>CM073526.1:5005000-10005000 GCA_037074615.1 Leucaena leucocephala | reverse complement strand
GACCCCAAACATCAGAGTGTACTAACTCAAAAGGAGACGAAGCTCGTTTATTGACTCGAGAAACTAAAGGAAGACGGTGATGTTTTGCAAACTGACATGACTCACATTCTAAAGACAACAAATGCTGAAACTGAGGATAAACCTTTTTCAACGATGATAAAGATAAATGACCCAAATGACAATGTACTTCAAAAGGAGTGATACCACCTGCACAGGCTACCGCACGCGACCCCTGATCATCAAGGAAGTAATGACCGCCAGATTCATAACCTCTACCAATAATCTTCTTCGTCAAAAGATCCTGTATCAAGCAATGATCAGGGAAAAGTGAGACCCAACAGTTTAATTGACGAGTAAGTTTACTAGGAGATAAAAGGTTAAAAGCAAGGTTAGGGACATTAAGTACAGACTCCAAATGAATAGAAGAGGTAGGTTTAACTGTGCCTGAACCAAGGACACGGGATTGGGAACCGTCCGCAATGGTAATGTTAGAAGGATTGGCATAAGATTTGTAAGTAGAGAAGAGATAGTGGTTACCTGTCATGTGGTCAGTAGCACCAGAGTCTATGATCCATTTGGAGGAAGAAGAGACAAGGGCAGTAGCCTCATTACCTGTGGCAATAGCAGCACTAGCAGGAGGATTGCTAGACTTTAATTGAGCATATTCAGTAGCAGAAATGGTAACCGTGTCATTAGCAGTCGTGGCCACATGTGCAGAGTTCTGTCGATTCTGTTTGTTCTGGAGTTTACGACACGTATGTTTCGTATGACCAGGTTCCTTACAGTAGTAACAAATCACATCTTTTGACTCTTGATTAGAACCCCCTGGTGTAGAACCACGAGGATTAAGTGACCCACAAGTATTATTCTGACCACGACTGAGCAAGGCGCTAGTAGGCACAGTAGAAGCTGGTGAAGAGATTTGTTCAGTTCTCAATACACGAGAGAAGGCTTCTTCAAGAGAAGGGAGATGAGCCCCAGATAAAATCTGAGAACGAGCAGCCGCATATCGAGACGGAAGTGCAGTAAGAAAACTCATAGTAGCCAT
Organism: Leucaena leucocephala; assembly: GCA_037074615.1. Taxonomy (NCBI): domain Eukaryota; kingdom Viridiplantae; phylum Streptophyta; class Magnoliopsida; order Fabales; family Fabaceae; genus Leucaena; species Leucaena leucocephala. The sequence continues at coordinate 10,003,952 of CM073526.1, read as the reverse complement.
CTGCTCTCGGTGAGACACATTGACCTTTCTCTCATCAGAAATAGGCATGAGGGCATTGAGTTCTTCATACATTCCTTTGAAATCCATAAAGAAGGCTGTAAGAGGACGATCATCCGGCATCTCTGCGCGATGGAAAGACCTGCAAACCTCATATATTCGAGAAATATTATTCTTGCCGGAGTATAAGAATGCCAAGTAGTCCATCAGTTCTTTAACAAATTCACAGTGAGTAATAGAAGGCATGATCTCACTGTCAATAGAGTTACGAATTTGTAAGAGAAGCCGTGCATCATCCCTTAACCATGACTTGCGAGAGGGATCTTTCTCGTCCGGAGGATCATCGGTCAAGTGATCTTCTTTCTCAATACTTCGGAAATAAATACGAATAGTTTTACTCCAATCTAGGTAATTTCTCCAGGTTAATTTGTACTCCGTAATCTTAGTGACTACTGGAACCATCTCAGAAACTGTTGTAGACTTAGTTGCAGCCATCCAAAACAGATTAGTGTTAATAAAATCAACCAAACAACGATTAGTCAAAAGAACTGGATTACCGTTGCTTCACTGGGAGCCTCGTAAGAACAATTGTTCAAGCCAGTAGAGAAAGACCACTCCAGGGGTCAAATAAAACAAATTAATTGATCTGGAATCAGAAACAGAAAATCTGCCGTCGGAAAATACGGATCAGAGACGGAAGACCCAGTATGTGACAGTCAAAACCAGGGCACGAAACTTCAGGGTTATGCTAAGGAGGATGAGTCGAGCCCAACGGAGTGAATCGCCGTCGGAAAAGGTCGCCGGAGATGGCCTCACGCGCCGGCGCGTGAAAGTTTCGGTGAAGTTGACGGTGGCGCGTGACGGTCACGCGCTGCTCAGACGGCCGCGAAATTTTGGGGAAACGCCGATCGGGACTGTGCGATTGTCCCTGGCTGGCGCGTGTCGTTTCCTGACGTCGGAAAGTGTGACCCAACGGTGGTGAACAGTGCTGTCGGAAACAGAGACTCAAGAACAGCCGGAAACTGACGCCAAAAACAGCCAAACGTGCACCTAAACTTTAAAGCTCTGATACCATGTTGATTCAGAGAGAAAGGATATGTAGAATGCTTGAATATTATTGATATACTGAGGGGTATTTATATACAATAGGCAACCCTAGTCATTAATGCTATAATATCATATCGTATCCTCTATACTAAATACAGAATATTATGTACTAATTACAGGATATTACATATCCTATAATATCGCTTCAATATCTCTACAATTGGCAAGTTGGACATGATAAATATCTATGCTCCAACTTGAGGGGGAGTGTAGGAGATATTAGGATTAAATGAGGGAGATATTAGAAGTAAATGAGAAGTAAATGAGAAATATTATAGGAATCAATTAGAAGCATACTTGATTGACGTTTATGTGGGAGCGTTGAAGGAAGAAATTGTAGACTCGGCTTTAATGTTTGACCCGCAGACGCTCGTGGAGGCTAGGCCGTTTGGCACGAGTGCAAGAGATTGCAATGAATTGTCGCGTGGGCAAGAATGACAGAACAGGAAGGATAACTGTAGGGCCCACAACGCCTATCGTTCTAAGGAATTCTTATAAGAATGCCCTTCTCAATGGTGGAGCCTCCTCGCGGAACAATCCTACCCCACTGATGATCAAAGATTTAGTAATAGCCCCCAAGAATGTACCAAGATTGGTTCGACCTCTCAAGATGTTGTCGGCTGAAGAAGAGGTAAAGCATCGGGCCAAGAATCTTTGCTTCTACTGTCATGAGAAATTTTCTAGGGATCATCGGTGTTTACAGAGACAGAAGATGCAGTTGCACGTCTTAGCGTTTGAAGAAAATAGTGTTGAAGGGGAAGGTCCTGTGACCTTGGACGAAAGCAGTGAGGAGTCAGTTCGCCTCATATCCTTGCATGCAATAAGAGGCGCGGAGTCCCAGGAAACTATGAAGATTGCTGGGAATGTGGGAAAAAGGGGTATCTACATCCTAATTGATAATGGAAGCACTCATGGTTTCCTTGACATTAGTAAGAAGAATGGGTTGATAGGATCAGGGTGGGGGGATATCTTTTGTGCAGATAGCTGGGGGACGCCTATTACAAGTTTATGGAGTTTAGGAGAAATTCAGTTGGCGGATGCAAAGATTGGAGTTTGAGTCTACCTTCAGGATTATTGATTTGCATACCTATGATATGGTACTGGGGCTAGAGTGGTTAAGGTCGATTAGGAATACTTATTGGGAGTATGATCAGATGGCCATGCATTTCTGGTATAAGGGGAAGCTGTGTAAGTTGCAAACCGCAGGGCCAATAGCATTGAGTCCTCACTATGGCCAAGATTAGCAAAAGTATTTTGTTCAACTTCTATGTCCTCCTGAAGAAGAACTTCAATGTCTTGCTATGCAGGAGATAATTGATGTTCCTGAGGTCGTGAAAAGGGTGTTGATAGAATTTGAAGATGTGTTCCAGGTGCCCCAAGGCTTGCCACCTTTGAGACCTAGCCATAATCACCATATTGTTCTTCAAGAAGGGACGGACCCTATTAATCTAAAGCCTTACCGATATCTTGCTATGCAGAAGGATATTATTGAGCAGCAAATTAGAGAACTGCTACAAAATGGGGTACTCCAGGAGAGTTCTCCTTTTTCTACCCCCATTGTTTTAATAAAGAAAAAGGATGGGTCCTGGAGAATGTGCATTGATTATAGGGAATTGAACAAGCACAATTAAGAATCAATACCCAATTCCCTTAGTGGAAGACTTGTTAGATGAACTACATTTAGTCAGGTGGTTTACTAAGTTGGATTTAAGAGTTGGATATCATCAAATCAAAATGATGCCGACAGATTGCCACAAGACTGCGTTTAAGACCCATTCAGGCCACTATGAGTGGTTGGTAAAGCCTTTTGGCTTGACTAATGCTTTAGCCATGTTTCAAAGAGTTATGAATGATATTTTCAGGCCTTTTCTTCGTCAGTTTATGCTTGTTTTCTTTGATGATATTCTTGTCTATAGCTCTTCTATTGATGAACATGTATTTCACAAGCTGTTTTGAAAATTGTGTGAACACCAATACTTTGTCAAGAGAAGTAAGTGTGCTTTTGCTGCCCAGACTGTTGAGTATCTAGGCCATATTATTGCTGTTGGGAAAGTCTCAATAGATCCTACGAAGATCCAAGCTGTACTAGAGTGGCTAGAACCGAAAAGTGTGAAGCAATTGAGGGGATTTCTGCGGTTGGCTGGTTATTACAAGGGGTTTGGAGAGTTAGCTCGTCCCTTGACTCTTCTCACTCGCAAGGATGCTTTTCAATGGTCAGAGCAGGCCAACATTTCTTTTCAGAAGCTAAAGGAAACTTTAGTTGCAGTTCCAGTGCTTGCTTTGCCGGACTTTTCCAAGAAATTTGTAATTGAAGCTAATGCATGTGGGTCAGGAGTAGAGGCTGTCCTTATGTAGGAAGGTCAGCCACTTGCATTTTTTAGTAAGGCTTTAGCTCCTCAACATATGAAACTTTATATATATGAGAAGGAATTGTTAGTTGTGGTGTTAGCAATGGAAAATTGGCATCAGTATTTGGAAAGAGGCCATTCCAGCATCAGAACAGATCAGTAAAGTCTCAAATTTCTGTTAGGAAATAAGCTTAAGACTCCATTTCAGATGTATTGGATGGCAAAGCTTATGGGTTATGATTATGAGATTTAGTATAAGAAAGTAAGTGATAATTCTGCAGCCGATGCCCTCTCTAGGCTGTATGGTTCACAAATACTGCAAATAACTCTTGACACTGCGTCCCTAGAACTCCTAGATTTGATAAAAGGATCTTGGGAAGATGATCCTGTATGGCAGTTATTCTATCGTATGTCAAGCAGCAGGCTGATGGAATTATGGGAAAATTCTCATGGGATGGGTCTGTTTTGCGAAGGGACAGCAAGATTGTAGTAGGTAATGTTGCTGATACTAGACAAGAGATCCTTGAATGACTCCATTCTAGTGCTCAAGGAGGACATTCAGGGATTAATGCTACTTATCATAGAGTTCACAGCTTGTTTTGGTGGAAGAATCTTTATAAAGAATTGGAAGATTATGTAGAGGGTTGTGATATATGTACTAGGTGCAAGTATGAGACTGTAGCTTCTCTGGGATTATTACAACCACTTCTTGTTCTGAGTAAAATTTGGGAAAGTATATCAATGGATTTTATAGAAGGCCTTCCTAAATCTAATGGGAAAGAGGTGATTTGGGTTATAGTTGATAGGGTGAGTAAATATGCCCATTTCCTCAGTTTATCTCACCCCTTTTTAGCCTCTTCTCTTGCTCAAATTTTTCTTGATCAGGTGTATAAACTTCATGGAGCACTAGTAGAAATCATATGTGATAGAGATCCCATCTTCATTAGTAATTTCTGGAGGGAGTTTATCAAGGTTATAAAGACTGAGCAGAAACTGTCTTCTGCATAGCATCCTCAAAGTGATGGGCAAATTGAAGTGTTAAATCGCTATTTAGAATCTTACTTGAGGTGTATATGTTGGGAAAATCCAAAAGAGTTGAGCCAGTGGATGCCATTAGCTGAGTGGTGGTATGATACAACCTTTCATACTGCTACCAAGGTAACTCCTTATGAGTTATTATATGGCCAGAAACCACCTGTCTATTCTCCTTACATTCCTAGATCAGCTATTATTGAAGCTGTCGATAGAATTTTTGAAGCTAGAGAAAGAATGGTAGTTGTCCTGAAGCATCATCTACACAGATCTGTTAATACCATGAAACAAAAGGCAGATACCAAAAGATCTGATCGGGAATTCCATATAGGCCAAAGGGTTTTCTTAAAGTTACAACCTTCTAGACAGGTTTCTGCAACAACTAGAAGTACTTAGAAATTAGCCCCTAGATTTTATGCGCCCTACAAGGTGATAAAAATGATTGATCCAGTTGCTTATAGGTTAGAGTTACCACCTAAGTTTAGGGTTCATCTTACATTTCATGTATCTCTATTAAAGCTATGTCTGGATCCTAGTGTAAAATAGAGACACCCTCCTAATGACTATCCAACTGTCCCTACTTCTCAAAACAACAACAACAAGCCTTATCCCATCAAATGGGGTCGGCTACATGGATCATACGACGCCATGTGCTCTATCAAAAACTAAATCCTTAAGTAGGTTATTGACCAGGAGATTCTGTTCAATGACCTCTTTAAGCATTCTCTTTGGCCTTTCTCTACTCCTTTTAACCGGTGTCCATACTATTTGATACACCCTCTTCACAGGCGCATCCCTTGGCCTTCTTTGTATGTGTCCAAACCACCTAAGACGGTTCTCTACTATTTTCTCTTCAATAGGTGCCACTCCAACTCTTCCCCATATATATTCATTACGAATCTTATCTTTTCTTGTATGCCCACACATCCATCTCAGCATCCTCATCTCAGCTACCCCAACTTTATGCTCTCATTGTCCTTTTAAAGCCCAGCATTCACTTCCACAAAGCATTGCTGGTCTTATAACAGTGCGATAAAACTTTCCTTTTACTTTATCTGGTATTTTCCGATCACATATAACCCCAGTAACCTTTGTCTATTTAAACCACCCGGCCTGAATTCTATGATTAACATCCTCCAAAATTTCACCGTCCTTCTGTATCATTGATCTCAAATATTTGAACTTATCTATTTGTGGAATAACTAGATTTCCCAATTTGACCTCCAAGTTACTTCTAATTTGCCTTTTATCAAAATTACAATGCATATATTCAGTCTTACTTCTACTTAGACGAAAACCCTTCGACTCTAAAGTACTTCTCCATAACTCAAGTTTAAAATTAATCTCTTCTGTTGACTCCGCCACAAGAATTATATCATCCGCAAAAAGCATGCACTTAGGGATTTCTTCTTGAATAGGCTTAGTTAGAATAGTCACTACTAGATTAAATAAATAAGGACTTAAGGCTGATCCCTGATGTAGACAAATCCTTATGAGAAAATCCTTTGTTTCGCCCCCAGACATTCTTACAGTAGTTGTTACCCCCTTATACATATCTTTTATTGCCTTGATATATGCCATGCGTACACCTTTCTTTTCCAAAGCTTTCCAAAGCACCTCTCTTGGCACTCGATCATATGCTTTTTCTAAGTCAATGAAGACCGTATGCAAGTCTCTTCTTTTAATCCGGTACCTTTCCATTAACCCCCTTAATAAATAAATCGCCTCTATTGTAGACCTACTTGGCATGAAACCACACTGATTCTCAGTAATATCAGTCTCTAATCTCAACCTGTATTCAATTACTTTTTCCCACAACTTCATAGTATGACTCATAAGCTTTATCTCCCTGTAGTTTGCACAATTTTGAATATCCCTTTTATTTTTGTAAATAGAAACTAAAGTACTTTTACTCCATTCATCCGGCATTTTCTTAGAACTTAAGATCACATTAAAAAGTTTAGCAAGCCACACCACCCCCATTTTACCTAAACACTTCCAAACTTCAATAGGAATACCATCAGGTCCAATAGCTTTACCATTCTTTATTTTCTTAAGCGTCTTTTAAACCTCGCCAACACAGATCCTACGGTAAAATGCCAAATTTGGTTCAACTTCTCCTGTTAAATCCTCTAGCGCATAACTCGACCCTCTTCCCTCGTCATTAAACAATTTGTAAAAATAGGTCTCTCACCGTTCTTTAATATCACTATCTGCAACCAAAACATTGCCTTCTTCATCCTTAATACATCGTACTTGACCAAATCCCTCGATTTCCTTTCCCTATCTCTTGCAATCTTATAAATCTTTCGTTCTCCCGACTTTGTCTCTAACTCCTTATAAAATTCCTCAAACGCCTTAAAACGAGCTACACTCACAACCTTCTTAGTTTCCTTCTTAACTAAACGATACCTTTCCCAATTTTCGGTATTATTACATAAGTGTATAGTTTTGAAACAGTTTCTCTTGGACTTAACTTTCACTTGTACGTCCTCATTCCACCACCAAATCTCTTTATATCGTCGACCAAAACCTTTAGATTCTCCCAAAATTACTTTAGCAACCGCTCGGACCTTCTTAGCCATTTTCTTCCACATGATATTAGCATTTTCCTGCGCCTCCCAAATCCTTTCATTTAACATAGTTTTTTTAAAAGTTTCTTTCTTCTCCCCCTTTAGCTGCCACCACTTGACTCTTGTGTTTAAAACTTGTCGCCGCTTTTCCTTCCTACACTTAATACGCACGTTAAGGACCATTAACCTATACTGGATTGTCACTCCATCCCCTGGAATCACTTTACAATTTGTACAAAGTCTTCTTTCATGACTCCTTACCAAAAAGAAATCAATCTGTGACCTGTGTACCCTACTCTTGTATGTGATCAAGTGCTCCTTCCGCTTCTTAAAGCACGTGTTCACAATTTTAAAGTTGTAAACTAAAGAAAACTTAAGGATAGATTGCTCTTCATTATTAATTCTCCAAAACCAAAACCACCATGAGTCCCTGCATATTGCCCTGTTTCCTTACCAACATGACCATTAAGGTTCCCAGCAATAAAAATCTTTTCAGTAAGTGGTATGCTCTGAATCAGCCCCTCCAAATATTCCCAAAATTTTTCCTTAAGATATGCTTTTGTTCCCACTTGAGGTGTATAAGCACTAATAATATTGATTGTATTTCTACTAACAATTATTCTTAAAGATATAATTCTGTCATCAATCCTTTTAACATCCACCACATTCGTCTTCCACTCTTTATCCACAATGATACCAACACAATTCCTCGTACCTGTTTTACCTGTGTACCAAAATTTGAACTTATTGATTTCCCGAGATTTTTCTCTAGCCCATTTAGTTTCCTGAAAGCACAAGATGTTAATCTGTCGCTTTACCATTTTGCCTACCACCTCCCACGCTTTTCCATTTATAGTTCCAATATTCCAAGTATCAAATCTGATCTTTCTCTCCGCCTCCATCCATAAGAGAGTGATAGCCCTTGCTCATTTAACACTACATCCAGGCGATGATGCAGCGGCCCTTGCTCACTTCTCACTGTATTCGAGCCATACAGCGCGTTACTTACAGGCAACGACCTAGTATTAGCGCAATTTCTTTGTATGTCCATGTTCATAAGATTCGACAAGTTTTACATTGGCTATTGGGGCCTAACACAACCCTCCTCCTTTACCCGGGCTTGGGACCGGCTACATTCGTAGGCGGAGTTTGTCCCTACTTCTCAATATCCTGAGAAAATACTAGCTACTAGAGTTGGAAGGAAAAAGAAGCATATCATTACTGAAGTCTTGGTACAATGGAGAGGATTTCTAGAAAAAGAAGCATCCTGGATCTCTCTTTATACTTTACAGCAACAGTTTCTATAATTTTTAGTTTCCAACCCTTGAGGACAAGGGTTGTTTTGAGGGGGGTATTGTTATAAAAAGTTTAGTTACTGATTGTTACTAACAGTTATTTTCCTTCTGTTAGTTTTTCTTCTTCCGCTTGTTTCTCTTAAGCTTCTCTATAAGTCTATAAATAGTTGGCTCGTCTAATATACAATAGAGAGATATGACAATAAAGTGATTCATTTCCATTCCCCCTTTTGTGTTGCTACCCTTTGTTACCCTCTATTTCTTTCCTCTTTCCAACTTCCCTCTATTTATATTCTTATTTTCTCTTTCTTTCCTCTTCTCCCTCATTCTTTATCATTCTTGATCAAATATCTTAACATAATGCGAGATTCAGGAACTTACTACAAAAGTCTGGTTAACAGTCTTTTGTTAACTTGGAAACTTGACGGTAGCACCATTGTGGACATTTGGCATTACAAAATAACCCAAAGTGAGCATTCTTTTGAGTTTCATTGTGCTTTGTAGCAAGCAAGCAAGCAGGTGCAGGTATATCTATGAAATGGAAGGATGGTTCATCTATGAGTTCTGAATCATGTGTTAATTGAGCTGCTTGCTTGCCAGTATATGGTCCTAAATGTATATAGATATTTCATGTATCCAGTTTGTGGTATGATGGTTTTTAAGACATTGAAGTCTTGATGTATGGTATAGCCACTGTCCCATTTGTGTTGCTTCGCCGCATCTCCAATCTCCATGAACCTTTCTTCTAGTAAAGTAAGGTTACTCTAGAAGCATTTGCCAATGTTTATCTATTGAACTTAATATTTAATTTTGATTGCAAGAAGTCTAATAAACTCATTTAGAGTAACGAAAAGCACTGCTCACAATTCAACCACGTTTTCAAGGAAGCTACTAAGAAAAGGAAAAAGCTGCCTCTTTTAGCCACGTGCACAGTACATTACGATTTTATAATCTTTGTTTGGTGATTTCTGGAAACTGTATAGTCCGTATTACAAACTAAATGGTGCATAAGCATTTGATTTTTAGTTTTGCAATTGCTATTAGTTGTTCTGCATATGGTTGATTATCTAAATGAATGTTGAACTTTTAGAAGCAAAGAAAATACAAGAAACTGTTATACAAAGGGTGTTTATAGGTAGAAATAGAAATCCTTAGGCTGTGACAAAAATTAAGAAATATTTGTGTCATTCCAACGCTTAGCTTAGCTTGTATATCCTGCTGTTCTAATTCATAAACAGTATCTATCTATTTTAACATGCAGGTTAGAGCTCTAGGTAAAGAGTAAGTTTATCCTGAATCTTCTGAGCAGATTCTTCCGATTTACCATCAAGGTTTTTATCTAGGAATGTAAAATTTGGTGGCAGATTATTCTTTTATCTGCCATATCTGATACGGAAAATTCTGGATTTTCACTGGCATCTCTTTGCCTTTACCTCTGATGAAGATGGATTTTACTTTTGGCTTCTCTTTCATGCTTTGTACAGGGATCTTTATGAATGTCTTCACTTCTGATAGTCTCAGAAATTGAAGCTTTGCTCCACTCTTGAGCTTCTTAGATTTCTCTTATTTTCTTTTTTCTTTTTTTGTGTTTTATGGAGGAGGATATTTTGGCTTCCCTTTTAGTTGTATTTCTTCTCTAGTTAAAAGAGATGGGTCTGGAGCAGAAAGCTACAAAGCTACTCTAAATTATGTCATTGATGAATTACTATTAGCAAGGACTGATTGATGACAATTATATTGTCTAAATCTTGGATGCGTGGCTTGTAACTAAACAACAAATAATGGTTGAACATATATGAAGCTGTCCTAATTAGTTATTGATTACAGACGTTTTATATAGAGGCATGCCATTATTATGTTCTGAAGAAAATAATTTAGGTGAGTTGGGTTATGAGAGAACATTTATAAATATAACTTACAAATTACTAACCAATATGATCCTCAAATAGGTATTAGGATTTGAACCTACACTGTTGTAGGGTATGTGCCTCATCCCTACCAATTGGACCAACTTTCGTTGGTTGGCATTATGTATGTTTATTTACTTTTATCTTTGTTACTTTTTTATGTCAAGGTGCGCCCAATTCTCTAAAGTATTTTCTCGGGTGCCCAATGTCCTAAACTAATTTATAGTGTTCCTAGTGCCCTGAAGTATTTTCTCAGGTGCGCTCAATGTCCTAAAGTAATTTATAGTGTGCCCAATGCCCTGAAGTATTTTCTCAGGTGCGCCCAATGTCCTAAAGTACTTTAGGGCACTGGGCACACTATAAATTACTTTAGGGCACTGAGCACACCTGAGAAAATACTTTAAGACACTAGGCTCATCATAAATTACTTTAGGATATTAGGCGTACCTGAGAAAATATTTTAGGGCACTAGGCGTACCATAAATTATTTTATGGCACTAGGCACATTGGAGAAAATACTTTAGGGTACTTGGCGCACTTTAGCACCACTTTTTTAAAAGGGTGTTTTTTCCCTTCAGGTGGATGTTTTTGTTGTTTTGTCCTAGTGTTTGGTTTGCTGTGTGAGGATACTGTTAAATCCTTTAGCTCTTGGTACTTTCTTTTCTGCTTTCTTCAAATTTGTTTCAAGAGGAAGAAAAGAAATAGAATTGTTAATGGTAAAATTCTCATTCTAGCTGAAACCATCCTCAGTTGCATCCATCAATAATAAATCATGTTGGAATATATTCAAGTGATTTTTTACCCTTTATTCACTCCCTTTATCGTGCAGTTATTCGTTTTATTTGTTTGCCTTTTCAAGTATTGAAGAGCATTTACGGTTTTTCTTTCTTTTGTGCTTATTTTAGTAAAACATACTTCTTTGACATTTCAGCAAGAAGAATCTGAACTTTCTTTAACTGAAGGAAACACTCAGCTGCTGACTCTTGGCTTGGGATTGTTGGCCACTGCATTAGCTGCTGCTTATGTCACTAAGCTTGCGAAGGTATCAAATCATTATGTTAACTACCGCATTAAAAAACTACCAAAACATGGAAAATGTAGGACTAGGTAGAAAGTTCATTTATTTCAGGATTCTTAATATCTGTCACTTAATTAGTGAAGATACTGATTCATTATTGGTCTAACCGAAATGCAGCTGTAGATGAATAGGTGATAATTATTTGCTAGATCTTATTATCAAGTATCCAGGATCTTGGTTGCCCCAACTAGCGTAGGTGTCTTCTCTAAGTATCTAGCTCGGGACCTAGAGGGATTCAGTAGATCCTTATACTGCTAGATCAACTCATGTTGGTGAATAGATGATAATTATATTCATGTGTTTTATTTTATATATTAAAAATTTTATATAACATATATAGAAGTGCTCACAAGCACCTATAATGACAAAGGTCGTTGGTCAAATATAAGGGAGTTAATTTCCTTTAAACAGGGTTAAGGATTTGAATCATATGGGTGAAAAACATCATATATGCAGGGGAAAAAATCATATTTGGAGATTTACCCCCATCCAACAATGCTCAAATCCAATGTGATAGTATCAAATACCAGATAATTGTATTAAAAAATAACCTAATATTAAAAACGTATTGACTAAATGTGGATAAAAGTGGACCTGTAAATTTGGTTGTTCATTTCCAGTCAGACCTGGATTTTGTTGCTAAAATACTTCATACCAGTTTAATGATTTATATGTACTGAGATGAAGTTAATGGCCACTATATTGATGATTGTAGCAGTAAATATTCTAGGAACTGTTGAAGCAGGTTTTTCTTCCAATATCCTTTGGTTAATGTGGTCGTATAATTTGTGCTGGCGAGGATAAATCATCGCAGTGTACTTGAGATTGAAGGGGAAATTATATTTTATCCTTGAATTAAGGCCTAATCAAATGTTAGTACATAAACTTCAAAAACTTTAAATCCTGGCAAAACACTTGTTAAATTTTGGAGCACAATGAAAACGTTAAATTCCATTTGTGTAGTAATATCATAAGGGTGTGAAGTTTTGATCTCTACTTACACTCCATCTCACTCTTGCCATATAGGGCTAATGACGTGGCTGGTTAGGCCTTACTTTTTGGAGGGTGTTTAAAATATGTCAATCTTGTTATTGTTGATGTATGTGCTTATTTGTTAAGTGATCCTTTTATGTGCCATGCTGCAGGATGCGGTGAAAGATATCGACGAGTAGAAACAACTAATCTTTTGCCAATGAAAACAAGCTCACATGCCATATCAACAAACTGATATCTTAGTAAATGAGAGGAAAAGAAAAGCGTCATGGTAAATGGAAGAACCAGCATATGTATGTAAATTATTTTTTGTGCAATTGAGTAGGATCTTCGTTTCTTTATCCCCATCCCCACTCCCACCTCTATCCCCAAAGGCGGGGGTTTCTGACGTTGTACATTGTATCCATATTATAAATGAAAAAGATTAATAATGCTAGTCCACATTATAAATAAAAAAGATTAATAATGCTAGTTGCACATCAAAGTCGCAAATTCTCAAAAACAGGCAAGTATCAAAGAAGCTTTTTGGGGAAAAGCACAAAATGATATAATTAAATAAGGATTCTATAGTTTATAATACGAAAGTTCTTTTCTTATTCTTTTCTTATTCTCTTTTCTAAGTATTTTCCAGCATCTTATCTCTACTCTGTCTTATTATAATTGGGATAGTCATATAACTAGGGAATGTAAGAGTTTGAAAAAGTTGGACAAGGAGGAAGGAGGAATACCATTTGATCAAGTTACGTCTAGATGCATAATTAAAACTACATACCATTTTTTTTTTATACAAATTTTTGGAAAGAAGTTGGGCTAATTTACGGGTTAAAGGTAGGGTGAAGTCTCCTTTTCTTTTAGGTCATACCAATGTTGGTTAGGGCTAGTTTATTATCCTCAAGCGTAAACTTAGGCACTCAAGAGTTAGGATGTCTTCCCAAGCTTTGTAATTGGAACTACAATAAAGTGGTATTCTTTAAAGTCAAACACACTTCAAATGGTCTTACTATAGGTGATCTCCATACTATTTGATAATGCAAACAAGATATAATGTTTAAAGTGTACATGTGTGTAACATTCCAAACAAATATCAAAGAATCACACTTTGTGGCTGTAGAGAATTTTTAGGTACTTGGTTAGAACCCATCAATTGGACTTAAAAAGTCAATTGGAGCAAATTTGGACTACATATTCGTATCTTGACTTTGCTAGGAACAAAACTACTTGAAATGAAAAAAAAAATCGGTGCAGTCTGGGAATCACTAAATAAACAACACTATAGTGGTTCAGTTATAGCGATTACCAAAAATTGCTCCCAAGTCCCAAATGGTAACTTTGTAGCAGTTAAAAAGAGGGAAAATAATGTAACAAAAAAAAAGAAGGGAAAAGAGGGTGACATTACATTTTGTCTAAATGACAAGTTAAAAACTACATCATTCCTTCAAAATAAGAGCTTCCAAATTGTAGCACCTAAATAATATTCCATTTTCCTTAAACTTTACATAGATCTCTGTTAAGATTAAATACAAATAAGTTTCTAAGAGATACAACAAAGAAAGATGATGTGTACCTTGACTGAATGAGATTCTTCTATAGTCTCTTAGCATAGGCACAATCCCTCAGTATATGCAAAATATCCTCATATTCATTACTACAACTTGGGCAAGATGCAGACTCCAATGACCACTTACTTCTCCAGACATTGGTGGGAAGCCTATTGTTCAAAGCCATCCACATAAATACTCTAATTCTCTCATCCCTTAGCCATTTCCAAATGTCTTTATATAAAGGGTTATAATTGTCTTCATTATTCTCTTCTATTAAGAAGTAAGCACGTTTAATGGAAAACAATCTAGTTGAAGTAGCACTTCAGGTCATCATATCAAACCCAACATGTATCATAAGAGGCAAAGTTGAGATTAAATGTTGAAATATAGTACTTGTAACTATGCTTCCTAATCTTTGATAGTCCCAAGTCCCATACCTTACCCAGTTAGCACAGTACTATCTTCTTCATCTCTTGTGAGAGCTTTAACACAAAACTCCTTTATTTTCTTATAAGGGAATAACCAAACATTAGTGAAGAATTTAACCAGAAGACTATCTATGATGTTCCATTTCATTCTTTTGCAATCACATGTTATTGTTGTGACACAAACTTCCATAATTCAGAATTCCTCATTTGAGCATGAAGCAAGTTTTCTTCATTCATTAACATATACTTATGCAATAAGACCTCAGCCCACAACCCTTTAGATCTAGACAGTAAATTCCAAGAAATTTTCACACCAAAAGCACTGTTGAGATAGGTTAACCTTCTAAAGCTAAGTCGCCTATACTCTTTTGGCCTAATCAATTGTTCCTAGCCTATTGGATGATAACTCTATCAATGATATACCAAAAGGTTTGTGATGAATTCCTCCTTCTAGTAATAGGAAATCTTAGGTACTTCCCAATATCAGAAGATATACACATCCCAGTTATGTCTTTAATACTTCTTCTACTCATGGCTCACACAAGGAGAAAAGTAAATGAATGACTTACTGACTCGCACAGATTGTCGTCATTCGGTTCATCAAAATAAAATAATTGCACCCTATTAATGTAGTATAAGGCACAACCCTATTGTTCTTCTCAGCCCTTTTTATTGGGACCCTAGCAGATCAATGACAAAATCATTGAAAACCTGAGTGAAAGTAAAATGGGTTTTGGGTTTGATTGATTTCTGATGCAATAAAATAAGGGTGCAGTAAAGTAAATATTTTTATATTTTTTATTAAAATGGTGAATGATTAGATTGTGAAAGAAATATGTTGGGAAAATAATTGCACCCTATTAATGCAGTATAAGGCACAACCCTATCGTTCTTCTCAAGGAGACCTTTTTATTGGAACCCTAGTAGATCAGTGATAAAATCATTGAAAATCTGAGTGAAAGTAAAATGGGTTCTGAGTTTGATTGATTTTTGATACAATAAAATAAGGGTGTAGTAAAGTATATGTTTTTGTATTTTTTATCAAGATAGAAAATGATTAGATTATGAAAGAAATATGTTGAGAAAATAATTGCACCTTATTAATGTAGTATAAGGCACAACCCTATCATTTTTCTCAAAGAGCCCTTTTTATTGGAACCCTAGTATATCGGTGACAAAATCATTGAAAACCTGAGTGAAAGTAAAATCGATTTTAGGCTTGATTAATTTCTGATGCAATAAAATAAGGGTGCAGTAAAGTAAATATTTTTGTGTTTTTGATTGAGATGGAAAATGATTAGATTGTGAACGAAATATGTTGAGAAAGACTCTTGATGATGAAAACCTATCTTATCCTTACCCTTAATATGATATGAGAATTTTAAAATCACTAAGTCTTAAATAATCGATTGAGTCCAGAATATTAATATTTCTTAAACTCCTTTGATCAAAGCTAGTTCAAAGATTACTAATGCGTTGTTAAAAATCACTTAGCGTGTAATTAAATTAGATGATGAAAATGCCCTCAAATGATCATCTATCGATAACCATAGATTTCATTGATTCTCTTTTTTGGTCGCGACCACTTCTTATTTTTGGTCGCAACCTGTGAACGCAGGAAAACTTTCCAAAAGAAGTGAGGTCGCGACCTGTGGATGCTTTGGTCGTAACTAAAGAGAACAAAAGATGCCTTCCTTGATTAGATTCTCTTTGCCTTGTAATTTCTTTTCTGCTCACATTAGTCTTTGGTTTTCCTCCAAAATACCTACAATTCAGAATCAAATCTCACTGTAAAAGTCCAACCAGTTACTAAAGAACGACATATATGCAGTTCAGAGGAGTTAATTTACCATTTTACCCTTAAATCAGTAGATTGCCAAGCACAATCATGTATTACCACAAAAGCACAATTGCAGGCATAAAATGAATGGTAAAGTTGCCACGAAATCCTTAAAATGTCATAGAAACCATACACAATTTATGTTTTATCAATTCCCCCACAGTTGAACCTTTATATTCCTGGACAAAGAAATGAAGTACACCTAGGCTAATGGTATTAAATATGAGGTAACAACATAATCCACAGTGACACCTTAAAACAATTACTTTACCATCTTTTTGGGAATGCAAAAGTGACAATAATAGCAATACCAAGTAATCAACTACTAAATAAAATCAACCTTAACTATATAAGTGCAATAGATTCTCTCTAAGGATGTAAGTTTTTAGCTCTCTATATCCTCTCATTATTAGGGTTCTTCCACTTAGATTCAAATTGAAAAACATCTTACCATATGCTTGTAATGGCTTTACATCTTATAAACTAGATAACATTTATGCAAAGAATTAAGAGGTCTTTTAAGGGTGCAATGATGGAGGGGTGCAATGATGGAGGTGTTGGAAAATGTGCCCTAAGGGCCAATCATTATCTTATGAACATTATTGATTTATGAATTTATTAATTATGTTATCATATTATTTGCATGTTTACTGTGATGACCATCCTTGGATAATCCATGATCTTATCCTAAATGTCCCTGGTCGATCATCTATGCGGGAGCAGAGATGAAATAAGACTAGTATGACTTTGAAGATGTATAGAGATATAAATCAAAGTCATAGGCACATGTAAGAGAACAAGGTGTTGGGCTGACCCGCTATGAGAGAGCTGCATGGGTTACGTCATAAGCTCCTCTCATATACAAACCATGTCACTCTGCCCTATGACCTGAGATCATCATGGATTCCTACATGACAAATGCTCAGCTTTGACCTAGTCAAAAGTCACTTTTGACCGAGTGATCATAAAGACTATGTTCAGGCTTAGTGGTTTTTCATGCGGAGGAATGTGAATGGTCAAGATGGAATCTGTCCCTCACATTTGTATAGAGATATTACTGGGCCTCTCGATGAGTGAGTCTGAGAAATGTATGGCCATACTGTAATAGAAAGGTAGTTCTATTTCTTTAATCAGACTACTCAGGGATCGAGAAAGTAACAGTCAGGAATAGGAGGATGACATTATCCATGCCTCATCCATAACTAAAATATCGCGTGACAGAAGGGACATGATATGGTTGTACAAAAGGTTACATCGTTTATCGATCCGCATATGATTTGGGTAGTCGTTATGTCTTGCTAGAGACCGCTTGCGACTTGTAGGCCAGTATAGCAAATGGCCCACTGCCAACTTCATATGGGCCTATAGGGTCGCACACAAAATAGCCCAACACAAGCTATGATGTCCAGATTCATTGAATCTAAGACGTGTCTAGATTCAATGAATGATCCAGGGTTGATGTATATATTTATTTATATTTATATTCGTATATATATAAATTCGTATATATATATTATATATAAGGGATATATAGGATTTAATTTATAAGGATAAATTAAATCTCTATCACGTTTGAATTTAAAATTCAAATTGATATGATATCTCATATAAGATATATTTGCAAGATTTAATTTATAAGGATAAATATTAAATCTCTATCACGTTTGAATTTGAAATTCAAATTGATAGGATATCTCAAATTTGATTTATGAGAATAAATCAAATATAGTCCAATCTTATCTTTATTTAAATTAAATAAATAGGTGAATTAAATCTGTGGGACAGATTTAATATAAACATTATTTATTTAATTAGTTTCTTATCAAATTATACAATATGTGATATTGTATTAATTTTAGAATTAATATAGATTAATTCTGAAATCCAATTCGGTTGAAGAAAACGCAGATCATCCTATATATCTGATTTGAGGAGCTACGTTTTCAACAGACAACACATAACATAAAAACACAAAAGGCCGAACGGAATCTGCAAAAGGTTTGCAGATAAGAAACTGCTGAAGTAGAAACAGAGAGGACGAATTCTTGAGAAAGCCTTAGAGGGACAGGAGACGCTAGCACATCATTCGTGGTTGGAACGCTGTTCGTGTGGATACCAGTAGAGGAAGCTGACCTGAGGCGTCGACTTCTTGTGATCAGAAAGAGAGCACGAGCTGCGGAGAGAAGCTGTGGACGTCTTCTTGCGATCGGAAGAGATCACCAGCCGCGGAGAGAAGCAGTGGAAGTCACTAAGAAACGCTAAGGGTAATGCTTCTTCCCACTTAACTTAAACACATACGGTAGACCCTGGCAAGGAATGGGGAAAATTTTTTAAATTAATTTTCACTGCGTGTCTTCCAATTCCTTACAGGAGGTAGGCCACGTGGAATAGAATATGAAGGATAGAAAGTACCATATGCTTTTGATAATGAATATATAGCATGAATTCATGTCTTCTGAGATGTAAATGTCGTAATTATGCTAATAGGAGTTGATAATAGTGCATCATTCATTTTCTTTTCTTTTCTTTCTTCAATTTTTCTTGCACTATCTCTATGTTTTTTTAATTTGAGCAATATGCTTTTCTCTCTCCTCTATTTAGCATCTTATATATAAAAGATGTAGCATAATTTCACAATAACAATATTTTTTTAACATGAATAAGAAGTCTATTTCAAAAAGATGTGCATACATATATGACTTTCCATGATGGAAAAAGAAAAGTGATAGCTCAAAGGGGGTGACTATGGATATATATGTGTTGGCTTGTGTTTGAGATAAAAAGGGTTTAGAAATGACTGCCTCATTCATACTCAATAACATAAATGCGCAAGTAATTTTCAACTCAGAGCTAAGACAAGTTCTTGAGGATATAAACCAATTGAATAATCACTCAATATAGAAATTTAGGCAGAGAATCCTTTCAACTAATGCTTTCATCTAAATTGCTCAAAAGTTAAAGTCTCAGACAATGTTTATCATTCAATAGGAACTAAAACACTTATCACGATTGAAAACCATCTTAAATGATAATTTAAAAGTTCTAAACTAATCATGAAATAATCCCAAATTTAACAGTAAAAACTTAAGTGTTTTCAATTCAATTTCTATTTTTAAAAATTCAAGTGTGACAATGGTTTCTATAAACTATTTATGCAAAAGGTTAGAAACAAGAGGGAAATAAATCATTTATAAAACCTTAGTAGCTTAAGAGAAATCCTTATATACAGGAGACAAAATAAAGAGAAGGTAAATGTACATTTCCACACTCAAGTCACAACTAAAAGCAGTAAAGGTCACGACCAAATTTCACAGTGAGTGCTTGCTCTGAACTTACAACAACTAGTCGCGACCCAGAAATATCAAGTCGTGACCCCAATACATAGAGAGATATTGTTACGACCTAGTTGTACTCTTGTCATGACTAATTTTCACAGAGATCATATTAAGTCCAAAGTTCCATGTTAGGTCATGACTATGCAACATATAGATCACGACTAACCATAGAGACTACCACTTGATAGTTTTTAATGCCCGAAACATAGTTTACACTAAAACCTTTTAGCCAACAACAAAATAATTTAAAGTGAGAATCTAATTTTTAGCAATTCATCACACATTAAGATCAAAAGATCATAAATTTTGTGATGAAAGATTGGATTAATCGAAGAATTTCACATAAAATAGCACAGAGACAAGAACATCTCCCCCACACTTAAACTTTATAGTGCCCTCACTGTCAGCAGAATTGTAGACACCATAGTGATATATAAGATCAATTTAAATCCAGCTTCAGTATAATAGTTAAACACATCACTCAATGCAATTTCACGGTGAAGCTTGCAGTCACATTCAAATCATACGTCGCAATACAAGGAAAGCAAAGATGACAAGATGGGTAAGCTAAAATCATGCAATTGAGTGTGGATTCAACTTTGAGAACCAATAATAAGTAAACAACACATGGCAACATAAGGGAATTATTCAAAACAGAAGCAAACTAAAATTAAACACTGTCCTATTGAATCATCAAGCAGGAAAAAAATTAACTCCTACTCCTACTGATTCATCTCTTTCCAATCATCAAACCAAAATGTCAAACATATACCACATTAAGAAAACTTATAAAAAGTGAAAGATAGAAAAGGGACAACCTGGCCTTAAGGCAGTGGTGGGAACCCATAGAATTTTGAGAAATGGTTGTTTGATTGAAAAATCTTCCCCATTGCCTTCTCTCTCCACCCAAGCATCCCAATGTAAGGAATTGAAAGACACGCAGCGGAAATTATCTTAAAAATTTTTCATTCCTTGCCAGGATCTACCGTATGTGTTTAAGTCAAGTGGGAAGAAGCATTACCCTCAGTGTGTCTCAGCGACTTCCACAGCTTTCGGTCACGACGTTCACAGCTTCTCTCTGTGCCTCGTGCTCCCTTTCTGATCACAATAAGTCGACGACTCAGGTCGGCTTCCTCTACTGGTATCCACACGAACAGCTTTTCAACCACGAACGACGTGCTAGCGTCTCTTGTCCCTCCAGGTCTTTCTCAAGAGTTCGTCCTCTCCGTCTCTATTTCAGCAGTTTCTTATCTGCAAACCTTTTGCAGAGTCCCCTTCGGCCTTTCTGTGTTCTATGTGTGTGTCTCTTCAAAAATGTAGCTCCTAATATTAGATATATAGGATGCTCTGCGTTTTCCCTAACCGAAAAGGATTTTAGGAGTTAATCTTATATTAATTCCGAAAATAATACAATATCATATATTGTATAATTTTATAAGAAACTAATTAAATAAATAATATTAAATCCGTCCCACAGATTTAATTACCTATTTATTTAACTTTAAATAAAGATGAGACTGAACTATATTTGATTTATTCTCATAAAACAAATTTGAGATATCCTATCAATTTGAATTTCAAATTCAAACGTGATAGAGATTTAATTTATCCTTATAAATTAAATCTTATAAATATCTCTTATATGAGATATCCTATCAATTTGAATATCGAATTCAAACGTGATAGAGATTTAATTTATCCTTATAAATTAAATCTTATAAATATCTCTTATATGAGATATCCTATCAATTTGAATTTCGAATTCAATCGTGATAGAGATTTAATTTATCCTTATAAATTAAATCTCATATATCTCATATATATATATAATATATATATATACGAATATAAATATAAATAAATATATATACATTCACCTGGATCATTCATTGAATCTGGACATGTCTTAGATTCAATGAATCTGGACATCATAGCTCATGTTGGGCTATTTTGTGTGCGACCCTGTAGGCCCATATGAAGTTGGCAGTGGGCCATTTGCTATACTAGCCCACAAGTCGCAAGCGGTCTCTAGCAAGACATAACGACTACCCAAATCATATGAGGATCGATAAACGATGTAACCTTTTATACAACCATATCATGTCCCTTCTGTCACACGATATTTTGGTCATGGATGAGGCATGGATAATGTCATCCTCCTATTCCCGACCGTTACTTTCTCGATCCCTGAGTAGTCTGACAATAGAAATGGAACTACCTTTCCATTATAGTATGGCCATACATTTCTCAGACTCACTCATCGAGGGGCCCAGTAATATCTCTCCACGAATGTGAGGGACAAATTCCATCTTGACCATTCACATTCCTCCGCATGAAAAACCACTAAGCCCGAACATAGTCTTTATGATCACTCGGTCAAAATTGAATTTTGACTAGGTCAAAGCTGAGCGTTTTGTCATGTAGGAATCCATGATGATCTCAAGTCAAAGGGCATGTTGACATGGTTTGTATATGAGAGAAGCTTATGACGTTACCCATGCAACACCCTGTACTCTTACATGTGCTTATGACTTTGATTTATATCTCTATACATCTTCAAAGTCATACTGGTCTTATTTCATCTGTGCTCCCACATAGATGATCGACTAGGGACATTTAGGATAATATCATGAATTATCCAAGGATGGTCATCATAGTAAACATGCAAATAATATGATAACTCAATTAATAAATTCATAAATCAATAATGTTCATAAGACAATGATTGGCCCCTAGGGCACGGTTTCCAACAACCTCCCACTTGCACTAGGTACAATCATTAATTTGACTAATTTCCATTGACTTAACATGACGCTCATGCTTTGCCTGCACAAGCGGCTTTGTTAGAGGATCAGCAACATTATCTTCTCCTGCTACTTTACATATTTTTATATCACCTCTATCGTTGATTTCTCTGATGAGATGAAATCGCCTGAGTATATGCTTGGTCCTTTGATGTGACCTAGGCTCTTTGGCCTGTGCAATAGCACCGCTATTGTCACAGAGCAAAGTTATTGGATCTGAGATGGTAGGTATCACCCCTAGTTCTGTGATGAACTTCCTGATCTAAACGGCTTCCTTAGCTGCATCAGATGCTGCTATATACTCAGCTTCCGTTGCAGAATCTGCTACAGTGCCCTGCTTAGAGCTCTTCCAGCTTACTGCTCCATTATTGAGGAGGAATATGTATCCAGACTACGATTTTTGGTCATCCTGGTCAGTTTGGAAACTCGCATCTATGTAACCAGTTACACAGAGCTCATCATCCAATCCACCATAGACCAAGAATAAGTCCTTAGTCCTTCTTAAGTACTTAAGGATATTCTTGACAGCAGTCTAATGGCCCTCACCAGGGTCCTGTTGGTATCTGCTAGTCATACTTAAGGCAAACGAGACATCCAGTCGAGTACATAACATGGCGTACATGATAGATCCTATGGCCGAGGCATATGGAACCTTACTCATGCGACCTCGCTGATCAGATGTACTAGGACACAGATCTTTGCTGAGGTGAGTACCATGAGACATGGGTATGAAACCCCTCTTTGATTCGTGCATACTGAACCTATGCAGTATTTTGTCTATGTATGTACTCTGACTGAGTCCTAGAAGTCTTTTAGATCTATCTCTATAGATCCTGATTCCTAGGATGTAGGTGGCTTCACCCAAGTCTTTCATCCAGAAAGACTTTCCTAACCAAGACTTGACAATCTGCAAGGTAGGAATGTCATTCCCAATAAGTAGGATGTCATCGACATAGAGTACCAAAAACACAACTGTGCTCCCACTAACCTTCTTGTACACACAAGGTTCATCAATGTTTTGAAGAAATCTAAACTCTTTGATTACTTCATCAAAACGATGATTCCAACTTCGAGAGGCTTGCTTTAGTCCATAAATGGACTTTTGAAGCTTGCGCACTTTACCAGAGTCCTCAGAACGCACAAACCCTTCAGGTTGTGTCATGTACACATCCTCAAGGAGCTTTCCATTAAGGAAGGCTGTCTTGACGTCCATTTGCCATATTTCATAGTCATAATATGCTGCAATAGCAAAGAGGATTCTAATTTATTTGGCCATTGCTACTGGGGAAAAGGTCTCATCATAGTCCACACCATGAGTTTGAGTAAAACCTTTTGCAACCAGTCGTGCCTTGAAGACATTTACATTGCCATCCATGTCAGTTTTCTCTTTGAAAACCCACTTGCACCCGACGATTTTTACACCTTCAGGCGGGTCGATTAAGGTCCAAACCTGATTGTCGTACATGGATTGCATCTCAGACTTCATGGCACTAAGCCATTTTTCAGAGTTTGGTCCCACTATAGCTTCTCGATAGGTAGTCGGCTCATTATGCTCAATGAGCAACACATCACGACTATCAGAAATCAGAAATCCATATCTCTGAGGCTGAAGTCGTATCCTATTAGATTTACGTGGACCTTGCGTGACTTGAGGAGTCTCAACAACTTGTTGTGAGTCTTCTCTATTTTCCATCTGCAGTTCTGTGGTGTCTTGTAGCTCTCAAACTTCTTCGAGTTGTACCTTACTCCCACTGGTTCTTTTAGAGATAAATTCTCGTTCGAGATAGATACCATTTCTGACAACAAACACTTTGTTATCAGCAGGGTTGTAGACGTAATATCCCTTGGTTTCCTTAGGATATCCCACAAAAAGGCATTTTGAGGATTTGGGAGCTAATTTGTCTGAGGCTTGTTGCTTAACATAGACCTCGCATCCCCAAATCTTGAGGAAAGACAAACTAGGCGTCCTCCCAGTCCATATCTCATACGGAGTCTTTTCGATTGCCTTAGATGGAACACGATTGAGTGTGAACGCAGCTGTCTCTAGGGCATGGCCCCAAAAGGAGGGCGGGAGATCTGTTAGACTCATCATGGATCGAACCATATCTAATAGTGTTCGATTCCTCCGTTCAGAAACGCCATTCCATTGTGGTGTCCCTGGAGGAGTCAATTGTGAGAGTATCCCACAACTCCCAAGATGATCTATGAACTCTTGGCTCAAATATTCACCACCCCGATCAGATCGAAGGGCTTTAATTGTTTTGCCAAGCTGGTTTTGTACTTCATTTTGAAATATTTTGAACTTTTCAAAAGATTCAGATTTATGTTTCATCAGATAGATGTACCCATATCTGCTGAAATCATCTATAAATGTTATGAAGTACGAATAACCTCCTCTGGCATTTGTGTTAATCGGTCCACACATATCTATATGTATGAGGCCCAATAAATCAGTGGCCCTCTCACTGTGCCCAGTGAAGGGTGACTTT
The DNA here is from genome assembly GCA_037074615.1 of Leucaena leucocephala. Taxonomy (NCBI): domain Eukaryota; kingdom Viridiplantae; phylum Streptophyta; class Magnoliopsida; order Fabales; family Fabaceae; genus Leucaena; species Leucaena leucocephala. The sequence continues at coordinate 9,979,185 of CM073526.1, read as the reverse complement.
GTCATCTTTCCTAACAGGCAAGACTCGCAAGTGTCATATGATTTAAAATCAAATGAGTTTAGAAATCCATCTTGATGGAGTTTGAAAATGCGTTTCTCATTTATGTGGCCCAGACAATAGTGCCAGAGGTATGTGGGATTCAAATCGTTTGGTTTGACCCTTTTGGCGGTTATGTTATAGATATTTCCATGATTGGGTTGTTCCAAATTTAATATGTAATGATCAACATGCAAATCACCATGAGCATAGAAAACATCATTACGATAAATAGAACATCTACTATTCCCAGCAATGGAAGTGAAACCTTCCTTATCCAAATAAGAAAGTGAAATAATGTTACTACTTAAAGCAGGAACATAATAGCAATTGTTCAAAACTAACAAAAGCCCAGTGGGCAGAACTAATTCATAAGTGCCTACAGCTAACGCAGCAACCCTTGCTCTGTTTCCAACTCGTAGGTCAACCTCGCCCTTTTTCAGCTTCCTACTATCCTTTAGTCCCTGCACATTTGTACAAATGTGAGAACCACATGCAGTATCTAATACCCATGAGGTGGAAGTAGAAAGATGAATGTCTATAACATAAATACCTGAAGCGATAGCCCCGCTATCCTTCTTGTTCTTTTTCAGATCTTCGAGGTAGAGTTTGCAATTCCTCTTCCAATGACCCTGTTCATTGCAGAAGAAGCAGACTCTTTCCTTCGGAGGCTTTGCCTTCTTTAGTGCAGGCTTGGTTTCGGGCTTGCCTGACTCTTTGGTCTTACCTGATGAGCCATGACCCTTCCCCTTGCCTTAGCCTTTCTTTTTCGTACCCTTTCCTTTCTGAACCATCAAAACACTACTGGGTTTCTTCTTAAGACTCGGCTCAGCAGTTTTAAGCATCCCATGCAGTTCAGAAATAGATTTCTCCATGTTGTTCATGTTATAGTTCATGACAAAGTGGTCATAACTTTCTGGGAGTGAGTTCAAGATCAAATCTGTAGCTAACTCCTGGCTCATGGGAAATCCAAGCCTTTCAAGGTGATCAATGTACCCTTTCATCTTTAAGACATGAGTACTAACTGATGCACCTTCAGCCATCTTGCAGGAATGTAAGGCCTTAGTGGTCTCATACCTCTCTTGCCTTGCTTGTTGCTGGAACATTTCCTTGAGATGCACAATCATCTCATAAGCCTCCATGTGTTCGAGATCTCTTTGGAGCTCTGGAACCATGGTGGCTAGCATTAAGCATCCCACATCGACAGAGTCTTCCTTATGCTTCGTGTAAGCATCTCTCTGAGCTCTAGGAGCATTGGCGGCTGGCTCCTCAGGAATGGGTTGATCTAGGACATGCGCCTTTCTTTCCTGCTTGAGAACAATTCTCAAGTTCCTAAACCAGTCAAGAAAGTTTGTCCCATTGAGTTTGTCCTTCTCAAGGACATATCGCAGCGATAATGTAGCAGTATTACTAGTCGTCATGATTCTACAATTAAAATATGCAATTCAATTAGCAATCTCCCACTAAATAAACAACCCTCAATGCAATAGTTAGTGGGCTAAGATCCATATTTGGCTCAAACTTAAGTCCGCTTTGACAGGACGCTTAAATTAAGTTATTTAGGTAGGTAACACCTTTACCAATTACATCAAATGTAACTCTTAGATGTTTATGGGATTCTATCATCATATGATCTGTCATGTTTTTAATCCCATCTAATGCCTTGAGACCCAAAACCGTTTTGTTAATCTCAATTAAGTCAAACAATAATAAACATGTGAGAGTAGCACCATTACTCTTGCTTATCTCCCCAAGATAACTCAAAAGCACCCACTTTGGTGGAGTCCACAATTGAGCGATCGAGGTTTTAACAAGTGTTCATAAATTGATGGCATTATGACTTAAGATTTCATTTAGAGGGCTTAATTAACTATCTAGTTTATGAGGATGCATGTATCCCAAGTTGTAACTCATACAAGTAATATGCATGTGCTGATCTAATCATAATATGCATAATCTAAACGTGATACAATATGGCTCACCTATCCTAAGTCCCCTCAAGCCAATGAGAGGAGCTCTCTAGTAAGAAAAGAGAAATTACATATAGAAACCTCTTTTAACATTCGAGGGGAGTGAGATGAGAGGAGAGGGTACATTGAGAGTATATAGAGGAAGGCACGACACGCAGGCCGTATTTAAAAATTACAACACTTGCAATCTAGAGCCATATTGTTCACCATACCCAAACATTCAAGAATCAATATTCAGATCTAATCGAAGGGCAATTAATGTTTCAAATCTAAAACATTCACAAAGTAACATATGTTACGGTTATGTTGCGCTACGAACAGGTAGCTACGGCGCCCCGGAAGAAATTTTTTTTTGTTTTTTTGTTTCATAAATAATCACGAATCTGAATTCGGTTTTCACAAATAATCACAAATTTGAATTCGGTTTTCTTAGACCCCATCTATGTGAATTGATCAAATCAAAAAGCATCACCACCGATTTCAATTTCCTTTTAGATTCCTTTTATGTCATACACAACACGGATTCCATATATGTCACACATACAACGCTTATTATATGATCGGCTACTACTAATATATATCATATAAAACAACAATCAAGCCTAACTTAAACACAAAACGGCATGGCTCTGATACCACTATAAGGAATTGAAAGACACGCAGCGGAAATTATCTTAAAAATTTTTCATTCCTTGCCAGGATCTACCGTATGTGTTTAAGTCAAGTGGAAAGAAGCATTACCCTCAGTGTGTCTCAGCGACTTCCACAGCTTTCGGTCACGACATTCACAGCTTCTCTCTGCGCCTCGTGCTCCCTTTCTGATCACAATAAGTCGACGACTCAGGTCGGCTTCCTCTACTGGTATCCACACGAACAGCTTTTCAACCACGAACGACGTGCTAGCGTCTCTTGTCCCTCCAGGGCTTTCTCAAGAGTTCGTCCTCTCCGTCTCTATTTCAGCAGTTTCTTATCTGCAAACCTTTTGCAGAGTCCCCTTCGGCCTTTCTGTGTTCTATGTGTGTGTCTCTTCAAAAACGTAGCTCCTAATATTAGATATATAGGATGCTCTGCGTTTTCCCTAACCGAAAAGGATTTTAGGAGTTAATCTTATATTAAATCCAAAAATAATACAATATCATATATTGTATAATTTTATAAGAAACTAATTAAATAAATAATATTAAATCCGTCCCACAGATTTAATTACCTATTTATTTAACTTTAAATAAAGATGAGACTGAACTATATTTGATTTATTCTCATAAAACAAATTTGAGATATCCTATTAATTTGAATTTCAAATTCAAACGTGATAGAGATTTAATTTATCCTTATAAATTAAATCTTATAAATATCTCTTATATGAGATATCCTATCAATTTGAATTTCGAATTCAAACGTGATAGAGATTTAATTTATCCTTATAAATTAAATCTTATAAATATCTCTTATATGAGATATCCTATCAATTTGAATTTCGAATTCAAACGTGATAGAGATTTAATTTATCCTTATAAATTAAATCTTATAAATATCTCTTATATGAGATATCCTATTAATTTGAATTTTGAATTCAATCGTGATAGAGATTTAATTTATCCTTATAAATTAAATCTCATATATCTCATATATATATAATATATATATACAAATTTATATATATACGAATATAAATATAAATAAATATATATACATTCACCTGGATCATTCATTGAATCTGGACATGTCTTAGATTCAATGAATCTGGACATCATAGCTCGTGTTGGGCTATTTTGTGTGCGACCCTGTTGGCCCACATGAAGTTGGCAGTGGGCCATTTGCTATACTAGCCCACAAGTCGCAAGCGGTCTCTAGCAAGACATAACGACTACCCAAATCATATGAGGATCGATAAATGATGTAACCTTTTATACAACCATATCATGTCCCTTCTGTCACACGATATTTTGGTCATGGATGAGGCATGGATAATGTCATCCTCCTATTCCCGACCGTTACTTTCTCGATCCCTGAGTAGTCTGACTATAGAAATGGAACTACCTTTCCATTACAGTATGGCCATACATTTCTCAGACTCACTCATCGAGGGGCCCAGTAATATCTCTCCACGAATGTGAGGGACAAATTCCATCTTGACCATTCACATTCCTCCGCATGAAAAACCACTAAGCCCGAACATAGTCTTTATGATCACTCGGTCAAAATTGACTTTTGACTAGGTCAAAGCTGAGCGTTTTGTCATGTAGGAATCCATGATGATCTCAGGTCAAAGGGCATGTTGACATGGTTTGTATATGAGAGAAGCTTATGACGTTACCCATGCAGTTCTCTCATAGCGGGTCGGTCCAACACCCTGTACTCTTACATGTGCTTATGACTTTGATTTATATCTCTATACATCTTCAAAGTCATACTGGTCTTATTTTATCTGTGCTCCCACATAGATGATCGACCAGGGACATTTAGGATAATATCATGAATTATCCAAGGATGCTCATCATAGTAAACATGCAAATAATATGATAACTCAATTAATAAATTCATAAATCAATAATGTTCATAAGACAATGATTGGCCCCTAGGGCACGGTTTCCAACACCCAAAATATGCACTTTGATTACATTGAGAAGTTCATCCAAGCTCGTCTGAAATTTTTCCTGTTTAAACTTGAACTTGCCCAACTGTGGCTGGTATGTTAGCAATAAACTTAGGTGGTGTTCCCTTTATATCCTTTGTACATTCAATTTCCTCAAGTGCTTCTCTTAGTTGAGGTTAGTATATCGTTACAACATACTTAGGATTACTCTCCTTCAATTCATTCAAATTATCCACCTTGTTTTCAATCTCCTTAGGTGTTGCACCAAGCTTAAGTTGATCTACAGCTACAACATAGTTGAGATTAGTCTCCTTCGTTCTTGCATGATTATTTGAGATCAAATTATTCAAGAGGTAATTATTGAATGTGAGTGAAGATAAATATAATCATAACATATTGGCCCTTTAACTAAATCATCATAATGTGGAATTGAAGGAATTTAAAATTCACTGCTTGTGTTTACCATTTCTGGTCGCAACCTATCAGGCTTATCTTCAACTTCTCATCCTGACTTAAACTGACAGTGAGTGTCTCTAAAATGGTTTGCCATGACGTATTCGTCTACTTGTCTCGACTTGGAATCACAACGAGACCTATTAATACGGTATAAGGCACAACCCTATCGTTCTTCTCAAGGAGTCATTTTTATTGGAAACCTAGTAGATCGATGACAAAATTATTGAAAACCTGAGTGAAAGTAAAATGGATTTTGGGTTTGATTGGTTTCTGATACAATAAAATAAGGGCGCAGTCAAGTAAATGTTTTTGTATTTTTGATTAAGATGGGAAATGATTAGATTGTGAAAGAAATATGTTGAGAAAGACTCTTGATGATAGAAACCTATATATCCTTGCCCTTAATATGATATAGGAGTTTTAAAATCACTAAGTGTTAAATAAAATCTCAATCGATTAATTGAGTCCAGAACATTAATATTCCTTAAACTCCTTTGATCAAAGCTAGTTCCTTAAACATTAATATTCCAGATCATTAATGCGTTGTTAAAAATCACTTAGTGTGTAATTAAATCAGATGATGAAAATGCCCTCAAATGATCATTTGTGAATGCAGGAAAATTTCCCAGAAGAAGTGAGGTCGCGACCTGTGGATGCTTTGGTCACGACTAAAGAGAATAGAAGCTTCCTTCCTTGATTTGATTATCTTTGTCTTGTGATTTCTTTTCTGCTCACATTAGTCCTTAGTTTTCCTCCAAAATACTTGCAATTCATAATCAAAGCTCATTGTAAAAGTCCAACCAGTTACTAAAGAACGACATATATACAATTTGAAGGAGTTAATTTACCATTTTACCCTTAAATCAGCATATTGCCAAGCACAATCATGTATTACCACAAAAGTACAATTGCAGGCATAAAATGAATGGTAAAGTTGCCACAAAACCCTTAAAATATCATAGAAACCATACACAATTTGTGTTTTATCACTTACTCTTATTGATCTTAGCACCTGATGCCTGATAGAATTTTTCAAGAACTTTCATCTTATATTTTGTTTATTGGTTCGTAGACACACCAAATAGGAGTAGATCATTAGCAAACATGAGGTGAGAAATGGACGACGCTCCTAAAGAAATAAGAATTGGTCTCCAAGTACTATCAATCATAGCATCATTAATAATATGATATAATTTATCCATGCATAGCATAAAAAAGAAAGGTGAGATTAGATCTGCCTAATGAAGACCTCTTGTAGGAGAAAAATATTCTATAGTACAATTCCATAACACATTATAAGAAATTGAAGAAACACAAGCCATAATTAGCCAGACAAAATTGTATTCAAAACCAGCTGCAATAAGTACCTGATTAAGGAAGTCCCACATGATTCTATCATAAGCCTTTTTTAGATAAATTTTTACAGCCGTCAAGCCTTTCCTTCCTCTACATTTCTTCATCTGGTGCCTAATCTCTTGTCCCACTATCAAATTATCTTGAATGTGTCTTCCTTTAATAAAACTTGCTTGAAAAGGGGAGATAATTTTATCTATAATGATTATCAATCTCACAGTAATAACTTTAGTTATAATTTATACTGCACTATACACATGGAAATTGGTCTAAAATGGCCTACCATCTCTGGATTAACCGAATCATGATTTTTAAAAGCATTCTTAACAAAAGAGCATAGATCCTTACCCACCATATTCCAGTTAGATTGATAAAAGATAGAATAAAAACTATAAGCCCTCGGAGCTTTATAAGTGCCCATAGAGAACAAAGGTAACTTGATTTCTTTATCTGAAAGACTAGTCACCAGCTGAGAAATCCCAAATTCATCAATCTTTTGAAAGGAAGTTCTTGTTTTAAGTAGTGATGGGAAACCAGATGCATCGCTAAATAGGATCTTAAAATATTGTACTACCATTTCTTTCAATTGAAGCTCATCATCAATCATGTCACCATTCTCATATTTAAGAGTAACAACTCTATTCCTCCTTCTTCTAAAATTAGTTTTCAAGTGATAATATCGAGTGTTCCTATCACCTTCAGTGATCCAAGTTATTCAAGCTTTTTGGAACTATTTGATCTCCTCCTGCCTTAAAATTTCATCTAGCTCACTCTATAAATCCTTTTCCAAATTATAAAGAAATGATGAGTATAGATAGGCAGCAGAGTTCTATATACCACCAATTCTATCCATAAGTAATTTCTTCTTTTTTTTAACATATCCAAATACTTCCTACACTTTAAGCGCATCTTTCAAATTTTCCAAAGAATTATTCAGGTTATCATTCACCTCCCATGTATCTCCAAGAAAACATTTGAATTGATCATGAGTAAGCCACAATGCCTTAAAGCGAAAAGTTTTATTATTATTATTGCTATTATCATCAAGAAACTATAGAGTAATTGGGTTATGATCAGAGTACTGAGTTCGAGGAAGTACCTTAATGTAGCACTCTGAAAACATAGAAACCATATGCACATTTGTAAATGCTCTATCCATACGTTCATCTAACCGTGAGAAGCTTGTACTCCTAGGGCCTTTCCATGTAAACTTTGGACCTTTAAATCCCATATTATATAGGCCGCATTCATTAATTCTAGACTGGAACCAATTAATTCTTGCATAATTAAATCCTTCACCCCCAATTCTTTTAAAGGACTTAGAATATCATTAAAATCACCCATCACCACCTATGGCTTAGTAATTGATGCATGGAGAATTCTAATTTTCTCCCATAGTGAATGACGAAGGTTTGCATGTGGCACCACATATACTGCTGTCAAAAGAAATGGTACATTTTTAAGAAACTGACACTCAAAATGAAAGTATTGACAGTCATCCTCCATCAAATCTGGATGAATGAGGTTACTTTTCCAGAACTAAGCCTCCTGGTCTATCAACACTATAAATACATTTGACTGAATCAAAACTCAGCTTATTAAGTACTAAAAATTGTTGTATTTTATCACTTCTTATTTAAGATAAAATAAGTAGACAAATCTTTTGCCCACTGCACACCCCACTTGGAGGTTTCTAAAGAGACCTTCATTGCAGGTCCCTCTAGTATTCTAGTATAGAATGCTATCGATAAGTAATAATTTAACATAATTAAACACACAAACAAATACTAAAGATTTAGGGTCTCTAAAATCACCATGCTCCCACTATTCTCATTCCAAATATTTTTTGGTACAAATTGGAAAGGATTATGATGATGATCAGAAGAAATAATAAAGGTTAAATGAGTCTTGAAGGAAAAAAGGGACCTAAATGAAAATTAGAAAAGGTTAAAGGCCAAAAGTGAAGGTAGAAATAAAAGTTGGGCCATTAAGTGTAATTATGAAAAGTTGAGGGATTAAAGTGTAATTCCAAAAGTTTCTAAGGGCAAAATTGTAATTATAGAAAATTCAGCCAAAAAAGGCTTAAAACTGCCCAGAAGCATTTCAGTTCCAAAATTCATCAGTAGATAGAGAAAGTTATGCTGGTTAATCTAGCATGATATATAAATTTTATTGAAGTTTTGGATAACTAATATTTATCTGATAGTCTGAAAATTATCTAAAATTTTATTAGATCTTATGAACCCCAAATATAAGTGAAAAAGTTATAGGAAGTTTTAGTGAATTTTGACAGAAGTTTGTAAACACCCGACATCTAATTATGAAACTTAGCAGCAAGCAAGTTGTGGCTGAATGAGCTCAGATGATGTCACAGAAAGGCCCAAATAGCATCCCAAGAGGCCCAATAAGGTGATGAGATAGTTAAGTGGGCCAGAGTCCGGAGTAACACAGGAAAAGTATGAAATTATTAAAATGCCTCTGTGTAGCCAGATTATACCAGAGATAGATGGATGGCATTTTGGTCATTCTGGACAGGCCAAAAACATGCAAGATAGTATAAAGATGATTAGTTAGAGCTAGTATATACCCTAATACAGTATAAAGGGGTGTGAAATGATAATTATGCCCTTAGGGTTGTATAGTGCAAGACAGTAAACCAAGGGCATTTTTGTCATTTGCCAAGGGATATATAATTAGTACTGACCCAGTATAAGAATGTAAATGGTAAGAAGAATCTGGATACTGGATTTAAGGTCAGAAAGCATATTACGAAATCTCAAAAAAATTAGGTTTATAAAATAGTCTAGTTTTTGGGGAATCAGACTGAGCCGATATCGGACTAGACTGGAATTTTTTCAGAAGCTTCTCCCCTATGGAATGGCACCACCTAGCCCTATGAAGTGTCCCTTTGTGTTATCATGGATGATTTCATAATTCTCTTTTTGAAAAAGGAAAATCCAAGATTAAATGTGAGCCATTAGATCAATTAGTGCACAAACTAATTTTGGCCATTGATTTTCCATGAGATTTTTCTATAAATACGCCTTCAAATCTGAAGCAAAACTGTGATCACAAGACCCTTGGGTAAACTCTTGCAAAATGGAAACTCAAGCAAGATAAAGAAGATTCAAGGTACTAAAGTTCAAGCTAGAGATTAAAGGTAAGAAATCTATCCTAGCTTATTTTCCTTTAATTTGGGAGCTTGAACTTAGGGTTTTCATGGGGAAAAATTGAGTTTTCTCTAAGGTGTTGTTCTGTCCAAAAATGCTAAAATGAAAGGAGAAAGAAGAAATAAAAGTTAGAGTTATATGATTGAAGCTCAAACAAGCTAGTTAAGTGATTAGTTGTTGAATCAAGTTGATATTCTTTACTTTGTTATGGTGGAATCAGTTCGGTTTTCACTGTTAATTATGGAAGGAAAAGGAATTTCAATGATTTAATGCTTCCATTGAATTTATATGATGATTTTGTGTAGGATTGGATAGGTTTTGAACCTTGGAAGCATTGAAATTCCAAGATTATAGTTTTTAAAATCCTTCTCTGTTACTACTCACTCGCATGAACAGTGATTGAAATTTCTTAATTTTGATGCTTCCAATGGTTTTAAAATTAAAAGTTGCATGGGATAAAGTGGAGAAACAAGTATGGGAAGCATTAGAATCAAAATGAGAATTTTTGAAAGGAAAGAGGGTGTTATGTTATTCTGGACAGAACAGTGCATAAAAGCTAAAATTTTATGATTCTAAACTCATAAATGGATTCAAAAAATAAAATTGTGTAGGGTAAAGTCAAGACATCAATTGGTTCAAAGGCCAAGTTAATGAGTGAAGACTAGATAAAGTTATGTTAGTAAAGAGTTAAGAATTTATCAAGGATAGTATTGAACACTATTAGAAGTTCTTGGCTCTGATACTAAAATATAATATCGTTACTTTCATACATCTTAGGGACCATTCAGTAGTATTTAGAACCACTTACAAGACCTTGGAAGTTCATTAGCTAAATCTGGAATTTTACTCTTTCTCAGGTTTCTGTTCATATGGTATTTCAGATTACGCAATGAACTTTGAAAAATCATAACTAATTCTAAAAAACTCAAAATGAAGTGGTTCAAAAGGCTACGTAAAGATAACATCTTTAAATTTAAGGGAAAAATAATTTTCAGACCAAATGATTAGCCAAGTAATATAGTTTATTCGCCAAAGTGTACTATTCATTTGGTCAAAAATCCTGGAAACAGATTCTGGTCCCTTACTTTGGAAAATCAGTTCTCTTTGTAGAGACATCCAAATAAAACATTCTTGGTGTCAAAATGAATCTTGGCATGTCATCTAAATATCTGTAAAAGTTCATACATTTATTCCATCATTTACTATTGTTCATTACATTATGACCATCACTGCTTACATTGTCATACAGCAACATTACACATTCACATAACATATATACTATCCAATCCCTAGCTTTTCTTCATGCTTTATCATCCTCTTTCATCATTCATAAACCTGTGGGATTGGGATTACATGGAAAGGGATGGGATTTTGGGGGAAATCTCAGTAGCAAACATTACCAAACAATGCATGCATCAATGTAACTACTTGTCCTTGCTTGTGAAAGTGTTACTATTGTGTCATATGCATGCTTCCATGTCACATATGAAATACAATTGGCCAAAGTAAACATATAAATAGAGCTTCATACATAAGCACATAGGTAACACAATTCAATCAAGCCATAGCACAATCAAGCATAACATTCAATGCATACAATTTTATGATTAGTTTACTACCTTGAACACTTGACCTTCTTTCACCTTAACTTGCTTCTTTCTTCTCACTTTCCTTGAACATGTGGCTGCCTCTCTTGGAGCATACCAATCAATTCCTAACATCACATAATCATTCATCCATTACAATCTAACTTCCTTGAGCATTAAACTCACTTTAACTAACAGAACTTCTTCTTGAACATTAATCTCATTAACTTTCCTTAATCTTAACCATTGGACTTGGTGTTTAAATCAATTGATACCTTGAGTTTACCCTACACAATTTCATCTTTTGAATCCATTTATGAGCTTAGAATCATGAAATTCCAGCTCCTTCATCACATGCTGTACAGAACCAAAACTACACTTAATTCTTTCAAAAATTCTCATTTTGATTCTAATGCTTCCCATACTTGTTTCTCTACTTTATCCCACACAACTTGTCATTTTAAAACCATTCGAAGCATCAAAATCATGAAATTCCAATCACTGTTCATGCGAGTAAACAGTAACATAGAAGGATTTTAAAAACTACAATCTTGGAATTTCAATGCTTTCAAGGTTCAAAACCTTTCCAATCCTACACAAAATCATCATCTAAATTCAATGGAAGAATTAAATCATTGAAATTCAATTTCCTTCCCTCATGAACAGTGCAGACTGAACAGGTTCCATTAAGGCAAAGTCAAGAATATCAACTTGATTCAACAACCAATCTCTTAATTAGCTTGTTTAAGCTTCAATCATATGTTTCTAACTTTGATTTCTTCTTTCCCTTTTCATGTAAGGTTGTTGGGCATCACAACCCCTTAGAGAAAACTCAACTTTTCTCCCATGAAAACCCTAAGTTCAAGCTCCCATATCAAAGGAAAATAAGCTAGGATAGATTGCTTACCTTTAATCTCTAGCTTGTTTGAATTTTGGAACCTTGAATCTTCTTTGTCTTGGCTTGAGTTTTCATTTTGCAAGAGTTTACCCAAGGTATCACAAGGCCACGGTTTTGGGCAGAATGAGGGGGTATTTATAGCAGAAATCCAAGAAAAATCAATGGCCAAGATTGATTTGGTTACTATTTGATCTAAAGGCTCACATTTAATCTTGGATTTTACCTTTTCATGAAAGAATAATTATGACATCATGTGGGATAGCTCATGGGACACCTCAAGGGGTTAGGTGGCATGATCATAGTGTAAGGAAGCTTCTGGAAAAATTTTAGTCCAATCTGGTACCGATCGGAGCAGTTTCACAACCATCGGACTATTTTCTATTTAGAATTTTTCTATAATATACCAGGATATGTATTCTGTCCTAGAAATCAATGTCTAGGCTTCTCATACCCTTGACATGGTTATAATGAGTATTTATTTGCCATCCATTCCTTGGAAAATGACCAAAATACCATTGGTGTCATTTCTTACACTATATTGACCCTAAGGGCATAATCGTCATTTTACCCCTCTTTATACTGCCTCAGGGTGTATCTGGGCTCAACTAATCATATTTATACCATGTGTCACATTTTTAACCTATCACAGGTGACCAAAATGCCTATCATATGATCTCATTCTATCTAAGCTTACATACCGATAAATTCTATTATCGGATCACGGGTGTTATCAAATTCCTGTCAAAATTCATTAATATGTGAATAACTTTTTATACAGAACTTCTTTCAAAGTTCTGTCAGATCCAGGACATTTAACACTGTAGGGCACATTTTCCTGTAATTTTCCCACTTACATCTGAAGTCCATGAAATCTGATAAAATTTCATATAACTTTTAGACTATCAGATAATTTTCTGTTATCTGGAGTCCTAATAAAATTTCTGTAACCCGAGAAAGAATAAAATTCCAGATTTGGCTAATGGACTTCCAAGGTCTTGTAAGTGGTTCTAAATGCTACTGAATGATCCCTAAGACATATAAAAGTGAGGATTTTTCATCCTCTCTTTGTATTATGATGAATTAGTAAAGATGATAAGAAGAAAATAAGTACGATGATATGAAAATGAGATATAAAGCTTTGTGGATGTTAAGAAATTCCATTAGATACTGAAAGAACTAATAAGAGATACATGTTAAAAGTATAATGAGCAATTGATAGAAACTCCAGAATATAGCAGTATTCCAGGGAGTTTTATATGAAAGAAATGGACACTACTCATAAGTCCAGTATAGTGAGAAGTCCATATGCAAATAGATGCATAGCATGTAAGCAAGTAATAGAATGAAGGAGAGTTGAACTCTGATTGAGTTTATTCAAAACAAAAGAATAATCACAGCAAAGATATGAAGATCTGCGGATATGGAAAGTACTCTGCTAAATGTCAAGATAGAAGATAAGAGATAGATACCCCAATCCTTAGTCATAAATTGGGTAAAAGACATATATTTAAGATAGTTGACTAAAGTGCTAAGTAAATTTTGAGGACAAAATTTATTTTAAGGGGGTAGAAATATCTCATCCTACTTTTTCCCTATCTGTATAATACTGATAGTGGAAAGAGATTTGGAAAGGATTATGATGATGAATAGAAAGGAAAAACAATGATTAAACAAAGGTATAAAGATGAGGGACTAAGATGAAAAGTTTAAAAGTTCTATGGTGCAAAGTGTATTTTTCAAAATTTTAAGAGAAAAATGGTAATTATTAAAATTGAGCTGGAAAAGGCCCAAAAATGCCTAAAATTAGATTAGTCCCAAATTTTCTCAGTAAATAGAAAAAATAATTCTGATCAATTTGACGCAACACAAAATTTTGATATAAGGTCTCAAGAAATATATATTAATCTCTGAAATAAAGGGAAAATAATACAGTATCCTTTAAACATCAGAATCAAATGAAATTTGGTAGTAAATTTCTATAATTAATATGAGAATTTATGAAACTAACAGAGCTCAAAATCGAGTTTTGTAGAATTTATTATGGAATTTATAGTGTATTAAAATCCCTGATAAATATGTTTTAAGGAATTTCTCGGGAGTTGAGCCCATGAAGGTAGTGGATCATGTAGAGGGCCCAAAATAGCATCTTATAGGCCTAGTAATATTTTTAGAAAAGTATGTGGGCCAGGGCTAATAAAGACCGGAAAAAATATAAAAATACAAAAATGCCACTGAGTATGCCACTATGTTGTGTCATTGAATTAGAGTCAGACGGAGGGCATTTTGGTCATTTGACTATGGTTAGATGGTCAAGGAGAATTCCCACAATAGTTGACCAAGGTCAGAGAATACTCTGATGAGGTGTGAAAAGACGTTACTGCACTTAAGATGTTAAAGTAAATAAAGAAGAGCCAAGGGACATTTTGGTAAATTGCTAAGGGATCTATAATTAAGTTTAGGCCGAGTCCAAGAATGTCAATGGTAGGAAGGATGCGAATACTGGATTTAAGGTTAGAAAGCATATTATGGAATCTCAGAAAAAGTAGATTTATAAAATAGTCTGGTTTTAGGGAATCGGACTAAACCGGTACTAAATTTTGAATTGTGATTGGAATTTCATGATTTTGATGTTTCCAATGGTTTTAAAATGAAAAGTTGTGTGGGATAAAGTAGAGAAACAAGTATGGGAAGCATTGGAATCAATATGAGAATTTTTAGAAGAATTATATATATTTTTCAAATTTGTCCAGAACAGTGCATAGGAGCTGAAATTTCATAATTCTAAGCTCATAAATGGATTCAAAATATGAAATTGTATAGGGTAAAGTCAAGACATCAATTGATTCAAAGGCCAAGTCCATTAGTAAAGACTAGAGAAAGTTATGTCAATAAAGAGTTAAGAATTTATCAAGGATAGTCTTGAACATTGTTGGAGTTCATGTTCCTAATGAATTATGTGATGAATATGAATGTGGTTAGGACTTTGAAACATCCAAGAAGATGTTGAGAAGTGATTGACTGGAAGGCTTCTTAGTTGGAAAGCTTATGGAGCAAGTACAAAAGATCAAGAGAAAAGCTTAAGTGCAAGGTAGTGGACTTTCCTCTTTATGTGCTTGATGTGTTATGCTTATGTGTTGACATGTATATGATATTTGAATGATATTGTGACATGATAAATGATGTTGACTATATTGTGAATAACATGTTTTCCATGGCCATGCACTTTTAAGCAAAACTATATAGCATGATGGCATGTCACTAATTAAAGAAAATTTAATGAAATTACATATCATGCATTAGCATCCATCTTGCATATTTAAATGGTAATATTTTCTACTGAGATTCTCTAGAATCTCACCCTCCCATAACCAACCATAATAGGTTATTTATGATGGAAGAATCTTGTTTGGTACATGAGCTAAGGAATGGAAGAGGAAGAGTAGACAAGTGATGGCATGCATGTATGTTAGCCTTTTTATATAATGTTATGTAATATCCATTATATGTACAGAAAATGTATGAAAGAATTATGGCATAACCCCATGATGTACATAAATGCATGAAAGGAAAAAAAGATGGTTTATGCATGTTGGAACTGAAACATCCTTACTTTTATACGTCTTAGGGACCATCCAGTAGCATTTGGAACCACTTACAAGATACTGAAAGTTCATTAGTCAAATCTAGAATTTTACTCTTTTTCGGGTTACTGTTCATATAATATTCCAGATTACACAACGAACTTCAAAAATCATAATTAATTTTAGAAAAATCAAAATGAAGTGGTTCAAGATTTATTTTGACACCAAGAAAACCTTATTTCGATGTCTGTACCAAGAGAACAAAATTTCTAAATTAAGGGACCAAAATCTGTTTTTAGGATTTTTAACCAAATGAACAATAATATTTGACGATTAAATTGTATTAATTGGTTAAGTAGTCAAGAAATTATTCTTTTGTTGCATTTTAAGATGTTATCTTTATATAGCTTTTGGAACCACTTCATTTCAATTTTTCTAGAATTAATTATGATTTTTTGAAGTTCGTTGTCTAATCTAGAATACCATATGAACAGTAACTCGAGAAGAGTAAAATTTCATATTTAACTAATGGACATCCAAGGTCTTGTAAGTGGTTCTAAATGCTACTGAATGGTCCCTATGACGTACGAAAGTAAGGATGTTTCACACTTCTGCCCCTCCTTTGCTTAGAATCACTTGGAGCATTGCTAGCCTCATTCTGATTACAACTACCCCCGTATTCCTATATATGCAATAACAAAATCAAACATAGTAAATAAACTTAACCCTTTTGCCTTCTGTCATAATACACAAATCTTGTTCTTTTAGCATTTATCCATGGAAATAAGTGCAAGAATTTATCATAGGAAAACTACAAAACCTAGATTAAATGAACACATAAATGGTAAAGAATGTACACGAGAAAATAAGTGTCGAGAACACATACACGGCAAAACACAACGAGAGCGAGAATAGAGAAGAATGACTGAGCAAAGTGAAGCCTAACAAAAACCACAGAGCATGACGAGCGGAGTAATGATAGAAGTAAGAAATAAGATTGAAGAAAACCTAGGAAATAAGAAATGAGAGATGCACCAAGGGGCGGGCTTCGAAAATATTTTGTGAGGAAGACTTTTTTTATCGGTTTACATATTTCTAAACCTGATTAAAACAATAACCAGTTTAAAAAATGTCTACTTATTTTAAAAAATGGTAGGGCTAATATTTTGAAGAAGACTTTCTACATCAGATAAAATATAAATTCAGTGTAGTAAATCATATTCTAAATTTGACTAATACAATAACCGATTTAAAAAGATGTCTACTTTATTTCAAAAATACCAAGCCTAATATTTTGAATTTTAGAAGACTGTCTACACCGGATAAAATATAAATTCAGTGTAGTAAGTCATTTTTCTAAACCTAACTAACACAATAACCAGTTTAAAAAATGTCTACTTATTTTCAAAAATGACACGCCTAATATTTTGAATTTTGAAAGACTTTCTACACCGGATGAAATATACAACCGATTTAAATATTGGAGTTATTTTTCCCACCTACCTTCTTATTACCCCATTACTTGAAGTTACAACACATATATGCAATCAGAACAATAAACTTGTGATATTATTACATCAAAACAATAAACATAATTGTATTAGTGCCTCAAAAACATAAAATACTAACATACAAATCAATCATAATCCACTTCTTCATTCAATTTTGGTAAACCTATTGAAAAGAAGGGGTCTCACAAATTGAATCATCATCGTCAACAACCCTTTTTCCTTAGAGAGCGACATACCATCTTTTATTTGCTGGATCAATGATATAAAATACTTGCTTTGCTTGGTCTGCCATGATGAAAGGCTCATTCCCAAAACTTATACTATTCAAATCAACAAGTATAAATCCTAACCGATCTACCATAACATCGCTGTTTATATTCACCCACTTGCATTTCAATATGGGAATTGTGAATTTGGTGTAGTCTAGCCTCCAAATCTCTTCAATAACGCCATAATAAGGGATAGCTGCTAATTTAGGGTTGTTGTCTTTTAAACCATAGAAGTGTATAGCTTCAGCCACTAACATAACACCACTATTCTGCACGTTACTTATATAATCTAGGGACTTCCTATAAAAGGAATACCCATTCATATCAAATGAATTCTAACATATCACATTAAATTTAGGACCATATGCCAACTAACTAAGTGAATCAGATACACAAATATCATTTTCAACCTTTTATTTGAACCAATGTGTAAAAGATTTATTGTGTTCTCTAATCAACTTTTTCTCTATCACTCTATTATTTTTTTCGGAAAAGCTCTTTATGAATAGCTATATAGTCTTGAACTTCATCAATGTTATTCAAGATGTGTAAGTGTATTTGATGTAATTCATTATGATCAACACTCTTCAACGACATTCCATGTTGACCCCCTGTTTAGCATGGGGTTTAGAAAGACTGATAAGTCTTACTTTAGATAGGTAGTATTGACAAAAATCAATAGCTTCTTCATAAACATATTTTTGAACAATGGATGCCTCGCAATGATTTGGATGCTTCATAGACCCTTTAAGGATTTTCATGTATCTTTCAAATGGGTACATCCATCATAAGTATAAAAAGCCATACAGTTTTATCTCTCACACTAGATGAACGATAAGGTGTATTATGATGACAAAAAAGCCAGGAAGAAATAGTTTTTCAAGATGGCACAAACTAACAATACCCTCGTGCTCCAATTCATCCTTTCAGCCTCAAAGACTTTGTCACATATAGCATTAAAGAAGAATCAAAGTCGGGTTACAATGTGTCTCAAATCATCTTGAAGGATTCCCTGAATAGCTACTGGGAGTAATTGTTACATCAAGACATGACAATCTTGAGACTTTTGGCCTACTAATTTCAAATCTTTCATCGACATAATGGTCTTAAGATTAGTTGAGTACTAGAGGGAACTTTAATTCCTTGCAAACATTCACAAAGGCTTCTTCTCTCATCTTTGGACAAAATATTAATCTCTTTGACACAATAACTTCCCTCACCATCTAGATTTAGATGTAAATCCTCGCGTATTCCTATGTCTTGCAAATCTAATCTTGCCTTCAAAACGTCTTTGGAACTACATGTATGTTGAGAAGTGTTCCAACAATGCTATCACACACACACATTTTTCTCCACATGCATGACATCAATACAGTTCCTTACATGAAGATATTGCCAATACAGAAGCTCAAAGAAGACATATTTTTTTCCATATATTTTTCTCACTTCTCTTGGTAGTCTTACCAAAAGTAATGTTGATGTCTTTCACCTTTTTCATAAACTTGTTCTCTAGTCAATGGCTCCAGAGCAATTTCAAATTCATGGCCGCCAAATTTTTTTTCTTCAATCAACGGTATGGGTGGCCTTGTCTTAGAAATCTTCTATAACCTAGGTAGATTGTCTTTCTTCCATGACGAAGTTTATAGTAGCAAGTCCCTTCCTCACAAATTGGACATACTTTATGGTCCTTAACACTATACCCTAACAATTTTTTGTTTGCAAGAAAGTCATTAATTGTACAAAAGATCATGGCCCACATATTGAAGACCGCCTTCTTAATCTCATAAAAAACATCCACATCTTCTTATAGCTTCTTCAAATCTTAAATCAAGGGCATTAGATAAACATCTATGTCATTTCTTTGTTATTTTAGTCCTAAGATCAAAATATACAACATTATATACTTGTGTCTTATACACAACAGGAAAGATAGGTTGTAAATCACCAAGAGGATGGGCCATGAACTATGTATACTACTAAGCTACATAACGGTTCATGCCATTTGTACTAAGTCTAAGCTTTAGGTTTCCTGGTTCATTGTCAAACACGAGAAATAAGTCATCAATTTTCTTTTATTGCAAAGAATCAACCGGATGATGAAGTTTTCCATCTCAAATCCTTTCAGTCGCATACCATAACATTTTTTTGGCATCATCTTTATTAGTAAAAAGTCACTTAAACCTTGGTATAATTGGAAAATACCATAACACCTTTGCAGGAGACTTGTTTGATTTGTACCTTGGTGACTTACATATTGAACATTTGTTCTTATCTTCAAAATCTTTCTTGTACAATATGCAATCATTTGGGCATACATGAATCTTTTTATACTATATGCCTAAATGACATTATTTTCTTAGTACATAGTAGCATTTGGGTATCATATTTTTTTCAAGAAATATGTCTTGTAACAACTCAAACAATTCTGAAAAACCTCTATCACTCTACCCATAATGTGCTTTCACAATTATAAATCTCAACACCGCATTCAACATGTATTTTCTGCACCCTAGGTATAGAGGTTTTTCTGCATCATTACACATATAACCATATGCAAGTGACTGCATAAAAGTATCTTCTCCAACATCATGAATCATGTCTTTTACCCAACCATATGCATGTGACTAAATAAAAGCATCTTATCATGCACAAGTGTAAGAACTCACCAAATGAAATAAGTAAATGACAACAATGAATCTAGAAAATAACAGTAAAAGCTAGCATCAGTAGTGCATAAATCTTCAGTTCTTGAGACAAGGAATTCAAAACAAAACTCACCGGTTGTAAAGGGTCAAGAAAACTTAAATGTGCGAACTAGTGAAAAATGACATATGGGAGGCGTGAAGGGGTTTTCAATTAAATTAAAGTGTATTTTGTAAGTAAATCTACACCAGATAAAATGCAGTATCGGTATAGAAATAACTTTTTCTAAACCAGACACTATATTTTACACCGGTGTAAAATATTATAAATTGCACAAATCTATACCGGATGAAATGGAAGACTGGTGTAGAAATACTTTTTTCTACACATCATATTCACATGTCCAATTTCAATTATCTGTTGAATTTTTTTGTTTTTGAAAAATAAAAGAATAGCATGTCATCAGAACAAGAAACTTCATTCATTCAAATTTACTAATAACTTTATATCAAAAGTATGAAATTTCCAAAACAATATTTATCATATAAAGGTTGCAGGATTTCACTCTTAATCAAACTCAGAGGTATAGGATTCATTAGAGTCGGTAGGATCAACAGGATTATACAAGCTATCATTTTGTTGATAATGGTGAACTTCTAAGAAAAAAGCTTTAAAACTTTCTTTTAGTCTAGTAACTTTCTGAGTCAGTTCTTCCACTAAGTCCTCTAGGCCATTGAAGCGCATGATGAGTTTCTCAAGGTGCTCCATCATAGTGACAACCAGGGTAGGAGGAGAATAAACTACAGGGTGAGGGTCAGGATGTTTGTCTTCAAATTTATCTCTATTTCTTTTGTATGGCAGAAAATGGGGTGTGCGTGAGGAAGAAGCTATTAGAGGGTTCAGAGAAAATAAAATAGAAAGATAAAGTATTGATCATAGGAATGGTATACGTATAGTTGAGGAATAAGAATGGTTTTATAAAAGAATATTGAAGAATGCAATTAGCCTTCTATCATAATGAGTACAAACATTAGGAATTGGAGAAGTGAAATGAACAATCTGAGAAGGCACAGAGAAAAGAAGTAGGAGAGCATAGATATGAAACTGAAAAGTCAGTATAGAAAGTATATTTAACACTAGTTTTATATATTTTACACTGGTTGCATGTAAATCTGGTGTAAATATTTCATCTTATTGACAAAAATGCTACCTATCATTTTTTTTTCTAAAGCGTCTCCTCAAGGGCTGAACAAGTTACAGAAAAGAAGCGAGAAAGCATAAACAAGAAATGATGAGTCAGAATATGACACAACTAAGCTACACCTATTGATATTAGTATCCGGTGTAATAATATTTTATATCAGTTATGTGTACATCTGGTGTAAATATTTCATCTTATTTACAAAAAGGCCACCGCTTATTTTTTTAAATCGACTCCGTAATGACCAGTTTAAAACTGGGGCTTTAAAAACCATATTTTGTAGTAGTGTATAGTCATATAAACGCTTATTTTTTCAAAGAAGGTTTTCAAAAATGCCCTCATGAACATACTCTATACCAAATTTGTAAAGGATGGGAAAATGTTCATTGTATCTCTTTATGTTGATGATTTAATTTATATTGGCAATGATTTAGCCATGATTTAGGCCTTTAAGAAGAACATGATGAAAGAATAAGAAAAGTCTGATTTGGGCTTAATGCATTATTTTCTTGGCATTAAAGTCATGAAATCACCATTTATAATTTTTATTTCACAAAATAAATATGTTCTTGAGATTTGATAGGTTTCAAATGAGGGATTGCAATCCTATTCATACTCAAACTGAATATGACTTGAAATTGGTGAAGGATGATTGAGGAAAGAAAGTTAATTGTGCTTTCTTCAAGCATGGATGTTAAATGTATCTTACTTCTACAAGGCATGACGTCATGTATGGTGTTAGTTTTATAAGTTTATATATATAAAATCCAACTCAAACTCATCTGTTAGCTGTGAAAAGGATTTTTGTTATTTGAAAGGTACCATTGATTTTGGAATTTTTTATAAAGTTAACCCAACAGGAAAGTTTCATGGCTTTTCTGATAATGATTTTGCTGGATATCTCGATTATAGAAAGAGTACATTAAGCTCTAGTTTTATGATGAGTGATGGAGTAATTCCGTGGTCTTCAAAGAAACAACAAATTGTTACTTTGTCAACTATAGAAGTTGAGTTTGTTGCCACTACAGTTTGTTCTTGTCAAGCTATATGGTTAAGAAGATTGCTGGAAACACTTCATGGTCAACAAAAAGGTCCAATGACAATTTACTTTGACAATATTTTAGCAATTAAAATTTCCAAAAATCCAACTTTGCATGGAAGAAACAAGTATCTTTATGTGAGATATCATTTTTTGTGCGACCTTTGCAACGATGGTATTATTGATTTGCTACTTTGCAAAAGTGAAGATGAAGTGGCTGACATTATGACTAAACCTCTCAAGCATCCATTGTTCGTGAAGATTAGAAAAATACTTGGAGGGCTTAAGCTTTAAATCCAATACTCTTAAACTTAATATTTGCAAATATTAGCTTAAGGGAGGGATTGTTAGAAATTTATTTATTTTTGAGAATTTGTTATTATCCCATTATTTCCACTCCCCATGATATTCACTGCTAATTTTGAATTAATCTCCATTTTCCCATTTAAATATTGTTTTCGGATATCCTATGATTCCTGTCACGTTGCTTATTATTAGGGAGTGAATTTATTATTTTTATTAATAAATAATCATGCAATTAGCCTATTTAAAAGGCTTTCATCAATTAATTAAATCATTAACTTTTATTCTCCCCATTTTCTCTCTATCTTTATTATTTTCTATTTATCAGTTTGACGTATTAATACTTGTTAGGTATGATAGAAAGTTAAACAACAATTTTTCACAAGAACTAGACATATAAATTATTCATTCTTAAAGACCTTTATGCTAAGTTTGGATTGAGTGAAAATGGGCAAAGAAGAAAAAGTGGGGTGAAAATGGCAAAGAAACTTGCTTAGATGGGAGAAAAAATGGGTAAGAAAGGAAAAGTGGCGGAGAAAATGGGGTGAGTCCTACACCCTATTTTCTTCCCAAAATTTCTATTCACAAGTGGAGAGATTTGGGGAGTAAAATATGTTGTCCAAAACTATCCTCCACCATTATATTTAATTTCTATTTTTATTTTAGTTTTTTAATACTTGAGATTGACTCTAGTTAGAGAAACAAGAGAGAGATACCTCATTCCTTCTCCTCAGCGAAGAGACCTTCCATCTTCCTCCACCGCCTTGCCTAGCTTTAGGGTTTCTTAGATTATCTTAACCATTCTTAGTTAATGATTACACCCTATTACCCTCCTCCCATCATATCCATTGGTCAGTTATGGCTACCTTTTTCTAATCCTTCCTTTCGCCAAACGCTTTTGTCCTTGATTGGCCAAAACTCCTTCATCCCTTCCTCTCTAATGATGATAATCGGCTGGGCCTTGGAAAGATCCCCACTTTTCATTCATTAGTTTATTCCTCTTCCATCCATTAATCTCCTTTTCTCTCTCATCATTACCACTTTTCATCTTGTGTATTCTCTTTGCTCATTGGGTGTTTTTCATCTCCTATCTTGTTCTTCCTTCTTTTTTTTCAGTTCCCATCTCACCATTATTTATATCTACTTCTTTCACTATCCATTTCACCTTACCTTCTTTCATATTTATTATGTCTGGCCTTATGCATCTATTCTAAAGTTCTCACCTCTTTCTCTTTCCCACTCTCTTGGTTCTTCATTCTCTTTGTCTTCCTATTCCTACCATGCATCCATTTTCCACTTGCTATCAAAACCTCCTTTTTCCTCCTCCTTTAACCTTGATCCTTTCCATCTTATCCATCAAAGGTCCCACTACCAATCTTTCGCTATTGCTGACATCATCAATGTCCACTAGTTTTCTAACTACAGCTCAATTGACGTCTCCAATCTGCTTGACTTTTTTGTGACTCTTTCAATATCAAGGAGAAAGTTGGATGCTTTTACCTTATTATCTTCATTAATCTTCATGACAAAAAATTTTTTGTGGAATGAGGTCCTAGGGCAATTAATAACTCCCATTTAGTGGTGGATCGTTGGTTTCCAGATATTTTGTTGTGGAACTCTAACTTGAACCTTCCCTCTCTAGGTGTAATTTTGTGGACTTCCTCTAGAATATCACTAGGCCTTTATTGCGAATGATCTTGGTAATGTTGTTGGCTAGATAGTGATCACCAATGAAGGAGTCTCCTTTTCCTACCATAATAACTTACCCCGTGTCAGAGATATGATCAACCCTCTATTGTCACTTCTTCATAATATTAGAGTTGAAGTTGACAATGGTATTGTGGTTTGGGTTGAGTACAAATATGAGTGAGTTTTTTTATGTTCTAATATATGCAAACTCATTGGTCACTCTGCTCTAGAATGTCATCGTCTGATTGTTGACATCTTTAGAAGCTTTGCCTCAATGCTATGTCGGATGGCTTTTTTGTGGTTTTGGCCATAGCTTGTTCTATAACTTTGAAGCTCAACAAGATGAACTTATCTGGCAAGATTGGATCCATCAACATAGATCAAGAGGTACCTCAAGGATTTGCTACTTTTGCCTTAATGGAGATATGTATCGTGTATATGAAACTCGCCCTCAAGTCATCCTTATGATGGCTTACCCTAACTAAGGCATTTTCAACCTCTCTTTAGATGATTAATCTAATGAGTCTAAATCATTAGATAATGATATTTATGTTGTGAATCAAGACCTACTGGATAAGAGTCATCAACATGAGATCATCATGGATGATCCCCTGCTGATCCCACTAATTTAGTTTAGAATGATTTGTTTTGTACAAAATTTTTTTAGAAAGGGTTGGGCTCACCCAGGATCTAAGGATAGGGTGAAGTCTCCCTTCCTCCTAGACGATACCAATGTCAGGTAGGGTAAGCCATCTATTACCCTCAAGTATAAACCTAGTTCAAAATGATGTTTAACCCTTTGTTGATGTGATCCTCTCTTCAACCATTGGCCCAATT
This sequence comes from Leucaena leucocephala, assembly GCA_037074615.1. Classification (NCBI taxonomy): domain Eukaryota; kingdom Viridiplantae; phylum Streptophyta; class Magnoliopsida; order Fabales; family Fabaceae; genus Leucaena; species Leucaena leucocephala. The sequence continues at coordinate 9,954,047 of CM073526.1, read as the reverse complement.
GTGCATAACAAACCACCACTCTTTGATCTCTAAGTTTATTTACAAACTTGGCCCCATCAAGGCCCAGTCCAAGATAGAGATCTTGCTCCCTAATCCCTAGCACACCCCTTAAAATAACAAACCAGCTTAATACACCTACTTCTCTATTTCTGTCCTCAACCCTTAAGTCCCCATATTCCTTCTCCCTCACTTCTTCCCCTTACCACTCAGCCTTTTATACATCCCTCAAGCTTTATCCCTCTTTCCATAAGAGCTTCAACTAACAAAAGGTGTCATCTTAACTCTAACCTTGAGGGTATCACTACTGAAGTGGATAATTTCTTCAGAGAATGTTTCAAGATCTTGGGGAAAAGTTATGCGATCTTTGGTAAGCACAATCAATTTATTCCTTTTGACAATTTCCGCATCATCAGGCATACCATGTGGCAAGTTGTTAAGCAATCCTATATCTCTATTCTAACAATGATATGTATGATTGGCAACTTATTCCTATCAGACATTAGGACTTCTTTACTATTTTCCATGATAGTGAAAGATTCTACTACTTGCATTTTGGTCCCTATCAACTCCTTTCCTGAGCACAATTTTCTTGAATTATTTTTCCAAGATCCTAGACATAAGAGATAGCCCAGATATTAGAAGAAGTCAAGAAGAGGCTTAAATCAGGAGCCCTTGCTGCTAAGAACTCTTAGGTGTCAGAATCTACTTCCTCAAAGCTTCTAGAGGAGCCATGAAGATCCTAATCTGGAACTGTTGTGGCTTTTGTAAAACCACAGTAGTTCATCGATGCAAGCAGCTCCTGTATCAACATAATCTCAATTTTGTATATCTTTCGAGGACGAAGATCTCTTTTGATGCTGCCTACTCTAACTTCTTAGAACAACAGTTGTACCCAATAGGCAGGTGAATAAGGTGATATTAAAAATTTTAAAGTTAAATTGAAAAACAAATTTTGAGTTAAGATAAAACCAAAGAGTGTGAAAGTATATAAACAAGATAATACACAAAGAGTTTATACTGGTTCAATCTAACAACTTGGCCTACGTCCAGTCCTTGAACTCTTTTGAGTATTCCACTTTTTTCTCTAATATTTACATGGCTCTTGGTGCCCAGAACATTAATAAGAGATAACCGCTCTCACTTCTCTTACTTCCTGTAAGGTTACAATCTACCAACTCAAGAGACCCACTCTTAAGTATCTCATATGAAAGAAAAAAAGATTTATAAGTTTCTCTATCAGATGGAGTGATAGTGATAAATACTGAAGATCAAAGATACTTTGCTCAGAATACGAAGAACAGAGTATGGAAATAAATGCAAAAGGTCAATAATCAATGCTAAATAAATATCCATTTGTTGTTCTCTCTAGTTGCATTTAATGTGGCTTCTTTTATAGATGAGTCTTCGTTGATTAGCCGTTAGACTCATTAAGTAGCCATTGGTATGTGATAGTTCAATTATTTAATGCATCTAACACAAATTTACTTTTTGATTATTTTCTTTGTTTAATCTTATTTATACCTACAATTGATCTTGAAATGTATTGTATAAATGATATAACAAGAGTTTAAGCAAAGATCAATTAGTTTTAAAAGCTTTAGATTGAAATAGAAAAGTCATATTTGAAAATAATTTTGAAGAACATGTAGATTATTGAAGTGTCTATCGGAAAACACTCTTATCGAAAAGAGCTTCGATAAATATTCAAACATTATGTATTGAAACCAAATCCACTCTTACCAAATAACACTTCAAAAACCAGTTGTATAGAAATGTCCTTCAAAAAATAAACTTTTAGTTACAGATGCATGTTTTAGGATTATCGAGAAGAAATCTATTCTAGGTGTTTATTTCATAAACCATAAGAGATAACTTATCGAAGTGTTCTTCGATAAGTTATTGACTATCTATTCATTAAGATATTGATGTTTTAGAACAATGGTCTTTTGAAAAATATTGTGATTGAAATTTTCTTTAATTCTTCTAATCTTCATCACAAAAGCTATATAATATATTTCAAATAAAAGTTTTCCAAACTTTTATAAGATCATTTTCTAAAGAAATCATAAGATCATTGTTCAAATCAATCAACTAGTTTCAGAAATTGGTTCAAAAACAAAAACTTCTCTATTATCGAAGTGTTTAATGTTAAATTACCTTATCGATCAACGCTTCTATAAATGTCACTAAGAAACTAATTTCATAAATAGACTTTGTTTTCATTTATCAAAGGGCTTATCAATAAACACTACTATCGATAAATCCTTTAATAAATGCCTTTTAGAAATATATTTCACAAACTAAATTTTGTTCTTGTTTATCGAAGGGTTTATTTATAAACACCCTTATCGATAAATGCTTCAATAAGTGAATTTTAGAAATTGATTTCACAAACTGAATTTTGTTCTTATTTATTGAAGCGCTTATTGGTAAACACCCTTATCGATAGGCATATCAAAAAAATAAGCTATCTAAATCATAATTTAACATTTAATCAATTTGGCATATCAAAATATGGTGTCTAGCATTCTCCCCCTTTTTCATGATGGCAACACTCAAGTGATAAGAAAAAAGATTAGCTTGATATAAACAAGCATAAATCAAACTATCAAACTTCATATCAATTAAATGAAATTCAACAAACTGAGATAACTAAAATTGATAAATGATAGTAATACAATCAACTAATAAAATAATGATTTCATTTAAAAAACTTTTTCAAAATACAAAATATGACAATATTTTTACCAGTCTCTCTCCCCTTTTTAGACATTATCAAAATTAGGGCTTATAAGAAGAAGGTTTTGATGCAAAAAGGTTAAAAGCTGAGAGTCTTAAGGCTAAGAGTCTAGGAGTTGAGGGAAGATGGGGTGAAGCAAATAACTCTTCAGTCGAGAAGGTGGTATGAGAGTTATCAAATTTAGTCCTTAAATCTACAACCTATTGTCTTAGAGCCTTAAGTGCTTGAGTTTGAATGTCAATCAAGTTATAGATAATTCCAAATTGGTTCTTTGAAGCTTCATGCTCTTTTTGGAACTTTCATAAACCAATTTCTCCTCATGTGACTATCTAATGTCATTAAATAATTCAAGAATCCCTTGAAAATATGCTTGACCAACTTCTTAAACTCTAGCTATCATTCTCTCCTAAAAAATTCTTAGTTCTTGTTGCAACACATGTTGGAGAGAGGCTTGAGCAAATGATGGAACAAAGTATTAAGTAGGTCCTATAGAAAATTGAGCTTCATCTTATTGCCTGGAACTTGAGGCAACAAGTTGCTTCCCTTTTCCTTAATGAGCTTGATTGCCTCTATATTTCAAGGGTGTCACATTCCAGATTTTATAGCCAGAAGAGTATTATTAAACATTGTTGACACAACATATGAAGTTAAGTCAAAGTCGGGACAAAAGTGTAACTTTCATAAAGTTTCAGGCCAATAGGGGTAATTTTAGAAAAATATATAAAAATTCTAAAACAAATCCTAGAAAATGGAAAATGAGATATTAAGGCCCATTTGAGGAGATAAATAACAAAAATACCCCTAGAATAATTTTTAAGGAATTTTTAAATATTTGGCTACTTATAAACTATTTAGCCATATTTAATTATTTGAACTATGTGGAGATATTAGAAAATTAAGGAAAGATGGGGATAATATATTTTGGGAATTATAGAACATTTTACAAGTGGTTTTATTCCCAAAATGCCCCTAGAGAAATTTAAATGCAAGTCAAGCTAATTAGGGATTTTATTTGGAAAAAATTTAAATAAATACCTAAAGGGATAAATAAATATCAAGAAAATTTATAGGGTTTCAATATGAGATAATATAGTAGACAGAAGTCTTTTATTAACTCAAAATCTCCATAAATTAATTCCTAAGTACGATTGGATAATAGGAATTAAATTGGTTACTTTTTTCTACTTTACCATCAATAAAATTATTATGGCAATAAAGGAGAGACCTATTTGGACAAAAAAATGTTAGGAACCTATTATGGGACTAATAAAAATTAATTATAGTACCTAGGACACAAGAATTATGGAATAAGAATTTATTCTTATATAAGGTGCACTAATATAACTTAGCCATTTTCTCGGCCAAGGATGGCGCCATTTTGCAAGCCAAGGATTGTTTGAATTTTGACTTGGAAAGTAATTTAATTTAGAATTATTTTTAATAGGAAAAAGTTGCAAAAAGCTATAGAATTTTGACACATAAGCCTTGTAAATAGAGTGAACTTGGAGGTTAAACAATTTTCCCATTGTCTATAAATAGCACCCCCTCTCACTATTGCATACTTTGGCCAAGTAGTGAAACTCTTGCAAATTGAATTTTCAAGCTTTCAAGACAAGGAGAAGCTAGCCACTTTGGTCAATTAGCTTGAATTAAAGGTTAGTTTATGTCTCTAACCTCTTAATTAATATTTTAGTTAGTTAAATCATGATTTAGGTGATTGGAAAATCAAGGACTCCCTATGGTGGCATGCTGGCTTAATTGCATGAATCTTAGAGAGATTTGATTTTTATGTTAAACATAGGTTAAAGACATTGATTAGTGGTTAATTTAAGTGGAATTACATAGAGATTGTTTAATTTCCTTGGATAGAAAATTATATAGGCCTCTCAACCACTATAGGAGATCTCTCCTAGGAATTTAATTTGTTTATTTTGATATTTCCAATGTGTTTAAAATGAAATTAGTGGAGGATAAATGTAACATATTTACTTTTCTACATTTTAGGGACCATTTGATAGCATTTAGAACCACTTACAAGTATTTGGAAGTTCATTAGCTAAATCTGGAATTTTTCTCTTTCTCGGGTTATTGTTCATATGGTATTCTAGATTACGCGACAAACTTCGAAAACTCATAATTAATTCTAAAAAAATTGAAATTAAGTGGTTCAAAAATTAATGTGAAGCTAACATCATTAAATTTAAGGAAAAAATAATTTCTAGACCAAATGATTAACCAATTAATACAGTTTAATCATCAAAATTTACTATTCATTTGGTTAAAAATTCTAAAGATAGACTCTAGTCCCTTATTTTGGAAATTAATTTCTCTTGTTATACACATCCAAATGAAATGTTCTACCTATGCACTTAAATCTCTAGATGTGTGCTACATGCTCATAAAAGTTTGTGAAATAATTCCTTCATTTACTAGGTCAAACTGAAGCCACAACAAAACTACTTCAAGACCTACGTTTTTACCATTTCAGTTTCTTTTCCTTCACTTTCAATAATTGTTCCAGCATGTATAAGCCATCAAATAAGCTTCTCAATATTCATATACATCATGTACATATGCCATAATTATTACAAATAGTTTTATCACATAAATGGATACCTTACATGGCATTTACATACATGAATAATTCATAGCATATGCTAGGATTTCAATTACTTCACTTCCTTTCTTCCATCCTTTAGCTCTTCTCCATGTATACATTTTCCATCATGCTTGAACTAAATTGGTTGGTTATGGGTGAGTGAGATTCTAGGAAATCTCAATAGCAAACATTACCACTTAAACATGCAAGATGGATGCTAATGCATGATATGTAATTTCATTAAACTTTCTTTGATTAGTGACATGCCATCATGCTATATACTCTTACATAAAGTGCATGGCCATGGAAAACATGATATTAACAATACATTCAACATTATTTATCATGTCACAACATCATTCAAATATCATATACATGTAAACACATAAGCATATACATTCAACATCTTTTGTAATTTTGCACTTTTCCTGGACTGCTCTGGACTCTGGCCCACTTAACTGTCTAGCTATCATATTGAGTCTACTATGGTGCCATTTGGGTCTTGGTTTGGGCTTATTGCCTTTATGCCCTTTATGGCACAAATCCCAAGATACCTCTCCCGATCCTATTTATCGGGTATTCTATTTTACTATAAAATCCTGTAAGGATTCTACAGGATTCCTTTTTGACTCTGTCAGTTTTATAAATTCATATGTTAAATATAAGAATTCACGATAAAGTTTCATCTGATTCTGAAGTCTAAAGAATACTGTAATAATTTTATCTGACTTCAGAAATTTATATCAATTAATCGGGACCTCATATCGAAATGTTGTGACTCCTTAAACTGACCGAAATATTTTTGTCTATCTATTGGTAAAATTTGGGTTTGATCTGATTCCAAGCATTTTTGGCCTATTTCAACTCAACTTTCTCATAATTACATTTAGATCCCTAAACTTTTGAATAATTACACTTAGGCCCCTAGACTTTTAGCTATTTGCATTTAAGTCCCTTAACTTTTAAAAATTACACTTAAGGGCCCAACTTTTGTTTCTACTTTCACTTTTTGTCTTCAACCTTTTCTAATTTTTGTTTTAGTCCTTCTCTTTCTTCAAGACTCATAACCTTTATCATTTCTTCTGATCTTCGTCATAATTCTTTCCAAACCTCTTTTCACTATTAGTACTATATAGATAGGAAAAAATTAGGATATGACAATAAACCTAAGAAATAAGCTTTGGAAGCATTAAAATCAAAATTAAAAATTTAGGACTTCCTTTGGACACCTCTCGGCCAAGACCAGAATATAAGGGAAGAGTTTGATTTTCATGAATCCAAGCTCATACTTGGATTCTGCATAAAAAAATTATGTAGGAATGATTAAAGAGAATACTTATTAAATTGGTAGAAACAAGACCCTAAAAATCAAATTAAAGATTGAGGGTTTAAGGGGTTTATGTTTAAACCGTAGGTAATGGAATATTTATTGAAGGTTATGCTCCCTTTTTCATATTAGAATTGGGTTTGACATTTATGGGGGAAAGGACTAAACTAAAGAACAAGAACTAAGGAGTTAAGGGATCAAGGTAGTAAGTTTACTCAACCTTAATATTAACATGTCTTGATTGTTATATGTATATTTGACATGACTGTTGGTTGAACTAAAGATGATGATATGATGCTACTCTTGCATTGTGATATCTTGAATTGATGCATACGTGAGTTGGCATAAGATAGAAGTAGTTCCCTAACTGTTGCCTGATACTTGATTTTATAATAATCTTCCTGTTGATATTTTGTTGATGTAACTTGTTATTGGGATTTCTTTAAAATATGACTCCTCCAATTGAACAATAATTTAGAAGATGAACCAGCAATGGGAAAGAACTTAATGATGGAGAAATAGTGTATTATGTCATGACATTTTGTTACATAATGATGTATGTAATTATTCATGGCATTATGTAAGATCTATATGAGGCAGTAATCTTTATGCTATATTCTAATTGAGTTAATGTTGGAATCTGACTTTGAAATTTTGAATGCTTAAAGTACACACAATAAGATTTAACTTCATAAGTAAAACATCTAAACTGGATGTGTGTACAATTTATTGCAATTTTGCAAAGTTAGGGTTAGAAATCTAGAGGTTCTAGAATTGACCAAATGAACAGTAAAATTCAATGAATTGAAAATGATTAATTTCATTTACATATTTTTCCTTAAAGAATTATAAAAGGGCTTTCAATAGAACTGGAACAACTCAATGTTAATTTTTCTAGAATTAGTTATGAATTTTTAAAATTGGGCATAAATTTTAGAATTACCAAATGAACAGTATCCCGAGCAAGCAAAATTCTAGATTATTTGGTTTTCTTAAGTCTTGGGCCTTCCATAATAGTTCCAATAGACATAATTTAACCCTAATATGGTCTAAAACTAAGGTATGACAAATGGCAAAACTAAGGTATTACAAATGGCAAGGAAATTCTCATTCTATAAATTTGCTCCTCCCCAAATCTTGTAATCTTCATCTCTGGATCTCCTTTCTCCAGATAATCAATGTTGTTGTATTGGAGAATGAAGGAAACCAATTGAGGATGAGGATATGAGTGACTTTGGAATTGTCATAGTGGAAATTTCTGATTTCACTATATATTAGTGCCCTTATATTGATATTTTCTACATCTATGATTTTGGCTAACAGCAGATAGTCATCTTGATTCAAGTGTGTAAAGCTTCTTGACTTATTCAACATACTTCTTAAGTAGATATATGTCAGTCTCTGTAACACGTAAGGGACAGCCTAGAATCATCCCTCTGGGGGAAGATTGAACGCGGGGAGGTATTGATCACGAACCTTGGCCCAGCGAAGAAAAACTGCGCTCCAGCAATTCAATGATCTCTGTGACTTGGCTATCAAGGTCACTTGCCACGAGCGCTTGCTATGAAAAGTCAGTTCAAAAGGTTAGACTTGATGTAATAGTGGCGGAGATCAACATCACTAAGCCAGTTGTTTGCCTTGCTCTACGCAAAGCCCCACCCCAATCAGGCTGCCATGTTAAACAAGCCTGGTATGAAGTGGACTACAGGAAAATTTGGCAATCGGTCACATACAATGTCTCCAAGGCCGATAAGATCTATGATTTCTTGGAAAAGTAGGGTTAGTTGGGTCCCCAGAGCATCAAGTTCAGTTAGACGCACTAAAATGATAGAAAGCCGTATGCAAGTTTTATGCTAGTAATAGTCACGCCACAGCTGACTACGTAGCCTTCCGCCACGTAATACAGTACAGGACAAGATTGATAGAGGCTTGCTTCAGTTTCTTGATAAGGGAAAACAAATGTTGATTGACAAGCAAGCGGCGCTGGTGAATATTCATGACCACTACTTTGATTTGTTGATATAGTCAGTATGCCGCGAGTGCTTTCTCCCTTACTCTTAAGTCCAACTTGACTTCTTTCTTCCACATAGGCCTCACTTGCATGCCTTGTGGAAAACTAGACTGAGAATTGTGTATATAAGTGCTGTTAGTTGAGCGAAAAATGCTCGACCTTTTGAATAAATCACAAGGTGAATTGTAGAGAAAAGACATAACATTTTCATTGGGGACAAGTCAGATTGTTTCATTTAGTGGTATCATATATAAAAGAAGGGCTTTTTCTTGAATTAGATGGGACATTAGCGGTCTTAGTCTTAGGAATCCCATCCCTAACAAGCTAGAAGTTAAATAAGCGCTCTTAGCCTATTACTGGAATAGCGAGGCGGCTTCTTAAAGTGTTCGTGTCCCTCATCTTTTACTAATAAGATGTAGAGCTTATAGACTCTCCAAGAAGAGTTGACAAATGAAGAGTGAGTTAGAGAAGTAGAGTTGATAGACTCTGGGTTTATAAGGTCGAGTGTCACATCTTGATTTTTAGGCCTAGAAGCCCAATATATAACCTGAAAAATATATGCTACTAGGCCCTATTGAGCAGAAGTGTGCTAGTAAATAGAGAAAATTATTCTGACCAGTTTGATGCAACACAAGAATTTTGATATGAGGTCCCAAAAGATTTATATTAATTTCTGAAGAAAGGAAAATTAATACAGTATTCTTTGGATCTTAGAATTAGATGAAATTTGGCAGTAAATTCTTATAATTAATATAAGAATTTTTAAAACTGACAGAGCCTAAAAAGGAGTTATGCAGAATTTATTATAGAATTTATAGTAAATTAAAATACCCAATAAATAGGTTTCAGGGGAATTTCTCGGGAATTGAGCCCATGAAGGTAGTGGATCATATAGAGGGCCCAAAATGGCACCTTATAGGCCCAATGATATTTTTAGATAAGTATATGGGCCAGGGCTAATAAAGACCGGGAAAGATGTAGAATTACGAAAATGTCACTGAAGGTATACCACTATGTTGTGTCATTGAGTCAAAGTTAGACGAAGGGTATTTTGGTCATTTGACTAAAGTTAGACAATCAAGAAAGGGTATCTGGATAGTTGACCAGGGTCAAGAGATACTCTGGAAGAGTATGAAAAGACAATAATGCCCCTATAAGTATTAAAGAGGAACTAAGGGCATCTTGGTAATGTACTAAGGGTGTTTCTTGGGAATCGAGTCATCAAAGTGTTTAAGCTTAGTTAGAAACCCAAGATAACAATCCAAGGGTCCAAAAATGTGGCCCAATGATTATGGGGGTTTAAGTGATATTAAAATAATATTTTAGTACTTTTTTATAAAGTAAAATTACCCGGTTAAAGATAGAACTGGGAAAAATAATCAAATAAAGCTTTAGACCATGAGGTGGCATGAAAGGTGTCTTCATGGGACCCACAAGGCACCACATGGCATGATTCTAGGAAAAGAAAAAAAGCTAAGGACACATGGCATGATTCTAGGAAAAGGAGAAAAAGCTAAAGGACACGTGGCACAATCTTAGCCGTTCATTCCAGAAAAAGACTCTGGAATTCTCTGGAAGTGCTGAGTCAGCTGGTGAGGTGTCTCAAGGGCCCCACCATTATGCCACCTTTCATGTGAGGTGTCCCATAGATGATGTCATTTTGATGAGTCATTGAGGAGGGTGATGTCATCATGATGATGTAGGCAAGGCTTCTTAAGGAAGCTAAGCGATCTGAACCATTCATAGCGATTTAATCTGAGCCATCCATTCCACCTCCTCTCAACTATAAATAGACCACCCCTACCTTCATTCCATTCATGGCCAAGCATGTCAAAGCAAGAGAAAGAAGAGAGAAAAAGAGAAAGAGAGAAAGAAAGGAAGGAAGAGAAAGAAATGAGGAGTTCTGGTGGAGTTAGGAGCAGTCCTAGGAGCTTAGGGACTTGGCAAGCTTAGGAATGAGGTAAGTAATTTATTATAATCTCTACTCTAATAATTAGAGGATTGTTCTTAATAGTTAGAATAGAGAAATATCTCTATTAATAAGGTTAAGCCATGGATGAAAAGAATGTTAGGGAATTGTCAAACTTAGGGATATTACCTCAAGTTAAGCATGAGCTGAGTAATAATGAAGATATTATTATGCTATGTATAGGCTCTGACCTATGAAAATAAGGAACCTTAGAGTAAAGGCTAAGAGCTAGAAGAAAGGCTACACGCCAGGTAGTAAACTTATCATAAACTTGTATGCATTGAATACTATGCTTGAAGTGCTATGACTTGGTTGAATTGTGTTGCATATGTGCTTATGTATGAATATCTGTTGCTATGATTACTTTAGCTAATTGTATTTCATATGTTACATGGAAGCATACACATTACACAATGTTAACACTTTCACAAGCAAGAACAAATATTCACATTAATGCAAGCATTGTTTAGTACTGTTTGCTACTGAGATTTCCCCAGAAATCTCACCCCTTCCATATCAATCCAATTACAGCAAGTCTTCTCAATATGGAGGAGATAAATATGCATGAAGAGATATTCATTATTTAGCATGATTTATATGTGATTCATGTATGTATAATTGCTAGAAATTGTCACTGTGAACAGTAACTCGTGGTGGGGCAGTGACATTTGAGCTGTAATTATAAATAGTAAATGATTGAATAAATGTATGATATTTTTCCATTAAACATTCCAAGCTTCAATTTGATATATAGAACATCTTATTTGGATGTCTACACATAAAGATATGATTTTTTAAAGTTGAGACCAGAAATACTGGAATAAGGGGAAAATGCTGGATGAATAGTAATATTGGAACGTTGACCGATGTTGACTTGGTCAAGGCACGATCAACGAGTTATTTTTTCCTGAAATATCATTGAGTTATCTTTGTGCAGCAATTTGAACCACTTCATTTCAATTTTTCTGAAATTAGTTATGATTTTTCTAAGTCAGGTCACTCCTTTGGAATTTGCATAGTGAACAGTACTCGATAGAGTAAAATTTTAGATTATGTAATTTGACTTCAATGACCTTAGAAGTGGTTCTAGATGCTATTGTTTGGTCCCTAAGACGTAATAAAATAAGGATGTTACACTTAGTGTAACGAAGAGCATATCAACCGGAAGGAAAAGGCTAAGGGCATCAAAAGTAAAAGCTCTATTATCATCAAAAACTCTGCGACTGATCTCTTTAAGGAGTGAATGAGTCTTAGGTATAGTGTATTATCCTATGATAATCATACATCCTTAGACATGAACTTCAAATCACTAGGAAAATTTGCACCTAACATGAGAATTTTGTGTATATCCTTGAGTGATAGTGCTGGTCCTTTCACATGATCATAAGTCCTTAAGAGAATATTAATAAGGTAACTATCCACCCTCATCTCTTTACCTCAACTCAGTAGTCAAGTGACTCTTTACCAATTCTCCATTCTTATTAAACTCATCATGAATTTTCATATTGCAATAGAATCTTCTAACAATTTCAAGACTATAGGATAAATTGATTCCAAGCCAGTTCTCATAATATTTTAGGGGATTAGAAAAGTCCAATTGGGTTTTATCGTTATACTTCAAATAATCTAAATCCATATATACCACTGGATAAATATCTCTTTAAGCAAATTCTATCTTATATTTCCTTTTATCTACTTATTTGTCCAAATGTCTCATAGGCAAGTCATCAAATGAAATTTTACCTCTTGAAGATAAACCTACCTTCTCTTTGTTAGAACGGCAGTTTCACCCAAGATGAGGTGAATTGGGTGATATTAAAAATTTTAAACTTCAATTGAAAAAACAAAGATTGAGTTAAGAAGGATATCACCAAAGAAGATAAATAAGATGATGCACAGTGAGGTTATTCTGGTTCAGTCTAACCACTTAGCTTACATCTAGTCCTCAGAGCTTCTATGAGCATTCCATTATTTTTCTAGATTCACAAAACTCTTGGTACCTCAGTACATCAACAAGAAATATCCTCTCTCACTCTCCCTTACTTTCCATAAAGTTATAATCTACCAACTCAAGAAACTCACTCTTGAGTATCTCAAATGAAAGAATAAAAGGTTTCTAAGTCTCTCTATCAAATAGAGTGATAATGTAAACACTGAAGATCAAAGCTACTCTGCTCAAAAAATGAAGTGATAACTTGTCGAAGTGTTCTTCGATAAGTGACCTTACTGAATAATTATTTAATAAGATCCTGAGATTTCATACCATTGGTCTTTTGAAAAACATTATGTCTATTTAATTCTTCTAACTTCATCACAAATACTATGTAATACATTTCAAATTAAAGTTTTTCAAGCTTCTATAAGATTATTTCCTAAAACTAATCTAAATATTATTGCTCAAATAATTACATATTTAAATTTTGCTTAATTGGTATAAAAGATAAAACTTCTCTATTTATCGATAAGCTACCTTATCGATCAATGCTTCTATAAATGTCATTTAGAAATCGATTTTATAAACATAATTTATTCTAATTTATGGAAAGGTTTATCGATAAACACATTTATCGATACATACTTTTTAGAAACATATTTCGTAAACTAACTTTTGTTATTATTTATTGACTGGTTTATCAATAAATACTCTTATCAATAGTCTTATCGAAAAATAAACTATCTAAATCATAATTGAATATTTAATTAATTTGTCATCATCAAAACATAGAATGTAACAGTTTATGCTTTGGTTTCCTATAAGACATTTTAAGTTTAATGTCATTTTGTCCTTTGATAAAAAATAAAAGATATATATAACTTATTTTTTTATTGTATTTAATTTAAAAAATTATCCATTTTTGTCTTAAAAATAATGTTTTTTGTTAAATTATTTGGTTTTAAAATATATCTTTACCATTTATATTATTTGATGATGTCAACATTAAAATGATTTTGTCATTAAGATATTTAATTTAATTTTTAATATAATATGTTTTAATATAGGGGTAAGGGTATTTTAGTATTCAAATATGATTTTTTTTCCTCCTAGTTTTCTCTCGCCCATCCAAGCTATCTTTCTTTTCTCTCCAATTTTTCTTCTCATATTTTCTTTCTCCCAACTTTTCTTCCTACCAAAGGGTTAGTGTTAAATGCTTCGACGGACAATTATAAATTTTTGTAGTGTGAGTTTTAAATACTTGAATTTTAGTCCTTGGAAAAAAAAAGCTTCTGAATTTGGTCCTTGTAAATACTCTTTCCAAAAAATAAAAATTCATTGAACATGGGGTCTGACAAATTGACCTACCAACCCTATAATGATCATTTGATCACCATCTAACTCGTACTTGGTTGGTTAGGTACAAATGTCCAATGAACTATCTTGCCGAAACAATCAGTCTACAACATGCCAACGTCAAAATAATGAGTTGAACAGCCTTCAATTTTCTCATTTAACTTCAGTTCAAACCTTTGAAAGTAGACACCATTTGTTTAGCTTAGTAGAATTCAGTACATTTAAAGTTCACGTGGGTTTAAAAAAAAATAAAAAATAAGTACATTTTATGTTTTTCAATCCAAATTTTATGGAATGATTATTAGAGACACTTTTTTTTAAAAAAAGTTTGAGTTCAACTCTAGTCCCCACAAAGTCAAGGTATAACCCCATAATTTAGAGAGCGCTTATAAGATATTTATAATATTACTTATCAAATGAACTCTCATAACAATAGTAAGAATCAAACTTGTATTTTTATGAACATATTCCTTAGTATCTATCCAAACTATAATTTATTTACCTTCAACTCACGCTACCTCAACTTCAGAAATATTATTGTAAAAACTTGTTAGCTCTAGGCCTATAGAGGTATCAACTACTTGTAAAGCAGCTGACCCGTTTTATACTGGTCTAAAAAGTTAATTTACCTTTGTTATTTTTAGTGCCAAATAATTACAAGTCTATTTCTTATCTTTTTCTATTAGGGATTTTTATCTCATTTTGCCTTTCATTCTTTCTTACACTCACCCTCTTTATAAATAAGGGTATTTTTCCAAAAGTTGCATTTTAACCAACTTTATAAACTATGTAATCTAGTTATTTGTATCTCGTATGAAAAAGACCGAAGTATAATGGACGTGAACTGTTCAAGTCAACTTCTGAAAATTATAATATTAAGAGTCAATATTGCTCTTCAAAGCAACTATTTTCAAATTTTTTTTCTAGGAATAAAGCATGTGACCTAAACTATTTCTAATAATTCATATATTATTTCTAATGAAAACTATTTCTAATAATTCATATATTATAAACTCATGAAAGAAGCATCCAAAACACCCTAAAGTGATAGGGAATAGGTTCAAACAAATATGATTCCGTTTTCTTTAATGGTGTCAAGAACAATGCCTAGTTTACCTTCGATCCTTTCATCTTTCCTAGGTTCATAAGCCATGGCATATACATCAGCTTCCTTGGATCGCTCCGCAATAAGTCTTCCTATCACTCTGCAAGCATTATGATCAGTCAATGATGGCAGAGAGTTTCGAAGATCCTTAGCATTGGTGGTGGCAACTGAAATGACTTTGCTTGTTCCCCGATGCATCACTTTCGCATGAATGAATCTTTTTGAGAAATAAACATTCAATAAGAATGGCCTCATGTACATATCTGTCCTCTGCTTCCATGATTTCCTATTAGGTTTCTTTGCAGCTTCACCACGTGATCTTCGGGTCCATGCAGCTTGAATGAAGGAACCCTACAGATGTTGACAGATAGAAATTGATGTCTTTCACTTGTCAAAAAAAAACAAAAGAAAAAGAAATTGATGTCTTTCTTAGTGCTTAGTTTATGAAACTCCTGAAAGCACTTATTTTATGCAATCCGAGAAAAATTCCTCTCACATTTTACAACCTTGTACAATGCAAAATCACTAAAAATAAATTAATCCAAGCATACACTTTAGTCCTGGTCAATAAACGGGATTTAGTCCATCATTGAACGGGATCCGAGAGGTCAATAAGCACTTATTTTATGCAATCCGAGAGGTCATTGAACGGGATCTCCTAGTCAATAACCTATCTAAGGATTTAGTTTTCGATAGAGCACAATGGCGTCGTATGATCCATATAGCCGACCCTATTTAATGGGATAAGGTTTGTTGTTGTTGTGTTGTTGTATACACTTTAGTCCATCATTAACATACGTGCAATTGTTCTCAATGTAATCAATTCCACATCACTTCCAAAGAATAAATAGCGTCAACTCAATACATAATCATATGAAAACATTTTATAGAATACATGCATATCCTTATTAAAATACACAAATTTCATTAATTGTTAGGGTAACTACAATGTTACAGAAATAGAAGTGCATTTCATATCATCATTAAAATAAACCATGCATTCTGCGCAAACATTAATTTAAAATCCCACACAAGGGAATATGAATAGTCACAATAGCATTTATAATTAAAATTCTAAAGTTCTTAGTCAACCAAGTGATCACATACATATACAAAGGGGCAAAATTACATTTAAGGAAGAAAAGTAAAAATGGACCCTTCTTCAGAAGTGAGAAATAACCATTATAAACTGATAAACATTCAAGATTCTAACAGAGTTCAATAAAACCAAAAAAAGAATCAAGTACCATATTACAAAGAAAGATTAGGAATATCATTAAAACCCAATTAATGTATATAAAAATCTGTAAAAATCTGTGGAAAGGAAAAGGCACATAATCAAGATATTACACCTGTCACAGTACCATGGTATCACATACCCTAGCTTCTGGAACAAGTAAAACACAAGAAACTGATAAGAAACAGAACAAATGTGTGCATATTGATGTAACACAAACACACCAACACTCTGCCACAGATGTTAACAGAGTATAAAATAGGAAAAATATAGAGAAACAAAGGAGAGGGAGAAGGATATGGAAAAGAGAAATGGTGGGGACGAGACAGATTGAAGGAGAGGGAGGGAGTAATTATTTGAGTACGTCAGTAAACATTTCATTCAGCCAAAGAGCCTGAATAAAAGTGCTGCCTAGCTGCTATATATGAAGTAAGATTTCTTCACGTGAAGGAAAACCAAAATAAGATCCTAAGGTTTCCTTCCTACGAAGGGAACATTCAAAATATTACAAAACAAGACTATAAAGTATAAACATATAAGAAAATATTCTTCCACTTGCTAAAAAACATAAAATAATTTGAGTACGTCAGTAAACATTTCATTCAGCCAAAAAGCCTGAATAAAAGTGCTGCCTAGCTGCTATATATGAAGTAAGATTTCTTCACGTGAAGGAAAACCAAAATAAGATCCTAAGGTTTCCTTCTGTAGAGATATTGTAGCGATATTATAGGATATGTAATATCCTGTAATTAGTACATAATATTCTGTATTTAGTATAGAGGATACGATATGATATTATAGCATTAATGACTAGGGTTGCCTATTGTATACAAATACCCCTCAGTATATCAATAATATTCAAGCATTCTACATATCCTTTCTCTCTGAATCAACATGGTATCAGAGCTTTAAAGTTTAGGTGCACGTTTGGCTGTTTTTGGCGTCAGTTTCCGGCTATTCTTGAGTCTCTGTTTCCGACAGCACTGTTCACCACCGTTGGGTCACACTTTCCGACGTCAGGAAACGACACGCGCCAGCCAGGGACTATCGCACAGTCCCGATCGGCGTTTCCCCAAAATTTCGCGGCCGTCTGAGCAGCGCGTGACCGTCACGCGCCACCGTCAACTTCACCGGAACTTTCACGCGCCGGCGCGTGAGGCCATCTCCGGCGACCTTTTCCGACGGCGATTCACTCCGTTGGGCTCGACTCATCCTCCTTAGCATACCCCTGAAATTTCGTGCCCTGGTTTTGACTGTCACATACTGGGTCTTCCGTCTCTGATCCGTATTTTCCGACGGCAGATTTTCTGTTTCTGATTCCAGATCAATTTGTTTGTTTTATTTGACCCCTGGAGTAGTCTTTCTCTACTGGCTTGAACAATTGTTCTTACGAGGTTCCCAGTGAAGCAACGGTAATCCAGTTCTTTTGACTAATCGTTGTTTGGTTGATTTTATTAACACTAATCTGTTTTGGATGGCTGCAACTAAGTCTACAACAGTTTCTGAGATGGTTCCAGTAGTCACTAAGATTACAGAGTACAAATTAACCTGGAGAAATTACCTAAATTGGAGTAAAACTATTCGTATTTATTTCCGAAGTATTGAGAAAGAAGATCACTTGACCGATGATCCTCCGGACGAGAAAGATCCCTCTCGCAAGTCATGGTTAAGGGATGATGCACGGCTTCTCTTACAAATTCGTAACTCTATTGACAGTGAGATCATGCCTTCTATTACTCACTGTGAATTTGTTAAAGAACTGATGGACTACTTGGCATTCTTATACTCCGGCAAGAATAATATTTCTCGAATATATGAGGTTTGCAGGTCTTTCCATCGCGCAGAGATGCCGGATGATCGTCCTCTTACAGCCTTCTTTATGGATTTCAAAGGAATGTATGAAGAACTCAATGCCCTCATGCCTATTTCTGATGAGAGAAAGGTCAATGTGTCTCACCGATAGCAGATGGCTACTATGAGTTTTCTTACTGCACTCCCGTCTCGATATGCGGCTGCTCGTTCTCAGATTTTATCTGGGGCTCATCTCCCTTCTCTTGAAGAAGCCTTCTCTCGTGTATTGAGAACTGAACAAATCTCTTCACCAGCTTCTACTGTGCCTACTAGCGCCTTGCTCAGTCGTGGTCAGAATAATACTCGTGGGTCACTTAATCCTCGTGGTTCTACACCAGGGGGTTCTAATCAAGAGTCAAAAGATGTGATTTGTTACTACTGTAAGGAACCTGGTCATACGAAACGTACGTGTCGTAAACTCCAGAACAAACAGAATCGACAGAACTCTGCACATGTGGCCACGACTGCTAATGACACGGTTACCATTTCTGCTACTGAATATGCTCAATTAAAGTCTAGCAATCCTCTTGCTAGTGCTGCTATTGCCACAGGTAATGAGGCTACTGCCGTCTCTTCTTCCTCCAAATGGATCATAGACTCTGGTGCTACTGACCACATGACAGGTAACCGCTATCTCTTCTCTACTTACAAATCTTATGCCAATCCTTCTAACATTACCATTGCGGACGGTTCCCAATCCCGTGTCCTTGGTTCAGGCACAGTTAAACCTACCTCTTCTATTCATTTGGAGTCTGTACTTAATGTCACTAACCTTGCTTTTAACCTTTTATCTCCTAGTAAACTTACTCGTCAATTAAACTGTTGGGTCTCACTTTTCCCTGATCATTGCTTGATACAGGATCTTTTGACGAAGATTATTGGTAGAGGTTATGAATCTGGCGGTCATTACTTCCTTGATGATCAGGGGTCGCGTGCGGTAGCCTGTGCGGGTGGTATCACTCCTTTTGAAGTACATTGTCGTTTGGGTCATTTATCTTTATCATCGTTGAAAAAGGTTTATCCTCAGTTTCAGCATTTGTTGTCTTTAGAATGTGAGTCATGTCAGTTTGCAAAACATCACCGTCTTCTTTTAGTTTCTCGAGTCAATAAACGAGCTTCGTCTCCTTTTGAGTTAGTACACTCTGATGTTTGGGGTCCATGTCCAGTTGAGTCCAAAGCTGGTTTCAAGTACTTTGTTACATTTGTGGATGATTATTCCCGTACTATTTGGTTATATTTAATGAAAAATCGTTCTGAGTTATTTTCTCATTTTTGTGCCTTTACTGCTGAAATTAAGACTCAATTCAATACGTCTATTCAAACTTTGCGCAGTGATAATGCTAAAGAATATTTTTCTGAATCATTTTGCTCTTTTATGCTTAAACACGGCATTCTCCATCAATCCTCTTGTGTGGATACACCAGCTCAAAATGGCATTGCTGAAAGGAAAAATCGTCACCTTTTAGAGGTAGCCCGTGCTCTTCTATTTCAAATGAAGGTTCCTAAATCTTTTTGGGCCGATGCGGTCTCTACTGCGTGCTTTCTTATTAATCGCATGCCTTCCTCTGTTCTTGATGGTCATATTCCCTATACTACTCTCTTCCCTTCCAAACCTTTGTTTCCCATTGCCCCTAAGATTTTTGGGTGCGTGTGTTTTGTTCGAGATGTGCGTCCGAGTGTCTCTAAATTGGATCCTAAGTCTCTGAAGTGTGTCTTCCTTGGCTACTCTCGTGTTCAGAAAGGTTATAGGTGTTTCTCTCCGTCTCTTAATCGTTACATGGTCTCTGCTGATGTTACTTTTCAGGAATCTGTTCCTTATTTTGCGTCTACCAATTCAGCTCATGTTCCTTTACCTATGGAGGAGGATACTCTTCTGGTATACTCTGTCCTTCCCTCTCCATCACCGGCCCAAGCTCCCGTACCGGCACCTGGTCAACCACCTTTGTCTCGGGTTTATACCAGACGTCTAAAGGACACACTTACCGATGTTACGCCAGATTCTACCCTGCCATTATCTACTTCTTCATCAGATCCTACGACAAGTATTCCTCCGTCTGAGCCTGCTTCGGTCCCTATCTCTGAGACCCCTCCTGTTCTTAATCCAGATCCCTCCCTCGATCTGCCCATTGCTCTTCGCAAAGGTAAACGTACTTGTACCTATCCTATTTCTTCATTTGTTTCATATGACCACCTCTCCTCTTCTTCTCGTGCCTTCATTGCCTCTTTAGACACTATTTCCGTCCCTCGATCCCTTTCTGAGGCCTTGTCCCACCCGGGTTGGCGTACTGCTATGGAAGAGGAGATGGCGGCCCTTGATCGTGCAGGTACGTGGTCCTTAGTTGATTTACCGGCAGGAAAGAAAGCCATTGGGTGTAAATGGGTGTTGACCCCTAAAACTAAGGCTGATGGCACTCTTGAACGTCTTAAAGCTCGTCTTGTTGCTAAAGGTTATGCTCAGAAGTATGGTGTTGACTATTCTGAGACCTTTTCTCCTGTGGCCAAGCTCTCCTCTGTTCGTCTCTTTATCTCTCTGGCTACTACTTATGGTTGGGATCTCTCTCAATTGGATATCAAAAATGCCTTCTTACATGGCGATCTTCTTGAAGAAGTATACATGGAGCAACCACCTGGGTTTGTTGCTCAGGGGGAGCTCGGTAAAGTATGTCATCTTAAGAGATCTTTATACGGGTTGAAGCAAAGCCCTCGGGCATGGTTTGACAGATTTAGTACTGTCGTTAAAGACTTTGGCTTGTGCCAGAGTAAGTGTGATCATTCGGTCTTCTATCAGAGAACAAGTACTGGCATAATCTTACTAGTTGTATATGTCGGTGACATTGTGATTACAGGGAGCGACACCTCGAGGATTTCATCACTCAAATCATTCCTTAACTCCCATTTTCAGACGAAGGATCTGGGTTCATTAAAGTACTTCTTGGGAATTGAAGTTATGAGGAGCAGGAAGGGCATCTTATTGACTCAGAGAAAATATGTTCTTGATATGCTGAAAGAAACCGGTAAACTTGGAGCTGCCCCAACTAGCTTTCCTATGGTTGATAACCCGCTGCTTGATGCTGATGGTAGTGTACAATATGAAAACCCTGTTGAAGCTGCTAAGAGCAAGTTGTTCGAGCACCCAGAGAGGTACAGAAGATTAATTGGAAAATTGAATTATCTTACAGTGACCCGCCCTGATATCACTTATCCAGTGAGTGTTCTTAGCCAATTTATGATCTCTCCAACTATCCGACAGTGGGAAGCCTTAGAACATGTGTTACATTATTTGAAGGGATCTCCAGGTCGTGGGATACTGTACAAGAGTCATGGCCATATAGATATTGAGTGTTTTTGTGATGCTGATCATGGTGGATCAAAGGCCACAAGACGGTCTACTACTGGCTACTGTGTCTTCGTCGGAGGAAATTTGGTATCTTGAAGAAGCAAGAAACAAAATGTAGTGTCACGGTCGAGTGCAGAAGCGGAATACAGGGCCATGGCACAATCTATATGTGAGATAGTCTGGATATATCAGTTAATGAAGGAAGTGGGCCTTAAAACCTCATTACCAGCAACGTTATGGTGTGACAATAAAGCGGCCCTACACATAGCTTCTAATTCGGTATTCCATGAACGCACGAAACATATTGAGATCGACTGTCATTTTATTCGAGACAAGCTCAAAGAAAATTTCATCTCTACAAGACATGTCCGATCCAGTGATCAATTAGGCGACCTCCTCACCAAAGCTCTTAATGGGGTCCGGATTGAATATCTTTGTAACAAGTTGGGTATGATTGACATCTATACTCCAACTTGAGGGGGAGTGTAGAGATATTGTAGCGATATTATAGGATATGTAATATCCTGTAATTAGTACATAATATTCTGTATTTAGTATAGAGGATACGATATGATATTATAGCATTAATGACTAGGGTTGCCTATTGTATATAAATACCCCTCAGTATATCAATAATATTCAAGCATTCTACATATCCTTTCTCTCTGAATCAACACCTTCCTACGAAGGAAACATTCAAAATATTACAAAACAAGACTATAAAGTATAAACATATAAGAAAATATTCTTCCACTTGCTAAAAAACATAAAATAATTAAAAACATTATTTCTTTCTATAATAGAAGTTTCGATCTCTCTTATCACGTATAGTTTGTGTGTGTGATAACAAACATGCAAATATATAGTGTGTGTAAGAGAGAGGAAGAGAAAAGAAACAGAACGTACATAAACAGTGTGTGTGCGTTTTACTTTTATTTTTTTGGGGGTGGGATGGGGTTGGAATGCAACTCAGTTCCCTCAAATTATGTGAGGAAGCTCTTTTTCTTGAGCAAATACTTCATAGTCAAAATATTTGCATAATGAAAGCAGCAAAAATAAATCATCCAGGAGAAACTGGGATAGCTAAATTAAGTTATTACAAGTAGTGAAAGTTCCACAAATACTTTTGATTCTGACAAAAAGAAGAAATTATATTCAGTAATGAGTTGGAAATGGAGATCATGAAAAGTTAAGGGAAAAATGAAAGTGCCAAACACTAAATTGATTGCAACAAAAACTTAAGGTCTTCTACAACTGAATCCATTTTAACCAAAATAGGTTCATATCTTATATCTCCTATTCTGAAGGGAGAATAATTACATGGAGATAACAAGCACGCACCATGAATAGGGGACATTCCATGCTGATTTTAGTGACTTTCATAGCTTTGCAGGAAAAAATGTGCATGTCTAAATATCAATAAGAGGAAAAAGGAGAGCAAAATTTTGAGTTTCACAAAATGTTTCTACATTGAGTTATTTGAAGACTAGCTTTTAGGCATGCAAAAACCTAAAATTGAACATTTTGGAAGGACTGAAATATTTTTGGGTATGTTTATGAATTTCTTCGAGAAAGGTCAAGTTGTTGAACTTATCTTAGATCATTTAAAGACTATGTTGGACTTATCTTAGATCATTTAAAGACTATCTAAAGGAGAACTAATTAGAACTTGTCAAAACTACAAAGGGTTGTAGTCAACTTAGACTTGGATCCAAGAGAAGAAATTCTGAGTTGTAGTTGATCATAAGTGGAACATAATCAACTGAAACTTAGCTGAAGGAAGGACCACTATAACCTTTAATGGTAGTTAAATCCAACTTAGCTACAATAGACTCTAAGCTAGTTTAAGTTAACTCTAGCTAGTATTTCATACTTTAATCAACTTCTGCTAAAGGAAGGAAATCTTGAATGATCAATAAGCAAAATTTCCTGGGCAAGTAGCAACTCATATCTTAGTCAACTAGAGTAAAAAAGCTGCCCTACAATGCACTGCCATATGTAAGGTTCAAAACCCATAAAACTTTTGTAACATGCTGCATCATACTATTTGGTCCCCAAAACGCAACAAAGTAACAATAGCTATCAAACTCATCTAAAAATGAAAAATAGTTAGAAATAGAGGGCCGTTGATTTTCCTTTTTATATTTCTGCATTGGCCATTTGCTATATGTTATAGATTTTCTCACTATTCTGTAAGAAATAAGCATCTTCATGTAATAATCTTGTTAGAACAAGCAATTCATCAACCAAAAGATTATGTAAATATGGCATCAACCAAAGAATCTGGTTCCTTGTCCTCTATTTCAATTATTTTTAATAGAGATCAGACTAATTTACATAAGCTTAATTTGTGAAGTGCGCATTAATAGTTATGTTATAATCTTTAACACATCTCAACATATGAAATGCCTATAATTTTAAAGTGTGAGCAAAGTACAAGACCACAACTATGAAGAATAGGAAAGACAAGAATTGAACCTTGACCATTCGGTCATAGCATATAAAATAAAATGTCAAATATCATTTCAAATCACAAGTTTAAGTAGTTATAAGTTCATAGGTTTGTTATCATCTCTAACATATTTCTAAATTTTTAATTCGCCATTTTTGTGTGCATTCAAGCATGTTCTCCTTTTGAAAAATGTCAAAAGTACAAAATCATGGAAGTCATTTTGAATATAAGATGAAATCAGGATTCTAAAAGTTCTATTCTTATCAATATAGAAACATAACTAATGAAAGCTTAATGTGGCTTAGATCATATTCTTGTAGTTAAATTCCCAAAATGAAGTGACAAGTTGAGGTTTATACTTCGAAAGTGCAGATTTTTAAGAGTTATTAACTTAATATAAAGAAAAATTGACTTTTAATCACATTCTCTCAAGTGAAATCTGTTAAAATTTCTTGAAGGCATGATTTTCGTAGAGATTCTTACTATCATACTCTCGCCAATTGATTGCATCCCGTACTGGTTTATTATAACTAAGACAATAGAGAATTACTAATTCTGCAAACAACATTGGACTAACTCCAAATAACTGGAGCTGGAGGAAGAATGGAAGATAATAATATAAAACAAATTAAAACAACTACCATTAAGTTTGAAAAAGCAGAAAAGACAAGAACAAAAAAACAACCGAATCGGCCCTAGCATCAAATTGAAAAGTTAAGTGGAATACAATCCAACAGCAGTGGGAAAAATTAAAGACACAATACAAAAATTATATATTCACAAGCAAACATAGGTACTTCAAAAATTAATTACTGAAGGGAAAAATTAAGATTGGGCACTTACGTTGTTCGGACAAGGATTGGGACGGTTTGAAATAGGGCTTAAGCTTATATTTAACATGGGAAATGAACAAGCCCATGAAAGGGAAGTGTCGCAGCGAATGGAGTTAATAGGATGTCGGAGTAGGCGGGAGGAATGGGAAATTGAAGATGGGGACGAAGCACATATTATGGATGACATTTCGAACCATTCAATAGAGCCTCGCTACCGTAAGACCTCACTCGGAAGATTATCATCTGTTTCAGTCTAGAACACCGTGGTCCCCTCATCTTTTTTTCGAGGGACGAAGTCATCAAATTTAAATTATAAGAAAATACTTTTTCAATCTTATATTTATGTGTGTATATATATATAGATGCATTAATTGGTAATGTAATTAGTAGAAATATACAGTTACAAAATTGATAAAAAATCTCTCATTATAAATTTTATTGTCTAAAGATACTTAAAAACTCAAATTTTTAAATAGGTAAAATTTATCTTTAGTTCTATAAATCTTTTTTAGTTATGTATAATATTTATATATATTTAAAAGATAGATTATAATAATAGTTGAATATAATAAAGATATGTTGTACTTGAGTCTTTAAACAAATTTTAGGTATTTTTAGATAATAAAAATAAAATTTATAATAAGATTTTTTTTCAATAATTTCTCCATAAATCTTTTGTTAAAAAGTTATTTATTTTAGTTATCAGTCTCTATGTTTTGTTTATTGTCAATTACAACTCTAAACTTTTTTATATGACCAATAGTCAAAAGAGGCCATATACATGCTGTTGCAGAGCCGCATATGTTTTGCTTAAAACAAAGCTCTAGTACCAAATGCCAAATGTAAAGTTTAGTAACAGATGATAATAAACAAACTATAGAGAAGAAATTGATAACCTAAAAAAGTTTGCTGTTGTATGACTAACAAAGAACATAGAATTAAAAAAATAAAAAAAATTAATATTTTGAAAACGGCTAAGAAGATGTTTAGGAAAGTAAAAAACTTAGATTTATTAGTTATAAATAATATTAAATAATTATTAAAAAATTTAAATGAGGATTTAAGACAGATTACATCATGAATTTAATAAATATGATAGAATTAAGAATTTATGGAATTAAGTGTAGTAAATTACCAGAAAATTCTTATATGTCTTTCAATGATAATAATATGGAAACATATTGTATTTTAGCACCTTTTATTATAGTAGGAGATGGAGATTATACATTTAATCAAATAAACTAGAATAATATATATTTAATGAAACAATTAGGATGTTATGTAAACAAAAATATTGAAGAATTATTACAAGTATATAATTTGGAAGAATTATTAGAAAAATTACCTAAAGAAATAAAATAAATTATAGATAAAGAACAACATAAATAAAAAAATAGATTAATAGAGTTAACAAAACCTTTAGAACAAAAATTGTATGATATGAAAAAAGATATTAGAAATAATAGGAATGAATTAGCATATATAAAAGGGAATATAAAATAAATTATAAAAGCCTTAGGAATTAAAAAAATAAGATGAGAATATTATATCAAATAGAAGAATATGAGATTAATGAAAATAAAATTAGATGACAAATTCTTGATGAAAATTTAAAACAAACAAGAATTTTAACTGAAGAAATTAAAAAATGATAAGAAATATTAAATAAATATTTATGGACAATATATAAAGAAATTGAAAAAATAGATTTGGAAAGAGAAACAGAAAGAAAGAACTGTAATACTTATAACAAAATAAAGAAATAAAGATTTAGAATTAAATAAAAAAGAAAATAAGAAGTTAGCCAAAATATTATGTAATAAATAGATTATTTACTTGAAATATATAAACCTAGTAAAGAAAATAAAAAAGAAGATAATGATAAGAATAAAAATATAGTTATTAATATGATGAACGCTATAGAACTAAATGAATATTAAATTATGGAATTAAATGAAGATCAAATAGAAGAAATAATAGGTCAAGAGGAAGAGAATTTAGAAAAATATTAGGAAAGAATTTGAATATGTTACAAAAATAGGAAATTATAAAGATTGTCAGATTAATATGGAAGAAATTAATGTAATAAATCTATAATTAAATCCAAAAACATTAGGAAGAAATGAGTATTGCAAGAAATTATGCATGAAATAGAATGTAATTTGATATGGAAAGTAATCTATATCATAAAGAACCTGTAACAAATGTTGAAATACCTTTTGAAACAAATTTTAAGATACCCAATAAATCAAGATTTATACCAACACTATTAGAACAATATGAAATTAGAAATATACCAAATACATAAATATGGTTAGATTTATATTGTAATTTAGATAATAAAAAAGATTAGAAGAATGGACTAAATCACAATTAATTGCATTAATATGAAGAAATATGGAAATAGAATGGCAAGTATGTTAGTTGAAGCAAGTTTTACAAGAATTGTACAAAATTGATAAAAAAGTAAAACTCATGAACTTAGAGAAAATGCAAGACAAATAAATGAATCATCCAATAATAGAAAATAATTTTATGAATTATTAACAAGACGATATGAACAAATATTAAGAAATGAATTTGTAGGAAGAAGTTCAGTATTAAATGAAGAAATAAGAATAAAAAAAAGCTATACAAAAATTACATGAAATAGAAATATGTAGTTTAGATCCAAAATATTTAAACCAATGTATATGTGAATTTAAAAAATATTATTAAAAGACTAAATAATTATGAAATACAAAGATTTTATTTAGAATTATTTTAAAGGAAATTACCAAAATTAATTTTAGAAACAATAATGGAAGATTATAATAGAGTTTTTGGAACAAGAATTGATTTAATACACTTTTTGGATACTATGGGAATAAAAGAAAATCATTTAAGAGAATATTTATCTTATAAATATAAACAAGCTTGGAGAAATATAAAATATTATAAAATTAATAAAATAATATTAAAATGTGAAGAATTGGAAATACCACATAAATGGGGATGTAAAACTGAAAAATATAAGAAAAAGGGAGAAAAGAGAAAAAAATTTAAGAAAAAATATAAATTTAAAAGATATCCAAAAAAAATATAGATAGAAGTTTTATAGAAGAAAGTTATATAGAAAATAATTTAGAATTTATAGAAGAAGGAACAAAAACAAATGTTATTATAAGATTTAATAAAAAAGATATTATAAATATTAAATTATGGGTACAAGAAAATAGTAATAATGAATATGAAATAATTTTAGGAAAAGATTTTTTACAATCAGTAAGACCATATATAATACAAAATGATAGAATAATTTTAAATATAAATTATCAAACTATAATAATTAGAAAAGCAAGATGAATGGACAATTATTTTATGTATTAATGAAATTTAATTACTAAAAATATAGATAGAAAATATCATACCCTTGTAGATATTGGAGCAAATTTAATTGTTACAAAATGTAATATTTTACCACCCGAGTTATAGAAGAAAAAGGATAAAATATTAATAATGGAAAGTACTGGAAGAGAAACACATATGATATAATTAGAAGCTAAAAATATAAATATACAAATAGGGGAATATGAATTATTAATTGAAATATTAAACCAATATAATATAATATTAGGATTAGACTTTTTAAGTAAATATTATCCAATTCATTTAATTGAAAAAGTTATAATTTTAACTACATCATGTAAATATGAAGCATGGGGAGTAAGAATAACTAAACCATATAAAAGTAAGGATACAAAATTTTAGAAAACACAATATGAAAATGAAGTCCAATTTTTACCTAATAATAAGCCTATAGAGATAATTCATATGTTAGCGAATTTAAATTTAAGAGAAGAAAAGTTAGAAGAAATAACTATTGAGCAAAGATTAATAGAAAATTATGATAATAATCCTTTAATTCATTAGAAAAAATCAAAACCTATAGCAAATATAGAATTAAAAGATTATAGTAAAGAAATACATTATAAACCCTATCCTTAGACAGATCATGATAAGAAAGAATTTGAAATCAATATAAATGAAATGAAAAAAATATAATTTAATTAGAAAAAGTAGATTAGAGTATTCTTCTCCAGCAATGATAGTTATAAAATATAGTGAAGAAAGAAGAGAAAAATCAAGAATGGTAATAAATTATAAAAAATTAAATGATTTAGGAATAAGAAACAGATACCCAATACCTAAAATGGAACTTTTATTTAATTTAATAAGGGAAAAAAAGATATTTAGTAAATTTGATTCTAAATCAGGATATTTTTCAAATAAAATTAGAAGAAGAAAATAAAAAATATACTACTTTTAGTACATCAGAAGGATTATATGAATGGAACATATTACCTATGGGATTTCATAGTAGTACTAGTATATTTTAAGAATATGTTTTTAAAATGTTATTACCCTTAAGAAACTTCACAATTATTTATATAGATGATATTTTAATATTTTCAAATAATGAAAAAGAACATAAAAATCATTTAGAACAATTTATAAAAGTAATAGAAGAAAAATGATTAAATATTTTACCTAAAAAAGTTGAATTAAAAAAAACAAAAATAAGATTTTTAGGACAATATATATCTCCAGATGGATTAGAATTACAGGAACATATAAGTAAAAAAGTATTAGAATTTCTAGAGATAAAAAATAAGAAAGAATTACAATCTTTTTTAGGATTAGTAAATCAAGTTAAGAATTATATATCTAATTTATCAAAATTAACTGCTAAGATATCAAAATTAGAAGGAGAAAAAAAGTAATTGGTTATGGAATAAAGAAATTGAAGAAATTATAAATCAAATTAAAAAATTATGTGAGAATTTACCAAAATTAACTATACCTTTAGATAATAATGTAAAATGGATAATTTATACTGATGCTTCTAAAAATTATTGGGGAGCAGCCTTATATCATGAGAATAATGAAGGAAAGGAATTAATTACTAGATATGTAAGTAGAACATTTAATGAATCACAAAGTAAATATCATTAAAATTAGAAAGAATTTTTAGCTATAGTAAAAGCAATAGAAAAAATTGATTTATTTATTGTAAATACAAAATTTACTATTAAAATTGATAATACTCAAGTAAAATATTAGTTAGATAGAGGAATAAGAATAAACAAATTATCTAATAAAATGTTGATTAAATGACAGAGTGATGTCTTATTATGATTATGAGATTGAGTATATTAAAGGTAAAAATAATCTAATAGCTAATTTTTTGAGCAAATGGAATCAGGAAATTTAAGCCAGACATTTAATGAAGAATCCAATAAGGATTTGATCCCTATTGTGAATCAAGTAAATATGAGGTTTCAAATTATAGAAACTTCGATGAATCTTTTAACTTCTCAGATTAATGAAACTTTTACCACGATCTCTAACCAGTTGGATTCACTCCAACAAAGAGTAGGGAAATTGGAAGAAAGGAATTTAAAAAGATCTGTAATTGTGGGTGATGTTTCAGTCCAGACATCTAAAGAACATTTAACAGATAAAAGAATTACTCCTTTAATTGATATTATTAGAAACCAAGCCCAAGAAACCTATCAAAGCCAATCTAGTAATCAATCATTAGCCTCAGCATCTAAAACCACCAGTATAAGTAGTTCAAAACCAAGACCCATAATCAACCCCTCTACTTTTAAACTTCAAGAAAATTATCAGTACTCTAAGAAACTTATTTATCACCTTAACCATTTTACTCTTAAACCTCAACATGTAAGGTATGCATCTTATTTTGCTTTTAACAAAGCTATTATATATCCTAGAATACCTTCAAATTTAGTAAAAGTCCTTTATCAACATGGATTAATTCAGTCAATTTATCCTTCACCATCCTTAGAAGAAATTTCTGAGTTACCTGAAACAATAAAAAGAGCTGTAAAAACATATTTTAGAATTGTTACCCAACATATAGTATTTGTACGGTGTTATTCAACAATTGTTGAAATAACTCCATAAAGATTTTATCATCCAATAAATTTAATTAGACTTGAAACTACTAAGAAGCCCTTTAAGCATCAAGCATAATGTAAAGAAGATATCGAAGATGATGAAGAATTTATGCATACAGTATCCAGAATAAGAACTCAAGATTATTATATAATATTGCAAGAAATGAATAGAATAAATGCTACAGATCAGGAAGTTGCTTGGGTTTATTTTTTAGGCCCAACAATACTTGTATATTCGTCAAGAAGAACATCAAAGAATCTCAATTATTTTAATCAGTTTTATGAAAAATAATACATTTGAAAACATAGAAAAACAAAAAGAATAATATGTTAGATTTTATCTTAATACGCATCCCATAAATGTAATTATTGTGATGAGAACAGTCTAGAAAAGAAAGATTTTGAAGATCCAATAATGGATATGAGTGTATATAAAGAGGAATTTAACCTATAAGAAATTGCCGACAGTAGACGAATCTAGTTCCATTTTTTCTAATTTTTATAGATTGATTTGTGGATTAAAAAGTTATGATTTAGTTAGAAACAATTATGATTTATGAAAATGGGTCTATTATATTCAAATTTTTATGGGTAGGTTAGATATATTTGGAGTTATATTGAAGATTAATTTATGGGTTTTGTTTTGAGGACTATGATGAATTATGAGTGTTTATGATTTTTAGTTAAATTTCAAGTGTTGAAAATTGGATGTATTTAATAAATTGAGGAGGCCGTAATTAATTAATAATTCTAATGAGTGAGAAAGATTTCATGGAACAAAGAAATGGGATTGTAATGATAATTTAAGAAATAGTTGATTTATGAGTATTTATTAAAGTGAGCAAATTTTTTGGATTTTAGAATGATAGAAGGGAAATATTGCTGTTAATAATTTTGATGAGTGAAATAGAGTTATTGGATGATAAAAATATGATTGGGATAGAAAAATTGAGTTTATGGTGGTGAATTTAGAATTTCTAGGTAAATTAAAATTAGAAGAGGAAATGAATTTTTTTACTTAAATGTATATATTGGTGTGTAAAATTAATATTTTATTCACACATATTTATACTTATTGTTAGAAAATGAGTCAATCCACCCATAGTGGATTAGACCTAGGTCTGTGAGGAGCAAAGATGGAGGGAACAATTATATTTTTGAAAGGAAGAAAATGAGGGAGTGGGAAGTTACAGGTATCCCACCAACCCTACCACATATACATGTACGGGAATAGAAGAAGAGGGTGTGCAAGTTCTTCATTCGTATTCCTCTCTCTGTAGAAATAGTGTGTGCATTCATTTTCCTCCTCTTCTGTTCTTCCTTCATTTTTTGAAGTGCTTCTCAGTGTTCTTTCTTCTTTGGTTGTATTTGCTGTGAAACATACCAGAGTCCATACAAGGTAATCCAGTTATGTGTGGGTATCTCGGTGAACAAGAGAAGATCCAAGGTACGTTCGCATACTAACAGTGGTATCCAAAGCCTATTTTGTGCTTCTGCATGCATTCTATGATTTTTTGGTTTTTCTAGTAGCATGTTATTCTTGCCTCTATTTATGTTTAAAAACATTTGTTTTATGACAAGAAACATAGAGCATACATTTAAACTATAAACAAAAGCATATTCAACGTCTACATAATCTAAGCTTCTTCATTTCAAAATTGGGTTATTAGAAAACAACATTTATAGGCCATGAAATTAGTCCTATTATGTGTAGCGCGAAAAAACAAAGAAAACAACACTAATAACATCGAAATCGGATGTCAGACGGAGAAGTTATGGAGGAGAGAAGAGTTGGGTCTGATAGCCCTCACCCTTTTTCCAGTCAGGTCTGTATGACCCGGCTAGAGGTTAGGGATGATCAAAACGGTGCGTGTTGATCATTCCCAAAATGGCATTGTTTTAAGACGCTAGCAAAAAAACCAAAGAATAAGACTATTTTTGCAGATTGGGCTGTGTCCAGCCCAATCTAATAAAAAAATTTGGGTTTTTTGAAGCCCATTTTAAAAAAAACATTTTTTATTTTTTTACAGTAGGGATATGGGCTTGGTCAGATCAGTGGATCCAACTTGGACCTACAAAAAGAATATGTAGTAAAATTGTTTTTAATTAAGAAAGGGAAAATCTTGTGACTAATTCTTGGCAGGGGCCACGTGGCAGCACTAGACTAGCGCGTGCAATACACGCGCCAGAGGCCGAGAATGGGTTTTGTTCATTTTTTTAATTTTTTAAAAATCCTTAAAATAAATATCTTTATTTTGATATATAATTTGCCTAATTTTAAGGATAATTCTTGACCTATTTGTGAATATTCTATGTATTTTTTGGTATTTAAAAATTCAAAAAAAAATATGATAATTAATATTTTTATTATTTAGGTAAAAATGACTTCATCTAGCACTGAATCTCTAGGATATAGCTTAAACGATGACATCTCATTCCTAGATAATGACAATAACGGAGAGGAGAACCTTCAAAAGAACCCCAAGAGGGAAGTTGAAGAGAATCTAGAATAAGAACTTGATTATGCATACTTAAACTCCAATATGGTGCCTACTCTTCATGATGAATCTCTAGTTGAGGACGAAGAGGAAGTGACCCAACCTCTTACCCCTACTTCGGCCATGAGTATAGCTGAAAGAGATACAGTCATACTAACAAATATAAAAGGCATTAATGGTGTAATTGGCCATTACATTGAATTCATGACAAATAAGGAGAATATTGAATTCTACCTAAAAGTCATAATAGAGTATATAAGAATAACTAGGGTTAGAGGCAAGCTTATACAAGGACGTATAAGCAAAACCTATTGGCTTTAAACAATAGAACTTGTATCAAACCTTATCAACCAGTTTCGTAAGCTTAAGAAGTTAAGAAAAGTGATGTTAGAATATTGTAAAGCTCATATCAAATGATGTATATTTGTATTTGATTTCCATTGCTTTGCTTTGTTAAGGACATGTTTTATTACTCCTTCTTTGTAAAGACTTTCCATTTATTACATGCCTTATATGCAAAAAAAACATGTTTCATTTGATTTCTTTATTTTAGTTATGATTCATGTATAAGTTTTATAAGTTGGAGCCTTTTAGATAATGAGTATTCTAAAAGCAAAATTTGATGATAATAGTGTTTATATTAATTTTGATAGGAAGTGATGGCGTTGCTAGTATCTATGTGATGGGAGGTACAAACGTATTCTCCTGATCATGAGTCTAGTTATGTTATTATTTTCTGATAAAAATGATAAAAGTATGTGACATTTTATACTTTACATGTGCTATATATATGTAAATTCACTTAAATGTTCTATGGTTCAATAAATTAATGTGTGATAGATTTATCACAAAACCGATATTGAACAATTGTATTAAAGAATATTATTGCTGAATTAAATAAGAGGGAAAATTCAATGGGGACAACTGGGATATTTGGCACCAAAAAGTCTAATATATAATAGAAGAACTGGATGCAATTGAGCTATTAGCAATGGCAATAGTAGTACCTGAGGCTGGAAATATGGCCCAGCACATAAGAGACTGGAAGCATACATGTCCTGAAAAAGGAAGAATAACATAGCAAGAATCACACTATCGAGTGTAATGGCTGATGATTTAATGTGTGAGTTTGTGACACATATAATGACACAAGCTTTGTGTATTGCTTTAAAGGATAAGTTTAGTAGAGTCTCCACGAATAAGCTTAGAAGGTTGACAATTAAATTCAATACCTATAAGCTTAAACCAAATAATCCTATGAGGCAACATCTACGAGAGATGTCCATAATGATTTGTTAACTGAAGGATACTGGATATAATCTATCTGACAAGTAACAAGTACAGGCTATCATTAGGTTGCTCCTTACCAGTTGGGAGCACATGAAAGTTAATTTGACCCATAATGAAAATATCATCACTTTCAATATGTAGCTAAGCATTTGGAGCTAGAGAATGAATGTCTTGAGGCTTATAAGGACACTGGATAAGCCTATTTGACCAAGGTGCTGGTCCTTCCCATTAAAGAACTAAATTAAAAAAAGAAAAGAAATTTCATAAAAATGGAAAGAAAGAAGGTCCTCCACACAAGAAAAGCAAGCATCAAAATAAGAAGAAAGGAAAGAAAGGAGGCAAGAAAAAACTAGATCTGAAAAAGGTCAAATGCTCTGCCTGCCACAATATAGGACATTTTGCATGTGACTTTTCTAAACAGTCTGAGAATGGAAAGGTAACAGTGAATTATGTGAATTCATGTCTCATTTGTTTCTAGTACTATTTTTCTGACAGAACCTGTTTCCTTTTCTTGGATTATTGACTCAGGCTCCCCAGACCACATAAGCCGAGATCGAGGATCTTTCATGGAATACCGTCGGTTACCATTTAAAAGCAAGTAGCTTTACGTTGGCAATAATGTAAGGATCGAGGTTCGGGGCATTGGCACCTGTAAACTTATTTTGAGTAGTAGAAAGACCTTGATGTTGCATGATGTGATTCATACTCCTGACATCCAACGGAATTTAATTTTTGTAATTTGCTTATTAAACTTTGGGTTCAATGTAAAATATTATGTTAAAGTTGCAGACATTTATAGCAACTCAACATTTTATGGTTCAACTTTCTAGTTTCAAAAGTTCTTTATTTTGGATTTTGCTAGTGATTTTAATGTTGGAAATCGTGC
Organism: Leucaena leucocephala; assembly: GCA_037074615.1. Classification (NCBI taxonomy): domain Eukaryota; kingdom Viridiplantae; phylum Streptophyta; class Magnoliopsida; order Fabales; family Fabaceae; genus Leucaena; species Leucaena leucocephala. The sequence continues at coordinate 9,918,660 of CM073526.1, read as the reverse complement.
TCTAGGGGCCAATCATTGTCTTATGAACATTATTGATTTATGAATTTATTAATTGTGTTATCATATTATTTGCATGTTTACTGTGATGACCATCCTTAGATAATTCATGATCTTATCCTAAATGTCCCTGGTCGGTCATCTATATGGGAGCACAGATGAAATAAGATCAGTATGACTTTGAAGATGTATAGAGATATAAATCAAAGTCATAGGCACATGTAAGAGTACGAGGTGTTAGACCGACCTGCTATGAGAGAACTGCATGGGTAACATCATAAGCTTCTCTCATATACAAACCATGTCAATATGCCCTTTGACCTGAGATCATCATGGATTCCTATATGACAAATGCTCAGCTTTGACCTAGTCAAAAGTCATTTTTGACCGAGTGATCATAAAGACTATGTTCGGGTTTAGTGGTTTTTCATGCGGAGGAATGTGAATGGTCAAGATGGAATTTGTCCCTCACATTCGTAGAGAGATATTACTGGGCCCCTCGATGAGTGAGTCTAAGAAATGTATGGCCATACTATAATGGAAAGGTAATTCCATTTCTACAGTCAGACTACTCAGGGATCAAGAAAGTAACGGTCAGGAATAGGAGGATGACATTATCCATGCCTCAACCATGACCAAAAATATCGCGTGACAAAAGGGACATGATATGGTTGTATAAAAAGTTACATCGTTTAACGATCCTCATATGATTTAGGTAGTCATTATGTCTTGCTAGAAACCGCTTGCGACTTGTTGGCCAGTATAGCAAATGGCCCACTACCAACTTCATATGGGCCTACAGGGTCACACACAAAATAGCCCAACACGAGCTATGATGTCCAGATTTAATGAATGGTCCAGGGTGGATGTATATATTTATTTATATTTATGTTCGTATATATATATATATAAATTTGTATATATATATATATTATATAAGAGATATATGAGATTTAATTTATAAGGATAAATTAAATCCCTATCACGTTTGAATTTGAAATTCAAATTGATAGGATATCTCAAATTTGATTTATGAGAATAAATCAAATATAGTTCAGTCTCATCTTTATTTAAAGTTAAATAAATAGGTAATTAAATCTGTGGGACGGATTTAATATTATTTATTTAATTAGTTTCTTATAAAATTATACAATATATGATATTGTATTAATTTCATAATTAATATAAGATTAACTCCAAAATCTAATTCGGTAGAGAGAGAAAAACGCATAGCATCCTATATATCTGATTTTAGGAGATGCGTTTTCAGGAGGACATACATAAAACACAGAAAGGCTGAAGGGGAATCTGCAAAAGGTTTGCAGATAAGAAACTGCTAAAATAGAGATGGAGAGGACGAATTATTGAGAAAGCCGTGGAGGGACAAGAGACGCTAGCACGTCGTTTGTGGTTGGAACGCTGTTTGTGTGGATACTAGTAAAGGAAGCCAACCTGAGTCGTCGACTTCTTGCGATCGGAAAGGGAGCACGAGCCGCGGAAAGAAGCTGTGAACGTCGTGACCAGAAGCTGTGGAAGTCGCCGAGGAACACTGAGGGTAATGCTTCTTTCCACTTGACTTAAACACATACGATAGATCCTGGCAAGGAATAGAAAAAATTTTAAATTAATTTCCGCTACGTGTCTTCCAATTCCTTTCATTTAATACTCACTATTGTTTTGCTATTAATTCGAATAATCCTAATACGAATATCTGGTATACTAGACTATGACATATTAATCAAAATAGAATAATTAAACTGGAAAAAGATAGCTTGTTGGGGGTAATCCCTAACATGGATATGTCATTATGCGAAAGTTTTCTAGCTAGTAAGGCTACTAGAAAACCATTCGATAAGGGAACATGAGCCAAAGACCCATTGCAATTAATCTATTCTGATATTTACGGTCCAATGAGTGTAAGGGCAAGATATAGAGCTTGGTATTTCATTAACTTTATTGATAATTTTTCACGATATGGTCATGTCTATTTGATTTCACATAAGTTTGAAGCACTAGAATGCTTTAGATGATACATAGATGCAGTAGAAAATCAAATGGACAATAAAATCTAGGCATTACTGATTTACACAGATTTTCATCATCTGATTGATCAAAATAAAAAATAATGTCACCCTATTAATGTAGTATAAGGCACAACCCTATCATTCATCTCAAGGAGCCCTTTTTATTGGAATCCTAGCAAATAAGTGACAAAAGCATTGAAAACCTGAGTGGAAGTAAAATGAGTTTTTGGGTTGGATTGATTTTTGATGCAATAAAATAAGGGTACAGAAAAGTAAATGTTTTTGTATTTTTTATTAAGATAGAAAATGAGTGAATTGTGAAAGAAATATGTTGAGAAAGACTATTGATGATGGAAACCTATCTATCCTTGCTTTTAATATAATATGAAAATTTTAAAATCACTGAGTCTTAAATAAAACCTCACTCGATTGATTGAGTCTAGAACATTAATATTCCTTAAACTTCTTTGATCAAAGCTAGTTCAAAGACCACTAATGTGCTGTTAAAAATCACTTAGCGTGTAATTAAATTAGATGATGACAATGCCCTCAAATGATCATTGATTGATAACCATAGATTTCAAGCAATCAAATTTATCAGCAATGATTGTTGATAACAACCCAATTATCCAGAAATAAAAACTGAAATATTAATGTTAAAATTGACATTCAAATCATCCAAATTCAATTACAAAACCTAATCTTAGAATAATTGATCGATATTCAATCCTTACTCATACAATAAAAATCCTAGATATAGGAATTCCAAAACATGAAAAGGTTAGATTAAAATAGAAAACTCCCCAGTGCACTGTAGTCCATGGGCTCAAGATATGCGATCCATCACCAAGAGACTAAAGATTTAGCCTCTCATGACTCCTGCTGTGATGTGATGCCATAAAGAAAGCAAAAAATTTGTGATGAAAAGATGAATGATGGAACATATGTGTGTAGATTGTGGAGATAGAGTTAAGAGAAAGTTAGAGAACTGCTTCTTAGCTGTATCAGGTAAAAAACTAGCCTCTCCGACTCTTGTTGCTTCCCTCTCCTTTTAAAGCCAGGATAACCTAATAAAAAAATGCATAGCTTCACTAATTTTCTTCTTTAGTCATGACTAGATCCTATTTTTTGTCTTAACTTGTGAATGTAGGAAAACTTCCCAGAAGAATTGAGGTCGCGACCTGTCGACACTTTTGTCGCGACTGAAGTGCACAAAGGCTGTCATCCTTGATTTGGTTCTCTTTGTCTTGCGATCTCTTTTCTACTCACGTTAATCCTTGGTTCTCCTCTAAAATACCTACAATTCAACATCAAAACTCACTGTAAAAGTCTAACCAGTTACTAAAGAATAACATATATGCAGTTTGAAGGAGTTAATTTATCATTTTACCCTTAAATTAGCATATTGCCAAGCACAACCATGTATTACCACAACAGCACAATTCTAGTCATAAAATGAATGGTAAAATTGTCACAAAACCCTCAAAATGTTATAGAAACCATACACAATTTATGCATATCAATTCCCTCACACTTGAACCTTTTGTACTCTTGCACCATTTCCCCCTTTTTTTATCCAATATGCTTTTTCTCTCCTTTAGTTGGCACCTTATATATAAAAGATGTAGCACAATTTCACAATCACAATGACTTTTTGACATGAGTAAGAAGTTTATTTGAAAGAGATGCTCATGCATTTATGACTTTCTATAATGGAAAAAAATGATGGGCTCAAAGGAGGTGATATGGATATAATATGTGCTGACTTGTGTTTGGGATTAAAAGGGTTTAGAAATGAATGCCTCTATCATATTCAATAACATAAATGCGCAAGTAATTTTTAACTCAGAGCTAAAACAAGTTCTAGAGGATATAAACCAATTGAATAACCACTCAATATAGAAATTTAGGCCGAGAATCCTTTCAACTAAGGCTTTCATCTAAATTGCTCATAAGCTAAAGTCTCAGAGAATGTTCATCATTCACTAAGTATTAAAACACTTATCACAATTGAAAATCCTCTCGAATGATGGATTAAAAGTTCCAAAGTAATCACTCATAATCATGTAATAATGCCAAATTTAACAGTAAAAACTTGAGTGTTTCCAATTCAGTTTCTATTTTCAAAAATTCAAGTGTGACAATTGTTTCTATAAACTATTTCATGCAAAAGGTTAAGAATAAGAAGGCAATGAATCAATTATAAAACTTTAGTAGTTTAAAAGGAATCCTTCTATACAGCATTGCACAAAGCAAATAGAAGGTAATTGGGGATTTCCAAACTCAGGTTGTGACTTGAAGCAGTGAAGGTCATGACCAAATTTCAAGTGAGTGCTTGCCCTGAACTTACAACAACTAGTCGCGACTAGGAAAGATCAAGTCGCGACCCCAATAGACAGAGTTATTATAGTGACCTAACTGCACTCGTGGCGTGACTAATTTTTATAGAGGGCATATTAAGTCTAAGGTTCCCTATCAGGTCGAGACCATGAAACACATAGGTCATGACAAAAAACCACAGAGACTACTATTTGATGCTTTTTAAAGCCCAAAATATCTTTTACACTAAAACCTTTTTAGCTAACAATAAATAGTTTAAAGTGGGGATCCAATTTTCAACAATTCATCACATATTAAGATCAAAAACTAGAAATTTTGTGATAAAATATTGGATTAATCGAAGACTTTCACATTAATTAGCATAGAAACAAGAACATCTCCCACACACTTAAACTTGACAGTGTCCTCACTATCAGCGAAATTATAAACACCGCAGCACTATATAAGATCAATTTAAATCCAACTTCAGCACAGCAGTTAAACATATCACTCAATGCAATTTCATGGTGAAGCTCGTAGTCACACTCAAATCATACATCACAATACAAGGAAAGCAAAAATGACAAGATGGGTAAGCTAAAATAATGCAACTGAGTGTGGATTCAGCTCAGAGAAGCAATAATAAGTAAACAACACATGGCAACATAGGGGTATCATTCAAAATAGAAGCAAACTAAAATTAAACACTATCCTATATAATTATCATGCAGAAAAAAATTAACTCCTACTTCTACTGGTTCATCTCTTTCTAATAATCAAACTAACATGTCAAACATATACCGCATTAAGAAAATTTGTAAAAAGTAAGAGATAGGAAAGGGATAACCTGGCCTTAAGGAGGCAGAGCAGATTCCTCATAAAGTTTCAAGAGGTGGCCATTTGCCTGAAAGATTTTGCTTATTGCCTCCTCTTTTAACTCAATCATCCCAAATTTGTGACTTTAACAACCGTGTAAGGTCCATCCCAGCTAGTTTTGAGTTTACCATATTTGAACTTGAACCTACCTTAGTACCTTAACACTCTATCACCCTCCTTAAACCTCTTCCTCAAAATATGAGCTTCCTGGATTATTTTTGTCTTTAGTTTATAAATCTCAGAGCTACTATAGGTGTTTAACCTAATCTCAAAGCTACTACAGGCATCCAACCTAATCTCTTCTAGCTCTTGAATCTGCAGCAACCTCTTTGAACTAGCTTCTACAAGGTCTTCATTGTGAGCTTTCACTGCCCAAATGTCTTATGCTCTATTTCCACAGGCATGTGACATGCTTTCTGAAAAATTATCCTATAAGGGGACATGCTTAGAGGGGTCTTGAAAGCTATTTTGTACGCCCATAAAGCATCGCTAAGTCTTAAATTCTAATCCTTATTGATGGCTTAACAATCTTTTATAGAATATGCTTTATTTCTCTATTAGAAACCTCTACTAGACCATTGGTTTGAGGGTGGTATGGGGTTAGGACTTTGTGAGTTACACCATATTTTACTAATAAGTTATCTTGCAGAAATGGGTATCTTGATCACTGATTAATGCTTTTAGCACTCTAAACCTATTAAAGATATGAGACCTTAAAAACTTGAAGACCGTTTGGGCATCATCTAGTCTTGTAGGGATGGCTTCTACCCACCTGGATAAATAGTCTATAACCAATAAAATATAATAAAATCCTGCTGAAGGTGGAAAAGGTCTCATGAAGTCTATTCCCCAAACATCAAAAACCTCACAAAATATAATAGGTTGTTGTGGCATCTCATGCCTTTTACTAATCGCCTTAAATCTTTGGCACCTATCATAGGCTCTACAAAACTCAAAAGCATCTTTGAAAATTGAAGGCCAATAAAAACCACATTCAAGGACCCTACGTGCAGTCCTTTTCCTCCCAAAATGACCACCACAAACCTATGAGTGACAAACTTCCAAAACTGATTTATGATCTTGCTCTGGGATATATTGTCTTATTACTTGATCTAAGCACAACCTCCACAGAAAAGGTTTATCCAAAATAAAGTATTTAGATTCACTCTTAAGCTTTTGGGACTGAAATTTAGACAAATAAGATGGGACTAGGATGGTCTCAATGAAATTAATTAAATAAGCATACCAAGGTTCTATGACAGCAACAAAACAAAGAGATTGATTAGGGAAAGAATCACAAATAAGATTAGAACTGAATACTCCCCTCGTCTTTGTTGGTAATATGCTTAGATGATTTGTAACTTGGTTCACATTTCCATCGTAGAAGTCTTTGCTTAGATTGAGGTTGATGGAATAGGTACTTGACTGCTGCATGATCTATGTAAACAACAACTCTAGAGTTAATGAGATATACTTTGAATTTATCCAAAGTCACCACAATTGCAAACAATTCTTTCTCAGTAGTGGTATAATTAATTTGAGTACTATCAAGTGTTTTTGAGGCATAGGCAATCACCCTAGAAAAGTTACCTTCCTTTTGTTCTATCATAGCTCCTAGAGCAATTGGAAGCTATTGGAAATCGTGCCCTAGGGGCCAATCATTGTCTTATGAACATTATTGATTTATGAATTTATTAATTGAGTTATCATATTATTTGCATGTTTACTATGATAACCATCCTTGGATAATTCATGATATTATCCTAAATGTCCCTGGTCGATCATCTATGCGGGAGCACAGATGAAATAAGACCAGTATGACTTTAAAGATGTATAGAGATATAAATCAAAGTCATAAGCACATGTAAGAGTACAAGGTGCTGGACCGACCCGCTATGAGAGAACTGCATGGGTAACGTCATAAGCTTCTCTCATATACAAACCATGTCAATACGCCCTTTGACCTGAGATCATCATGGATTCCTACATGACAAAACGCTCAGCTTTGACCTAGTCAAAAGTCACTTTTGACCGAGTGATCATAAAGACTATGTTCGGCCTTAGTGGTTTTTCATGCGGAGGAATGTGAATGGTCAAGATGGAATTTGTCCCTCACATTCGTGGAGAGATATTACTGGGCCCCTCGATGAGTGAGTCTGAGAAATGTATGGCCATACTGTAATGGAAAGGTAGTTCCATTTCTATAGTCAGACTACTCAGGGATCGAGAAAGTAACGGTCGGGAATAGGAGGATGACATTATCCATGCCTCATCCATGACCAAAATATCGCGTGACAGAAGGGACATGATATGGTTGTATAAAAGGTTACATCGTTTATCGATCCTCATATGATTTGGGTAGTCGTTATGTCTTGCTAGAGACCGCTTGCGACTTGTGGGCTAGTATAGCAAATGGCCCACTGCCAACTTCATATGGGCCTACAGGGTCGCACACAAAATAGCCCAATACGAGCTATGATGTCCAGATTCATTGAATCTAAGACATGTCCAGATTCAATGAATGATCCAGGTGAATGTATATATATTTATTTATATTTATATTCATATATATATAAATTCGTATATATATATATTATATATATGAGATATATGAGATTTAATTTATAAGGATAAATTAAATCCCTATCACGTTTGAATTCGAAATTCAAATTGATAGGATATCTCATATAAGAGATATTTATAAGATTTAATTTATAAGGATAAATTAAATCTCTATCACGTTTGAATTCGAAATTCAAATTGATAGGATATCTCATATAAGAGATATTTATAAGATTTAATTTATAAGGATAAATTAAATCTCTATCATGTTTGAATTCGAAATTCAAATTGATAGGATATCTCATATAAGAGATATTTATAAGATTTAATTTTAAGGATAAATTAAATCCCTATCATGTTTGAATTTGAAATTTAAATTGATAGGATATCTCAAATTTGTTTTATGAGAATAAATCAAATATAGTTCAGTCTCATCTTTATTTAAAGTTAAATAAATAGGTAATTAAATCTGTGGGACGGATTTAATATTATTTATTTAATTAGTTTCTTATAAAATTATACAATATATGATATTGTATTATTTTTCAGAATTAATATAAGATTAACTCCTAAAATCCTTTTCAGTTAGGGAAAACACAGAGCATCCTATATATCTAATATTAGGAGCTACGTTTTGGAAGAGACACACACATAGAACACAGAAAGGCCGAACGGGACTCTGTAAAAGGTTTGCAGATAAGAAACTGCCGAAATAGAGATGGAGAGGATGAACTCTTGAGAAAGCCCTGGAGGGACAAGAGATGCTAGCACGTCGTTCGTGGTTGAAAAGCTGTTCGTGTGGATACCAGTAGAGGAAGCCGACCTGAGTCGTCGACTTCTTGTGATCAGAAAGGGAGCACGAGCCGCAGAGAGAAGCTGTGAACGTCGTGACCGAAAGCTGTGGAAGTCGCTGAGACACACTGAGGGTAATGCTTCTTCCCACTTGACTTAAACACATACGGTAGATCCTGGCAAGGAATGAAAAATTTTTTAAGATAATTTCCGCTGCGTGTCTTTCAATTCCTTACAGAAGCATCACATGATAGTTCAAAAGGAAGATCCCAATTTACTAAAGTTAGAATAGGTGGAGAAACTAACCTATCCTTCAATTTTCAAAGGCCTCTTTGCAATCAGTAGATAAAACAAATTTAGTGTCCTTTTGAAGAAGTTTTGAGAGTGACAAAGCAATTTTACTAAAGTCTTTGATGAATCTTCTATAAAATCCAATGTGCCCTAGAAAAGATCAAAGTTCTTTTGAAGTTGTAGGGTAGGGTAATGAGGAAATAACTTGAATTTTCGCTTTATCCACCTCAATTACCTTGCTAGATATAAGATGTCTAAGTACTATTCCATGATCAACCATGAATTGGCAGTTTTTAAAGTTTAAAACCATTTTTTTCCCAATACATCTAGCAAGGATGCTATCAAGGCTCTTTAGACACTTATCAAAAGAATGGCCATATACAATGAAATTATCCATGAACACATCCATGCATTTTCAATGAAATCCGTAAATATAGAAAGCATACAACGCTAAAATGTGCCAGGAGCATTACAAAAACCAAATAGCATTCTTTTATATGCATATGCACCAGAGGGACATGTAAATATGGTCTTTTCTTAGTCCCTCGGGTCTATTAGAATATGGAAATATCCTGAATACCCATATAGGAAATAATAATGGCTTTTCCCTACTATATCTCAAGAATTTGATCAATAAAAGGCAAGAAAAAAAATGATCTTTCCTAGTAGAATCATTCATCTTTCGATAATCAATATAAACCTTCCATAAATTTTACACTTTGGTAGGTATCAATTCATTATTCTCATTCTTTACTACTGTCAGTCTGCTCTTTTTAGGCACCACATGCATAGGAGATACCCATTCACTATCTGAAATAGCATATATGATTCCTGCCTTTAATAATTTACTAATCTTCTTCCGAACCACATCAGAGATCAATGGATTTAATCTTCTTTGGGGTTATTTAATTGGCTTAGAATCTTTATTCAACAAAATTCTATGAGTGCAAATAGTGGGGTCTATCCCTTTTATGTAAGCTAATTGCCAACTCAAGGCCTCTCTATTCTTTCTAAGTACATTTAATAACCTCGACTCTTCACTAATAGTTAAATAACTGGAAATTATTACTAGCAATTTTGAGTCTAGCTCAAGGGAAGCATACTTTAGGTTAGAAGGTAAATATTTTAACTCTAATTCTGGGGGTTGGACAATAGAGGGGATCAAATGGGGAAAATCATTTAAATTAGAAATACTCCTTGGAGGCTGATCATATTGAGCTCATTAGGGATTCCGTCTTTCCTGTAATATTTTCAAAAGTTACACCAAGCTTAAGTTGGTCCACAGTTGTAACATAGTTGAGATTAGTCTCCTTCGTTCTTGCATCATTATTTGAGGTTAAATCATTTAAGAATCTTAAAGTATGAGAGGTAATCGATGAATGTGAGTAAGGATAAGTAGAGTCAGAACATAATGACCCTTTAACCAAAACAACGGACTGTGGAGCTTAAGGATATTGAAATTCATTGGTTGTGTCTACCATTTCTGGTCGTGACCTTTCAGGGTTATCTTTAACTCCTCGTTATAACTCAAATTGACAGTGAGTGTCTTTGGAACATTTGGCGTGACGTGATTGTCATTTAGTTGTGACTTTATCATCTTCATGTCACAACTGGATGTCTCAGGAGTTTTTGGTCATGACCAAACAATTGTTGTCACGACTCCATTGCACAGAGAGTCTCTCCCTTAGTATGTTTTTGGTCATGACCAAACAATCATTGTGTCACGACTTTATTGCACAGAGAGTCTCTCCCTTAGCAAGTTCATATCTAGTCGCGACATTGAGGTCTTGACATCTCGACTTGTGGTCACATAAGCTCAACCCCTCTTTATTTGTTCAACTTCCAGCTTCCACGATATCTTGTTTTCCTATAAAATCACTTACATCTTCCTTTCTAAAAACATTATCACTTGAGAATGATGATATTGTATCAAAGTTATATGGGAATGATAAATCTTTGGAAACTGACAGTATGCTATTCACATAAAAATAATTAAAACAAGATGTATTGCCTTCAAAAGAGCAAGAGAAAGAATAAATAGAGGAAAGAGATTCAAAATAGTTATCATAAGCACTCAAAGATGAATTTGAATCCCCTTGCTCCTAAAATGCTTCATGGAACTTCTGGGAATTATGCAACATAGGATCATACTTATCATGCAAACTCAATTCATACTCATCCCTAGTTTCTTTAACAGCATAATCAATGGCATTCAACCCAATAAAAGTAGAATTATCAAAAGGATATTTCATTGCTTCATTCATATTGAAAGTCACTACATGTCCTCTAACTTGCATTATAATGGAACTATACTTCATACTAATGATTGTCTTAGAAGTTTGAAGGAAAGGTCTATCAAGGATCAAAGTGCTCTCATTCATTAGTTTACTGTACATGTCTAGAATATAAAAATCAGTTGGGAACACTGAATCCTTCACCTGCACTAGAATATCCTTAAGAATTCCCTTAGGATACCTAATTGATCTATTAGCTAATTGTAGTACTACACTTGTGTCTCTAAGATTGTTAATACCTAAGGCTAAGTATACTAAACATGGCATTACATTAATGGTAGCCCCTAGATCTAATAATGCTCCTTTAATATGAACATTGTCTATAGTGTATGGGATTGTGTAAGATCCTAGGTCTTGGTACTTAACTGGTAATTCATCCTTAAAAAGTGATGACACATTAGCACTCACCTGAATTCTCTCAAGAGGCCTAAACTTTTTCTTATCAGCATACAACTCTTTTAAAAATTTAGTATATTTAGGATTTCTCTTAAGGAATTCAACCATAGGGATGTTTATTTCTAACTTATTGAAGAGATTGAAAGCATCTTTTGCAAATTCAAAATCAAAATTTTTCTTTCTAGCAAAATAAGCTTTTAGAAAAGGGAGATCCTTTATACTTACCTCCTTACCTGTATGCATAGAGGCTCTTTACTCGCTTGACTCTGCCTTCTCCTCAGTTTGCTTTCCCTTCTACGATGGATTTGGCATTATCACTTCCTCTTCTTGCTTTTCCTATATTTCCTCTTGTGAGTGTGAGTTCTCCTCTTAGGTTATCTTCTTGATTATAAGCTGTTGTTCTTTAATATCCTCTTATTTCCCAATCTTCATTTGTGACATTGCTGAATTTTCAACTTCAGAATATTCCATATCCTCCCTTGCTATTTTATCTTCCTTAAATCGAACTTCTCTCCCACTTTTGAGTGATATGGCATTTAGACCCTTTAGATTAATGACAATATTCGAAGGTATGCTACCACTGCTCTTCGTTTGGATGTTACTCGCTGTATTGGCAACTCGAGTTAAATGACTTGTAATATCTGCATTCTTGAAACTTAACTCCTCGAGTTTCCTATGCACATCAGCATTATCCTTCTACATGCTTTGAAGGATTGAAGCTATGGAGGTGAATTGATCGTCATTCTCTTTAAGCTTGTGGTATATATTGGTCATTCTATCGTTTATGTTTGTTATCTGTGCAGCCATACTTTTCAATAACTGAGAAGTCTCATCTGGTCTTGATGCCACTAAAGTATTAGGATGAGTTGGAACTATAGACCTTGTATTATTTTGGTAGTTGCTTGAGGAAGCACCACCTCCTTAGAATTAGTTTGGCCTATTTTCCGCACTCCCCCACCTAAAATTTGGGTAGTCTCTCCAACCAAGGTTATATTTGTTAGAGTATAGGTCTCTATTCTAGTATTGATTGTCTTTCCCTTGATACATTGCTACACTTCTTCATACTGTCTGTCCCATGTACTTGTAGTATGTATCATTGAACTACATGACTCACATCCTGTAACTAGTGCTTGTGAGGTTCCCACTATATAAACTTGCTTTGTGGAATGTAGCCATCTTTCAATTAAATTCACCCTCTTTTCCATTTAGTTTCTTAAAGCTGCTATTTATGCTAAGATCTCATTTGAATTACCAGAAAATGATGAGGGCATTCTCCTTGGATCCTCAGTCTGATGGCCTTCATTAGCCATTTTCTAAAATAAATCCCAACTTGCTTGTGGAGTCTTTTCTCTCAAAGATCCATTTGCTGTTGCATTCAAGGATACCTGATTGTGAGGGAGTAGACTATCAAAGAAAATGTCTACTAGATCAGCCTTTGTCATGTTGTGATGTGGACATCGAGCTAACAAGTTGATAAATCTTATCCAATATTCATGTAATGACTCTCCATCCTGTTGTAGAATGTTTATAATTTCCTTTTTCATCTGAGTTGTCTTAGAGGCTGGGAAAAAATGTTCTAAATATATTGACTTCAACTAATCCCATGTAAGAGTGGAGAAATGAGTTGGTAGACTGCATAACCACTCCTTAGCCTTCCCTTCCAAGGTGAAATTGGAAACACCTCCTTAAGAAATCACCCAATGCAGTCATTAGATGCTTCATCAAGGAGAAAATCATATACATGATTTATAAGTGCCGATGTGGACATTCTCCTATAAAACTATGAAATTTAGGTAAGGCTGTAATCAAAGGTCATTTAATTTCAAAATTGGCCTCTTCAGTGTAAAAACCATAAGGATCATAATTTACATGCAAATGATTTATTTCCCTCACACTTATATTATCTTCTGCATTCATTGGTATTTCATTTTCTCCTTGTCTATTATGTCCATTATACCCATTAGGATTAATCTTAGTTATGTTAGAAATTTCTAATGAAATCTCTAAATTGGGTTCAATTTCAGATCCTTGAGCACTAGAGGATGAACTAGATTATGTTGATCTTGCCTCTTCTTTAAATTCTCTCCTTAGTTTCCTAAGTTATCTCTCAATTTCAGGTTTAAAAGGCACTAATGGTTTAGTTCTTCTATGCATACAACACAAGAATAACTAAGAATAACTAGGCAAATAAACAGAATCAGACACAGAAGTTTCACAGTAAAAAAAATTAACTGATCGCGACACAAGGGTGTTTAGGTCGCGACCCAATTGTATAGAGAGTAAAAGTTCTAAAAATTTGATTCAACATCGCAACTAAAATGTGTTCTGGTCATGACCAACAATCATAGAGAGTAAATTTTCCAAAACAATCGTGATGAGAAGTTGTTAATGTCACGACTGGAGTTCATAGAGAGTAATCAAGCACTACAGAAAAGCAATCTGGTCACGACTCAATTATGTTTGGTCGCGACTCAAAGGTGCAAAGAGTAAATTCGCAGAAACTTGAAAAATGCAGAGTGCTATGCAATGAAAATAATAAAAACTAGAATTTAAACAAAAAAATGACTCAGGTAAGTAATTAAATTGACAACTAATTGCTAATGAACCAATTACCTAGCTCCCCGACAATGGTGCCATTGGTTTGCACGGATTGTCATCGTCTGATTCATCAAAATAAAAAATAATTGTACCCTATTAATGTAGTATAAGGCACAACCCTATCGTTCTTCTCAAGGATCCCTTTTTATTAGAATCCCAGCAAATCAATGACAAAAGCATTAAAAACCTGAGTGAAAGTAAAATGGGTTTTTGGGTTGAATTGATTTTTGATGCAATAAATTAAGGGTGCAAAAAAGTAATTTTTTTGTATTTTTTAGTAAGATAGAAAATGAGTAGATTGTGAAAGAAATATGTTTAGAAAGACTCTTATTGATAGAAACCTATCTATCCTTACTCTTAATATGATATGGAAATTTTAAAAGCACTAAGTCTTAAATAAAATCTCAACCGATCAATTGAGTCCATAACATTAATATTCCTTAAACTCCTTTGATCAAAGCTAGTTCAAAGACCAATAATGTGCTGTTAAAAATCACTTATCATGTAATTAAATTAGATGATAAAAATGCCCTTAAATGATCATCGATCAATAACCACATATTTCAAGCAATCAAATTTATCAGCACTGATAATTGATAACAACCCAATTATCCAGAAATTCAAATCATGCAAATTCAATTACAAAGTCTAATCTCAGAATAATCAATTGATATTCAATCCTTACTCATACAATGAAAACCCTAGATCTAGGAATTCTAAAACATGAAAAAGGTTAGATTGAAACAGAAAACTCCCTAGTACAGTGTAGTCCATAAGCTTAAGATATGTGATCCATCACCAAGAGACTAAAGATTTAGTCTCTCATGACTCCTGCTATGCTGTAATCGCTACTCATATGTGATGCCATAAAGAAACCAGAAAAATCATGATGAAAAGATGAATAATGGAATATATGTGTGTAGGTTGAGAGAGAGTTGAGAGAAAGTTTGAGAATTGCTTCTTAGCTGTATCAGGTAAAAAACCAGCCTCCCTAACTCCTGCTGCTTCCCTCTCCTTTTAAAGCCAGGATAACCTAATCAAAAAAGCGTAGCTTCACTGATTTTCTTCTTTTGTCGCGACCAGATCCTACTTTTGGTCGAGACCTATGAACATAGGAAAACTTTCCAAAAGAAGGGAGGTCGCGACCTATGGACACTTTAGTCACGACTAAAGTGCATAGAGGCTACCATCTTTGATTTGGTTCTCTTTGTCTTGTGATCTCTTTTTTGCTCACTTAATCCTTGGTTCTCCTCCAAAATACCTACAATTCAACATCAAAGCTCACTGTAAAAGTCCAACCAGTTACTAAAGAACAATATATTTATAGTTTACAGGAGTTAATTTACTATTTTATCCTTAAATTAGCATATTACCAAGTACAATCATGTATTACCATAAAAACACAATTACATGCATGAAATAAATGGTAAAGTTGTCATAAAACCCTCAAAATATTATAGAAACTATACACAATTTGTGTCTTATCAATTACGCAATGATCGAGT
Source organism: Leucaena leucocephala (assembly GCA_037074615.1). NCBI lineage: Eukaryota > Viridiplantae > Streptophyta > Magnoliopsida > Fabales > Fabaceae > Leucaena > Leucaena leucocephala. The sequence continues at coordinate 9,903,006 of CM073526.1, read as the reverse complement.
TCATGAATACCTTTCAGATCAATTCAAATAGCTCTATAAAGAAAAAGGGATTGTTAGGCAACTAACCCTGGTACACCTCAACAGAAGGGGGTTTCCAAAAGAAGAAATATAACTCTTCTAGATATGGTTAAGTTAATAATGGCTCAGGCAAACCTTCCAATTTCATATTGGGGTGATGCTTTATTGATAGCAACCTTTATACTTAATCGTGTGCCCTTAAAGTCAGTCACTTTCATACCTTACGAGTTATGGGCTAAACGTCAACTAGATCTAAGCATCCTTAGACCTTGGGGCTCGATGGCATATATCCATGACAATTCTAATAGAAATGGAAAACTGGGTCCTAGAGGGAAGAAATATATTTTTATAAGATACCCTGAACCCTCAAAATGATATATATTTATAAGTAAAATTGAAGATAAAACAATGACTGAAACATAATCAAGAGATGTTGTATTTATTGAAATAGAGTTTTCCAATAGGGGAGATGTTGACCGTACTGTATCTCTTTATGAGACTCAAGAACAAGACAGTGCTGAACAAATTAACAAACTTGAATCCTTTAAGTATATCAATCTAAGTGGGAGCCAAGAACAGTTAACACAAAGATTGAGACAAATAAGAAAAGATAAGCAAGTTGCTCTACCAGAAAGAGTAACAGGGAAAGTGTTTCAAAGAGATGCTTCCAAATAAAAGGAAAGCACTCATAGTTACTTCAAAAGGAGATGATGAACCTCACATTGTTCATGAGGCCTTGACATGTCATGCCAAGGAGGAATAGAAGAAAGTAATGAAAGAGGAAATAGACTCAATGATGAAAACCAAGTTTGGGAATTGGTTGATCTGCCAAAAGGGCATAAATCTATTGGGAACAAGTGGATTCTCAAAATCAAAAGAAAGGTGGATGGATTAATTGACAAATTTAAAACTCGATTGGTTGTAAAGGGATATACACAACAGGAAGGTATAGATTATGAGGATACTTTTTTACCTGTTGTGCGCTTCAATTCTATAAGACTTATTCTAGCAATAGTAAACAGTTTAAACTTAGAGTTACATCAGATGGATGAAAAAACTGTATTCCTGAATGGTGATCTAGATGAAGAAATCTATATGCAACAACCAATAGGTTTTGTTGAAAAAAGGGTTTGAACACAAGAAGTGTAAACTCAAAAGATCCATTTATAGATTAAAACAGTTATCCATACAGTGGTACTTGAAGTTTCACAAGACAATAACCTCATATAACTTCCAGACAAAAGAGGAAGAGCACTACGTCTAGGTTAAGCTGTTTGAGGGTAACTTTGTAATATTATCCCTATTTATAGATGACATACTCTTAGCTAGAAAATAGTCTTGACTCAGTGATAACTATTAAAGAATAGCTTTCATCAAATTTTGAGATGAAAGACATGGGTGAAACAAAATACATACTTGGAGTCAAGATTTAAAGGAACCGCTCCAAGAGAATTCTCACTCTTTCACAAGAGAAGAATTATATCAAGAATATACTTGAGAGATTCAATATGAATTACTGCAATCCCATGGATATCCCTATAGTCACTGGAGTGGCCTTAAGTAATGACATGTGTCCCAAAACTGAATTAGACAAAAAGTAAATGGAAAGAGTTCTGTATGCCAGTGCCGTTGGTAGCCTTATGTATGCAATAATATGTATAAGACCAGATATTTGTTATACTGTAGGTTAGTTAGTAGATTCCAGTCCAACCTCAATGAGAAACCCTAGAAAGCAATAAAGAAGTTCTTGAGATACTTAAAGGGCATAACTGACTATGCGTTGTGTTATCAAGAAAGTGATATGCACCTAATCAGATATTCTGATGCTGATATAGGCGATAATGAAGAAGAAAGAAGATCAACTTCAGGATATACCTTCGTACTTAACAACAGCGCTATATGTTGGAGTAGCAAGAAGTATACGTGCATTGCTTTACACTTTATAGAATCTGAGTTTGTGGTATGCACTGTAACATCACAAGAGGCTGTTTGGCTGAAGAGATTTATCAAACACCTAGGATTTGAGAATGAGAGTACTAATCTAGTATTGATACACTATGACAATACTGTAGCTATAGCCTACACCAAAGACCCTAAGTATCACAGCAAGACCAAACACATTGATATCAAGTATAACTTTATGAGGGATTATATAACACAGAAAATTATACTTGTACAATACATTTCAACCAAATGTATGGTTGCAGACGCCCTGACCAAGCCAATAGGTAAAGAAACATTTGAGAAACATGTAAAAGCTATTGGCATGTGAAAAATGTAAAGTTGTAGACTGTATGTAATACTTCTATTTTTTTCATTAATGATAGCATGCCATTTATTATTACTTATATATCTGGGTAAAAGTATACAATATCTAGTATGTCGTATAGTTGAAAGGGTAGCTCTCTCATATGAGCAACTGCCTTTGATACTAAAGAAGCGTTTAAAGATGAGACATGTGTTCATCAGTAAAATAGCAATAGTGCTGATATGGTATAGAGGAAATACAATAAATGTCGCCTTGGCTTAAAAAGTGTAGTAAGTCAAGAAGATATTTGTGAGTATGGGTATGGATCGAACTATGGATACCCACATCCATAAAACCTATTGCCAAATAACAAATTCTTCAAAATTGACGTCATATTATGTTAATAGAATTGAAGAGTTTAGGTTTAGATACTATGTGTGTCTGGACTTAAGTTTGTACGGTGGATTAATAGAATCAAAACGATGTATACTCTTACAGGATAAGAGGAATACCGTAACATGTGCTTCATACCACATGTGCTAAAGAACCATAAATAGAATGAAAGTGAATCAATCCCTGCTTCATTTTTGTGAGTTCAAAAAAGGTATCATCCTTTTATTAATGTCCTTTGACTTTGATAGTATTATGGAGGTATGTTTCAGCGATTGCTACTTTAGTACATGTCCTGTGATCAAATCATATATGAACCAAAGGTATTATGCTAGGAAAGCGGTTGATTCATATCAAGATGATATATGGGTGAAAGAAAGATGACCAGAATATACACATCCATACTAGTGTCTATGACAAGTCCCTTGTGATATTATTTTGTTAATTTCATAAGTGTAGATACTATACATAAGAGGAGGCTATATGAGTCATATTTTGACTCAAGAGGGATTATATTAGCCATAAGAAAAGTGTATATAGATAAATCTAGGATATCCAAGGCACTATAACTTATTTTGATTGAGTTGCACTAAAGGGTTGTTTTGTGTAACTCTCTGTAAAAGGGATTTCTAATACAAATGCCTGAAAGGAGACGTCATGCCTATGTGGTCATGGTAAAGCACCAAGTATGGAATAACGAAGAGAATGAGATTGGATCCAAGACATCTAATTCACCAAGTATGAGTGGGAGATGTTAGGAAATTGGCCAGTTCACCCATGATGGATTAGGCCCAGGTCTATGAGTGAACAAAGATGGAGGGAACGGTTATATTTTTGAAAGGAGGAAAATGAAGGAGTGGGAAGTTATAGGTATCCCACTCCCCCACTACATATACATGTATGGGAATAGAAGAAGAGGGTGTGCAAGTTCTTTATCCGTAGGCCTCTCTCTCTGTAGAAAAAATGTGTGCATTCACTTTCCTCCTTTTCTGTTCTTCCTTCATTTTCTGAAGTGCTTCTCGGTGCTCTTTCTTCTTTGGTTGTATTTGCTGTAAAACCTACCAAAATCCATACAAGGTGCTACGGTATCTCGGGTAGCAAGAGAAGATCCAAGGTATGCCCAAATACTTACATTTATTATGTAGAGTAACTTAGTTGGAGCTTATTGGAGTTGAATCTTCTCAAGTTAGATCTTGGGTCAACAAACTTGAGGTAACTACTTTCCAATTTACCTTGTATGACGATTATAAGTGTATGTTACTATTTTAATTGTTATAAATATATATTATAATATTTTATATATGAAAAGTGTAAGATGAAAATATGAAATTTAGTTTTAGTAAATTTGTTAGTTAAGTGGGCTTGAATTATTTACTTGGTGATTCTAATGTTGATAATCCATAACATTGATCATTGGATTTGAGAATAAACTATTGATACTAAAGTTTATGATGTTGAACTATTGAATTGCATATTAAATTGTACTATGAGTGTGTTTGGATTATTACGTTTAAAAATAGAGTAAAGTGTATGAAGTACTCTAAATTAATTTAAATTAATAATTAGTATATTAAAATATTTAAAAGTATAATTAACACCTTAAAGTATTTAAAAGTATAATTAGCACATTGAGCTAATTTTAGAAGTATAAACAATATTTTAAAATATTTAAATTGTTATAATTTTACTCTTTCACTGACAAAAATATAAATTCATGTATGATATATGTCATGTAAACTTTTTATTTATAACTTATTATTATTTAAAAGTTCATATGTATCATATTATTTTAAAAAGGATATTGAATAAACTTTAAAATTAATATTGTATATAATTTATATATGAAGATTGGTAAATAAAATATTTATGTAGAATGTATCAAACAAAATTTTGTGTTTTGTTAGTGAAGGGGCAAAATTGTAATAATTAAAATATTTTAGAATATTAATTGTACTTGTAAAATTAATTTAAAATACTAATTATACTTTTAAATATTTTAATGTGATAATTATATTTCTAAACTTAGTTTAGGTACTGATCTTTACTCATAAAAATAAGCTCTTATTGCCAAAAGGACAAGTTGAGGGTGAAGTAACCTTTTATAGCTTTAGTGGCACGGTGCGGTACGGTGAGATGGGCAATTCCTATTGAGTGAGTGTTTGGATACCTGTACAACTATTAGATTTCAAGACAAAATTATAGTTTTTGATAAAATAATATAAACATCTCATATTTTTTATACATATTTTTTTTATAAAAACTAATAAATTATCTAAACACTAATTTTTTTCACAATCAATTTTTCACTAAAACCAACAAACTTTCCAAATGTTAATTTTTTCCATAATCAATTTTTTATTAAAACTAATAAATATTCAAATATTAATTTTTTTCACAATTAATTTTTTACAAAAACCAATAAACTATTCAAACTCTAATTTTTTCCTACAATAAAATTTTTATGAAAACAAATAAATTATATAAATACTAATTTTTATCCACGATATATCTGTTTTACCAAAACCATAGTTTTAGTATAATTTATGGGGAACAACTTTTAACAATAGTGTGTTTGAATTAATTTTTAGAGAATATATTTTTGAATGAAAAAGATTTTGAGTATAATATATTTGATAGAAAATATATTTTTTATTGGTGTGTTTAGATTAATTTTTGGAAAATAAATTTTGTAAAAAAAATTGATTATTAGTTGTTTCCTAGATTTTCCAAAATTATGATTTTGGTAGAAAAATATATTATTAAAAAAATTAGTATTTGAATAGTTTATTAGTTTATATAAAAAATTGATTGAGAAAAAAATTAGTTTTTGGATAATTTATTAGTTTTTGTGAAAAAATTGATTGTGGAAAATTGGGTGTTTTGATTATTCGATCTAAAACTATGGTTTTGTTAGAAAAATAAGAAAGTGAGAAAGTAGAAAAGAGAATAACAAGACAATAATTTAGAAGACAGCAAGGGAGTATTTCTCATTCACTTTTGTATCTTTTTTTAATCTTACATATGCCTTGTACATGTAACATCCTTACTTTCATACGTCTTAGGGACCATTCAGTAGCATTTAGAACCACTTACAAGACCTTGAAAGTCCATTTGCCAAATCTGGAATTTTACTTTTTCTCGGGTTACTGTTCATATGGTATTCCAGATTATGCAACGAACTTCAAAAAATCATAATTAATTCTAAAAATATCAAAATAAAGTGGTTCAAAAAGCTACTTGAAGATAACATCTTGAATTTTAAGGAAAAAATAATTTCCAGACCAAATGATTAGCCAATTAATACAGTTTATTCGTTGAATTTTACTGTTCATTTGGTCAAAAACTCTAGAAACAAATTCTGGTCCCTTACTTTGGAAATTTATTTCTCTTGATATACACATCAAAATGAAATGTTCTACCTATAAACTTAAAGCTCTGGATGTTTACTACACGCTTGTAAAATTTCATGAAATAATTCCTTCATTTGTTAGGTCAAACTGAAGCTACAACAAGACTGCTTTAATTATGATTTTATCACATAAATGGACACCTTATAGGGCATTTCAATTTGTTATAGGAAATTTGTTATGTTTTTACCATTTCAATTTCCTTTCTTTCACTTTCAATAATTGTTCTAGCATGCATAAGCCATCAAATAAGCTTCTCAATATTCATATACATCATGTATATATTCTATAAGTATTACAAATAGTTTCATCACATAAATGGACACCTTATAGGGCATTTACATACATAGGTAATCCATAGCATATGCTAGGATCTCAATTACTTCCATTCATTTCTTTCATTCTTTAGCTCTTCTCCATGCATACATTTTCCATCATGCTTGACCTAAATTGGTTGGTTATGGGAGAGTGAGATTCTAAGAAATCTCAGTAGCAAACATTACCACTTAAATATGCAAGATTGATGCTAATGCGTGATATATAATTTCATTAAACTTTCTTTGATAAATGACATGTTATCATGCTATATACTCTTACATAAAGTGCATGGCCATGGAAAACATGTTATTCACAATACATTGAACATCATTAATCATGTCATAATATCATTCAAATATCATATACATGTCAACACAAGCATACCACATCAAGCACATAAAGAAGTAAGTTCACTACCTTGCACTTAAGCTTTCCTCTTGATCTTTAGCACTTGCTCCCTAGCTTTCCAACCATGAAGCCTTTATGTCAATCACTTACCAACATCTTCTTGGATGTTTCAAGGTCCTAACCACATTCATATTTATCACATACTTCATTAGGACTCATGAACTCTAACCATGTTCAAGACTAACCTTGTTACACTCTTTATTATCATACTTTCTCTAATCTTTACTAATCAACTTGGCTCTTGAATCAATTGATGTCTTGACTTTAGCCTACACAATTTCATATTTTGAATCCATTTATGAGCTTAGAATCATGAAATTCTAGCTCCTTCATGGCTTGCTATACAGAACCGAACACATGCACACAATTCTTTTAAAAATTCTCATTTTGATTCTAATGCTTCCCATACTTGTTTCTCCACTTTACCCCACACGACTTTTCATTTTAAAACCATTGGAAGCATCAAAATCATGAAATTCCAATCACTGTTCATGCCAGTGAACAGTAACCTTGAAGAATTTCAAAAACTACAATCTTGAGATTTTAATGTTTCCAAGGTTCAAAACCCTCTCAATTTTACACAAAATCATTATATAAATTCAATGGAAGCATTAAATCATTGAAATTCCATTTTCTTCCCTCATGAACAGTGCAGACCGAATAGGTTCATCCATGGCAAAGTCAAGAATATCAATTTGATTCAACAACCAATCACTTAACTATCTTGTTTAAACTTCAATCATATGTCTCTAACTTTAATTTCTTCTTTCCCCTTTCATCTAAGGTTTTTGGGCAGCACAACACCTTAGAGAAAACTCAACTTTTCCCCATAAAAAACCTAAGTTTAAACTCCTAAATCAAAGGAAAATAAGCTAGGAGAGATTGCTTACCTTTAATCTCTAGCTTGCTTAAACTTTGGTACCGTGAATCTTCTTTGTCTTGGCTTGAGTTTTCATTTTGTAAGAGTTTCCCCAGGGCTGACAAGCCACAGTTTGGATGCAGATTTGAGGGGGTATTTATAGAAAAATCTTGGTGGAAATTAATGGCCAAGATTAGTTTGTACACTATTTGATCTAATGACCCACATTTAATCTTGGATTTTCCTTTTTCAAAAAGAAGATTTATGACATCACAAGGGACAACTCAAGGGGACACCTCATGGGGTTATGTGGAACAATTGCATTGGGGGAAGAATGTTCTGGAAAAATTTTAGTCCAATCCGGTACCGGCTCAGTCCAATTCCCCAAAAATTGAACTGTTTTATAAATCTAATTTTTCTAATATTTCAAAATATAATTTCTGACCTTAAATCTAGTATCCAGATTCTTCCTACCATTAACATTCTTGTACTCACCACAACTTAATTACAGATCCCTTGAAAAATGACTGAAATGCCCTTGGTTCACTGTCTTACACTATATTAATCCTAAGGGTATAATTGTCATTTCATACCTCTTTACACTGCCTCAGGGTATATAGTGGCTCTAACTAATTATCCTTATACTATATTTGACATTTTTGGCCTGTCCATAATGACCAAAATTCCCTCCATCTATCTCTGGTATAGTATAGGCATCTAGGGGCATTTTCGTAATTTCACACTTTTCCTGGACTACTCTGGACCCTATCCACTTAACTGTCTATTCATCATATTGGGACTACTATGGCACCATTTGGGCCTTGGTTTGGGCTCATTGACTTTATGCCCTTTATAGCACAAATCCCAAGACACCTCTCCTGACCCTATTTATCGGGTATTCTATTTTACTATAAAATCTTGCAATAATTCTACAGGATTCCTTTTCTAACTCTGTTATTTTTATAATTTCATATATTAAATATAAGAATTTATGGTAAAGTTTCATCTGATTCTGAGATCTGAAAAATACTGCAATAATTCCTTTTGATTTCAGGAATTTATATCAATTAATCGGGACTTCAAATAGAAAGTCTGTGACTCCTTAAACTGACCAAAATCACTTTGTCTATCTACTGGTAAAATTTGAGTATAATCTGATTCTGGGCATTTTTAGCTTGTTTTGGCTCAACTTTCTCATATTTACATTTAGGTCCCTGAACTTTTGAATAATTGCACTTAAGCCCCTAAACTTTTGGCTATTTGTATTTAAGTCCCTTAACTTTTAAAAATTACACTTAAGGACCTAACTTTTGTTTCTACTTTCACTTTTTATCTTTAACCTTTTCTACTTTACGTTTTAGTCCTTCTCTTTCCTCAAGACTCATCTAACCTTTATCATTTCTTATGATCTTCATCATAATCCTTTCCAAACCCCTTTCCAATATCAGTACTATACAAATAGGGAAAAATTAGGATATGACAGTACATGACTTCTATTTATAGGCCTTTCTAACCCTTAAAGCTAATGTAAATATTACAATAAAATAAATAGTAACATAATGACATTTACAATAAAAAACTCCTCTAAGCAGTTCATTGAGGAGGTTATAAAGTTATGGACATAAAGAGAAAATGAATCCTAAGGGTTGGGGGTTATGGGCATCTATTATTTAATATTCATAACACTCCCCTTTGGATATCCATAACCAATATTGTGCCTCTTTAAAACCTTATTAGGAAAAATCTAGTGGGAAAACCCAGTGGGATAAAATCTTGGTAAAGGAAAAAAGAGTGCAACATAATTTTTATTTCCCCTGATAATAACATCATTTTTGCTATCGTTGTTGATAAAATCGACTTTTCAACATCACTTTCTCAATAGAGTGTATTATTTTGTCAAGTAGATTATTTTTAATACTTTTTGAGCATATCTTTCTTTTAGTCAAACCATACATTATGCATTGTTATCATATTTTTTCAACATATCTTCTGGATATATTGAATAATCAACATATTCTTCATCTACCTTATGTACTGTGAACATAATAGAAAAATCATCCTGAAAACCACCATATCTTGCATTCACATGTTCAACTTATTCAGAACAAAATGAACTCATATAATATTTCGTAGAACTATAACCTAAAATATTAATTTCATTATTTATCTGTGTACTTGCAAGAACTTAATTTTGCCAAAAAAAATATAACATGCAATATCAACACAATATTATAATAGAATAAATATATGGGACTTATGGTTCATTAAATTTAATATACTTTTATACAAAAATAATTATAGAAAAAATTTAAAAATTATGAAATAACTGGATATTTAACTCTAGACATTTTTCTTTATATGTTTCATACATTTTACATCCTTAAAAGATTATCATATAAATTTCACTCTCTAGTAAGCCATATGCATTTGCTATAACAATATTTGTTAGACACATTTTATTTTCATATACCGCCAAACTATTAATATATATGCAAGAATTATTGCATTCATCACAAAATAATATTCCTTATCATATTTATCGTTGTGAAAATATTATATCTCAAGTGTTTAGAGTGCAAGTTTATAATTTTTATATATTAAAATAATCTAATTCTATTTTCATTGTGTCTTTGCCCTTTCACTTTCCCTTTTGACAAAAAACTTTTTTTATCTACTTCACACGATAGATCTACCACAAGATCCTCATTTAACAATATTATTATCAAAACTGTTGTCGACAACTGTATCTTTTGGGTTTGATTTTTTTTGTGACATGACTTATTGAGTTCTCTTTATTCTATTTCAGGTACCTAAATCTCTTTTGAGATTTTACAAGTAGTTATGTTTTGACACTCTTCTAGAGTATCTACCTCCTTAATATGATAATTTTACTTATATGCTCCTATATTTCTAAGATTATATTTAGAACCAATTAGTCTTTCATGCTTCAAGCATATCTCACTTTGATTTATACTAACTAGAGCATTTTTGGCTAGAATATGAGATTTGATAATCTTCATTTAGGTAAGTAATCATATTTGGCAAATATTTTGTAATATCTTATTAATGCAATATTTGATGAACTTCTAGTTTATTACTATGATATTTGAAGATATTCATTTGATAGTAATAATGCATTAATTGTATTTTCCTTTCCAACTACTCAATTTTTCCCCTCGTGTTGAGAAAATTTTATCAAATGACAATCAACTAATCATTTGATATAAGTCTCCTAAATCTATTTGTTTTTTTAGAAATATCATTTTATTTCATTTAGAGACAAACAAGAAGAAGGAGATTCTTACCCAACATTTATCTCAAATTTCTTTTAATAAATGTCTATGTGCATTGTGATAGATCAATAGAAATAAGCATTGCACATTTAAAAACATATGGTTCTTGACCAAAAGCCAATTTTATTGGGTGAATTTTATTGGCTTGATATATATATGTCCGTAATATATCAAATCAAATATGCCAAGACTGAAATAGAAATATTATTCTCATAAGCATTAATCTAATTACTCATGGAAGCATTAATAAATGATTCTTATATTCTAGAAATTGTGAACATATTGATTATATTTATTCAAATAATATTGCAAACTCATAATAGTCACACATGTAACTATCTTATAGTTGCATCTATCAAATATTGAATACTTATATAGTTACATGCTAATTGAATAGGCCCATATATAAATTTAATATATTTTCAGAAATATAGAGATCCATTCCAAATCATAATTAGTGATATTCTCTTAATTAATTTTGTTTGAGAACAAGCAACACATGTTAATTCTTATGTTGGCTATTCATGAAGAATCTTCTAGTTCTTCTATAGATGTAAATACATAATTTTTAATAATTTGTTACATCATCTATATGATTCAGTATGATCAAACAAGTCATGTTAATAGTAAATCTATTTGGATAAGTAAACTTCTGGTTTACTATAACTAATAATAAATTTATTTTTTATAATATATGATTGATTTATAACCTCAATAGGACATCCATTTTAAAGATCAATTAGACTTACATAAAGTTCTAAGTATAATTTCATTAAATTTTATTTCACACTTATATTCTAACAATGTCCCCTTAAGTATAAATCATATCAAAATATTTTTATTTTTCATGTATTTCACTAGGAAGTCTAGATCTTCCTATCTTATATACAATGATGGATTTAATGTAGATCTATGGGTCATAATTTTCATTATCAATCATCCCGTAAAGAAAATATATATTAGTTCTTCAAGAACTATTTCAATTTTTTTGTCACATAAGTTCTTAAAGAACTATTATATATTATTACATCACTATATAATTTTAGCATTCATTAATAACATACTTCTACATATTCGAAGTATTATAATTATTTATATTGCTTATATAGGACAGTAGAATAAGATCCAACATATCATCAATATTATAATACAAAATAATAAATAATTATAATATTTATATTTTTCTTTCAAATTGTCCCAACTATTTTAGAATATATAAATTTAACTACTATTTATCAATAATTAAGTATCTAATATAATAATTTCAGAGATTACCAATCCTATAGCATGTAAATCAATAGCCAATAACTCACAGAATACACACTATTTTTTTAATATTTGTTTGTATCAAACATCAATTTAATCAACAAATAAAGAGAGTAAAAATTACCTTCAGCCAATGATAATTTATTCAGGATCCTTGCATGAGTAATGTTACACCAGTATTAACTATATTCAATAGAATTCAAAATATGCCGCTAACCAAAACAATTTTTAGAACTTTAATGTTAAGATTAGCAAGTAATATCTCTTAATGTTAGAATCTATAAAATAATAAATTCTCATTCAAATATAATATAAATATATGATATTTTTTGTTCTCTCAAATGTCATAAGAAAAACAAATTTAATCTAATATATATGCCGAATAGTTTATCACTTCAAACATGAAGGTTGGACTCACCTCTTTTGATATTAGAATAGAATACCAATAGAAAATATAAACATATAATTGTATTTAAATCAGTCTAATATTTATCAAACTCATCAAACCCAAAAATATATAATATCATTTAAAGTGATAAAGAGGAAGAGGCCAACATATGTCTTGTTGCCCAATAACAAGTGACTTTGAAGTGAACTTTTGAGATAGTATATAAAACTTATTTGTAACATTCAAAATACATCATGTGGACTAATGCTTACATATTGTATGAGTTATTAATTTTTCTTTCTTAACAAAAAAATTAATTAAAATAAAAATAAATTTAAATACTTAAAATTTATCACCAATGAATCATAATAAATTCAAACTAATATTGAATAATATTATATGAATAAATAAAAAAAATATGTATAATATATATCATCCCTTTAATTTGTACACAAATAACATAATATGTTAATATCACAATATGACAAATAATTACTTTTTGGTCTATTTGCTTTCATGCAAATCTTAAAATTCACATCAATATCATAATGTCACATACCTATAATAATTTATCTCACACAAAATAATCACAATAAATGTAAATAATAATAAAAATTAAATATTATATATAAATATTATATAGTTCATAGGCCTTTTGGGCTTATGTTATTTTCTTTTGGCATTTTCTCCACAACTTATTGTATTGGGAGTATAATTACTTTTGATATTTTCTATAAAATATTATGATCCTTTTGGTGTTATTGTCAATTTTGACATTTAATTTTAATAAATTGATGCATACTTGTCTATATGACCTTTGGTCATGTTATAATATTTGTCTTCCATTCATATGACTTATACTCATATTATAACATTTATTTATTTTGATCCATTTGACTTCCGTCGTATTATAATATTTCCCTTTGTCTATAAAACTTCTGGTCAAAATTATGGTTGAATAGCCAAGACAAAATATTATAGGCTGTTAATTGTCAATCTATACAATGTAATGTAATAGTTATTATCATTCTTATATATCTATTTCATGCTTTCAATAGCACATCATCATCAATTTCTCTAAATATTATAGTCTTTATGACCATAACAAAAACCTTTCAAAGTTACAAAGCTATTTTGTATGGTTTAATGTATGAACATGGACCTTTAGGACTTTTATAAAAATTAGATCTAAATCAATAGCCTTCAGGGCTTATATAATTATTATATCATCAAATTGTCATAATATTCATCTTACGATACCAATTATTAAAATCAAAAGATGATCATTTACTAAAGAACTATATCAATAGTGGCTTCTGGCCATCTAATAAAAAAATGAGAATATTATAGTTACTGTCATTTAACAATATAAAATTATAATCACTAAAGAGATGAGATATAGAAGAGACAAATAAATATATTAAAATATAAATTAATATATATGTAAAGAGAGGAGAATGAAGTTGAATTAACAATATATAAATATCAATACATCAATTTAAATGAGGGCAAAACTACTAAAATAAAATAGATTAAATAAATTAAATTTTATAATCAAATAATACAAGGAATAAATAAACCCAAAATCATATAAATTATATTATATACTCATATATAATACTATATATTATTTATTATACACACATATACATACATATATATAAATTTATATAAATGAAACAACATAAATATAAATCCACTAAAAATGAAGGAGACATAAATAATGTGTGTGTCAGTTATAATGCTGTGAACACAATAATAAACAATATAAAAGATAACATAAAAATAAATAGCAAGATAAAAGATAACAATTGAAAAGATAAATATAGATAACATAAATAAAAATAACAAAAATAATATGGAACGATATATAACGTAAAAATAGAAAGATAACGTAGATAACAAAAATAATAGTATAATATGAGACAAATAATATGATATATATATAGATAACAAAACATAAAAAATGACTGAAAAATAACAATCAACATATTAAATATACAAACTGTTAGAAAGTGGGCTGATCCACCTTTGGTGGATTAAACTAAAACCCAATAGGTATTGGGATAACAGAGGGAATAGAGAGAACAATTTTTCTCCTTAGTTTTCAAAAGGAGAAAAATGTGGGAGTGGGAAGTTACAGGTATCCCACTCCCTCACCACATATACACATGCACAGAAAAAGTATAAGAAGAGAGTGATCAGTCTACTTGTGTGTGTAGTTTTTTAATCTACAGAATTGTGCTCTTCTCTTTGCTCTTCCTTCATTGGTGTCATTTGTTGTGAAACGTACTAAAGTCCATACAAGATACTCCGGTTACATGTGGGTATTTCAGTGGATAAGAAGACTATTCAGGTACGCCCAAAAACTAACTGTGGTATCATGAGCAGGTTATGTGCTTCCGTATACTTCTCTGTAATTTTCTAATTTTCAAGGTAGCATGTTGTTCTTGCCTCTATTTATGTTTAATACATTATTTTTGTGCAAAGAAACTCAGAGCATGCATTTAAACCATAAACAGAAGCTAACTCACCGTAAACTATGATAGAGAACTTTCATTTTGAAATTGGGTCTTTAGAAAACAATGTCTTTAGGCTTTGAAATCGTTCCCATTGCGTAGGGAACAAAAAATAAAGAAAATGATACTAAGAACGTTGAAATCGGATATCAGACGAAGAAGTTATGGCCAAAAAATGGGTCGCGTCCGACGGACCCGACTCATTTTCTAGTCGAGTCTATGCGACCCACTAGAGGTTAGGGATGATCAAAATACACTGTTTTGATCATACCCAAAATGGCATCATTTTGACAGTGTGTGAAAAAAACTATTGATACACTGTGGACTGGGTTGTGTTGAATTGGGCCAAGCCAATGTCCAAAAAAATGATTTTTCTTTTTTTGAAAAGTATTGAATTAAAAAAAGGGGAACCTCTAGTGACTGACATGTGGTAGTGGCCATGTGGTAGCACTATACTAGCACGTGCATTAAGGCCGAGAGTGGGCTTCGTTCGTTTTTTATTTTTTCTTCTTGGGGTGCATGAGGGAGCATGAGACCTCTGATTGAGGTACGATTTATTCATAAAAATCCCTAAAATTAAGATATTTATTTTGATATATAATTTGCCTAATTTTAGGGGCAATTCTTGACCTATTTATGAATATTCAGTGTATTTTCTGGTATTTTTTAGTGTTTAAAAGTTCTAAAAAATTATGATAATTAATATTTTTTATTATTTAGGTAAAAATAACTTTATCTAGCACTGAATCTCTGGGATATATTTTAAATGATGATATATCATTCTTGGATGATGTCAATAACCTAGAGGAGAACCTTCAAGAGGACCCCAAGGGAGAACCTGAGGAGGATCTATAACAAGATCTTGATGAACTTTATTCCCCATTGAACCACTTTCTCTACAGACTTTCATGGTGTCTTCAGATTTAAACTCCAAGATGGTGCTTACTCTTAACAGTGAATCTCTAGTTGAGGACGGAGAGGAAGTGAATCAACCTCTTACCCCAACTTTGGCCATGAACATAGATGAAAGAGATACAACTAAACTAACAAATATAAAAGGCGTTAATGGTGTCATTAGTGATTATATTGAATGCATGAAAGATAAGGAGAATATTGAATTCTACTTGAAATTCATAATAGAATATATAAGAGCAATAAGGGTTAGAGGCAAGCCCAAAAAGGGACGCATGAGTAAGACATATTGGCTAAAAATAATAGAATTTGTATCTAACCTTATAAAGCAGCCTCGTGAGCTTAAAAAGCTAAGAAAAGCGATGTTAGAATATTGTAAAGCTCATATCAAATTATGTATATTTGTATTTTGATTTCTATTGCTTTACTTTCTTAAGGACATGCTTTATTACTCTTTCTTTGTAAAGACTTGTCATTTATTACATGCCTTATATGCAAAAAAAAACATGTTTCATTTAATTTCTTTATATTAGTTGTGATTCATGTATACATTTTATAAGTGGGAGCTTTTTAGATGATGAGTATTCTAAAAGTAAAATTTGATGAGAATAGTGCTTATATTAATTTTGATAGGAAATGATGGCGTTGCTAGTACTTATGTGATAGGAGGTACAGACGTATTCTCTTAATCATGGGTCTAGTAAGATTATTATTTTTTGATCAAAAATGATAAAAGTACGTGACATTGTATTCTTTACATGTTCTATATATATGTAAATTCACTTAAATATTTTATAGTTCAATAAATTAATGTGGGAAAGGTTTGTCAAAGAATCGATATTGAACAATGGCATCAAAGAACATTATTGCTGAATTGAACAAGGGAAAAAACTCAACGGGGACAATTGGGATATTCAGCACTGAAAGGTCCAATATATTCTAGAAGAACATGATGCAATTGAGCCATTAACAATTGCTATGGTATAGATGAAGTTGGAAATACGGCCTAACATAGGAGAGACCAAGAAGCATACCTGTACTGTAAAAGGAAGAATAGCATCCCAAGAATCACACTACTGAGTGCAATGGCTAATGATTTAATGTGTGAGTTTGAGACACACAGAATGACTTAAGCAATGTGGATTGTGTCATATCCTAATTTTCCCTATCTATATAATATTGATAGTGGAAAGAGGTTTAAAAAGGATCATGATGAAGATCAGAAGAAATGATAAAGGTTAGAGGAGTATTGAAGAAAGAGAAGGACTTAAACGTAAAGTAGAAAAGGTTAAAGGCCAAAAGTTAAAGTAGAAACAAGATTTGGGCTAAAAGTGGTAATTTCCAAAAGTTAAGGGACTTAAATGTAATTAAGTAAAAAGTTCAAGGGAAAAATTGTAATTATAGAAAGATCAGCCCGAAAAGGGTTAGAACTGCCCGTAAGTATTTCAGTCCCATATTCTATTGGTAAATAGAGGAAGATATGCTAGTTAATCTGACATGATACAGAAATTTTATTATGGCTCTAGACAACAGATATTTATCTGTAGTCTAAAAGTTATCCAAAATTTTATCAGATTTCATGGACTTCAAATATAAGTGGGTGAATTACAGGAAAGTGTGCCCTATAGTGTTAGATGTCCTGGATCTGACAGAATTTTGGAAGAAGTTATGCATAAAAAGTTATTCACATATTAGTGAATTTTGATGGGAGTTTGATAACACCTGTGATCCGATAATGGAACTTATCAGAATGTAAGCCTAGATAGAATAAGAGTAGATGACATCATATATAGGCCCATGATGATGCTAAGGAGGGCCCAAAACCCAGGGTACTAGTTTATCAGTAGAATGGGCTAATGTCCAGAAAAGGTGCGAAATTACGAAAATGCCCCCAGATGCCCAGATTGTACTAGAGATGGATGGAGGGCATTTTGGTCATCTGGGATAGGCTAAATACATGGCACATTGAATAAATATGATTAGTTGAGCCAGTATATGCCCTGAGGTAGTACAAAGAGGGGTGAAAAGACAATTATGCCTTGGGGTTAGTATAGTGTAAGAAAAGACACCAAGGATATTTTGGTCATTTTCCAAGGGATGGATGACAAATAAATCTTTAGTATATCATTATCAATGGTATGAGAAGCCTAGACATTAATTTCTAGGACATAATACATATCTTGGTATATTATAAAAAATTAGGAACATAACACAGTCCGATTATTGTGAAACTGCTCCGATCGGTACCGGATTGTACTAGAATTTTTCCAGAAGCTTCCTTACCTCCACATACCCCTCTTAGGTGTCCCATGAACTGTCCCACGTGATTTCATAATTATTCTTTTTAGAAAAAGTTAAATTCAAGATTAAATATGGGCCTTTAGATCAAATAGTGTATAAATCAATATTGACCTTCCATTTTCACCTAAATTTCTCTATAAATACCCCCTCATTTCAGACCTATTCGAAAGCCCTTGTAACCATGGGTAAACCCTTACAAAAGTTCCACTCAACCAAGAAAGAAGCACACAACTTGAAGCAAGAAGCAAGATAATCATCTCCCTTGATCTTGAGCTTTATTCTAGCAAGTTAGCTCTTGGTTTTAAGGGATTTTTGTGCTCTATTTCTCTTATGGTTTCTTCTGTAAGTGCTGTCCATATGGGTTTGGAATATGAGTTTTGTTATGGATAGTTTAGACAAGCTTAAACAAGCTAGAATTAGGTGGTATAAGCTTGGGAATTCAAGTATGTTTGGATTTAGGGTTTTGTGTTCTTGCTGGTACTGTGAGTGACACTATTCATATAATGCAATTTCATGGTTTTGATACTTCCAATGAGTTAAAAATGGAAAATTGTGTGGGGATAAAGTAGGATAACAAGTATTGGAAGCATTGGAATCAAAATGTGAATTTTTGGAAAAAGGGGGCATTCACTTCGGTTTGGCACAGCACCTTTTGAGATGTTTTGATTTTGGAAATTCTAGTTTCATATTTGGATTCTAAATGAAAAATTATGTGGAAATGAACTATGAGAATTTATTTTGGAAAGATGGAAGTATGAAACATAAAAGGAAGAAAGAAAGCAAGTTAGTGAAAACCTAGTCTTGGATTTAGTTTCAAGTTGAATTGTAACTTGATATTATTTTGTAATGGCTAGGTTTTGACATTTGTGAAAGAAGGAAACTACTTCAAGAAGGTCTTGACCAAGATAACTAAGAGGTAGCAAGGATACCTAACTATAGCTCATGTTTGTTTAATTGTTTTGCTTGCTTGTTGATTATGGTGTTTGGTTGAGCTTGAGCTTATGTCATCATGTTATGATGAAGTATGAATGATTGCAACTCCTTGCAAGTTATGTCATGACAATATGCATATTAGAGTTTGCTTATGTACCATTATGAAGTAGCTCCCATCTTATGATAACATGTTAAGCATCCAATTATTCATGCATGATATTATAGTTTGTGTAACTTGCTATTGCGATTTTCATGAAATCTCATTCCTTCCACATGCATAACTATATTTTAGGTGCTGGATCCTCTCAAGGGAAGAGAGTAAATATTGATGATTAAGTTTGTATAAGAAGTTACATGACTTACATGATACCATAGGGTGATATGCTATCATGTATGGTGTATGTTTCTGTAACTATGTTTTAAGGCTGACACTTTGTGATGATGGTTATAATGTCTAAACCAACGAGTTTTAGTATGAAACTTGACATGATTAAATTTAATATAGAGTTTTAAATGAAAACTAAGAACACCTCATTTGGATAAGTATCTGAATTGTCATGATTTTCCAAATTTGGAAGTAAGATATGGAATTGAGATAAAACGAGTACTGAGAGGCATTGATGTTGATAGAATGATTTCATATATCAAATTAATGATGTTTTCTATGAAATTTTATGAACTTAAAGAGAACGTCTAGAGCTTCAAATCTATAGGTAACACAGTTCATTTGGATAAGTAACCAAAGAGAAATGAATTTTTGAAGTTAAGCAAAGAAACTGAAACTTCAAGATTTTACCAAATGAACAGTGATTTTTAACCAATAAACTGATTTCATGTGGACAAGAAAACCTTAGTTTTATATTTTCCCCCCTAAATATCTATGAAAGAGATTTCATTAGAAATTAGAACCACATTAGTTTGATTTTTCTACAATTAATTATAGATTTTTAAAGTAGTGTACATGTTCTGGAATTACCAAATAAACAGTAAAAGTGAACAGTACCCGAGCGCAATTCTTTTGGAAATGAATGTTTTCAAAGCAAATGATCATATAATTGGTTCCAATCACTTCTAATGAAATATAATTGAGGTTAAAAGTAAGTGCAACATCCTTACTTTCATACATCTTAGGGACCATTCAGTAGCATTTAGAACAACTTACAAGACCTTGGAAGTCCATTAGCCAAATCTGGAATTTTACTCTTTCTCGGGTTACTGTTCATATGGTATTCTAGATTACACAATGAACTTCAAAAAATCATAATTAATTCTAGAAAACACAAAATGAAGTGGTTCAAAAATATACGTGAAGATAACATATTGAAATTTAAGGGAAAAATAATTTCTAGACCAAATGATTAGCCAATTAATACAGTTTATTCACCAAAGTTTACTGTTCATTTGGTCAAAAATCCTGGAAACAGATTCTGGTCCCTTACTTTGGAAAATCAGTTCTCTTTGTACAGACATCCAAATAAAGAATTCTTGGTGTAAAAATGAAGCTTGGCATGTCATATAAATGTATGTAAAATTTCATACATTTATTCCATCATTTACTATTTTTCATTACATCATGACCATCTTGCTTACATTGGTCATATAGAAACATTACACATTCACATAACATGTATACTATCCAATCCCTAGCTTTTCTTCATGCTTCATCATCCTCTTTCATCATTCATAAACCTTTGGGATTGGGATTACATGGAAAGGGATGAGATTTTGGGGGAAATCTCAGTAGCAAACAGTACTAAACAATGCATGCATTAATGTAACTACTTGTACTTGCTTGTGAAAGTGTTACTATTGTGTCATGTGCATGCTTCTATGTTACATATGAAATACATTTGGCCCAAGTAAACATATAAACAGAGCTTCATACATAAGCACATAGGCAACATAATTCAATCAAGCCATAGCACAATCAAGCATAACATTCAATGCATACAAGTTTAGGATAAGTTTACTACCTTGAACACTTGACCTTCTTTCACCTTAACTTGCTTCTTTCTTATCACTTTCCTTGAATATGTGGCTGCCTCTCTTGGAGAATACCAATCAATTGCTAACATCACATAATCATTCATCCATTACAATCTAACTTCCTTGAGCATTAAGCTCACTTTAACTAACATAACTTCTTCTTGAACATTAATCTCATTAACTTTCCTTAATCTTAACCAATGGACTTGGTCTTTGAATCAATTGATACCTTGAATTTACCCTACACAATTTCATCTTTTGAATCCATTTATGAGCTTAGAATCATGAAATTCCAACTCCTTCATCACATGCTGTACAGAATCAAACTGCACTTAATTCTTTCAAAAAATCTCATTTTGATTCCAATGCTTCCCATACTTGTTTCTCTACTTTATCCCACACAAGTTTTCATTTTAAAACCATTGGAAGCATCAAAATCATGAAATTCCAATTACTGTTCATGTGAGTGAACAGTACAGAGCAGGATTTCAAAAACTATAATATTGGAATTTCAATGCTTTTAAGGTTCAAAACCTTTCCAATCCCACACAAAATCATCATCTAAATTCAATGGAAGCATTAAATCATTGAAATTCTATTTCCTTCCCTAATGAACAGTGCAGACCGAACAGGTCCCATTAAGGCAAAGTCAAGAATATCAACTTGATTCAACAACCAATCTCTTAATTAGCTTGTTTAAGCTTTAATCGTATGTTTCTAACTTTAATTTCTTCTTTCCCCTTTCATCTAAGGTTGTTGGGCAGCACAATCCCTTAGAGAAAACTCAACTTTTCTCCTATGAAAACCCTAAGTTCAAGCTCCCAAATCAAAGGAAAATAAGTTAGGATAGATTGCTTACCTTTAATCTCTAGCTTGCTTGAACTTTGGAACCTTGAATCTTCTTTGTCTTGGCTTGAGTTTTCATTTTGCAAGAGTTTCCATAAGGTATCACAAGGCCACAGTTTTGGGCAGAATGAGGGGGTATTTATAGCCAAAATCCAAGAAAAATGAATGACCAAGATTGATTTGGTTACTATTTGATCTAAAGGCCCACATTTAATCTTGGATTTAACTTTTTTATAAAAGAATAATTATGACATCTTGTGGGACAGCTCATGGGACACCTCAAGGGGTTAGGTGGCGTGCTCATAGTGTAAGGAAGCTTCTGGAAAAATTTCAGTCCAATCCGGTATCGATCGGAGCAATTTCATAACAACCGGACTGTTTTCTGTTCTGAATTTTTCTATAATTTACCAGGATATGTATTCTGTCCTAGAAATCAATATCTAGGCTTCTCATACCCTTGACATGGTTATATTGAGTATTTATCTGCCATCCATTCCTTGAAAAATGACCAAAATACCCTTGGTGTCCTTTCTTACACTATATTGTCCCTAAGGGCATAATCGTCATTTTACCCCTCTTTATACTGGCTCAGGGTGTATCTGGGCTCAACTAATCATATTTATACCATGTGCCACGTTTTTAGCCTGTCCCACATGACCAAAATGCCCTTCATCCATCTTTGATACAATCTGGGCATCTAGGGGCATTTTCATAATTTCACACTTTTTCTGGACACTGGCCCCTTCTACTAATGGACTGGTACCCTGGGTTGTGGGCCCTTCTTGGCATCATCATGGTCCCATATATGAGGTCATATAGTCTCATTTCATCTAGGCTCATATACCGATAAGTTCTATTATCGGATCACGGGTGTTATTAAACTCCCGTCAAAATTCACTATTATAGGAATAACTTTTTATACAGGATTTCTTCTGGGGTTCTGTCTAATTCATAACATCTGACACTGTAGGGTACACTTTTCTGTAATTCCCTAACTTATATCTGATGTCCATAGAATTTGATAAAAATTCAGATAACTTGTAGACTATCAGATCATTTTCTGTTGTCTGGAGCCCTAATAAAATTTCCGTATTATGTTAGATTAACCAGCATATCTTCCTCTATTTACTGATGGAATGTGGCATTGAAAAACTTTTGGGCAATTATAACCTTTTTCGGGCTGATCTTTCTATAATTATAATTTTGCCCTTGAACTTTTTACTTAATTACATTTAAGTCCCTTAACTTTTGAAAAATACACTTAAGGGCCCAACTTTTGTTTCTACTTTCACTTTTTACCTTTAACCTTTTATACTTTTCATTTTAGTCCTTCTCTTCCTTAAAGAATCATCTAACCTTTATTATTTCTTCTGATCTTCATCATAATCCTTTTCAAACCTCCTTCCACTATCAGTACTATACGGATAGGGAAAAATTAGGATATGATAGTAAGGATGTTACATTTTGGTATCAGAGCATATGATTATGGCTTAAGAAATGCTCTGAATAGATTATTTTAGACTAATACATAAGTCAACCTATGAATGTACTTATGACAGTGAGTCTATTGTATATGTATGTATGTTATAAAAAGTCTATGTAATGTTGTTGAACTTGCTATATGCTGTGTTGTGAATGAAATATAAATTATGTTAATTATAGTATTTCTTTCCTATTTCTTATTACTATAGTAAGATAAAATAGTAAGAATAAGAAGAGCTAGTTCTTTGAGTGAACCTCAAAATGCCGCAAACATTAACCAGTTGATTCTAGAATGACTGGAACAGCAACAGAAGCTGATTAAGGAAGTAAGAACGGCTCAAGTAAGGAGCAAACATGAAAAGGATGCTGCCATAGCAGTGGCCATAGCAGAAGCAATAGAGAAACTACGGCAGCTAGAGTTTGCTGGTATAGTTAATATAAAACCATAGATGGTTCAACAAATAACAGAGCCACTAAGATAGACAGGATAGACAGTAGATCCTACTGGTATTCAATAGTGGATGGCTAAGTTCTATAAACATAGTCCTCCAATGTTTTAGGGAACGTTCGATGTACAAAAAGTGGAGGATTGGATCAGCAGACTGGAGAAGATCTTTAAGGTACTGGGTTGTCCGTTTGAGAGTAAAGCGCAGATGGCAATATACCAATTAGATGCTGACAGATGGTGGAAGAATATAGAGCTGTTAAGTTATGATAAGTAAGTTGAGATGGTCACAACTAAAGGTTACAGAGAATATGAGACGCGGATAGTAAGTACTCAGGTGGCAACTAAAATGCACAGAGACCTGATAACAGGAATGAAGATACTAACCTCACTGAAGGTTATCAGTTAGAGGTTCAGCATAGAGTACAGGCAAACTAGATAGTACGATGCACTGAGATACAGAAGATTAGTTTAAGAAGAGGTTCAAAAGTAGATCCTCCGTATGATCATCAGGGGTTGATCGACATTATGAAACACTTTGTGCAGCTAGTCTCTATTGAACAAAATAATAAGAAGTTAGAATGAGACTTGCCTAAGAATGATCTAATACATGCCCTAAGGTTAAAGACGTGATGGATAATAGATAGAAAGTTAAAGTTCCTAAAATAGAGGGATGCCATCACGAAGGGAGAGTAACCTGACGCTCTACCCTAGAGAGTAGAAGTAATAATGCTAGATGATGAATGAGATCCAAGTGACCTAAATTGGTTAGGATCTAGAGGAAGATTAGAAAGGAACCATAGTCTAGTCTAGAGCAGACTGAGACAGACAGACAGAAAGAGTTAAGAGATAATAGAGAGATACAAAGAGATATAGAAGTTATTCCACATGAGATAGAGAGTGATTCACTCACTTAAAAAGTTTTTCTCGAAGAGTTTAAAAGAAGCATTCCTCTCAATTACAGAGAGGTGAGCATGAGGCTAAGGGTTAGAGCAAAGGAAAGAGAAACCCTTTAATGAATAATTAGCGAGTTCATCTACATGAACCTTCAGACTTAATAAGAGACACTTTCTCGCCTGTTAGTAATCCAAAAGGATAAGGGAAAACTTAAAAGTTCAAATGGCATAGAGATATGAGCTGACCTTTAGACTAGAGACACAAAAGTTTTACAGGCGATAAGAGATAATATGACAGAATGAATATGACCTACTGAGGTATCCACAGGTTCAAAGATAAAGTGACTCCCCTATTCCTCATGTAAGAAAGAGTAAAGAAGGGTTGAGTCTATACCCTAGTAAGAGGGTGATGTGGCAGCTTAAGTGAAATAAATAAATGACTCAAGTACCTGAATAGATGATCAAGACCTAGCAGTTGAGGTGTTAAAGGGACATAATATTTAAAGGTTACCTAGTTAATTGTTTAATTGTAATGTGAGTACAAGGGATATGTCATATCCTAATTTTTTCGTATATGTATAGTACTAATAGTGGAAAGAGCTTTAGGAAGGATTATGACAAATATCAGAAGAAATGATAAAGGTTAAATGAGTCTTGAAGGAAGAAAGGGACCTAAATGAAAATTGGAAAAGTTTAAAGGCCAAAAGTTAAAGTAGAAACAAAAGTTGGGCCAAAAGTTGTAATTTCCAAAAGTTTAGGGACCTAAATGTAAATATCCAAAAAGTTAGGGACATAAATGTAATTAAGAGAAAAGTTTGAGGGCAAAATTGTAATTGTAGAAAGATCAGCCCGAAAAGGGTTATAACTGCCCAGAAGTATTTTAGTCCCATATTCCATCAGTAAATAGAGGAAGGTATACTGGATAATCTGACATGATACAGAAATTTTATTAGAGCTCCAAACAGTAGATATTTATCTGATAGTCTAAAAGTTATCTGAAATTTTGTCAGATTTCATGGACTTCAGATATAAGTAGGCAAATTGCAGGAAAGTGTGCCCTACAGTGTCAGATGTCCTGGATCTGACAGAACTCCAGAAGAAGTTCTGTATAAAAAGTTATTCACATATCAGTGAATTTTGACCGGAGTTTGTTAACACCCGTGATCCGATAATGGAACTTATCGGTATGTAAGCCTGGATAGAATGAGATCAGATGACCTCATATATAGGCCTATAATGATGCCAAGGAAGGCCCAAAACCCAGGGTACCAGTCCATCAGTAGAACGGGCCAATGCCAGAAAAAGTGTGAAATTATGAAAATACCCCTAGATGCCCAGATTGTACTAGGGATGGATGAATGGTATTTTGGTCATCTGGGATAGGCTAAAAACGTGGCACATGGTATAAATATGATTAGTTGAGCCAATATATGCCCTGAGGCAGTACAAAGAGGGGTGAAATGACAATTATGCCCTTAGGGTCAATATAGTGCAAGAAAGGACACCAAGGGTATTTTGGTCATTTCCCAAGGGATCTGTAATTAAGTTGTGGCCAGTACAAGTATGTCAATGGTTTGGGAAGCCTAGACATTGATTTCCATGACAGAATACATAGCCTGGTATATTATAAAAAATTAGGAACAGAAAATAGTCCGGTTGCTATGAAACTGCACCGATCGGTACCGGATTGGACTGGAATTTCTCCAGAAGGTTCCTTACACTATGAACACGCCACCTAACCCCTTGAGGTGTCCCTTGATGGGTCCCACATGATGTCATAATTATTATTTTATGAAAAAGTTAAATCCAAGATTAAATGTGGGCCTTTAGATCAAATAGTAACCAAATCAATCTTGGCCATTCATTTTTCTTGGATTTTGGCTATAAATACCCCTCCAATTCTGCAGCAAACCATAGCTTCATGGACCATTGGGGAAACTCTTGCAAAATGAAAACTTAAGCCAAGATAAAGAAGATTAAAGGTTCCAAAGTTCAAGCAAGCTAGAGATTAAAGGTAAGCAATCTCTCATAGCTTATTTTCCTTTGATTTGGGAGCCTGAACTTAGGATTTTCATGGGTAAAAGTTGATTTTTATCTAAGGGGAGGTGCTGTCCAAAATCCATAGATGAAAGGGGAAAGAAGAAATTAAAGTTAGAAACTTATGATTGATGCTTAAACAAGCTAGTTAAAAGATTGGTGGTTGAATCAAATTGATATTCTTGACTTTGCCATGGTGTGCCCTGTTTGGTATGCACTGTTCATGAGGGAAGGAAATTGAATTTCAGTGATTTAATGCTTCCATTGAGTTTGTATGATGATTTTGTGTAGGATTTGAAAGGTTTTGAACCTTGGAAACATTAAAATCTCAAGGTTGTAGTCTTTGAGATTCCTTACGATTACTGTTCACTCGCATGAACAGTGATTGGAACTTCATGATTTTGATGGTTCCAATGGTTTTAAAATGAAAAGTTGTGTGGGGTAAAGTGGAGAAACAAGTATGGGAAGCATTATAATCAAAATGAGAATTTTTGAAAGAATTGTATGCTTATGTTCAATTCTGTACAGCAGGCCATGAAGGAGCTGGAATTTTATGATTCTAAGCTCATAAATGAGTTCAAAAGATGAAATTGTGCAGGGTAAAATCAAGACATCAATTGGTTCAAGAGCCAAGTGGATTAGTGAATATTAGGGAAAGTTATGACAATAAAGAGTGTAACAAAGTTAATCTTGAACATGGTTAGAGTTCATGAGTCCTAATGAATTATGTGATGAATATGAATGTGTTTAGGACCTTGAAACATCCAAGAACATGTTGGGAGGTGATTGACATAAAGGCTTATTGGTTGGAAAGCTAGAGAGCAAATGCTAAAGATCGAGAAAAGTTTAAGTGCAAGGTAGTGAACTTATCTCTTTATGTGCTTGATGTGGTATGCTTATGTGTTGACATGTATGTGATATTTGAATGATGTTATGACATGATTAATGATGTTTAATGTATTGTGAATAACATGTTTTCCATGGCCATGCACTTTATGTAAAAGTATATAGCATGATGGCATGTCACTAATCAAAGAAAGTTAATGAAATTACATATCATGCATTAGCATCCATCTTGCATATTTAAGTGGTAATGTTTGCTACTGAGATTCCCTAGAATCTCACTCTCCCATAACCAACCAATTTAGGTCAAGCATGAAGGAAAATGTATACATGGAGAAGAGCTAAAGTATGGAAGAAGGAAAGTGAAGTATTAAGATTCTAGCATAGGCTATGAATTATCCATGTATGTAAATGCCATGTAAGGTGTGTATTTATGTGATAAAGCTATTTGAAATAATTATGGCATATGTACATAATGTATATGAATGTTAAGAAGCTTATTTGATGGCTTGTGCATGCTGAAACAACTATTGGAAATGAAAGAAAAGAAACTGAAATGGTAAAAATGCAGGTCCTGAAGCAATTTTATTGTGGCTCCAGTTTGACCTAGAAAGTGAAGGAATTATTTAAAGAAAATTTATGATCATGTAGTACACATCCATATCTTTAAGTGCATAGGTAGAACGTTTCATTTGGATGTGTATATCAAGAGAAATGAATTTCCAAAATAAGGGACCAGAAACTATTTCTAAAGTTTTTGACCAAATGAACAGTAAACTTCAACGAATAAACTGTATCAATTGGCTAATCATTTGCTCTATAAATTAGTTTTCCCTTAAATTTAAAGATGTTATCTTCATGTAGCTTTTTGAACCACTTCATTTTGAATTTTCTAGAATTAATTATGATTTTTTGAAGTTCATTGCGTAATCTGGAATACCATATGAACAGTAACCCGAGAAAGAGTAAAATTTCAGATTTGGCTAATGGACTTCCAAGGTCGTGTAAGTGGTTCTAAATGCTACTGAATGGTCCCTAAGACATATAAAAGTAAGGATGTTACAGGATAGTTGAGCAAACTATGTAATAATAGTATGCTTATGTTGCCATATGTTATGATGAATAGTTACATCTCCTCGCAGTTGTCAGATGATGACACGTATGTTGAGTATGCTATGATAAATAAATACTCCCCTTACATAGTACGTACAGGTAGAGTATATGAGATGAGCAAGTTATGTTGCTCCCATACTCTACGACATGAAATTAGATAATTTAACTTGGTGATGGTAAAGCAATAGAAAAGTGATGAACATAATAGTTAGGCAGTTAATTCCCAAATAATGGAATAAGAATTTATGATCAGACAATGATAGTCAATAGGATAGAGAATGAGATTAAAGATAAAAGGTTAGTAGTGAATTTATAGATAAATGATTACAGTATTCAGGACATATCCTTTTAGTAGGGATAAAATATATGAACGATGTGCTATGAATATGAAAGGGAATGAGATACAGTTATGAAAGATGATGCGCCTCTAAGAAAGAGCAGCTTTTAAATAATATGAGTTAATATTTTTGCAATAGAGTTAGATTGCTCTTGCAATAGAGAAGGATTGATTTTGAAATAAGCCAAGAGATGGGACAATATAATTTAGATAGAATAAGGTCCCTCTGATGAGATGAATAGGTGATGATAGATATGTGCATGGTAGAGCCTATGTAGCTCTCTACAGTAATGGTTATAGTAAAGTTATAAAAGATGAGAATGATATATAAAGTACCTGAGTGATAGAGGAAATAAGAAAAGTCCTAATAGATAATATTGGCTTCTATGATCATTTTAGGGAATTATTTGTGGAGTTAACAACTATGTGGAAGTGACTAACCTTGTAACTTTATCCATTGGTTTAGGTCTTCCAGAGATAAGAATACAATACAATGGAATCGCAGTAGATTCCAGAGGATTACAGTTAGATCCTAGTATGGCTCACAGGGTCACAGTTAGATCCTTAAAAGGCTTACGATTGATTGCAGTAGATCCTGAGGGTCACATATACCAAGCCTAGAGCAAGAAAGTAATGAGCTATAAGTACAAAATTTCTTTGGAAGGATGAATACTAAGGAAAAGTTAAGGTATAGAAGCTTCACAAGTTGGTTAACTCATAATAGAGAGAGTACCCATGATGCTAGTTTCAGATAGCCTTATTACTATCAGGGACTGAACTTAGAATCTCCTTACACGAACAGGAACTAAGTGATCAAAGTTAAAGTTGTTAGTCCTGAATCCCAAGGATTTATAAGAATATTTCATAAGATATTAGAAAGGGTCAAATGAGAATAAAGAGATCCTTATGACAAGACTACAAAGAATAAGAATGAAAGGTAAATAGATCCTCCAAATGAGGATAAAGAGATTAGAAGGCCAGATAGACCCAAGAGAGATAGTATAAGATAGGTCTAAGATAGTAAAGTACCAGGGTTAGAGCCTATGAGCATCAATTCTTCAGATTTTTATCTGCACATTTTAGTTAAACGTACACAGGCAAGGATAGTCCAATGATGGATGACCCCCTGGGAAGTGACAGGAAAGGTGTAAATGCCATAGAAATCTGGCATATATGCACAGAGCTATGTAAGATGATAGACTATGACGTAGCCAAATTTGGCCAGATATGCCATGTGCGGCATGAAAAATATGAAATGAGATATGTTATGAAAAGTATGTAATGAGATATGTTATGAGAGATATGTATTGAGAAGTACAATATGAACTTGCTCTATAGCTAGCCCTATAAATGGATCGAGAGGCTCCCTTATTGAAAAGGATAAGATGTTTGAATGTTAAGCTACATGTGAAAGAGCAAATGAGAGCTTTCACTCCTTGCATAAAATACCAGGCATTATGTTATGCTATGTTATGTTATGTTTGTAAAATATGTTAAAGCTCTGAATGTTAGAGCAGTGTAAGCTCTATATGATAGAGCTGTGTAAACTCTGAGTGTTAGAGCTGTGCATATTAAGAGAAGGAATGCTTGAGCTTTGATGTTAGAGCTTTACATTCATGAGCAGGTATGTAGTCTTGCAATATGTTGGCCAGGCATTATGCATGTTAGAGTATGTGCTCCTATATGCTCCTATATTCTCCTATGTGCTCCTGTTTAGCAGTAGAGCAATAAAAGAAAGAATAATGATATAAGACCTCTCTCTATATTATGACAAGTTATTAAAGATAATTAGAAGTATGATAATATGAAAATGAGACTTGTAGTATATAAGGGAGTTTGATATGAAAGAAATTGACACTACTCACAAATTTAGTATGGTGAGAAGTCTATATGTAAATAGATGCATAGCAAGTAAGTAAGTAATATAATGAACTGGCGTTCAGCTCTGATTGAGTTGATTTATGATAGAATAATGATCATAGTAAAGATATAAAGATTTTGCGGACATGAAAGGTACTCCGCTAAAATGTCAAAATAGAAAATGAGAAATAGATACCCCAGTCCTTAGTCAAAAAGAAGATAAGGATATGTATCCAAGATTTTTGACTGAGGTGTTGAGTAAATTTTGAGGAAGAAATTTATTTTAATGGGGGTAGAAATGTCATATCCTAATTTTTTCAATATGTATAATACTGATAGTGGAAAGAGGTTTAGAAAGGATCATGATGAAAATAAGAAGAAATAATAAAGGTTAGAGGAGTATTGAAGAAAGAGAAGGACCTAAACACAAAGTAGAAAAGGTTAAAGGCCAAAAGTTAAAGTAGAAACAAGATTTGGGCCAAAAGTGATATTTTTCAAAAGTTAAGGGACTTAAATGTAATTAAGTAAAAAGGTCAAGGGCAAAATTGTAATTATAGAAAGATCAGCCTAGAAAGGGTTAGAACTGCCTGTAAGTATTTTAGTCCCATATTCCATTAGTAAATAGAGGAAGATATGCTGGTTAATCTGACATGATACAGAAATTTTATTAGGGCTCCAGACAGCAGATATTTATCTGATAGTCTAAAAGTTATCTAAAATTTTATCAGATTTCATGGACTTCTGATATAAGTGGGCAAATTACATGAAAGTGTGCCCTACAATGTTAGATGTCCTGGATCTGACAGAACTTTGGAAGAAGTTCTGTATAAAAAGTTATTCACATATTTAGTGAATTTTGACTGGAGTTTGAAACACCCGCGATATGATAATGGAACTTATCGGTATGTAAGCCTAGATAGAATGAGAGCATATGACCTTATATATAGTCCTATGATGACGCAAAGGAGGACCCAAAATCCAGGGTACCAGTTCATTAGTACAAGGGGTAAGTGTCGAGAAAAGGTTCAAAATTATGAAAATACCCCTATATGCCTAGATTGTACTAGAGATGGATGGAGGGCATTTTGGTCATCTGGGATAGGCTAAAAACGTGCCACATTGAATAAATATGATTAGTTGAGCCAGTATATGCCCTGAGGTAGTATAAAGATGGGTGAAATGACAATTATGCCCTTAGGGTTAGTACAGTGCAAGAAAGGACACCAAGGGTATTTTGGTCATTTTTCAAGGGATGGATGGTAGATAAATCTTCAGTATATCATTGTCAATGGTATGAGAAGCCTAGACATTAATTTCTAGGACATAATACATATCCTGGTATATTATAAAAAATTAGGAACATAATATAGTCTGGTTATGGTGAAACTGCTCTGATCGGTACCGGATTGGACTAGAATTTTTCCAGAAGCTTCCTTACCTCCACATACCCCTTTTAGGTGTCCAATGAGCTGTCCCACATGATTTCATAATTATTCCTTTTAGAAAAAGTTAAATTCAAGATTAAATGTGGGCCTTTAGATCAAATAATGTACAAATCAATATTGGCCTTCCATTTTCACCCAAATTTCTCTATAAATACCCCCTCATTTCAGACCTATTCGGAAGACCTTGGAACCATGGGTAAACTCTTACAAAAGTTTCACTCAACCAAGAAAGAAGCACACAACTTGAAGCAAGAAGCAAGGTAATCATCTCCCTTGATCTTGAGCTTTGTTCTAGCAAGTTAGCTCTTGGTTGTAAGGGGTTTTTGTGCTCTATTTCTCTTATGGTTGCTGCTGTAAGTTCTGTCCATATGGGTTCAGAATATGAGTTTTATGTTATGGATAGTTTAGACAAGCTTAAACAAGCTAGAATCAGGTGGTATAAGCTTGGGAATTCAAGTATGTTTGGATTTAGGGTTTTGTGTTCTTCCTGGTACTATGAGTGACACTGTTCATATGATGCAATTTCATGGTTTTGATGCTTCCAATGAGTTTAAAATGGAAAATTGTGTGGGGATAAAGTAGGAGAACAAGTATTGGAAGCATTGGAATCAAAATGTGAATTTTTGAAAAAAGGGGGCATTCACTTCGGTTTGTCACAGCACCTTTTGAGATGTTTTGATTTTGGAAATTCTAATTTCATATTTGGATTCTAAATGAAAAATTATGTGGAAATGAACTATGAGAATTTATTTTGGAAAGATGGAAGTATGAACCATAAAAGGAAGAAAGAAAGCAAGTTAGTGAAAACCTAGTCTTGGATTTGGTTTCAAGTTGAATTGTAACTTGATATTATTTTGTAATGGCTAGGTTTTGACATTTTTGAAGGAAGGAAACTACTTCAAGAAGGTCTTGACCAAGATAACTAAGAGGTAGCAATGATACCTAACTATAACTCATGTTTGTTTAATTGTTTTGCTTGCTTGTTGATTATGGTGTTTGGTGGAGCTTGAGCTTATGTCATCATGTTATGATGAAGTATGAATGATTGCAACTCCTTGCAAGTTATGTAATGACAATATGCATGTTAGAGTTTGCTTATGTACCATTATGAAGTAGCTCCCATCTCATGATAACATGTTAAGCATCTAATTATTCATGCATGATATTATAGTTTGTGTAACTTGCTATTACGATTTCCATGAAATCTCATTCCTTCCACATGCATAACTATATTTTAGGTGCTGGATCCTCTCAAGGGAAGAGATTAAATGTTGATGATTAAGTTTGTATAAGAAGTTACATGACTTACATGACACCATAGGGTGATATGCTAGCATGTATGGTGTATGTTTATGTAACTATGTTTTAAGGCTGACACTTTGTGATGATGGTTATAACGTCTAAACCAATGAGTTTTAGTCTGAAAATTGACATGATTAAATTTAAGATAGAGCTTTAAATGAACACCAAGAATGCCTCATTGGGATAAGTATCCGAATTGTTATGATTTTCCAAAGTTGGAAGTAAGATCTAGAATTGAGATAAAACGAGTGCTCAAAGGCAGTGACGTTGATGCAATGATTTCATATATCAAATGAATGGTTTTTTCAATGAAATTTTATGAGCTTAAAGATGATGTCTAGATCTTCAAATCCATAGGTAACACAGTTCATTTGGATAAGTAACCAAAGAGAAATGAATTTTTGAAATTAAGCAAAGAAACTGGAACTTCCAGATTTTACCAAATGAACAGTGATATTTAACCAATAAACTGGTTTCATGTGGACAAGAAAACCTTAGTTTTATATTTTTCCCTTAAATATCTATGAAATAGTTTTCATTAGAAATTAGAACCACATTATTTTTATTTTTCTAAAATTAATTATGGATTTTGAAATTAGGGTACATGTTCTAGAATAACCAATTGAACAGTAAAAGTGAACAGTACCCGAGAGCATTTCTTTTGGAAATGAATGTTTTCAAAGCAAATGATCATGCAATTGGTTCCAATCACTTCTAAAGAAGTATAATTGAGGTTAAAAGTAAGGATGTGACAGATTGCCTTAAAGGATAAGTTTGGGGGAGTCTCCACAACTAAGCTTAGAAGGTTAATGATCAAAGTCAATACCTATAAGCTAAAACCAAATAATCATATGAGGCAATATTTATGAGAGATGTCCACAATGATTCGTGAACTGAAGGAAGATGGACATAATCTATCTGATGAATAGCAAGTGCAGGCTATCATATCCTTATTTTCAACCTCAATTATACTCATTTGGAAGTCATTTGAACCAATTACATAACCTTTTGCTTTAGAAATATACATTTTCAAAAGATTTCCTCTCGGGTACCGTTCATGGTTATTGTTCATTTGGTAATCTAGAGCATATATTTAACTTTTAAAATTCATAATTAAATCTACAAAATTGAATTTATGTGGTTCCAATTTCTAATGGAAGCTCTTTCATTTAACTTTGAAGGAAAAATATAAAACTGAGGTTTCATCTAGTCATGCCATCTAGTCATCATCATAGTGCCAAGTGATCAACATAACTTATTACATAAGTTCAACCATATATATTTACCCTTTTTCCTTGAGATGTTCCAACACCTATAACATGGTTATGCATATGGAAAGAATGAGATTTCATAGAAATCTTAATAGCAAGTTATACAAACTATACTATCATGCATGATTAATTAGGTGCTTAACATGTTATCATGAGATGGGATCTACTTCATAATAATACATAAGCAAACTCTAACATGAATATTTTCATGACATTAGTTGCAAGGAGTTGCAATCATTCATATTTCATCATCAACATGATGACATAATCTCATGCTTAACCAAACATCATAACTAACAAGCAAGCATACAATCAAACAAACATGAAATTATAGTTAGATATTCTTGTTAACTCTTAAGGTATCATTGTCACACTCTTCTTAAATTGGTCTTCTTCCCACACAAAATTTTAAAACCTAGCCATTACAAAGTAACATCAAGTTACAACTCAACTTCAAAACAATTCCAAGACTAGGTTTTCACTAACTTCCATTCTTTTTTTCCATTTTATGTTCCATACTTCTATCTTTCTAAAATAAATTCTCATGGTTCATTTCCACATAATTTTTCATGTATAATCCAAATATGAAACTAGAATTTCTAAAGTCAAAACACACCCTTGGCTACTGTACAAAATTGAAGTGCCACTATTATTTTCCAAAAATTCACATTTTGATTCCAGTGCTTCCAATACTTGTTTT
Organism: Leucaena leucocephala; assembly: GCA_037074615.1. Lineage (NCBI taxonomy): Eukaryota > Viridiplantae > Streptophyta > Magnoliopsida > Fabales > Fabaceae > Leucaena > Leucaena leucocephala. The sequence goes on along the minus strand of CM073526.1, from coordinate 9,867,183 downwards.
CCTACTTTATCCCCACACAAATTTCCATTTTAAACTGATTGGAAGCATCAAAATCATGAAATTCCAACATATGAATAGTGATTCATAGAGTCACAGCCAAGAACACAAAACCCAAACTACATGCATACTTGAATTTCCAAACCCATACCGCTTGATTCTAGCTTATTTAAGCTTATCTAAACTATCCATAACATAGAACTCATATTCTTATCACATATGGACAGCACTTCTAGTAGTATTATCAAGGGAAATATGTCATAAAAACCCCTTAAAACCAAGAGCCAACTTGCTATATTAAAGTCCAAGAACAAAGGAACTAATTACCGTACTTGTTGCTCCAAGTTGTATGCTTCTTTCTTGGTTCAAAGAAAATTTTGGCTGAGATTCCCTAAGGTGCTCAAGGATGCCGAACAAGTCTGATTTGAGGGGGTATTTATAGGCAAATTTGGGTAGAAATGGAAGGCCAAGATTAGTTTAGTTACTATTTGATCTAATGGTCCATAATCCACCTTTAATCAAGCTTGCCCTAGAAGCCTTGTACTGAATCCACACATGACCTTATTTAGGGATGTGTTTGGCTGAAGAAAAGTAGACATACTGATAGAAAAAATTCTAATCCGGTACCGATCTGAGCAGTTTCGCAAAAACTAGACTGTTTTATGTTCCTAATTTTTATAATATTCCAGAATATGTATTATATTATGAAAACCGATGTCTAGGTTTTTCCTACCATTGACATTGTTAGATTGAGTATTTATCTATCAACCATCTCTTGAGAAATGGCCAAAATACCCTTACTGCACATTCTTGCACTATATTGACCATAAGGGCATAATTGTCATTTTACACCTCTTTATACTGTATCAGAGTATACACTGGCTTTAACTAATCATCCCTATATTTACTTGGACATTTTTAACTATCAAAAATGACCAAAATATCCTCCATCCATCTCTGGTATAATCTGGTTACACATGGGCATTTTCGTAATTTCACCAATTTTCTAGGGTTGCTCTGGACTCTGGCCCACTTAATTGTCCAACCTCCTCACTAGGCCTCTTGGGATGCTATTTTGGGCCTTGATATGGGTCTATTACCTTTTTGGCACAAATCTCGAGAAATCTCTCCTAAAGACATCTATCAAGTATTTTATTACACCGTAAATTCCTGTAAGAATTCTACAGGATTTCTTTTCTGACTCTATTAATTTTATAAATTCTCATATTAACTATAGGAATTTATTGTAAGGTTTCATCTCATTCTAAGATCCAAAAAATAATGTAATAATGTTTCCTGGCTTCAGAAATTCATATCAATTAATCGGGACCTTAAATCAAAATTATGTGTTGCGTTAAACTTATTAGAATAATTTTATCTATCTACTGGTAAAATTTGGGACTAATATGATTCTGAACATTTTTTGGCCTATTCCGGTTCAACTTTCTCATAATTACATTTTTGTCCCTGAACTTTTGATAAATTACATTTAGGTCCCTAGACTTTTAATAATTACACCTTTTAGCCCAACTTTTATCTCTACTTTTATTTATTGCCTTAAACCTTTTCTAATTTTTACTTAGGTCCTTGAACTTTCCTTAGTTACCAATCCCTCTCTTTCCTTCCTCAATCTGATTCAGTTTACTTCAAGAATCTCATGTCTATTACATATAAACTGTACATATACATCATATGAGAAAATTAGGGATATGATATTTCTCTCCCCTTAAAATAAATTTTGTCCTCAAAATTTACATTTCATATATACTAAGGAAATAACTCAGGATATGTCTCCTTCATTCTTTCCTCTGCTTCCCATGTAGCTTCATTCTTAGTTAATCCTTTCCAAACCACCTTAACTAAAGAGATTTGTTTATTTCACAACTGCTTGTCCTTTCAATCCATAATTCGTACTGGTCCAACTTCATAGGTTAGGTTATCCCGCAGTGTAACATCATCCTGTTCAATCACATGTGATGCGTCTGAAACATACTTCTTTAATTGGGAAACATGAAATACATCATGTATCTTATTGAGATTTGGAGGAAGAGCTAACTTGTAAGCGATTGATCATATTCTTGTGAGGATCTGGAATGGCCCAATGTATCTAGGATGTAACTTCCATACCTTGATTGATCGTCCGGCTCCTATAGTTAGAGTTAACTTAAGAAACACATGTTCTCCTTCTTCAAACTCCAATAGCTTCCTTCTGACATCAACATAATTTTTCTGTCTGCTTTAAGCCATCAGCAATCTTTTCCTAATCTTATTAATCTGTGTTACTGTTTGATCTACTATATTAGGACCAAATATCCTTCTTTCGCTCAGCTCTAACCAGCATAAGGGAGATATATACTTATGTCTATAAAGTGCTTCAAATGGGGTCATCTGTATACTAGCCTGATAACTATTGTTATATGCAAATTCTATTAACGGCAGATGGACATCCTAACTCCCTTTGAAATCCAAAATACATGCTCTCAACATATCCTCTAGTATCTAGATTGTCCTCAGATTGATCATCCATTTGAGGATGATAAGCTGTACTAAATCTGAGAGTAATGTCTATTTCTTTATGTAAAGCTCACAAAAAATTAGATGTAAATCGAGGATCTCAATCATATACAATACTACTTGGGACACCATGCAATCTAACAATCTCTTTTACATACAACTTCGTTAGTTTCTCAAGAGAATCTTTCTTATTGATTGCTAGGAAATGAGCTGACTTTATCAATTGATCAATTACTACCCATATAGCATTATGCCTAGTGGGAGTCATGGGTAGTCCTTCTACAAAATCCATGGTAATACTGTCCCATTTCCACTCAGGTATCTCTAGCGGTTGTAACTTTCCTACTGGCCTTTGGTGCTTAACTTTTACTTTCTGACACGTCAGGCATTTTGATACATAAGCCACAACATCCTTCTGTAATCCAGGCTACCAAAATAAACTTTTAACATCATGATACATCTTGGTCATACCTGGATGTATTGTATATCAACTTTTATGTGCTTCTTCTAAAATCTTCTCTTTTAATCCCATAACATTTGGAATATATGGTCTTCCCCTAAGCCATAGTAATCCATCCTGGGAGATCTCAAAATTTTTAGTCTCTCCTCTATCCAGTTTATCTTTAAAAATTATTGAGTTTATCTTGCTTTTGAGCTTCTTTTATCTCATCTTCAATGAAAGCTCTAACCTGCGTTCCTCCATAAGGATTTTCTGCTATCTGCATCTGGTATAAAGGACTCCAATCTCTAACATCTTCTATTAATTCCAACTCTTTGATCATTAGGCTCGCCACCTGCACTACTTTCCCGCTCAAGCCATCAGCTATAATATTTGCTTTGCCTGGATGTTACTTAATCTGGAAATCATAATCCTTCAAAAATTCCATCCATCTCTGTTGTCTCATATTTAATTCTTTTTCATCTTGCAAATACTTCATGCTTTTGTGGTCACAGTATAATTCTATAGCATACAAATAATGCCTCATGATCTTGAGAGCATAAACTACTGCTACAAGTTCTAGATCATGAGTGGGATAATTCTCTTCATGTGGCTTTAACTGCCGAGAAGCATAGACTACTACTCAACCCTACTACATTAATACATATCCCAACCCCTACTTGCTAGCATCAGTATAGACTACATAGGTCTGAGTTGGGTCTAGAATAATCAGCACGGGAGTCATGGTTAATCTTTGTCTCAATTCTTGGAAGTTAGCCTCACACTTCTATCCCACTTAAACAGCTGGTTATTTCTAGTCAACTTGGTTAACGGCAAAGTAATTCGAGAAAAGTCCTTAATAAATCTTCTATAATACCTTGCTAAGCTCAAAAAACTTCTAATCTCTGTCACTGTCCTTGGTTGTTCCCAGCTTAATACTACTTTAACTTTGCTAGGATCTACAGCTACCCCTTCATAGGGTATGACATGACCGAGAAATTTGACTTCTTGAATCCAAAACTCACATTTACTAAGCTTAGCATAGAGTTGTTTTTCTTTAAGAGTAGTAAGAACAATTCTCAAATGCTTTTGATGCTCTTCTACAGATTTAGAGTAAACCATAATATCATTAATGAAGACCACAATAAATTGATCTAGGTAGGGCCTGAAGATTCTATTCATGTAATCCATAAAAATTGTAGGCGCATTCGTCAAACCAAAGGGTATTACTAGAAATTCAAAATGACCATAACGAGTCCTGAAAGCAATCTTTGAAACGTCATCTGCTTTAATCCTGAGTTGGTGGTATCCTGATCTCAAATCAATCTTGGAGAATAAACTTGCTCCAGCCAACTGGTCCAACAGATCATCAATCCAATGAAGAGGATACTTATTTTTAACAGTGATCTTATTTAACTCCTTATAATCAATGCATAGTCTTAGACTACCATCCTTCTTCTTAACAAATAATACTGGAGCACCCTAAGGTGACACACTGGGTCAGATAAAACCCTTCTCTGAAAGCTCCTCAATTTGCTTCTTTAGTTCAATCATCTCATTGGCAGCTATATTGTCATATCCTAAATTTTTCCTATCTGTATAGTACTGATAGTGGAAAGAGGCTTAGAAAGAATTATGATGAAGATCAGACGAAATAATAAAGGTTAGATAAGTCTTAAAGAAAGAGAAGGACCTAAATGTAAATTGGAAAAGGTTAAAGGCCAAAAGTTAAAGTAGAAATAAATGTTAGGACAAAAGTGGTAATTTCCAAAAGTTTAGGGACCTAAATGTAATTAAGCAAAAAGTCAGGGACATAAATGTAATTATGGAAAAGTTCAGCCAGAAAAGGCTTAGAACTGCCTGTAAGTATTTCAGTCCCATATTCCATCAGTAAATAGAGGAAGGTATGCTGGATAATCTGATATGATACAGAAATTTTATTAGGGCTCCAGACAGCAGATATTTATCTGATAGTCTAAAAGTTATCTGAAATTTTGTCAGATTTCATGGACTTCAGATATAAGTGGGCAAATTACAGGAAAGTGTGCCCTACAGTGTCAGATATCCTGGATCTGACAGAACTCCAGAAGAAGTTCTGTATAAAAAGTTATTCACATATTAGTGAATTTTGACGGGAGTTTGTTAACACCCGTGATCCGATAATGGAACTTATCGGTATGTAAGCCTGGCTAGAATGAGATCAGATGACCTCATATATAGCCCCAGAGATGCCCAGATTGTACCAGAGATGGATGAAGGGTATTTTGGTCATCTGGGATAGGCTAAAAATGTGACACATGGTATAAATATGATTATTTGAGCCAATATATGCCCTGAGGCAGTACAAAGAGGGGTGAAATGACAATTATGCCCTTAGGGTCAATATAGTGCAAGAAAGGACACCAAGGGTATTTTGGTCATTTCCCAAGGGATCTGTAATTAAGTTGTGGCCAGTACAAGTATGTCAATGGTGTGAGAAGGCTAGACATTGATTTCCAGGACAGAATACAGATTCTGGTATATTATAAAAAATTAGGAACAAAAAATAGTCCGGTTGCTGTGAAACTGCACCGATCGGTACTGGATTGGACTGGAATTTTTCCAGAAGCTTCCTTACACTATGAGCACGCCACCTAACCCCTTGAGGTGTCTCTTGATGGGTCCCACATGATGTCATAATTATTATTTTATGAAAAAGTTAAATCCAAGATTAAATGTAGGCCTTTAGATCAAATAGTAACCAAATCAATCTTGGCCATTCATTTTTCTTGGATTTTGGCTATATATACCCCTCAATTATGGTTCAGAACCGTAAGCTCATGTACTCTTGGGAAAACTCTTGCAAAATGAAAACTCAAGTCAAGATAAAGAAGATTCAAGGTTCCAAAGTTCAAGCAAGCTAGAGATTAAAGGTAAGCAATCTTTCCTAGCTTATTCTCCTTTGATTTGGGAGCTTGAACTTAGGGTTTTCATGGGGAAAAAGTTGAGTTTTCTCTAAGGGAAGGTGCTGCCCAAAAACCTTAAAGGAAAGGGGAAAGAAGAAATTAAAGTTAGAACCATATGATTGAAGCTTAAACAAGCTAGTTAAGTGGTTGGTTGTTGAATCAAATTGATATTCTTGACTTTGCCATGGTGTGCCCTGTTCATTATGCACTGTTCATGAGGGAAGGAAATTGAGTTTCCGTGATTTAATGCTTCCATTGAGTTTGTATGATGATTTTGTGTAGGATTGGAAAGGTTTTGAACCTTGGAAACATTAAAATCTCAAGGTTATAGTCTTTGAGATTCCTTACGGTTACTGTTCACTCGCATGAACAGTGATTGGAATTTCATGATTTTGATGGTTCCAATGGTTTTAAAATGAAAAGTTGTGTGGGGTAAAGTGGAGAAACAAGTATGGGAAGCATTAGAATCAAAATGAGAATTTTTGAGAGAATTGTATGCTTATGTTCAGTTCTGTACAGAATGCCATGAAGGAGCTGGAATTTTATGATTCTAATCTCATAAATGGATTCAAAAGATGAAATTGTGTAGGGTAAAGTCAAGAAATCAATTGGTTCAAGAGCCAAGTGGATTAGTGAAAATTAGAGAAAGTTATGACAATAATGAGTGTAGCAAAGTTAGTCTTGAACATGGTTGGAGTTTATGAGTCCTAATGAATTATGTGATGAATATGAATGTATTTAGGACCTTGAAACATCCAAGAACATGTTGGGAGGTGATTGACATAAAGGCTTATTGGTTGGAAAGCTAGAGAGCAAATGCTAAAGATCAAGAGGAAAGCTTAAGTGCAAGGTAGTGAACTTATCTCTTTATGTGCTTGATGTGGTATGCTTATGTGTTGACATGTATGTGATGTTTGAATGATGTTGTGACATGATTAATGATGTTCAATGTATTGTGAATAACATGTTTTCCATGGCCATGCACTTTATGTAAAAGTATATAGCATGATAGCATGTCACTAACCAAAGAAAGTTTAATGAAATTACATATCATGCATTAGCATCCATCTTGTATATTTAAGTGGTAATGTTTGCTACTGAGATTCCCTAGAATCTCACTCTCCCATAACCAACCAATTTAGGTAAAGCATGAAGAAAAGGCATGCATGGAGAAGAGCTAAAGAATGGAAGAAAGGAAGTGAAGTATTGAGATTTTAGTATATACTATAAATTGTTTATGTATGTAAATGCCATGTAAGGTGTCCATTTATGTGATGAAACTATTGTAATACTTATGGCATATGTACATGATGTATATGAATGTTAAGAAGCTTATTTGATGGCTTGTGCATGCTGAAACAATTATTGGAAATGAAAGAAAAGAAACTGAAATGGTGAAAACGTAGGTCCTGAAGCAGTCTTGTTGTGGCTTCAGTTTGACCTAGTAAATGAAGGAATTAGTTCATGAAATTTTATGAGCATGTAGCACACATCCAGATCTTTAAATTCATAGGTATAACGTGTCATTTGGATGTGTATATCAAGAGAAATGAATTTCCAAAGTAAGGGACCAGAAACTATTTCCAGAGTTTTTGACCAAATGAACAGTAAACTTCAACGAATAAACTGTATCAATTGGCTAATCATTTGGTCTAGAACTTATTTTTCCCTTAAATTTCAAGATGTTATGTTCATGTAGTTTTTTGAACCACTGCATTTTGAGTTTTCTAGGATTAATTATGATTTTTTGAAGTTCGTTGTGTAATCTGGAATACCATATGAACAGTAACCCGAGAAAGAGTAAAATTCCAGATTTGGCTAATGGACTTCCAAGGTCTTGTAAGTGGTTCTAAATGCTAATGAATGGTGCCTAAGATGTATAAAAGTAAGGATGTTACATATATGATATGGGGCTTTAGATACTGGTCCAGCTCCAGGTACAATGTCAATTGCAAACTCAATTTCTTGTTTAGGGGTAATCCTTGAATCTCCTTTGGAAAAACTTTAGGAAATTCCTTAACTACTGGAATTGTCTCAGTCCCTTCTTCTACTTCTATGTGAACAGAAAATAAGATCATCTATCCTTGACATCCTTTTCGCAAATATTTATCTGCTTGAGCCTTTGTTATAAAATTCAGTCTCACTTCTGAATTCATATATGTGGCTTTTTGATAAAGAACTAGAGTCGTGTTCTTATAGTCTTGTTCTTAAGTCTAGAGTAGTGTAACAATGCTCATACTTAATAATACTATTTAGGCAAACCTTAGATATAACTACTCTAGCATTTGTAAGGGTTGTCACACATATGGCATAATATAACTTGCTAATTGTAAGGTCTAAAGGTTCAACATATTCATAGGAAACAAAGGAATGACTTGCACCTGAATCAAACATAGAAATATGTTAGAAATCGTGCCCTAGGGGCCAATCATTGTCTTATAAACATTATTGATTTATGAATTTACTAATTGTGTTATCATATTATTTGCATGTTTACTATGATGACCATCCTTGGATAATTCATGATCTTATCCTAAATGTCCCTGGTCGGTCATCTATGAGGGAGCACAGATGAAATAAGACCAGTATGACTTTGAAGATATATAGAGATATAAATCAGAGTCATAAGCACATGTAAGAGTACAAGGTGTTGGACCGACCCGCTATGAGAGAACTGCATGGGTAACGTCATAAGCTTCCCTCATATACAAACCATGTCAATATGCCCTTTTACCTGAGATCATCATGTATTCCTACATGACAAACGCTCATCTTTGACCTAGTCAAAAGTCACTTTTGACCGAGTGATCATAAAGACTATGTTCGGGTTTAGTGGTTTTACATGCGGAGGAATGTGAATGGTCAAGATGGAATTTGTCCCTCACATTCATAGAGAGATATTATTGGGCCCCTCGATGAGTGAGTCTGAGAAATGTATGGACATACTGTAATGGAAAGGTAGTTCTATTTCTACAGTCAGACTACTCAAGGATCGAGAAAGTAACGGTCAGGAATAGGAGGATGACATTATCCATGCCTCAACCATGACCAAAATATCGCGTGACAAAAGGGACATGATATGGTTGTATAAAAGGTTACATCGTTTAACGATCCTCATATGATTTGGGTAGTCGTTATGTCTTGCTAGAGACCACTTGCGACTTGTGGGCCAGTATAGCAAATGGCCCACTGCCAACTTCATATAGGCCTACAGGGTCACACACAAAATAGCCCAACATGAGCTATGATATCCAGCTTCATTGAATCTAAGACATGTCTAGATTCAATAAAAGATCCAGGGTGGATGTATATATTTATTTATATTTATATTCGTATATATATATAAATTCGTATAACTATATTATATAAGAGATATATAATATTTAATTTATAAGGATAAATTAAATCTCTATCACGTTTGAATTTGAAATTCAAATTGATAGGATATCTCATATAAGAGATATTTATAAGATTTAATTTATAAGGATAAATTAAATCCCTATCACGTTTGAATTTGAAATTCAAATTGATAGGATATCTCATATAAGAGATATTTATAAGATTTAATTTATAAGGATAAATTAAATCCCTATCACGTTTTAATTTGAAATTCAAATTGATAGGATATCTCAAATTTGATTTATGAGAATAAATCAAATATAGTTCAGTCTCATCTTTATTTAAAGTTAAATAAATAGGTAATTAAATCTATGGGACGGATTTAATATTATTTATTTAATTAGTTTCTTATAAAATTATATAATATATGATATTGTATTAATTTTAGAATTAATATAAGATTAACTTTAAAATCCAATTCGGTAGAGAGAAAAATGCATAGCATCCTATATATATGATTTTAGGAGCTGCGTTTTTAGCAAGACACACATAGAACACAGAAAGGCCGAAGGGGAATCTGCAAAAGGTTTACAGATAAGAAACTGCCAAAATAGAGACGGAGAGGACGAATTCTTGGGAAAGCCCTGGAAGGACAAGAGACGCTAGCACGTCGTTCGTGGTTAGAACGCTGTTCGTGTGGATACTAGTAGAGGAAGTCAACCTGAGTTGTTGACTTCTTGCGATCGGAAAGGGAGCATGAGCAGCGAAGAGAAGCTGTGAATGTCGTGACTAGAAGCTGTGGAAGTCGCTGAGGAACACTGAGGGTAATGCTTCTTCCCACTTGACTTAAACACATACGGTAGATCCTGGCAAGGAAGGGAAAAAATTTTAAATTAATTTTCGCTGCGTGTCTTCCAATTCCTTTCATAATCACAGAGTGATTATTGAGATAGATTGTACCTTGTATTATCTCGGGTGACTTCTGAGCATCTTCCCTTGTAAGTGCAAACACTCGACCTTGAGTTGATGGCCTTTGATTATTTACTGCTTGAGGACAATCCTTAGAGAAATGTCTAGATTTTCCACATGTATAACAGACATTTTGTCCGATCAAGCACAGCCTATCACCATGATTATTTCTGCACTTGTCACGCACTCGGAACCTTGAGTCCCAGTTGCCTGTATTGCCTCAAAAGTTTCCTTGAGTAGGCCTTTTAATCTGCCTTTTCCTCTTCTTATAGCCACCACTACTGGCAATATCTTGACTCTGACTAGTCCTATCGGGAATAACATTCCCTCTGTTCACTGGTTTAAACAATGATGATTTAGACTATTTTTAATTATTCAATATGCCTCCACTATTTTGTTGAATTGACTATATTGTTGACGAGTCATCTTCTCCTTCAAGATAACATTCAGTCCTCTAATAATTCTTTTTGTCATCCAGCGTCCATCGTCTACTTGCCGGATATAAGTGGAGTATTGAGAAAGACGAATGAACTTAGCTAGATATTCATCAAAAGGCTTCTTCTCTCCTTGCCTCAGTATAAGGAATTCAACTTCCCTCTCGACACGTATTGATTGAGGAAAATATTTCTCATAGAATTGTTCAACAAACACTTTCCATGTTATAGGAATGTTCCTAGCTTGTAGCATTCTTCCACTACTGGTATGTATCTTTCTCTAACTGATAAATGGCCATATGGGTTTTACTTTCAGATGGATAGTCGAGCACTTTAAAAATCTTCTCTAACTGACTAATGCAATCCTCTACTCTTTAAATATTAAACGTCCCCTCAAATGTTGGAGGATTGTGCTTACAGAACTTTATTATCCATTGCTGAATACTAGTGGAATCAACCAACTATCCAGTCTACCTAGGTGGTTCTGTCGGCTGCTGCACCATCTTTGGTTCTATATCAGCTATGCCTATAGACTCTGGATGCCTTAAATTTCCTACAGCTTCTGCTACTGCTGTTGCTATGGTAGCATCTCTCTCCTGATCGCTTCACGCTTGAGATACTCGCATCTCCTCAATCATCTTTTGCTGCTGCTCGAGACGTTCTAGAATTATCTGATTAATATCCCTAGAGTTTCATAGTTCTCCTGAGGAAATAGTCCTTCTTATTCATACCATTTTATTTTACTATCTAAATAGGAGAGGAATATAATAATTAACATAATTTATATTTCATCCAAAATGTTGTATACAAGTTTAGCAACACCACACATATCTTTTATACATAACTGAAGTACATAGATAACATCATCGTTCATAAGTACATAGAAAACATTATCATTTATAAGTACAATCATTACACTACACTTTCTCAAAAGTGATTCTGATGAACTCTTGTACCATAAAGATCCAATCTGGGATGCTCTCATATGGTTCTTCCTCAAAATATTGATCCAATCATACTCTCCAAGTCTCAGTGAGAGCTAAGATATGATCCATAATATTGGTCCAATCTTTAAGGGTAATAATATTTGGATCATAAGCTTGATAAGGCTCCCGTACTCTGGTTATAAAATTTATGTAAATCTTGTAGTCTTGGTCTACCTCCTTGACCAGAAGTCATCCTAAGTCATATAATTGTCTAGCTAATTCCACAACTTTCTCAAACCATTCCTCATTCATATTTCTTCCTGGTACTAGCTCTATGCTTTGGTTATCCATGTGTATCACCGCCATTGGTGTCTTTGATTTACTAGGACCCAGAACATCAGTTTGATTGGGTACTTGGCTAGGTCCTGGAATGTCTATGCCAACAGGCTGCTAGTTCTATGTTCTGTGGTACCCACAACATAGGAGTAGAATTCATTAGACTGTACTGACTGAGGGTATGCTATATCTCCTTTATCTCTCTGGATTGCATCAACTTCCACACTAGGGTCTACTACCTCTGGAGGTACAACATTTAAGGGAAAAGCTGGGATAGGTTCCTCTAATATACTATAATCTGATACACTGTCCATATCATTAGACCCCACTGAAGAACTATTTGATCTATCTAATTTTGAGTCACTAGAGTCTGGAACATGTATTACTGGAGGGAGCCAATAATCAAGATCATTCTATATCATAAAGACCTCCTTTGAGTTCAACCCAGACTTGTCTAAACTAAATACCTCAGGCATAGGGACTCCTTGATTCACTGTAGTTTTTGACCCCGTCTTATATTTAGTCATCTTTATCCTGTAATAATTAAATTAGTGTCAATTATGGAAGCTTTCAATTATGAATTAGTCTATAACTAATCTATTCAGAGTATTTCTTAAGCCAGGATCCTTTGCTCTGATACCAAAATATTGTATCCTTATTTTCAACCTCAATTATACTTATATGGAAGTCATTTGAACCAATTCAAATGCCATATCCTTATTTTTAACCTCAATTAAACTCATTTAGAAGTTATTTGAACCAATTACATAACCCTTTGCTTTATAAATACGCATTTTCAAAAGATTTTCTCTCTAGTACTATTCATAGTTACTGTTCATTTGGTAATCCAGAGCATATACTTTACTTTAAAAATTTATAATTAAATCTAAAAAATAGAATTTATGTGGTTCCAATTTCTAATGGAAGCTCTTTCATTTAAATTTGAAGAAAAATATAAAACTGAGGTTTCATTGTCCAAATAAAATTAGTTTATTCATTGAAAAATACTATTCAATTGGTAAATTTAGAAGTTCCAGTTTCTTTGCCTTAATTTCAAAAATTCATTTCTCTTCGGTTACTTGACCAAATGAAACTTGTTACCTATGAATTTAAATCTCCAGATGTGTTCTTTAAGTGATAAAATTTTGTAGAGAAACTCGTTCATTTACTATATGAAATTATTGATTGAACATCACTGCCTCCAGTTGCTAACTTTATCTTAATTCCAGATTTTATATCCAAGTTAGAAAAATCATAATAAATCGAATACTTGACCAATTTAGGAGTTCTTGGTATCCATTTAAAGCTCTGTATCTTAGATATTTTCATGCCAAAATTCATGTCCAAAATCATTGGTTAAGTCATCAAAAGTATTGTCATAAAGCTACTGCCTCAGAATATAAACACACTATATCATGCTAGGTATCCCATCTAGTCATTATCATAGTGCCAAGTGATCAATATAACTTATTACATAAGTTCAACATCTATATTTACCCTTTTTTATTGAGATGTTCTAGCACCTATAACATGGTTATGCATATGGAAAGAATGAGATTTAATGGAAATCTCAATAGCAAATAAACTATAATATCATGCATGATTAATTAGATGCTTAACATGTTATCATGAGATGGGAGCTACTTCATAATAATATATAAGCAAACTCTACCATGCATATTGTCATGACATTAGTTGCAAGGAGTTGCAATCATCCATACTTCATCATCAACATGATGACATAATCTCAAACTCAACCAAATATCATAACTAACAAGCAAGCATACAATCAAACAAACATGAAATTATAGTTAGATATTATTGCTACCTCTTAAGGTATCCTTGTCACACTCTTCTGAAATTGGTCTTCTTCCCACACAAAATTTTAAAACCTAGCCATTACAAAGTAACATCAAGTTACAACTCAACTTCAAAATCATGAAATTCTAATATATAAACAGTAATTCATACAGTGACAACCAAGAATAGAAAACCTTAACTACATGCATACTTGAATTTCCAAGCATATACCACTTGATTCTAGCTTGTTTAAGCTTGTCTAAACTATCCATAACATAAAAATAATATTCTTATCACATATGGACAGCACTTCTAGAAGCATCATCAAGGGAAATATGTCATAAAAATCCCTCAAAACCAAGTGCCAACTTGCTAGATTAAAGTCTAAGAACAAAGGAACTAATTACCTTGTTGCTCCAAGTTGTATGCTTCTTTCTTATTTCAAAGAAAATTTTGGGTAAGGTTCCCTAAGGTGCTCAAGGATGCCAAACAAGTTTGATTTGAGGGGGTATTTATAGTCAAATTTGGGTAGAAATGGAAGGCTAAGATTAGTTTGGTTACTATTTGATTTAATGGTCCATAATCCAACTTTAATCAAGCTTGCCCTAGAAGCCTTGTACTGACTCCATGCATGAACTCATTTAGGGTTGTCTTTGGCTGAAGAAAAGTAGATATACTAATAGAAAAAATTCTAGTCCAGTTCGGTACTGATCTGAGCAGTTTCACAAAAACTAGACTGTTTAATGTTCCTAATTTTTATAATATTCCAGAATATGTATTCCATCAAAAAAACTAGTGTCTAGGTTTTTCCTGCCATTGACATTATTAGACTGAGTATTTATCTGCCAACTATCCCTTGAGAAATGACCAAAATACCCTTACTACACATTCTTGTACTATATTGACCATAACGGCATAATTGTCATTTCACACCTCTTTATACTGCATCAGAGTATATACTAGCTCTAACTGATCATCCCTATACTTACTTGGATGTTTTTGACCTATCTAGAATTACCAAATTACCCTCCATCCATCTCTAGTACAATCTGCTACATAGGGGTATTTTCGTAATTTCATACTTTTGAGTTTGCTATAGACTCTGGTCCACTTAATTGTCCAACCACCTCACTAGGCCTCTTAGGACACCATTTTGGGCCTTGATATTAGTCTATTACCTTTTTAGCACAAATCCCAAGAAAACTCTCCTGAAGGTATTTATCGGATATTTTGTTACATTGTAAATTCCGTTAAGAATTGTATAGGATTCCTTTTCTGACTCTGTCAATTTTATAAATTCTCATATTAACTATAGAAAATTACTGTAAGGTTTTATCTCATTATGAGATCCAAAAAATACTGTAATAATGTTTCCCGACTTCAGAAATTCATATCAATTAATCGGGACCTCAAATCAAAATTCTGTGTTACGTTAAACTGATCAAAATAATTTTGTCTATCTACTAGTAAAATTTGGGACTAATTTGATTGTGAGCATTTTTGGGCCTTTTCTAGTTTAACTTTCTCATAATTACATTTTTATACCTGAACTTTTGATAAATTAAGTTTAGGTCCCTAAACTTTTAATAATTACACCTTTTGGCCTAACTTTTGTCTCTACTTTTATTTTTGGCCTTAAACCTTTTCTAATTTTAACTTAGGTCCTTGAACTTTCCTCAGTTACTAGTCCCTCTCTTTCCTTCCTCAATCTGATTCAGTTTACTTCAAGAATCTCATGTATATTACATATAAATTGTACATATACATCAGATGAGAAAATTGGGGATGACACAGGCTGTCATCAGGTCGCTCCTGCCAATTTTGAGCAAATGAAAGTTAATCTGACCCATAATGAAAATATTATCACTTTCAATGATGTAGCTAAGCATTTAGAGCTAGAAGATGAATGTTTGGAGGCTTATAAGGCCACTGGACAAGCCTATTTGACTGTAGGTGCTGGCCCTTCCTAATTAATTATGAGTTTTCAAAGTATGGTACCTGTTCTAGAATTACCAAATGAATAGTAATGTGAATAGTGCCTGAGAGCAATCCTTTTGGAAATGAATGTTTTCAAAGTAAATGGTCATGTAATTGGTTCCAATAACTTCTAATAAAGTATAATTGAGGTTGAAAGTGAGGATATGACACACGGTGTTCCAAGCCAACTTGAGATAAGGTCACATGATAAAAATCTTCTCATCCCCTTGTCTTAGACGCCATGTGTGAGGTCTTATGGGTTTCACCATGTGCAAATCCTAATTTTCACTTTATTCCTTTATTTTCAAAAATTCATAAATATTCATTATTAGACTTGGGCTCCAAAAAAACTCTTGGGACTTATTGGGTTGCCCTAGGATGAAATTTTGGATTGCCCTAGGCCTTCCTTGGGTCCAATAGCTAATTGACACAAATCCCAATGCACTTTCCTTATACCGATATCCTGAAAAATATCCTGATTTTAAAATAAATACTAGACACATCTTTTAATGGTTCTAACATTTTTAAAAATTCATTATAATATAAAATAACTCCCCTGTAAAGTCTCACAATTTTCTAAGACCTAGAAGTCCTAATAAAAAGTCCTTATAGTTCCTTTAACCCTTTATTGGTTTTCAATTTCACTTTAATTTCTCAAAGGGCATTATCATCTTTTCACACATTATCAGAGTATTCCCTAACCTTGATCAACTATTTTGGGGACTCTCCTTAACTGTCTAACCTTAGTCAAATGACCAAAATGCCATTCGTCTAACTCTAACTCTAACTTAATGACACAATATAGTGACATACTCAGTGGTATTTTCATAATTTTATATTTTTCTCAGTCTTTATTACCCCTGGCTCACATGATCCACTACATTCATGGGCTTAATTCCTGAAAAATTCCCCTGAAATATATTTTTTGGGTGTTTTAATCAACTTTAAATTCCATAATAAATTCTACATAACTCCTTTTTAAGCTCTATCAATTTTAAAAATTCTTATATTAATTATAGGAATTTACTATCAAATTTCATCTGATTCTGAGGTCCAGAGGATACTGTATTAATTTCCTTTTCTTTAGAAATTAATATAAATTTTTTGGGACCTCATATCAAAATTATGTGTTGTGTCAAACTAATCAGAATATTTTTTTTCTATTTACTAGGAAAATTTGGGACTAATCTAATTCTGGGCATTTCTAGGTCTTTTTTGACTCAACTTTCTCATAATTACTATTTTGCCCTTGAACTTTTGAAAATTATACTTTAGGCCCTCAACTTTTCATAATTACACTTAATGGCCCAAAGTTTATTTATACTTTCATTTTTTACAATAGAACTTTTAAACTTTTTATTTTAGTCCCTCATCTTATATCTTTGTCTAATCATTATTTTTCCTTTCTATTCATCATCACAATCCTTTCCAAACATCTTTCCTCTATCAGTATATACAGATAGAGAAAAATTAGGATATGACTATGTTGCATTGTAGGATGACTTAACCTACGAAGTTGGACTAGTACAAATTGTGGATCGAAAGGTAAAGTAGTTGCGAAATAAACAAATCTCTTTAGTTAAGGTGGTTTGGAAAAGGATTAACTGAGAATGAAGCTACATGGGAAGTAGAGGAAAGAATGAAGGTGACATATTCTGACTTATTTCCTTAGTGTATATACAATGTAAATTTTGGGGACAAAATTTATTTTAAGGGGGAGAGAAATGTCATATCCCCAATTTTCTTATCTGATATATATGTACAGTTTATATGTAATCGACATGAGATTTTTGAAGTAAATTGTATTAGATTGAGGAAGGAAAGAGAGTGACTTGTAACTAAGAAAAGTTCAAGGACCTAAATGTAAGGCCAAAACTAAAGGTAGAAGTAAAAGTTGGGCCAAAAAGTGTAATTACCAAAAGTTAAGGGACTTAAATGTAATTTATCAAAAGTTCAAGGGTAAAAATGAAATTATGAGAAAGTTGAGCCATAAAAGGTCTAAAATTGCCCAAAAATAGTTTACTCCCAAATTTTACCAGTAAGTAGAGAAAATTATTCTGATCAGTTTAACTCAACACAGATTTTTGATTTGAGGTCCCAATTAATTGATATGAATTCCTGAAGTTAAGAAAAATTATTGCAGTATTTTTTAGGCCTTAGAATCAGACAAACCTTTACAGTAAATTCCTATAATTAATATGAGAATTTATAAACTTGACAGAGTTAGAAAAGGAATCTTGTAGAATTTTTAAAGGAATTTGCAGTGTAATAAAATACCCGATAATTACCTTCATGAGAAGTTTCTCAGGATTTGTTCCATAAAGGTAATAGACCCATATAAAGGCCCAAAATGGTGTCCCAAAGGCACAGTAAGATGGTTGAACAATTAAGTAGGTCAGAGTCCAGAGAATCCGAAAAAGTGTGAAATTATGAAAAATGCCCCTATGTTGTAAGATTATACCAGAGGAGGTTGGAGGGTATTTTGGTCATTTTGGACAGGTAGAAAATGTCCAAGTAAGTACAGGGGTGATTAGTTAGAGCCAGTATATACTCTGATGAAGTATAAAGAGGTGTGAAATGACAATTATGCCCTTAGGGTTAATGTAGTGCAATAAAGTGCAATAAGGGTATTTTGGTAATTTCTTAGGGATAGTTGGCAGATAAATACTCAGTCTAACAATGTCAATGGTAGGAAAAACCTAAACACTAGTTTTCATGACAAAATACATATTCTGGAATATTGCAAAAATTGGGAACATAAAACAGTCTGGTTTTTGTGAAACTGCTTAGATCAATACCGGACTGGACTAGAATTTTTGCTATCAGTATTTCTACTTTTCTTTAGCCAAACACAATCCTAAATGAGGTCATGAATGGCATCATTAATGAGGCTTCTAGGGCAAGCTTGATGAAAGGTATATTATGGACCATTAGATCAAATAGTAACCAAACTAATCTTGGCCTTCCATTTCCACCCAATTTTTCTATAAATACACCCCAAATTCCGTACTTGTTTAGCAGTTTAGAAACCTTAGGGAATCTCTACCAAAATTTCTTCTAAAGCAAGAAAGAAGCATACAACTTGGAGCAACAAGAAAGGTAATTAGTTCCTTTGTTCTTGGACTTTAATCTAGCAAGTTGGCTCTTGGTTTTAAGAGGTTTTTGTGACATATTTCCCTTGATGGTACTGCTGGGCATGCTGTCCAAATGTGATAAGAATATGAGTTTTATGTTATTGATATTTTAGACAAACTTAAACAAGGTAGAATCAAGTGGTATGGGCTTGAAAATTCAAGTATACATGTAGTTAGGGTTTTGTATTCTTGGCTGCCACTATATGAATCACTATTCATGTGTTAGAATTTCATGATTTTGATGCTTCCAATGAGTTTAAAATTGAAAATTATGTGGGGATAAAGTAGAGAAACAAGTATTGGAAGCATTGGAATCAAAATGTGAATTTTTAGAAAATATGAGAGGCATTTCGGTTCTTTACAGCAGCCAAGGATGTTTTTTTATTTTGGAAATTCTGGTTTCATATTTGGATTCTACGTGAAAATTTGTGTGGGAATGAATCATGAGAATTTATTTTAGAATGATGGAAGTATAGAACATAAAATGGAAAAAGAATGGAAGTTAGTGAAAACCTAATCTTGGAATTGTTTTGAAGTTGAGTTATAACTTGATGTTACTTTGTAATGGCTAGGTTTTGACATTTGTGTGGATAGAAGACCATTTCAAGAAGAGTGTGACAATGATATCTTAAGAGGTATCAAGAATACCTAACTATAATTTCATGTTTGTTTGATTGTATGCTTGCTTGTTAGTTATGATGTTTGGTTGAGCTTAAGATTATACCATCATGATGATGATGAAGTATGAATGATTGCAACTCCTTGCAACTAATGTCATGACAATATGCATGTTAGAGTTTGCTTATGTATTATTATGAAGTAGCTCCCATCTCATGTTAACATGTTAGGCATTTAATCAATCATGCATGATATTATAGTTTGTATGACTTGCTATTGAAATTTCCATGAAATCTCATTCTTTCCATATGCATAACTATGTTATAGGTGCAGGAACATCTCAAGGAAAAAAGGTAAATATAGATGTTTGAACTTGTATAATGAGTCATGTTGATCACTTGACACTATAGGAGAATATGATGGGATGCATAGTATATTATAGTGTGGTTGTATTATGAGGTAGTAACCTTATGACGATAATTACGATGACTTAACCAACTATTTTGGACTTGGAATTTGGTATGAAAATAACTAAGATACAGAGCTTTAAATGGACACCAAAAATGTCTCAATTGGTTAAGTTTTAGACTTAATATGAGTTTTCTAAGTTGGAGATAAAATATGGAATTGAGATAAAGTGAGCGACTAGAGGTAGTGACGTTCAATCACTAATTTCATATAGTAAACGAATGAATTCTCTATGAAATTTTATGGACTTAAAGAAAACATATGTAACTTTAAATCCATAGGTAACACATTTCATTTGGACAAGTAACAAAAGAGAAATGAATTTTTGAATTTAAGGCAAAGAAGCTGGAACTTCCAGATTTACCAAATGAACAGTATTTTTCAACGAATAAACTGATTTCATTTAGATAATGAAACATCAGTTTTATATTTTTCCTTCAAAGTTAAATGAAAGAGTTTCTATTAGAAATTAAATCACTTTATTTTGATGTTTCTATATTTAATTATCAATTTTTAAAATTAGGTATGTATTCTGGATTACCAAATGAACAATACCTGTGAACAGTATCCGAGAAGAAATTTCTTGAAAATTCATATTTCTAAAGCAAAGGGATATTTAATTAGTTCAAGTCACTTCCAACTGAGTATAATTGAGGTTGAAAATAAGGATACGACATGGAGAAACCAACCTATCCTTCAATTTTTCAAAAGCCTCTTTGCAATCAGCAGAAAAAAATAAATTCAGTGTCCTTTTGAAGGAGTTTTGAGAGTGGCAAAGCAATTTTATTAAAGTCTGTGATAAATCTTCTATAAAATCCAACATGCCCCAGAAAAAATCGAAGTTCTTTTAAAGTTTTAGTGTAGGACAATGAGGAAATGACTTCAATTTTCGCTTTATCCACCTCAATCCCCTTGCTAGATATAAGATGTCCAAATAGTATTCCATGATCAACCACGAAATGGCACTTTTCAAAGTTCAAAACCAATTTTTTCTCAATACATCTAGCAAAGATGCTATCAAGGCTTTCTAGAGACTCATCAAAAGAATTTCCATATACAGTAAAATCGTCCATGAACACATACATGTATTTTTCAATTGAATAAGCAAATATAGAAATCATACAATGCTAAAATGTGCCTGGAGCATTACACAAACTAAATGGCATTCTTTTATAGGCATATGTACCAAAGGGACATGTAAATGTGGTCTTTTCCTGGTCCCTTGGGTCTATTAGGATCTGGAAATATCCTGAATATCTATCTAGGAAATAATAATATCTTTTCCCTACTAATCTCTCAGGCATTTGATCAATAAAAGGTAAGGGAAAATGATATTTCCTAGTATAATCGTTTAACTTCCGATAATCAATACAGACCCTCTATGAATTTTTCACTCTAGTAGGCATCAATTCATTGTTCTCATTCTTGACTACTGTCAACACGCTCTTTTTAGGCACTACATGCATAGGAGATACCCATTCACTATCTAAAATAGCATATATGATTCATTCCTTTAATAATTTACTAATCTCCTTTCTAACCACATTAGATATCAATGGATTTAATCTTCTTTGGGGTTATTTAATTGGCTTGGAGTCTTCACTCAGCAAAATCCTATGGGTACAAACAGTGGCATATATCACTTTTATATAAGCTAATTGCCAACCCAAGGCCTCTCTATTCTTTCTAAGCACATTTACTAACCTAGACTCTTCACTAACAGTCAAAGAACTAACAATTATGAATAGCAATTTTGAGTTTGGCTCAAGGTAAGTATACTTTAGGTTAGAAGGTAAATCTTTTAACTCTAATTCTAGGGGTTAGAGAATGGAGGGAATCAAATTGGGGGAATCATTTAAATTAGAAATACTTCCTTTTGTAGATCCTTGGAGGTTGCTCATATATGATTCATTAGGATATTTCATCTTGATTGTAGTCTCTTCAGGGGTTATACCCAGCCTATGTTGGTCCATAGCTGTAGTATAGTTGAGATCAGACTCTCTAATTCTTGTATCACTATTTAAGGTCAAATCATTTAAGGTATGGGATGTTACTTGGGAATGATAATGAGGTTGAGAAGAGTTAGAATGTATTGGCCCTTTAACCAAAATAGTAGAGTGAGGAACTGAAGGAGTTTGGAGTTCCCTGGTTGCGTCTGACATTTCTGGTCCTGACCTTTCAGCTTCTCGTCATGACTCCAGTTGGCAGGGTGTGTCTTTGGAACTTGTTGTCATGACCTGTTCATCTTTTAGTAGCGACTTGGGGTCACAGAAAGTCTATCCCTCAGAAGATTGATGTTTAGTCGTGACATCTTTATCTTCGTGTTGTTACTGATAGTCTCTGGAGTTTTGTGTCGTAAACTTAAAGCCATTTGGTCTCGACTCAGCTTCACATTGAGTCTCAGATTGATGTTTAGTCACGACTTGGAGATCATTTAGTTGTGACCTTGGGCCACAGAAACTTGACCTTTCTTTAATTGATGCACTTCCATCTCCCAGAACATCTTAGGATCCTGCAAAATCACTCAACAAACCTTTTATAAACGCATTATCTCTATCATTATCATGAAAACTCAATTCATGTTCATCCCTAGTCTCTTCAACAGCATAATTAATGGCATTCAAAGCAGTAAAAGCAGGATTATCAGAAGGAAATTTCATTGCTTCATTCATGTTGAAGGTTACCACATGCTCTCCAACTTCTATTGTGATGGAACTACGCTTCATACTAATGATGGTCTAGAAAGTTTGGAGGAAAGATCAGCCTAGGATCAAAGTGCTGTCATTTACTAACTCATTGGACATGTCCAAAACATAAAAATTAACTGGAAATACTAAGTCCTTGACCTGCACTAGAATATCCTCAAGGATTCCCTTAGGATATCTAATTGACCTATCAGCTAACTGGAGCACTACGCTTGTGTCTTTAAGATTGTTGGTACCAAAGACTTGATATACCAACCAAGGTATTACATTAATGGCTGCCCCTAGATCTAGTAAAGCTCCCTTAATAGGAACATTTCCTATAGTATTTGGGATTGTGTAGCATCCTGGGTCTTGGTACTTAACTGGTAATTCAGCCTTAAAGAGTGATGACACATTAGCACTCACCTGAATTCTCATAAGAGGCCTAAACTTTTTATCAACACACAATTCTTTCAAAAATTTTGCATATTTAGGGTTTCTCTTGTGAAACTCAACATACAAGATGTTTATTTCTAACTTATTGAATAGAGTATAAGCATCTTTTGCAAAATCAGGGTCAATTTTTTTTCTTTTCAGCAAAGTAAGAGTTAGGAAAAGGGAGATCTTTTATACTTACCTCCTTACCTTTGTGCATAGAGGCTCCTTGCTTGTTAGACTCCGGCTTCTCCTCAGGTTGCTTTCCTTTGTAGGATGGACTTGGTATTGTTGCTGCTTCTTCTTACAGCTCTTGTATCTCAACTTGGGCTTGTGAATTCTCCTCTTGGATTGGCTTCTTCATTATAAGTTACTGTTCTTTAGCACTTTTAGATTTCCCGATTTGCATCTGTGACAGAGATGAATTCTCAAATTCAGGATCTTCCATATCTTCTTGTACTGTGTCATCTTCCTTAAAATGCACTTTTCTTCCACTTTTGAGGGATATAGCATTCAAGCCCCATGGATTAATGACAGTTTTTGAAGATATGCTGCCACTGCTCTTTCCTTGAATGTCACTCACTGTTGGAGACTTGAGTTAAGTGACTTGTGATATCTGTATTCTTGGAACTTAACTCTTCAAGTTTTCTGTGCACATCAAGTTATGGAGGTGAATTGTGAAATATCCTCATTTTTGTATGTCTCAGGGACCAAACGGTAGCATCTGGAACCACTTCCAAGGTCATTGAAGTCAAATTACATAATCTGGAATTTTACTCTTAGCGAGTATTGTTCACTGTGTAAATTCTAGTGGAGTGACCTGACTTCAAAAAATCATAACTAATTCTAGAAAAATCAAAATAGAGTGGCTCAAATTGTTACATGAAGCTAACTTAATGCTATTTTAGGTAAAAATAACTTGTTGAACACAGCTTGACCAAGTCAATATCAGTAAATGTCCAAAGTTTACTGTTCATACTACATTTTCCCCTAATTCCAGCACTTTGGTCCCAACATCTGCACTATCTAATCCCCAGCTTCTCTCCATGATTCTTCAATCCTCTCCTAACATACCTATAGGATTGGGATTACATGAAAGGGGATGAGATTCCTGGGGAAATCTCAGTAGCAAACGAAAACCATACAATATATGCAACTATATGCATGATGTTACTATGTATATACTTAATGATCATGCTTGCATCATGAGAACATACATGCTTCCATGTTAATTAATTATATCATATAGCCATAGCATAAAAAGAAATATAGAATTACTTAATCATACATGCCTCACATCATCAAGGTAAGAAAACATCACATAAAATATCCAAGCAGTATAAGCATACAAGTAGGTAAGTTTACTACCTGGCGTGTAG
The DNA here is from genome assembly GCA_037074615.1 of Leucaena leucocephala. Classification (NCBI taxonomy): domain Eukaryota; kingdom Viridiplantae; phylum Streptophyta; class Magnoliopsida; order Fabales; family Fabaceae; genus Leucaena; species Leucaena leucocephala. The sequence goes on along the minus strand of CM073526.1, from coordinate 9,842,789 downwards.
CCTTTCCTTCTAGCTCTTAGCCTTGTCTCTAAGATTCCTTCTTTTCATAAGTCAGAGCCTATACATAGCATAATAATATATTTATTATTATCCGGTATAGCTCTACTTAACTCATGCTCAACTTTGGGGTAATATCCTTAATCTGACATTCCCCTAGCTTTCTTTCCACTTTTAGCTATCTTTATTAATAGAGATATTTCTCTATTATAACTATTAAGAGCAATCCTCTACTTTATTAGAGCAGGGACTAGATAACTTACTTGTCTCATTCCTAAGGTCTGCCCATTCCCTAAGCTCCTTAGACTGCTCCTAGCTCTACCAGAACTCCTCCTTTCTTTCTCTTCCTCCCTTTCTTTCTCTCCTTCTCTCTTTCTCTCTTCTTTCTCTTATTTGGCCATGCTTGGCCGTGGCATGGAATGGGAGGGGTGGCCTATTTATAGGTGGAGGGAGGTGAAATGGATGGCTCAGATCAAATCGTGATGAATGGCCTAGATCGCTTAGCTTCCTCAAGAAGCTTTGCCTACATCATCACAATGACATCATCCTCCTTGATGACTCACTAATATAACATCATCCAATGACCCCTCAGGGGACACCTCAGGGGGTATGTGGTGAAGATAGGAGCCCTTGGGATACCTCACTAGCTGACTCAGCCTCTCCAGAGAATTCCAGAGCCTTTTCCTAGAATGAACGGATGAGATTGTGCCACGTGCCTTTTTTACTTTTTCTCCTTTTTCTAATCTCATGGCGTGTGTCCTTAACTTTTCTTCTTTTCCTATAATAATGCCATGTGGCACCTTGTGGGTCCCATGAGGACACCTTTCATGCTACCTCATGGTCTAAAGTCATATCTGATCACTTTTTCCAGTTATATCCTTAATTGGGTAACTTTACTTTATGGAAAAGCACTAAAATATTATTTTAATGCCTCTTAAACTCCATAATCCTTGGGCCTACTTTTTTTGGGCTCTTGGATTTCTATCTTGGGTTTTTAAGGAAGCCCAAACACTCTGGTGGCTCGGTTCCCAAGAAACACCTCTTACTTTTCTATTATGCCCATCGGGACTTTCACTATTTTCCCTAAATTTTCACTTTCTTGCAGTTTAGTATCTAAACATCATTTGTATGCTTCTGGGACTCCTGCATAATAGGGCCTAGTAGCCTTCCTTTTTTAGGTTACATACTGGGCTTCCAGGCCTAAAAATTGGGATATGACAAATTGACCGTCATTCTCTTTGAGCTTGTTATCTATATTGGTCATTCTACCATCCATATTATTCATTTATGCAACCATACTCTTCAACAATTGAGAAGTCTCATCTGGCCTTGATGTTAATAAGGTGAAAGCATGAGCTGGAACTACAGACCTTATATTATTCTGGTAGTTGCTTGAGGAAGCATTACCTCCTTGGAATTGATTTGGCTTATCACCCCACCTAAAGTTTGGGTAGTTTCTCTAACCAGGGTTGTATGTGTTGGAGTATGGATCTCTCTTTTGGTATTGATTGTCTCTCCCTTGATACATTGCTACCAATTCTTCATACTATCTGTCACATGTACTAGTAGCATGTATCATTGAACCGCATGATTCATATCCTGTAACCAAGGCTTGTGAGATATCCACTACATGAACTTGTTTTGTGGAATGCAACTCTCTTTCAATCAAATTCATCATCTTCTCCATTCTGTTTCCCAAGGCTGCTATTTCAACTAAGATCACATTTGAATTACATGAAGAAGATGTTGGCATTCTCCTTGGATCCCTTGTCTGATGGTCTTCATTGGCCATTTTTTGGAATAACTCCCAACTTACTTGTGGAGTCTTATCTCTCAAGGATCCATTTGCTGCAGCATTCAAGGAAACCTAATTATGAGAAAGTAGACCATAAAAGCAAAGGTCTACTAAATGAGCCTTGGTCATGTGGTGGTGAGGGCATTGAGCCAACATGTTAAGAAACCTCGTCCAATACTCGTGTAAATATTCTCCATCATATTATAGAATATTAGTGATCTTCTTCATTTGAGTGGTCTTTGAAGCTGGGAAAAACTATTCAAGATACGTTGATTTTAGCTGATCCCATATAAGAGTGGAGAAATGAGTTGTCAAATTGTATAGCCACTCCTTAGCTTTCCCTTCTAAGGTAAAATGGAAACACCTCCTTAAGAGGTCATCCAGTGCAGTCATTGCAGGCTTCATTGAAGAACATATCATATGCAGGGTTTGTAAGTGCCTGTGTGGACATTCTCTTGCAAAATCATGAAATTTAGGTAAGGCTGCAATCAAAGCTTTTTTAATCTCAAAATTAGCTTCTTCAGTATATAAACCATAAGGATTATAATTCACATGCAAATGATTGATTTCCCTCACACTTATATTATCTTCTGCATCCATTGGTTTTTCATTTTCTCCATTCCCATTATGCCCATTATGATTGATATAAACCATATTCAGTTTAGTTTCAGACACTGGAATACTATAGGAGAAACTAGATTTTGCTTTTTCTTCTCTAAATTTCCTAAATTCTCTCTTTAGTTTCCTAAGTCTTCCCTCAATTTTAGGTTCAAAAGGCACTAATGGTTTAGTTCTTTTACACATGCAATGTAGAAAACAATAGATAATAATCAATGTAATCAGTCAGAGTCAGTCACGGAAGTTACACAGTAGAAAATTTTCATTTAGTCGCGACTAAGGTGTGTTTTAGTTGTGACTCAATATCATAGAGGGTAGTAGTTGCGTCTGGTTTTCACATAGTATATGATATTTCAAAGATTACGTTTAGGACTCGCTATGGACATTTTGAATTCTTAGTGATGCCCTTTGGTCTGACGAATGCGCCTGCAATTTTCATGGATTACATTAACAGAATCTTTAGGCTTTATCTAGATCAGTTTGTGGTAGTCTTCATTGATGATATCTTAGTGTACTCCAAATCGGCTGCAGAGTATGAAGAGCATTTGAGGATTGTTCTTAGTACTCTTAAAGACAAATGACTCTATGCTAAGCTTAGTGAATGCGAGTTTTGGCTTCAAGAAGTCAAATTTCTCGGTCATGTCATATCCCACAAAAGGGTAGCTGTAGATCCTAGCAAAGTTGTAGTAGTGCTAAGCTGGGAACAACCAAGGATAGTGACAGAGATCAGAAGTTTTTTGGGCTTAGCAGGGTATTACAGAAGATTTATTAAGGACTTTTCTCAAATTGCTCTGTCGTTAACCAAGCTGATAAGAAAGAATCAGCAGTTCAAGTGGGATGAGAAGTGTGAGGCTAGTTTTCATGAACTAAAGCAGAGATTAACCACGACTACTGTTCTGATTATTTCAGACCTGACTCAAACTTATGTAGTCTATACTTATGCTAGCAAGCTAGGGCTGGGATGTGTGCTGATGCAGCAGGGATGAGTGGTAGCCTATGCTTCTCGACAGTTAAAGCCACATGAAGAGAATTATCCCACTCATGATCTAGAGCTTGCAGCGGTAGTTTATGATCTCAAGATATAGAGGCACTACTTATATGGAGCTACTATAGAACTATACTGTGATCATAAAAGCCTGAAGTATTTACAAGATCAGAAAGAATTGAACATGAGGCAACAGAGATGGATGGAATTTCTGAAGGATTATGATTTCCAGATCAAATACCATCCAGGAAAACTAATGTAGTGGCCGATGCATTGAGCAGAAAGTTGGTGCAGGTTGCTAGTCTCATGATCAAAGAGCTAGAACTGATAAAAGATGTTTGAGATTGGAGTCCTCTATATCAAATATATAACATCCTCCTTTTCTTATATCTTAGGGACCATTCAGTAGCATTTGGAACCACTTCTAGGGCCATTGAAGTCAAATCATACAATCTGGAATTTTACTCCTAGTGAGTACTATTCACTGTGTAAATTCCAGCAGAGTGACCTGACTTCGAAAAATCATAACTAATTCTAGAAAAATTGAAATGGAGTGGTTCAAATTGATACACGAAGATAACATAATGATATTTCAGGAAAAAATAACTCGTTGACCACACCTTGACCAAGTCAACGTTGGTCAATGCTCCGAAAACACTGTTCATCCAGCGTCCTGTCCCTGATTCCAGCATTCTGGTCCCAACTTTGATAAATCATATCTTTATGTGTAGACATCCAAATGAGACATTCTATATATCAAATCAAAGCTTGACATGTCTAATATTTACTGGGAAAATATCATACATTTATTCAATCATTTACTAGTTATAATTACAGCTCAAATGTCACTGCCTCAATCACGAGTTACTGTTCATAATGACAATTTCCAGCAATTGTACATACATGAATCACATATCAATCATGCTAAGCAATTAACATCTCTTCATGCATCTTTATCTCCTCCATCTTGAGAAGACCTGCTGTAATTGGATTGATATGGAAGGGGTAAGATTTCTGGGGAAATCTCAGTAGCAAACAACACCAAACAATGCATGCATTAATGTGAATACTTGTGCGTGCTTGTGAAAGTGTTAACATCACATAATGTGCATGCTCCCATGTTACATATGAAATAAAATTGGCCAAAGTAATCATAGGAATAGAGCTTCATAAATAAGCACATGTTCAACATAATTCAACAAAGCCATAGCACATCAAGCATAACATTCAATGCATACAAGTTTAGGATAAGTTCACTACCTAACATGTAGCTTTTCTTCTAGCTCTTAGCCTTTGATCTAAGGTTCATTCTTTCCATAGGTTATAGACTATACATAGCATAATAATATCTTCATTATTACTCTATCAGTATAGCTCTATTTAACTCATGCATAGCTAGGGGTAATATTCTTACACTGACATTCCCTTGGCTTCTTTCTACTTTTAGCTACCTTTATTAATAGAGATATTTCTCTATTCTAACTACTAAGAGAAATCCTATACTTTATTAGAGCAGGGACTAGATAACTTTCTTACCTCATTCCTAAGCTTTGCCCAGTCCCTCGGCTCCTCATACTACTCCTGGCTCCACCAGAACTCCTTCCTTTCTTTCCTTCTCTCTTTCTCTCTTTTCCTCTTCTTTCTCTTCCTTTTCTTGCTAGATCCGTGGTGTGCCTTGAAATGGGATGGGAGTGGCCTATTTATAGGTGAGTGGAGGTGGAATGAATGGTCCAGATTGATTCATGATGAATGGCTCAGATTGCTTGCTTCCTCAAGAATCTTTGCCTGTATCATAACGATGACATCACCCTCCATGATGACTCACCACTCATGACATCATCTAGGACACCTCAAGGGACACCTCAAGGGTATATGTGGTGAAATGTGGGGCCCTTGGGACACCTCACCAGCTGACTAAGCCTTTCCAGAGAGTTCCATAGTCTTTTCCCTGAATGGACGGCCGAGATCGTGCCATGTGTCCTCTTGCTTTTTCTCCTTTTTCTCTAATCATGCCATGTGTCCTTTGCTTTTCCTCTTTTACTGTAATCATGCCATGTGGTGCATTATGGGCCCCATTTATGTCCTCTCATGATTCTAGATCACTTTACCCAGTTCTATCTTGGACCGGGTCACTTTACTTTATTGAAAAAGTACTAAAATAATATTTTAATGCCTCTTGGGCCCACATTACTCTTGGGCTACGTTTTTGGGTATTTAAATATCATATTGGGTTTCTAACCAAGCCCAAGCACTCTAGTGGCTCGGTTCCCAAGGAACATCCTTAGCAAATTACCATAATACCCTTAGTTCCTTTTTAATACTTATAGGAGTACTGCTATATTTCTATACCTTACCAGAGTATCTCTTGACTCTGGTCAGCTATCCAGATACCCTTTCTTAACTATCTAACCTTAGTCAAACGATCACAATATCCTTCGTCTGACTCTGACTCTGACTCAATGACACAACACAGTGGCATACCTTCAGTGGCATTTTCGTAATTCTTCATTTTTCTCAGTCTTTATTAGCCCTGGCCCACATATTTATCTAAAAATATCATTGGGTTTATAAGGTTGCATTCTGGATCCTCTGTATGATCCCCTATATTCATGGGCTCAATTCCCGAGAAATTCCCCTGAAACCTATTTATCGGATCTTTTAATCTACTGTAAATTCTGTAGTAAATTCTACAGAACTCCTTTTTGAGCTCTGTGAGTTTCAGAAATTCTTATATTAATCATAAGAATTTACTGCCATATTTTATCTGATTATAAGGTATAGAGAATATTGTATTAATTTTTCTTCTCTTCAGAAATTAATATAAATATTTTGGGACCTCATATCAAAACTTTGTGTTGCATCAAACTGATTAGCATAATTTTCTCTATTTATTGAGACCTCTTCTCAACAGGGTCTAGTAGCATCCCTTTTTTAGGCTATATACTGGGCTTCAAGGCCTAAAAATTGGGATATGAAAAAATACAATTAGCAGAAAGTTCTTATGGAGGAACACAGATTAAAGCTTTTATTGAGGATGAGATAAAAAAGGCTCAGGAGCAAGATAGACTCGCTGAGATTTTCAAAGGTAAGCTGGAAAGAGGGGAAACTAAAAACTTTGATGTGTCCCAAGATAGATTACTACGATTTTGGGGATGACCATATATTCCCAGGCAATGGGATTGAGAGAGAAGATCCTAGAGGAGGCACATAAAAGCAAGTATACAGTACATTCAGGTATAACCAAGATGTATCATGACATTAGAAGTTTATTTTGGTGGCCTGGATTGAAGAAAGATATTGTAAATTATGTGTCCAAATGATTGACATGTCAAAAGGTGAAAGTTGAGCACCAGAAGCCAGCAGAGAAATTACAACCACTAGAGATACCTGAGTGGAAATGGGACAGCATTGCCATGGATTTTATTGAAGGACTGCCCATGACTCCTACTAAGCATGATGCTATATGGGTGGTAATTGACTGATTAATGAAGTCCGCTGATTTCCTGGCAATCAATAAGAAGGATTCTCTTGGTCAGCTGGCAAAACTATATGTAAAAAAGATTGTTAGACTACATGGTATTCCTAGTAGTATCTAAAAGAATGATCCAAACACTTGAGGATATGTTGAGAGCTTGTGTCTTGGATTTTAAAGGGAGTTAGGATATCCATCTGCTGTTGATAGAATTTGCCTATAACAACAGTTAACAGGCTAGTATTCAGATGGCCCCTTTTGAAGCACTCTATGGACGGAAGTGTAGATCTCCCTTATGCTAGGTGGAGTTGAGCGAAAGGAGGATGTTTGGTCCTGACATAGTAGACCAGACAGTAACACAGATCGATAAAATTAGAAAAAGGTTGTTGATGACTCAAAGCAGATAGAAAAGTTATGCTGATATTAGGAGAAAGTCATTGGAGTTTGAAGAAGGAGAGCATGTATTTCTTAAGTTAACTCTGATTACAGGAGCTGAACGATCAATCAAAGTAAAGAAGCTGCATCCTAGATACATTGGGCCATTTCAGATCCTCTCAAAAGTAGGATCAATGGCTTAAAAATTAGCTCCTCCTCCACATCTCTGCAAGATTCATGATGTATCCCATATTTCCCAATTAAAGAAGTATGTTCTAGATCCATCACATGTGATTGAGCAGGATAATATTGCACTACGAGATGACCTGACTTATGAAGTTGGACTAGTACAGATTGTAGATAGAAAGGTCAAGCAGTTACGAAATAAGCAAATCCCTCTAGTTAAGGTGGTCTGGAAGGGATTAACAGAGAGTGAAGCTACCTAGGAAGCAAAGGAAAAGATGAGAGAAATATACCCTGAATTATTTCCTTAGTGTATATGTAATGTAAATTTTGAGGACAAAATTTATTTTAAGGGGGAGAGAAATGTTATATCCCCAATTTCCTGACCTGATGTAGCTGTACAGTTTATCTGAAATGGATATGAGTTTCTTGGAATAAACTGTATCAGATTGAGAAAGGAAAGGGAAGGATTAATAACTAAGGAAAGAATAGGGACCAAAACGCAAATTTAAAAGTTTGAAGACAAAAAGTTGAAGTAGAAATAAAAGGAGGGACCTAAATGCAATTAATGAAAAGTTCATGGACTAAAGTGCAATTAATCAAAAGTTAAGGCACCTAAGTGTAAATATGGAAAAGTTGAGCCAAAACAGGCCAAAAATGCCCAGAATCAGATTAGACCCAAATTTTACTAGTAGATAGACAAAAATATTCTGGTCAGTTTAATGCAACACATAATTTTGATTTGAGGTCCCAATTAATTGATATAAATTCCTAAAGTTGGAAGGAATTATTACAATATTTTTTAGATCTTAGAATCAGATGAGACCTTACAGGAAATTCATATATTTAATGTAAGAATTTATAAAATTGACAGAGTCAGAAAAGGAATCCTAGAGAAACCATACAGGATTTTACAGTGAAATAAAATACTCGATAAATAGGATCTGGAGAGTTGTATTGTGAATTGGGACATAAAGGCAATACAGGTAGTTAGCCCATACCAAGGCCCAAATGGTGCCATCATGAGCACATTAAGGTGACTGGACAGTTAAGTGGGCAAGATACCAGAGCAATCTAGGAAAAGTGCGAAATTATGAAAATGCCCTTGGATGCCCATATTGTACCAGTGATTAGTAGAGGTCATTTTGGTCATTATAGATAGGCCAAAAATATGAGACATAGTATAAATATGATTATTTAGAGTCAATATATGCCCTGAGGTAGTATAAAGAGGGGTGAAATGACAATTATGCCCTTAGGGTTAGTACAGTGTAAGAAAGGATACCAAGGGTATTTTGGTCATTTTTCAAGGGATGGATGGCAGATAAATCTTTATTATATCATTTTCAATGGTATGAGAAGCCTATACATTAATTTCCAGGACATAATACATATCCTAGTATATTATAAAAAAAATAGGAATAGAACACAGTTCAGTTGTGGTGAAACTGCTCTGATCGGTATCGGATTGGACTGGATTTTTTTTAGAAGTTTCCTTACATGGGAAGCACACCACCTAACCCTCTTAGGTGTCCCATGAGCTGTCCCACATGATGTCATAATTATTTTGTTTAGAAAAAGTTAAATCTAACATTAAATGTGAGCCTTTAGATCAAATAGTAACCAAATCAATCTTGGCCATCCATTTCAACCCAAATTTCTCTATAATTACCCCACCTATTCAGATCACTTCGGCATGCATGGTGAACCATAGGGAAACTCTTGCAAAATTTCCATTCAACCAAGAAAGAAGCAACCAAAGTGAAGTAACAAGCAAGGTAATCATCTCCCTTGATCTTGAGCTTTGTTCTAGCAAGTTAGCTCATGGTTTTAAGGGATTTTTGTACCATATTTCCCTTATGGTTTCTGATGTAAGTCCTGCTCATATATGGTTAAAATATAAGTTTTATGTTATGGATAGTTTAGACAAGCTTAAACAAGTTAGAATCAAGTGGTATAAGCTTGGGAATTCAAGTATGTTTGGATTTAGGGTTTTGTATTCTTGCTGGTACTGTACATGGAACTGTTAATATGATGGAATTTCATGATTTTGATGCTTCCAATGAGTTTAAAATGGAAAATTGTGTGGGGATAAAGTAGAACAAGTATTGGAAGCATTATAATCAAATTGTGAATTTTTGGAAAAAGGGACATCCATTTCGGTTTGGTACTGTAGCAATTGGTATGTTTTGATTTTTGAAATTATGATTTCATATTTGTATTCTACATGAAAAATTATGTGGAAATGAACCATGAGAATTTATTTTGGAAAGATGGAAGTAGGAAACATAAAGTAGAGAAAGAAAGGGAGTTAGTGAAAGCCTAGTCTTGGATTTGGTTTGAAATTGAGTTGTAACTTGATATTATTTTGTAATGGCTAGGTTTTGACATTTGTGAAGGAAGGAAATCATCCCAAGAAGGTCTTGACTAAGATAGCTAAGACGTAGCAATGATACCTAACTATAACTCATGTTTGTTTAATTGTTTTGCTTGCTTGTTGATTATGATGTTTGGTTGAGCTTGAGCTTATGTCATCATGTTATGATGAAGTATGAATGATTGCAACTCCTTGCAAGTTATGTCATGACAATATGCATGTTAGAGTTTGCTTATGTACTATTATGAAGTAGCTCCCATCACATGATAACATGTTAAGTATTCAATTATTCATGCATGATATTATGGTTTGTGTAACTTGCTATTGGGATTTTCATGAAATCTCATTCCTTCCACATGCATAACTTTGTTTTAGGTACTGGATCCTCTCAAGGGAAGAGAGTAATTGTTGATGATTAAGTTTGTATACAAGTTATATGACTTACATGACACTATGGGATGATATGCTAGTATGTATGGTGTATGTTTCTGTAACCCTGTTTTGAGGCCGTGGTGATGTGACAATATTTATGACGTTTAAATTGATGACTTTTAGACTGAACTTGGTATGATTAAAGTTAAGATACATAGCTTTAAATGAACACCAAGAATGCCACATTTGGATAAGTATCCGAATTGTTATGATTTTCCAAAGTTGGAAGTAAGATCTGGAATTGAGATAAAACGAGTACTGAGAGGCAGTGACGTTGACGCAATGATTTCATATATCAAATAAACGAGTTTTTCTATGAAATTTTATGAGCTTAAGTAGGACATCTAGAGATTCAAATCTATAGGTAACACAGTTCATTTGGATAAGTAACCAAAGAGAAATGAATTTTTCAAATTAAGCAAAGAAACTGGAACTTCTAGATTTTACCAAATAAATAGTGATTTTTAACCAATAAACTGATTTCATTTGGACTAGAAAACCTCAGTTTCATATTTTTCTCTCAAATATTTATGAAAGAGATTTCATTAGAAATTGGAATCACATTATTTCAATTTTTCTACAATTAATTATGAATTTTCAAAGTAGGGTACATGTTTTAGAATTACCAAATGAACAGTAAAAGTGAACAGTCCCCGAGAGCAAATCTTTTGGAAATGGATGTTTTCAAAGCAAATGATCATGTAATTGGTTCCAATCACTTCTAGTGGAGTATAATTGAGGTTAAAAGTAAGGATGTGACAATTCAAAGACCAAGTCCATTGGTTAAGATGAAGGAAAGTAATGAGATTAATGTTCGAGAAGAAGTTATATTAGTTAAAGTGAGTTTAATGCTCAAGGAAGTTAGATTGTAATGGATGAATGATTATGTGATTTTAGGAATTGATTGATATGCTCCAAGAGAGGCAGCCACATGTTCAAGAAAAGTGAGAAGAAAGAAGCAAGATAAAGTGGAAGAAAGTCAAGTGTATAAGGTAGTAAACTTATCCTAAACTTGTATGCATTGAATGTTATGCTTGATTGTGCTATGGCTTTGGTGAATTGTGTTGCAAATGTGTTTATGTATGAAGCTCTATTTCTATTATTACTTTGGCTAATTGTATTTCATATGTTACATGGAAGCATGAACATTACACAATGATAACACTTTCACAAGCAAGCACAAGTAGTTACATTAATGCATGCATTGTTTAGTAATGTTTGCTATTGAGATTTCCCCAGAAATCTCATCCCTTTCCATGTAATCCTAACCCCACAGGTTTGTTAATGATGAAAGAGGATTGAAGAAGCATGAAGAAAAGCTAGGGATTGGATAGTGTATATGTTATGTGATTATTTATTAAATGTATTATTGCTGTATGACCAATATGAGCAGTGAGGGTCATGATGTAATGAAAAATAGTAAATGATGGAATAAATGTATGAAATTTTACATCCATTTATATGACATGCCAAGCTTCATTTTGACAGCAAGAATGCTTTATTTGGATGTCTGTACAAAGAGAACTGATTTTCCAAATTAAGGGACCAGAATCGGTTTCCAGGATTTTTGACCAAATAAACAGTAAATTTGGTGAAAAAACTATATTAATTGGCTGATCATTTGTTATGGGAATTATTTTTCCCTTAAAATTCAAGATGTTATCTTCACATATCTTTTTGAACCACTTCATTTTGATTTTTCTAGAATTAATTATAATTTTTTGAAGTTCATTGCATAATCTAGAATACTATATGAACAGTAACCTGAGAAAGAGTAAAATTCCAGATTTGGTTAATGGACTTCCAAGGTCTTGTAAGTGGTTCTAAATGCTACTGAATGGTCCCTAAGATGTATAAAAGTAAGGATGTTATATTTTGATATCAGAGCAAAAGTTTCTGGCATGATTTAAGATAGTTCCTAAACCCTAACTCTAAATAGTAAGTGTTTTGTTTAGTTAGGGTATGTATTGGGATAGTTAGCATTACTTAATTCAGCAAATGTTACAGGAGTAGTATAACATCCTCCTTTTTATACATCTTAGGGACCAAACAGTAGCATCTGGAACCACTTCCAAGGTTGTTGAAGTCAAATTACTCAATCTGTTTACAAGGCTAACTATAAAGTCACTTTATAGTGTACTTCTTAATACATATTTCTCATAATGTATCTCATTATGTACTTTTCATAGCATATCTCATTACATATCATTTATGCCGTATCATGGCATATCTGGCCACATATGGCGATATCATAGTCTATCTGGCCTTGTCATAAAACATTCTCTTAAAATATTGCTAGCCGTTACAAATATTTCTTTTCAAATCCATTTCATTTGGACTTGACATAAGGGTTCTATTCTCTTTCTGTTCATAACCCTTTCTAACTTTTCATAGCTCTTTCTATCATCTTACATAACTCTAGGTACATATATGCCAACCTCTTGTGGCATTCAAACCTCTTTCATTACTTCCCAGGGGGTCACCCATCATTGGGCTACTCTTGCCTGAGCACGCTTAACTGAAATGTGCAGATATAAATCTGAAGCACAGATGCTTACAGGCTCAAACCCTGGTACTCTACTATCTTAGACCCATCTTATGCTATCTCTCTTGGGTCTATCTGGCCTTCTAATCTCTTTATCCTCATCTGGAGGATCTATCTGTCTTTTATTCTCTATAATCTTATCGTAAGGATCTCTTTATTTGACCCTTTCTCATATCTTATGAGATTTGCTCATAACTCCTTGGTACTCAGGATTAATAACTTTAACTTTGATCACTCAGTTCCTGTATGTGTAAGGAGATTTTGAGTTCAGTCCCTGATAGTAATAAGGCTATCTAACATCATGGGTACTCTCTCTGTTATGAGCTAACCAACTTGTGAAGCTTTTGTACCTTAACTTTTCCTTGGTATTCGTCCTTCCAAAGACATACTGTACTTATGGCTCAATACTTTCTCTCTCTAGGCCAGGTCTACTGTGACCCTCGGGATCTACTGTGATCAATCGTAAGCCTCTTCAGGATCTAACTGTGACCCTGGAATTCTATTCTCTGGAAGCCATACCAGGATCTAACTGCAATCCTCCAGAATCTACTGTGACTCTGTTGTACTGTATTCTCATCTCTGGAAGATCTAGACCAACGGACAAAGTTACAAGGTCAATCACTTCTACATAGTTGTTAACTCAATAGATAATTCCCCTAAAATGATCACATAAGCCAATATTATCTATCAGGACTTTACTCATTTCCTCGATCACTCAGGAACTTCTCATACCATTCTCATCTTTCATAACTTTACTATACTCTTTACTGTAGAGAGCTACACAGGCTCTACTATGCACATATCTATCATCATCTATTCGTCTCATCAGAGGGACCTTACTCTATCTGAGTTATACTGTCCCATCTCTTGACTTTATTTCAAAAGCAATCCTTTTTCTATTGCAAGAGCAATCTAGCTCTATTGCAACAATACTAACTTATGTCTTTACTGCTCTTTCTTAGAGTTGTACCATCTTTCATACATGCTTCTCTTTTCATTTCACTTTCATCACTTATATACCTTACCCTTGAAGGGATATATCCTGAGTATCGTAATCATCTATCTGTAGATTCACTATTAATCATCATCTTAATCTCATTACCTATCATTGTCTGATCATATTGCCCAAATCCCAAACATTCATTTAGGAATCGGAAATAACTATTTATCTGACTTAGGCTGCCACATTACCCTCTTACTAGGGTATAGACTCAACCCTTCATTACCCTTTCTTACATAGGGAACATGAGAGTCACTTTATCTTTAAAACTGTGGCTACATTTCTCTTTATCAGTCTAAGTCTACTCTAGACTAGACTGTGATTCCTCTATCTTGGGAACATCAGCGGCCCATCTTGTCTCTAACTTTAGGCCATGTGCTAGGATTATTCCTAGGCAAGCCTTATTCTTTTGTTCAGAAAACACTAGCTGAACAAATTCATTCATAATGTAGATCTACTCACATAGAGGATCTACTTCTGAACATCATCTAACCTTTCACATCTCCTTACTTTATACTATCTGGCTTGATCATGCTTTGTACCAATCCTCTAGTTGATTAATTTTAACCAGGTTGGTACCTTCATTTACTATAACGTCTGACATTTTCCCTTGACCTGGGACTGGTCAACTTCTGTCTCTATTCATAGAGGAAACTGCACCCCAGACGTTGTCCTGCTTAGTCCAACCACATTGTGCTAAGAAACACGAGACCTCAGCGGTAACGGCTGACTAAGACTAGCCACTTCCTTGAAGATTACCTCGTACCGCTGTAAGTTATGGGGTACTATTCTATCTATCTAGGTGTCACTATCTCTTGTCTAAATCATTCTCTAGGTAGTAAACATCATCCCCATATCTCATACTAGGGAGGAAACCTCTGTAGTTCACATCTCTAACTTTTTAAGTGTTAGTCTATCTACTCCAGAGCATCACTGAGCCAAAACCTCTATAGTTCACATCTCTAACATCCTTACTTTTAAATCACTTAGGGACCATTCAGTAGCATTTAGAACCACTTACAAGACATTGGAAGTCCATTAGCCAAATCTGGAATTTTACTCTTTCTCGGGTTACTGTTCATATGGTATTCCAGATTACACAATGAACTTCAAAAAATCATAATTAATTCTACAAAACTCAAAATGAAGTGGTTCAAAAAGCTACATGAACATAACATCTTGAAGGTTAAGGGAAAAATAATTTATAGACCAAATTATTATCCAATTTATACAGTTTATTCGTTGAAGTTTACTGTTCATTTGGTCAAAAACTCTGGAAACAGATTCTGGTCCCTTACTTTGGAAAATCGTTTCTCTTGATATACACATCCAAATGACACGTTCTACCTATGAATTTAAAGATCTGGGTGTGTTCTACATGCTCATAAAATTTCGTGAACTAATTCCTTCATTTGCTAGGTCAAACTGAAGCCACAACAAAACTGCTTCAGGACCTACGTTTTTACCATTTCAGTTTCTTTTCTTTCATTTCCAATAATTGTTTCAGCATGCACAAGTTATCAAATAAGCTTCTTAACATTTATATACAACATGTACATATGCCATAATTATTACAATAGTTTCATCACATAAATGGACACCTTACATGGCATTTACATACATAGACAATTTATAGTATATGCTAAAATCTCAATACTTCACTTCCTTTCTTCCATTCTTTAGCTCTTCTCCATGCATACATTATCCATCATGCTTGACCTAAATTGGTTGGTTATGGGAGAGTGAGATTCTAGTGAATCTTAGTAGCAAATATTACCACTTAAATATGCAAGATGGATGCTAATGCATGATATGTAATTTCATTAAACTTTCTTTAGTTAGTGACATGCTATCATGCTATATACTTTTACATAAAGTGCATGGCCATGGAAAACATGTTATTTACAATACATTCAACATCATTTATCATTTCACAACATCATTCAAATAACATATACATGTCAACACATAAGCATACCACATCAAGCACATAAAGAGATAAGTTCACTACCTGACATGTAGCTTTCCTTCTAGCTCTTAGCCTTTGCTCTAAGGTTCATTCTTTCCATAGGTCAGAGCCTATACATAGCATAATAATATCTTCATTATTACTCTATCAGTATACCTCTATTTAACTCATGCATAGCCAGGGAAAATATCCTTACTCCGACATTCCTCTAACTTTCTTTCTATCTATAGCTAACTTTATTAATAGAGATATTTCTCTATTCTAACCATTAAGAGCAATCCTCTACCTTATTAGAGCAGGGACTAGATAACTTTCTTACCTCATTTCTAAGCTTTGCCCAGTCCCTCAGCTCCTCAGACTGCTCCTGGCTCCACCAGAACTCCTTCCTTCCTTTCCTTTCTTTCTTTCCTTCTCTCTTTCTCTCTTTTCTTCTTCTTTCTCTTCCTTTTCTTGCTAGATCCGTGGTGTGCCTTGGAATGGGAGGGGATTGGCCTATTTATAGGTGAGAGGAGGTGGAATGAATGGTCCAGATTGATTCATGATGAATGGCCCAGATTGTTTGCTTCCTCAAGAAGCTTTGCTTGCATCATCATGATGACATCACCCTACTTGATGACTCACCACTCATGACATCATCTAGGACACCTCAAGGGTATATGTGGTGAAATGTGGGGCCCTTGGGACACCTCACCAGCTGACTCAGCCTTTCCAGAGAGTTCCAGAGTCTTTTCCCTGAATGGACAGCCGAGATCGTGCCACGTGTCCTCTTGCTTTTTCTCCTTTTTATCTAATCATGCCATGTGTCCTTTGCTTTTCCTCTTTTATTGTAATCATGCCATATGGTGCATTGTGGGCCCCATTTATATCCTCTCATGATTCCAGATCACTTTACCCAGTTCTATTTTGGATCGGGTCACTTTACTTTATTGAAAAAGCACTAAAACATTATTTTAATGCCTCTTGGGCCCACTTTACTCTTGGGCTACGTTTTTGGGCCTTTAAATATCATCTTGGGTTTTTAACCAAGCCCAAGCACTCTGGTGGCTCAGTTCCCAAGGAAAACCCTTAGTAAATTACCAAAATACCCTTAGTTCCTTTTTAGTACTTATAGGAGCACTGTTATATTTCTATACCTTACCAGAGTATCTCTTGACCCTGGTCAGCTATCCAGATACCCTTTCTTAACTATCTAACCTTAGTCAAATGATCATAATGCCCTTCGTCTGACTCTAACTCAATGACACAACACAGTGGCATATCTCCAGTGGCATTTTCGTAATTCTTCATTTTTCTCGGTCTTTATTAGCCCTGGCCCACATATTTATCTTAAAATATCATTGGGCCTATAAGGTACCATTCTGGACCCTCTGTATGATCCACTATCTTCATGGGCTCATTTCCCGAGAAATTCCCCTAAAACCTATTTATCGGGTCTTTTAATCTACTGTTAATTCTGTAGTAAATTCAACAGAACTCCTTTTTGAGCTCTGTCAATTTCAGAAATTCTTATATTAATTATAGGAATTTACTGCCATATTTCATCTAATTCTGAGGTCTGGAGAATACTATATTAATTTTCCTTCTCTTCAAAAATTAATATAAATCTTTCGGGACCTCATATCAAAACTTTGTGTTGCATCAAACTGTTCATCATAATTTTCTCTATTTATTGAGACCTCTGCTCAATAGGGTCTGGTAGCATCCCTTTTCCAGGCTATATACTGGGCTTTTAAGCCTAAAAATTGGGATATGACAAGTAGATATGGAATTCCATAAAGTTAAGTCAAAGGCTTTAGTTAATAAGGGAGACCCCCATCCTGTAGTGATATATGAAGATGATGTACATCCAGACTTTGATCCTTCAGACAATGAAGAAAGTTTAGGGGACCAGTCAAGAAAATCTATAGTGGAATATCACATAGACGTTTCTGTAAACTTAAACCTATAGTCTGGAGGTCATGTAGAGATTCAGACTGAAGCCCAATATGCACCAGTTGATGTTGAGTCTAGTGACTCTATATGGTATAAGTTTGTCAGAGTGCCATCTAACCCTAATATAAGCTTTATCCCTCTGATGAAAGGATAGATTATGGCTGAGGTAGCTAAGTACTGGTACTGAATTATGGGTAGACCAGATATTATTCCTCCTATACTAGAGTTTAAGGACAGAGTTGTTATGAGTAATAGACTACAGTCCCCTAATTCAGACATCCAGTCAGAGTTTTATGATAGTTCCTATCCATTCCTAAAGTTTAGGAATATGTGACCTTATAGGGAAAGATTAGTGTGATTGATCCTAGTCAGCCCAGCTTTCTTTGTTAAAGACAGATAATGTAACTGTATCAGTCTCATCAAAGTTGGGAGAGTGAATTACTCAGTTTAGGTCAGGGGATGGACAGAAGTAGAGATCAAGAGCAGTCAGTTTACTTGCAGCTCCTCAATGTCGTATCAGGGATGATAAACAAATATGCAGTATAGGGCATTAACCTAAATCAAGTTTATACTCTAGAGGACTGGCATGAGATGATAGTAAGCCAAGTACTGCCATATACCCCTACATGGCATATAGAGCTATGTGAGTATTTGGCAAATGGTCCACCAACTGATATTCAGGGGTGGCACATCCGTATACAGAAGTATGTATAGTCTATGATTCCCTAGAACTGAATGCAGAAGGAGATGATGGGTATTTAAATATGTAAAGTGTAAAGTAAAGTAATTACTCAGATGTATAGTAGTTATAATGTACCCCGAGTATGTAATTAACATGTATGTGATGTATGTACAAATGTTATGGCAATATGAAATATGATGTATGTGATGTAAAGTCACCTGGTTAAGGATAGAACTGGGAAAAGTAATCAGATATGACTTTAGACCATGAGGTGGCATAAAAGATGTCCCCATGGGATCCACAAGGCATCACATGGCATGCTTACAGGAAAAGAAGAAAAATTAATAACACATGTCATGAGATTAGAAAAAGGGGGAAAACTAAAAAGGGCATGTGGCACAGTCTCGGTCACTCAATTCAGGAAAAGGCTCTAGAATTCTCTGGAAATGTTGAGTCAGCTGGTAAGGTATCCCAAGGGCCCCACCATTTGTGCCATATACTCCCTAAGGTGTCCTTGGATCATGTCATGTTGGTGAGTCGTCAAGGAGGATGATGTCATTGTGATGATGCAAGCAAAGCTTCTTGAGGAAGCTAAGCGATCTGGGCCATTCATCACAATTTGATCTGAGCCATTCTTTCCACCTCCACTCACCTATAAATTGGACACCCCTCCCTCCAAGGAAGCCATGGCCAAGAGCAAGGAAAAGGAGAGAAAGAAGAGAGAAAGAGAGAAAGAAAGGAAGGAAAAGAAAGAAAGGAACGAGTTCTGGCGGAGCCAGGAGTAGTCCAAGGAGCTTTGGGACTGGGCAAAGCTTAGGAATGAGGTAAGTAAGTTATCTAGTCCCTGCTCTAATAAAGTAGGGGATTGCTCTTAGTGGTTAAAATGGAGAAATATCTCTATTAATAAAGGTAGCCAAAGATAGGAAGAAAGCCAGGGGAACATCAGATTAAGGATATTACCCCTAGTTAAGCATGAGTTAAGTAGAGCTATACTGGATAATAATAAAGATATTATTATACTATGTATAGGCTCTGACTTATGAGAAGAAAGGACCTTAGAGACAAGGTTAAGAGCTGGAAGGAAAGACTACATGCTAGGTAGTGCACTTATCTACTTGTATTCTTATACTTCTTGGATGTTTTATGTGATATTTTCTTACCTTGATGATGTGAAGCATGTATGATTAAGTAATGCTCTGTTTCTTTTTATACTATGGCCAAATTTTATATTTGAGTAACATAGAAGCATGTATGTTATCATGATGCAAGCATGATCATTAAGTATACACATAGTAACATCAAACATATAGTTGCATACATTGTATGATTTCCGTTTGCTACTGAGATTTTCCCAAAAATCTCACCCCCTTCCATGTAATCCCAATCCCACAGGTTAAAGATGAGGAAGGATTAAAGAATCATAAAGAGAAGCTGGGGATTGGATAGTGCAAATGTTGGGACCAAAATGCTGGAATTAGGGGAAAACGCTGGATAAACAGTAAACTTCGGATGTTTGTTAACATTGACCTAGTCAAGTCATGGTTAACAAGTTATTTTTCCCTAAAAGAGCAGTAAGTTATATTCATGTAGCAATTTGAACCACTTCGTTTCAATTTTTCTAAATTAGTTATGATTTTTCGAAGTTAGGTCACTCCTCTAGAATTTACACAGTGAACAGTACTCGATAAGAGTAAAATTCTATATTGAATAATTTGACTTCAATAGCCTTAAAAGTAGTTCCATATGCTACCGTTTGGTCCCTAAGATGTATACAAATGAGGATGTTTCATTTTGGTATCAGAGCATAAGATTCTAACACAGAACAAAAGGTTATGGCTCAATTATACTTTGGTGTAGTTAGAGATTTGAACTAAAGAGGTTTCCTCTCTAGTATGAGATATGGGGATGGTGTTCACTACTTAGAGAATGATTTAGACAAGAGATAGTGACACCCAGATAAATAGAATGATACCCCATACCCTACAGCTTTATGAGGTAGTCTTCAAGGAAATGACTACGATAGACTAGTCTTAGTCAGCCGTTACTGCTGAGGTCTCGTGCTTGTTAGCACGATATGGCTGGACTAAGCAGGATAACATCTGGGAGGCAGTTTGCTTTATGGATAGAGATAAAAGCTAACCAGTCCTAGGTTACGGGAAGCTGCCAAATGTTACAGTGGCAAGGATAATGAAGGTACCAACCTGGTTAAAGTTAATCAACTAGAGGATTGTGTAAGGAATTGGAAGACACGCAGCGGAAATTAACTTAAATTTTTTTCCATTCCTTGCGAGGATCCACCGTATTTGTTTAAGTCAAGTGGGAAGAAGCATTACCCTCAGTGTTCCTCAGTGACTTCTACAGCTTCTGGTCACGACGTTCATAGCTTCTCTCTGTAGCTCGTGCTCCATTTCTGATCGCAAGAAGTCGATGACTCAGGTCGGCTTCCTCTACTGGTATCCATACGAACAGCATTCCAACCACGAACAACGTGCTAGCGTCTCTTGTCCCTCTAGGGTTTTCTCAAGAATTCGTCCTCTCCGTTTCTATTTCAGCAGTTTCTTATTTGCAAACCTTTTGCAGATTCCCCTTCGGCCTTTCTGTGTTCTCTGTGTGTCTTGCTCAAAACGCAGCTCCTAAAATCAGATATATAGGATGCTATGCGTTTTTTTTCTCTACCGAATCAGATTTTAGAGTTAATCTTATATTAAATCCAAAATTAATACAATATCATATATTGTATAATTTTATAAGAAACTAATTAAATAAATAATATTAAATCCGTCCCACAGATTTAATTACCTATTTATTTAACTTTAAATAAAGATGAGACTGAACTATATTTGATTTATTCTCATAAATCAAATTTGAGATATCCTATCAATTTGAATTTCAAATTCAAAACGTGATAGGGATTTAATTTATCCTTATAAATTAAATCTTATAAATGTCTCTTATATAAGATATCCTATCAATTTATATTTCAAATTCAAACGTGATAGGGATTTAATTTATCCTTATAAATTAAATCTAATAAATATTTATTATATGAGATATCCTATCAATTTGAATTTCAAATTCAAACGTGATAGGGATTTAATTTATCCTTATAAATTAAATCTTATAAATATATCTTATATGAGATATCCTATCAATTTGAATTTCAAATTCAAACGTAATAGAGATTTAATTTATCCTTATAAATTAAAGCTCATATATCTCTTATATAATATATATATATACGAATTTATATATATATATACGAATATAAATATAAATAAATATATACATCCACCCTGAACCATTCATTGAATCTGGACATGTCTTAGATTCAATGAATCTGGACATCATAGCTCGTGTTGGGCTATGTTGTGTGTGACCCTGTAGGCCCATATGAAGTTGACAGTGGGCCATTTGCTATATTGGCCTACAAGTCGTAAGCGGTCTCTAGCAAGACATAACGACTACCCAAATCATATGAGGATCGTTAAACGATGTAACCTTTTATACAACCATATCATGTCCCTTCTGTCACGCGATATTTTGGTCATAGATGAGGCATGGATAATCTCATCCTCCTATTCCTGACCGTTACTTTCTCGATCCCTGAGTAGTCTGACTATAGAAATGGAACTACCTTTCCATTACAGTATGGCCATAAATTTCTCAGACTCACTCATCGAGGGGCCCAGTAATATCTCTCTACGAATGTGAGGGATAAATTCCATATTGACCATTCACATTCCTCCGCATGAAAAATCATTAAGCCCGAACATAGTCTTTATGATCACTCAGTCAAAAGTGACTTTTGACTAGGTCAAAGCTGAGCGTTTGTCATGTAGGAATCCATGATGATCTCAGGTCAAAGGGCATATTGACATGGTTTGTATATGAGAGAAGCTTATGACGTTACCCATGCAGTTCTCTCATAGTGGGTCGGTCTAACACCTTGTACTCTTATATATGCCTATGACTCTAATTTATATCTCTATATATCTTTAAAGTCATACTGGTCTTATTTTATCTGTGCTCCCGCATAGATGACCGACCAGGGACATTTAGGATAAGATCATGAATTGTCCAAGGATGGTCATCATAGTAAATATGCAAATAATATGACAACACAATTAATAAATTCATAAATCAATAATGTTCATAAAACAATGATTGGCCCCTAGGGCACGATTTCTAACAGATTGGTATAAAGCATAATCAAGCCAAATAGTATAAAGTAAGGAGATATGAAAGATTAGTTTAAGACAATGTTCATAAGTAGATCCTCTGTGTGAGTAGATCTACATTACAAAAGAATTTGTTCACCTAGTGCTTCCTGAACAAAAGATTCAAAAGTTAAAATGATAGAGAGCTGATGTTCCTAATGTAGAGGGATCACATCACGAAAGAATAGTAATCTAGTAGACCTAAGACAGAGTAGCCTAGAGAACATAAGTAATAGTAGTAGATGATGAATGAAATCCAAGTCAGGATCCAGAGATAGACCAAAAAGGAACTACAGTCTAGTCCAGAGTTAACTGAAGACTGATAGAAAGAAAGAGTTAAGAGATAGTTGGGAGTTGAATGACTAAGAAGTTAGCTCATGGATTGAATTTTGTGTTACAAATAAAGAAGTTTAAAGAGAGAAAGGCAGCCACAGTTTTAAAGATAAAGAGACTCCCCAATTTAAGAAAGAGTAATGAGCAAGAATCAAATAAAGTAATAAAAGGTTGAGTCTATACCCTAGTAAGAGGGTAATGTGGCAGCCTAAATTAAACAAGTAGTTATTTCAGGTTCCTAAATAAATGTTTGGGATCTAGAAGATAATGTGATAGAGGAAATAATGCTTTAAAGGATCACTTAGTTAATTGTTCAATTGCAGTGTACGTATGATGGATGGTTTAGCAAATTTACGTGATGATGATATGGCTTAGGTTGCCATGAGTTATGATGAATAGTTGCATCTCCTTGCAGTTGCCATATGATGACACGCATGTTAGAGTATGCTATGAATACTCCCCTCATACAGTACATGCAGGGTAGAGTTTATGATGAGAAAGTTAGATTGCTCCCATATCACACAACATGCAATAAGAATGTACCCAGGATGAGAGACAATCTCAGTAAGTGGGATAGTTGTTACAGTATGACTGGGGTTATTCTCATATCATTCTTTAGATAAGAGTTGGATATAAAACAGATGGCTCTCAGATAGAGCTAGATCCAGATGAGTTCAGATCACTCTTCATATGAGAGTTAGATCTAATACAGATTGCTCGCAGTTAGAGCATAGTTTAAATGGCTCACAGTTAACGGACATATTTAAATGACAAGTTATGATGAGGCCATAGCAACAGAATGCAATGGCAGGTGGTTAGACCATAATTGGTAAGCCACAATAGAGCAAGAAAGATGAGACGGAACTCCTAAGTAAGAGGGAAAATAAGTAAGTCTTAGTAAATAATATAGGCTACTGAATGTATTTTAAAATTTTTATTGAGTTATCAACAAGTAGAAGCAATTAACCTTATAACTTAGTCTGTTGGATGAGATCTTTCAGAGATGATGATACAGTATAACAGAATCACAGAGGATTCTGGAGGGTTGCAGTAAATCCTAGCATGGCTCAAGGGTCACAGTTAGATCCTAACAGCTTCAGAGTCACAGTTAGATTCTAAAGAGGCTTACGGTTGACCACAGTTAAATCCTGAGGCCGTAGTTAGACCTAGCATAAGGAAAGTAAGGAGCCATGAAGAAATGAGAACAGTACAGTATCTCTCTGGAAAGATGAGTACCAAAGATGAAATTAAGGTAAAGAGCTTCATGAGTTGATTAACTCCTCAAGAAAACCTATTTATAATGATTTTCCTCAAACAACCTATATTATATACAGACTAAACTTGATTTTCCTTAAACAAAGAGGGAGTCCAAGTTCAAGTTTGGGTGCTGATATTCAAAAAGTTTTGTAGAAGTATACTTAAGGAACAAAGAAAAGAGAACCCCATATGTTTTTAGAATATAAAAGTATGAGTAGATAAATCCTTCAGATAAGGATAAAGAGATTAAAAGGTTAGTAAGACCAGAGAATAGGGTCTAAAGATAAACACAATTATATGAGAAAAGGTGTAAATGCCACAAAAGTTTAGCATAGATACACTAAGTTATGCGAGATAGTCAGAAAAGTTAAGAAGAGCTAAGAAATTCAAGAAAATGTTATGAAAAGAAAAGGACATTCTCCTCAGAGGGAACTATTCATAAAGGAATGAATAGAGATTTGACCCTCAAATTTCGAGGACGAAATTTATTTTAAATGGAGGAGAAATGTCATATCCCAATTTTTAGGCCTAGAAGCTTAGTTTGTAGCCTAAAAAGGCAGGTTACTAGACCCTATTATGCAGGAGTCCCAGAAGTATATAGATGATGTTCAGAGACTAAACTGCAAGCAAGTGAAAAATTAGGGAAAATAGTGAAAGTCCCTGTGGGTATAAAGAAGTAAGAAGTGTTTCTTGGGAACCGAGCCACCATAGTGCTTGGACTTTGTTAGAAACCCAAGATAACATTTAAAGTCCCAAAAGCGTAGGCCCAATAGTTATGAGAGTTTGAGAGGCATTAAAACAATATTTTAATGCTTTATCATAAAGTAAAGTTACCTAGTTAAGGATAGAACTAGGAAAAGTAATCAGATATGACTTTAGACCATGAGGTGGCATGAAAGGTGTCCTCATGGGATCCACAAGGCGGTACATGGCATGATTATAGGAAAAGAAGAAAAGTTAATGACACATGTCCTGAGATTAGACAAAGGGAAAAAAGTAAAAAGGACACGTGGCACAGTCTCGGCCGCTCATTCCAAGAAAAGGCTATGGAATTCTCTGGAAAGGCTGAGTCAGCTAGTGAGGTATCCCAAGGGCTCCACCATTTGCACCACATACTCCCTGAGGTGTCCTTAGATGATGTCATGCTGGTGAGTCATCAAGGTAGATGATGTCATCGTGATGATGCAGGCAAAGCTTCTTGAGGAAGCTAAGCGATCTGGGCCATTCATCACGATTCGATCTGAGCCATTCATTCCACCTCCACTCACCTATAAATAGGCCACCCCTCCCTCTAAGGAAGCCACGTCCAAGAGCAAGGAAAAGGAGGGAAAGAAGAGAGAAAAAGAGAAAGAAAGGAAGGAGTTCTGGAGGAGCCAGGAGTAGTCTAAGGAGCTTGGGGACTGGGCAAAGCTTAGGAATGAGGTAAGTAAGTTATCTAGTCCCTGCTATAATAAAGTGGAGGATTTCTCTTAGTGTTTAGAATAGAGAAATATCTCTGTTAATAAAGGTAGGCATAGATAGAAAGAAAGCCAGGGGAATGTCAGATTAAGGATATTACCCCTAGTTAAGCATGAGTTAAGTAGAGCTATACTAGTTAATAATAAAGATATTATTATGCTATGTATAGGCTCTGACTTATGAGAAGAAGAGACCTTAGGGACAAGATTAAGAGCTAGAAGGAAAGACTACACACCAGGTAGTAGACTTACCTACTTGTATGCTTATACTGCTTGGATGTTTTATGTGATGTTTTCTTACCTTGATGATGTGAAGCATGTATGATTAAGTAATGCTCTGTTTCTTTTTATACTATGGCCATATGTTATATTTAAGTAACATGGAAGCATGTATGTTATCATGATGCAAGCATGATCATTAAGTACACACATAGTAACATCAAGCATATAGTTGCATACATTGTATGGTTTCTGTTTTCTACTGAGATTTCCCCAGAAATCACACCCCCTTCCATGTAATCCCAATCCCACAGGTTAAAGATGTGGAAGGATTAAAGAAGCATGAAGAGAAGCTGGGGATTGGATAGTGCAAATGTTGGGACTAAAATGCTGAAATCAGGGAAAAATGCTAGATGAACAGTAAAATTTGAATGTTTGCTGACATTGACCTGGTTAAGGTGTGGTTAATGAGTTATTTTTTCCTAAAAGAGTATTAAGTTAGCTTCGTGTAGCAATTTGAACCACTTCATTTTGATTTGTCTAGAATTAGTTATGATTTTTCGAAGTCAGATCACTCCTCTAGAATTTACACAGTGAACAATACTCGCTAAGAGTAAAATTCTAGATTGAGTAATTTGACTTCAATAGCCTTAAAAGTAGTTCCATATGCTACCGTTTGGTCCCTCAGATGTATTAAAATGAGGATGTTTCAGGTAGCCTGATGTATGCAATGATCTGTACAAGATCAGATATTTGTTATACTGTAGGGCTAGTTAGCATATTACAGTCTAACCCCTGTGAGAAACACTGGAAAGTAGTGAAGAGGATCTTAAGATACTTAAAAGGCACAACTGACTATGCATTGTGGTATCAAGGAAGTGATATGCGCCTAATCGGATATTCTGATATTGATATAGGCAATGATGAAAAAGAACAAAGATTGACTTCAGGATACACCTTCTTGCTTAATAACGGTGCCATATGTTGGAGTAGCAAGAAGCATACGTGCATTGCTTTACACTCTATGGAGTTGAGTTTGTGGCATGCACTGCAGCAGCGCAAGAGGCTGTTTGGCTTAAGAGATTTATCGAACACCTAGGATTTGGGAACGAGAGTACCAATCCGTTGTTAAAACACTGTGACAATACTGCAGCTATAGCCTACACCAAAGACTCTAAGTATCACAGCAAGACAAAAAATATTAATATAAAGTATAACTTTGTGAGGGATTATATAGCACAAAAATTGTAACTGTACAATACATTTCAACCAAATGTATAGTTGCAGACCCCCTGACTAAGCCAATAGGCAAAGAAACATTCGAGAAACATGTAAAAGCCATTGGCATGCAAAAAATGTAAAGTTGCAAACTATATGTAATACTTTTATTTTTTTTATTAATGATATCATGTCATTTATTGTTACCTATATGTCTTGGTAAAAGTATACAATGTCTAGTATGCCGTACAGGCTGAAAAAGGGTAGCTTTCTCACATGAGCAACTGCCTTTGATGCTAGGGAAGCATTTAAAGACGAGACATGTATTCAGTAGTAAAACAACAAGAGTGCAAATATGGTAGAGAAGAAATACAATGAATGTCGCGTTGGATTAAAAAGTATAATAAGTCGAGATGAGATCCATGAGTAAGGGTATGGATCGAACAATGGATACCCATATCCATAAAACCTGTTGCCAGATAACAAATTCTTCAAAATTGACGCCATATTATGTGAATAGAATTAAAGAGTTTGGGTTTTGATACTATGAGTGTCTAGACTTAAGTCTGTACAATATGATTGATAGAATTAAAATGAAGTACACTCTTTAAGGATAAGAGAAGCACCATAACATGTGATTCATACCACATGTGCTAAAGAACCACTAATGGAAAGCAAATGAATTAATCCCTGTTTCATTGTTGTGTGAGTTCCAAAAAGGTATAATGCTTTCATTAATGTCCTTTGACTTTGACAGTATTATGGAGGTATGCTTTAGCGATTATTACTTTAGTATATGTCCTATGGTCAAATCATATATGAACCAAATGTATTATGCTAGGAAAGAGGTTGATTCATATCAAAATGATATATGGGTGAAAGAAAGATTGCCATAATACACACATCCATGCTAATGTCTGTGACCGGTCCCTTATGATATTATTTTGTCAATTTCATAAGTGTGGATACTATGCATAAGTATAGGCTATCTGAGTTATATGCTAACTCAATAGGGATTAGATTAGCCATAGGAAAAGTGTATATGGGTAAATCTAGGACTTTCAAGGAACTATAACTTATTATGATCAAGCTGCACTAAAGGGTTGCTTTATGTTAGTCTCTGTAAAAGGGATTTCTAGTATAAATGCCCGAATTGAGACTTCATGC
This sequence comes from Leucaena leucocephala, assembly GCA_037074615.1. Lineage (NCBI taxonomy): Eukaryota > Viridiplantae > Streptophyta > Magnoliopsida > Fabales > Fabaceae > Leucaena > Leucaena leucocephala. The sequence continues at coordinate 9,814,559 of CM073526.1, read as the reverse complement.
CTACGCAGTCACAGCAAAGCACCTAGTATGAAATAAGGAAGAGAATGAGATTGGACCCATGATATTTAATCCACCAAGTGTGAGTAGGAGATGTTAGAAAGTGGGCTAATCTACCTTTGGTGGATTATACCTGAACCCAATAGGTATTGGGATAACAGAGGGAATGGAGGGAACAATTTTTCTCCTTAGTTTTCAAGAGGATAAAAATGTGGGAGTGGGAAGTTATAGGTATCCCACTCCCCCCACCACATATACACACGCATAGAAGAATAAGAAGAAGAGAGTGATCAGTCTACTTGTGTGTGTAGTTTTTTGCTTTGCAGAATTGTGCTCTTCTCTTTGCTCCTCCTCTGTTCTTCTTCCATTCTGTTTGTCCATCAGTTCTCTTCCTTCATTAGTGTCATTTGCTGTGAAACATATCAGAGTCCATATAAGGTGCTATAGTTACGTGTGGGTATCTCAGTGGATAAGAAGACCATCTCAGGTACGCCCGAAAACTAACACAAACAAATTAAAGTTACACATGAAAATTAGGTAAAATAAGTATTTGTGTAAATAGAACATTATCATATACCACAATATTATATGAATCTATAAGAAATTCATACCTCAAATATTTTGGAGTGAACTCATGCTAATAACGTGTTATAAAAATAAGAAAGTGAGAGAGTAGAAAAAGGAATAACAAGACAAGAATCTGGGAGAGAACGATGGAGTATTTCTCATTCACATATGTATCTTTTTTTAATCTTTCATATGCCTTATACATGACCTCTATTTATCAATCTCTATTAACCTTAAAGCTAATGTAAATGTTGCAATAAAATAAATAGTAACATAATGAAATTTATAATAAGAAACTCCTCCAAAGAATTCATTGAGGAGGTTATGAAGTCAAGAACATAAAGAGAAAAGGAATTCTAAATGTTGGGGTTATAGACATCTATTCTTTAATATTTATAACAGGTTTAGATTAAAAAATATTTTTTTACAAAAAATTAGTGTACCCAAAATCTATTTTTTTTAAATTTATTATATTCAAAATTTATTCTCCAAAATCTATTCAACTCATAATCTAATCAAACACACTCGAAGCCTCTTTTTTATCTCCCTATTTGCCTTTTCTCTCTCTAACTACGCCACGTACTGTTTATTCCTTTTTATTTTTGCAATAAACTTGTGCTTTGTCTAGTCATGACTCATGTGTATGGCCAATGAATTTATTAATATTTTATAAAAATAATAAGCACAATCTTAAATTTTAGTCAATCAAGTTTTTCAATATAGATAAATTTCGTCTAAAATGACATTTTTTAATTTATCTATTTTAAAATATTTAACTGAAATGCTGTATATTAAATCGATCAACTTAATATTTTTTTATAATTTTAATTTTAATATTTCTCTTGAAATTATCACATTATATCAATATAATATAAATATGTATTGTTTAATAAAATGTATGTCATTTTCAATTAAGTTATATCTAATTTTTTTTTTCATTACTTATCAAAACAAATTTTAATTTGTCAAATTGACTTTTACAAAATTCAATACAAATTTAATTTAACTTTTGTAAAAGTTAAATTAGAAAAAAAAAATTGCCACGGTAATCCAAACACACCCTATGTTGTGCTGAGTTGCGACTGTGGGGCGTTTGATTCTTTTGTATAATGTGGTATAGCTGCCACTTTGTGCATAGTGGCTACCTTTAACATTCTTAGGGCCTTCGTGTCACCCTTCTTTTTGTTGGGTTAAGGGTGAGCGTAAGGGACATGACCCTTTCCGTATTCCAAGGAAAGGGAACCCATGTTCCGAAGTGAGTGTTGTAGCCTTTGGCTAAGCTACACCTCACTATCAAAGAGCTTGGTGTAGTCTTGTCACATAGACAAATCCTATTATGTGTTAATAGCCCATGGTTCTGTCACAGATTACAAGGAGGTTATAATGATAATTGAGGAAGTTCATGCAAGCTTCAGTACTTACTGAATTATTAGTGTTTGGAAAATTGTTTATACTTTGTTATGTGAACTTATGTTTAACACGCTTAACTATCTTATAATCATTTCCTGCATACCTGTCAAATTGGATTGTGGTTAGTAGGTCCATGTGACTCACTTTATAGTTTATTACTATTTTTCAAGCAAGGTTCCTAATGAGATATATTTTGGGAAGACTTTGAAGGTTTAAGCTCTTATTGCACCTTGTAAACCTTCCTCTTTCCTCTGTGTTAATTATGTATTGAAATTGTATATTGACACCTCGCATTCATACTCTCATATCTGCGAATTTGTTTTGAGATTTGTATGACTGTTTATTTTTTTATGTAATTTGGGGAAGTGTTGATAGAGGAGGACTGAGGCCATAGGTTATGAGCTTTTGCTTTTTGATTGTGGAAATGGTACTAATTAGGAAAGTCATGAATTGTGATGGATGAAGTTATATTTATGGGAAATGATATTGTGCCTATTGACAATTGTGCTATTGGACTTGGAAAGTTCTCAAGATTCAATATCACATACTTTTCATTGAAATGTGAATTGTGCAAAGTTTACCTTCTAATAACATTGTTAACCAATTTAAAACCATTTAATCAATTCTACTATGGTAGAAAAGAGAAATAGTTAACCGAAAGCTACCATATAGAGTAGAAAAATGATTTATCTAATCATTCAAAACCTAGTTATAGTATAAAAGAGTTTGGTTAAATCAAAATAAACCTTACTATAGGTGTAAAAGACTTTTCTTAAATAACAAGTAACAATGATATAAAAGTGAATTATGTCATTTTGGAAACACTAATATGGTTAAAAGAATTTAAATCAGGATACAAGTTAACTATGATAGAAAAGGTTTTTTATAAAATCAAGAGGTTGTCATTATAAGAATAAGAATGAGTCTTTATCCAAAACATATTCATGATAGAAAAGTTACGAACTAGTAATACAGTAAAGGTGCTGATATGGTAGAGAAGAAACACAATAAGTGTCGCCTTGGCGTAAAAAGTGCAATGAGTCAAGATGAGATCCATGAGTAAGGGTATGAATCAAACAATGGATACCCACATCTATAAAACTTGTTGCTAGATAAAAAATTCTTCAAAATTGGTGCCATATTATGTGAATAGAATTGAAGAGTTTGGATTTAGATACTATGAGTGTCTAGACTTAAGTATGTATAGTGTGGTTGATAGAATCAAAATTATATACACTCTTTAAGGATAAGAGGAACACCGTAACATGTGATTCATACCACATGTGCTAAAGAACATGAAATGGAAAGCAAGAGAATCAATCACTGCTTCATTATTGTGAGTTCCAGAAAGGTATAATTCTTTCATTAATGTCCTTTGACTTTGACAATATTATAGAGGTATGTTTTAGCGATTGCTACTTTAGTATATGTCCTATGGTCAAATTATATATGAACCAAAGGTATTATGCTGGGAAAACGGTTTATTCATATTAAAATGATATATGGGCGAAAGGAAGATTGCCAAAATATACACATCCATACTAATGTCTGTGACCGGTCCCTTGTGATATTATTTTGTTAATTTCATAAGTGTGGATACTATGTATAAATGGAGGCTATCTGTGTTATATATTGACTCAAAAGGGATTAGATTAGCCATAAGAAAAGTGTATATGGGCAAATATAGGACAATCAAGGCACTATAACTTATTCTGATCGAGCTGCACTAAAGGGTTGCTTTATGCTGGTCTCTTAAAAGGGATTTCTAGTACAAACGCCCGAATGGAGACATCATGCCTACGCGGTCATGGCAAAGCACCTAGTATGAAAGAAGGAAGAGAATGAGATTAGACCCACGACACATAATCCATCAAGTGTGAGTAGTAGATGTTAGAAAATAGGCCAGTCCACCCTTGGTGAATTAGGCCCAGGACCATGAGAAATGAAATTGGAGGGAACATTTATAATTTTAAAGGGAGGAAAATAAGGGAGTGGGAGTTACAAGTATCCCACTCCACCCATAAGTAAAAAATGCGAAATAAGCAGTAGTGAAAGAAAAAAGGAGTTCTTTCTTTTTCCATTTTTTAGACTCTCAGTTTTGCTTGGTACTTCTCCTCTATTCTGCTTCTATTTCTCTGATCGTCATCGGTATCTCTATTTTCTTTAGTGCATTTGCTGTGAAACATACCAGAGTCCATACAAGGTGCTCCGGTTGCGTTTGGGTATCTAAGTGGAAAGGAAACCATCTCAGGTAGGCCCTAAAACCTTCAACTTGTAGCTTGTGAAGTATTATGAATTATTCGTATTTAATTTGATTACTTGGAATTGGGGTATTGATTAGCATCACTTAGGGGAATTTCATCATTTGAATCAAATTACAAGGCTAAGTGGTTTTTAACAATACATAGAAAGGTGATACTTTTACTTGGATTAAAGAGAGGTTTTCACTAATTTGTTTATTGAACTTAATTGTTTGGTTAAGGTTTTTCTTTTGACTTAGTTATTCAAAACATCCATTATCCTATTTGAATTATGATTGCTCCAAATCCATTTTTAAGAGATTCACTTTATTCATTTCTATTCCACTTAGTACGAAAATACCAAAAAGATAATAGCTTTAGGATTTAAATCCCTTGCATTTTAGCCTTTCAATTATATTCTTTCATCTCATTTTGCTAGCTTACGTTTCCAATAAATGCTCCTCAAGAGAATAACTCGAGGTTGTGGCTTACTACAATCCTTGAAAAATATAAATATTTGATTGAGGCCCCTAAGGTGAATGGAAAAAAAACTCTTACCAATGCTCAATGTTTCATGCTCATATACATGGCCATGGGACAACTAGAAATAGAGCAAAATTCAATCATACATAACTCATATTTTCATCAAATCATCAACATGTACATTACCACATAAGCACAAACATCAATCACAAAATAAAGGTATCACCACCTTGTAATTATATGTCTTCCTATTGCTCCCTTTTCCTCCAACCATTGAGGTTGCTTGATCAATCTTTCCAACCCATCTTTCTTAACATCATATGGTCCTAATTACATAAACACATTACATGAATTTATTCATTAGAGACATTGATCATTCAAGAACACTTGACTTTTCAAACTTGCTTCTCTTTAACCTTAAATTTTACTTTCTATTCCTTTACTTCTAAAATTATTCTCTTAACAGTTTCCTACTTAATTTTTATGAGGAATCCAATACTTGAGATTAGAATTAACAAAATCAAAATCATACCTCATGAACTCTTCTTAGCTGAGACATTTAGGGTATTCTGCCCTAAAATTGCATTTTGATTTCTAGTTCTTTGAAAGTCACTTTCTCATATTGAACCTTCACAATTTTACATTCTAAACTCATCAGAAGCATCAAAATTATCAAATTCTAATTCTATCATAAAATCTTTGCCTTGACCAAGAAGTTACTAAAGGGAGGATTCGATGAAAGTTTCTTCCAATTTTCCTATCAAACCACTTGATTCTTGTTCTTTTCTACCCATTAAACCTAATTCTAAAATCAAATTCATCTTAATTTTTAGTCTTGAATTTCAGTCAGCCATGGAAGGTAAGGTTTCCAGCTTTCATCTTGTTAAATCACAGAATAAAGTTTTCAAACATTAAATTTACAAATCACATCACAACTTACCTCAATTCTCAAGCTTGATTGAAGCAAGAACACCATCCTTTTCCTCTTTGCCTTCAAAAAACTCAATGAATTCCATCCTCCTAAGTCTTGGCCTAATTTCTCCTAACGTGGGAGGAGAGTTTCTATTTATAAAGGCTTCTCTCACAAAATACGCTCCAAGTTGCTGAAAATTAAAAGCATACATGCCTAGCTCTCATTGGTCCATGTGTCTTCATCTAATTGATCCACATGTATTTCATTTTATTGGTCCATGTGTTGTTAACTAAATTTGATAAATGTTTGGAATCCATAATAATATTGCTTTAATTCTTAATTAAATCACATGGCCCTATGTACCCTCTCTTGATTGGTCCACATATGGCACCATGTGCCCTCTCTTGATTAACACACATGTAGTCTATGAATTAATTGTTTAATGAATACTCTTGATGAAATATACTTAATCTCCTATGTCTTAGGGACCATTCAGAAGCATTTAGAATCACTTACAAGATATTGGAAATCCATTAACTAAATCTAGAATTTTACTCTTCTCGAGTTATTGTTCATATGGTATTATAGATTAGGCGACAAACTTCAAAAAATCATAATTAATTCTAGAAAACTCAAAATGAAGTGGTTAAAAAATTTATGTGAAGATAACATCCTGAACTTTAAGGAAAAAATAATTTCATGACCAAATTCTTAGTCAATTAATACAGTTTAATTGTCAAATATTACTATCCATTTGGTCAAAAATCCTGACAATAGATTCTGGTCCCTAACTTTGAAAAATTATTTCTCTTTGTATAGACATCGAAATAAGATGTTGTTGGAGTCAAAACAAAGCTTGACAAGTTAAATAAATGTCTATAAAAGTTCATACATTTATCTCATCATTTGCTATGTTTTTTCATTACATCATGAACATTGTGGTTCAAACATGTCATATAACATCAATACTTGCAACAATTTATACATTCATCATATAACATATACATTATCCAATCCATAATTTCTCTTCATGTTTCATCATCCTCTTTCATCATTAATAAACTTGTGGGATTGGGATTATATAGAGGGGTGAGATTTCTAGGGAAATCTCAGTAGCAAATGGTACTAAACGATGCATGCATTAATGTAAATACTTGTGCTTGCTTGTGAAAGTGTTAACATTGTGTAATGTGCATGCTTCCATGTAACATATAAAATACAATGGGCCAAAGTAATCATATAAATAGAGATTCAATCATATACACAAATAACATAATTAAACATAGCCATAGCACAACCAAGCATAACATTCAATAAATAAAAGTTTATGATACGTTTATTACCCATATACTTGACTTTCTTTCACTTTCACTTTACTTTGTCTCTTTATTCTTACTTCTTGATGTGTGGTTGCCTCTTTGGAGTCCACAATCAAATCCTAACATCACATAATCATCCATCCATTACAATCTAACTTTCTCTTGAACATTGACCTCATTTAACTATATTAACTTTCCTTAATCTTAACTAATGGACTTGGCCTTTGAATCAATTGATGTCTTTCCTTTAACCTACACAATTTCATCTTTTGAATCTATTTGTGAATTTAGAATCATGAAATTCTAACTCCTATGCACTATTCTGGATAGATTTGAAAACATGCATAATTCTTCCAAAAATTCTCATTTTGATTATAATGCTTCCTATATTTATTTCTCTACTTTATCCCACACAACTTTTCATTTTAAAACCATTGGAATCATTAAAATCATGAAATTTCAATCACTGTTCATATGAGTGAACAGTATAGAGAATAATTCTAAGAATTACACTTTCAATTCCATGCTTCTAAGGTTCAAAACCTATCCAATCCTATACAAAATCATCATATAAATTCAATAGAAGCATTAGATCATTGAAATTCTATCTCCTTCTATCATGAATAGTGAATATCAAAATATATCTTCAATGGCAAAGTTAAGAATATTAACTTGATTCAACAACCAATCACCTAACTAGCTTGTTTAAGCTTCAATTTCATAACTCTAACTTCAATTTCTTCTTTCTCCTTTCATCTAAGGTTTTGGACAGCACATATACCTTAGAGAAAACTCAACTTTCTTCTATGAAAACCCTAATTTTAAGCCCTCAAATTAGAGAAAAATAAGTTAGGTTAGATTGCTTACCTTTAATATCTAGCTAGCTTGAACTTTACACCTTGGATTCTTCTCTGTCTTGGCTTGAGTTTCCATTTTGACATAGCCTCCCTAAGGGTTCTTCTTTCATGGCTTTGAATCAAAAATATGGGGGTATTTATCAAAAAATCTAATGTAAAATGAATGGCCAATATCACTTTGTGCACTATTTGATCTAATAGCTCATATTTGATCTTGGATTAGCTTGGCCTAGAAGCCAATAAGATGACATCATCCATGATATCATCAAGGGACAAATCATAGAGACATATGGTGTAATTCTAAGGGAGAGAAGCTTCTGGAAAAATTCAAGTCTAATCAGGTACCAGCTCAGTCTGATTCTTAAAAACTAGACAATTTTATTAATCTAATTTTTTGAGATTCCATAATATGCTTTCTGACCTTAAATCTAGTATCTGGATTCTTCCTATCATTGACATTCTTGTATTGGGTCTAAACTTAATTACGAATCCCTTAGCAAATTACCAAAATGCCCCTTGATTCTTCATTATTTACTTTAATACCTCAAGGGCATTATTGTCTTTCCACATCTCATAAGGGTATTTCCTAACCTTGGTCAACTATTTTGGGAACTTTTCTTGACTATCTAACCTTAGTTAAATGACCAAAATGCCCTCGATTTAACCCTGACTCAATGATACAACACAATGACATTTTCGTAATTTTATATTTTCTCGATCTTTATTAGCCCTAACCCATATATTTATCTAAAAATATTATTGGGCTTATAAGGCGCCATTTTGGATATTCTATATGGGCCTTCTATATCGAAAGAATATAATTCGTCTGAAATGTATTTATCGGGTGTTTTAATTTACTATAAATTCTATAATAAATTGTACATAACTCCTTTTTTAACTCTGTCAGTTTCATAAATTCTTATAGTAATTATAAGAATTTATTGCCAAATTTTATCTAATTCTACGATCCGGAGGATACTGTATTATTTTTTTCTTTAAAAATTCATATCAATTTTTTGGAGCCTCAAATCAAAATTCTATGTTGCGTCAAACTGATCATAATAATTTTCTCTATTTACTAGGAAAATTTGAGACTAATCTGATTCTGGGTATTTTTGGGTCATTTTCGGCTCAACTTTTCATAATTTATTTTTCCCTTAAACTTTTGAAAATTATACTTTAGGCCCTCAACTTTTTGTAATTACACTTAATGGCGCAAAGTTTATTTCTACTTTCATTTTTGTACCATAGAACTTTTAGACTCTTCAATTTAGTCCATTTTCTTTATACCTTTGTCTAATCATTGTTTTTTCTTTCTATTCATCATCGCAATCCTTCCCAAACCTCTTTCCACTATCAATATTATATAGATAGGGAAAACTTAGGATGTGACACTTGATGACTAAGTATATGACTAAGAACTTCTTGAAATTTATTGCCAATGAAATCCTTCCATTTGTGCCATCTTGTAGGAAGAAAAAAATTGGAAAACTCCTCCAACAAGCTTCCATTCATTCCTATACAAAATGCATTTTATTGATTAACTTATCTCTATTATAATATCCCATAAGACTAAAATATTCATCACATTAATTTTGTCTTATTCTACTACCTCCTCTCTCCTAATTAATTCCTTGACATATAGTCATTAATAGGCCATTAATGGAAAACGGAAGAAATCAACTCGAATTTGTTTTCCTTGATCATAAAGTAACACTTTAATTCCACCAAATACTTTTTGATGATCCCTAACTCCAAAAATTCGTCTCTTACTTCCAAAATTCAAATTAATCAGAAGAAAATTCTATAATTTTTCTTAAGTTAAAACTTAACCTATTGGTATTTCTTTTTGAATTTCCCAAATAATACCCCTAATTGGCATAATGAGGATTTAAATACTTTTAATGTGATTCTACTGATCTTCTAGAGATAAGACTAATTTTATAAACTTCTATATCCTCTTAAATAATTAATCCCTACTTTTCCTCAATTTTCTGAGGCCTCCTGATATCTCAAATAATTAAAAGTAGCTAAATAACTCATAATGGGCTATAATTCTATAAATTCCTTAAAAATCACTGTAGGCATATTTTTGTCATTTTTCTTCACAAAAGGGTCCTAACATGTCTTTTCCCATTTTTTGGAAATTAACAGAATTTTTTTTTAATATTTTCTATTATTACCCTTATTGGCCTAAAACTTTTGAAATAACGGTTTTATCCCTGCTTGGACCTAACCTCATAAATAATTTATTTGAGGCCTCTAACATAACCTTGAGCCCATAATTAACTTCTTTTATCATTCTGTGCCTTAAGGCTTCATTTAATCTCTAACTTTATTTTTACTTTAGCCCATAAAACTTTTTGATTTTCCGTTTAGTTCTTAAAAACCCTTTAGTCTTCCTTTCACATTTATAGGATCTTATGCTTAAAGGAGTTTGGTTGTCTATTTAGTTTAGGCTAATTCTTGGGTTTTTAAGCCTAAAATTTGTGATGTAGGACCTCACAACCCTCTAATTAGGCCAAAACTCACCATAACCTCAAGGGAATCAATCCAACACTTAACTTAGTGTCACAATATCTCAAACAACTAATCTAAACCATCAATTAACATCAAATCACTTCAATTGATCAAAACTCCTAATTTATAATTTAGGGTTCTTGCCTTAAGAGACCCATCTGTGAAATTTAAGCTCTACCAATAATCTAAACTTATTCAACCTTAATTCTAACTCCTATTAACATAATTCAATCATCAAACCTTAGTTTCAATCATCACATTATCATAAATCACCAAAAGCCCAACTCAAGAATCAAACTCCATCCCAAAATCTTGACAAGAACAAATTCTAAAAAACACCAAACTAACTAAACACTTTAATCTAGTCCCTAGAACTAATTTAAACTCAAAATATTTGGTGAAATATCAGCCAAGTTTGAAATCCATCAAACCTTAACCATTTCAACAACTTTCCAAGCTTAAATATGTAAGAGAAAAAGGTAGAAGTAAGGTTAGAGAAACTTTCCCAAGAGTTTATAAGATTAGAAATACTCCCTTAGGTCTGCTTTAACAAGCCCTAGCAAATCCCAAATGATCCAACACCCAAAAACTCTCCTATTTTTTGAGTGGGGTTTGTTGCAGCAAAAGTGACTCTTCCTTGCAGTAAAAGTGACAATAAGTGTGGTCCAAATTAAAAAATTTATAATTAATTCCACACAATTTAAAAAAATTATAAGTTAAGACTTTCTATTAAGCTTGAGATGTCAACTTTCTAATGCAAAATGAAGAATGCGAAAATATTATCAATTGACCCTCAAAAAGTATGAAATCCCAACATTGCTCAAAAATGTCAAAATGAGAGGGTGACCTAACTTCAAAAATTCATAATTAATTACACACATCCAAAAATTACAAATTATAACTCTTTAGAAAGCATGATATGTCATATGGCTTCCTTTTTATGAAAGATGAATCACTAAAAAAGAGTATCATTTGTCCCTCAAAAATTTTGAAGTCCCAAGATTGTGCAAATAAAAATATAAATATATGACTTTCAATCCTCCTCCTTGATGTTTATAAGCCTCAAACAATTAAGATTAACCATTTATTATGTCAATTTCTCACAGAAATCAAAATTAACATTAAACCTTGGAATGAAAAATATGGATGTTACAAATTACGAATCAAAGGCTTAATTCTTTCTAACCATGATAGATTGGAATATTTTCTTTTCTATCATGGTTAGTGTTGTTTTTTTTAATAACCAAGATAGGTTTTGTGAACTCAAGTATAATCTTTCATTTTCTATCATGGTTATTTGTTTTGAATTGGGTGTAATTCTTATAACCTTGGTAGTCTTTTTTTTATTCAATTGGTTTTACTTTTTCTACTACATTTATCCTTTAAATTAAGTTATTTTCTTTTCCATTAAGGTAGTATGCTTTCCAAAAGGGGTTTATTCTTTTCTACCTCATTAGAGTGTATTTTGTTAATGTAGAAAATCTCTTTTCTACTATGGTAGTATAATTCTTTTTGTTAGATATGCTTATTTTGATGAGGTGAAATATTGGAGAAAATGTTTGAATATATATGTCTCATTAGTTGGTTAACTACTATATTTAATGTGAATGTCTTTTGTAGATTAGCTAAGAAAATAATAGAGCTAACATGTTAGATTATGAAGATTGATCAAGATCAAGAAGAAGAATAAGTAATTGAAGAAATACGAACTTATAAGATCAAATGAAATTATCAAGATTCAAGTTATGGAAGCTAAAGTGCCTCTACTCTATTTGCTCTGTTTTCACTCATCTTTAACATGTGTTGGGTATTTTTGCAATATCTCCCTAGTCACAATTTGGATTGAGGTGAAACTTGTTTCAAACTAAACTAGACTAAGAATGTGTTTCATGGACACCTAGATTATCGCCAAAGAATTTCATATGAAGATAAGTCATTCGCAACATGGCACTTGGGCTTCATGCTTTGTATTCGACCTTCAGTCACTATATTGCTCATAGCTTTTGAATTACAATGAATTTTGGATTGAAACTTACTCATTAGAGACTCAAAGTGCTTTCTAGGTCATATGGTAAATTTGGTGCTAAATTGAGGAAGTTATAACATCCAAAGTTGACCTTTGTGGTAAACTTTCCCTCAAACTCGAGTCAAGTGAGAGATAGCTTGAAGTCAATTGTATCTTTGTTACATAGAGAAGGATGAGGTTGACTATCTTTGTCCTAGCCATGCACAAACTAATGAGCTAGTTGTGTCTTCAATGCCCTCAAATGCTCAACATAATAAGACAACGTCTTCTTCTTTAAGACTTTATTGTTGGGAACATCATAAGAGAGCTGCAATAATTGCCATTGAAAGAAGAGTTATCAACAAATAATTGTGTTTTTGGTATTGTTCTGTATACAATATATAATAGTCCATTTCTATAATCAAATAGAGTCCCAAATTTGATTCTTTACGCGATTATCAACAGTATCCCAAGTCTCTATGGAGATGTTAGTCTTGTTACGTGTTAAGAGGCTGACATAACTCATGTACTTGGTCATGTGTTCACCAATTGGGTTCCAACGTATGTCAAACTCAAACGATAACAATTTTCCTTCCTTCCTATCTTTTGTAGTGTCTTTCAATCGTGTCGCACTTATGCCACTCATTTACTTAGAGTCACTTAGAGCACCTCTAGCCTTATTATGTTTACCACTACCCCCATATTCCTATATACGTAATAACAAAATCAAATATAACAAACAGACTTAACCCTTTTGCCTTCCATCATAATACACAAAAGTTATTCCTTTAGCATTTATCCATGGAAATAAGTGCAAGCATTTATCACAGAAAAACAATAAAACCTAGATTAAACAAACATGTAAACGGTGAAGCACGTACGCGAGAAAATAAATGTCGAGAACATGTACATGGCAAAGCACAACAAAAGCAAGAACAGAGAAGAATGACTAGGCATAATGAAGCCCGACGAAAACCATAGAGCACGATGAGCGGAGTAATGATAGAAGTAAGAAATAAGACTAAAGAAAACCTGATAAATGAGAGATGCGCCAAGGGGCGGGCTTCAAAAATGTTTTGTGAGGAAGACTTTTTTCATTGGTTTACATATTTCTAAACTTGACTAACACAATAACCAATTTAAAAAGATGTTTACTTATTTTAAAAATGCCATGACTAATATTTTAATTTTTAGAAGACTTTCTATACTAGATAAAATATAAATCTGGTGTAGTAAATCATATTTCTAAACCTGACTAACACAATAACAGGTTTAAAAAGATGTCTACTTATTTTTAAAAGTGCCATGCCTAATATTTTGAATTTCAGAAGACTTTCTACACCAGATAAAATATAAATCCTGTGTAAAAAAGATTTTAATTTATTTAAAAAGGTGCACCTTAGATTTTTCACATAACTTTTTATACAGGATAACATGTACAACCAGTTTAAATATTAGAGCTATTTGTTTCCCACCTACCTTCTTATTACCCTATCACTTGAAGTTACAACATATATATGCAATCAGAACAATAAAATTGTGCTATTATTACATCAAAATAATATATCCAATCAGAACAATAAACATAATTGCATTAGTTCCTAAAAACAGAAAACACTCACATACAAGTAAATCAAAATCTACTTCTTCTTCAGTCAGTTTTGGTAAACCTATTAAAAAAAAGGGGTCTCATAAATTGAATCATGATTGCCAATAACCCTTTTTCCTTGAAGAGCGATATACCATCTTTTATTTGCTAGATCAGTGATATAGAACACTTGCTTTGCTTGGTCTGCCATAATGAAAGGCTCACTCCTAATACTTGTACTATTCAAATCAACCAGTATAAATCATAACCGATCCACCATAACACAGTTATTTACATTAGCCCACTCGTATTTGAACATAGGAACTATGAATTTTGTGTAGTCTAACTCCTAAATCTTTTCAACAATGCCATAATAAGGGATAAGTGCTAATTTAGAATTGTTATATTTTGAACTAGAAAACTGCATAATTTTTGCCACTAATATAACGCTACTATTTTGCATGCTACTTTTATCATCTAGAGACTCCGTATAAAAGGAACCTATTTATATCAAATGAATTCAAACATATCACATTTAATTCAGGACCATATATGAACCATCTAACTGAATCAGATACACAATCATCATTTTCAACCTTCTGTTTGAACTAATGTGCAAAAGAGTTGTTGTGTTCTTTAATCAACTTTTACTCTGTCATTCTATTATTTTATTTCCAGACAAGCTCTTTATGAACAACTATATAGTCTTAAAACTTTATCAATGTTATTCAAGATACATAAGTATATTTGTTGTAATTTATTACGATTAATACTCTTCACTGACATTCCACATTAACCCTTTGTTTGGCACGGGATTTAGCAAGACCGGTAAGTCTTACTTTAGATAGGTAGTGTTGACAAAATTCTATAGCTTCTTTAGAAACATATTTTTGAAAAATGAATGCCTCAGGTTGATTTGGATTCTTCATATACCCTTTAAGGATTTTCATGTATCTTTCAAATGGGTATATCTATCGTAACTATATAGGGCCACACAGTTTTATCTCTAACACTAGATGAACGATGAGGTGTACCATGATGTCAAAAAAGCCAGGAAGAAACCATTTTTCAAGATGACTCAAAATAACATAACCTTTATGCTCTAATTCATCCAACTTTTCAGTCTCAAAGACTTTGCCATATATAGCATTGAAGAAGAAGCAAAGTTGTCATATCCTAATTTTTCCCTATCTGTATAATATTGATAGAGGAAAGAGGTTTGAAATGGATTATGATGATGATCATAAGAAATAATAAAGGTTAAATGAGTCTTAAAGGAAGAGAGAGACCTAAATGAAAATTAGAAAAGGTTAAAGGCCAAAAGAGAAGGTAGAAACAAAAGTTGGGCCATTAAGTGTAATTATCAAAAGTTGAGGGACTAAAGTGTAATTGACAAAAGTTTCTAAGGGCAAAATTGTAATTATAAAAAGTTCAGCCAGAAAAGGCTTAGAATAGCTCGAAACCATTTCAGTCCAAAAATTCATTAGTAGATGGAGAAAGTTATGCTGGTTAATCTAGCATGATATAGAAATTTTATTGAAGTTCCAGATAGCTAATATTTATCTCATAGTCTGAAAGTTATCTAAAATTTTATCATATCTTATGAACCTCAGATATAAGTGAAAAAGTTATAGGAAGGTGTGCCCTATGACATTAGATGTCATGGATCTGACAGAACCCCGAAAGGAGTTCTGTATGAAAAGTTATTCATATTTTAGTGAATTTTGATGGGAGTTTGTGAAGCCCGACATCTAATTATAAAACTTAACAGTAAGCAAGTTATGGCTAAATGATCTCATATGATGTAACAGAAAGGCCCAAATGGCATCCCAAGAGGCCCAATAAGGTGGTGAGATAGTTAAGTGGGCCAGAGTCCAGAGGAACCCAGGAAAAGTGTGAAATTATGAAAATGCCCCTATGTAGCCAGATTGTACCAGTGATAGATGAAGGGCATTTTGATCATTCTGGATAGGCCAAAAATGTGCAAGATAGTATAAAGATAATTAGTTAGAGCCAATATATACCCTAATACAATATAAAGGGTTGTGTAATGACAATTATGCCCTTAGGGTTAATATAGTGCAAGACAGTAAACCAAGGGCATTTCTATCATTTGCCAAGGGATCTGTAATTAAGTACTAACCCAATATAAGAGTTTCAAGGGTAGGAAGAATCTAGATACTGGATTTAAGGTTAGAAAGCATATTATGAAATCTTAGAAAAATTAGATTTATAAAACAGTTTGGTTTTTGGGGAATCGGACTGAGCCGGTACTGGATTGGAGTAAAAATTTTCTGAAAGCTTCCCCCATTGGAATTTTGCCACCAAGCCTTATGAGTTGTTCCTTGGTGATGTCATGGATGATGTCATAATTCTCTTTTCGAAAAAGGAAAATCCAAGATTAAATGTGAGCTATTAGATCAAATAGTGCACAAACTAATCTTGGCCATTGATTTTCCACGAGATTTTTCTATAAATACCCCCTCAAATCTGATTCAAAACTGTGGAGCATGAACCCTTGGGGAAACTCTTGCAAAATAAAAACTCAAGCCAAGACAAAGAAGATTCAAGGTACTAAAGTTCAAGCAAGCTAGAGATTAAAGGTAAGTAATCTATCCTAACTTATTTTCCTTTGATTTGGGAGCTTGAACTTAGGGTTTTCATGGAGGAAAGTTGAGTTTTCTCTAAGGTGTTGTGCTGTCCAAAAAGCCTTAGATGAAAGGAGAAAGAAGAAATTAAAGTTAGAGATTTATGATTGAAGCTTAAACAAGCTAGTTAAGTGATTAGTTGTTGAATAAAGTTGATACTCTTGACTTTGCCATGGTTGAATCTTTTTAGTTTGCACTGTTCATGATGGAAAGAAATGGAATTTCAATTATCTCATGTTTCCATTGAATTTATATGATGATTTTTTGTAGAATTGGATAGGCTTTAAACCTTAGAAGCATTGAAATTTCAATATTGTAGTTTTTGAAATCCTTTTCTATTACTATTCACTTACATGAAAAGTGATTAGAATTTCATGTTTTTGATGCTTCCAATTGTTTTAAAATGAAAAGTTGTGTGGGATAAAGTAGAGAAACAAGTATGGGAAGCATTAGAATAAAAATGGATTTTTTTAAAGAAAAGAGGGTATTATGTAATTCTGGACAGAACAGTGCATAGGAGCTGGAATTTCATGATTCTAAGCTCATAAATGGATTCAAAAGATGAAATTGTGTAGGTTAAAGTCAAGATATCAATTGGTACAAAGGCCAAGTTGATTAGTGAAGACTAGAGAAAGTTATGTTAGTAAAAGAGTTAAGAATTTATCAAGGTAGTCTTGAATATTGTTGGAATTCGTGGTCCTAATGAATCATATGATGAATATGAATGTGTTTAGGACCTTGAAACATCCAAGAAGATGTTGGGTAGTGATTGATCGAAAGGCTTTATGGTTGGAAAGCTAGGGAGCAAGTGAAAAAGATCAAGAGAAAAGATTAAGTGCACGGTAGTGGACTTACCTCTTTATATGCTTGATGTGGTATGCTTATGTGTTGACATGTATATGATATTTGAATAATGTTGTGACATGATAGATGATGTTGAATGTATTGTGAATAACATGTTTTCTATGGCCATGCACTTTTATGCAAAATTATATAGCATGATGGCATGTCACTAACTAAAGAAAGTTTAATAAAATTACATATCATGCATTAACATCCATCTTACATATTTAAGTCGTAATGTTTACCACTGAGATTCCCTAGAATCTCACCCTCCTATAACCAACCAATTTAGGTCAAGCATGAAGGAAAATGTATGCATAGAGAACAGCTAAAGCATGGAAAAAGGAAAGTGAAGTATTTAAGATTCTTACATATGCTATGCATTTTCCATGTATGTAAATGCCATGTAAGGTGTGTATTTATGTGATGAAATTATATAAAATAATTATGGCATATGTACATGATGTATATGAGTGCATGAAAGGCAAAATAGATGGTTTACGCATGTTGGAACAATTAATAAAAGTGAAAGAAAGGAAACTAAAATGGTAAAAACGTAGGTCCTAAAGCAGTTTTTCTGTGGCTTCAGTTTGACCTAAAAAATGAATGAATTAATCGAAGAAATTTTATGAGCAAGTAGTAAACATACATGTGAATTCATAGGTAATATGCTTCATTTGGATGTGTATATCAAGAGAAATGAATTGGCAAAGTTAAGAGACAGAATCTGGAATTTCCAGAATTTGCCCTTTGAACAATAAAACTTAACGATTTAACTATATCAATTGGTAAGGTAAATGTCCATATTTATATTTTTCTCTTAAAGATATATGAAAGATATTCAATTAGAAATTTGGAGCACCTCCATACAAGTTTTCTACATTTAGTTATGAATTTTTAAAGTTGGACTGTAAATCTGAAAATTACCACGTGACCAGTACCCGTTAAGTAAGTTTTAAAATTTTAATTTTTGGGCAAATGTAATGCTTCCACTAATCAAATATACTTCCAAATACGTACTCTGAGGTGGTAAAAGTAGAATATTTTATTTTGGTATTAGAGCAAAAGGTTCTGGCATTGGTACATAATAAAGTTTAGAATAGAACAGAGGTTATGGTGCAAGATAAACTTGCTCTGATTGGGAAGAGTATGTAGCGATTACTTAAGGCTCAATTGAGGTTGAGGTTGAAGTTAGTAATGGGTTACTTGTTCACAGTCTAACTAAGATTATGGATTGATGAATAATGGTCTAGGAAAATGAACATTGAGGCTTAATAAGAGATACATTCTCACCTGTTAGTGAGGCCAAGGACACATAAGTCATTTAGGATAAAGACACATAAGTCTTACAGGTGATGAAGGATGTTATGGTAGAATGAATATAGCCTAGTTAAGGTGCAATAGCCTAACATGATAGCTATCTCATATTCCTAAAATTGATAAATAGGATCTTGGAGATGTACACTAAAGATCAATAGCCATAGAAATTTCTTGAGAATTAGTAGAAAGAGAAGATAAAAGATATAATATGAGTTTTTGGAGTGCCCTCTAATCCTGATGTAAGTTTTATTCCTCCGATGAGAGGATAGATTACAGCTGAGGAATGATACTGGATTATAGGTAGACTAGATGTTATTCCTCCTCTACCAAAGTTTGAGGATATATTTGAGATAAGTAATATACAATAGTCCCTTAATCTAGAGATCCAACCAAAGTTTATGATAATCCCTATCTATTCTCAAAGTCTAGGAATATGTGACTTTATAGAGAAAGATTAGTGTGATGTTCCTGGTCCTACCCCATCCTTTTTTGTTAAAGATAGATAATGTTGACTATATCAGTCTCAAGAAAGCTACCGAGAGTGACTTACTCAGTCTACGTCAAAGGATGGACAGAAGTAGAGATAAAAACATACAGTTTATTTGCACTTCCTCAATGCCAAAGTAGGCATGATAAACAGATATACAATAGAAGTGATGGGTGACCCCTGTCATTCCCAGTCATTCGTAACATGGCACTTTCGCTTCAAATTTATATCTACACTTTTCAGTTAAGCGTGCTTAGGCAAGAGTAGCCCAATTATAGGTGACCCCCTAGGAAGTGATGAAAATATAAATGCCACAGAAGGTTGGCATATATGCACAGAGTTATGTAAAATGATAGAAAGAGCTATGAAAAGTTAGAAAGGGTTATGAACGATAAGAGACTAGAACCCTTATGTCAAATCCAAATGAAATGGATTTGAAAAGAAATATTTAGAAGAGATTTCTTAAAAGCTAGCAAAGTTATATGTTAAAGGGAATGTTTAACTTATGATATCTCATAATACATTATGACAAGGCAAGATAGATCCTAATATAGCCAATTTAGGCTAGATATGTCATGATATAACATGAAAAGTACGTAATGAGATACGTTATGAGAAATATGTAATGTGATACATAATGAGAAATATGTATCAAGAAGTACCATATGTAGTGTCTTTATAGCTAGCTTTGTAACAGATTGAGAGGTTCCCTTTTTATAAGGGATAAGATGTTTGAATATCATGTTATATGTGAAATAACAAATGAGAGCTTTCACTTCTTGCATGAAATGCTAGGCATTATGTCATGTTTGTAAAATATGCTAAAGCTCTGAGTGTTAGAGTTATGTAAGCTCCGAGTGTTAGAGCTGTGCATATTAAAGAAAGGAATGCTTGAGCTCTGATGTTAGAACTTTGCATTCATAGGCAAGTATGTAGTCCTGCAATATGTTGGCTAGGCATTATGCATGTTAGAGTATGTGTTCCTATCTAGCAGTAAAGTAAAGATAGAAAAAATAGTGACATAAGTCCTCTCTCTGTATTATGATGAATTATTAAAGATGATAAAATAAAAGAAGTACGATGGTACAAAATCCAGAGATGAAGTTTTACAGATGTTCAAAGAATTCTGCTAGATCCTCAGATGAAGTAAGAAGTGATTACACTAAGAAATATGAAGAGTAGTTGACAGAAGCTTTAGAATATAGCAGTATTCGAGGGAATTTTATATGAAAGAAATGGAAACTACTCACAAGTCTAGTGTAGTGAGAAGTCTATATGCAAATAGATGCAAAGCAAGTAACTAAGTAACAGAATGAGGTAGCGTTCAACTCTAATTAATTTGATTCAAAACAGAAAAAAAGTAATAACAGTAAAGATATAAAGATCTGCGGACATGAAAGGTACTATGCTAAGATGTCAAGATAAAATATAAGAGATATATACCCCAATCCTTAGTCATAAAGTGAGAAAAGAATATCTATCCAAAATTGTTGACTAAGGTACCAAGTAAATTTTGAGGACGAAATTTACTTTGAGGGGATAGAAATGCCATATCCTAACTTTTCCTTATCTGTATAATGCTGATAGAGGAAAGAGGTTTGGAAAGGATTGTAACAATGATAAGAATGAATAATAAAGGTTAGATGAGTCTTAAAGGAAGAGAGGGACTAAAATGAAAAGTTTAAAAGTTCTAGGTGAAAAATGAAAGTAGCAATAAACTTTAGGGCATTAATTGTAATTATGAAAAGCTGAGGGCCTAAAGTGTAATTTTCAAAAGTTTAAGGACCTAAATGAAAATTAGAAAAGGTTGAAGGCCAAAAGTGAAAGTAGAAACAAAAGTTGAGCCAAAAGTGGTAATTATCAAAGTTTAGGGACCTAAATATAATTAACCAAAAGTTCAGGGATAAAAATGTAATTATGAGAAAGTTAAACTGGAAAAGGCCCAAAAATGCCCAAAATCATATTAGTTCCAAATTTTACCAGTAGATAGACAAAATTATTATCAGTTTCACGCAACACATAATTTTGATTTGAGGTCCCGATTAATTTATATAAATTCTTGAAGTCAGGAAGAATTATTACAGTATTTTTCAGACCTCAGAATCAGATAAACTTTATATTAAATTCTTATAATTAATAAACAAATTTATAAAATTGAAAGAGTTAGAAAAGGAATCCTGTAGAATTCTTATGGGGTTTTACAGTGAGATAAAATACCTGATAAATACAGTCGGGAGAGATTCCTTGGAATTTATGCCATAAAGGTAATGGACCAATACTAAGGCCCAGATGGCGTCCCAAGAGGCCCAATAAGGTGGTGAGACAGTTAAGTGGGCCAGAGTCCAGAGCAACATAGGAAAAGTGTGAAATTACGAAAATGCCCACGTGTAGCCAGATTGTACTAGAGATGGATGGAGGGTATTTTGGTCATTTTGGATAGGCCAAAAACATGCAAGATAGTGTAAAGATGATTAGTTAGAGCCAGTATATACCCTAATACAATATAAAGTTGGTGTGGAATGATAATTATGCCCTTAGGTTAATATAGTGCAAGACAGTAAACCAAGGGCATTTCTGTCATTGGCTAGGGGATCTATAATTAAGTACTGACCCAGTACAAGAATGTCAATTGTCAGAAGAATCCAGATACTGGATTTAAGGTCAAAAATCATATTATGAAATCTCAAAAAAAATAGATTGATAAAATAGTTTGGTTTTTGGGGAATCGGACTGAGCCAGTACCGGATTGGACTATAATTTTTCTAGAAGCTTTCCTCATTATAATTTTGCCACCTAGCACTATGAGTTTTCCCTTAGTGATGTCATGGATGATGTCATAATTCTCTTTTTGTAAAAGGAAAATCCAAGATTAAATATGAGCTATTAGATCAAATAGTGCATAAATTAATCTAGGCCATTGAATTTCGATGAGATTTTTCTATAAATAACCCCTCAAATATGATTCAAAACTGTTGAGCATGAACCCTTGCAGAAACTCTTGCAAAATGAGAACTCAAGCCAAGACAAAGAAGATTCAATGTACTAAAGTTCAAGCAAGTTAGAGATTAAAGGTAGGCAATCTAAGCTTATTTTTCTTTGATTTGGGAGCTTGAACTTAGGGTTTTCATGGGGGAAAGTTGAGTTTTCTCTAAGACATTGTGCTGTCCAAAAAGCCTTAGACGAAAGGAGAAAGAAGAAATTAAAGTTAGAGTTATATTATTAAAGCTTAAACAAGCTAGTTAAGTGATTGGTTGTTGAATCAAGTTGATATTCTTGACTTTGCCATGGTTGAACCATTTTGGTTTGCACTGTTCATGATGAAAGAAATGGAATTTCAATGATTTAAGGCTTCCAGTGAATTTATATGATGATTTTGTGTAGCATTAGAATTCCAAGTTGAGATTTTTGATATTTTTCTCTATCAATGTTCACTCCCATGAACACTGATGGGAATTTCATAATTTTGATGCTTCTAATGGTTTTAAAATGAAAAGTTGTGATTTTTTAGATTCTTCTCTATTACTGTTCACTCACATGAATAGTTATTTGAATGTCATGATTTTGATTCTTCCAACAGTTTTAAAATGAAAAGTTGTGTGGGATAAAGTGGAGAAACAATTATGGGAAGCATTAGAATCAAAATGTGAATTTTTGAAAGAAAAGAGGGTGTTATGTAATTATGTATAGAACAGTGCATAGGAGTTGGAATTTCATGATTCTAAGCTCATAAATGGATTCAAAAGATGAAATTGTGTAGGGTAAAATCAAGATATCAATTGGTGCAAAGGTCAAGTTAATTAGTGAAGACTAGAGAAAGTTATATTAGTAAAAAGTTAAGAATTTATCAAGGTTAGTCTTGAGCATTGTTGGAGTTCATGGTCCTAATGAATTATGTGATGAATATGAATGTGTTTAGGACCTTGAAACATCCAAGAAGATGTTGGGAAGTGATTGGCCGAAAGGCTTCATGGTTGGAAAGCTAGAGAGCAAGTGCAAAAGATCAAGAGGAAAGCTTAAGTGCAAGGTAGTGGACTTATCTCTTTATATGCTTGATGTGGTATGCTTATGTGTTGACATGTATATGATATTTGAATGATGTTGTGAGATGATAAATGATGTGAATGTATTGTGAATAACATGTTTTCCATTGCCATGCACTTTTATATTTGAGATCTTAGCATATGCTGAGTTATCCATGTTTGTAAATGCCATGTAATATATTTATTTATGTAAATAACATGTATGAAAGAATTATGACATAACCCTATAATGTATATGAATGCATGAAAGGAAAAAGAGATGATTTATGCATACAAGAACAATTATTGAAAGTGAAAGAAAGGAAACTGAAATGGTAAAAATGTGGGTCCTGAAGCAATTTTGTTATGGCTTCAGTTTGACCTAGGAAATGAAGGAATTAATCCACAAACTTTTATGAGCATGTAGTACAAATAGATATATTTAAATTCATATATAATACACCTCATTTGGATGTGTATATCAAGAGAAATGAATTTCTAAAGTTAAGAGACTGAATCTGGAATTTCCAGGATTTGCCATATAAATAGTAAAAAGTAACAATTTAACTGTATCAATTGGCAAGGTAAATGTTCAAATTTATATTTTTCCCTTAAATATCTATGAAAGAGGTTCAATTAAAAATTTGGTTCACCTCCATACAATTTTGTACTATTAGTTATGAATTTTTAAAGTTAGACTGTAAATCTGAAAATTATCAAATGAACAGTACTCGATAAGTAAGTTTTAAAATTTTAATTTTTGGGCTAATGTAATGCTTCTACTAATCAAATGTGCTTCCGAATACATACTCTGAGATGATAAAAGTAGGATGTTTCATGACGTTACTTTGTAATGGTTAGGTTTTGACATTTATGAAGGAAATCATATCAAGAAGACTTTGTCAAGGATAGCTTAATAGGTAGCAAGAATACCTAACTATAGTTTCATGTTTATTTGATTGTGTGCTTACTTGTTAGTTATGATGTTTGGCTGAGCATGAGATTATGTCATAATATTGATGATGAAGTATGAATGATTACAACTCCTTGCAACTTATGTCATGACAATATGCATGTTAGAGTTTGCTTATGTACCATTATGAAGTAGCTCCCATCTCAAGATAACATGTTAAGCATCCAATTAATATGCATGATATTATAGTTTGTATGACTTGCTATTGAGATTTCCATGAAATCTCATTCCTCCCATATGCATAACCATGTCATAGGTGCTAGAACTTCTTAAGGAAAGAGGGTAAGCATAGATGGTTAAACTTGTATAATAAAGCATATGTGTTACTTGGCACTATGGAAGTATATGATGGCATGTATGGAGTATGATCATGTACTTGTATTCTAAGGTTGACGTCTTGTGATGATGTTTATGACACCTTAACCAACGAATTTGAACTTAAAATTTGGTAGGATAATAGCTAATATACATAACTTTGAATGGACACCAAGAACGCTTCAATTGGTTAAGAATTTGATTTACAATGTTTTTCTAAGTTGGAGATAAAATCTGGATTTGAGATAAATAAAGCAACTGGAGGCAGTGATGTTCCAATGTTGATTTAATATAGCACCTAAATGAGTTTTACTATGAACTTTTATGAGTTTAAATAACACGTCTAGAGCTTCAAATCCATAGGTAACATGGTTCATTTGGACAAGTAACCAAAGAGAAATAAATTGTTGAAGTTGAGGCAAAGAAACTGAAACTTCCAGATTTTATCAAATGGACAGTAATTTTTAACGAATAAAATGATTTCATTGGGGAAATGAAACCTAAGTTTTATATTTTTCATTCAAATTTAAATGAAATAGCTTTCATTAGAAATTGGAACCACCCTATTTCAATTTTTCTATATTTAATCATAAATTTTCAAAGTAAGGTATGTGTTCTAGATTATCAAATGAACAATAACTGTGAACAGTGCCTGAGAAGCAATTATTTGAAAATGCATCTTTCTAAGGAAAAAGGCTATGTAATTGGTTCAAATGACTTTCAACTAAGTATAATTGAGCTTGAAAATAAAGATATGACAGGATCTACAAAAATGGAACAGACAAATGTACAAATAAACTCACAAGTAAGAATTTGAAGCAATCAAAAGTTATTGTACCATGTATGCATGCTTAGCACAAATGCAGCATGCAAGCAATATAAATGCGTATACCAATGTTTACCTGTGGGCAAAGGCATTTGTATAACATGTATTTATCTCAAGTGATGGAACTAGAACACATTTGTAATTTTTCAATACATGTGGGTTACTTAGAAAATAAAAAGGACATTCTATCCTACCCTAATTAAATGTATAATTATGAGATATCTACCTGTAGGCAAAGATAAATTATAGCTATACATTGAATTACAAATGATATTTCAAATCTATATTGATTAATGAATGCATGCAATAAATTCAATAAATAAGGATGATGTGGCTATTCCTCAAAGAATTGCACGCTAATCACAAATATCATTCATGTGCATTGAAAATCCAAATATACACAACTTAATGGAGAAATTAATTCTAACCCTAATTAAATGTACAATTATAAGATATCTAGCTATGAGTAAAGATAAATCGTAACTATACATTTAATTACAATTTATATTTTAAATCCATATGTGATTAATTGATGCATGCAATAAAAATTTAATAAATAAGGATGTTGTAGCTACTCCTCACAAAATTGTATGCTAATCACAAATATCATTAACATGCATATAAATCTAAATATACACAACATAATGGAAAATTTAATAATTTGATTTAATTAACAAATATGGCTAAATAATTTAATTTAAATTCTTTTACTATTTCATACACCCAAAAAAATGTTTAATAAATTAATTTGAACTCAAAAGGTTTTTACAAAATTAAACAGTTAATTTAATTGCTAAAGGAGAAATTAATATACAAAATAGGCAATTAAATAGTGCAAAAAAATTAAAATTTGTAAATACCTTTTTAAATAAAAAAATAATGGAAAAATTAATTTTCTTTTATTTAAACATTTACAAGGCATGTAATAGTAATTAAAATGACATATAATTTTGATTTGAACTAAATATTTTGAAAAATCAAATTAAATGGCTCAAAATAATTTTTTGAAAATAAAATCAAATGACCCATACATTGAAATATCATACTTTTACCGCCTCAGAGTACATATTCGAAAGCATATTTGATTAGCAAAAGCATTACATTAGCCCAAAAAATAAAATTTTAAAACTTACTTCTCGGGTACTGTTCATTTGGCGATTTCCAAATTTGCAGTCCAATTTTAAAAATTCATAACTAATTATAGAAATATCATATGGAGGTGATCAAAATTTCTATTTAAAGGTCTTTCATAGCTCTTCAAGGGTAAAATATAAATATGGATATTTACCTTGCCAATTGATAAAGTTAAATTCTTACATTTTACTGTTCATATGGCAAATCCTGAAAATTCTAGATACTATCTCTTAACTTTGAAAATTCATTTCTCTTGATATACGCATCCAAATAAGGCGTATTACATATGAATGTAAAGATATGGATGTGTACTACATGATCATAAAATTTCATGTATTAACTCATTCATTTTCTAGGTCAAACTGAAGCCACAACCAAACTGCTTTAGGACCTACGTTTTTACCATTTCAGTTTCCTTTCTTTTACTTTCAATAATTGTTCCAGCATGCATAAACCACCTCTTTTTCCTTTCATGCCTTCATATACATCATGGGGTTATGCCATAATTATTTAATATAAATTCATCACATAAATACACACCTTACATGGCATTTATATACATGGAAAATGCATAGCATATGTAAGAATCTTAAATACTTCACTTTCCTTTTTCCATGCTTTAGCTGTTCTCTATGCATACATTTTCCTTCATGCTTGACCTAAATTGGTTGGTTATAGGAGGGTGAGATTCTAGGGAATCTCAGTGGTAAACATTACGACTTAAATATGCAAGATGGATGTTAATGCATGATATGTAATTTTATTAAACTTTCTTTAGTTAGTGACATGCCATCATGCTATATACTTTTGCATAAAAGTGCATGGCCATAGAAAACATGTTATTCATAATACATTCAAAACATCATCTATCATGTCACAACATTATTCAAATATCATATACATGTCAACACATAAGCATACCACATCAAGCACATAAAGAGGTAAGTCCACTACCTTGCACTTAATCTTTTCTCTTGATCTTTTGCACTTGCTCCCTAACTTTCCAACCATGAAGCCTTTCGGTCAATCACTTCCCAACATCTTCTTGGATGTTTCAAGGTCCTAAACACATTCATATTCATCACATAATTCATTAGGGCCATGAACTCCAACAATGCTCAAGACTAACCTTGATAAATTCTTAACTTTTTACTAATATAACTTTCTCTAGTCTTCACTAATTAACTTGACCTTTGCACCAATTGATATCTTGATTTTACCCTACACAATTTCATCTTTTGAATCCATTTATGAGCTTATAATCATGAAATTCCAACTCCTATGCACTGTTCTATACAGAATTACATAACACCCTCTTTTCTTTTAAAAATTCACATTTTGATTCTAATGCTTCCCATAATTGTTTCTCCACTTTATCCCACACAACTTTTCATTTTAAAACTGTTGGAAGAATCAAAATCATGACATTCAAATAACTATTCATGTGAGTGAACAGTACTAGAGAAGAATCTAAAAAATCATAACTTGGAATTCCAATGCTTCCAAGGTTCGAAACCTATTCAATCCTACACAAAATCATCATACAAATTCAATGGAAGTCTTAAATTATTGAAATTATATTTCTTTCCATTGAAATCATTGAAATTATGTTGGAAAATGTGCCCTAGGGGCCAATCATTGTCTTATGAACATTATTGATTTATGAATTTATTAATTGTGTTATCATATTATTTGCATATTTATTGTGATGACCATCCTTGGATAATTCATGATCTTATCCTAAATGTCCCTGGTCGGTCATCTATGTAGGAGCAGAGATGAAATAAGGCCAGTATGACTTTGAAGATGTATAGAGATATAAATCAAAGTCATAGGCACATATAAGAGTACAAGGTGTTAGACCGACCCGCTATGAGAGAGCTGCATGGGTTACGTCATAAGCTTCTCTCATATACAAACCATGTCACTATGCCCTTTGACCTGAGATCATCATGGATTCCTACATGACAAACGCTCAGCTTTGGCCTAGTCAAAAGTCACTTTTGACCGAGTGGTCATAAAGACTATGTTCGAGCTTAGTGGTTTTTCATGCGGAGGAATGTGAATGGTCAAGATGGAATTTGTCCCTCACATTCGTAGAGAGATATTACTGGGCCCCTCAATGAGTGAGTCTGAGAAATGTATGGCCATACTGTAATGGAAAGGTAGTTCCATTTCTATAGTCAGACTACTCAGGGATCGAGAAAGTAACGGTCAGGAATAGGAGGATGACATTATCCATGCCTCATCCATAACCAAAATATCGCGTGATAGAAGGGACATGATATGGTTGTATAAAAGGTTACATCGTTTATCGATCCTCATATGATTTGGGTAGTCATTATGTCTTGCTAGAGACCGCTTGTGACTTGTGGGCCAGTATAGCAAATGGCCTACTGCCAACTTCATATGGGCCTATAGGGTCACACACAAAATAGCCCAACACGAGTTATGATGTCCAGATTCATTGAATCTAAGACGTGTCCAGATTCAATGAATAATCCAAGGTTTATGTATATATTTATTTATATTTATATTCATATATATATATATATATATAAATTCGTATATATACATTATATATAAGGAATATATAGGATTTAATTTATAAGGATAAATTAAATTTCTATCATGTTTGAATTTGAAATTCAAATTGATAGAATATCTCATATAAGACATATTTATAAGATTTAATTTATAAGGATAAATTAAATCTCTATCACGTTTGAATTTGAAATTCAAATTGATAGAATACCTCATATAAGAGATATTTACAAGATTTAATTTATAAGGATAAATTAAATCTCTATCACGTTTGAATTTGAAATTCAAATTGACATGATATCTCAAATTTGATTTATGAGAATAAATCAAATATAGTCCCGTCTTATCTTTATTTTAAATTAAATAAATAGGTGAATTAAATCTGTGGGACGGATTTAATATAAATATTATTTATTTAATTAGTTTCTTATCAAATCATACAATATATGATATTGTATTAATTTCAAAATTAATATAGATTAATTCCAAAATCCAATTCAGTTGAGAAAAACGCAGAGCATCCTATATATCTGATTTTAGGAGCTATGTTTTTTGAACAACACATAACACAAAAGGCCGAAGGGAACCTGCAAAAGGTTTGCAGATAAGAAACTGCTGAAATAGAGATGGAGAGGACGAATTGTTGAGAAAGCCTTGGAGGGATAGGAGACGCTAGCACGTCGTTCGTGTGGATACCAGTAGAGGGAGCCGACCTGAGGCGTCGACTTCTTGCGATCAGAAAGAGAGCACGAGCTGCGAAGAGAAGCTGTGGAGGTCACTGAGGAACACTCCGTCGACTTCTTGCGATCGAAAGGAGATCACCAGCTGCAGAGAGGAGCTATGGAAGTCGCAGAGAAACATTGAAGGTAATGCTTCTTCCCACTTGACTTAAACACATACGGTAGATCCTGGCAAGGAATGGAAAAATTTTTATGTTAATTTCCGCTGCGTGTCTTCCAATTCCTTTCAAGTAATTGAGAGCATGAGGTATTTTGTAGATCTAGAATGTTGAATTCTTTTTGGAGAAATCGATTATGGAAAAAAGCGTATATGAATTAAATGAAGAAGTAGTGAAGTTTGTATTGATGATGTGATAACATTGTTGAAGCGTGTTTGGATTCAATGATGTATAGTATCTAAACAAGGTTTAACTCTAAACAAAAAGGGAATAGAGACGAGTTGGGTTTGCTTTACCTGGTGTTTACGGACATATATGCATACACTCAAAATTGGATTGTGGTGCGATATGGCTAGACAGGGACAAAAGAAGACGCAAGAACTGGAAAATAATATTATTTGAGATAAATTATTTGAAGGGTAAAAGAATTAAAGGAAGGGACGGTGTGTAAAAGAGGAACGAAACATTTGTAGTCCTAAAGATTCTTGAGTAGCGTGATTTCAAGCCACAGGAATCAGAGGCTATAAGATATTGGAGTGTATCATAGTTACTTGTGGTTGGCCTTTCGCAACATGCTATTAGAGGTTTTAATTTTGTGCCACGGTTATCCCTTATTGTGAAATCCCAATATGATCTCAAATTTATTATTATTATTATTATATGATTAAATGCTAACTAATTATCTTCTGATATATATTAATTTACTTCCAAATTTTGATTTATATTTTCAAAATATTCTGTGTATCTTTAACTAATTAAGTAATCTCCTGAAAGATATTATAATTAAAGTATAAAATAATTTAACAGTTTATTGGAATACTAGAAACATCCTATTAGATATGAGATAGATATCTTAATTATTTTTGTAGAGATATTGTAAGATATATAAATATCCTATTAGATAGCATGAGTCCATCAAGCCTATGCATTTCTATACTAAGGAGAGGTTAAAGGAAATTGTTAAGATTAAGAGGGAGAGATACATGGGAATTCTATATACTGAAAGTCATGGCAAAGTGAGGGAGGTGAAGGATGTTCTAATAATCCATTTAGACTCGGTATGTGGTTAGATTTATTAGTTTAGTGTTGCAGGACTAAGTTATGCGTTTGACCATCTTCTGATTATATTATGCAAGAGTTGAAGGACTTGCATTCACGATTGGTGGCTGCAATTGAAGAGAGCAGTCACAGGCTTATTAATGTAGTTGAATAGGAGCTATTGAAAGTGTAGCTCTAGAAAAAGGGCAAGTGTCATAGACAAGATAAAGTAAATATTGAAGAAGGAAGTGAAGGAGAAGAGGATTATGTTTCATATGACTATAAAATGAGAGAAGCATATAGTGAGGGGGAGAAGAAGGGGATAAGGGAGATGAAGAAGGAAAAGCTACTTATAAAGGAGAAGGAGAAGGGTACGGATCTAGTGAGGGGTATCTAGAAGAAGAGGCTGATGAGAAATGAGAAGGAGAAGGAAGTACTAGGGGAGAAGAAGGCGGTCAGAAGGGAGAAGAAGTATAAGGTAGCACAATTAATGTGTATATGAGTGATGATGATGATGGTGTTGACCCTATCTCTGTGTCTATAGATTCTGAAGGCCAAGTAATGAATGATGAAGAAGTGTTGAGGGAAGTACAACTTAGAAGATCAAAATGACAAAAGAAACCTACAGCTTCAGTACTGTCTCTATGGGTGATAGCAAAGCCTGCTGAGACGAAAAAGAGGCTGACAAATGCGAAAGATGTGTTTTTCACAATGATAAGTTGCATGTGTTCGCGTGACGAGAGTCAAGAGTAAGTTTAGGCATGACAAGTCGTATTTGTGTGCTTTAATAATTTGCTATCCGTGTATTGCTAATGACAAATGTAAAGGGTTTTGGTTAACATACTCAACGAAAATATCAATCGCGGTCAACTATACACACTTAGGGGAATTCAAAGAATAAGTAATAGGGTAAGTGTACAATAAGTGATATTAATTATTGATCAATATGATTTACATTGTTGCTGAGAGTAAGATGAGCTTATTGCTGCTGCATACAGGTTATGTCAGTGGTATGTAAGACGTTAATAGCTGATATGAAGAAAGAACGACAAGTAAGGTGACCCCATTTTGATGCTTACTTCATGGTGAGCTTCTTGACATGTGATGCTCATGTATAAGTTAGGTGATGTTATGGAGTCTCTCCTTCACAATCCATTTATTGAAGGACTCATCAAGATCTGTCATTATATTATCCCAGCGTTTAAATGGGAACTTGTTTAATGCCCACTTATCTACGTTACCATGATTGAGAAGCCACTCAAATAACTGTTTATTGAAAGCTCTCATGTTTTATATTGCTTTA
This sequence comes from Leucaena leucocephala, assembly GCA_037074615.1. NCBI lineage: Eukaryota > Viridiplantae > Streptophyta > Magnoliopsida > Fabales > Fabaceae > Leucaena > Leucaena leucocephala. The sequence goes on along the minus strand of CM073526.1, from coordinate 9,782,312 downwards.
TCAAAATAAGTGTCAAGCCTTGCAAATACAATATCATTAAGCAACTTCAGTCTATCTTCCCTTATTTGTCCACTCATCTTTATCTTAGCTCTGTTTAGTTTAATCATTTGTGTGTTAAAGTTCTCCTTGACATGCTTATAACAGTATGCATGGATGTCACCTCCGAATATTGCTTGGACAACACCTACTATTGCCTTGTGACGGTCGGACATAATTGTCAATTGTATAGAATTAACTATTCATTTAATCATGTAAAGAAACCATGTATAGTCCCTAATGTCCTTCCCTTCACAATTGCGAATGCAAATGAAAACAATTCATTGTCTACATCATACTCAGAAGCTACTAACAATGTTCCCTTGTAAGGTCCACTTAAATGAGTTCCATGAATATACAACACACGTCTACAACCAGTAATGAATCCTTCTATACAACATCCATAGGCTATGAATACACTTTCTAATGTGCTCCCACTAGACATTCATTCAGCCATAGTTTTGTCATCACTCTGCTTCAACCATTTACATATCCATGTTATTAACATATAAGACTAATCAGGTCTGCCATGTATGTCCTCTAATGATTTTCCCTTCGCTGGATATGCTTGCTTAAATGTCAACTTCACACCATAATCTCTCTCCAAACTCTTTCTGATTTCATTTGGACGCTTGTCTACATATCTCTCACCTCATCAATTATAATTGATGATGTCAAGGTAGCACTTCCACCATGTGTCACTTTAAGATTGTCTTGGGCACTATGAACATGGCTATTTCTGAATTTCATCACGCATAGGAAATGTGTCCTCTTCCCAAGTACTCTTGTAGTTACATGTGATAAACAACTGATTTGCTTAGATTGTCGTCATCTGATCTATCAAAAATAATTATTACACCAAATAATATAGTATAAGGTAAAACCCTATCATTCTTCTCAAGGAGCCTTTTTATTGGAATCCTAAAAAATTGGTGGGCAAAGTCATTGAAAAACTAAGTAAAAATATAGGTTTTTAGATTTGATCGAATATTGATGCTATAAAATAAGGGTGCAGTAAAGTAAATATTTTTATATTTTTTATTAAGATGAAAATGAGTTAGATTGTGATAGAAATATGTTAAGAAAGACTCTTAATGATGAAAACATAACTATCCTTGCTCTTAATTTGATATGGGAGGTTTAAAATCACTACGTCTTAAGTAAAACCTCAGTCAACCGATTGAGTTCAGTATAATAATAGTTCTTAAACTTCTTTGATTAAAGCTAGCTTAAAATTCTTAATACCCTGTTGAGAACCACTTAGTGTGTAATTAAATCAGATGATGATAATGCCCTTAAATGATCATCAATCGATAACCAGACTCCAAACAATTGAATTAAACATCAATAATTATTGAAAATAGTCCAACTATCCAAAAATTAAAATTGAAATGTTTATATTAAAATCAACAATATCATCATCAATTATCAATTACAAATATTTAATCTAAGAATAATCAATCGACATTAAATCCCTATTCATACTATGAAATCCCTAAATCTAGAAATGTCAAAATATGAAATAGGTACAGATTAAAATAGAAAACTCCCTAGTGTAGTCTATGAGCTCAATATATGATGTCCATCACTAAGAGATTAAAATTCTAGCCTCCCATAGCTCTTACTACGCTCTACCATCACTGCCCAAAAATGATGCCATGAAGAATTTAGAAAAAGATTATGGAAATGTCAAGAGAAAGATAGTAGAATTGGATTAACCGGTGCATAAATGGTAAAATCTGTGGAAAGATCAACAAAAATGGAAGGTGTGAATGGAAGTTGTAGAGAAAGTGTTGAGAGAGAGGGAGCAGTTGTTCCTAGCCAAATCTGGCAAAAATTTCAGCCCCCTTCATCTGACTGCTCCTGCTTCCTTTAATTCCAGAATAACCTAATCAAAAACACATAGCTTCACTAACTATCCCTTTTAGTCAGGACCAGATCCATCTTTTGGTCGTGACCTGCGGACACTTTGGTCGTGACTAAAGACCACAGAAATAAGCTTCCTCATTTGATCCTCTTTGTCTTGTGATTTATTTTCTGCTCATATTAGTTCTTGATTCTCCTCCAAAATACCTACAATTCAAAATCAAAACTCACAATAAAAGTCCAACTAATTGAAGAACAACATAAATGCAGTTTGGAAGAGTTAATTTACCATTTAACCCTTTAATCAGCATATTGGCATGCACAATCATGTATTAACTCAAAAGCACAATTACAAGCATAAAATGAATGGTAAACTTCCCATAAAATCCTTAAAAATGTCAAAGAAACTATATATAAATTGCATCCTATCAACAACCATTTCACATACATATTGTTCTTATAATGTTTTACATATTTGTACTTGAATTGGTACATAATACTGAACTTGTGCAATGCCTTCTTAAATGTGTCCATATTTATAAAAATCTGCATCCCTCAAAGCAACTCTTCCTTCCAGTTCATAGAGTTCATCGCAAGCATCTATGTTTGTGCACTATGTACTTCATATGGTATGCTTAAATTAAGTCCTCCACCACCCCTATCAGTTATAGATCCAACAATACTTCACTTAAACAGAGTATCCAAATTGTTACCTTGCCTCCATGAAAAGGGGAACCTTTATTCTAATAGTACGAACAAATCCTCAATACTAGACACAAAATAACAAGTTTTGCAAAAACATTAACACAATGAAATAATTAACAACTTCTATAAACACAAGAAATTTCACTTACATTTCTAGATCATCCCTTTGTTTTGATATATTATCATTTACTTTAACTGCTACATAAACATATGCACTGATATCATTAAACTAAAAAATATTATAAACTTCATCATCATCATTGAGATCTAATAATATCCTCTCATCAAAATTCACTGCATATTTCATGACAGAACTTTTACCATATATACCAAACTATCCACCTATCATTACCCTCAATTCATTAAGTATCATCCCCTCCTTTATCCATTTTACCTTCACATCCCTACCATTATATTTAAGTCCACTTTCAACATCATATACAAAGTTTCCACCTACATGAAAAAAATAACAAATTTCCTTTTAAGATGTCGACCCAATATTATACATCATCTTGCCCACTAACTGCAACAAACAAAGCATTCATCACAATCTTATGCCCCTAACAATCATCATTCAACACTTTATAAGATAACAACACAAATTTCATTGATGCAATGAAGGTTATAAGTTTTTCTACAGATTAGTAAATGTCTTAGATTAAGTTGTCAAAACTATTACTGAAGTTGTAAATTATATTATAGGAGTGGCAAACCCAAAAGCAATACCAATTACTTGTTACAGAGTTATAAATTTCTTAGCTCAAGTTATCAAAATCTTTACTGAAGTTGTAAATCCTATTACATGAGTATTAAATGACCCAACTCATTTGCAGATAACTTTTCTCATAGTATTAAATGTCTAATTTGATGTTAAGATCATTTTTAAAGTTGTATATCCCATTAGAGGAATAATAAATAACCCAACTAATTGCACTTAACTTTTTCTATGGAGTATTAAATGTCTTACCTGAAGTTGTGAAAATCATTCATGAAGTTATAAATACTATTATAAGAGTAATAAATGACCTAATTAATTAGTTTCATGACTTGCAGGTTAGTCTTACTATAAGTATTATGAGTCATGTGAAAAGCAAAGGACTGCTCTTTCCCAAATGACTACTATTTTTGGCTCAATCTTAATGGGCTGAAAAGGAAACCCCAATTGCGAAATGCCCCAATTGACTGCAACACACAAACATGTCATCATTTACACTAACCATATACATGCTTGCCCTATAATAGTACAGACTTTTCCATACCTTCAAGTATTGCTTGGAAATTTTTGCCATTTCTCCTATAGCTTTCTTAAATTAGTAGAAGCTACAGTATTTGTAAAACTCTTTTTCTCTAGGTAACCATCAAAATAAACAAAATATAACCGATTATGGGAGGAGTAAAATAAGAAGATTTGTGTCAAAAATTTACTTACACTTCCTTCTTTCTAGTCTCAGCTCAGCTAAAGGCGTCTCCCCCAAGCTTCATCTCCCATTTGTGCTAATAGTACCTTCTATCTAGTGATGGTGTTGTAGTATACTCTTAATTTATTCTAAGGGTAATTTAGTATTTTTCACATAAATTTACAAATGATAGATGTGACTGAGTTAGTGCGTGGCTGCAGAGAGGTATGTTCGAATTTCTTAATTGGTATCAAAGCCTAGGATTAATCTAAAGGCCTAAAATTCATTTATTTGCTTATGATATATATGTATGTATTGTATAATATACTCCCATATTAACCTCCAGTCTGTCAGAATTGGGTCATTTGAAAACTATAGTTTTAGACTTCAAATATAGTCCCATAGTGTAGACCTCAAAAATTGAAGAAAATGACATCAATAACATCGTAAATGGACGTCAAATGGCAAAGTTATAGAGGAGAGAAGTTTTGACTCAAATTGGGTCATTTGAAAACCTTAGCTTTAGGCTTCAAAAATAGTCGCATTACATAGATCTCGTGAAAATAATGGAAAATGACTCCAAGAATGAGAAGAAAAGAAGTCAAAAGGTGGAGAAATGGAGAAGAGAAGTTTCAAGTCTAATAGACCCGACCTACACAGGGAACTAGATCAGCCAGACCCGGTTAGAGGTTGAAGACAACCCAAATGGCATTGTTTCAACCCCAATAAACAAAGAAAAAAAAAGGGAGGGCTAGAAAAAAAATTGGAATACCATCGGACTGGGAGTACACCTAGACCGAATAAAAAAAGAGAAAAAACAAACTTTTTTTGGGCTATGAATTAGAGTAAGGTGGATCATGGGATCAATCCTAGCCTCAAGAAAAATAATTCTGGATTAGGTTAGACTAAGCCCAACCTGGTCTAGCTCTAAAAAAAAAAAGAAATGATTCGGGTTGGATTGAGCTTAACCCAGTCCATTTCAAAAAAAATTCTAGAGTAGCCACATGGCTAATGAGCCACATGGCAGCTTCTTAATGGCATGTGAGCACCACCCGCCTGGCTTGAGAGTGGGTCTAATCCTATTTTTTTTTTTTTATTTATTCTTCTAGTGGTCAGGATGGCATGTCAAGGCTTTAATTAAGGTGCAGTTTGTCCCTAAAAATATCTAAAATTGATATTTTCATTTTGACATATAATTTGTCCATTTTAGGGTAATTTTAGACCTATTTGTGAGTAATAAGTACATTTTTTAGTATTTTTAGGTGGTTAAAAATTCAAGAATCATTATAATTATTTGTATTATTTAATTCCTAAGTGCAAATGAGTCAAAGTATTAGTTCTAGGTAGATAGGCTAGATCACCCCAAGCGGGGGTGAATTGGGTGAACGATGACTTTTGAAAATGTTATGCGATTCTTTAAAATCTTTCTCAGTAAAACAATGTAATTTGAAAAAATTAATTGAAACTAAAAATCAAAGAGTTAAGGAAGAAGAGTTTGCACAAATAATTTATCCTGGTTCAGTCTTTCCTTGACTTACGTCCAATTCTCAGCTTGCCACAAAGATTTTTCAATCCACTATAAACACCAAGATTACAACGGGCTCTTGGTAGCCTTTACAACCTCAATATTAACGGCTAATTGAGAATTACCTCAACCTTAAGGTTATACCACACTCTAGTGGCTACGCTCCCCCTTAAACTAATTTGAGCAATTCCAACCTTGAATCCCCTAATTCCAAGGTTTTGCTCTTAGACAGTTGAAAAAATGAAGGGTGAATCTAAATCTCAGAAAGAGTGAGTATATATACATTGTAGCTCACTAAAAATCTCTCTCTTAAAGAATAATACATGAATATTGGAGAGTTAGAATGTTTTATGGGTTACTAGCTATTTGATGCTTTTATGACTAAGTATTGTTGATATCTCATCATCCTATTATCATTCATCGTCGCCCTTAGTCGCCAATATCATTACTTTGAATGCTTTTCTTTTTATAGTTGATCTTTGTAACTATTGAACAGTGTTTCCATTGATGTTCTCTCCTATTGAGTTTTCTATCCGTTAGAAATATGACTGTTGAACTAGCTTTTATAGCCGTTGAGACTCTTATATTTTTTGTTGTTAAAAGTTCGTTGGCTTTGCAGTTGGTCTTATCTCTGATTTAGCTTTGATCTTAACGGAATAAGAGCTCTTTGATGCTAATCCTGTAAACACTTTAAGATTTTATTGTTAGTATATAAATACATGAAGTGAGGATTTGAACATTAAACTTGACTGGATTTAATCAACAACAAAAATGACGGTAGAATAATGCATATTCATTCAAATTAATAACCCAAATCAATGATCAAGTGTATAAGATTAATTATTTTATAAATACTTTCACATCATGTGAAGACTCTTCTTATTATTAAAGAAAATGGTGGATTAATCGATTACCCAATTGATTAATTATATTTAATGAATGAAATAGAAAATAGAGTATTATAGAGATTTGATTTTCTAGTCATATGATGTATTCTTATAAAGATAAATTTCTGAAGAGATTTGTCATGAAGAATAATGAGAAATATTTGCAAATTATTACCTAAATCAATCATTTGAAGTATGGAGTGAATTTGTATCCTAGAACAGAATTATACTTCAAATTTCAAAAGTTTATGGGGTTAATCGATTAATATAAGTTAATCAAATGCTTAATCGGTTAATGTATTTAGAAAAATAAATGAGAAAATATTTCAACACAAATTAATCGTACAGTTAATCTATTAATGTAAATTAATCGATTAATTAGTTTATATTTGATTTTCATAAAACTGAAACTTCACTGATTAATCAAATAGTTAACATTAATATAAATTAATCGATTAATAACATTAACTTTATTCAAAAGAAAATTGTTTTCATTGTATTAATCAATTAACCAATCGATTAATTTTAATTAATCCATTAACCAATCGATTAATTATTTTTCAGCTCAAACACAGAAGGCAAGCCATTCAACATTAATTGATTAACTTATCAATTAATTGTCTCCAATTAATCGATTAACCAATCGATTAATGGATTTTCTTTTTAAAACTGAAGGTTGCATTTTCAATTAATCTAACATGCAATCGATTAATTGTCATTAATTGATTAATGCACATTAATCGAATACCTAATCGATTAACTTATTCTTTTAGCTTCATTTGATTCCAAAATCATTTTCATTACTTCAAAAACAATTTTTCACAACATTAATTAATTTCATTCTCTTTTTCTCTTTTGACATTATCAGAACATATACATATTAACATTTTCCCCCTTTTTCATGATGGTAAAACTTGTAAAAGTGAAGTTAATTAGAAAAACATTTTAAATTCAATTTCATTACTCGAAATAAAGCAATACAAGATAGAAGGAAATGAATAGTGCATGGAAATTATCATTAATACTTTAAAAGTTTTACAATGGATGAAAAAAATACACATAAACACATATAAAAGCAATCATTAGTCATCAGTCAAGTGACTCCGTGGAGGAGGATTCCTTCTTTTTCTTCACTTTTTCTCTCCCCCTTTTTGACATCATCCAAAAAGGTTGGGGCAAGGGAGGAAGGAATGACTAGAGGAAGTTGTGGTAGTGGTAAGGCTAATGTTGAGCTGATGGGAGGGAGTGATACAACCAAGGTAAGTGTGGGAGTAGGTATAGAGGTTATGGTTGTGGTAAAGGTGGGTATTGAGGTAGAAGTAGGATGAATAGGTTAACAATATAAAGGATCCTGAAGCTCTTCTTCAGTAAAGGAGGGTCTCATGCTATGGTGTATGCAGATATGAGGTTCTTGATATTGGACACTTCTTTATGAATATGAGCCTGTCATATAGAAAAAGCCTCGTATCTCTGACCTCTTCCTTTAAGGCTTGGAAATCCTAAATATGAGCTTCGAGTGCATTCTGGATTCCATAGCTTCGTCTCTCCTGAGCCAAGTTAGCTTCTTTCCTATAAACTGGGTCTATTTTCTAACTCTACAAACTTTATCTATAGGTACCTCTAAATAGATGCTCTTAAAATGGATGGAGTTATAGAAACTTATGGTCTGGTAGAGGTATGACCTTCTTCTTGAGGGAGTGAAGCATTGATAGAGGGTTGCTTGGCTTGAGGATCTCTGGGAGCCTTGCCCTTCTTGGAATCATACTAAAAGCACTAACGTCCTCTTTCTTCCTTCCCTCCAGATGATGAATGTTATAATGCCTGAGGATAAAGGAGACAAACTGTGGGAAAGGCATCAGAGTAGTCCTAGTCCTCTTTAGGCAAAAATCCATCAGTTGACTATAGATAAAAGCTCCCAGGTTGAGCTTCTCTCAACTGATGAGTGATGTAGTCTTGCTGGTTCATGTAGCTGAAGCTCGAGGACTTGAAAATCATGTATAGGGAGTAGATGTAGTGGTGATACGATAATGATCACACATCTGACTCAGGGTGAAAGTTAGAGATCTTGGATAAGGGTTGCTGGTCTGTAGTAGAATATGGTATGCCTTAGCCTTATCCATAGGCTTTATGTCCATAGATAGAAGGGCTATAATAAGATAGTTGATCACACTGAAATCTAGCCACATCTCTCTACCTCTAAGCTTGGTAGTGAGATAGCTCTCTATAATATTCACCTCTTCATCAAAAGAGTCAAATATCTCCATATTACAATAGAATCTCCAACTACCTCTAGGATATATAGCTCATATCCTTAGCCAACTCTTGTAATAATGGAGATAGTCAATCAAATACAAATTGACTCTATGATTAATCTTAAGTGTATATATGTCTACAGATACTATAAGACAACGCTTTTTTTCCCTAAATTCAGAGTTAAATAGAGCCATGTCAACATCTAGGTTGATGTTACCTGAAGAAATACCAATCCTGATGATTGTGGCTTTGAAGGAAATGATGACGTAGTAGGCTTCCTTGAGGTCCTCTGTCTCTTCTAAGAGATTATGTGGCAGACTTGACCATTCTTTCTAGTATATTCGTGAAATCAAGATCAGAGTCTGTGTCTAAGGTATCTCTCTGTGCCTTGGCCTTCCTCTTAAATTGACATAAGGGTTCATAGGCTTAACCTTTCACCCTCCCTATTGGTGTCTTGCTCACATGTGCTTTCCCTTTACCCTTTGGGACTTATGGCCCTTCCTTGGCCAGCTTGGGTAGAAATTTCTTCTTTTCCTCCTTTAATTGATAAGCTTAAGGCATATTAAAGACAAATTTTAAAGGTTATTGCTTAAAACCATCTAGATTAGAGACAAATTTTGAAGGTTGTTGCTCAGAACCATCTAGATTGGTGGTTTTAGTTTGTGCTATTTGATTCTAAAAAATGTGGGATTGATCTGTGAAATGGTGGAATTTGGAGAAGATTTTGGTGGTTTTAGATTGGAAGTAGGTGCGTAATCTTTCCTCTAAAGTAATTTATGGGTTTTCAGAGATTATAGTTGAGAGTTTGAAAAATGATCGATTAGAGTTGAAGTTGAATAGTGAAGAGTTATGACTGATAATTGTTAAAGCCGATATTAATCAATTAATGCCTATTAATGGATTAAGTAATTGATTAATTCCATCAATTAATTGATTAGTTCTTCAATTAATTCCAATTAATAGGATAGTCAATCGATTAATTATGAACAAAATGACATTTAAACACAAATTGACACTAATTAATCGATTAGATATTCGATTAACACCCATTAATCGATCAATCAATCGATTAATCTTCAAAAGACACAATTTTAACACATTAATTGATTACCTGTTCAATTAATTCCCATTAATAGATCTCTTAATCAATTAATTTTTAACATAAAACACTTTGAATTAATTTTTAACTCTGATTAATTGATTTGATGTTCGATTAATTGACATTATCGAGTATTTAATCGGTTATTCAAAATAAAACCATTTTAAACAAAGTTTCAAACATCATTTACTAAAATTATCAATCAATTCACTTTTGAGATTGAAATCATTGAAGAAAAATGTTAACTTTTCTCATAAAGATGTTTGAGAACAAAATTCACACAAGAAACATTTTGAAGTAAGGAGATACATGTATTACAAACACCAGATTAATATCAAGATACCACAAACATATTTTTAGGATAAAGAGAAGGTTGAAGAAAGCTTATTCAGGTTTTGTAACTTGATGTATTGATTCATTTTTCTTTCCCTCTTTGAGTAGAATCTTGTATTCACAGTGATCATTTCCGCTGCTATCTTAGTCTTAATACACCATTTGTAGTTCATTAAGTTATCTCCATATTCTCCTGTCATAAATATATCGCTTTTTCTCTTGGAGAATGGTTATTATAATCACATAAAGTTAAATAAATATGAAATCATTTAAGGCCAACTCATCATCAAAACATATAGATTTTTAGTGAATACAATTTGATGAGAGAAACAATTAATCTTGTAAAATATTACTAAATATATAAAACTTTCACTTTCTGTTAAAATTATCTTCAAAATACTAAAATATATATATTTTCAATACTATCTCCAAGATTTTGAAAAATTTTAATTTCTTACAAAATTACATATTTTCAACAAGAAAATGTTAAAAAAAATTGATGTATAAGCTTGAAAATTTTTCTTCAAATAATGTTTGAAAATATTTATAAATCATTCAGTAATCCATTTAGCAATATAAATTTTGGAAAAACCTTTAATAAACTTATTACTAATGAAATCTTAACTAGGAACAAGTATATATCAACCACTTATAACTTAGTTCAATAGACACACGGGTAAGAATATATTTCACCATTATTGCTCTTGTTCCAGTGTATACTTGATTTTTGTGGGCTGCTTACTAATTCTTCATATTTGTAGGATTTAGCACCACTAAAATCAAAACTATATCTCCTCATGATGTATCTTTGTCTCTGTGTAGTCATATTCTTGAGGTACAACTTTTTCTTTCATATAATATCAATCTTTTTCTTTCACGGTATCCATCTTTCTTGGATCCATTACATGTTAGTTGTAGTAAATATATCACATTTCACATGCTCAAAAAATATAAACAAATTGAGCTAGTTGAGCATAGTGAGATGAACATGTCTTTAAGCATGAAAGATATATTTTTCTTTTTTGAATCATATGCATAAAGATTAGTGTTTATGAACATTGCTTTTTCTCTTTTTAAAATATATTTACATATTAAATCATATCAGGAGTATATAAAGATAAATTGAAAGTAATTGCAATGTTCATTTATAAAGATACAGAAGTAAAATTTGAAAGTTTGTTAAGTAATATAATGTGCAAAGTTTATCATAGTACTTTTACTTAATGCGGAAGAAGGATTGCCTCTGTATACCCAGTGCATCTTTTGATTGCTTCTGACAAATGCTTGCAATGGTCTCTCAATTGATTTGAAATTTGAAGCTTGAGAGATCCTTCTTCTTTTGTTCTCTTCAAGATAGTTGAATGGTACTCTGTGATAGTCTATTCTTGAGGCAAAACGTGCTTCTTGGGCCTTTCTCCACCGCTTCTTATGAATTCCCTTTGATGTGCCAACAATGGATGCTCCATGAGTTCTCCAAGGTAGTGTGACTCTCACTAATACACAAGAAACTCTTGGATGCCTAGCTTTCCATGTACCGTGTTTATTCTTATGATAGTTGTTCTACACTTTTATCCCACTTAAAGAACACTTTAGTACCCATTTAACTGTGGGTCCTTGATCATTTGTTTTGGACCTTGAATGTCCTTTAGGAACCCAAACAAATTTATTTCTCACATTTGAATTTCTTCTTAGATGACATGTATGAGAAATATGACCTTATTTACCAAAATGATTGCAAATAACAGAATGATATCCCTTATAAACATACTTGTAAGTATTGTGTTGGTCGAGTGAGAAATTTTATTATTAGTGTGGAAAGTTTCTTCCTCTTTACTTTGTGTTCCAGTAATATCATTGAAGTGTAAAACATTTTTGGTTTTCAAAATAGAATCAATAATTGGTTGAAAAATTATATTGTAAAATTTTTTTAAATCATTTTTCACAAATTCACAAGAAGATTTGGAATTATTTACCACTGGGGTATTTTGAGCTCCAGAAGATGATCTTTCAAATTCATATATATTGAGCTCTTCTTAATTCTCTTATTCCTCTTGTTGTTCTAAGTTGATAGATTCATGGAAGTCATTTTGGATTTCTACTTAAAGACTCTTTGCTTCTATTTGTTCATCGCCAGTAGATAAATAATTTTCTGATTCTGATGAACTAGCAACATTTCCAATATAAAGATAAGAGAAATAAATAGATTCAAGCATATTAAATACTTCTCTGACATTAGAGCAATGTTTTATTTTTCAAGTAATCCTTTTCAGAAATAGCATTATATAAAATTTTCATTGATCTAAGATTTAGCAAAATTAATTTCTTTTCAATATCACTCCAATCCTTTCTCAATTTAAAATCAAATTCATTTGAGAGGATATTTCTCAAATCAAAATCAAGAGTTTTTAAAAATATGGTCATTCGACTTTTCCAATACAAGAACTCAGAATTTTCTAAAGTCAGAGGAATGGTAAAATCAAAACCTTCATAAATCATTTCACCGACACATCCAGCCATGATCTTTGCACTTGAGATGATTAGATCCTTTAAACAAGTGACCTGCTCTGATAACAAATGTTAGTTCTAGGTAGATTGGGAAGATTATCGAAGAGGAGGGTGAATGACAACTTTTGAAAATATTTTATGACTCTTTAAAATCTTTCTCTGTAAAACAATATAATTTGAAAAACTTAATACAAACAGGAAATCAAAGAGTTAAAGAAGAAGAGTTTGCATAGGTAATTTATCCTAATTTGGTCTTTCCTTGATTTACGTCCAGTCTTTAGCGTCCCACTGAGATTTTCAAATCCACTATAAATACCAAGATTACAATGGGCTCTTAGTAGCCTTTACAACATCAATTTTAACTATTAATTTAGAACTACCTCAACTTGAGGTTACAACACACTCCAGTGGCTACGGTCCCCCTTAAATTGATATGAGCAATTCCCAAACTTAATTTCCCTTATCCAAGGTTTTTCTCTCAGACAGTTGAAGAAATGAAGGGTGAAACTAACTTTCAGAAAGAGTGAGTATGTAGACATTGAAGCTCATTAAAAAATATCTCTCTTAAAGAATAATACATGAAGATTGGAGAGTTAGAATATTTTATGGGTTACTAGCTATTTGATACTTTCATGACTGAGTATTGTTGATATCTCATCATCCTATTATCATTCATCATCACCCTTAGTTGCCAACCTCATTACTTTGAATTCTCTTCATTTTATAGTTGATCTTTGTAAACATTAAGCATTATTTCCTGAGGTTCTCTTCTGTTGAGTTTTCTATCCATTGGAAATATGACAGTTGAACTAGCCGGCTTTTGTCTTGTTGTCATTGAAAGTTTGTTGGCTTTGCTCTTGGTCTAATCTTTGATTTAGCTTTCATCTTAATGGAATCGAGCTCTTTGATGCTAATCATGTAAACACTTCAAGATTTAATTGTTACTATATAAATACGTGAAGTGAGAATTTGAATAAATAGAATTAAACTTGTCTAGATTTAATCACAACAAAAATGATGGTAGAATAATGCATGTTCATTCAAATTAATAACCCAAATCAATGATCAAGTGTATAAGATTAATTCTGTTATAAACACTTTCAGATCATGTGCAGACTCTGCTTGTTATTAAAGATAATGCTAGATTAATCAATTACCCAATCGATTAATTACATTTAATGAATGAAACTAAAAACATATCATTATAGAGATTTGATTTTCTACACATATATGATGTATTATTATAAATATAAGTTTCTCAATAGATTTGTTATGAAGAATAACGAGAAACATTTGCAAATTATTACCTAAATCAATCATTTAAAGTGCAGAATGAATTTGTATCAAAAAATAGAGCTATACTTCAAATTTTAAAAAATTGATTATATAAGTTAATCGAATGCCTAGTCAATTAATGTGTTTAGAAAAATATATTTGAAATTATTTCAACACAAATTAATCGAACAGTTAATGTAAATTAATCAATTAACCAATCGATTAACTAGTTTATATTGGATTTTCACAAAACTGAAACTTCACGGTTTAATCGAACAGTTAACATATTAATATAAATTAATCGATTAATAACAATATCTTTATTCAAAAGAAAATATGTTTTTAATGTATTAATTGATTAACCCATTAATTAATTTTAATTAATCGATTAACTAATCAATTAATTGATTTTTTAGCTCAAATACAGAAGGCAAGCCATTCGACATCAAAAGATTAACTAATTTGTTAATTTTCTCCAATTAATCTATTAACCAATTGATTAATGGATTTTCTTTTCAAAACTGAAGGCTGCCTTTTCAATTAATCTAACATTCAATCAGTTAATGCTCAATAATCGAATACCTAATCAATTAACTTCTTTAATTCTAAAATTATTTTGTTACTTCAATAAACAATTTTTCACACCATTAATTAACTTCATTCTCTTTTTCTCTTTTGACATCATCAAAACATATACATACTAACACAAAGGACTTCAAGTATCACTGAAATAACTAAATATGCTTCGTTAAGCTTCTTATATATGGATGATGAAGTTTTAGAAAATAAACCTCAGAGTGAGTATTCATATCCTGAACTTCTTGAAGAAGGGGATCTAGAGGAACTTGTAGAGATTAAAGGTCCAGAGGAAGAACTTTATAAGGACCTTTAAGAAAATCCAGATGCAGATGTAGAAGGGAATCTTGAGCAGAACCATGAGGAGGATCATGAGGAACCAATGTAAGATCTTGTACCCTGGGAGCTTTAATTGATACTCACAAATTGTAGATCTAACTATGTGCCTTCTCTTCCTAAACAACTTGTGAATAGGGAAGATGAAGAAGTAATCCAACCATGTACCCCATCTGTAGCTAGGAGAAAAGCTAAATATCAAGCAACCAAACTCACGAACATAAAAGGCATTTATAAAGTTCTTTATGATCATGCCGAGTTCATGACTAACAAAAGAGACACAAAATTCTATGCTCATCATGATGGAATATATATAACAAATAACAGATAGGGCTAGCGTACTGAAAAAACTTTTTGGGTTAACCCTATAAAAAGAAATTCAAAATTTATGCTTAAATCACCCAATCTTAGAAAACTAAGGAGAGCTGTTCTTAAATTTTTCCACTATTATTTTAATTGATCTATCTCTATACTAGCTTTCCTTATGTTTCATTGAATTTGGAAGCATGATTTCATGTATCGTAAATAAACTGAACGCTTTATTTTATTTTATTTAATGAAGGTCATTTGATTGCAATTTGATTATTCATGTATAATCAAAGTATGTTTCTTATAAGTGGGAGATTTTAGAAGGTAAAACTTCTAAAAAGTTGTATTTATTATTAAAGTACTTATATAGAGTTCTTGATAGCATATAATGATTATTGCTAATATCTATCTAATGGGACGTACAAGCGTATGCTCATGATCATGGATCTTGTAGTGTCATTATTTTCTAATCAAGAATAATATTAGTACACGACATTATATACCTCACTATGCTATATGACTAAAATGTTCCTTGGTATGATTCTCTTTGGAAGAGATCCTAGATTAATGTGAGATCAAATGGCAACCAAGAATATTATTGCTGAACTAAATAAAGATGAAAAACTCAATGGGGATAACTGGGATATCTAGCATTGAAAGGTCTAGTACATCTTAGAGAAACAAGATATTATTAAAACTTTGACAACTTCTATAGTTGAACTTGAAGCTTGGAATACGGTCCAGCACAATAGAGACTAAGAGGCTTACTAGGCTTGGAGGAAGAAGAATATCATAGCTAGAATCACGCTTCTTAGTGCTCTAGCAAATGACATCATGTGTGAATTTGAGACACACAAAACCACTCAAGCCATGGGATTGTACTAAAGGATAAATTTGACGGTGTTTCTACTGCTAAGCTTAGGAGGTTGACGATTAAGTTTGACACCTATAAGCTTAAGCCAAACAATCCTATGAATCAACTGTTAGGAATTGGAAGACACACAGCGAAAATTAATTTAAAAATTTTTCCATTCCTTGCCAGGATCTACCGTATGTGTTTAAGTCAAGTGGGAAGGAGCATTACCCTCAGTGTTTCTCAGCGACTTCCACAGCTTCTCTCTG
The DNA here is from genome assembly GCA_037074615.1 of Leucaena leucocephala. Classification (NCBI taxonomy): domain Eukaryota; kingdom Viridiplantae; phylum Streptophyta; class Magnoliopsida; order Fabales; family Fabaceae; genus Leucaena; species Leucaena leucocephala. The sequence continues at coordinate 9,766,088 of CM073526.1, read as the reverse complement.
CGGATGGTGATCTCTTTCCGATCGCAAGAAGACATCTACAGCTTCTCTCCGTGGCTCGTGCTCTCTTTCTGATCACAAGAAGTCGACGCCTCAGGTCGGCTTCCTTTACTGGTATCCACACGAACAGCGTTCCAACCACGAACGACACGCTAGCGTCTCCTTTCCCTCCAAGGCTCTCTCAAGAATTCGTTCTCTCCATCTCTACTTTACCAGTTTCTTATCTGCAAAACCTTTTGCAAATTCCCTTTGGCCTTTTGTGTTATGTGTAGTTCAAAAAACGTAGCTCCTAAAATCAGATATATAGGATGCTCTGCATTTTCCTAAACCGAATTGGATTTTTGGAATTAATCTATATTAATTCTGAAATTAATACAATATCACATATTGTATAATTTGATAAGAAACTAATTAAATAAATAATGTTTGTACTAAATCCGTCCCACAGATTTAATTCACCTATTTATTTAATTTAAAATAAAGATAAGACTGGACTATATTTGATTTATTCTCATAAATCAAATTTGAGATATCATGTCAATTTGAATTTCAAATTTAAACGTGATAGAGATTTAATTTATCCTTATAAATTAAATCTTGTAAATATCTCTTATATGAGATATTCTATCAATTTGAATTTCAAATTCAAACGTGATAGAGATTTAATTTATCCTTATAAATTAAATCTTGTAAATATCTTTTATATGAGATATCCTATCAATTTGAATTTCAAATTTAAACATGATAGAGATTTAATTTATCCTTATAAATTAAATCCTATATATCCCTTATATATAATGTATATATACAAATATAAATATAAATAAATATATACATCAACCTTGGATCATTCATTGAATCTGGACATCATAGCTCGTGTTGGGCTTTTTTGTGTGCGACCCTGTAGGCCCATATGAAGTTGGCAGTGGGCCATTTGCTATACTGGCCCACAAGTCGCAAGCGGTCTCTAGCAAGACATAATGACTACCCAAATCATATGAGGATCGATAAACGATGTAACCTTTTATACAACCATATCATGTCCCTTCTGTCACGCGATATTTTGGTCATGGATGAGGCATGGATAATGTCATCCTCCTATTCCTGACCGTTACTTTCTCGATCCCTGATTAGTCTGACTATAGAAATGGAACTACCTTTCCATTACAGTATGGCCATACATTTCTCAGACTCACTCATCGAGGGGCCTAGTAATATCTCTCTATAAATGTGAGGGACAAATTCCATCTTGACCATTCACATTCCTCCACATGAAAAATCACTAAGCCCGAACATAGTCTTTATGATCACTCGTTCAAAAGTGACTTTTGACTAGGTCAAAGCTGAGCGTTTGTCATGTAGGAATCCATAATGATCTCAGGTCAAAGGGCATAGTGACATGGTTTGTATATGAGAGAAGCTTATGACGTAACCCATGCAGCTCCCCCATAGCGGGTCGGTCCAATACCTTGTACTCTTACATGTACCTATGACTTTGATTTATATCTCTATACATCTTCAAAGTCATACTGGCCTTATTTTATCTCTGCTCCCACATAGATGACCTACCAGGGACATTTAGGATAAGATCATAAATTATCCAAGGATGGTCATCACAATAAACATGCAAATAATATGATAACACAATTAATAAATTCATAAATCAAAAATGTTCATAAGACAATGATTGGCCCCTAGGGCACATTTTCCAATAACCTCCCACTTGCACTAGGTACAATCATTAATTTGACTAATTCCCATTGACCTAACATGACGCTCATGTTTTGCCTGCACAAGCGACTTTGTTAGAGGATCAGCAACATTGTCTTCTCCTGCTACTTTGCATATTTTTATATTACCTCTATCGTTGATTTCTCTGATGAGATGAAATCGCCTGAGTATATGCTTAGTCCTTTGATATGACCTAGACTCTTTAGCCTGTGCAATGGCACCGTTATTGTCACATAGCAAAGTTATTGGATCTGAGATGGTAGGTATCACCCCTAGTTCTATGATAAACTTCCTGATCTAAACGGCTTCCTTAGCTACATTAGATGCTACTATATACTCAGCTTCTATTGCAGAATCTGCTACAGTACCCTGCTTAGAGCTCTTCCAGCTTACTGCTCCATTATTGAGGAGGAATATATATCCAGACTGCGATTTTTGGTCGTCCTGGTCAGTTTGGAAACTCGCGTCTGTGTAACTAGTTACACAGAGTTCGTCATCTAATCCACCATAAACCAAGAATAAGTCCTTAGTCCTTCTTAAGTACTTAAGGATATTCTTGACAGCAGTCTAATGGCCCTCACCAGGGTCCTGTTGATATCTGCTAGTCATCCTTAAGGCAAATGAGACATCCGGTTGAGTACATAACATGGCATACATGATAGATCCTATAGCCAAGGCATATGGAACTTTACTCATACGACCTCGCTGATCAGATGTACTAGGACACAGATCTTTGCTGAGGTGACTACCATGAGACATGGGTATAAAACCCCTCTTTGATTCGTGCATACTGAACCTATGCAGTATTTTGTCTATGTATGTACTCTGACTGAGTCCTAGAAGTCTTTTAGATCTATCTCTATAGATCCTGATTCCTAGGATATAGGTGGCTTCACCCAAGTCTTTCATCAAGAAAGACTTTCCTAACCAAGACTTGACAATCTGTAAGGTAGGAATGTCATTCCCAATAAGTAGGATGTCATCAACATAGAGTACCAAAAACACAACTGTGCTCTTACTAACCTTCTTGTACACACAAGGTTCATTAATGTTTTGAAGAAATCCAAACTCTTTGACTACTTCATCAAAATGATGATTCCAACTCCGAGAGGCTTGCTTCAGTCCATAAATGGACCTTTGAAGCTTGCACACTTTACCAGAGTCCTTGGAACGCACAAACCCTTCAGGTTGTGTCATGTACACATCCTCAAGGAGCTTTCCATTAAGGAAGGCTGTCTTGATGTCCATCTGCCATATTTCATAGTCATAATGTGCTACTATGGCAAAGAGAATTTTGATTGATTTGGCCATTGCAACTGGGGAAAAGGTCTCATCATAGTCCACACCATGAGTTTGAGTAAATCCTTTTGCAACCAGTCATGCCTTGAAAACATTTATATTGCCATCCATGTCAATTTTCTCCTTAAAAACCCACTTGCACCCGACAATTTTTACACCTTCGGGATGGTCGACTAAGGTCCAAACCTTATTGTCGTACATGGATTGCATTTCAGACTTCATGGCATTAAGCCACTTTTCAGAGTTTAGTCCCACTATAGCTTCTCGATAGGTAGTCATCTCATTATGCTCAATGAGCAACACATCACGACTGTCAGAAATTAGAAATCCATATCTTTGAGGCTGAAGTCGTGTCCTATTAGACTTCCGTGGACCTTGCGTGACTTGAGGAGTCTCAACAACTTGTTGTGAGTCTTCTCTATTTTCCATCTGTATTTCTGTGGTGTCTTGTGGCTCTCGAACTTCTTTGAGGTGTACCTTACTCCCACTGGTTCTTTTAGAGATAAATTCTCGTTCGAGAAAGATACCATTTCTGACAACAAACACTTTGTTATTAGCAGGTTTGTAGACGTAATATCCCTTGGTTTCCTTAGGATATCCCATAAAAAGGCACTTTGAGGATTTGGACGCTAATTTATCTGAGGCTTATTGCTTAACATAGACCTCGCATCCCCAAATCTTGCGTTCTCCCAGTCCATATCTCATATGAAGTCTTTTCAATTGCCTTAGATAGAACACGATTGAGTGTGAACGCAGCTGTCTCTAGGGCATGGCCACAAAAGGAGGGCGAAAGATCTGTTTGACTCATCATAGATTGAACTATATATAATAGTGTTCGATTCCTCCGTTCAGAAACGCCATTCCATTGTGGTGTCCCTGGAGGAGTCAATTGTGAGACTATCCCACAACTGCTGAGATGGTCTATGAACTCAATATTCACCACCCCGATCAGATCGAAGTGCTTTAATTGTTTTACCAAGATGGTTTTGTACTTTATTTTGAAATATCTTGAACTTTTCAAAAGATTCAGATTTATGTTTCATCAGATAGATGTACCCATATCTGCTGAAATCATCTATGAATGTTATGAAGTACGAATAACCTCCTCTGACATTTGTGTTCATCGGTCCACACACATCTGTATGTATGAGGCCCAATAAATCAGTGGCCCTCTCGCTGTGCCCAGTGAAGGGTGACTTTATCATCTTTCCTAACAAGCAAGACTCGTAAATGTCATATGATTCAAAATCAAATGAGTTTAGAAATCCATCTTGATGGAGTTTGAAAATGCGTTTCTCATTTATGTGGCCCAGACGACAGTGCCAAAGGTATGTCAGATTCAAATCATTTGGTTTGATCCTTTTGGCGATTATGTTATAGATATTTCCATGATTGGGTTGTTCCAAATTTAATATGTAATGATCAACATGCAAATCACCATGAGCATAGAAAACATCATTACGATAAATAGAACATCTACTATTCCCAGCAATGGAAGTGAAACCTTCCTTATCCAAATAAGAAAGTGAAATAATATTACTACTTAAAGCAGGAACATAATAGCAATTGTTTAAAACTAACAAAAGCCCAGTGGGAAGAACTAATTCATAAGTGCCTACAGCTAACGCAGTAACCCTTGCTCTGTTTCTAACTTGTAGGTCAACCTCGCCCTTTTTCAGCTTCCTACTGTCCTTTAGTCCCTACACATTTGTACAAATATGAGAACCACATGCAGTATCTAATACCCATGAAGTGGAAGTAGAAAGATGAATGTCTATAATATAAATACCTGAAGCGATAGCCCCGCTATCCTTCTTGTTCTTTTTCAGATCTTCAAGGTAGAGTTTGCAATTCCTCTTCCAATGACCAGGTTTATTGCAGAAGAAGTAGACTCCTTCCTTTGGAGGCTTTGCCTTCTTTGGTACAGGCTTGGTTTCGGGCTTACCTGACTCTTTGGTCTTACCTGATGAGCCATGACCCTTCCCCTTGCCTTTGCCTTTCTTTTTCATACCCTTTCCTTTTTGAACCATCAAAATAGCACTGGGCTTCTTCTTAAGACTCAGCTCAGCAGTTTTAAGCATCCCATCCAGTTTAGAAAAAGATTTCTCCATGTTGTTCATGTTGTAGTTCATGACAAACTGGTCATAACTTTCTGGGAGTGAGTTTAAGATCAAATCTGTAGCTAACTCCTGGCTCATGGGAAATCCAAGGCTTTCAAGGTGATCAATGTACCCTTTCATCTTTAAGACATGAGTACTGACTGATGCACTTTCAACCATCTTGCAGGAATATAAGGCCTTAGTGGTCTTATACCTCTCTTGCCTTGCCTGTTGCTAGAACATTTCCTTGAGATGCACAATCATCTCATAAGCCTCCATGTGTTCTAGATCTCTTTGGAGCTCCGGAACCATGGTGGCTAGCATCAAGCATCCCACATCGACAGAGTCTTCCTTATACTTCGTGTAAGCATCTCTCTGAGCTCTAGGAGCATTGGCCGCTGGCTCCTCAGGAACGGGTTGATCTAGGACATGCGCCTTTCTTTCCTGCTTGAGAACAATTCTCAAGTTCCTAAACCAGTCAAAAAAGTTTGTCCCATTAAGTTTGTCCTTCTCAAGGACAGATCGCAGCAATAATGTAGCAGTATTACTAGTCGTCATGATTCTATAATTAAAATATGCAATTTAATTAGCAATCTCCCACTAAATAAAGAACCCTCAATGCAATAGTTAGTGGGCTAAGATCCATATTTGGCTCAAACTTAAGTCCACTTTGGCATGACGCTTAAATTAAGTTATTTAGGTAGGTAACACCCTTACCAATTACGTCAAATGTAACTCTTAGATGTTCATGGGATTTTATCATCATATGATCTGTCATATTTTTAATCCCATCTAATGCCTTGAGACCCAAAACCATTTTGTTAATCTCAATTAAGTCAAACAATAATAAACATATGAGAGTACCACCATTACTCTTGCTTATCTCCCCAAGATAACTCAAAAGCACTCACTTTGGTGAAGTCCACAATTGAGCGATCGAGGTTTTGACAAGTGTTCATAAATTGACAGCATTATGACTTAAGATTTCATTCAGAGGGCTTAATTTATCTATCTTGTTTATAAGAATGCATGTTTCTCAGTTTGTATCTCATACAAGTAATATGCATGTTTCTGATATAATCATAAGATGCATAATTTAAACGTGATACAATATGGCTCACCTATCCTAAGTCCCCTCAAGGCAATGAGAGGAGCTCTCTAGTAAGAAAAGGGAAATTACATATAGAAACCTCTTTTAACATTCGAGGGGAGTGAGATGAGAAGAGAAGGTACATTGAGAGTATATAGAGGAAGGCACGACACGCAGATCGTATTTAAAAAATTACAACACTTGCAATCTAGAGCCATATTGTTCACCATACCCAAACATTCAAGAATCAATATTCAGATTTAATTCAAGGGCAATTAATGTTTCATATCTAAAACATTCACCAAATAACATATGTTACGGTTCTGTTGCACTACGAATGGGTAGCCATGGCGGTCCCACTGATTTCAATTCCCTTTTAAATTCCTTTTATGTCATACATAATACGGATCCCTTATATGTCATACATAAAATGCATATTATATGATCGGCTACGACTAACACATATCATATGAATCAACAATCAAACCTAACATAAACACAAAATGGCATGGCTCTGATACCACTGTTAGGAATTGGAAGACACGCAGCGAAAATTAATTTAAAAATTTATCTATTCTTTGCCAGGATCTACCGTATGTGTTTAAGTCAAGTGGGAAGGAGCATTACCCTCAGTGTTTCTCAGTGACTTCCACAGCTTCTCTCTGTGGATGGTGATCTCTTTCAGATCACAAGAAGACGTCCACAGCTTCTCTTCACGGCTCGTGCTCTCTTTCTGATCGTAAGAAGTCGACGCCTCAGGTCGGCTTCCTCTACTGGTTTCCACACGAACAGTGTTCCAACCATGAACGACGTGCTAGCGTCTCCTGTCCTTCCAAGGCTCTCTCAAGAATTTATTCTCTCCGTCTCTACTTCAGCAGTTTCTTATCTACAAAACCTTTTGTAAATTCCCTTCGACCTTTTGTATTATGTGTAGTTCAAAAAACATAGCTCCTAAAATCATATATACAGGATGCTCTGTATTTTTTTCAACCGAATTGGATTTTTGAAATTAATCTATATTAATTCAAAAATTAATACAATATCACATATTGTATAATTTGATAAGAAACTAATTAAATAAATAATGTTTGTATTAAATCTGTCCCACAGATTTAATTCACCTATTTATTTAATTTAAAATAAAGATAAGACTAGACTATATTTGATTTATTCTCATAAATCAAATTTGAGATATCATGTCAATTTGAATTTCAAATTCAAACATGATAGAGATTTAATTTATCCTTATAAATTAAATCTTGTAAATATCTCTTATATGAGATATCCTATCAATTTGAATTTCAAATTTAAACATGATAGAGATTTAATTTATCCTTATAAATTAAATCCTATATATCCCTTATATATAATGTATATATACGAATATAAATATAAATAAATATATACATCAACCTTGGATCATTCATTGAATTTGGACACGTCTTAGATTCAATGAATCTGGACATCATAGCTCGTGTTGGGCTATTTTGTGTGTGACCTTATAGGCCCATATGAAGTTGGCAGTGGGCCATTTGCTATACTAGCCCACAAGTCACAAGCGGTCTTTAGCAAGACATAACGACTACCCAAATCATATGAGGATCGATAAACGATATAACCTTTTATACAACCATATCATGTCCCTTCTGTCACGCGATATTTTGGTCATGGATGAGGCATGGATAATGTCATTCTCCTATTCCTGACCGTTACTTTCTCGATCCCTAAGTAGTCTGACTATAGAAATGGAACTACCTTTCCATTATAGTATGGCCATACATTTATCATACTCACTCATCGAGGGGCCCAGTAATATCTCTCTACGAATATGAGGGACAAATTCCATCTTGACCATTCATATTCCTCCGCATGAAAAACCACTAAGCCCGAACATAGTCTTTATGATCACTCGATCAAAAGTGACTTTTGACTAGGTCAAAGCTGAGCGTTTATCATGTAGGAATCCATGATGATCTCAGGTCAAAGGGCATAGTGACATGGTTTGTATATGAAAGAAGCTTATGACGTAACCCATGCAGCTCTCTCATAGCGGGTCGGTCCAACACCTTGTACTCTTACATATGCCTATGACTTTGATTTATATCTCTATACATCTTCAAAGTCATACTGGCCTTATTTCATCTTTGCTCCCACATAGTAAGGGACAGCCGCCCGCTAACCGGCTAGCGGGACCGCCGTAGCTACCTGTTCGCAGCGCAACATAACCGTAACATATGTTACTTTGTGAATGTTTTAGATTTGAAACATTAATTGCCCTTCGATTAGATCTGAATATTGATTCTTGAATGTTTGGGTATGGTGAACAATATGGCTCTATATTGCAAGTGTTGTAATTTTTAAATACGGCCTGCGTGTCGTGCCTTCCTCTATATACTCTCAATGTACCTTCTCCTCTCATCTCACTCCCCTCGAATGTTAAAAGAGGTTTCTATATGTAATTTCTCTTTTCTTACTAGAGAGCTCCTCTCATTGGCTTGAGGGGACTTAGGATAGGTGAGCCATATTTTATCACGTTTAGATTATGCATATTATGATTATATCAGCGTATGCATATTACTTGTATGAGATACGAACTGAGAAACATGCGTTTTATAAACCAGATAGTTAAATTAGGCCCTCTAAAAGAAATCTTAAGTCATAATGCTGTCAATTTATGAACACTTGTCAAAACCTCGATCGCTCAATTGTGGACTCCACCAAAGTAGGTGCTTTTGAGTTATCTTGGGGAGATAAGCAAAGAGTAATGGTGCTACTCTCATAGGTTCATTATTGTTTGACTTAATTGAGATTAACAAAACGGTTTTGGATCTCAAGGCATTAGATGAGATTAGAACATGCCAGATCATATGATGATAGGATCCCATGAATATCTAAGAGTTACATTTGATGTAATTGGTAAAGATGTTACCTACCTAAATAACTTAATTTAAGCGTCCTGCCAAAGCGGACTTAAGTTTGAGCCAAATATGGATCTTAGCCCACTAACTATTGCATTTAGGGTTGTTTATTTAGTGGGAGATTACTAATTATATTGCATATTTTAATTGTAGAATCATGATGACTAGTAATACTGCTACATTATCGCTGTGATCTGTCCTTGAGAAGGACAAACTCAATGGGACAAACTTTCTTGACTGGTTTAGGAACTTGAGAATTGTTCTCAAGCAGGAAAGAAAGGCGCATGTCCTAGATCAACCCATTCCTAAGGAGCCAGCCGCCAATGCTCCTAGAGCTCAGAGAGATGCTTACACGAAGCATAAGGAAGACTCTGTCGATGTGGGATGCTTAATGCTAGCCACCATGGTTCCAGAGCTCCAAAGAGATCTCGAACACATGGAGGCTTATGAGATGATTGTGCATCTCAAGGAAATGTTCCAGCAACAGGCAAGGCAAGAGAGGTATGAGACCACTAAGGCCTTATATTCCTGCAAGATGGCTGAAGGTGCATCAGTCAGTACTCATGTCTTAAAGATGAAAGGGTACATTGATCACCTTGAGAGGCTTGGATTTCCCATGAGCCAGGAGTTAGCTACGGATTTGATCTTGAACTCACTCCCGGAAAGTTATGACCACTTTGTCATGAACTACAACATGAACAACATGGAGAAATCTATTTCTGAACTGCATGGGATGCTTAAAACTGCTGAGCCAAGTCTTAAGAAGAAGCCCAGTAGTGTTTTGATGGTTCAGAAAGGAAAGGATACTAAAAAGAAAGGCAAAGGCAAGGGGAAGGGTCATGGCTCATCAGGTAAGACCAAAGAGTCAGGCAAGCCCGAAACCAAGCCTACACCAAAGAAGGCAAAGCCTCCAAAGGAAGGAGTCTGCTTCTTCTGCAATGAACCCGGTCATTGGAAGAGGAATTGTAAACTCTATCTCGAAGATCTGAAAAAGAACAAGAAGGATAGCGGGGCTATCGCTTCAGGTATTTATGTTATAGACATTCATCTTTCTACTTCCACCTCATGGGTATTAGATACTGCATATGGTTCTCACATTTGTACAAATGTGCAAGGACTAAAGGACAGTAGGAAGCTGAAAAAGGGCGAGGTTGACCTACGAGTTGGAAACAGAGCAAGGGTTACTGCGTTAGCTGTAGGCACTTATGAATTAGTTCTGCCCACTGGGCTTTTGTTAGTTTTGAACAATTGCTATTATGTTCCTGCTTTAAGTAGTAACATTGTTTCACTTTCTTATTTGGATAAGGAAGGTTTCACTTCCATTGCTGGGAATAGTAGATGTTCTATTTATCGTAATGATGTTTTCTATGCTCATGGTGATTTGCATGTTGATCATTACATATTAAATTTGGAACAACCCAATCATGGAAATATCTATAACATAACCGCCAAAAGGGTCAAACCAAACAATTTGAATCCCACATACCTCTGGCACTGTCGTCTGGGCCACATAAATGAGAAACGCATTTTCAAACTCCATCAAGATGGATTTCTAAACTCATTTGATTTTGAATCATATGACACTTGCGAGTCTTGCTTGTTAGGAAAGATGACAAAGTCACCTTTCACTAGGCACAGTGAGAGGGCCACTGATTTATTGGGCCTCATACATACAGATGTGTGTGGACCGATGAACACAAATGCCAGAGGAGGTTATTCGTACTTCATAACATTTATAGATGATTTTAGCAGATATAGGTACATCTATCTGATGAAACATAAATCTGAATCTTTTGAAAAGTTCAAAATATTTCAAAATGAAGTACAAAACTAGCTTGGCAAAACAATTAAAGCCCTTCGATCTGATCGGGGTGGTGAATATTTGAGCCAAGAGTTCATAGATCATCTTAGGAATTGTGGGACACTCTCACAATTGACTCCTCCAGGGACACCACAATGGAATGGCATTTCTGAACGGAGGAATCGAACACTATTAGATATGGTTCGATCCATGATGAGTCAAACAGATCTTCTGCCCTCCTTTTGGTGCCATGCCCTAGAGACAGCTGGGTTCACACTCAATCGTGTTCCATCAAAGGCAATTGAAAAGACTCCATATGAGATATGGACTGGGAGGACGCCTAGTTTGTCTTTCCTCAAGATTTGGGGATGTGAGGTCTATGTTAAGCAACAAGCCTCAGACAAATTAGCGCCCAAATCCTCAAAATGCCTTTTTGTGGGATATCCTAAGGAAACCAAGGGATATTACGTCTACAACCCTGCTGATAACAAAGTGTTTGTTGTCAGAAATGGTATCTTTCTCGAAAGAGAATTTATCTCTAAAAGAACCAGTGGGAGTAAGGTACAACTCGAAGAAGTTCGAGAGCTACAAGACACCACAGAACTACAGATGGAAAATAGAGAAGACTCACAACAAGTTGTTGAGACTCCTCAAGTCACGCAAGGTCCACGTAAATCTAATAGGATACGACTTCAGCCTCAGAGATATGGATTTCTGATTTTTGATAGTCGTGATGTGTTGCTCATTGAGCATATGAGCCGACTACCTATCGAGAAGCTATAGTGGGACCAAACTCTGAAAAATGGCTTAGTGCCATGAAGTCTGAGATGCAATCCATGTACGATAATCAGGTTTGGACCTTAGTCGACCCGCCTGAAGGTGTAAAAACCGTCGGGTGCAAGTGGGTTTTCAAAGAGAAAACTACATGGATGGCAATGTAAATGTCTTCAAGGCATGACTGGTTGCAAAAAGTTTTACTCAAACTCATGGTGTGGACTATGATGAGACCTTTTCCCCAGTAGCAATGGCCAAATCAATCAGAATCCTCTTTGCTATTGCAGCATATTATGACTATGAAATATGGCAGATAGACGTCAAGACAGCCTTCCTTAATGGAAAGCTCCTTGAGGATGTGTACATGACACAACCTGAAGGGTTTGTGCGTTCCGAGGACTCTGGTAAAGTGTGCAAGCTTCAAAAGTCCATTTATGGACTAAAGCAAGCCTCTCGGAGTTGGAATCATCGTTTTGATGAAGTAATCAAAGAGTTTGGATTTCTTCAAAACATTGATGAACCTTGTGTGTACAAGAAGGTTAGTGGGAGCACAGTTGTGTTTTTGGTACTCTATGTCGATGACATCCTACTTATTGGGAATGACATTCCTACCTTGCAGATTGTCAAGTCTTGGTTAGGAAAGTCTTTCTCTATGAAAGACTTGGGTGAAGCCACCTACATCCTAGGAATCAGGATCTATAGAGATAGATCTAAAAGACTTCTAGGACTCAGTCAGAGTACATACATAGACAAAATACTGCATAGGTTCAGTATGCACGAATCAAATAGGGGTTTCATACCCATGTCTCATGGTACTCACCTCAGCAAAGATCTGTGTCCTAGTACATCTGATCAGCGAGGTCGCATGAGTAAGGTTCCATATGCCTCGGCCATAGGATCTATCATGTACGCCATGTTATGTACTCGACCGGATGTCTCGTTTGCCTTAAGTATGACTAGCAGATACCAACAGGACCCTGGCGAGGGCCATTGGACTGCTGTCAAGAATATCCTTAAGTACTTAAGAAGGACTAAGGACTTATTTTTGGTCTATGGTGGATTGGATGATGAGCTCTGTGTAACTGGTTACATAGATGCGAGTTTCCAAACTGACCAGGACGACCAAAAATCGCAGTCTGGATACATATTCCTCCTCAATAATGGAGCAGTAAGCTGGAAGAGCTCTAAGCAGGGCACTGTAGCAGATTCTGCAACGGAAGCTGAGTATATAGCAGCATCTATGCAGCTAAGGAAGCCGTTTGGATCAGGAAGTTCATCACAGAACTAGGGGTGATACCTACCATCTCAGATCCAATAACTTTGCTATGTGACAATAGCGGTGCTATTGTATAGGCCAAAGAGCCTAGGTCACGTCAAAGGACCAAGCATATACTCAGGCAATTTCATCTCATCAGAGAAATCAACGATAGAGGTGATATAAAAATATGCAAAGTAGCAAGAGAAGATAATGTTGCTGATCCTCTAACAAAGCCGCTTGTGCAGGCAAAGCATGAGCGTCATGTCAGGTCAATGGGAATTAGTCAAATTAATGATTGTACCTAGTGCAAGTGGGAGGTTGTTGGAAATCGTGCCCTAGGGGCCAATCATTGTCTTATGAACATTATTGATTTATGAATTTATTAATTGAGTTATCATATTATTTGCATGTTTACTATGATGACCATCCTTGTATAATTCATGATATTATCCTAAATGTCCCTGGTCGATCATCTATGTGGGAGCACAGATGAAATAAGACCAGTATGACTTTGAAGATGTATAGAGATATAAATCAAAGTCATAAGCACATGTAAGAGTACAGGGTGTTGGACCGACCCGCTATGAGAGAACTGCATGGGTAACGTCATAAGCTTCTCTCATATACAAACCATGTCAATATGCCCTTTGACCTAAGATCATCATGGATTCCTACATGACAAAACGCTCAGCTTTGACCTAGTCAAAAGTCACTTTTGACCGAGTGATCATAAAGACTATGTTCGGGCTTAGTGGTTTTTCATGCGGAGGAATGTGAATGGTCAAGATGGAATTTGTCCCTCACATTCGTGGAGAGATATTACTGGGCCCCTCGATGAGTGAGTCTGAGAAATGTATGGCCATACTGTAATGGAAAGGTAGTTCCATTTCTATAGTCAGACTACTCAGGGATCGAGAAAGTAACGGTCAGGAATAGGAGGATGACATTATCCATGCCTCATCCATGACCAAAATATCGCGTGACAGAAGGGACATGATATGGTTGTATAAAAGGTTACATCGTTTATCGATCCTCATATGATTTGGGTAGTCGTTATGTCTTGCTAGAGACCGCTTATGACTTGTGGGCTTGTATAGCAAATGGCCCACTGCCAACTTCATATGGACCTACAGGGTCGCACACAAAATAGCCCAACACGAGCTATGATGTCTAGATTCATTGAATCTAAGACATGTCCAGATTCAATGAAAGATCCAGGTGAATGTATATATATTTATTTATATTTATATTCGTATATATATAAATTCATATATATATATATATTATATATATGAGATATATGAGATTTAATTTATAAGGATAAATTAAATCTCTATCACGTTTGAAATTCGAAATTCAAATTGATAGGATATCTCATATAAGAGATATTTATAAGATTTAATTTATAAGGATAAATTAAATCTCTATCACGTTTGAAATTCGAAATTCAAATTGATAGGATATCTCATATAAGAGATATTTATAAGATTTAATTTATAAGGATAAATTAAATCTCTATCACGTTTGAAATTCGAAATTCAAATTGATAGGATATCTCAAATTTGATTTATGAGAATAAATCAAAAATAGTTCAGTCTCATCTTTATTTAAAATTAAATAAATGGGTAATTAAATCTGTGGGACGGATTTGATATTATTTTATTTAATTAGTTTCTTATAAAATCATACAATATATGATATTGTATTATTTTGGAATTAATATAAGATTAACTCCAAAATCCAATTCGGTTGACAGAGAAAAACGCATAGCATCCTATATATCTGATTTTAGGAGCTGCGTTTTAAAGAGAAAAAAAACACACATAGAACACAAAAAAGGCCGAAGGGGACTCTGCAAAAGGTTTGCAGATAAGAAACTGCCAAAATAGAGACGGAGAGGACGAACTCTTGAGAAAGCCCTGGAGGGACAAGAGACGCTAGCACGTCGTTCGTGGTTGAAAAGCTGTTCGTGTGGATACTAGTAGAGGAAGCCGACCTAAGTCGTCAACTTCTTGTAATCAGAAAGGGAGCACGAGCCGCAGAGTGAAGCTGTGAACGTCGTGACCAAAAGCTGTGGAAGTCGCTGAGGCACACTAAGGGTAATACTTCTTCCCACTTGACTTAAATACATACGGTAGATCCTGGCAAGGAATGGAAAAATTTTTAAAATTAATTTCCGCTACGTGTCTTCCAATTCCTTACATTAACCACTTTAAATCATTTTTACCAAAAATGAGTTACAAACTAACTATAATGGAAATATATTTTATTAATCATTTGAAATTTATCAGGGCTAGAGAAAGAAGAATTTACTTCTAACGAATTAAACATGATAGAAAAAGATAAAATGACCCTCATGCACTATCATGGTTAAAAGAGTTCAACTTATTTTGAAAATGCTATCTATGATAGAAAAGAGTAAAACTTATATAAGAATACTATCATGGATATAAGAGCTTTACTCAATAATTGTATATAAAACCATGTTAGAAAGGATTCGACCCCACTAACATGGTTATATGGTTCAAGCTCTCGATTAACACTACTTCACAACCAATATCTGGTATAATTCTCATTCATAATCATTTCTCAATATCCCACATTCTAAACAGTGGATCCACAACCAACAATTCACAAGTAAAAGTTTAGGGCCTCAAACCCACTACCAACATGCATTCCCAGCAACAAATCTAAATAAAGTATCACCTCATATCAGGATATGTAAAATAAGCAATATTGTGGCAATATATAACTATTTTACACATAAATCAAGAGGAGGAGGATATACAATTGATATAGCACAAACCAAGCCTCTAAAACCTTCCTTGAGGTCCTAGCACGAGACTATCACCTGAAAAATGTTAATAACCACGGGGTGAGATAAATGTCTTAGTAACTAACAATTCTACTCATCATACATACTAACATGTGCTCGTGAGGTGTCATATCCTAATTTTTTCCTATTTGTATAATACTGATAGTAGAAAGAGGTTTTGCAAGGATTATGACGATGATCAGAAGGAATAACAAAGGTTAGATGATTCCTAAAGGAAGAGAGGTACTAAAATAAAAAGTAGAAAATGTTGAAGGCCAAAAAGGAAAGTAGAAACAAAAGTTGGGCCAAAAGTGATAATTATCAAAAGTTTAGGGACCTAAATGTAATTAAGCAAAAGTTTAAGTGCAAAATTGTAATTATATAAAGTTCAGATAGAAAAGGCTTAGAACTGCTCGAAAGCATTTCAGTCCCAAAATTTATCAGTAGATAGAGAAAGTTATGCTGGTTTATCTAGCATGATACAGAAATTATACTGAAGCTCTAGATAGCTAATATTTATCTGATAGTCTAAACGTTATTTGAAATTTTTATCAGATCTTCTAGACCTCAGATATAAGTGAAAAAGTTATAGGAAGGTGTACCCTATAACGTCAGATGTCATGGATCTGACAAAACCTCAAAAGGAGTTATGTATGAAAAGTTATTCCCATATTAGTGAATTTTCATGGGAGTTTGAGAACACCCGCGATCCAATTATGAAACTTAGTAGTAAGTTATAACTGAATGAGCTCATATTCTTTCACCGAGAGGCCCATGATGACACCAAGTGAGGTCCAAACCCATGATATCAGTTTATCGGTCAAAGGGGTCAATGTCCAGAAAAAGTGCGAAATTACAAAAATGCCGCTACATGGCTAGATTGTACCTGAGATGGATGGAGGATATTTTGGTTATTTGGACAAGCCAAAAATGTCCAGGCATGTACAGGAGTGATTAGTTAGTTTCAGTATATGCCCTGATAAGAAGTAAAGAGGTGTAAAATGACAATTATGCCCTTAGAGTTAATATAGGGCAAGACAATGAACCAAGGGCATTTTAGTCATTTCCTAAGGGATCTATAATTAAATTTTGGCCTAGTGAAAGAATTTCAATGGTAGAAAGAATCTGGATATTGGATTTAAGGTTAGACAGCATATTATGGAATCTCAGAAAAATTAGATTTAGAAAACAGTCTAGTTTTTGAGGAATCAGACTAAGTCAGTACCGAATTAGACTAAAATTTTTTCATAAGCTTCCTCACCTTGGAATTGTGCCACCTAAATATATGAAGTGTCCCTTGATGATGTCATAGATGATGTCATAATTATCTTTTTAAAAAAGTTAAATCCAAGCTTAAATGTGAGCCTTTAGATCAAATAGTACACAAAGTAATCTTGGCCATTGATTTTCCATAAGATTTTTCTATAAATACCCCCTCATTTTAGCCTCCAAACCATGGCATTCCAACCCTTGGGGAAACTCTTACAAAATGAAAACTCAAGCCAAGATAAAGAAGATTCAAGGTACCAAAGTTCAAGTAAGCTAGAGATTAATGGTAAGCAATCTATCCTAGCTTATTTTCCTTTGATTTGGGAGCTTAAAATTAGGGTTTTCATGAGGGAAAAGTTGATTTTTCTCTAAGGTTTTGTGCTACTCAAAAACCTTAGATGAAAAGGAAAAGAAGAAATTAAAGTTAGAGACATATGATTGAAGCTTAAACAAGCTAGTTAAGTGATTGGTTGCTAAATCAAGTTGATATTCTTGACTTTGCCATGGTTGAACCTGTTTGGTCTGCACTGTTCATTATGGAAGGAAATAGAATTTCAATGATTTAATGCTTCCATTCCATTTATACGATGATTTTGTGTATGATTGGAAAGGTTTTGAACCTTGGAATTATTGAAATTCCAATTTGTAGTTTTTAAAATTCTTCTCTGTTACTGTTCACTTGGATGAACAGTGATTGAAATTTCATGATTTTGTTGATTCCAATGGTTTTAAAATGAAAATTTGTGTGGGGTAAAGTGGAGAAACAAGTATGGGAAGCATTAGAATTAAAATGAGAATTTTTGAAAGAATTAAGCGCATGTGTTTGGTTCTATCCAGCAGGCCAGGAAGGAGCTAGAATTTCATGATTCAAAGCTCATAAATGGATTCAAAAGATGAAATTGTGTAGGGTAAAGTGAAAACATCAATTGATTCAAAGGCCAAGTCCATTACTTACGATTAAGGAAAGTAAATGAGTTTAATGTTCAAGAGGGAGTTATGTTAGTTAAAATGAGTTTAATGCTCAAGTAAGTTAGATTGTGATGAATGAATGATTATGTGATGTTCCGAATTGATTGGTATGCTCCAAAAGAGGTAACTACATGTCCAATAGATGTGGGAAGAAAGAACAAGATGAAGTGAAAGAGAGTCAAGTATATGAGGTAGTAAACTTATCCTAAACTTGTATGCATTGAATGTTATGCTTGATTGTGCTATGACTTTGTTAAATTGTGTTACATATGTGCTTATGTATGAAGCTCTATTTCTATGATTATTTTGACTAATTATATTTCATATGTTACGTGGAAGCATGCACATTACACAATGTTAACACTTTCACAAGCAATCACAAGTATTTACATTAATGCATGCATTGTTTAGTACCGTTTGCTACTGAGATTTCCCTAGAAATCACACCCCCTTCATGTAATCCCAATCCTAGCAGGTTTATGAATGATGAAAGAGGATGATGAAGCATGAAGAGAAAGCTAGGGATTAGATAGTATAAATGTTATGTGAAGAATTGTTATGTATAATGTTGCTATATGACCAATATAAGTAGTGATAGTCATGATGTAATCAAAAAAAGTAAATGATAGAATAAATGTATGAAAATTTACATACCTTTAGTTAACATGTCAAGCTTTGTTTTGAACAAGAATGCCTTATTTGGATGTCTGTACAAAGAGAACTAATTTTCCAAAATAAGGGATCAGAATCTGTTTTCAGAATTTTTGACCAAATAAACAGTAATTTTTAGCGAATAATTTTTATTAATTGACAAGTCATTTGGTCTGGAAATTATTTTTCCCTTAAAGTTTAAGATGTTATCTTCACGTAACTTTTTGAACCACTTTATTTTGATTTCTTAGACTTAATTATGAGTTTTGGAAGTTCATTGCTTAATCTACTGGACTTCCAAGGTCTTGAACCATATGAACAGTAACCTGAGAAAGAGTAAAATTTCAGATTTGGCAAATGGACTTTTAAGGTTTTATAAGTAGTTTCAAATACTATTGAAGGCATATAAAAGTAAGGATATTACAGTTTGGTATCAGAGCAGAAGTTTCTGGCATGATTTAAGATAGTTCCCAGACCCTAACTTTAAATAGTAAGTACTTTGTTAAGTTAGGGTATTTATTGGGACAGTTAGCATTGCTTAATTAAGCAAATATTGCAGCAGTAGATATGAGATTTTATAAAGTTAAGTCAGAGACTTTAGTTAATAAGGGAGACCCCAGGCCAGTAGTAATAAATGAACATGATGTACATCCAGACTTTGATTATCCTTCAGACAATGAAAAGAGTTCAGATGAGAGTATAGGGGATTAGTCAGGAAAGTCTACAGTAGAATATCCCATAGGTGTTTCTATAGACTTAAACCTGCAGTCTGGAGGTCATGTAAGGATTCATCCTAAAGCTATGTATATACCAGAGGATGTTGAGTCTAGTGACTCTATACAGTATGGGTTTGTTAGAGTGCCCTCTAACCCTGATGTAAGCTTTGTTCCTCCAATGAGATGATAGATTATGGCTAAGGAAGCTGAGTACTAGTACTGGATTATGGGTAGACCAGATATTATTCCTCCTCCACCAGAGTTTGAGGATTGAATTGTTATAAGTAATATACCATAATCCCCTAATTCAGACATCCAGTCAGAGCCTATAACAGTTTTTGTCCATTCCCAAAGTCCAGGAATATGTGATTTTGTAGAGAAAGATCAGTGTGATGTTCTTGGTTCTAGTTAAACCCAGCCTTCTTTGTTAAAGACAGATAATATTGATCATATCAGTCTCAAGAAAGCTATGGAGAGTGAATTACTCAGTTTAGGTCAAGGGATGGATAAAAGTAAAGATTAAGAGCAATCAGTTTATCTACAGTTCCTCAATGGCATAGCAGGGATGATAAATAGATATACCATAGAGGGCATTAACCTAAATTAAGTTTATACTTTAGGAGACTGGCATAAGATGGTAGTAAGTCAGGTATTGCCATTTACCCTTACATGGTGTCATATCCTTACTGTTAACCTCAATTATACTTCAATAGAAGTTATTGGAACCAATTACATAACTATTTGCTTTGGAAACATTCATTTTCAAAAGAATTGCTCTTGGGTACCGTTCACATTATTGTTCATTTGGTAATTCCAGAACATGTACCCTACTTTGAAAATTCATAATTAATTGTAAAAAATCAAAATGAGGTGGTTCCAATTTCTAATAAAAGCTCTTTCATAAATATTTGGATGAAAAATATGAAACTGAGGTTTCCTTGTCCAAATGAAATCAGTTTATTCGTTGAAAATCACTGTTCATTTGCTAAAATTTGGAAGTTCCAATTTCTTTGCCTTAACTTCATGGAAGGAATGAGATTTTATGGAAATCCCAATAGCAAGTTACACAAACCATAATATCATGAATGATTAATTATATGCTTAACATGTTATCATGGGATGGGAGCTACTTCATAATGATACATAAATAAACTCTAACATGCATATTGTCATGACATAACTTGCAAGGAGTTGCAATCATTCATATTTCATCATAGACATGATGATATAATCTCAAGCTCAACCAAACACCATAATTAACATGCAAGCAAATAATTAAGCAAACATAAAACTATAGTTAGGTATTCTTGCTACCTCATAGCTATCCTTGTCAAGGTCTTCTTGAGATGATTTCCTTTCTTTACAAATATCAAAACCTAGCCATTACAAAGTAATGTCAAGTTATAACTCAATTTGAAACCAAATCCAAGACTAGGTTTTCACTAACTTCCTTTCTTTCTCTATTTTATGTTTCATACTTCCATCTTTCCAAAATAAATTCTCATGGTTCATTTTCACATAATTTTTCATGTAGAATCCAAATTTGAAATCAACAAGCCCTCTTGTTTTTCCAAAATTCACATTTTGATTCCAATGCTTCCAATACTTGTTGTCCTACTTTATCCCCACACAATTTTCCATTTTAAACTATTAGAAGCATCAAAATCATGAAATTTCAACATATGAATAGTGTCACGTACAGTAACTGCAAGAACACAAAATCTTAATTCCAAACATACTTAGATTTCCAAGCTTATACCACTTGATTCTAGCTTATTTAAGCTTGTCTAAACTATCCATAACATAAAAATTATATTCTAACCATATTTGGACAGCACTTCCAGCAGCAACCACAAGGAAATATGGTACAAAAATCCCTTAAAATCAAGAGCTAGCTTGCTAGAATAAAGCTCAAGATCAAGGGAGGTGATTACCTTGCTTTATGCTCCAAGTTGCGTGCTTCTTTCTTGGTTGAATGGAAATTTTGCAAGAGGTTTCCTATGGTTTGCCAAGCATGCTGAATGCAATCTGAATGAGGAGGTGTTTATACATGAGATTGGGTTGAAATGGATGGCCAAGATTGATTTGGTTACTATTTGATCTAATGGTCCATATGCATTTTTGCACAAGCTTTCCCTAGAAACCTTGCCTTTTAACGCCACGATGACATCATTTAGGGTCATGTTTGGCTGGAAAAAGTAGAATATATTGATAGGAAAAATTTTAGTTCAGTTTGGTACCGATTGGAGCAGTTTCACAAGAACTAAACTATTTTCTATTCCTAATTTTTATAATATTCTAGGATATATATTCTGTCCTAGAAACCAATGTCTAGGTTTCTTATACCATTGATATTATAAAGCAAGGTAATCATCTCCCTTGATCTTGAGCTTTATTCTAGCAAGCTAGCTCTTGATTTTAAGGGATTTTTGTACCATATTTCCCTTATGGTTGCTGCTGGAACTGCTGTCCATATGGGGTTGGAATATGAGCTTTATGTTATAGATAGTTTAGACAAGGTTAAACAAACTAGAATCAAGTGGTATAAGCTTGGGAATTCAAGTATGTTTGGATTTAGGGTTTTGTGTTCTTACTGGTGCTGTACATGGCATTGTTCATATGATAGTATTTCATGATTTTGATGCTTCCAATGAGTTTTACATGGAAAATTGTGTGGGGATAAAGTAGGAGAACAAGTATTGGAAGTATTGGAATCAAAATGTGAATTTTTGGGAATCAATGGCTTCACTTCAGTTTGGTACTGTAGCTACTGAAGTGTTTTGATTTTGGAAATTCTAGTTTTATATTTAGATTCTACATGAAAAATTATGTGGAAATGAACCATGAAAATTTATTTTGGAAAGATGGAAGTAAGAAACATAAAGTAGAGAAAGAAAGGGAACTAGTGAAAACTTAGTCTTGGTTTTGTGTTCAAGTTGAGTTATAACTTGATATTATTTTGTAATGGCTAGGTTTTGACATTTGTGAAGGAATAAAATCATCCCAAGAAGGGCTTGACCAAGATAGCTAAGAGGTAACAAGGATACCTAACTATAACTCATGTTTGTTTAATTGTTTGTTTGCTTGTTGATTATGGTGTTTGGTTGAGCTTGAGCTTATGTCATCATGTTACGATGAAGTATGAATGATTGAAACTCCTTGCAAGACTCCTTGCAAGTTATGTCATGATAATATGCATGTTAGAGTTTGCTTATGTACCATAATGAAGTAGCTCCCATCTCATGATAACATGTTAAGCATCCAATTATTCATGCATGATATTATGGTTTGTGTAACTTGCTATTGAGATTTCTATGAAATCTCATTCCTTCCATATGCATAACCATGTTTTAGGTGCTGGGATTTCTCAAGGAAAAAGGGTAAGCATGGATGGTTAGACATGTATAATAAGTCAAATGAGTTGCTTGACATTATGGAAGCATATGTTGGAATGTATATTGAATGTTCATGTGTTGGTGTTATGAAGCCGTGACCTTTTGATAATATTTATAGTACCTTAATCAACGAGTTTTAGTCTGAAATTTGGTATTATAAGATCTAAGATACATATCTTTAAATGAACACCAAGAACGCCTTAATTGGATAAGTATCCGAATTGTTATGATTTTCCAAAGTTGGAACTAAAATCTGGAATTGAGATAAAGTGAGTGATTAGAGGCAACTACATTCACGTCTTGAGTTTGTATAGCAAATAAATGACCTTTTCCACGAAATTTTGTGAGCTTAAAGAGAACATCTATAGCTTTAATTCCATAGGTAACATGGTTCATTTGGACAAGTAATGAAATAGAAATGAATTTTTAAAGTTAAGGCAAAGAAACTGGAACTTCCAGTTTTTACCAAATGAACAGTGATTTTCAACGATTAAACTAATTTCATTAAACAATGGAACTTCATTTTTATATTTTTCCCTCAAACTTAAATGAAATAGCTTTCATTATAAATTAGAACCAACTTATTTTGATTTTTATACATTTAATTATGAATTTTCAAAGTAGGGTACATGTTCTAGAATTACCAAATGAATAGTGAAAGTGAACAGTACCCAAGAGTTATTTTTTGAAAATGAAGGTTTCTAAAGCAAAAGGCTATGTAATTGGTTCCAATGACTTATGAATGAGTATAATTGAGGTGAAAAATAAGGATGTGATAAAAACTCATAGGGCTAGGTGGCAAAATTCCAATGGGGGAACCTTATGGAAAAATTTCAGTCCAATCAGGTACCGGCTCAATCCGATTCCCCAAAAACTAGACTATTTTATTAATCTAATTTTTCTGAGATTTCATAATATGCTTTTTGACCTTAAATACAGTATCCACATTCTTCCTACCATTAAAATTCTTGTATTAGGTCAGTACTTGATCATATATCCCTTGGAAAATGACGGAAATGCCCTTAGTCCACTATCTTGCACTATATTAACTTTAAGGGCATAATTGTCATTTTACACCTCTTTATACTGCATCAAGGTATGTACTAGATCTAAATAATCATATTTATACTAGTTTGGACATTTTTGGCCTGTCCAGAATGACCAAAATGGCCTCCATCTACCACTGGTATAATCTGGCTACACAGGGGCATTTTCGTAATTTCACACTTTTCCTGAGTTGCTCTGGACTCTGGCCCACTTAACTATATCACCACCTCATTAGGCCTCTTGGGATGCCATTGGGCCTTAGTATTGGTCCATTACCTTTATGGCACAAATCCCAAGGAATCTCTCCCGACCGTATTTATTGGATATTTTATTTCACTATAAAATCCCGTAAGAATTCTACAGGATTCCTTTTCTAACTCTATGAATTTTATAAATTCTTATATTAATTCTAAGAATTTACTATAGATTTTCATCTGATTCTAAGGTCCCAAAAATACTGTAATAAGTTTTCCTAACTTCAGGAATTTATATCAATTAATCGGGACCTCAAATCAAAATTCTATGTTACATTAAACTGATCAGAATAATTTTGTCTATCTACTGGTAAAATTTGAAACTAATATAATTCTGAGCATTTTTGGGCCTTTTTTAGTTCAACTTTCTCATAATTATATTTAGGTCCCTAAACTTTTGGTTAATTGCATTTGGTAGGGGTGTGTATGGGCAGAGCTAGGAAGGGCAACCCCCTACCCGGTGCCCAGCCCAAAAAATGCATGGGCTGCATTTTGCAGCCTGATGCCTGGCCCTGCCCGGTAAAAGCCCTAACAATTTTGGGCTAGGCATGGGCGGGTTAGGCTTGCCCAAGTCATGATGTCATGCTCATATTGTGAAAAAAAATTTCCAATTATGAACTTCTAAAATAATATCATATTCATATGTCTTCAAGAGTTAAATAATATCTATAATCCACTAAAAATAAGAGAATAAAGATAATAATTAAAATCTTGAGATCCATTGCATATAAAAAATAATCGTTGAAATCTAAGTAGTTTGTAATTATAACTTTGCATCAATCTTCCAAATATTGACAAAGATAAAGCATCTAAAAAATAAAATAAATAATTATAATTTTTAATATAATCATATGATAATTAACAAAGTTAAAAAAAGAAGAAAAAATTAGTAAAGTTATAAATATTAAAAGATACAAATTACCTACTTAATTACTTATATTTCTAAAATTACTTTATAGTCACCAGTAGATATCATATTCTCCCTTCTAAGATAGAGAAAAAATAAAAAAAAATAAAAGAAGGGGTGCTCATGGGCAGGGCAGGGTAGCCCCTATGCCCGGTGCCCAGCCCGAAAAATGCATGGGCTGTATTTTACAGCCCGATGCCCAGCCCTACCCTATATTTATCAGGCTAGGCTGGGCATTTTTATTTAGGGTTGGGCAGGGCATACCGGGCCGCGGGCTTTGTGCACAGCCCTAGCATTTAGGTCCCTAAACTTTTGGTTAATTGCATTTAGGTTATTATACTTTTGATATTTACACCTTTTGCCCAACTTTTGTTTTTACTTTCACTTTTGACCTTCATCCTTTTCTAACTTTCATTTAGGTCCTTGAACTTTTGAAAATTACACTTTAGACCCTCAACTTTTTATAATTAAACTTAATGGCCCAAAGTTTATTTCTACTTTTGTTTTCCACTATAGAACTTTTAAACTTTTCAATTTAGTCCCTCTCTTCCTTCAAGACTCATCTAACATTTATTATTCCTTCTTATCATCATCACAATCCTTTCCAAATCTCTTTCCTCTATCAGTATTATACAGATAGGGAAAATTAGGATATGACATTTCTACTCCTTAAAATAAATTTCATCCTCAAAATTTACTTGGTACCTTAGTCAACAATCTTGGATATATCTCTTTTTCTTCTTGATGACTAAGGATTGGGGTATCTATCTCTTATCTTCTATCTTGACATCTTAGTGGAGTACTTTTCATGTCCGCAGATCTTCATATATTTACTATGACTACTTTTCTTCTGTTTTGAATCAACTCAATCAGAGTTGAATACTACCTCATTATGTTACTTGCTTACTTACTTTGCATCCATTTGTATATAGACTTCTCACTATACTGGACTTGTGAGTAGTGTCTATTTCTTTCATATAAAACTCTCGAATATTGCTATATTCTGGAGTTTCTATCAACTACTCTTCATACTTCTTGGTGTAATCACTTATTACTTCATCTGAGTATCTAGCCGAATTATATGAACATCCGCAAAACTTCATTTCTCATATTTGTACCATCATACTTCTTTTTTTCTTATCATCTTTAATAACTTATCATAATACAGAGAGAGGACTTATGTCATTATTCTTTCTTTACTTTACTGCTAGATAGGAGCACATACTCTAACATGCATAATGCTTAGCCAACATATTGCAGGACTACATACCTGCCTATAAATGCAAAGCTCTAACATCGAAGCTCAAGCATTCCTTTCTTTAATTTGCACATCTTTGACACTCATAGCTTGCACAGCTCTAACATTTGCAGCTTTAGCATATTTTACAAATATAACATAATGCCTGGCATTTCATGCAAGGAGTGAAAGCTCTCACTTGCTACTTTATATGTAATACAAAATATAATCATCTTATCCCTTTCAAAAAGGGAGCCTCTCTATCTGTTTACAAAGCTAGTTATAAAGCCATTTCATATTGTACTTCTTGATACACTATGTGTCTCATTACATACTTTTCATGTCATATCATGGCGTATTTGGTCAAATTTGGCTATATCATGGCCTATCTTGTCTTGTCATAACATATTCTGAGATATCATAGATTAAACATTCTCTCTAACTTATAACTTTGCTAGCTTTTAAGAAATATCTTCTCAATATTTCCTTTCAAATCCATCTCATTTGGAGTTGAGATAAGGGTTCTAGTCTTTTACTATTTATAACCCTTTCTAACTTTTCATAGCTCTTTCTATCATTTTACATAACTTTGTGTATATATGCCAAACTTCTGTGGCATTGGTGCTAACATGCTCTAACCCTGGTACTTTACTATCTTAGACCCTTCTTATACTATCTCTTTTGGGTCTATCTGGCCTTCTATTCTCTTTATTCTCATCTGGAGTATACATTTTCTCTTATTCTTATTCTCTGTAATCTCATTGTAGAGATCTCTTTATTCTTATTTGACCCTTTCTCAAACCTTATGAGATATTCTCACAAACCTTAGGTACTCAAGATTAACAACTTTAACTTTGATCACTTAGTTCCTATTGCATGTACGAAGATTCTGAGTTCAGTCCCTAGTAGTAATAAGGCTAACTGAAATTAACATCATGGGTACTCTCTCTATTATGAGTTAACCAACTTGTGAAGCTTCTATACCTTAACCTTTTCCTTGGTATTCATCCTTCCAAAGAAATACTGTACTTATGGCTCAATACTTTCTTTCTCTAGACTAGGTCTACTGCGACCTTCAGGATTTACTACGATCAACCGTAAGCCTTTTTAGGATCTAACTATGACCCTAGAATTTTATTCACTGTGAGCCATGCTAGGATCTAACTGCAGTCCTCTATAATCTACTACGATTCCGTTGTACTATATTATGATCTCTGGAAGACCTAAACTAATGGATAAAGTTATAAGGTTAGTCACTTTCACATAGTTGTTAACTTAATAGATAATTCCCCAAAAATGATCACAGAAGCCAATATTATCTATTAGGACTTTACTCATTTCCTCTATCACTCAGAAATTTCTCATATCATTCCCATCTTTCACAACTTGACTATATCCATTACTGCAGAGAGCTATTTATGCTCTACCATGCACATATCTATTATAATATGTTCATTCCTTTAGCTCTATCTCAAGAGCAATATGATTTTATTTCAAAATCATCAACTTTTATTGCATAAACGCTGCTCCCTTTCAGAGCTACATCATCTTTCAAAACTACGTCTCATTTCATGTTTATAGCACATCATTCATGTATCTTATCCTTATTGAAGGGATATATTCTGAGTACTGTAATCATATGTTTATAAATTCACTATTAACCTTTATCTCTAATCTCATATATTGCTTTATCATGACTAAGTTGAATTATCTAATTGCATGTCATATGACATGGAAGCAATAATTTTTTTTTCATCATATATACTCTCTTCTTAATGAAAGACGGAAGGAGGTATCCATTCATCATAACATACTCTAACATGCATAATTTGTAAGGAGATACAATTATTTAAGCATTCTCAAACATGTGTATCATCATATGACAACTGCAAGGAAATGCAACTTCTCATCATAACTCGTGGCAATATAAGCCATATCATCATTACTAATTTGCTCAACCATCCTCTATATTCATACTACAATTAAACAATTAACTAGATAATCTTTTAAAGCATTATGTCCTCTGTCATATTATCTATCACATTATCTGGTCAGATCATTGTCAGATCCTAAAGTACCTATTCATCTAACTTAAGCTACCACGTTACCCTCTTACTAGGGTATAGACTCAACCCTTCATTACTCTTTCTTACATAGGGAATAGGGGAGTCACTTTATCTTTTTAACTGTGGCTACCTTTCTTTCTCTAAACATCATAAACTTCCTTTCTTATTTTACATACATCTACCGCTCTATTGAACTTCGACAACTACCTAAGAAAAACTCTTTCTTTGTAACACAGAATTCAATCCGTGAGCAAAATTCTCAGTCATTCAACTCTTATTGCTCATATGCATGAACTCGGCTAAGTATCCATTAAAAGGTTTCTCTTTCTTTGCTTTAACCCATAGCCTCACGCTCATCCTTCTCTAACTGAGAGGAATGCTTCTTGTAAACTCTTTGAGAAAAACTTCTCAGGTGAGTAGATCAATCTCTATCTTATATGGAGTAACTTCTGCATCTTTCTACTATCTCTAAACTCTTTCTGTCTGTCTGTCTCAATCTGCTCTAGACTAGACTACGATTCTTTTCTGGTCTATCTCTAGATCCTGACTAATTTAGGTCATATGGATCTCATTCATTATTTAGCACCATTACTTTTATTCTCTAGGGTGCTCTACCCTAGGTATGCTAGGTTACTGTCTCTTCGTGATGGGATCCCTCTATTTTGGGAACATGAACTTTCTATCTATTAGCCATCACGTCATTAACCTTAAGCCACATGCTAGGCTCATTTTTAGGCAAGTCTTAATCTGACTTTAATTCTTTCATAATATAGATTTACTCCTGATGATCACATAGAGGATCTATTTTTGAACATCTTCTTAAATTGATCTTTTGTATCTCAATACCTCGTACTGTTGGCTTGCCTACATCATGTGCTAAATCTCTAATTGATAAACTTCAGTGAGGTTATCATCTTCATTCTTGTCATCAGGTCTTTGTACGATCTACCTAAGTACTAACTAGTCATGACTCATGTTCTCTATAAACTTTAGTCGTGGCCATCTCTACCTGCTCGTCACGACTTGACAACTCGATATTCTTTAGTCACGACCATATGTCATCTTCTGTGGCAACTTGATCTGCTGATACATTAGTCGTGTCCTATGGCTTCGACTTATCGCGACCTGATAGCTCTGGAGTTTCCTATCTTGACCAATAGTCTTTACTCATCACGACCAAAAGCTTCTATCAATATTTGTCACGATCTGTGGTTTAACTCATCACGACTTGACTTCTCTAGAACTTCTAGTCGCGACCTGTCATAGCTTTTCTAAACATTCACTTTTAATGTTCTTGACTTTAATGAATTTGAGTCAATTGAAACTCATTCATATCTGTATATCCTAATCACAGTAAATTGGGAACATATTCATATAGATGTTCAACCAATTATCATCTTATTATATCATATTAGAACTCATATTTCAGATCACCTTAACATTTACACATATATTACATACATGTCAATGTCATATTCAGGGTATAACATAACTATCATATGAGGATGGTGTTTACTTCTCAGAGAATGTTTTAGACAAGAGACAATGACACCCAGATAGATAGAATAGTCCCCATACCTTACAGCTTTATGGGGTAATCTTCAAGGAAGTAGTTAGTCTTAGTCAGCCGTTACCGCCGAGGTCTCGTGTTTCTTAGGATGATGTGGCTAGAATAAGCAAGATAACATCTGGGGAGAAGTTTCCTTATGGATAGAGACAGAAGCTGACCAGTCCCAGGTCAAGGGAAGCTGCCAAACATTACAATGGTGATGATAATAAAGGTACCAACTTGGTTACAGTTAATCAACTAGAGGATTGGTACAAAGCATAATCAAGCCAGATAGTATAAAGTAATAAGATATGAAAGATTAGTTTAAGACAATGTTCAGAAGTAGATCCTCCATGTGAGTATATCTACTTTATGAAAGAATTTGTTCAGCTAGTGTTTTCTGAATAAAAAAAGCAAAAGTTAGAACGAGACTTGCCTAGGAATGATCCTAGCATAAGACGAGATAAAGAGCTAATATTCCCAACATAGAGGAACTATAATCCAGTCAAGAATAGACTGAGACTAATAGAAAGAAAGAGTTAAGAGATAGTTGAGAGTTGAATGACTAAGAAGTTAGCTCACTGATTGAATTCCGTGTTACAAAGAAAGAAGTTTATAATATTTAAAGAGAGAAAGGTAGCCACAGTTTCAAAGATAAAGTGATTCCCCTATTCCATATGTAAGAAAGGGTAATGAAGGGTTGAGTCTATACCCTAGTAAGAGGGTAATGTGGCAGCCTAAATTAAATAAGTAGTTATTTTAGGTTCCTAAATGAATGTTTGGAATCTGGCAAATAATGGGATAAAGGAAAAAATGTTTTAAAGTTTATTTAGTTAGTTGTTTAATTGCAGTATACGTATCATGGATGGTTGAGCAAATTTATGTGATGATGATATGGCTTATGTTGCCATGAGTTATGATGGATAGTTGCATCTCCTTGCAATTGGCATGTGATAACACGCATGTTAGAGTACGCTATGATAAATAAATACTCCCCTCATGCAGTACATGCAGGGTAGAGTTTATGATGAGGAAGTTATGTTGCTCCCATACCATACGACATGCAATAAGAATATAACCAAGATGAGAGATAGTCTCAGTAAGTGACACAATTGTTACAATATGACTGGGGTTACTCAGGTATTTCTATAGACTTGTGAATACAGTACTCAGGGACATCTCTTATGTTAGGGTTACAACAAGTACCAAGAAGGTGGTAGTGTTATAACTCTATCAAAAGAAGTGGTATACAGAAAGAGTAAAAGATAGCAGTAAAGAGATTGTTTTCATATCACTCTTCAGATAAGAGTTGGATATGAAACATATGGCTCTCAGATAGAGCTAGATGCATATGAGTTCAGATCACTCTTCAGATAAGAGTTAGATCTAACACAGATTGCTCACAGTTAGAGCATAGTTCAAATAGCTCGTAGTTAGAGCACAGATAAGAAGTTATAGCAAGGGAATGCAATGCCAGGTGGTTAGACCATGATTGGTAAGCCACAATAGAGTAAGAAAGATGAGAAGGAACTCCTGAGTAAGATAGAAAATAAGTAAAGTCTTGGTAAATAATATGGGCTACTGAATGTATTTTAAAATTTATTGATTAAGTTATCAACAAGTGGAAGTGGTTAACCTTATAACTTAGTCTGTTGGTTTGAGATCTTTCACAGATGATGATACAGTACAACAGAATCACAAAGGATTCTGGATGGTCGCAGTTAGATCCTAGCATGGCTCAAGGGTCATAGTTTGATCCTAACAGCTTCAGAGTCGCAGTTAGATTCTGAAGAGGCTTACAGTTGACCGCAGTTAGATCTCGAGGTCACAGTTAGACCTGGCCTAAGGAAAGTAAGGAGTCATAAAGAAATGAGAACAGTACAGTATTTCTCTTGAAAGATGAGTACCAAAAACGAAGTCAAAGACGAAGTTAAGGTAAGGAGCTTCACAAGTTGATTAACTCATCTAGAAAACTTATTTATAATGAGTTTCCTCAAATAGCCTATATTATACAGACTGAACTTAGTTTTTCTTAAATGAAGAAGGAGTCCAAGTTAAAGTCTGAGTGCTGATATTCAAAAGTTTTGTAGAAGTATGCCTGAGGAATAGAGAAGAGAACCCCATATGTTTTGAGAATGCAAAAGTATGAGTAGATAAATACTTCAGATTAGGATAAAGAGATTAAAAGGTTAGTAAGACCAAAGAATAGGGTCTAAAGATATAACACAGTTATATGAGAAAAGGGTGTAAATGCCACAAAAGTTTGGCATAGATACACAAAGTTATGCGAGATAGTTAGAAAGGTTAAGAAGAGCTAAGAAAGTCAAAAAAATATTATGAAATGAAAGGGACATTCTCCTCAGAGAAACTATTCATCAAGGAATGAATAGAGATTTAACCCTCAAATTTTGAGGACGAAATTTATTTTAAGGGGGGAGAAATTTCATATCCCAATTTTTAGGCCTAGAAGTTCAGTTTGTAGCCTGAAAAAGGTAGGCTACTAGACCTTATTATGCAGGAGTCCTGAAAGTATACAGATGTTGTTCAGGGACTAAACTGCAAGAAAGTGAAAATTCAGGGAAAATAGTAAAAGTCCCTGTGGGTATAAAGAAGAAGTAAGAAGTGTTTCTTGGGAACTGAGTCACCAGAGTGCTTGGCCTTGGTTAAAACCCCAAGATGACATTTAAAGGCTCAAAAACGTAGGCCCAGTAGTTATGGGAGTTTGAGAGGCATTAAAATAATATTTTAGTGCTTTACCATAAAGTAAAGTTACCCGGTTAAGGATAGAACTGGGAAAAGTGATCATATGACTTTAAACCATAAGGTGGCATGAAATGTGTCCTCATGTGACCCACAAGGTGCCACATGGCATGATTACAGGAAAAGAAGAAAAGTCTAAGGAGTTCTGGTGGAACTAGGAGCAGTCTAAGGAGCTTAGGGACTGGGTAGAGTTTAGAAATAAGGTAAGAAAGTTATTCTAGTCCCTGCTATAATAAAGTATAGGATTGCTCTTAGTGGTTAGAATAGAAAAATATCTCTATTAATAAGGTTAGCTATAGTTGGAGAGAAAGTTAGGGGAATGTCGGATTAAGGATATTACCCCTAGTTAAGTATGAGTTAAGTAGAGCTATAATGGATAATAATAAAAATATTATTATGCTATGTATAGACTCTGACTTATGAGAAGAAGGGACCTTAGAGGCAAGGCTAAGAGTTGGAAGGAAAGGCTACACGCTAGGTAGTAAACTTATCCTAAACTTATATGCGTTAAATGTTATGCTTGATGTGATATGGCTTTGTTGAATTATGTTGTACATGTGCTTATGTATGAAGCTCTGTTGCTATGATTACTTTGTCTAATTGTATTTCATATGTGACATAGAAGCACGCACATTATACAATGTTAACACTTTCACAAGCAGGCACAAGTCTTTACATTAATGTATGCATTATTTAGTACCATTTACTACTGAGATTTCCCCATAAATCTCATCCCCTTCCATGAAATCCCAATACCAAATGTATGTTAGAAGAGGATTGAAGAAGCATGAAGAGAAGCTGGGGATTGGATAGTGTAAATGTTGGGACCAAAATGCTAAAATCAGGGAAAAATGCAGGATGAATAGTAAACTTTGGACATTAACTGATGTTGATTTGGTCAAGGAATGGTAAAAGAGTTGTTTTTATCTGAAAGATCATTAAGTTAGCTTCATGTAGCAATTTGAACCACTTCATTTTGATTTTTCTATAATTAGTTATGATTTTTTGAAGTCAGGTCACTCCTCTAGAATTTACATAGTAAACAGTACTCGCTAAGTAAAATTTCAGATTGAGTAATTTGACTTCAATAGCCTTAAAAGTGGTTCCAGATGCTACCGTTTGGTCCCTAAGATGTAAGAAAAGAAGGATGTTACATAAAGAGGTGTAAAATGATAATTATGCCCTTAGGGTTAATATAGGGCAAGACAATGAACTAAGGGCATTTCAGTTATTTTCTAAAGGATCTGTAATTAAGTTTTGGCCTAGTCCAAGAATGTCAATAGTAGAAAGAATCCAGATACTAGATTTAAGGTTAGACAGCATATTATGGAATCTCAAACAAATTAGATTTAGAAAACAATCTAGTTTTTGAGGAATCAGACGCGCCAGTACCGGATTAGACTGAAATTTTTCCAGAAGCTTCCTCCCCTTAAAATTGTGCCACCTAGTGAAACATCCTCATTTTCATACGTCTCAGGGACCAAACAGTAGCATTTGGAACCACTTTTAAGGCTATTGAAGCCAAATTACACAATCTGGAATTTTACTCTCTCGAATATTATTCACTGTGTAAATTCTAGATGAGTGACCTGACTTTGAAAAATCATAAATAATTAGAGAAAAATCAAAATGAAGTGGTTCAAATTGCTACATGAATCTAACTTAATGATATTTTAGAGAAAAATAACTCGTTGACAACGTCTTGACCAGGTCAACTTCAGTCAACATCCAAAGTTTACTATTTATCCTACGTTTTTCCCTGATTCCAGCATTTTTGTCCCAACATTTGCACTATCCAATCCCCAGCTTCTCTTCATGCTTCTTCAATCCTTTTCTAACATACCTGTGGGATTGGGATTACATGGAAGGGGTGAGATTTCTGAGAAAATCTCAGTAGCAAACGGAAACCATACAATATATGCAATTAAATGCTTTATGTTACTATGTGTGTACTTAATGTCATTCTTGCATAATGATAACATACATGCTTCCATGTTACTTAATTATAACATATGGCCATAGTATAAAAAGAAACAGAGCATTACTTAATCATACATTCCTCACATCATCAAGGTAAGAAAACATCACATAAAACATCCAAGCAGTATAAGCATACAAGTAGGCAAGTCTACTACCTGGCATGTAGCCTTTCCTTCCAGCTCTTAACCTTGTCTCTAAGGTCCCTTATTCTCATAAGTTAGAGCCTATACATAGAATAATAATATCTTTATTATTATCCAGTATAGCTCTACTTACCTCATGCTTAACTAGGGGTAATATCCTTAATCTGACATTCCCCTGGCTTTCTTTCTACCTTTGCTACCTTTATTAATAGAGATATTTCTCTATTCCAACCACTAAGAGCAATCATATACTTTATTAGAGCAGGGATTAGAATAACTTACTTACCTCATTCCTAAACTCTGCCTAGTCCCTAAGCTCCTTGAACTGCTCATGGCTCTGCCGGAACTCCTTTCTTTCTCTTCCTTCCTTTCTTTATCTCTTTCTCTTTTCTCTCTTCTTTCTCCCTTTTATGCCATGCTTGGCCATGGATTTCCTTGAGGGAGGGGTGGCCTATTTATAGGTGAGTGGAGGTAGAATGAATGGCTTAGATCGAATCATGATGAATGACCCAGATTGCTTAGCTTCCTCAAGAAGCTTCGCCTACCTCATCACGATGACATTATCCTCCTTGATCACTCACCATTATGACATCATCCAAGGACACCTCAGGGGGTATGTGGAGAAAATTATGGGGCTCTTGGAACACCTCACCAACTGACACAGCCTCTCCAGAGAATTCTAGAGCCTTTTCCTCGAATGAGCGGCCGAGATTGTGCCATGTGTCCTTTTTACTTTTTCTCCTTTTTCTAATCTCATGACATGTGTCCTTAACTTTTCTTCTTTTATGTAATAATGCCATGTGGTTCCTTGTGGGTCCCATGAGGACACCTTTCATGCCACTCATGGTCCATAGTCATATCTGATCACTTTTCCCAGTTTTAACCTTAACCGAGTAACTTTACTTTATGGTAAAACACTAAAATAATATTTTAATGCCTCTTAAACTCCATAATCCTTGGGCCTACGTTTTTGGGCTCTTGGATTGCTATCTTGGATTTCTAACCAAGCCCAAGCACTCTGGTAGCTCAGTTCCCAAGAAATACTTCTTACTTCTTCTTTATGCCCATTGGAACTTTCATTATTTTCCCTGTATTTCACTTTCTTGCATTTTAGTCCCTGAACATCATCTGTACACTTCTGGGACTCCTGCACAATAGGGTCCAGTAGCCTTCCTTTTTCAGGCTACATACTGGGCTTCTAGGCCTAAAAATTGGGATATGACACCTAGCCCTATGAAGTGTCCCTTGATGATGTCATGGATGATGTCATAATTATCTTTTTAAAAAAGTTAAATCCAAGATTAAATGTGAACCTTTAGATCAAATAGTGCACAAAGTAATCTTGGCCATTGATTTTACATGAGATTTTTGTCATATCCTGATTTTTTCCCTTATCTGTATAATACTATAAAGGAAAGAGATTTGGAAAGGATTATGATGATAATCAGAAGGAAATAATCAAGGTTAAATGAGTCTTGAAGAAAGAAAAGGACCTAAACAAAAATTAGAAAAGTTTAAAGGCCAAAAGTTAAAGTAGAAACAAAAGTTAGGCCAAAAGTGGTAATTTTCAAAAGTTTAGGGACCTAAATGTAAATATGCAAAAAGTTAGGGACATAAATATAATTAAGAAAAAAGTTCAAGGGCAAAACTAAAATTATAGAAAGATCAGACCTAAATGTAAACTGCCTGAAAGTTTTTCAGTCCCATATTCCATCAGTAAATTGAGAAAGTTACGCTGGTTAATCTGGCATGATACAGAAATTTTATTAGGGCTCTAGACAGCAAAAAAATTATCTGATAGTCTAAAAGTTATCTAAATTTTTATTAGATTCTATGGACATCAGATATAAGTGGGTAAATTATAGGAAAGTGTGCCCTACAGTGTCAGATTTTATGAATCTGACAAAACCCCGGAAGAAATCCTGTATAAAAAGTTATTCCCATAACAATGAATTTTGACGGGAGTTTGATAGCACCCATGATCAAATAATAGAACTTATCAGTATGTGAGCCTAGATAGAATGAGATTAGATGACCTCATATATAGGCCTATGATGACGCCAAGAAGGGCCCAAAACCCAGGGTACCTGTTCATCAGTAGAAGGGGCCAGTGTCCAGAAAAAGGTGCAAAATTATGAAAATGTCCAATTGTACTAGAGATGGATAGAGGGCATTTTGGTCATCTGGGATAGGCTAAAAAAGTTGCACATGGAATAAATATGATTAGTTAGAGCCAATATATGCCCTAAGGTAGTGCAAAGAGAGGTAAAATGATGATTATGCCCTTAGGGTTAGTACAGTGCAACAAAGGACACCAGGGTATTTTGGTAATTTCTCATGGGATGGATGGCAGATAAATATTCAGTATATTAATGTAAATGGTATGAGAAGTCTATACATTGATTTCCAGGATAGAATACATATCCTGGTATATTATACAAAAATTCATAACAGAAAACAGTCCAGTTGTTGTGAAACTGCTCCGATCGGTACCAGATTGGATTGAAATTTTTCCAAAAGCTTCCTTACACTATGAGCACACCACCTAGCCCTCTTAGGTGTCCCATGAGTTGTCCCACATGATGTCATAATTATTCTTTTATGAAAAAGTAAAATCCAAGATTAAATGTGAACCTTTAGATCAAATAGTAATCAAATCAATCTTGGCCATTCATTTTTCATGAATTTTGGCTATAAATACCCCTTCATTCTGCCCAAAACTGTGGCCTTGTGATACCTTGGGAAAACTCTTGCAAAATGAAAACTCAAGCCAAGACAAAGAAGATTCAAGGTTACAAAGTTCAAGCAAGCTAGAGATTAAAGGTAAGCAATCTCTCCTAGTTTATTTTCCTTTGATTTGGGAGCTTGAACTTAGGGTTTTCATGGGAAAAAGTTGATTTTTTTCTCTAAGGGGAGGTGCTTCCCAAAAACCATATATGAAAGGGGAAAGAAGAAATTAAAATTAGAAACTTACGATTGAAGCTTAAACAAGCTAGTTAAGTAATTGGTTATTGAATCAAGTTGATATTCTTGACTTTGCTATGGTGTGCCCTGTTTGGTCTTCACTGTTCATGAGGGAAGGGAATGGAATTTCAATTATTTAATGCTTCCATTGAGTTTATATGATGATTTTGTGTAGGATTGGAAAAGTTTTCAACCTTGGAAACATTAAAATCTCAAGGTTGTAGTATTTGAGATTCCTTACAGTATTGTTCACCTGCATGAACAGTGATTGGAATTTCATGATTTTGATGGTTCTAATGGTTTTAAAATGAAAATTTGTGTGGGGTAAAGTGGAGAAACAAGTATGAGAAGCATTAGAATCAAAATGAGAATTTATGAAAAGAATTGTATGCTTATGTTCAGTTCTGTACAGCAGGCCATGAAGGAGCTAGAATTTTATGATTCTAACCTCATAAATGGATTCAAAAGATGAAATTGTGTAGGTTAAAGTCAAGACATCAATTGGTTCAAGAGCCAAGTGGATTAGTGAAAATTAGAGAAAGTTATGACAATAAAGAGTGTAAAAAAGTTAGTCTTGAACATGGTTGGAGTTAATGAGTCCTAATGAGTTATGTGATGAATATGAATATGTTTAGGACCATGAAACATCCAAGAAGATGTTGGGAAGTGATGGACATAAAGGCTTCATGGTTGGAAAGCTAGGGAGCAAGGGCTAAAGGTCAAGAGGAAAGTTTAAATGCAAGGTAGTGAACTTACCTCTTTATGTGCTTGATGTGGTATGCTTGTGTTGACATGTATATGATATTTGAATGATGTTATGACATGATTAATGATGTTCAATGTATTGTGAATAACATGTTTTCCATGGCCATGCACTTTATGGAAGAGTATATAGCATGATAGCATGTCATTTATGAAAGAAAGTTTAATGAAATTATATATCACGCATTAGCATCCATCTTGCATATTTAAGTGGTAATGTTTACTACTGAGATTCCCTAAAATCTCACTCTCCCATAACCGACCAATTTAGGTCAAGCATGAAGAAAATGTATGCATGGAGAAGAGCTAAAGAATGGAAGCAAGGAAATGAAGTATTGAGATTTTAGCATATACTATAAATTGTCCATGTATGTAAATGCCATGTAAGGTGTCCATTTATGTGATGAAACTATTATAATACTTATGGAATATGTACATGATGTATATGAATGTTAAGAAGCTTATTTGATGGCTTGTGCATGTTGAAACAATTATTGGAAATGAAAGAAAAGAAACTGAAATGGTAAAAACGTAGGTCCTGAAGCAGTTTTGTTGTGTCTTCAGTTTGACCTAGAAAATGAAGGAATTAGTTCACAAAATTTTATGAGCATGTAGCACACATCCAGAGATTTAAATGCATAGGTAGAACGTTTCATTTGGATGTGTATAACAAGAAAAATGAATTTCCAAAGTAACAGACCAGAATCTGTTTCCAGAGTTTTTGACCAAATGAACAGTAAATTTTAACGAATAAATTGTATTACTTGGCTAGTCATTTGGTCTGGAAATTATTTTTCCCTTAAATGCTAAGATGTTATATTCATGTAGCTCTTGAACCACTTCATTTCAATTTTTCTAGAATTAATTATGATTTTTTGAATTTTGTTGTGTAATCTGGAATACCATATGAACAGTAACCCGAGAAAGAGTAAAATTCCAGATTTGGCTAATGAACTTCTAAGGTCTTGTAATTGGTTCTAAATGCTACTGAATAGTCCCTAAGACGTATAAAAGTAAGGATGTTATAATTTTTCTATAAATACCTGTAAGGAATTGAAAGACACGCAGCGGAAATTATCTTAAAAATTTTTCATTCCTTGTCAGGATCTACCATATGTGTTTAAGTCAAGTGGGAAGAAGCATTACCCTCAGTGTGTCTCAGCGACTTCCACAGCTTTCGGTCACAACGTTCACAGCTTCTCTCTGCGGCTCGTGCTCCCTTTCTGATCACAAGAAGTCGACGACTCAAGTCGGCTTCCTCTACTGGTATCCACACGAATAGCTTTTCAACCACGAACGACGTGCTAGCGTCTCTTGTCCCTCCAGGGCTTTCTCAAGAGTTCGTCCTCTCCATCTCTATTTCGGCAGTTTCTTATCTGCAAACCTTTTGCAGAGTCCCCTTCGGCCTATCTGTGTTCTATGTGTGTGTCTTTTTTAAAACGTAGTTCCTAATATTAGATATATAGGATGCTCTGCGTTTTCCCTAACCGAAAAGGATTTTAGGAGTTAATCTTATATTAATTCCGAAAATAATACAATATCATATATTGTATAATTTTATAAGAAACTAATTAAATAAATAATATTAAATCCGTCCCACAGATTTAATTACCTATTTATTTAACTTTAAATAAAGATGAGACTGAACTATATTTGATTTATTCTCATAAAACAAATTTGAGATATCCTATCAATTTAAATTTCAAATTCAAACATGATAGGGATTTAATTTATCCTTAAAATTAAATCTTATAAATATCTCTTATATGAGATATCCTATCAATTTGAATTTCGAATTCAAACGTGATAGAGATTTAATTTATCCTTATAAATTAAATCTTATAAATATCTCTTATATGAGATATCCTATCAATTTGAATTTCGAATTCAAACGTGATAGAGATTTAATTTATCCTTATAAATTAAATCTTATAAATATCTCTTATATGAGATATCCTATCAATTTGAATTTTGAATTCAAACGTGATAGGGATTTAATTTATCCTTATAAATTAAATCTCATATATCTCATATATATAATATATATATATACGAATTTATATATATACGAATATAAATATAAATAAATATATATACATTCACCTGGATCATTCATTGAATCTGGACATATCTTAGATTCAATGAATCTGGACATCATAGCTCGTGTTGGGTTATTTTGTGTGCGACCCTGTAGGCCCATATGAAGTTGGCAGTGGGCCATTTGCTATACTAGCCCACAAGTCGCAAGCGGTCTCTAGCAAGACATAACGACTACCCAAATCATATGAGGATTGATAAACGATGTAACCTTTTATACAACCATATCATGTCCCTTCTGTCACGCGATATTTTGGTCATGGATGAGGCATGGATAATGTCATCCTCCTATTCCCGACCATTACTTTCTCGATCCCTGAGTAGTCTGACTATAGAAATGGAACTACCTTTCCATTACAGTATGGCCATACATTTCTCAGACTCACTCATCGAGGGGCCCAGTAATATCTCTCCACGAATATGAGGGACAAATTCCATCTTGACCATTCACATTCCTCCGCATGAAAAACCACTAAGGCCGAACATAGT
Source organism: Leucaena leucocephala (assembly GCA_037074615.1). Taxonomy (NCBI): domain Eukaryota; kingdom Viridiplantae; phylum Streptophyta; class Magnoliopsida; order Fabales; family Fabaceae; genus Leucaena; species Leucaena leucocephala. The sequence goes on along the minus strand of CM073526.1, from coordinate 9,725,051 downwards.
CTTTATGATCACTCGGTCAAAAGTGACTTTTGACTAGGTCAAAGCTGAGCGTTTTGTCATGTAGGAATCCATGATGATCTCAGGTCAAAGGGCGTATTGACATGGTTTGTATATGAGAGAAGCTTATGATGTTACCCATGCAGTTCTCTCATAGTGGGTCGGTCCAGCACCTTGTACTCTTACGTGTGCTTATGACTTTGATTTATATCTCTATACATCTTCAAAGTCATACTGGTCTTATTTCATCTGTGCTCCCGCATAGATGATCGACCAGGGACATTTAGGATAATATCATGAATTATCCAAGGATGGTTATCATAGTAAACATGCAAATAATATGATAACTCAATTAATAAATTCATAAATCAATAATGTTCATAAGACAATGATTGGCCCCTAGGGCACGATTTCCAACAACCTCCCACTTGCACTAGGTACAATCATTAATTTGACTAATTCCCATTGACCTAATATGACGCTCATGCTTTGCCTGCACAAGCGGCTTTGTTAGAGGATCAGCAACATTATCTTTTCCTGCTACTTTACATATTTTTATATCACCTCTATCGTTGATTTCTCTGATGAGATGAAATCGCCTGAGTATATGCTTGGTCCTTTGATGTGACCTAGGCTCTTTGGCCTGTGCAATAGCACCGCTATTGTCACAGAGCAAAGTTATTAGATCTGAGATAGTAGGTATCACCCCTAGTTCTGTGATGAACTTCCTGATCCAAACGGCTTCCTTAGCCGCATCAGATGCTGCTATATACTCAGCTTCTGTTGCAGAATCTGCTACAGTGCCCTGCTTAGAGCTCTTCCAGCTTACTGCTCCATTATTGAGGAGGAATATGTATCCAGACTACGATTTTTGGTCATCCTGGTCAGTTTGGAAACTCGCATCTGTGTAACCAGTTACACAGAGCTCATCATCCAATCCACCATAGACCAAGAATAAGTCCTTAGTCCTTCTTAAGTACTTAAGGATATTCTTGACAGCAGTCCAATGGCCCTCACCAGGGTCCTGTTGGTATCTGCTAGTCATACTTAAGGCAAACGAGACATCCGGTCGAGTACATAACATGGCGTACATGATAGATCCTATGGCCGAGGCATATGGAACCTTACTCATGCAACCTCGCTGATCAGATGTACTAGGACACAGATCTTTGCTGAGGTGAGTACCATGAGACATGGGTATGAAACCCCTCTTTGATTCGTGCATACTGAACCTATGCAGTATTTTGTCTATGTATGTACTCTGACTGAGTCCTAGAAGTCTTTTAGATCTATCTCTATAGATCCTGATTCCTAGGATGTAGGTGGCTTCACCCAAGTCTTTCATCGAGAAAGACTTTCCTAACCAAGACTTGACAATCTGCAAGGTAGGAATGTCATTCCCAATAAGTAGGATGTCATCGACATAGAGTACCAAAAACACAACTGTGCTCCCACTAACCTTCTTGTACACACAAGGTTCATCAATGTTTTGAAGAAATCCAAACTCTTTGATTACTTCATCAAAACGATGATTCCAACTCCGAGAGGCTTGCTTTAGTCCATAAATGGACTTTTGAAGCTTGCACACTTTACCAGAGTCCTCAGAACGCACAAACCCTTCAGGTTGTGTCATGTACACATCCTCAAGGAGCTTTCCATTAAGGAAGGCTGTCTTGACGTCCATCTGCCATATTTCATAGTCATAATATGCTGCAATAGCAAAGAGGATTCTGATTGATTTGGCCATTGCTACTGGGGAAAAGGTCTCATCATAGTCCACACCATGAGTTTGAGTAAAACCTTTTGCAACCAGTCGTGCCTTCAAGACATTTACATTGCCATCCATGTCAGTTTTCTCTTTGAAAACCCACTTGCACCCGACGGTTTTTACACCTTCAGGCGGGTCGACTAAGGTCCAAACCTGATTGTCGTACATGGATTGCATCTCAGACTTCATGGCACTAAGCCATTTTTCGGAGTTTGGTCCCACTATAGCTTCTCGATAGGTAGTCAGCTCATTATGCTCAATGAGCAACACATCACGACTATCAGAAATCAGAAATCCATATCTCTGAGGCTGAAGTCGTATCCTATTAGATTTACGTGGACCTTGCGTGACTTGAGGAGTCTCAACAACTTGTTGTGAGTCTTCTCTATTTTCCATCTGCAGTTCTATGGTGTCTTGTAGCTCTCGAACTTCTTCGAGTTGTACCTTACTCCCACTGGTTCTTTTAGAGATAAATTCTCGTTCAAGAAAGATACCATTTCTGACAACAAACACTTTGTTATCAGCAGGGTTGTAGACGTAATATCCCTTGGTTTCCTTAGGATATCCCACAAAAAGGCATTTTGAGGATTTGGGCGCTAATTTGTCTGAGGCTTGTTGCTTAACATAGACCTCGCATCCCCAAATCTTGAGGAAAGACAAACTAGGCGTCCTCCCAGTCCATATCTCATACGGAGTCTTTTCGATTGCCTTAGATGGAACACGATTGAGTGTGAACGCAGCTGTCTCTAGGGCATGGCCCCAAAAGGAGGACGGAAGATCTGTTAGACTTATCATGGATCGAACCATATCTAATAGTGTTCGATTCCTCCGTTCAGAAACGCCATTCCATTGTGGTGTCCCTGGAGGAGTCAATTGTGAGAGTATCCTACAACTCCTAAGATGATCTATGAACTCTTGGCTCAAATATTCACCACCCCGATCAGATCGAAGGGCTTTAATTGTTTTGCCAAGCTGGTTTTGTACTTCATTTTGAAATATTTTGAACTTTTCAAAAGATTCAGATTTATGTTTCATCAGATAGATGTACCCATATCTGCTGAAATCATCTATAAATGTTATGAAGTACGAATAACCTCCTCTGGCATTTGTGTTCATTGGTCCACACACATCTGTATGTATGAGGCCCAATAAATCAGTGGCCCTCTCACTGTGCCCAATGAAAGGTGACTTTGTCAGCTTTCCTAACAAGCAAGACTCGCAAGTGTCATATGATTCAAAATCAAATGAGTTTAGAAATCCATCTTGATGGAGTTTGAAAATGCGTTTCTCATTTATATGGCCCAGACGACAGTGCCAGAGGTATGTGGGATTCAAATCGTTTGGTTTGACCCTTTTGGCGGTTATGTTATAGATATTTCCATGATTGGGTTGTTCCAAATTTAATATGTAATGATCAACATGCAAATCACCATGAGCATAGAAAACATCATTACGATAAATAGAACATCTACTATTCCCAGCAATGGAAGTGAAACCTTCCTTATCCAAATAAGAAAGTGAAATAATGTTACTACTTAAAGCAGGAACATAATAGCAATTGTTCAAAACTAACAAAAGCCCAGTGGGCAGAACTAATTCATAAGTGCCTACAGCTAATGCAGCAACCCTTGCTCTGTTTCCAACTCGTAGGTCAACCTCGCCCTTTTTCAGCTTCCTACTGTCCTTTAGTCCCTGCACATTTGTACAAATATGAGAACCACATGCAGTATCTAATACTCATGAGGTGGAAGTAGAAAGATGAATGTCTATAACATAAATACCTGAAGCGATAGCCCCGCTATCCTTCTTGTTCTTTTTCAGATCTTTGAGGTAGAGTTTGCAATTCCTCTTCCAATGACCCGGTTCATTGCAGAAGAAGCAGACTCCTTCCTTCGGAGGCTTTGCCTTCTTTGGTGCAGGCTTGGTTTCGGGCTTGCCTGACTCTTTGGTCTTACCTGATGAGCCATGACCCTTCCCCTTGCCTTTGCCTTTCTTTTTCGTACCCTTTCCTTTCTGAACCATCAAAACACTACTGGGTTTCTTCTTAAGACTCGGCTCAGCAGTTTTAAGCATCCCATGCAGTTCAGAAATAGATTTCTCCATGTTGTTCATGTTGTAGTTCATGACAAACTGGTCATAACTTTCCGGGAGTGAGTTCAAGATCAAATCCGTAGCTAACTCCTGGCTCATGGGAAATCCAAGCCTTTCAAGGTGATCAATGTACCCTTTCATCTTTAAGACATGAGTACTAACTGATGCACCTTCAGCCATCTTGCAGGAATGTAAGTCCTTAGTGGTCTCATACCTCTCTTGCCTTGCCTGTTGCTAGAACATTTCCTTGAGATGCACAATCATCTCATAAGCTTCCATGTGTTCGAGATCTCTTTGGAGCTCTGGAACCATGGTGGCTAGCATTAAGCATCCCACATCGATAGAGTCTTCCTTATGCTTCGTGTAAGCATCTCTCTGAGCTCTAGGAGCATTGGCGGTTGGCTCCTCAGGAATGGGTTGATCTAGGACATGCGCCTTTCTTTCCTGCTTGAGAACAATTCTCAAGTTCCTAAACCAGTCAAGAAAGTTTGTCCCATTGAGTTTGTCCTTCTCAAGGACAGATCGCAGCGATAATGTAGCAGTATTACTAGTCGTCATGATTCTACAATTAAAATATGCAATTCAATTAGCAATCTCCCACTAAATAAACAACCCTCAATGCAATAGTTAGTGGGCTAAGATCCATATTTGGCTCAAACTTAAGTCCGCTTTGGCAGGACGCTTAAATTAAGTTATTTAGGTAGGTAACACCTTTACCAATTACATCAAATGTAACTCTTAGATATTTATGGGATTCTATCATCATATGATCTGTCATGTTTTTAATCCCATCTAATGCCTTGAGACCCAAAACCGTTTTGTTAATCTCAATTAAGTCAAACAATAATAAACATGTGAGAGTAGCACCATTAGTCTTGCTTATCTCCCCAAGATAACTCAAAAGCACCCACTTTAGTGGAGTCCACAATTGAGCGATCAAGATTTTGACAAGTGTTCATAAATTGACAGCATTATGACTTAAGATTTCTTTTAGAGGGCCTAATTTAACTATCTGGTTTATAAAACGCATGTTTCTCAGTTCGTATCTCATACAAGTAATATGCATGCGCTGATATAATCATAATATGCATAATCTAAATGTGATACAATATGGCTCACCTATCCTAAGTCCCCTCAAGCCAATGAGAGGAGCTCTCTAGTAAGAAAAGAGAAATTACATATAGAAACCTCTTTTAACATTCAAAGGGAGTGAGATGAGAGGAGAAGGTACATTGAGAGTATATAGAGGAAGGCACGACACGCAGGCCGTATTTAAAAATTACAACACTTGCAATCTAGAGCCATATTGTTCACCATACCCAAACATTCAAGAATCAATATTCAGATCTAATCGAAGGGCTATTAATGTTTCAAATCTAAAACATTCACAAAGTAACATATGTTACGGTTATGTTGCGCTACGAACAGGTAGCTACGGCGGTCCCGCTAACCGGTTAGCGGGCGGCTGTCCCGCTAGCCGGTTAGCGGGCGGGGTCTCTGGGGCAGCGCCCCGGAAGAAATTTTTTTTTGTTTTTGTTTCATAAATAATCACGAATATGAATTCGGTTTTCACAAATAATCACAAATTCGAATTCGGTTTTCTTAGACCCCATCTATGCGAATTGATCAAATCAAAAAGCATCACCACCGATTTCAATTTCCTTTTAGATTCCTTTTATGTCATACACAACACGAATTTCATATATGTCATACATACAACGCTTATTATATGATCGGCTACTACTAACATATATCATATAAATCAACAATCAAGCCTAACTTAAACACAAAACGGCATGGCTCTGATACCACTGTAAGGAATTGAAAGACACGCAGCGGAAATTATCTTAAAAATTTTTTATTCCTTGCCAGGATCTACCGTATGTGTTTAAGTCAAGTGGGAAGAAGCATTACCCATCAAGCAAACCAAAAGCAATAAACTGGTGGGGGTGTCACAGCCCTTCGGTAAACTGGTGGAGCAAATCCCTCAATAAATTGGTGGGACAAAAGCAAACCATCAAACTCCAATGAAGGCTATACCACTTAAGACAAAGATAACTTCATCATCACCAATCCCAATAATCATATGAATAATTCTCAAGATAATCATACTAATCAAAATATCAATAGCTCGATAATCAATAACTTCAATAAATATCACAAAAGGATTTTTCTCAAAATAATAACTTTCTTTAAATTCTAATCTCAAGATATAACAAGTCTTTAATCTCTATTTAAACTTTCCAAATTACTTTAAATCCCACAAGACTATTTTCAATAAAATCAACAATCAAATTTTCTTAATATAATCATATCATCATCAGTATATTTATTTATATCAAATCACTCACAAACATCATATTAGCACACACAATGAGTGAAAAGTGGTTACCTTTCACCAAAGTTAATAAAAGTACCACAAATGAGGAGCCTCGTGCTTAATTCACAATTTACTAGTTGATCTTTAAGCTTTAACTCGTCTTTCTTTGTTTATTCTCCTCTTTTCCCTTACTTAGATATTCATTGTTCAAGTCTTTAACTCTGCTTCCATAATTTCTAATAGTCCTAAATAAGTATCAAACATTAATTGCTAACTCTGTTAGAATAATTGAAGTTATTAACTTCTCATCACTATTACACTTTTTCTCTTAAACCTCAACTTTACATTTTAAATTATAATATATTCAAGATTACTCTAGGACCATTATCCCTCATAAAATATATCCTCTAATATTTTCATAACCCACATATTATCTCTTTACCTTTATTAACTTCTTGACTATATTTGAACATTTACTAATATATATATCACAGTACCTGTGTTCTCTCTTCTTTATTTTCTTTTATTTTTTTCTTTTCTTTTCTTTTTTTCTTTTCTTTTCTTTTCTAAACTAAACTAAACTTTCTAAACTATCACATATATATGTGTGTGTGCGTGCGCAATAGCCACGTCCTACTACCATACTTCAACTTCTCCACAATATAATCATCTTCAAAATACATATGTACCTACGCCCTCCTCCCTTTTCTATTTTTTAACTTTTTAAAATAAATCAAAGCACACCAATATCTTCTTCTTCATCTCATTACAACAACCACTTCGGTAATTCCTCATAATAGCCCCACACACACACCCCTATATTCCCATATCAGCGTTCAACGTCTTTTTCCTCTCTCTCTCTATTTTTTTATTCAAAGCTACAGTGCACACCCACCAGCAATAATGACATATAATCTCTCTATAAAAATTTATCTCTCTCTAAAATTTATACAAGCAAAAGGAACCAAAGGCAAATCAAAGAGCTTACCTCAACTACCGATGACATCGCGAAGCTTCCTTTTCTCCTTCTCTAACGATGACGCAATTGCTACTCTGAACTTCCCCCTTAGTTGTTGCTCTGTCTCTCTCACTCTCTCTATATTTATCGCTCATCTCTCGTTGCCTCACTCTCTACCTTGCTTATGATCTCTTCTACTTTGCGTATACCTTTGCTTCTACCTTGCTCTATCTCTCCTGCTCTCTCTCTCTCGTCCTTTTTCTACATATACACCTTGAGTTAACATGAGTTTATTTGTCCCCTAATTTAATTTTTGGCTTATATCAAGACTCCTCCTTAAATTTCTGAGCACTCTAAGTTTTCCTAAAAATTACACCATATGTCAACATTCAATTTTTCTTTCTCTATAGTTTCTCCAACTCATAATATAATTTCCCTAAAATTTCTAGGCAGACCATACCTCTTAACTACTTTTCTTGAATTTTATAAAAAAATATGGGCCTTACAAATTCTAAAAATAGCCATTAAAACTTTTAAGCCTTTCTTGGGGAAATAAATTCTTCTATAATTTTCTAGGTCACCAACATACTCATATCATTATTTTTTTCTTAATTTTCTAGGTCCCAAACTATAATCCATGATTATTATTTCTTACGTTCTTTCCCTGAAATTTCACCTTTAGGACTTTTTAATTCCAAAAAAATGCACTTAACCTCAATATTACCTGATAAATTACTTTTATAAAATTCAGGATGTTAGATCCAACAGAACTTAGTATATGTTTTATACCTTTTAGAGTTTGGGTTTGATATAAACTTTCATGATAAAGTTACAGATATTTTTAACAACTCATTCTTTTGTTGTTCAATTGTCTTACTCTAAAAGTTATTTGTTTTGGATATTGTTGGTAGTTTTAATATTAATGAATACTTTATTATTTCTTCCAATAATACTGATTTGAATACCTAACACGCTAGACTAGGACATATTAATCAAAATAGAATGATTAAACTGGCTAAAGAATGATTGCTAGATTCTATTGTAAATATAGAAATGTCCTTATGTGAAAATTGTCTAGCTAGCAAGTCAACAAGAAAGGATTTTGACAAGGGAACTAAAGCTGAAAGCCCATTGCAATTAATAATACATTATGATATTTACTATCCAATGAATGTGAAGGTAAGGCATGAATCTTGGTATTTTATTACTTTTATTGATGACTTTTCGTGATATGGTCATGTCTATTTGATTTCACATAAGTTTGAAGCCCTTGAGTATTTTAGACAATATATTAAAGAGATAGAGAATCAAATGGATAATAAAATCAAAGTATTATGCAATAATTTGTGAAGAAAAAGGAATAATTAGGAAACTAACTATCCCTGGTACTCCACAACATAATGGAATTGCTAAAAGAAGAAATATAACTCTTCTAGACATAGTTAGGTCTATGATGGCTCAAGTAAACCTATAAATTTCATATTGGGGTGATGTTTTGTTGACAATAACCTTCATCCTTAGCCATGTACCCTCATAATCAGTCGCTTCCATACCCTATGATTTATGGATGAAATGCAAACCAAATTTAAACATCCTTAGACTATAAGGGTCAACAACGTATATCCATAATGACTCTCATAAGTATGGAAAATTGGGTCCTCGAGGAAAGAAGTGTATCTTCATAAGGTACTCTAAACAGTGCAAATGATTTATTTTCTTAGGTGAAAATGGAGATGGAATAATAACTAAAATATAAATGAGAGATGCTACATTCATTGAGACTAAATTTCCTAATACAGGAGATGTTGGCACTAATGTATCTATTTATGAAGAACATGAACACAACAGTGCAGAATAAATTGATAGACCAAAAATATCTAGGTATATCAATCTTATTAGGAGCAAAGAAAGGTTAATATCAATATCGAAACAAAGAAAGAAAGATAAGCAAGTAACTCCTATAAGAAGGAGTAATTGGGAAAGTGTTTATAAGAGAATTTCCAAATAGAAGGAGAATCACTCCTAGTTACTCTTGAAGGGCGCGATGAACCCTATTCTATACAAGAGGCCTTGTCAAGTCCTACAAAGAAGGAATAGAAGAAAGTAATGGAAGAAGAAATGGACTCAATGAAAAAGAAACAATTGGTTTTAAAACTTAAGAGAAAGCTAGATAAATCAATTGACAAATATAAGGCTCGATTTGTAGCCAAGGAATAGATTATAAGGATACATTCTCACCTGTTATGTACTTTAATTCTATAAGACTTATTCTAGAAATAACAAACAGTTTAGAACTAGAATTACATCATATGGATGTGAAAATCGCATTTTTGAATGGTGATCTATATGAAGAAATCTATATGGAATAACCATTAGGTTTCATTTAGAAAGGAATGGACAACAAAGTTTGTAAATTCAAAGGTCTACTTATGGAATGAATCAATCATCCAGACAGTGGTATTTGAAATTTCAAAAAGCAATAATCTCATATAACTTCTAAATGATAAAGGAAGACCACTCCGTCTACATTAAGTTGTTTGATGATAACTTTGTTATATTATCCTTATATGTAGATGATATACTATTGTCCAAAAATAGTCTAAATTTGGTAGCAGCTATTGAAGAATGGGTCTCATCGAACTTTGAAATGAATGATATGGGTGAAGCAAAATACATACTTAGAGTTAAGATCTAAAGAGATCGCTCAAGCAAAATCCTTTCTCTTTCAGAAGAGACTTATATCAAGAATATACTTGAGCAATTCAATACGAAAGATTGTAATTGCATGGATATCCCAGTGGCTATCAGAGTAGTCTTGAGTCCTAATATGTGTTCTAAAATTGAGTCAGATAAAAAGATGATAGAAAGAGTTTCATATGTCAGTGCTATTGGCAGTATAATTTATGCAATTATGTGACAAGACTAAATATCTATTATGCAGTAGGGCTGGAAAGCAGGTTCCAGTCCAACACTAGTGAGAAACACTAGAAGTTAGTAAAAATGATCTTGAGATACTTAAAAGGCACATCTAACTATGCACTGTGTTATAAAGAAAGCGATATATGCCTAGTGGGATACTCTGATCTAATGCTAATATAGGTAGAGACAGGAAAGAATATAGATTGACTTTGGGTTATACCGTCTTGCTGAACAATGGCATCATATGTTGGAATAGCAAACGTGCATTGCCTTACACTCTATGGAAGCTAAATTTGTGGCATGTACAGTAACAATACAAGGGGCTTTGTGGCTGAAAAGATTCATATAAAACCTTGAATTTTGAAATGAGAGTACCAGTCCAGTTTTAGTACACTATGACAATACTATAGCTATAGCCTGTACAAAAGAACCCAAGTATTATAGCAAGACCAAACATATTGACATCAAGTACAAGTTTATGAAGAAATATATAGCACAAAAAATTGTTATCGTGCAATACATTTCCACTAAATGTATGGTAGCATATCCCCTAACAAAGCCAATAAGCAAAGAAATCTTTGAGAGACATGGAAAAGCTCTTTGTATGCATAAAATATGAAATGCAAACTTTATGTAATACTTTTACTATTGATGGAATTATGTTTTTCATCATTACTTGATGTGTCTGCATGAAAGTATACAATGTCTAGTATGTCATCATGTTAGAAAGGTTGGCTTTCTCACATGGGCAACCGTCTTTGGCGCTCAGGTGGAGTATGCAAAGATGAGACATTTATGTTCATCAGTAAAGCAGCAAAGAGTACTGATATAGTAGAGAAGAAACACAATATCACCTCAACTAAAGTGTAGCAAGTCAAGATGAGATATATATATATATAATTAGATCAAACCATGGAAATCTATTTCTATGATGCCTATAGCCAAATAACAAATTCTTCAATATTGACATCATGTGAATTGAGTAGTGTTGAAGAGTTTAGGTCTAGATAATGAGAGTGTCTAGACTTAAGTCTCTACAATATTAATAATAAATATAAAATGACGTATGCTCTTATAGTATAAGAGTAACACTGTAGCATGTGATTCATACCACATGCGCTAGAAGAACCATAAAAGGGAAGCAAGTGAAAGATCCCTACTTTATTGCTATGTGAGTCCCAAGAAGGAACAATCATTCCATTTGTATCCTTTGACTTTAACAATATTATGGAGATATGTTTCAAAAATTACTACTTTAGCATATATCTTAGATTATGATAGTTACGATATAAGAAATTACACTAGGAAAGCAATTGATCCATATCAAAGTGATATATTGGTGAAAGGAAGATTACTTACAATATACATGTCATATCCCAATTTTTAGGCCTAGAAGCCTAGTATGTAGCCTGAAAAAGGTAGGCTACCAGACCCTATTGAGCAAAAGTCCCAGAAGTATACATATGATATTTAGGGACTAAACTGCAAATAATGAGAGTTCAGGGACTAAATCGTAAATAGTGAAAGTCCCTGGGGGCATTTTGGTAATTTGCTAAGGGATGGTTCTTGGAAATCAAGCCACCAGAGTGCTTAAAATTGATTATAGACCCAAGATGACAGTTCTAGATGTCCAAAAATGTGGCCCAAGAGTTATGTGGGTCCAAGTGACATTAAAATAATATTTTAGTACTTTTTCAATAAAGTAAAGTTACCCAATCAAAGATAGAACTGGGAAAAGTGATCAGATAAGGCTTTAGACTTTTCTAGAATCATGAGGTGGCATGAAAGGTGTCCTCATGGGACCCACAAGGCGCCACATGTCATGAGTCTAGAAAAAGAAGAAAAAGCTAAGGACACATGGCACAATCTCAGCCGTTTATTCCAGGAAAAGACTATGGAATTCTCTGAAAATGCTGAGTCAGCTGGTGAGGTGTCACAAGGGACCTACCATTGCACCACCTAGCATGTGAGGTGTCCTATGGGCGATGTCACTTTGATGAGTCATTGAGGATGGTGATGTCATCGTGATGATGCATGTAAGGCTTCTTGAGGAAGCTAAGCAATCTGAGTCATTCATCACGATTCGATCTAGACCATCCATTCCACCTCCACTCAACTATAAATACCCCACTCCCCCTCACTTTATTCCCATGGCCAAGCATGGAAAAATAAGAGAAAGAAGAGAGAAAGAGAGAGAAAGGAATGAAGGAGTTTTGGTGGAGTTAGGAGCAGTCCAAGGAGCTTAGGGACTTGGCAGAGCTTAGGAATAAGGTAAGTAAGTTATTCTAGTCCCTGATCTAATAAATTAGAGGATTGCTCTTGTGAATTTAATAGTTATAATAGAGAAATATCTCTCTTAATAAGGTTAACAGTGGATAGAAAGAAAGTTAGGGTATTGTCAGATTAAGGGTATTACTTAAAGTTAAGTATGAGTTAAGTAGAGCCATAATAGATAGGATACCTATGAAAACAAGGAACCTTAGAGCAAAGGCTAAGAGCTAGAGGAAACGCTACATGTCAGCTAGTAAACTTATCCTAAACTTGTATGCATTGAATGTTATGCTTGATTGTGCTATGGCTTTGTTGAATGGTGTTGCATATGTGCTTATGTATGAAGCTCTGTTCCTATGATTACTTTGGCTAATTATATTTCATATGTTACATGAAAGCATGCACATTATGTAATGTTAACACTTTCACAAGCAAGTATAAGTATTCACATTAATGCATGCATTGTTTAGTACTATTTGCCACTAAGATTTCCCTAGAAATCTCACCCCTTCCATATCAATCCAATTACAGCAGGTCTTCTCAAGGTGGAGGAGATAAAGATGCATGAATAGAAGTTAAGAATTATTTAGCATGATTGATATGTGATTAATATATGTATGTAATGTTGATGCTGGAATTGGCCACTATCAACAGTAGCTCGTGGAGAGGCTGTGACCTTTGAGCTATAATTAAAAATAATAAATGATTGAATAAATGTATAATATTTTACCAGTCAATATTTGACACACCAAGCTTCAATTTGATATATAGAACGTCTCATTTGGATGTCTACACATTGAGATATGATTTTTCAAAGTTGGGACTAGAAATGCTGGAATCAGGGAAGGACGCTAGATGAACAGTAAAATTGGAACATTGACCGACATTGACTTGGTCAAGGAGTGGTCAACAACTTATTTTTCCCTAAAAGAGCATTAAGTTAGCTTTGTGTATCAATTTTAACTACTTCATTTTGAGTTTTCTAGATTTAGTTATTATTGTTTGAAGTCAGGTCATTCCTCTGGAATTTGCACAGTGAACAGTACTCGTGAGAGTAAAATTCCAGATTGTGTAATTTGACTTCAATGACCTTAAAAGTGGTTTCAGATACTACTGTTTGGTCCCTAAGACATAAGAAAAGAAGGATGTTTCATTTTGATATCAGAGCATAAGGTTCTGGTACAAAATCACGAGGGTTCTAGTACAGAGCAAAGGGTTCTGGCTCAGAGTAGAAGATTCTGGCATAGAACAAAAGGTTCTGGCTTAGTGATGCTCTGGTTTAGTTAGACTAACCCCTTTAAACAAGTTAGAGACTTGAACTAAAGAGGTTTCTCCCTAGTATGAGATATGGGGATGGTGTCAACTACTTAGAGAATGTTTCAAATAAAAGACAGTAACACCCAGATAAATAGAATGATACCCCATACCTTACAGCTTTATGAGGTAGTCTTCAAAGAAATGACTATAATAGACTAGTCTTAGTCATCCATTATTGCCGAGGTCTCATGCTTCTTAGCATGATGTGGCTGGACTAAGCAGGATAACATCTAAAGAGCAGTTTCCTCTATTGATAGAGATAGAAGCTGACCAGTCTAAAGTCAAGAGAAGTTGCAATAGTAGCTTGAGGTATCATTATCTGGCTAGACATTACAGTGGCGATGATGATAAAGATACCAACTTCATTGAAGTTCATCAACTAGAGGATTGGTATAAAGTGATCAAGCCAGATAGTACAACTACAAAGTATTGAGATATAAAAGATTAGTTTAAGATAATATTCATAAGTAGATTCTCTATGTGAGTAGATCTACACTATGAAAGAATTTGTTCAGCAAGTGTTTCCTGAACAAAAGAATCAAAAGTTAGAACAATACTTGCCTAGGAATAATCTTAACACATGGTCTAAAGTTAAAGACGTGATGGGTAATAGATAGAAAGTTCATGTTACCAAAACAGAGGGATTCCATCACGAAAAGATAGTAACCTAACGTTCTACCCTAGATAACATAAGTAATAGTAATAGATGATGAATGCGATCAATACAACATAAGTTCATCAAGAAAAAAGACTAGAGAGGAACCATAGTCTAGTCAAGAATAGACTAGGACTGATAGATAGAAGTTAAGAGATAGTAAAGAGATATAGAAGTATTCCATAGAGATAGAGATTGATCCGCTCACCTGAAAAGTTAGTTCATAGCTTGAATTCCATTATAAATAAAGGATTTTTTTCTTGGGTAATTGCAAAAGTTGAACAGAGGGGTATATGTAAGATAAGAAAAAGAAGTTTATCATGTCTAGAGAGACAAAGGTAGCCATAGTTTCAAAGATAAGGAGACTCCCCAATTTAAGAAAGAGTAATGAGCAAGAGTCAGATAAAGTAATGAGGGGTTGAGTCTATAACCTAGTAAGAGGGTAATGTGGCAACCTAAGTTAAATAAGTAGTTATTTTAGGTTCCTAAATGAATATTTAGGATCTAGCAGATAATGTGACAAATGAAAGAATGCTTTAAAGTTTACTTAATTAATTGTTTAATTGTAGTGTATGTATGATGGATGGTTGAGCAAATTTATGTGATAATGATATGGCTTATGTTGCCATGAGTTATGATGAGAAGTTGCATCTCCTTGCAGTTGTCATATGATGACATGCATATTAGAGTATGCTATGAATACTCCCCTCACGCAATACATGCAGGGTAAAGTTTATCATGAAAAAGTTATATTGCTCCCATACCATACGACATGCAATAAGAATGTACCCAGGATGAGAGACAGTCTTAGTAAGTGGGACAGTTGTTACAATATGATTGGGGTTACTCAGGTATTTCTACAGACTTGTGAATACAGTACTTAGGGCCATTTCTTATGGTAAAGTTACAGCAAGTACCAAGAAGGCAGTAGTGTTATAACTCTATCAAAAGAAATGGTATACAGAAAGAGCAAAAGATAACAGTAAAGAGATTGTTTTCATATTACTGTTCAGGTAAGAGTTGAGTCTAAAACATATGGCTCTCAGATAGAGCTAGATTCAGATGAGTTCAACTCACTCTTCAGATAAGAGTTAGATCTAATACGGATTGCTCGTAGTTAGAGCATAGTTCAAATAGCTTGCAGTTAGAGCACAAATTTAAATGAGAAGTTATGGTGAGGCCATAGCAACTGAATGCAATAGCAGGTGGTTAGACCATAATTGGTAAGCCACAACAGAGTTAGAAAGATGAGAAGGAACTCTTGAGTAAGAGAGAAAATAAGTTAAAGTCTTGGTAAATAATATGGGCTACATAATGTATTTTAAAATTTATTGATTGAGTTATCAACAAGTGGAAGTGGTTAACCTTATAACTTAGTCTATTGGTTTGAGATCTTTCAGAGATGATGATACAGTACAACAAAATCATAGAGGATTATGGAGGGCCATAGTTAGATCCTAGCATGGCTCAAGGGTCGTAGTTAGATTATAAAAAGGCTTACGGTTGATCGCAGTTAGATTTCGAGGTCGCAGTTAGACCTAGCCTAAGGAAAGTAATGAGCCATGAAGAAATGAGAATAGTATAGTATCTCTCTAGAAAGATGATTACCAAAGACGAAGTTAAGGTAAGGAGCTTCACTACTTGATTAACTCATCCAAAAAACTTATTTATAAAGATTTCCTTAAATAGCATATATTATATATAGACTGAACTTAGTTTTCCCTTAAACGAATAAGGAGTCCAAGCTCAAGTTTGGGTGTTGATATTCAAAAGTTTTTGTAGAAGTATGCCTGAGGAATATAAAAGAGAACCCGATATGTTTTGAGAATAGAAAAGTATGAGTAGATAGATCCTTCAAAGAAAGATAAAGAGATTAAAAGGCTAGCAAGACCTAGAGAAGAGGGTCTAAGGTAGAGTAAGGATATAACACAGTTCTATGAAAAAGAATATGCTAGGGCTTAGAGCTATAAGAAAAGTAACCTAACCCTAACCCAGTAGAACGGTTAGCTTAAAGTTGCTTAGGCAAGAGTAGCCCAATGATGGGTGATCCCAGAGAATTAATGAAAAAGGGTGTAAATACTACAAAAGATTAGCATAGATGCATAAAGTTAAGAAGAGCTAGAAAAGTCTATAAGATATTATGAAATAAAAGGGACATTCTCCTTAGAGAAACTTTTCATCAAGGAATGAACAGAGGTTTAACCCTGAAATTTTGAGGATGAAATTTATTTTAAGGGGAGGATAAATGTCATATCCCAATTTTTAGGCCTAGAAGCATAGTATGTAGCCTGAAAAAGGTAGGCTACCAGGCCCTATTGAGTAGAAGTCCCAGAAGTATACATATGATATTTAGGGACTAAACTGCAAATAATGAGAGTTCAGGGACTAAATCGTAAATAGTGAAAGTCCCTGGGGGCATTTTGGTAATTTTCTAAGGGATGGTTCTTGGGAATCGAGCCACCAGAGTGATTAAAATTGATTAGAGACCCAAGATGACAGTCCTAGATGTCCAAAAATGTGGCCCAAGAGTTATGTGGGTCCAAGTGACATTAAAATAATATTTTAGTACTTTTTCAATAAAGTAAAGTTACCCGGTCAAAGATAGAACTGGGAAAAGTAATCAGATAAGGCTTTAGACTTATCTAGGATCATGAGGTGGCATGAAAGGTGTCCTCATGGGACCCACAAGGTGCCACATGTCATGAATCTAGAAAAAGAAGAAAAAGCTAAGGACACCTGGCACAATCTCAGCCGTTCATTCCAGGAAAAGACTATGGAATTCTCTGGAAATGCTGAGTCAACTGGTGAGTTGTCACAAGAGCCCTACCATTGTGCCACCTAGCATGTGAGGTGTCCCATGGACGATGTCACTTTGATGAGTCATTGAGGATGGTGTGTCTGTTAGAAATCGTGCCCTAGGGGCCAATCATTGTTTTATGAACATTATTGATTTATGAATTTATTAATTGAGTTATCATATTATTTGCATGTTTACTATGATGATCATCCTTGGATAATTCATGATATTATCCTAAATGTCCCTGGTCGATCATCTATGCGGGAGCACAGATGAAATAAGACCAGTATGACTTTGAAGATGTATAGAGATATAAATCAAAGTCATAAGCACATGTAAGAGTACAAGGTGCTGGACCGACCCGCTATGAGAGAACTACATGGGTAACGTCATAAGCTTCTCTCATATACAAACCATGTCAATACGCCCTTTGACCTGAGATCATCATGGATTCCTACATGACAAAACGCTCAGCTTTGACCTAGTCAAAAGTCACTTTTGACCGAGTGAGCATAAAGACTATGTTCGGCCTTAGTGATTTTTCATGCGGAGGAATGTGAATGGTCAAGATGGAATTTGTCCCTCACATTCGTAGAGAGATATTACTGGGCCCCTCGATGAGTGAGTCTGAGAAATGTATGGCCATACTGTAATGGAAAGGTAGTTCCATTTCTATAGTCAGACTACTCAGGGATCGAGAAAGTAACGGTCAGGAATAGGAGGATGACATTATCCATGCCTCATCCATGACCAAAATATCGCGTGACAGAAGGGACATGATATGGTTGTATAAAAGGTTACATCGTTTATTGATCCTCATATGATTTGGGTAGTCGTTATGTCTTGCTAGAGACCGCTTGCGACTTGTGGGCTAGTATAGCAAATGACCCACTGCCAACTTCATATGGGCCTACAGGGTCGCACACAAAATAGCCCAACACGAGCTATGATGTCCAGATTCATTGAATCTAAGACATGTCCAGAAATGAATGATCCAGGATAGATGTATATATATTTATTTATATTTATATTCGTATATATATATATAAATTCGTATATATACATTATATGTATATATGAGATTTAATTTATAAGGATAAATTAAATCTCTATCACGTTTGAAATTCGAAATTCAAATTGATAGGATATCTCATATAAGAGATATTTATAAGATTTAATTTATAAGGATAAATTAAATCTCTATCATGTTTGAAATTCTAAATTCAAATTGATAGGATATCTCAAATTTGATTTATGAGAATAAATCAAAAATAGTTCAGTCTCATCTTTATTTAAAATTAAATAAATGGGTAATTAAATCTGTGGGACGGATTTGATATTATTTATTTAATTAGTTTCTTATAAAATTATACAATATATGATATTGTATTAATTTTGGAATTAATATAAGATTAACTCCAAAATCCAATTCGGTTGACAGAGAAAAACGCATAGCATCCTATATATCTGATTTTAGGAGCTGCGTTTTGCACAGAGAAACATATAGAACATAGAAAGGCCGAAGGGGACTCTGCAAAAGGTTTGCAGATAAGAAACTGCCAAAATAGAGACGGAGAGGACGAACTCTTGAGAAAGCCTTGGAGGGACAAGAGACGCTAGCACGTCGTTCGTGGTTAGAACGCTGTTCGTGTGGATACCAGTAGAGGAAGCCGACCTGAGTCGTCGACTTCTTGTGATCAGAAAGGGAGCACGAGCCACAGAGAGAAGCTGTGAACGTCGTGACCGAAAGTTGTGGAAGTCGCTGAGGCACACTAAGGGTAATACTTCTTCCCACTTGACTTAAACACATACGGTAGATCCTGGCAAGGAATGGAAAAATTTTTAAATTAATTTCCGCTGCGTGTCTTCCAATTCCTTACAGTGGTATCAGAGCCATGCCGTTTTGTGTTTAAGTTAGGCTTGATTGTTGATTCATATGATATGTGTTAGTCGTAGCTGATCATATAATATGCGTTTCATGTGTGACATATAAGTAATCCGTCTTATGTATGACATATAAGGAATCTAAAAGGGAACTGAAATCGGTGGTGATATGTTTTGATTTGATCAATTAACATAGAAGGGGTCCAAGAAAACCGAATGCATTTTGTGAATATAACCATAGAATATGCTATTTTGTGGATGTTTTAAGATTTGAAACATCAATTGCCTTGCAATTAAATCTGAATGTTGATTCTTGAATGCTTGGGTATGGTGAACAATATGGCTCTAGATTACAAGTGTTGTAATTTTTAAATACGGCCTGCGTGTCGTGCCTTCCTATATATTTACTCTCAATGTACCTTCTCTTCTCATCTCACTCCCCTCGAATGTTAAAAGAGATTTCTATATGTAATTTCCCTTTTCTTACTAGAGAGCTCCTCTCATTGGCTTGAGGGGACTTAGGATAGGTGAGTCATATTGTATCACATTTAAATTATGCATCTTATGATTATATCAGCACATGCATATTAATTGTATGAGACACAAACTGAGAAGCATGCACTCTCATAAACTAAATAGTTAAATTAAGCCCTCTAAATGAAATCTTAAGTCATAATGCCGTCAATTTATGAACACTTGTCAAAACCTCAATCGCTCAATTGTGGACTCCGCCAAAGTGGGTGCTTTTGAGTCATCTTGGGGAGATAAGCAAAGAGTAATGGTGCTACTCTCATATGTTCATTATTGTTTGACTTAATTGAGATTAACAAAACGGTTTTGGATCTCAAGGCATTAGATGGGATTAGAACATGCCAGATCATATGATGATAGGATCCCATGAACATCTAAGAGTTACGTTTGATGTAATTAGTAAAGGTGTTACCTACCTAAATAACTTAATTTAAGCGTCCTGCTAAAGCGGACTTAAGTTTGAGCCAAATATGGATCTTAGCCCACTAACTATTGCATTGAGGGTTATTTATTTAATGGGAGATTACTAATTACATTGCATATTTTAATTGTAGAATCATGACGACTAGTAATACTGCTACATTATCGCTGCGATCTGTCCTTGAGAAGGATAAACTCAATGGGACAAACTTTCTTGACTGGTTTAGGAACTTGAGAATTGTTCTTAAGCAGGAAAGAAAGGCTCATGTCCTAGATCAACCCATTCCTGAGGAGCCAGCCGCCAATGCTCCTAGAGCTCAGAGAGATGCTTACATGAAGCATAAGGAAGACTCTGTCGATGTGGGATGCTTGATGCTAGCCACCCTGGTTTCGGAGCTCCAAAGAGATCTGGAACACATGGAAGCTTATGAGATGATTGTGCATCTCAAGGAAATGTTCCAGCAACAGGCAAGGCAAGAGAGGTATGACACCACTAAGGCCTTACATTCCTGCAAGATGGCTGAAGGTGCATCAGTCAGTACTCATGTCTTAAAGATGAAAGGGTACATTGATCACCTTGAGAGGCTTGGATTTCCCATGAGCCAGGAGTTAGCTACGGATTTGATCTTGAACTCACTCCCGGAAAGTTATGACCAGTTTGTCATGAACTACAACATGAACAACATGGAGAAATCTATTTCTGAACTGCATGGGATGCTTAAAACTGCTGAGCCTAGTCTTAAGAAGAAGCCCAGTAGTGTTTTAATGGTTCAGAAAGGAAAGGGTACTAAAAAGAAAGGCAAAGGCAAGGGGAAGGGTCATGGCTCATCAGGTAAGACCAAAGAGTCAGGCAAGCCTGAAACCAAGCCTCCACCAAAGAAGGCAAAGCCTCCGAAGGAAGGAGTCTGCTTCTTCTGCAATGAACCCAGTCATTGGAAGAGGAATTGCAAACTCTACCTCGAAGATCTGAAAAAGAACAAGAAGGATAGTGGGGCTATCGCTTCAGGTATTTATGTTATAGACATTCATCTTTCTACTTCCACCCATGGGTATTAGATACTGCATGTGGTTCTCACATTTGTACAAATGTGCAGGGACTAAAGGACAGTAGGAAGCTGAAAAAGGGCGAGGTTGACCTACGAGTTGGAAACAGAGCAAGGGTTGCTGCGTTAGCTGTAGGCACTTATGAATTAGTTCTGCCCACTGGGCTTTTGTTAGTTTTGAACAATTGCTATTATGTTCCTGCTTTAAGTAGTAACATTGTTTCACTTTCTTATTTGGATAAGGAAGGTTTCACTTCCATTGCTGGGAATAGTAGATGTTCTATTTATCGTAATGATATTTTCTATGCTCATGGTGATTTGCATGTTAATCATTACATATTAAATTTGGAACAACCCAATCATGGAAATATCTATAACATAACCGCCAAAAGGGTCAAACGAAACGATTTGAATCCCACATACCTCTGGCACTGTCGTCTGGGCCACATAAATGAGAAACATATTTCCAAACTCCATGAAGATGGATTTCTAAACTCATTTGATTTTGAATCATATGACACTTGCGAGTCTTGCTTGTTAGGAAAGATGACAAAGTCACCTTTCACTAGGCACAGTGAGAGGGCCACTGATTTATTGGGCCTCATACATACAGATGTGTGTGGACCGATGAACACAAATGCCAGAGGAGGTTATTCGTACTTCATAACATTTATAGATGATTTTAGCAGATATGGGTACATCTATCTGATGAAACATAAATCTGAATCTTTTGAAAAGTTCAAAATATTTCAAAATGAAGTACAAAATCAACTTGGCAAAACAATTAAAGCCCTTCGATCTGATTGGGGTGGTGAATATTTGAGCCAAGAGTTCATAGATCATCTTAGGAGTTGTGGGATAGTCTCACAATTGACTCCTCCAGGGACACCACAATGGAATGGCGTTTCTGAACGGAGGAATCGAACACTATTAGATATGGTTCGATCCATGATGAGTCAAATAGATCTTCCACCCTCCTTTTGGGGCCATGCCCTAGAGACAGCTGGGTTCACACTCAATCGTGTTCCATCAAAGGCAATTGAAAAGACTCCGTATGAGATATGGACTGGGAGGACGCCTAGTTTGTCTTTCCTCAAGATTTGGGGATGCGAGGTCTATGTTAAGCAACAAACCTCAGACAAATTAGCGCCCAAATCCTCAAAGTGCCTTTTTGTGGGATATCATAAGAAAACCAAGGGATATTACGTCTACAACCCTGCTGATAACAAAGTGTTTGTTGTCAGAAATGGTATCTTTCTCGAACGAGAATTTATCTCTAAAAGAACCAGTGGGAGTAAGGTACACCTCGAAGAAGTTTGAGAGCCACAAGACACCATAGAACTGCAGATGGAAAATAGAGAAGACTCACAACAAGTTGTTGAGACTCCTCAAGTCATGCAAGGTCCACATAAATCTAATAGGACACGACTTCAGCCTCAGAGATATGGATTTCTGATTTTTGATAGTCGTGAAGTGTTGCTCATTGAGCATAATGAGCCGACTATTTATCGAGAAGCTATAGTGGGACCAAACTCTGAGAAGTGGCTTAATTCCATGAAGTCTGAAATGCAATCCATGTACGACAATAAGGTTTGGACCTTAGTCGACCCGCCTGAAGGTGTAAAAACCATTGGGTGCAAGTGGGTTTTTAAGGAGAAAACTGACATGGATGGCAATGTAAATGTCTTCAAGGCACGACTAGTTGCAAAAGGATTTACTCAAACTCATGGTGTGGACTATGATGAGACCTTTTCCCCAGTTCCCATGGCCAAATCAATCAGAATCCTCTTTGCCATAGCAGCATATTATGACTATGAAATATGGCAGATGGACGTCAAGACAGGCTTCCTTAATGGAAAGCTCCTTGAGGATGTGTACATGACACAACCTGAAGGGTTTGTGCGTTCTGAGGACTCTGGCAAAGTGTGCAAGCTTCAAAGGTCCATTTATGGACTGAAGCAAGCCTCTCCGAGTTGGAATCAACGTTTTGATGAAGTAGTCAAAGAGTTTGGATTTCTTCAAAACATTGATGAACCTTGTGTGTACAAGAAGGTTAGTGGGAGCACAGTTGTGTTTTTGGTACTCTATGTCGATGACATCCTACTTATTGGGAATGACATTCCTACCTTGCAGATTGTCAAGTATTGGTTAGGAAAGTCTTTCTCGATGAAAGACTTGGGTGAAGCCACCTACATTCTAGGAATCAGGATCTATAGAGATAGATCTAAAAGACTTCTAGGACTCAGTCAGAGTACATACATGACAAAATACTGCATAGGTTCAGTATGCACGAATCAAAGAGGGGTTTCATACCCATGTCTCATGGTATTCACCTCAGCAAATATCTATGTCCTAGTACATCTGATCAGCGAGGTCGCATGAGTAAAGTTCCATATGCCTCGGCCATAGGATCTATCATGTACGCCATGCTATGTACTCGTCCGGATGTCTCGTTTGCCTTGAGTATGACTAGCAGATATCAACAGGACCCTGGTGAGGGCCATTGGACTGCTGTCAAGAATATCCTTCAGTACTTAAGAAGGACTAAGGACTTATTCTTGGTCTATGGTGGATTGGATGACGAACTCTGTGTAACTGGTTACACAGATGCCAATTTCCAAACTGACCAGGACGACCAAAAATCGCAGTCTGGATATATATTCCTCCTCAATAATGGAGCAGTAAGCTGGAAGAGCTCTAAGCAGGGCACTGTAGCAGATTCTGCGACAGAAGCTGAGTATATAGCAGCATCTGATGTAGCTAAGGAAGCCGTTTGGATCAA
Source organism: Leucaena leucocephala (assembly GCA_037074615.1). NCBI lineage: Eukaryota > Viridiplantae > Streptophyta > Magnoliopsida > Fabales > Fabaceae > Leucaena > Leucaena leucocephala. Next base: position 9,701,298 of record CM073526.1, on the reverse strand, counting down.
GAAGTTCATCACAGAACTAGGGGTGATACCTACCATCTCAGATCCAATAACTTTGCTCTGTGACAATAGCGGTGCTATTGCACAGGCCAAAGAGCCTAGGTCACATCAAAGGACCAAGCATATACTCAGGCGATTCCATCTCATCAGAGAAATCAATGATAGAGGTGATATAAAAATATGCAAAGTAGCAGGAGAAGATAATGTTGCTGATCCTCTAACAAAGTCGCTTGTGCAGGCAAAGCATGAGCGTCATGTCAGGTCAATGGGAATTAGTCAAATTAATGATTGTACCTAGTGCAAGTGGGAGGTTGTTGGAAATCGTGCCCTAGGGGCCAATCATTGTCTTATGAACATTATTGATTTATGAATTTATTAATTGAGTTATCATATTATTTGCATGTTTACTATGATGATCATCCTTGGATAATTCATGATATTATCCTAAATGTCCCTGGTCGATCATCTATGCGGGAGCACAGATGAAATAAGACCAGTATGACTTTGAAGATGTATAGAGATATAAATCAAAGTCATAAGTACATGTAAGAGTACAAGGTGCTGGACCGACCTGCTATGAGAGAACTGCATGGGTAACGTCATAAGCTTCTCTCATATACAAACCATGTCAATACGCCCTTTGACCTGAGATCATCATGGATTCCTACATGACAAAACGCTCAGCTTTGACCTAGTCAAAAGTCACTTTTGACCGAGTGATCATAAAGACTATGTTCGGCCTTAGTGGTTTTTCATGCGGAGGAATGTGAATGGTCAAGATGGAATTTGTCCCTCACATTCGTAGAGAGATATTACTGGGCCCCTCAATGAGTGAGTCTGAGAAATGTATGGCCATACTGTAATGGAAAGGTAGTTCCATTTCTATAGTCAGACTACTCAGGGATCGAGAAAGTAACGGTCAGGAATAGGAGGATGACATTATCCATGCCTCAGCCATGACCAAAATATCGCGTGACAGAAGGGACATGATATGGTTGTATAAAAGGTTACATCGTTTATCGATCCTCATATGATTTGGGTAGTCGTTATGTCTTGCTAGAGACCGCTTGCGACTTGTGGGCTAGTATAGCAAATGACCCACTGCCAACTTCATATGGGCCTACAGGGTCGCACACAAAATAGCCCAACACGAGCTATGATGTCCAGATTCATTGAATCTAAGACATGTCCAGAAATGAATGATCCAGGATAGATGTATATATATTTATTTATATTTATATTCGTATATATATATATAAATTCGTATATATACATTATATGTATATATGAGATTTAATTTATAAGGATAAATTAAATCTCTATCACGTTTGAAATTCGAAATTCAAATTGATAGGATATCTCATATAAGAGATATTTATAAGATTTAATTTATAAGGATAAATTAAATCTCTATCATGTTTGAAATTCTAAATTCAAATTGATAGGATATCTCAAATTTGATTTATGAGAATAAATCAAAAATAGTTCAGTCTCATCTTTATTTAAAATTAAATAAATGGGTAATTAAATCTGTGGGACGGATTTGATATTATTTATTTAATTAGTTTCTTATAAAATTATACAATATATGATATTGTATTAATTTTGGAATTAATATAAGATTAACTCCAAAATCCAATTCGGTTGACAGAGAAAAACGCATAGCATCCTATATATCTGATTTTAGGAGCTGCGTTTTGCACAGAGAAACATATAGAACATAGAAAGGCCGAAGGGGACTCTGCAAAAGGTTTGCAGATAAGAAACTGCCGAAATAGAGACGGAGAGGACGAACTCTTGAGAAAGCCTTGGAGGGACAAGAGATGCTAGCACGTCGTTCGTGGTTGGAACGCTGTTCGTGTGGATACCAGTAGAGGAAGCCGACCTGAGTCGTCGACTTCTTGTGATCAGAAAGGGAGCACGAGCCACAGAGAGAAGCTGTGAACGTCGTGACCGAAAGTTGTGGAAGTCGCTGAGGCACACTAAGGGTAATACTTCTTCCCACTTGACTTAAACACATACGGTAGATCCTGGCAAGGAATGGAAAAATTTTTAAATTAATTTTCGCTGCGTGTCTTCCAATTCCTTACAGTGTCATCGTGATGATGCAGGTAAGGCTTCTTGAGGAAGCTAAGCAATCTGAGTCATTCATCGCGATTCGATCTAGACCATCCATTCCACCTCCACTCAACTATAAATACCCCACTCCCCCTCACTTTATTCCCACGGCCAAGCATGGAAAAATAAGAGAAAGAAGAGAGAAAGAGAGAAAGAGAGAGAAAGAAAGGAAGGAGTTCTGGTGGAGCTAGGAGCAGTCCAAGGAGTTTAAGAACTTGGCAGAGCTTAGGAATAAGGTAAGTAAGTTATTCTAGTCCCTGCTCTAATAAATTAGAGGATTGTTCTTATGAAGTTAATAGTTATAATAGAGAAATATCTCTCTTAATAAGGTTAACAGTGGATAGAAAGAAAGTTAGGGCATTGTTAGATTAAGGGTATTACTTAAAGTTAAGTATGAGTTAAGTAGAGCCATACTAAATAGGATAATAATGAAGATATTGTTATTCTATGTATAGACTCTGACCTATGAAAACAAGGAACCTTAGAGCAAAGGCTAAGAGCTAGAGGAAAGGCTACATGTCAGCTAGTAAACTTATCCTAAACTTGTATACATTGAATGTTATGCTTGATTGTGTTATGGCTTTGTTGAATGGTGTTGCATATGTGCTTATGTATGAAGCTCTGTTCCTATGATTACTTTGGCCAATTATATTTCATATGTTACATGGAAGCATGCACATTACGCAATGTTAACACTTTCACAAGCAAGCACAAGTATTCACATTAATGCATGCATTGTTTAGTACTATTTGCTACTGATATTTCCCCATAAATCTCACCCCTTCCATATCAATCCAATTACAGCAGGTCTTCTCAAGATGGAGGAGATATAGATGTATGAATAGAAGTTAAGAATTATTTAGTATGATTGATATGCGATTAATGTATGTATGTAATGTTGATTGCTGGAATTGGCCACTATGAAGAGTAGCTCATGGAGAGGCTGTGACCTTTGAGCTATAATTAAAAATAATAAATGATTGAATAAATATATGATATTTTAGCAGTAAATAGTATACATACCAAGCTTCAATTTGATATATAGAACGTCTCATTTGGATGTCTACACATGGAGATATGATTTTTCAAAGTTGGGACTAGAAATGTTGGAATCAGGGAAGGACGCTAGATGAATAGTAAAATTGGAACATTGATCGACATTGACTTGGTCAAGGAGTGGTCAACAACTTATTTTTTCCTGAAAGAGCATTAAGTTAACTTTGTGTAGCAATTTGAACCACTTCATTTCTAGTTTTCTAGATTTAGTTATTATTGTTCGAAGTCAGGTCACTCCTCTGGAATTTACACAGTGAATAGTACTCATGAGAGTAAAATTTCAGATTGTGTAATTTGACTTCAATGACCTTAAAAGTGGTTTCAGATACTACTGTTTGGTCCCTAAGACATAAGAAAAGAATGATGTTTCAATACACAAGTATGCTAGTGTTTGTGACATATCCCTTATAATATTTTGTCGTCATAAGTGTGGACATTAGGTTTATAAGAAAGGTAATATGAGTCAAGTATTGATTCGAGAAGGATTAAATTGGCCATAGAAAAGAGTATACATGTAAATCTAGAACATCTTATGCATATTATTGAATTCAAGCTATACGAAGGAGGTTGCCTTATGCTGGTCATATAAAAGGGATTTCTAGTATAGGTGGCCAAATGAAGACGTTATGCCTATGCGGTCACGAGAACGTACTTAGTATGAAATAAAAAAAGAGGCTAGGCCCACAATATCCAATCCACCAAGTGTGAGTATGAAATATTAAAATTTGGGCCCTAATCCGCCCTTGGTAGATTAGGCCGGAGCCCACATATTTGGGGCTCAAGTGACAATTACCAAGAGTCTAAGATTCAGGTGGTAATAACTAGAAGGTCTGAGAGGTTATCTGTGATTTCCCCTTTCATCCAAATTTCGAGCGGGATGTTTGGAATATGGACGTGGGTTGAGGGAGAGAATTATGTGGTAGCATAACTCCTTATTTGGAGTCCCATAATTTAAGATTCAACAGATTTCTCTCTTCAGATATTTCCTTTGCTCTCTCTCTTCTTCTATCAATGTATTTGTTGTGTTCGAATACTCGAGTTTGTCTATGTGATCGAGTTAGCATGTGGCTATCGGAGAAAGTAGTCTACATCTCATGTACACCCGAATCTCTTACTGAATTTAAGAGAGAATATTGGCAAGGATGATGGGCCATGGCGTGAACTCTCTGTTTGATGTTAAAAGTATTAATACATACGTGACTCTTGGCAATGCGAAAGCAATCCTGACTAGTTTTAGAGTAGCAAAAGCTCAACTAAAACAGGTCAATATTCAGGGAGCTCATCAGCATATCTCCTCACATCCTAGTGGGATGATGGAAGGGAGAGTTATTGTCCAGGTGGATAGAGCCTACTCTCACTATAATGGGTGGGCAAGATATGGATGGATCATTATAGATTCTTGCTGGCAATATTCTTGAAGCTTCTATACTATCCATAAATGAAGGAGATCCCTTAGTTGCTGAACTTTGGGCGTGATTGATTGGACTCAAGCGAGCTTGGGAAGGGGGACACAGAAGAGTTTACATGTTTAGTGATTCACTAGTGGCCAAGGGAAGGGAATTTTGAAACATACGCAATAGCCAAATAGAACTTCTTTTAGGGTGTGTTTGGATTAGCTTTCGGAGAATTGATTTTAGAAATAATAGATTTTGGAGAATCGATTTTAGGAAGAATAGATTATGGGAAAAAAGTGATTTTAAAAATTGGAGATGTTTGGATGATTAGTAGCAGAATCATTTTTCCATAGACAATTTACTAAAAATGACATAAACTAATATTATAATTACATAAAGAATAAATTTGATTTTAATTTTTTTTCATTTAAAGTGATTACAAAATAATACATATACATATGTATTTGAGTAAGATAAAAATTTACAATATTCACCTGAATTTTAATTTTTTTTCACTGAAAAATTTATTAGAGTTAACCAATCTATATGACCATAGAAAAATATGGAAGATGGTAACTTTCATTGGCAAATTCATCTTTTCCCCAAAATTTTAAAATAAGAAATTAAAATTTTATATTTTAAAATAGTATTTGTTTTTACTTTTTTTTTAATAAATAAAATTTATTAAATTATTAATAAACTCACTAATATACTGTGGTAGTGGGGGCAAAACTGAGAAGCTGCAGGGAGAGCAATTATTCACAAACCATGGTTTGAGTTATAAAAGTGATTTTTTTAAAAAAAAATCTTTTTTGACTCTTATCTCACAAAATCATAGTTTAATATTAAAATCTATTCTCAAAATTGGATCTCAAACACACACTAATAAAACCTGAGGTTTCATCTCTCTTATCTTGAAGACTACTAATTTTTTTAGTCATCAAGTAGTTTAACTTCTTTTATACTTCCATCTTATAAAAAAAATTATTTCTCTAAAAATTAACAAATTATGGATATAGAACTAACATTTATAATTGAGGAAACTATTAACAACTCAATAAAAAAGTACAAGAACATGGTTCAAAATAAGGTAAAATTATGAATATTCTCATATTATTTTTTTAATTTTTTTAATTAAATGATATATGAGAGGGAGGGCGGGGAAGAAAAGTACAGAAGATGGGTTAGGTGGGTAAGTGAGGAAGAGCATAGAAGAGAATTGAACGCTTGGTTTCGAACGTGAAACTTGGCCACTACTTGTACTCTCATCTAACCTCACTCCCTCTCAATATCAACCCTCCTTCCTCCACCTAACTCCTCCCAAATACTCTGATTTTATCTTCTATTCAAGCCTTCTTCGTATTTATTGCAATTCATTCTTCTCCATTTTGCTACTCAATCTCCTTCTTCCTTCATACCCTTTCTAATTATTCTGCTCAATTCAACCATGATTTCCGTTGAATCTCAGCAAAACCCAGACCTCTCGTCTCCTCCTTCTCCAAAACCTGCTTCAAATGATGCCAAATGTGCCGATTCTCCCCAAACTACCCATATCTTCAGGTCTAAATTACCAGACATACCTATTTCGAACCATCTTCCTCTTCACACTTACTGCTTCGAGAGTCTCTCTCAATTCGCTGATCGTCCCTGCCTCATCGTCGGTTCCACTGGGAAAATTTACTCCTATGCGGAAGTTCACCTGGAGTCGCGGAAGATCGCCGCCGGATTCTCCAAGCTTGGGGTCAAGAAAGGCGATGTGATTATGATACTGCTACAGAATTCTGCTGAATTTGTTTTGTCGTTCTTTGCTGCTTCAATGATCGGCGCTGTGGTAACAACGGCGAATCCGTTTTACACTGCTGACGAAATCTTCAAGCAGCTCCGCGTCGCGAAGGCGAAACTGATCATCACGCAATCGGCGTGCGTTGGCAAACTACGAGACCATGAGGCCGGCGCGGACATCGGAGAGCATCAGCTTAAGGTGATTACCGTCGATGATCCGCCGGAGAAGTGCATGCATTTCTCGGTGGTGTTGGAAGCCGATGAGAATGAGGTGCCGGAGATGGAGATCAGCCCGGATGATCCGGTAGCGCTGCCGTTTTCTTCAGGAACAACTGGGTTGCCGAAGGGCGTGATTCTGACGCACAAGAGTTTAATAACGAGCGTGGCGCAACAGGTCGACGGCGAGAATCCGAACCTGTACCTGAAACCAGAGGACGTGTTGCTGTGCGTGCTTCCTCTGTTTCACATATTCTCTCTGAACAGCGTGTTGTTGTGTGCTCTGAGGGCGGGAAGTGCGGTGTTGCTGATGCACAAGTTTGAGATTGGCGCGTTGCTGGAACTGACGCAGAGGCATAAGGTGTCGGTGGCTATGGTGGTGCCGCCGCTGGTGCTGGCGTTGGCGAAGAATCCGATGGTGGCGGACTTTGATCTGAGCTCGATACGGTTGGTGTTGTCTGGAGCGGCGCCGCTGGGGAAGGAGCTGGAGGACGCTCTAAGAAGCAGAGTGCCTCAGGCCGTTCTGGGTCAGGTAAGAACAAGACATTCCCATGATCATCACCGTCGTCTAGTTTTAATTTAGTTAGCCATTTAATGCTCGCGGTGGGATCAACTGCCCTAAAGTTAAAATAAGGAAATTTATGTTGTGTAATGACAAAAACTACATTTAACGACCCCTATGAAGTATTATTAGTGTATTACTATAATTAAATTAAATACTTTAAAAATTAAAATTAAAATATTTGTAAAATTTGAAGTTACAGTATTTTTTAAGATTACTATTTGAAATTATAATTTAATGTTTAATTATTTTAGAATGTTTTTAATTTGTATTTTAAAAGAATGAATAATAATGTTGACAGTGATAAATAGTAATTTTAGTTACATGTGAGGGCTATATTAGTGATGAGAGTGACGTGAAGTGTAATTAGTTGGGAGAATTAGAATTAGAATAATGGACTAATAATAAATGATATTTATTAAGAATGACAATAAAATTTGTAATTATTTAAAAAAAATAAATATTAAAATAAAAAATAAAAATTATTAAATTATCCTTTATTAAAATCCTATATATTTTATAGCAAGTTCTATTTTTAAAACTAATATAAAATCTTAAATTTCAATAAATTAGATAAAATTTATCTTAATGTTTACTAGATACATAGTAGATATCAATTAAAAAAAATAACAAACTTTGTTCAATTTTATCAAATTTATAATTTTTTTAAAAAAATTACACAAAATAAAAATAAAAGTTATATAACTGTTAAGAAAATTTGAAATCTTTTATAATTTATTATATATATTAAAGAAATGTTATACATATCTAGAAATTTAAAAAAATCCTAGTTATACATATCTAAAAAAGTTATTACTGTATATTTTTTATAAGAAAGTGATAGCCATGTAATCTAAAAAAAATCAATAAAAACTTTAATGTAATTAGTGAAATAGGACGTGGGAGAGAATGTGGGTAGTTTAAAAGTTTATATTAGTTTTAAAAATAAAATATTAAAGAAAATATAAAAAATTTGATAAAAATTTAGTAATTATAAAATTTTATTTAGCATTTGGATCCTTGTAAATAATTAAAATTTTTATAGTCCTTCATAATCAATATTATTTATTATAGGTTTTTTATTATAATTTTTTCTAATTAGTTTCCACCATTCAAACCCTCCAATATGATTAAAAAATAATAATTACAAAAGTACAAGTACCAGCTTTTGTGGACCAAAATATAAGTAGTAGCTTTAATAACGCACAAAATTTCATTTTTTAAATCTTTTATAAATTATTGATATTGATATCTCATATTTCATTAGATATATTTTTTCCTATTATTTATCTTCCAATCATGTTTTTGCAAAATATATGTATAATTTTTAATTATCTGACTTTAACTTTTAGAAGATTTATTATTCTTTAAGGAAAAATAACACGAGAAGTTTAGAATGACAAGGGGTTATTTTTTTCATTTAAAATTATTTTTTTTTTGTTTGATGATTTTTGTCATGCTTGCCTTGGTAGGAAGGAATTGAGATTTAAAATATTGTCAACTTTTTCACCCTTTTAGTTTCTACAATGGCTTAATCAACATTTATATTTTTTGGACAAAAAAATAATAAAGTTGAATGCTATTAGAATTTAGAAGTGGAATGTTTCTCGAAAAATTTAAAACAAAGAGAGCATATGATGAATGATAGGGATGTGCTACTTTTCTCTTCCATACTATATGTCTATTTATTTTAATTTAAAAAATACTTTTAAATCATATTATAATTTAAGGTAAAAATTAAATAAATTACAATTAAATATTTATAAAAATTTATAAAATAAATTATAATTTTAGAGGTCTAAAAAGATTTATAGAGTAAATTATAATTTTAAAGATCTAAAATTATATTTTCAGATAAATTTATCAGACTAACTTTTATATAAAAAAAATAATTTTTTAGCTATATAATGACTATTATGTCTTCATTTTTTTCTACTATTTTACCCCATATTATTTTTAATAATTTACTTATTAAAAAAGTTATTTTAATAATTATTAGTTAAATATTTATTTTTTTAAATTATTTTTTTAAAAAAAATTATTCTTTAAAATATATTCTTTAAAAACTATTTTCTAAAATTTATTTTTTATAAACTAAACCTATACCCATCTTTCGTTAGTTGGGAAGGCTAACTCGGAACTTAGCGTGATGACAACTAAGAATGGAAAAGTCAAAGTATATTGTGAAGTCAAAATCTTATAAACATTTAAGTTTGTTAACACACACACACACACATATATATATATATATAATATCTATTATTTTTTATTATCGTCTGGAACTACTTTTAGCATCTATATTTTGCGTAGAAAATTATTCATACTATTTGAAGTCGAGAGAAAGATAAATATTAAAAGAATTTACAATTTATTTGACTTTGTCATATGAAGAAATTCAAGAAACTTGAGCCATCAGTTATTATATATGGTAGAGTTGACTTCCTTTTCGGATGATTATGTGAAAAATAAAAAATCTTTAAAGGAACTTGGATTTGTTTTTTGTTCTCTTGTTTTTGTATTCACGACAACAGAAAGTTTCATCATAAAAAATTGTCCGTATTTAGAAAGAGATAAAAAATTGTCTTTGATTAAAAATATTAATTAAATTAATTATTTATAAAATATATATATATATATATATTAATTTTTAATATATTTATTTTAATCATTTACATATCAAAAGTTTTAAATATATTTATTTTAATCATTTACATATAAAACTACTTCTTTAATAAATTTTATTTTAATATATATAATTAAAATAGATAATTTATTAAAAATATAAATTTAAGAGATAAAATATATTGAATGGCTAAAAATTAAAAAGAGTATGGAAAAGTAAATTTTACATTCAATTATAAAATATCAATCGTGTACATATAATTGTAATAAATTGCATCCATATACTTTTACATGAATTCCCAACTCATGTTATAAATGGAGGGATCCAAACGCACTTATTTATTTGGGATGACCATACATACTTTTTTTAATATATTATTGTATGAAGTTTTATTTTTAGGAAGAATTAATATGAAGTGTAAAAAAATGCTAACAATTGAGAAACATTGATAAGGTGTTATTTCCTACGTGAAATTTGTTTATATGTTATTTAGTTGTTATGAGATTTTTTAGTAATTATATCTTTATTTTATCTTATAATAATTCTCCTTTATTTTTATCCATGAGTTTTATTATTTTAGAGTTTATTTATTTCTAAAAAAAAATTTAAAGTATATGTTTAGTTATTTATCTTTATATTAAATTTTATTTTAATCCTTTAAATTTAAAAAGTATACTTTTAGTATTTTAAATTTAATACTATTAATTTTATTAATAAAAAATATTGGCTCAATGAATTTAAAATGATAATTGTATAATTAAATATTGACAAAATATACTCCTGTTTTAATATATTTAATATTTAATATTTAATTTTAATTTTAATTTCACAATTATTATTTAATTATATAATTATTATTTTAAATTTGATTAGTCAGTATTTTTTGTTAACAATATTAATAGTATTAAATTTAAAATATTAAAAATATATTTTTAAATTTAAAAATTAAAATAAATTTTGATGTAAATATAAATTATTAAATATATATTTTAACTAAAAGAAAATGAACTGAAATGGCGAAATAATATATATTATGTATGCGCAAAGGGATACGGAATGACGGAGGCAGGGCCAGTGTTGTCAATGTGTCTGGGTTTTGCCAAAGAAGCATTCCCAACAAAGTCAGGATCGTGTGGCACAGTCGTCAGAAACGCAGAGCTCAAAGTGGTTGACCCTGAAACTGGTCGCTCTCTTGCGTATAACCAACCTGGTGAGATTTGCATCCGAGGCCACCAAATCATGAAAGGTATGCTTTGTGAAAAATATGAAAGTTCTTTTTAACAAATTTATTGCTTGTTCACTAAATTAGATTTTTATTTAAAATTAATAATATTTATGTATGGGCGTTGTAGGAGATATAAAGTGAGTCAAATCATATAAATATTCTCTCTCATTTTTAGTATAAGAGCTATATAATTAATTTATAGATATTAAATAAATTAATTAAATTAACTATTTATAATAAATTTATTTTAGCTTTAAACTATCCTCTTTACTCATATATGTATTAGAGTTATCCTTTGATTGAGAGGTGTCTTCATATATATATATATATATATATATATATATAATCAATAAGAATACTTTTAGTAAAAAATTATAAATTTAAAAAATAAAATATATTAAAATTTTATATTAAAAATCAAAGTCAACTTTTTATCTACTTCTTTTATTTAAGACATGAGGTAGTACAAAATAATTTCCATTTGTATTATATATAGTTGGCCAAAAGTTTTTATACCACATATAGTTTCATCATAACTGCCACTTTTTTTGATAAAAAAATAATTTATCTTTTAAGAAATAAAAATTTTAAATTTTAAATTTAGACAGTAGAATGATTACTCTCATAACCTTTTGTTTTTTTAAAGGGAGTAAATTGAACGGAATCACTTGTTTGATACGGATTTTGAATGGTTTAAAACTAGTTCTACTGATTTTTAACCGGTTTACTTTTTCTTCAATCCATTTATTTGTTGGAACTATAGCTGGTACAATTGAGTTCTAATAAAATCTAAAATAGGAGGGAAGATTTTTTAAATAAGATTGAAAGTTGGAATCTTGTAGATAGGAAAAACTACACTTACATGGTTATCCCTATTTAAATCTGTCCCATTCAAGAATAATATGCTCAATTATCTACTCGTCCACTCAAACTTCAATAGCACCTTAAAAATGATTTTCATTTATTGTTTTACTCTTTCCTTAGTCACTATCTATATAAAACCGTGTTTTATTACTTTTCCATTCCCTAGGTTATATTATTCTATCTTTGGTTGTATAAGCTTATTCATTTTAATATAATTGATATTTGTATATAAAAAAGTTATCTCTGTTTAGATTTGTCAACGCAGCTTGATAATAAATATAGATAGTTACAACAACAACAACAATCTTTATCTTATTAAAAAAAATATAGATAGTTAATAAAAAAGAAAAAGATGGGAGAAGACAAGTTTATGATTGTTACGTTCCTGTGTATATATTTAGGATATCTGGATGATGAGAAGGCGACAGCAGCAACTATAGATGCAGGGGGATGGCTTCACACAGGGGATATTGGGTACATAGATGACGACGATGAGTTATTCATAGTAGACAGAGTTAAGGAGCTTATCAAATTCAAAGGCTTCCAGGTGATCTAATCTCTTCTATCTTTATTTTTTGGTGTAAAATACATCCAATGATTAAAGAATTAGATTATTGGACAGACTAGTCAGACAATCAACCCGACTTATTAGCAGTTCTGTTTGAACAAGGAAGTCATTTTCATGATTAAATTGGGTTGGATTGGAGTTGAATCGCTATTAAGTCAGAACTATGCATTAAACCAGAATCTGAAACAGGTTTTTACTCGGCCGAACAGGTTTTTGGGATTGAAACCCATTGTCAATTTGTGGTTTAATGCCCGCTTTTAAAACATTGCATATATCTATTTCCCGTCACTCTAACTTACTCTTGTTTCATAACAAAACTAGAGAAATTGTTAGTGTTGGAAAAATTGTGCCTAGATGACCTCTCTACATGCCCATAGCCTTTACAAGTTAAGGATGGCAATGGGAAAAAAAATCCCCTATACTTTTTTTATATCTAAATTTAATTTAAAGAACGAAATTTGAAGAAAACTACATCTAACGACTGAGATGCAAGTTAATATAATATTATGTTACAAAAAAAAATATTAAAAATACAAGTTTCACGCTGATAAAAATATTGGTTTTACCATAATAAATTAAGAAGATTCCTGCTTGATGTTATTCTCTGTTCTTTTAGGTGCCACCAGCAGAACTTGAAGGCCTTCTTGTAAGTCACCCTTCCATTGCAGACGCAGCTGTCGTCCCGTAAGTATCATCTAATGATTACTTAATTAATTAATACAGATGATGTGATTAATTATAGCTAAAAGTGCATCTAGTATCATAAATTAATTTTAAAAAATTAATTAATATTATAAAATATTTAAAAATAAAATTAACACGTTAAATTAATTTTAAAAGTACAACCAATATATTAAAATATCTAAATTTATACAATTCTATATTTTTATTAATAGAAACATAAATTTATATTTAATTCATGTTACAAAATTTTTTATTTCAATATATTATTATTTAAAATATTACACATGTCATATTATTTTAAAAGAGTACTGAATAAATCCTAAAATTAATATTATATAAAACTCATATATAAAAATTTAGAAATTTTATAGTTTATTTAGTGTAATTATTAAAATAATATTATATATATGTTATTTAAAATAATAATATGTCAAAATAAAAAATTTATATAGCATGTATCACATAACAATTTGTATTTTTATTATCAAAGGGTAAAATTGTAATAATTTAAATATTTTAGGGTGTTAAATGTATTTTTAAAATTAGTTTAGAGTGTTGATTGTACCTTTAAATACTTTATGGTATTAATTGCTCCTCTAAAATTAATTTAGAGTATTATATGCACTTTTATCCTTAATTATATATCCTTATTTTGAATTTAAAATAATCAATAAATTTTTTGTTTCTCGTGAATAATGATGTTGACATATACTCCGAAGTCCTTTTTTATAAGCTTGAAGAATTAACTACTTTAGATAAGTTTATAAAATTAGTTAAAATTAATTATTTTTAAATAAAATCTTAAAATTATCAACAATAAAAGTCATTAGTTCAAAGAATTTGGTTAATTAGTTAGAAATTTTTATGATAATTAGTTAGAGGTACTTGATAAAAAAAAATTTAATACTTCATATAATCTTTAATATAAAAGTTAAATAACTAATTTATAAAAATTAAAAAAATTAATTAAATTAATTATGTGTATAAAATGTTTGTTAGTTTTCTTCCAGTATCATCTTTAATCATTTGTATTGAACAACTCTAAAAACCTCTTTAATATATATAATTAGTAAATATAATTTAAAAAAATATAAATTTAAGATATAAATAGAATTAAAATCTTACTTTTTAAGGCTAAGCTTTATTATTATTGGAAGGAGTATCATCAACAAAATATATTATATTATAGTATTTATTAATATCAATTAAGCATGCGAACAGGCAAAAGCATGATGTTGCCGGTGAAGTTCCCGTTGCCTTCATTGTAAGGTCAAATGGCTTTGATCTGACTGAAGAGGCTGTAAAGGAATACATAGCGAAAAGGGTATGTTCCTTTCTTTATAATGTCATTTAAATATTTGATCTTCAAAATTTATTTATTTATATCATTTGTAGGTTTCTTTCACACTGGATTCCTACAATTTTCGACTTTTTAAGTTCTGGTTCTTTGCATCTCGAGTTATACACAAAATAGAGAAAAACAATACTTTTGGTTTCTGTAGAATCATTCAATTTTTAAATTTTGATCCTTACAATTTATTTACTTAATTCTATCATTTATTTTTAAAAAAAAAATTCGGTTACTATAATTTTTCTAATTGCCACAAAACCAAATAGGGAAGAAAAGTATACTTTTGATTTTATAGTGATTCAATTCTAAATTTAATCTTTATAATTTAATTTTTTTTATCAAGTCTCTATATTATAAAATATTTTAATTCAATCCTTATATTTGTATTTTTTATATTTTAATATACTGAGTCAATTTAAATTCAATAATTTTATATTTTACTATTGTTATTGTTCTAAATCACATATAATCAAATTATTAAAATCAAGCGTAATTCTTTATATCAGCAAAAAGTTAATAAATATTTTTACAAAATTTTAACAATAAGTTATGGTTTAAAAATAATATAAATTATATGAATTTAATTACTGACTCCCGTCTTTATTATAAAGCGCCAACTAGTAAGCATTCATAGTCATTTTTAAAAGGCACTTACTTAGTTTCGATGAGAATTTATTATTTTTTTCTTACATATCCATATTTAAAAAGGCTAGTGAGAGAAGGTATAATGATAAAATTTAATGTAATTAATATGTATATTACTTGAATTTTATGAAAAATTTAATACTTTTAATTATTTTAATTGGTATGTTGAATTAGTAGTTTGTGCCTTATACTCTCTCCAGTTTAAAAATAATAAATATATGGGACATATATTTTTTTCTCAAATGTGTCCTTCTTATTGATGGGTAGTTAGAGAGATAATAAATGAGATATGAAGGAAAGGTAATAAGAGAGAGTGTACTAAAATTGGAGAAAAAAAATTAAATAATGAGATAAACTCAAATTTTACCTTGTAAAAAAAATCAGACTCCTTCCAACTTCTTTCCCTTATATTTTAAACCGGAGATAGTAATAAGGAGCTGTGGGAGTATATGGATGGAATTAGAAATCACCTAAAATTGCAAGTGCAACAGGATAATTATCTGATAATTAAATTTTAAATGTTTAAAAATTTAAGGACCGATTTAAAACATATAATACAGACCATGAGATAAGAGTTGATGAGAAGAGAGCAAAGGTAGAAAATGATGTGTAAATTTACTCTGAACAGGTAGTGTTTTACAAAAGATTACACAAAGTGTACTTCGTTCATGCAATTCCAAAGTCTCCAGCTGGGAAGATATTGAGAAAAGATCTGAGAGCAAAGCTAGAGAGCAACAACATCCAAACGACTTGAAAATTTCTGTTAGACATAATTGTCTTCGTTTATTTATTATTTATATTGCTATGAAGTTTTTTTTTTTGGGAAAAATTAGGGGTGATGTGTAATCCATGATAAAAATCTTAATGGCTGGAGCCAATTCTATGAGGAGGTGCTCTTAGTTCATATTATCAATTATTAGTTTGCCTTAACTAGGTTTTCTTCCTTATGACTCTTGTACATTTTGAATGTGTCCCAATAACGCATTTGGAATAAATTTCACTTATACTTCGGAGCTCGTGCATCCATATTCTTTTATACCCCTTCTTTATTTAATTAATGATCTAATTAAAGAGTTAATATCAATTTAAAAGAGCAACAGAAAGGGCGGATGTCATATCAAGATTTTTAGGTCTAGAAGCCTAATATATAGCCTGAAAAATGTATATTGCCAGGCCCTGTTGAGAAGAAGTGCCAGTAAATAGAGAAAATTATTTTGACCAGTTTGACACAACACAGAATTTTGATATGAGGTCCTGAAAGATTTATATTAGTTTTTGAAAAAGGGAAAATTAATATAGTATTCTCTGGATCTCATAATTAGATGAAATTTGGAAATAAATTCTTATAATTAATATAAGAATTTCTGAAACTGACAGAGCTCAAAAAGGAGTTTTGTAGAATTTATTATAGAATTTACAGTGGATTAAAACACCCGATAAATAGGTTTCAGGGGAATTTCTTGGAAATTGAGCCCATAAAGGTAGTGGATCATACAGAGAGCCCATAATGGCACCTTATAGGCCCAATGATATTTTCAGATAAGTATATGGGCTAGGGCTAATAAAGACAGAGAAAAATATAGAATTACGAAAATGGTACTGAAGGTATACCACTGTGTAGTGTCATTGAGTCAAAGTCAGATGAAGGGCATTTTGGTCATTTGACTAAAGTTAGACAATCAAGGAAGGGTATCTGGATAGTTGACTAGGGTCAAGAATACTCTGAAAAAGTATGAAAAGATAATAGTGCCTGGATAAATATTAAAGAAGAACTAAGGGTAGCTTGGTAATTTACTAAGGGTGTTTCTTGGGAATCGAGCCACCAGAGTGCTTGGGCTTAGTTAGAAACCCAAGATGACAATACAAGGGTCCAAAAACATGGCCCAATGATTATGGGGGTTTAAGTTATGTTAAAATAATATTTTAGTACTTTTTCATAAAGTAAAGTTACTCGGTTAAGTATAGAACTGGGAAAAGTGATCAGATAAAGCTTTAGACAATGAGGTGACATGAAAGGTGTCCTAATGGGACCCACAAGGTGCCACATGGCATGATTCTAGGAAAAGAAGAAAAGCTAAGGACACATGGCATGCTTCTAGAAAAAAGAGAAAAAGCTAAAGGACACATGGCACAATCTCAGCTGTTCATTCTGAGAAAAGACTCTGGAATTCTCTGGAAGTAGTGAGTCAGCTGATGAGGTGTCCCAAGAGCTCCACCATTGCGCCACCTTGCATATGAGGTGTCCCATGGATGATGTCATTTTGGTGAGTCATTAAGAAGGGTGATGTCATCGTGATGATATAGGTGAAGCTTCTTGAGGAAGCTAAGCAATATGAGCAATTTATTGCGATTCAATCTAGACCATCCATTCTACCTCCACTCAACTATAAATAGCTCACCCCTCATTCCATTCCATTCATGGCCAAGCATGGAAAAAAGAAGAGAAATAAGAGAGAAAAGAGAAAGAGAGAAAGGAAGGAATGAAGAGAAAGAAAGGATGAGTTCTAGTGGAGCTAGGAGCAGTCCAAGGAGCTTAGGGACTTGGCAAGCTTAGGAATGAGGTAAGTAATTTATTCTAGTCCCTGCTCTAATAAATTAGAGGATTGTTCTTAATGGTTAGAATAGAGAAATATCTCTCTTGATAAGGTTAAGCCATGGATAGAAAGGAAGTTAGGGAATTGTCAGACTGAGAGTATTACCTCAAGTTAAGCATGAGCTGAGTAGAGATATACTGATAGAATAATAATAAAGATATTATTATGCTATGTATAGTCTCTGACCTATGGAAAGAATGAACCTTAGAGCAAAGGCTAAGGGCTAGAGGAAAGGCAACACGTCAGGTAGTAAATTTATCCTAAACTTGTATGCATTGAATGTTATACTTGACTATACTATGGCTTTGTTGAATGTTGTTGCATATGTGCTTATGTACAAAGCTCTATTCCTATGATTACTTTGTCCAATTATATTTCATATGTTACATGGAAACATTCACATTACATAATATTAACACTTTCACAAGCAAGCACAAGTACTCACATTAATGCATGCATTGTTTAGTGCTGTTTGCTACTGAGATTTTCCTAGAAATCTCACCCCTTCCATATCAATCCAATTATGGTACATCTTCTCAAGATGTAGGAGATAAAGATGCATGAAGAATTTTTTATCATGATTGATATGTGATTGATGTATGCATGTAATATTAATTGCTAGAATTTACCACTGTGAGTAGTAGCTTGTGGAGAGGCTATGACCTTTGAGCTATAATTATAAATAGTAAATGATTAAATAAATGCATGATATTGTTTTAGTAAATATTATACATGCCAAGCTTCGATTTGATATATAGAACTTCTAATTTGGATGTCTACACATAAAGATATGATTTATCAAAGTTGGGATCAGAAATGCTGGAATCAGGGACAGGATGCTGAAGGAACAGTAAATTTTGAGCGTTGACCTATGTTGACCTGGTTAAGGCGTGGTCAACAATTTATTTTTTCCTGAAAGAGAATTTAGTTAGCTTCCTGTAGCAATTTGAATCACTTCATTCTAATTTTTCTAGAATTAGTTATGATTTTTTGAAGTCAGGTTACTTTTTTGGAATTTGCACAGTGAACAGTACTCGCTAGAGTAAAATTCTAGATCGTGTAATTTGACTTCAATAACCTTAAAAGTGGTTCTAGATGCTACTATTCAGTCCCTAAGACGTAAGAAAATTAGAATGTTACAGTGGGCTAGCCCGATGGTCAGCCTGTGACTCGCTCGTTAGATCTTAACTAGGCACGGGCGTGTATCAGCCTATTTAAACCTGTAATAAACGGGTTTGGCTAAACCCGTTTGAGCTAAAATGGGCATGGGCAGCCCGTCTGTCAAAGATAATTTTTTTTCTATTTCAGCTAATTTGAAATTCTAATAACAATCAGAATAAAACAACAACAGTACACACATGATATGATTATTTATCCTAAAATCACAAAAGAAAATACCATAATCATAACTATAAATTTGTAACCACACAGTCCACAATACATACATAATATAATCATTCATAATCTTCATTCTACAATTGGACTATGATCATGCATCATCTTTATCAGATTCACTTGTGATGGTTATAGACGGAGCTACCTTACCTCTACAAAAAAAATTTGAAAAAGTATACTAGTATATAATAAAAAGATGAAACAATACAAGTTGAAAATGCTATTGAAATTACTGGCAACAAGACTTGTTGACTGCTCAAAATTATCAACATCAAACTCTTACAATTTAGGGGGAGTCATACGTAGCCAATTTTGAGCACATATGAGTCCCTCGGCCATGCTTGAGGATAAGGAGCTCCTAAAAGCATCGATGACTCAACCTCCAGTATTAAAAGCTGATTTAGAAGACACTGTAGAGACTGGAGCAGCCAACAAATCACGGGCGATCAAACTTAGAATCTGTAGTAAGGGACACACGAACTTTAGATCGTTTAAAATATTTTCTCAAACTTTTTTCTTCTTTTACATACAACTTGTAGCAATCCCTAGCAACTGACCATCGTAAGGTGATCTGAAATCTAGATTGAAGCTCTTGCAATAATTCTTAAAAACCATCCTCTTTCACAGTCCTAAAAGCCATCTCATCCTTAATGATGAATCTTGCAAGTGCTTTTCTGCATCCCTCTTGACTAAATAGTTTGGCTAGAACTAAAGAAAAAACTCTGTGTCTGACTGTTTCCTCTGTTCAAATTTTGTGAGCACCGTGGCAAATGTCACCAAAGTTAGTTTGTCCCATGAAAAGTAGGATGACTTACATAATCTACACCATAATAGTTATACTTTGCTCGATGTTTACCTTATGTTTCACTTAATGGTATCCTAGTAAAATGTTTCCATCCATCAGATGTGTGCCTTCTTTTTTTCCTTGCTTGTGCTTGAGTTTTCCCTTCCTTATTTGATGAGGTGGCAGTACCTTTAGCTTTAGTTTTATTAACCTCTTCAATAGCTTATTCTATTATTGTGATTGAAGATTGTTCTGAGCTCATTTTCCTTCCTAATCCAAACCAACAGCAACAATTAAAATCAAATAAATTAGGCAACACTCAAATAAAATAGCAAACATGTTTATCATTGCTGAACATAAAACCATGTTGGTAGAAGTATTTGGACAAAGCATATCTCCTGCCAATTGATCACTCTTCATATGCTTCAATCAAAACAACCATTTTTGGATTCATAAATCAAATACTTCAACAACAACGCAACAAAATTATATTTCTATAGATGTGCTTCAACAGCAATGCAATGCAGCAAAATTATAAATCAAATGCTTCAACAACAACGCAACAATACTAATGTAGAGTAAAGAAGAAAAATTGTTTTCTATAGATGTGATTGATTCAAAATCCCTTAGATGGCACAATAAAGTAAGGATCAACAAATATAACATCAACTATATATCAAAAAGAAAAGACCCATAGCTAAATTAGATTGTCGCTAGAGCCCTTAGATTTCTATGACATAAAAATCTATTTACCTTAATTCACTGGAAAATCATAAGATGTTGAGTTACATCCTTAAAGGTAAAAATCTTGAAAAAGATGCAATTCTTACATAATAACAAGCTTTTGTTTGGCCAAAAATATCACGCAGTTTGACTAAAACATAGATCTACGATGAATTTAGCAAGCAAAAATCTAAAAATCTACTAGAGAGCGTGCAAATAAAGTAGAAAAGATCGATAGATAACACATAAATCAGATAGACAACACATAAATAGAACAGGAAAACTTACAAGAAATAGAGAGAGGGTGTGGTGGAAAGAACAATGTCGCACCCTTCTATCAGCAGCGAAATAATGAGTAAAGCAAGGGAACTATATGCTTTATCCTCTCGTAAGTGGGGTTTTCTACTAATAAAGAGGATGACAACGAGTAGTGAGAGAGGTCGGATAAAGAGAGGATGATGGGTTTCACTTTGAAACCTGGAAAAGGACACGAAGAAAGATGAGAGAAAAGACGATAACAAGTAGAGGTCCTTCTTATCACTGATTCTTACTTGCTCCTAGTGGCAACTGGTGATTGCCTTTATGAGCCTGAATCATTTGGCTAGCTCTGTTGGTACGGGATGAAATGAACCGCAGGTGGAGGCTATGGAGGAATTGCGAAAGGGGTTGCCTATCAAAAACCCTAAATGCAAAAATAATGATAATGCCTTGCTAATGCTCTCCCTCCTAGCTCCTCTATCCGCTGCCTAATGGCTTAAAACCAAATAA
Organism: Leucaena leucocephala; assembly: GCA_037074615.1. Taxonomy (NCBI): domain Eukaryota; kingdom Viridiplantae; phylum Streptophyta; class Magnoliopsida; order Fabales; family Fabaceae; genus Leucaena; species Leucaena leucocephala. The sequence goes on along the minus strand of CM073526.1, from coordinate 9,679,949 downwards.
TAATATTTTAACATATATATACATATATTGGCGGGCATGGGTAGCCCGATGGTGTGCCCATGCCTCGCTCGTATAATACATGTAGCCTGCCCATTTAAGCCCCCCGTTATGGGTTTAATTTGGGCAGGCCCAAAACGGACAAATTGAATTAGGCCCGGGCAGGTGCACTGGGCAGTGGACACTTTGGTCAGGCCTAAATATTAGTTCAAAATATAATACTTATTTTCTATTTTTATTATTTTTTTTCTAAATTATTCCTATTGATACTTGATGAATTCCTATTTTATCATATTATTTCCTATATATTTCAGGAAATTTATCATGTTTAATGGGTATTATTGTAATAGTTTTGCCCACTTTGTACTTTAATTGATTATATGAATTAAATCATTAAAAATATAATTTTCTTGTGTTTTCATTAATTTTATTATTTTTCTTGATTAAATTAATTTATACAAAGGTATTTTACTTTATATATTTCAAAAAATTAGAAAACATAAATAAATGATGACTAATACACACGTGAAGTACTATACAATTATATTATATGGGGAAGATTAATTGAGGAATTGTCAAATTGAAGGAGGAAATTATAATATCTAATTAAAAAAATCAAAATATATCCAATAATATTATATTATATTAATATTATATTAAATCATTCCTTTAATATAATATTATATTATAATAGTATTATGTTATATTATATTAATTCAATATCATTTGAATTAATTCAAAAATAATTCCTCAATATCCAATATTTGAATTTAATTAAAGGATAATAGATAAGGGTGTTATCTTTTCCTATTTTCTTATTAATTATTTTATCTCCTTTATCCTATTATTTTTTGTTTGAATATTTTTAGGATATTTGAGTTAAAAGAATTATCTTTGAAGATATTATAAAATATGACTGCTTGGAAATAATTGAATATCATGGAAGATAAATCAAGTATAAATCATTATTTTTTAGAGAGCCAATTAGTGAAGAGTCCCACATCAACAAGGAAGACACTAAGGCTATATCCATGTTAGAAGAATAAATCATTTATTGTTTAATTTATCATATACTAAGTGGAGGTTTTAAATAATCATTCTTGATGCAATTGTATGTTACATCTAGGCATAATATTGGATTTTTTGATTATAACTTTTTGGGCGTACCTTGGATCTTCTCTTATTCATCGAGATACCCAAACGAAACAGGAGCACCTTGTTTGGACTCTAGTTACGTCTCACAGCAAACTCACCGAAGAGGAAGAAAAATAGAGCATCAGATGTAGAGAGGCGAGGAGCATAGGAGAACAGGATATGTGCACCCACGAGAGAATGAAACTTCAGTCGCCATAATGATAAAAAACTAAACTCTTTTTACTGCCTTATTCACGTCCAATAATGTCTGCATTGTGGGAGGAGTGGGTTGATCATATATCTTCCTACTGCCTCATTTTTGTCCCAAAATAAAAAAAAACTATTCACTCCATTTTTCAGATTCATGGATTTGGGCCTAATCATGGGTAGACTGGCCCATTTTCCAACATCTCCCACTCACACTTAGCTTGGATTAGATATTGTGGCTCAAATCTCATTCTCTTCCGTCTTTCATATTAGGTACTTTACTGTGACCGTGTAGGCATGACGGCTCCTTCAGGGCGTTTGTATTAAAAATCCCTTTTACAGAGATTAGCACAAAGCAACCCTTTAATTCAGCTCGATTAAAATAAGTTATAGTTTCTTGAATGTCATAGATTTACCCCTATACACTTTTCTTATGGCTAATCTAATCCCTCTTGAGTCAGCATATAACTTAGATAGCCTCCACTTATGCATAGTATCCACACTTATGAATTTAACAAAATAACATCACAAATGACCAGTCACATAAACTAGCATGGATGTGTATATTCTGGAAATATTTCTTTCACCCATATATCATTTTTATATGAATCAACCTCTTTTATGAAAGGATGATACCTTTCTAGAACTCACACAACAATGAAGCAAGGATTGATTCACTTGCTTTCCATTTACGGTTCTTTAGCACATGTGGTATGAATCACATGTTATAGTGTTTCTCTTATCCTATAAGAGTATACATCGTTTTGATTCTTTTAATCACACTGTACAGACTTAAATCCAAACAATCATAGTATCTAAACCCAAAATCTTCAATTCTATTAACATAATATGACGTCAATTTTAAAAAAATTGTTATATGGCAATAGGTTTTATGGATGTGGGTATCCATAGTTCGATCCATATCAATATTTACGAATTTAATCTTGACTTACCGCAATTTTTAAGCAAATGCGACATTTATTGTGTTTCTTCTCAACCACATTAGTACTCTTGCTACTTTACTGGTGAATACATGTCTCATCTTTGAATACTTCTCTAGCATCAAATGCAGTTGTTCGTGTGAGAGAGCTAACATTTTCAACTTGTACGACATACTAGACATTGTATACTTTTACCCAGACATATAAGTAATAATAAATGACATGATATCATTAATGAAAATAAAGTATTATATATAGTTTACAATTTTATATTTTAAACATGCCAATAGGTTTTACATGTTTCTCAAATGTTTTTTTTACCTATTGGATTAGTCAAGGGTCTGTAACCATACATTTGGTTGAAATGTATTTATAGTTACAATTTTTTGTGCTATATAATCCATTACAAAGTTATACTTGATATTAATGTGTTTGGTTTTGCTGTGATACGTACGGTCTTTGGTGTAGTGGCTATAGTATTTTCATAGTGTATCAACATTGAATTGGTACCCTCATTCCTAAATCCTCGGTGTATAATAAATCTCTTTAGCTAAACAACCTCTTGCGCTGTTGCAGTACACGTCACAAACTCAGCTTCCATAGAGTGTAAGGCAATGTACGTTTGTATCTTGCTACTCCAACATATGGCATTGTTGTTAAGCAAGAAGGTGTATCCTGAAGTCAATCTTCATTCTTCTTCATCACCACCTATATCAGTATCAGAATATCTAACTAGGCATAGATCGTTTCTTTGATAACATAACACATAATCAGTGGTGCCCTTGAAGTATCTCAAAATCCTCTTCACTACTTTTCAGTGTTTCTCACCAGGGTTAGATTGGAATCTGCCAACCAGCCCCATGGCATAAAATACACATCATCGCATATATCAAGCTACCAACAACACTAACATATAGAACTCTTTCTATTTATTTTTTGTCTAATTCAGTTTTGGGACACATGATAGAACTCAGGCCACTCCAGTGGCTACAGGGATATCTATGGGATTGCGATCACTCATTGAATTGCTTAAGTATCTTCCTGATATAATTCTTTTGTGAAAGAGTGAAGATTCTCTTGTAGTGATTCCTTCGAATCATGACTCTAAGTATGTATTCTGCTTTATCCATGTATTTGATATCAAAATTCAATGAAAGCCATTCTTTAATAGGTATCACCGAATCAAGACTATTTTCAACTAAGAGTATGCAGTCTATGTACAAGGATAATATTACAAAGTTCTATCAAACCGTTTAACATAGACTCAATGGTCTTCCTCTATCATTTGGATGTTATATGAGGTTATCATCTTGTGAAACATCAAGTACCACTATTTGGATGACTATTTTAATCTATAAATGGATCTTTTGAGCTTACCCTTCTTGTATTCAAACCTCTTTTAATGAAACCTATTGGTTGTTCTATATAGATTTTTTTTATCCAGATCACCATTTAGGAATGCGATTTTACATTCATATGATGTAACTTTAGGTTTAAACTCTTTATTATTGCCAAAATATGTTTTATCAAATTGAAGCACAAAATAGGTTAAAAAGTATCATCATAATCTATACCTTCATGTTATGTATATCCCTTTGCAACCAATTAGGATTTGAATTTGTCAATTGATCTATCCACTTTTCTATTAATTTTGAGAACCCACTTGTCCCAATAGCTTTACGCCCTTTTAGCAGATCAACCAAGTCTTAAACTTGGTTTTTTATCATTGAGTCCATTGCCTCTTTAATTGCTTTCTTCCATTCCTCCTTAGCAAGACCTTCCAAGGCTTCATGAACATAGCGAGGTTTATCATCCCCTTTTTGGACTAATTAAGAGTGATGCGCCTTCTATTTAAATGCGTATATTATAACATCCTAATTTTCTTACATCTTAGGGACCAAATGGTAGCATCTAGAATCACTTTTAAGATCATTGAAGTCAAATTACACAATCTAGAATTTTACTCTATCGAGTATTGTTCACTGTGTAAATTCTAGAGAAGTGACATGACTTCAAAAAATCATAATTAAAAAATGAAGTGGTTCAAATTGCCACACAAAGCTAACTTAATACTCTTGCAGGGAAAAATAACTCGTTGACCATCCCTTGACCAGTCAATATCAGTCAATGCTCTAATTTTACTGTTCATCCAGTGTTCTTCCTTGATTCTAGCATTTTGGTCCCAACTCTGATAAATTATATCTTCATGTGTAGACATCAAAATAAGACGTTCTATATATCAAATTGAAGATTGGCATATATACTATTTAATGGTAAAATATCATACATTTATTCTAATATTTACTATTTTTAATTGCAGCTCAATTGCCATTGACTCACAATGAGTTACTGTTCATAGTGGCAAATTTCAGCACCCAACTTTACATACATATGCATAACATACATCAATCACATATCAATCATACTAAATAATTATTAACTTCTCTTCATATATCTTTATCTCCTCTATCTTGAGAAGACCTGTTATGATTGGAATGATATGGAAGGGGTGAGATTTCTGGGGAAATCTCAGTAGTAAATGGTACTAAATAATATATTCATTAATGCTTGGTATTAGTGTTTGTTTGTGATTGTGTCAACATAATGTAATGTGTGTGCTTCCATGTAACATATGAAATACAATTGGCCAAATTAATCATAGCACAGAGCTTCAACATTTACATATGAACAACATCAATCAAGCCATAACTCATGATGTGTAGCCTTTCCTCTAGCTTAGGTAAGTTTAGGTAAGTTTACTACCTGATGTGTAGTCTTTCCTCTAGCTCTTAGCCTTTGCTCTAAGGTTCCTTTTTTTCACAGGTTATAGCCTATACATAGCATAATAATATTTTATTATTATCCTATTCAATATAGCTCTACTTAACTCATGCTTAACTTGAGGTAATACCTTTAATATGATAATCCCCTAACTTTCTATCCACAGCTAATCTTATCAAGAGAGAGATATTTCTCTATTATAACTATTAAATTCATAAGAACAATCTTCTAATTTATTAGAGCAAGGACTAGAATAAATTATTTACCTTATCCTAAGCTTGCTAAGTCCCTAAACTCATTGGATTGCTCCTACCTCAGCCAGAACTCCTTCTTTTTCCTTCCTTTCTTTCTCTCTTTCTCTCTTCTTTCTCTTCCTTTCTTGCTCTTGGTCATGTTGTGAAATGGCAAGGGGGTGAGGTCTCTATTTATAGGTGGAGGAAAGTAGATTGAATAGTCCATATCAAATCTCGATAGATGGCTCAGATCACTTAGCTTCCTTACTAAGCCTTACTTGCATCACTATGATGACATCATCATCCTCAATGACTCATCAAAGTGAAATCATCAAGGGATACCTCACATACTTAGGTGGCACAATGGTGGGGCCCTTGGGATACCTCACTAGCTGACTTAGCGCTTTGAGAGAATTCTAGAGTCTTTTCTCGGAATAAAAGACTGAGATCGTGCCACGTGTCCTTAGCATTTTCTTCTTTCCCTAGACTCATGCCATGTGGCACCTTGTGGGTCCTATGAGGTCACCTTTCATGCCACCTCATAGTTTTGGATGAGTCTAAAGCTTTATATGCTCACTTTCCCCAGTTCTATTTCTAACAGGGTAACTATGCTTGATTGAAAATAACTAAAATAATTTTTTAATGCCACTTGGACCCACATAATCTTGGGCCACATTTTTGGATATCTTGGAATGCCATCTTAGGTCTCTAATTAAGCTTAAACACTCTGGAAGCTCGGTTCTAAAGAAATATCCCTTAGCAAATTACCAAAATGCCCTTAGTTCCTCTTTAATAATTCTAGGGGCATTATTGTCTTTTTACACCTTTCTAGAGTATTTCCTGACCCTGTCACCCATCCAGATAACCTTCCTTGACTGTCTAACCTTAATCAAATGACCAAAATACCCTTAACTCATTCTTTAATTACTTTATAACATAGGGTTTTTTTGTCATTTTGCACAATTTTTTGGATATTTATGGACATTGGCCCCTTTATCCAATGAACTGATATCATGGACTTGAGCCTCACTTGGCATCATCATGGGCCTCTCTATGATGTCATGTAAGCTCATTCAGTCATAACTTTCTTACTACTTAAGTTTCACAATAAGATATCAGACGTTTACAAACTCCCGTTAAAATTCACTAAAACATAAATAACTTTTCCTACATAACTCCTTTTGGGGTTCTGTCAATTTTCTAACCTCTAGCTTCACAGGATGTACCTTCCTATAACTTTTCACTTGTATATGAGATCTAGAAGATTTGATATAAATTTCAAATAACTTTCAGATTATCAGATAAATATCAGCTATCTGGAACTCTAATAAAATTTTTGTATCATGCTAGATTAACCAGCCAACATAACTTTCTCTATCTACTAATAAATTTTAGGACTAAAATGTTTTTGGGCAGTTGTAAGCCTTTTCTGGCTCAACTTTCTATAATTACAATTTTGCCTTAGGAAACTTTTAGAAATTATATTTTAGTCCCTCAACTTTTTATGATTACACTTAATTACCCACAACTTGTATCTACTTTCATTTTTGGCCTTGGGACTTTTAGACTTTCCAGTGTAGTCCATCTCTTTCTTCAAAATGACCATTATACCCTCAGGGACTTTCACTATTTACAGTCTAGTCCCTAAACTTTCATTATTTACAGTTTAGTCCTTAAACATCATTTGTATACTTTTGAAATTTCTGCTCAACAGGGGCTAGTAACCTACCTCTTTTAGGTTACATACTTGGCTTCTAGGCCTAAAAATTAGGATATGACATTTTTTCTCCCCTTAAAATAAATTTTGTCCTCAAAATTTCACAGTTAAATCTCTATTCATACCTTGATGAAGAGTTTCTGTGAGGAGAATGTCCCTTATATTTCATAATATTTTCTTGACTTTTCTAGCTCTTCTTAACTTTTCTTACTATCTTACATAACTTTGTGCATCTATGTCAAACTTTTGTGGCATTTACACACTTTCTCATTAATTCCTAGGGGTTTACCCATCATTGGGTTACTTTTTCCTGAGCACCTTTCAGCTAAGCGTTCTACTGGGTTAGGGCTAGGTTACTTTTCGTATAGCTCTATGCCTTAGCATATTCTTTCTGATAGAACTATGTTCTATTTTTACTCTATCTTAGATCCTCTTCTCGGATCTCTTTGGCCTTTTTAATCTATTTATCCTTATCTGAAGGATCTATCTACTCATACTTTTCTATTCTCAAAACATATGGGGTTCTTTTCTTTGTTCCTCAGGTATACTTCCATAAAACTTTGAATATCAGTACTCAGACTTGAACTTGGACTCCAGCTTTATTTAAGGGAAAACTAAGTTCAATTTGTATATAATATAGGCTCTTTGAGGATAATCATTATAAATAAGTTTTCTAGATGATTTAATCAACTAGTGAAGCTCCTTAGCTTAACTTCGTGCTTGGTAATCATCTTTCCAAAGAGATACTACATTGTACTCATATCTTCATGGCTCATCACTTTCCTTAGGCTAGGTCTACTGTGACCTCAGGATCTAATTGTGATCAACTGTAAGTCTCTTTAGAATCTAACTACGACTCTAAATCTGTTAGGATCTAACTATGACTCTTGAGCCATGCTAGGATCTAACTGCGACCCTCCAGAATCCTCTGTGATTCTATTGTACTGTATCATCTGAAAGATCTCAAACTAATAGACTAAGTTATATGGCTAATTGCTTCCACTTGTTGATAACTCAGTCAATAAAAGTTTTTAAGGAATTACATTCAATAGCTCATATTATTTACTAAGACTTTACTTATTTTCTCTCTTACACAGGAGTTCCTTCTCATCTTTCTTACTCTGTTGTGGCTTACCATGGGTTGTTGCTTTGTGCAATCATGATCTAACTACCTGCCATTGTATTTTATTGCTATGGCTATATCATAACATCTCATTTCAATCTATTCTCTAACTGCGAGCCATTTGAACTATGCTCTAACTATGAGCAATCTGTATAAGATCTAACTCTTATTTGAAGAGTAATCTGAAAACAATCTCTTTACTGTTATCTTTTGCTCTTTCTGTATACCATTACTTTTGATAGAGTTATAACACTACCAATTTCTTAGTACTTGTTGTAACCCTAACATAAGAAATGACCCTGAGTACTACATTCACAAGTTTGTAGAAATACTTGAGTAACCCTAATCATACTGTAACAACTATTCCACTTACTGAGACTATCTATCATCCTAAGTACATTCTTATTGCATGTCATATGGTACGGGAGAAACATAACTTTCTCATCATATAGTCTACCCTGTATGTACTGCGTGACATGAGTATTCATTTATCATAGCATACTCTAACATGCGTGTCATCATATGACAACTGCAAGGAGTGTAACTATTCATCATAACTTATGGCAACATAAGCCATATCATCATCACATAAATTTGCTCAACATCCACCATACGTACACTGCAATTGAACAATTAACAAGGTAAACTTTAAAGCATTTTTTTCTCTGTCACATTATCTATCACATTATCTAATCAAGATCTAACAATTTATTCAAGAACCTAGAATAACTATTCATCTAATTTAGGCTGTCACGTCTCTTACTAGGGTATAAACTCAACCCTTCATTACTCTTTCTTACAAAGGGAATATGGGAGTAATTTTACCTTTGAAACTGTGGCTACTTTCTTTCTCTAGATATCATAAACTTCTTTTTCTAATCTTGCATACATTTACCGCCCTGTTAAATTTTTGTAGTTACCTGAGAAAAATCCTTTCTTTATAATGGAATTCAATTTATGAACTAACTCCTCAAGTGAGCGGATCAATCCCCATCTCTATGGAGTACTTCTGCATCTCTTTACTATCTCTTAACTTCCTCTATCTATATATTAGTCCTAGTGTGTTCTTAATTGGACTATGATTCCTTTCTAGTCTTTTTCTTGATCTTGATGAGCTTATGTCGTATTGATCTTATTCATCATCTACTACTATTACTTAAGTTCTCTAGGGTGCTTTACCCTAGGTCTACTAGGTTACTATTTTTTTTGTGATGTGGTCTTTCTGTCTTGCGAATAATAACTCTATCTATTAACCATCTTGTCTCTAACTTTAGGCCATGTGCTAGGATCATTCCAAGGCAAGTCTCATTCTAACTTTTGATTCTTTTGTTCAGGAAAGACTAGCTGAATAAATTCTTTTGTAATGTAGATCTACTCACATGGAGAATGTACTTCTGAACATTGTCTTAAACTAATCTTTCATATCTCAGTACTTTGTACTATCTGGCTTGATCACGCTTTATACCAATCCTCTAGCTGATAAACTTCAACGAGGTTGGTACCTTATTATCATCATCACTGTAATGTCTGACCACATAATGAAACCTTGAGCTACTATTGTAGCTTCCCTTGGCCTTAGACTGGTCAACTTATGTCTCTATCCATAGAGAAAACTGCTCCACAGATGTTATCCTACTTAGTCCAGCCACATCATGCTAAGAAACACGAGACCTCAACGGTAATAGCTAACTAAGACTAGTCTATTGTAGTCATATCTTTGAACATTATCTTATAAGATATAGGGTATAGTTTTATCTATCTGGGTGTCACTGTCTCTTATATGAATAATTATCTAAGTAGTGAACACCATCCCCATATCTTCCTTTAGGGAAGGAACATCTTTAGTTTAAATTTCTAACTTGTTTAAAGGGGTCAGTTTAACTAAACCAGAGCATCACTAAGCCAGAACTTTATATTTTGTGCCAGAATCTTATGCTCTGAGCTAGAACCCTTTACTCTGATACCAAATTATAACATCCTAATTTTCTTATATCTTAGGGATTAAACGGTAGCATCTGGAACCACTTTTAAGAACATTGAAGTCAAATTACATAATTTGGAATTTTACTTTACCGAGTACTGTTCACTGTATAAATTCTAGAGAACTGACATGACTTCAAAAAATCATAATTAAATCCAAAAAAATTGAAACGAAGTGGTTCAAATTGCCACACAAAGCTAACTTAAAACTCTCTCAGGAAAAAATAACTCGTTGACCATGCCTTGACCAAGTCAACATCGATCAATGCTCTAAATAAGACGTTCTATATATCAAATCGAAGATTGGTATGTCTACTATTTACTAGTAAAATATCATATATTTATTCCAATATTTACTATTTTTAATTACAGCTCAATTGCAAAGTGGAAAATTATAGCACCCAACTTTACATACTGATGAGGACAGCCGTAGTCTGATCCATCAAAATAAAGTTTATTGCTCCCAATATAATATAGTATAAGGCACAACCCTATCATTCTTCTCAAGGAGCCTTTTATGTGGAAACCTAACAGATTGGATGTCAAAATCAATGAAAAACCTGAGCAAGGAAAAAAATGGTTTTGGGGTTTTAAAGATTGATGCGATAAAAGTAGGGTGCAGAAAGATAAATGTTTTTAGATTTTTGATTAAGTTTAAAATGAGTTAGTTTGTTTGAGAAATATGTTATGAAAGAGTCTTGATGATGAAAACGTATATATCATTGTTCTCACGTTTAAAATTGGAGTTTAGAAATCACTAAGTCTCAAAGAAAACCTCAATTGATCGATTGAGTCTATAACCCTAATTTTCCTTAAACCCCTTTGATCAAAGCTCGTTTAAGAATTATTAGTGAATTGTCATAAACCACTTAGTGTGTAAGTTGAATTTAGATGATGAAAACACCTTCGAATGGTCGTCAATTGAAAACCCTAGATTTCAAGCAATTGAATTAGTTAACAAGGATCACTGATAATAACCCAACTTTCTTAAATTCAAAACTTAAATATTCTATTGAAAAGCAAATGTTCAAATCATCTGAATTCAATTACAAAGTCTAATATTAGAATGATCAATCGATATTCAAAACTTGCTCATAAGATGAAAACCCTAGATCTAGCAGCAATTATAACATGAGAAGATGCAAATTAGAATAGTAAAAACTCCCCGTTTTAGTCAATGAGCTTAAGATATCAGATCCATCACCAAGAGACTAAAGGTTTAGCCTTTTATGATTCCTACTGTACTGCAATCGCTATTTAGATGAGATCCCATGAAGAAACAATGAGAAGATGGTAGATTGATGGTCTAGAGAGGTGGAGAAATCTGTGGAGAGGTGTTGAATGATGCAAGATGTGGAAAAAGTGATTAGAGAGAGCTAGAGTACTGCTTCTTAGCTTAATCAGGTTAAAAATAGCCTCCCAGTTGAAGGCAGCCCCTCTTTTTATTTCTGCATAACCTAATTCTAAACTTGCAGTTTTAACAATTTCGCATCTTAGTCGTGACCTGTAAACATAGAGAGACTTCTAAAAGAATCAAGGTCACGATCGGCAGACTCTTTCATTGCGACTAAAAGATGTAGGAGCGTGATTTCACTTTCATTGACTTGTGATTTCTTTCCTGGTCCTCGCTCTCTTCCAAAATACCTGCAATCTAAAATAAAAGTTCACTATAAATGTCTAAATCAGTAAATAATAAAATATATGCAGTTTGGAAGAGTTAATTTACCATTTTATCCTTTAGTTAGAACATTGCCATGCACAGTCATGTATTACCACAAAAGTACAATTTAATGCATAAACTAGATGGTAAAATTGTTATAAAACTCTTAAAAGTGTCACAAAAACCATATATAAAATGTCTTATCAATTCTCCCACACTTGAACCTTTGTACTCCTGGACAAAGAAATGAATCACACCTTGAACAACACTATTAAATTCAAGATTACAACATAATCCATTGTTCACCCTGGAAATAAATAATTCGTCATCTTTTGGGAATGCAAAGGTGATAATGTGAGCAATGCCAAGCAATCAACTACTAAGTGAAATCAACCTCAACTGTATAAGTGCAATAGATCCTCTAAAAGGGTGTAAGTGTTTAGCTCTCTATTTCCTCTCATTGTTAGGGTTTTTTCACTTAGATTTAAATTGGAAAATATCCTACTATATGCTTGTAATGGCTCTAAATCTCAGCAACTATATAACACTTATGCAAAGAATCAAGAGGTCTTTTAGGGTTAAAATGATAGAGATAGGCCACATGGAATGGAATATGAAGAATATAAAGCACTATATGCATTCAATAATGAATATGTAGCATAGATTCATGTCTCTAGGGATGTAGCTGTGGCAATTGTGCTAATAAGAGTTGATAATGGTGCCCTCTTCTCTTTTCCTTTTTCTTGCACTTTTTTTTTTGTGCAATATAATTCTTTCCTCTTCCTCTTTTATTTGGCACCTCATTCATGGAAGCTATAGCACAATAACACAACAATAATGAATTTTTTACATGAATAAAAATTTTATTTCAAAATGATGTTTATGCACATATGACTTTCTAGAAGGATGATGAAAAGAAAAAGTGATGGGCTCAAGAGGGGTAACTAAGGATGTAATATGTAGTGGGCTTGTATTTGGCATAAAAGGGTTTAGAAAGAATGCCTCTATCATGTTCAATTCATAAATGCACAAGTAATTCTAAACTCAAAGCCAAGACAAGTTCTATAGGATATAAACCAATTGAATAATCACTCTATATAGAATTTAAGGTCGAGAATCCTTCCAACAAAGGTTTTAATCTAGATTGCTTTTAATCTAAAGTCTCAAACAATGCTCGTCATTCACTAGGCATTAAAACACTTATCACAACTAAAAACCCTATAAAAGATGATTTAAAATTTTCAAAGTAATCACTTAGAACCATGTTATAATCCAATTATAACAGCAAAAGCTTAGGTGTTTTCAAATTCAATTTCTAAGGTTTTCCAAAAAAATTCAAGTGAGGCGATAGTTTTTAGGAGTTAAAAAGGTTTTGAAATAAGGGAACAATGAATCATTTGTGAAAGAATCTTAATAGTTCAAAAGGGATCCTTCTATATAGCTTAGCACAAGGCAAAGAGAAGGTGATTGGACATTTTTCAAACATAGGTCGCGACTAAAAATAGTGAGGGTCACGACCACTTGTCACAGAGATTCATGCTCAAGATATTCAAAATGTTTAGTCACAATCACATAATGTATCTTTCACGACACAAATACACATAGAGGAATAGTCATGACCAGTAGGTACTCATCTCACGACACAAATTAACAGAGATTTATTGCTATAACCGTAGTTCATAGAGAGCATGTTAAGTCTAAAATTTCATTACAGGTCTAACCCAAAAGCCAGTATGTCACGACCAGTTTTCTCAGAAACCACCAAGTAATAATTGTCAAAGTCCCAAAATGTTTTTCATGCTAACAGCTTTCCAGTTATCAACACAATTTAAAATGGGGATCCAATTTTTAGTAATTCATCACACATTAAGTCAAAAACAAAAAAAATATTCTGATGAAAGATTGGGTTAATCGTAGAATGTCATCTCGAATAGCACATAAACAAACATTGAGTAGCACAGAAGCAAAGCTATCTCCCCCACACTTAAACTTGATAGTGTCCTCACTGTCAACAGAACTAAAGTAGAAAAGATCACAATCACTATGTAAAGTTAATCAAATCTAGCTCCAAAAATAGTAAGTAGCCTAATCACTCAATACAAATTAATAGTTTAGCACACAGTCACATTCAAGTCATGCAAAGTAATACTAGTAAGGCATAGACAACAGGATAGGTAAGCTAAGATCATGCATATGAGTGTGTAAGTTCCACAAAGAATAATCAATGAGTATGCAACACATGGACAATAACGGGGGTGTTCAAAACATAAAGAGACCTAGAATAAATAGAAATAAATAGAAAATAAAAACTATCCTACTGAAACATCCCTTTCCTATCCTTAAACCATCATCAATAACATATCACATCAGGGAAAACTTGTAAAGGTAAGAGATAGGAAAGGGACAACCTGGCCTCAAGAGGCGGTGGGAAATATTAAAAATTTGAGAGATGGTTGTTTGATTGGAAGGTTTTCCCCTTTGCCCTCTCTCTCTACTTCAACATTCCACAATCGCACACCTTGTACTGAGATTCATCCAAGCTCATCTTGAATTTTCCCTCTTTAAACTTGAACTTGCCCAACTGTGGTTGGCATGTCACAGTAATAGACTTGGGAGGTTTTTCCTTAGCATCCTTCGTATATTCCCTACAGTTGCTCTTCTCTAGCTTGTGTAGCTCCTACAATTTATTGTCTGCTTCCCTAAGTGTCACACCAAGCTTAGGTTGGTCTACGACTGCAATGTACTTAGGATCATTCTTTGCCATACCTACATTATTATTAGATATTAAATCTTTCAAAAACCTTAAGGTATGAGATGTGATTTTGGAATGAGAATGAGGGTGAGAAGAGTTAGAATGTATTGGCCCTTTAACCAAAATAGTGGAGTGTGGAACTGAAGGAGTTTGGAGTTCCTTGGTTGCATCTCGCATTTCTAGTCGTGACCTTTCAGCTTCTCGTCGTGACTCTAATTGGCAGGGTGTGTCTCTAGAACCTGTTGTCACGACCTGTTCATCTTTCAGTCGTGATTGGGGGTCACATAAAGGCTCTCCCTCAACAGATTGATGTTTAGTCGTGACATCTTTATCTTCGAGTCGCTACTGATAGTTTCTAGACCTTTGTGTCTTGACCTTAAACCCATTTGGTCACGACTCATCTTCACAGTGGATCTCAGATTGATGTTTAGTCCCGACGTAGAGGTCATTTGGCCGCAACCATTGTCATATCCTAATTTTTTCCTATCTATATAATACTGATAGTGGAAAGAGGTTTGGAAAGGATTATGTTAATAATAAGAAGGAGTAATAAAAGTTAGATGAGTTTTGAAGGAAGTGAGGGACTAAAATGAAAAGTTTAAAAGTCCTATGGTGAAAAATGAAAGTAGACAAAAGCTTTAGGCCATTAAGTGTAATTATGAAAAGTTGAGGGCTTAAAGTGTAATTTTCAAAAGTTCTGGGACGCAATGATAATTATTGAAAGTTGAGCCAAAAAAGGCTTAACAATGGCCAGAATCAAATTAGTCCCAAATTTTAACAGTAAATAGAGAAAATTATTTTGATTAGTTTGACGCAACACGGGATTTTGATGAGGTCCCGAAAAATTTATATTAAGTTTTAAAGGAAGAGAAATTAATACAGTATTCTCTGGACCTTAGAATTAGATGAAATTTGGTAGTAAATTTCTATAATTAATATAAGAATTTCTAAAACTAATAGAGCTTAAAAAGGAGTTTTGTAGAATTTATTATAGAATTTATAGTGGATTTAAACACTCGATAAATATGTTTCAGGGGAATTTCTCGGGAATTGAGCTCATAAAGGCAGTAGATCATACAGAGAGCCCAGAATGCCGCCTTATAGGCCCAATGATATTTTTAGATAAGTATGTAGGCCAGGGCTAATAAAGACCAAGAAAAATATAAAATTACGAAAATGCCACTCAAGGTATGCCACTGTGTTGTGTCATTGAGTCAGAGTTAGACGAAGGGCATTTTGGTCATTTGAATAGGTCAAAAACATCCAGGCATGTATATGAAGGATTAGTCAGTGTAAGTATATGCTCTAATAAGAAGTAAAGAGGTGTAAAATAACAATTATGCCCTTAGGGTTAATATAGGGCAAGACAGTGAACCAAGGGTATTTTAGTCATTTCCCAAGGGATTTGTAATTAAGTTTTGGCCCAGTCTAAGAATGTCACTGGTAGAAAGAATCTAGATACTGGATTTAGGGTTATACAATATATTATGGAATTTTGGAAAAATTAGATTTATAAAATAGTTTGGTTTTTGAGAAATTGACTGAGCCGGTACCGGATTAGATTGGAATTTTTCCAGAAGCTTCCCCCATTGGAATTTTTCCACCTAGATTATGAGTTGTCCCTTGATGATGTCATGGATGATGTCATAATTCTCTTTTTTGAAAAAGTCAAATTCAAGATTAAATGTGAGCCATTAGATCAAATAGTGCACAAAGTAAGTAATCTTGGCCATTGATTTTTCATGAGATTTTTCTATAAATACCCCCTCATTTCAGCCTCCAAATTGTGGCATGTCAACCCTTGGGGAAACTCTTGGAAAATGAAAACTCAAGCTAAGACAAAGAAGTTTCAAGGTACTAAAGTTCAAGCAAGCTAGAGATTAAAGGTAAGCAATCTATCCTAACTTATTTTCTTTTGATTTGTGAGCTTGAACTTATGGTTTTCATAGAAAAAAAGTGAGTTCTCTCTAAGGTGTTGTGCTGTCCAAAAATTTTAAGATGAAAGGAGAAAGAAGAAATTAAAGTTAGAGATTTATGATTGAAGCTTAAACAAGCTAGTTAAATGCTTGGTTGTTGAATTAAGTTGATATTCTTGACTTTGCCATGGGTAAACCTATTCAGTATGCACTGTTCATGATGGAAGGAAATGGAATTTCAATGATTTAATGCTTTCATTGAATTTATATAATGATTTTGTGTAGGATTGGAAAGGTTTTGAACCTTGGAAGCATTAAAATTCTAAGATTGTAGTTTTTGAAATTCTTCTCTATACTATTCACTCACATGAATAGTGATTGGACTTTCATGATTTTGATGCTTCCAATGGTTTTAAAATGAAAAGTTGTGTGGTGTAAAGTGGAGAAACAAGTATGGGAAGCATTATAATCATAATGAGAATTTTTGAAGGAATTATGTGCATGTTTCGGTTCTGTACAGCAGGTCATGAAGGAGCTAGAATTTCATGATTATAAGCTCATAAATGGATTCAAAAGATAAAATTGTGTAGGGTATAGTCAAGAAATCAATTGATTCAAAGGCCAAGTCCATTAGTTAAGATTGAGGAAAGCTAAGTGAGCTTAATGTTCAAGAGGAAGTTATGTTAGTTAAAGTGAGTTTAATGCTCAAGGAAGTTAGATTGTGATGGATGAATGGTTATGTGATGTTAGGAATTGATGGATATGCTCCAAAAGAGGCAGCCACATATCCAAAAGAAGTGAGAAGAAAGAAGCAAGATAAAATGGAAGAGAGTCAAGTATATAAGGTAGTAAACTTATCTTGTATGTATTGAATATTATGCTTAGTTGTGCTATGACTTTGTTGAATTGTGTTGCATATGTGCTTATGTATGAAGCTCTATTTCTATTATTACTTTAGCCAATTGTATTTCATATGTTACATGGAAGTATGCACATTACACAATGTTAACACTTTCACAAGCAAGAACAAGGATTTATATTAATGCATGCATTGTTTAATACTGTTTGCTACTAAGATTTCTCCAGAAATCTCACCCCCTTCATGTAATCCCAATCCTAGTAGGTTTATGAATGATGAAATAGGATGATGAGCATGAAGAGAAGCTAGGGATTGGATAGTATAAATGTTATGTGAAGAATTGTTATGTGTAATGTTGCTATATGACTGATATAAGTAGTGATGGTCATGATGTAATGAAAAATAGTAAATAATGGAATAAATGTACTAAATTTTATAGACCTTTAGTTAACATGTCAATCTTTGTTTTGACACCAAAAATGCCTTATTTGGATGTTTGTACAAAGAGAACTAATTTTCCAAAATAAGGGACCAGAATTTGTTTTCAGAATTTTTGACCAAATGAACAGTAATTTTTGGCAAATAAACTATATTAATTAACGAGTTATTTACTTTGAAAATTATTTTTTCTTTAAATTTCAAGATGTTATATTCATGTAACTGTTTGAATAACTTCATTTCAATTTTTCTAGAATTAATTATAATTTTTCAAAGTTGATTGTGTAATCTGAAATACTATATGAATAATAACCTGAGAAAGAGTAAAATTCTATATTTAGCTATTAGATTTCCATGGTCTTGTAAGTGGTTCTAAATGCTATTCAATGGTCCCTAAGACGTATGAAAGTAAGGATGTTTCAACCGTGGGTAACAGAAACTTGACCCTTCTTCAATTGTTGCACTTCTAGCTTCTAGAACATCTTGGGATCCTGCCAGATCACTCAACAAACCTTTTGCAAACGCATTATCTCTATCATTATCATACAAACTCAATTAATGTTCATCCCTAGTTTCTTCAATAGCATAATCAATGGCATTCAAAGCAGTAAAAGCATAATTATTAGAAGGAAATTTCATTGCTTTATTCATGTTGAAGGTTACCACATGCTCTTAAACTTCCATTGCAATCTATCTATGCTTCATACTAATGATGGTCTTGGAAGTTTGGAGGAAAGGTCAGCCTAGGATTAAAGTGCTGTCATTTACTAACTCGTTGGACATGTCCAAAATGTCATATCCCAATTTTTAGGCTTAGAAGCCCAGTATATAGCCTGAAAAAGGGATGCTACTAGACTATGTTGAGCAGAGGTCTCAATAAATAGAGAAAATTATGCTGATCAGTTGATGCAACACAGAGTTCTGATATGAGGTCCCGAAAGATTTATATTAATTTCCAAACAAAAGGAAAATTAGTAAGGTATGCTCTATACCTCAGAATCAGATGAAATATGGCAGTAAAATCCTATAATTAATATAAGAATTTCTGAAACTGACAGAGCTTAAAAAGGAGTTTTGTAGAATTTACAGTGGATTAAAAGACCCGATAAATAGGTTTCAGGGGAATTTCTCAGGAATTTAGCCCATGAAGATAGGGGATCATACAGAGGGTCCAGAATGGCACCTTATAGGCCTAATGATATTTTTAGATAAATATGTGGGCCAGGGCTAATAAAGACCGAGAAAAATGAAGAATTATGAAAATACCACTGAAGGTATGCCACTGTGTTGTGTCATTAAGTCAGAGTCAGACAAAGGGCGTTATGATCGTTTAACTAAGGTTAGACAGTTAAGAAAGGGTATCTGGATAGTTGACCAAGGTCAAGAGATACTTTGGTAAGGTATAAAAAGACAATAGTGCCCCTACAAGTACTAAAGAGGTAGTAAGGGTATTTTGGTAATTTACTAAGGATGTTCCTTGGGAACTGAGCCACCAGAGTGCTTAGGCTTGGTTAAAAACCTAATATGACAATCCAAGGCCCAAAAATGTAGCCAAGAGGCATTAAAATATCGTTTTAGTGCTTTTTCAATAAAGTAAAGTAACTCGGTCCAAGATAGAACTGGGTAAAGTGATCTGGAATCATGAGAGGACATAAATGGGGCCCACAATGCGCCACATGGCATGATTACAGTAAAATAAGAAAAGCAAAGGACACATGGCATGATTAGAGAAGAAGGAGAAAAAGCAAGAGGACACGTGGCACGATCTCGGTCATCCATTCAGGGAAAAGATTCTGGAACTCTCTGGAAAGGCTGAGTCAGCTGGTGAGGTGTCCCAAGGGCCCCACCATTATGCCACATATACCCTTGAGGTGTCCCTTGAGGTGTCCTGGATGATGTCATTAGTGGTGAGTTAGCAAGGGGGTGATGTCATCGTGATGATGCAGGCAAAACTTCTGAAGGAAGCAAGCAATCTGAGCCATTTATCATGAATCAATCTGGACCATTCATTCCACCTCCTCTCACCTATAAATAGGCCACTCCCCTCCCATTTTAAGGCACACCACAGCCTAGCAAGGAAAAGGAAGAGAAAGAAGAGAGAAAGAGAGAAGGAAAGAAAGAAAGGAAAGAAAGAAGGAGTTCTGGTGGAGCCAGGAAAAGTCTGAGGAGCCGAGGGACTGGGCAAAGCCTAGGAATGAGGTAAAAAAATTATCTAGTCCCTGCTCTAATAAAGTAGAGGATTGCTCTTAGTATTTAGAATAGAGAAATATCTCTATTAATAAAGGTAGCTAAAGGTAGAAAGAAAGACAGGGGAAAGTCAGATTAAGGATATTACCCTTGAGTTAAGCATGAGTTAAATAGAGCTATGCTGATAGAATAATAATGAAGATATTATTATGCTATGTCTAGGCTTTAACCTATGGAAAGAATAAACCTTAGAGCAAAGGCTAAGAGCTAGAAGAAAAGCTACATGCCAGGTAGTAAACTTATCCTAAATTTGTATGCATTAAATGTTATGCTTAATGTGCTATGGCTTTGTTGAATTGTGTTGAACACGTGCTTATGTATGAAGCTCTGTTCCTATGATTACTTCGGCCAATTGTATTTCATATGTAACATGGAAGCATGCACATTAGACAATGTTAACACTTTCACAAGCAAGCACAAGTATTCACATTAATGCATGCATTGTTTAGTGTTGTTTGCTACTGAGATTTCCCCAAAAATCTCACCCCTTCCATATCAATCCAATTACAGCAGGTCTTCTCAAGATGGAGGATATAAAGATGCATGAAAAGATGTTAATTGCTTAGTATGATTGATATGTGATTCATGTATGTATAATTGCTAGAAATTGTCACTGTAAACAGTAACTCGTGGTGAGGCAGTGACATTCAAGCTGTAATTATAAATAGTAAATGATTAAATAAATGTATGATATTTTTCCAGTAAATAGTAGACATACCAAGCTTCGATTTGATATATAGAACATTTCATTTGGATGTCTGCACATAAAGATATGATTTATCAAAGTTGGGACCAGAATGCTGGAATCAGGGACAGGAAGCTTGAGGAAC
This sequence comes from Leucaena leucocephala, assembly GCA_037074615.1. NCBI lineage: Eukaryota > Viridiplantae > Streptophyta > Magnoliopsida > Fabales > Fabaceae > Leucaena > Leucaena leucocephala. The sequence goes on along the minus strand of CM073526.1, from coordinate 9,659,134 downwards.
AGTAAAATTCGGATGTTGACCAATATTGACCTAGTCAAGGAGTGGTCAACGAGTCATTTTTCCATGAAATAACATTAAGTTATATTCGAGTAGAAATTTGAACAACTTCATTTCAATTTTTATAGAATTAGTTATGATTTTGTGAAGTCAGGTTACTCCATTGGAATTTACACAGTGAAGAGTACTCACTGGGAGTAAAATTCCAGATTGTATGATTTGACTTCAATGGCCCTAGAAGTGGTTCCAAATGCTACTGAATGGTCCCTAAGATATAAGAAAAGGAGGATGTTATACAAAACATAGAAATTAGCTAGAAACACTAAGTCCTTGACCTGTACTAGAATATCCTCAAGGATTTCGTTAGGGTACCTAATTGACCTATCAGCTAACTGGAGCACTACGCTTGTGTCTATAAGATTATTGATACCTAAGGCTTGATATACTGACCAAGGCATTACATTAATGGCTACCTCTAGATCTAGTAACACTCCCTTAATAGGAACATTTTCTATAGTGCATGGGATTGTGTAGGATCTTGGATCTTGGCACTTAGCTGGTAGTTCAGCCTTAAAGAATGATGACATATTAGCACTTACTTGGATTCTCTCAAGAGGCCTAAACTTCTTTTTATCAGCACATAGTTCTTTTAAACATTTTGCATATTTAGGGTTTCTCTTGAGGAACTTAACTAAAGGGACATTCATTTCTAACTTGTTGAATAGAGTATAAGTATCTTTTACAAAATCAGGGTTAATCTTTTTCTTTCTAGCAAAGTAAGAGTTAGGAAAAGGGAGATCTTTTATACTTACCCCCTTACCTTTGTGCATAAGGGCTCCTTGCTTGCTCGACTCTGGCTTCTCCTCAGGTTGCTTTCCCTTGTAGGCTGGACTTGGTACTATTGTTGCTTCTTTTTGTAGTTCTTGTATCTCCACTTGGGCTTGTGAGTTCTCCTCTTAGGTTGGCTTCTTCATTATAAGTTATTGTTCTTTAGCACTTTCAGATTTCCCAATTTGCACCTATGGTAGAGATGAGTTCTCAAATTTAGCATATTTCACATCCTGCTCCGGTGTATCAATTTCCTTAAAATGCACCTTTCTGTCACTTCTGATTGATATAGCATTCAGACCCCTCGGGTTAATGATGGTGTTTGAAGGTATACTGCCATTACTCTTTCCTTGAATGTCACTTACTGTATTGGAGACTTGAGTTAAGTGACTTGTGATATCTTCATTAATGGAACTTAACTCTGTAAGTTTCCTGTGCACATCAGCATTATCCTTCTGCATACTTTGAAGGATTGAAGCTATGAAGGTGAATTGACCGTCATTCTCTTTGAGCTTATTGTCTATATTAGTCATTCTACTATCCATGTTGTTCATCTACGCAGCCATACTCTTCAACAACTGAGAAGTCTCATATGGTCTTGATGCTACTAAGTCATTAGGGAAAGTTAGAACTATATACCTTGCATTATTTTGGTAGTTGCTTCACCACTTCCTTGGAATTAGTTTGGCCTGTTTTCCCCACTCCCCACCTAAAATTTGGGTAGTCTCTCCAACCAGGGTCAACCAGGGTTGTATTTATTGGAGTATGTCTCTCTTATGGTATTGATTATCTCTCCCTTTATACATTACTGCCACTTCTTTATACTATATGTTACATGTACTGGTAGCATGCATTATTGAACGGTAGGATTCACATCCTGTAACTAGTTCTTGTGAGATTCCCAATGCATGAAGTTATTTTGTGGAATACAGCTCTCGTTCAATTACATTCATACTCTTTTCTATTTAGTTTCCCAAAGTGGCTATTTCTGCTAAGATCTCATTTGAATTACCCGAAGATGATGAGGGCATTCTCCTTAGATCCCTAGTCTGATGGTATTCATTAGCCATTTTCTGGAATAAATCTTAACTTGCTTGTGGAGTCTTATCTCTCAAAGAGCCATTTGCTGCTACATTCAAGAACACCTAATTGTGAGGGAGTAGACCATCAAAGAAAATGTCTACTGAATTAGCCTTGGTATGTTGTGGTGAGGGCATCGAGCCAACAAGTTAAAGAAATCTCGTCCAATACTCATATAAAGATTCTCCATCCTATTGCAGAATATTAGTGATCTCCTTCTTCATTCGAATGGTCTTTGAAGCTGGGAAAAATTGTTCAAGATTTCAATTGATCCCATGTAAAAGTGGAGAAATGAGTTGGCAAATTGTATAGCCACTCCTTAGCCTTCCCTTCCAAGGTAAAATGGAAACACCTCCTTAAGACATTATCTAGTGCAGTCATTGGAGGCTTCATTGAAGAATAGATCATATGCATGGTTTGTAAGAGCCTGTGTGGATATTCTCGTGCAAAACCATGAAATTTAGGTAAGGTTGCAATCAAAGCTCCTTTAATCTCAAAATTAGCTTCTTCAGTATAGAAACCATAAGGATCATAATTCACATGCGAATGATTAATTTCCCTCACACTTCTATTATCTTCTATATTCATTGGTATTTCATTTTATCCATTCCCATTATGCCCATTATGATTGATATAATCCATATTCAGTTCACTTTCATATTCTGGAATACTAGAAGAGGAACTAGATTTTGCTTCTTTTTCTCTAAATTCCCTAAATTCTCTCTTTAGTTTCCTAAGTCTTCTCTCAATTTCAAGTTTAAAAGTGTCATATCCTTACTTTTAATCTCAATTATTCTTCATAAGAAGTTATTGGAACTAATTACATGATTATGTGCTTTAGAAACTTTCATTATCAAAAGAATTGCTCCGGGGGTACTGTTCATTTGGTAATTCCAGAACAGGTACCCTAATTTGAAAATTCATAATTAATTGTAGAAAAATAGACATAATATGGTTCCAATTTCTAATAAAATATATTTCATAGATATTTGAGGGAAAATATGAAACTGAGGTTTTCTTGTCCAAATGAAATAAGTTTATTCGTTGAAATTCATTGTTAATTTGGTAAAATCTGGAAGTTCCAGTTTCTTTGCTTTAAATTTAAAAATTCATTTCTCTTTGGTTACCTATCCAAACGAACCTTGTTACCTATGGATTTGAATCTATGGATGTGTTCTTAAGCTCATAAAATTTTATAGAAAAACTCATTCATTTGATATATAAAACCATCGCGTGAACGTCGAAATGCTTACTTCATCTCAATTCCAGATTTTAACTTCAAATTAGAAAATTCATAAAATTTCAAATTCTTAACCAATTGAGGCTTTCTTAGTGTTAATTTAAATCTCTATAATCATGCCAAATTTTAGATTAAAACTCGTTGGTTTAGGCATCATAATAATCATCACCAGGTCATAGCCTCAGAATAACACTACTTAAACATACACCATGCATACTATCATATGCTTCCATAATGTCATGTAAATATTGTAACTCATTATACAAACTCATCCATCTAGGTTTACCCTTTTTCCTTGTGAAGTTTCAGCACCTATAACATAGTCATGCATATGGAATGAATGAGATTTTATGGAAATCCCAATAACAACCCTCTTGTTTTCTAAAAATTCACATTTTGATTTCAATGCTTCCAATACTTATTCTCCTACTTTATCCACACAATTTTCCATTTTAAACTCATTGGAAGCATCAAAATCATGAAATTCTATCATATGAACAGTATCACGCATAGTACCAGTAAGAACACAAAACCCTAAATCCAAACATACTTGAATTCCCAAGCTTATACTACTTGATTCTAGCTTGTTTAAACTTGTATAAACTATCCATAACATAAAAATCATATTCTAACCACATATGGAAAGAACTTCCAGAAGAAACCATAAGGGAAATATGGTACAAAAATCCCTTAAAACTATGGGCTAGCTTGCTAGAACAAAGCTCAAGATCAAGGGAGATGATTACCTTGCTCTTAGCTTCAAGTTGTGTGCTTCTTTCTTGGTCGAATGGAAATTTTGTAGGATTTTCCCTATGGTTCACCATGCATGCCAAAATGATCTAAATATGGGTATTTATAGATGAGCTTGGGTTGAAATGGATGGCCAAGATTGATTTAGTTACTATTTGATCTAATGGTCCATATTCAATCTTGCACAAGCTTGCCCTAGAAGCCTCCCCTTTCGATGCCATGCATTACATCATTTAGGGTCATGTTTGTCTATAAAAAGTAGAATATACTAATAGGAAAAATTCTAGTCCAGTTTGATATCGATCAGAGCAGTTTCACAAAAACCAGATTGTTTTCTATTCCTAATTTTTATAATATTCCAGGATATACTTCTCTCATCCTTCCTCTACTCCCCAGGCAGCTAATGATCAGAGGCCACACACTTAAGGGTGAGTGTTCGTATTAACAAGGGAAGATGCGCAAAGATCACCCGAGATGATCCAAGGTATGATCTATCTTAATAATCATTATGTGATTACAATGTTTGATTCAGGTGCAAGTCATTCATTTGTTTCTTATGAATGTGATAAGTGGTTAGGCCTTTCAATTAGCAAGTTGCATTATGTTATATGTGTGACAACTCCCATAAATGCTAAGGTAGTTACATCAGATGTATGCCTAAATAGTGTCATTCAACATGACTATTGCTACACTACTCTAGATCTAATATGTATGCCATTTCATGAAATTGATGTCATAATTGGATTGAATTGGTTGTCTGCCAATAACATAATGCTGAATTGTAAGAACAAAACTCTATTTCTTTGTCCATAAGCTATAAATGTGAATCCAGAAGTGAAACTAAATTTCCTGACGGAGGCTCAGGCAGATAGATGTCTACGAAAAGGATGTCAGGGATATATGATTTTCTTTTCTATTCAATCAGAAGTAGAAGAAGGAATTGAAGCAATTCTAGTAGTAAAAGAATTTCCTAAAGTCTTTCCAAAGGAGATTCAGGGATTGCCTCCAGAGTGAGAAGTAGAGTTCGCTATTGATATGTACCTGGAGCTAGACCAGTATCCAAAGCCCTATATTGTATGGCTCCTAACGAGATGATTGAGCTAAAGAAGCAGATTGAGGAGCTTCTGGAGAAGGGTTTCATTTGACCCAGTGTTTCTCCTAGGGTGCTCCAGTGTTATTCGTCAAGAAGAAGGATGGCAGTCTCAGATTGTGCATTGACTATCAGGAATTGAATAAGATTACAGTTAAGAATAAATACCCTCTTCCTCGAATTAATGATTTACTAGACCAGTTGGTTGGAGCAAGCTTATTCTCTAAAATTGATCTAAGATCAGGTTATCATTAACTTAGAATCAAAGTAAATGATATTTCAAAGACTGCGTTCAGGACTCGTTATGGTCATTTTGAATTCCTAGTAATGCCCTTTGGTCTGACGAATGCGCCTGCACTCTTCATGGATTATATGAACAGAATCTTCAAGCCTTATCTAGATCAGTTCATTATGGTCTTCAATGATGATATTCTAGTGTACTCCAAATCTACAGCAGAGCATGAAGAGCATTTGAGAATTGTTCTTAATACTCTTAAAGAAAAGTGACTCTATGCTAAGCTTAGTATATGTGAGTTTTGGCTGCAAGAAGTCAAATTTCTTAGTCATGTCATATCCTATGAAGGGGTAGTTATAGATCTTAGCAAAGTTGAAGTAGTGCTAAGCTGGGAACAACCAAGGATAGTAACGGAGATCAAAAGTTTTTTGGCCTTAGTAGGGTATTATAGAAGATTTATTAAGGACTTTTCTCAAATTGCTTTGCCGTTAACCAAGCTGACTAGAAAGAATTATCAGTTCAAGTGGGATGAGAAATGTCAAGCTAATTTTCATGAACTAAAGCAGAGATTAACCATAACTCATGTGCTGATTATTCCACACCCAACTCAGACTTGTGTAGTCTACACTAATGCTAGTAAGCAGGGGTTAGGGTGTGTACTAATGTAGTAGGGTCGAGTGGTAGCCTATGCTTCTCAGCAACTAAAGCCACACAAAGAGAATTATTCCACTCATGATCTGGAGTTTACAGTGGTAGTTTATGCTCTTAAGATATGGAGACATTATTTATATGGAGCTACCATAGAACTATACCATGACCATAAAAACCTGAAGTACCTGCAAGATTAGAAAGAATTGAACATGAGGAAGTGGAGATGGATGGAATTCCTAAAGGATTATGATTTCCAGATCATGTACTATATAGAAAAAGCCAATGTGGTAGCCGATGCCTTAAGCAGAAAGTTGGTGCATGTGGCAAGTCTTATGATCAAAGAGCTAGAATTAATAGAAGATGTTCGAGACTGGAGTCCTTTGTATCAAATACAAATAGCAGAAAGTTCTTATGGAGGAACGTAAATTAAATCTTTCATCGAGGAGAAAATAAAAGAAGCTCAGGATCACGATAAGCTTACAACAATTTTTAAGAATAAGTTAGAAAGAGGAGAAACTAAGAATTTTAATGTGTCCCAAGATAGATTACTATGATTTAGGGGACTGCTATATATTCCCAATGCAATGGGATTGAGAGAGAAGATCTTAGATAAGGCACATAAAAACAAATATACAGTACATCCAGGTATGAACAAGATGTACCATGATGTTAAAAGTTTATTTTGGTGGCCTGGATTGAAGAAGGATGTCGTAGCTTATGTGTCAAAGTGCTTAACATGTCAAAAGGTGAAAGTTGAGCACTAAAGGCCAGCAGGGAAACTACAACCCCTAGAGATACCTGAATGGAAATGGGACAATATTGCCATGGATTTTGTTGAAGGACTGCCCATGACTCCTACTAAGCATGATGTTATATGGGTAGTAATTGACCAATTAACAAAGTCAGCTCATTTCCTGGCAATCAACAAGAAATATTCTCTAAAGAAGCTGGCAAAATTATATGTAAAGGAGAATGTTAGACTACATGGTATACCAAGTAGCATTATATCTGATAGAGATTCTCGATTTATGTCAAATTTCTGGCAAGCTTTACATAAAGAAATGGACACTACACTCAGATTTAGTACATCTTATTATCCTCAGACAGATGGTTAATCTGAGAAAACAATGTAGACGCTTGAGGATATGTTGAGAGCATGTGTCTTGGATTTCAAAGGGAGTTGGGATATCCATCTGCCATTGATAGAGTTTGCCTATAACAACAGATATTAGGCTAGTATTTAGATGGCCCCTTTTGAAGCACTTTATGGATGGAAGTGTAGATCTCCCTTGTGCAGGGTGGAGCTGAGCGAAAGGAGGATGTTTGGTCCTGATATAGTAGACCAGATAGCAGCACAGATCGATAAGATTAGAAAGAGATTGCTGACGGTTCAAAGTAGGCAGAAAAGTTATCCTGATGTTAGAAGGAAACCGTTGGAGTTTGAAGAAGGAGAGAATGTATTCCTTAAGTTCACACCAACAACAGGAGCCGGATGATTGATCAAAGTGAATAAGCTCCATCCTAGATATATTGGGCTATTCTAGATCCTCACAAGAGTAGGATCGATGGCTTACAAATTGGCTCTTCCTCCACATCTCAGCAAGATACATGATGTATTCCATGTTTCCCAGTTAAAGAAGTATTATTGGAACCAATTACATGATTATTTGCTTTGGAAACCTTCATTATCAAAAGAATTGCTCTCGAGTACTATTCACTTTACTGTTCATTTGGTAATTCTAGAACATGTACCCTATTTTGAAAATTCATAATTAATTATAGAAAAATTGAAATAATGTGGTTATAATTCCTAATGAAAGCTATTTCATAGATATTTGAGGGAAAAATATGAAATTGATGTTTTCTTGTCCAAATGAAATCAGTTTATTCGTTGAAAAGCACTATTCATTTGATAAAATCTGGAAGTTCTAGTTTCTTTGCCTTAAATTTAAAAATTCATTTCTCTTTGGTTACCTATCCAAATGAATTTTGTTACCTATGGATTTCAAGCTCTGGATGTGTTCTTTATTCTCATAAAATTTCATAGAAAAACTCGTTCATTTGATATATAAAACTATGGCATAAACATCGCTACCTCTAAATGCTTACTTCATCTCAATTCCATATTTTAACTTCAACTTAAAAAATTCATAACAATTTGAATTCATAACCAATTGAGGTGTTCTTGGTGTTACTTTAAAGATCTTATCTTAGATAAAATCATGCCAAATTTTAGATTAAAAGTCGTTGGTTTAGGCATCATAATAATCGTCACAAGGTCACAACCTCATAATAGCACTACTTAAACATACACCATGCATACTATCATATGCTTCCATAATGTCATGTAAGTATTGTAACTCATTATACAAACTCATCCATCTATATTTACCCTTTTCCCATGTGAATTTCCAGCACCTATAACATGGTTATGGATATGGAAGAAATGATATTTCATGGAAATCCTAGTAGCAAGTTACACAAACCATAATATCATGCACGATTAATTGGATGCTTAACATGTTATCATGAGATGGGAGCTACTTGATAATGGTACATAAGCAAAGTCTAATATGCATATTGTCATGACATAAGTTGCAAGGAGTTACAATCATTCATGCTTCATCATAGACATGATGACAGAATCTCAAGCTCAACCAAACACCATAATCAATAAGCAAGCAAACAATTAAACAAACATAAAACTATAGTTAGGTATTCTTGCTACCTCTTAGATATCTTTGTCAAGATCTTCTTGTGATGATTTTCTTCCTTCACAAATGTCAAAACCTAGCCATTACAAAGTAATATATAGTTACAACTCAACTTGAAACCAAATCCAAGAGTAGGTTTTCACTAACTTGCTTTCTTTCTCCCTTTTATGTTTCATACTTCCATCTTTCCAAAATAAATTCTCATAGTTAATTTCCACATAATTTTTCATTTAGAATCCAAATATAAAACTAGAATTTCCAAAATCAAATCACACCACATGCTTCAGTACCAAACGGAAGTAACTCTCTTGTTTTCCAAAAATTCACATTTTGATTCCAATGCTTCCAATACTTGTTCTCCAACTTTATCCCCACACAATTTTCCATTTTAAACTCATTGGAAGCATCAAAATCATGAAATTCCATCATATGAATAGTATCACGCATAGTACCAGCAAGAACACAAAACCTTAATTCCAAATATACTTGAATTCCCAAACTTATACTACTTGATTCTAGCTTGTTTAAACTTGTCTAAACTATCCATAACATAAAAATCATATTCTAACAACATATGGAAAGAACTTCCAGCAGAAACCATAAGGGAAATATGGTACAAAAATCCCTTAAAACTATGGGCTAGCTTGCTAGAATAAAGCTCAAGATCAAGGGAGATGATTACCTTGCTCTTAGCTTCAAGTTGTGTGCTTCTTTCTTGGTTGAATGGAAATTTTGTAGGAGTTTCCCTATGGTTCACCATGCATGCCAAAATGATCTGAATATGGGTATTTATAGATGAGCTTGGGTTGAAATGGATGGCCAAGATTGATTTAGTTACTATTTGATCTAATGGTCCATATTCAATCTTGCACAAGCTTGCCCTAGAAGCCTCCCCTTTTGACACCATGAATACATCATTTAGGGTCATGTTTGTCTATAAAAAGTAGAATATACTAATAGGAAAAATTCTAGTCCAGTTTGGTATCGATCGGAACAGTTTCACAAAAACCAGACTGTTTTCTGTTCCTAATTTTTATAATATTCCAAGATATATATTCTATCCTAGAAACCAGTGTCTAGGTTTCTTATACTATTGACAATGTTAGACTGAGTATTTATCTACCATCTATCCCTTGAGAAATGACCAAAATACCCTTAGTGTCCTTTCTTGCACTATATTAACCCTAAGGGCATAATTATCATTTCACCCCTCCTTGTAATGTCTTAAGGCATATAATGGCTCTAAATAATCATATTTATACTATATCCCATGTTTTTAGCCTATCTAGGATGACCAAAATGCCCTCCATCTATCACTGGTATAATATAGTCATCTAGGGGCATTTTCGTAATTTCACACTTTTCCTGAACACTGTCTCCTTCTATTGATAAACTGGTATCCTAGATTTTGGGCCTTCCTTGGTGTCATCATGGGCCTTTATATCAGGTTACCTGAGTTCATTCTATCTAGGCTTACTACTAAGTTCCATAATCGGATCACGGGTGTTCTCAAACTCCCGTCAAAATTCACTAATATGGGGATAACTTTTCATACATAACTTTTTTCGGGGTTCTGTCAAATTCATGATATTTGTTGTCATGGGGCACACCTTCCTATAACTTCTCCACTTATACCTAAAATTCATGTGATCTGATAAAATATCAGATAACTTTCAGACTATTGGATAAATATCTATTATCTGGGACCCTAATAAAATTTCTATATTATGCTAGATTAAGCAGCTTATCTTCCTCTATTTACTGATGAAATGTGAAACCAAAATACTTCCAGACAGTTCTAAGCCTTTTCTAGCTGAACTTTTCCATAAATACATTTTAGTCCCTGGCTTTTTTCTTATTTATATTTAGGTCCCTAAACTTTTGAAAATTATCCCTTTTAGCCCAACTTTTGTTTCTATTTTAACTTTTGGCCTTCAACCTTTTCTAATTTGCGTTTAGGTCCCTAAAATTTCCTTAATTCATAATCCCTTTCTTTCCTTTTTCAATCTGATACAGTTTATTCAAAAAAATTTATATCTATTTCACATAAATTGTACAGTTACATCAGGTAAGAAAATTGGGGATATGACATTTCTCTCCCCCTTAAAATAAATTTCGTCCTCTAAATTTACATTAAATACTCTAAGGAAATAATCCAGGATATGCTTCTCTCATCCTTTCCTCTACTTGCTAGGTAGGTTCATTTTCCATTATTCCCTTCCATACCACCTTAACTAGAGAGATATGCTTAATTCGCAACTGCTTGACCTTTTTATTTACAATTTGTACTGGTCCCACTTTATAGGTTAGGTCATCTCATAGTGCAACATCATCTTGCTCTATCACATGTGATGGATCTGGAACATACTTCTTTAACTGGGAAACATGGAATACATCATGGATCTTACTGAGATATGGAGGAAGAGCTAATTTGTAAGCCACCAATCCTACTCTTGTTAGGATCTAGAATAGCCCAATATATCTAGGATGCTGCTTCTTTACTTTGATCGATCGTCCGGCTCCTGTTATTGGAGTCAACTTAAGGAATACATGCTCTCATTCTTTAAACTCCAACGTCTTCCTTCTAATATCAGCATAACTCTTCTGCCTACTTTAAACTGTCAGCAATCTCTTTATAATCTTATCGATCTGTGCTGCTGTCTGGTCTACTATATAAGGACCAAACATCCTCCTCTTTCCAGCTTATTCTTGAAAATTGCTACAAGCTTATCCTGCTCCTGAGCTTCTTTTATTTTCTCCTCGATAAAAGCTTTAATCTATGTTCCTCCAAAAGAACTTTTTGCTGTTTAAATTTGATACAAAGGACTCCAGTCTTGAACATCTTCTATTAATTCTAGCTCTTTGATAATGAGACTTGCCACTTGCACCACCTTTCTACTTAAGGCATCAGTTACCATATTGGCTTTCCCTATATGGTACTTGATCTGAAAATCATAATCCTTCAGGAATTCCATCCATCTCTGCTACCTCATGTTCAATTCTTTCTGATCTCGCAGGCACTTCAGCCTTTTGTGGTCACATTATAGTTCTATGGTAGCTCTATATAAAAAATGTCTCCATATCTTGAGAGCATAAACTACCACTGCAAGCTCCAGATCATGAGTGGGATAATTCTCTTCATATGGCTTTAGTTGCCAAGAAGCATAGGCTACCACTCAACCCTACTACATCAGTACACACCCTAAGCTCTACTTACTAGTATCAGTATAGACTACACAAGTCTGAGTTGGGTGTGGAATAATCAGCGCAGGAGTTATGGTTACTCTCTACTTTAGTTCATGAAAACTAGCTTGACACTTCTTATCCCACTTGAACTATTGATTCTTTCTGGTCAGCTTGGTTATGGCAAAGCAATTCGAGAAAAGTCCTTAATAAATCTTTTGTAATACCCTGCTAAGCCCAGAAAACTTCTAATCTTTGTCACTGTCCTTGGTTGTTCCCACCTTAGCACTGCTTCAACTTTGCTAGGATCTACAGCTACCCCTTCATGGGATATGACATGACTGAGAAATTTGACTTCTTGCAGCCAAAACTCACATTTACTAAGCTTAGCATAGAGTCGCTTTTCTTTAAGAGTATTAAGAACAATTCTCAAATGCTCTTCATGCTCTGCTACAGATTTGGAGTACACCAGAATATCATCAATAAAGACCACAATGAATTGATCTAGATAAGGCTTGAAGATTCTGTTCATATAATCCATGAAGAGTGCAGGCGCATTTGTCAGACCAAAGGGCATTACTAGGAATTCAAAATAACCATAGCGAGTCCTGAACGCAGTCTTTGAAATATCATCTACTTTGATTCTAAGTTAATGATAACCTGATCTCAAATCAATTTTAGAGAATAAGCTTGCTCTAACCAACTGGTCTAGTAAATCATCAATTTGAGGAAGAGGGTATTTATTCTTAACTGTAATCTTATTCAATTCCTGATAGTCAATGTATAATCTAAGACTGCCATCTTTCTTCTTGACGAATAACACTACAGCAGCCCAGGAGAAATACTGGGCCGAATGAAACCCTTCTCTAGAAGTTCCTCAATCTGCTTCTTCAGCTCAATCATCTCGTTAAGAGCAATACGATTCGGGGCTTTGGATACTGGTATAACTCCAGGTACAATATCAATAGTGAACTCTACTTCTGGCTCTGGAGGCAATCCCTAAATCTGCTTTGGAAAGACTTTGAGAAATTCTTTGACTACTAGAATTGCTTCAATTCCTTCTTTTACTTTTGATTGAATAGAAAAGAAAACCATATATCCCTGACATCCTTTTTGTAGACATCTATCTGCCTGAGCCTCTATTAGCAAATTCAATTTCACTTATGGATTCACATTTGTAGCTTGTGGACAAACAACTAAAGTTTCATTCTTACAATCCAGCATTACATTGTTGGTAGACAACCGATTCAATCCAATTATGACAACAATCTCATGAAAGGGCATACATATTATATCTAGAGTAGTGCAACAACACTCATATTAAATGACACTATTTAGGCAGACATCTGATGTAACTACCTTAGCATTTATGGAATTGTCACACATATAACATAATGTAACTTGCTAATTGTAAGGCCTAACTGCTTAGAACATTCATAAGAAACAAATGAATAACTTGCACTTGAATCAAACATTGCAATTACAGAATGATTATTAAGATAGATGATACCTTGGATCATCTCAGGTGATCTCTGTACATCTTCCCTTGTTAATGCGAACACTTGCCCTTGAGTACATGGCCTCTGATCATTAGCTGCCTAGGGACAATTCCTGGAAAAATGTCCAGGCTTCTCGCATGTGTAATAGACGTCCTGCCCCATCAAACACGATCTACCTATATAACTATTCCCGCACTTATCACATGTTCTGAACCTCGGGGCTCTATTATTTATGTTGCCCTTGATATTTCCTCTAGCAGGCCTTCTGTTTGGTTGCCACTTCCTTTTTCTTTTCCTGTTATAGCCACTACCACTGGCTATATTTCTATTCTGGCTAGCTCTCTTAGGAACAACAGTCTCTTTGCTCATCGATCTTATCAGCATCCGATGATTCAGGATGTTCTCAATGATTCTACAGGCCTCTACTACTTTGTTAAACTGGTTGTACTATTGGGGAGTCATTTGTCTTTTAGAGTAATAGTCAGTCCCCTTATCATTCTCTCCATCATCCAACGTTCATCATCCACCTGTCGCAGATAAGTAGAATACTGAGAAAGACGGATGAACTTGGCCAAATACTCATCAAAAGATTCTTTTTCTCCTTGTCTCAGCACAAGGATTTCTGCTTCTCCTTTATCCTGTACTGACTGTGAGAAATACTTTTCATAAAATTGCTCAAGAAATACTTCCCATATAATAGAAATGTGTCTAGCTTGTAATACCAGCTCAGTGTTCTTCTATCATCTATCAGTATCTCTTTCTAGCTGGTAGATTGCTATTTGTGCTTTACTCTCAGACGGATAACCCAGTACTTTAAAGATCTTCTCCAATCTACTGATCCAATCCTCTACTTTTTGTACATCAAATGTCTACTGTCTCTCATGTTTATCTCAATGGCTCTATTGTCTGTTTAACCATTTTTTGTTCTGTATTAACTGTACAAGAAGACTCTAGTTGCCATAAATTCTTTACCGCTTCTGCTATGGCTGCTACTATGCCAGCATCCCTTTCCTGTTTGATCCTAGCCTGAGCTGCTCTTACTTCCTCAATCAACTTCTGTTGTTGCTCTAATCATTCTAAGATTAGCTGGTTAACATCTCCAGTATTCTGGGGTTTACCCGAAGAACTAGCTCTTCTTGTTCTTACCATTTTGTTTTACTATTGTAATAGGAAAGGAATACTATAATTAACATAATTCATATTTCATTCTAAACATAGCTTACATCAAGAGTTTAGCAGCATTACATAGACTTTTCATAACATACATACATGCACAATATTATCCCTAGTCATACGTTCATAGATTATAGTAGCATTCATAGATACAACTATTACATTATGTTTTCTCATAATAGATCCTAATGAACTCCCCTATCATATAGATCCAGTCATGAATATCCTCAAAGGGTTCCTCTTCAAAGTACTGATCTATACCTTCTCTCCAAGTTGCTATAAGGGGCAAGATATCATCTATGATATTAATCCAAGCTTATGAGGTAAGGGTACCTGGATCATAAGCTCAATAGGCCTCTCTTACCCTTGCTATGAAATTCATGTAAACTCTATAATCTTGATCTACTTCTCTTACCAGCATTCTTCCTATATCATAAAGTTATCTTGCTAACTCCACAGCTTTCTTGAAGTCCTCTTCATTCATATCCTCTCTAGGGGTTAACTCTATAACCTGGTGGTTATCCAGATGTATCTCTACCATTGGCTTCTTCTTTCTATTAGGACCAGGGATATCTGTATGGTCTGCTCTGTGACTAAGTTCAGGCATATCATCTGAATTGGGCACTTGACTTGGACCAGGGAGATCTATCTCAATAGCCTGACTATGTACAGGTTCTACAGTCCCGACAACATAGGAGTAGCCTTCCTCAACTTGTTCTTCCTGAGGGTCTCTCATCTTTATATCATCCATATATCTATATCTCCCTCTCCATTAGGGCCAACTACCTCAGGAGGTACCACATTAATAGGTGGGGCTAAAATAGGTTCCTTATCTGATGACTCATATATCCCATTTGATCCAACTGAAGAACTATCTAGCCTACCCAATTCTGATTCACTACTAGAATCATGGATGTGGATCACTAAAGGCAGTCCAAATTCTGGATCATATACCAATGCCTTAACCTCTTTTGGGTTTAACTCCAATCTATCTGAACTAAATACCTCAGGTATTGGATCCCCCTAGTTTATTGTGGTCTCTAAAGTCCTAGATTCACCCAACTTTACCTTGCAATAACTAACTTAATGTCAATTATGCAGATGTTTACTATGTATTAGTTTATAAATAATTTATTCAGAGCATTTCTTAAGCCAGAATCCATTGCTCTAATACAAAAATGTCATATCCTTACTTTTAACCTCAATTATACTTCATTAGAAGTTATTGGAACCAATTACATGATTATTTGCTTTGGAAACCTTCATTATCAAAAGAATTGCTCTCGAGTACTATTCACTTTACTGTTCATTTGATAATTCTAGAACATGTATCCTATTTTGAAAATTCATAATTAATTGTAAAAAAATTGAAATAATACGGTTATAATTCCTAATGAAAGCTCTTTCTTAGATATTTGAGGGAAAAATATGAAATTGATGTTTTCTAGTCCAAATGAAATCAGTTTATTCGTTGAAAATCACTGTTTATTTGGTAAAAATCTGGAAGTTTCAGTTTCTTTGCCTTAACTTTAAAAATTCATTTCTCTTTGGTTACTTATCCAAATGAATTGTGTTACCTATGGATTTTAAGCTCTTGATGTGTTCTTTATTCTCATAAAATTTCATAGAAAAACTCGTTCATTTGATATATAAAACCATGGAATGACATCGCTACCTCTAAACGCTTACTTCATCTCAATTCCAGATTTTAACTTCAACTTAGAAAATTCATAACAATTTGAATTCTTAACCAATTGAGGTGTTCTTGGTGTTCCTTTAAAGCTCTTATCTTAGCTATAATCATGCAAAATTTTAGATTAAAACTCGTTGGTTTAGGCATCATAATAATCATCACAAGGTCACAGCCTCATAATAGCACTACTTAAACATACACCATATATACTATCATATGCTTCCATAATGTCATGTAAGTATTGTAACTCATTATACAAACTCATCCATCTATGTTTACCCTTTTCCCATGTGAAGTTCCAGCACCTATAACATGGTTATGGATATGGAAGGAATGATATTTCATGGAAATCCCAGTAGCAAGTTACACAAAACATAATATCATGCATGATTAATTGGATGCTTAACATGTTATCATGAGATGGGAGCTACTTGATAATGGTACATAAGCAAACTCTAACATGCATATTATCATGAAATAAGTTGCAAGGAGTTGCAATCATTCATGCTTCATCATAGACATGATGACATAATCTTAAGTTCAACCAAACACCATAATCAACAAGCAAGGAAACAATTAAACAAACATGAAACTATAGTTAGGTATTTTTGCTACCTCTTAGCTATCTTTGTCAAGATCTTCTTGGGATTATTTCCTTAGAGTATGTAATATAAATTTAGAGGACGAAATTGATTTTAAGGGAGAGAGAATTGTCATATCCCCAATTTTCTTACCTGATGTAACTTTACAGTTTATGTGAAATGGATCTGAAATTCTTGGAATAAACTGTATCAGATTGAGAAAGGAAAGAAAGGGATTATGAACTAAGAAAATTTTAGGGACCTAAACGCAAAATAGAAAAGGTTGAAGGCCAAAAGTTAAAGTAGAAACAAAAGTTGGGCCAAAATAGGTAATTTCCAAAAGTTTAGGGACCTAAATGTAAATAAACAAAAAGTCAAGGACCTAAATGTAATTAAGAAAAAGTTTAGCCAGAAAAGACTTAGAACTACCTGGAAGTATTTCAGTTCTACATTTCATCAGTAAATAAAGGAAGATAAACTGGTTAATCTAGCATAATAGAGAAATTTTATTAGGGTCATACATAGTAGATATTTATCCGATAGTTTGAAAGTTATCTAAAAATTTAGCATATCACATGGATTTTAGGTATAAGTAAAAAAGTTACAGGAAGGTGTGCCCCATGACAACAGATATCATGAATCTGACAGAACCCCGAAAGAAGTTCTGTATGAAAAGTTATCCCCATATTAGTGAATTTTGACAGGAGTTTAAGAACACCTGTGATCTGATTATGGAACTTAGCAGTAAGTAAGCCTGGATAGAATGAACTCATATGACCTGATATACAGGCCCATGATGATGCCAAGGAAGGCCTAGAGAATGAACAGACTATGATGAATATGAATATGTTCAGGACCTTGAAACATCCAAGAAGATGGGAAGTGATTGACATAAAGGCTTCATAGTTGAAAATCTAGGGAGCAAGTGCAAAAGATCAAGAGAAAAACTTAAATGCAAAGTAGTGAACTTACCTCTTTATATGCTTGATGGGGTATGCTTATGTGTTGACATGTATATGATATTTGAATGATGTTGTGACATGATAAATGATGTTGAATTTATTGTGAATAATATGTTTTCCATGGCCATGCACTTTTATGCAAAAGTATATAGCATGATGTCATGTACTAATCAAAAAAAGTTTAATGAAATTACATGTCATGCATTAGCGTCCATCTTGCATATTTAAGTGGTAATGTTTGCTATGAATATTTCGTAGAATCTCACCCTCCCATAACCAACCATAATCAGTTTTTTCAAGATGGAAGAATCATGTTTGGAATATGAGCTAAGGAATGAAAGAGAAAGAGTACACAAGTCATGGCATGCATGTATTTTAGCCTTGTATGTAATGTTGTGTAATATGCCATTAGATGTAAAGAAAATGTATAAAAGAATTATGGTATAACCCCATGATGTATATGAAGGTATGAAAGGCAAAAGAAATGGTTTATGCATGCTAGAACAATTATTGAAAATAAAAGAAAGAAAACTGAAATGGTAAAAATGTAGGTCCTGGAGCAGTTTTGTTGTGGCTTCAGTTTGACCTAGCAAATGAATGAGTTAATTCACGAAATTTTATGATCAAGTAGTACACATCCATATTTATAAATTCATAGGTAATACATTTCATTTGGATGTGTATATCAAAAGAAATGAATTTCCAAAGTTAAGAGACAGAATCTGGAATTTCCAGAATATGCCATATGAATAGTAAAAAGTAACGATTTAACTGTATCAATTGGCAAGGTAAACATCCTGATTTATATTTTCCCTTAAAGATCTATGGAAGAGCTTCAATTAGAAATTTGGATTACCTCCATACAATTTTTCTATAATTTGTTATGAATTTTTAAAGTTGGACTGTAAATCTAGAAATTACCAAATGAAAAGTGCCCAAGAAGTAAGTTTTAAAATTTTAATTTTTGGGCTAATGTAATACTTCCACTAACCAAACATGCTTCCGAATACGTACTCTAAAGTGGTAAAAGTATGATGTTTCAAAAAGGCACTAATGGTTCAACTCTTTTACACATGCAATGCAGAAAAGATAGAGAATAATCAATGCAATCAGTCAGAGTTAGTCACGAAAGTTGCACAGCAGAAAATTTTCAATTAGTCACGACTAAAGTGTGTTTTAGTCACAACACAATATCATAGAGAGAATTAGTTGGGACTAAAGGTTTTAAATGTCAAGACTGGTTTTCGCAGAGTAGTCAATTTTCACAGGGAAGCAATCAGGTCACGGCACAAACAGTTTTTGGTCGTGACTTAAAGTCACAGAGTTTTTGTCGCGACTCAGGTGAGTTTGGGTCATGACTCACAGTCACAGAGAGAAACTCAGAAAAGTGCAGAATGCAATGCAAATTAAAAAATACTAAAAAAACTAAAATGCAAACAAAAATAAGAAAAATAACTCAGGTAGCTAGTGAAAATTAACAATCAATTAGTAGGGAACCAATTGGCTCCCCGGCAATGACGCCATTAATGAAGGCAGATTATCGTGGTCTGATCCATCAAAATAAAGTGTATTGCACCCAATATAATATAGTATAAGGCACAAACCTATCATTCTTCTTGAGGAGCCTTTTATGTGGAAACCTAGTAGATTGGATGTCAAAATCAATGAAAAACTTGAGCAAGAAAAAAATGGTTTTGGGGTTTTAGAGATTGATGCAATAAAAGTAGGGTGCAGAAAGGTAAATATTTTTGGATTTTTGATTAAAATGAAAACAAGTTGGTTTGTTTAAGAAATGTGTTAGGAAAGACTCTTGATGATGAAAACGTATCTATCCTTGCTCTCATGTTTACAATTGGAGTTTTGAAATCACTGAGTCTCAAAGAAAATCTCAATCGAATGATTGAGTCCAAAACCCTAATTTTCCTTAAACCCCTTTGATCAAAGCTGGTTTAAGAACTATTAGTGAACTGTCATAAACCACTTAGGTGTAAGTTGAATTTAGATGATAAAAATGTCCTCGAATGGTCATCAATCAAAAACCCTAGATTTCAAGCAATTGAATTAGTTAACAACGATTGCTGATAATAACCCAACTTTCTTAAAATTGAAACTAAAATATTCTATTAAAAAGAAAATGTTCAAATCATCTGAATTTGATTATAAAGTCTAATATGAGAATGATCAATCAATATTCAAAACTTACTCATAAGATAAAAACCCTAGATCTAGCAGCAATAATAACATAAGAAGATGCAAATTAGAACAGTAAAAATTCCCCATTTCAGTTCATGAGCTCAAGATATTAGATCTATCACTAAAAGACTAAAGGTTTAGCCTCTCATGACTCCTGCTATACTACAATCGTTGTTCAGATGAGATGCCATGAAGAAACAATAAGAAGATGGTAGATTGATGGTGTAGAGAGGTGGAGAAATATGTAGAACAATGGAAGACATGGAGAAAGTGATCAAAGAGCACTAGAGTACTGCTTCTTAGCCTTCTCAGGTCAAAAACTAGCCTCCCGGTTGACGGAAACCCCCTCCTTTTATTTCTGCATGACCTAATTCAAAACGTGCAATTTTAGTGATTTCGCATTTTAGTTGTGACCAGATCCATGTTTTGGTCATGACCTGTAAACACAGAGAGACTTTCAGAAGAATTAAGGTCATGACCAGCGGACTCTTTAGTCGCGACTAAAAGATGTAAGAGCATGATTTCACTTTCATTGACTTGTGTTTTTTTCCTGGTCCTTGATCTCTTCCAAAATACCTGCAATCTAACATAAAAGCTCACTGTAAATGTTTAAATTAGTAAATAACAGAATATATGCAGTTTGGAAGAGTTAATTTACAATTTTACCCTTTAGTTAGCACATTGCCACGTATAATCATATATTACCACAAAAGTACAATTTAAGGCATAAACTGGATGGTAAAGTTGTTATAAAACTCTTAAAAGTGTTACATAAACTATATACAAAATGTCTCTTATCACATACATATACATAACATACATCAATCACATATCAATCATGCTAAATAATTCTTAACTTCTCTTTATTCGTCTTCATCTCCTCTATCTCTAGAAGACCTGCTATGATTGGATTGATATGGAAGGGGTGAGATTTCTAGAGAAATCTCAGTAGTAAATGGTATTAAACATGTATACATTAATGCTTGGTATTAGTACTTGCTTGTGATTATGTCAACATAATGTAATGTGCGTGCTTCCATGTAACATATAAAATATAATTGGCCTAATTAATCATAGCATAGAGTTTCAACATTTACATATGAACAACATCAATCAAGCTATAACACCAACAACCATACATTCAACACATACAAGTTTAGGTAAGTTCACTACCTGATGTGTAGCCTTTCCTCTAGCTCTTAGCCTTTACTCTAATATTCCTTCTTTTCATAGGTCAGAGCCTATACCTAGTATAATAATATTTCATTATTATCCTATCCAATATAGCTATACTTAACTCATGCTTAACTTGAGGTAATACTCTTAATCTGACAATCTCCTAACTTTCTTTCTATCCACGGCTAACCTTATCAAGAGATAAATATTTCTCTATTATAACTATTAAATTCATAAGAACAATCCTATAATTTATTAGAATAGGTACTAGAATAAACTGCCTTATTCCTAAGCTTTCCAAGTTCCTAAACTCCTTGGATTGCTCCTAGTTCAACCAGAACTCCTTCTTTTTTCTTCCTTTCTTCATTTCTTTCTCTCTTTCTCTCTTCTTTCTCTTATTTTCTTGGTCTTGGCCATGTTGTGAAATGGCAAGGGAGTGAGGGCTCTATTTATAGGTAGAGGAAAGTAGATTGAATGGTCTAGATCAAATCTCGATGGACGGCTCAGATCACTTAACTTCCTCACCAAACCTTGCTTGCATCACCATAATGACATCATCATCCTCAATGACTCATCAAAGTGACATCATCAAGGGACACCTTACATGCTTAGGTGGTGCAATGGTGGGGACCTTGGGACACCTCACCAATTGACTTAGCGCTTCGAGAGAATTGTTGAGTTTTCCCATAATAAACTATTGAGATCGTGCCACGTGTCCTTAGCTTTTTCTTCTTTCCCTAAACTCATGCCATGTGGGGCCTTGTTGATCCTATAAGGATACCTTTCATGCCACCTCATGGTTTTGGATAAGTCTAAAACTCTATTTGATCACTTTCTCCAGTCTATATCTAAGCAGGTAATTATGCTTTATTGAAAATCACTAAAATATTATTTTAATGCCACTTAGACCCACATAACTCTTGGGCCACATTTTTGGACATTTTGGGATACCATCTTAGATCTCTAATCAAACTCAAACACTCTAGTGGCTCAATTCCCAAGAAATATCCCTTAGCAAATTGCCAAAAAGCCCTTAGTTCCTATTTAATAATTCTAAGGGTATTATTGTCTTTTTACACCTTTTTAGAGTATTTATTGACCCTATCACCCATCCAGATAACCTTCCTTGACTGTTTAACCTTAATCAAATGACCAAAATACCCTTCACTCATTCTTTAATTACTTTATAACATAGGGATATTTTTGTCATTTTGCACCTTTTTCTGGATATTTATGGACACTAGCCCCTTTATTCGATGAATTCATATCATGGACTTAGGTCTCACTTGGTGTCATCATAGGCCACTATGTGACATCATCTAAGCTCATTCAGTCATAACTTGCTTACTAATTAAGTTTCACAATAAGATATCGGGCGTTCACAAACTCCAGTTAAAATTCACTAAAATATGAATAACTTTTCCTACATAACTCCTTTTGGGGTTCTGTCAGTTTCCTAACCTCTGTCTTCACAAGACGCACCTTTCTATAACCTTTACTTATATCTGAGGTCTAAAAGATCTGATAAATATTCCAAATAACTTTAAGATTATCAGATAAATATTAGCTATCTGGACCTCTAATAAAATTTCTGTATCATGCTAGATTAACTAGTATAACTTTCTCTATTTATTAATGAATTTTAGGACTGAAATATTTTTGGGCAGTTCTAAGCCTTTTCTGATTCAACTTTCTATAATTACAATTTTGCCCTTGGAAACTTCTAGAAATTACATTTTAGTCCCTCAACTCTTCATAATTACACTTAATGGCCCACAACTTGTATTTACTTTCATTTTTGGCCTTAGAACTTTTAGACTTTCCAGTTTAGTCCATCTTTTTCTTCAAAATAACCATTATACCCTCAGGGACTTTCACTATTTATAATCTAATCCCTGAACTTTCATTATTTACAGTTTAGTCCTTAAACATATTTGTATACTTTTAAGACTTTTGCTCAACAGGGCCTGGTAACCTACCTCTTTCAGGCTACATACTCGGCTTTTAGGCCTAAAAATCAGGATATAACATATATTTAGAACACTTTTCCTATTAATCATTTTGACCGGAGCTATTTGTTTATCTTTTCTTATTTGTCTGGGTCTTTGTAGTGACCGTTATAGATTTCTTCATCCAGATCACCATTAAGTAATATTGTTTATAGATCCATATGATGTAACTCTAGGTTTAAATTGTTTACTATTGTTAGAATAAGTCTTATCAAATTGAAGCGCACAACAGTTGAAAAAGTATCCTTATAATCTATACCTTCATATTATGTATATCCCTTTGTAATCAATCGGACTTTGAATTTGTCAATTGATCCATCCACTTTTCTCTTAATTTGAAGAACCCACTTGTTCCTCACGGCTTCATGCCCTTTTGGCAGATCAATCAACTCCCAAATATGGTTTTTCATCATGAAGTATATTTCCTCTTTCATTGGATTTTTCTATTCCTCCTTAGCATGACATTCTAAGGCTTCATAAACAGAGCGGGATTCATTATCCCCTTATAGAGTAACTAAGAGTGCTTAGTCTTCCATTTGAAGTCGTCTCTTTTGAACATTTTCCCTATTACTCCTTCTGAATGGAGCTATTTGTTTATCTTTCTTATTTGTCTCAGTCTATGTGGTGACTGTTATAGATTTTTTCATCCGGATCACCATTCAGGAATACGGTTTTTACATCCATCTAATTTATTTCAGGTTTAAACAGTTTACTATTGCCATAATGAGTATTATCGAATTAAAGCACACAACAAATGAAAAAGTATCATCATAATCTATACCTTCCTATTGTGTATATCCCTTTGTAATCAATCTGGCTTTGAATTTGTTAATTAGTCCATCCACTTTTCTCTTGATTTTGAAAACCCACTTGCTCCCAATGGCTTTACGCCCTTTTGGCAGATCAACCAACTCCTAAACTTGGTTTTGTGTCATGGAATTCATTTCCTCTTTCATTGCTTTCTTCTATTCCTCCTTAATAGGACTGACTAAGGCTTCATGAATAGAGCGGGGTTTATCATCCCCTTTTTAGAGTAACTAAGAGTGATATGCCTTCTATTTAAAAGCGTCTAATTGGAACATTTTCTTGTTCATCCTTCTGACTAGAGCTATTTGTTTATCTTTTCTCATTTGTCTCAGTCTTTATGGTGACCATTATAGATTTCTTCATCTAGATCACCATTCAGTAATATTGTTTTTAGATCTATATGATGTAACTCTAGGTTTAAATTATTTACTATTACCAAAATAAGTCTTATCAAACTGAAGTGCATAACAGTTGAAAAAGTATCCTTATAATCTATACCTTCTTTTTGTGTATATCCCATTACAATCAATTGGGTTTTGAATTTGTCAATTGATCCATCCACTTTTCTCTTGATTTAAAGAACCCACTTGTTTCTTTTGGCTTCACGTCCTTTTGGCAGATCAACCAACTCCCAAACATGGTTTTTCATCATTAAGTCTATTTTATCTTTCATTGCTTTCTTCCATTCCTCCTTAGTAGAATCGTCCAAGGCTTCATGAACAGAGTGGAGTTTATCATCCCCTTTCTAGAGTAACTAAAAGTGTTGCACTTTCTATTTAAAAGCGTCTAATTGGAACACTTTTCCTATTCATCCTTTTAATTTGAGTTATTTGTTTATCTTACTTATTTGTCTCAATCTATGTTATAACTTTTATAGATTTTTTCATCTAGATCACCATTCAAGAATACGGTTTTTACATCCATATGATATTACTCTAGGTTTAAACTATTTACAATTGCCATAATAAGTATTATCTAATTGAAGTGCACAACACATGAAAAAGTGTCCTCATAATTTATACCTTCCTATTGTGTATATCCTTTTATAAACAATCAGACTTTGAATTTGTTAATTGATTATCCACTTTTCTCTTGATTTAAAGAATCCATTTGTTCCCCATGGCTTTATGCCCTTTTGGTATATCAACTAACTGCCAAACATGGTTTTTCATCATTAAGTCTATTTTCTCTTTCACTGCTTTCTTCCATTTCTCTTTAGCATGACCTTCCAAGGCTTCATAAACAGAGCCATGTTCATCATCCCCTTGTGAAGTAACTAGAAGTGCTTCACCTTCCATTTAAAAGTGTCTTTTTAGAACACTTTCTCGGTTACTCCTTCTTACTAGAGCTATTTGTTTATCTTTACTCATTTGTCTCGATCTTTCTGGTGACTGTTATAGATTTCTTCATCTAGATCACTATTTAAGAATGTGATTTTTA
The DNA here is from genome assembly GCA_037074615.1 of Leucaena leucocephala. NCBI lineage: Eukaryota > Viridiplantae > Streptophyta > Magnoliopsida > Fabales > Fabaceae > Leucaena > Leucaena leucocephala. The sequence goes on along the minus strand of CM073526.1, from coordinate 9,633,833 downwards.
CATGTATCTGATATAACTCCAAGCTTAAACTATTTACTATTGTCAGAATATGTCTTTTTGAATTGAAGCGCACAACAGATGAAAACGTGTCCTTATAATCTATATCTTCCTGTTGTGTATATCCCTTTGTAACCAATCAGGATTTGAATTTGTGAATTGATCCATCTACTTTTCTCTTGATTTTGAGAACCCACTTGTTCCCAATGGCTTTATGCCTTTTTGGCAGATTAATTAACTCCTAAACTTGGTTTTTCATCATTGAGTCTATCTCATCTTTCATTACTTTCTTCCATTCCTCCTTAGCAGAACCTTCTAAAGCTTCATAAATAGAGCGAGGTTCATCATCCTTACTTTGGAGTAACTAAGAGTGCTTTACCTTATATATAAAAGTGTCTATTTGGAACACTTTCCATGTTAATACTTCTGAGCAGAGCTATTTGTTTATCTTTTCTCATTTGTCTCAGTTTTGTGGTTACACTTATAGATTTCTTCATCTAAATCACCATTAAGGAATATGGTTTTTACATTTATTCGATGTAACTCCAAGTTTAAATAATTTACTGTTGCTAGAATACATCTTACCGAATTGAAGTGCACAACAGGTGAAAAAAATATCCTCATAATCTATATCTTCCTGTTATGTATATCCCTTTACAACCAATTGGGATTTGAATTTATCAATTAATGCATCCACTTTTCTCTAGATTTTTAGAACCTACTTGTTCCCAATGGCTTTTTATGCCCTTTTGGCAAATCAACCAACTCCTAAACTTGGCTTTTCATCTTTGAGTCCATTTCCTCTTTCATTTTTCCCTTCTATTCCTTTTTAGCAGGACCTTCCAAGGCTTTATGAATAGACCGGGGTTCATCATCCCTTTTTAGAGTAATTAAGAGTGCTTCACCATCTATTTAAAAGTGTATATTTGGAACACTTTCCCTGTTAATCCTTCTTACTAGAGCTATTTATTTATCTTTTCTCATTTGTCTAGGTGTTTGTGGTGATTATTATAAATTTCTTCATCCAGATCACCATTCAAAAATACAGTTTTTACATCAATTTGATGTAACCTAGGTTTAAACTATTTACTATTTCCAGAATAAGTCTTACCGAATTGAACAGCACAATAGTTAAAAAAGTATCCTTATAATCTATACCTTCTTGTTATGTATATCCCTATGCAACCAATCGAGCTTTGAATTTGTCAATTGATCTATCCACTTTTCTCTTGATTTTGAGAACCCACTTGTTCCCCACGTCCTTATGCCCTTTTGGTAGATCCACCAATTCCTAAACATGGTTTTTCATCATTAAGTTTATTTCCTCTTTCATCGTTTTCTTCCATTTCTCCTTAGCATGACCTTCCAAGGCTTTATAAATAGAGCAGGGTTCATAATCCCTTTATGGAGTAACTAAGAGTGCTTTGCCTTTCATTTGAAATTGTCTCTTTGGAACACCTTCTCTATTACACCTTTTGACCAGAGCTATTTTTTTATCTTTCTTATTTATTTCGGTCTATGTGATGACCGTTATATATTTCTTCATCTAGGTCACCATTCAGGAATACAATTTTTACACCCATCTGATGTAACTCCAAGTCTAAACTGTTTACTATTGCCAGAATAAATCTTATCGAATTGAAGAGCACATTAGGTGAAAAAGTATCCTCATAATTTATACATTCTATAGTGTATATCCCTTTGCAACCAATCAGGCTTTGAATTTGTCAATTGATCCATCTATTTTTCTCTTGATTTTAAGAACCCACTTGTTCCCTATGACTTCATGCCCTTTTGGTATATCCACTAACTCCAAACATGGTTTTTCATAATTAAGTTCATTTCCTCTTTTATTGCTTTCTTCCATTCCTCCTCAGCATGACCTTCCAAGGCTTTATAAATTGAGCGGGGTTCATTATCCCCTTATGGAGTAACTAAAAGTGCTTTGCCTTCTATTTGGAAATGTCTCTTTAGAATATTTTCCATGTTACTCCTTCTGACTAGAGCTATTTGTATATTTTTTCCTCATTTGTCTTGGTGTTTATTTTGACCGTTCTGAGCTCCCACTCAGATTGACATACCTAGAGGATTCTGGTCTATCAATCTCTTAGGCACATTGTTGTTCTTGAGTCTCATAAAGAGATACAGTGCGGTCAATATCTACCATACTGGGAAATTTTGTCTCAATAAATACAACATCTCTTGATTCTATTTCAGTCATTATCCCATATTCAATTTCACTTATGAATACATATCCTTTTGAGGGTTCACAGTACCTTATGAAAATACATTTCTTCCCTCTTGAACCCATTTTCCCATGTCTATGAGAATTGTCATGGATATAGGTTGCTGATCCCCAAGGGCTAAAGATTCTTAGATCTGGCTAGCATTTAATCTATAACTCATAGGGTGAGTAAATGACTGACTTTGAGGCTACATGGTTAAGTATGAAGGTTAGCATCACCCCAATGTGAAATTATAAGGTTTGCCTATGCCATCATAGACCTAACCATATCTAGAAGAGTTCTATTTCTTCTTTCGTTAACCCCATTCTATTAAGGTGTGCCAGGGATATTTAGTTGCCTAATAATCCCTTTTTTTTCTCATACCTATTTAAATTGATTTGAAGGTATCAACGACCTCAATCAATATGCAATGCCTTGATTTTATTGTCCATTTGATTCTTTACTTTGTTTATGTATCGTCTAAAGAACTCTAGTGCCTCATACTTATGTGAGATCAAATAGACATGACCATATCATGAAAAATTATCAATAAAGGCAATAAAATACCAAACTTCATGTCTCTCACACTTATTGGACCACAAATATCAGAATGGATTAATTGCAATAGATTGTCATCTCGTGTTCCCTTACCGAATGACAGGCAAAGCATTTAACCTTCTTTAGATCAACCTTTTCTTGCCGCCTTTCTTTCTTTTCTTGTATTGTTACTTGCCTTTCTTGGGTGGAAGACTACCTTTCTTTCCATTCTTCTGAAATTTCTTGCCCTTCTTAAATTCAGGCTTTGAATGGAAATGACTAGCATTTTCTATCAAATAGGTTTGTCTAGTGGCCTTATAAGCCTTAGCTACATCATTGAAAGTTATGATATTTTTATTGTAGGTCAAATTAATTGTCATGTGCTCCTAACTGGCAGGGAGTGACCTGATGACAACCTACATTTATTGCTTGTTAGATAGATTATGTCCAGTCTCCTTCAGTTTACAAATCATGTTGAACATCTATCTTAGATGTTGCCTTATAGGATTATTTAGCTTTAGCTTATAGGTATCTAATTTAATCATCAAACTTTTAAGCTTTGTAGTAAAAACTCCGCCAAACTTATCCTTTAGGGCAATCCACATAGCTTGTGCAGTTCTATGTATCTCAAATTAACAAAGCAATGTAGACACTCAAACAAAAAAAGATTAATAATGAATGAAAAGAAGGAAATGAAGGCTCAATGGAATGCACAATGGATTAGTGTTTATGGCTTGTGTATGGGTCAAATGGTGTAGAAATGAAAACCTTTATCATATTCAACATCATAAATGTAAATGTAATGTTTGACTCAGAGCTAAGACAAGTTCTAGAGAATGCAAACCACATGAATAATTACTCAATTTAGGAATTAAGGCTTGAGAATAACCTTCCAACAAGGGTTTGTAGCTAAATTGCTCATACATCCAAGTCTCAAACAACATTCACTATTCATAAGGCATTATGACATTTATCACAAAAAAGAACCCTCTATGATGATGATCAAAAGTATCAAAGCAATCACTCAAGAACATGTATGGATCTCGAGATTGCCAGTGAATATTTAGGTAATTCAGTTTCAATTTCCAAAATTTTCAAAAACTCAAGGATGGGAATAGTTTTCAAGAAAATTGTTTGATGCAAGAAGGTTGAAATAATAGGGAAATGATTTTACTTGCAAAAGTACAATGGTAGTTTCAAAAAGTCTTTTTATGCAGCATTGCATAAAACAAAGAGAAAGAAGATGAATATTTTCAAAATCAAACAGTTGTGCAAAAAACTAGTGTTGGTCGCGACCAAATTATATAGAGAGCACACGTCTGAACCTGAAGGATTTTTATCGCAACCAAACGTTCTTGTAGTTATGACAAAGAAACAATGTAAGTAACATTGTTTAGAAATCCATCTTTAGTTGCAACCAAAAACAACTTTAGTCGTGACCAATGAACATATAAACCACCAAACAAAAATTCTCAAAGCCAAAACATTTTAACATTCACAACCTCTTCAGGAAACATCAAAATATCTAAAATGAAGATCCAATTTTCAGTAATTCATCAATCAAAAGTTAAAGATTTGTGATGAAAGATTGGATTTTGACAAAAAAATTGAACAGAAAATGCGGTAGAAAATCACATATCAATCAATAGCAGTTTCACCTCTCCCCCACAATTAAACCTGACAGTGTCTTCAATGACAATGGGAAATACTCAATGCAATGTCAACATTTAAACTCACAATTACATTCCAATTGTACAAAGTAATTTGAGAAAAGCTAGGATGAAAGAATGAGTAAACAATAAATTCCAATTGAGTGTGTGGGTGATAATGACAAGAGTGATATAAAACAACACAGGGGTTTATTCAAGCAGAAAGAAACAAAAACTAATTACTACTCTATTGATTCATCCCTTTCACAACTCAATAAACCATCACATGCAAAATGATATCAAAAAACTATAAAGGCATATGAAAAGTAAAAGAGAAAGGCAAGGGATGACTTAGTCCATAGAGACTTTGTTAGTTCCTCGTAAAGTTTTAGGAGATGAAAATTATATTTAAAAATCTTGCTCGTTGCCTCCTCTTTCAACTCTATCATCCCAAAATCATATACTTTGATTACAGTGTAAGGCCTATCCTAGCTCGTTTTGAACTTTCCATGCTTAAATTTGAATCAAACTTGATACCTCAGTACCTTCTCACCTTCCTTGAAATACTTCGTCAGAATATTGGCTTTATTGATAAGTTTTATCTTCAACTTGTAAATTTCTGATCTATTGTAGGCATCTAATATCATTTCCTCTAGCTTTTGAAGTCGAAGAAGCTTTTGTGAACTAGATTCTTCTAGGTCTTCATTACAAGCTTTTATAGCCCAATAGGTTTTGTGCTCTAATTCCCCAGGCATATGACAAGCTCTCATAAACAGTTTGATATGGAGACATACCAAGAGTCATCTTGTAAGCAATTATGTAAGCCCATAAAGCATCATCCAATTGAAGACTCCAATCCCTATTAGTTAGTTTGATTATCTTCTCAAGGATATGTGATCTCTTTGTTGGACACCTCGACTAGTCCATTTGTTTGTGGGTAGTATGGGATAAAGACTTTATGGGTTACACCATACTATGCTAATAAGTTATGGATCAACTTATTGCAAAAATGGGTACCTTGATCACTGATTAATGCCTTTGATACTCCAAATCTGCTAAAGATATGAGATCATAGAAATTTAGAGATCGTTTATGCATTATCCTATCTTGTAAAGATGAATTTTGTCCATCTAGATAGATAATCTACAGCTAAAAGCTTATATGTGAAACTTGTAGAAGGTGAAAAAGGTCCTAATAATCAATCCCCTAGACATCAAAAGACCTCACACAAAAGAATTGGTTGTTGAGGCATCTCATGGTGCTTACTAATTCCCTCAAACCATTGGCATTTATCACATTCCTTACAAAACTCAAAGGAATTCATAAATAAGGTTGGCCAATAAAATCTTGATTCTAGGGCCACCACAAACCCGTGAATAGCATGCTTCTAGCACTTGTGTGGTGTCATTGTCAGGTACACACCTCTTTAGAATTTGATCAGAGCAAGTTTTCCATAGGTAAGGGTTATCTCATGTAATATTTGGATTCACTTTTGAGCTTCTAAACCTAAAACTTGGTGAAATGGGAAGGAATTAGTCCAGTTTCAAAGAAGTTAACTAAATGAGCATATTAAGGCCCTAAAATTAACAAAGCACATAGAGACTGATAGGGGAAAAGAATCACAAATAAGCTTATAACTGAGTACTCCATAGTCTTCAATGGTAGTTGGCTTAGATGGTTTGCTACATGGTTCATATTTCCAGCTCAATTTTTCACTTCAATATCAAACTCTTGTAGCAGCAACATCCAACTTAAGAGCCTTGGCTTCGATTGAGACTTATGGAACAAATACTTCATTGCTGCATGACCTATATGCATAATTACTTTAGAATTTATCAAATAAGCTATAAATTTATCCAAAACCACTACAATAACAAATAATTCCTTTACAGTTGTAATGTAATTAAGCTATATAACATGAAGTGTTTTTGAAGTAAGCAATCCCTTTAGACAAATTGCATTCCTTTTGACCTAACATGGCCCCTATAACAAAGTTGGAGCATGAGAGTTCAAAAGGAAGGTCCCATTTTGGTGAAGTGACAATAAGTGGAGAAACCAACTTACCCTTTAGATTTTCAAAAGCCTCCTTACACTCACGAGAGAAAACAAAATCCACATCTTTTTTTAGCAGTCTAAAAAGTGGTAAAGCAATTTTACTAAAAGCTTTTATGAACCTCCTATAAAAACCAACATGCCAAAAAACAACATTAATTCTTTCAAAGTAGTGGGATAAGGCAAAGTGGATATTACTTCAAACTTTGCTTTATCAATTTCAATTCCTTTGCTAGATATAAAGTGACCAAGTACTATTCCAGGTTAACCATGAAATGACACTTTTCAAAATTCAAAACAAACTTCTTCTCAATATATCTAGTAAGAACTTAATCTAAACTTTCAAATATTGATAAAATGAATTGCCATACACACTGCAGTCATCTATGAATACATCCATATATTTTCAATAAAATCAGAGCATATAGATAACATGCAACATGGGAACGTACTAGGAGCAATGCACAACCCAAAAGGCATTCTTTTGTATATATATGTACCAAATGGATAGGTAAATGTGATCTTTTATTGATCCCTAGGGTCTATAGGAATCTAAAAATATCTCGAGTACCCATCTAGAAAACAATAATGATTCTTCCCTGCCAACCTCTCAAGCATTTGGTCAATAAAAGGTAAGGGAACGTGGTCTTTTCTAGTAGACTCATTTAACTTCCTTTAGTTTATGCAAAGTTTCCATGAGTTCTGAATCCTAGTTGGAATTAACTCATTATTCTCATTCTAGACCATAGTGATTCCACTCTTCTTAGGCACTACCTGAACTAAACCAGTTATGCCCATTCACTATTAGATATAGCATAAATGATCCATGCCCTCAACAGTTTGTTATTTCTTTCCTAACTACATCAAAGATCAAAGGGTTTAATTTTCTTTAGGGCTATTTAATTGGTTTGGAATCCTTTGTCAACAAGCTTATATTTTTTTTATTTACAATTTAGTTCCTTCATCCAATTACATTCTAACATTTTCCTTCTCTAGGCTTCATTTACACTATATAGGAAAATTAGGGATATGACAGCTAACAACCATCTAAATACTTATTTATTTAAAATCACTTTTCATACAAAATATATTTTCTCTATAATCTTTTATCTATAAGCTAAATTAAATACACTCATAAATTAATTATAAGGAAAATCTTGTAAAAACCTCTCTTAAATTTTAAAATTGTAAATAAAATTTGTTTTTGATGCTTTAATAACTTTTTACTACATTTAATAAATAAATAATATTATAATTTTATAAAAAATTTTCATTTAGAATTTTGAAATTCAGCAACTTTTTTCTTTTCCTTTTCCTTGATTAGATTGATGAATAGTAATAAATTATTTTATTTTCCTTATCAAGGATCACCTTTGCTCCTCGACCCTGTTGCCACCCCGAGCCGCCTACGGCGCCGGGTTACTGTCTTCTCTCAGACCTGTTAAGTTCTTTATCTTGTTCCCTCATTCGACATCTTGGCACTTCAAAATCCTTTTGCAGTGATTTTTTCTATGTTGTTCCTTACTGTCGTTGTAAGGTAGTCAACTATTCTGTGCATCTTATTGCCAATGATATTTTTTTATCTTACTTATATTGGATCAGGGGGTCTATAGCCACCCGCCCTCTCCATGGCCACCTCTGTCCTCTCTGCCTGCGTGCGCCGTCGTCGACTCTCCTCCCTTTTCCCCATTTTATCGCAACTCGTTGATACTAAGCACCTTACACCGTCGCCAAACCCAACGCCGCCGCCGCTATCACGGCTTCCACCTCTATATGGTGCTTACAGACCTCACTATCGAATGCCCTTGAACTCTTTGACGGTTCTTGGTACTTTCTCGCGTGCCTTCTCGACTTCTTTTCCTGACGACGACTCAGAGCTTGGACATCTCGGTGATGACTTGAGTATTGATCCACTGGTTTTCCCTGAGCTTTCAAATGGAATTGAGCAAGTGGCGGCTGGTGTCACCGATGGCAACGACTTCATTTTACCTGTTCAAGCTGTGATCTCGATGCTTGATGGATTTCATGAACTCACTGGACTGCCATGGTTAGCCCTGCTGAAATCTGGTTATCTGTGGATAAAATTTCTAGTACGGGCTATGAAAATTAATTGATTTTATCAAATATTTTCGTGTCACAATTTTCTTTTTATATATTTTGTTTTATTAATGTTACCATTCGTTCTTCAATCCTTAAAATTTCGGGTTCTGATTCTATCATTGTTCAATGTTCTAACTTCAACATCTTATCGAATAACTGGTTCCCAGGTGGATGGTCATAGCTTCTTCTACCTTGGCTCTCAGAATCGTAATACTTCCAGTTCTATTTTTTCAACTTCATCAGATGGAAAGGATTGCCGAGTTTCTCCCTAGATGTAAGTAGCCAATATTCCACTTTATACTTTTATAGAACTGATTGCTCCTGATTAGCTTGCGACATCATATTGTATTGATGGGCTTACATTTTCTAGTCTTGCCCTTACTGTAAGTAGCGATCAGCATTTCCCCCTGCTTTATTGAATAGGGGCTAATCTTTTTGCATCTTAGTACCATTTACCAATTGTTGTAACAGTTGCCTAGCGGTAGTATAAACTGTGTATTTGCACATCATGCATGCAAGCCTCTTGATTTGGCTTCACTGTTCTCCACTCTGAAAGTGTTTTTTCTTTAATTTTATTATGACAATGAATTGAGTTTGAATGCTGATGGCCTTCAGATGTATATATAGCATTAGTGGAAAGATCTTTTTCTTTCCTCATATATTTGCAGTCTACTAAATTTATTATTTATTATTAATGTTTGTTTGACTCCATTTCTTAAAAGTGCCTCCTCCATTCCCACCACCTATTTCAAATAGGAGTTTTAAAGCCCAGTTTTCACTATTCGAGAAGGAGAGAAAAGCAATTGGATGCCCCTCACTTCTTTGGCAGCTGTCATTCTTGACTGTCCAGGTGATGTTTCTATTTTCAAAGGGAAAAATGTTATTGAATATTAAAAGGAAACTAATTTTCATTATGCCTATACCAACGCTCCAAATTAAAACACCAACCAATGCATTATGGGTTATCAATAACCCCACAAAAATTCGTTTGGTGTGAAATTTTAATATTTGGAACATGACAAATAGAGGAGATCTAAAGTCTCAAAATTACTGCTCCTCTTATCCTTAAAAAAGAGCTACTTAATTAATTTGAGTAAATTAAGGAAGCTACACTTAATTATAACAAATGTGACAAGATTTATCTAAATACTTGTGCAACATTAGATTATATATAAGTTTATTAGTTAGGTAAATTAGTTTGAGGAAAAATGATAAATATAAGAGATAAAGTAGATTGATGTCTTTTTTTGTTTTTGTTTGCTAAGCATAGATATCCTTATATACGAGGCAATCCTATTAAAGGCATTGTCAGACCCTGAATGCGGGCACCTCTCCCAATGGATATTTGAACCATGGTTTGCCACTTTGTGAGTGAATAGCCTTTTCCATTTGACCCAACCCCGGTTGGTTGGATTGAGATATTATATTTAGGACAAAAATTAACTTCCTAAGTAGCTCTTAAATTTAGGACTGGACGAGTAGACAATAAATGATCTTCCAGCATTTTGTATATAAAATTATAGAGATTCTTCGTATGATGATAACTCTGGTCTTCTGCAGCTCTTATTACAGCAAATTTCTACTTCATTTACATTAACAAATGATGATATGATTCCCTGATGCTGGACAATAGGGAAAAGAGGCAGGGAAATGAGATAATGAGAGAAAAATAGAAACAGGGATTTGAGGGATGCAAGAAACAGAGGGATTGTAAAGGGGTAAGAAAATAGAGGGCGATATAAACACTTCTAATGAATATTTGTCACATTTGTCTAAAATAAGCTACCAAATGGCTATACATAGGTTCCAAACTATTAAAAAGATAGAAAATACAAACAGAAGAAAAGCGTAGTAAATGACCCTATAAGTGGGAGGTTGTAGGTTTGATTCCACTTATAAGTTTAGACTATTAGTATTTGCCCTCTAAATTAGAAAAGAAAAGAAAAGAAAATGAAAAGCATAATTTAAATGAAGAAAGCAATTTAAAATATTAACTTCGGAGTAAAACTAGAAGATGAATACTGAAATCTTTCTAAATATAGCGATTAGGAAATTTATCTTATAAGATTGGTATGGATGATCATACTACTAAATTCTGCATAAGGACAGAATAAAGACTACTAAACAATATGGAATTATGGATGGTGGCATTGGTTGCGTATGGAAAGATTGGAAGTCTCAATTTTGTTAGGAGCACAAAGTTTTAGCCTCCATCCATAAAGATCTTGGCAGATATGTATTTAAAGGATGTTTTAGAAGATCATAATATATTGTATCATTCAGAAGAAAATAAAATGTAGAAGGATGAAGCAACAGGATTACAGTGCTAAATGACTCAAATTCATACTATTTTTATCCTTTTCACCTTTTTCTTTTTAATTCATCTACAGGTTCCATGTTTTTTCTTGTGGATGGTTAGCATACGGAGGATGTCACTGGATGATCACCCTGGTTTTGACTGTGTAAGGCTTAAAGACAAGAATACATGCTTTTTGTAATTTTCAAATATTGCTAAAAGAAAAAGTTATATGGTTGTGATGTCACTTTTGAGTGAGTCGCTATTATGATAATGTATAAACAACAATGATCCAATTCAATTGAAGAATGACATCTCATCTAGCATAAGTGATTAGACTTATTTTGAGAAATTGCTGGAGAGAAATTATATCTTCCTACTAAAGAGATGCATTGTATGTTTTGAGATTCAATTGGCGTTGAGGAATTTAGACATATGTTGCAGGGTGGAGCTTTATGGTTCCAAGATTTAGCAGCGCTTCCTCATGGTTGGTCAGGTTTCATCTTCCCTTCATTGATAGCTGTTTTGCACTTTGCTAATGTTCAGGTAATGGAATACTCTATCCATATGGATGAGCAACTTAACCTGAAAACTTATTAATCTATTTGTGTAAACTGATTTATCTGTTTACCTTATGTTCTAAATTAAATCTGTCATACATTTAACAGGAACTAGATCAATTGTGTTTGTAATTCTGTCATTCAGGGAATGATGCTAGCACCTTAGTGATCCATGGCTTACCTGGCACAAAGATTATATTATTTTTGCTTTCTTGTATTTTGAAATACTTAAAGAACTGCTAAGGTTTATTAATTTATCTTTCTGAAAAGTCTTTGGTATTGATTGGTCTGAATTCAACTATTGGCTTATCTGCTGCTCTCTTTAGGTTGTAAGGTGGAGGACATTTTTTTTAAACAGAAAAATAAATTCTTTTGGGCATATTTTTATCCCTAATTCGGTTCCTTTTTTCCCCTAAGGGCAAGAGTAAATTTGTGATATGTGCTAACTTTATATTTAATTGATTTTTCAGATATCGTTTCAGAGAAAATTGGTTGGAAAAGCAGGTGGCATTCTTGCCTTGCTAGCAGATGTGAGTACATGGAACTTGTATAGCATTTCCAGTGTTACTATTACATAACATTTCCTTGTCCAAAAATAGAGCTGATACCTGATTTTTTAGTTTGCAAACCACTAGATGAGTCTACCAAGTGTGTAGTTCTTCAATTCATAGAATAAAAAACAATATTTCCTGCAGTTCTTGATGACTGTCTTTGTTACTGCAGCTTTATCAGGGATATTTGAGGTTTCTTACAGTGCCCATATTTTTTATTGGGCTTGCTATTCCTCAGGTAAATTTGATATGTTGAGTTTGTGTTAGTAGGATATTGTTGTATAACATTTTTTTTTCTCTAATATATTTTGGCATTTTATTTGAAAAAAATGTTTAGATGTTAGTCAAAGCGCATCCTTTGGTTACCATTCTTTGGGCCTCGTAATGTGAATATCACCTAACAGAGTGACGGAACAATCCCAGCCAATATTATTCAATCACAAAGCTTCTCCACAGAGTATAGGTCTACTTGAGAATTACACACTAGAGAAAAAAGGAAAAAAACCATGCAGCCTATGCGTTAGTGGCACAGGAACTCTCCTAGTTGACAACAGTTTCCCCATACAATATACATCTCTCTCCCTCTAACCGTTCACGAGGAAATCCCCAAGCTACTCTCACATGGTTTGTGTTAGCTCATGGATTGAGTCTCTTCCTATAAGTTAACTTGGGCCCACATGCTCAACATTTTTCCCCATCAAGTGTAAGCTTGTCCTCACGGTAAAAAGAAGGAAACTGATTACAAATGGTGTCATAATCCTCCCAAGTGCTGTCAATGTTGGGTAAATGAGCCACTTGATGTGGAGTTCGATCTGGCCATTGGTGAGTTTACGATGTTTTAAAACAGATTCCGGATAAACATGTTGACCCATATCAGCAGTCAACACTGGAGGCAGAGAATGGGAAACCACTTCTGGAGATAATGATTTTTTCAGCTGGGAAATGTGGAAGACACGGGTGATCTTAGCATCTGGAGAAAGTTGTAATCAGTAAGCAACAGTACCCACTCAGTTGAGTGATAGGAAATATGAAATCGCAGACTGAATTTCTCATTAGGGTGCTTGGCTAGAGATTTATGTCTATAAGGCTGGAGCTGAAGACACACTTGTTCACCTGCTGCATAGTGAATGTCGCGGCTTTTCTTGTCGCCGTATTGCTTCATATACTGCTGTGAGTGTGCTTTAACTTATCTAGGATAGCGTTGCGAGTCTGAATCTGCTCATTAATTGCCTCAATGCCTGTCAATGGTTCCTGAAAGTGATAAAGAGTTGGAGGATCTTGTTGATAGAGAGCACGGAAAGTGGACATTCCAGTAGAGCAATTGTAATTGGTATTAAACCAATACTCAGAATACTCAGCCTAACAGAACCATTTAGACCATGTGTTTGGCTTGCCATTACAAAAATAGAGCAAATAAGTTTCTAAGCTATGGTTAACCACTTCAGTTTGAACATCACTTTGTGGATGTTAGCTAGAACTATAATTGAAGGCATACAACCTCCCTAATGAACAAGTCAGCAACATCACAAGCTGTATAGGAATGCTGAAGTGGTAAAAAATGAGCATATTTTGGGAGATGGTCTACCACCACAAGAATAGTATCATATTGTTCTGATTTTGGTAAACCAGAGATAAAATTGATAGAAATGTCAGTCCAAACACAATCCGGAATAGGCAAGTGCTGGAGCAAACTCGTTGGATTGAGTGCTAAGTGCTGACCCTAAAATAAGGGAATTTTCAGATATAGAAGATTTGCATTTATTGCCTTTATTCTAATATCTTTTTTGATTCCTGTATCTGATTATAATCCCTGAAATCATGGGATTATTGTTTTGTTTTAATGTTATGAAATCATAGGAATCCTAGGAGGTATCTTGCCATAATCATAGGGATCCTATTACTGAACTTGTATATATATATCATCCTCCATGATGAATAAAACAATGAATTCTGTCATTAAATTCTTCATGGTATCAGAGCAGAGATGATCTTGCTAAACAATGATAGCTTACACCCATTGGCACACAATACCAGTGCCGCAGGTGTCGAGTGCAAGCCTCCAAGTGCCATAGAAAAGGAAAAATTGGGTATTTTGATTGTACCACCGTGAAACCACCAATAATAGATCTAAGATACAGCATGTGACAGGCAGATGACTCGATGATTCAATCGTGGCTCATGAACTCGATGACTACATAGGTCAGTGCAACCTTCACGCTGTATAAATCCTCCCGAGCAATATGGGAAGCAGCGCGAGATATTTTTTTGCATTTAAAAATCGTGCTACAATCCTCGATATTGAAGCACACTTGGAGAAATTTCGACAGGGTAACTTCACCATCACAGAATATTGGTCCAAACTAGTTCCTTTGTGACACTAGCTGGACGAATATGACACACGCGAGTGGTCATGTGTCACAGATGCTCAGCTGTATGAGAAACTTAAGGAAGAAAGAAGAATTAACAAATTCTTGCTCGGTTTGCAACCATCATTTGATGAGATTAGGGGAAGGATTATGAACCGAAAAACTTTGCCCTCCCTAAGAGAGGTGTTCTTTATGGCTAAGCATGAAGAAAGCAGATAGCATCTTCCAACCCCACTACCACAGCCAGCTAATGAGAACAATCTAGAGGCTCTCTTCGTAAGAAAAGTGGAAAGTGGTGTGATCATTATCATAAATTAGGACACATTAGAGACAAATGTTGGAAGCTACACAGTAAACCACCTCATTTGAAGGGTAAAGGCCAAAATGAGGCAAATGCTCATGCTACTGTCTTTGACTCAAATATTGAACCTGATGAGAAATTGAGCAGAGAGGAACTCGAAGTTTTCAGAAAAATACTGAAACAACATGAGGCCAAAATCCATACTATAGCCGCGGGTAATATAACAGATACAGGTAATGCTATTTTAGCATTTCTGACCGAGCTTCATAATGATCAAATGTGGATTGTTGATTCTGGAGCTATTGATCATATATCTGGTAACATTAATCTTCTTCAAAATGTTAAACCTTGTGATATTCATGTTTATAAAAGTAGTAGATGGGAAATATATTAAAGTTTAGGGAATAGGAGAAGTTTGGTTGTTTGGTACTGTTATGCTCACTAATATCTTATATGCACTTGACTTGATGTGCAACTTGCTTTTTGTTAGTAAAGCTACCTTATCCAGGCGATGCCATATTGACTTCTCAACCACTCTTTGTTTATTTTTAGACTTGGAGTCGGAGAAGACGATTGGAACTACTAAAACTACTAAGCTACTAGAGGGGCTCTATTATGTGGACGAAAATTTTTCAAAACAGAACTCAAGACAAGTGACTAGCTATGCAGTTGACACACATGTTAAGTTTTTACATTAAGAAATTTTACTTGTCACCATAGGTTAGACTATCCAAATTTCGAATACATGCCCAGAATTTTCCCAAAGTATGAACAAAACTTCATCTTTTAATCTTTTAACTTTTGTGAAATCTACCAACTGTCTAAACATACTAAACATAACTTCAAACCCCATTCCTATGAATTCTCTCATCCCTTCTCTCTTGTACATAGTGATATTTGGGGACTTGCTCGTGCACCAACCCTCTCATGCAAAATGATTTGTCACCACCACTGGTGACCACACATGGTTTGCTTTGGTTACCCCTCATGAAAGAAAAATCTGACTACTGCTTGGTTACCTATGCCATCATGTTGACAAATAAGGTTCCAAAATATTATTGGGGAGATGCCATCCTTACTACTGCTTGCTTAATCAATAGGTTACCCTAAAAAACCCTCAGCTATTCCACCCCTTTTAACCTCCTCTCGAAAGCTTACCCGACTTCCTATCTCCTAAACCACCTGTATTGCTTATGTTCACAATGATAGCAGTGGAAAATTGGATCCACATGTAATAAAATGTATTTTCCTTGGGTATTCACCTACTCAAAAAGGATATAAATGATACTCCTATCCAAAAGAAATTCTACGCCACCATGAATGTCACTTTTGCTGAACACCTACCTTTTTACCCCAAAACACGTATTCAAGGAGAGAGCATGGAAGAATGGGTATTTACTAAGTACAATCCTGATGGCTCTCCAAACAAATACATGGTTCGGCTTGTAGCAAAAGGATACTCTCAAACCTATGGAATCGACTATCAAGAGACCTTTGCACCAGTGGCTAAATTAAACACTATCTAAATACTTATATCCCTAGCAACCAATCTGCATTGGATTCTACATAAAGTAGATGTGAAAAATGCATTTCTCAATGGAGACCTAGAGGAGGAAGTGTATATGGACATCCCAGAAGGACTCGTTGAATATAATACTCCGGGGCTGGCATGTAGACTCTACAATTCATTGTATGGACTAAAGCAGTCCCTAAGAGCTTGGTTCAAAAGATTTGCAAAGGTCATGAAGAGAGTTGGTTTCAATCAGTGTCAAGTGGATCACACATTGTTTGCGAAACACAACAAAGACAAGATAGCCATCCTTATTGTGTATTTTGATGATATCATCCTAACAGGGAGACATCGACAAACTGATGAGACTTAAGAAGTCACTAGAAAAGGAATTTGAAGTGAAAGACTTGGGAAGTTTAAGATATTTCTTAGGAATGGAAGTTGCAAGGTCTAAGAATGGAATTGCTGTATCCTAGAGGAAGTACACTTTGGACCCATGAAAGGAAACAAGGATGGTGGGAGCTAAGCTCATAGAAACATCAATGGAACCTGCTTGTAAACTCGACAATCAGAATGATGAAAAAGAAGAATATACAGCCAAAGATTAGAAGGAAAAGAAATCAGTGCTTGTGGATGTAGATAGATATAAAAGGCTTATGGGAAAACTTTTTGTACCTGTATCACACTCGCCCTGATATAAGTTATGCAATTGGTGTGGTGAGTCAGTTTACAAGTGAAGCAATGGATGAACATATGGAAGCAGTCTATAGAATCCTACACTATCTCAAAATGACACCAGGAAAGGGTATATATTTTGAAAAAAGGAAGTCACAAGAATTGATTGTATGCACGGATGCAAATCATGTAGGATTTCTACCAGACAGAAGATCCACCTGGGGGAATATAGTGCATGGAGGAGCAAGAAGCAAACTATTGTCTCTAGAAGTAGTGTAGAAGCTGAACTACGAGCAATAGCTCATGGTGTATCTGAAGGATTATGGATTTTCAAAATCCTGAAAGAGTTGGGCCTTGCATTAAACACTTTGATTCAAGTTAGAAGTGATAGCATGTCAGCCATAGCTATGGTCCAAAATCCTGTTCACCATGAAAGGACAAAACATGTTGACATAAACAAACATTTCATCAAAGAAAAGGCGGATGAAGGAATCCTTGAATTAATGCATGTTTCATCCTGACATCAAGTAGGGGACCTCTTCACTAAAGCCTTAGTGAGACTGCAATTTGAAGAACTTAGAGGCAAGTTGGTAATGAAGGATATCTATTCGCCAGCTTGAGGGGGAGTGTTGACGCTAAAATAAAAGAATTTCTAGATATAGAAGTGTTGATTGAGAGAGAAAATTGCTTATTTTATTGATATGTTGAATCCATATATATACACAATAGGGAACCCTAGACATTAATGATATAATATCATATCAGTATCATATCGTATCATATGTACTAATTACAGGATATTTACATATCGTATAATATCTCTACACTCCCCCTCAAGTTGGAGTATAGATATCAATCATATCTAACTTATTATAAAGATATTCAATCCGAACCCTATTTAGAGCTTTGGGAAGGAGATCGCCTAACTGATCACTGGATGTGTCCTGTCCTGTAAAGATAAAATTTTCCTTGAGTGTCTTGAATAAAATGGCAGTCGATCTCAATATGTTTCGTGCGTTCATGGAATACCGAATTAGAAGCTATGTGTAGGGTTGCTTTATTATCACACCACATTTTTGCTGGTAGACGTTTTAAGGCCAACCTCCTTCATTAACTGATATATGCAGACTATCTCGCATACAGATTTTGCCATGGCTCTGTATTCTGCTTTTGCACTCGATCGTGACACCGCATTCTATTTCTTGCTTCTCCAAGATACCAAATTTCCTCCTATAAATACACAGTATCCAGTAGTGGACCTTCTTGTAACCTTTGATCCACCATGATTGGCATAACAAAAACACTCAATATCCATATGACCATGATTCTTGTACAATCACCCACGACCTGGAGATCCCTTCAAATAATGTAACATATGTTCTAAGGCTTCTCACTGTCGAACAGTTAGAGAGACGATAAATTGGCTAAAGACACTCATTGGATAAGTGATATCAGGATGGGTAAATATAAGATAATTCAATTTTTCAATCAATCTGTTGTACCTCTCTGGGTTTTCAAACGGTGTGCTTTTAGCAGTTTCAACGGGATTGTCATATGGTATACTACCATCAGCATCAAGTAGAGGATTATAAACCATAGGGAAGTTAGTTGGGGCAGCTCCTAGTTTGCCAGTTTCTTTGAG
This sequence comes from Leucaena leucocephala, assembly GCA_037074615.1. Classification (NCBI taxonomy): domain Eukaryota; kingdom Viridiplantae; phylum Streptophyta; class Magnoliopsida; order Fabales; family Fabaceae; genus Leucaena; species Leucaena leucocephala. Next base: position 9,615,372 of record CM073526.1, on the reverse strand, counting down.
CAAATTAAGAACATATTTTCTCTGAGTCAATAAGATGCCTTTTTTGCTTCTCATAAGTTCAATTCCCAAGAAGTACTTTAATGAACCCAAATCCTTTGTCTGAAAATGGGAGTTAAGGAATGACTTGAGTGATGAGATCTCTGAGGTATCGTTCCCAGTAATCACAATGTCATCGACATACATAACTAGTAGAATTATGCTAGCACTTGTTCTCTGATAGAACACAGAATGATCACTTACTCTGGCATAAGCCAAAGTCTTTCATGACAGTATTAAATCTGTCAAACCATGCCCGAGGACTTTGCTTCAAGCCAGATAAAGATCTCTTAAGATGACACACTTTATCATGCTCCCCCTGAGCAACAAAATCGGGTGATTGCTCTATGTACACCTCTTTAAGAAGATCACCATGTAAGAAGGCATTTTCAATATCAAGTTGAGAAAGATTCCAACCATAAGTAGCGGCTAGAGAGATAAAGAGACGAATAGAGGAGAGCTTGGCCACGGGAGAAAAAGTCTCAGAGTAGTCAACACCATACTTCTGAGTATAGCCTTTAGTAACAAGGCGAGCCTTAAGACGTTCAAGGGTGCCATCAGCCTTAGTTTTAGGACTCAACACCTATTTACACCCAATAGGTTTCTTTCCCATTGACAAATCCACTAAGGACTACGTATCTGCACAATCAAGGGCCGCTATCTCCTCTTCTATAGCAGTATGCCAACTCGGGTGGGATAAGGCTACAAAAAAGGATTGAGGTACGGAAATAGTATCTAAAGAAGCAATAAAGGCACGAGAAGCAGAGGAGAGGCGGTCATATGAAACAAAAGAAGAAATAGGATAGGTACAAATGTGTTTACCTTTGTAGAGGGTAATGGGTAGATCAAGGGAGGGATCTGGATTAGGAACAGGAGGTAGCTTAGAGGTAGGGACCGATTGATGGAGAATGCCGTTTTGAAGCATAAAGGAGCAAAATGATTCAGAAAAATATTCTTTAGCATTATCACTGCATAAAGTATGGATAGAAGTATTGAATTGATTCTCAATTTTAGCAGTAAAGGCACAAAAATGAGAGAACAACTCAGAACGATTTTTCATTAAGTATAACTAAGTAGTACGGGATAATCATCAACAAATGTAACAGTACTTGAAACCAGCTTTGGACTCAAATGGAGACGGACCCCAAACATCGGAGTGCACTAACTCAAAATGAGACGAAGCTCGTTTATTGACTTGAGAAACTAATGGAAGATGATGATGTTTCGCAAACTAACATGACTCACAATCTAAGGACGACAAATGTTGAAACTGAGGATAAACTTTTTTTAAAGATGATAAAGACAAATGGCCCAAACGACAATGTGCTTCAAAAGGAGTGACACAAACGGCACAAGCCACCACGCGCGACCCCTGATCATCAAGAAAGTAATTACTGCCAGATTCGTAGCATCTACCAATAATCTTCGTCAAAAGATCCTATATCAAGCAATGATCAGGGAAAAGTGAGACTTAGTTTAATTGGCGAGTAAGTTTAGTAGCAGACAAAATGTTAAAAGCAAGATTAGGGACATTGAGCACATAGTCCAAATGAATAGAAGAGGTAGGTTCAACAGTGCCAGACCCAAGAACACAGGATTGAGAACCGTCCGCAATGGTGATGTTCGAAGGGTTGGCATAAGAATTGTAAGTAGAGAAGAGATAGCAGTTACTTGTCATGTGGTCAGTAGCACCAGAGTCTATGATCCCTTTGGAGGAAGAAGAGACAAGGGTAGTTGCTTCATTACCTATTGCAATAGCAGCACTAGCAGGAGGATTGTTAGACTTTAATTGAGCATATGTAGTATCAGAAATGGTAACCGTGTCATTAGTTGTTGTGGGCATATGTGGAGAATTCTGTTGATTCTGTTAGTTATGAAGTTTACGACATGTACATTTCGTATGACCTGACTCTTTACAATAGTAACAGATCACATCTTTCGACTCCTGATTAGAACCCCTTGGTGTGGGACCACGATGATTAGGTGGCCCACGAGTATTATTCTGACCACAACTGAGCAATGCGCTAGTAGGCACAGTGTTGATGAAGAGATTTGTTCAGATCTCAACACACAAGAGAAGGCTTCTTCAAGAGAGGGGAGATGGGCCCCAGATAAAATTTGAGAACGAGTAGCCGCATATCGAGACGGAAGTGCAATAAGAAAACTCATTGTAGTCATCTACTCTCAGTGAGACACATTGACCTTCTTCTCATCAAAAATAGGCATGAGGGCATTGAGCTCTTCATACATTCCTTTGAAATCCATAAAGAAGGTTGTAAGGGGATGATCATATGGCATCTCGGCGCGATGGAAAGATCTGTAAACCTCGTATATTCGAGAAATATTATTCTTGCCTGAGTATAAGAATGCAGAGTTGTCTATTAGTTTCTTGGCAAATTTACAGTGAGTAATAAAGGCATGATCTCACAATCAATAGAGCTACGAATTTGCAAGAGAACCCGTGCATTATCCCTTAACTATGACTTATGAGAGGGACCTTTCTGCTCTAGAGGATCATCGGTCAAGTGATCTTCCTTCTCAATACTTCGGAAATAAATACGAATAGATTTACTCTAATCTAGATAATTTCTTCGAGCTAATTTGTATTCTGATTACTGGAACCATCTCAGAAATTGTGGTAGACTTAGTTGCAGTCATCAAAACAGATTTAGTACTGAAAACGAAAGCAACCGGACAATGATTAACCAAAAGAACTAGAGTACCAAATTACCGTAGCTTCACTGGGAGCTTCGTAGGAACAAGTATTCAAACAAGTAGAGGAAGACTACTCTAGGGGTCAAATAAAATCATCTGAACGAACAAACGGATCTAGAATTAGAAACTGCAAATCTGTAGCTAGAAAATACGGATTAGAAACGAAAGACCTAGTATAGGATAGTCAAAACCAGGGCACGAAACTTCAGAGGTATGCTTAGTAAGGTGAGTCGATCCCAAAGGAGTGCAGCGTTGTCAGAAAAGGTCATCGGAGAAGGCCTCACACGCTGGCGAACTGGCGGTGGCGCGTGACAATAACGCTACTGAGATGGCAACGAAACTTCAGGGACACGTTGATCGGAGCCTTGTGACCTTCGTTGCCTGGCGCGTGTCATGATTCGTTGTCAGAAAGTGGGACTTCAGCGGGAAGTACAGTGCTGTCGGAAAACAGAGACCAGGACTCTAGAAAATAGACGCCAAAAACCAACTGGAGGTGAACCCATGTTTACTGTTTTGGTACCATGTTGATCCAGAGAGAAAATTGCTTATTTTATTGATATGTTGAATCCATATATATACACAACAGGGAACCCTAGACATTAATGATATAATATATTAGTATCATATCGTATCCTATGTACTAATGATAGGATATTCACATATCGTATAATATCTTTATAATATCTCTACAAGAAGATTTGTATTTATTGCCTTTATTCTAATATCTATTGATTCCTGTATGTAAGTGGGAAACATTATAATTGATTAGGAGAGATTGAGATTGATTTGGAAAGATTGTAGGAATTATAGGAATTAATTAGGAAGGATTATGAGGATTATATTTTGATTGTATTATTAATTTTTCCCTTGATTTATTCCCCGTGTATCATGCTCCTTTATTGCATATTCAAGTGTATATATATGTACTATAATACATGAAAGAAAATGCATAATAGAATTACCACAGTTGCTTTGTCTTGTCATTAGTATATATGCCTATCTTTAATATTCAAGATGGTATCAAAGTAGGCCGTGGGATCCCAAATATCGTCCTCTGCCGAAGTCGACTCCACCATGTCCGATGATGGTTTGCACTTGACAACCAAAGTTGCTGGCGTCGAAGGCTCCACAGTCATCATTGTCCCCGAACGCCTCACTGGTGAAAATGACCTAGAATGGGAGCAATCCATGTACCTCGCCCTTGATGGTCGTGATAGGCTAGCACTAATCCAGGGTGACCCTCCACTCACTAAAAGTGACAGTGTTCGTCGATGGTGGAAAACCGAGAACTCCTTGGTAGCATCATGGATTCTCATTGCAATGGTTCCAACTGTCTGTCGCAGCTTCATGTTCATCCTATCAGCATGAGAGATTTGGCAAGCAGTGAAAGAAGCCACGGCAAGCGTCCGACGGCTTCCCTGGTCTTCAATTTACGATCTCGCCTGTGGACTATTAAACAAGGTGACTGTCCTTTGAACTTGTATCACTTGGAGAAAACCACACTGTGGCAAGAGCTATTGTTTGAATTCTTGGTCGGAAAACACAGCTTATGAAGACATTCGTGTTCGCCTCCTAGTCGAACACCCTTGCCCTGTCTGCGAGGCCTTGGCTCTCATACGGGATGAGGAATCTAGGCGTCAAGTGATGCTTTATGCTCTTTCAGCTTCTTGGCTAGTAATGACGGAAGTTTCAGCCTTTGCTGCTTGGGGTCTAGAGCCCATAAAGGAGCGTTCAGTCTGTGAACATTGCCGAAAAACAGACCACACCAAGGAGAAGTGTTGGATCTTCATGGGAAACCAGTGGATTGGAGGCCCAGACAATGCAGGCCCAGAGGAAATGTGGCTGATGCAAACCATTCAGAGGACGCCTTAGGTATTATTAATGGGCCTCCTGTTCCAGCCCATATCAATACCATTGGAGCTCCAGCCCATGTCACAGCTATTGGAGCCCCAGCCCAAGTATCAGGTGGTGGATTACTTCTGTCAGCCCATGTCTCGGCCAGTAGGTTAATTAATTTTGCACAGGCCCAGGGTTTAGATCCATTAGCAATCATCTTAGACCACTTGGCAACCCTTGAAAAATAGTCTCATCAGTAACCAATTGCCATGGTGGTGCAACGAGGTAATCCTTTTAAAGCCTTTGCTATCACTAAAGGTAAGCATTCAAGGTCTCGTTGGATAGTTGATTTAGGTGCTTTCGATCACATGACTAATAGTGATTCACTTTTTTCCAAATATACCCCTGCAAAATCTTATCTCACAGTAAAAATTGCTGATCCCTCTAATTCTCCAATTGTTGGCAGTGGTACTATTAATATTTCTACGACACTGACACTATATAATGTTTTACATGTTCCAAAATTACAATGTAATTTATTATCTGTGAGTCAGTTGACTAGGGATGAAAGATGCTATGCTAAGTTTTTTGCTACACTTTTTTTAGGACCTGTTTACGGGGACGACGATTGGTGTTCCTAAGAAGCTTGATAGACTCTATTGCCTGAATGACTGTAATGATCTTGTATCTCATTTCTGTAATAAAGTGTCTCTACCTAAGACTAGTGAATTGGAGTTATGGCACAAGAGATTAGGACATCCCAACTTTCATTATATGTGTAAGATGTTTCCTTTAATTTGCTCAAATAAAATTTCACATTTTTCTTGTGATTCCTGTGAACTTGCTAAATATGTTCGCTCTCATTTCCCAAGTGTCCCCTATCGTCCATCTAGGCCCTTCTCTATCATTCATAGTGATTTGAGGGGACCATCACGAGTCCCGAATCACACCCAGTCAAAATGGTTCATGACCCTCATTGATGATCATACCCGTGTGAGTTGGGTTTTCCTCTTAAAGGATAAATCCAATGTGTACCATATTTTTGTGGATTTCTATCATATGGTTCGTACCCAATTTGATACAAAAATCCAGACACTTCATATTGACAATAGCACTGAATACTTTAACCACACATTAGCTACTTTCCTTAAACTCCACAGTATCAACCATAAAAGCTAATGTCCCTATAGTCCCCAATAGAATGGCATTATTGAACATAAAAATAGGCATCTCTTAGAAACTGTTAGGGCTCTTCTGTTTAGTAGCCATGTTCCCAGTTTTTATTGGTCTGATGCTATCCTTATGGCCACCTTCTTGATTAACCGAATGCCTTGTAAACCTTTGGCTTTTCAAAATCCTCTTCAGGTTCTCCACAATCACTATAACCTACCTTACCTGGAAAATAACCTTCCTCTCAGAATCTTTGGTTGCATTACCTTTGTTCATCTCCACCATACATCTAAACTTGACCCTAAAGCCGTCAAATGCATCTTCCTAGGACTTGCTAGCACTCAAGAAGGGTACAAGTGTTTTGATCCCCTGGCCAAGAAACTCTACATCACTTGTGATGTCACATTCCATGAAAACACTCTTTTTTATAACTCATCTTCGGTTCAGGGGGAGACTTGGAGTGAACCTCAAAAATCTCAAACTAACCTTGAACAACCACTAAGTCTCCACCAAGAACCTATCTATGATCTTGAAATACCAGTACAAGAAGCACTTGATGAACAAATTGTAGGACACACTAGTTCAGGGGGAGACACTAACAAGTGGGGTCAAGTCTATATCTGCAGAAACACAATAGGTAATGCCCCTCAAGTAGATGATGCACACCAAGAGTCTAAATTTGATGTAGATCCTGAGCAACTACAAGTACAAAGTGATTTTGACCTTGATCTTCCCATAGCAGTGAGAAAACAACGTACATTATGTACTAGGCACCCTATAGAAAGGTTTGTCTCTCATCAAGCCTTATCATCTGAATATCATGGTTTTATCTCTTACCTTGATCGACTTAAAATATCAGAGGATATAAATGAAGCTCTAGCAAGTCTTGAGTGGAGAAAAGTAGTAATAGAAGAAATGAAGGCTCTAGAAAGTAACGAAACATGGGATTTAGTTGAACTACCAGAAGGCAAGAAAGCAATAGGATGTAAATGGGTGTTCACTCCATAATACCTGGCTGATGGAACCCTTAACAAATACAAAGCAAGACTGGTGGCGAAAGGATTTACTTAAGTCTATGGCATGGATTATACTGAGACATTTGCACTAGTGGCCAAGTTAATCACCATCAGAATTCTACTATCTCTTGCTGCTAATCTAGACTGGCCTCTACATCATATGGATGTAAATAATGCATTCCTGAATGGAGAATTGAAGAAAGAAGTGTATATGAAGATGCCTCCAGAATTTCCTGGAAAGGACGAAGGTCAAGTGTGCAAACTGAAGAAGTCACTGTATGGTTTAAAATAATATCCTCGAGCATGGTTTGAGAGATTTACTAAAGTATTAAAAGGACAAGGCTATACATCGGGACAAAGTGATCACACTCTATTCTTCAGAGACGAGGAAGGAAAAATTGTAGTGTTAGCAGTTTATGCTGATGAAATCATTCTTACAGGTGACAATTCAACATAAATCATTAGAATTAAAAATGCACTCAATCGAGAGTTCCAAGTTAAGGACTTGGAAAAAATGAAATATTTTTTGGGCATGGAAATGGCTAGATGTGCAAAAGGAATCAGTATCACAAAAAAAATACATACTATAAGTATGTTGGGTTGCAAACCTAGTGATACTCCCATTCGGATTGACAAGATTAGTGATAATGAGGATTTGGGAAAAGATGTGAATATGGGACGGTACCGGCGTATGGTAGGAAAACTAATTTATCTATCACATACAAGGCCAGACATTGCTTATGCCGTCAGTATTGTGAGTCAACACTCTAATCATCCTAAGCTGAAGCATCTAAATGAAGTTTATAGAATCCTCAGATATCTGAAAGGATCACTTGGTTTGGGTCTTTTATTCAAGAAATCAGACAAGAGAAATGTAGAGATGTTTACGGATACTGATTGGACAGGTGATCAAGATGATAGGGGGTCAATATCGGGATATGTTACCTATGGTTGGGGGAATTTGGTCATGTGATGCAGTAAAAAGCAAAGTGTAGTGGCTAGAAGTAGCGTTGAAGCTGAGTTTCGAGCTATAGCTCTCGGGATATGTGAAGGTCTATGGGTAAAACGTATACTGGAAGAATTGAGAGTGCTAATAGAGCTACCTATTAGACTACGATAAGACAATATGGCCAGCTATTAATATGTCACACAATCTAATCTAATATAATAGAACAAAGCATGTGGAGATAGATAGACATTTTATTAGAGAAAAGATTGATGCTGGAACAATTGAATTGAAATGTATTCCCTCTAAAGAACAGACAGCAGATGTACTCATAAAGGTGACTAGAGACAAATTTGAATATTTCATTGGCAAGTTGGACATGATAAACATTTATGTTCTAACTTGAGGGCCCGTGTGGGAAATATTGTAATTGATTAGGAGAGATTGGGCTTGATTTGGAAAGATTGTAGGAATTATAGGAATTAATTAGGAAGGATTATGGGGATTATATTCTGATTGTATTATTAATTTTTCCCTTGATTTATTCCCCGTGTATCATGCTCCTTGATTGCATATTCAAGTGTATATATGTACCTGAATACATGAAAGAAAAGGCAGAACAGAATTACCTCAGTTGCTTCGTCTTGTCATTAGCATATCTGCCTATCTTCAATAAATCTTCAAGAGTAATTATAATCCCTGAAATCATGGATTATTGTTCTATTTTAATGTTTCGAAATCATAGGAGCAATCTTGCCATAATCTTAGGGATCCTACGCATGAACTGGTATCTATATATATCATCCTCCATGATGAATAAAACAATGAATTATGGCATCAAATTCTTCACTAAGTTCTTGTTCCTCTAGAAAACATCACACGCGGCATCATACTTCTGAATGTCCTCGTGCAGTCCATATCAGTAGAATAAAGCAGATAAAGTAGGTGAATCATGAAATTCACGCAATAAAGTAGGTATACAGGAGGAAGATTTAGGAATAACCAAGCTGCATTTATATAATAAATGACCACCTTTTTTTGGCCAAATAAATGACTACCTTTGAGTGTGTATCCTGGAAGTAGATGGACCAGTTGCCAATGACTGTATAATATGGGATAGTGTTATGACCCTCTTCTAAACAATAAGATATGAAGACTAACAACAAAAATAAACAAGAGATTGATAAATCTATTATGAGGGAAAACACATTACAACCAATGAAACACCATTCTGTTACACAAATAGACTGATACAGGAGGGGTAACAATTACAATTCAGATTACTATACGAAAGATAACGGGGAACAGAAGATACAAAACACAACACAGAAACTACTAACTTTCTAACACGAGAACATATTTGACAAACTTTCGAGAGGTTGGCACTCTTCACCCAAAGGCTAAGCCACAACTCAAAATTTTTCGCTTCATCCTTCTCAGCCAAAAGGGTGATTTATAGACCCCAAAAAGTGACCCTTACAGTCCCCAATTTAACCTTTTCATAGCCTTTGACCTCAGCCACTCTATAGCTAGCCTATTTCTTTATTTCTTTCATCAAAATAGTAAGTCAAAGTTCTGTCCAACAAAAGGTATCTTTCTCTTTTCATCTATTTTCCTAAGTTTCTAAAAGTGATCCGAACAGCTAGCAATGGGTCTTGCTGAATTTCAACATCCCAAGTAGGCAAATCAGAAGGTTGGAGCACTGAAATGGAATTAAGCTCCAGATTTTCCTCCCGTCTTGACATTGGATCAGCTGCCGAATTAATAGTTCTAGGTTTATATTGAATCTGAAAAGTATAACCCATTAACTTGGAAACCCATCCTTGTTGCGAATCAAGTATGGCTGCTCTAACAGAAATTTGAGAGCTTTCTGGCCCGCTTATGATAAAGGCCATCCCATAAGATAATAACACCATTTTCGAACAACAAAAACCATGGCTATTAATTCTCTTTCATATACTGAACACAGCTGCCGTTGGCCAGACAATGTGTGGTTATAATAAGCCATAGGACGTCCAGATTGCATGAGAACAATACCCAAACCAGGGCCTGAAGCATTTGTCTCCACCACAAATGGTTGGCAAAAATCTGGAAGAGCCAACACCGGAGTAGTAGTCATGGCCTCCTTCAACTTGTTGAAATTATTCTGTGCATCATCATTCCAGCAAAATGCACTCTTCTTGAGGTGGTCTGTAAGAGGAGCTGCAATGACGCCATAGTGGTGATCAAATTGGCAATAATACCCTGTTCAGCCTAGGAACCCATAGAAACTCTTCAACGTAGTAGGCCAAGACTGCATGCTTTCAATCTTAGCAGGATCAGCATGTACCCCATCCTTAGAAATTGTATGACCAAGGTATTCTAGCTGAGATTGGGCGGAAACACATTTTTTGATGTTAATAACCAAAAAGTTATGTTGTAACAGCTGTAATGTGAGCCTCATATGCTGTAAATGAGTGTTTCTATCACTACTGAAAATCAAGATGTCATCAAAGAAGACAAGAATGAAGTTGTCTAAATATTGTCTAAAGGGGCCATTCATGAGAGATTGAAAGGTAGAGGGGGCATTCATCAAACCAAAAGGGATGACCATGTATTCATAATGGCCATCTTGAGTATGAAATGCTGTTTTATGCGCTTCACCTTGCTTTATTGGAAAATGGTGGTAACTGGATTTTAAATCTAGTTTTGAAAAAAATCTAAGCTCCTCATATGATTGAGTACTAGATATCATGGGATTATAGATGAAGTTAATGATAAGACTGTTAGCATATTTTTAATAGTTATTAGTTTATTTTATTGTACAAATAATAGAGATATTATTTATAAATATCTCAGTTAGGATTTGTTTATTATTGAGTCAATACTAATTAGGATTTTCAATATTTAAATTAGATTATTTTAGTTTATCTTGAATAAATATTTAAATATTTGATAGAGCTATTAGGATTATTTTTAGTTATCTTAGTTTATCTTAAACTAAGATATTATGATTATCTTTAGATTGTTTTATTGTGACCTTTATCTATAAATAGGCTAGCTTCTCTAAAGCTAGTCATGGAGTGAATAATATTTAAGTTTGATTATTTGGGCTGGAGGTTCTCCTTGAGTATTGCCTAGTAAAAGGAAGTGGAGCGAGATCCTTTCTCTTAGAGGCTTTGGTAGTTGTATGAGTATGAGATCCCTCGTACCCTAATAGAGATTTCTCTTCAATCCTTATTAGTTTATGAAGTTAGATCCCGACTTCATAATTTAATAGAGACTTCTTTTCTCTATTTCTCTTTACATATTTCGTTTCCCAATAGTTGTTATCAGAGCTGTTCGATCAAAAGATGGCCAAGGTTTTAAAAGCCGAAGATTATTTTTAAATTTCTCCTCAGAAAAGCATTGTGCTTGACAGTGGGTCTCCAATCAGCCTGATGTGTGAAGCTTTGTAGCAGACTTCTATTCAGTCCATTCTTGTATTTGGATTCCACGTAACTTATTTAGGAGACCAAAAGAATAATTTCTTATACTTCAGCTTGAGGACAGGATGAATTTTCAAGGGGGTGGTATACCAAATGTTAGGAAACGAAATATGCAAAGAGAAAAAGAGAAGAGGAGTCTCTATTAAATTATGAAATCAAGATCTAACTTCATAAATTAATAAGGATGGAAGGGAAATTTCTATTAGGATATGAGTAAGGATCTTAAACTTATTAAATTAACAAAGCCTCTAATAAGAAAAATGGAGAAAGGATATTGCTCAACTTCCTTTTACTTAGCCAATATTCAAGGGGAATCTCCAAAAGCCCAAGTAATGAAATTCAAATATTATTCACTCTATGACTAGCTTTAGAGGAGCTAACCTATTTATACTCAAAGGTCATAATAAAATAATCTAAAGATAATTCTAATATCTTAGTTTAAGATAAATTTAGATAACTAAAAATAATCCTAATATCTCTAATCAAATATTTAAATATTTGATTCAAGATAAACTAAAATAATCTAATTTAAATATTGAAAATCCTGATTAATATTGATTCAATAATAAACAAATTCTAACTAAGATATTTATAAATAATATTTTTTTATTATTTGTAAAATACGATAAACTAATAACTCTTAGAAATATGCTAACAATTTGATCATTAACTTCATCCACAATCCCATGATATCTGGTAATCTATCATCCTAATTCATCAAGAAGCTCCTCAATTACTGATATATGAAATTTGTCTTGAATATTATTTAAGGCCCTGGAATCGACACGAAGTCACCAACTCCCATCCTTATTTTTAACCAAAAGGACAAGACTAGAGAAAGGACTTTTTCTTGTCTGAATAATTCCAACAGTTGACATTTTCTATACCAAACGCTCAATTTCTGTCTTCTGCTAGTGAGGGTACTGGTGGGGCCTTACAATGGGAGGTGTGGCACCCGGTTGCAAATTAATGGTATGTTCAATGGCATAGGACGGTGGTAAACCAGAAATTGGAGTTTGAACTGTAGGGAATTGAACGGTGGTAAACCAGAAATTGGAGTTTGAACTGTAGGGAACTATGCTAGTAGTTGCTGGACATCTCTATCAAATGGAGAATAAGAGAATTCAGTTATCTTTAGTTGTATTCTGTCTTGCTGTTGTAAAGGATAAAACATGAAAATTTCATTGATTTTCTATACATGGTTCAAATAGAGAAGAGCACTTTGCCCGGCATTGTTGGCATCAATCAATGTAAAATATAAAAGCTATATGGAACTATACTATTCACAAGTCGTGAATTGTGTGGCTCCTCTCAAAATTACTTTGTTATGCTCCCTGCCTCTTTTCATTTTATATTCCTTCAATCTTTCTCCACACGTTTTAACAAGGTTTAAATATAAAAACTATAGGAAAACTTTGAGAAACTTTTAATTTAATCTTCAATTACTACATCTTTCATATTTCCCATGCATCGCATGAGGTGAAAGATCTAGATTATGAGTTACAGTGCACTTCAGAACTCAGTAATTTCCTTCTGTAAATTTTACACGACATTTAATGGACAAGACATTATTGAAACTTCAATTTATTTTTTTTAATAACACAACTTGAGATTTATTATTGCAGAAAATGTAGAAATTTGATAATATAAACCAACATTTCCTTTACAAATTACTACCTCCTCTCTTTCCATGTGCTGAAAGTTGTAGTTTGTATTCTCCATTCTTGCAGGGGAGCCTGGTCTATTGGATTACAAATAGTTCTCTAAACATCGTTCAGGTCAGATGCCAAAGTTTATTTTTTCTTGGTTATCATGTAGTTTGATGCAATGCTCTGCAATTAGTCTTCAAGAATGTTTATCACATAAACTTTGCAGCAATTAATGCTGAGACATCCGGTCATCCTTGCCAAATTGGTGCTACAAGACAAAAGTAGTCAAAAAGTGGTTTCTGAGAGAGCTGGTACTCCCCAAATTGTTGTCTTGGATTCACAGGGTTTACAAGACAAGAACAGTCCTTTAACAGTTTCTGAGGAAACTAGTGTTTCTAAAATGACTCTTGATTCACCCGATAAGTGGTTTAAGATACCTGCCGAGAATTTATCTCCCAAAGAACTATCTGCTGTGAGTGGCTGAAAACACAATTGTACGTTTTATAAAGACCCTATTATGAATGAATCTCATACATTTATGGTTTCACCTGCTAACAGTTTTCAGTTCAAGTTCAAGCTGGTGGGGACAGAGATAGTGCCATTCTCTTACTAAAGTCAGTTATTCTTTCTCAAAGTTAGAAAATCTAGTTGAATGAGAAAAGAGTGGGAAAAAATTTATAAGTAAACCCCCAGTGATCGTTTTTAAGCTCTATATGTTGATTGATGCGGTTGTATTCATAACTTCCATCTGCAGATTGGCACTTGATAAGGATCCTGAATATGTAAGAGCTTTGGTTTTAATGGGGCAGCTTCTATTGCAGAAACAATCAAATGCTGAAGCTACTGAGTACTTAAAGCGTGCAATTTCAAAGGTGTTAATTTAGCTTTGCTCCGTTTTTCGGGAAAATAAAATTTCAAGTACTTTCTCATCTATAAAGTAAAATTTGATCTGATGTGCTTTGAAATTATTGTCAGAGACTTTAAGAATTATCATAGAACATTTTATCATCCATAGTACTTTTCATGGACAATATCTAGTAATTAGAAATCCTTGTTTGTGCATGTATGATGAAATATTTAACTTTTATCATTTGACTCCTTTTTTCTTTCTCTTCTATAAAATTCTTAGTTTCATTCCAATTTTTGAATTGTTTGCTTCCTTAATCATCTGTCGTTTCTTGGTTGTTCCCTAGCTTACGCTTGCTGGTCAGCCAACTGAAGTGGAGAATGTTGATCTTCTAATTCTTTCATCCCAATGGGCTGGTGTTGCCTGTGAACGTCAGGTGAAGTTCATACGCCAAATTTAGGTTTAAAGCTCTTAGCCAATTCTGGATCACGCTTGGATATGCAGATCATTGGACAGAATATTGAAAAACCTTGTGTAGAATGTCTATGTTACCTGAATGAAAATTGACCATTCATAAGAAAAGAAGAGAAATGGGGTGAAAATTCTGCCGATGGTATTGGGTTTCAAAACCTGCGGTCATCTGACTCTCCAGTGCATCAATAAATTAATAACCTAGAGCATGTTAAGGCTGTTTTTACCTAACCATTGGTTGGCATGGACAATTTTAGAAGCTTGTATATCACTTCGAAAGATTGCAAGGATTAAGTGCATTCTGATTTCTAGACAAATTTTTCTCTTGTGCAGGGAAAGAGGGTTGAAGGACTAGAACACTTCAAAAGAATTTCAAATATGGAAGAACCAGAAGATCCAGCTTGTAAAGCTCATTATTTTGATGGGTTACTATTGCTTGCGAGGTAAGGCTATAGGTAATTTCGGTGTTGAAACTTCAATGAAACACTGCCAATTCCTAGTTTACTGAATATGATTACTTGCGTATCCAGCACTCTATACGATGCCGGTCAAAAGGGTGAGGCTGCCAAGTATCTGCGTCTTGTTGTTGCTTATACACCTGCTTATCGTAAATACTTGGAAGCATGTGAGCAGGATGAAGATATTGCGAGCGATCTTGCTAACAGCAGAAGAGAATTATGATTTCTAGTTTTGCCTACCAATTCCCTTCCTTTTTTAAACAAATAAAAAGTAAAAAAAAAAACAAATTAGTTTGTTGGGTTCCAAAGATGTATGAGGGTCAAGATAGATAATATAAGCTAAAAGAGCATCTAGGATATACTTACAAATTACTCACCAATAAAATTTCATTATTAGCAGTAAGATTCAAATCCACATTTTTTTGTTGATGATCTAAGTTCTTGCTAATTGGACTTATGCTGGCTAACTTTGTTTTGATTGTTTTTTCCAAATATGTTAAATAAATCTTGTTAGCCATTAGATTCATTAGATTTACATATTTATTAAGCCTTTATTATGTTTTCGCAGGGCTTTGATTTATCAAAAAAAAAAAAAACATCTTTGCAGGAGGCTGAAGGTAGATGCATGTGACGTGCACTCGACATGTATCGTTCTATTTTTTTTTAATCATAAAACAATCTTCATGTTACATAAGAAAACTAATACTACGAGAAAAATAAGATAACTTAGCATAGAAACCTACCATAACAATACCTCAAAACATCCCTCCCATCAGGAGTTAGCAAACCCAAAAAATGAATACAGAGGAGGATCTGACAAAGGCATTCCAACATTGCAACACACTTATTGGTATAATAAAAACCCTTGTAGCTCATAACTTGGGTTAGGTTTAGTAGAAATGATTAGTCTCTTACAATATATGGCTAACAAAGGTTTTTTTTTTTATAAATAAATTTTTAAAAGAGGGTTAGGCTTACTTATTGTGTAAGAGTAAGGTAAAGTCTAGTTTCCTTTATTGGGTAGGGTGTGTTGTCAATTATTTTTAGGCGTAAATTTAGACGTCTAAAAGTTATAGTGACTCTCTAAATATTATGACTGGAATTACAATAAAGTAGTATTCTCTGTGAAGGCAAGGAAATGTTTAAATACTCTAGGGAGGTATTTGAATCCAATATGTGACTGTCTTGAACATGTGCCTATAACAAAAAACGAAGCCCGTTTGCCTTATCTCCCACAAGGATGCACTAATGAAACACGTTTGCTTGAACTTTAATAAACTTCTCTGCCCTCCCTGTGATCTTTCACTTCGGCGAACTAAATTTGCTTTTGATCAGTTATCTGTCCCTCTGCTTCACTGATATACCTATTAGGACTAACAAATATATTCCAGAAACAGAATTTTATGAAACAAACTCTCGTGATCCATTATTTTCTTACCATAGAAAACCGCATTCCTCACGTACCCATATAATACTCTTCTAATATTAATATAAGATATATTTTATTAATTTGATTGAATTAAGAAAAATAATTTAGTTAATATGTAATATTTTTCTAAATCACCTCAATCATCTTCTTTAATTCCTTTCTATTTTTACTTGATTATTGTTGAATAAGTTTTAATAGGGATAATTTAGGAAAAAATTGTTAAATATAGGAAATATATCTTATATTTAGAATTAAAATTAACTCTCCAATTAAATTCTATATTAAGTCCAATTAACCCTTAGCATAATCCATTTGCATCCCATTCTTGACATCAACATGCGTTAACCATTTGTTTTTAATTCAAATAAACCATCCTGCTCCATAGCATCACATTTAACCACCATGGGATATGCAACTAAAAAAGCTCTTCACGATTGGCATGTCAAAAAAAAAAAAAAGTGATCCATAGATTCTTCAAATATACCTCAAATGGAACAAACGAAGATGCCTGTCATATCATCTAGTAACATCTTCCCACTAAAATTACATAATTGAACATAGGCCACCACAAATACGGTAGTTGATTGGGTTATGTTTTTTTCGCAACCTACTTGCCATATGAGAAACAACCCTATCAAATATGAAGGCTTCAAAAATTTCCTTCCATAAACATATGACAATCCTTGTCATACTTTGAAAAGTTGGCCTTCCCTTTTAGTCAATATTTTTCTTCCCATTACTTGCTTCATAAAACTACCATTATATTAATCCACCAGTATCCAGAGATTCTTTGCCATCAAGGCATCATTCATTAATCGAAAGGATCTAAAACTTAAACCTCCCATCTGAATAGGCCTACATAGCTTATCTCACCTCTTAAAATACGTCTCCCTTCCACAGAAGAACCCCCGAAAAAATTACTGTAAAGAGATTCAACACGTACCAATCATTTATTAGGTAATTTGATACAAGATAACTGATAATTGAGAATAGAAGCAACGGTACAGTTGAATTTATTAACGTAAGCCTTTTCCTGCTTGAGAAAATGATTGCGCTCACAACTGCCTTTCTCTGTCCCTCCCTCATCAGTACATACTCTTATATATGAACCCCAATTGAGCTGAATACTTAATACATGCTTACTATTAGCTTTGAGTATTTCTACCGAAGACCAAGACATTTTAAACTAGATGCTCTCTCAAGCTAGGCCTTTAATGCGCTACTCTCTAACACTCTATAATGCCCAACCTCCCAATTGTTCTTTTTTTCCTTATTTCTTTTCATCATTAGGTTCTACATAAAAAAAAAGTAACATTTTGATATCTTATGGGCAAAAAATGACGCAGTTTCTGATTTCTTACGATTAAAAAAAAAACCCTAAAGTTGTGAAGTTTTGATTTTTTTTGGAAAAAACACAGAAAATTCAAAACTGTGACATTTTTTACCACTAAGATATCTAATAATAATAATAATATTTGGATGGTTGGGGCATTGTAAGGAATATTAGAGGCCACTAGTGTCACATCGCAATCTTTACACCTAAAAGCCCATAAAGTAGCCTAAAATGGGTAGACTACTAGGCCCTTTTAAGCAGAAGTCTTAGAAACATATATAGGGTTTTTAATTGACTAAACTGCAAATAGAGAAAATTCCTGGATACAAATATGTAAATAAAGTTAGGGACTCTAGAAGAGGCTCAAGGGCTCTTAAAATGAAAAGATGATAGTTACAGGCCTAAAGTTGACGTAGAGGCCTCAAAGTGATAAATTATGAGGTTGAGACCAAGCAGGGGTAAAACAGTACTTTCAAGAAGTTTCATGGCAAAAGGGATAAATATGAATATAAAAAGCACAAAAATTCTAGAAAATCTCAGAAAATGGGAAATGAGGTATAGAGCCCTTTTTATGAACATAAATGACAAAAATACCCCTAAAGTAACTTTAATAGAATTTTCAGTATAATGACTTAGTTTGATGTATTTATCTAGGAATAAATATTTGAGTGATGAGGAGGCCTGAAAAATGTACATAGAAATTGGGAATAAATAGTTAAGATACTAAAGACATTTATAAAATCAGTCTCATTCCCAAAAAGTTAACAGTATGAGTTGCAAGAGTATTGGAAGCTCATAATGCCAATGTGACATTTTACAGGAAATTCATAAAGATATAGCTAAAGGAAGAGTTATGGGCTAAGAAAATGTATGGAATTTTCCTATAATTAAAAGAAGATTATGGAGTAGACTGTAGATTTTTCTAAGCTCCAGAAGGTCGTTAAGAAATCTAACCAAGGACATTTTGATAATTTTTCAAGGGTCAGTAATTAAATTTATACCTAGTATAAGAATGTCAGAGGTAGGAAAAATATAGACAATGATTATAATGTCAGAGAACATATTATAGAATCTCACAAAAATTATATTCATAAAATAATATGATTTTTGGAAAATTTGACCGGGTCGGTCCCAGATTAGACTAGATTTTTCCAATCATCTTTTTCCCTATGTGAAAATGACACCTAGCATAAGTGATGTCAAGGGCTAGTTAGATGGCTAAATCTTAGCCATCCATTATAAGATTAGATCTTGGCCCTTGATCTAATCTCAATTTTTCAATAAATACCCCATCCAACTTATTTCGGTAGCCCTAATAACCTAGGAGAAAATCTTACAAAATTTCTATTCAACCCAAGCTCAAGCTTCCAAACTTCAAGTTAATCAAAGGTAATTTCTTCCTCTGATCTTGGATTATGTAGTAGGAAGATTTCTCTTGAGTTTGAATGGTTAAAATGTCATTTTTTCTCCTTGGGGACTACTAGACAAAAGCATATGCTACTGGAGGAAGATCAATTTTATGTTATGGATATTTTAGATAAGTTTAAACACGCTAGAATTAAGGGGATTAAGTTTGTGAAATCAATGCAACCTTCGAATTTCTTTTTTGGTACATGTTCTGCCACTGTACGAAAGTCTGAGAGGAGTTAGAATTTGATAATTTTGATGCTTCCAATGGGTTTAAAATAAAAAAAAATACATGTGGTTAAGTAGAGAAATAAGCATTGGAAGCATTGGAATAAAAATATGATTTTTAGAATTTTTAAGGATGCTCTTGGGTTCTGTCCATTCTTCAAGGAGTATGATTTTAAAAATTATAACCTCCATTAAGGAAAGTTAGTTTAGTGAATGAAATTCAATGTTCAGGGAAGTTATATTGTAATGAATGAATGGTAATGGAATATTAGGATTTGGTTGGTGTGCTTAAAGAGGGTAGCCACACATTAAAGAGATGTAAGAAGCAAGAGGTAATGATAAATGATAATGAAAGCATGGAGTAAGAGGTAGTAAATTTACCTACTTGTATGCTTATTTAATTTGCTTGAATGTTTTATATGACGTTTACATACTTTGATTTTGTGAAGTATGTATGACTAAGTGATACACTGTTTCTTTTTATACTATGGCCACATGTTATAATTAAGGGACATGGAAGTATGCAAGTTATCATTATGCAAGCATGATCATTAAGTGCACACATAATAATATCAAACATGTAGTTGTATATATTATATGGTTTTCATTTGCTACTGAGATTTCCTCATAAATCTCACCCCCTCCCTAATACAATTATAGCAGGAATTTCATGAGGAAGAAAACAAAGATGCATGAAGAAGAGATAGGAATTAGTTGCATGATTTATGTGTATACATATGTAAACTTAGTTGTTAGAATTCGTCATTGGAATGGTAACTTGTGAGGAGGCAGTAACATTTGAGTTATGTAACACCTTAATTTCATGTCTTAGGGACCATTTGGTAGCATTTAGAACCACTTATATGATCAATGAAGTCAAATTACACAATCTGGAATTTCACTCTAACGAGTTACTGTTCATTTGGCAAAACTCCAGACACGTGATCCAACTTCAAAAATTCATAACTAATCCTAGAAAAATTGAAATGAACTGGTTCAAATTGCTATATAAAGGTAACAAGCATTTTTAAAGGAAAATATGAATCTGACCAAACTCCAAACCAATCAATACAATATTGTTGTGGAAAATTACTGTTCATTTGGTCAGTTTCATAGTTTGCAGATTTGGTTCTCTAACTTTGAAAAATTCGTTCTCTTTGTACAAATATCGGAATGAGGCATTCTTGGTACCAAAAAGAATTTCAACATGTCTATTATCATACTATAAAATCTCATACATTTATTCAAAGGTTAACTATTTTCCTAAGTGTCAACAAAACATAACCAGAACTAAAATAAGTACTTAATACACAAATAACATATTTTCATAAAAAGTCTCATACAACAAAATATCTATGCATCATAACTTGTTCATTCTACTTCCTTGTTTCCATAAGATTGCCCTGCTATAATGTTTGTATAATGGAAGGGGTGAGATTTTGGGGGAAATCTCAGTAGCAAACGGAAACCAAACAGTGTATGCAACTCAATGCTTGATGTTAATATGTGTGCGCTTAATGATCATACTTGTATAATGATATCTTTACATGCTTCCATGTTCCTTAAATTATAACATATGACCATAGTATAAAAAGAAATAGAGTATCATTCAATCATACATGCTTCACATTATCAAAGTAAACATCCAACACATAAAACATCCAAGCAAGCAAAGCATACAAGTTAGGTAAGTTTACTACCTCTTACTCCTTGCTTTTCCATATCATTTTTCTTTACCTCTTGCTTCCTACTTCTCCTTGAGGTGTGACTACCCTCTTTGAGAACACCAACCAAATCCTAACATAACAACATACTCATTACAATATATTACTATCAAGTTATAAACTTCCTAAACCAATAAGTCTTAATGTTTCTTTAATTTGGGTTAATTACTTTGCCTTTCGAATTAAATTGTGCCTTGACCATATCCCACACAATTTTTCCCAAAGAATCAAAATATGAATTCAGAATTAACAAATTCCAACTCCTCCTTGGTGGACTGGTCAGAACCAAACTGTGGCAACAAGGGTTCTTTTTCAAAAGTCTCACTTTTGATTTTAATGCTTTCTACTCTTTTACCTTGGCTCAATCGTATACAATTTCTCCTTATGGACTCATTGGAAGCATCAAAATTATCAAAATCAACTTTTTTGGTACTGTTCCAGCACAGGCCTAAAAGTTTCACAAAGTGGAAAAATGGAAACTGCACAATTAATTCAAGCAATAACCAACAATCTAAGCTTGTCTAAATCTTAATTTCATGTCTCTAACTTCAATTTATTCTTTCTCCAATATTGTACAGTTCTGGACAGCATCACCTCATAGGGAATATCTCACTTTTCTTCCATTAAAATCCCAAGATCAAGCTCTTGAATTGAAGGAAACTAAGTTGGGATAGATTACTTACCTTAGTTTCTAGCTAACTTTACTTGGGTAGCTTGGATTTCCTCTTGTCTTTGCTTGGTTCTCACTTGGGCAGCACCTCCCTATTCCTTCTCTAACTTGACGAAAATGTGGTGGAAAATGGAGAGTATTTATAGACTTAAAGTAAGGCAAATGGATGGCTAGAATTGCTTTGGTTACTATTTAATCCAATGGTCCATAATCCACCTTGCACTTTGTGTTGCCTACCAAGTTGTGATGACATCATGGCTTACATCACCAAGACACCTTTCATGCTAGGTGGCACTATGGTGAAGCCCTTGGGACACCTTAGCTGCTGACTCAGCGCTTCTAAAGAATTCCATAATCTTATCTCGTAATAAACGACTGAGATTGTGCCACGTGTCCTTAGCTTTTTCTTGAGTTTTCTTATTTCCTTAAATTAGTGCCATGTGGCATCTTAGTGGGTCCCATGTGGACACATTTCATGCCACCTCATGGCTTATGGGCAAATCCAAAGCTTTATCTGATCAATTCCCCAGTTATAACTTTAACTGGATAATTATACTTTACTAAAAATCACTAAAATATTATTTTAACTCAAGTTAGACCCACATAATCTTTGGGCTACATTTTTTTGTACTTCTTGGAATGTCATCTTGGGTCTCTGATCAAGCTCTAGTACTCGAGTGGCTCAATTCCTAAGAAACTTTCCTTAAAAATTTACCAAAATGCCCTTGGTTCCTCTTTTCACATTTCAACAGAATATTTCTTGACCCAAGTAAACTATTCCTATAGCTCTCTTTGACCTTTTATCTTGGGTAAAATGACTAAAATGTCCTTCACTCATTTTTTAATTATTTTTATAATGCATGGGCATTTTTGTCATTTTGCACATTTTCTGAATATTTTTGGACACTGACCCCTTTAACTGTCATATTCTAAATTTTCCTTATCTGTATAGTACTGATAGTGGAAAGAGGTTTAGAAAGGATTATGACGAAGATCAGATGAGATAATAAAGGTTAGATAAGTCTTAAAGAAAGAGAAGGACCTAAACGCAAATTAGAAAAGGTTAAAGGCCAAAAGTTAAAGTAGAAATAAATATTGGGCCAAAAGTGATAATTTCTAAAAGTTTAGGGACCTAAATGTAATTAAACAAAAAGTCAGGGACATAAATATAATTATGGAAAAGTTCAGCTACAAAAGGCTTAGAATTGCCTGTAAGTATTTTAGTCTCACATTCCATCAGTAAACAGAGAAAGTCATGCTGGGTAATCTGTCATGAAACAGAAATTTTATTAGGGCTCTAGACAGCAAAAAATTATCTGATAGTCTAAAAGTTATCTAAATTTTTATCAGATTCTATGGACATCAGATATATATGAGGGAATTACAGGAAAGTGTGCCTTACAATGTCAGATGTTATGAATCTAACAAAACTCCAGAAGAAGTTCTGTATAAAAAGTTATTTACATATTAATGAATTTTGACAGGAGTTTGATAACACCCGTGATCCGATAATGGAACTTATCGGTATATGAGCTTAGATGAAATGAGACTAGATGACCTCACATATAGGCCCATGATGATGCCAAGAAGGGCCCAAAACCCAGGGTATAGTCCATTAGTAGAAGGGGCTAGTGTCTAGAAAAAATGCAAAATTACAAAAATGCCCCTGGATGCCCAGATTATACCAGAGTTGGATGAAGGGCATTTTGGTCACCTGGGACAGGCTAAAAATTTGACGCATGGTATAAATATGATTCGTTGAGCCCAAACACACCCTGAGGCAGTATAAAGAGGGGTAAAATGACGATTATGCCCTTAGGGTCAATATAGTATAAGAAAGGACACCAAGGGTATTTTGGTCATTTTCTAAGGAATGGATGGCAGATAAATACTCAGTATAACCATGTCAAGGGTATGAGAAGCCTAGACATTGATTTCTAGGATAGAATACATATCCTGGAATATTATATAAAAATTCAGAACAGAAAATAGTCCGGTTATTGTGAAACTGCTCCGATCGGTACCGGATTGGACTAGAATTTGTCCAGAAGCTTCTTGGCATGGTGAGCACGCCACATAACCCTCTTAGGTGTCCCATTAGCTATCCCACATGATGTCATAATTATTCTTTTATGAAAAAGTAAAATCCAAGATTAAATGTGGGCCTTTAGATCAAATCGTAACCAAATCAATCTTGGCCATTCATTTTTCTTGGATTTTGGCTATAAATACCCCCTCATTCTGCCCAAAACCGTGGCCTTGAGAACTATAGGGAAAATCTTGAAAATTTTCACTCAACCAAGAAAGAAGCACACAACTTGAAGCAAGAAGCAAGGTAATCATCTCCCTTGATCTTGAGCTTTGTTCTAGCAAGTTAGCTCATGGTTTTAAGGAGTTTTCATGCTATATTTCCCTTATGGTTGCTGCTGGAAGTGCTACTCATATGTGGTTAAAATATGAGTTTTATGTTATGGATAGTTTAGACAAGCTTAAACAAGCTAGAATCAAGTGGTATAAGCTTGAGAATTCAAGTATGTTTGGATTTAGGGTTTTGTGTTCTTGCTGGTACTATACGTGGTACTGTTCATATGATGGAATTTCATGATTTTGATGCTTCAAATGAGTTTAAAATGGAAATTTGTGTGGGGATAAAGTAAGAGAACAAGTATTGGAAGCATTGGAATCAAAATGTGAATTTTTGGAAAAAAGGGACCTTCAGTTCGGTTTGGTACTGTAGCAACTGAAGTGTTTTGATTTTGTAAATTCTGATTTCATATTTGGATTCTACATGAAAAATTATGTGGAAATGAACAATGGGAATTTATTTTGGAAAGATGGAAGTAAGAAACATAAAGTAGAGAAAGAAAGGGAGCTAGTGAAAACCTAGTCTTAGATTTGGTTTCAAGTTGAGTTGTAAGTTGATATTATGTTGTAATAGCTAGGTTTTGACATTTGTGAAGAAAGGAAAGCACTTCAAGAAGGTCTTGACCAAGATAGCTAAGAGGTAGCAAGGATACCTAACTATAACTCATGTTTGTTTAATTGTTTTGCTTGCTTGTTGATTTTGGTGTTTGGTTGAGCTTAAACTTATGTCATCATGTTATGATGAAGTATGAATGATTGCAACTCCTTGCAAGTTATGTCATGACAATATGCATGTTAGAGTTTGCTTATGTACCATTATGAAGTAGCTCCCATCATATGATAACATGTTAAGCATTCAATTATTCATATATGATATTATGGTTTGTGTAACTTGCTATTGGGATTTCCATGAAATCTCATTCCTTCCATATTCATAATCTTGTTATAGGTGTTAGAACTTCACATGGTAAAAGGGTAAACATGGATGAATGAGGTTGTATAATAGGTCACATGAGATATTTGACTTTATGGAAGCATATGATGGCATGTATGGTTGAATAGCGTATGATTCTGTAATTCTGTTTTGAGGCTGTGGTGAAGTGACGATGTTTATGATGCTTAAATCAACGAGTTTTAGTCTGAAACTTGGTATGATTAAATTTAATATAAAGAGCTTTAAATGGACACCAAGAAAGCATCATTTGGACAAGTATCTGAATTATTATGATTTTCCAAATTGGGCAGTAAGACCTGGAATTGAGATAAAATGAGTGCTAAGAGGCAGTGACATTCACGCATTGGTTTCATATATCAAATGAACGAGTTTTTCTATGAAATTTTATGAGCTTAAAGAGGATGTCTAAACCTTCAAATCCATAGGCAACACAGTTCATTTGGTTAAGTAACCATAGAGAAATGAATTTTTAAAGTTAAGGCAAAGAAACTAGAACTTCCAGATTTTACCAAATGAACAGTGATTTTTAACCAATAAACTGATTTTGTTTGAACAGGATAACCTCAATTTCATATTTTCCCTCAAATATTTATGAAAGAGCTTTCATTAGAAATTGGAACCACATTATTTCAATTTTTCTACAATTAATTATGAATTTTCAAAGTAGGGTACATGTTCTGGAATTACCAAATGAACAGTAACAGTGAACAGTACCAGAGAGCAAATCTTTTGAAAATTGACATTTTCAAAGCAAATAATCATGTAATTGGTTCCAATCACTTCTAATGAAGTATAATTGAAGTTAAAAGTAAGGATGTGACATTAACTGTTGAACTGATATCATGGGTTTGGGCCTCACTTGGCATCATTATGGGCCTCTTGTGATGTCATTTGGGCTCATTCAGTCCTAGTTTGCTTACTGCTTAAGTTTCATAATTGAATATTAGGTGTCCACAAACTCTAGTCAAAATTCACTAAAACGTGAATAACTTTTCCTACATAACTCCTTTCGGGGTTCTGTCAGTTCCCATTCCTTTGGCTTCATAGGACGCACCTTCTTATAACTTCTTATTTATATCTGAGGTACAAAATATAACATCCTTACTTTTATATATCTTAGAGACCATTCAGTAGCATTTAGAACCACTTACAAGATCTTGTAAGTCTATTAGCCAAATCTAAAATTTTACTCTTCCTTGGGTTATTGTTCATATGGTATTCCAGATTTCGCAATAAACTTCAAAAAATCATAATTAATTCTAGAAAAATTGAAATGAAGTGGTTCAAAAAGCTATGTGAAGAAAACATCTTGAAATAATTTCCAAACCAAATGATGTGTCAATCAATACAGTTTATTGGCCAAGTTTACTGTTCATTTGGTAAAAAATTCTGAAAAAAAATTCTAGTCCTTTACTTTGGAAAATTAGTTCTTTGTACAGACATCCAAATAAAGCGTTCTTGGTGTCAAAATAAATCTTGGCATGTCAAATAAATGTTTGTAAAATTTTGTACATTTATTCCATCATTTACTATTTTTCTTTATATCATGACCATCACTACTTACATTGGTCATACATCAACATTACACATTTACATAACATATATACCATCCAATCCCTAGCTTTTCTTCATGCTTCATCATCCTCTGTCATTATTCACAAACCTGTGGGATTGGGTTTACATGAAAAGGAATGAGATTTATGGGGATATCTCAGTAGCAAACATTACTAAGTAATGCATACATTAATGTAGATACTTTATGCTTGCTTGTGAAAGTGTTAACATTGTGTAATGTGCATGCTTCCATGTAATATATGAAATACAATTGGCCAAAGTAATCATAGAAACAGGGCTTCATACATAAGCACATATGGAACATAATTCAACAAAGTCATAGCATATTCAAGCATAACATTTAATGCATACAAGTTTAGGATAAGTTTACTACCTCATAATTGACTTCTTTCACTTCATCTTGTTTCTTTCTTCGCACACCTCTTGGACATGTGACTGCCTCTTTTGAAGCAAACCAACCAATTCCTAACATCACATAACCATTTATCCATTACCATCCAACTTCCTTGAGTATTAAACTTACTTTAACTAACATAACTTTCTCTTGATCATTAACCTCACTAACTTTCCTTAATCTTAACTAATGGACTTGGCCTTTGAATCAATTGATGTCTTGACTTTACCATACACAATTTCATCTTTTGAATCCATCTATGAGCTTAGAATAATGAAATTCTAGCTCCTTCATGGCCTGCGGTACAGAACTGAAATATGCATACAATTCTTTCAAAAATTCTCATTTTGATTCTAATACTTCCCATACTTGTTTCTCGACTTTACTCTACACAACTTTTCATTTTAAAACCAATGGAAGCATCAAAATCATGAAATTCTAATCACTATTCATGCAAGAGAACAATAACCGTGAAGAATTTCAAAACTACAATCTTGGAATTTCAATGCTTCCAAGGTTCAAAACATTGCCAATCCTACACAAAATCATCATATAAATTCAATGGAAGCATTAGATCATTGAAATTCCAGTTCCTTCCCTCATGAACAGTACAGACCGAATAGGTTCAACCATAGCAAAGTCAAGAATATCAAGTTGATTCAACAACCAACCACTTAACTAGCTTATTTAAGCTTCAATCATATGTCTCTAACTTTAATTTCTTTTCCCTTTCATCTAAGGTTTTTGGGCAGCACAAAACCTTAGAGAAAACTCAACTTTTCTCCCATGAAAACCCTAAGTTCAAGCTCCTAAATCAAAAGAAAATAAGCTAGGATAGATTGCTTACTTTTAATCTCTAGCTTTCTTGAACTTTGGAACCTTGAATCTTCTTTGTCTTGGCTTGACTTTCCATTTTGTAAGAGTTTTCCCAAGGTATCACAAGCTCACAGTTTTGGGCAGAATTTGAGGGGTATTTATAGAAAAATTCAAGGAAAATCAATGGCTAAGATTATTTTGTGCACTATTTGATCTAAAGGCCCACATTTAATCTTGATTTAACTTTTTCTAAAAATTATAATTATGACATCATCCATGACATCACAAGGGACAACTCAAGGGATACCTTATGGGGTATGTGGCGAAATTATCATGTAAGGAAGCCTCTGAAAAAATTATAGTCCAATCCGGTACCAATTAGAGCAGTTTCACAAAAATCAGACTGTTTTATGTTCCTAATTATTTTATAATATACCAAGATATGTATTCTATCCTAGAAATCAATGTCTAGGCTTCTCATACCATTGAAATTGTTATACTGAGTATTTATCTACCATCCATCCCTTGGGAAATGACCAAAATATTCTTGGTGTCATTTCTTGCACTATATTAATCTTAAGGGCATAATTGTCATTTCACCCCTCTTTGTACTGCCTCAGGGCATACACTGGATCTAAATAATCATATTTATACTATATGCCACATTTTTAGCCTATCTCAGATGACCAAAATGCCCTCCATCTATCACTGGTACAATATGGGCATCCAAGGGCATTTTTGTAATTTCACACTTTTTCTGGACACTGGCCCCTTTTACTAAAGAACTGGTACCCTGTGTTTTGGGCCTTCCTTAGGGTCATGGGCCTATATATGAGGTCATATGATTTCATTCTATCTAGGCTTACATACCGATAAGTTCCATTATCAGATCACCGGTGTTATCAAACTCGCGTCAAAATTTACTAATATGTGAATAACTTTTTATACAGAACTTCTTCCAGGGTTCTGTCAGATCCAAGACATCTAACATTGTATGGCACACTTTCTTGTAATTTCCCAAGTTATATCTGAAGTCCATAAAATTTGATAAAATTTTAGATAACTTTCAGACTATAAGATAAACATCTGCTGTCTGGAGCCCTAATAAAATTTCTGCATCATGCTAGATTGACCAACGTATCTTCCTCTATTTATTGATGGAATATGGGACTGAAATACTTCTGGGAAGTTCTAACCCTTTTTGGGCTGACCTTTCCATAATTACATTTAGGTCCCTGACTTTTTGCTTAATTACATTTAGGTCCCTAAACTTTTGAAAATTACCACTTTTTGCCCAAATCTTGTTTCTACTTTAACTTTTGGCCTTTAAACTTTTCTAATTTTTGTTTAGGTCCCTTTCTTCCTTCAAGACTCATTTAACCTCTATTATTTCTTTTGATCATCATCATAATCCTTTCCAAACCTCTTTCCTCTATCAGTATTATACAGATAGGGAAAAATTAGGATATGACATTTCTAGATGTGATACATAGGCATTCATATTTGCAATTTTTGTTTCCTACTATTCCATTTGATTATCCAAGGCAGCAAACCTTGACTCTGTCATTGCTTGATTGTTCTCCACAGTAGATCTCAAGTCCTTGAAGTTAGAGCAGAAGTTTATGTTGATGGAGTTTATATTTAAATTCATCATATTAATGCTCTTCATTATCTCAGATATTCCATCATCCTTTGTAGTAGAGGGTACTTCCATAGCTCTAGAAGATTCAGCCACTTGTCTATCATTGTTGAATATGTTCTGCCTAAAATTCCTGTCTCTACCTCTATCCCTCCATCTAAAATTAGGATGATCTCTCCATCCTTCATTATATGTGTTAGAGTATGGATTCCTTTGTGGATATTGGTTTAGTTTTCCTTGATAGATAGTTGATACACCTACACAATGTGTAGGACAATTGACAGTGATGTGCATAGGAGAATAACAAAGTTGATAGCTAAGAGCAACAAGAACTTGAGAGTATGGACTTTGAATATGTGAATTTCCTAACTGAGCAGCAAGGTTGTTGATCTGAGCATTCATGGTAGCAACTTGAGAAGATAAACTAGTATGATCTTGAGAAGGCCTCACAGATACCTCATAGACTTGCCTAGCATCACATCCCCCATACTATTGGTCATTACTTACTATTTTCTCAATCAAGTTCCATGCTTCATCTGGAGTTAAATCATCAATGGAGGCTCCAACAACTGTATCTAAATTCTTTTTGCATGCATAGCGCAATCCTGAACGGAAATACTGCACCAAATGCTCAGTTAGAATCTAGTGGTATGGATATTTAGATAGCAGCTCTTGAAATCTTTACCAAAACTCATGGAAAGATTCTTGATCATATTATTTTGCAGTAAAAATCTCCTTCCTCAATGTAGCTGTCTTTGAAGTAGGGAAGTATCTCTCTAGCAAAGTAGTCCTCAAGTTGTTCTAGGAATCTAATGCTTGAGGTGTATGATATGGCAGCATATAAAACCATTCCTTTGCCTTTCCTTCAAGTATAAAATGGAATACTTGTCTCTGCACAGCATTCATGTCAGAACCTACAAGTTTCATGGATGAGTAAACCTACTGCATAGTCTTCAAGTGCTTGAAAGGATCTTCACCTGCCAATCTATAAAATTTTGGTAAGCTACTTAACAAAGGACCTTTCAACTCAAAATTAACATCCAAATCAGGACAAGTGTGGAAAGGATCAAAGTTTGCATGAGAAGAAGTCAATTCTCTTATGCTCCTACTTGCTCTTATATTATTCATGTTATTCTCTCCATGTTGCTCATTTTGAATATTCTGATTATGAGTATGAGTTTTAGCTTCATTAACACGCTTCATGACTAAATGATTATCTAATATAGAACCAAATGCACAGTCAATTTCAGCAGTAGAGTTACCAGAAGAACTAAGCTCAACAAAAGATGCAACATTAGCTTGATTTAAGATTTTATTCTTTCTAAGTTGCCTAAGTGTTCTTTGATCTCTCTATCCAAAGGAAAGAATTCATAGCTTCTGTTCATGTAAATCATGTTCAACAATAATGCATAATATCAAATATGTCACAGATACAACAATTTCAAGAATTCAGATCAAATAATCGCACTTCAAAATAGTTAGGTCATGACTAATAAGCACAGAGAATAGAGATCACGACAAAAATGAACTTCACGTCATGAAAATTAGTCACAGAGAGAAAAAATTATGAATCATGATTTTTGTCATGACCAAATGTCACTTTGGTTGCGAATAAAAATCATAGATAGTAAAATACTTGAAGTTTTCAGTTTTTGGTTGTGACCAATTGTCACTTAGGTTGTGACTAAAAATCACAGAAAGTAAATATGATTGAAAGGATGATTTTTGGATGTGACTAAGTGCCAAACTAGTTGCGACTAGAAATCACAGAGAATAAAACTGGATGAAAAATATTTTTGGTTGCAACCAAAAGACAAAATGGTTACGACTAAATGTAACAAAAAGTAAAATAAGTTGAAAACAAATTTTTGATTGTGACCAAATATGCTTCTGATCATGGCTAAAGTTCACAAAGACGCTCAAAAATCAATTTTAAGTACTTTGGTCATGACTAGAAAGGCAATTGGTCATGACTCAACAAGACAAAACACTGAATACACAGAAAAAACTGAAACACCTATCTACTTTTTATGATTTTAGGCCCAGGAGATTGCTTAGGAAACCTTAACAAGTAAGGCTCCCTAGCAACGGTGTCATTTTGATAATTGTAATTTTAATTATCAAATAAAACTAATCTAACCAATAGTAAGTGGAGGCTAACCTAGGTCGATTTATAAGGAGCCTAAATGGATGTAGAAGTTCCTAATTAATCTAATGAGCCACAGATTAACAAGTTAAAGAGATGATATTTGATGAGTTTTGATCTAACTATTAAAAGTAAATTCGCCATTGTTTATGTTTTTAGTGTTTATGATGATGAGGTAAATGAATGACAAGTGTATTCCCTTGGAGATTACCTTACCTTCATTATCCACATAATATGAGGATTAGATCAGTTGAATTAGAATATGTTAGCTAACAACTCGCTAGCTAAATCTCAATCAAAGCTACAACATATAGACATTAAAAGAGATTAAGAATCACTTAACTCAGAGATAGTAGAATATGAATTTAGCAAAATTGCTACAATTAATCACAACTAAGTTTAACTCGATCAAAGATGTAAATCAATCAAAGGATAGTTATGTAGAAATAAGAAATCCAACCTGTTCCCTACTTCTTTGTCCTCTACTACTCTAATTACATCATTAATTATAGAATTAACTACATCAACTCGATACAATTAACTCTGAATTAGAGATAGAATGAACTCCCTATTCAGCTCAAGGATTCTGGTTCAACATCATCTCCAAGAGTACGCAATAGTTTAGCCTTCCATTGCTATCTGAACTTCAATAGCAATAGAAAATGTAGCAGTAGTCATGGTGAGAATGATAGAAAAAGATAAAGATGAACTGTAGAACCTTCCTCTGGTTCTATTGACTAGAACAGAAAAAAGTGTAGAATAGAAAATGGAAAGGAAATGCAAATAGAATGGCGTCTGGTGTGGTGGAATGGAAGAATATGTGTGAGCTGGAATATGGCACAAGTAGACTCCCCTTATATGGAATAGTGCGAATGTATATATAGGTATAGAAAGATGTGAAGGGTAGCTAAAATAGTGTGAATGATGTGTGGAATGCATGAGTTGCTGCTAAAATATGTGATTCTATTGTGTGTGCGTGAACGGTGCCAGATATACGTGAACAATGCTTATCCATGTGCCATCATATGCATGAGCTCCCTCTTGCAATCTATTCCTCAATTCCTAGATCTATCCCATGTGCTATCATATATCATCAACTCCTTAAGTCCAGTTGTCATGCTCCCTTAATCCAAATATGAAACTAGAATTTCCAAAATAAAAAATCCCATGAGATGCTACCCTTGACCGAAGCAAACCCTTGTTTTCCAAAATTTCACATTTTGATTCCAATGCTTCCAATACTTGTTCTCCTACTTTATCCCCACACAATTTTCCAATTTAAACTCATTGGAAGCATCAAAATCATGAGTTTCAACATATGAACAGTGTCATGTGCAGTGACAGTCATGAACACAATACCCTAACTTCATGCATACTTGAATTTCCAAGCTTATAACACTTAATTCTAACTTGTTTAATCCTATCTAAATTATCCATAACATAAAACTCATATTCTAACCACATATAGACAGAACTTCCAGCAGCAATCATAAGGGAAATATGGCACAAAAACCCCTTAAAATCAAGAGCTAGCTTGCTAGAATAAAACTCAAGATCAAAGGAGATAATTACCTTGCTTGTTGCTTCAAGTTGTGTGCTTCTTTCTTGATTGAATGGAAATTTTGTAAGAGTTTCCCTATGGTTATCAAACATGCCAAATAGGGTCTGAAATGAGGGGGTATTTATAGATAAATTTGGGTAGAAATGGATGACCAAGATTGATTGGTTACTATTTGATCTAATGGTCCATATTCATTCTTAAACAAACTTGCCCTAGATGCCATGCCTTTTGTCACATCCTTAGTTTCAACCTCAATTATACTCAATTGGGACCTATTTGGACCTATTTCATAGCCTTTAGCATTAAAGAGATGTGTTTTCAAAAGTTGATTTCTCGGGGACTGTTCATGCTACTATTCATATAGCAATTCCAGAACATATACTCGTCTTTGAAAAAGGATAATTAAATGTAGAAAAATTGAAATAGGTTTGTTCCAATTTCTAATAAAATCTATTTCCATCAAGTTTGAGGGAAAAGTATAAAACTGAGGTTTTCTTGTCTAAATGAAATCAGTTTATTCGTTGAAAATCACTGTTCATTTGGTAAAATTTGGAAGTTCTAGTTTCTTTGCCTTAACTTCAAAAATTCATTTCTCTTTTGTTACTTGTCCAAATGAACCGTGTTACCTATAGAGTTGAAGCTCTCAATGTGCTATTTAATATCATAAAATTTTATAGAAAAACTCATTCGTTTACCATAGGAAATTAACGTCAGAATATTACTGCCTCCAATTACTTACTTTAACTCTATTCCAGATTTTAACTCCAACTTTGGAAAATCATAATAAATTGAATTCTTCACCAATTGAGGCGTTATTAGTGTTCATTTAAAGATATATATCTTAGCTATAATCATACCAAATTTAAAGTTCAAACTCATTGATTAAGGCATCTTAAACATCACCACATCATCATGGCCTCAGAACACAAGTATATGATAATACAATATGCAACCCATCATAGTCTTCCACAGTGCCAAGTAACTCATGTAACTTATTATACAAGTTCATCCATCTATGCTTACCCTCTTTCCTTGAGAAATTCCAGCACCTAAAACATGGTTATGCATATGGGAGGAATGAGATTTCATGAAAATCCCAATAGCAAGTTACACAAACTATAATATCATGCATGATTAATTGGATGCTTAACATGTTATCATAAAATAGGAGCTACTTCATAATGGTACATAAGCAAAGTCTAACATTCATATTTTCATGACATAAGTTGCAAGGAGTTGTAATCGTTCAAACTTCATCATAGACATGATGACATAATCTCAAGCTCAACCAAACACCATAATCAACAAGCAAGCAAACAATTAAGTAAACATGAAACTATAGTTAGGGATTCTTGCTACCTCTTATCTATCCTTGTCAAGGTCTTCTTGAGATGATTTACTTTCTTCACCATTGTCAAAACCTAGCCATTACAAAGTAATATCAAATTACAACTCAACTTGAAACCAAATCCAAGACTAGGTTTCCACTAACTTCCTTTCTTTCTCTATTTTATGTTTCATACTTCCATCTTTCCAAAATAAATTCTCATAGTTCATTTTCACATAATTTTTCACGTAGAATCCAAATATGGAACAAGAATTTCCAAAATCAAACCATGTCACAAGCTGCTGTACAGAAACGAAACACACCCTTGATTTTCCAAAAATTCACATTTTGATTCCAATGCTTCCAATACTTGTTCTCCTACTTTATCCCCACACAACTTTCCATTTTAAACTCATTGTAAGTATCAAAATCATGAAATTCTAAGATATGGACAGTGACATGTACAGTAGCAGCCATGAAGATAAACTTCCATTTACTTACATACTTGAATTTCCAAACTTATACCACTTGGTTCTAGCTTGTTTAAGCTTATCTAAACTATCCATAAGATAAAACTCATATTCTAAGTACATATGGACAGCACTTGCAGTAGCAATCACAAGGGAAATAGGGCACAAAAACCCCTTAAAATCAAGAGGTAGCTTGCTAGAATAAAGCTCAAGATCAAGTGAGATGATTACCTTGCTTTGTGTTCCAAGTTGTGTGCTTCTTTCTTGGTTGAATGAAAATTTTGCAAGAGTTCCCCATGTCACTCAAGGATGCCAAATAGGGTCTGATTTGAGGAGATATTTATAGAAAAATTTGAGTGGAAATGGATGACCAAGATTGATTTGGTTACTATTTGATCTAATGGTCCATATTTATTCTTTAAACCAATCTTGCCCTAAAAGCCTTAGTATTTTCGTCATGCATGACATCATTAGGTCCATGTTTGGCTGGAAAAAGTAAATTATATTGATAGGCAAAATTTTAGTCCAGTCCAGTATCGATCGGAGCAGTTTCACAAAAACCAAACTGTTTTATGTTCTTAATTTTTATAATATTCTAGGATATGTATTATGTCCTAGAAACTAGTGTCTAAGTTTCTTATACCATTGAAAATATTAGATTGAGTATTTATCTGCTATCCATCCCTTGGGAAATGACCAAAATACCCTTGTTGTCCTTTCTTGCACTATATTAACCCTAATGGCATAATTGTCATTTTACCCCTCTTTGTACTACCTCAGGGTGTATACTGGATCTAACTAATCATATTTATAATATATGGGACGTTTCTAGCCTATCTATAATGACCAAAATTCCATCCATCTATCCCTGATACAATATAGTTATCCAGGGGCATTTTCATAATTTCGCACATTTCCTGAACACTGGCCCCTTCTACTTATGAATTAGTATCATGGGTTTTGGGCCCTCCTTGGCATCATCATAAGCCTATATATGAGGTTATCTAAGCTCATTCTATCCAGGCTTACTTACTGCTAAGTTCTAAAATTGGATCATGGGTGTTCTCCGGTCAAAATTCATTAATATGGGGATAACTTTTCATACAAAGCTCCTTCCGGAGTTATGTCAGATTCATGACATATGATGT
Organism: Leucaena leucocephala; assembly: GCA_037074615.1. NCBI lineage: Eukaryota > Viridiplantae > Streptophyta > Magnoliopsida > Fabales > Fabaceae > Leucaena > Leucaena leucocephala. The sequence continues at coordinate 9,579,575 of CM073526.1, read as the reverse complement.
CATGGGGCACATCCTCCTGTAACTTTTCTACTTATACCTGAGTCATGAGATCTGATAAAATTTCAGATAACTTTAAGACTATCAGATAAATATCCACTACCTAAAACCCTAATAAAATTTCGGTATTATGCTAGATTAACCAACATAACTTGCTCTATTTACTGATGAAATGTGAGAGTAGTTCTATGCCTTTTTTGGCTGAACGTTTTTATAATTACATTTAGGTCCCTGACTTTTTACTTATTTACATTTAGGTCCCTAAATTTTAAAAATTACTACTTTGGGCCCAATTTTTGTTTTTACCTTAACTTTTGGCCTCCAACCTTTTCTAATTTTTGTTTAGGTCCATCTCTTCCTTCAAGACTCATTTAACCTTTATTACTTCTTCCGATAATCGTCATAATCCTTTCCAAACCTCTTTCCACTATCATTATTATACAGATAGGGAAAAATTAGGATATGATATTACTACCCCCTTAAAATAAATTTCATCCTAAAAATTTACTTAGTACCTTAGTCAAGAATCTTGTATAGTTATTCTTTTCTCACTTCTTGACTAAGGATAGGGTAATTAGCTCTTATCTTTTATTTTGACATCTTAGTGGAGCACCTTTCATGTCTGCAGATCTTCATATCTTTACTACTATTACTTTTCTTCTGTTATGAATCAACTCAATCAGAGTTGAATGCTACCTCATTTGCTTAGTTGCTTTGCATTCATTTGCATATGGACTTCTCACTACACTAGACTTGTGAGTAGTGTCCATTTCTTTCATATAAAACTCTCTTGAATATTGCTATATTCGGGAGTTTCCGTCAACTACTCTCTATACTTCTTAGTGCAATCACTTATTACTCATCTGAATATCTAACAGAATTCTTTAAACAGCCATAAAACTTCATCTCTTATTTTTGTATCATCATATTTCTATTCTTCTTATCCTCTTTAATAACTCATCATAATACAGAAAGAGGACTTATTTCATTAATATTTCTTTCTTTAATTTACTCCTATACAAGAGCACATATGAACATATAGGAGTGTTTAAGAGCACATACTCTAACATGCATAATGCCTGGCCAACATATTATAGGACTACATACCTGCCCATGAATGCAAGGCTCTAATATCGTATCTCAAGTATTCCTTTCTTTAAAATGCACAGCTCTAACACTCGGAGCTTGCACAACTCTAACACTTAGAGCTTGCACTGCTCTAACATTCGGAGCTTTAGCATATTTTACAAACATAACATAATGCTTGGCATTTTATGCAAGGAGTGAAAGCTCTCACTTGCTACTTTCTTTTTTACATAACACTTAAACATCTTATCCCTTTAAAAAGGGAGCCTCTCTATTTGTTTATAAAGCTAGCTATAAAGCCACTTCATATTGTACTTATCAGTACATATTTTTCATAATAATGTATCTCATTACGTACTTTTCATGCCATATTGTAGCATATCTGGCCAAATCTGGCTATATCATGATCTATCTTACCTTGTCATAATGTATTATGAGATACAATAAGATAAACATTCCCTTTAACTTATAACTCTGTTAGCTTTTAAGAGATCTCTTCTAAATATTTCTTTTCAAATCTATTTCATTTGGACTTGACGTAAGGGTTATAGTTTCTTACTGTCCATAACCTTTTCTAACTTTTCATAGGTCTTTCTATCATTTTACATATCTCTATGCATATATGCCAAATTTCTATTGCATTTATACTATTTTCATCACTTCCCAGGGGTCACCCATCATTGGACTTCTCTTGCCTGAGCACGCTTAACTGAAAAGTATAGATACAAATATGAAGCAATGGTGCTAACAAGCTCCAACCCTAGTACTTTACTATCTTATGCCCTTCTTATACTATCTCTTTTGAGTCTATCCGGCCTTCTAATCTCTTTATCCTCATCTAGAGGATATCTTGGTCTCTCGTTCTTATTCTTTACAATCTTATCATAGAGATCTCTTTATCCTTTTCCTCTTCCTTAGGGATATTATCTGCAGATTCATAAACATCTGTTACTCAGGACTCAAAATTTTAACTCTGATCAAAAACTTTAATTTTGATCACTTAGTTCCTGTTGGATGTAAGAAGATTCTGAGTTCAGTTCCTAATAGTAATATGGCTATCTAAAACTAACATCATGGGTACTCTCTCTGTTATGAGTTAACCAACTTGTGAAGCTTTCTACCTTAACCTTTGCCTTGGTATTCATCCTTCCAAAGAAATATTGTACTTATAGCTCATTACTTTCTTTCTTTAGGCTTGGTCTACTGCGACCCTTGGGATCTATTGCGATCAATCGTAAGCCTTTTTAGGATCTAACTGTGACCCTGTGAGCCATACTAGGATCTACTACAATCCTCCATAATCTACTACTATTCCATTGTACTATCTGGAAGACCTAAACCACGGACAAGGTTACAAAGTTAGTCACTTCCACATAGTTAGTAACTCAACAAATAATTCCCTAAAAATGATCCCAGAAGCCAATATTATCTATTAGGACTTTACTCATTTCCTCTATCACTCAGGAACTTCATATACCATTTCCTTCTTTCACAACTTGACTATGCCCATCACTGTAGAGAGCTATATAGGCTCTATCATGCACCTATCAATCATAATCTGTTCATTCTTTAGGCTCTATCTCACGAGCAATCTGACTCTATTGCAAGTAATATAGCTCTATTGTAAAAACATTAACTTACATTGCATAAACACTACTCCCTCTCAAAGCTACATCATCTTACATAAACGCTTCTGATTTTATTTCATATTCATAGCATATCATTTATATATCTTATCCCTACTGAAGGGGTATGTCCTGAGTACTATGATCATTTATCTATAGATTCACTATTAACCTTCATCCTTAATCTCATTCTCCATCAAATTACTATCATTATCTGATCATAAATTCTCATTCTTATTCTTTGAGCATTAACTGGTTAACTACCTCGTTTATCACTCTGCTATTGCTTTTCTATTACTTCATCCTTACCAGTTGAATTATTTAATTGCATGTTGTATAGTATGGAAGCAACATAACTTTTTCATCTGGTATACTCTACCATGTATGTACTACATGAGGGGAGTATTCATTTATCATAGTATACATTAACATGCGTGTCACCATTTGACCACTACAAGGAGACGCAACTATTCATTTAGGAATATGAGATACCTCATTATATCAGGCTATTTTACCTTATTAGGCCATATTCATTCTATCATAATATCTCTCATCGCCTGTAAGACTTCTATGTCCCTAGCATGAAGGACTTATGTGTTTTCCTTGGCTTCACTGTAATCTAACTATAATCCATAACTGAGTCAGCTATTTTCTTTCAGCTAACTGAGGAAGGGTCTGGCTTTCAACTCTATGTCATTCATACTTTTAAGTTTTTCCCTATCCTCCTGGATTACTAATAGTTGAGAAAAGTGTCTCTTATTAAGCCTCAATGTTCATGTGGATGAACTCGGCTAAGTATCCATTAAAAGGTTTCTCTTTCCTTACTTTAACCCTTAGCCTCACGCTCTTCTCTATTTAACTGAAGAGGAATGCCTCTTATACACTCTTTTAGAAAAACTTCTCAAGTAAGCAGATAAATCTCCATCTCTATAGAGTAACTTTTATATTTCTGTACTATCTCTTAACTTTTTATGTATGTCAGCCTAAACACGAAATTTACTTTAAGGGGTAGAAATGTAACATACTAAATTTTTTATATCTGCCCACTATTGATAGAGAAAAGAGTTAAGAAGGGCTTAGGATGATAATCATAAAAAAATATAATGTTTAGATAATTTTAAGTCAAAGAAAGAATAGAAAAGTAAAAAGTTATAAAGCTACAGGACTTAACTGTAATTTACACAAAAATTTAAATATAGACAATTAAAGGAAAAATAGAAAAGGGCATAATAGTCATTTTGAAGAAAGATATGGACTAAAATGAAAACCCTAAAAGCTCCATGGTGCAAAATGGAAGTAGACACAAGTTATGGGCTATTAAGTGTAATTATAAAAAATTGAGGGACTAAAGTGCAATTTTCAAGAGTTCAAGGGCAAAGTGGTAATTATGAAAAAACTGAGCTAGAAATGGCCCAAAATTTCCCATAAATGTTTGGATCCAAAATTTTACCAATAAATAGAGTATAGAATTTAGGTGAGGTATATCTCTCAGAATTTTGATTTAAGGTCCCGATAAATTAATATTAATTTTTAAAGTATGGAGATTAGTACAGCATCTTCTGAACCTCAAAATAAGATAAAATTATATAATAAATTATTATAATTAATATAAGAATTTATGAAACTGATAGAACTAAAAAAGGAATTCTGTAGAATTAATTATGAAATTTAAGGTAAAATTGAACACCAATAAATGGTTTAATAAAAGTAAGGAATTTTTATCACGATTTATAAGTCACAAAAAATTGAGACTTTATAAAAAAATTATTTTATATTAGAAGAAATTTATAAAAATGCTAGAACCATTAAAAGAGGGGACTAGAAGTTATTTTAAATATATGATATTTTAAGAATATCAATATAAGGAAAGTACCTTGAGATTTATGCCAATTAGCAATTAGACCTAAAAAGGTCCAAGATGGTATCAAGATGAAGCCCAACAAGTCCAAAGAGCAAGTCTTGGAGCTCAAGTTAATTTTTAGATAATTAATGAATTTTAAAAAAGAAATAAATTAAAGAAAATCAAGAGATAAGCAAGGTGGCATGTGAGGCGTCCCTTGTGGCCCTACTTTGTGCCACATGGAAGCTAGACAAGGAAGGAGAGATTATACCATGTGATATATTATATTAAAATAATATAATAATTAAGTTAATGATGATTAAGGATTATTAATCAAGTAAACAACCAATGATATTCAAGTAAATAGCCAATAATATTCAAGATTAAGGCATTGTAATAATAATTAGTTTAAGGAGGGATATTTTAGTCCCTTGAGCCTTAAAAATTTGCTACAAATATCCCCCTTACATGCACAAAACTGTGGCCTCTTGGGAAGATAAAGGGAAACTTTTGTGGATTGAAAAATCAACTTAATTCAAGGGATAGAGGTAGAGAAACAAGTATAGGAATCATTAGAATCAAAATGATATTTTTTGAAAGAAAAAGGAAGTTTTCGGTTCTATCCAGAATAGTATATAGTGTAAGGAATTGAAAGACACGCAGCGAAAATTATCTTAAAAATTTTTCATTCCTTGCCAGGATCTACCGTATGTGTTTAAGTCAAGTGGGAAGAAGCATTACCCTCAGTGTGTCTCAGCGACTTCCACAGCTTTCGGTCACGACGTTCACAGCTTCTCTCTGCGGCTCGTGCTCCCTTTCTGATCACAAGAAGTCGACGACTCAGGTCGGCTTCCTCTACCGGTATCCACACGAACAGCTTTTCAACCACGAACGACGTGCTAGCGTCTCTTGTCCCTCCAGGGCTTTCTCAAGAGTTCGTCCTCTCCGTCTCTATTTCGGCAGTTTCTTATCTGCAAACCTTTTGCAGAGTCCCCTTCGGCCTTTCTGTGTTCTATGTGTGTGTCTATCACAAAACGTAGCTCCTAATATTAGATATATAGGATGCTCTACATTTTCCCTAACCGAAAAGGATTTTAGGAGTTAATCTTATATTAATTCCGAAAAATAATACAATATCATATATTGTATAATTTTATAAGAAACTAATTAAATAAATAATATTAAATCCGTCCCACAGATTTAATTACCTATTTATTTAACTTTAAATAAAGATGAGACTGAACTATATTTGATTTATTCTCATAAAACAAATTTGAGATATCCTATCAATTTGAATTTCAAATTCAAACATGATAGGGATTTAATTTATCCTTAAAATTAAATCTTATAAATATCTCTTATATGAGATATCCTATCAATTTGAATTTCGAATTCAAACGTGATAGAGATTTAATTTATCCTTATAAATTAAATCTTATAAATATCTCTTATATGAGATATCCTATCAATTTGAATTTCAAATTCAAACGTGATAGAGATTTAATTTATCCTTATAAATTAAATCTTATAAATATCTCTTATATGAGATATCCTATCAATTTGAATTTCGAATTCAAACGTGATAGGGATTTAATTTATCCTTATAAATTAAATCTCATATATCTCATATATATAATATATATATATACGAATTTATATATATACGAATATAAATATAAATAAATATATATACATTCACCTGGATCATTCATTGAATCTGGACATGTCTTAGATTCAATGAATCTGGACATCATAGCTCGTGTTGGGCTATTTTGTGTGCGACCTTGTAGGCCCATATGAAGTTGGCAGTGGGCCATTTGCTATACTAGCCCACAAGTCGCAAGCGGTCTCTAGCAAGACATAACGACTACCCAAATCATATGAGGATCGATAAACGATGTAACCTTTTATACAACCATATCATGTCCCTTCTGTCACGCGATATTTTGGTCATGGATGAGGCATGGACGATGTCATCCTCCTATTCCCGACCATTACTTTCTCGATCCCTGAGTAGTCTGACTATAGAAATGGAACTACCTTTCCATTACAGTATGGCCATACATTTCTCAGACTTACTCATTGAGGGGCCCAGTAATATCTCTCCACGAATGTGAGGGACAAATTCCATCTTGACCATTCACATTCCTGCGCATGAAAAACCACTAAGCCCGAACATAGTCTTTATGATCACTCGGTCAAAAGTGACTTTTGACTAGGTCAAAGCTGAGCGTTTTGTCATGTAGGAATCCATGATGATCTCAGGTCAGAGGGCATATTGACATGGTTTGTATATGAGAGAAGCTTATGACGTTACCCATGCAGTTCTCTCATAGCGGGTCGGTCCAACACCCTGTACTCTTACATGTGCTTATGACTTTGATTTATATCTCTATACATTTTTAAAGTCATACTGGTCTTATTTCATCTGTGCTCCCATATAGATGATCGACCAGGGACATTTAGGATAATATCATGAATTATCCAAGGATGGTCATCATAGTAAACATGCAAATAATATGATAACTCAATTAATAAATTCATAAATCAATAATGTTCATAAGACAATGATTGGCCCCTAGGACACGATTTCCAACAACCTCCCACTTGCACTAGGTACAATCATTAATTTGACTAATTTCCATTGACCTAACATGACGCTCATGCTTTGCCTGCACAAGCGGCTTTGTTAGAGGATCAGCAACATTATCTTCTCCTGCTACTTTACATATTTTTATATCACCTCTATCGTTGATTTCTCTGATGAGATGAAATCGCCTGAGTATATGCTTGGTCCTTTGATGTGACCTAGGCTCTTTGGCCTGTGCAATAGCACCGCTATTGTCACAGAGCAAAGTTATTGGATCTGAGATGGTAGGTATCACCCCTAGTTCTGTGATGAACTTCCTGATCCAAACGGCTTCCTTAGCTGCATCAGATGCTGCTATATACTCAGCTTTCATTGCAGAATCTGCTACAGTGCCCTGCTTAGAGCTCTTCCAGCTTACTGCTCCATTATTGAGGAGGAATATGTATCCAGACTGCAATTTTTGGTCGTCCTGGTCAGTTTGGAAACTCGCATCTGTGTAACCAGTTACACAGAGCTCATCATCCAATCCACCATAGACCAAGAATAAGTCCTTAGTCCTTCTTAAGTACTTAAGGATATTCTTGACAGCAGTCCAATGGCCCTCACCAGGGTCCTGTTGGTATCTGCTAGTCATACTTAAGGCAAACGAGACATCCGGTCGAGTACATAACATGGCGTACATGATAGATCCTATGGCCGAGGCATATGGAACCTTACTCATGCGACCTCGCTGATCAGATGTACTAGGACACAGATCTTTGCTGAGGTGAGTACCATGAGACATGGGTATGAAACCCCTCTTTGATTCGTGCATACTGAACCTATGCAGTATTTTGTCTATGTATGTACTCTGATTGAGTCCTAGAAGTCTTTTAGATCTATCTCTATAGATCCTGATTCCTAGTATGTAGGTGGCTTCACCCAAGTCTTTCATCGAGAAAGACTTTCCTAACCAAGACTTGACAATCTGCAAGGTAGGAATGTCATTCCCAATAAGTAGGATGTCATCGACATAGAGTACCAAAAATACAACTGTGCTCCCACTAACCTTCTTGTACACACAAGGTTCATCAATGTTTTGAAGAAATCCAAACTCTTTGATTACTTCATCAAAACGATGATTCCAACTCCGAGAGGCTTGCTTTAGTCCATAAATGGACTTTTGAAGCTTGCACACTTTACCAGAGTCCTCGGAACGCACAAACCCTTCAGGTTGTGTCATGTACACATCCTCAAGGAGCTTTCCATTAAGGAAGGCTGTCTTGACGTCTATCTGCCATATTTCATAGTCATAATATGCTGCAATAGCAAAGAGGATTCTGATTGATTTGGCCATTGCTACTGGGGAAAAGGTCTCATCATAGTCCACACCATGAGTTTGAGTAAAACCTTTTGCAACCAGTCGTGCCTTGAAGACATTTACATTGCCATCCATGTCAGTTTTCTCTTTGAAAACCCACTTGCACCAGACAGTTTTTACACCTTCAGGCGGGTCGACCAAGGTCCAAACCTGATTGTCGTACATGGATTGCATCTCAGACTTCATGGCACTAAGCCATTTTTCAGAGTTTGGTCCCACTATAGCTTCTCGATAGGTAGTCGGCTCATTATGCTCAATGAGCAACACATCACGACTATCAGAAATCAGAAATCCATATCTCTGAGGCTGAAGTCGTATCCTATTAGATTTACGTGGACCTTGCGTGACTTGAGGAGTCTCAACAACTTGTTGTGAGTCTTCTCTATTTTCCATCTGCAGTTCTGTGGTGTCTTGTAGCTCTCAAACTTCTTCGAGTTGTACCTTACTCCCACTGGTTCTTTTAGAGATAAATTCTCGTTCAAGAAAGATACCATTTTTGACAACAAACACTTTGTTATCAGCAGGGTTGTAGACGTAATATCCCTTGGTTTCCTTAGGATATCCCACAAAAAGGCATTTTGAGGATTTGGGCGCTAATTTGTCTGAGGCTTGTTGCTTAACATAGACCTCGCATCCCCAAATCTTGAGGAAAGACAAACTAGGCGTCCTCCTAGTCCATATCTCATACGGAGTCTTTTCGATTGCCTTAGATGGAACACGATTGAGTGTAAACGCAGCTGTCTCTAGGGCATGACCCTAAAAGGAGGGCGGAAGATCTGTTAGACTCATCATGGATCGAACCATATCTAATAGTGTTCGATTCCTCTGTTCAGAAATGCCATTCCATTGTGGTGTCCCTGGAGGAGTCAATTGTGAGAGTATCCCACAACTCCTAAGATGATATATGAACTCTTGGCTCAAATATTCACCACCCCGATCAGATCGAAGGGCTTTAATTGTTTTGCCAAGCTGGTTTTGTACTTCATTTTGAAATATTTTGCTTTTCAAAAGATTCAGATTTATGTTTCATCAGATAGATGTACCCATATCTGCTGAAATCATCTATAAATGTTATGAAGTACGAATAACCTCCTCTGGCATTTGTGTTCATCGGTCCACACACATCTGTATGTATGAGGCCCAATAAATCAGTGGCCCTCTCGCTGTGCCCAGTGAAGGGTGACTTTGTCATCTTTCCTAACAAGCAAGACTCGCAAGTGTCATATGATTCAAAATCAAATGAGTTTAGAAATCCATCTTGATGGAGTTTGAAAATGCGTTCTCATTTATGTGGCCCAGACGACAGTGCCAGAGGTATATGGGATTCAAATCGTTTGGTTTGACCCTTTTTACAGTTATGTTATAGATATTTCCATGATTGGGTTGTTCCAAATTTAATATGTAATGATCAACATGCAAATCACCATGAGCATAGAAAACATCATTACGATAAATAGAACATCTACTATTCCCAGCAATGGAAGTGAAACCTTCCTTATCTAAATAAGAAAGTGAAATAATGTTACTACTTAAAGCAGGAACATAATAGCAATTGTTCAAAACTAACAAAAGCCCAGTGGGCATAACTAATTCATAAGTGCCTACAGCTAACGCAGCAACCCTTGCTCTGTTTCCAACTCGTAGGTCAACCTCGCCCTTTTTCAGCTTCCTACTGTCCTTTAGTCCCTGCACATTTGTACAAATGTGAGAACCACATGCAGTATCTAATACCCATGAGGTGGAAGTAGAAAGATGAATGTCTATAACATAAATACCTGAAGCGATAGCCCCGCTATCCTTCTTGTTCTTTTTCAGATCTTCGAGGTAGAGTTTGCAATTCCTCTTCCAATGACCCGGTTCATTGCAGAAGAAGCAGACTCCTTCCTTCGGAGGCTTTGCCTTCTTTGGTGCAGGCTTGGTTTCGGGCTTGCTTGACTCTTTGGTCTTACCTGATGAGCCATGACCCTTCCCCTTGCCTTTGCCTTTCTTTTTCGTACCCTTTCCTTTCTGAACCATCAAAACACTACTGGGTTTCTTCTTAAGACTCGGCTCAGCAGTTTTAAGCATCCCATACAGTTCAGAAATAGATTTCTCCATGTTGTTCATGTTGTAGTTCATGACAAACTGGTCATAATTTTCCGGGAGTGAGTTCAAGATCAAATCCGTAGCTAACTCCTGACTCATGGGAAATCCAAGCCTTTCAAGGTGATCAATATACCCTTTCATCTTTAAGACATGAGTACTAACTGATGTACCTTCAGCCATCTTGCAGGAATGTAAGGCCTTAGTGGTCTCATACCTCTCTTGCCTTGCCTGTTGCTGGAACATTTCCTTGAGATGCACAATCATCTCATAAGCCTCCATGTGTTCGAGATCTCTTTGGAGCTCTGGAACCATGGTGGCTAGCATTAAGCATCCCACATTGACAGAGTCTTCCTTATGCTTCGTGTAAGCATCTCTCTGAGCTCTAGGAGCATTGGCGGCTGGCTCCTCAGGAATGGGTTGATCTAGGACATGCGCCTTTCTTTCCTGCTTGAGAACAATTCTCAAGTTCCTAAACCAGTCAAGAAAGTTTGTCCCATTGAGTTTGTCCTTCTCAAGGACAGATCGCAGCGATAATGTAGCAGTATTACTAGTCGTCATGATTCTACAATTAAAATATGCAATTCAATTAGCAATCTCCCACTAAATAAACAACCCTCAATGCAATAGTTAGTGGGCTAAGATCCATATTTGGCTCAAACTTAAGTCCGCTTTGGCAGGACGCTTAAATTAAGTTATTTAGGTAGGTAACACCTTTACCAATTACATCAAATGTAACTCTTAGATGTTTATGGGATTCTATCATCATATGATCTGTCATGTTTTTAATCCCATCTAATGCCTTGAGACCCAAAACCGTTTTGTTAATCTCAATTAAGTCAAACAATAATAAACATGTGAGAGTAGCACCATTACTCTTGCTTATCTCCCCAAGATAACTCAAAAGCACCCACTTTGGTGGAGTCCACAATTGAGCGATCGAGGTTTTGACAAGTGTTCATAAATTGATGGCATTATGACTTAAGATTTCATTTAGAGGGCTTAATTTAACTATCTGGTTTATATGAATGCATGTTTCTCAGTTTGTATCTCATACAAGTAATATGCATGTGCTAATATAATCATAAGATGAATAATTTAAATGTGATACAATATGGCTCACCTATCCTAAGTCCCCTCAAGCCAATGAGAGGAGCTCTCTAGTAAGAAAAGAGAAATTACATATAGAAACCTCTTTTAACATTCGAGGGGAGTGAGATGAGAGGAGAAGGTACATTGAGAGTATATAGAGGAAGGCACGACACGCAGGCCGTATTTAAAAATTACAACACTTGCAATCTAGAGCCATATTGTTCACCATACCCAAACATTCAAGAATCAATATTCAGATCTAATCGAAGGGCAATTAATGTTTCAAATCTAAAACATTCACAAAGTAACATATGTTACAGTTATGTTGCGCTACGAACAGGTAGCTACGGCGGTCCCGCTAGCTGGTTAGCGGGCGGGGTCTCTGGGGCAGCGGCCCGGGAAATTTTTTTTTTGTTTCATAAATAATCACGAATCTGAATTCGGTTGTCACAAATAATCACAAATTTGAATTCGGTTTTCTTAGACCCCATCTATGCGAATTGATCAAATCAAAAGCATCACCACCGATTTCAATTTCCTTTTAGATTCCTTTTATGTCATACACAATACGGATTCCATATATGTCACACATACAACGCTTATTATATGATCGGCTACTACTAACATATATCATATAAATCAACAATCAAACCTAACTTAAACACAAAACGGCATGGCTCTGATACCACTGTAAGGAATTGAAAGACACACAGCGAAAATTATCTTAAAAATTTTTCATTCCTTGCCAGGATCTACCGTATGTGTTTAAGTCAAGTGGGAAGAAGCATTACCCTCAGTGTGTCTCAGCGACTTCCACAGCTTTCGGTCACGACGTTCACAGCTTCTCTCTGCGGCTCGTGCTCCCTTTCTGATCACAAGAAGTCGACGACTCAGGTCGACTTCCTCTACCGATATCCACACGAACAGCTTTTCAACCACGAACGACGTGCTAGCGTCTCTTGTCCCTCTAGGGCTTTCTCAAGAGTTCGTCCTCTCCGTCTCTATTTCGGCAGTTTCTTATCTGCAAACCTTTTGCAGAGTCCCCTTCGGCCTTTCTGTGTTCTATGTGTGTGTCTATCACAAAACGTAGCTCCTAATATTAGATATATAGGATGCTCTACGTTTTCCCTAACCGAAAAGGATTTTAGGAGTTAATCTTATATTAATTCCGAAAAATAATACAATATCATATATTGTATAATTTTATAAGAAACTAATTAAATAAATAATATTAAATCCGTCCCACAGATTTAATTACCTATTTATTTAACTTTAAATAAAGATGAGACTGAACTATATTTGATTTATTCTCATAAAACAAATTTGAGATATCCTATCAATTTGAATTTCAAATTCAAACATGATAGGGATTTAATTTATCCTTAAAATTAAATCTTATAAATATCTCTTATATGAGATATCCTATCAATTTGAATTTCGAATTCAAACGTGATAGAGATTTAATTTATCCTTATAAATTAAATCTTATAAATATCTCTTATATGAGATATCCTATCAATTTAAATTTCGAATTCAAACGTGATAGAGATTTAATTTATCCTTATAAATTAAATCTTATAAATATCTCTTATATGAGATATCCTATCAATTTAAATTTCGAATTCAAACGTGATAGGGATTTAATTTATCCTTATAAATTAAATCTCATATATCTCATATATAATATATATATATATATATACGAATTTATATATATACGAATATAAATATAAATAAATATATATACATTCACCTGGATCATTCATTGAATCTGGACATGTCTTAGATTCAATGAATCTGGACATCATAGCTCGTGTTGGGCTATTTTGTGTGCGACCCTGTAGGCCCATATGAAGTTGGCAGAGGGCCATTTGCTATACTAGCCCACAAGTCGCAAGCGGTCTCTAGCAAGACATAACGACTACCCAAATCATATGAGGATCAATAAACGATGTAACCTTTTATACAACCATATCATGTCCCTTCTGTCACGCGATATTTTGGTCATGGATGAGGCATGGACGATGTCATCCTCCTATTCCCGACCGTTACTTTCTCGATCCCTGAGTAGTCTGACTATAGAAATGGAACTACCTTTCCATTACAGTATGGCCATACATTTCTCAGACTTACTCATCGAGGGGCCCAGTAATATCTCTCCACGAATGTGAGGGACAAATTCCATCTTGACCATTCACATTCCTCCGCATGAAAAACCACTAAGCCCGAACATAGTCTTTATGATCACTCGGTCAAAAGTGACTTTTGACTAGGTCAAAGCTGAGCGTTTTGTCATGTAGGAATCCATGATGATCTCAGGTCAGAGGGCATATTGACATGGTTTGTATATGAGAGAAGCTTATGACGTTACCCATGCAGTTCTCTCATAGCGGGTCGGTCCAACACCCTGTACTCTTACATGTGCTTATGACTTTGATTTATATCTCTATACATTTTTAAAGTCATACTGGTCTTATTTCATCTGTGCTCCCATATAGATGATCGACCAGGGACATTTAGGATAATATCATGAATTATCCAAGGATGGTCATCATAGTAAACATGCAAATAATATGATAACTCAATTAATAAATTCATAAATCAATAATGTTCATAAGACAATGATTGGCCCCTAGGGCACTATTTCCAACATATAGCTGCTAGAGTTTCAAAATTATAAATTCATAAATGGATTTAGAGGGCTAAATTATGTAGGGTAAAGTCAAAACATCAATTAATTCAAGGACCGAGCTAATTAATAAAGATTAAGGAAAGTTACTTGAGTGAATCAAACACTACTGCAAAAAAGGCTTTCTAAATCAGTTGAAAATTGTATTCTATATCAGACAATGACCTATGTAGAAACAGACCATTTAGAAAGTGTACACTTTTTAAATCGGGCGGTTCACTGATATAGAAATAATAGAATTTAGATCGGTCCCTTTTGAAATCAGGAGTAGAATTTGCTAATGTCTACACTTGTTGAACTAATCCCTTTTGAATGGCTGCTGTAGATTAATGAATTGGTTACACCAGTTGTGTTTGCACCTAGTGTACATTAATGATTTTTTTACACCGGTTATGTTTATACCTAATGTAGATTAATGAATTTTCTACTCCTCACTATAAAGACAACCGGTGTAGATGTTGTCATGTTTACATATATTGTTTCTACTCCTGCGGGTATTGCTTTTATCTAGTTTAAATATATTTTGAAAAAATGATCCCTTCAATATTTCATTAACCCCATCCCATGAAGCTTCATCAATAAATTGCCCAAATATACAGACTCAAAGAGACAGCAGTAGCGACAGTTTAAGATGGTAGAGACAGATCTTCAATTGCTCATTACATTATTAATTTAATAAAATTCAAAAAAAAAATACAATCATTTGAACAGAAAAATAAAAAATGTATTTTGGTAATGACAAATACTATTGAGAAGGAATGATTTGAATAAAAAACTCAAACCAAATATTATGTAGGTCCTCAATATCTTGTTTAGAAAATGGGATAGAATGATCAAACATTTGAAACATCAAATTAAAATAAAAATTTAGGTATTACTAAGATATATTAAATTGACTAGAAATATATGAAATCATTAAAAACACAATTTACCTCCTCAGTTAGGTTAGTATTATTTGACAAGATGATATTGATCATGTGTTTAACCATGTAGAAGCCGCACAAATTGCTTTCTTTGGGTTGCCTTCGACTCTGTAATATAAACATGAACAAAATTATGTGTCATTAGCAAAAAAACTGCGTGTAGCATAAGATTTAACACTTTTATTACCTTCGGTGTGATCCATTTAGGGTCCCTTACCGAGTTAGCTTTCTTAAGACCCTAATAAGACACATTTTGTATATAGTTTTTGTGACATTTTGAAGAGTTTTATAACAACTTTACCATTCATTTAGTGCCTTAAATATTACTTTTGTGGTAATATATAATTATGCATGGCAATGTACTAATTAAAGGGTAAAATGGTAAATTAACTCTTCCAAATAGCATATATTCTATTATTTACTAATTTGGACTTTTACAGTGAGCTTTTATGTTGGATTGAGGGTATTTTGGAAGAAAGCAAAGATCAGGAAAGAAATCACAAGTCAATGAAAGTGAAACTATGCTCCTGCACCTTTTAGTTGTGATGAAAGAGTCCTCCAGCCATGATCTTGATTCTTCCAGAATTCTCTTTGTGTTTATAGGTCACGACTAAAACATGGATCTGGTCGCGACTAAAATGCAAAATCATTTAAAATGCACGTTTTGAATTAGGTCATGTAGAAATAAAAGGAGATGAGGGATATCGTCAAGAGGGAGGCTAGTTTTTGACCTGATTAGGCTAAGAAACATTACTTGAGCACTCTCTGATTACCTTCTCCACATCTTCCATCATTCCACACCTCTATACAGACTTCTCCACATCTCTACACCATCAATCTACCTTCTTCTCATCGTTTCTTCATGGCATAACATCTAGACAGTGATTGCAGTACGCAGGAGTCATGAGAGGCTAAATCTTTAATCTTTTGCTCATAGATGTGATATATTGACCATATAGACTAAAACAGGGAGTTTCTACTATTCTAATTTGCATCTTCTCATGTTATGATTGCTGCTAGATCTAGGGTTTTCATTTTATGAGCAAGTTTTGAATATCAATTGATCATTCTCATATTAGACTTTGTAATTCAATTCGGATGATTTGAACATTTGCTTTTTAATATAATATTTTAGTTTTTATTTTAAGAGAGTTGGGTTATTATCAGCAATCATTGTTAATTAATTCAATTGCTTGAAATCTAGGGTTTTCGATCGACTACCATTCGAGGGCATTTTCATCATCTAATTCAACTTACACGCTAAGTGGTTTCTCACAGTTCACTAATAGTTCTTAAACCAGCTTTGATCAAAGGACTTAAGGAAAATTAGGGTTATGGACTCAATCGATCAATTGAGGTTTTCTTTGAGACTTTAGTGATTTTGAAACTCCAATTTTAAGGTGAGAGCAAGAATATATACGTTTTCATCATCAAGAGTCTTTCATTACATATTTCTCAAACAAACCAACTTGTTTTCATATTAATCAAAAATCCAAAAATATTTACTTTTCTGCATCCTACTTTTATTGCATCAATTGCTAAAACCCCAAAAACCATTTTATCCCTGCTCAGGTTTTTTCATTGATTTTGACATCCAATCTGCTAGATTTCCAAATAAAAGGCTCCTTGAGAAGAATGATAGGGTTGTGCCTTATATTATATTATATTGGATGCAATTAACTTTATTTTGATGGATCAGACTATGACAATTTGCCCTCATATGACCCCTTGCAATTACAAACATCCTCATAGCCCTATGACCAAAATTATGAACTTAGTAACTGTTTTATTACAAAGACCATATTTAATTTATTACAAACACCATTGTTTTGTAAGGAAGAAAACTCACATGTTCATAATCTTCTTGGCATCAACCTATGGCTTGTAGTGGAGGGAACATAAGAAGAAAATTTTATAAGTATGCTTATATAGTATGATTAATTTTTACTGTAGAAAATAATTAAACAATAATGATTATTAGCATTAAGCAAATACAAACCTAGTATGAAAAAAATTGAAACATTATTATTCTTACTCCTGCATATATGGTGCGAATAAATAATCAATATCAGTTTCACCAAGCCTCCTTGCAAGATACTGAAGTTTGAAGATTGGGAAGTCCATTTTGAATAAATATGAAATGGGCATAGGAATCCAAACTGACCTTGTTTGCCCTTGGAAACTAACTCAGCTTGCATGTACCTACAGTTAATGCAAACACAATGTTAGTTAATGCAAACACTCAACTTGCATGAATTTTATTATTACATATGTTTACATTTAAATTAGACTTACATTAAATACTTGGATGAACCCGGATGTTTGTTCATTCTTAAAAGTGATAATAGATTTCACATCTACATGGTCAACAAAGGCAGGTGCCCCCGTGCCACCCACAACTAAATCCATAAGCAACGCATCCATATGGAATGTTTTGTTAGATGCCAATTGGATCACACGTTGTATGGCACTCAAATTAGGAGGTATGGGAAGTTCACTTGCGGATGACGCGAGGCGATATGAAACAAGATGCTTTAGCCATAATCTGAAAGTCCCTTTTACCTGAATCACATTCTTCACCTCATCAGTCTGAATTGGGACAAGAGTATCTTCAAATATCACATCTTCAAATGCCACCCTTAACTGATCATCCTAAATTTGGATGTGGTGGACAGTTTGCCTTAAGATATGGATAGAACCATGTGCCATTAACCTTTTGATAGGATTATTAACATATAGATCTCAAGGCTCTGACACTAGCTTGGCCATGTAACAACTCCTTTTAGTGCTATGATTGGTTGCATGTGAGAGCATTTAGGTAGCATTTGGCTCCTGTTGCCTTGATGTTAACATGAACAACATTGCTTGCTTGATCTTTGCCAACCCCTCTTGTAATTATGCCTGAATTGAAGCTTCTGTCTATACGCTAGCCTCTACCTTAGCGTCTACCCTTATAGTGGATAATAATGATTCCAGCTCTAACCTTAGGACATATGGGGAATATCGTGGAGATGTTCCAAAAAAATCTCTTATACTGACACCTCTAACTCCCCTGGCATGACCTCATGCTCTTGCTTGCTCGACGCAATAGCCAAGATGTCATTCCTACCATCTGACTTAAAGGAGATATGGTCTTCTTGTTGTTTAATATCAACCTATAACATGAAAAGAGCAAGCGTAAGAAATAATATAATTAGTCTATTAAAATAAAATAATACAAGTAGTACTTACAATTTTTGCCATAATAATGCGAGAGTGATTGCTTGTAAATAATCCGCTCTTTTCTTGGTGAGCATGCAACCACTTATCTTCATGATGTATTGGAGATGGGGGAGCAAGAGAAACACTAGGATCAGACTCAGCAGCCTCTTCCAACCTCTTCCTCTTGGCCCCCAATAAGTCTCTTTCAGCTTTCGCGTAACCCCTAGAGACATTGTGTGGGGGCAATCATTCTTGAGAGCGTGTTCAATGCTTTTGCTCTTTTTTCCTACAAGACTTGAAGTAGTTAATCCCCAATACATACAAAAGGAAGAAACATGGGAAATGCAAGATTCCTTTTTCATAACATATCAACTCACCATAGCGTATGAAATAGTCTGAAGCATAACAAATTCTTCCCAAGTAGCTTTGTCAATGAATTGATACTTGCCACATGGAGAAGGATGAGGCTAACCATCTTTATCCTGGCCATACACATACAGACAAGCTAGTTGTGTCTTGAATGCCCTCCAATGCTTAATGCAACAAGACAACTTCTTCTTCTTCAAGACTTCATTTTTGGGAACATCATAAGTGAGTTACAATAATTTCCATTGAAAGCAGAGTTATCAATAAATAGTTGTGCTTTTTGCTATTGGTCTGTATACAATATACAATATGCAGTTCTTATACTTGGAGGTCGACATAACTCATGTACTTTGTCCTGTGTTCACCAATTGGGTTCCAACATGTGTCAAACTCAATCGGTAGTAATTCCCTTCCATCCTATCTTTCAAAATGTCTTTCAATCTCGTTGTAGTTCTGCCCTTCCTTTGCTTAGAGTCACTTGGAGTATCGCTAGCCTCATTCTGATTACCACTATCCCCTATATTTCTATATACACAATAACAGAAACAAACATGGTAAATAGAGAAGAATGACTGACTATAGTGAAAAAAGTGCAAGAATTTATCTAGAAAACTATAAAACCTAGATTAAGCGAACACGTAAAAGGCGAAGCATGTACAAGAGAAAATAAGTATCCAGGACATGTATACAGCAAAGTACAATAGAGCGAGAACAGAGAAGAACGACTAACCATAGTGAAACAAGACAACAACCATAGAGCATGATGACTGGCATAATGATATAGGACGTAAAAAATAAGACTACATATAACGTAAGAAATGAGAAAGGAAGAGACGCACCAAGGGGAAAGCTTCGATAATGTATTTTCATTTAACTTTTTACACTATTAACATTTAAATCCAGTGTAAAAATCATATTTTGAATATGAAACGACTATTATTTTGAAATTCAAAATAATTTCTACACCGAATAATAGTACAACCGGTGTAAAAAAGTTTTCATATCACTTTTTATGCTGGATAACACGTACAACTAGTCCAACTCCCAAATCTCCTCAACGACACCATAATAAGGGATAGCTACTAATTTAGGATTATTGTCTTTTGAATTAGAGAAGTGCATAGCTTCAGCCACTAACATAACACCACTATTCTGCACGCTACTTTTATCATCTAGAGACTTAGTATAAAAGGAATACCCGTTGATGTCAAATGAATTCCAACATATCACATTAAATTCAGGACTATATGCCAATCATCTAATTGAATCAGATACACAATCATCATTTTCAACCTTCTGTTTGAACCAATGTATAAAAGATTTGTTGTGTTCTCTAATCAGTGTTTGCTTTGTCATTCTATTATTTTGTTTTTGGATAAGCTCTTTATGATTAGCTATATAGTTTTAAACTTCATCAATGTTATTCAAGATGTGTAAGTGTATTTTCTATAATTTATTAGTATCAACACTCTTAACTGACATTCCGCATTGCCCCCTTGTTTGGCACGGGGTTTAGCAAGACTAATAAGCCATACTTTAGATAGGTAGTGTTGACAAAAATCTATAGCTTCTTCATAAACATATTTTTCAACAATGGATGCCTTGGGCTGATTTGGATTCTTCATGTACCCTTTAAGGATTTTTATGTACCTTTCAAATGGGTACATCCATCATAAGTATACAGGGCCACATAGTTTTATCTCTTACACTAGATGAACGATGAGGTGTACCATGATGTCAAAAAAGCATGGAAGAAACAATTTTTCAAGTTAGCACTAAATAACATAATCCTCGTGCTCCAATTCATCCAACTTTTCAGTCTCAAAGACTTTGCCACATATAGCATTGAAGAATAAGCAAAGTCGGATTACAATATATCTCAAATCATCTTGAAGGATTCCTCAAACTGCTTCTGGGACTAATTGTTGCATCAAGACATGACAATTATGAGACTTTTGGCCTACTAATTTGAAATCTTTCATTGACACAATCTTCTTAAGATTAGATTAGTACCCAGAGGGAACTTTGATTCCTTGTAAACATTCACAAATACTTCTCTCATTCTTGGACAAAATATTAATCTGTTTAACACCCTCACCATCTGGCCTTAGATGTAAATCCTCACATATTCCCATTTCTTGCAAATCTAATCTTGCCTTCAAAGCATCTTTGGAACTACCATTTAGGTTGAGAAGTGTTCCAACAATGCTGTCACACATTTTTCTCTACATGTATGACATCAATACATTGCCTTACTTAAAGATGTTGCCAATATGGAAGCTCAAAGAAGACAACTCTTTTTTTCCATATATTTTTCTCGATTTTCTTGGTAGATTTACCAAAGGAAACGTTGATGTCTTTCACTTTTTCATAAACTTTTTCTCCAGTCAATTGCTTCAGGGCATTTTTTAATTCTTGGCTACCAAATTTTTTTTGTCTCCAGTTGACGATATGGGTGACCTTGTCTTAGAAATCTCCTATGACCTAGGTAGACTGTCTTTCTTCCATGACAAAGTTGATAGAAGAAAGTCCCTTCCTCACAAATGGGGCATGCTTTATGGCCCTTAACACTATATCCTAACAAATTTCTGTATGCAGGAAAGTTATTAATTGTGCAAAAGATCATGGCCCCTATATTGAATACCTTATTCTTAATAGCATAAAAAACATCCATGCCTTCCCATAGCTTACTCAAATCTTCGATCAAGGGCATTAGGTAAATGTCTATGTCATTTCCCAATTGTTTCGGTCATGAGATCAACATGGACAATATTATATACTTACGTCTTATACACAATAAGGAAGACAGGTTCTAAACCACCAAGAGGATGGGCCATGAACTATGTATACTACTAAGGCTACCATAAGGGTTCATCCATCTGTACTGAGTTCAAGCCTTAGGTTTAGTGGTTCCTTGACAAACTCAGGAAATAAGTCATTAATCTTCTTCCATTGCAAAGAATCAGCCAGATAACGAACCTTTCTATCACAAATCCTTTCAGTCGCATACCATAACATTTTTTTGCATCATCTTCATTAGCAAAAAGCCTATTAAACCTTGGTATAATTGGAAGATACCATAACACCTTTGCAGGAAACTTGTTTAATCTATATCTTACTATCTTACATATTAGACATTTCTCCTCATCTTCAAAATCTTTCCTGTACAATATGTAATCATTTGGGCATGCATGAATCTTTTTATACTGCATACCTAAAGGACATATTATTTTCTTAGCATCATAGTAGCATTTAGATAACACATTTTCTTCTGGAAACATATCTTGCAATAATTCAAGCAATTCTAAAAATCCTCTATCACTCCACCCATACCGTGCTTTCACACTTACCAATCTCAACACCATATTTAATAGGTTGTATTTTATGCACCCTAGGTATAGAGTTTTTTCTACATCATTGCACATAGTACTATATGCATGTGACCGCATAAAAGCATAATCTCCAATATCATGAATCATGTCTTCTAACCGATCATCAATATCCATATCATCATCAAAGGTCTATTCTAATTGTTTAGATGCACTCGACCTTTCCATATTTTCACCATGCCATACCTATACTATGTAACTCTTATAGAACCCCTCACAAATTAGATGAGTCTACATATCTGCAAGACTTTATTTCCTCTCATTCAAATAACTCACACAAGGATAATAAAACCTTCTATTGTCAGCATCATTGTTCTATTTAGCAAAATCCAAAAAAAAATCCTTCACCCGTTTAACATACTCAATACTTGTTCGTTTAGCATTTATCCAACTACGATCCATATTTGTGGAAGACTAAAAAACTAGAAAAATAGAAAATAAGAAAACCTAGCTTGCAGCAATGAATCAAATGAAACAAGTAAATGACAGCAATAAATTCAGCACAAATAACAGCAAAAGGTATAGCCAATAATGCATAATTCTTCAGTTCTCGAGACAAGGGGTTCAAAACAAAACTCACCAACTGTGAAGGTTCGAGAAGACTTAAATGTGCGAACAAGTAAAAATGACAGATGGGAGGCGTGATGGGGCTTTCGATTAAATTAAAGGGTAGTTCGTGAGTAAATATACACTGGATAAAATGCAACACCAGTGTAGAGATAACTTTTTTCTAAATCAGACAATATATTCTACACTGGTCACTTTTACGCAAGTGAAAAATAATATAAATTGAACAACTCTACACTGGATAAAGTAGAAGACCGGTGTAGAAATAACTTGTTCTAAACCGATCATTATATTTTACACCTGGCATTGATATGTCTAGTTTCAAGCTGTTGTATGTTTTTTTGAAAATAAAAGAAGAATGTAACATGTCATTAGAACAAGAAACTTCATTCATTTAGAGAATAAGAAACTTCATTCATTCAGTTTTACTAATAACTTTACATCAAAAGTATGAAATTTTCAAACACAATATCTATCAGAATATATAATATATTCTCTCATTTTATCATTAAGTACAAAAAAGTAAAATAGGAGGGGCAAATAAAGGTTGCAGACTTTCACTTCTCATCAGACTTAGAGGTCTAGGATTCATTAGAGTCGGTAGGATTAACAGGATGATACAAGCTATCATGTTATTGATGGCGTCAAACTTTTGAGCGAAAAGCTCTGAAACTATCTTTGAGTCTAGTAACTTTCTCATACAGTTCTTCTACTAAGTCCTCTAGAGCATTGAAGTGCATGATCAATTCCTCAAGGCGCTCTATCATAGTGACAACTAAGGGAGGAGGAGAAGGAACTATAGGGCGAGGGTCAGGATGTTTATCTTCAAAATTGTCTCTTTTTCTTTTGTGCAATGGAGAAAGAGGTTTACGTGAGGAAGAAGCCATTTGAGAGTTCAGATAGAAGAAAATAAAATAAAATATAGATAAAGTGATGAGACAAAAGTACTGATCATAGGAGTGGTATACATATGGTTGAGGAATAAGAACGACTTCAGAAAGGAATATCGAAGAATGTAATTGGCCATCTATCATAATGAGTACAAACTTTGGGAACCAAAGAAGTAAAATGAATGGCCTGAGAAGGTAATGAGAAAAGAAGCGGGAAAGCATAGACAGGAAACTGAAGAGTCATAATAGAAAGTATATTTAACACTGGTTCAATGTAAATCCAATGTAAATATTTAATTGTATTTACAAAAATTCCATATTTCATTTGTTCTAAAAGCTTCTCCGTAAGGTCTCAAGAAGTTAAAGAAGAGAAACAGGAAAGCATAGACAGGAAACTGAAGAGTCAGAATAGAAAGTATATTTAACACCAGTTAGATATATTTTACATTGGTTCAATGTAAATCCGGTGTAAATATTTTATTTTATTTATAAAAATGACAGTTTAATTTGTTCTAAAAGCATATCCGTAAGGTCTAAAGAATTTAAATGAAAGAAGTAGGAAAGTATAGACAAGAACTGAAGAGTTAGAATATAAAGTATATTTAACATCGGTTAGATATATTTTACACCGGTTCAATGTAAATCTGGTGTAAATATTTCATTTTATTTACAAAAATGCCACCTTCTATTTGTTCTAAAAGCTTTTCCACAAGGTCTAAAGAAGATAAAGAAAAGAAGCAAGAAATCATAGATAAGAAAATGAAGAGTCATAATATGATGCAGCTAATCTACACCTATTGATATTAGTATTTGGTGTAGTAATTATATTTTACACCGGTGACATGTTAATCCAGTGTAACTATTTCATCTTATTTACAAAAATACCATCGGTCATTTTTTTAAACTGTCTCTACAAGTATCAATTTAAAAATGGGGCTTTAAAAAGCATATTTTGTACTAGTGAAAATCAATATTCAAGGAAGTTAGATTGTAATGAATGAATGATAATGCAATGTTAGGATTTGGTTTATGTACTCAAAGAGGCAGTCACACATCAAAGAGAAGTAAGATGCAATAGTTAAAGTGAATGATAAGGAAAGCAAGGAATAAGAAGCAAGAGGTAAAGTGAAAAGATAAGGAAAGTAAGGAGTAAGAGGTAGTGAACTTACCTACTTGTACGCTTATTTAATTTGCTTGAATGTTTACCTACTTTGATGATGTGAAGCATGTATGATTAAGTGATGCACTATTTCTTTCTATGCTATAGCCATATGTTATAATTAAGGGACATGGAAGTATGAAAGTTATAATTATGCAAGCATGATCATTAAGTGCACACATAATAACATCAAGCATGTAGTTGTATACATTGTATAGTTTCCGTTTGCTATTGAGATTTTCCCAGAAATCTCACCCCCTCCCTAATACAATTACAGTAGGAATTTCACATGAGGAAGAAGATGAAGATACATGAAGAAGAGATAGGAATTAGTTGTATAATTTATGTGTATATGTATGTAAACTTAGTTGTTGGAATTCGTCAATAGAATGGTAACTTGTTAGGAGGCAGTGATATTTGAGTTGTAATTAAAAATAGTAAATGATCGAATAAATATATGATATTTTACCAGTAATTATTTAACATGTCAAGATTCATTTTGATACCAATAATGCCTTATTTTAATGTCTGTATAAAGAGAATAAAATTTTTAAAGTTAGGGACTAGAAACTAATTTCCAGAATTTTGACCAAATAAATATTAATTTTTTACATTAAAACTATATTGATTGAGTACGCATTTTATAACATCCTTACTTTCATACGTCTTAGGGACCATTCAGTAGCATTTAGAACCACTTTTAAGACCTTGGAAGTTAGCCAAATCTGGAATTTTACTCTTTCTCGGGTTATTGTTCATATAGTATTCCAGATTATACAATGAATTTCAAAAAATCATAATTAATTCTAAAAAAAAATTGAAATAAAGTGGTTCAAAAAGCTACGTGAAGATAACATCTTGAAATTTAAGGTAAAAATAATTTCCAGACCAAATGATTAGCCAATTAATACAATTTATTTGTTAAATTTTACTGTCCATTGGGTCAAAAACTCTAGAAACAGATTCTGGTCCCTTACTCTGAAAATTCATTTCTCTTTGTACAGACATCGAATTAAGGCATTATGCATGTTAAAGTATGTGTCCCTATCTAGTAGTAAAGTAAAGAAAGAAAGAATAGTGACATAAGTCCTCTCTGTATTATGATAAGTTATTAAAGATAATAAGAAGAAAAGAAGTACGATGGTACGAAATTGAGAGATGAAGTTTTACGGATGTTCAAACAATTCCGCTAGATACTCAGATGAAACAATAAGTGATTGCACTAAGAAGTATGAATAATAGTTTATAGGAGCTCCAGAATATAGCAGTATTCAAGGGAGTTTTATATGAAAGAAATGGACACTACTCACAAGTCCAGTGTGGTAAGAAGTCCATATGCAAATAGATGCAAAGCAAGTAAGCAAGTAACATAATGAGGTTGCGTTTAACTCTGATTGAGTTGATTCAGAAGAAGAAAAGTAGTAACAATAAAGATATGAAGATTTGCGGACATGAAAGGTACTCCACTAAGATGTTAAAATAAAAGATAAGAGATAGATACCCCAATCCTTAGTCATAAAGATGACAAGGATATCCATCCAAGATTGAGGTACCAAATAATTTTTGAGGACAAAATTTATTTTAAGGGGGTAGAAATGTCATATCCTAATTTTTTCCTATCTATATAATACTGATAGAGAAAAGAGATTGGAAAGGATTGTGATGATGAATAGAAAGGAAAAGCAATGATTAAACAAAGGTATAAAGATGAGGGACTAAAATGAAAATTTTAAAAGTTCTATGGTAGAAAATGAAAGTAGAAAGAAAAGTTGGGCCAAAAGGTGTAATTACTAAAAGTTAAGGGACTTAAATATAATTTATCAAAAGTTCAAGGGCAAAAAAGTAATTATGAGAAAGTTGAGTTGAAAAAGGCCTAAAAAGGCCCAAAATCATATTAGTCCCAAATTTTACCAATATGTAGAGAAAATTATTCTGATCATTTAACGTAATACATAATTTTGATTTGAGGTCCAGATTAATTGATATAAATTTCTAAAATAAAAAAAAATATTGTAGTATTTTTCAAACATCAGAATCAGATGAAACCTTATAGTAAATTCCTATAATTAATATAAGAATTTATAAAATTGACAGAGTCAGAAAAAAAATCCTGTAGAATTTTTAAGGGAATTTTTGGTGTAATAAAATACCCGATAAATACATTCAGGAGAGGTTTCTCAAGATTTGTGTCATAAAGGAAATGGACCCATATCAAGGCCTAAAATGGCATCCCAGAGGCCCAGTGAGGTGATTGGACAGCTAAGTGGGCTAAAGTCTAGAGCAACCCCAGAAAAGTATGAAATTATGAAAATGCCCCTCTGTAGCCAGATTGTACGAGAGAAGGATGAACGGTTTTTTGGTCATTATGGATAGGTTAAAAACATCCAAGCAAGTACAAGGGTGATTAGTTAAAGCCAGTATATACTCTAATGAAGTATAAGGAGGTGTGAAATGATAATTATGCCCTTACGGTTAATATAGTGCAAGAAAGTGCAATAAGGGTATTTTGGTCATTTTCAAGGGATAGTTGGCAGGTAAGTACTAAGGCTAACAATATCAATGGTAGGAAAAACCTGGGCACTAGTTTTCATGATAGAATACATATTCTGGAATGTTATAAAAATTGGGAATATAAAATAGTCTGGTTTTTGTGAAACTACTCAGATCGGTACCAGACTGGACTAGAATTTTTTCTATCAATATTTCCCCACTATTTGGACCAAACACAGCCCTTTTTGATGTCATGGATGATGTCATTAATGAGGCTTCTAAGGCAAGCTTCATTGAAGGTGGATTATGGACCATTAGATCAAATAGTAACAAAACTAATCTTGGCTTTCCATTTCCACCATTTTTTTATAAATACCCGCACCAAATCTGATTCAAACCTGTGGCATGACAACCTTGTGGAAACTCTTACAAATTGAAGACTCAAGTCAAGACAAAGAAGATTCAAGGTACCAAAGTTCAAGCAAGCTATAGATTAAAGGTAAGCAATCTAGCCTAACTTATTTTCCTTTGATTTGGGAGTTTGAACTTAGGGTTTTCATTTAGGAAAGTTGAGTTTAATCTAAGGTGTTGTTTTGTCCAAAAATGTTAGATGAAAGGAGAAAGAAGAAATTAAAGTTAGAGTTATATGATTGAAGCTTAAACAAGCTAGTTAAGTAAGTGGTTGTTAAATCAAGTTGATATTCTTTACTTTGTCATGGTTGAACCAGTTTAGTTTGCACTATTCATGATAGAAGGAAATGGAATTTCAATGATCAAATGCTTCCATTGAATTTATATGATGATTTTGTGTAGGATTGGATAGGTTTTGAACCTTGAAAGCATTGAAATTCCAAGATTGTAGTTTTTGAAACCCTTATCTGTTACTGTTCACACGCATGAACAGTGATTAGAATTTCATGATTTTTATGCTTCCAATGGTTTTAAAATGAAAAAATTTGTGGGATAAAATGGAGAAACAAGTATAGGAAGCATTAGAATCAAAATGGGAATTTTTGAAAGAAAAAAGGGTGTTATGTAATTCTATATGGAACAGTACATAGGAGCTGGAATTTCATGATTTTAAGCTCATAAATGGATTAAAAAGGTGAAATTATGTAGGTTAAAGTCAAGACATCAATTAGTTCAAGGGCCAAGGTAATTAGTAAAGATTATAGAAAGTTATGTTAGTAAAGAGTTTATCAAGGTTAATCTTGAACATTGTTGGAGTTCATGGTCCTAATGAATTATGTGATGAATATGAATGTGTTTAGGACCTTGAGACATCCAAGAAGATGGTTGGGAAGTGATTGAACGAAAGGCTTCATGGTTGGAAAGCTAGGGAGCAACTGCAAAGATCAAGTGAAAAGCTTAAGTGCAATGTAGTAGACTTACCTATTTATGTGCTTGATGTGGTATGCTCATGTTTTGACATGTATATGATATTTGAATGATGTTGTGACATGATAAATAATGTTGAATGTATTGGGAATAACATATTTTCTATGGCCATGCACTTTTATGCAAAAGTATATAGCATGATGGCATGTCACTAATCAAAGAACGTTTAATGAAATTACATCTCACGCATTAGCATCCATCTTGCATATTTAAGTGGTAATATTTGCTACTGAGATTACTTAGAATCTCACCCTCCCATAACCCAACCATAATAGGTTATTCAAGATAGAAGAATCATGTTTGGTACATGAGCTAAGAAATGGAAGAGGAAGAGTAGACAAGTGATAGCATGCATGTATGTTAGCCTTTTATGTAATGTTATGTAATATCCATTATATGTAAAGAAAATGTATGAAAAAATGATAACATAACCCCATGATGTATATGAATGCATGAAAGGCAAAAGAAATGGTTTATGCATGCTAGAACAATTATTGAAAGTGAAAGAAAGGAAACTGAAATGGTAAAATTGCAGGTCCTAAAGCAGTTTTGTTGTGGCTTCAATTTAACCTAGCAAATGAAGGAATTAATCCACAAAATTTTATAAGCATGTAGTACATATCCAGATCTTTAAATTCATAGGTAATATACCTCATTGGGATGTGTATATCAAGAGAAATGAATTTCAAAATTTAGGAGATAGAATCTGGAAGTTCAATAATTTGCCATATGAACAGTACAAAGTAATAATTTAACTATATCAATTGGCAAAGTAAATGTCCATATTTATATTTTCCCCTTAAAGAAATATGAAAGAGTTTAAATTAGAAATTTTAATCACCTCCATATGATTTTTCTACAATTAGTTATAAAGTTTTAAAGTTAGACTATAAATCTAGAAATCACCAAATGAACAACAGTACCCGATAAGTAAGTTTTAAAATTTTAATTTTTGGGCTAATGTAATGCTTCAACTAATCAAATATGCTTCTGAATATGTACTCTAAGGTGGTAAAAACAGGATGTTTCATCTTTCCAGTAGAGCAGTAAATTTAGGATCGAAGTCTATGTCAGAGTCTATCTTCTGAGATTTTTCCTCTCTCTTTGATGTAAACTTTAGAGAAGGCTTATATACTTTACACTTGGTGGTTCCTTTGGCTATAGCCTTCCTCGTTGACACCTTGCCTTTTCCCTTTGATACTTTGGGGCCATCTTTGGCGACCTTAGGTTGAAATTTCCTCTTAGTCTCCTTTGAGATAGAAGCTTGTAGAGTGGCAGAGACTGATTTGGAAGGAATTTGCTCTGACCCATCTAGATTGGTGGTTTTGTTTTGGTTTTGGTTATGATAAGTAAAATAGGGGAATTTGAGGATGAATTTTTATGAGCTATGATCTTTAGAGGGTGTACAAACAATCTCAAACTAATTTGAGGATTTTTTAAGGTTGAAAGTGAGAGTTTAGAGATTTGTCTATTAGGGCTTGAGTTAAATAGTGAAAAGTTGTGGCTGATAACTGATAAATCCTTATATTAATAGATTATCTATTTGATTAATATCCCTTAATCGATTATATAATTGATTAATTTCATCAAAGATGCATATATAGAGACACATTAATCTATTAGGTCTTCAATTAATTACCATTAATTGAATACCCAATTGATTAATTTGAAATAAAATAATTTTTAACACAAATTCAATCATTTATTAATTGATTAGGTGTTCGATTAATTAGTATTAATCGAATAATCAATCAATCAATTTCAAAGTAAAACATCTAAAACACTTTCAACATTGATTAATCGATTAGCTGTTTGACTAATTTTAATTAATAGAACTCTTAGTCAATTAATTTCACCAAAATAACACATTTATTATATATTTCTCAAAGAAACTAAAGTTACCTCCCTCCATTAATCAATTAACTGTTGGATTAATCCATCCTCTGTTAGCCTCTGTTTTCTTAGTCTTATAATAGAGCATCCTGCAGAAATTTAACTAAACATTATGAAGATTAAGTTAGCAACTTAAATCATTAAAATATAAGTATTGAACAATTATTTGGACAAAAATGAAGGCTGAAGAAAAAATATAGTCCTTATAGCTCATTGGAATTTACCATTCCCAATTATCTTATAATGTAATTGAATTGATGATGAGCAAGTGGTTTAGTGAAGATATCTACTAGCTGAAGATGAGTTGGTATGAATTTAACTTTTATGTCTTTCTTCAGCACATTGTGTCTTATAAAGTGATGTCTGATATCAATGTGCTTGGTTTAGGAATAGAGTACAGGATTGTTTGACAGACGAATTGTGCACGTGTTGTAACTTAAAAAAGGAATCTCATTCAAATATATTCCTAAGTCTTGAAGTTATTGTTTGAGCCATAGTACTTGTGCACAACAACTCCTAACCGCTACGTACTCAGTTTCCATTATTGAAATAGCCACCATATATTGCTTCTTACTAAACCATGAAACTAGACAATCACTAAGGAATTTACATTGTCCACTAGTCTTTTTCCTATCTATTTTCTATCCTCTATAGTCAGAGTCTAAGTATGCTACCAAGTATTATGCTCCTCCTTTGGGAAACTATATTATAAGATCAATGGTTTTGACAAGATATTTGAATATTCTCTTTACAGTTTCAGCATGTGACTCTATTGGAGTAGCTTGATATCGTGCACACATCCCCACACTGAATTATATATCTGGTCTACTTGCCGTGAGGTATAGTAGAGATCCAATCATTCCCTGATATTTTGTAATATTGAAATCTTTTCCCTTCTCATCCTTATATAACATTACACTTGCTCAAACTTTTTTAGGAGCTCCTTCAAGTATTTTGTCTATTAGATAAAGATGACATTCTTCTATTGTTTGATTTGAAGTCTAATAAAGAAGTTCATTTATCCCATCATAGATATTTCAAATTCTCCCTATATTAATTTAGCAAAATCTTAACAGAGATCCTCACTAGTAGCACCGAAGATAATATCATCAAAATAAATTTGAACTACTAATAGATCTAATTTGTTTCTTTTAATAAACAGAGTATTATTTACTTTTCTTCTTTCAAAGCCTTTTTCTTTCAGGAACTTGTTGAGATAATCATACCAAGTTCTCGGAGCTTGCTTTAACCTATATAATGTTTTCTTAAGTTTGTAAATATGGTTTAGAAAATAATGATCTTCAAAACTAGGAGATTATTCTACATAGACCTCTTTCATTTTATACCCATTAAGAAAAATACTTTTGATATCTATCTGATAGAGTTTAAAATCTTTAATACAAGCAAAAGCTAAAAGTAGTCGTATGGCTTCCAATCTTGCTACTGGAGCATAGGTTTCCTCATAAGCAATACATTTTTCTTGATTATAGCCTTTTGCAACTAATCTAGCTATATTCCTAATGATTACAAAGAATTCATTAAGTTTATTTTTGAATACCCATTTAGTCACAATGACTAGATGATCATTGGGTCTAGGTACCAATACCCAAACTTGATTTTGTTCAAATTGATTTAGCTCTTCCTACATAGTAAATATCCAAAAATCAACTTATAGTGTTTCATCTATGTTGATGGGTTCAATGCTATAAATAAAAGTAGAAAAGTACGCTTCATTGAACACTTGTCTTCGAGTTCTTACCTGTTCATCAACTTCACCAATAATCTAATATAAAGGATGATTTTTATTATATCTCCAGGCTCTAGATTGATCTTTTCTTGACTTATTAAGCTGATTGCTAGGTTAACTAATTATGAGTTCTTTTTTCTTTATTTAATTTTAGTGTTTCAAGACCCTATATTATCTCAGCTCCATCATCTAGAGGCTTCAAAATTGGCTCTATTTCAGAAAATACTATATTATAGACTCTTCTATTATAAAAGTTGTTTTGTTAAGAAGTCTGTATGCTTTAATATGATTAGAGTAACCAAGAAAAATCCCTCATCAGATTTAGGATCGAATTTATCTAATTTTTCTTTGTTGTTGTTGTGGATAAAAATTTGCTCCCGAATATCCTCAGATGAGTGGGATTAGGCTTGCGTTATTTATATAGCTCATATGGTGTCTTATTGAGTAGTAGTATGATATATGCTCAATTATATATATAACTTGTTGTGTTCATAGCCTTTTCCTATAAAACTTGTGAGACACCTTGTCATTTAGCATTGCTCTAGCCATCTCAGTGAGGACTATATTTTTCCTTTCAATCACTCCATTTTGTTGTGGTGTTCTTAGTGCAGAGAAGTTGTGATCTATCCCATAGTTGTCACCGGTGATCAGTCCTGATAGACACAATAGAAATACCTTTCTCATTTTGCACCTTTTTGGCAAACACAACAAAAACATTAAATGTCTCATCTTTGGATGAAAGAAATAAGTCCAAGTAGATCTCTAATAGTCATCAACTATCACTAGAGTATATAAGTTTCCTCCAAAACTTTTGACTATTGATGAACCAACTAAATCCATATGAAGAAATTGAAGTGGTCTCTCAGTTGAGACTTCCTTCTTTGAATTAAAAGTTGACTTTACTTATTTTCCCTTATGATAGGCTTTACAAATAATATTAATTTCAGTTTTCAATTCAAGTAAAATAATTACTAAATCTTTCTTAACTAATTTTAAAACCTGATGCATATTTACATGAGCTAACCTCTTGTGACATAACCAATTTTCTTTAGACTTATTAATAAAACAATTTTTAGGTGAACTTGAATTAATAGCAATAATATAACAGTTATCATCCCTTGAAAAACAGAGTTTTGCCTTCAAACTTTTCTTGTTGGTTGACAGCTTTTTCTTGCTTACTATTAAGCATTCCTCTGAGTAAAATAATATCCAATTGTCTTTATCTACGGCTTAACTCATGCTGAAGAGGTTGTTGCATAATTCTTCTACATAGTGTACATCTTCCACTTTCATCCCTTATTTGCTACCAAGTTCTCTAATCCCAACACTTTTCCTCAATTGATTTCGTCCAAAGCTTAGTTTGCCGCTTTCCTTGTGATGAATGAAACATCCTTACTTTCATACGTCTTAGAGACTATTCAGTAGCATTTAGAACCACTTACAAGACCTTGAAAGTCCATTAGCTAAATCTGAAACTTTACTCTTCCTGAGTTATTATACATGTGGTATTCCAAATTAGGCGACGAACTTCAAAAAATCATAATTAAAACTATAAAAATCAAAATGAAGTGGTTCAAAAAGATACATGAAGATAACATTTTGAAACTTAAGGGAAAAATAACTTCCAAACCAAATGCTTAGCCAATTAATACAGTTTATTTGTCAAAAATTACTATTTATTTGGTCAAAAATTCTAAAAATAGATTATGGTCCCTTTCTTTAGAAAATTTGTTCTCTTTGTATAGATATCGAAATAAGGTGTTCTTAGTGTCAAAATGAAGCTTGACATGTTAACTAAATGTTTGCAAAATTTTATACATTTATCTCATCATTTGCTATTTTTCATTACATCCTAAGCATTGTACCTCAAACATGACATATATCATCATTACTTGCAACAATTTATATATTCATCATACAACATTCATATCATCCAATCCCTAACTTCTCTTCATACTTCTTCATCCTCTTTCATCATTAATAAACCTGTGGGATTGGGATTACATGGAGGAGTGAGATTGGTGGGAAAATCTCAGTAGCAAACGGTACTAAACAATGCATGCATTAATGTAAATACTTGTTCTTGCATATGAAAGTATTAACATTGTGTAATATGTCTTATCCTAATTTTTCCCTATTTGTATAATACTGATAGAGGAAGGAGGGTTAGAAAGGATTATGATGATGATCAGAAGAAATAATAAAGGTTAAATGAGTGTTGAAGGAAGAAAGGGACTTAAACGAAAATTAGAAAAGTTTAAAGGTGAAAAGTTAAAGTAGAAACAAAAGTTAGGCCAAAAGTGGTAATTTTTAAAAGTTAAGGGACTTAAATGTAATTAAGTAAAAAGTTCAAGGGCAAAATTGTAATTATAGAAAGATCAGTAGGGAAAGGGTTAGAACTGCCTGGAAGTATTTCAGTCCCATATTCTATTAATAAATAGAGGAACTTGCACTGGTTAATCTAGCATGATACATAAATTTTATTAGGGCTCTAAACAACATATATTTATCTGATAGTTCAAAAGTTATCTAAAATTTTATCAGATTTTATGGACTTTAGATATAAGTGAGAGAATTACAGGAAAGTGTGCCCTATAGTGTCAGATGTTATGGATTTGACAGAACCTCAGAAGAAGTTCTGTATAAAAAGTTATTCACACATTAGTGAATTTTGATGGGAGTTTGATAACACCCGTGATATGATAATGGAACTTATCGGTATGTAAGCCTGGATAGAATGAGATCAGATGACCTCATATATAGGCCCATGATGACGCCAAGGAGGGCCTAAGACCCAAGGTACCAGTCCATTAGCAGAAGGGGCCAGTGTTCAGAAAAAGTACAAAATTTACGAAAATGCCCCTATATAGCTAGATTGTACCAGAGATGGATGGAGGATATTTTGCTTATCTGGGATAGGCTAAAAATATGGGATATAGTATAATTATGATTAGTTAGAGCCAGTATAGGCCCTGAGGCAGTACAAAGAGGGGTGAAAAGACTATTTTTTACCCTTAGGGTTAATATAGTATAAGAAAGGATAGCATTTCTTAAGGGATCTGTAATTAAGTGTGGCCCAGTACAAGAATGTCAATGGTAGGAAGGATCCGAATACTGGATTTAAGGTCAGATGGCATATTATGAAATCTAAGAAAAATTAGATATATAAAACAATCTAGTTTTTGGGGAATCGGACTGAGCCGGTACCGGATTAGACTGAAACTTGTTTAGAAGGTTATCCCTCTAGAAATGGTGCCACATAACCCCTTTGAGGTGTCCCTTGTGATGTCATGGATAATGTCACAATTAGCTTTTAGGAAAAAGTTAAATCCAACATTAAATGTGGTCCTTTAGATCAAAATATTATGAAATCTCAGAAAAATTAGATATATAAGACAATCTAGTTTTTGGGGAATCGAACTGAGTCAGTACCGGATTAGACTGAAACTTTTTCAGAAGGTTATCCCTCTAGAAATGGTGCCACATAACCCCTTTGAGGTGTCCCTTGTGATGTCATGGATGATGTCACAATTAGCTTTTAGGAAAAAGTTAAATCCAACATTAAATGTGGGCCTTTAGATCAAATTGTACACAAACTAATCTTGGCCATTGATTTTCCATGAATGTTTCTATAAATACCCTCTCAAATCTGGTCCAATCCATGAGCCTGTGATACCTTTTCGAAACTCTTGCAAAATGGAAACTCAAACCAAGACAAAGAAGATACAAGGTTCCAAAGTTCAAACAAGCTAGAGATTAAAGCTAAGCAATCTATCCTAACTTATTTTCCTTCAATTTGGGAGCTTGAACTTAGGGTTTTCATGGGAGAAAAGTTGAGTTTTATCTAAGGTGTTGTACTGTCCAAAAACCTTAGATGAAATGGAAAAGAAGAAATTAAAGTTAGAGACATATGATTGAAGCTTAAACAAACTAGTTAGGTGGTTGGTTGTTGAATCAAGTTGATAGTATTGACTTTGCCAAAGTTGAACCTATTCAGTCTGCACTGTTCATGAGGGAAGAAAATGGAATTTCAATTATATAATGCTTCCATTGAATTTATATGATGATTTTGTGTAGGATTGGAAAGATTTTGAACCTTGGAAGCATTGAAATTCTAAGATTGTAGTTTTTAAAATTCTTCTCTATACTATTCACTCGCATGAACAGTGATTGAGATTTCATGATTTTGATGCTTCCAATGGTTTTAAAATGAAAAATTGTGTGGGATAAAGTAGATAAACAAGTATGAGAAGCATTAGAATCAAAATGAGAATTTTTGAAAGAATTGTATGCATATGTTCGGTTATGTACAGCAGGCCATGAAGGAGCTGGAATTTCATTATTCTAAGCTCATAGATGGATTTAAAAGATGAAATTGTGTAGGGTAAAGTCCATTAGTTAAGATTAAGGAAAGTTAGTCAGGTTAATGATCTAGAGAAAGTTATGTTAGTTAAAGTAAGTTTAATACTCAAGGAAGTTAGATGGTAATAGATAAATGGTTATGTGATGTTAGGAATTGGTTGGTATACTCCAAAAGAGGCAGCCACATGTTCAAGAAAAGTGAGAAGAAAAAGGCAAGATAATGTGAAAGAAAGTCAAGTGTATAAGGTAGTAAACTTATCCTAAACTTGTATGCATTGAATGTTATGCTTGATTATGCTATGACTTTGTTGAATTGTGTTGCATATGTTCTTATGTATGAAGCTCTGTTTCTATGATTGATTTGGCCAATGGTATTTCATATGCTACATGGAAACATGCACATTACACAATGTTAACACCTTCACAAGCAAGCACAAGTATTTACATTAATGCATGCATTATTTAGTACCATTTGCTACAGAGATTTCCCCATAAATCTCATCCCTTTCCATGTAATCCTGATCCCATAGGTTATAAATGATGAAAGAGGATGATGAAGCATGAAGAAAAGCTAGGGATTGGATAGTATATATGTTATGTGAAGAATTGTTATGTGTAATGTTGCTGTATGACCAATATAAGTGGTGGAGGTCATGATGTAATAAAAATAGTAAATGATGGAGCTAATGTATGAAATTTTACAGATATTTAGTTGACATGCCAAGCTTCGTTTTGACATCAAGAACGCCTTATTTTGATGTCTGTACAAAAAGAACTATTTTTTCAAAGTAATGGACCAGAATCTGTTTCCATAAATTCTGACCAAATGAACAGTAATCTTGGGCGAATAAACTGTATTAATTGACGAGCCATTTGGTCTAGAAATTATTTTTCTCTTAAATTTCAAGATGTTATCTTCATGTAGCTATTTGAACCACTTCATTTTGATTTTTTTATAATTAATTATGATTTTTTGAAATGTGTTACATAATCTAGAATACCATGTAAACAGTAACTCGAGAAAGAGTAAAAATCTAGATTTGGCTAATAGACTTCCAAGGTCTTGTAAGTGGTTCCAAATGCTACTGAATGGTCCCTAAGACATATAAAAGTAAGGATGTTACATAATGTGCATACTTCCATGGAACATATGAAATACAATTGGCCAAAGTAATCATAAAAGTAGAGCTTCAAACATAAACACATGCAACACAATTTAACCACGCCATAGCACAACCAAGCATAACATTCAATACATACAAGTTTAGGATAAGTTTACTACCTCACTTGATTGATTTATTTCACTTTAACTTTGCCTCTTTCTTCTTACTTCTCTAGTCTGTGTGGCTGCCTCTTTGGAGTCTACAATCAAATCCTAACATCACATAATCATTCATCCATTACAATCTAACTTTTTCTTTAACATTGAGCTCATTTAAATACACTAACTTTCCTTAATCTCAACTAAGAGACTTAGCCTTTGAACCAATTGATGTCTTGATTTTACCAGAGCCAATTACACCTTTTGAATCTATTTATGAGCTTAGAATCATGAAATTCCAGTTCCTATGCACTATTCTAGACAGATTTGAAAAATATGTATAATTCTTCCAAAAATTATCATATTGATTCCAATGCTTCCCATACTTGTTTCTCTACTTTATCCCACACAAATTTTCATTTTAAAACCATTGGAAACATCAAAATCATAAAATTTCAATCATTGTTTATACTAGTGAACAGTAACAGAGAAGAACTTCAAAACTACAACTTAGAATTCTAATGCTTCCAAGTTTCAAAACCTATCAAATCCTACAAAAAAGCATCATATAAATTCAATAGAAGCATTAAATCATTGAAATTCCATCTCCTTCTATCATTAATAGTGCAAAATTAAATGGTTTAACTATGGCAAAGTATAGAATATCAACTTAAGTCAATAACCAATCACCTAACTAGTTTGTTTAAGCTTCAATCACATATCTCTAACTTTAATTTCTTCTTTCTCCTTTCATCTAAGGTTTTGGACAGTATATACACCTTAGATAAAACTCAACTTTCTTCCATGAAAATCCTAAGTTCAAGTTCCCAAATCAAAGGAAAATAAGCTAGGATAGATTGCTTACCTTTAATCTCTAGTTTGCTTTAACTTTGGTACCTTGAATCTTCTTTGTCTTGGCTTGAGTTTTCATTTTGCAAGAGATTCCCCAAGGGTTCTCATGCCATGGTTTTGAAGCTGAAATGTGAGGGTATTTATAGAAAAATCTCATGGAAAATGAATGGCCAAGATTACTTTGTACACTATTTGATCTAATGGCTCATAATCGCTCTTACATGAAGCTTACCCACCAAGGCAACTTGAGATAAGATCACATGACACAAATATTCTACTCCCCTTGTCTTGGACGCCATGTGTGAGGGTGTGTGGGTCCCACCATGTGCAAAACCCTAATTCTAACTTTATTCCTTTTTCTTTTCTTTTTCAAAATTCATAAATCATTCACTATTGGACTTGGGCTGCAAGACAACCTTTGGGACTTATTGGGCTGCCCTAGGTTGAAATATTGGACTGCCCTAGGCCTTCCTTAGGTCCAATAGCTAATTGCCACAAATCCCAAGGCACTTTCCTTATACCGATATCCTTAAAGTATCCTGATTTTGAAATAAATGATAGACACCTCTTTTGATGGTTCTAATATTTTTAGAAATTCATTCTAATATAAAATAACTCCCCTTCAAGGTCTCATAATTTTTTGAGACCCATAAGTCCTGATAAAAATTCTCTACATTTCTTTAAGACCCTTTATCGGTATCCCATTTCACTTTAATTTCTCAAAGGGCATTATCGTCCTTTCACACCTCATCAGAGTATTCTCTGACCTTGATCAACTATATTGGGAACTCTCCTTGACTATCTAAGGGCATTATCATCTTTTCACACCTCATCAAAGGGCATTATCGTCTTTTCACACCTCATCAAATATGCTTCATTTATCTCTAGCTCATTGACACAACACAGTGGCATTTTCATAATTTTATATTTTTTTTAATCTTTATTAGCCCTAGCCCACATACTTATATAAAAATAATATTGGGCCTATAAGATGCCATTTTGGTCCCTCTACATGGCCCACTGCCTTCATGGACTAAACTCCCGAGAAGTTCCGCTGAAACATATTTATCGGGTGTTTTAATCTACTGTAAATTCTATAATAAATTCTAAAGAACTCCTTTTTGAGCTCTATCAGTTTCATTAATTTTTATATTAATTATAGGAATTTACTGCCAAATTTTATCTAATTCTGAGGTCCAGAGGATAATGTATTAATTTCCTTTTCTTTAGAAATTAATATAAATTTTTCGGGACTTCACATCAAAATTCCGTGTTGCATCAAACTAATTAGAATACTTTTCTCTATTTACTAGATAAATTTGAGACTAATATGATTTTGGATATTTTTGGGCATTTTCTAGCTTAACTTTCTCATAATTACCATTTTACACTTTGCATCATAAAACTTCTAAATTTTTCATTTTAGTCCCTCATCTTTATACCTTTATATAATTATTGTTTTTCATTTCTATTCATCATCACAATCCTTTCCAAACCTCTTTTCACTATCAATATTATACAAATAGAGAAAAAGTGGGAAGTGACAATGAAGCCTAAGGAACTCCTCTGTATGTCTGGCCATATGTCTGGAGCATCCACAATTAACATACCACTTGTTAGTCTTGGATGCTTTAAGACAAATATGAAATAAAATCATTTGAATTTAGGTGCCCATATTTTCTTGGGTCCTTTTTAGTTAGTTTGGATTACCTTATGTACATAAGTGCCTTTTGGAACCCATTTTAATGTAACATAAGGTCTATTCTTCTTTTGGTAACAAGAAGCAGTAGAATGACCCTTGCGATTGTAATATGAGCATAGAACAAATGTATTTGATATATGTATAGTATGTCTAATGTAACATCCTTTCTTTTGTACACCTTGTAGACTATTCGGTAGCATTTAAAACCACTTACATGACCTTTGAAGTCCATTAGCAAAGTCTAGAATTTCACTCTAACGAGTTACTGTTCATATAGTATATTCGATGATAAACTTCGAAATATCATAATTAATTATAGAGAAATCAAAATGAAACATTTCAAAAAGCTACAGGAAGCTAACATCTTGAACTTTAAGTGAAAAGTAGTTCCTCAGACAAATTGACTAGTCAACTGAGTCAACTCTAACATTAAAGCTTATTGTTCTTTTCTGGTCCCAGATTTTTGAAAATTTGTTCTCTTCGTACAGACATCAAAATAAAGCATACTTGGTGTCAAAATGAATCTTGACATGTTAACTAAATATCTATAAAATTTCATATATTTATTCTATCATTTACTATTTTTTATTACATCATGAACATGCTGCTCAAATTGGTCATATAACATCATTACATACAACAATTCTTCATATAACATTTATACTATCCAATCCCTAAATTCTCTTCATGCTTCTTCATCTTCTTTCATCATTCATAAACCTATTGGGATTGGGGAGGGGGTGTGATTTCTAGGGAAATCTCAATAGCAAACGGTACTAAACAATGTATACATAAATGTAAATACTTGTACTTGCTTGTGAAAGTGCTAACATTGTATAATGTGCATGCTTCCATGTAACATATTAAATACAATTGGGCAAAGTAATAATAGAAACAGAGCTTCAATCATATACACACATGCAACACAATTCAATATAGCCATAGCACAATCAAGCATAACATCCAATACATACAAGTTAAGGATAGTTCACTACCTTATTGCTTTACTTTATCTTTGTCTCTTGCTTCTTACTTCTCCTTGATGTGTGGCTTTCCTCTTTGAGCACACAATTCAAATCCTAATATCACCTTATCATTCATTCATTACAATCTAACTTTCTTGAACATTGAACTTACTTTAACTAACATAATATTCTCTAATCTTTACTAATTGACTTGGCCTTTGAATCAATTAATATCTTGACCTTACCCTACACAATTTGGCCTTGTGAATTCATTTATGAACTTAGAATTCCCAAATTCTAGCAGATACATACTGTTCTAGAAAGAATTGCATAACTCCCCTTTTTTCTTTCAAAAATTCTCATTTTGATTCCAATTCTTCCCAAACTTGTTTCTCTAATTTACCCCACACAACTTTTCATTTTAAAACCATTGGAAGCATAAAAATAATGAAATTCCAATCACTGTTCATGCATATGAACAATAATAGAGAAGATTTCAAAAATTCATCTTCAATTCCAAATCGCCCAAGGTTCAAAACCTATCCAAACCTTCACAAAATCATCATATAAATTCACTGGAAGCATTAGATTATTGTAATTCCATCTCCCTCTATAATGAATAGTGTAGAACAAATGGTATCTTCTATGACAAAGTCAAGAATATCAACTTGATTCAATAACCAATAATTTAACTAACTTATTTAAAAATTAATCTCATAGTTCTAACTTTAACTTCTTCTTTCTTCTTTTATCTAGGGTTTTTGACAGCACATATACCTAAGTAAATATCAATTTTCTTCCATAAAATCCCTAATTTCAAGCTTCCAGATTAAATAAAAATAAGGTAGGATAGATTACTTACCTTAATCCTTAGCTAGCTTGAACTTTGGTCCTTGGATTCTTCTTTGTCTTTGCTTGACTTTCTATTTGGGCAGTACCTCCCTATGATCTCCTTATGCCACGATTTTGGGTAGAAATTGGGAGGTATTTATAGACTTCAAGGAATGGAAATAGATAGGCAAGATCACGCCTTACCATGGAGTTACTCTACCACTGAGTTAAAAGGGCCCCGTTTGATTCAATTCCTGAATAAGGAACTAGCCACTATGAGTCTAGTGCATATATTTATTACTGCATATACTTATTATATGTTATATTATATGATTATTATATGAAATTTATATGAAATTAGAATATATGTACATAGATATGTTTTATCTGCATAGCGGCTCATTAAGGAACAAGAAATTGGATTTACCTAGTGAGTAGAGTATAGGTAAAATTGAATTGGGTCAATGAATCTAAGAAATAGTGAGAATTCTTGATCTCTCTCAATTCGAAAATCCAGGATTTGAATTGATGTCCTTTCATTGAGTCCTCCTAAATTGCATGATTTATCCTAAAGATTTCATTTCAATTGGAATTTGGTTATTCACCATGTACGAGGATCCCCGCTAAGCATCCATGGCTGAATGGTTAAAGCGCCCAACTCATAATTGGCAAATTCGTTTCCCTAGTACGAGAGGATCGGGAAGGACGCACCTCTGGTGTGCCAGTGATCGTGCCCACGGTAAATGCTGGGTAGCCAAGTGCGGAGCGTATAACTGCTGAAAGCATCTAAGTA
Organism: Leucaena leucocephala; assembly: GCA_037074615.1. Taxonomy (NCBI): domain Eukaryota; kingdom Viridiplantae; phylum Streptophyta; class Magnoliopsida; order Fabales; family Fabaceae; genus Leucaena; species Leucaena leucocephala. The sequence continues at coordinate 9,536,425 of CM073526.1, read as the reverse complement.
GTAAGCCCACCTTATTCTGCAACAACAAATGCTAGTCACAATATGAGTTTCAATGAAATAAGTTGAGTCATTAATAAGAATTTAGAATTAATAAAAATGAATAAGAGTACTACTAGGAAAAAAACAAATGAAAACTTCAAACTCAAAGACCAAGTTATTTGCTAAATTGTCATATAACTATTTTTTTTATTGAATTTATGCACTATTTGATCCAATGGCTTATATTTGCCCTTGATCTTGGCTTACCCTTAGAAGCCAAAATATTACATCATCCATGACATCATCAAGGGATAGCTCATATACACATGTGACACGATTCTAAGGGTAGGAAGCATCTTGAAATATTCTAGTCCAATTTTCTAAAAACCAAACTATTTTATAAATTTAATTTTTTTGAGATTTCATAATATGCTTTTTGATCTTAAATACAGTATCTAGATTCTTCCAACCATTAACATTCTTATATTAGATCTAAAATTATTATTGATCCCTTGACAAATTACAAAAATACCACTTGGTACTTCTTTATTTACTTTAATATCTCTATGGCATTATCGCCTTTTCACACATCACAAGAGTATTCCCTAACCTATGTCAACTATTCAGATAACCCTCATTGATCATCTAACCTTGGTCAAATGACTAAATTTCCCTCCATTCATCTCTTGCTTATTGTATAACATAGTGGCATGCATGGTGACATTTTCATAATTTTACATTTTCCATCCATCTCTAGCCTATATACCTATCTTAAAATATTATTTGGCCTATGAAACGCTATTTTGGGTATTCTACGTGGTCCTTTGGCTTCATGGGCTCAACTCCTAGAAATTCCCATGAAAAATATTTATCGGTTGTTTTAATCCACTGAAAATTTCATAATAAATTATGCATAACTCCTTTTTGAGTTTTACGAGTTTCATAAATTCTCATATTAGTTATAAGAATTTACCATTAAATTTCATATGGTTATTGTGTTCTGAAGATACTGTATTAATTTTCTAATATTTAAAAATTCATATTAATTTTTTGAGATCTCAAATCAAAATTTTGTGTGGCATTAAATTGATGAGAATAATTTTTTTATTTATAGGTAAAATTTGGGACTGAAATACTTCCTAGCATTTTTTGGCCTTTTTCGACTCAATTTTCCCATAATTACTATTTTACCCCTGGAAACTTTTGAAAAATACACTTTAGTTCCTTAACTTTTCATAATTACACTTAATGAACCATAACTTTTGTGTACTTCCATTTTATACCATGGAACTTTTACACTTTTTAGTTTAGTCCATCTCTTTCTTCAAAATGACCATTATGCCCCCAGGAACTTTCAATGTTTACAATTTAGTCCATGAACTTTTGTTACTTCCAATTTAGTCCCTAAACATCATCTATATATTTCTAGAACTTATGCTCAAGAGGGCCTATAGCCTAACTATTTTAGACTACATACTGGGCTTATAGGCCTAAAAATTGGGATATGACATCTAAAATAATGCAGATATGTTTTATTGCCTAACTTTTTCTTTCTCTATGTTTATCTAAATTAGGATCATATCCTATTCCTTACTTATCAGAGACACATCTCTAATTTTCAAGTATAACATTGAGTATTTCACTACTTTTAATTATTGAATAAATAATTGGACTTAGGAATTATCTTACGGATTTACTTTAATTTGACTTAGTTATTTCTTCATTATTACAACTCTGACATCTTTTAGAACAATGATAGCCACACATCAATTATTGGGAGTGCTCTTTAGATTGGTGATATCCTTCTACTGTCTTGCTCTTTAATTTTTGTTATTAATTTTCTTTTGCAATCAATTTAATCATGTTCTTTTCTACTCCTCCTACGCACACTTAATTTACTCTAGAGTTAAGCCACGTATTAACCACACATTGAGATATGACTTAGGTTGATCCCTTTACTATATATAATTAATTTAGAAATTAATTTGAGCACTAATGACAAGCGACATCATTTATAAAAAAATATTCCTGGGCATATAAGCCCCCTTTCCCTTTTAACTCATAATAGAACCTTTAGAATAAAGAATATAAGATGACAAAATAGAGTGTCTCTCTCCCTTTCTTAGTTGCCTCTTTTCTCTACCCCTCAAGAAGAAAAGTATTTCCACATACTCTCCCTTTTATAAGCATCACCCAAGATTTGCCTAATGATGTTTTCATATTGTGAGCTAAATCATCCTCAATGGCACCAAATCATCATCAATTTGATTTTTGAATGTTACCGTAATAATGACTTAAGATTTTATATCCTCATTTGGCACCAAAATAATGTGGAATTTTTTATTTAATTGTTATCTTTTACTCCTTTATGATATTTAGTCAACATAAATGAGGGAATCTTTTTGTATTTTTCATTTATTATTTTTTCCTTTTTAGTGACTCCACACCACAATTTCTTGATTAGGATTTCGGGCGACCTAACGTAAATTCACTTATTTAAGGTACCCACATGGCAACCTGACACTAATACTAGACTCGGGGCTCTGGTACACAGTAAAGGCACACAATAAGTGATAAGAGAGAATTTATGCAGTGCCAAGAGAAGAGAGCAATAAAGCATAGCACTTCATAAAGCACTGAATGGAAAAAATACGTATGTATTATATTCCCACCCAATCACGTATGCATATTTGAGTAAATAGAGGGATGGTAGGTGGTTATTCTCATAACCATTCCCTCCATTAGTTTGAATATCCTAGGATATTCACACTAATGACCCAACACTTTTAGGTATTTACACTTCAACCCTACATACATATATGGGTATGGATCAAATATACTAAGGGTGGACTGACCTAGTTTCCTATATTTGATTTGGAGGCCAATCATGACTAATGACATTTGTTTTTCTTGATTTATTTGAAAGGAGGTTTTTCTAAATTGTGAAATAGAATCAAGGATAAAAAAATCTCTCATTTATAGTGATTGGCTTCCCAATTGTGAGGAGTCAAGAAAGATTCTATTTATATTTTTATATTTATATTTTTTATTTTAGGTGGATGGGATAAAATATGATGTTTACAATAGATTTAAGAAAAATATGAGAATAATAGTTCTAAAATCCTTTATTAAAATAATCCAAAGACATTATCATAACAGTAAGATGATAAAAAATATCTTTCTTAAGTAAGCGTAATTCCAAATATATGTCTTTATTTCAAATAATAACTTTTTGAAACCAATATTAGAATAGCAAGTCTTACGACTTTATCTTCAAATAAGTTCAATCCATATTTAGAATAAAAACTTCTTTTAAAAGAAAAGTTTCTTTTCATATAAACTTTATTCTCAATAAAGCCCAAATATCATAAGTATAAAAGTGTATGTAATCTTATCAGAATAATATTGGAAATAAGAACTTAGTCATAGATACTTTTTAAGAAATATTTTATTATAATCAAAACACTTGGTCTAATAGTAGATTCATAAGAGCTATAAGGCCTTATTGCATAGGCAATCAAAGATTGTGGTTAAGTGGAATCAAAGAACCATTTGTAATTCTCCATTTCAGGTTGCTAAAAATTAAATGGTCATATTATCATATTCCATTCCAAAACCCATGATGAAAAGACTTTTTAACAAACTAAAGGGTTTTTGGCATACCTGGAATTTGACTTTGACTCCTGAGTACCCACACAAAATCGGAGCACATTTGGACTTTGGTTACGTCTCATAGAAAATTCACCGAGAGAGGAAAACACAAGTTTCAGACACAGAGGGAGATGATCAGAGCAACTACAGAATGTGCACACTCTTATGCTTCTGTCTATTTTTATGTACCCACATAAAATCGGAGCACATTGTTTGGACTCTAGTTACATCTCAGTAAATTCATCAAGAGAGGAAAAGAACAAGTTTCAGACACAAAGGGAGATTATCAGAGCAACTACATAATGTGCACACTCTTATGCTTCTGTCTATTTTCATGTATATGCACACATGAAAGGGGAAGGAAGTGGGAACTAAAATTCTTACTCTCTCTCCCCCACATTCTCCTCTGCATAACTAGTGGGATAACTCCTATTTTTATCATAAGGGGTATATTACACACATATACCCTACTCTCTTTATTATTTTCATAATGATCCCAATCCCTATTGGGTTTAGGCCTAATAAATCATGAGTGGACTAGGCTATTTACTAACATCTCCTACTCACACTTAGTGTATTAGATGTCATGGGCCAAATCTCATTCTCTTCTTTCATACTAGGTGCTTTGTCATGACCACATATGCATGGAATTTTAATTTGGGCATTTGTAATAGACATCCCTCTTTATAGAAACCAGCACAAAGTAACCCTTTAGTGTAGCTTGACCAAATATGTTATAGTGCCTTGAATGTCCTAGATTTGTCTATATATACTTTTCTTATGGCTAATCTAATCCCTCTTGAGTCAGCATGTAACTCATATAGCCTCCATTATGCATAGTGTTTACACTTATGAAATTAACAAAATAATATCACAAGGGACCAGTCACAGACACCAACATGGATAAGTATATTCTAGTAATCTTTCTTTCACCCATATATCATTTTGATATTAATCAGCCACTTTCCTAGCATAATACCTTTGGTTTATATATAATTTGACATAGGACATATACTAAAGTAGCAAACACTGAAACATACATCCATGATACTGTCAAACTTCAAGTACATTAATGAAAGGATTGTAACTTTTTGGAACTCACACAACAATGAAGTAGTGATTGATACTTGCTTTCTGTTTGTGATTCTTTATCACATGTGGTATGAATCACATGTTGCAGTGTTTGTTTTATTCTATAAGAGTCTATGTTATTTTGATTATATCAATCACACCATACAGATTTATGTCTAGACACTCAGTGTCTAAACCTAAACTCTTCAATTATATTCACATAATATGACATCAATTTTGAAGAATTTTTATCTGGCAACAGGTTTCATAGATGTGGGTATCTATAGTTCAGTCCATATCCATACTCATGGATCTCATCTCACTTACTGTACTTTTTAAGCTAAGGTGACATTTATTGTGTTTCTTATATTCCATTCAACAATTTTGCTACTTTATTGGTGAATACATGTTTCATCTTTGAATACTTGTCTAGTTAGCGTCAAAGGTAGTTGCTTGAAACATCCTAATTTTTACCCTTTAGAGTACATATTCAGAAGTGTATTTGATCAGCAGAAGCGTTACTTTAGCCCAAAAATTAAAATTTTAAAACTTTCTTCTCGGGTGCTATTCAATAGGTAATTTCTATATTGATAGTCCAACTTTAAAAATTCATAACTAATTGTAGAAAATTTATATGGAGATTACCCAAATTTCTAATTGAATATATTTCATAGTTGTTTAGGGTAAAAATATAAATATAGACTTTTGCCTTGCCAATCAATACAATTAAATCCTTACTTGTTACTATTCATATGGCAAATTTTGAAAATTCCATATTCTGTCTTGTAATTCTGAACATTGGTTTCTCTTGATATACACATCCAAATGAAGTTTTTACCTATCTATTTAAATATCTTGATATGTAATACATGATCATAAAATTTCATGAATTAATTCTTTCATTTACTAGGTCAAACTGAAGCCATAACAATACTACTTTAGGACCTATGGTTTTACTATTTCATCTTCTTTCTTAAATGTTCATAAATTAATATAGCATTCCTAAACCATCAAATAAGCTTCTCATATCTTCACATACATCATGTATATATACCATAATTAGTTCGTAGATTTTATCACATAAATAGACCCCTTACAATGCATTTACATACATGAAAAATTCATAGCATATGGTAGAACATCAATTGCTTCACTTCCTTTCTTCCATATTATAGCTTCCCTTCATACATATGTCTCTCATCATAAATGACCTATATTGGTTGATTGTGGGAGAGTGAGATTCTAGGGAATCTTAGTAGTAAACATTACCACATAAATATGCAAGATAGATCCTAATGCATGGCATGTAATTTTATTAAACTTTATTTAATTAGTGACATGCTATCATGCTATTTACTTTACACAAAAATGCATGGCCATGGGAAACATATTATTCATAACATATTCAATATTATTTATCATGTTACAACATCATTCAATTATCATGTACATGTCAACACATAAGCATACCATGTTATATCCCAATTTTTAGGCTTGGAAACCCAGTATGTAGCCTAAAAAAGGAAGGCTACTAGACCCTATTATGTAGGAGTCCCAGAAGTATACAAATGATGTTCAGGGACTAAACAGCAAGAAAGTGAAAATTTAGGGAAAATAGTGAAAGTCCCTGTGGACATAAAGAAGAAGTAAGAAATATTTCTTAGGAACCGAGCCACCAGAGTGATTAGGCTTGGTTAGAAACCCAAGATGACATTTAAAAGTCCAAAAACGTAGGACCAAGGATTATGGGAGTTTGAGAGGCATTAAAATAACATTTTAGTGCTTTTTAATAAAGTAAAGTGACCTGGTCAAAGATAGAACTAGGGAAAGTGATCTAGAATCATGAGGTGGCATAAAAGGGACCCACAAGGCACCACATGGCATGATTGCAGGAAAAGAAGAAAGTTAAGGACACATGTCATGAGATTAGAAAAAGGAGAAAAAGTAAGAAGGACGCGCGGCACAATCTCGGTCGCTCATTCCAGGAAAAGACTCTAGAATTCTCTGGAAAGGCTGAGTCAACTGGTGAGGTGTCCAAAGGGCCCCACCAATTGTGGCACATACCCCTTGAGGTGTCCTTAGATGAAGTAATATTGGTGAGTCATCAAGGAGGGTGATGTCATCGTGATGATGCAAGCGAAGCTTCTTGAGGAAGCTAAGCGATCTGGGCCATTCATCACGATTTGATCTGAGCCATTCATTCCACCTCCCTCCACCTATAAATAGGCCATCCCTCCCTTCAAGGAAGCCACGGCCAAGCATGGTATAAAGGGGAGAAAGAAGAGAGAAAAGAGAAAGAGAGAAAGAAAGGAAGAAAGGAAAGAAATGAAGGAGTTCTGGTGGAGTTAAGAGCAGTCCAAGGAGCTTAGGGACTAGGCAGAGCTTAGGAATGAGGTAAGTAAGTTATCTAGTCCCTACTCTAATAAAGTATAGGATTTCTCTTAGTAGTTAGAATAGAGAAATATCTCTATTAATAAAGGTAGCTAAAGAGAGAAAGAAAGTTAGGGGGATGTCAGAGTAAGGATATTATCCCAAAATAAGCATGAGATTAAGTAGACATATACTGGATAATAATAAAGATATTATTATGCTATGTATAGGCTCTGACTTATGAGAAGAAGGGACCTTAGATACAAGGTTAAGAGCTGAAGGAAAGGCTGCACGCCAGGTAGTAAACTTACCTACTTGTATGCTTATACTGCTTGGATGTTTTATGTGATGTTTTCTTACCTTGATGATGTGAGGCATGTATGATTAAGTAATGCTCTGTTTCTTTTTATACTATGGCCATATGTTATAATTAAGTAACATGGAAGCATGTATGTTATCATGATGCAAGCATGATCATTAAGTACACAAATAGTAACATCAAGCATATAGTTGCATACATTGTATGGTTACCGTTTGCTACTAAGATTTCCCTAGAAATCTCACCCCCTTCCATGTAATTCCAATCCCACAGGTATGTTATAAGAGGACTGAAGAATTGTGAAGAAAAGCTGGGGATTGGATAGTGCAGATGTTGGGACCAAAATGCTAGAATCAGGGAAAAATGCTGGATGAATAGTAAAATTTGGATGTTTGCTGACATTGACATGGTCAAGGAGTGGTCAACAAGTTATTTTCCCTGAAATACAATTATGTTAGCTTCATGTAGCAATTTGAACCACTTCGTTTTGATTTTTTTAGAATTAGTTATGATTTTTTGAAGTCAGGTCACTCCGCTGGAATTTACACAGTGAATAGTACTCACTAAGAGTAAAATTCCAGATTGAGTAATTTGACTTCAATAGCCTTAGAAGTGATTATGGATGCTACCATTTGGTCTCTAAGATGTCTGAAAAATGAGGATGTTTCATACCACATCAAGCACATAAAGAGGTAGATCCACTACCTTGAACTTTAGCTTTCTTCCTGGTTCTTAAACTTCCTCCCTAACTGTCCAACCATGAAGCCTTTCAGTTAATTACTTCCCAGCATCTTCTTGGATGTCTCAAGGTTCTAAACACATTCCTATCCATCACATAATTCAATAGGACCATGAACTCAGACAATGTTCAAGACTACCCTTCATAAACTCTTAACTCTTTAACTTTAGGGATTTCTATCCATCTTTCTAAAAATTACTTTCATAGGTCAATCCCACACATTTTTTATGAGGAATCTAAATATGAGCTTAGATTTATAGAGATCAATCTCCTTCGCCATGAATTGGATAGAAACCGTGCGTACCTTAAATAAATCCAAAAATTCTCATTTTAATTCTAATGCCTCCAATACTTGTTTCTCTACTATATCCCACACAGCTTTTCATTATAAAACTATTAGAAGTATCAAAATCATGAAATTCTAATCACTATTCATAAGAGTGGACAATAATAGAGAAGAACTCTAAAAACTATAACTTGGATTCCAATGCTTACAAGGTTCCAAACCTATCCAATCCTACACAAAATCATCATATAAATTTAATGGAAGCATTAGCTCATTGAAATTCTCATATGTGAACAGTCATACATACAGTAAAAGCCAAGAACATAAGCCCATAATTGCATGAATACTTAGATTTCCAAGCCAATAATACTACTTGACTCAAGCTGGCTTTTACTTGTCTAAGCTTTATATAACATAAAATTCATCATTTCCCCACCATTTAGCATTTCGTCTAGCAACATATAGGGAGGAATAAAATATTTTCTAATCATTAAATCTAACAACTAATCCTCCTGACTAAAAGCTTAACACTCAGGGAGAAAGATTACCTTAGATGCTTGCTTATTTGCCTCTTGAGTTGCCTTGGTCTTAGCTTGATTTTTATTGAGGTTACCCATAGTGTCTCCATGCTTCCATGAATGTTGCTAAAAGTGGGGGCTATATATAGAAAATCTTGGGTTGAAATGGATGCCCAAGATTGCTTTGGTTACTATTTGATCTAATGGTCCATATTTGCTCTTGAATCAAACTTTCCCTAAAAACCAAAGATGACATCATCTAGGGACACCTCATAGCATATGTGATGAAATTGTAATGGGAGGAAGTATCTGGAAAAATTCTAGTTTAATCCAGTACCTACTCAGTCCGATTTCCTAAAAACCAGACTATTTTCTAAATTTATTTTTTTTAGATTCCATAATATACTTTCTGATCTTAAATCTAGTATCTAGATTCTTCCCACCATTGAAATTCTTTGATTGGGTCTAAATTTAATTACAGATCCCTTGGCAAATGACTAAAATATCCTTAGTTCACTATCTTACACTATATTAACCAAAAGGGCATAACTGTTATTTCACACCTCTTTACATCTTATCAGGGCATGTACTAACTCTAATTATTCATCCCTATACTTGCCTTGATGTGTTTTACCTTGTCTAAATGACCAAAATGCCCTCCATCCATCTCTTGTTCAATATTCAATCCAGTGGCATACCTATTGGCATTTTCATAATTTTCCATTTTGTTTGTCTTTATTAACACTAGCCCACATCCTTATCTGGATATATTATTGGGCCTGTAAGGCACTATTTTAGGCCCTCTACATGGTCTACTACCTTCATGGGCTCAACTCCTGAGAAATTCCCCCGAAACATATTTATCGGTTGTTTTAATCCACCATAAATTCATAATAAATTATGTAGAACTCCTTTTTGAATTTTATTAGTTTCATAAATTATCATATTAATTGTAAGAATTTAATGCTAAATTTCATCGATTCTAAGGTCAGAGAATGTGGTATAAATTTTGATTTCTTCAAAAATTTATATTAATTTTTTGGGACCTCAAATCAAAATTATGTGTTGCGTTAAACTATTAGAATAATTTTCTCTATTTACTAGTAAAATTTGTGAATAAACTGATTCCAGGTATTTGGGGCTTTTTCTGGCTCAACTTTCAATAATTTCTATTTTGCTTGGAATTTTTAAAAATTACACTTTAGGCCCTCAACTTTTCATAATTACACTTAATGGCCCAAAGTTTATGTTTACTTTCATTTTTGCACCATAGAACTTTTAAACTTTTCATTTTAGTCCCTTTCTTTCTTCAAGACTCGTCTAACCTTTATCATTCTTTCTTATCATCATTATAATCCTTTCCAAACCTCTTTCCTCTATTAGTCTTATATAGGTATAGAACATATTAGATATTATATACTTTCACCTAGATGTATAAGTAATAATAAATGACATGCTATCATTAATGAAAACAAAATATTACATACTGTCTATAATTTTACATTTTACACATGCCAATGGCTTTTACATATTTCTCAAATGTTTCTTTGCCTATTGGCTTGGTCAGGGGGTTTGCTACCATACATGTAGTTAAAATGTATTGTACAGTTATAATTTTTTGTGCTATATAATCTCTCACAAAGTTATACTTAATATAAATATTTTTGGTCTTGTTGTGATACTTAGGGTCTTTAGTGTAGGCTCTACCTATAGTGTTGTCACAGTGTATCAACACTAGACCGGTACTCTTGTTCTCAAATCCTAAGTGTTTGATAAATCTTTTTAGCTAAATAACCTCTTGTGCTATTGCAGTGCATGCCGCAAACTCAACTTCCATAGAGTGTAAGATAATACACGTCTGCTTCTTGCTATTCTAACATATAGTACTGTTATTAAGCAATAAGGTGTAACTTGAAGTCTATCTTTGCTCTTCTTATCATCATCACCTAATTAGCATCTAAATATCTGACTAGGCGCAGATCGCTTCCTTGATAAGATAATGCATAGTCAGTTGTGCTTCACCGAGGTTGAACTACAATCTATTAACCAGCCCCATGACATAATAAATATCTAGTCTTATACATATCATCACATATATCAGCCTACCAATAGCATTGACATATGGAACTCTTTTTATCTAGTTCAATTTTGGGACACATATAAGAACTCAAGGCCACTATAGTGGCTATAGGGATATTTATGGGATTGCAATCACTCATATTAAATCGCTTAAGTATCTTCTTGCTATAAGTCTCTTATGAAACAATGAGGATTCTCTTAGTGTGACTTCTTCATATCTTGACCCCAAGTGTGTATTCTGCTTCACCCATATCTTTCATCTAAAAATTCGATGAGAGTCATTATTTAATTGCTATCACTGAGTCAATTGCTTTCTCTTAATTTTGAGAACTTACTTGTTCACAATGGCTTTATATCCTTTTAGCAGATCAACCAACTCCCAAACTTGATTTTTCATCATTGAGTACATATCCTCTTTCATTGCTTTCTTCTATTCCTCATTGGAAAGACCTGATAAGGCTTCATGAATAGAGCGTGGTTCATCGTCCCCTTTAAAGTAACTAAGAGTGTTTCGTCTTCTAATTAGAAGTGTCTTTTTAGAACACTTTCCCTGTTACTCCTTATAACCACAGCTACTTATTTATTTTTCTCATTTGGGTCAGTATTTGTGTTGATCGTTCTTTGCTCCCACTCTAATTGACATACCTAGATGATTATAGTCACATTTAGATAGGGTTTTAGAAAAGGGCTTTTAGTCAGCTTTTAGAAAAGGGCTTCTGGATAAGAGCTCATAGAAAAAAAGTGGTTCTGAAAAAATGAGTGTTTGGATAGTTATTACCAAAAGGGCTTATATGATTGGTAAATTACTAGAAAGAGCATGAGATAAAAAACAACTATAATTATGCTTAGCTCATGTTATCTTCTCTCTTCTTCCTCTCTTCTTCTGATGTCTCTTCCAACTAGCCACGATGGGAATGTGATGGACAAACAGCCACGACATGAAGCACAAGAGATTATAGAAGCTATAGACCACCAGCTATGATGGGAAGCATAAGAGAAGGCAAGACATGACATACCTCTTCTTCCTCTTCCAGTGATGATGACTAGATCAGAGGAAAAAAGATGTCTATTTCCAAATAATGACTGTACTGGTGTAGGTTGAGAGAAGACGTGAGTAGAGAACAGCGAGAAGAGAGGAGAGATAGTGTGTGAGAAAAATAGGGGTAAAATAGTAAATGGGTAGTCCGCAAGCTTTTTTATTATTCTAAAAATTATTCCAGTAGCTTATCTAAACCCATGGTTTAGTCCAAAATTCCTTTTGGACAAATATGGCTATTTGTTTTAAAATTTTCCCAACCAAGGTTTGGGCTAGAAGTCCTTTTAAAACCTTAGTTTTCTAATTAACCAAATAGGCACACAGTGCGTCAATATCTCCCCTATTAGGAAATTCTATCACAATGAATACAACATCTCTTGATTATGTTTCAGTCAGTGTTCCATCTTCCATTTTACTTATGAATACATATCATTTTGAGGATTCAAAATACGTTACGAAAATATATTTCTTGCCTCTAGGGCCCAGTTTCCCATGTCTATGAGAATTGTCATAGATATATGCCATTAAGCCCTAAGGTATAAGAATACTTAAATCTAGTTGGCCTTTAGTCCATAACTCGTAGGGCATAGAAGTCATAACTATAATTTTAATTATCAAATAAAACTAAGCTTGCCAATAGTAAAGTGGAGGCTAACCTAGGTCGATTCACAAGGAGCCTAGATGGATGCTAAGGTATCTAATTAATCTAATGAGCTACAAATTAACAAGTTAAATATATGGTGTGTGATGAGATCTTACCTAACTTTTTAAAGTAAATCCTATGCTATTGTTTATGCTTTTAAGTGTTTATGATGATAAGATGAATGGATGACAAGTGTGTTCCTTTAGAGATTACCTTACCTTCGATATCCACAAAATATGAGAAGTTAATCAGTTGAATTAGAATATGATAGCTAACAACTCACTAGTTAAATCTCAATGAAAGCTATAACTCGCAGACATTAATAGAGATTATGAATCATTCAACTTAGAGATAAAAGAAGATAAAGTAAACAGATACAATTGTACTATGATACTCATATTTGTAGTGATTTTTAGTATGTTTAAAGTTAGTTTTATTATTGATTTTATCCCCATTTATCAATATATTGGATAATTAATTAATAATATAAAATTGGAATAGTTGGGAATTAATTGACATAATTTTGGTCATATATTGGAATATTTACCTCATTTGATAAATAATTTGTATTTTTAATTCCTATTATAGGAAATGTCATTATGCACCAGATCAATTTGATGTTGTAACTAAATTGGATAACTTAGAATGTAATAGAAAGGAAATAGAAGCCTATGCTGGAAAAGGAGCATTCACGTGGAAAGAGACATGCATGCTAAACATTGCTAAAGAAAACATATGTTGAAGGAGAAAGAGGGTTGATAGCAGCATATGATGGCACATAAGGATTATAGTTGCACAGGTTGGATATGAGAATTAAGGAAAGGTTAATAGAAGCAAGTGGTGGATCACACATATGCTGTAATAGAAGTAAGTGGGCTAACAAACTGTGGACTCATGAGCTAGCACTGAAAAGGAAATCAATCACGCATTACACACACACTTGCACCATCTCGTCACTTCAGATCTGATAGCACATCCATACCCTTCTCTTATATATCACTAAATAGATCTATACAGATATTCTCATCCAATAGCTGTTGGAAATTGTGCCCTAGGGGCCAATCATTGTCTTATGAACATTATTGATTTATGAATTTATTAATTATGTTATCATCTTATTTGCATGTTTACTATGATGACCATCCTTGGATAATTCATGATCTTATCCTAAATGTCCCTAGTCGATTATCTATGAGGGAGCACAGATGATATAAGACTAGTATGACTTTGAAGATATATAGAGATATAAATCAAAGTCATAAGCACATGTAAGAGTACAAGGTGTTAGACCGACCCGCTATGAGAGAACTGCATGTGTAACGTCATAAGCTTCTCTCATATACAAACCATGTCAATATGCCCTTTGACCTGAGATCATCATGGATTCCTACATGACAAACACTCAGCTTTGACCTAGTCAAAAGTCACTTTTGACCGAGTGATCATAAAGACTATGTTCAGGCTTAGTGGTTTTTCATGCGGAGGAATGTGAATGGTCGAGATGGAATTTGTCCCTCACATTCGTAGAGAGATATTACTGGGCCCCTTGATAAGTGAGTCTGAGAAATGTATGGCCATACTGTAATGGAAAGGTAGTTTCATTTCTATAGTCAGACTACTCAGGGATCGAGAAAGTAACGGTCAGAAATAGGAGGATGACGTTATCCATGCCCCAACTATGACCAAAGTATCGCGTGACAGAAGGGACATGGTTGTATAAAAGGTTATATCGTTTAATGATCCTCATATGATTTGGGTAGTCGTTATGTCTTGCTAGAGACCGCTTGCGACTTATGGGCCAGTATAGCAAATGGTCCACTGCCAACTTCATATGGGCCTACAGGGTCGTACACAAAATAGCCCAACATGAGCTATGATGTCCAGATTCATTAAATCTAAGACATGTCCAGATTCAATGAATGATCCAGGGTAGATGTATATATTTATTTATATTTATATTCGTATATATATAAAATTTGTATATATATATATTATATATAAGAGATATATGAGATTTAATTTATAAGGATAAATTAAATCTCTATCACGTTTGAATTTGAAATTCAAATTGATAAGGATATCTCATATAAGAGATATTTATAATATTTAATTTATAAGGATAAATTAAATCTCTATCACGTTTGAATTTGAAATTCAAATTGATAGGATATCTCATATAAGAGATATTTATAAGATTTAATTTATAAGGATAAATTAAATCCCTATCACATTTGAATTTGAAATTCAAATTGATAGGATATTTCAAATTTGATTTATGAGAATAAATCAAATATAGTTCAGTCTCATCTTTATTTAAAGTTAAATAAATAGGTAATTAAATATGTGGGATGGATTTAATATTATTTATTTAATTAGTTTCTTATAAAATTATACAATATATGATATTGTATTAATTTCAGAATTAATATAAGATTAACTCTAAAATCCAATTCGGTAGACAAAAAACGTATAGCATCCTATATATTTGATTTAAGGAGCTGCGTTTTCAGAGAGACACACATAGAACACAGAAAGGCCGAAGAACAATCTGTAAAAGGTTTGCAGATAAGAAACTGCTGAAATAGAGACGGAGAGGACGAATTCTTGAGAAAGCCCTGGAGGAACAAGAGACGCTAGCATGTCGTTCGTGGTTGGAACGCTGTTCATGTGGATACCAGTAGAGGAAGCCAACCTGAGTCGTCGACTTCTTGCGATCAGAAAGGGAGCACGAGCCGCGGAGAGAAGCTGTGAACGTCGTGACCAGAAGCTGTGGAAGTAGCTGAGGAACACTGAGGGTAATGCTTCTTTCCACTTGACTTAAACATATACGGTAGATCCTGGCAAGGAATGGAAAAATTTTTAAATTAATTTCCGCTGCGTGTCTTCCAATTCTTTACAACAGCACACTGAGATCCCATTCCACTCTACACCACTTTCCACTACATTCATCTCACACACCTTCATGCCATTATTCCTCTTTCTCTTCATCTCTATTTTCTATTCTCTCATCTATAACTTTTCTCTGTTCTAGACAATAGAACTAGAGGAAAGTTTAGCTGTCATCTTTATCTTCTTCTTCCACATTCACCATGACTGATGCTGTGTTTTCTATTGCAGTTGAAGTTCATATGGCAATGCAAGGCTAAGCTGTTGTACTCTCTTGGAGATGATGTTGAACCAGAATCCTTGAGCTAAAAAGGGAGTTCCATTGTGTCTTAAGTCATATTTAATTGTATCAAGTTGATGTAGTTACTTCTGGTTTATTGATTCAATTAGAGTTATTATATGACAAATAAGTAGGAAACTGAGTTAGATTTCTTATTTCTATACTATCGATGCTTTTATTGATTTTCATCCTTGGACCGAGTTGTACATGGCTATAGTTAATTAGAGTAATCATAAAATAGAGTACATTTATATCTTTTTACTTCATCTTCTTGTATCTCTAGTTGAATGATTCATAATCTATTTTATTGTCTACAAGTTGTAGTTTTCATTGAGATTTAGCTAGCGAGTTGTTAGCTAACATATTCTAATTCAACTTATTAACTTCTCATATTCTATGGATAATGAAGGTAAGGTAATCTCCAAGGGACCATACTTGTCATCCATTTATCTTATCATCATAAACACTTAAAATCATAAACAATAGCATAGGATTTACTTTTAGAAACTAGATAAGATCTCATCATACACCATCTGCTTAACTTGTTAATTTATGGCTTATTAGATTAATTAGGTACCTTAGCATCCATCTAGGCTCCTTGTGAATCAACCTAGGCTAGTCTCCACTTTACTATTGGTTAGCTTAGTTTTGTTTGATAATTTTGTTAGATTAACTCGTAGGGTATGGAAGCGACTGATTTTGAGGGCACACAGTTAAGTATGAAGGTTACCATCAATATAGCATCACCCTAATGTGAAATTGGAAGCATTTTCTATACCATCATAGACCTAACTAGAAGAGTATAGAAGAGTTATATTTCTTCTTTCAGCAACCCCATTCTGTTAAGGTGTGCTTGGGAAAGTTAGATGCCTAATTGTAACACCTTACTTTTGTACATCTTAGGGACCAATATATAGCATTTATAACCACTTATATGATCATTGAAGTTTAACTTCAAAATCTGGAAATTTCTAACTCACAGGTACTATTCATGTGTTATTTATAGATTAAGCGATTAACTTCGCAAAATCATAATTAATTCTAAAAAAATCTAAATAAAATGGTTCAAAAGGCTACTTGAAGCTAACATAATGAAAGTCAAGGGGAAAATACTAACCAGACCAAATTATAATTCAATCCATATAGTTAAATTGTCAAAGATCATTGTTCATTTGGTCAAAAATTTTGGAAAACAGTTTATGATCCCTAACTTTGAAAATTCCTTTCTCTTTGTACAAATATTGAGATAAGGTATTCTTGTTTACTAAGCATTGATCAGGTCAACGCTTCAATGTTATTGTTCATCCAGCATCCATCCCTGATTTCAGCATTTTTGGTCCCAACTTTGGAAAATCATATATCCATGTGTAGACATCCAAATGAGATGTTCTATATATTAAATCAAAGCTTGGTATGTCTACTATTTACTAGTAAAATATCATATATTTATTCAATCGTTTACTATTTCTAATTATAGCTCAATTGCTACTGACTCACCATGAGTTACTATTCATAGTGGCAAATTCCATCATCCAACTTTACATACGTAAGTATAACTTACATCAATCACATATGAATCGTGCTAAATAATTCCAAACTTCTCTTCATGCATCTTCATCTCCTCTATCTTGAGAATAGCTACTATTATTGGATTGATATGGAAGATTTAATATCCTAATTTTTCTCTATCTGTATAGTACTGATAGTGGAAAGAGGTTTGGAAAGGATTACGACGAAGATCAGAAGAAATTATAAAGGTTAGATGCGTCTTGAAGAAAAAGAAGGACTAAAATGTAAAGTATAAAAGGTTAAAGGCAAAAAGTGAAAGGAGAAACAAAAGTTGGGCCCTTAAGTGTAATTTTCAAAAGTTAAGGAACTTAAATGCAAATAGCCAAAAGTCCAGGAACCTAAGTGCAATTATTCAAAAGTTAAGGGACCTAAGTGTAATTATGAGAAAGTTGAGCCGAAACAGGGCAAAAATGCTTAGAATCATATTAGACTCAAATTTTGCCGGTAGATAGACAAAATTATTTCGGTCAGTTTAACACAACACATAATTTTAATTTAAGGTCCTAATTAATTGATATAAATTTCTGAAGTCAGAAGGAATTATTACAGTATTTTTTAGACTTTAGAATCAGATGAAACTTACAGTAAATTCCTATATTTAATATAAGAATTTATAAATTGACAGAGTCAAAAAAGGAATAGTGTTGAATTCTTATGGGATTTTACAGTGAAACAAAATACCAGATAAATAGGATCAGGATAGTTGTCTTATGAATTGGGCCATAAAGGCAATAAAGGAATGAGCCCATATTAAGGCCCAAATGGCACCATCATGAGCCCAATATGGTGACTGGACAGTTAAGTGGGCCAAAGTCCAGAGAAGTCAAGAAGAAGTGCAAAATTATGAAAATGCCCCTAGATACTCATAATGTACCAATGATAGATGGAGGGCATTTTGGTCATTATGGACAGGCTAAAAATGTCCAAGATAGTATAAAGATGATTAGTTAGAGCTAGTATACACCCTGAGGCAGTAAAAAGAGGTGTGAAATGATAATTATGCCCTTAGGGTTAATATAATACAAGACATTAAACCAAGGGCATTTCAGTTATTTTCCAAGGGATCTATAATTGAGTTGTGGCCAGTACAAGTATGTCAATGGTAGGAAGAATCTGGATACTGGATTTAAGGTCAAAAAGTATATTATGGAATCTCAGAAAAATTAGATTTATAAAACAATCTGATTTTTGGGGAATCAGACCGAGCCAGTACCGGATGGACTGGAATTTTCCAGAACCTTCTTCCTCAATTGGAATTGTGCCACATATCCCCTCGAGTTGTCCCTTGATGATGTCATAATTATCTTTTTGAAAAAGTTAAATCCAAGATTAAATGTGAGCCTTTATATCAAATAGTGCACAAACTAATCTTGGCCATTGATTTCCACCAAGATTTTTCTAGAAATACCCCCTCAAATCTGCCCAAAACTGTGAAGCACATGAACCCTTGGGGAAACTCTTGCAAAATGAAAACTCAAGCCAAGACAAAGAAGATTCAAAGTACCAAAGTTCAAGCAAGATAGAGATTAAAGGTAAGTAATCTCTCCTAGCTTATTTTCCTTTGATCTGGGAACTTGAACTTAGGGTTTTCATTGGGGAAAAGTTGAGTTTTCTCTAAGGGGTAGTGCTTCCCAAAGACTTTAAATGAAAGGGGAAGGAAGAAATTAAAGTTAGAGACGTATGATTAAAGCTTAAACAAACTAGTTAGTGATTGGTTGTTTAATCAAGTTGATATTCTTCACTTTAATATAATGGAACCTGTTCGGTCTACACTATTCATGAGGGAAGGAAATAGAATTTAATTGATTTAATGCTTCCATTGAATTTATATGATGATTTTGTGTAGGCTTGGAAATGTTTGGTACCTTAGAAGAATTGAAATTCCAAGATTATAGTTTTTGAAATCCTTCTCTATTACTATTTACTCACATCAATAGTGATTCAAATTTCATGATTTTGATGCTTCAAATGGTTTTAAAATGAAAAATTGTGTGGGATAAAGTAGAGAAACAAGTATGGGAAGCATTGGAAACAAAATAAGAATTTTTGAGAATTGTGTGCAATTTCGGTTCTGTACAACATATTGTCATATCATAATTTTTCCATATCTGTATAATACTGATAAAGGAAAGAGGTTTGAAAAGGATTATGACAATGATTAGAAGAAATAATAGAGGTTAAATGTATCTTGAAGGAAGAAAGGGACCTAAACAAAAATTAGGAAAGTTTAAAGGCCAAAAGTTAAAGTATAAATAATAGTTAGGCCAAAAGTGGTAATTTTCAAAAGTTAAGGAACTTAAATATAATTAGGTAAAAATTTAAAGGGAATAATTGTAATTATGGAAAGGTCAGCCTGAAAAGGGCTAGAACTGCCTAGAAGTATTTCAGTCCCATATTCCATCAGTAAATAGAGGAAAATGCGCTGGTCAATCTAGCATGATATAGAAATTTTATTAGAGATCCAGACAACAAATATTTATCTGATAGTCTGAAAATTATCTAAAATTTTATCAGATTTTATGGACTTTAGATATAAGTGGGAGAATTATAGGAAAGTGTGCCCTATAGTGTCATATGTCCTGGATCTGTCAGAACCCTAGAACAGATGACCTCATATATAGGCCCATGATGATGCCAAGGAGGGCCCAAAACTCAGGGTACCAGTTTACCAGTAGAGAGGGCAAGTGTCTAAGAAAAGTGTAAAATTACACAAATACCCCTGGATACCCAAATTGTACTAGAGATGGATAGAGTGTATTTTGGTCATCTGGGATAGGCTAAAAATGTGGGATATAGCCTAAGTATGATTATTTAGAGCCAGTATAGGCCCTGAGGCATAATAGAGAAGGGTGAAAAGACGATTTTACCCTTAGGGTCAATATAAGAAAGGACATTAAGGGTATTTTGGTTATTTTCCAAGGGATGGATGGCAAATAAATACTCAGTATAACAATGTCAATGGTAGGAGAAGCCTAGACATTGATTTCTAGGACAGAATACATATCTTGATATATTATAAAAATTAGGAATAATGATTAGAATTTCATGATTTTGATGCTTCCAATGGTTTTAAAATGAAAAATTGTGTAGGGTAAAGTGGAAAAATAAGTATGGGAAGCATTAGAATCAAAATGAGAATTTTTGAAAGAATTGTATGCATATGTTCAGTTTTGTATAGCAGGCCATGAAGGAGCTGGAATTTCATTATTCTAAACTCATAGATGGATTCAAAAGATGCAATTATGTAGGGTAAAGTCAAGACATCAATTGATTCAATGGCCAAGTTCATTATTTAAGATGAAGGAAAATAAGTGAGTTTAATGTTCAAGAGAAAGTTATGTTAGTTAAAGTGAGTTTAATGCTCAGGGAAATTAGATGATGATGGATGAATGGTTATGTGATGTTAGGGATTGATTGATATGCTCCAAAAGAGGCAGCCACATATCCAAGGGAAGTGAGAAGAAAGAAGCAAGATAAAGTGAAAGAAATCAAGTATATGAGGTAGTAAACTTATCATAAACTTGTATGCATTGAATGTTATGCTTGAATGTGCTATGGCTTTGTTGAATTGTGTTGCATATGTGCTTATGTATGAAGCTCTATTTCTATGATTACTTTGGCCAATTGTATGTCATATGTTACATGGAAGCATGCACATTACACAATGTTAACACTTTCACAAGCAAGCACAAGTATCTACATTAATGTATGTATTTTTTAGTAATATTTGCTACTAAGATTTCCCCAGAAATATCATTCCTTTTTATGTAAACCCAATCCCACAGGTTTATGAATAATGAAAGAGGATGATGAAGCATGAAGAAAAGCTAGGGATTGGATAGTATATGTATTATGTGAGAATTTGTTAAGTATAATGTTGCTGTATGACCAATGTAAGTAGTGGTGGTCATGATGTAATAAAAAATAGCAAATGATGGAATAAATGTATGGAATTTTACAGGCATTTACTTGACATGCCAAGCTTCGTTTAAACACCAAGAATGCCTTAATCCAATGTCTGTACAAAGAGAAATGAATTTTCAAAGTAAGGGACCATAATCTATTTCTAGAATTTTTCACCAAATGAATAGTAAGTTTAGTGAATAAACTGTATTGATTGACGCATCATTCGGTCTAAAAATTATTTTTCCCTTAACGTTTAAGATGTTATCTTCAAATTTCTTTTTGAACCACTTCATTTCAATTTTTCTACAATTAATTATGATTTTTTTTAATTTCATTACGTAATCTGGAATACTATATGAACAGTAACCCGAGAAAAAGTAAAATTCTAGACTTGGCTAATGGACTTCCAAAGTCTTGTAAGCGGTTCCAAATGCTACTGAATAGTCCCTAAAATGTATAAAAGTAAGGTTGTTATATTTTGGTATCAGAGTATAAGTTTTTGGCATGATTTAAGATATTTCGTGACCCTAACTCTAAATAGTAAGTACTTTGTTAAGTTAGGGTATGTATTGAGATAGTTAACATTGCTTAATTAAGCAAATATTGCAGGAGTAGATATGGGATTTCATAAGGTTAAGTCAGAGGCTTTAGTTAATAAGGGAGACCTCAGACCAGTAGTAATATATGAAGATAATGTACGTCCAGACTTTGATCATCCCTCAGACAATGAAGAGAGTTCATATGAGAGTATTGGGGATCGGTCAGGAAAGTCTACAATAGAATGTCCTATAGATATTTTTGTAGACAAAAATCTATAGTCAAGAGGTCATGTAGAGATTCAGCCTAAAGCCGTGTATGCACCAGATGATGTTGAGTCTAGTGACTCTACACAATGAGTTTGTTGGAGTGCCCTTTAACCCTGATATAAGCTCTATTCCTCTGATGAGAGGACATATTACGGCTGAGGAAGCTGAGTACTAGTTCTAGATTATGGGTAGACTAGATATTATTCCTCCTCCACCAGAGTTTGAGGATAGACTTGTTATGAGTAATAGATCATAGTCCCCTAATTCAGACATCCAGTCAGAGTTTATGACAGTTCCTGTCCATTCCCAAAGTCTAGGAATATGTGAGTTTATAGAGAAAGATCAGTGTGATGTTCCTGGTCATAGTCAACCCCATCTTTCTTTATTGAAGACAGATAATGCTGACTGTATCAGTCTCAAGAAAGTTGTGGAAAGTGAATTACTCAATTTTGGTCAGGGGATGGATAGAAGTAGAAATCAAGAGCAATTAGTTTACCTACAGATCCTTAATGCCATAGCAAGGATGATAAACAGATACAAAGTGGAGGGCCTTAACCTAAATCAAGTTTATGCTCTAGCAGATTGGCATGAGATGGCAGTGAGTCAAGTACTGCCATATACACCTACATGGCATATAGAGCTAAGCGAGTATCTGGCAAGGGATCCACCAGCTGATATACAGGAGTGGTACTTCTGTGTGCAAAAGTATGTGCAGTCCATGATTTCTTAGAAAGAAATGTAGAAATAGATGAGGGGTAATGTAAATATGTAAAGTGTAAAGTAAAGTAATTATTCAGATGTATAGTAGTTATAATGTACCCCGAATATGTAATTAACATAAATGTAATGTATGTACAAATGTTATGGTAACATGAAATATGAAGTTTTGTGTGATATAATGAAATGATTGTTGGTTGAACATGTATATGAATATGTTCCCTTTTTAATGTGATTATGATGTATAGACATGAATAAGTCTTAATTAACTCTGAAGATGCTGACCTCACTTAAGGTTATCAGTTAGAGGTTTAGCATAGAGTGCAGGCAAGTTAAACAGTATGAAGCACTAAGATACAGAAGATTATTTTAAGAAGAGGTTCATAAGTAGATCCTCCGTATGATCATCAAGAGTTGATCTATAGTATGAATGACTTTGTGCAGCTAGTCTTTACATAAAAGAATAATGAGAAGTTAGAATGAGACTTGCCTAAGAATGATCTAATACATGGCCTAAGGATAAAGACTTGATGTCTAATAGATAGAAGGTTAATCTTCCTAAAGTAGAGGGATTCCATCACGAAGAGATAGTAACCTAATGTCACATCCTTAATTTTAACCTCAATTATACTCCATTAGAAGTGATTGGAACCAATTACATGATCATTTGCTTTCAAAACATCCATTTCCAAAGATTTGCTCTTGGGTACTGTTCATTGTTACTGTTCATTTGGTAATTCTAGAACATGTACCCTACTTTGAAAATTCATAATTAATTGTAGAAAAATCAAAATAATGTGGTTCCAATTTCTAATGAAAGCTCCTTTATAAATATTTGAGGAAAAAATATGAAACTGAGGTTCTCTGGTCCAAATGAAATCAGTTTATTGGTTAAAAATCACTGTTCATTTGGTAAAAATCTGGAGGTTCCAGTTTCTTGGCTTAACTTCAAAAATTCATTTCTCTTTGGTTACTTATCCAAATGAACTGTGTTACACATGGAATTAAATATATAGACGTCCTCTTTAAGCTCACCAAATTTCATAGAAAAATTCGTTCATTTGATATATGAAATCATTGCGTGAACGTCTCTGCCTCTCAGCACTCGTTTTATCTCAATTCCAGATCTTACTTGCAACTTTGGAAAATCATAACAATTCGGATATTTATCCAATTAAGGCTTTCTTGGTTTCCATTTAAATATATGTATCTTATCTAACTTCACACCAAATTTCATACTAAAACTCGTTGGTTTACATATCAAAATCATCCTCACATCACCACGGCCTCACAACAGAGTTACAGAAACATACACCTTGCATGCTAGCATATCATCCCATAGTGTCATGTGAGTCATATAACTTATTATACAAACTTAATCATTAACATTTACTCTCTTCCCTTGAGAGGATACAGCACCTAAAACATAGTTATGCATGTGGAAGGAATGAGATTTCATGGAAATCCCAATAGCAAGTTACACAAACTATAATATCATGCATGAATAATTGTATGCTTAACATGTTATCATGTGATGGGAGCTACTTCATAATGGTACATAAGCAAACTCTAACATGCATATTGTCATGACATAACTTGCAAGGAGTTGCAATCATTCATACTTCATCATAACATGATGACATAAGCTCAAGCTCAACCAAACACCATAATCAACAAGCAAGCAAAACAATTAAACAAACATGAGTTATAGTTAGGTATCCTTGCTACCTCTTAGCTATCTTGGTTAAGACCTTCTTGAAGTGCTTTTCTTCCTTCACAAATGTCAAAACCTAGCCATTACAACATAATATCAAGTTACAACTCAACTTGAAATCAAATCCAAGACTAGGTTTTCACTAGCTCCCTTTCTTTCTCTAATTTATGTTTCCTACTTCCACCTTTCCAAAATAAATTCTCATGGTTCATTTCCACATAATTTTTCATGTAGAATCCAAATATGAAATCAGAATTTTCAAAATCAAAACATACCAATTGCTACAGTGCCAAACCGAAATGCATGCTCTTGTTTTCCAAAAATTCTCATTTTGATTCCAATGCTTCCAATACTTGTTCTCCTACTTTATCCCCACACAACTTTCCATTTTAAACTCATTGGAAGCATCAAAATCATGAAATTACATCATATGAACAGTACCATGTACAGTACCAGCAAGAACACAAAACCCTAAATCCAAGCATACTTGAATTCACAAGCTTATACCACTTGATTCTAGCTTGTTTTAGCTTGTCTAAACTATCCATAACATAAAACTCATATTTTAACCACATATGAGCAGAACTTCCAGCAGAAACCATAAGGGAAATATAGCATAAAAACCCCTTAAAACCATGAGCTAACTTGCTAGAACAATGCTCAAGATCAAGGGAGATGATTACCTTGCTTGTTACTTCACTTTGATTGCTTCTTTCTTGGTTGAATGGAAATTTTGCAAGAGTTTCCCTATGGTTCACCATTCATGCCGAAGTGTTCTGAATAGGGGGGTATTTATAGAGAAATTTGGGTTGAAATGGATGGCCAAGATTGATTTGGTTACTATTTGATCTAAAGGCTCACATTTAATCTTAGATTTTACTTTTTCTAAAAAGAATAATTATTACATCATGTGGGACAGCTCATGGGACACCTAAGAGGGTTAGGTGGCTTGCTGCCCATGCAAAGAACCTTCTGGAGAAATTCCAGTCCAATCCGGTACCGATCAGTACAGTTTCACAACAATCGGACTGTGTTCTGTTCCTAATTTTTTATAATATACCAGGATATGTATTCTATCCTGGAAATTAATGTCTAGGCTTCTCATATCATTGGAAATATTATACTGAGTATTTATCTGCCATCCATCCCTTGGAAAATGACCAAAATACCCTTAGTGTCCTTTCATGTACTGTACTAACCCTAAGGGCAAAATCGTCATTTCACACCTCTTTACAGTGCCTCAGGGCATATATTGACTCTATATAATCATATTTATACTATGTCCCACATTTTTGGCCTGTCCATAATGACCAAAATGACCTCCATCCATCACTGGTATAGTATGGGCAACCAGGGGCATTTTCGTAATTTGATACTTTTCCTGGACTGCTCTGGCCTCTGGCCCACATAACTGTCCAATCACCTTAATAGGCTTATGATGGCGCCATTTGGGCCTTATTATGGGCTTATTGCGTGTATTGCCTTTATGGCCCAATTCACGTTACAACTCTCCCGATCCTATTTATCGGGTATTTTATTTCACTGAAAAATCCGGTTTGGTTTCTACAGGATTCCTTTTCCGATTCTGTCAATTTTATAAATTCATATATTAAATATATGAATTTCCTATAAAGTCTCATATGATTTTTAGATCTGAAAAATACTGTAATAATTCCTTCTGACTTCAGAAATTTATATCAATTAATCGGGACCTCAAATCAAAATTCTGTGTTGCGTTAAACTGACCGGAATATTTTTGTCTATCTACTGGTAAAATTTGGGTCTGATCTGATTCCGGGCATTTTTGGCCTGTTTTGGCTCAACTTTTCCATATTTACATTTAGGTCCTTTAACTTTTGAATAATTGCACTTTAGTCCCTGAACTTTCCATTAATTGCATTTAGGTCCCTCCTTTTATTTCTATTTCAACTTTTTGTCTTCAAACTTTTCAATTTGTGGTTTGGTCCCTATTCTTTCCTTAGTTATTAATCCTTCCATTTCTTTTTGCAATCTGATACAGTTTATTCCAAGAATCTTATATCTATTGCAGATAAACTGTACAGGTACATCAGGTCAGAAAATTGGGGATATGACATTTCTCTCCCTCCTAAAATAAATTTCGTCCTCGAAATTTACATTACATATATACTAAGGAAATAGTTCAGGGTATATATCTCTCATCATTTCCTCTGCTTCCCAGGTAGCTTCATTCTCTGTTAATCCCTTCTAGACCACCTTAACTAGAGGGATCTGCTTATTTCGCAACTGCTTGACCTTTTAATCTACTATCTGTACTGGTCCAACTTCATAAGTCAGGTCATCTCGCATTGCAATATCATCCTGCTCAATCACATGTGATGGATCTGGAACATACTTCTTTAATTGGGAAACATGGAACACATCATGAATCTTGCTGAGATGTGGAGGAAGAGCTAATTTATGAGCCACTGATCCTACTCTTGAGAGGATCTGAAATAGCCCAATGTATCTAGGATGCAGCTTCTTCACTTTGATTGGTCGTCTGGCTCCTGTCGTTGGAGTCAACTTAAGGAATACATGCTCTCTTTCTTCAAACTCCAACGGCTTCCTTCTAACATCAGCATAACTCTTCTGTTTGCTTTGAGCTGTTAATAGCATTTTTCTGATCTTATCAATCTGTACTGCTGTCTAGTCTACTAGATCAGGACCAAACATCCTCCTTTCACTCAACTCCACCCAGCATAAGGGAGATCTACACTTTCGTCCATAAAGTGCTTCAAATGGAGCCATCTGAATGCTAGCCTGATAACTGTTGTTATAGGCAAACTCTATCAACGGCAGATGGACATCCCAACTTCCTTTGAAATCCAAGACACAAGCTCTCAACATATCCTCAAGCGTCTGGATCGTTCTCTCAGATTGACCATCTGTTTGAGGATGGTAGGCTGTACTAAATCTGAGAGTAGTGTTCATTTCTTTATGTAAAGCTCGCCAAAAGTTTGATGTAAACCGAGGATCTCTGTCAGAAATAATACTACTGGGAATACCATGTAGTCTAACAATCTCTTTTATATAGAGTTTCGCCAGCTTCTCTAGAGAATCCTTTTTATTGATTGCCAGGAAATGAGCTGACTTCGTTAATCGGTCAATTATTACCCATATAGCATCATGCTTAGTAGGAGTCATGGGCAGTCCTTTAACAAAATCCATGGCAATGCTGTCCCATTTCCACTCGGGTATCTCTAGTGGTTGTAATTTCCCTGCTGGCTTCTGATGCTCAACTTTCACCTTTTGACATGTCAAACATTTGGACACATAATTTACAACATCTTTCTTTAATCCAGGCCACCAAAATAATCTCTTCACATCATGATACATCTTGGTCATACCTTGATGTACTGTATACTTGCTTTTATGTGCCTCCTCTAGTATCTTTTCTCTCAATCCCATTGCATTGGGAATATATGGTCATCCCCTAAATCGTAGTAATCCATCTTGGTACACATCAAAGTTTTTAGTTTCCCCTCTTTCCAGCTTACCTTTGAAAATTTCAGCGAGCCTATCTTGCTCCTGGGCCTCTTTTATCTCATCCTCAATAAAAGCTTTAATCTACGTTCCTCCATAAGAACTTTCTGATATCTGCATTTGATACAGAGGACTCCAATCTCGAACATCTTCTATCAGTTCTAGCTCTTTGATCATGAGACTAGCAACCTGCACCACTTTTCTGCTCAAGGCATCGGCCACTACATTAGCTTTTCCTGGATGGTATTTGATCTGGAAATCATAATCCTTTAGAAATTCCATCCATCTCCGTTGCCTCATGTTCAATTCTTTCTGATCTTGCAGGTACTTCAAGCTTTTATGATCACAGTACAGTTCTGTAGTAGCTCCATACAAGTAGTGCCTCTATATCTTGAGAGCATAAACTACCGCTGCAAGCTCCAGATCATGCGTGGGATAATTCTCTTCATGTGGCTTTAATTGTCGAGAAGCATAGGCTACCACTTGTCCTTACTGCATCAACACACATCCTAACCCCTACTTGCTAGCATCAGTGTAGACTACATAAGTCTGAGTTGGGTCTAGAATAATTAGCACAGGAGTCATGGTTAATCTCTGCTTTAGTTCATGAAAATTGGCCTCACACTTCTCATCCCACTTGAACTGCTGATTCTTTCTTGTCAGCTTGGTTAACGGTAGAGCAATTTGAGAAAAGTCCTTAATAAATCTTCTATAATACCCTACTAAGCCCAGAAAACTTCTCATCTCTGTCACTGTCCTTGGCTGTTCCCAGCTTAACACTGCTTTAACTTTGCTAGGATCTACAGCTACCCCTTCGTGGGATATGACATGACCGAGAAATTTGACTTCTTGCAGCCAAAACTCACATTTACTAAGCTTAGCATAGAGTCATTTCTCTTTAAGAGTCCTAAGAACAATTCTCAAATGCTCTTCATGCTCTACAGCAGATTTGGAGTACACTAGGATATCATCAATAAAAACTACCACAAACTGATCTAGGTAAGGCCTGAAGATTCTGTTCATGTAATCCATGAAAATTGTAGGTGCATTCGTCAGACCAAAGGGCATCACTAGAAATTCAAAATGACCATATCGAGTCCTGAACGTAGTCTTTGAAATATTATCTGCTTTGATTCTGAGTTGGTGATAACCTGACCTCAGATCAATCTTAGAGAATAAGATTACTACAACCAACTGGTCTAACAAATCATCAATTCGGGGAAGAGGGTACTTATTCTTAACAGTAATCTTATTCAACTCCCGATAATCAATGCACAATCTGAGACTGCCATCTTTCTTCTTGACGAATAACACTAGAGCACCCGATGGAGAAACACTGGGTCGGATGAAACCCTTCTCTAATAGCTCCTATATCTGCTTTTTAAGTTCAATCATCTCATTGGGAGCCATATGATATGGGGCTTTAGATACTGGTCCAACTCCAAGTACAATGTCAATTACAAACTCCACTTCTCATTCTGGAGGCAATCCCTGAATCTCTTTCGGAAATACTTCGGGAAATTCTCTGACCACGGGAATTGCTTCAATTCCTTCTTCCACTTCTGTTTGAACAGAAAAGAAGACCATATATCCCTGACATCCTTTTCGTAAACATCTATCCGCTTGAGCCTCCGTCAGGAAATTCAGTTTCACCTTTGGATTCACATTTGGGGTTTGTGGACAAAGAACTAGAGTTTTGTTCTTACAATCTAGCATTACATTATTGGCAGACAACCAATTCAATCCAATTATGACATCAAGCTCATGGAATGGCATGCATATGAGGTCAAGAGTAGTGCAACAACATTCATATCGAATGACACTATTTAAGTAGACATCTGATGTAACTACTTTAGCATTTGTAGGGGTTGTGACACATATGGCATAATGTAGCTTGCTAATTGTAAGGCCCAAACATTTAGCACATTCATAAGAAACAAATGAATGACTTGCACCCGAATCAAATATAGCAATCACAGCATGATTATTGAGATAGATGATACCTTGGATCATCTCGGGTGATCTTTGTGCCTCTTCCCTTGTCATTGCAAACACTCGCCCTTGAGTGTGCAGCCTTTGATAATCAGATGCTTGAGGACAACTCCTGGAGAAATGTCCAGGCTCCCCACATGTGTAACAGACATTTTGCCCTATCAAGCATGGTCTGTCTCCATGCTTCTTCCCACATTTGTCACATACTCTAGACCTCTGATCTCTATTATTTGTGTCACCCCTATAGTTTCCTCTGTTAGGCTTTCAGTTCTGCTGCCATTGCCTTTTTCTCTTCTTATTATAGCCACTGCCACTGGCTGTATTTCTATCCTAGTTAGGTCTCTCAGGAGCAGCATTCTCTCTGCTTACCGGTCTCATCAGCATCCGGTGATTCAGACTATTCTCAATAATTCTGTAGGCCTCTACTGCTTTATTGAACTGATAGTATTGTTGAGGGGTCATCTTATCTTTCAGAGTAGTATTTAATCCCCTGATCATCCTTTCCCTCATCCATCGCTCATCATCCACCTGTCACAGGTAAGTGGAATACTGGGAAAGACGGATGAACTTTGCCAAGTATTCGTCAAATGATTCTTTTTCTCCTTGTCTTAGCACAAGGAATTCTGCTTCTCGTTTATCTCGCACTGACTGGGGAAAATACTTCTTATAAAACTGTTCAAGGAACACTTCCCATGTGATAGGAATGTGTCTGGCCTGCAATACTAGCTCTGTGTTCTTCCACCATCTGTCAGCATCTCTCTCTAACTGGTAGATTTCCATCCGTGCTTTACTCTCAGACGGACAACCCAGTACCTTAAAGATCTTCTCCAGTCTACTGATCCAATCCTCCACTTTTTGTACATCGAACGTTCCCTCGAATGTCAGAGGACTATGCTTACAGAACTTAGCCATCCATTGTTGAATACCAGTAAGATCTACTATTTGTCCTGTCTATCTCGGTAGCTCTGTTGTCTGTTGAACCATCTCTAGTTCTGTATTAGCTATACCTGCAGACTCTGGGTGTCTAAGGTTCTCCACTGCTTCAGCTATAGCTGCTGCTATAGCAGCATCCCTTTCCTGCTCACTCCTTGCTTGAGCAGCTTTTACTTCCTCTATCAGCTTCTGCTGTTATTCCAGCCGTTCTAGAATCAACTGATTAATATCTCTAGCATTTTGGGGTTCACCCGAAGCACTAGCTCTTCTGGTTCTTACCATTTTGTTTTACTATCGTAATAGGAAATAGGAAAGGAATATTATAATTAACATACTTTATATTTCATTCAAAACATAGCATACAGCAAGTTCAACAGCATTACTTCCATAACATACACACATACCATAGCCTTACTGTCATAAGTACATTCATAGGTTCACTTATGTATCAGTCTAAAATAATCTATTCAGAGCATTTCCTAAGCCAGAATCCTATGCTCTGATACCAAATTGCAGAGTCCTTCTTGGGACTACAAAAGGTACCTCAAATGCAAGTTTTACGCACCAGCCTCTCGACTGCAATGCAACCTCCCGGTGGCAAAGCCGGTTGGCCATGTCGAGGTAAGAGCCAACACTTCATCCCACTCTCACACAGTGAGAACCCTCGATCATGGTGAAGAATCTTAGCCATCTCATAACTTGCTCTAATACCAAATTATCACATCCTTACTTTTAACCTCAATTATACTCCATTAAAAGTGATTGGAACCAATTACATGATCATTTGCTTTGAAAACATCCATTTCCAAAGATTTGCTCTTGGGTACTGTTCATTGTTACTGTTCATTTGGTAATTCCAGAACATGTACCCTACTTTGAAAATTCATAATTAATTGTAGAAAAATCAAAATAATGTGGTTCCAATTTCTAATGAAAGCTCTTTTATAAATATTTGACGGAAAAATATGAAACTGAGGTTCTCTGGTCCAAATGAAATCAGTTTATTGGTTAAATATCACTGTTCATTTGGTAAAAATCTGGAGGTTCCAGTTTCTTGGCTTAACTTCAAAAATGCATTTCTCTTTGGTTACTTATCCAAATGAACTGTGTTACATATGGAATTAAATATCTAGACGTCCTCTTTAATCTCACCAAATTTCATAGAAAAATTCATTCATTTGATATATGAAATCATTGCGTGAACGTCACTGCCTCTCAGCACTCGTTTTATCTCAATTCCAGATCTTACTTGCAACTTTGGAAAATCATAACAATTCGGATATTTATCCAATTAAGGCTTTCTTGGTGTCCATTTAAATATATGTATCTTATCTAACTTCACACCAAATTTCATACTAAAACTCATTGGTTTACATATCAAAATCATCCTCACATCACCATGGCCTCACAACAGAGTTACAGAAACATACACCTTGCATGCTAGCATATCATCCCATAGTGTCATGTGAGTCATATAACTTATTATACAAACTTAATCATTAACATTTAATCTCTTCCCTTGAGAGGATCCAGCACCTAAAACATAGTTATGCATGTGGAAGGAATGAGATTTCATGGAAATCCCAATAGCAAGTTACACAAACTATAATATCATGCATGAATAATTGTATGCTTAACATGTTATCATGTGATGGGAGCTACTTCATAATGGTACATAAGCAAACTCTAACATGCATATTGTCATGACATAACTTTCAAGGAGTTGCAATCATTCATACTTCATCATAACATGATGACATAAGCTCAAGCTCAACCAAACACCATAATCACAAGCAAACAAAACAATTAAACAAACATGAGTTATAGTTAGGTATCCTTGCTACCTCTTAGCTATCTTGGTCAAGACCTTCTTGAAGTGCTTTCCATCCTTCACAAATGTCAAAACCTAGCCATTACAACATAATATCAAGTTACAACTCAACTTGAAATCAAATCCAAGACTAGGTTTTCACTAGCTCCCTTTCTTTCTCTAATTTATGTTTCCTACTTCCACCTTTCCAAAATAAATTCTCATGGTTCATTTCCACATAATTTTTCATGTAGAATCCAAATATGAAATCAGAATTTTCAAAATCAAAACATACCAATTGCTACAGTGCCAAACCGAAATGCATGCTCTTGTTTTCCAAAAATTCTCATTTTGATTCCAATGCTTCCAATACTTGTTCTCCTACTTTATCCCCACACAACTTTCCATTTTAAACTCATTGGAAGCATCAAAATCATGAAATTCCATCATATGAACAGTATGACATACAGTACCAGCAAGAACACAAAACCCTAAATCCAAACATACTTGAATTCACAAGCTTATACCACTTGATTCTAGCTTGTTTTAGCTTGTCTAAACTATCCATAACATAAAACTCATATTTTAACCACATATGAGCAGAACTTCCAGCAGCAACCATAATGGAAATATAGCATGAAAACCCCTTAAAACCATGAGCTAACTTGCTAGAACAAAGCTCAAGATCAAGGGAGATGATTACCTTGCTTGTTACTTCACTTTGGTTGCTTCTTTCTTGGTTGAATGGAAATTTTGCAAGAGTTTCCCTATGGTTCACCATTCATGCCGAAGTGTTCTGAATAGGGGGTATTTATAGAGAAATTTGGGTTGAAATGGATGGCCAAGATTGATTTGGTTACTATTTGATCTAAAGGCTCACATTTAATCTTAGATTTTACTTTTTCTAAAAAGAATAATTATTACATCATGTGGGACAGCTCATGGGACACCTAAGAGGGTTAGGTGGCTTTCTGCCCATGCAAGGAACCTTCTGGAGAAATTCCAGTCTAATCCGGTACCGATTAGTGCAGTTTCATAACAATCGGACTGTGTTCTGTTCCTAATTTTTTATAATATACCAGGATATGTATTCTATCCTGGAAATTAATGTCTAGGCTTCTCATATCATTGGAAATATTATACTGAGTATTTATCTACCATCCATCCCTTGGAAAATGACCAAAATACCCTTAGTGTCCTTTCCTGTACTGTAGTAATCCTAAGGGCAAAATCATCATTTCACACCTCTTTACACTGCCTCAGGGCATATATTGACTCTATATAATCATATTTATACTATGTCCCACATTTTTGGCCTGTCCATAATGACCAAAATGACCTCCATCTATCACTGGTACAGTATGGGCAACCAGGGCCATTTTTCGTAATTTGATACTTTTCCTAGACTGCTCTGGTCTCTAGCCCACATAACTGTCCAATCACCTTAATGGGCTTATGATGGCGCCATTTGGGCCTTATTATGCGCTTATTGCCTGTATTGCCTTTATGGCCCAATTCACGTTACAACTCTCTCGATCCTATTTATCGGGTATTTTATTTCACTGAAAAATCCGGTTTGGTTTCTACAGGATTCCTTTTCTGATTCTATCATTTTTATAAATTCATATATTAAATATATGAATTTCCTATAAAGTCTCATATGATTTTTAGATCTGAAAAATACTGTAATAATTCCTTCTGACTTCAGGAATTTATATCAATTAATCGGGACCTCAAATCAAAATTCTGTGTTGCGTTAAACTGACCGGAATATTTTTGTCTATCTACTGGTAAAATTTGGGTCTGATCTGATTCCGGGCATTTTTGGCCTGTTTTGGTTCAACTTTTCCTTATTTACATTTAGGTCCCTTAACTTTTGAATAATTGCACTTTAGTCCCTGAACTTTCCATTAATTGCATTTAGGTCCCTCATTTTATTTCTATTTCAACTTTTTTTCTTCAAAATTTTCAATTTGCATTTTGGTCCCTATTCTTTCCTTAGTTATTAATCCTTCCATTTCTTTTTGCAATCTGATACAGTTTATCCCAAGAATCTTATATCTATTGTAGATAAACTGTACAGGTACAACAGGTCAGAAAATTGGGGATATGACACCGAACGCTCTACCTTAGAGAACAGAAATAGGAATGCTAGGTGATGAATGAGATCCAAGTGACTTAAATTAGTCAGGATCTAAAGATAGACCAGGAGGAAACACATTCCAACCAAGAGCAGACTGAGACAGACAGACAGAAAGAGTTAAAAGATAGTAGAGAGATCCAGAAGGTACTCCATATAAGATGGAGAGTGATTCGCTCACTTGAGAAAGTTTTTCTCGAAGAAGTTTAAAAGAAGCATTCATCTTAATTAGATAGAGGTGAGTGTAAGGCTAAGGGTTAGAGTAAAGGAAAGAGAAACCCTTTGATAAATACTTAGCTAAATTCATCCACATGAATGTTGAGGCGTAATAGGAGATATTCTCTCGCCTAGTAGTAATATAGGAGGATAAGGGAAAATTTAAAAGTATAAATGGCATAAAGAACAAGCACTTCCTCAGTTAGCTGAATGAAATAGCTGACTCAGTTATGGATTACTACTAGACTATGGTGAGGCCAAGGATATAGAAGTCCTTCAGGTTATAGACATAGAAGTCTTACAGGTGATGAGAAATGTTATGATAAGAATGAATATGGCCTTATAAGGTAACCACAGATTCAAAGATAAAGTGACTCCCCTATCCCTATGTAAGAAAGAGTAAAGAATGGTTGAGTCTATACCCTAATAAAAGGGTGATGTGGCAGCCTAAGTAAAATAAGTAAATGACTCAGGTGCATAGATAGATGATCAGGACCTAATAGTTAAGGTGATTAAGGGATAGAATACTTTAAAGTCTACCTAGTTAATTGTTTAATTGCAATGTAAGTATAAGGGATGGTTAAGCAAACTATGTAATAGTGATATGGCTTATGTTTCCATATGTTATGATTAGAAGTTGCATCTCCTTGCGGTTGTCATATGATGACACGCATGTTAGAGAATGCTTAAATGATTGCATCTCCTTACATATTATGCATGTTGAGTATGCTGTGATGAATGAATACTCCCCTTTACATTACATGTAGGGTAGAGTAGATATGATGAGAAACTTTTGAAAAATTTATTTCTCCTATGTTCTACGACATGCAATTAAATAATTTAACATGATGATGATAGAGCAATAGAAAAGTGATGAACAAAATAGTTAGCCAGTTAATTCCCAAAGAATGGAATGAGTATTTATGATCAGACAATGATAGTCAATGGGATAGAGAATAAGATTAAAGATGAAAGATTAATAGTGAATTTATAGATAAATGATTACATTACTTAGGACATATCCCTTTAGTAGGGATAAGATATATGAATGATATGTTATGAATATGAAAGGAAATGAGATGCAGTTATGAAAAATGATGCGGCTCTAAGAGAGAGCAGTTTCTAAATAATATCAGTTAATGCTTTCGTAATAGAGCTTGATTACTCTTGCGATAGAGTAAAATTGCTTTTAAAATAAAACCAAGAGATGGGATAGTGTAACTCAGATAGAGTAAGGTCCTTCTAATGAGATTAATAGATGATGATTGATATGTGCATGGTAGAGCCTGCGTAGCTCTCTGCAGTAATGGATATAGTAAAGTTATAAAGGATGAGAATGATATATAAAATTCTTGAGTGATAGAGAAAATGAGTAAAGTCCTAATAGATAATATTAGCTTCTGTGATCATTTTTGGGGAATTATCTGTTAAGTTAACAACTATATGGAAGTGACTAACCTTCTAACTTTGCTCGTTGGTTTAGGTCTTCCAAAGATGAGAATACAGTACAATGGAATCACAGTAGATTCCAGAGGATTGCAAATAGATCCTAGTATGGCTCCCAGGGAATAGAATTCCAGGGTCGTAATTAGATCCTAAAGAGGGTTACGGTTGATCGCAGTAGATCCCGAAGGTCGCAGTAGACCTAGCCTAGAGAAAGAAAGTATTGAGCCATAAGTACAGTATGTCTTTAGAAGTCTAAATACCAAGAAAAAGTTAAGGTATAGAAGCTTCATGAGTTGGTTAACTCATAACAAAGAGAGTACCCATGATGCTAGTTTCATATAGCCTTATTACTATCAGGGACTGAACTCAGAATCTTCTTATACGTAACAGGAAGTAACTGATCAAAGTTAAAGTTTTTAATCCCAAGTCCTAAGGATTTATAAGAATATTTCATAAGATATGAGAAAAGGTCAAATGAGAATAAAGAGATCCTTATAATAAGATTGCAAGGAATAAGAATGAAAGACAAGTAGATCCTCCAGATGAGGATAAAGAGATTATAAGGCCAGATTGACCCAAGAGAGATAGTATAAGATGGGTCTAAGATAGTAAAGTACTAGGGTTAGAATCTGTTAGTACCAGTGCTTCATATTTATATCTGCACTTTTCAGTTAAGCTTGCTAAGGCAAGAGTAGCCCAATGATGGGTACCCCTGGGTAGTGATAGAAAAAGGTAGAAATGCCATAGAAATTGGCCTATATGCACAGAGTTATGTAAAATGATAGAAAGAACTATGAAAAGCTGGAAAGGATTATGAATAGTAAGAGACTAGAACCCTTATGTCAAGTGCAAATGAAATGGATTTGAAACATAGACTATGATATAGCCAGATTTGGCCATATATGCCATGTTATGGCATGAAAGATATGAAATGAAAAATGCTATGGAGAGTACATAATGAGATATGTTATGAGAAATATGTATTGAGAAGTACGATATGAAATGGCTTTATAACTAGCCTTGTAAACAGATTGAGAGACTCTATTTTTGAAAGGGATAAGATGTTTGAATGATAAGTTATAGATGAAGGAGCAAGTGAGAGCTTTCACTCCTTGCATGAAATGTCAGGCATTATGTTATGTTTATAGAATATGCTAAAGCTCCGAGTGTTAGAGCAGTGCAAGCTCCGAGTGTTAGAGCTGTGCAAGCTCCGAGTGTTAGAGCTATACATATTAAAGAAAGGAATGCTTGAGCTCCAATGTTAGAGCTTTGGATTTATGGGAAGGAATGTAGTCCTACAATATGTTGGTCAGGTATTATGCATGTTAGAGTATGTGTTCCTATATGCTTCCATGCGCTCATATTTAGAGTGAAGCAACAAAAATGAGTCCTCTCTCTGACATAAGTCCTATGTGCTCCTATGTGCTCCTATATGCATGTTAGATCTGACATAAATCCTCTCTCTATATTATGATGAGTTATCAAAGATGATATGAAAATGAGAGATAAAGTTTTACGGATGTTTATAGAATTTTGCTAGATACCAAGATGAGCAATACTTAATTGCTCTAAGAAATATAATGAATCATTAACAGAAACTCTAGAGTATAGTAGTATATGAGAGAGTTTAATATGAAACAAATGGACACTACTCACAAATTTAGTATAGTGAGAAGTCCATATGTAGATAGATGCATAGCAGGAAAGTAAGTAATAAAATGAACTGGAGTTCAACTCTGATTGAATTGATTCCAAACAGAAGAATGATCATAGTAAAGATATGAAGAATTACGGATATGAAAAGTCCTCCGCTAAGATGTCAAGATAAAATATAAGAGATAGATACCTAAATCCTTGATTAAGGTGTTGAGTAAATTTTGAGGATGAAATTTATTTTAAGGGGGTAGAAATGTCATATCCTAATTTTTCCCTATCTATATAATACTCATAGAGGAAAGAGGTTTGGAAAGGATTATGACGATGATCAGAAGAAATAATAGAGGTTAAATGAGTCTTAAAGGAAGAAAGGGATCTAAACGAAAATTAGAAAAGTTTGAAGGCCAAAAGTTAAAGTAAAAACAGAAGTTGGGCCCAAAGTGGTAATTTCCAAAAGTTAAGGGACTTAAATGTAATTAAGTAAAAAGTCAAAGGGCAAAATTGTAATTATGGAAAGGTCAGCTCAAAAAGGGTTAGAACTGCCTGGAAGTATTTCAGTCTCATATTCCATAAGTAAATAGAGAAAGATACGCTGGTCAATCTAGCATGATACATAAATTTTATTAGGGATCCAGACAGTAGATATTTATTTGACAGTCTGAAAATTATCTAAAATTTTATCATATTTTATAGACTTCAGATATAAGTAAAAGAATAACAAGAAAGTGTGCCCTACAGTGTCATATGTCCTGGATCTGATAGAACCCCGGATGAAGTTCTGTATAAAAAGTTATTCAAATATTAATGAATTTTGACGTGAGTTTGATAACACCTGTGATCCGATAATAGAACTTATCGGTATGTAACCCTAGATAGAATGAGATTAGATGACCTCATATATATACCCATGATGACGCTAAGGAGGGCCCAAAACTCAGGGTACTAGTTTCTCAGTAGAAAGGGTTAGTGTATAGGAAAAGTGCAAAATTACAAAAATACCCCTAGATACCCAAATTATACTAGAGATGGATGGAGGGTATTTTGATCATCTGGGATAGGCTAAAAACGTGGGATATATCCTAAGCATGATTATTTAGAGCCAGTATAGGCCCTGAGGTAGCACAAAGAAGGGTAAAACGATGATTTTATCCTTAGGGTTAATATAGTGTAAGAAAGGACACCAAGGGTATTTTGGTCATTTCCCAAGGGATGGATGGCAAATAAATACTCAGTATAACAATGTCAATGGTACGAGAAGCCTAGATATTGATTTTCAGGACAGAATACATATCCTGGTATATTATAAAAATTAGGAATAGTGATTGGAATTTCATGATTTTGATGCTTCCAATGGTTTTAAAATGAAAAATTGTGTGGGGTAAAGTGGAAAAATAAGTATGGGAAGCATTAGAATCAAAATGAGAATTTTTAAAACAATTGTATGCATATGTTCAGTTATGTACATCAGGCCATTAAGGAGCTGAAATTTCATTATTCTAAGCTCATAGATGGATTCAAAAGATGAAATTGTGTAGGGTAAAGTCAAGACATCAATTGATTCAAAGGCCAAGTCCATTAGTTAAGATGAAGGAAAATAAGTGAGCTTAATGTTCAAGAGGAAGTTATGTTAGTTAAAGTGAGTTTAATGCTCAAGGAATTTAGATGATGATGGATGAATGGTTATGTGATGTTAGAGATTGATTGATATGCTCCAAAAGAGGCAGCCACATATCCAAGAGAAGTGAGAAGAAAGAAGCAAGAGGAAGTGAAAGAGAGTCAAATATATGAGGTAGTAAACTTATCCTAAACTTGTATGCATTGAATGTTATGCTTGAATATGCTATGGCTTTGTTGAATTGTGTTGCATATGTGCTTATGTATGAAGCTATGTTGCTATGATTACTTTGGCCAATTATATTTCATATGTTACATGGAAGCATGCACATTACGCAATGTTAATACTTTCACAAGCAAGCACAAGTATCTACATTAATGTATGCATTGTTTAATAATGTTTGCTATTGAGATTTCCCCAGAAATAACATTCATTTTCATGTAAACCCAATCCCATAGGTTTATGAATAATGAAAGAGGATGATGAAGTATGAAGAAAAGCTAGGGATTGGGTAGTATATGTATTATGTGAGAAATTGTTAAGATAATGTTGCTGTATGACCAATGTAAGTAGTGGTGGTCATGATGCAATGAAAAATAGCAAATGATAGAATAAATGTATGGAATTTTATAGACATTTAGTTGGCATGCCACTTTGTTTTAACACCAAGAATGCCTTAATTCAATGTCTGTACAAAAAGAAATTAATTTCAAAAGTAAGGAGCCAGAATCTGTTTCCAGAATTTTTGACCAAAAGAACAGTAAACTTTAGCGAATAAACTGTATTGATTGATGCATCATTTGGTCTAAAAAATATTTTTCCCTTAAAGTTCAAGATGTTATCTTCAAGTAGCTTTATGAACCACTTTATTTCAATTTTTTTTAGAATTAATTATGATTTTTTGAAGTTTGTTGTGTAATCTGGGATACTATATGAACAGTAACCCGAGAAACAGTAAAATTCCAGATTTGGGTAATAGACTTCCAAGGTATTGTAAGTGGTTTCAAATGCTACTGAATGGTCTCTAAGACGTATAAAAGTAAGGATGTCACACATGCTATGAAGGAGCTAGAATTTAATAATTCTAAGCTCATAAATGGATTCAAAAAATGAAATTGTGTAGGGTAAAGTCAATACATCTATTGATTCAAAGGCCAAGTCCATTAGTTAAGATTAAGGAAAGTTAATGAGCTTAATGTTTAAGAGGAAGGTATGTCAGTTAAAGTGAGTTTAATGCTCAAGGAAGTTAGATTGTGATGAATGAATGATTATGTGATGTTAGAAATTGGTTGGTATACTCCAAAAGAGGCAGCCACATGTTCCAGAAAAGTGAGAAGGAAGAGGCAAGATAATGTGAAAAAAGTCATGTGTATGAGGTAATAAACTTATCCTAAACTTGTATGCATTGAATGTTATGCTTGAATGCGCTATGGCTTTGTCGAATAGTGTTGCGTATGTGCTTATGTATGAAGCTCTGTTGCTATGATTACTTTGGCCAATTGTATTTCATATGTTACATGGAAGCATGCATATTACACAATGTTAACACTTTCACAAGCAAGCACAAATATTTACATTAATGCATGCAATGTTTAGTAATATTTGCTACTGAGATTTCCTTAGAAATCTCATCCCTTTCAATGCAATCCCAATCACACAGGTGTATGAGTAATAGAAGATGATGATGAAGCATGAAGTAAAGCTAGGGATTGGATGGTATATATGTTATATGAATGTATAATGTTGCTGTATAACCAATGTAAGTAGTGATGAAAAATAGTAAACGATGGAATAAATATATGAACTTTTACAGATATTTAGTTGACATGCCAAGCTTTGTTTTGACACCAAGAACGCCTTATTTGAAGTTTGTACATATAGAACTAATTTTCCAAAGGGACCAGAATCTGTTTCCAGATTTTAACCAAATGAACAGTAATCTTTGGCGAATAAACTGTATTAATTGACGAGTTATTTGTTCTGGAAATTATTTTTTCGCTAAAGTTCAAGATGTTATCTTCACGTAGTTTTTTGAACCACTTCATTTTGATTTTTCTAGAATTAATTATGATTTTTTGAAGTTCATTATGAAATCTATATTACCATATGAACAGTAACTCGAGAAAGAGGAAAATTCCAGATTTAGCTAATGGACTTCCAAGGTCTTGTAAGTTGTTCCAAATGCTACTGAATGGTCCCTAAGACGTATAAAAGTAAGGATGTTTTATTTTAGTATTAGAGCATAAGTTTCTCGTATGATTTAAGATAGTTCCTAAACCCTAACTCTAAATAGTAAGTATTTTGTTAAGTTAGGGTATTAGTGCTTAGTTGTGATTGTGTCAACATAATATAATATGCATGCTTCCATGTAACATATGAAATACAATTGACCAAAGTAATCATAGCACAGAGCTTCAACATTTAAATATGAATAATATCAATCAAGCCTAACACCAATAACCATACATTCAATACATACAAGTTTATGTAAGTTTACTACCTAACGTGTAGCCTTTCCTCTAACTCTTAGCCTTTGCTATAAGGTTCCTTCTTCTCATAGGTCAGAGCCTATACATAGTATAATAATATCTTTATTATTATTCTATCTAATATAGCTCTACTTAACTTGAAGTAATACCCTTAATATGACAATCCTCTAACTTTCTTTACATCCACGGCTAACCTTATCAAGAGAAATATTCTATATTCTAACTATTAAATTCATAAGAACAGTACTTTAATTTATTAGAGCAGGGACTAGAATAAATTACTTACCTTATTCTTAAGCTTGCCAAGTCCTTAAGCTCCTTGGATTGCTCCTAGCTCTGCCAAAACTCCTCATTTTTCCTTCTTTTCTTTCTCTTCCTTTCTTTCTTTCTCTCTTTCTCTTTTCTTTCTCTTCATTTCTTGCTCCTTGCTGTGGAATGGAATGGAAGGGGTGGGGTATTTATAGTTGAATGGAGGTAGAATGGATAGTCCAGATCGAATTACGATGTACGGCTCAGAACGCTTAGCTTCCTCAAGAAGCCTTACTTACATCATCCTAGATGACTCTTCAAAATGACATCATCCATGGACACCTTACAAGATTAGGTGGCGCAATGGTGGGGCCTTTGGGATACCTTACCAGCTGACTCAGTGTTTTTAGAGAATTCTAGAGCCCTATCCCAGAATGAATGGCTGAGATCATGCCACGGGTCCTTAGCTTTTTCTTCTTTCCCTAGACTTATGCCATGTGGTGCCTTGTGGGTCCCACAAGGATACCTTGCATGCCACCTCATGGTTTTGGATAAGTCTAAAGCTCTATCTGATCCCTTTCCCCAGTTCTATTTCTAACCAGGTAACTTTACTTTATGGAAAAATACTAAACTACTATTTTAATGCTATTTCAACCAACATAATCATTGGGCCACATTTTTAGACCCTTGGAATGCTATCTTGTCCTCTAATTAAGCTCAAGCAATGTGGTGGGTTGATTCCCAAGAAACATCCTTTAGCAAATTACCAAAATGCCCTTGGTTACTCTTTATTCCCTTGAATAATTCTAGGGACATTATTGTCTTTTCACACCTTTTTAGAGTATTTCCTAATCCTGGTTAACTATCTAGATAACCTTTCTTGACTGTCCAACTTTAATCAACTGACTAAACTACCCTTCACTCATTCTTTAATTATTTTATAATATAAGGGTATTTTTGTCATTTTGCACTTTTTCTAGATACTGGCCCCTTTGGCCGATGAACTGATATCATGGGTATGGACCTCGGATATAAGTGAAAAGGAGTTCTATAGAAAAAGTTATTCCTGTAACATCCTTACTTTTATACGTCTTAGGGACCATTCAGTAGTATTTATAACCACTTACAAGACCTTGGAAGTCCATTAGCCAAATCTGGAATTTTATTCTTTCTCGGGTTACTGTTCATATGGTATTCCAGATTACACAATGAATTTCGAAAAATCATAATTAATTCTAGAAAACTCGAGA
Source organism: Leucaena leucocephala (assembly GCA_037074615.1). Taxonomy (NCBI): domain Eukaryota; kingdom Viridiplantae; phylum Streptophyta; class Magnoliopsida; order Fabales; family Fabaceae; genus Leucaena; species Leucaena leucocephala. The sequence goes on along the minus strand of CM073526.1, from coordinate 9,492,556 downwards.
TGAAATGGTTCAAAAATCTACATGAATATAATATCTTTAAATTTAAGGAAAAAATAATTTCCAAACCAAATGATTAGCCAATTGATACAGTTTATTCGTTGAAGTTTACTGTTCATTTGGTCAAAAACTCTGGAAACAGTTTCTGGTCCCTTATTTTGGAAATTCATTTCTCTTGATATACACATCCAAATGAAATGTTCTACCTATGTACTTAAAGCTCTAGATGTGTACTACATGCTCATAAAATTTCTTGAAATAATTCCTTCATTTGCTAGGTTAGACTGAAGCCACAACAAAACTGCTTCAGGACCTAGTTTTTACCATTTCAGTTTCCTTTCTTTCACTGTCCATAATTGTTCCAGCATACATAAATCATCTCTTTTGCTTTTTCTGAATTTATATACATCATAGGGTTATACAATAATTGTTTCATACAATTTTATCATATAAATAGATACTTTACATGGCTTTGACATACATGGAAAGTGTATAGCATATGCTAATATCTTAAATACTTCACTTTTCTTCTTCCATGCTTTAACTCTTCTCCATGCATACATTATCCATCATGCTTGACCTAAATTGGTTGGTTATGGAAGAGTGAGATTCTAGGGATCTCAGTAGTAAACATTACCACTTAAATATGCAAGATGGATGCTAATGCATGATATGTAATTTCATTAACTTTCTTTGATTAGTGACATGCCATCATGCTATATACTTTTACATAAAGTGCATGGCCATGGAAACATGTTATTCACAATACATTCAACATCATTTATCATGTCACAACATCATTTAAATGACATATACATGTCAACACATAAGCATACCACATCAAGCACATAAAGAGGTAGTTCACTACCTTGCACTTAAGCTTTTCTCTTGACCTTTAGCCCTTGCTCCCTAGCTTTCCAACTATGAAGCCTTTATGTCCAACACTTTCTAACATCTTCTTGGATGTTTCATGGTCCTAAACACATTCATATTCATCACATAACTCATTAGGACTCATGAACTCCAACCATGTTCAAGACTAACTTTATTACACTCTTTATTGTCATAACTTTCTCTAATTTTTACTAATCCACTTGGCTCTTGAACCAATTGATGTATTGACTTTATCCTACATAATTTCATCATTTTAATCCATTTATAAGATTAGAATCATGAAATTCCAGCTCCTTCATAGCCTGCTGTACAGAACTGAACATAAGCATACAATTCTTTCAAAAATTCTCATTTTGATTCTAATGCTTCCCATACTTGTTTCTCCACTTTACCCCACACAACTTTTCATTTTAAGACCATTGGAACCATCAAAATCATGAAATTCCAATCACTGTTCATGCGAGTGAATAGTAACCGTAAGGAATCTCAAAGACTACAACCTTGAGATTTTAATGTTTCCAAGGTTCAAAACCTTTCCAATCCTACACAAAATCATCATACAAACTCAATGGAAGCATTAAATCATTGAAATTAAATTTCCTTCCCTCATGAACAGTGCATATCAAACAGGGCACACCATGGCAAAGTCAAGAATATCAATTTGATTCAACAACCAACCACTTAACTAGCTTGTTTAAGCTTCAATCATATAGTTCTAACTTTAATTTCTTCTTTCCCCTTTCCTTTAAGATCTTTGGGCAGCACCACCCTTAGAGAAAACTCAACTTTTCTCCCATCAAAACCCTAACTTCAAGCTCCCAGATCAAAAGAAAATAAGCTAGGAGAGATTGGTTACCTTTAATCTCTAGCTTGCTTGAACTTTAGAACCTTGAATCTTCTTTGTCTTGGCTTGAGTTTTCATTTTGCAAGAGTTTCCCCAAGGGTCCATGAGCTTACGGTTTGGCTGCAGAATGGAGGGGTATTTATAGCCAAAATCCAAGAAAAATCAATGGCCAAGATTGATTTGGTTACTATTTGATCTAAAGGCTCACATTTAATCTTGGATTTTACTTTATCATAAAAGAATAATTATGACATCATGTGGGACAGCTCAAGGGACACCTTAAGGGGTTATGTGGCGTGCTCACCATGCTAGGAAGCTTTTGGAAAAATTCCAGTCCAATCCGATACCGATCAGAGCAGTTTCACAACAACCGGACTGTTTTCTATTCTGAATTTTTCTATAATGTACCAGGATATGTATTATGTCCTGGAAATCAATGTCTAGGCTTATCATAACCTTGACATGGTTATACTGAGTATTTATCTGCCATCCATTCCTAAGGACATAATCATCATTTTACCCCTCTTTATACTGCCTCAGGGTGTATCTGGGCTCAACTAATCATATTTATACAATGTGACACGTTTTTAGCCTATCCCAGGTGACCAAAATGCCCTTCATCCATCCTTGGTACAATCTGGGCATTCAGGGGCATTTTCGTAATTTCACACTTTTTCTGGACACTAGCCTCTTCTACTGATGGACTGGTACCCTGGGATTTGGGCCCTTCTTGGCGTCATCATGGGCCTATATGTGAGGTTATCTAGTCTCATTTCATCTAGGCTCACATATCGATATGTTCCATTATCGGATCACGGGTGTTATCTAACTCCCGTCAAAATTCATTAATATGTAAATAACTTTTTATACAGAACTTCTTCCGAAGTTCTGTCAGATTCATAACATCTGACACTGTAGGGCACACTTTCCTATAATACCCCCATATATATCTGATGTCCATAGAATCTGATAAAAATTCAGATAACTTTTAGACTATCAGATAATTTTCTGCTGTCTGGAGCCCTAATAAAATTTCTGTATCATGCTAGATTACCCAGCATGACTTCCTCTATTTACTGATGGAATATGGGACTGAAATACTTACAGGCAGTTATAAGCCTTTTCTGGCTGAACTTTTCCATAATTACATTTATGTCCCTAACTTTTTACTTAATTACATTTAGGTCCATAAACTTTTGGAAATTACCACTTTTGGCCCAGCATTTATTTCTACTTTAACTTTTGGCCTTTAACCTTTTCCAATTTGTGTTTAGGTCCTTCTCTTTCTTTAAGACTTATCTAACCTTTATTATCTCGTCTGATCTTCGTCATAATCCTTTCTAAGCCTCTTTCCACTATCAGTACTATACAGATAGGGAAAATTTAGGATATGACATTTCTACCCCCTTAAAATAAATTTCGTCCTCGAAATTTACTCAATATCTCAGTCAATGATTGGGGTATCTATCTCTTAAAATAAACATCTTAGCGGAATACTTTTCATATCCGCAATTCTTCATATCTTCATTATGGTCATTCTTCTATTCTGAATCAACTCAATTAGAGTTGAACTCCAGTTCATTATATTACTTTCTTGCTACACATCTATCTGCATATAGACTTCTCACTATGCTGGACTTGTGAGTAGTGTCCATTTCTTTCATGTCAAACTCCCTCGAATACTACTATATTCTAGAGCTTCTACTAACTATTCATCATATTTCTTAGTGCAATCACTTATTGCTTATTTGAGTATCTAGCGGAATTCTCTGAATATCCGCAAACTTTAACTCTCATTCTCATATCATCATTGTAACATCCTTACTTTTATACGTTTTAGGGACCATTTAGTAGCATTTAGAACCACTTACAAGACCTTAGAAAATGACCAAAATACCCTTGGTGTCCTTTCTTGCACTATATTGACCCTAAGGGCATAATTGTCATTTCACCCCTCTTTGTACTGCCTCAGGGCATATATTGGCTCAAATAATCATATTTATACCATGTGTCACGTTTTTAGACTATCCCAGATGACCAAAATGCCCTTCATCCATCTCTGGTACAATCTGGGCATCCAGGGGCATTTTCGTAATTTCACACTTTTTCTGGCACTGGCCCCTTCTACTGATAGACTGGTACCCTGGGTTTTGGGCCTTCCTTGGCATCATTATGGACCTATATATAAGGTCATCTGATATCATTCTATCCAGGCTTACATACTGATAAGTTCCATTATCGGATCACGGGTGTTAACAAACTCCCGTCAAAATTCACTGATATGTGAATAACTTTTTATACAGAACTTCTTCTGGAGTTCTGTCAGATCCAGGACATCTGACACTGTAGGGTACAATTTCCTGTAATTTATTCACTTATATCTAAAGTCCATGAAATCTGATAAAATTTTAGATAACTTTTAGACTATCAGATAATTTTCTACTATCTGGAGCCCTAATAAAATTTATGTATCATGCCAGATTAACCCGCATGACTTCCTCTATTTACTGATGGAGTGTGGGACTGAAATACTTACAGGCATTTCTAAGCCTTTTCTGGCTGAACTTTTCCATAATTACATTTATGTCCCTGACTTTTTGCTTAATTACATTTATATCCCTAACTTTTTGCATATTTACATTTAGGTCCCTAAACTTTTAGAAATTACCACTTTTGGCCTAACATTTATTTCTACTTTAACTTTTGGCCTTTAACCTTTTCCAATTTGCGTTTAGGTCCTTCTCTTTCTTTAAGACTTATCTAACCTTTATTATTTTGTCTGATCTTTGTCATAATCCTTTCTAAGCATCTTTCCACTATCAGTACTATACATATAGGGAAAAATTAGGATATGACATTTCTACCCCCCTTAAAATAAATTTCGTCCTCGAAATTTACTCAACACATCAATCAAGGATTTGGGGTATCTATCTCTTATCTTTTATCATGACAATCTTAGCGGAGCACTTTTCATATCCGCAATTCTTCATATCTTTACTATTATTACTTTCTCTTCTTCTGAGTCAACTCAGTCAGAGTTGAACTCCAGTCCATTCTAGTACTTTCGTACTTGCTATGCATCTATCTATATATGGACTTCTCACCATACTAAACTCATGAGTAGTGTCCATTTCTTTCATATCAAATTCTCTCGAATACTATTATATTCGGGAGTTTTTTATAGCTATTCATCATACTTATTAGTATAATCATGTATGACTCATTTAAGTATTTAGCGGAATCCTCTAAACATCCACAAAACTTCATCTAACATTCTCATACCATCATACTTCTCATCATCTTTAATAACTTATCATAATACAGAGAGAGGACTTGTATCATTATTCTTTGTTTCATTGCTATACTGCCAGCAGGAGCACATAAGAGAACATATGAGCATATAAGAGCACATACTCTAACATGCATAACGCCTGGCTAACGTGTTACAAGACTACATACCTACTCATGAATGCAAAGCTCTAAAATTTGAGCTCAAGCATTCCTTATCTTAATATGCACAGCTCTAACACTCGGAGCTTGCACAGCTCTAACACTCATAGCTTGCACTGCTCTAACATTCGGAGCTTTAGCATATTCTGTAAATATCACATAATTTAACGTAACATAACATAACATAACTTAATGCTCTAATACCAAAATGCAGAGTCCTTCTTGGGACTACATAAGGTACCTCAGACGCAAGTTTTATGCACCAGCCTCTTGACTGCAATGCAACCTTCTGGTGGCGAAGCCGGTAGGCTATGTCAGGGTAAAAGCCAATGCTTCATCCTACTCTCACGCAGTGAGAACCCCCGATCATGGTGAAGAATCTTAGCCATCTCATAACTTACTCTAATACCAAAATTGTAACATCCTTACTTTTATACGTCTTAGGGACCATTCAGTAGCATTTAGAACCACTTACAAGACCTTGGAAAATGACCAAAATACCCTTGGTGTCCTTTCTTGCACTATATTGACCCTAAGGGCATAATTGTCATTTCACCCCTCTTTGTACTGTCTCAGGGCATATATTGGCTCAAATAATCATATTTATACCATGTGTCACGTTTTTAGCCTATCCCAGATGATCAAAATACCCTTCATCTATCTCTGGTATAATCTGGGCATCTAGGGGCATTTTCATAATTTCGCACTTTTCTGGCACTGGCCCCTTCTACTGATAGACTGGTACCCTGGGTTTTGGGCCTTCCTTGGCATCATTATGGGCCTATATATAAGGTCATCTGATCTCATTATATCCAGACTTACATACCGATAAGTTCTATTATCGGATCATGGGTGTTAACAAACTCCCGTCAAAATTCACTGATATGTGAATAACTTTTTATACAGAACTTCTTCTGGAGTTCTGTCAGATCCAGGACATCTGACACTGTAGGGCATAATTTCCTGTAATTTGTCCACTTATATCTGAAGTCCATGAAATCTGATAAAATTTCAGATAACTTTTAGACTATCAGATAATTTTCTACTGTCTGGAGCTCTAATAAAATTTCTGTATCATGCCAGATTAACCCACATGACTTCCTCTATTTACTGATGGAATATGGGACTGAAATACTTACAGGCATTTCTAAGCCTTTTGTGGCTGAACTTTTGCATAATTACATTTATGTCCCTGACTTTTTGCTTAATTATATTTATATCCCTAACTTTTTGCATATTTACATTTAGGTCCCTAAACTTTTAGAAATTAGCACTTTTGGCCCAACATTTATTTCTACTTTAATTTTTGGCCTTTAACCTTTTCCAATTTGCGTTTAGGTCCTTCTCTTTCTTTAAGACTTATCTAACCTTTATTATTTCGTCTGATCTTTGTCATAATCCTTTCTAAGCATCTTTCCACTATCAGTACTATACATATAGGGAAAAATTAGGATATGACAATCATACATTCTTATCATCTTTAAAAACTCATCATAATACATAGAGAGGACTTATATCATTATTCTTTCTTTTATTGCTCTCCTGCTAAACAGGAGCACATAGGAGCATATAGGAGCATATACTCTAACATGCATAATGCCTGGCCAACATATTGCAGGACTGCATCCTGCCCATGAATGCAAAGCTTTAACATCGGAACTCAAGCATTCCTTCTCTTAATATGCACAGCTCTAACACTCGGAGCTTGCACAGCTCTAACATTCGAAGCTTTAGCATATTCTGTAAACATCACATAATGTAACGTAACATAAGGCCTGACATTCTATGCAAGGAGTGGAAGCTCTCATTTGCTCTTTCACATGTAGCTCATCATTCAAACATCTTATCTTTTCCCAAACGAAGCCCCTCTATCTATTTACAAATATAGTTATACAGCCGCTTCTCAAGGCATATCTTCTCATTTCGTATCTTTCATGACATAAAATAGTATATCAGGTCAAATCTGGCTATATCATAGTTCATCTTTCAAATCCATTTCATTTGGACTTGACATAAGGGTTCTAGTCTCTTACTATTATTCATAACCCTTTCTAGCTTTTCATAGCTCTTTCTATCATTTTACATAGCTTTGTGCATATATGCCAATTTCTTGTGGCATTCACATTTTTTTTTCATCACTTCCCAGGGGGTCACCCATCATTGGACTACCCTTGCCTAAGCACGCTTAACTGAAATGTACAGATAAAAATCTAAAGCACTGGTGCTCACTGGCTCCGACCCTAGTACTTTACCATCTTAGACCCACTTATACTAACTCTCTTGAGTCTATCTGGCCTTCTAATCTCTTTGTCCTCATTTGGAGGATCTACTTACCTTTATTTTTAGTCTTTATAATATCATCGTAAGGATCTCTTTATTCTCATTTGACCCTTTCTCATATCTTATAAAACATTCTAATAAATCCTTGGAACTCAGGATTAATAGCTTTAGCTTTGACCACTTAGTCGCTGTTACGTGTAAGAAGATTCTGAGTTTAGTCCCTGATAGTAATAAGGCTATCTAAAACTAGCATCATGGTACTCTCTCTGTTATGAGTTAATCAACTTGTGAAGCTTCTATACCTTAACTTTTCCTTGATATTTGTCCTTCTAGAGAAATACTGTACTTATGGCTCACTACTTTCTTGCTTTAAGTTTGGTCTACTACGACCCTCGGGATCTACTGCGATAAATCGTAAGCCTCTTCAGGATCTAACTATGACTCTATGAGCCATACTAGGATCGAACTGCAATCTTCCAAAATCTACTGGATTCCGTTATACTGTATTCTTATCTCTGGAAGACCTAAACCAACGGACAAAGTTACAAGGTTAGTCACTTCCGCATAGTTGTTAACTCCACAGATAATTACCCAAAAATGATCACAGAAGCCAATATTATCTATTAGGACTTGACTCATTTCTTCTATCACTCAGAAACTTCATATACCATTCTCATCTTTATAACTTTACTTTATCCATTATTGTAGAAAGCTACACAGGCTCTACCATGCATATGTCTATCATCATCTATTCATCTCATCAGAGGAACTTTACTCTATTGCAAGAGCAATCTAGCTCTATTGCAAAAATATTAACTTATATTACTTAAAAACTGCTCTTTCTTAGAGCCATATCATCTTTCATAACTGCGTCTCATTTCATTTCATCTTTAATATCATTCTCTTTCATCTTTAATCTCATTCTCTATCACATTAACTATCATAGTTTGATCATAAATTCTCTTTCTATCTTCTGAGAATCAAGTAGCTAACTTTCTAGTTTAGCACTTTGTTATTGCTTCATTCTTGCTAAGTTGAATTATTTAATTAGATGTCATAAGGCATGGAAGCAACATAACTTTCTCATCTGGTATACTCTACCTAGTACGTACTGCATAAGGGGAGTATTCATTTATCATAGCATACTCAACATGCATTATATGCAAGTAGATGCAATCAATTAGGCATTCTCTAGTATGTGTGTCATCACATGACAACTGCAATGAGATGCAATTTCTTATTATAACTTATGGCAACATAAGCCATGCATCATTACATAGTTTGCTCAACCATCCCTCATACTCACATTGCCATTAAGCAATTAACTAGGTAGACTTTAAAACATTTTATCCCTTTATCACCTTAACTGCTAGGTCTTGATCATCTATTCAGGTACCTTAGTCATTTACTTGTTTCACTTAGGCTGCCATATTACCCTCTTATTAGGGTATATACTCAACCCTTCTTTACTCTTTCTTATATAGGGAATAGGGGAGTCCCCTTACCTTTAAATCTGTGGCTACTTTACTTTCTTTAAACCTCATAAACTTCTTTCTCTTAGCTTACATATATCTTTTTCTACTAACCCTCAAACAATTTTTGAGGCAATTTATCTTTAGGTTACATCTCCAATATCCTATCTATTTATTTAGGAATCGGAGATAACTTATCATATCAGGCTATCTTATCATAACATTTCTCATCACCTGTAAGACTTTTATGTCTCTAACCCAAACAATTTTTGTGTCCTTAGCCTCACTGTAATCTATCTGTAATCCATAACTGAGTCAGCTATCTTCTTTCAGCTAACGGAGGAAAGGTTTGGCTCCTATCTTTATGCCATTTGAACTTTTAAGTTTTCCCTAATCCTCCTGGATTACTAATAGGCGAAAAAGTATCTCTTATTAAGCCTCAAGGTTCATATGAATGAACTCGATTAAGTATCCATCAAAAGAGTTCTCTTCCCTTAACTCTAACCCTTAACTTCATGCTTACCTTTCTCTAATTGAGAGGAATGCTTCTTTTAAACTTTTTGAGAAAAACTTCTCAAGTGAGCGGATCACTCTCCATCTCATATGGAGTAACTTCTGTATCTCTTAATTCTTTCTATTTGTTAGTCTCAGTCTACTCTGGTTTAGACTGTGATTCCTTTTGGGTCTGCCTCTAGATCCTGACCAATTCAGGTCACTTGGATCTCATTCATCACTTAATATTACTATTTATGTTCTCTAGGACAAAGCTTTAGATTACTATCTCTTTCTGATAGAATCCCTTTGCTTTGGGAACATTAACTTTCTATCTATTAACCATCACGTCTTTAACCTCAAGCCATGTATTAGACCATTCTTAGGCAAGTCTCATTCTAACTTCTCATTATTCTTTTCCATAAAGACTAGCTACACAAAGTCTTTCGTACTATAGATTAACTCCTGATGATCATACAGAGGATCTATTGTTGAACCTCTTCTTAAACTGATCTTTCTCTATAAAGTCACATATTCTTAGACTTTGGGAATGTAAAAGAACTATCATAAACACTTATCTAACCTTTATTATCTCGTCTGATCTTCATCATAATCCTTTCTAAGCCTCTTTCCACTATCAGTACTATACAGATAGGGAAAATTTAGGATATGACAATTCCCATATTAGTAAATTTTTATTGGAGTTTACCAAAATGTAACATCCTAATTTTCTTACATATTAGGGACCAAATGGTAGCATTTGGAACTACTTTAAAGGTTATTGAAGTTAAGTTACACAATCTGGAATTTTACTCTACGAATATTGTTCACTGTGTAAATTTCAGAGGAGTGACTTGACTTCAAAAAATCATAATTAAATATAAAAAAATTGAAATGAAGTGGTTCAAATTGATACACAAAGATAACTTAATTCTCTTTCAGGAAAAAATAACTCGTTGACCACTCCTTGACCAAGTCAACATCGGTCAATGCTTCAAATTTACTGTTCATCTAGTATCCTTCCCTTATTCCAGTATTTTTGGTCCCAACTTTGAAAAATCATATCTCCATGTGTAGACATCCAAATGTAATGTTCTATATATCAAATTGAATCTTGGTATGTCTACTATTTACTAGTAAAATATCATACATTTATTCAATATATTACTATTTCTAATTACAGTTCAATTGCCACTAACTTACCATGAGTTACTGTTCGCAATGGTAAATTCCAGCACCCAACTTTATATACATATATATAACATACATCAATCACATATTAATCATGCTAAATAATTCTTAATTTTTCTTCATGCATCTTCATCTTCTCCATCTTGAGAAGACCTGTTGTGGTTAAATTGATATGGAAGGGGTGAGATTTCTAGGGAAATCTCAGTAGTAAACAGAAACCATACAATGTATGCAACTATATGCTTGATGTTACTATATGTGTACTTAATGATCATGCTTGCATAATGATAGCTTACATGCTTCCATGCCCCTTAATTATAACATATGGCCATAGCATAAAAAAATAGAGCATTACTTAATCATACATGCTTCATATCATCAAAGTAAGTAAACATCATATAAATCATCTAAGCAGCATAAGTATACAAGTAAGTAAGTTCACTACCTGACGTGTAGCCTTTCCTCTAGCTCTTATCCTTTTCTCTAAGGTTCCTTCTCTTCATAGGTCAGAGCCTATATATAGCATAATCATATCTTCATCATTATCCTATCCAGTATAGCTCTACTTAACTTATGCTTAACTTAATACCCTTAATCTGACAATCCCCTTTCTTTATATCCACGACTAACCTTATCAAGAGAGATATTCTATATTCTAACTATTAAATTCATAGGAACAATCCTCTAATTTATTAGAGCAGGGACTAGAATAATTTACTTATCTTATTCCTAAGCTTCCCAAGTCCTTAAGCTCCTTGGATTGCTCTTAACTCTGCCAAAACTCCTCCTTTTTCCTTCCTTTCTCTCTCTCTCTCTTCTTTTCTCTTCTTCCTTTGCTCCTTGCCGTGAATGGAATGGAGGGACGAGCTAGGGTATTTATTGGTGGAGAGAGGTGGAATGGATGGTCCAGATCGAATCGCGATAAATGGCTCAGATTGCTTAGCTTTCTCAAGAAGCCTTGCTTACATCATCATCCTAGATGACTCATCAAAATGAAATCATCCATGGACACCTCATATGCTTAGGTGGCATAATGGTGGGGCCCTTAGGACACCTCATTAGCTGACTCAACATTTGCAAAGAATTCTGAGTCTTGTCCCAGAATGAACAGCTGAGATCGTGCCACGTGTCCTTAGCTTTTTCTTCTTTCCCTATACTCATACCATGTGGCACCTTGTGGGTCCCACGAGGATACCTTTCATACCACATCATGGTTTTGGATGAGTTTAAAGCTCTATATGATAACTTTTCCCAGTTCTATCTCTAATTGGGTAACTTTACTTGATGGAAAAGTACTAAACTACTATTTTAATGCCACTTAAACCAACATATTCATTGGGCCACATTTTTAGACCATTGTAATGCTATCTTGGCCTCTAATCAAGCTCAAGCACTCTGGTGGCTCAATTCCTAAGAAATATCCCTTAGCAAATTACTAAAATACCCTTGGGTACTCTTTATTTCCCTGAATAATTCTAGGGGTATTATTGTCTTTTCTCACCTTTCCAGAGTATTTCTTGACCCTAGTCAACTATCCAGATAATCTTCCTTGACTATCTAACTTTAATCAAATGACCAAACTACCCTTCACTCATTCTTTAATTATTTTATAACATAAGGGCATTTTTGTCATTTCGCACTTTTTCTACATATTTCTAGCATTGACCTCTTTAACTGATAAACTGATATCATAGGCCTGGGCCTCAATTGGCATCATCATAGGCCTCTCTATGATGTCATCTAAGCTTATTCCATCCAATCTTACTTACTGTTAAGTTTCATAATCGAATCGCGGGCTTTCTCAAACTCTCGTAAAAATCTACTAATATGGGAATAACTTTTTCTATATAACTCCTTTCGAAGTTCTGCCAAATCCATGACATATGGCATCATAGGCCACACCTTCCTATAAATTTTCACTTATATCTAAGATCTAGAAGATCTGATAAAAATTCAAATAACTTTCAAATTATCAGATAAATATCATCTATCTGAAACTCCAATAAAGTTTTTGTATCATACTAGATTAACTAGTATAACGTTCTCTATCTACTGATAAATTTTAGGACTGAAATACTTCTGGACAGTTCTAAGCCTTTCCTGGCTGAACTTTCTATAATTATAATTTTGCCATTGAAAACTTTTGGAAATTACACTTTACTCCCTCAAATTTTCATAATTACACTTAATGGCCCACAACTTGTATCTACTTTTATTTTTAGCCTTAAGACTTTTAGACTTTTCAGTTTAGCACCTCTCTTTCTTCAACATGACCATTATACCCCTATGGACTTTCACTATTTACAATTTAGTCCCTGATCTTTCACTTGCAGTTTAGTCGCTGAACATCGTCTGTATACTTCTAGGACTTCTGCTCAACAGGGCCTAGTAGCCTACCTCTTTCAAACTACATATTGTGCTTTTAAACCTACAAATCATGATATGACATTTCTCCCCTCTTAAAATAAATTTCGTCCTCAAAATTTTAGGGTTAAATCTCTATTCATACTTGATAAAGAGTTTCTCTGAGGAGAATGTCCCTTACATTCCATAATATTCTTTTGACTTTCTAGCTCTTCTTAACTTTTATTACTATCTTACAAAGCTTTGTGCATATATACCAAACTTTTGTGACATTTATACCATTTCTCATTACTTTCCAGGGGTCACCCATCATTGGGCTACTCTTGCCTGAGCATGCTTAACTGAAAAGTGCAGATATAAATCTAAAGTATTGGTGCTAATAGGCTCCAACCCTAGTACTTTATTATCTTGGACCCATCTTACACTATCTCTCTTGGGTCTATCTATCCTTCTATTCTCTTTATTTTCATCTTAAAGATATACTTGTCTCTCATTCTTATTCTCTGTAATCTCATCTTAGGGATCTCTTTATTCTCCTTCTCATATCTTTTAACATATTATCATAAATTTTTGGTACTCAAGATTAATAACTTTAACTTTGATCACTTAGTTCCTATTGCATGTACAAAGATTATGTGTTTAGTCCCTAATAGTAATAAGGCTATCTAAAATTAACATCATGGGTACTCTTTCTATTATGAGTTAACCAAATTGTGAAGCTTATCTACCTTAACCTTTTCCTTCGTATTCGTTCTTCTAAAGAAATACTGTACTTATGGCTTATTACTTCCTTTCTCCAGGCTAGGTCTACTACGATCCTCAGCATCTACTGTGATCAACCGTAAGCCTCTTTAGGATCTAACTGTGACCTTAGAATTCTAGTCTCTATGAGCCATGTTAGGATCTAACTGTAATCCTCTAGAATCTACTGTGATTCTATTGTACTGTATTCTCATCTCTATAAGACTTAAACTAATAGACTAAGTTACAAGGTTAGCCACTTCCACATAGTTGTTAACTCAATAGATAATTCCCTAAAAATGATCACAGAAGCCAATATTATCTATTAGGATTTTACTCATTTCCTCTATCACTCAGGAATTTCTCAAACCATTCTCATCTTTTATAACTTTACTATATTTAGCATTACAGGGAGCTACATAGGCTCCACCATGATATATCTGTCATAATCAGTATCTTTCATCTGATGGGCATTACTCTACATGAGATGCATTGTCTATTCTCTTGGCTCTATCTTAAGAGTAATATAACTCTATCGTAAGAGAAATCTAGCTCTATTGCGATAAGGTTAACTTTTATCATATTTTTGTTAAGAGCATAAGATTATGGCACAAAACATAATGTTCTAGCTTAATGATACTCTAGTTTAGTTAGACTGACCGCCTTAAATAAATTAGAGATTTGAACTAAAGAGATTCCCTTCCTAGTATGAGATATAGTTGGCGTTCACTACTTAGAGAATGTTTAAAATAAGAGACAGTGAAACCTAGATAAATAAAACAGTACCCCATACCTTACAAATTTATGAGGTAGTCTTCAAAGAAATGACTACGATAGATTAGTCTTAGTCAGCTGTTACCATCAAGGTCTCGTGTTTCTTAGAACGATGTGGCTGGACTAAGTAGGATAATATTTGGGGAGTAGTTTTCTCTATTGATAGAGACAGAAGCTGGCCAGTTTAAGGTCAAGGCAAGCTGCAACAGTAGCTTGAGGTATCATTATATGGCCAGATGTTATAGTGACAATGACAATGAAGGTACCAAAACCATGTTTGGTATATGAGCTAAGGAATAGAAGAGGAAGAGTAGACAAGTAACGGGATGCATGTATGTGTTAGCCTTTTTATGTAATGTTCTGTAATATATATATGTAAAGAAAATGTATGAAGTAATTATGGCATATGTACATGATGTATATGAATATATGAGAAGCTTATTTGATGGTTTATAAATGTTAGATTAATTTATGAACATTTAAGAAAGAGGATGAAATAGTAAAAATGTAGGTCCTGGAACATTTTTGTTATAGCTTCAATTTGACCTAGAAAATGAAGGAATTAATCCACAAAATTTTATGAGCACATAGTACACATCCAGATCATTAAATGCATATTGGATGTGTATATCAAGAGAAATGAAATTCAAAAGTTAAGAGACATAATCTGGAATTTCCAGAATTTACCATATGAATAGTAAAAAGTAACGATTTAACTATATCAATTGGCAAAGTAAATGTCCAGATTTGTATTTTTTTCTTAAAGAGATATGAAAGAGCTTCAATTAGAAATTTGGATCACCTCCTTACAATTTTTCTACAATTAGTTATGAATTTTTAAAGTTGAATTTTTAACAGTACCTGATAAGTAAGTTTTAAAATTGTAATTTTTGGGTTAATTTAATGCTTCCGCTAATCAAATACGCTTCCAAATACATACTCTGAGGTGATAAAAGTAGGATGTTTCATCCCTAATTTTCTATATTTAGTATATCTATATGTATTCAGTATATATGAATATTAATAAAGGAAAAGGTTACAATGTACTAGAAGATAAGGACTAAATTGCAAAAGTAAGAAAGATAGATGGCTTATGTGAAAGTTGTGAAAGTTGCATCAAGGGACCAAATTGATATTATAAAATTTTAATAAATAGTAAAGAAAGGAATAAATAACAAGAAAAAGGCTTTTGGGACTAAATTGGAGTTTTGAAATTTGAAGTAAGGAACTAAAATATAATTTGACAAATTTAGGGACTAAAGTGTAATTTGTCAAATTCAAAAAGGGGTAAAGATGCAAATAAGAGAAACTTGAGTCAGAAAAGGACAAGAACTACTCAGAAATGTTATTATCCCAAATTTTACCAGTAAATAGAGAATAGTAATTGTGTCAGAAATATTTTTCAATAATTTAATTTGGGGTCCCAAATAATTGATATTAATTTGTAAAGTCTAGCAACTAATATAGGGTCTTCAAGACCTCAGAATTAAATAAAATTTTATAAAATATTATTATAATTAATATAAGAATTTATAAAACTGACAAAGCTTAAAAAGAAGTTCTATATAATTTATTATAGAATTTAAAGTTAAAAGGAATACCGATAAAAGGATTTAAAGAAGTTTGTGGAATTTTTAACATGACTTCTGGATCTTAGAAAATTTTGAGACTTTGTATGAAATTCATTTTATAGTAGAATAAATTTCTAAGAATATAAGAACCATAAAAAATTGTGTAGAATTTATTTAAAAAATCAGGGTGACTTAGGATACCCAGTGAAGGAAATGCCTTGGAAAGTGTGACAAAAATAGTGGGCTGAATTTGTACAACCAATATTGTGTCACATGGGAACCCCAAAATGCTAAAACCATGATTTTGAGTCCAAGGGATATTTCATGAATGTTTAAAAAAACAAAAAAGTAGAAATTTCAAGACATGGTAAGGTGTTATGGTGAGTTATCCATTTAGGACCCACACCCCACGATGTCGTGTTTTTGCAAAGGGGAAGAAGAATCCTCACATGTCATATTAGAATAAAATAACATAAAGATTAAGTTTAATTAATGTGAAAACTAACCAATCAAATTCAAGCTTTGGCTATTATAATAATTAAGAGAAGCAAGGATATTATAGACCTAAAGTACCAAAGTTTTGGCTATAAGTACCCTGTCCCTTCCTTTGAAACGGCACCATACATGACCCCTTGGGGAGGTGCTGCCAAAATTTTAATTGAAGCCAAAGAGAAGCAAGCAAACTTGGAACAACAAGAAGGTAATTGCTTCCTTGAATCTTGGACTTTGGTATGGAAAGAATGCTCAAGGTTTTAAGTGGTTTAATTGAAACATCTCTTCTATAATGGTTGCTGGAGGTCCTGCCACATTATGGTAAAAGTGTGAATTTTATGTTATGTGTCATATCCCCAATTTTCTTACCTGATGTAACTGTACAGTTTATATGAAATGGATATGAGATTATTGGAATAAACTGTATCAGATTGAGATAGGAAAGAAAGGGATTATTAACTAAGGAAAGTTCAGGGATTATTAGAAATGGTTGAAGGCAAAAAGTGAAAGTAGAAATAAAAGGAGGGACCTAAATGCAAATAGTCAAAAGTTTAGGAACTTAAATGTAATTAAGCAAAAAGTCAGGGACCTAAATGTAATTATGGAAAAGTTTAGCCAGAAAAGGCTTATAACTTCCTGGAAGTATTCCAATCCCATATTTCATCAGTAAATAGAGAAAGTTATGCTGGTTAATCTAGCATAATACAGAAATTTTATTAGGGTTCCAGATAGTGGATATTTTTCTAATAGTCTGAAAGTTATCAAAAATTTTATTAGATCTCATGGACCTCAGGTATAAGTAGATAAGTTACAGGAAGGTGTGCCCTATGACATCAGATGTCATGAATCTGACAGAACCACTAAAAGAGCTCTGTAGGAAAAGTCATCCCTATATTAGTGAATTTTGACGGGAGTTTAAGAACACCCGTAATCCGATTGTAGAATTTAGCAGTAAATAAGCCTGGATAGAATGAGCTCATATGACCTCATATATAGGCCTATGATGACACCAATGAGGGCCCAAAATCCATGATACCAGTTCATCAGTAGAAGGGGCCAGTGTTCAGGAAAAGTGTGAAATTACAAAAATGCCCCTGGATGACTATATTATACCAGTGATGGATGGAGGACATTTTGGTCATTCTAAATGGGATAAAAACATGGGATATAGTATAAATATTATTGGTTAGATCTAGTATATGCCCTGAGGCAGTATAAAGAGGGGTGAAATAACAATTATGCCCTTAGGGTTAATATAGAGCAAGAAAAGACACCAAGGGTATTTTGGTCATGTCTCAAGGGATGGATGGCAGATAAATACTCAGTCTAACAATGTCAATGGTATAAGAAACCTAGAAAATGGTTTCTAGGACATAATACATATCCTGGAATATTATAAAAATTAGGAACAGAAAATAGTCTGGTGTTTGTGAAACTGCTCCAATTAGTACCAAACTGGACTAGAATTTTTTCTATCAGTATATTCTACTTTTTACAGCCAAACATAACCTTAAATGATATCATGCATGGCATCAAGTGAGAGGCTTCTAGGGCAAGCCAAGTTGAAGAATGAATATGGACCATTAGATCAAATAGTAACCAAATCAATCTTGGCAACCATTTCAACCCAAGTTCATTTATAAATACCTCCTCAAATCAGACCCTTTTGGCATGCATGAAAAACCATAGGGAAACTCTTACAAAATTTCCATTCAACCAAGAAAGAAGCACACAACTTGGAGCACAAAGTAAGGTAATAATCTCCCTTGACCTTGAGCTTTATTCTAGCAAGCTAGCTCTTGATTTTAAGGGATTTTTGTACCATATTTCCCTTATGGTTGCTGTTGGAAGTTCTATCCATATGTGGCTTGAATATGAGTTTTATGTTATGGATAGCTTAGACAAGCTTAAACAAGCTAGAATCAAGTGGTATAAGTTTGGAAATCCAATTATGTTTGGAATTAGGGTTTTGTGTTCTTGTTGTTACTGTAATTGACACTGTTCATATGTTGGAATTTCATGATTTTGATGCTTCCAATGAGTTTAAAATGGAAAATTGTGTGGGGATAAAGTAGGAGAACAAGTATTGGAAGCATTGGAATCAAAATATGAATTTTGGAAAATAAGGAGGTACACTTCGATCAAGGGCAGGAGGTTTTGATATGTTTTGATTTTGGAAATCCTAGTTTCATATTTGGATTCTAAATGAAAAAATATGTGAAAATGAACTATGAGAATTTATTTTGGAAAGATGGAAGTATCAAACATAAAATAGAGAAAGAAAGGAAGTTAGTGAAAACCTAGTCTTGGATTTAGTTTCAAGTTGAGTTGTAACTTGATATTACTTTGTAATGGCTAGGTTTTGACATTTGTGAAGGAAGGAAATCATCTCAAGAAGACCTTGACAAGGATAGCTAAGAGGTAGCAAGAATACCTAACTATAGTTTCATGTTTGCTTAATTGTTTGCTTGCTTTTTTATTATGATGTTTGGTTGAGCTTGAGACTATGTCATCATGTCTATGATAAAGTATGAATGATTGCAACTCCTTGCAACTTATGTCATGACAATATGCATGTTAGAGCTTGCTTATGTACCATTATGAAGTAGCTCCCATCTCATGATAGCATGCTAAGCATCCAATTAACATGCATGATATTATGGTTTGTGTAACTTGCTATTGGGATTTCCATGAAATCTCATTCCTTCCATATGCATAACCATGTTATAGGTGCTGGAAATTCACAAGGAAAGAGGATAAGCATAGATGGATGAGTTTGTATAATAAGTCACATGAGTTACTTGACATTATGGAAGCATATGATAGCATTATGGGTGTATGGTGTATGATTCTGTAATTATGTTCTGAGGCTGTGGTAGTGTGATGATGATTAGGATGCCTTAATCAATGATTTTTAACTTGAAACTTGGTATGATAATAGCTAAGATATATAGCTTTAAATGGACACCATGAACACCTCAATTGGTTAAGAATTCAATTTGTTATGATTTTTCTAAGTTGAGTTTAAAATCTGGATTGAGATGCAGTGACTGATTAGAGGCAGCGATGTTCATATGATGATTTTATATAGTAAATGAATGAGTTTTTATATGAAATTTTATGAGCTTAAATAAAACATCTGGAGATTAAAATCCATAGGTAACAAGGTTCATTTGGATAAGTAACCAAAGAGGAATGAATTTTTGAAGTTGAGACAAAGAAACTGGAACTTCCAGATTTTACCAAATGAATAGTGTTTTTCAACAAATAAACTGATTTCATTTGGATAAGGAAACCTCATTTTCATATTTTTCCTTCAAATATCTATGAAAGAGATTCCATTATAAATTGGAACCACCTTATTTCTATTTTTCTACAATTAATTATGAATTTTCAAAGTAGGGTACATGTTCTGGAATTACCAAATGAACAATAACATGAACAGTACCCAAGAGCAATTCTTTTGAAAATGAATGTTTCCAAAGCAAAGGGTTATGTAATTGATTCCAATAACTTCTAACGAAGTATAATTGTGGTTAAAAGTAAGGATTTGATATTATGTATAAGTTAGATGAGCTTAAACAAGCTAAAGCCAAGTGGAATTAAATTGGAAATTCAAGTATGCATCGAATTAGGGTTTTTGTTTCACATCTTCCATGGTATGGATCACTGTTCAGATGCAATAATTTCATAATTTTAATGCTTCCAATGTGTTTAAAATGAACAATTGTGTGGGGTAAAGTAGAGAAACAAGTTTTGGAAGCATTAGAA
Source organism: Leucaena leucocephala (assembly GCA_037074615.1). Classification (NCBI taxonomy): domain Eukaryota; kingdom Viridiplantae; phylum Streptophyta; class Magnoliopsida; order Fabales; family Fabaceae; genus Leucaena; species Leucaena leucocephala. The sequence goes on along the minus strand of CM073526.1, from coordinate 9,472,223 downwards.
TCAAAATGAGAATTTTTGGAAAATATAGAGGGTGTATTCGGTCTATATAGCAGACTAAGGAGGAAATTGAATCTTGAAATTATAACTTCATATTTGAATTCTAAATGAAAATTTATATGGAAATGGACCATGTGAAGTTATTTTGGAAAGGTAGAAGTATAAGACATAAAATAGAGAGAGAAAAGAAACTAATGAAAACCTAGACTTGGATTTGTATTGAAATCAAGTTGTGACTTGCAATTCTTTGTAATGATTAGGTTTTGATATTTGTTTTAAAGGAAGACCACTTCAAGAGGATCTTGTCAAGAATAGCATAAGAGGTAGCAAGAATACCTATCTATAATGTTGTACTTATTTGATTTTGTGCTTGCTTCTTCATAGTGATGTTTGGTGAGCTTTAGATGATGATGATGATGATAGATGAAGAGATGCAACTCCCTGCTATATATGTCATGACAATATGCATTTATAGATTGCTTATATATGATCATAAAGTTGCTCCCATATCATGATAACATGTTAGGCATTTAATCAAGCATGCATGATATTATAGTTTGTTTGACTTGCTATTAGGATTTCCATGAAATCCCATTCCTTCAATATGAATAACTATGGTTTAGGTGATAAAAACTCAAATGGAAAAGGTTGGAATGTGAATTAATGAACTTGTATTATGTTATAATGTGGCTATAAGACTTTATGGCATACACTAGTACATCATGGCTTGTATGTAATATAAGGCAGTGAACTTATGATGGAGTTTTTAGCAACTTAACACGTGAGTTATGACTTAAAATTTGGCATGAATATGTCTAAGATATAAATCTTTAAATGGACATCAAGAATGTTAGAATTCGTTAAGTTTTCAATTTACTATGATTTTTCAAAGTTAGAAAAAAAATATGGAATAAGATAAAACAAGTGTCTAGAGGCAGTAAGGTTCATTTGACAATTTGAAATAGTAAATGAAAGAATTGTTCTATGAAATTTTATAAGGTTAAAGAAATCGTCTTGAGCTTTAAATCCATGTATAACACACCTCATTTGGATGAGGGATCAAACAGAAATGAATTTTTGAAATTAAGGCAAGAAAACTGGAATTTCTAAATTTACCAAATAAATAGTGTTTTTTAAACGAATAAATTGTATTCATTTAGACAATGAAACCTTTACTTTATATTTTTTCGCTTAAATTTTAACGAAATATATTTCAAAATAAATTTGAATTATTTCATTTTGATTTTTATAGATTTACTTATGAATTTTTAAAATTATATCTATAATCTAGAATTACTAGTGAATAGTAACTATAAATTTAATTTCTTTGAAAATTCAATCTTTCAAGCTAAAGAGATCTAAAAGTAGTTCAAACTACTTTCAGTTAAACATAATTGAAGGTAAAATAAGGACACAACATTTTGGTATTAAAGTAGAGGATTCTAGCATAAGAAATGATCTTATTAAATTAGTTATAGGAAGATAAAATATTCTTAATTAACTCTAAGATAGTGGATGCAAGATAAAGATGGCTATATATAGGTCAGTTCAAACACCACTATTAATAGAGGTGACTCTATACCAGAAGTATTATGTTCAGATGAATCCAGTTCAGCTTCAAACGAATAATTTATTTTAAATCTAGAGAGCTACTAGTTCTAAATTCTAGATAACTCAGGTTCTGAAGTTTCTGGGTTGGATAGATATGATAGTTCATTAGTTGGGTATAATGATATGTACATGTTATTAGAGGAATGTCACATCCCAATTTTTAGGCCTAGAAGCCTAATATGTAGCCTGAAAAAGGTATGCTACTAAGCCCTGTTGAGCAGAAGTCCCTGAAGTATACAAATGATGTTTAGGGACTAAATTGTAAATAGTGAAAGTCCCTGGGGGCATTTTGATAATTTGCTAAGGGATTATTCTTGGGAATAGAGCCACCAGAGTGCTTGGGCTTGGTTAAAAACTCAAGATGACAATCCAAGGGTCCACAAATGTGGCCCAATGCGTATGGGGGTTTAAGTGATATTAAAATAATATTTTAGTACTTTTTCATAAAGTAAAGTTACCCGGTTAAGGATAAAACTAGGAAAAGTGATCAGATAAAGCTTTAGACCATGAGGTGGCATGAAATGCGACCCACAAGGCACCACATGGCATGATTATAGGAAAAGAAGAAAAGCTAAGGACACATGGCATGATTCCAGGAAAAAGAGAAAAAGCTAAATGACACGTGGCACAATCTTAGTCGTTCATTCCAAGAAAATACTCTAGAATTCTCTGGAAGTGCTGAGTCAGCTGGTGAGATGTCTCAAGGGCCCCACCTTTGAGACACCTAGCATGTGAGGTGTCCCATGGATGATGTCACTTTGATGAGTCATCTAGGAGGAGGATGTTATCATGATGATATAGGCAAGGCTCCATGAGGAAGCTAAGCGATCTGAGCCATTCATCGCGATTCAATCTGGACCATCCATTCCACCTCCTCTCAACTATAAATAGCCCACCCCTCCTTCCATTCCATTCCATTCCATTCATGACCAAGCATGGTAAAAAGAAGATAAAGAAGAGAGAAAAGAGAAAAAGAGAAAGAAAGGAAGGAAGAGAAAGAAAGGAGGAGTTCTTGTGGAGCTTAGAGACTTGGCAGAGCTTAGAAATAAGGTAAGTAAGTTATTCTAGTCCCTACTCTAATAAATTAGAGGATTGTTCTTAATAGTTAGAATAGAGAAATATATCTCTTGATAAGTTTAGCCATAGATAGAAAGAAAGTTAGGGAATTGTCATATTAAGGATATTATCCCAAATTAAGCATGGGTTAAGTAGAGCTATACTGGATAATAATAAAGATATTATTATGCAATGTATAGGCTCTGACCTATGAAAAGAAGGAATCTTATAGCAAAGGCTAAGAGCTAGAGGAAGGCTATATGTCAGGTAGTTAACTTATCCTAGGCTTGTATGCATTGAATGTTATACTTGGTTGGGCTATGGCTTTGTTGAATTATGTTGCATATGTGCTTATGTTTGAAACTCTGTTCCTATGATTACTTTGGTCAATTATATTTCATATGTAACATGGAAGCATGCACATTATGTCATATGCCAAATTTTAGGCCTAGAAGCCCAGTATATATAGCCTGAAAAAGGGATGCTACTAGACCCTATTGAGTAGAGGTCTAGGTAAATAGAGAAAATTATGCTAATCAGTTTGATGCAACACAGAGTTTTGATATGAGGTTCTGAAAGATTTATATTAATTTCCAAAGAAAAGGAAAATTAATACAGTATTCTCTGGACCTCAAAATCAAATGAGATATGGCAGTAAAATCCTATAATTAATATAAAAATTTTTGAAACTGACAGAACCCAAAAAGCAGTTCTGTAGAATTTACTATAGAATTTACAGTGGATTAAAAGACCCGATAAATAGGTTTCGAGGGAATTTCTCAAGAATTGAGCCTATGAAGATAGGGGATCATACAGAGGGTCTATAATGACACCTTATAGGCCCAATGATATTTTCAGATAAGTATGTGGCCAGGGTAATAAAGACCGAGAAAAATAAAGAATTATGAAAATGCCACTGTGTTGTGTCATTTAGTCAGAGTTAGATGAAGAGCATTAGGATCATTTGACTAAGGTTAGACAGTCAAGAAAGGATATCTAGATAGTTGACCAGGGTCAAGAGATACTCTGGTAAAGTATAGAAAGATAACAGTGCTCCTATAAGTACTAAAAAGGAACTAAGGGCATTATAGTAATTTACTAAGGATATTTCTTGGGAATCGAGCCACCAGAGTACTGGGCTAGGTTAGAAACCCAAGATGACAATCCAAGGCCCAAAAACGTAGCCCAAGAATAATGTGTGCCCAAGAGGCATTAAAATATTATTTTAGTACTTTTTCAATAAAGTAAAGTGACCCGGTCCAAGATAGAACTGGGTAAAGTGATCTAGAATCATGAATGGGGCCCACAAGGCACCACATGGCATGATTACAGTAAAAGAAGGAAAGCAAAGGACACATGGCATGATTACAGTAAAAGGAGAAAAAGCGAAAGGACAAGTGGCACGATCTCGGCCGTCCATTCAGGGAAAATACTCTGGAATTCTCTGGAGAGGCTGAGTCAGCTAGTGAGGTGTTCCAAGGGCCCCACCATTATGCCACATACCCCTTGAGTTGTCCCATGAGGTGCCCTGGATGATGTCATTAGTGGTGAGTCATAAAGGAGGGTGATGTCATCGTGATGATGCATGCAAAACTTCTTAAGGAAGCAAGCAATCTGAGACATTCATCGTGAATCAATCTAAACCATTCATTCCATCTCCTCTCACCTATAAATACCCCACCCCCTCCTTCCATTCCATGCACGGCCAAAGCAAGGCAAAAATAAGAGAAAGAAGAGAGAAAGAGAGAAAGAAAGGAAGAGAAAGAAGGAAGGAGTTCTGATAGAGCCAGGAGCAGTCTAAGGAGACGAGGGACTGGGCAAAGCTTAGGAATGAGGTAAGTAAGTTATCTAGTCCCTGCACTAATAAAGTAGAGGATTGCTCTTAGTGGTTAGAATAGAAAAATATCTCTATTAATAAAGATAGCTAAAGGTAGAGAGAAAGTGAGGAGAATGTCAGATTAAGGATATTACCCTTGAGTTAAGCGTGAGTTAAATAGAGCTATTCTAATAGAATAATAATGAAGATATTATTATGCTATGTATAGGCTCTTGCTTATGGAAAGATGGAATCTTAGAGCAAAGGCTAAGAGCTAGAGGAAGGCTATATGCTAGGTAGTGAACTTATCCTAAACTTGTATGCATTAAATGTTATGCTTGATGTACTATGGCTTTATTGAATTGTGTTGAATATGTGCTTATGTATGAAGCTCTGTTCCTATGATTACTTTGGCCAATTGTATTTCATATGTTACATGGAAGCATGCACATTACGCATTGTTAACACTTTCACAAGCAAGCACAAGTATTCACATTAATGCAAGCATTGTTTAGTACCGTTTGCTACTGAGATTTTCCTAGAAATCTCACCCCTTCCATATCAATCCAACTACAGTAGGTCTTCTCAAGATGGAGGAGATAAAGGTGCATGAAGAGATGTTAATTGCTTAGCATGATTGATATGTGATTCATGTATGTATAATTGCTAGAAATTGTCATTGTGAACAGTAACTCGTGATAGAGGTAGTAACATTTGAGCTCTAATTATAAATAGTAAATTATTGAATAAATGTATGATATTTTTCCAGTAAATATTAGACATGCCAAGATTCAATTTGATATATAGAACTTCTTATTTGGATGTCTACACATAAAGATATGATTTATCAAAGTTGGGACCAGAATGCTCGAATCAGGGATAGAACACTGGCAGAACAATAAACTTCAGACATTGACCAAAGTTGACCTGGTCAATTAGTGGTCAACGAGTCATCTTTCACTTAAAGAAAATTATGTTAGCTTCGTATATCAATTTGTACCACTCTATTTTGAGTTTTATAGAATTAGTTATGATTTTTTTAAGTCAGGTCACTCCTCTGAAATTTGCACAGTGAACAATACTCGCTAAGAGTAAAATTCCAAATTGAGTAATTTGACTTCAATAGCCTTAGAAGTGGTTCCAGATGCTACCATTTGGTCACTAAGATGTAAGAAAATGAGGATGTTATATTTTGGTATCAGAGCAGAGGATTCTAGCTCAGAGCATAAGATTCTGGCACAGAATAGAAGGTTCTAGCTTAGTAATATTCTGGTATAGATAGTCTAACACTTAAAACAAGTTAGAAATGTGAACTAAAGAGGTTTCCTCCCTAGTATGAGATATGGGGGATGGTGTTCACTACCTAGAGAATGATTTAGATAAGAGACAGTGACACCCAGATAAATAGAACAATACCCTATACCTTACAGCTTTACAAGGTAGTCTTCAAGAAAGTGACTACGATAAACTAGTCTTAGTCAGCCATTACTGTTGAGGTCTCGTGTTTCTTAGCACGATATGGCTGGACTAAGCAGGATAACATCTGGGGGAACAGTTTTCTCTATGGATAGAGATAGAAGTTGACTAGTCCTAGGTCAAGGGAAGCTTCCAGACGTTACAGTGACGATGATGATAAAGGTACCAACCTGGTTGAAGTTAATCAACTAGAGGATTGGTACAAAGCATAATCAAGCTAGATAGTATAAAGTAATAAGATATGAAAGATTAGACGATGTTCAGAAGTAGATCCTCTATGAGAGTATATCTACATTACGAAAGGATTAAAATCAAATTAAAGATTTGCCTAGGAATAATCCTAGCACATGGCCTAAAGTTAGAGACTAGATGGGCCACTAATGTTCCTAAGATAGAGGGACCACATCACGAAAGAATAGTAATCTAGTAAGAGTACCCTAGAGAATATAATAGTGGTGAATGATCCATATGACATAAGTTTATCAAGATCACGAAAAACATCAGAAAAAAATCATAGTCTAGTCAAAGATCAGACTGAGACTGACAGATAGAAAGAGTTAAGAGATAGTAAGGAGATACAGAAGTACTCCATAGAGATGGAGATATATCCGCTCACCTGAGAAGTTAGTTCATATATTAAACTATGTTAAAGAAGGGATTTCTTAGGTAATTATACAAATTCAACAGAGCGATATATGTAGATAAGAAAAGAGAAGAATGTATGAAACATGGTATAGCTCTAAGAAGGATCAGTGACTGTGTAATATAAGTTAACGATCTCGCAATAAGAGCTAGATTGCTCTTGCGATAGAGTAAGATTGTTTTTGAGATAAAGCCAAGAGATATGGCAATATAATTCATATAGAGCAAGGTCCCTCTAATGAGATGAATAGATGATGATATATATGTGCATGGTAGAGCCAGTATAGCTCTCTGTAGTAATGGATATAGTAAAGTTATAAAAGATGAGAATGGTATGAAAATTCCTGAGTAATCAAGGAAATGAGTAAAGTCCTGATAGATAATATTGGCTTATGTAATCATTTTAGAGGAATTATCTGTTGAGTTAACAACTATATGGAAGTGATTGACCTTGTAACTTTGTCCGTCGGTTTAGATCTTCCAGAGATAAGAATATAGTACAACAGAGTAACAGTAGATTCTGGAGGATTGCAGTTAGATCCTGAAGAGGCTTACGATTGATCATAGTAGATCCTAAGGGTCACAGTAGATCTAGCCTAGAGAAAGAAAGTATTGAGCCATAAGTACAATATTTCTTTGGAAGGATGAATACTAAGGAAAAGTTAAGGTATAAAAGCCTCACAAGTTAGTTAGCTCATAATAGAGAGAGTACCCATGATGTTAGTTCAGATAGCCTTATTACTATCAGGGATTGAACTCAGAATTTCCTTACATGTACAGGAACTAAGTGATCAAAGTTAAAGTTATTAATCTTGAGTTTCAAGGATTTATGAGAATATTACGTAAGATATGAGAAGAGATCCTTATGATGAGATTATAGAAAATAAGAGGTAAGTATATCCTCCAGATGAGGATAAAGAGATTAGAAAGCCAGATAGACCCAAGAGAGATAGTATAAGATGGGTCTAAGATAATGAAGTACCAGGGTTGAAGCCTGATAGCGCCAGTACTTCATATTTATATCTGCACATTTCAATTAAGCGTGCTTAGGCGAGAGTAGCCTAATAATGGGTGACCTCCTGGGAAGTGATAAAAAAGGTATGAATGCCACAGGAGTTTGGCATATATGTACACAGAGTTATGTTATAGGATAAAAAGATCTATGAAAAGCTAGAAAGGGTTATAAATAGAAAGAGAATAGAACCCTTATGTCAAGTCCAAATGAAAGGGATTTGAAAGGAAATGTTTAGAAGAATTCTCTTAAAGGCTAGCAATATTTTAAGTTAAAAGAGAATGTTTTATGACAAGGCCAGATAGACTATGATATCGCAAGATGCCATGATATGCCATGATACACCATAAATGATATGCCATGATACGTCATAAATGATATGCCATGATACGCCATAAATGATACGTCATAAATGTTTTAAGGCTAGATATGCCATGATACGTCATAAATGATATGTGATGAGATATGCTATGAAAAGTACATAATGAGATACGAAGTACACTGTGAAGTGGCTTTATAGCTAGCCTTATAAACAGATAGAGAGGCTCCCTTTTTGTAAGGGATAAAATGTTTGAATGATAAGTTATATGTGAAAGAGCAAATGAGAGCTTTCACTCCTTGCAAAAAATGCCATGCATTATGTTACACTATGTTATGTTATGTTCGTAAAATATGCTAAAGCTCCGTTAGAGCAATACAAGCTCTATGTAATAGAGCTGTGCAAGCTCTGAGTGTTAGAGTTGTGCATATTAAGAGAAGGAATGCTTGAGCTCTAATGTTAGAGTTTTGCATTCACGAGCAGGGATATAGTCCTGCAGCATGCTGGCAAGGCATTATGCATGTTAGAGTATGTGCTCCTATGTACTCTGATGTGCTCCTATATGCTCCTATGTACTCCTATATACTTCTATATGCTCCTATGTGCTCCTGCTTAGCAGTAGAGCAATGAAAGAAAGATTAATGATATAAGTCCTCTCTCTGTATTATGATGAGTTAGTAAAGATGATAAAAATGTATGATGATATGAGAATGAGAGATAAAGTTTTATGGATGTTTAGAGAATTCCGCTGGATACTCAGATGAGTAATAAGTGACTGCACTAAGAAGTATGATGAGTAGTCAGCAAAAGCTCCAGAATATAGGAGTATATGAGAAAGTTTAATATGAAAGAAAGGGACATTCTCCTCAGAGGAATTCTTCATTGAAGGATGAATAGAGATTTAACCCTGAAATTTCGAGGACGAAATTTATTTAAGGGGAGGAGAAATGTCATATCCCAATTTTTAAGCCTAGAAGCCCGGTATATAGCCTAAAAAAGGGATGCTACAAGACCCTATTGAGCAGAGGCCTCAGTAAATAGGGAAAATTATGCTGATCATTTTGATGCAACACAGAGTTTTGATATGAGGTCCCGAAAGATTTATATTAATTTCCAAAGAAAAGGAAAATTAATACAGTATTCTCTAGACCTCAGAATCAGATGAGATGTGGTAATCAAATCCTATAATTAATATAAGAATTTCTAAAACTGACAGAACCCAAAAAGGAGTTCTGTAGAATTTACAGTGGATTAAAAGACCCGATAAATAGGTTTCGGGGGAATTTCTCAGGAATTGAGCCCATGAAGATAGGGGATCATACAGAGGGTCCATAGTGGCACCTTATAGGCCCAATGATATTTTCAGATAAGTATGTGGGCCAGGCTAATAAAGACTGAGAAAAATAAAGAATTTCAAAAATGCCACTGTGTTGTGTCATTGAGTCAGAGTTAGATGAAGGGCATTAGGATCATTTGACTAAGGTTAGAAATTTAAGAAAGGATATCTGGATAGTTGACCAGGGTCAAGAGATACTATGGTAAGGTATGAAAAGATAACAGTCCTCCTATAAGTACCAAAAAGGAACTAAGCGCATTATGATATGTATAGGCTCTGGCCTATGGAAAGATGGAATCTTAGAGCAACGGCTAAGAGCTAGAGGAAGGCTATATGCCAGGTAGTGAACTTATCCTAAACTTGTATGTATTGAATGTTATGCTTGATGTGCTATGGCTTTGTTGAATTGTGTTGAATATGTGCTTATTATGAAGCTCTGTTCCTATGATTACTTTGTCCAATTGTATTTCATATGTTACATGGAAGCATGCACATTACGCAATGTTAACACTTTCACAAGCAAGCACAAGTATTCACATTAATGCATGCATTATTTAGTACCGTTTGCTACTGAGATTTCCCCAGAAATCTCACCCCTTCCAAATCAATCCAACTACAGCAAGTCTTCTCAAGTTGGAGGGGATAAAGGTCCATGAAGAGATGTTAATTACTTAGCATAGTTGATATGTGATTCATGTATGTATAATTGCTTGAAATTGTCACTATAAACAGTAACTCATGATGGAGGCAGTGACATTTGAGCTATAGTTATAAATAGTAAATGATTGAATAAATGTATGATATTTTTCCAATAAATAGTAGACATGCCAAGATTTGATTTGATATATAGAATGTCTTATTTGGATATCTACACATAAAGATATGATTTATCAAAGTTGGGACCAGAATGCTGGAATCAGGGACAAGGCGCTAGAGGAAAAGTAAATTTCGGATGTTGACCAAAGTTGACCTGGTTAATGCATGGTCAACAAGTTATTTTTCCCTGAAAGAGCATTATGTTAGCTTCGTGTAGCAATTTGAACTACTCTATTTAGATTTTTATAGAATTAGGTATGATTTTTCGAAGTCAGGTTACTCTTCTAGAATTTGCACAGTGAATAATATTCGCTAAGAGTAAAATTCCAGATTGAGTAATTTGACTTCAATAGCCTTAGAAGTAGTTCCAGATGCTACCATTTGGTCCCTGAGACGTAAGAAAATCAGGATGTTACACATTACACAATGTTAACAATTTAACAAGCAAGCACCAATATTTACATTCATGCATGTATTATTTAATACTATTTGCTCTTGAGATTTCCCCAGAAATCTCATCCCCTTCCATATAATCTCAATCGTACAGAATGAACAGTAAACTTTGAATGTTGACTGATGTTGACTGAGTCAAGGCGTGGTCAATAAGTTATTTTTCCCTGAAATATCATTAAGTTAGCTTTGTGTAGCAATTTTAACCACTTCATTTTGATTTTTCTATAATTAGTTATGATTTTTTGAAGTCAGGCACTTCTCTTGAATTTACACAGTGAACAGTGCTCAGGAAAGTAAAATTCCAAATTGTGTAATTTGACTTTAATGACCTTATAAGTGGTTCTAGATACTACTGTTTGGTCCCTGAGATGTAATAAAAGAAGGATGTTTCAAGGAACCTATACCAAACTCTCCTTTTTAGGTAGAGCCAGAGTGGAATCCATATCTAGTATATGATGCAATTTATATAGGTGACATCGATATACCTAATCTTGAGTTATTACAACCATATGAGTTTGATTCCCAAGTTTTAGATACAATATGTTCCTGAAACTAGTTAGTTACCAAACTAGACATATGTCCTAGGTCCTAGTCAACCAACAATAGTGATACACATGGAATGCCAAGATATAGAGATAGAGACTGTAGAAGCAACTAATGAAGAACAATTCAATAAGGCTATAGAATTAGCTAGGTAGATGTATGAATTAGGTCGATGCTTAGTTAGAGAGGTGAACTAGGATTATAGAATATATCAAGGCTTTTTAATTAGAGCTTGGGAAGCCTATCAAGCCTTTGAGTCATATACTCTTCTTTTGGATGACTGGATGAATATCATGAATTATATTTCGCCTATGACTAAGTCAGAAACCATACTATGTATGCAGCTATATGCTTGATGTTACTTTGTGTGCACTTAATGACCATGCTTGCATAATGATAACTTATATTCTTTCATGCTCCTTACTTATAACATATGGCCATAGCATAAAAAGAAATAGAGCATTACTTAATCGTATATGCTTGACATCATCAAAGTAAGTAAACATCACATAAAGCATCCAAGCAACATAAGCATACAACTAGGTAAGTTCACTACTTGACATGTAGCCTTTCCTCTAGTCCTTAGCCTTTTCTCTGAGGTTCCTTCTTTTCATAGGTCAAAGCTTATACATAGTATAATAATATCTTCATTATTATCCTATCCAGTATAGCTCTACTTAACTCAAGCTTAACTTGAAGTAATACCCTTACTCTAGCAATCCTTTAATTTTCTTTATATCCATGGCTAACATTATCAAGAGAGACATTCTCTATTCTAACTATTAAATTCATGAGACAATCCTCTAATTTATTAGAGCAGGGACTAGAATAAATTACTTACCTCATTCCTAAGCTTGCCAAGTCCTTAAGATCCTTGGATTACTCCTAGCTCCACCAGAACTCCTCCTTTTTCCTTCCTTTCTTCCTTTCTTTCTTTTTCTTTTTCTCTCTTCTTTCTCTTCCTTTTTCTTTCTTGTCCATGGAATGGAATGGAAGGGGGTATTTATAGTTGAATAGAGGTGGAACAGATGGTTTAGATTGAATCGCGATAAATAGCTCAAATCGCTTAGCTTCCTCAAGAAGCTTTGCATGCACCATCAAGATGACATCATCATCCTAGATTACTCATCAAAATGATATCATCCCTGGACACCTCACATGCTTAGGTGCTGTAATGGTGGGGCCCTTGGGATACCTTACCAGCTGACTCAGCGCTTCCAGAAAATTCTAAAATCTTGTCCTATAATTAATAGCTGAGATCGTGCCACGTGTCCTTAGATTTTTCTTCTTTCCCTATACTCATGCCATATGGCACTTGTGGGTCCCATGAGAACACCTTTCATGCCACCTCATGGTTCTGGATGAGTCTAAAGTTCAATCTGATAATTTTCCCCAGTTATATCTCTAACCGAGTAACTATGCTTTATTGAAAATCACTAAAATATTATTTTAATGCCACTTGGACCCACATAGCTCTTGGACCACACTTTTGAACATCTTAGAATGCCACCTTGTGTCTCTAATCAAGCTCAAACACTCTGGTAGCTCAATTCCCAAGAAATATCCCTTAGCAAATTACCAAAATGCCCTTAGTTCCTCTTTAATAATTCTAGGGGCATTATTGTCTTTTCACACCTTTCCAGAGTATTTTCTCACCCTGGTCAACTATCCAGATAACTTTCCTTTACTGTCTAACCTTAATCAAATAACCAAAATACCCTTCCCTCATTCTTTAACTATTTATAACATAGGGGTATTCTCGTTATTTGGCACCTTTTTTTTGGATATTTATGGACACTGGCCCCTTTTAACCGATGAACTGGTATCATGGGCTTGGGCCTCACTTGACATCATTATGGTCCTCTTTGTGTCATCATCTAAGCTCATTTAGTCATAACTTGCATACTGCTTAAGTTTCATAATCAGATCTCTGGCGTTCACAAACTCCCGTCAAAATTCACTAAAATGTGAATAACTTTTCCTACAGAACTCCTTTCAGGGTTTTATCAGTTTCCTAACCTCTGGCTTCATAGGACGCACCTTCCTATAACTTTTTTACTTATATATGAGGTCTAGAAGATTTGATAAAAATTTTAGATAACTTTCAGACTATCAGTTAAATATCAACTTCTGGTATTCTAATAAAATTTCTGTATCATGCTAAATTATGTTGGAAATCGTGCCCTAGGGGACAATCATTATCTTATGAACATTATTGATTTATGAATTTATTAATTGTGTTATCATATTATTTGCATGTTTACTGTGATAACTATCCTTAGATAATTCATGATCTTATCCTAAATGTCCCTGGTCGATCATCTATGCGGGAGTAGAGATGAAATAAGACCAGTATGACTTTGAAGATATATAAAGATATAAATCAAAGTCATAGGCACATGTAAGAGTACAAGGTGTTAGACCGACCCGCTCTGAGAGAGCTGCATGGGTTACGTCATAAGCTTCTCTCATATACAAACCATGTCACTATGCCCTTTGACCTGAGATCATCATGGATTCCTACATGACAAACGCTCAGCTTTGACCTAGTCAAAAGTCACTTTTGACCGAGTAATCATAAAGACTATGTTCAGATTTAGTGGTTTTTCATGCGGAGGAATGTGAATGGTCAAGATGGAATTTGTCCCTCACATTCGTAGAGAGATATTACTGGGTCCCTCGATGAGTGAGTCTGAGAAATATATGGCTATGTTGTAAGGGAAAGGTAGTTCCATTTCTATAGTCAGACTACTTAGGGATTGAGAAAGTAACGGTCAGGAATAGGAGGATGACATTATCCATGGCTCATCCATGACCAAAATATCACTTGACATAAGGGACATGATATGGTTGTATAAAAGGTTACATCGTTTAACGATCCTCATATGATTTGGGTAGTCGTTATGTCTTACTAGAAATCGCTTGCAACTTGTGGGCCAGTATAGCAAATGGCCCACTACCAACTTCATATGGGCCTACAGGGTTACACACAAAATAGCCCAACACGAGCTATGATGTCCAGATTCAATGAATGATCCAGGTGGATGTATATATTTATTTATATTTATATTCATATATATATAAATTCGTATATATACATTATATATAAGAGATATATGAGATTTAATTTATAAGGATAAATTAAATCTCTATCACATTTGAATTTGAAATTCAAATTGATAGGATATTTCATATAAGAGATATTTATAAGATTTAATTTATATGGATAAATTAAATCTCTATCACGTTTGAATTTAAAATTCAAATTGATAGGATATCTCATATAAGAGATATTTATAAGATTTAATTTATAAGGATAAATTAAATCTCTATCACGTTTGAATTTGAAATTCAAATTGATATGATATCTCAAATTTGATTTATGAGAATAAATCAAATATAGTTCAGTCTTATCTTTATTTTAAGTTAAATAAATAGGTGAATTAAATCTGTGGGACAGATTTAATATAAATATTATTTATTTAATTAGTTTCTTATCAAATTATACAATATATGATATTGTATTAATTTTAGAATTAATATAAGATTAACTCTAAAATCCAATTCGGTAGAAGAAAACGCATAGCATCCTATATATCTGATTTTAGGAGCTACGTTTTAAAATATAGAACACAAAAAGGCTGAAGGGGAATCCACAAAAGGTTTGCAGATAAGAAACTACTGAAATAGAGACAAAAAGGACGAATTCTTGAGAATGCCCTGAAGGGACAGGAGACGTTAGCACATCATTCGTGGTTGGAACGCTATTCGTGTGGATACCAGTAGAGGAAGCTGACCTGAGTTGTCGACTTCTTGCGATCGAAAAGGGAGCACAAGCCGCAGAGAGAAGCTATGAATGGTGTGACCAGAAGCTGTGGAAGTCGCTGAGCAACACTGAGAGTAATGCTTCTTCCCACTTGACTTAAATACATATGGTCGATCCTGGCAAGGAATGGAAAAATTTTTAAGTTAATTTCCTATGCGTGTCTTCCAATTCCTTACAGATTAACCAGCATAACTTTCTCTATCTACTAATGAAATTTTGGGACTAAAATTTTTTCGAGCAGTTCTAAGCCTTTTCTTGCTCATCTTTCTATAATTACAATTTTGCCCTTGGAAACTTTTGGAAATTACATTATAGTCCCTTAACTTTTTATAATTACACTTAATGGCCCACAACTTGTGTCTACGTTCATTTTTGGCCTTGAGACTTTTAGACTTTTTAGTTTAGTCCATTTCTTTCTTCAAAATGACCATTATGCCCTAAGACATTCACTATTTATAATCTAGTCCTTGATCTTTTATTATTTGCAATTTAGTCCCTAAACATTATTTGTATACTTCTGGGACTTTTGCTCAACAGGGCCAGTAGCCTACCTCTTTCTGGCTACATACTAGGCTTTTATGTCTAAAAATAAAGATATGACAATATATGTGTGACAACCCCTACAAATGTTATAGTAGTTACATATGATGTACTCCTAAATAGTGTTATTTGATATGAATATTGTTGTACTACTCTTAACTTAATATGTATGCCTTTATGAGAAATTGATATCATAATCGAATTGAATTTGTTATCTTCTAATAATGTGATGCTGGACTTTAAGAACAAGACGCTAGTTCTTTGTCTGAAGGCAACATATTTGATTTCAGAAGTAAGACTAAATTTTATAACGGAGGTCAAGCAGACAAATGTTTACAGAAAGGATGTAAAGGGTATAAGGTCTTCTTTTTGGTTCAAGAAGAAGTAGAAGAAGGGATTTAGGAGATCTAGTAGTCAAAGAATTTCTCAACGTCATATCCTGATTTTTAGACATATAAGCCCAGTATGCAGCCTGAAAGAGGTAGGCTACCAGGCCCTGTTGAGCAGAAGTCCCAGAAGTATACATATGATGTTTAGGGACTAAACTGCAAGTAAGTGAAAGATTAGGGACTAGATTGTAAATAGTGAAAGTCTCTAGGGGTATAATGGTCATGTTGAAGAAAGAGAGGGACTAAACTAAAAAGTCTAAAAGTCCCAAGGCCAAAAATGGGAGTAGACATAAAGTTTGGGCCATTATGTGTAATATTAAAAAATTAAGGGACTTAGTTGAAAAGATGGAAATTTTCCAGGGAAAAAATTATAATTATTGAAAGTTCAGCCAAAAAAAGGCTTAGAACTACCTAGGAGCATTTTAGTCCTAAAATTCATCAGTAAATAGAGAAAGTTATGCTGGTTAATTTAACATGATATAGGAATTTTATTAAAGTTCCATATAGCTAATATTTATCTTATAGTCTAAAAGATTATCTAATATTTTATAAGATCTTATGGACCTCATATATAAGTGAAAAGTTATAGGAAGGTGTGCCCTGTGGATCCATATGTGATGGATCTGACAGAACCCCAAAAGGAGTTCTGTAGAAGAAGTTATTCCCATATTAGTGAATTTTGACGGGAGTTTGTAAACACCCGAGATCTTATTATGAAACTTAACAGTAAGCAAGTTATTACTAAATAAGCTCAGATAATGTCACAGAAAGGCCTATGATAATGCCAAGTGAGGCCCAGGCCTATAATATCAATTTATCAGTTAAAGAAGTCAGTGCCCATAAATATACAGAAAAGTGCGAAAAGACGAAAATGCCTTATGTTATAAAATAATTAAAGAATGAGTGAAGTGTAGTTTGGTCATTTGAATGAGGGTTAGATAGTCTAAGAAGGTTATATGGATAGTTGACCAGGATTAGGAGATACTCTAGAAAGGTGTGAAAAGACAATAATGCCCTTATAATTATTAAAGAGGAACTAAGGGCATTTTGGTAATTTCCTAAGGGATATTTCTTGGGAATTGAGCCACCAGAGTGCTTGGGCTTGATTAAAGACCCAAGATGACATTCCCAGATATCCAAAAAATGTGGCCCAAGAGTGATGTGGGTCCAAGTGGCATTAAAATATTAAGTTAGTACTTTTTCAATAAAGTAAAGGTACCCAGTTAAAGTTAGAACTGGGAAAAGTGATAAGATAGAGATTTAGAAATACCCTACCCCCTTCCATTCTACTCCACGGAAAGCAAGAGGCAAGGAAGAGGAAGAAGAGAGAAAAAGAGAAAGAGAGAAAGAAAGAAAGAAAGAAAGAAAGAAAGAGAAAGAAAGGAAAGAAAAAGAAGGAGTTTTGGTGAAGTTAGGAGCAATCCAAGGAGTTTAGGGACTTGGCAAGCTTAGGAATAAGGTAAGTAATTTATTCTAGTCCCTGATCTAATAAATTAGAGGATTGTTCTTATGAATTTAATAGTTAGAATAGATAAATATCTCTCTTGATAAGGTTAGCTGTGTATAGAAAGAATGTTAGGGGATTGTCAAATTAAGGGTATTACCTTAAGTAAAGCATGAGTTAAGTAGAGCTATACTGATAGGATAATAATGAAGATATTATTATGCTATGTATAGGCTCTAACCTATGGAAAGAAGTAACCCTAGAGCAAAGGCTAAGAGCTAGAGGAGAGGCTATACGTCAGGTAGTAAACTTATCATAAACTTGTATGCATGGAATGTTATACTTTGGTTGTGTTATGGCTTTGTTGTATGGTGTTGCATATGTGCTTATGTATGAAGCTCTATTCCTATGATTATGTTACCCAATGGTATTTCATATGTTACATGGAAGCATGCACATTATGCAATGTTAACACTTTCACAAGCAAGCACAAGTATTTACATTAGTGCATGCATTGTTTAGTACTGTTGGCTATTGATATTTCCCTAGAAATCTCACCCCTTCCATATCAATCCAATTACAGCAGGTCTTCTCAAGATGGAGGAGATAAAGATGCATGAAGAGAAGTTAATTATTTAGTATGATTGATATGTGATTGATGTATGTATAATTAGTTGCTAGAAATTGTCATTGTAAATAGTAACTCATGGTGAGACAGTGACATTTGAGCTGTAATTAAAAATAGTAAATGATTAAATAAATGTATGATATTTTACCAGTAATTATTAGACATACCAAGCTTTGATTTGATATATATAACATCTTATTTGGATGTCTACACATTGAGATATGATTTTTCAAAGTTGGGACCAAAATGCTAGAATTAGGGGAAGGATGCCAGATGAACAGTAAACTTTGAGGCATTGACTGATGTTGACTGAGTTAAGGCGTGGTCAATCAGTTATGTTTCCCTAAAATATAATTAAGTTAGATTTGTGTAGCGATTTGAACCACTTCATTTTGATTTTTCTAGATTTAGTTATGATTTTTTGAAGTCAGGTCACTTCTCTAGAATTTGAACAGTAAATAGTACTCGATAGAGTAACATTCCAGATTATGTAATTTGACTTCAATGATCTTAAAAGTGGTTCGAGATGCTACCATTTGGTCTCTAAGATGTAAGAAAATTAGGATGTTACACCCAAAGTCTTTCCAAAATAAATTCAAAGATTACCACCTTAATGAGAAGTGGAGTTTGAAATTGATATTGTACCTGGAGCTAAACTAGTATCCAAAGTTCGATATCTTATGGCTTCTAATGAGATGATTGAATTAAAGAAGTAGATTGAGGAGCTTTTAGAAAAGGGTTTCATCTGACCTAGTGTTTCACTATAGGGTGTTCTGGTATTATTTGTTAAGAAGAAGGATGGCAGTTTAAGATTATGTATAGAATATAAGGAGTTGAATAAGATTACTGTTAAGAATAAGTACCCTCTCCCTATAATTGATGACCTGCTAGATCAGTGGCAAGAGCAAGTTTATTTTTTAAGATTGATTTGAGATCAAGCTACCACTAACTCAGGATTAAGTCAGATGATATCTCAAAGACTGCTTTTAAGGCTTGATACTGTCATTTTGAATTTCTTATGATGTCATTTGGGTGTGACAAATGCATATACAATTTTCATAGATTATATGAACAGAATCTTCAAGCCCTATTTAGATCAATTTGTTGTGATTTTCATTGATGATATCCTATTGAACTCTAAATTGTAGAGAGCATGAAAGGTACTTGAGAATTATCCTTGATAAAAGAAGCTATATGCTAAGCTTAGTAAATGTGAATTTTGGCTTCATGAAGTTAAATTTCTTAGTCATGTCATATCCCATGAAGGGGTAATTGTGGATCCTAGCAAAGTTGAAGCAGTTTTAAGTTAGGAACAACCAAGGACAATTATAGAGATTAGAAATTTTTTGGGTTGAGCAGGGTATCATAGAAGATTTATTAAGGATTTTTCTTGAATTGCCTTACTGTTGACTAAGTTAAACCAGTACTTTAAGTAGGATGAGAAGTTTGAGGCTAGTTTTCAAGAATTGAAACAAAGTTAACCACTACTCCCCTGCTGATTATTCTAGATCTAACCTAGACCTATATGGTATATACTGATACTAGTAAATAAGGGTTGGGATGTGTATTAATCCAGCAAGGTCGGGTAGTAGCTTATGCCTCTTGACCACTAAAGCCACATGAAGAAAATTATCCCACTCATGATCTGGAGCTTTCAATGATAGTCTATGCTCTCAAGATATGGAGGCATTATTTGTTTGGAGTAACTATAGAATTGTTATGCGACCACAAGAGCCTAAAATATCTGCATGATCAAAAAGAACTAAATAAGTGATAGCGAAGTGGATGGAGTTGTTGAAAGATTATGATTTCCAGTTTAAATACCATTTAAGAAAAGCAAATATGGTAATTGATGCTTTAAGTAGAAAGGTAGTGCAGGTGGCAATTTTGACGATTAAAGAATTAAAACTAATAGAAGATTTTAGAGATTGGAGTCCTTTATACTAGATATAGATAATGGGAAATCCTTATGGGTAGCAATTTTTAAGGATAAGTTGAAGAGAGAGGAAACTAAAAACTTTGAAATCTCCCAAGATGGATTTCTATTGTTTAAGGGAAGGCCGTACAGTGAGATTAAGAGAGAGAATTTTAGATGAAGCACATAAAAGTAGATATATAGTGCATCCAGGTATGATTAAGCTGTATCATGATGTTAAAAGTTTATTTTGGTAGCCTAGATTGTAAAGGATCTTATTGCCTATGTATAAAAATACCTGACATGCCAAAAAGTAAATATCGAACATCAGAAGCCAGTAGAAAAATTGCAACCTCTAGACATTCTTGAGTAGAATGGGACAGTATTGCTATGGATTTTGTAGAAAGGCTACCCCTGACTCTAGCTAAGCATGATACAATATGGGTTGTGATTGATTAGTTGATAAAGTTAGCTCATTTCCTGGCAATAAATATAAGGGATTCTCTAGCGAAGCTATATATAAAAGAGATTGTTATACTATTGGTATTCCAAGTAGTATCATATCTGACAGAGAACCTAGATTTACATCTAATTTTTAGAGGGCTCTGCATAAAGAAATAGAAACTACTCTCAGGTTTAGTATATCCTATCATCCCTATATGGAAGGGAAATCTGAGAGATCAATCTAGATACTTAAGGATATGCTAAGAGCTTGTGTATCAAATTTCAAAGGGAGTTAGGATGTCCATATACCACTAATAAAATTTGCTTATAGCAATAGCTATTATACTAGTATTCAAATGGCCCTATTTGAAGACTTTATGGATGTAAGTGTTGTTCCTTATTATGCTAGGTAGAGTTAAGCGAGAGAATAATCTTTGGTCCTGACATAGTAGACTAAAATGTAACACATTGACATGATCAGGAAAAGACTGTTAACTTCTTAACGTAGGCAGAAAAGCTATGTTCATGTTAGAAGAAAACCATTAGAGTATGAGAAGGAGAACATGTATTTTTTAAGTTGACTCCAACTATGGGAGCTAGATTGTCAATCAAAATAAAGAAGTTGCATAATAAATATATAGGACCATTTTAGATTCTCGCTAAAATAGCATCAATGGCTTATAAGTTAGCTTTTCCTTAAATCTAAGTTAGATACATGATGGATTTCATGTTTTCGACTTAAATAAATATGTTCCAGACTCATCACATGTGACTAAACAAGATGAGGTCACATTACAGGATGACCTAACATGTGAAGTTGAATCAGTACGAATTGTTGATGAGAAGATCAAGTAGCTACAAAATAAATAGATTCCCTTAGTTAAAGTGGTCAGGAAAGGATTAACAGAGAATGAAGCAACATGGGAAGCTGAATAAGGAATAAGAGAGAAATATCCAAAATTGTTTTCTTAGTATGTATATACTATAAATTTTGAGGACGAAATTTATTCTAAAGGGAGAGAAATGTTATATCCCTAATTTTTTGTATTTAGTATATCTATATGTATTCAGCATATGTCATATCCTTAATTTTTTTGTATTCAATATATCTATGTGTATTCAGCATATCTAAATATTAATAAAGGAAAAGGTTGTGATGTACTATATAAAAAATGACTAAAGTGAAAATCTTAAAAGTTTCATAGTACAAAATGGAAGTGATACAAGGTTTGGGCCACTAAGTATAATTATGAAAAGTGACAAAAGTGTAATTTTCAAAAGTTTAGGGGCAAAATGGTAATTATGAGAAATTTAAGCCAAAAAGGCCCAGACTAGCCAAAAATGGTTTTGTCCCAAATTGTACCAATAAATAGAGAAAATTATTCTGATAAGCTTAACACAACACGAAATTTTGACAAGGTGATTTAGGATATTCGGTAAAGGAAATACCTTGGAATATGTGCCAAAAATAATGGGCTAGATTTTGACAACCAATAAGGTGTCCCATAAGAAGCCCAACATGCCAAATCCATGTTTTTGGGCCAATGGATATTTAATGCAAATTTAAAAAAAGGAAAAGAAGTATGAAACTTTATGAATGGATAGGTGGCATGATGATGTGTATTTTTGGGTCCCATATAGCTCCAGATTTTGCCACATGTATGCCATAGGAGGAGGAAGAATTGAAGCATGTGATATATTAGAATAAAATAATGTAAATATTAGATTAAGCTTAATTAATTAGAAAAATAACCATCGAAAGCAAGGATTAACGATGTGTAACAATTACGAAAAGTAAAAAGATAATGGGCCTAGAGTGCCATAGTTTTGGCTATAATACCCCTTCCTTCCCTTAAAATGGCATCATGTATAAGCTTAGGGAGGTGCTTCCAAAATTTCAATTGAACCCAAGAAGGAAGCAAACAAACTTGGAAAAACAACAAGCTAGATACTTCTTTAAATCTTGGACTTTGGTGTGGAAAGATTTCTCTAGGTGTTAAGTGATTTAATGGAAACATCTCTTCCATAATGGTTGCTAGAGGTTCTGCCATATTATGGAGAAAGTATGCATTTTATGTTATAAGTTAGATGACCTTAAACAATCAACAATCAATTGAAAATAGCATGGCAATTCAAGTATGCATGCAATTAGGGGTTTGGTTTCACTTCTACCACTATATGGATTACTATTAATATGTCAGAATTTCATAATTTTGATACTGCCAATGTGTTTAAAATGGAAAATTGTGTGGGATAAAGTAGAGAAACAAGTATTGGAAGCATTATAATCAAAATGAGAATTTTTGGAACAAAATGAGAATATGTCCTTTTATGTATAGTTGGCTAAGAAGAAAACTGAATCTTGAAATTCTAACTTCATATTTGAATTCTACATAAAAAATTATGTAGAAATGGACCATGAGAATTTATTCTAGAAAGATAGAAGTATAAGACATAAAATGGAAAAAGAAAAGGAACTAGTGAAAACCTAGCCTTTGATTGGTATTGGAATCAAGTTGCGACTTGTAATGCTTTGTAATGGCTAGGTTTTGATTTTTATGTGAAAGGAAGATCACTTCAAGATGAGCTTTTCAAGGATTGTATAAAATGTAGCAGGAATACCTAACTATAATGTTGTACTTGTTTGATTATATGCTTGCATGTTCATTGTGATGTTTGGTTGAGCTTTAGACAATATTATGATGATGGATGAATGGATGCAACTCCTTGCTATATATGTCATGAAAATATTCATGTTAAAGATTTCTTAAATATGAACATAAAGTAGCTCCCACATCATGATAACATGTTAGGCATTTAATTAAGCATGCATGATATATAGTTGGTATGACTTACTATTGGGATTTCAATAAAATCCCATTCCTTCCATATGAATAATGTCATATCCCAATTTTTAGGCCTTAAAGCCCAGTATATAGCCTGAAAAAGGGATGCTACCAGATCCTGTTGAGCAGAGGTCTCAATAAATAGAGAAAATTATGATGATCAGTTTGATGCAACACAAAATTTTGATATGAGGTCCCGAAAGATTTATATTAATTTTCGAAGAGAAGAAAAATTAATACAGTATCCTCTGGACCTCAGAATCAAATAAAATGTGGTAGTAAATTCCTATAATTAATATAAGAATTTCTGAAACTGACAGAGCTCAAAAAGGAGTTCTGTAGAATTTACTATAGAATTTACAATGGATTAAAACACCCGATAAATAGGTTTCAGGGGAATTTCTCAGGAATTCAGCCCATGAAGATAAGGGATCATACAGAGGGTCCAGAATGGCACCTTATAGGCCTAATGATATTTTCAGATAAATATGTGGGCCAGGGCTAATAAAGCCCGAGAAAAATGAAGAATTACGAAAATGCCACTGAAGGTATGCCACTGTGTTGTGTCATTAAGTCTGAGTCAGACGAAGGGCATTCTGATCATTTGACTAAGGTTAGATAGTTAAGAAAGGGTATCTGGATAGTTGACCAGGGTCAAGAGATACTCTGGTAAGGTATGAAAACATAATATTGCCCCTAAAAGTACTAAAGAGGTAGTAAGGGCATTTTGGTAATTTACTACAGATGTTCCTTGGGAACCGAGCCACCAGAGTGCTTGGGCTTGGTTAGAAACTCAAGATGATATTTAAAGGCCCAAAAACGTAGCACAAGAGTAATGTGGGCCCAAGAGGCATTAAAATATTGTTTTAGTGCTTTTTCAATAAAGTAAAGTGACTTGGTCCAAGATAGAATTGGGTAAAGTGATCTGGAATCATGAGAGGATATAAATGGGGACCACAATGCGCCCTATGGCATGATTACAGTAAAAGAGGAAAAGCAAAGGACACATGGCATGATTAGAGAAATAGGAGAAAAAGCAAGAGGACACGTGGCACGATCTCGACCGTCCAATCAGGGAAAAGACTCTGGAATTCTCTGGAAAGGCTGAGTCAGCTAGTGAGGTGTCCCAAGGGCCCTACATTTCGCCACATATACCCTTGAGGTGTCCTAGATGATGTCATGAGTGGTGAGTCATCAGGGAGGATGATGTCATCGTGATGATGCAGGCAAAGCTTCTTGAGGAAGCAAGCAATCTGAACCATTCATCATGAATCAATCTAGACCATTCATTCCACCTCCTCTCACCTATAAATAGGCCACTCCCCTCCCATTTCAAGGCACACCACGGATCTAGCAAGAAAAGGAAGAGAAAGAAGAGATGTAGAGAGAAAGAGAGGAAGAAAGAAAGAAAGGAAAGAAAGAAAGGAGTTCTGGTGGAGTCAGGAGCAGTCTGAGGAGCCGAGGGACTGGGCAAAGCTTAGGAATGAGGTAAGAAAGTTATCTAGTCCCTGCTCTAATAAAGTAGAGGATTGCTCTTAGTGGTTAGAATAGAGAATTATCTCTTTTAATAAAGGTAGCTAAAAGTAGAAAGAAGCCAGGGGAATGTCAGTGTAAGAATATTACCCCTAGCTATACATGAATTAAATAGAGCTATACTGATAGAATAATAATAAAGATATTATTATGCTATATATAGGCTCTGACCTATGAAAATAATGAATCTTAGAGCAAAGGCTAAAAGCTAAAGGAAGGCTATATGCCAGGTAGTAAACTAATCCTAAACTTGTATGCATTGAATGTTATGCTTGATGTGCTATGGCTTTGTTGAATTGTGTTGAGCATTTACTTATGTATGAAGCTCTGTTCCTATGATTACTTTGGCCAATTGTATTTCATATGTAACATGGAAGCATGCACATTATGCAATGTTAACACTTTCACAAGCAAGCACAAGTTTTCACATTAATGCATGCATTGTTTAGTGCTGTTTGCTACTGAGATTTCCCCAGAAATCTCACCCCTTCCATATCAATCAAATTACAGCAGGTCTTCTCAAGATGGAGGAGATAAAGATGCATGAAGAGATGTTAATTGCTTAGTATGATTGATATGTGATTCATGTATGTATAATTGCTGGAAATTGTCACTGTGAACAATAACTCGTGATAGAGGTAGTGGCATTCGAGCTGTAATTATAAATAGTAAATGATTGAATAAATGTATGATATTTTCCCAGTAAGTAGTAGACATACCAAGCTTCGATTTAATATATAGAACGTCTCATTTGGATGTTTACACATAAAGATATGATTTATCAAAGATGGGACCAGAATGCTGGAATCAGGGACAGGACGCTGGATGAACAGTGATTTCAGAATATTGACCAGCGTTGACCTGGTCAAGGCGTGGTCAATGAGTCATTTTTCCCTGAAATAACATTAAGTTATATTCGAGTAGCAATTTGAACCACTCCATTTCAATTTTTATATAATTAGTTATGATTTTTTGAAGTCAGGTCACTCCGCTGGAATTTACACAGTGAACAGTACTCGCTGGGAGTAAAGCTCTAGATTGTATGATTTGACTACAATGGCCCTAGAAGTGGTTCCAAATGCTACTAAATGGTCCCTAAGACATAAGAAATGGAGGATGTTATAATTTGGTATCAGAGCATAAGATTCTGGCACAGAATAGAAGGTTCTGGCTCAGTGATGCTCTAGAGTCGATAAACTAACCCCTTAAAACAAGTTAGAGATATGAACTACAGAGGTTTCCTCCCTAGTATAAGATATGGGGATGGTGTTCAATACCTAGAGAATGATTTGAACAAGAGATAGTGACACCAGATAGATAGAATAGTACTCCATAACTTACAATAGTACGGGGTAATCTTCAAGGAAGTGGCTAGTCTTAGTCAGCCGTTACCACTGAGGTCTCGTGTTTCTTAGCATGTTGTGGCTGGACTAAGCAGGATAACGTCTGGGGAGCAGTTTCCTCTATGAATAGAGATAGAAGCTGACTAGTCCTAGGTCAAGGGAAATTGTCAGATGTTATAGTAATAGTGATAATGAAGGTACCAACCTGGTTGAAATTAATCAACTAGAGGATTGGTACAAAGCATGATCAAGCCAGATAGTATAAAGTAAGGAAATGTGAAAGGTTAGATGATGTTCAAAAGTATATCCTCTATGTGAGTATATCTATCAGCTAGTGTTTCCTGAACAAAAGAATGAGGCTTGCCTAGGAATAATCCTAGCACATGGCCTAAAGTTAGAGATGAGATGGGTCGCTAATGCTCCCAAGATAGAGGAACCACAGTCTAGTCTAAAGTAGACTAAGACTGATAAAGAGAAAGGTAGCCATATTTTTAAAAATAAAGTGACTCTCCTGTTCCCTATGTAAGAAAGGGTAATGAAGGGTTAAGTTTATACCCTAGTAAGAGAGTAATGTGGCAACCTAAGTCAGATAAATAGTTATTTCCAATTCCTAAATGAATGTGTAGGATCTGAACAATATGATCAGACAATGATAGGCCATGAGATTAAGATGATCTATAGATACATGATTACGATACTTAGGATATATCCCTTTAGTAATGGTAAGGAATATGAGTGATGAAAATGAAATGAAAAGAGAAGCATATATGAAAGATGGTACAGCTCTAAGAAAGAGCAGTGTCTATAAAGACATAGGCTAGTGTTCTTGCAATAGAGCTAGATTGCTCTTGCAGTAGAGTAAGATTACTTTTAGAATAAAGCCAAGAGATGGGACAGTATAACTCAGATAAAGTAAGGTCCCTCTGATGAGATGAATAGATTATGATAGATATGTGCATAGTAGAGCCTATGTAGCTCTCTGCAGTAAAGGATATAGTAAAGCTATGAAAGATGAGAATGGTATGAGAAGTTCCTGAGTGATAGAGGAAATGAGTAAAGTCCTGATAGATAATATTGGCCTATGTGATCATTTTAGGGGAATTATCTGTTGAGTTAACAACTTTGTGGAAGTGATTAACCTTGTAACTTTGTCCGTTGGTTTAAGTCTTCCAAAGATGAGAATACAGTACAATGGAATCACAGTAGATTCTAGAGGATTGCAGTTAGATCCTAGTATGGCTCCCATAGAATAGAATTCTAAGGTCATAGTTAGATCCTGAAGAGGCTTACAGTTGATCACAGTAGATCTCGAGGGTCGCAGTAGACCTGTCCTAGAGAGAAAAAGTATTGAGCCATAAGTACAGTATGTCTTTAGAAGGATGAATACCAAGGAAAAGTTAAGGTACAGAAGCTTCACAAGTTAGTTAGCTCATAACAGAGAGAGTACACATGATGTTATATAGCCTTATTACTATCAGGGCTGAACTCAAAATCTCCTTACACGTACAGGAACTAAATGATCAAAGTTAAAGTTATTAATCCTGAGTACCAAGGAGTTATGAGTAAATCCCATATGAGAAAGGGTCAAGTGAGAATAAAGAGATCCTTACGATAAGATTATAGAGAATACAAGACAGATAGATCCTCCAGATGAGGATAAAAAGATAAGAAGGCCATATAGACCCAAGAGAGATAGCATAAGATGGGTCTAAAATAGTAGAGTATCAGGGTTTGAGCCTGTAAGCATCTATGCTTCAGATTTATATCTGCACATTTCAATTAAGCGTGCTCAGGCAAGAGTAGCCCAATGATGGATGACCCCTGGAAGTGATGAACGAGGAATGAATGCCACAAGAAGTTGGCATATATGTACCCAGAGTTATGTAAGATGATAGAAAGAGTTATGAAAAGTTAGAAAGGATTATGAACAGAAAGAGAATAAAACCCTTATGTAAAGTCCAAATGAAATGGATTTGAAAGGAAATGTTTAGAAGAATTCTCTTAAAGGCTAGCAACATTTTAAGTTAAAAGAGAATATCTTATGACAAGGCCAAATAGACTATGATATCACCAGATGTGGCTAGATATGTCATGTTACGGCATAAAAGATATGAAAAGTATGTGTTAAGAAGTACACTATGAGGTGGCTTTATAGCTAGCCCTATAAACAGATTGAGAGGCTCCCTTTTTGAAAGGAAAAATATGTTTGAATGATGAGTTACATGTGAAAGAGCAAATGAGAGCTTTCACTCCTTGCATGAAATGCCAGGCATTATGTTATGTTATGCTAAAGCTCTGAATGTTAGAGTAGTACAAGCTCTGAGTGTTAGAGTTGTGCAAGCTCCGAGTGTTAGAGCTGTGCATATTAAGAGAAGGAATGCTTAAGCTCTGCTGTTAGAGCTTTGCATTCATGAGCAGGTATATAGTCCTGCAGCATGCTGGCCAGGCATTATGCATGTTAGAGTATGTGCTCCTATATGCTATTATGTGCTCCTGTTTAGCAGTAGAGCAACGAAAGAAAGAATAATGATATAAGTCCTCTCTCTGTATTATGATGAGTTAGTAAAGATGATAAAAGCATATGATGATATGAGAATGAAAGATGAAGTTTTGCGGATATTTAGAGAATTCCGCTGAATACTCAGATGAATAATAAGTGACTGCACTAAGAATCATGATGAGTAGTCAACAAAAACTCCATAATATAGGAGTATATGAGAAAGTTTAATATGAAATAAAGGAACAATCTCCTCAGAGGAACTCTTCATCGAAGGATGAATAGAGATTTAGCCCTGAAATTTCGAGGACGAAATTTATTTTAAGGGGAGGAGAAATGTCATATACCAATTTTTAGGCCTTAAAACCGAGTATATAGCCTGAAAAAGGGATGCTACCAGACCCTGTTGAGCAGAGGTCTCAATAAATAGAGAAAATTATGATGATTAGTTTGATGCAACATAAAGTTTTGATATGAGGTCCCGAAAGATTTATATTAATTTTTGAAGAGAAGAAAAATTAATACAGTATCCTCTGGACCTCAGAATCAGATAAAATGTGATAGTAAATTCCTATAATTAATATAAGAATTTTTGAAACTGACAGAGTTCAAAAAGGAGTTCTGTAGAATTTACTATAGAATTTACAGTGGATTAAAATACCTGATAAATAGGTTTCGGGGAAATTTCTCAGGAATTGAGTCCATGAAGATAGGGGATCATACAGAGGGTCTAGAATGGTACCTTATATGCCTAATGATATTTTCAGATAAATATGTGGGCCAGGGCTAATAAAGACCGAGAAAAATGAAGAATTATGAAAATGCCACTGAAGGTATGCTACTATGTTGTGTCATTAAGTCCGAGTCAGACGAAGGGCATTCTGATCATTTGACTAAGGTTAGATAGTTAAGAAAGGGTATCTGGATAGTTGACCAGGGTCAAGAGATACTCTGGTAAGGTATGAAAAGATAATAGTGCCCCTAAAAGTACTAAAGAGGTAGTAAGGGCATTTTGGTAATTTACTACAGATGTTCCTTGGGAACTAAGCCACCAGAGTGCTTGGGCTTGGTTAGAAACCCAAGATGATATTTAAAGGCCTAAAAATGTAGCCCAAGAGTAATGTGGGCCCAAGAGGCATTAAAATATTGTTTATTGCTTTCTCAATAAAGTAAAGTGACTCGGTCCTAGATAGAACTGGGTAAAGTGATCTGGAATCATGAGAGGACATAAATGGGGCCAACAATGCACCATATGGCATGATTACAGTAAAAGAGGAAAAGGAAAGGACACATGTCATGATTAGAGAAAAAGGAGAAAAAGCAAGAGGACACGTGGCACGATCTCTACCGTCCATTCAGGGAAAAGACTCTGGAACTCTCTGGAAAGGCTGAGTCAGCTGGTGAGGTATCCCAAGGACCCTACATCGCCACATATACCCTTGAGGTGTCCCTTGAGGTGTCCTAGATGATGTCATGAGTGGTGAGTCATCAGGGAGGGTGATGTCATCGTGATGATGCAGGCAAAGCTTCTTGAGGAAGCAAGCAATCTGAGCCATTCATCACGAATAAATCTGGACCATTCATTCCACCTCCTCTCACCTATAAATAGGCCACTCCCCTCCTATTTCAAGGCACACCACGGATCTAGCAAGAAAAGGAAGAGAAAGAAGAGAGGTAGAGAGAAAGAGAGGAAGAAAGAAAGAAAGGAAAGAAAGGAAAGAAAGGAAGGAGTTCTGGTGGAGCTAGGAGTAGTCTGAGGAGCCGAGGGACTGGGCAAAGCTTAGGAATGAGGTAAGAAAGTTATCTAGTCCCTGCTCTAATAAAGTAGAAGATTGCTCTTAGTGGTTAGAATAGAGAATTATCTCTATTAATAAAGGTAGTTAAAAGTATAAAGAAGCCAGGGGAATGTCAGTGTAAGAATATTACCCCTAGCTATGCATGAATTAAATAGAGCTATACTGATAGAATAATAATGAAGATATTATTATGATATGTATAGGCTCTGACCTATGAAAAGAAGAAATCTTAGAGCAAAGGCTAAAAGCTAAAGGAAGGCTATATGCCAGGTAGTAAACTAATCCTAAACTTGTATGCATTGAATGTTATGCTTGATGTGCTATGGCTTTGTTGAATTGTGTTGAGCATTTGCTTATGTATGAAGCTCTGTTCCTATGATTACTTTGGCCAATTGTATTTCATATGTAACATGGAAGCATGCACATTATGCAATGTTAACACTTTCACAAGCAAGCACAAGTTTTCACATTAATGCATGCATTGTTTAGTGCTGTTTGCTACTGAGATTTCCCCAGAAATCTCACCCCTTCCATATCAATCAAATTACAGCAGGTCTTCTCAATATGGAGGAGATAAAGATGCATGAAGAGATGTTAATTGCTTAGTATGATTGATATGTGATTCATGTATGTATAATTGCTGGAAATTGTCACTGTGAACAATAACTCATGATGGAGGCAGTGGCATTCGAGCTGTAATTATAAATAGTAAATGATTGAATAAATGTATGATATTTTCCCAGTAAGTATTAGACATACCAAGCTTCGATTTTATATATAGAACGTCTCATTTGGATGTCTACACATAAAGATATGATTTATCAAAGATGGGACCAGAATGCTGGAATCAGGGACAGGACGCTGGATGAACAGTGATTTCGGAACATTGACCAATGTTGACCTGGTCAAGGCATGGTCAATGAGTCATTTTTCCCTGAAATAACATTAAGTTATATTCGAGTAACAATTTGAACCACTCCATTTTGATTTTTCTATAATTAGTTATGATTTTTCGAAATTAGGTCACTCCACTGGAATTTGCACAGTGAACAGTACTCGCTGGGAGTAAAATTGCAGATTGTATGATTTGACTACAATGGCCCTAGAAGTGGTTCCAAATGCTACTGAATGGTCCATAAGACATAAGAAAAGGAGGATGTTATAAATAACCATGTTTTAGATGTTGGAACCTCAAAGGGAAAATGGTTGAATGTGAATGAATAAACTTGTATTATAATATAATGTGGTTACAAGACTTTATGGCGTGCACTAGAACAATTTGGTATGTTGTGGTGTAATATAAGTTGGAGGTTGTGGCCTTACATTACGTTTTTAAATATCTTAAAGGAAGAGTTATGACTTGAAATTTGGCATGAATATAGCTAAGGTTCATAGCTTTAAATGGACATTAAGAAAGTCACAATTGGTTATGTTTTCAGTTTACTATTTTTTTTCAAAGTCATAGGTAAAATCTAGAGTAAGATAAAATGAGTGTCCACAGGCAGTGAAGTTCAAGCGATGTTTTGAAATAGCAAATGAAATAATTTTTTCACAACATTTTTCAAGGTTAAACAACACGTCTTGATCTTTAGATCAATGTATAATACACCTCATTTGGATAAGGGATCAAGGAGAAATTAATTTTTGAAGTTAAGGCAAGAAAAATATAATTTCTAGATTTACCAAATGAACAGTGCTTATTCAACAAATAAACTGTATTCATTTGAACAAGGAAACCTCAGTTTTATATTTTTTTTCCTTAAAGATTAATGAAATATATTCCAAAAGAATTTGGTACCACTTCATTTTGACGTTTCTAGATTTAATTATTAATTTTCAAAGATGGGTCTATAATATGGAATTACATAATGAACAGTACCCGCAAATTCGTTTTTTAAAAATTCACTCTTTCAAGATAAAGAAGTTATGAAATAGGTCAAACTACTTACAACTAAGTATAATTGAAGGTAAAAATAAGGACACGATATTTTGGTATCAGAGCATAAGATTCTGGGATAGGAAATGCTCTAATTAGATTAGTTATAGAGAGATAAAATTATCATAATTAACCCTAAGATAGTGGATGCAAGATAAAGATGGTTGTACATAGGTTAGATTTAGAGACCATTGTTAACCAGGGTGACCCTATACTAAAAGTATTATATTTAAATGATTCCACTTTAGCTTTAGAGGAAGAATTTATTTTAGATCCAGAGAACTTTTGGTTCCAAAATCCAGATGACTCAGGTTATGAAGTTTATGGATCAAATAGATCTGATAGTTCATTAGTGGGATCTAATTAGGTGGAACCAGAGTGGGATCCATACCCAGGATATGATGCAGTAGTTTATATGGATGACATAAGTATACCTAACCCTGAACCATTACAACCATATAAGTTTGATTCCCAAGTCTTGGGTACCATAGACCCTATACCAAGACAGACTGTTAATTTAGTTATTCTTGGACCCGATCAGTTACCAAACCAAGCAGATGTCCTTAGTCCTAGTCAACCAAGAGTGGTGATATACTTGGAATCCTAAGGTAAAGAGATAAAGTCTGTTGAAGTAATTAATGAAGAGCAAAATGAGAAGGCTATAGAATTAGCTAGACAACTATATGATTTAGGTCGACTTTTAGTTAGAGAGATAGACTAAGATTACAAGATTTATCAAGATTTTATATTTAGAGTTAGTAAAGCTTATTAAGATTTTCATCATAATACCCTTACATTGGAAGACTAGATGAATATCATGAATGATATTTTGCCTATAACTAAGAGTTAGAGATCAAGATTAGATCAAACATCCTCTGAAGAACCTCTAGACTTTATATGTCATATCCTAATTTTTCCTTATCTCCATAATACTGATAGTGGAAAGAAGTTTAGAAAGGATTATGACGAAGATCAGAAGAAATGATAAAGGTTAGATGAGTCTTGAAGAAAGAGAAGGATTAAAACGTAAATTAGAAAAGGTTGAAGGCAAAAAGTTAAAGTAGAAATAAAAGTTGGGCCAAAAGTGGCAATTTTTAAAAGTTAAGGGACTTAAATGTAATTAAGTAAAAAGTTCAAGGGCAAAATTATAATTATAGAAAGATCATCTTGGAAAGGGTTAGAATTGGCTGAAGTATTTCAGTCTGACATTCCATCAGCAAATAGAGGAAGTCATGTTGGTTAATCTAGCATGATACAGAAATTTTATGAGGGCTCCAGACAATAGATATTTATCTGATAGTCTGAAAGTTATCTAAACTTTTATCAGATTTTATGGACATTAGATATATGTAGGAGAATTATAGAAAAGTGTGCCCTATAGTGTCAGATGTTATGGATCTGATAGAACCCCAAAAGGAGTTCTGTATAAAAAGTTATTCCCATATAAGTGAATTTTGACAAGAGTTTGAGAACACCCGTGATCCGATTATGGGATTTAGCAGTAAGTCTGGATAAACTGAGATCAAATGACCTCATATATAGGCCTATGATGACGCCAAGGAGGGCCCAAAACCCAAGGTACCAGTTCATCAGTAGAAGGGCCAATGTCCAGAAAAGGTGTAAAATTACAAAAATACCCCTATGTAGCTAAAGTGTACTAGAGATGGATGGAGGGCACTTTGTTCAACTGAGATAGGCCAAAAACGTGTAGTGTAGTATAAGTATGATTAGTTAGGGCCATTATACACCCTGAGGCAGTATAAAGAGGTGTGAAATGACAATAATGCCCTGAGGGTTAATACAGTACAAGACAGTGAACCAAGGCCATTTCAGTCATTTTTCAAGGGATCTATAATTAAATTATGGCT
Source organism: Leucaena leucocephala (assembly GCA_037074615.1). Taxonomy (NCBI): domain Eukaryota; kingdom Viridiplantae; phylum Streptophyta; class Magnoliopsida; order Fabales; family Fabaceae; genus Leucaena; species Leucaena leucocephala. The sequence continues at coordinate 9,438,141 of CM073526.1, read as the reverse complement.
AGTACAAAAATGCCAATGGTATAAGAAACATAGAAATTGATTTCTAAGACAGAATACATATCCTAGAATATTATAAAAATTAGGAACAGAAAATAATCCAGTTTTTTTGGGAATCGGATCGAGCCGGTACTGGATTGGACTAGAATTTCTTCAGAAGCTTCCTCCCCATGAGAATTGTGCCACACACACCCATGAGGTTTCCCATGAGTTGTCCCTTGTGATGTCATGGATGATATCATAAATCTCCTTTTTGGAAAAGTTAAATCCAAGATTAAATGTGAGCCTTTAGATCAAATAGTGCATAAAGTAATCTTGGCCATTGATTTTCCATGAAATTTTATATAAGTATCCCCTCAAATCTGGTTCAAAACTAAGGCCTCATGAACCTTGGGGAAACTCAAGCCAAGATAAAGAAGATTCAAGGTACCAAAGTTCAACCAAGCTAGAGATTAAAGGTAAGCAATCTCTCCTAGATCATTTTCCTTTGATTTGGGAGCTTGAACTTAGGGTTTTCATGGGAGAAAAGTTGAATTTTCTCTAAGGGGTTGTGATTCCCAAAAACCATAGATGAAATGGGAAAGAAGAAATTAAAGTTAGAAGTATATGATTGAAGCTTAAACAATCTAGTTAAGTGATTGGTTATTGAATCAAGTTGATATTCTTGACTTTGCCATGGATGAACTTGTTTGGTATGCACTTTTAATGATGGAAGGAAATGGAATTTTAATGATTCAATGCTTCCATTGAATTTATATGATGATTTTGTATAGGATTGGAAAGGTTTTGAACCTTGAAAATATTAAAATGTAAAGACTGTAGTTTTTGAAATTCTTCTCTATTACTGTTCACTAGCATGAACAGTGATTTGAATTTCATGATTTTGATGCTTCCAATGGTTTTAAAATGAAAAGTTGTGTGGGATAAAGTGGAGAAACAAGTATGGGAAGCATTAGAATCAAAATGAGAATTTTTGAAAGAATTGTGTGCATGTGTTCAGTTCTGTACAGCAGGCCATGAAGGAGCTGGAATTTCATGATTATAAGCTCACAAATGGATTCCAAAGATGAAATTGTGTAGGGTAAAGTCAAGACATCAATTGGTTCAAGAGCCAAGTTGATTAGTGAAGATTAGAGAAAGTTATGATAACAAAGAGTGTATCAAGGTTAGTCTTGAACATGGCTAGAGTTCATGAGTCATAATACATTATTGATGAATATGAATGTGTTTAGGACCTTGAAACATCCAAGAAGATTTTTAGAAGTGATTGACATAAAGGTTTCATGGTTGGAAAGCTAGGGAGCAATTGCACAAGATCAAGAGGAAAGCTTAAGTGCAAGGTAGTGAACTTACCTCTTTATGTGCTTGATGTGGTATGTTTATATATTGACATGTATATGATATTTGAATGATGTTGTGACATGATAAATGATGTTGAATGTATTGTGAATAACATGTTTTCTATGGCCATACACTTTATGTAAAAGTATACAGCATGATGGCATGTCACTAATCAAACAAAGTTTAATAAAATTACATATCATGCATTAGCATCCATCTTGCATATTTAAGTGGTAATGTTTACTACTGAGATTCCCTAGAATCTCACCTTCCCATAACCAACCAATTTAGTTCAAGCATGATGGAAAAGGTATACATGGACAAGAACTAAAGAATGGAAGAAAGGAATGGAAGTAATTGACATCTTATTATATGCTATGAATTATCTATTCATGTAAATGCCACGTAAGGTATCCATTTATGTGATGAAACTATTTGTAATAATTATGGCATATGTACATGATGTATATGAATATTGAGAAGCTTATTTGATGGCTTTTACATGTTGGAACAATTATTGGAAGTGAAAGAAAAGAAACTGAAATGGTAAAACCATAGGTCCTGAAGCAGTTTTGTTATAGCTTCAGTTTGACATAGCAAATGAAGGAATTACTTCACAAAATTTTATTAGTGTGTAGCACACATCCAGAGCTCTAAGTACATAGGTAGAATGTTTCATTTGGATGTGTATAACAAGAGAAATGAATTTCCAAAGTAAGGGACCAGAATTTGTTTTTCGAATTTTTTACCAAATGAATAGTAAACTTTGACGAATAAACTGTATTAATTGGTTAATCATTTGGTCTGAAAATTATTTTTCCCTTAAATTTCAAGATGTTAGCTTCACATCAAACCACTTCATTTCAATTTTTCTAGAATTAATTATGATTTTTCAAAGTTCATCGCATAATCTGGAATACTATATGAATAGTAACCCGAGAAAGAGAAAAAATCCAGATTTAGCTAATGGACTTCCAAAGACTTGTAAGTGGTTCTAAATGCTACTAAGTGGTCCCTAAAACATATAAAAGTATGGATATTTTATTTTGGTATCAGAAGAAAGGATTTTGGCTTAAGAAATGCTTTGAATAGATTATTTATAGGGTGATATAAGATAATTCCTGGACCCTAATGCTCAATAGTAAGTACTTTGCTAAGTTAGGGTATTTACTGGATAGTTAGCATTGCTTAATTAAGCAAATATTGCAAAAGTAGATATGATATTTCATAAAGTTAAGTCAGAGGTTTTAGTTAGTAAGGGAGACCCCAGGCCAGTAGTAATGTATGGACACGGTGTACATCCATACTTTGATCATCCTTTAGACAATGAAGAGAGTTCAGAGGAGAGTATAGGGAATTAGTCAGGGAAGTCTACTGTAGAATATTTCATAGATGTTTCTGTAGACTCAAACCTATAGTCTGGAGGTGATGTAGCGATTTAACCTGAAGCCCAATATGCACCAGATGATGTTGAATCTAGTGACTCTACACAATATGAGTTTGTTGGAGTGCCCTCTAACCCTGATATAAGCTTTATCCCTCTGATGAGAGGACAAATTATGGCTGAGGAAGCTGATTACTGGTACTAAATTATAGATAAACTAGATATTATTCCTCCTCTACTAGAGGTTAAGGACAGAGTTGTTATAAGTAATAGATTACAATCCCATAATTCAGACATCTAGTCAGAGTTTATGACAGTTCTTGTCCATTCCCAAAGACTAGGAATATGTGACTTTATAGAGAAATATCAGTAGGATGTTCTTGGTCATAGTCAACCCCAGCCTTCTTTATTAAAGACAGATAGTGTTGACCATATTAGTCTGAAGAAAGCTGTGGAAAGTGGATTACTCAGCCTAGGTCAAGGGATGGACAAAAGTAGAGATTAAGAATAGTCAGTTTATTTGCAGTTCCTCAATGCTGTAGCAGGGAAGATGAATAGACATATAGTAGAGGGCATTAACATAATACACTCTAGAGGACTGGTGTGGGATGATAGTAAGCCATGTATTGTTATATACCCCTACATGGGGTATAAAGTCAAGTGAGTATTTGGCAAATGATCTTCAAACCGATATACAAGGGGTGGTACTTCTGGATGCAAAAGTATGTGCAATCCATGATTTCTAGGAAACAATGTAAAAGAGATAGTAACCTAATGTTCTACCTTAGAGAACAAAAGTAATAATGCTAGATAACGAATAAGGTCCATATGACTTAAATTAGTTAGGATTCAAAGACAGACTAGAAAGGAATCACAGTCCAGTTAAGAGCATACTAAGATTGACAGACATAAAGAGTTAAGAGATACAAAGAGATACTGAAGTTACTCCATACGAGATGAAGGGTGATATGCTCACTTGAGAAATTTTTCTTAAAGAGTTTAAAAGAAGTATTCCTCTCAATTAGAGAGAGGTGAGCGTGAGGTTAAGGGTTAGAGCAAAGGAAAAATAAACCCTTTGATGAATAATTAGCCGAGTTCATCTACATGAACCTTGAGGCTTAATAAGAGACATTTTCTCACCTATTAGTAGTCCAGGAGGATAAGGAAAAACTTAAGAGTTCAAATGGAATAAAGATATGAGCTAAACCTTTCCTCAGTTAGCTAAAAGAAAATAGCTGACTTAGTTATAGATTACCGCTAGATTACGGAGAGGCTAAGGACACATAAGTCCTTCAGGCTAAGGACACAAGTCTTACAGGTGATGAAAAATGTTACGATAAGAATGGATATGGCCTAGTAAGGAAAGATAGTCTGATATGACAAGGTATATCATATTCCTAAAAGGAGATTTAAAGAAAGTAAGGTAGCCACAAGTTCAAAGATAAAGGGACTCCCCTATTTCCTATATAAGAAAGAGAAAGAGTGAAGAAGGGTTGAGTCTATACCCTAGTAAAAGAGTAACATGGCAACCTAAGTGAAACAAGTAAATAACTTAGATTCCTGAATTGATAATCAGGACCTATCAGTTAAGGTGATCAAGGGACAGAATGTCATATCCCAATTTTTAGGCCTAGAAGTCCAGTATATAGCCTGAAAAAGGTATGCTGCCAGGCCCTGTTGAGCATAAGTGCCAGTAAATAGAAAAAATTATTCTGACAAATTTGACGCAACACAAAATTTTGATATGAGGTCCTGAAAGATTTATATTAATTTATAAAGAAAGAAAAATTAATACAGTATTCTTTGGACCTCAGAATTAGATGAAATTTGGCAGTAAATTCCTATAATTAATATAAGAATTTCTGAAACTAATAGAGCTCAAAAAGAAGTTTTGTAGAATTTATTATGGAATTTACAGTATATTAAAACACCCGATAAATAGGTTTCGGGGGAATTTCTCAGGAATTGAACCCATGAAGGTAGTGGATCGTATAGAGGGCCCAGAATGGCACCTTATAGGCCTAATGATATTTTTAGATAAGTATATGGGCCAGGGCTAATAAAGACCAAAAAAAATGTAGAATTACAAAAGTGCCACTGAAAGTATGCCACTGTGTTATGTCATTGAGTCAGAGTCAGACGAAGGGCATTTTGATCATTTGAATAAAGTTAGACAATCAATAAAGGGTATCTGGATAGTTGACCAGGGTCAAGAGATACTCTGGAAAGGTATGAAAAGACAATAGTGCCCCTATAAGTAGTAAAGAGAAACTAAGGGCATCTTGGTAATGTACTAAGGGTGTTTCTTGGGAATCGAGCCACCAGAGTGCTTGGCCTTGGTTAGAAATGTCACATCCTTACTTTTAACCTCAATTATACTCCATTAGAAGTTATTAAAACCAATTACATGATCATTTGCTTTGAAAACATACATTTCCAAAAGAATTGCTCTGGGGTACTGTTCACTTTTACTGTTCATTTGGTAATTCCATAACATATACCCTACTTTCAAAATTCATAATTAATTGTATAAAAATTAAAATAATATGGTTTCAATTTATAATGAAACATCTTTCATAGATATTTTATGAAAAAATATGAAGCTGAGGTTTTTTTGTCCAAATGAAATTAGTTTAATCGTTAACAATCACTATTCATTTGGTAAAATCTTGAAGTTCCAGTTTCTTTGCCTTAACTTTAAAAATTCATTTCTCTTTTATTACTTATCCAAATGAACCGTGTTACCTATAGAATTAAATATCTAGGCTTCCTCTTTAAGCTCACAAAAGTTTATGGAAAAATTCATTCATTTGATATATAAAAACGTTGCTTGAACGTCGTTGCCTCTTGAGACTCGTTTTATCTCAATTCCATATCTTAGTTCCTACTTTGAAAATTCATAACAATTAGAATTCTTAACCAAACTTAATCATCAACATTTACTCTCTTCCCTTGAGAGGATCTAGCACCTAAAACATAGTTATGCATGTGGAAGAAATGAGATTTCATGGAAATCCCAATAGCAAGTTACACAAACTATAATATCATGCATGATTAATTGGATGCTTAACATGTTATCATGAGATGGGAGCTACTTCATAATGGTACATAAGCAAACTCTAACATGCATATTATGATGACATAACTTGCAAGGAGTTACAATCATTCATACTTCATCATAACATGATGACATAAGCTCAAGCTCAACCAAACACCATAATCAACAAGCAAGCAAGCAATTAAACAAACATAAGCTATAGTTAGGTATTCTTTCTACCTCTTAGCTATCTTGGTCAAGACCTTCTTGAGATTATTTCCTTCTTTCACAAATGTCAAAACCTATCCGTTACAAAATAATATCAAGTTACAACTCAACTTGAAACCAAATCCAAGATTAGATTTTCACTAACTCCCTTTCATTCTCTACTTTATGTTTCATACTTCCATCTTTCCAAAATAAATTCTCATGGTTCATTTCCACATAATTTTTCATGTAGAATCCAAATATGAAACTATAATTTCCAAAATCAAAACATACCAATTGCTACAGTACCAAACCGAAATGAATGTCCTTTTTCCCAAAAATTCACATTTTGATTCCAATGCTTCCAATACTTGTTCTCCTACTTTATCCCCACACAATTTTACATTTTAAACTCATTGGAAGCATCAAAATCATGAAATTCCATCATATGAACAACCACATACAGTACCAGCAAGAACACAAAACCCTAAATCCAAACATACTTGAATTTCCAAGCTTATACCACTTGATTCTAGCTTGTTTAAGCTTGTCTAAACTATCCATAACATAAAACTCATATTTTAACCACATATGAGCAGCACTTTCAGTAACAACCATAAGGGAAATATAGCATGAAAACCCCTTAAAACCATGAGCTAGCTTATTAGAGCAAAGCTCAAGATCAAGGGAGATGATTACCTTGATTGTTGCTTTACTTTGTGTGTTTCTTTCTTGGTTGAATGGAAATTTTGCAAGAGTTTCCCCATGGTTCACCATGCATGCCGAATGGGTTCTGATTTGGGGGTATTTATAGAGAAATTTGGGTTGAAATGGATGGCCAAGATTGATTTGGTTACTATTTGATCTAAAGGCTCATATTTAATCTTAGATTTTACTTTTTCTAAAAAGAATAATTATTACATCATGTGGGACAGCTCATGGGACACCTAAGAGGGTTAGGTGGCTTGCTGCCCATGCAAAGAACCTTCTGGAGAAATTCCAGTCTAATCCGGTACCGATCAGAGTAGTTTCACTACAACCGGACTGTGCCTATTCCTATTTTTTTTATAATATACCAGGATATGTATTATGTCATGGAAATAAATGTCTAGGCTTCTCATACCTTTGAAAATATTAGACTGAGTATTTATCTGCCATCTATCTCTTGGGAAATGACCAAAATACCCTTGATGTCCTTTATTGCACTGTACTAACCCTAAGGGCATAATTGTCATTTCACCCCTCTTTATACTGCCTTATGGCATATACTGGCTCTAACTAATCACATGTATACTATGTACCAAATTTTTGGCCTATCCCAACTGACCAAAATTCCCTCCATCCATCACTGGTACAATATGAGCATCCAGGGGTATTTTCGTAATTTCACACTTTTCCCGGACACTGGCCCTTTTTACTGATGAACTGGTACCTTGGGTTTTGGGCCCTCCTTTGCGTCATATAGGCCCATATATTAGGCCATCTTAGTTCATTCTATCTAGGCTTATTTATTGATAAGTTCCATTATCAGATCACGAGTGGCTTTAAACTCCCGTCAAAATTCACTATTATGGGAATAACTTTTTGTACAAGACTTCTTCTGGGGTTCTGTCAAATTCATAACATCTGACACTATAGGGCATACTTTCCTGTAATTCTCTCACTTATATCTGATGTCCATGGAATCTGAACAAATTCAGATAACTTTTAGACTATCAGATAATTTTCTACTGTATGGAGCCCTAATAAAATTTTTGTATTATGCCAGCTTAACTAGCGTAACTTCCTCTATTTATTGATAGAATATGGGACTGAAAAACTTATAGGCAATTATAACCCTTTACGGGCTGATCTTTCTATAATTACAATTTTGCCCTTGAACCTTTTACTTAATTACATTTAAGTCCCTTAACTTTTAAAAATTATCGTTTTTGGCCCAACTTTTATTCTACTTTAATTTTTTGGCTCCAACCTTTTCTAATATGTGTTTTGGTCCCTAAAAAGTTCATAATCCCTTCCTTTCCTTTCTTTATCTGATACAATTTGTGCAAAGATTCTCATATCTATTCCACATAAATTGTACAATTACATCAGGTAAGAAAATTGGGGATATGATAAGAAACCCAAGATGATAATCCAAGGGTCTAAAAATGTGGCCCAATGATTATGGGGGTTTAAGTAATGTTAAAATAATATTTTAGTACTTTTTCATAAAGTAAAGTTACCCGGTTAAGGATAGAACTGGAAAAAGTGATCAAATAAAGCTTTAGAACCATGAGGTGGCAGGAAAGGTGTCCTCATGGGATCCATAAGGCGCTACATGGCATGATTCTAGGAAAAGAAGAAAAGCTAAGGACACATGGCATGATTCTAGAAAAAGGAGAAAAAGCTAAAGGACACATGGCACAATCTTAGCCGTTCATTTTGAGAAAAGACTCTGGAATTCTCTCATTATGATGACATGTTATTTTATTTTTCAAAAAATACAATAGTATGAAATCAAACATATAAATGTCCGGTGTAGAATATATGGACCAGTTTAAAAAATGTTTTTCTACACCGGTGTATCATTGTATCCGGTGTAGATGATACCCTTTAATTTAATCGAAAGCCCCTTCGCGCCTCCTATTTGTTATTTTTACTTGTTCGCGTGTTTAAGTCTTCTCAACCCTTCATAGCCAGTGAGTTCTGTTTTAAACTCCTTGTCTTGAGAACTGAAGATTTATGCACTACTAGCAGTGGCGCTGTTATTTTTGCTAGATTCATTGATGTCATTTACTTGTTTCATTTGATTTATTGCTACAAGCTAGATTTTCTTGTTTTCTATTTTTCTAGTTTTTTAATCTTCCATAAATATTGATCGTAGTTGGATAAATGCTAAACGAATAAGTGTTGTGTATACTGAGGGGGTGAAGGAGTTTTTGGATTTTGCTAAACAGAACAGTGATGATAACAATGGAATATTTTATTGTCCTTATGTGAGTTGTTTGAATGAGGGGAAACAAAGTCCTGAAGATATGTACACTCATCTAATTTGTGAGGGGTTCTGTAAAAGTTACACAGTATGGGTATGGCATGGTGAAAATGTGGAAAGGTTGAGTGTATCTAAATAGTTAGAATAGGCCTTTGATGATGACATGGATATTGATGATCGGGTAGAGGACACGATTCATGATATTAGAGATAATGCTTTTATGTGGTCACATGCATATAATACTATGTGCAATGATACAGAAAAACCTCTATACCCAAAGTGCAGAAAATACAATCTATTGAATACGGTGTTGAGATTGGTAAGTCTGAAAGTATGGCATGGGTGGAGTGATAGGGGTTTTTCAGAATTGCTTGAATTGTTGTAAGACATGTTTCTAGAAGAAAATGTGTTACCTAAACGCTACTATGATGCTAAGAAAGTAATATGTCCTTTAGGCATGTAGTATAAAAAGATTCATGCATGCCCAAATAATTGCATACTGTACAGGAAAGATTTTGAAGATGAGGAGAATTGTCCAATATGTAAGACACCAAGGTACAAATCAAACAAGTCTCCTGTAAAGGTGTTATAGTATCTTTCAATTATACCAAGGTTTAAGCGACCTTTTGCTAATGAAGATTATGCAAAAAAATGTTATGGCATGCGACTGAAAGGATTTGTGATGGAAAGCTTCGTCATCTGGCTGATTCTTTGCAATGGAAGAAGATTGATGACTTATTTCCTGAGTTCGGCAAGGAACAACAAAACCTAAGGCTTGGACTCAGTATAGATGGCATGAACCCTTATGGTAGCCTTAGTAGTATACATAGTTTATGGCCCGTCCTCTTAGTGGTTTACAACCTATCTCCCTTGTTGTGTATGAGATGCAAGTATGTAATAGTGTCTATGTTGATCTTAGGACCAAAACAACCAGGAAATGACATAGACATTTACCTAATGCCCTTGATCAAAGATTTGAAGAAGGTATAGGAAGTCGTGGATGTTTTTGATACTATTAAGAAGGAGGTATTCAATATGAGGGCCATGATCTTTTGTACAATTAATGACTTTCCTGCATACAGAAATTTGTCAGGATATAGTGTCAAGGGCCATAAAACAAGTCCCATCTGTGAGGAAAGGACTTGCTACTATCAACTTTATCATGGAAGAAAGACAGTCTACCTAGGTTATAGGAGATTTCTAAAAAAGGCCACCCATACCGTCGACTAAAGAAAAAAAATTTGGCGGCCAAGAATTTAAAAATGCTCTGAAGCCATTGATAGGAGAACAAGTTTATGAAAAGGTGAAAGACATCAACATTATTTCCGATAAGATTACCAAGAGAAGTGAGAAAAATATATGGAAAAAAAATACCTCTCTTCTTTGAGCTTCTGTATTGGCAACATCTTCAGGTAAGGCACTGTATTGATATCATGCATATGGAGAAAAATGTGTGTGATAGCATTTTTGTGACACTTCTCAACCAATATGGTAGTTCCAAAGATGCTTTGGAGGCAAGATTAGATTTGCAAGAAATGGGAATACGTAAGGATTTACATCCAAGGCCAGATGGTGAGAGGAGTTATTGTGTTAAAGAGATTAATATTTTGTCCAAGGATGAGAGAAGAAGTATTTGTGAATGTTTACAAGGAATCAAAGTTCCCTCTAGGTACTCATCTAATCTTAAGAAGATTGTGTCGATGAAAGATTTGAGTTTAGTAGGCCAAAAGTCTCATGATTGTCATGTCTTGATGTAACAATTACTCCCAGTAGCTATGCAAGGAATCCTTCAAGATGATTTGATACACATTGTAACCCAACTTTGCTTCTCCTACAATGCTATATATGATAAAGTCTTTAAGACTAAAAAGTTGGATGAATTTGAGCACGAGGGTTATATTATTTTGTGCCAACTTAAAAAACTGTTTCTTCCAGGCTATTTTGAATCATGGTACACGTCATCGTTCATCTAGTGTGAGAGATAAAGCTGTGTGGCCTTGTATACTTACAATGTATGTACCTATTTGAAAGATACATTAAAATCCTTAAAGGGTACATGAAGAATCCAAATAGGCTCAAGGCATCCATTGTTGAAAAATATGTTTCTAAAGATGCTATGGATTTTTATCAACACTACCTATTTAATGTATGACTTACCAATCTCGCTAAACCCCATGCCAAACAAGGGTTAACACGGAGTTGGTGAAGAGTGTTTATTATAATGAATTGCAGCAAATACACTTACACATCTTGAATAAAATTGATGAAGTTCAAAACTATATAGCGATCATAAAGAGCTTGTCCATAAAGAAAATAATAGAATAACAGAGTAAATACTTATTAGAGAACACAACAAATCTTTTGCACATTGGTTCAAACAGAAGGTTGAAAATGATGATTGTGTATCTGATTCAGTTAGATGGTTGGCATATAGTCTTGAATTTAATGTGATATGTTGGAATTCATTTGACATCTACGAGTATTCCTTTTATACTAATTCCCTAGCTAATAAAAGTAGTGTGCAAAATAGTGGTGTTATGTTAGTGGATGAAGCTATGCACTTCTCTAGTTCAAAAGATAACAATCCTAAATTAGCAGTCATCCCTTATTATGGCGTTGTTGAGGAGATTTTGGAGTTAGACTACACCAAATTCACAGTTCCTATGTTCAAATGCAAGTGGGCTAATGTAAACAACAATGTTATGATAGATTGGTTAGGATTTATATAGGTTGATTTAAAAAGTACAAGTTTTTAGAATGAGCCTTTCATTATGGCAGACCAAGCAAATCAAGTGTTCTATATCACTAATCCAGCAAATAAAAGATAGTATGCCGCTCTCCAAGGAAAAAGGGTTATTGACGATGATGATTTAATTTGTGAGACCCTTTCACTTTTAGTAGGTTTACTAAAGTTGAATGAAGAAGAAGTGGATTCTAATTGATTTTTATGTGATTGCATATATTATTTTGATGTAATAATAGCACAACTATATTGTTATGATTGCATATATTATTTTGTTGTAACTTACAAGTGATGAGTTAATAAAGGATTATTTTGAAAACATAACTCCAATATTTAAACCAATTGTATATGTTATCCAGCGTAAAAAATGAAATGAAAACTTTTTTTACACCTACTATATATGTTACAAGAAGCCCATGGCTCCTTCAAGTTAGATGGTAAGAATGATATCTTGATTGTTGCCACGGGCAAGCAAGAGCATAGGGGTCATGTCAGGGGAGTTGGTCGAGGTGTCGGTATAAGAGATTTTTTTGGAGCATCTCCACGATATTACCCATACGTCCCAAAGGCAGAGTTGGAATCATTGTTATCCACCATGAGGGAAGATGCTAAGGCAGAGGCTAGGGCACATATAGAAGCTACAATTCAGGAACAATTATAAGAGGGGTTGGCAAAGATCAAGGAAGAAATATTGTCCATATTGACATCAAGGCAATAGGAACCAACTGCCACCTAAATGCTCTTACATGCAGCCCATCTTAGCACTAAAGGGAGCTGTTGCATGGCCAAAAAGGTATCAGAGGATGCTGAACCTTGTGATCTATATGTGGAGGATCCTATCAAAAGGTTAGTGGCATATGGTTCTATCCATATCTTAGGGGAAACTGCCCACCACATCCAAATTCAGGATGGTCAGTTAAGGGTGGCAGTTGAAGATGTGATATTTGAAGATGCTCTTATCCCAATTTTGATTGATGAGGTGAAGACTATAAGTCAGGCAAAGGGGACTTTCATATTATGGCCAAAGTATCTTATTTCGGATTACGTTGCGTCATCCCCAATCGAACTTCCCATACCTCCCAATTTGAGTTCCATGCAACATGTGATCCAATTGGCATCTGACAAATATTCCATGTAGATGTGTTACCTACGATTAATTTGTGGGTGACATAGGGGTTGATGCCTTTATTGACCATGTAGATGTGAAATCGGTTATCACTCCTAGGAATGAACTAACCTATGGGTGCATCCAAGTGTTTTTAATGTAAGTCTAATTTAAATGTTAATAACAAAATTCATGCAAGTTAAGTGTTTGCATTAACTGACATCGTGTTTACATTAACTAGAGGTACATGCAAGCTAAGTTGGTTTCGAAGCACAAACAAGGTCAGTTCGGACTCCTATGCCCATTCCAGATTTATTTAAAAGGGACCTCCCAATCTTCAAGACTTGAGTACATTGCAAGGAGGCTTGGTGAAACCGATATTGATTGTTTCTTCGCACCATATATGCAGGAGTAAGAATAATAATATTTCAGTTTTTTCATACTAGGTTTTGTATTTGCTTACTTCCAATAACTATTATTGTTTAATTATTTTCTACAATAACCATTGGCAATTGATCATACTATGTAAGCATACTTATAAAATTTTCTTCTTATACTCCCTCCACTGTAAGCCATCAGTTGATGCCAAGAAGATTATGAACATGTGAGTTTTCTTCCTTATAGAACAATGGTGTTTGTAATAAATTAAATATGGTATTTGTAATAAAATAGTTACTAAGTTCATAACTTTGGTCATAGGGCTATGAGGACGTTTGGAATTATAAGGAGTCTTAAGAAAGCCAACTCGGTGAGGGACCCTGGATGGATCGCACTGAAGGTAATAAAAGTGTTAAGTGTTATGCTCCACGTAGTTTTTTGCTAGTGACACATAATTTCGTTCGTGTTAATATTACAGAGTCGAATGCAACCTAAAGAAAGCAACTTGTGCAGCTTCTATATGGTTAGACACATGATCAATATCATCTTGTCAAATAGGACTGACCTAACTGAGGAGGTAAATTGTGTTTTTAATGATTTCATATATTTCTAGTCAATTTAATATATCTTAGTAATGCTTTAATTTATTTTATTTTAATTTGATGTTTCATATGTTTAATCAATCTGACCCATTCCCTAAACAAGAAATTAAGGACCTGCGCAATATTTAGACTGATGTTTGTGTTCAAATGATTCCTTCTCAATAGTATTTGTATTATGTACCATAATACATTTTTTTATCTTTCTGTTCAAATAATTGTATTATTTTATTGAATTTTATTAAATGAATAATGTAATGAGCAATTGAAGATCTGTCTCTACCATCTTGAACTTTGCCTCTATTGTTGTCTCTTTCAGACTGTATATTTAGGCAGTTTATTCATGAAGCTTTAATGAAACAGTATATATACACCGACAAGAGTAGAAACAATATATGTAAATATGACAACATATACACCGGTTGTCTTTATAGTGAGATGTAGAAAATTCATTAATCTACACCGGGTGTAAACATAGCTGGTGTAAATAATTCATTAATCTACACCGGGTGAAAACACAACCGGTGTGAACAATTCATACAACTATTGAAAAGGGATCGTTCAACCAGTCTAGACATTAGAAATTCTATGCCAAATTTCAAAAAGGGACCGGTCTAAATTATATACTTACTACACCAGTGAGCCGCTCGATTTAAAAAGTGCAAACCTTCTAAACGGTCTATTTCTACACCAGTCATTGTTCGATATAGATCACCATTTTCAACCGATTTAGAAAACATTTTTTGCACTAGTGGAGGAAATTGAATCTTGAAATTCTAACTTCATATTTGAATACTAAATAAAAATTGTGTGGAAATGGAGTATGAGAAGTTATTTTGGAAAGGTAGAAGTATAGGACATAAAATGGACAAAGAAAGGAAACTAGTGAAAACCTAGACTTGGATTTGTATTGAAATCAAGTTGTGATTTGTAACACTTTGTAATGAATAGGTTTTGATATTTGTTTGAAAGGAAGGCCACTTTAAGAGGATCTTGTCAAGGATAGCATAAGAGATAGCAAGAATACCTAACTATAATGTTGTACTTGCTTGATTATGTGCTTGCTTGTTCATTATGTTATTTGCTTGAGCTTTAGATGATGATGATGATGATGATGATAGATGAAGAGATGCAACTCCTTACTATATATGTCATGACAATTTGCATATTAGATATTGCTTATATATGATCATAGTTCATATGACTTCCTATTGGGATTTTTATGAAATCTCATTTCTTCCATATGAATAACTATATTTTAGGTGCTAGAACCTCAAAGGGAAAGGGGTTGAATGTTAATGAATGAACTTTTATTATGTTATAATGTGGCTACAAGACTTTATGACATACACTAGTACATTATAGCTTCTATGTTATATAAGGCAGTGACCTTATGATGGAGTTTTTAGCAACTTAATGTATGAGTTATGGCTTGAAATTTGGTGTTAATATATAAGATATATCTCTTTAAATTGACACCAAGAATGCCGCAAATGATTAACATTTCTATTTACTATGATTTTTCAAATTTACAAATAAAATTTGGAATAAAATAAAACGAGTCTCTAGAGGTAGTAAGGTTATGGTGACAATTTGAAATGGCAAATGAAACAATTGTTATGCGAAATTTTACATAGTTAAAGGACATGGCTTAAGCTTTAAATTCATGTATAACACGCCTCATTTGAATAAGGGATCAAGGAGATATGATTTTTTGAATTTAAGGCAAGAAAACTAGAAGTTCTAGATTTACCAAATGAACAGTGATTTTTCAAAGAATAAATTGTATTCATTTGGATAATGAAATCTTAGTTTTATATTTTCCCCTCAAATTTCAATGAAATCGCTTTTAAAATAAATTTGAATTACTTTATTTTATTTTTTTAGATTTAATTATGAATTTTTAAAGTTGGATCTGTAATATGGAATTTCTAAGCGAACAGTAACCATACATTTTATTACTTTGAAAATTCACACTTTCAAGCTAAAGCGATCTAAAAGTGGTTCAAATTACTTCCAATTAAGAAGGTAAAAATTCTTATTTTGATTCCAATGCTTCTAATATTAGTTTCTCTAATTTAATTCACACAATATTTTTATTTTAAAACCATTGGAAGTATTAAAATCATGAAATTCATATAAATGTTCATGTGTATAAACAGTGACATAGAGGGTTTTAAAATTTCATTTTCCAATTCCAATGCTTCCAAAGTTCCAAACTTATTCAATCCTACACAAAATCATCATTTGAATTTAATAAAAACATTAGATCATTCAAATTCAAACGCCTTCTTTCAATTTTGCCCTTTGTCGAAAGAACTCCATGGTTTGTAACATAAATAATTTCAATCTAACTAAATAACCAACTATCCAAACTAGCTTATTTAGATGCGTTTTACATAGTTCTAACTTAATCTTCCTTTTCCTTCTTTATTTATGAATTTTGGTCAGCAAGATGATCGAAGGAGAAATCTATTTTCTAACATTTAAAACCTAAGTTTCAATCTTCCAAAACATATATATGTAAGTTAGGAAGATTACTTACCTTATGCCTTAGTTACCTTGGATCAAAGCCTCTTGAATCTCCTCATTGAATTCCCTTGGAATGGCTTGAGTTTTTAAACACAAGAGTTTCCTCTTGTCTTCCAAGATGCCACAGTTTTATGCATGTTAGGGGGTATTTATAGGCAAATTTTGGCCACCTTGGGACAATTTTACCCTTTATTCAACTAATTATTACAATGAGTTAAATATTGAAGTTGATTGGTTGGTTTTTGGATTAATTAACCTTAATTCTTATATTATTTTATGAAATTGTCTCACATGTCCAAACTCTTATTTCTTCTTTTTGACTGCCATGTGGGTCCCACTATGTGCCGTGTAACCTTATCTTTGACTTTCTCAAATTTTCTAAAAGTTTATAAAATATCCTAAAATTTGTCTTGAGCTCCAAGACACCAACTTGGGCTTCTTGGGTCTTCATGGGATGCCATTTGGGCCTCCGCTTTAGTCCAATTGCTAATTGGCATAAATCCCAAAGTATTTTCCTTATATAGATATTCTTAAATTACCTTGATTTTGAGATAAATTTTAGACGCATCTTTTAATAATTTTAATATTTTTGAAAATTCATTCTAATATAAATGATTTTTTTGTAAAATCTTTAATTTTTTAAGACTCAAAATTCCTGTTAAAAATTCTATATTTTTTTGTCTAAATCCTTTATCAGTGTCTAATTTCATTTTAAATTCTATAATTAATTTTGAAGAACTCCTTTTTTTAGCTCTGTTAGTTTTATAAATTCTTATATTAATTATAAGAATTTTTTGTAAAATTTTATCTGATTTTGAGATTCAGAAGATATTGTACTAATTTCCATACTTCAGAAATTAATATCAATTTATCGGGACCTTAAATCATAATTCTAAGAGATATGTCTAGCCCAAATTCTACCATCTATTTAATGGTAAAATTTGGGATTGAAATATTTCTGGACAATTTTGGCCCTTTTCTGGCTAGACTTTCCAAAATTACGCTTTTACCCCTAAATTTGACAAAATTACACTTTTGTCCCTAAATTTGCCAAATTCTATTTTAGTCTATTTTCTACCACATTTGAAATTCCAATTTGTTCATTGAATTCTCAAAACTCCATTAGGTCCTTGAACTTTCTACTATTTGCAATTTAGTCCCTGGATTTTACTATTTCAGTTTAGTCCTTGAACTTTTACTATTTGCATTTAGTCCCTTTGGCTTTTTAACTTCATACTTTCTCTCTTTATTTGACTTAATCTTTTTATAATCATTATCTTTTCTTCTTATTATCATCCTAATACCTTCATAACCTTTTTTCCTCTATCAGTCTTATACAAATAGAAAAACTTTAGGATGTTCACTACTATAAAATAGACTTTTTAAAGCCTAATTTTTAAACTAGTTCTCACAGAAATGATTTTAACAAATGACTGATAGCATTTTTGTAAATATAAAGGTCATTTTTGTAAATAAAGGTAAAATATTTACACCTAATGTGCAAGTGACCGATGTAAAAGAAATGAGTGGTGCAATTTCTGTAAATAAGGGTAAAATATTTACATCTGATGTACACGTGACCGATATTAAAAAAATGAGTGTTGGTATTTTTGTAAATAAAGTTAAAATATTTACACCTGATGTACATGTGACAATTATAAAAGATGAAATATTCTACACTTGATGGAATGACATCTGGTGTAGAATGTCCTTGTGTAAATATTCTACAACTAATGTACATGTGACTGGTGTAAAAGATGAAATATTCTACACCTGATGGAATGACATCCAGTGTAAATATTATACAACTGATGTACATGTAACCAGTGTAAAAGATGAAATATTCTACACCTGATGGAATGACATCCACTGTAAAATGTCCTTGTGTAAATATTATACAAGTGATGTACATGTGACTAGTGTAAAAGATGAGTATTCTACACCTAATGGAATGACATCCAGTGTAGAATGTCCTTGTATAAATATATACACCTGATGTACACGTGGCTAGTGTAAAAGATAAAATATTCTACACCTGATGAAATGACAGCCCATGTAGAATGTTCTTACTATTAAAAATCTATCAAAAAGCTTTAGTTTTTTGAGCTTTTCTATCTTCATAAATCACATTGTCATCCATAGAGAAAACCAGACAAGGGAGAACACATGGTGACAGGATGCTCCACCTTCGTAACACACTGTCAAAAGCTCACCGAAGAAGAAGACCTAGATATGCGATGACCCATACCTGTACTCATTATTCTCTATTATTAAAGTATGTTGTTCTTACCTCTAAAGCTAGCAAAGAAGAAGACCCAGATCTGCAATGGCGGGTGCCTATTTTTTTTGTTTCTTCCTTTTGTGGTTTTGTTTAAATATGTTTTTGTTCACTTTTGACTAAGTCAGAGGAATTATGACGGTGTTTCTGTGATGGATTCAATTAGGTGACGGCGTTTTTATGATGTCTTCAATTAGGTGACAACATTTCTGGGTTTTTGATTCTGTGTATATATTTGGGTTTTCAATTCATTCATTTTTGGGTTCTTTTTAAATATCTTTTTGTTTACTTTTGAGTAGGTAACCCGAAGGAATTATGATGACGTTTTTGTGATGTCTTCAATTAGGTGACAAAATTTATGGGTTTTCATTTTTTTGTATATATATGAGTTGTTGTTTCTTTCGTTTATGGGTTCTTTGGCTTTTTCTTTCTTCCTCTTTTTTGTTCTCTGCTTGTGTTTTACAGGTACCTATTATTCTTCATCACTCTCTTCCTCCTTCAGATTTGTGACGAAGAATGAAAGAATTTTGGTACTTTAATGGGGATATTGGTTTAGAAGTTTCTCTGATGTGAACCTAGATTTTTTTATTCTAGATTTTTTTTATTTTTACATTACTTTTTAAACCGGTTATATGGAATAACCGGTTTAAAGAAATTCATTTTCTATACCGGTCATATACAACCAGTGTAGAATATCATATTTTCTACACGGGTTGTTTCTACACCTAACTAAGGTCCAGTGTAGAAGTCCATTTGTAACCAGTTTAAAAAGCCTATCTTCGAGCAACGGTTACACTAATAATCCCTTTTTCTTCACAAGGATGTTCGAATTGATCCGACCGGTATTCATAACCTCTATTAGTGACTTTATTGTCCATTTGATTCTCTACTTTATTTATGTATCATCTAAAGCACTTTAGTACCTCAGACGTATGTGAGATCAAATAGACATTACCATATCTTGAAAAATTATCAATAAAGGTATTGAAATACCAAGCCCTGTGTCTCACCCTCATACTCAATGGACCACAAATATCATAATAGATTAATTGTAACAGATTTTTAGCTCGTGTTCCCTTACCGAATGACTTTCTAGTAGCTTACCAGCTAGATAGCTTTCGCATAATCATATATCCATATTAAGGATTACCCTAACATGCCTTTTTTTTCAATTTAATCATTCTACTTTGATTAATATGTTCTATTCTAGCATGCCATATATTCATATCAAGATTATTCAAAGTAATAACAAAATAATCATGACCATTAAAATCACCAGCAATATCTATAATAAAGAACTTTTGAAATCGTAAAGCTGAACTATAAAATATTGAGTTGCTATAAACATTTGCAACTTTACCATAAAATTTTACATTAAACCCAAAGTCTAATAATCAAATTATAGAAATTAAATTATATCAGATATCAGGAGCATGAAGCACATCCTCACATTATCCCCAAAGTAAAGCCACTTGCTTTGAAATGGCAACTGATGCTATTCCACAAAAGATCCTCAATCTCGATTTACGTGGTCTGTGGAATTTGAGTCAATAATCTAAGAAAAGAAAACAAGTTATGTAAGAAAAATAGTACTAGAAACAAATGAGATATGTGAATACACATAATTCACAATTTTCGCTCTCAGCTTATTTAGAATAGTCATGTACGAAATGCCCATATTATGGCAAGCAAAGCATTTGACTTTCTTCAGGTCTAGCTTTTTCTTCACATCTTTCTTTCCCTTCTTCTTATATTATTGCTTGCCTTTCTTGGGTGGAGAACCACCTTTCTTCCCATTATTATGGAATTTCTTGCCCTTTTTAAATTCAGACTTTGATTGGGAAGGACAAGTACCTTCCGTCAAATAGGCTTGTCCAGTGGCCTTATAAGCCTCTAGATGTTAATCCTCTAGCTCTAAATGCTTAGCTACATCATTGAAAGTGATGATATTTTTATTATGGGTCAGATTATCTTTCATGTGCTTCCAACTGGCAGGGAGGGACCTGATGACAGCCTACACTTGCTACTCATCTCATAGGATTATTTGGTTTTAGCTTAAAGGTATCAAATTTAATTGTCAACCTTCTAAGATTAGTAAAGGAAACTCTACCAAACTTATCCTTCAGGGTTATTCACACAGCTTGTGCAGTTTTGTGTCTCAAACTCACACATCAAGTCATCATCCATAGGGCTCATTAGTGTGATTCTTGCAATATTATTCTTCCTTTTCCAAGATAGGTATACCTCATGGTTTCTCCTATGCTGAATCATATTTCCAACCTTAGGTTCTATCACTACCATTGTTAATGGCTCAGTTGCATCCTATTCTTATAAGATATATTGGACCTTTTGGTGCCAAATATCCCAATTATCCCCATTGAGTTTCTTCCCTTATTTAATTCAGTAATGATGTTCTTGGTTGCTATTTTTCAATAGCAGCTCTGTGACAAATCTATCCCACATTAATTTATTGAACCATATAACATTTAAGTGAATTTACGTATATAGCACATGTAAAGTATACAATGTCATGTACTTTTATCATTTTTTAAATCAGAAAATAATAACATCACTAAACCCATGATCAAGAGAATATATTTGTAACTCTCATCACATACGCACTAGCAATAACCATTACTTCCTATCAAAATTAATATAATCACTATTCTAATCAAATTTTACTTTTAGAAGATTCATTATCTAAAAGGCTCCCACTTATAAAAGGTATACATGAATCATAACTAAGAAAAAATGAAACATGTTTCTTTAACATAAATAAGGCATGTAATAAATTTCAAGTTTTTACAAAGAGTAATGAACATGTCCTCAACAAAACAAGGCCAAATAAATCAAATACAAATGTACATAATTTAATATGAGCATGACAATATGCAAACCTTGCTTTTCTCAGTTTCTTAAGCTTGCGAGGCAGTTTTAGATAGTTAGATACAAACTCTATAGTTTTAATCTAATACACCTTCCTTATGGGGTTTTTTTGGGCTTGCCTTTAACCCTAGTTGATCTTATATATTTCATGATGGCTTTTAGGTAGAATTTAGTATTCTCCATATCTGCTAGAAATCCAATGTATTTGGCAAGCATGCCAAGAATGTCTTATATTTGTTAGTTCGGTTGTACCTCTTTCAACTATGCTCATAGCCAAAGCAAGGGTAGAAGGTTGGTTCACTTCCTTTCCATCCTCAACTAGAGATTCATATTGAAGAATAGGCACTGACTTAGGGTATGATTCTAAAGAAACCTTGAAAGGTTGTTCAGGAAGGAGTTCAATAGGGAATAAAGTTTTTGACCTCAATCCGGAAGCACATATTACTTTAAGTTCCTCTTATGGTACTTCCTCTACTAACTCCTCTGGGTCATCTTTAGGAAATTCATCAAGTTCTACTTATATGTCCTCTTCAGGTTTCCCCTCAGGGTCTTCTTAAAGGTTATCCTCTAGGTCATTTGAAACATCCTTACTTTCGTACGTCTTAAGGACCATTCACTAGCATTTATAACTACTTACAAGACCTTAGAAGTCCATTAGCTAAATCTGGAATTTTACTCTTCTCAAGCTATTGTTCATATGGTATTCCAGATTAGGTGAAGAACTTCAGAAAATCATAATTAATTTTAGAAAAATTGAAATGAAGTGGTTCAAAAAGCTACATGAAGTTAACATCTTGAACTTTAAGGAAAAAATAATTTCCTAACCAAATTCTTAGTCAATTAATACAGTTTAATCGTCAAATATTACTATTCATTTGGTCAAAAATCCTAAAAACATATTCTGGTCCCTAACTTTAGAAAATTGTTTCTCTTTGTACAGACATTGAAATAAGATGTTCTTGGAGTCAAAACAAAGCTTGACATGTTAACTAAATATATGTAAAATTTCATACAATTATCTCATCATTTTCTATTTTTCATTACATCATGAGTATTGTGGCTTAAACATGTCATATAACCTCATTACTTGCAACAATTTATACATTCATCATATAACATTTACATTATCCAACTTCATTGAGCGTTAAACTCACTTCAACTACTATAACTTCCTTTGATCTTTACTAATTAACTTGACCTTTGAACCAATTGATGTCTTGACTTTACCCTACACAATTTCATCTTTTGAATCCATTTATGAGCTTAGAATCATGAAATTCTAGCTCCTATGCGCTGTTTTGGACAGATTTACAAAACATATACAAATCTTCCAAACATTCTCATTTTGATTCCAATGCTTCCAATACTTGTTTCTCTACTTTATCCCACACAACTTTTCATTTTAAAACCATTAGAATTATCAAAATCATGAAATTCTAATCACTATTCATACAAGTGAACAGTAATAAAGAATAATTTCAAGAATTATAACTTTCAATTCCAATGCTTTCAAGGTTCAAAACCTATCTAATCCTACACAAAATCATCATATAAATTCAATAGAATCATTAGATTATTGAAATTCTATCTCCTTCTATCATGAATAGTGCAAACCAAACTAGTTCAACCATGGCAAAGTCAAGAGTATCAACTTGATTCAACAACCAATCACCTAACTAGTTTGTTTAAGCTTCAATCACATAACTCTAACTTTAATTTCTTCTTTCTCCTTTCATCTTATGTTTTGGACAGCACATACACCTTAGAGAAAATTCAACTTTCTTCCATAAAAACCCTAAGTTTAAGCCCCCAAATTAGAGGAAAATAAGTTAGGATATATTGCTTACCTTTGATCTCTTGTTAGCTTGAACTTTAGACTTTAGATTCTTCTTTATCTTGGCTTGAGTTTCTATTTTGACATAGCCTCCCCAAGGGTTCTTCCCTCACAATTTTGAATCAGAAATATGGGGGTATATATAGATAAATCCAATGGAAAATGAATGGCCAATATCAATTTGTGCATTATTTGATCTAATGGCTCATATTTTATCTTAGATTAGCTTGCCCTAGAAGCCAATGAGATGACATCATCCATGACATCAAAGCACACCTTATAGCCCATATGACGAAATTACAAAGGGGAGCTCTCCTTGACTATATAACCTTAGCCAAATGACCAAAATGCCTTTCATCTAACTCTGACTTAATGACACAACACAGTGGCACACTCAGTGGCATTTTTGTAATTTTACATTTTTTTCAGTCTTTATTAGCCCTAGCCCACATACTTATCTAAAAATATTATTGGGCCTATAAGGCGCCATTTTAGGCCTTCTACATGGTTCACTGCCTTCATGGGCTCAACTCCCGAGAAATTCCCTGAACTTTATTTATTGGGTATTTTAATCCACTGTAAATTCCA
Organism: Leucaena leucocephala; assembly: GCA_037074615.1. Lineage (NCBI taxonomy): Eukaryota > Viridiplantae > Streptophyta > Magnoliopsida > Fabales > Fabaceae > Leucaena > Leucaena leucocephala. The sequence goes on along the minus strand of CM073526.1, from coordinate 9,414,258 downwards.
TAATAAATTTTACAAAACTCCTTTTTGAACTCTGTCAATTTTATAAATTCTTATAATAATTATAAGAATTTATTGCCAAATTTTATCTGATTATGAGGTCTAGAGGATACTGTATTAATTTTCCTTTCTTTAAAAATTAATATAAATTTTTCGGGATCTCAAATCAAAATTTTGTTACGTCAAATTGATCAAAATAAATTTCTCTATTTATTGGAAAAATTTGGAACTAATCTTATTCTGGACATTTTTGGGTATTTTTCGTCTCAATTTTCAATAATTACCATTTTACTCTTGAACTTTTGGAAATTACACTTTAGGCCCTCAACTTTTCATAATTACACTTAATGGCCCAAAGTTTATTTCTACTTTCATTTTTGCACCATAGAACTTTTAGACTTTTCAATTTAGCCCTTTTCTTTATAACTTTTTCTAATAATCACTTTTTCTTTCTATTTATCATCACAATCATTTACAAACATCTTTTCTCTAATATACATATAGGAAAAAAGTAAGATATGACATCATTGACATCTAGACCTTCTATAAGATCATTATGTGGATCCTCTTCACCAAGAAGTTCCTTATCCTCATCTTTGTTTTGAGGTTCAAACACTAGTAACTCATCATCCAGGTATGAGATGTCATCATATAAACCATATCCCAAGATCCAGTACTAAATGAAGTTATTTTTACCTAAATATTAAAAATTAAATATCAATTATCATACATTTTTGGAATTTCTTAAACACTAAAAAATACCAAAAAATGAACTGAATACTCACAAATAAGTCTAAAATTGCCTCCAAAATAGGTAAATTATATATAAAAATAAAGATCTTGATTTTAAGAATTTTTAGGGACAAAACACAACTCAATCGAAAGTACACGCGTGAAGTACACGTGCCAATCTGGCTGTGCCATGTCGCTACTGCCATATGTCACTCAGCCTTAAATATGTTTATTTTGGACTTGGATCCGTGGCCTAGAACCATAATTTATTTTATAATAGCTGCCTAGAATGATTTAGCCTAGAATTTTTTTAAGGGACAAAATGATGCTCAAAGGTCATCCTTGACCACCAGCTGTATGGGTTAAGCCCATTAGTCCTAAGTCATCTCTCCTCCATAACTTCTCCCTTTGACATGTGTTTTTGACATTCTTGGTGTCATATTCTTAGCTTTTTCATGCACCACACAATTGGTTTAATTTCAAGGCCTAAAAATACAGTTTCTAATGACTCAATTTTGAACGAAGAAGCATTTTTATAGACGATGGCGTAATTTTTTTTCATTTTATGGTTTAAATATATGCTCAATGTATTTAATCATAAGACAAATATTGTAATCCAAAATAGCATCCAACAATACAACATATATCTAGAAACAAAAATTATAGAGAAGCACAATGGAAGCATAAACCAAACAACCTAACTCTGATACCAATAAAGGGTTTTAGATGTACCTTGAATCTGACTTTAACTCTCTGAGTACCCACATAAAATTGGAGAACCTTATTTTAACTCTAGTTACATCTCACAGCAAATTCACCGAGACAGGAAAAGAACAAATTTAAGACGTATAGGGAGATGATTAGAGCAACTACAAAATGTGCACACTCTTATGCTTTTGTCTATTTTTAATTATATGCACTCATGAAATAGGGAGGGAAGTGGGAACTAAAATTCTTTCCCAACTCCCCCATGTTTTCCTTTGCATAATCGATGGAATAACTCCCATTTTTATTATAAGGGGTATATTCACGTTCTCCTTTACTATGGGTGGACTAGACCATTTACCAACATAAGAGATGCTTGATTGATGTCAATGTATTTGACTTTCAAATTTATGGCTAGAAGGAAGGGGTTAGGAAAGGATTTGACATACCTACTTGGCCAAGAGAGCTTGTTAACAAACTTCGATGGATGAATGTCAAGTCTACCTTTGTTTAGGGGAAGGAACATAATATCTTTCTTTAATAATTGGGTTTTCCTTTTATGCCTTATCATTCCCCAGAAGAAATTCAAACATCTTGCAACAATTTAGTCACAAACGTGTTAAGGCAATTTGATGCATGTTAAAACATATAAATTAGAAGCTTGTGGAAGTAATTTATCCTTCTATGCACATGTTATTATCTCAATGGAATTAATAACCTATTGATATATCAAGGATTTTTCTCTACCTAGATCAACCTAGGTACAAAGGTATTTTCCTAAATTTGAAGAGAAGTTAACGCCTAGAAACTGAGAGAATTGTAATTTTACAAGATGTGGCATATTAGGGTTAAAGATAAGAGTATATTTAGACTTATTTATTTCCTATCCTAACTATGAGAAAAAGGTGTCTAAAGAAAGCTTGACCATATTGAAATTGTGTTGAGAGCTTTCAAAGAAGAATATAGTATCACCGAATATAATTTAGTCTAGTGGCACACAATATGCACTTAGTGGAACCACATTTGAGGTTTGGTTCCTAGCTTTATTAGGCTATATGACTACCTCCTAAATTGAATAAAGAAGAACAAGAATGTAGTATCATCCCCATACAATAAATGAGATATAGGTTAAGCATCTTTACAAATTTTAATGTCCTTCCACTGATTCATGAATTACAAATAATAAATAAGGCATAATAGAGCATTGACAAGTAAAATGTACATATCACATTGAGGAATTCCTCTCTTTGGTGTGATGATGTTGGTAAATTGACTATTGAATTGAAGTGATATTGCATGATAGAGATACTTTAATGGACGAGGTTAACCCATTTGTTAGGGAAGTTCATGCACTTCATAACATTAAAAATCCAAGAAATTTTATCAATAGCCTTGGAAAAATCAATTTTAAGGGCTATCGAATTCTTGTGTCCCTCTCTTGCATAATCTATTTGAGTAATTAAATCTACTGCAATCATAATGTTGTCAAAAAATTCTTCCCTTAGCTTGAAGAATGCACTTTGGTTGGGTGAAATATAGTAGCAAATCAGTTTTTTGATCATGTTGGGAAAGACATTAGAGACAACATTTTAAACTAAAATGCTCATATTAATAGGCAGTAGATCTTTAACATTTTGAGGCCTAACAGTCATGGAAATTAAGATCATGGTTGTTTTGTTGAAAGCTCTTAGGAAGTTCCTAGGTGACCAAAAGCATGGTACCAAATATAAATATCTTCTTTCACCAAGCTCCAATAAGACTAAAAGAAATGAACACTTTAATATATCTACAATTAGGATGATAGATGCCCTTTAATATAAGGGACTTTTTGAGAGTTCACAGTGATAGAAAAATTGCACTTGAAATGACAAAAATACCAATCATTCTTGGGTCCCTTTTGACCTTTTAACAATGTCCAAGATGACCAAAATGCTTCCATTTATCTCTTAGTCAATATTATAACTAGGGGCATTTTTGTAATTTTACACTTTTTAGGGTCTTTCTGGACATTGGCCCATGTAACTATTAAAGTATATTACTAGGCCTGTGGGACACCAACTTAGGCCTTTAACTGGGTTTAACACCTTTATAGACTCAATTCCCAATAAACTTCACCTGAAAATATTTATCAGGTAGTTTATTTCACTATAAATTTTATTATAAATTATACATGACTCCTTTTTAAGTTCTATCAGCTTCATAAATTTTTATATTAAGTATGAGATTTTCTATAAAATTTTATCTAATTATGAGGCCCAAAAGATCTTGTAATAACCTTCATACTTTAAAAATTAATATCAATTATCTGATACCTCAAATCAAAATTCTAAAACATATGTCTGGCCCAATTACCATTATCTATTTATTGGTAAAATGGGACTGTAATATTTCTAAGTAGTTTTGAGCATTTTCTGACTCAACTTTATCATAGTTATAATTTTGCCCCTTAATTTGATAAATTACACTTTAGGTCCTAAATTTGCCAAATTATACTTTGGTACTTTACTATACTTTTTATAATTACACTTTATGTAATGTCATTTTAGTCCCTTTCTAGACATTTTGAAATTCCTTGAATTCTTTATATTAAACTTTCATAAAAATGACATTTACGTCCTTAAGCTTTATAACTTTATACTTTTCTTTTATTTCTTCAGCTTAAAACTCATCTAATCATTATAATTTCTTCTAGTCATCATCACAATCATTTCCTTATATCTTTCATCTATCAGTCATTTATATATAGGGAAAAAAATAGTCGTCTACAAATAGGAAAAATAGGATGTGACATTTCTCCATATTAAATAAATTTTGTCCTCAAAATTTAACTTGTACCTTAGTCAAACCATTCTAGATATATCTCTCTTATATTCTTCTCTATTTCATTACTAAGGTTTGGAGGTATATTTACAAAATTTCATCTCATCTTAGCATCTTGTAGAATTTTCTTAGTTTCAGAGCTTTACATCATTATCGTGTTATCACACTCTTTTTATGGTTCAACTTAATTAGAGTCTATGTTTTCTTCTTTTTATTATTTTCTCATCTGTCATTCATTCATCTATTTATTGACGACTCATTGTACTAGTCTTATGAGTAGTGTCCATTTCTTTATAGATAACCATCCAAAAATTTAATGAAATTATGGGGTTTATGTCTTTCATCATACTTCTTATCTTAATACATGTCTTATTACATGTTTCTCTTTATATTAATTCCTTAGAAATTACTATGGTATTTATCTTTAGCTTAATATCTTCAAGATCATATTTATTAATTTACGAATATGAGATAGTTATTTTGTTAAGTCATCTTGCCTTAAATGGATTATATTCATTCATTTATCTTAGGTTGCCACTTTACCCTCCTATTGGGTATAGAGTATAGACTCAACCCTTAACTGCCTTCTCTGACTCGTATGCATTACCATTCTCAGATAGGGGAGTCTCATAATTTGTGGCTACTTTTTCCTTAACTTTTACTGAATATATTTATTTTTATTTTCGCCCTTCTATGAACTTCTATGTCCTTAGCTTGAAGGACTTCTATTACCTTGGCCTTACTGTAATACATAACTAAGTCAGCTACTTCCTTTTAGCTAACTGGAGAAGAGTCTGGCTCATATCTTTATGCCATTCATACTTTTAAGTTCCCTTATCCCCAAGGATCACTGTCAAGCGGGAAGCTATTTATTAATCTCAACTCTCCTTTAAACTTAACTAACTGAGACTTAAACTTTATGTCAATTAATTGAGAAAATACTTTTATCTCTTATTAAATCTCAATGTTCAATTTCCCTAGAGCATTCATCTCTAATTCATAATTTTAGTTGGACTATGAACAAGTAACCTATCACTAACCTCAATCTTAAATGAGCCTTAGCTTATCTCCTGTGTACTCTATTTCATAATCAGAGCAAGTTTATTTTGCACTAGAACCTCTGTCCTGTGCTACAATTTTGTTATGTATCTATGCCAAAACCTTTTATTCTGATACCAAAATATCGCATCCTACTTTAAACCTCTCAGAGTACATATTTGAAAGTGTATTTAACTAGTGGGAGCATTATTTTAGCCAAAAAATTAAAAATGTTAAATTTAATTATCGGGTACTGTTCATTTAGTAAATTTTAGATTAATAGTTCAACTTTAAAAAATTATAACTAATTCCATAAAAATTGTATGGAGGTGTTTCAAATTTCTACTTGAAGATCTTTTATATATCTTTAAGGAAAAATTATAAATTTGGACATTTACATTGCCAATCAATACATTTAAATTGTTACTTTTTTACTATTTATATGGTAAATTATGAAAGTTCCAGATACTGTCTCTTAACTTTAGAGATTTATTTCCCTTAATATACACATCTAAATGAGGTGTGTTACCTATGGATTTAAAGATCTTGATGTGAACTACATGCTCATAAAATTTTGTGAATTACTTCCTTCATTTACTATGTCAAACTGGAATCAAAGCAAGACTGCTTTAGGACCTACTTTTTTGCCATTTCACTTTCTTCTTTTAATTCTCATAAATTAATCTAACATTCACCAACTATCAACTTGGTTTCTCATACAAAAATATACATCATGGGGTTATGTCATAATTATTTTATATATTTTTCTTTACATATAATGGCATATTACATAACATGGATATAGTTGGCAAATTATACAATTTATACTAGAATAAATAATTGCCCACTTTCTTTCTTTCATTCTTTAGCTCTTCTCCATGCATAAATTTTCCATCATACTTGACCTAAATTGGTTGGTTATGGGAGGGTGAGATTCTAGAAATCTCAGTAGCAAATGGTATCATTCAATGCATACAAGATGAATGCAAGTGCATAACATGTTTCCTTTATATTTCTTAACTTCCATTTACATATCATTATGCTCAATGCCACATATTATCATGCATGACCATAAAATCATAAAGGACACCGCATATATCATTCATACATATCATATATTATCATCACATATCATAAACATATCACAAGCAAGCATGTACATCAAGCATATAAGAATGGGTAAGTTTACTACCTTGAACTTAAGCTTTCTTCCTTATTCTTAAACTTGCTCCCTAACTTTCTAACCATGAAGCCTTTCAGTCAACCACTCCCCAATATTCTCTTGGATGACTCAATGTCCTAAACACATTAATATTATCACATAATTCATTAGGACCATAATCATATACTAAATGGAAGACTAGCTCTCCTTATCTTAACTAATTTCTCTTAATTTCGGTTAATTATCTTGCCATTTGAATTAAATAGCCCCTTGACCACGTCCCATATAATTTTTCCCAAGGAATTAAAATATGAAGTTATAATTGACAAATGCCAACTCCTTCCTTGAGATATGGACAAAACAGAAACGTGGCACAACAAGAATTTCTCCAAAAAAATCTTAATTTGATTCTAATGCTTCAAATACTTGTTTCTCTACTTATTCCCATACAATTTTTCTTTTTAAATCTATTGAAAGTATCAAAATCATCATATTTCATCTCCTACCCAGATTTTGGAATAGTGGAAGAATCATCACTAAATCTAGATTTGCAAGAATTGTAGGTTTTACAAGTTAAAGCCACTTGATTCTACCTTATTTAAGTTTATCTAGGCTATTTATAATATAAAATTCATCATTTCCTTTCACTTATAAATTTTGTACAGCAGCATCCCAAGAAACAAAAGTAGTGCTTCAACAATCTAAATCCAAGAGAAATCTTCCTACAACACAATCTAAAGATAGGAGGAAAAAATTACCTTAATTGCTTGATCAATTAGCTCTTGGATTTGCCTTGTTCTTGCTTGAGATTTCGTTTTGCAATAGGTTCTCCATATCTTTCTCATGTTCTACGTGCTGCAGATTTGTGGAGGGGGTATTTATAGATTTTTGGCAAGGTGAATCAAGGACTTAGATTACTTTGTGCACTATTTGATCTACTGGCTAAGATTGCATCTTAAATTTTGACTTACCCACCAAACCAAATTATGACATCATCCATGACATCACTTAAGGCCATGTATGGCATCTTCTAAAGGCTAAGGGCTCATTTGAAAAATTCAGTCCAATCTTGTACCGACTCAATCCAATTTCTAAAAAATCAGACTATTTCTGAGATTTCATAATATATTTTTTGACCTTAAATCTAGTATATGGATTTTTTCTACCATTGACATTGTTAGATTGGGTATAAATTTAATTATTATCTCTTAAAAAATGACTAAAATGCCATTGATTCATAATTTTGCACTAAAATAACTCTAAGGGCATAATTGTCATTTTATACTTCTTTACACCTTATAAGAATATAGTCTAACATAGGTCAATCATTTCTAGGTCCCTTTTGACCTTTTAACCGTATTCTAAATGACCAAAATGTCCTCCATTCATCTCTTAGTTAATATTATAACATAGGGACATTTTCATAATTTTACACTTTTCAGGGTCTTTTTGGACACTGGCTCACGTACTGTTAGAGTATATTAATGGGCCTATGGGATGTGAACCTGGGCCTTTAACTGACTCCAATTCCTTTATGGGTTCAGTAGTTTATGCCACTATAAATTATACATAACCTCTTTTTGAGTTCTATCAGTTAATAAATTTTTATATTAATTATAAGAATTTTTTGTAAAATTTCATCTGATTATGAGGCTAAGAAGATCCTACAATAATATTCAAATTTTAAAAATTAATATCAATTATCTGAGACCTCAAATCAAAATTCTGAAAAATATACCTAGCCAAATCACCATTATCTATTTATTGGTAAAATTTGGGATTGTAATATTTTTGGGAAGTTTCGGGTATTTTTTAGCTCAATTTTCTCATAATTACAATTTTGCTCATTAATTTGATAAATTACACTTTACACCCTGAATTTGCCTAATTCTACTTTGGTCCTTATTATACTTTTTATAATTACACTTTATGTAATGTCCTTTTAGTCTCTTTCTAGACATTTTGAAATTCTAATTTAACCTCTAAATTCACAAAACTCCATTTACGTCATTTGAATTCTTTATATTAAACTTTCATAAAAATGACGTCCACATCCTTAAGCTTTATAATTTTATATTTTTCATTTATTTCTTCAACTTAAAACTCATCTAGACATTATAATTTTTTTCAAATCATCATCACAATCTTTTCCTTACCCCTTTTCTCTATCAGTCATTTACATATACGGAAAAAAATTAGTCGTCTACAAATAAGAAAAATCAGGATGTGACAAATACTCCTATAAAAATATTTAGATTGTTAGATGCACCTTAACCCTTACAAGTTTGATTAATTCTTTTATTAAATATATACTTGATTAAATGTTATAAAAGTTTGTAACAAAAGTATTTAAGAATTTTAAATTATAAATATAAATAATTTATTTAATCTCTCATAAGTTTATACCATATGAGAAACAAGAACATGCGTTTGTAATATATTTCTAGCCATTTAAATAAAACCTAAATAAATAATTCCAATAAATGTGATGAAAAATTAAAATTATAAAATTTTATAATACAATCAAAATTAATAAAATTTATAACATATTAGAATTATTTTTAATTGTATACAAATTATTTTTTTTTGTAAATATAAATTTTTAAATTAAATAGGGGTATTTTGACCAGAATAGAAAGTCGATGGTCAAATTAATGGTTATCTAATGAAAATGAAATCTTATATACAAGACTTTATGTTTTGGAAATAGAGGGAGGGTTTATGACTATGCAATGTAAATAAGATGGAGGGGTTATTGGTGTATTTTACTTCTATTATTATTTAAAAGAAAGCTGGGTCGTGAAGTCAATAGTCCGGAAAGAAGAAGCTGTCTCCAAAGAACAACGAAGACTTTACCAAGTATTTACGCGTTTTCTGCTGAAAACCTCAACTCCTCTCTATCTCGAAGGGGTGTTTTAAATTCAACAGTATGTTCAGAATGAATTGAAACCAGCCTTAACGACTCAGGGTTTGTTCTTTTTTGTTTTTTACTAGTTTTTGTACATATTATTTGGAAGAAAAAGATATGGGCTGTTACTCCGCAATTCCGACTATGCGTAGATAACTTTAGTTTTCTTTCGTTTTGTTGAATTTTGTAGGATTTGAGGGCATTCTCGCTGTGTGAAGGTTTTTGAAGTGAAAGTTGTGAGAAAACCAGAGAAAAGATGAGTGACAATTTGATGGAGAAAGTGAACGCGTTGGGAGAACGCCTGAAAATTGGTGGGTCTGAGGTGGGTCGAAAGATGAGTGCTGGGATGAGTTCTATGAGCTTCAAGGTGAAGGAGTTCTTCCAGGGTCCAAACCAGGCTGATAAACTTGCTGAGGACGCTACTTCTGAGGCCCTTGATGAGCCTGATTGGGCTATGAATCTTGATATCTGCGACATGATCAATAATGAAAAAGTTAATAGTGTTGAATTGATCCGTGCAATGAAAAAACGGATCATGATGAAGAGTCCTAGGGTTCAATATCTGGCTTTGGTTTTGCTTGAAGCATGTGTTAAGAATTGTGAGAAGGCCTTCTCAGAGGTAGCAGCTGAGAGAGTTCTGGATGAGATAGTAAAACTGATTGATGATCCTCAGACGGTTGTTAATAACCGAAACAAGGCTTTGATACTGATTGAGGCATGGGGAGAGTCAACCAGTGAGCTTCGCTACTTGCCTGTTTATGAAGAGACGTACAAGGTACGTTTACTGGTTTAGTTGGGTTCGACATTCATTTAGGGGTTTCAAGAGAAATAGCTTAAGACCTATAAGAGAAAAAAAGCATGATGGTCACAGTAAGATAAATTCAAAATTGCAGTTGAGTTACTTTCATCAGGTTGATGTGCAAATGGAATGCAACTAATGGGCATGTTTACTAATATAGAAAAATTTACTGAAGATAACATATACCAACTAACAAGTTCATTCAGTAGCCAATTAAGGTATGTTGAAATGAAAATTTAATGGCATCTGCTTATTAGATGCCTACAAATTCTGTAGGATGAAACGTGAGTCTAAATTGTTATCTTAAACTTTTGATATATTGCTCAGATAAATTACTTTTCAATGTATCTGTCTAAATAGAATGCCATATCTTTTTGGCATATATTAGGGTTACAATTTTATCTTGTACTTTCATTAACTCCCATTTTTCTGGTTCAGAGTTTGAAATCTAGGGGAATTCGGTTCCCTGGCCGTGACAATGAAAGCTTGGCTCCTATTTTTACTCCTCCTCACTCAGCATCTGCTACAGATGTTGATGATGGTCTTCCACAACAGGTTCAGCAAGATATTCCCGTGCAAAGTTTTACACCTGAACAAACCAAGGAAGCTTTTGATGTTGCAAGAAATAGCATTGAGCTTCTTTCTACCGTGTTATCTTCATCACCCCAACAGGATGTGCTAAAGGTATTATTTTTGTTGCGTTATACTATTAATTTTCATTTTAGTTCAACTCCTGATACTTTGATATGAGGCTGACATTAATCAATATATATATATAACTTAAAATGTGTTGCTGTTGACTAATGGATGGAACTTATTGTTTTATTTTTTTTCAATATTATCTTGAAGATGGAACTTATTGACATATTATACTTAATAACATTGGAGTTGGTAATCCAGGCCAAGCTCGACGGGCCTACCCAAATAAGCACAAAAGGTTCTAGGGCCTAACTAGGGGAACTAGAACTTTTTATATAATAATGCTTTTCAGGGTAGCCTCAATAGGCTTGAAAATCTTGTACTGATTCCTTTGGTTTCTTTTATTTGGTACAGTGGCTTTTTACTTGGTGACAATCAGGGACCAGCATGATGCTTTTTATATTTTCGATTTCAGAACACCTAATCCTCAGGCCCCCGAAAGTTCTATCATACTTTGCTCATTTATCTATGTTCAAAATAGTAACCTTCATTATACTTCAATCCTATCCTATGAAAATCTCATCATACTTTGACCATTTAAGTGACAGAAGAATAACACCCATACCGATGATATATAACAGTTAGCTAATCAGTTTCATTTGGGATGCATGTACGAACTAAGAACCCACAAAAAGCACCATTGAAGGGGTTTGACCAAAACAAAAAAAAAAAATGTAAGGAGCTTTAACTTGCCAACTTTATAATCCGTGTAAATAGGCACATAAATTACAAAAACATAGAACTTATTTCATGAACAGTTCTATTATAATCTCTAACCAGCCTCTCACGTTAAAACCCATTGCACTTGATCAAGAGCTTTTGATATCATGTCAAATACCACTTCTCGTCAAAACCTTAACAAGTTAAATGAAGATCCATGAGTAGTTTTATTTTAATATCTATCATAGAATATACATGTTATTTCAGTGATATCCTTCCTTGGCTTATGAAATACGAAGTGGATATTTAAGTTAAGACACAAACTTAATAAATCTTGTTATAGAAGTCCTTTTGGCAGAGGTGTAAGCAAAACACTAGTGTACTGCAGTTAAGGCTGAAATTTAATTTAATCAGGAAAATAAGGCCAACAGGGACAGAACTAATGACTACTTAATCTTAAAGTCTCCTTAACTAAGGACTTCTTTGTCCCACAAGCTTCAGCTATTAGATGATGATAGATTAGTTTATTCCTCTAAATTTTTTTACATGGTAGATTTTAGGTTTACCTTTCAGGATCGGTGGCATCATTTGGCTGTCTAAGTTCTGTGACTTCAATATTTTCTGAACCCACATCTCATCTTTAGCTTGTAATATTGCCAGCGATATACTCCTTTCGATCTTTAATATAATATGTTTTTTAACTACATATAATTAAGGAAAGTAATTAAAAGTAGCTTGTATCACTGAAAAAAAAACAGGTGGCATAGTGCATGAGGCTCCCACCAGGTGGGGTTTGAGGAGGGATAGATGTACTTAGTCTTACCCCTATAGATGAAGAGGTTGTTTCTAGGATTTGAAACCATGACCTTTAGGTCACATGGAGGCACCTTACTACTGTGCTAAGGCTCACCATCTAGCTTGTATCATTAAAATTGTAAAAAATTATCACTAATTTATGAGATTACCCTCCAATTAAAATCAAGCTATCTTACTTTCCTTATATTTCTTTCTTATATAATCTCTTTCTACAACACAATTAAAGAAGAATTTAATGCTATTTACTTTTTGCAAAGTATCTTATATTTAAGACCATGGAAATCTTCTAAATTGTTTCTTGTATTAAGGACCGAGGGACTATATGTTTATTTGTATCTATTATTGGCTATATCTGCAAAAACAAATATATGTCAGATTGTGTATTAGGAAAGCACATTACGTCATTGCACTTCAAGATATTGAGATAACATTGATCAATTAGGGTAGTTGTCATGCAAAAGTTTATGATTCAGCTACTGATGCAACATTTAAGGATCTATCATGCATTTTACTTGATGTGGTGGTTGGTGCAAAGTGCACTAAAGAAGAAAGTAGATGAGAGTGGCAATAGAGAGAGGAAGAATGATTCAATTCATCAACAAAAAATTGAAACAGGCCCGTACTGCTTCTACTATAGCTTGGAGAGGTGACTTACAATGCAGCGGACACCAGCCACGTAGTTACATCCAACTACCTTTGCCTTATTAACTCTTTGGCAGAAACAGACCAAACTGGACCTAATTACTGAAAGTTGAAGAGAAAGCGTGGACTAAGAAAGAGAAAGCGTAGACTAAGCCTTAAGTCCTGATTTTCAGATTATAGGTATAAAAAAAAAAAAAAAAACAGGAAAAGGTCAATGCACTGAAATTTAATTCAAACAATTTTTTTTAAGAAAAAAAAAATCCCCCTTCCAGTTAGTCTAGTCTGTGAATTTCAGGTTAGGCACTGTGTAAGATTAACATATTTTGTAGAGGCCAGTATATGTATCCTGGAACTGCTTGCCAAATTCGCACATCCATTTAATTGAAAATATTACTTTTAAATTATTTCTGGTTCCACCTTTGGAATTGAAATATGACTAAAAATATACTGCATGAGCACCAACCATTGTAAATGGAGTTCCTCCTCTCAATCATGGTCTTGTGAAATTTGCATTCATCTATGTTTTTGATTCGTTTCTTTTTACTGATTAATTAATGAATCATTTTCTTTCAAAATGATATTTCCTGCTACCTGATATTAATTCCTGAACTTGAATTATTTGTTGGTATTTAAAGTTCGCATACTAATGGCCCAAAAGTTGATGTTAATTTATATGATTTTCTTGTAGTGTTATTTTGATCAGCAGTATTTTATTTGAATGAATATAGTGTATATAAACTGGCTGTGCCTGTCTGGTACCTCTAAAATGACAATTTTCTGTTAAGATAGACCCAGGAGTGGAGTAATTAAGGGTCTTCGAAGAATTAGCCTTGAACTCTGAAGCTGACTTGATTCTGAATCTACACAATGTGTTCAATTCTATTGGCAACTAGATTAAAGTAGACAACAATTTTTAGTGAATGTTACACCATGCATTAATTAAACAAACCATGACATTGGCCCTTGTTATGGGAATGATCATGGGTTATGAATATGGCTTTATCAAGACCTTCCAGTGACAGCTAAACTATATGCATTTTCCTCTTTAAATTATCATAATTGACTGTTTGATAAGAAAAGGGTAAAAAAGATTTGAGATTCATACGCAACACATTCATCTAAACAGCTCATCGATCAAGCATAGTGCAGAAAATAGCTGTCTCTGATATTGGTGATTCTTCAAATGATTGAAGTTGTGGTTGCCCTGCCCCTATCCCCAACTAGCCAAGTTCCCAAGTCATAAATTGATCTTCTTGCTTTCTCTATATACACCAAAAGTGCTTGATTCTCGGAAGTGTATCGTGGAAACCAAGTGTTTAGATTTCTAGAGTTGGATAAAAACTTTTTTTCCTTTTTTTTTTTATTCCTCTTTTTTTATCAGGTTTAAAAAGTGGTTTAGTTATTTGATCTAGACTTGGTAAATATATATATATATATAGATAGATGACTATACATATGTATAAAAATTGTAATAAAGATAACAAAATCAAATAATATTAATTAAATTACTCACCAGTTTATAAATATTTAAGATTAACAAATATATTTACTTTAAAAATTAAATTGCTTTGTGAGAATAGAATTTTGATATTTAATAAATTTATATTTTTTGGGTGAAATTTTTTTTATTGTTTTTATTCCTTTTATTAACAAAATGCTAACATTAATAATATTATTATTTGGTTAAACTACCCAAAGAATATCGTTATATTGATATTTTAAAAGAATGGTCTAATAGTAGTTGTCATAAAACTATCGTTGAAACGGAAGTCTGTTATGCAAAGAAGAAATCAGAGCTTCTAGTTTATAGATGCCAAGAAAAACAAAACAATAACAGATAGGGCTTATTTTTGGATTCAATACGTCAAATTCACTGCTGTTTACTATTTACATAGTATGGATATTGTTTCCAAGGTAAAATGAAACTTGGTGGGAATAGTCTCTAATAATAGGTTATTGGTTGATAACATCAAATAACCTTGGGGATGAGATATGAAGAATGGCTCGTTACAAATTTATATCTGATGATGGTGGCAGTTGATGCAAATTATGCTTTTTACATTCCATCTACGGACCTGGACAATGCGTAATTTAAATCTTATACTATGATGGTCTATAGTGTAGTGAAAAGATAATATAGCAGTCAATTTTGTGTGAACCTTTCCTTGTTATATTTATTTAGATTGTAAAGTCCCCTGATGAGAGGAAGAAGCAAATTTGCTGACACTATTGTATTTGCAAATTCATAACTTTAACCTTGTATCATGTGCAGGATGATTTAACAACCACACTGGTACAGCAGTGCCGTCGGTCCCAGTCGATGGTCCAGCGAATTGTTGAGACTTCTGCAGATAATGAAGCACTGCTGTTTGAGGCATTGAATGTCAATGATGAGATTCAGAAGGTTCTCTCCAAATATGAGGAGCTGAAGAAGCCAACAGCACCTCCACATGGGCCTGAACCTGCCATAATACCTGCCTCCGTTGAGCCGGAGGAATCCCCTCGTCACACAAAGGAAGATTCTTTGATAAGAAAGCCCGCCAGTTCCAGAGTTGGAGGAAGCAATGATGAAATGATGGATGATCTTGATGAAATGATATTTGGTAAAAAAGGTGGTGGGAGTGCATCAGATGGAGGCCAAGATCCCAAGAAACAGCAAACATCTAAAGATGATCTCATCTCCTTCTGAGCTGATCGTATACTTGTGTGCAGGTGGACAAGTACAATGGACATTACCTCCATGGACGGGAGCTAATCTGGCTTGTCCATTGTACATGAGTTCTCTCTGCAGGCATGGAAAATTGTAGTTATAGGACACAGTACATTTCATGGCGTGCCACCAGTATATCTATATTGTTGATTATTAACTACTGATTACTCGTTATTTTTTTCTTTTTCTTTTTTCTTTTTTTGCACATTCTGTGCTTTGCGTTCCAACTACTACGGTAGATGCAAGTTATTGACTAATTATAGATGGGACGGTCTGAAGAATTTCTGCGGCGTATCATTCTTGTTAGCTGCAGGTGATTTATGATCTTTTATTTACTTAGTAAATCCGTAAATCGCAGTTTAAAAGATTCCGACATCAGAAGAAACAGTGTAAGATGGAGCATTTCATTATGGGTAATTGGGCAGGTTACACGTCAGAATTGGAAACAGATTGAAGGAATGTTTGTTCAAACAATCTCTTTTTTAATGACAGGCAAATTTAATATTTAAAGATAAAAAATTTGAATACAATACGCCTAACTGACAAGTAGGTGGCAGAGTTTGTATAAAGACAGGAAAAAAGAACCATTACTAGACCCTAGACATTTGGATTTAAAAATATTCAAGAAATAGGGTTATAAAATATTAATAAAAAAAGATTTAATATAAAAGAGTAATAAAAATTAATTAAAAATTTTTAACCCACTTCTTCAATTTTTTAGCATTCAACTTCAAATTTTTTTTCCTCTTCTCTCTCCCCCTTCAACCAAATAGTTCCTAAGTAAGCTAAAGCAATTGACTAAAACATAACAAATATCAACCAACAGTTTTTAAAGATAATATAAATTCAAATCTCCAAAAATGCACTTGTTTAAAAAAGTAAAAATCCTTTGTGTTTTAAATTTTGGAAAAGATACCTTAATTAAATAAAAATAAAAGAACAAATATCAGAGGACAAAATATTAGAAGTATCTATACTAAAAGATGGTTCTTCTGATATTGGTGGCTGAGGTATGGTGGAAGGTGATATCGTGGCTAGGAGCAAGAAGGAGGTGAAACAAAGTGAAGTTAGAGAGAAGGAGATGTCGGAGGATGATGTACGCAAACTGATGGGTTCGGGGTTTGAAGAAGGCTTCAAAGATAGTAGAGGGATTAGGGTATTTGATGAAGCGTGGAAGGATTATATTGAGGGGCTGAAGTGTTTCTTCACAGATGGTAGTGGAGAGGATAATCAAGATGGGTGCAACAGAGACCAATGATTTAGACAATGAGGACTGCCAAACCCTCAACGTTTCGCAAGAGCAATATGAACTGTGGTGTGCATCTTGCAAAATGTTGATAAAAAATATGGGAAGACTTCTCATAAGAATTGACGTTTTAATTTATTTTGGCTAGTGGATAGAGCAAGTAGGAATATTTTATTTTTCAAGTGGCTAGAGCAAGTTGGATTATTTTATTTGCAAGTGGTTGCTTTTTTATTCCTTTCCAATGTTGCAAGTTGATATTTTTATTATTTTACAAGCAAATATAATGTTAAGTTTCAAGTTGTTTTCTTTTATTATTATAATTGCAAGTTGAGCTTTCTCTATATGAAGGAAAGCTTAGTCTATAAATAGGTAGTGAGAGCCTTTGTAATATCAAACTAGATGTTTAACAATGGTCCTAACCCTACTAAAAACTTAGCCATTTGATAATAGTTTAAGGATTACTATGGTAGAAAAAGAAAATGCTCGAAAATGCATCTTAGTAGAAAAAAAGTTTAACTTACTTTTTGAAAAAATAACAATGATAGAAGTTTTACCAAACATACAGATGCTCCATAGTTATAAAATGTTAACCACAAGCTCAAAGCAGTTACTTGATGTTACATGCTGTTAGCGCTTAAATTAATTATTAAATTAATATAGTATGGTATAAGGATCAACCTAGGCCTTATTCTTTAGTTGGAGTTAACGCCTAGCTTAATTCTTAGATTACTAATGGTGCATTGAAAGAGGGTAAGAGAGAACTTGATTAATTAGGATTTTTGAAAAATAAAGAGTACATGGAGAAAAATAAAATAAAAGTAAGAGTGGAAATGATATATTGCCAATATGATGCCAGCTTCAAAGGATAGCCAAGAAAACTAGTATATAATTATATCATAAATAATCACGACTAGAAAAAGAAGGCCTTTTATACTACTTTTTTAGAAAGGAAACTGGAGAACTGGTATATAAAATATAATTAGTGTCAGTTTTGTATATATTGCCATATATGTTTAGACGAGACATGTATAAGCTTGGTCTAAAAAATATTTTTTTACATCGGTTACGAAGGCAACAGATAAAAACAATAGTAAAAATTAGTTTAAAATTAAATTTGATTCTTTTTAAGAGCACAGTCGTGCAAACATTCTATCAACAAACACATATTGTAGATCAGGTTTGTACAAGGGCCGGTCTAGAACCTTTCGGTTTCATCAGAATGTTTCCCTCCAATAGGTCCTTTCGTCTTCCAACATAATCTTCTGTGATCAATAGTTCTGCATCTTGGAAATCTAAACTCAGAAACACCATCATTTCTGCTTCTCTTTTTTCAAGTAATTTGTTTCTATAAGCTAAGTCTTAATCAATCTCCCCCCCAAACAAAACAACCATGGCGAAAACGAAAGGTAACGATTATATTTGGGCACCTACTCTGCTCGGCCAATGCCGCCCCCGCCACAGTCACCATGATCGTATCACCACCACCACCATTGTCCCCTCCTGCCGTAGACCCAACCACGAAGATTTGCTGCAGGCCATTATGCATCTGCAAATTTCTGTTATAGAACTTTAGCAAATCCACCTTTGCATGGCTGAAGATGTTGACACGCTACTCTTTGATATCGTCCGTCTAAACTAAGACGGACAGGATCCTTCAGCACATGGACAAGCTTGTGAGTGATGACATCCCTCTGGTTGGAAAACCTTGTAGTGCCCCCACCTCCGACGATGATCGCGTTGACGATCATTATGTGGAGGATTAATAAAGTTATTTGACTTTTTTTTGTATGTCTTTTATTGAATAAAAAATTTTACCCCCCGAGGGCCACTTTTTGAAATACATTATAAATACCATGTTTTGTCCGGGTCCCACAAAATCAAAAAAAAAAAATCCTTCTTGATTCCTTCAACACAATTTGGGAGCCAATCACCATAAATGAGAGATATTTGTCCTTCTTGAATCTTGATTTCCATGTCACAATTTTAAAAAAAAATTCTTTTGAAATAAATCAACTTGATGCCAGCTTAGAAAATGTCATTGTGAGTCATTGCCGAAAAATTCAAAAATATAAAAAATTTTATGATGATTGAGTGCCGTTGATGATGATTTCACTCCAAATCAGGAAATATCATTAAGGAAAAATGATAAAAAATATAAAAAATAAGTTGTTTCAATTTCAAATCATTAGAATCTGAACTTGATAAATGTTTTGATGGTAATTTGCTTGTTTGAAATGTTTTAATGATGATTCATTTCTTATAATGTTTGATTGATTTATTTGAATCAGCTATTGTTTGTTTAGTCCTAAATTTGTGAAGATAATATTATTCATGAATCTGATTTATTATGCTCTTATCGATAAAGTTATTCAATCAGTATACTTATGGAAGAGATCTTCAATAAGATCCTTCATTAAGCTTAAACTGTATTTCCTTAAAATATCTTATTGATCTAGAATAAATTTGATGAGCTTGTGAATTACTTTGATTTCATTGAATGAATGGTCTTCATAAATTTATAGCCTGATATTACTTGCTTAATGAATATAAGAGCATGACTTGATCTTATTTTGATTTGCACAATTAGTTCTAATATGGTCTCATGATGTGATCTCATGACTTTGTTCCAAATTGATAAATGATATTTTTATTATCTGTTTCCAAGTGAATTATATGATTTGATAAAAAGATTTGAATGTTTTAAAAGACTGCTTGAAAAGGTTTGGAAGAATGCTTTCCATCAACAGCTACTTCAACATAATTCTGAAGAACAAGTATAAAAGAAGAAGAAGCTAAAAAGAGAAAGCTAAAAAAGTTGAGAGACTTAGCAAAACAAGCTATGCTTACAATTTACAACAATCATATTCAGTAACAATCTTTGTTTCACTCTATTTTTCATCTTTGGTCCAGAGCATAGTATATTCTTATAAGAGGGAAACTTAAGAGCTTGAGCTTAAGTGTGTATACAAAATTCCTCTATTGAGAGAGAGTGTTTTATGTATCAATCTTTTTCTGAATTGCTCAAGAGATTTTTGAGTGAATGATTACCTTACGGATGTAAGGAGAAGTAAGAGTGATTCTCAAGTAAATGTATTGAGGTACAAAGAGCCCACATAATCTTAGAGATAGTGAAACTCTCCGATGAGCTCTCTAGGTGTTGGAGTCGGCTAAGTGGATTGGGTAAGCTAGTATAAATCATTGTGTCCAGTATTTCCTCTACAATTTTTTCCTTTTGTGATATTATTCTAAACTCTACTCTTTAAATTCATTCAAATATTTTTAGAGTTTTCAAAAATTTTAAAATTACCCAATTCATCCCCTCTTAGGTGATACAACCAGATTCAAAATCATAGACCATACTTTTTCCTTTAAAAAAAGTTTTCTAAACTCCTTTGAAAATGTTGGCGGTAACTACTTGTTTTTAACTCCCTTTACAGAGACAAAGATTTCAAACACAACACATATAATATAAAATATTTAAATTATTATTTTTTATTAGCTTTAATTTTTTTCCACTCATGGTTTTAATTTTTTTTAATCTATTGATATAAAGCTAATGATGAGAATATATCTGGCCATATAAATAAAAGGGAAAAAATTGGTTGGTAATTTCATATTTTGAATATTTTTCAAATATCTACACTGGTTGTGAATCATTTCAGGCTAAAAAGTCTTCAAAATACATCAGTTGAGAACCAAGTCAGGATAAAAAGTATTTAAATATGTTTTTAAAAAAACTTGTAATATTTTTGTTAGACTAGGCAGATACACCCAAAAGAGGGTGAATTGGGTGTTTTATTTTTTTAGTAGAAATTTAAACCTTCAAGACAACGAGAGTAGGTATGAATGAAAATAATAAGGATTAGAAAGATTTCACTAAAGAATAGAAGAATCAACACAAATATTTTGTCCTTGTTTGGACTAATCCTCTTGTCCTATGTTCAGTCTCTAGAGACCTTATGATATTTTCAACTATCTCAAAGATTTAAATAGGGCTCTTGGCACCTTAGTATAGCAATTGATCCACTCAATTACTCCCCCTTACTTCCTATAAGTTTATAATCCCAGTTTAAGAGAACCAATATTTTAAGTCTATAGAATGAATGAAAAATATGTGCACAATCTCTCTCTCTCAAAGAATATGTATGATAAACATGAAGTTCAATAACTGTCGGGTTATAGAATGAAGATATAGAAAATGTAATAAATTTAGAAGTTGTTGTTTCTCGTTGTTCGTTCTTTTCTTCATTAATGTTGAGTCTTTAAATAGCATTTACTTTGGTTGGTAGTGTTTGACTCAGATTTGTAACCGTTGAAGTGAAGACGTTGTTGGTCGTTGGCGAGAGGTGAGTATTTAATGCTTTTGCCAAAAGTAGCAAGTTTAAGTTTCTGTAGCCTTCATCATTTCAACTTCTTACCCTTTTCTGAACACACTCAATCTAAAAAGATTTGTTAGTAGTTAAAGTATTGATTAAGTGTGTGAAGCATTATTAATCAACTCATTATAAAATATCAAGTTCTTAATCAAGTTCAGTTGACTTTCATAAAACATAATGTATAAATCTATTAATTAATCAGTTAATTATCATTAATTCAATAAATGATTCAATTAATGAGATAAATAGAAAATACATCATCACATTGATCAGAATTTTTAACCATATATAATACAATAAGTTTCTCAAAAGATATATAATGAAGAATGTGGAGAAATATATGTATATTTCATATCTAAAACAATCATACATAGCTCAAAGAGAGATTCAATCAAATTCAATGCAAACAGAGAAATATTTTTGAAATATATGAAGTTAATCGATTAATATAAGTTAATTGAATACCTAGTTGATTAATGTCTCTAGAAGAATTGAAACAGAAATATTTTCAATACAAATTAATCTAACAAGTAATCCATTAATGTAAATTAATCGATTGATGGATTCTAATTTGAATTTCACAAATGATTCTTTATTGATTAATCGAATAGTTAATAAATTGATATAAATTAATCGATTAATAGTTATCTTTATTTAAAAGAAAAATTGTTTTCAACAAATTAATTGAACAGGCAATCGATTAATTAACTTAGTTGTTCAATTCCAAATAGCTATCTATGACATTAATCGAACACTTAATCGATTAATGAATACTCATTAATCGATTAACTAATCAATTAATTGATTTTTCTTTATAGCACATAACACTATCCTTAGATTAATCGAACAATCTTAGTGCATAGGGATAGCCAATCTTAGTAACCTTGGTGCTCAGGGAGAAGGTCCGACTAAGAGTTCAACCAATCTTGGTGATGAATGTTGTAGTGCTTGAGAAATGAGACAAGATATAGAAATGGCATAAGAGTAGTCTTATCTTGCTCAAACAAAACTCTCATATGGATATGTATGAAAGTTCATAGGTTGAGCTTCTCTCTGCTTACTATCCTAGCCAGATTGATGTAATCCTATTGGGTAAGGTAGGTGAAGCTTGTAGACTTGATAATCATGTACTGAGAGCAGATGTAGTGAATGATACGATAAAAGTCACACATCTGAATCAGGGTAAAGGATAGAGACCTAGGGAATGGCTTGTTGTTTTGAAGGAGGATATGATAGGCCTTGGCATGATCCATATTCTTCATTAGCACTGAAGTATGAGTACCTATCATCTGATTGATTATACTGAAGTCTAACTTGATCTCTCGTCCTCTTAGTCTAGTAGTTAGATAACTATCTATAATATTCCCATCTTCATGCAATGTATCAAATATTTTCATATTACAGTAGAATCTTCTAACTAGTTCTAGACTATAAGTGAAAATATTGTAAAGGCACTATTAGTGTAAGGAATTGGAAGACATGCAGTAGAAATTAACTTAAAAATTTTTTCCATTCCCTGCCAGGATCTACCGTATGTGTTTAAGTTAAGTGGAAAGAAGTATTACCCTTAGTATTTAGTCGCGACTTTCTCAGCTTCTAGTTGCGACGTCCACAGCTTCTCTCCGCGGCTCGTGATCTCTTTTCGATTGCAAGAAGTCAACGACTCAGGTCATATTCCTCTACTAGTATCCACACGAACAACGTTCCAACCACGAACGACGTGCTAGCGCCTCCTGTCCTTCTAGGGCTTATTCAAGAATTTGTCCTCTCCGTCTCTATTTCGACAGTTTCTTATCTGCAAAACCTTTTGCGGATTCCTGTTCACACTTTTTTTATCCCAATCGTAGCTCCTAAATATCATATATATAGGATACTATGCGTGTTACCACAGATTTGGATTTTTGGAATTAATCTTATATTAATTCTAAAATTAATACAATATCATATATTGTATAATTTGATAAGAAACTAATTAAATAAATAATGTTTGTATTAAATCCGTCCCACATATTTAATTCACCCATTTATTTAATTTAAAATAAAGATAAGACGGAATTACATTTGATTTATTTTCATAAATCAAATTTGAGATATCATATCAATTTGAATTTTAAATTCAAACGTGATAGAGATTTAATTTTATCCTTATAAATTAAATCTTGTAAATATCTCTTATATGAGATATCATATCAATTTGAATTTCAAATTCAAACGTGATAGAGATTTAATTTATCCTTATAAATTAAATCTTGTAAATATCTCTTATATATAATATATATATATACAAATTTATATATATACGAATATAAATATAAATAAATATATACATCCACCCTGGATCATTCATTGAATCTGGACATGTCTTAGATTCAATGAATCTGAACATCATAGCTCGTGTTAGGCTATTTTGTGTGTGACCCTGCAAGCCCATATGAAGTTGGCAGTGGGCCATTTACTATACTAACTCACAAGTCGCAAGCGGTCTCTAACATTGAATCTCTATGAATGTGAGGGACAAATTCTATCTTGACCATTCACATTCCTCCGCACGGAAAATCACTAAATCTGAACATAGTCTTTATGATCACTCGGTCAAAAGTGACTTTTGACTAGGTCAAATCTGAGCGTTTGTCATGTAGGAATCCATGATGATCTCAGGTCAAAGGTATAGTGACATGGTTTGTATATGAGAGAAGCTTATGACGTAACCCATGTAGCTCTCTCAGAGCGGGTCAGTCCAACACCTTGTACTCTTACATGTGCCTATGACTTTGATTTATATCTCTATACATCTTCAAAGTCATACTGGTCTTATTTCATCCCTCCTCCCGCATAGATGACTGACCAGGGACATTTAGGATAAGATCATGAATTATCCAAGGATGGTCATCACAGTAAACATGAAAATAATATGATAACACAATTAATAAATTCATAAATTAATAATATTCATAAGATAATGATTGACCCTTAGGACACGATTTCTAACATTACCATCTTCCTTATGATGAAGCTTGAGAAACTTCTCTGTGTCTCCGGTCATATGTCTGGAGCATCCACTATCAATACACCATTTGCTAGTCTTGGATTCTTTAAGACAAACCTGAAAAAATATTTCACTTTAGGTACCTAGGGTTTCTTGAGTCCTTTTGGGTTAGTTTGGATTACCTTAGGTACATAAGTGCCTTTTGGAATCCATTTGCATGTGTCGTAGGGTCCATTCCTCTTGTGATAAGAAGAAGTAGTGGAATGACCCTTGTCGTTACAATATGAACATAGAGCAAAATGTATTTGAAGTATGTACATTATGTCTAAGGTAATATATATACGATTTATTGCCTAACCTTTTCTTTTCTATATGCTGATCAAAGTTAGGATCAAATCCTATTCCAGACTTATTAGAGACACGTCTCTAATTTCTAAGGATAATATTGAGAATTTACCTACCTTTAGTGAATTTCTCAAGAGTTTTGGTTAACTCTATGGCTTTCTTTGTCATATCCTAATTTTTCCCTATCCGTATAGTACTGATAATGGAGAGAGGCTTGGAAAGGATTATGACGAACATCAGAAGAAATAATTAAGGTTAGATGATTCTTTAAGGAAGAGAAGGACTAAAATGAAAAGTAGAAAAGGTTAAAGGCAAAAAGTGAAAGTAGAAACAAGATTTGGGCCAAACGTTGTAATTTCCAAAAGTTAAGGGATTTAAATATAATTAAGTAAAAAGTTCAAGGGCAAATTGTAATTATAGAAAGATCAACCCAGAAAGGGTTATAACTGCCTGAAAGTTTTTCAGTCCCACATTCTATCAGTAAATAGAGGAAGTTACGCTGGTTAATCTGGCATGATACAAATATTTTATTAGGACTTCAGACAAAAAAAAATTATCTGATAGTCTAAAAGTTATCTGAAATTTTATCAGATTTCATGGACTTTAGATGTAAGTGGGCAAATTACAGGAAAATGTGCCCTATAGTGCCAGATGTCCTGGATCCAATAGAACTCCGGAAGAAGTTCTGTATAAAAAGTTATTCACCTATTAATGAATTTTGACGGGAGTTTGATAACACCCGTGATCCGATAATGGAACTTATCGGAATGTAAGCCTGGATAGAATGAAATCATATGACCTCATATATAGGTCCATGATGACGCCAAGGAGGGCCTAAAACTCAGGGTACAAGTTCATCAATAGAAGGGACCAATGTCCATAAAAAGTATGAAATTACAAAAATACCCCTAGATGCTCATATTGTATCAGTGATTGATGGAGGGCATTTTGGTCATCTGAGATAGGCTAAAAATGTTTCACATGGTATAAATATGATTAGTTGAGCCCAGATACACCTTGAGGCAGTATAAAGAAGGGTAAAATGACGATTATGCCCTTAGGGTCAATATAGTATAAGAAAGGACACCAAGGATATTTTGGTCATTTCCCAAGGAATGAATGGAAGATAAATACTCATTATAACCATGTCAAAGGTATGAGAACCCTAGACATTGATTTCTAGAATAGAATACATATCCTGGTATATTATAAAAAATTCAGAACAGAAAACAGTCCGGTTGTTGTGAAACTGCTCTGATCGGTACCGGATTGGATTGGAATTTTTCCAGAAACTTCCTTACACTATGAGCATGCCACCTAGACCTCTTAGGTGTCCCACATGATGTCATAATTATTCTTTTATGAAAACATAAAATTCAAGATTAAATGTGAGCCTTTAGATCAAATAGTAACCAAATCAATCTTGGCAATTGATTTTTCTTGGATTTTGGCTATAAATACCCCCTCATTCTGCCCAAAACCGTGGCCTTGTGATACCTTGGGGACACTCTTGCAAAATGAAAACTCAAGCCAAGACAAAGAAGATTCAAGGTTCCAAAGTTCAAGCAAGCTAGAGATTAAAGGTAAGCAATCTATCCTAGCTTATTTTCCTTTGATTTGGGAGCTTGAACTTAGGGTTTTCATAGGAGAAAAGTTGAGTTTTCTCTAAGGGGTTGTGCTGCCCAACAACATTAGATGAAAGGGGAAAGAAGAAATTAAAGTTAGAAATATATGATTGAAGCTTAAACAAGCTAATTAAGAGATTGGTTATTGAATCAAGTTGATATTCTTGACTTTGCCTTAATGGAACCTGTTCGGTATGCACTGTTAATGAGGGAAGGAAATGGAATTTCAATGATTTAATGCTTCCATTGAATTTAGATTATGATTTTGTGTAGGATTGGAAAGGTTTTGAACCTTGAAAGCATTGAAATTCCAAGGTTATAGTTTTGAAACCCTTCTCTGTTAGTGTTCACTCGCATGAATAGTGATTGGAATTTCATGATTTTGATGCTTCCAATAGTTTTAAAATGAAAAGTTGTTTGGGATAAAGTAGAGAAACAAGTATGGGAAGCATTGGAATCAAAATGAGAATTTTTGAAAGAATTAAGTGCAGTTTTAGTTCTGTACAGCATGTGATGAAGGAGCTGGAATTTCATGATTCTAAGCTCATAAATGGATTCAAAAGATGAAATTGTGTAGGGTAAAGTCAAGGCATCAATTGATTCAAAGACCAAGTCCATTGGTTAAGATTAAGGAAAGTTAATGAGATTAATGTTCAAGAAGAAGTTATGTTAGTTAAAGTGAGTTTAATGCTCAAGGAAGTTAGATTGTAATGGATGAATGATTATGTGATGTTAAGAATTGATTGGTATGCTCCAAGAGAGGCAGCCACATGTTCAAGGAAAGTGAGAAGAAAGAAGCAAGTTAAGGTGAAAGAAAGTCAAGTGTTCAAGGTAGTAAACTTATCCTAAACTTGTATGCATTGAATGTTATGCTTGATAGTGCTATGGCTTGGTTGAATTGTGTTTCCTATGTACTCATGTATGAAGCTCTGTTTATATGTTTACTTTGTCCAATTGTATTTGATATGTAACATGGAAGCATGCACATGACACAATATTAACACTCTCACAAGCAAGTACAAGTAGTTACATTAATGCATGCATTATTTAGTACCGTTTGCTACTGAGATTTCCCCCGAAATCTCATCCCTTTCCATGTAATCCCAATCCCACAGGTTTATGAATGATGAAAGAGGATGATGAAGCATGAAGAAAAGCTAGGGATTGGATAGTATAAATGTTATGTGAATATGTAATGTTGCTGTATGACCAATATAAGCAGTGATGGTCATGATGTAATGAAAAATAGTAGATGATGGAATAAATGTATGAATTCATTTTTACACCAAGAATGATTTATTTGGATGTCTGTACAAAGAGAACTGATTTTCCAAAGTAAGGGACCAGAATCTATTTCCAGGATTTTGACCAGATGAACAGTAAACTTTGGCGAATAAACTGTATTAATTTGCTAATCATTTGGTCTGGAAATTATTTTTCCCTTAAATTTCAAGATGTTATCTTCACATAGATTTTTGAACCACTTCATTTTGAGTTTTCTAGAATTAGTTATGATTTTTTGAAATTCATTGCGTAATCTGGAACACCATATAAATAGTAACCCAAGAAAGAGTAAAATTCCATATTTAGCTAATAAACTTCCAAGGTCTTGTAAGTGGTTCTAAATGCTACTGAATGATCCCTAAGACGTATGAAAGTAAGGATGTCACATTCTTAACTCAATCCTCAAACTTAGCACAATTTGATATAATCTCAGGTATAACACTTATCTTTTCTTCTAAACTCTGAATCTTCTTATAATTTACTAACTCTTTTACTAATTTGATAAACTCATAATGTAGTTCATTATATTCGAAAAGTAATTCATCATATGTAAGTTTAGTATTTATTACCTCCTTTATCTGTAAGTTATTTTCTTCTTGAGCGATTAGACAAATGTTTGTTGTCTTATCATTGTCACTTTCTTTACTTTCTCAAGATCTTTCTCCCCATATTGATGAGACAAATTCTCTCCTCTTTTAAAACTTCTCTCTTCTTTCTTTATTGGAAAGTTGATGACATTCGAATTTGATGTAGCCCAAGTTTTACATTCAAAGTAGATAATCTGATCCATTTGCTCCTTTAATAATGAAGCACCTTTCTTTGGTTGAAATTTTCTTGTTGCTTAGTTTTTGTAGAATTTCTTGAATCTCCAGACTATAAGACTCATCTCGTTATCTTCAAGCTTTTCATCATCGATATCACTCTATTGAGCATTAAGAGAAATTCCTCTTCTAATATTTTCTTTGTATTTATGTTTATTCTCGTATTCAGCTAGACTTCCAAGTAGAATAGTGATAGAACTCATATTTTTGCCTTTAGCTTCTTCAATATGTGTGACCTCTGGCTCCTATTCTTTTGTAAGACTATAGAGAATCTTACATACTTGATCTCTTGAGCTATATGATTGCCCAAGAGCTATCAAACAGTTATTAAGATGTTGAAATCTTACTTGCATGTCACAGACACTTTCTCCATTAGCCATTATAGAAAACTCAAACTCTATTTTGAGGGTATTGACTCTACTTTCTTTAAAACTAGAGCTTCCTTCATGGGCTACTTATAGGGATTTTCACATCTCCTTAGCTATTTCAATATTAAAGACCCAAAAATATTCCTTTTGATTTAAGGCATATGTTAAAACATTAATGGCCTTGTCGTTGAGTAGTATCAATTTTTTGTCATTGCCATTTTATTCACTTTGCTCCTTCAAAACTTTTGCTTCTTTAATATTTTTGTTGGAACGTAGTTCCCATCTTGTATGACGTCCCATATACCATACTCAGAGGCTTTGATAAAGGTCCTTATCCTTATTTTCTAGAAAATAAAGTTCTCTCTATTGAAGCCTATAGGCTTTCTGGTAGAGCTTCCTTCTGGTAACATGTTGTCTACAAATCCTACCATAGATACCAAATCTCTCTTGAGATTGTTAGATTTTTTTCAAGAGACCTACTTTGATATAAAATGTTAGACTAGGCAGATACACCTAAGAAGGGGTGAATTGGGTGTTTTAAAAGTTTTTACTGGAAATTTAAACCTTAAAGACAACAAGAGTACGTACGAATGAAAATAATATTGGATTAGAAAGATTTTACTAAAGGATAGAAGAATTATTACGTTCAGGGTAATCATCTTGTCCTACATCCAGTCCCTAGAGGCCTTATGAGATTTTTAACTATATCTAAGATTTGAACGGGCTCTTGGAGCCTCAGTACAACAATTGATCTACTCAGTCACTCCCCCTTACTTCTCATAAGGTTATAATCCCAACTTAAGATAAACAATCTCTTAAGTTTACAAAATAAATAAAAAATATGTTCACAAACTCTCAAATAGTATGTATGATAAACACTAAAGCTTAATAATTGTCAGGCAACAGAATGAAGATACAAAGAATGTAATAAATTCATAAGTTGTTGTTTCTCATTGTTCATTATTCTCTTTATTAATGATGAGTCTTTAAATAGTATTCACTTCCTTTGGAAGTTGTTAGAATCAAATTTGTAACCGTTAGAGTGAAGGTGTTATTGGTCTTTGGGGTAAGTGAGCATGTAATGCTTTGTAAGAAGTAAAAAGTTTATGTTTTTGTTGCCTTCATTGTTTCAACTTCTTACCCTTTCTAAACACACTCAATGTCAAGATTTTTTAGTAGTTAAAACATGAAGTGTATGACCATTAATAATCAACTCATTATAAAAGATCAAGTTCTTAATCAAGTTCAGATAGCTTTCAGAAAACATAATGTATTAATCAATTAACTAGTCGATTAATTATAATTATTTCGATAAATGATTCAATTAATGAGAATTTTCAACCATATAAATGCAATAATTTCTCAAAGATATATAATGAAGAATGTGGAGAAACATATGTATATTTCATATATGAAACAATCACACATAGCTCAAAGACATATTCAATCAGATTCAATGCAAATAGAGAAAGAGTTTTAAAATATATGAAGTTAATCGATTAACTAATCGACTAATATAAGTGAATAGAATACATAGTCGATTAATATCTCTGGAAGAAGTGAAACAGAAATATTTTCAATACAAATTAATTGAACAATTAATCTATTAATATAAATTAATCGATTAACTAATCGACTAATGGATTTAGATTTAAATTTTACAAAATGATTCTTCACTAATTAATCAAATAGTTGATAGATTAATATAAATTAATTGATTAACTAATCGGTTAATAGAGCTATCTTTGTTTAGAAGAAAAATTGTTCTCAACAGATTAATCAAATAGGCAATCGATTAATTATAATTAATCCATTAGCTAATCGATTAATTGAGTTATTTGTTCAATTCTAGAGAGTTATCCTATGACATTATTCGAATACTTAATCAATTAATGAACACTCCTTAATCGATTAACTAAGCTATTAATTGATTTTCATTTATAGCACATAACACTATCCTTACATTAATCGAATAACCAATCGATTAATTGATACTCATTAATCGATTGACTAATCGATAAAGTATCATTAATCGACTTAATAATTGATTAAGTCGATTAACTTCATCTTTTAATAACATTTAAACACATAAATGACTTGATTATTTTAAATCACTTTTGACATCGTTTGAGTGCAAAGATAAATAAATAATTTTGAATTCATTTTGACATAATCAAAACATTATTGAATATGGAATCTAACAATGTCAACACGGGTCATAAGTTAGTATGATGTAAAAATGTTTATCTAGATTGGTTGTGGTGAATGGCCCATGTAGAAAATTTTACCCTAATATTTATACTTCTCTAATTTAACCTCACTCACTTTTGCTCCTCATTTTCCTATGGTGTCTCACACTCTATCTCTGTCTCTATCATTGCATCTCTTGCTCTTTCTTTGTCACTCGACAACATCTATCTTGTCGATATAGAATGTATGTATAATAATAGCCATCAAGGTATCATTAGGAATTTTGGTAGTTGCATGATTGTAGCCTAGGAGGCATGGTATGATAAGTGGTGTAGATCTCCAACTGAATAGTTTAAAGTTAGTGAGGCTAAAATTTTGGAACTTAAATTTTGTATAGATGCTAGAGAGAAGGTTAAAGTAATCAAATAGGTTTTAAATGGATCATCATTGCAAGGAATTAAAGTTCCTGATTGGTGATAAAGTGTTCTTAAAAGTATCGCCTATGTATGAAATTTAGGAAAAAAAGGCAAGGACGCCAAAGATATATTGGTCCATTTGAAATTATGAAAATAGTGGGTATTAGAGCTAATTGTTTGGCATTGCTACTGGAATTATCCATTATTCACATAGTACTTCATGTCTCAATGGTGAGAAAATATTTGTATAACCCCTCATATGTTATTGAATTTAAAGGACTCCAAGCAAATCAAGATATAGCATACAAAGAAGTTCATGTGGCCATTATAGTTCGACAAATGAAGCCGAGGTTAGAGAATATTGCTTTTACGAAGGTGTTATGGTACAACCATTCTTAAAAAAAGATAGGAGATTGAAAGTAAGATACGAGATAAATACCCTCATTTATTTAAAAATTGAGATGAGTAAATATTTAAGTGGACCAAATTTCTTAGAAGGGAGACTCTAATGACACTAAAAAATAATAAAAAGATGGATAATTAATATTTTAGTTATTTATTGTAGATTGGCAACAAAGATGGGCTGGTAACTTGGGAGCATTGGAAGCTATTGCGTATCCTAAAGATGCTGAGTTTAAACCCTTATTTTATAAGGGTATCTACTCAAAAAAGAAGCAAGTAAAAGGTTTGTGCATAAATGACCTAAATACATGTATAGAACAATAACTTTATAAATCAATTTATTAGTTTATTATTTCACCACCATGGGCATATGACGAGTAATTAAAATGAGACATGAAGGAACATATTTTTCTAAGAAGCATGAAAGAGGAAAAGTGAAGTCATAAGGTGTAGTAGTTCCTTTAGAGGTATTAAGAACGCCTAACTTAGTTTCATTTGGCACATCTAATACCTAGAGTATTTTGTGTCATTCTTAATAAATATTCTTGTGCAAGATTTAGATTTAGAAAAAAGTTGCATGGATCCTAGTGGATATTATTGGTATGGATAAATATTCATAAAGAGGATTGTTCTTTAAATCAAGTAGTGCAAATGATGGGTTGATTTGGCCTCTTTCTTCTCCTATGACTTAGTGGCTCCATTTTCGGGAGCAATCTCTAACCATAGTTAAAGGTACTTTAGGAAAGGGATTTTTAAATCATGGTTAGGTTTACATAGATAAGATTTTCATATCATATTAGCTCAGTAAGAAACTCAAGCTTCTAATTGAAAGTCGCATGTGTAATTATAGTTTATGTTGATCATGAGATGATAAAAGAAAGGAACATGTGTAAAAGGCAAAAGGTTTGGTTTTTATTCTTTGTATTATTTTATGAAGCCATATATGTTATTGTTTAATCATTATACGAGAGGTATATTGTTTATAACTATTTTAATGTGTGATTAGCTTCTAGCTCATTGCAAATGGTTCCTTTTAATCTGTATTTGCAAAATGGTTTGGGTACTTGGTTAGTCTCTATTATCTACTGCTCTTGTAACATTTGTTAATCACTCAAATTTTGTGTTGTAACAAGTTTTTGGTTTTAAAGGATTTGGGCTTACTTGAGATGTTCACTGTCTTCCCCGGTACCCACACAAACACCCGGTCACTTTGGTGGGCTTGGGTATTCTAACACAGCAAAAAACACTGAGCTGAAGAGAAAACATAGAGGAAAATGTACAGGAAAAATGTGTGGGCTGTGTTGCTATGCAAACTAGAGTTATACACACACCGAAAACTCCTGCACGCAATCCCATATTTTTCTCCCTTAATCCCAGGGATATAGCCTAAATGTTCCCACTAAAAATTCAAACAAAAATGGAAAATTACAGATAACCTCCCAGACCTTTGGTTAATGTCACCTAAGTCCCATAATATATGTGTAACATCCTTACTTTGATACGTCTTAGAGACCATTTGATAGTATTTAGAACTACCTACATGACCTTTGAAGTCCATTAGCTAAGTCTAGAATTTTTACTCTTCACAAATTCCTATTCATATGGTATTCCAGCTTCAGTGACGAACTTAAAAAAATCATAATTAGTTATAGAAAAATAAAAATGAAGTGGTTTAAAAAGCTAAGAGAAGAAAACATCTTAAAATTTAAGGAAAAAATAAGTTCCTGACCAAATGCTTAGTCAATCAATACAATTTAATTGTCAAAGATTAATATTCATTTGGTTAAAAATCTTGGGAACATATTCTAGTCCCTGACTTTGGAAAATTCGTTCTCTTTGTACAAACATCAAAATAAGACCTTTTTGGGGTCAAAATGAAACTTGACATGTTACCTAAATGTCTGTAAAATTTCATACATTTATCTCATCATTTACTATTTTTCATTACACCTTAGGGCTAACATAGCATTATCATCCATTCATTACAATATAACTTTCTTGAACATTGAACTTTAACTAACATAACTTTCTCTAATCTTTGCTAATTAACTTGGCCTTCGAACCAATTGATGTCTTTATCTTACCCTACACAATTTGGCCTTCTAAATCCATTTACGAACTAAGAATTCCCAAATTCTAGCAACTATGCACTAATCTGGATAGAATTGTATAACTCCCATTTTTCTTTCAAAATTTCTGATTTTGATTTCAATGCTTCCAGTACTTGTTTATCTACTTTCTCCCACACAACTTTACATTTTAAAACTATTGAAAGGATCAAAATCATGAAATTCTAATCACTATTCATATGTGTGAACCGTACAGATAATACTTTCAAAAATTATAACTTTCAATTCCAACGCTTATAAGATTCAAACCCTATCTATTCCTACATAAAATCATCACATAAATTCAATAGAAGTATTAGATCATTGAAATTCCATATCCTTCTATCATGAACAATGTAGACCAAAAGGTATCTTCTATGGCAAAGTCAAGAATATCAAATTGATTCAATAACCAATTATCTAACTAGCTTGTCCAAGCATTAATCACATAGCTTTAACCTTAATTTCTTCTTTCTCCTTTCATCTAGGGTTTTGGAAAGCATATATACCCTAGGTAAAACTCAACTTTCTTTTATAAAAACCCTAAGTTCAAGCCCCCAAATTAAAGGAAAACAAGTTAGTATATATTACTTACCTTAATACCTAGCTAACTTGAACTTTGGTCCTTGAATTCTTTTGTCTTGGCTTGGTTTTTCACTTGGGTAACAACTCGCCAAGGCTCCTCTAACTTGATGCAAAGTTAAGAGAAAGGTAGGGTATTTATAGACTTAAAGGCATGGAAATGAATGGTCAATATCACTTTGTGCACTATTTGATCTATTGGCTCAAATTTGCTCTTGGATTAAACTTGCCCTAAAAGCTAAAAGGTGACATAATCCATGACATCATCAAGGGACATCTCAAAGCCACATGTGATGAAATTCCAAGGAAAAGAAGTATTTAGAAAAATTATAGTCCAATCCAATATCGGCTCAGTCTAATTTTCTAAAAAACAGATTATTTTCTAAATCTAATTTTTTTGAGATTCTATAAAATACTTTATGATCTTAAATCGAGTATCTAGATTTTTTCTACCATTGAAATTTGTGGACTGGGTCTAAACTTAATTATTGATCCTGTGGAAAATTATCAAAATACCCCTTGGTTATTCTTTATTGCATTTAATATCTCTAGGGCATTATCGTCTTTTCATACATTATAAGAGTATTCCTTGAACTTGGTCAACTATTTTGGGAACTCTACTTGACCATCTAACCTTAGTCAAATGACCAAAATGCCCTTAATTTATCTCTTTCTCAATGGTACAACACATTAGCATACTCAGTGTCATTTCTATAATTTTATATTTTTCTTGGTCTTTATTATCACTGACCCATAGGCCACATGGTTATTTAAAAATATTATTAGGCCTATAAGGTGTCATTTTAGACTTTCTACATGGTCCCCTGCCTTCATGAGCTCAAGTCTAGAGAAATACACCGAAAAACACTTATAGGGTGCTTTAGTCCACTGTAAATTTCATTATAAATTCTACATAATTCTTTTTTAAGTTATGTCAGTTTCATAAATTCTCATATTAATTAAAAGAATTCATTGCCAAATTTCATTTGATTTTGAGGTCCAGAGGATAATATACTAATTTTATTTTGCGTTAAACTGATCATAATAATTTTCTTTATTTTGCTAGTAAAATTCGGGATTGAAATCATTTTGGGCAGTTTTAGGCCCTTTTAGGCTCAACTTATCATAAATACAATTTTGCCACTAAAATTTTAAAAATAACACTTGTGGCCCTCAACTTTTTATAATTATATTTAATAGCCCAAAGCTTATGTCTACTTTTGTCATATTCTCAATTTTCTAACATGATGTATGTCATATCCCCAATTTTCTGACCTGATGTACCTGTACAGTTTATCTGTAATAGATATAAGATTCTTGGAATAAACTGTATCCGATTGCAAAAAGAAATGGAAGGATTAATAACTAAGAAAAGAAT
Source organism: Leucaena leucocephala (assembly GCA_037074615.1). Classification (NCBI taxonomy): domain Eukaryota; kingdom Viridiplantae; phylum Streptophyta; class Magnoliopsida; order Fabales; family Fabaceae; genus Leucaena; species Leucaena leucocephala. The sequence goes on along the minus strand of CM073526.1, from coordinate 9,378,443 downwards.
AGGGACCAAAATACAAATTGAAAAGTTTGAAGACAAAAAGTTGAAGTAGAAATAAAAAGAGGGACCTAAATGCAATTAATGGAAAGTTCAGGGACTAAAGTGCAATTATTCAAAAGTTAAGGGACCTAAATGTAAATATGGAAAAGTTGAGCCAAAACAGGCCAAAAATGCCCAGAATCAGATCAGACCCAAATTTTACCAGTAGATAGACAAAAATATTCCGGTCAGTTTAACGCAACACAGAATTTTGATTTGAGGTCCCGATTAATTGATATAAATTTCTGAAGTCAGAAGGAATTATTGCAGTATTTTTGAGATCTCATAATTAGATGAGACTTTATAGAAAATTCATATATTTAATGTATGAATTTATAAAATTGACAGAATCAGAAAAGGAATCCTATAGAAGCCATACGGGATTTTACAGAGAAATAAAATACCCGATAAATATGATAGGGAGAGTTGTACAGTGAATTGGGCCATAAAGGCAATATAAGCAATAAGCCCATAATAAGGCCCAAATGACACCATCATGAGCCCATTAAGGTGACTGGACAGTTATATGGGCCACAGGCCAGAGCAGTCCAGGAAAAGTGCAAAATTGCGAAAATACCCCTGGATGCCTATACTGTACTAGTGATGGATGGAGGTCATTTTGGTCATTATGGATAGGCCAAAAATGTGGGACATAGTATAAATATGATTATATAGAGTCAATATATGCCCTGAGGCAGTGTAAAGAGGTGTGAAATGATGATTTTGCCCTTAGGGTTAGTACAGCACAGGAAAGGACACTAAGAGTATTTTGGTTATTTTTTAAGGAATGGATGGCAGATAAATATTCAATAGATCATTTTCAATGATATGAGAAGCCTAAATATTGATTTCCAGGACATAATACATATCCTGGTATATTATAAAAAAATTCAGAACAGAAAACAATCCGGTTATTATGAAATGCTCCGATCGGTACTGGATTGGACTGAAATTTCTCCAGAAGGTTCTTGACATGGGCAGCACGCCACCTAACCCTCTTAGGTGTCCCATGAGCTGTCCCACATGATGTCATAATTGTTCTTTTATGAAAAAGTTAAATCCAAGATTAAATGTGAGCCTTTAGATCAAATAGTAACCAAATCAATCTTGGCCATCCATTTCAACCCAAATTTCTCTATAAATACCAACCTATTCAGATCACTTCGGCATGCATGGTGAACCATAGGGAAACTCTTGCAAAATTTCCATTCAACCAAGAAAGAAGCAACTAAAGTGAAGTAACAAGCAAGGTAATCATCTCCCTTGATCTTGAGCTTTGTTCTAGTAGGTTAGCTCATGGTTTTAAGGGGTTTCCATGCTATATTTCCCTTATGGTTACTGCTGGAAGTGCTGCTCATATGTGGTTAAAATATGAGTTTTATGTTATGGATAGTTTAGACAAGCTTAAACAAGCTAGAATCAAGTGGTATAAGCTTGTGAATTCAAGTATGTTTGGATTTAGGGTTTTGTGTTCTTGCTGGTACTGTACATGGTACTGTTCATATGATGGAATTTCATGATTTTGATGCTTCCAATTAGTTTAAAATGGAAAGTTGTGTGGGGATAAAGTAGGAGAACAAGTATTGGAAGCATTGGAATCAAAATGAGAATTTTTGGAAAACAAGAGCATGTATTTCGGTTTGTCACTGTAGCAATTGATATGTTTTGATTTTGGAAATTCTGATTTCATATTTGGATTCTACATGAAAAATTATGTGGAAATGAACCATGAGAATTTATTTTGGAAAGGTGGAAGTAGGAAACATAAATTAGAGAAAGAAAGGGAGCTAGTGAAAACCTAGTCTTGGATTTGGTTTCAAGTTGAGTTGTAACTTGATATTATGTTGTGATGGCTAGGTTTTGACATTTGTGAAGGAAGGAAAGCACTTCAAGAAGGTCTTGACCAAGATAGCTAAGAGGTAGCAAGGATACCTAACTATAACTCATGTTTGTTTAATTGTTTTGCTTGCTTGTTCATTATGGTGTTTGGTTGAGCTTGAGCTTATGTCATCATGTTATGATGAAGTATGAATGATTGCAACTCCTTGCAAGTTATGTCATGACAATATGCATGTTAGAGTTTGCTTATGTACCATTATGAAGTAGCTCCCATCTCATAATAATATGTTAAGCATACAATTATCCATGCATGATATTATAGTTTGTGTAACTTGCTATTGGGATTTCCATGAAATCTCATTCCTTCCACATGCATAACTATGTTTTAGGTGCTGGATATTTTCAAGGCAGGAGAGTAAATGTTGATGAATAAGTTGTATAATAAGCTACATGACTTACATGACATTATGGGATGATATGCTAGTATGCATGGTGTATGTTTCTCTAGTCCTGTTTTGAGGCCGTGGTGATTTGACAATGTTTTTGGCATCTAAATCAACGAGTTTTAATATGAAACTTGGCCTGATTAAATTTACGACACAGAGCTTTAAATTAACACCAAGAATGCCTCATTTGGATAAGTATCTGAATTGTTATGATTTTCGAAAGTTGGAAGTAAGATCTGGAATTGAGTAAAACGAGTGCTGAGAGGCAGTGACGTTCACACAAAGATTTCATATACCAAATGAACGAGTTTTTCTATGAAATTTTATGAGATTACAGATAACGTCTAAATATTCAAATCCATAGGTAACACAGTTTATTTGGATAAGTAACCAAAGAGAAATGAATTTTTGAAGTTAAGCAAAGAAACTGGAACTTCCAGATTTTACCAAATGAACAGTGATTTTCAAAGATTAAACTGATTTCATTGGGACAAGAAAACCTCAGTTTCATATTTTTCCCTCAATGATATGTGAAAGAGCTTTCATTATAAATTGGAACCATATTATTTCAATTTTTCTACAATTAATTATGAATTTTCAAAGTAGGGTACATGTTCTGGAATTACCAAATGAACAGTAAAAGTGAACAGTACCCCGAGAGCAAATCTTTTGGAAATGGATGTTTTCAAAGCAAATGATCATGTAATTAGTTCCAATCACTTATAATCAAGTATAATTGAGGTTAAAAGTAAGGATATGACATTTGGTATCAGAGCATAGGATTTTGGCTTAAGAAATGCTCTGAATAGATTATTTTAGACTAAAATATAAGTAAAGATTTGCATAATTGACCCTAGGTTAATTATTGCAGGATACCAATGACTGAGTCTAGAACATCAGAGACTACAGTAAACCAGGTGGACCCTAGACCCGCAATCTATAGTTCTGATAGATCAGGGTGAAACTCAGAAGAGATAGATGCTTTCATACATGATCTGGAGTTTGGTCTTCCCCCAGTGATCAATATCCGGGATTCCAGTAGTGAATCAAAATTGGGCAGGTTAGATAATTCTTCGGTGGGATCAAATGAGATGGATGAGGATGATGATGAAGAAGAGGAAATATCAGATGAGGATATACCATCAGAAGATGATAACTGGAGGAACCTAACCCAGCCCCACCCATGAATATTATACTAGAAAGAGATGCAGGTCAGATAGATGATAAAGAAATGATAGACCCTCAAGAGGAACAATCTGATGTGGGTTACTCTTATATTAGGGGTGCAACAGACCCTGTGCCTATGAAGGTCGATAAGGTAGATGTTCCTGGACCGAGTCAGGTACCTAAACCAGTTGATGTACCTGGACCCAGCCATACAGCTAATATACCTGCTCCTAGTCATGTAGCTGATATACCTGGACCTAGTCAGAGGCCAGACCCTACATATATTCCAAGTCCAAGTGGAACCAAGAAGATAGTAGTACAGCTATACCTGGGTAACCATCAGATAATTGAGTTAATCCCTGGGAAGGATATGGATGAAGAACATTTTAGGAGAGCTATGGAACTCACAAAGCAGCTATATGGGATAGGAAGCATGTTGATTAGAGATATGGATCAAGACTATAGAGTTTACAAAGATTTCATAGCAAGAGTAAGGGAGGCCTATCAGGCATATGATCTAAATACTCTTACCCTTACTGATTGGGTTAACATCATGGATGATATTTTGCCTCTTACATCAACATGGAAAGAAGGGTTAGATCAGTACTTTAAAGAGGAACCCTTTGAGGATATCCATAATTGGATCTACATGGTAGGGGAATTTATTAGGATTCATTATGAGAAAACATAGTGTAATAGCTGTATGTATGAATGTTGTTGTAATCTATGTACTTTTGACTAGTAATGACATAATACATGTATGTGTGTCTGTTATGAAGAGTTTATGTAATGATATTAAACCTGTTGTATGCTATGTTTTGAATGAAATATAAAGTATGTTAATTATAATATTCCTTTCCTATTTCCTATTACGATAGTAAAACAAAATGGTAAGAACCAGAAGAGCTAGTGCTTCGGGTGAATCCCAAAATGCTGGAGATATTAATCAGCTGATTCTAGAACGGCTGGAGCAGCAGCAGAAGCTGATAGAGGAAGTAAAAGCTGCTCAAGCAAGGAGTGAGCAGGAAAGGGATGCTGCTATAGCAGCAGCTGTAGCTGAAGCAGTGGAGAACCTCAGACACCCAGAGTCTGCAGGTATAGCTAATACAGAACTAGAGACAGTTCAACAAACAACAGAACTACCGAGACAGACAGGACAAATAGTAGATCCTACTGGTATTCAACAATGGATGACTAAGTTCTGTAAGCATAGTCCTCCAACATTTGAGGGAACATTTGATGTATAGAAAGTGGAGGATTGGATCAGCAGATTAGAGAAGATCTTTAAGGTACTAGGTTGTTCGTCTGAGAGTAAAGCACAGATGGCAATCTACCAGCTAGAAAGGGATGCGGACAGATGGTGGAAGAACACAGAGTTAGTATTGCAGGCTAGACATGTTCCTATCACATGGGAAGTGTTCCTTGAACAGTTTTATGAGAAGTATTTTCCCCAGTCTGTATGAGATGAATGAGAAGCAGAATTCCTTGTGCTAAGACAAGGAGAAAAAGAATCCTTTGACAAATACTTAGCAAAGTTCATCCGTCTTTCCCAGTATTCCACTTATCTACGACAGGTGGACGATGGAGAGGATGATCAGGGGATTGAATACTACTCTAAAAGATAAGATGACCCCTCAACAATACCATCAGTTCAATAAAGCAGTAGAGGCCTGCAGAATTATTGAGAATAGTCTGAATCACCGAATGCTGATGAGACCAGTAAATAGAGAGACTGCTGCTCCTGAGAGACCTAACCAGAATAGAAATGCAGCCAGTGATAGTGGCTATAACAAGAAGAGAAAAAGGCAGTGGCAGCAGAACCGAAAGCCTAACAGAGGGAATTACAGGGGCAACCCAAATAATAGAGACCAGAGGTCTAGAGTATGCAACAAATACGGGAAGAACCATGGAGACAGACCATGCTTGATGGGGCAGAACGTCTGTTACACATGTGGCCAGCCTGGATATTTTTCCAAAAATTGTCCCCAAATAATTAATGATCAAAGGCCACACACTCAAGGGCGAGTGTTTGCAATGACAAGGGAAGAGGCACAGAGATCACCCGAGATGATCCAAGGTATCATCTATCTCAATAATCATGCTGTGATTGCTATGTTTGATTCGGGTGTAAGTCATTCCTTTGTTTCTTATGAATGTGCTAAATATTTGGGCCTTAAAATTAGCAAGCTGCATTATGCCATATGTGTCACAACCCCTACAAATGCTAAAGTAGTTACATCAGATGTTTGCCTAAATAGTGTCATTCGATATGAATGTTGTTGCACTACTCTTGACCTAATATGCATGCCATTCCATGACATTGATGTCATAATTGGATTGAATTGGTTGTCTGCCAATAATGTAATGCTGGATTGTAAGAACAAAACTCTAGTTCTTTGTCCACAAGCCCCAAATGTGAATCCAGAAGTGAAACTGAATTTCCTGACGGAGGCTCAAGCGGATAGATGTTTACGAAAAGGATGTCAGGGATATATGGTCTTCTTTTCTGTTCAAGCAGAAGTGGAAGAAGGAATTGAAGCGATTCCAGTGGTCAAAGAATTTCCCGAAGTCTTTCCAAAGGAGATTCAAGGATTGCCTCCAGAACGAGAAGTAGAATTTGCAATCGACATCATACCTGGAGCTGGACCAGTATCCAAAGCCCCATACCGTATGGCTCCCAACGAGATGATTGAGCTAAAAAAGCAAATAGAGGAGCTATTAGAGAAGGGTTTCATCCGACCCAGTGTTTCTCCGTGGGGTACTCCAGTGCTATTCGTCAAGAAGAAGGATGGCAGTCTCAGATTGTGCATTGACTATCGGGAGTTAAATAAGATTACAGTTAAGAATAAGTACCCTCTTCCCCGAATTGATGATTTGCTAGACCAGTTGGTTGGAGCAAGCTTATTCTCTAAGATTGATCTGAGATCAGGTTATCACCAACTTAGAATCAAAGCAGATGATATTTCAAAGACTGCGTTCAGGACTCGATATGGTCATTTTGAATTTCTAGTGATGCCCTTTGGTCTGACGAATGTGCCTGCAATTTTCATGGATTACATGAATAGAATCTTCAGGCCTTATCTAGATCAGTTTGTGGTAGTCTTCATTGACGATATTTTAGTGTACTCCAAATCGGCTGCAGAGCATGAAGAGCATTTGAGGATTGTTCTTAGTATTCTGAAAGAGAAACGACTTTATGCTAAGCTTAGTAAATGCGAGTTTTGGCTTTAAGAAGTTAAATTTCTCGGTCATGTCATATCCCATGAAGGGGTAGCTGTAGATCCTAGCAAAGTTGAAGCAGTGCTAAGCTGGGAACAGCCAAGGACAGTGATGGAGATCAGAAGTTTTCTGGGCTTAGCAGGGTATTACAGAAGATTTATTAAGGACTTTTCTCGAATTGCTCTGCCGTTAACCAAGCTAACCAGAAAGAATCAGCAGTTCAAGTGGGATGAGAAGTGTGAGGCTAGTTTTCATGCATTGAAGCAGAGATTAACCACAACTCCAGTGCTGATTATTCCAGACCCGACTCATCCTTATGTAGTATATACTGATGCTAGCAAGCAAGGGTTGGGATGTGTGCTGATGCAGCAAGGACGAGTGGTAGCCTATGCTTCTCGACAGTTAAAGCCACATGAAGAGAATTATCCCACTCATGATCTGGAGCTTGCAGCGGTAGTTTATGCTCTCAAGATATGGAGGCACTACCTGTATGGAGCCACCATAGAACTGTACTGTGATCATAAAAGCCTGAAGTATCTGCAGGATCAGAAAGAATTAAACATGAGGCAATGGAGATGGATGGAATTTCTGAAGGATTATGATTTCCAGATCAAATACCATCCAGGAAAAGCTAATGTAGTGGCCGATGCCTTGAGCAGAAAGGTGGTGCAGGTTGCTAGTCTTATGATCAAAGAGCTAAAACTGATAGAAGATGTTCGAGATTGGAGTCCTTTGTATCAAATGCAGACAGCAGAAAGTTCTTATAGAGGAACGCAGATTAAAGCTTTCATAGAGGATGAGATAAAAGAAGCTCAAGAGCAAGATAGACTCGCTGAGATTTTCAAAGGTAAGCTGGAAAGAGGGGAAACTAAAAATTTTGATATGTCCCAAGATGGGTTACTACGATTTAGGGGATGACCATATATTCCCAATGCAATGGGATTGAGAGAAAAGATCTTAGAAGAGGCACATAAAAGCAAGTATACAGTACATCCAGGTATGACCAAGATGTACCATGATGTTAAAGGTTTATTTTGGTGGCTTGGATTGAAGAAAGATGTTGTAGATTATGTGTCCAAATGCTTGACATGTCAAAAGGTGAAAGTTGAGCACCAGAAGCCAGCAGGGAAATTACAACCATTAGAGATACCTGAGTGGAAATAGGACAGTATTGCCATGGATTTTGTTGAAGGATTACCCATGACTCCTACTAAGCATGATGCTATATGGGTGGTAATTGACCGATTAACAAAGTCGGCTCATTTCCTGACAATCAATAAAAAGGATTCTCTTGAGAAGCTGGCGAAACTGTATGTAAAAGAGATTATTAGACTACATGGTATTCCCAGTAGTATCATATCTGACAGAGATCCTCGATTCACGTCAAATTTTTGGCGAGCTCTACATAAAGAAATGGACACTACTCTTAGATTTAGTACAGCTTACCATCCTCAAACAGATGGTCAGTCTGAGAGAACAATCCAGACGCTTAAGGATATGCTAAGAGCATGTGTTTTAGATTTCAAATGGAGTTGGGATACCCATCTACCGTTGATAGAGTTTGCCTATAACAACAGTTATCAGGCTAGCATACAGATGGCTCCGTTTGAAGCACTTTATGGACGAAAGTGTAGATCTCCCTTGTGCTGGGTGGAGTTGAGCGAAAGGAGGATGTTTGGTCCTGATCTAGTAGACCAGACAGCAGTACAGATTGATAAGATCAGAAAAAGACTATTAACAGCTCAAAGCAGACATAAGAGTTATGCTGATGTTAGAAGGAAGCCGTTGGAGTTTGAAGAAGGAGAGCATGTATTCCTTAAGTTGACTCCAACGACAGGAGTTGGACGATCAATCAAAGTGAAGAAGCTGCATCCTAGATATATTGGGCCATTTCAGATCCTCTCAAGAGTAGGATCAGTGGCTTACAAATTAGCTCTTCCTCCACATCTCAGCAAGATTCATGATGTGTTCCATGTTTCCCAATTAAAAAAGTATGTTTCAGATCCATCACATGTGATTGAGCAGGATGATATTGCACTGCGAGATGACCTGACTTATGAAGTTGGACCAGTACAGATGTAGATAGAAAGGTCAAGCAGTTGCGAAATAAGCAGATCCATCTAGTTAAAGTGGTCTGGAAGGGATTAACAGAGAATGAAGCTACCTGGGAAGCAGAGGAAAGGATGAGAGAGATATATCCTGAACTATTTCCTTAGTATATATGTAATGTAAATTTTGAGGACGAAATTTATTTTAAGGGGGAGAGAAATGTCATATCCCCAATTTTCTGACCTGATGTACCTGTACAGTTTATCTGTAATAGATATAAGATTCTTGGAATAAACTGTATCAGATTGTAAAAAGAAATGGAAGGATTAATAACTAAGAAAAGAATAGGGACCAAAATGCAAATTGAAAAGTTTGAAGACAAAAAGTTGAAGTAGAAATAAAAAGAGGAACCTAAATGCAATTAATGGAAAGTTCAGGGACTAAAGTGCAATTATTCAAAAGTTAAGGGACCTAAATGTAAATATGGAAAAGTTGAGCCAAAACAGGCCAAAAATGCCCGAAATCAGATCAGACCCAAATTTTACCAGTAGATAGACAAAAATATTCCGGTCAGTTTAACGCAACACATAATTTTGATTTGAGGTCCCGATTAATTGATATAAATTCCTGAAGTCAGAAGGAATTATTGCAGTATTTTTGAGATCTCATAATTAGATGAGACTTTATAGAAAATTCATATATTTAATATATGAATTTATAAAATTGACAGAATCAGAAAAGGAATCCTATAGAAGCCATACGGGATTTTACAGTGAAATAAAATACCCGATAAATATGATAGGGAGAGTTGTACAGTGAATTGGGCCATAAAGGCAATATAAGCAATAAGCCCATAATAAGGCCCAAATGACACCATCATGAGCCCATTAAGGTGACTGGACAGTTATATGGGCCACAGGCCAGAGCAGTCCAGGAAAAGTGTAAAATTACGAAAATGCCCCTGGATGCCTATACTGTACTAGTGATGGATGAAGGTCACTTTGGTCATTATGGATAGGCCAAAAACATGGGACATAGTATAAATATGATTATATAGAGTCAATATATGCCCTGAGGCAGTGTAAAGAGGTGTGAAATGATGATTTTGCCCTTAGGGTTAGTACAGCACAGGAAAGGACACTAAGAGTATTTTGGTTATTTTTTAAGGAATGGATGGCAGATAAATATTCAATATATCGTTTTCAATGATATGAGAAGCCTAAATATTGATTTCCAGGACATAATACATATCCTGGTATATTATAAAAAAATTCAGAACAGAAAACAGTCCGGTTGTTGTGAAATGCTCCGATCGGTACTGGATTGGACTGGAATTTCTCCAGAAGGTTCTTGACATGGGCAGCACGCCACCTAACCCTCTTAGGTGTCCCATGAGCTGTCCCACATAATGTCATAATTGTTCTTTTATGAAAAAGTTAAATCCAAGATTAAATGTGAGCCTTTAGATCAAATAGTAACCAAATCAATCTTGGCCATCCATTTCAACCCAAATTTCTCTATAAATACCCCCTATTCAGATCACTTCGGCATGCATGGTGAACCATAGGGAAACTCTTGCAAAATTTCCATTCAACCAAGAAAGAAGCAACCAAAGTGAAGTAACAAGCAAGGTAATCATCTCCCTTGATCTTGAGCTTTGTTCTAGTAGGTTAGCTCATGGTTTTAAGGGGTTTCCATGCTATATTTCCCTTATGGTTACTGCTGGAAGTGCTGCTCATATGTGGTTAAAATATGAGTTTTATGTTATGGATAGTTTAGACAAGCTTAAACAAGCTAGAATCAAGTGGTATAAGCTTGTGAATTCAAGTATGTTAGGATTTAGGGTTTTGTGTTCTTGCTGGTACTGTACGTGGTACTGTTCATATGATGGAATTTCATGATTTTGATGCTTCCAATTAGTTTAAAATGGAAAGTTGTGTGGGGATAAAGTAGGAGAACAAGTATTGGAAGCATTGGAATCAAAATGAGAATTTTTGGAAAACAAGAGCATGTATTTCGGTTTGTCACTGTAGCAATTGATATGTTTTGATTTTGGAAATTCTGATTTCATATTTGGATTCTACATGAAAAATTATGTGGAAATGAACCATGAGAATTTATTTTGGAAAGGTGGAAGTAGGAAACATAAATTAGAGAAAGAAAGGGAGCTAGTGAAAACCTAGTCTTGGATTTGGTTTTAAGTTGAGTTGTAACTTGATATTATGTTGTGATGGCTAGGTTTTGACATTTGTGAAGGAAGGAAAGCACTTCAAGAAGGTCTTGACCAAGATAGCTAAGAGGTAGCAAGGATACCTAACTATAACTCATGTTTGTTTAATTGTTTTGCTTGCTTGTTCATTATGGTGTTTGGTTGAGCTTGAGCTTATGTCATCATGTTATGATGAAGTATGAATGATTGCAACTCCTTGCAAGTTATGTCATGACAATATGCATGTTAGAGTTTGCTTATGTACCATTATGAAGTAGCTCCCATCTCATGATAATATGTTAAGCATACAATTATCCATGCATGATATTATAGTTTGTGTAACTTGCTATTGGGATTTCCATGAAATCTCATTCCTTCCACATGCATAACTATGTTTTAGGTGCTGGATCTTTTCAAGGCAGGAGAGTAAATGTTGATGAATAAGTTGTATAATAAGCTACATGACTTACATGACATTATGGGATGATATGCTAGTATGCATGGTGTATGTTTCTCTAGTCCTGTTTTGAGGCCGTGGTGATTTGACAATGTTTTTGGCATCTAAATCAACGAGTTTTAATATGAAACTTGGCCTGATTAAATTTAAGACACAGAGCTTTAAATTAACACCAAGAACGCCTCATTTGGACAAATATCTGAATTGTTATGATTTTCGAAAGTTGGAAGTAAGATCTGGAATTGAGTAAAACGAGTGCTGAGAGGCAGTGACGTTCACACAAAGATTTCATATACCAAATGAACGCGTTTTTCTATGAACTTTTATGAGCTTACAGATAACGTCTAAATCTTCAAATCCATAGGTAACACAGTTTATTTGGGTAAGTAACCAAAGAGAAATGAATTTTTGAAGTTAAGCAAAGAAACTGGAACTTCCAGATTTTACCAAATGAACAGTGATTTTCAAAGATTAAACTGATTTCATTGGGACAAGAAAACCTCAGTTTCATATTTTTCCCTCAAAGATATGTGAAAGAGCTTTCATTATAAATTGGAACCATGTTATTTCGATTTTTCTACAATTAATTATGAATTTTCAAAGTAGGGTACATGTTCTGGAATTACCAAATGAACAGTAAAAGTGAACAGTACCCCGAGAGCAAATCTTTTAGAAATGGATGTTTTCAAAGCAAATGATCATGTAATTAGTTCCAATCACTTATAATCAAGTATAATTGAGGTTAAAAGTAAGGATATGACAATGTACCTGTATAGTTTATTTGCAATGGATATAAGATTCTTGGAATAAACTGTATCAGATTTCGAAAAGAAAGGGAAGGATTAATAACTAAGGAAAGAATAGAGACCAAAATGCAAATTGAAAAGTTTGAAGACAAAAAGTTGAAGTAGAAATAAAAGGAGGGACCTAAATGTAATTAATGAAAAGTTCAGGGACTAAAGTGCAATTATTCAAAAGTTAAGGGACCCAAATGTACATATGGAAAAGTTGAGCCAAAACAGGCCAAAAATGCTTGAAATCAGATCAGACCCAAATTTTACCAGTAGATAGATAAAAATATTCCGGTCAGTTTAACGCAACAAGGAATTTTGATTTGAGGTCCCGATTAATTGATATAAATTCCTGAACTGGGAAAGAATTATTACAGTATTTTTTAGATCTCATAATCAGATGAGACCTTATAGAAAATTTATATATTTAATATATGAATTTATAAAATTGACAGAGTAAGAAAAGGAATCCTATAGAAGCCATACGGGATTTTAAAGTGAAATAAAATAGCCGATAAATAGGATCAGGGGAGCTATAGTGTGAATTGGGCCATAAAGGCAATAAGCCCATACTGAGGCCCAAATGGCACCATAATGAGTCCATTCAGGTGACTGGACAGTTTATGTGGGCCACAGACTAGAGCAGTCTAGGAAAAGTGTAAAATTATGAAAATGCCCCTGGATGCCCATACTATACCAATAGTGGATGGAGGTCATTTTGGTCACTCTAGATAGGCTAAAAATGTGTCATATAGTATAAAGAGGATTATTTAGAGCCCATATACACCCTGAGGCAGTATAAAGAGGTGTGAAATGACGATTTTGCCTTTAGGGTTAGTAGAGTGCAGGAAATGAAACCAAGGGTATTTTGGTCATTTCCCAAGGGATAGATGGCAGATAAATACTCAGTCTAACATTTTCAATGATATGAGAAGCCTAGACATTAATTTTTAGGATAGAATATATATCCTGGTATATTATAAAAAATTAGGAACAGAACACAGTCTGGTTGTTGTGAAACTGCACTGATCGGTACCGGATTGGACTGGAATTTCTCCAGAAGGCTCCTTGCAAGGGAATCACGCCCCCTAACCCTTTTAGGTGTCCCATGAGCTGTCCCACATGATGTGATAGTTATTCTTTTTAGAAAAAGTTAAATCAAAGATTAAATGTGAGCCCTTGGATCAAATAGTAACCAAATTAATCTTGGCCATCCATTTCAACCCAAATTTTCTATAAATACCCCCTCATTTCAGACCATGTGCGGCAGCCTTGAGACCCATAGGGAAACTCTTGCAAAATTTCCATTCAACCAAGAAAGAAGCAACCAAAGTGAAGTAACAAGCAAGGTAATCATCTCCCTTGATCTTGAGTTTTGTTCTAGTAGGTTAGCTCATGGTTTAAAGGGGTTTTCATGCTATATTTCCCTTATGGTTGCTGCTAGAAGTGTTTCTCATATATGACTAAAATATGAGTTTTATGTTATGGATAGTTTAGACAAGCTTAAACAAGCTAGAATCAAGTGGTATAAGCTTAGGAATTCAAGTATGTTAGGATTTAGGGTTTTTGTGTTCTTGCTGATACTGTACATGGTACTGTTTATATGATGGAATTTCATGATTTTGATGCTTCCAATGAGTTTAAAATGGAAAATTGTGTGTGGATAAAGTAGGAGAACAAGTATTGGAAGCATTGGAATCAAAATGTGAATTTTTGAAAAAAGGGACGTCCATTTCGGTTTGGTACTGTAGCAATTGGTATGTTTTGATTTTTGAAATTCTGAATTCATATTTGGATTCTACATGAAAAATTATGTGGAAATGAACCATGAGAATTTATTTTGGAAAGGTGGAGGTAGGAAACATAAATTAGAGAAAGAAAGGGAGCTAGTGAAAACCTAGTCTTGGATTTGGTTTCAAGTTGAGTTGTAACTTGATATTATGTTGTAATGGATAGGTTTTGACATTTGTGAAGGAAGGAAAGCACTTCAAGAAGGTCTTGACAAAGATAGCTAAGAGGTAGCAAAGATACCTAACTATAACTCATGCTTGTTTAATTGTTTTGCTTGCTTGTTGATTATGGTGTTTGGTTGAGCTTGAGCTTATGTCATCATGATATGATGAAGTATGAATGATTGCAACACCTTGCAAGTTATGTCATGACAATATGCATGTTAGAGTTTGCTTATGTACTCTTATAAAGTAGCTCCCATCACATGATAACATGTTAAGCATTCAATTATTCATGCATGATATTATGGTTTGTGTAACTTGCTATTGGGATTTCCATGAAATCTCATTCCTTCCACATGCATAACTATGTTTTAGGTGCTGGATCATTTCAAGGGAAGAGAGTAAATGTTGATGAATAAGTTTGTATAATAAGTTACATGACTTACATGACTCTATGGGATGATATGCTAGTATGCATAGTATATGTTTCTGTAATCCTGTTTTGAGGCCGTGGTGATGTGACAATGTTTATGACGTGTAAATCAAGGGGTTTTAGACTGAAACTTGGCATGATTAAATTTAAGATACATATATTTAAATGAACACCAAGAACGCCTCATTTGGATAAGTATCCGAATTGTTATGATTTTCCAAAGTTGGAAGTAAGATCTAGAATTGAGATAACATGAGTGCTGAGAGGCAGTGATGTTCATGCAACGATTTTATTTATCAAATGAATGAGTTTTTCTATGAAATTTTATGAGCTTAAATATAACTTCTAGATATTCAAATCCATAGGCAACACAGTTCATTTGGATAAGTAACCAAAGAGAGATGAATTTTTGAAGTTAAGCAAAGAAACTGGAACTTCCAGATTTTACCAAATGAACAGTGATTTTTAATGATTAAACTGATTTCATTGGGACAAGAAAACCTCAGTTTCATATTTTTTCCCTAAAAGATATGTGAAAGAGCTTTCATTAGAAATTTGAACCATATTATTTCAATTTTTCTACAATTAATTATGAATTTTTGAAGTAGGGTACATGTTCTGGAATTACCAAAGGAATAGTAAAAGTGAACAGTACCCGAGAGTAAATCTTTTGGAAATGGATGTTTTCAAAGTAAATGATCATGTAATTGGTTCCAATCACTTCTAATAAAGTATAATTGAGGTTAAAAGTAAGGATGTGACATTTTGGTATCAGAGCGTAGGATTCTGGCTTAAGAAATGCTCTGAATAGATTAGTTTAGTGATACATAAGTGAACCTATGAATGTACTTATGACAGTGAGGCTATAGTATGTGTGTATGTTATGAAAGTAATGCTGTTGAACTTGATGTATGCTGTATTGTGAATGAAATATGAATTATGTTAATTATAGTATTCCTTTCCTATTTCCTATTACGATAGTAAAACAAAGTGGTAAGAACAAGAAGAGCTAGTTCTTTGGGTGAACCCCAAAATGCCGGAGACATTAACCAGTTGATTCTAGAACAACTGGAACAGCAGCAGATGCTGATAGAGAAAGTAAGAGCTACTCAAGCAAAGAGTGAATAGGAAAGGGATGTTGCTATAGCGGCGGCTGTAGCAGAAGTGGTAGAGGAGCTACGGCAACCAGAATCTATTGGTACAACTAATATAGAACCAGAGATAGTTCAAAAGACAACATAACAGCCAAGACAGACAGGACAGACAATAGATCCTACTGGTATTCAACAGTGGATGGCTAAGTTCTGTAAGCATAGTCCTCCAACGTTCGAGGGAACATTTGATGTATAGAAAGCGGAGGATTGGATCAGCAGACTGGAGAAGATCTTTAAGGTATTGGGTTGTCTGTCTGAGAGTAAAGCACAGATGGCAATCTACCAGTTAGAGAGAGATGCTGACAGATGGTGAAAGAACACAGAGCTAGTATTGCAGGCTAGACACATTCCTATCACATGGGAAGTGTTCCTTGAACAGTTTTATGAGAAGTATTTTCCCCAGTCAGTACGGGATGAACGAGAAGCAGAATTCCTTGTGCTGAGACAGGAAGAAAAAGAATCCTTTGACGAATATTTAGCAAAGTTCATCCGTCTTTCCCAGTATTCCACTTACCCACGACAGGTGGATGATGAGTGGTGGATGACGGAGAGGATGATCAGGGGATTGAATACTACTCTGAAGGATAAGATGATCCCCCAACAATATCATCAGTTTAATAAAGCAATAGAGGCCTGTAGAATTATTGAGAATAGCCTGAATCACCGGATACTAATGAAACTGGTGAGCAGAGAGACAGCTGCTCCTGAGAGACCTAACCAGAATAGAAATACAGCCAGTGGCAGTAGCTATAACAAGAAAAGGAAAAGGCAATGGCAGCAGAACTGAAAACCTAGCAGAGGGAATTATAGGGGCAACACAAATAATAGAGATCAGAGGTCTAGAGTATGTGGCAAATATGGGAAGAACCATAGAGACAGACCATGCTTGATGGGGCAGAATGTCTGTTACACATGTGGGAAGCCTGGACATTTCTCCAGGAGTTATCCTCAAGCAGCTGATGATCAAAGGCCGCACACTCAAAGGAGAGTGTTTGCAATGACAAGGGAAGAGGCATAGAGATCACCCGAGATGATCCAAGGTATCATCTATCTCAATAATCATGTTGTGATTGCTATGTTTGATTCAGGTGCAACTCATTCCTTTGTTTCTTATGAATGTGCTAAACGTTTGTGCCTTATAATTAGTAAGCTACATTATGCCATATGTGTCACGACCCCTACAAATGCTAAAGTAGTTACATCAGATGTCTGCCTAAATAGTGTCATTCGATATGAATGTTGTTGCACTACTCTTGACCTAATATGCATGCCATTCCATGAGATTGATGTCATAATTAGATTAAATTGGTTGTCTGCCAATAATTTAATGCTGGATTGTAAGAACAAAACTCTAGTTCTTTGTCCACAAGCCCTAAATGTGAATCCAGAAGTGAAACTGAATTTCCTGACGGAGGCTCAAGCAGATAGATGTTTACGAAAAGGATGTTAGGGATATATGGTCTTCTTTTCTATCCAAGCAGAAGTAGAAGAAGGAATTAAAGCGATTCCAGTGGTCAAAGAATTTCTTGAAGTCTTTCCAAAGGAGATTCAGGGATTGCCTCCAGAACGAGAAGTGGAGTTTGCAATTGATATCGTACCTAGAGCTAGACCAATATCTAAAGCCCTATACCATATGGTGTTGGAAAATGTGCCCTAGGGGCCAATCATTATCTTATAAACATTATTGATTTATCAGTTTATCAATTGTGTTATCATATTATTCGCATGTTTACTGTGATGACCATCCTTGGATAATTCATGATCTTATCCTAAATATCCCTGGTCGATCATCTGTGTGGGAGTAGAGATGAAATAAGACCAGTATGACTTTGAAGATATATAGAGATATAAATTAAAGTCATAGGCACATGTAAGAGTACAAGGTGTTGGACCGACCCGCTATGAGAGAGTTGCATGGGTTACGTCATAAGCTTATCTCATATATAAACCATGTCACTATGCCCTTTAACCTGAGATCATCATGGATTCCTACATAACAAATGCTCAGCTTTGACCTAGTCAAAAGTCACTTTTGACTGAGTGATCATAAAGACTATGTTCGGGCTTAGTGGTTTTTCATGCGGAGGAATATGAGTGGTCAAGATGGAATTTGTCCCTCACATTTGTAGAGAGATATTACTTGGCCCCTCGATGAGTGAGTCTGAGAAATGTATGGCCATACTGTAATGGAAAGGTAGTTCCATTTCTATAGTCAGACTACTCAGGGATCGAGAAAGTAACGATCAGGAATAGGAGGATGACATTATCCATGCCTCATCCATGACTAAAATATCGCATGACAGAAGGGACATGATATGGTTGTATAAAAGGTTACATCGTTTATCGATCCTCATATGATTTGGGTAGTTGTTATATCTTGCTAGAGACCGCTTATGACTTGTGGGCCAGTATAGCAAATGGCCCACTGCCAACTTCATATGGGCCTACAGGGTCACACACAAAATAGCCCAACACGAGCTATGATGTCCAGATTCATTGAATCTAAGACGTGTCTAGATTCAATGAATGATCCAGGGTTGATGTATATATTTATTTATATTTATATTCATATATATATAAATTTGTACATATATTATATATAAGGGATATATAGGATTTAATTTATAAGGATAAATTAAATCTCTATCACGTTTGAATTTGAAATTCAAATTGATAGGATATCTCATATAAGAGATATTTACAAGATTTAATTTATAAGGATAAATTAAATCTCTATCACGTTTGAATTTGAAATTCAAATTGATAGGATATCTCATATAAGAGATATTTATAAGATTTAATTTATCAGGATAAATTAAATCTCTATCACGTTTGAATTTAAAATTCAAATTGATAGGATATCTCAAATTTAATTTATGAGAATAAATCAAATATAGTCCAATCTTATCTTTATTTAAATTAAATAAATAGGTGAATTAAATCTGTGGGACGGATTTAATATAAACATTATTTATTTAATTAGTTTCTTATCAAATTATATAATATGTGATATTATATTAATTTTGGAATTAATATAGATTAATTCCAAGATCCAATTCGGTTGAGGAAAATGCAGAGCATCCTATATATCTGATTTTAGGAGCTACGTTTTTGACACACAACACAAAAGGCCGAACGGAATCTGTAAAAGGTTTGCAGATAAGAAACTGCTAAAGTATAAACGGAGAGGACAAATTCTTGAGAGAGCCTTGGAGGGACAGGAGACGCTAGCACGTCGTTCGTGGTTGGAATGCTATTCGTGTGGATACCAGTAGAGGAAGCCGACCTGAGGTATCGACTTCTTGCGGTCAGAAAGAGAGCACGAGCTGCGGAGAGAAGCTGTGGACATCTTCTTGCTATCAGAAAGAGATCACCAGTCGCGGAGAGAAGATGTGGAAGTCACTGAGGAATGCCAAGGGTAATGCTTCTTTCTACTTGACTTAAACACATACGGTAGATCCTGGCAAGGAATGGAAAAAAAAATTTTAAATTAATTTCCGCTGCGTGTCTTCCAATTCCTTACATATGGCTCCTAAGGAGATGATTGAGCTAAAGAAGCAAATAGAGGAGTTATTAGATAAGGGTTTCATCCGACCCAGTGTTTCTCCGTGGGGTGCTCTAGTGGTATTCGTCAAGAAGAATAATGGCAGTGTCAGATTGTGTATTGACTATCAAGAGTTGAATAAGATTACTGTTAAGAATAAGTACCCTCTTCCCCGAATTGATGATTTGCTAGACCAGTTGGTTGGAGCAAGCTTATTCTCTAAGATTGATCTAAGATCAGGTTACCACCAACTCAGAATCAAAGCAGATGATATTTCAAAAACACTCGCTATGGACATTTTGAATTCTTAATGATGCCCTTTGGTCTGACGAATGCGCCTGCGATTTTTATGGATTACATGAATAGAATCTTCAGGCCTTATCTAGATCAGTTTGTGGTAGTTTTCATTGATGATATCCTGGTGTACTCTAAATCTGCTCTAGAGGATTAAGAGCATTTGCGGATTGTTCTTAGCACTCTTAAAGAGAAATGACTTTATGCTAAGCTTAGTAAATATGAGTTTTGGCTGCAAGAAGTCAAATTTCTCAGTCATGTCATATCCCATGAAGGGGTAGCTGTAGATCCTAGCAAAGTTGAAGCAGTGCTAAGCTAGGAACAGCCAAGGATAGTGCCAGAGATCAGAAGTTTTCTGGTCTTAGCAGGGTATTACAGAAGATTTATTAAGGACTTTTCTCAAATTGCTCTACCTTTAACTAAGTTGACCAGAAAGAATCAGCAGTTCAAGTGGGATGAGAAGTGTGAGGCCAGTTTTCATGAACTAAAGCAGAGATTAACCACGACTCCCATGCTAATTATTCCAGACCCAACTCAGACTTGTGTAGTCTACACTGATGCTAGCAAGCAGGGGTTGGGATGTGTGTTGATGCAGCAGGGACGAGTGGTAGCCTATGCTTTTTGACAGTTAAAGCTACATAAAGAGAATTATCCCACTCATGATCTGGAGCTTGTAGTGGTAGCTTATGCTCTCAAGATATGGAGGTACTACTTGTACGGAGCCACCATAGAACTGTACTGTGATCATAAAAGCCTGAAGTATCTACAAGATCAGAAAGAATTAAACATGAGGCAATGGAGATGGATGGAGTTTATGAAGGATTATGATTTCCAGATCAAATACCATCCAGGAAAAGCTAATGTAGTGGCCGATGCCTTGAGCAGAAAGGTGGTGCAGGTTGCTAGTCTCATGATCAAAGAGTTAAAACTGATAGAAGATGTTCGAGATTGGAGTCCTTTGTATCAAATGCAAAGAGCAGAAAGTTCTTATGGAGTAACGCAGATTAAAGCTTTCATAGAGGATGAGATAAAAGAAGCTTAGGAGCAAGATAGACTCGCTGAGATTTTCAAAGGTAAGCTGGAAAGAGGGGAAACTAAAAATTTTGATATGTCCCAAGATGGGTTGCTACGATTTAGAGGACGACTATATATTCCCAATGCAATGGGATTAAGAGAAAAGATCCTAGAGGAGGCACGTAAAGCAAGTATACAGTACATCCAGGTATAACCAAGATGTATCATGATGTGAAGAGTTTATTTTGGTGGCCTGAATTGAAGAAAGATGTTGTAAATTATGTGTCCAAATGTTTAACATGTCAAAAGGTGAAAGTTGAGCATCAGAAGCCAGCAGGGAAATTACAACCATTAGAGATACCCGAGTGGAAATGGGACAGTATTGCCATGGATTTTGTTGAAGGACTGCCCATGACTCCTACTAAGCATGATGCTATATGGGTGGTAATTGACCGATTAAAGAAGTCGGCTCATTTCCTAGCAATCAATAAAAAGGACTCTCTAGAGAAGCTGGCGAAACTCTATGTAAAAGAGATTATTAGACTACATGGTATTCCCAGTAGTATCATTTCTGACAGAGATCCTCGGTTTACATCAAACTTTTGGCGTGCTTTACATAAATAAATGGACACTACTCTCAGATTTAGTATGGCTTACCATCCTTAAACAGATGGTCAATCTGAGAGAACGACCCAGACGCTCAAGGATATGTTGAGAGCTTGTGTCTTGGATTTCAAAGGGAGTTGGGATGTCCATCTGCCGTTGATAGAATTTGCCTATAAGAATAGTTATCAGACTAGCATTCAGATGGCTCCATTTGAAGCGCTGTATGGACAGAAGTGTAGATCTCCCTTATGCTGGGTGGAGTTGAGCAAAAGGAGGATGTTTGGTCCTGATATTGTAGACCAGACAGCAGTACAAATTGATAAGATCAGAAAAAGGCTATTAACAGCTCAAAGCAGACAAAAGAGTTATGCTGATGTTAAAAGGAAGCCGTTGGAGTTTGAAGAAGGAGAGCATGTATTCCTTAAGTTGACTCTGATGACAGGAGCTGGACGATCGATCAAAGTGAAGAAGCTGCACCCTAGATACATTGGGTCATTTCAGATCCTTTCAAGAGTAGGATCAGTGGCTTCTAGGTTAGCTCTTCCTCCACATCTCCGCAAGATCCATGATGTTTTCCATATTTCCCAGTTAAAGAAGTATGTTCCAGATCCATCACATGTGATTGAGTAGGATGATATTGCACTGCGAGATGACCTGACCTATAAAGTCAGACCAGTGCAGATTGTAGATAGAAAGGTCAATTAGTTGTAAAATAAGCAGATCCCTCTAATTATGGTGGTCTGGAAGGGATTAACAGAGAGTGAAGCTACCTGGGAAGCAGAGGAAAGGATGAGAGAAATATACCCTGAACTATTTTCTTAATGTATATGTAATGTAAATTTTGAGGACAAAATTTATTTGAAGGGGGAGAGAAATGTCATATTCCCAATTTTCTAACCTGATGTACCTGTACAGTTTATTTGCAATGGATATAAGATTCTTGGAATAAATTGTATCAGATTGCGAAAAGAAAGGGAAGGATTAATAACTAAGGAAAGAATAGGGACCAAAATGCAAATTGAAAAGTTTGAAGACAAAAAGTGGAAGTAGAAATAAAAATAGGGACCTAAATGCAATTAATGAAAAGTTCAGGGACTAAAGTGCAATTATTCAAAAGTTAAGGGACCTAAATTTAAATATGGAAAAGTTGAGCCAAAACAGGCCAAAAATTCCCAGAATCAGATCGAACCCAAATTTTACCAGTAGATAGCAAAAATATTCAGGTCAGTTTAACGCAACACAGAATTTTGATTTGAGGTCCCGATTAATTGATATAAATTCCTAAACTCAGAAGGAATTATTACAATATTTTTCAGATCTCATAATCAGATGAGACCTTATAGAAAATTTATATATTTAATATATAAATTTATAAAATTGACAGAGTCAGAAAAGGAATCATGTAGAAGCCATACGGGATTTTACAGTGAAATAAAATACCCGATAAATAGGATCGGGGAAGCTATAGTGTGAATTGGGCCATAAAGGCAATAAGCCCATACTGAGGTCCAAATGGCGTCATCATGAGCCCATTAAGGTGACTGGACAGTTTATGTGGGCCAGAGACCAGAGCAGTCTAGGAAAAGTGTGAAATTACGAAAATGTCCCTGGATGCCCATATTGTACCAGTAGTAGATGGAGGTCATTTTGGTCACTCTAGACAGGCTAAAAACGTGTCACATAGTATAAAGAGGATTATTTAAAGCCCATATACACCCTGAGGCAGTATAAATAGGTGTGAAATAACGATTTTGCCCTTAAGGTTAGTACAATGCAGGAAATGACATCAAGGGTATTTTGGTCATTTCCCAAGGGATGAATGGCAGATAAATACTCATTCTAACATTATCAATGATATGAGAAGCCTAGACTTCAATTTCTAGGATAGAATACATATCCTGGTATATTATAAAAAATTAGGAACAGAACACAGTCTGGTTGTTGTGAAACTGCACTGATCAGTACCGGATTGGACTGGAATTTCTCCAGAAGGCTCCTTGCAAGGGCATCACGCCCCCTAACCCTCTTAGGTGTCCCATGAGCTGTCCCACATGATGTGATAGTTATTCTTTTTAGAAAAAGTTAAATCAAAGATTAAATGTGAGCCCTTGGATCAAATAGTAACCAAATTAATATTGGCCATCCATTTCAACCCAAATTTTCTATAAATACCCCCTCATTTCAGACCATGTGCGAAAGCCTTGAGACCCATAGGGAAACTCTTGCAAAATTTCCATTCAACCAAGAAAGAAGCAACCAAAGTGAAGTAACAAGCAAGGTAATCATCTCCCTTGATCTTGAGCTTTGTTCTAGTAGGTTAGCTCATGGTTTAAAGGGGTTTTCATGCTATATTTCCCTTATGGTTGCTGCTAGAAGTGTTGCTCATATATGACTAAAATATGAGTTTTATGTTATGGATAGTTTAGACAAGCTTAAACAAGCTAGAATCAAGTGGTATAAGCTTGGGAATTCAAGTATGTTTGGATTTAGGGTTTTGTGTTCTTGCTGGTACTGTACATGGTACTGTTCATATGGTGGAATTTCATGATTTTGATGCTTCCAATGAGTTTAAAATGGAAAATTGTGTGGGGATAAAGTAGGAGAACAAGTATTGGAAGCATTGGAATCAAAATGTGAATTTTTGGAAAAAGAGACGTCCATTTCGGTTTGGTACTGTAACAATTGGTATGTTTTGATTTTTGAAATTCTGATTTCATATTTGGATTCTACATGAAAAATTATGTGGAAATGAACCATGAGAATTTATTTTGGAAAGGTGGAGGTAGGAAACATAAATTAGAGAAAGAAAGGGAGTTAGTGAAAACCTAGTCTTGGATTTGGTTTCAAGTTGAGTTGTAACTTAATATTATGTTGTAATGGCTAGGTTTTGACATTTGTGAAGGAAGGAAAGCACTTAAAGAATATCTTGACCAAGATAGCTAAGAGGTAGCAAGGATACCTAACTATAACTCATGCTTGTTTAATTGTTTTGCTTGCTTGTTGATTATGGTGTTTGGTTGAGCTTGAGCTTATGTCATCATGATATGATGAAGTATGAATGATTGCAACTCCTTGCAAGTTATGTCATGACAATATGCATGTTAGAGTTTTCTTATGTACTCTTATAAAGTAGCTCCCATCACATGATAACATGTTAAGCATTCAATTATTCATGCATGATATTATGGTTTGTGTAACTTGCTATTGGGATTTTCATGAAATCTCATTCCTTCCACATGCATAACTATGTTTTAGGTGCTGGATCATTTCAAGGGAAGAGAGTAAATGTTGATGAATAAGTTTGTATAATAAGTTACATGACTTACATGACACTATGGGATGATATGCTAGTATGCATAGTGTATGTTTCTATAATCCTATTTTGAGGCCGTGGTGATGTGACAATGTTTATGACGTGTAAATCAAGGATTTTTAGACTGAAACTTGGCATGATTAAATTTAAGATACAGATATTTAAATGAACACCAAGAATTCCTCATTTGGATAAGTATCCGAATTGTTATGATTTTCCAAAGTTGGAAGTAAGATCTAGAATTGAGATAAAATGAGTGCTGAGAGGCAGTGATGTTCATGCAACGATTTCATATATCAAATGAACGAGTTTTTCTATGAAATTTTATGAGCTTAAACATAACATCTATTTATTCAAATCCATAGGTAACACAGTTCATTTGGATAAGTAACCAAAGAGAAATGAATTTTTGAAATTAAGCAAAGAAACTGGAACTTCCAGATTTTACCAAATGAACAGTGATTTTCAACGATTAAACTGATTTCATTGGGACAAGAAAACCTCAGTTTCATATTTTTTTCCTCAAATATATGTGAAAGATATTTCATTAGAAATTAGAACCATATTATTTCTATTTTTCTACAATTAATTATGAATTTTTGAAGTAGGGTACATGTTCTGGAATTACCAAAGGAACAGTAAAAGTGAACAGTACCCGAGAGTAAATCTTTTGAAAATGGATGTTTTCAAAGTAAATGATCATGTAATTGGTTCCAATCACTTCTAATAAAGTATAATTGAGGTTAAAAGTAAGGATGTGACAACTTTCATTTTTCCCATGGAAATTTTAGAATTTTCAATTTAGTCCCTCCCTTTCTTTAAAATGACTATTATGCCTTTAGGGACTTTTATTATTTACAATTTAGTCCATGTACTTCCATTATTTGTAGTTTAGTCCCTAAACATCATCTATATACTTCTGGGACTAGTTCTCATAGGTCTTGGTAGCTTACCTATTTCAGGCTATATACTAGACTTCCAGGCCTAAAACTTTGTCTAACATTATCTTTCTTTTTATTTATCGTCATAATCATTTCCAAACCTTTTTCCTCTATTAGTCTTATACAGATAATGAAAATTAGGATGTGACATTTCTACCTGTTTAAAAAATAAATTTTGTCCTCTAAATTTACTTAGTACCTTAGTCAACTATCATAGATATATCTTCTATCTATATTTTTTCTGCTCCATGACTAAGGATTTGGGTATCTATCTCTTATCTTATCAGTTGATGAAGTGTCCTCTTCATCTGTAGAAGCTTCATATCTTTTGTTGTCATTACTCTTCTTCTTTTTTTGCCAACTTCATTAGAGTTTACTTCATTCTATTACTTGTTTACTTGCTATGCATCTATTCATCTATAGACAACTCACTAAGGGAGCCTTTCTATTTGTTTACAAAGCTAGCTATAAAGCCACTTCATATTATACTTCTTGATACATATTTCTCATAACATATCTCATGACATACTTTTCATGTCGTATTATGACATATTTGGCTAAATATGGCTATATCATGGTCTATCTTGCCTTGTCATAACGTATTATGAGCTAGCATAAGTTAAACATTCCCTTTAACTTATAACTTTGCTAGCTTTTAAGAAATCTCTTCTAAATAATTCTTTTCAAATCCATTTCATTTGGACTTGACATAAGGGTTCTAGTCTCTTACTGTTCATAACATTTTCTATCTTTTCATAGCTCTTTCTATCATTTTACATAACTATGTGCATATATGCCAAACTTCTGTGGCATTTTCCCCTTTTTCTATCACTTCCCAGGGGGCCACGCATTATTAGGCTACTATTGCCTGAGCACACTTAATTGAAAAGTGTAGATATAAATCTGAAGCACTAGTACTACTAGGCTCCAATCCTAGTACTTTATTATCTTAGACCCTTCTTATATTATCTCTCTTGGGTCTATATGGCCTTCTAGTCTCTTTATCTTTATTTAGAAGATATATTTGTCTCTGATTCTTATTATCTTTAATCTCATCTTAGGGATTTTTCTGTCCTTACTTGACCATTTGTCATATCTTATAAAATATTCTCATAAATCTTTGGTACTCAGGGTTAATAACTTTAACTTTGATCACTTAGTTGCTATTACGGGTACAAAGATTCTGAGTTCAGTCCCTAATAGTAATAAGGCTATCTAAAATTAATATCATGAGTTATCATGTCATGATAGAACATGACCTATGGTCATAACTAAAGAACACCGAGCTGTCAGGTCATGACGAGCAAATGGAGATTGCCGTGACTAAAGTTTACAGAGAGTATGAGTCACGACTAGCCAATATAACTAGAATGCATAGAGGCCTAATGACAAGAATGAAGATGCTAACCTCACTGAAGCTTATCAATTAGAGGTTAACACAGTATACAGGCAAGCCAAACAGTACGAGGCACTGAGATACAGAAAAATAGTTTAAGAAGATGTTCAGAAATAGATCTTCCATGTGACCATCAGGAGTAGATCTATATTACGAAAGAATATGTTCAGTAGTCTTTACTGAACAGAATAATAATAATAAGTTAGAATGAGACTTGCCTAAGAATGAGCCTACTATGTGGCTTAAGGTTAAAGACGTGATGGCTAACGGATATAAAGTTTATGTTCTCATAACAAAGGGATACCATCACAAAGATACAGTAACTTAGCAGACCTGGGGTACAGTACCCTAGAGAACAAAAGTAATAGTACTAGATGGTGAATAAGATCCAAGTGACTTAAATTAGACAGGATCTTTTACCATCTCAAAGTACATATTCGAAAGCATATTTGATTAGCAGAAGCATTACATTAGCCCAAAAAATAAAATTTTAAAACTTACTTATCAGGTACTGTTCACTTGATAATTTCTAGATTTACAGTCCAACTTTAAAAATTCATAACTAATTGTAGAAAAATTGTATGGAGGTGATCCAAACTTATAATTGAAGATAATTCATATATATTTAAGGGGAAAATATAAATCTAGACATTTACCTTTCTAGTTAATACAGTTAAATCGTTACTTTTTATTGTTCATATGGCAAATTATGGAAATTCCAGATTCTGTCTATTAATTTTAGAAATTCATTTCTCTTGATATACACATCCAAATGAGGTGTATTACATATGAATATAAATATCTAGATGTGTACTACATGCTTATAAAATTTTGTGGATTAATTCCTTCATTTGCTAGGTTAAACGGAAGCCACAACAAAACTGCTTCAGGAATTACGTTTTTACCATTTTAGTTTCCTTTCTTTCACTTTCAATAATTGTTCTAGCATGCATAAACCATTTCTTTTGCCTTTCATGCATTCATATACATCATGGGGTTATCCCATAATTCTTTCATACATTTTCTTTACATATAATGGATAATACATAACAATACAGAAAATCTAACATAGATGCATGCCATCACCTATTTACTATTCCTCTTCTATTCCTTAGCTCATGTACCAAACATGATTCTTGCATCTTGAATAACCTATTAGGGTTGGTTATGGGAGGGTGAGATTCTAGGGAATCTCAGTAGTAAATATTACCACTTAAATATGCAAGATGGATGTTAATGTCATTATGCTACATACTTTTGCATAAAAGTGCATGGCCATGGAAAACATGTTATTAACAATACATTCAACATCATTTACCATGTCACAACATCATTCAACTATCATATACATGTCAACACATAAGCATGCCACATCAAGCACATAAAGAGGTAAGTCCACTACCTTGCACTTAAGCTTTTCTCTTAATCTTTTGCACTTGCTCCCTAGCTTTTCAACCATGAAGCCTTTTGGTCAATCACTTCCCAACCATCTTCTTAGATGTTTCAAGGTCCTAAACACATTCATATTCATCACATAATTCATTAGGACCATGAAGTCTAACAATGTTCAAGATTAACCTTGATAAACTCTTTACTAACATAACTTTCTCTAATCTTTACTAATTACCTTGGCCCTTAAACCAATTGATGTCTTGACTTTACCCTACACAATTTCACCTTTTGAATCCATTTATGAGCTTAGAATCATGAAATTCTAGCTCCTATGCACTGTTCTATATAGAATTACATAACACCTTTTTTTCTTTAAAAAATTCCTATCTTGATTCTAATGCTTCCCATACTTGTTTCTCCACTTTATCCTAAGCAACTTTTCATCTGATTATGAGGTCCAAAAAATACTATAATAATTTTTCCTAACTTCAAGAATTTATATCAATTAATCGGGTCCTCAAATCAAAATTATGTGTTGCGTTAAACTGATCAGAATAAATTTTTTTACTTACTGGTAAAATTTGTGACTAATTTGGTTCTAGGCATTTTTAGGCCTTTTCTTGCTCAACTTTCTCATAATTTCATTTTTGCCCCTGAACTTTTGATAAGTTACATTTAAATCCTTAACTTTTGGTAATTACACCTTTTAGCCTAACTTTTTTCTCTACCTTTAGTTTTGGCCTTAAACCTTTTCTAAATTTCATTTAGATCCTTGAACTTTTAAAAATTACACTTTAGGCCCTCAACTTTTCATAATTACACTTAATGGCCTAAACCTTTTCTATTTTCGTTTTTCACTATAGAACCTTTAAACTTTTTATTTTAGTCCCTCATCTTTATACCTTTGTTTAATCATTGCTTTTCCTTTCTATTCATCATCATAATCCTTTCTAATCCTCTTTCCTCTATTAGTATTATATAGATAGGGAAAAATTAGGATATGACAATACTAGACTTGTGAGTAGTGTCCATTTCTTTCATATCAAACTCTCTTGAATATTACTATATTCTGGAGTTTTCATCAACTACTTATCATACTCTTTAGTGGATATCTCTTATTACTTATCTGAGTATCTAGCAGAGTTTCTTAACATCCATAAAGCTTCATCTCTCATTTTCGTATCATCATACTTCTTTTTCTTATAAATGCTATCATCCTTCTAATTGCTCTTAAACATGTTTAACAATTTAGCACAGTACAAAGAGAGGACTTATGTACTTATTCTTTCTTTGCTTTATTTATGAGTAGAAACTCATACTCCAACATGTATAATGCCTAGCCAACATATTGCAAGTATGTGTACCTGCTTATGATGCGTAGCTCAAACATTGGAGCTTAAGCATTTATTCCCTTATTATGCACAGATCTAACATCCTCAACTTTATCATATTCTCATAAATGCAACATAGTGCTTGGCATTTAATACAAGAAGTGTAAGTTCTTAGTTACTATTATCTTGTTATCATTTTATCTAATCATTTTATCCCTCATAGAGGGAGCCTCTCTATCTATTTACAAAGTTAGCCATAAAGCCACTTCATATTATACTTCTCAATACATGTTGCTCATTATGTACCACATTACATGTTTATTATAGTGTATCTCACTACATAATTCTCACACCATATCATGGTGTATCTAACTGTATCATGACATATCTTGCCTTATCATGACGTATCCTGAGATACCATTTGTCTTACATTCTCTTTAACTTATAATTTTGTTAGTTTTTTAGAAAA
Source organism: Leucaena leucocephala (assembly GCA_037074615.1). Taxonomy (NCBI): domain Eukaryota; kingdom Viridiplantae; phylum Streptophyta; class Magnoliopsida; order Fabales; family Fabaceae; genus Leucaena; species Leucaena leucocephala. The sequence goes on along the minus strand of CM073526.1, from coordinate 9,348,391 downwards.
AATTTATGAGGAGATTTTCTAACTTCCTCTTGACATAAAACTGTAATCTGAATCTTTCATTTCAAATCCACTCTATTTGGACTTGAGTATAAAGAAACACCTACAGAATATTCTACTATAGACATTCTTGATTGATCCCCTATGCTATCATCTGAACTCTCTTCACTATCTGAAGGAGGATCAAAGTCTAAATATACATCATCTTCATAAATAATTACTTGCTGGGGATCTCCCTTATTAACTTATGACTCTGACTTAACTTTATAAAATCCCATATCTACTCCTCCAATGCTAGCTTAAATAAGCAATGCTAATTATTCCAATAAATACGCTAACCTTAACATAATGTTAATTCTTAAGTTTAGGGTCTAAAAATTATCCTATCTGATGCCAGAAACTTTTGCTCTAATACTAAAATGTAACATGCTTACTTCTGTATGTCTTAGGGACAATTTGGTAGCATTTAGTACCACTTACATGACCTTTGAAGTCTATTAGCTAAATATGAAATTCTTACTCTTGACGAATTAGCGTTCTTATGGTATTCCAGATTCAGTGATGAACTTCAAAAATCTTAATTAATTCTGGAAAAATTGAAATGAAGTGTTTTAAAAAGCTATGTGAAGATAACATATTGAAATATAAGTAAAAAATAAGTTCCTGACCAAGTACTTGTCAATCAATACAATTTAATAGTAAAATATTACTGTTAATTTGGTCAAAAATCCTGCGAACAAATTCTGGTCCCAAATTTGGAAATTTTGTTCTCTTTGTACAGATATCAAAATAAGCAATTCTTAGAGTCAAAATGAAGCTTTACATGTTAATTAAATGTGTATAAAATTTTATACATTTATCCTGTCATTTACTATTTTTTATTACATCATGAACACTACTGCCCAAACTGGTCATATAATATTATTACGTAGAACAATTCATCATATATCATTTATATTATCTAATTCCTAACTTCTCTTCATACTTCTTTGTCCTCTTTCATCATTCTTGAACTTGTTGGATTTTGGATTACATGGATGGTGTGAGATTTTTGGAAAAATCTCAATAGCAAATGGTACTAAACAGTGTATGAATTAATATAAATACTTGTGCTTGCTTGTGAAAGTGTTAAAATTTTGTAATGTGCATGATTACATGTAACATATAAAATACAATTGGCCAAAATAATCATAGAAATAGAGCTTCAATCATAAACACATATGCCACACAATTCAACATAGCCATAGCACAACCAAGCATAACATCCAATACATACAAGTTTAGGATAGTTTACTACCTCACATGCTTGACTTTCCTTTACTTTATTTTTCCTCTTTCTTCTTACTTATCCTTAATGTGTGGCTGCCTTCTTTTGAGTACACCAATCAAATCCTAACATAGCATTATCATCCATTCATTACAATCTAACTTTCTTGAACATTACACTTACTTTGACTAACATAACTTTCTCTAATCTTTGCTAATTAACTTTGCCTTTAAACTAATTGATATATTGACCTTAACGTACACAATTTTGACTTTTATACTCAAAATTTCCGAATTGCAGCAACTATGCACTATTCTATACAGAATTGCATAACTCCCCTTTTTCTTTCAAAAATTCTAATTTTGATTTAAATACTTCCAATACTTGTTTCTCTACTTTATCTCACACAAATTTTCATTTTAAAACCATTGGAAGGATCAAAATCATGAAATTCCAATCACTATTCATATGTGTGAACATTATAGAGAAGACTTCCAAAAATTACAACTTTTAATTCAAATGCTTTTAAGGTTCAAAATTTATCCTTTCCTACACAAAATCATCATATAAATTCAATGGAAGCATTAGATCATTAAAATTCCATAACCTTCTATAATGAACAATTCAGACCGAAAGGTCTCTTCTATTGTAAAGTCAAGACTATCAACTTGATTCAATAACTAATCATCTAACTAGCTTGTTTAAGCATTAATCACATAGCTCCAATGGCATAGAAGAATATCAACTTGATTCACATGGATAGCACCTCCCAAAGGCTCATCTAACTTGACACAAAGTGAAGTGAAAGGGAGGGTATTTGTAAATCTAAAGTTAGAATGGCCAAGATTACTTTAGGCATTATTTGATCTAATGGCTCAAATTTGCTCTTGGATTAAACTTTCCTTAGAAGCCAAAAGGTGACATCATCAAGGGACACCTGAAAGCCACATGTGATGAAATTCCAAGGGGAATAAGCATCTGGAAAAATTCTAGTCCAATCTGGTACCGACTCAATTCAATTTCCCAAAAACCAGACTGTTTTCTAAATCAATTTTTCTGAGATTCTATAATATGCTTTCTAATCTTGAATACAATATATTGATTCTTCCTAACATTTACATTCTTAGATGGGGTCTAAACTTAATTACTGATCCCTTGACAAATTATCAAAATACCCCTTGGTTCTTCTTTATTGACTTTAATATCTAAAGGGCATTATCGTCTTTTCACACATCATTAGAGTATTCTTTAAACTCTCCTTGATTATATAACCTTAGTCAAATAAGCAAAATGTCCTTAATCTATCTCATTCTCAATGGCACAATATACTAGCATACTCAGTGGTATTTTCATAATTTTATATTTTATTGTGTCTTTATTAATACTAGCCCACATACTTATCTAAAAATATTATTGGGTATATAAGGGACTATTTTAGGTCTTCTACATGATCCCTGTGTCATATCCCAAATTTTCTTACCTAATGTAACTGTACAATTTATATGAATTGGACATAAGATTCTTGGAATAAACTATATTAGATTGAGGTAGGAAAGAAAGGAGTAAATAACTAAGGAAAGTTTAGGGACCTAAACACAAATTAGAAAAGGTTGAAGGAAAAAGTTAAAGTAGAAACAAAAATTAGGCTAAAAGTGGTAATTATCAAAAGTTTAAGGACCTAAATGTAATTATGAGGAAGTTGAACTGAAAAAGACTCAAAAATTCCAAGAATTAGATTAGACCCAAATTTTTCCAATAGATAGACAAAAATATTCCAGTCAGTTTAACACCACACAGAATTTTGATTTGAGGTCTCGATTAATTGATATAAATTCCTAAAGTCAAAATAAATTATTATAGTATTTTTTAGACTTCAGAATCAAATAAAACCTTATAATAAATTCCTATATTTAATATAAGAATTTATAAAACTGATAGAGACAAAAAAGGATTCCTGTAGAATTCTTACGGGAATTTATGGTAGAATAAAATACCCGATAAATATGGTAAGAAGATATTCATTGGGATTTGTGCAATAAAGGCAATGAGACCATACAAAGGCCCAAATGGTACCACCATAAGCCCAATAACATGACTGGACAGATAGGTGGGCAAGAGTCTAGAGCAATTCAGGAAAAGTGCCAAATTATGAAAATGCCCGTGGATGACTAGATTATACCAGTGAGCGATAGAGGGCATTTTGGTCATTCTAAATAGGCTAGAAATGTCCCATATAGTATAAATATTATTAGTTAGAGCTAGTATATGCCCTGAGGAAGTATAAAGAGGGGTAAAATGCCAATTATGCCGTTAGCGTTAATATAGTGCAAGAAAGGACACTAAGGGTATTTTGGTCATTTTCCAAGGGATGGATGGCAGATAAATACTCAGTCTAACATTGTCAATGGTATGAGGAACCTAGAAACTAATTTATAGGACATAATACATATCCTGGAATATTATAAAAATTAGGAATAGAAAATAGTATGGTTTTTGTAAAACTACTCCGCCTGGTATCAAACTGAACTAGAATTTTTCCTATCAGTATATTTTACTTTTTCTAGCCACACATTGCCTTAAATGATGTCATGCATGGCATCAAAAGGCATGGCTTCTAGGGCAAGTTTGTTCAAGAATGAATATGGACCATTAGATCAAATAGTAACCAAATCAATCTTGGCCATCAATTTCTACCCAAATTTATCTATAAATACCCCCTCATTTCAGACCTCATTCGACATCTCTTAGAACCATAGGAAATTTTTTGTAAAATTTCCATTCAACCAAGAAAGAAGCAATTAACTTGAAGCAATAAGCAAGGTAATCATCTCCCTTGATCTTGAGCTTTATTCTAGCAAGCTATCTCTTGATTTTAAAGGGCTTTTGTGCCATCTTTTCCTCGCTACAAAGTGCTGTCCATATATGGTTAGAATATGAGTTTTATGTTATGGATAGTTTAGATAAGCTTAAACAAGCTAGAATCAAGTGGTATAAGCTTGGAAATTTAAGTATGTTTGGAATTAGGGTTTCGTGTTCTTACTGATACTGCGTGTGACACTATTCATATGATGAAATTTCATGATTTTGATGCTTTCAATGAGTTTAAAATGGGAAATTGTGTGGGGATAAAGTAGGAGAACAAGTATTGGAAGTATTGGAATCAAAATGTGAATTTTGGAAAATAAAAGCATTCACTTTGGTCAAGAGCAAGGGGTTTTGATGTGTTTTGATTTTGAAAATTCTGGTTTCATATTTTGATTCTAAATGAAAAATTATGTGGGAATGAACTATGAAAATTTATTTTGGAAAGATGGAAGTACGAAACCTAAAATAGAGAAAGAATGGAAGTTAGTGAAAACCTAGTCTTGGATTTGTTTTCAAGTTGAGTTGTAACTTGGTATTACTTTGTAATGGCTAAATTTTGACATTTGTGAATGAAGGAAATCATCTCAAGAAGACCTTGACAAGGATAGTTAAGAGGTAGCAAGAATACCTAACTATAGTTTCATGTTTGCTTAATTTTTGTTTGCTTGTTGATTATGATGTTTGGTTGAGCATGAGATTGTGTCATCATGTTGATGATGAAGTATGAATTATTGCAATTCCTTGCAAGTTATGTCATGACAATATGCATCTTAGAGTTTTCTTATGTACCATTATGGAGTAGCTCCCATCTCATGATAACATGTTAAGCATCCAATTAATCACGCATGATATTATGGTTTGTGTAACTTGCTATTAGGATTTTCATGAAATATCATTCTTTCCATATGCATAACCATGTTATAGGTGCTGGAACTTCACAAGGAAAAAGGTTAAACATAGATGGTTGAACTTGTATAACCAATTACATGAGTTACATGTCACTATGAAAGGATATGATGGATGTAAGATGTATGATTATGTAATTATGTCTAAGGCCATGATGGTGAGATGATGGTTATGATGCCTTAATAAATAAGTTTGAACTTGAAATTTTTCATGATTATAGTTAAGATATAAAGCTTTAAATGGACACCAAGAACGTCTCATATGGTTAAGAATTCGATTTGTTATGATTTTTCTAATTTGGAGTTAAAATATGGAATAGAGATAAAGTAGGCAACTGGAGGTAGTAACGTTCCAAAATTAATTTCGTATAGTAAATGAATGAGTTTTCCATGAAATTTTTTGAACTTAAAGAAAACATCTAGATCTTTAAATCTATAGGTAACACAGTTCATTTGGACAAGTAATGAAAGATAAATGAATTTTTGATGTTAAGGCAAAGAAAGTGGAACGTTCAGATTTTACCAAATGAACAGTATTTTTCAACAAATAAATTGATTTGATTGGGACAATGGAACCTCAGTTTTACATTCTTCATTCAAATGTTTGAAATAGCTTTCATTAGAAATTGGAACCAACCTATTTCAATTTTTCTACCTTTAATTATGAATTTTCAAAGTTAGGTACATGTTTTAGAATTACCAAATGAATAGTAACGTAAAAAGTACCAAGAGCAAATCTTTTGAAAATGAATATTTCTAAGGAAAAAGACTATATAATTGGTTCCAATTACTTTCAAATGAGTGTAATTGAGGTTGAAGTTAAGGATGTGATATTTCTGCCTTTATGGGCTCAACACCCAATAAATTACCCTAAAAAGCACTATCTGTTGTTTTAATCTACTGTAAATTTTATTATAAAGTATACATAACTCTTTTTTGAGGTCCATTAGTTTCATAAATTCTCATATTAATTATAAGAATTTACAGCAAAATTTTATCTGATTCTGAGGTCCAGAGGAAACTGTACTAATTTTGCATTTCTCTAGAAATTCATATCAATTTATCAGGATTTTAAATCAAAATTATGTGTAGTGTTAAACTGATCAGAATAAGTTTCTCTATTTACTAGTAAAATTCAGGCTAAAATGATTCCTAGCAATTTTAGGCCTTTTCTAAAATATCCTTACTTTCGTACATCTTATGGACCATTAAGTAGCATTTATAACCACTTACAAGACCTTGGAAGTCCATTAACTAAATCTGGAATTTTACTCTTCTCGAGTTACTATTTATATGGTATTCCAGATTCAGCAACGAACTTCAAAAAATCTTATTTAATTCTAGAAAAATTAAAATTAAGTGGTTCAAAAAGCTACATGGAGATAACATTTTGAACTTTAAGAAAAAAACAATCTCCAAACCAAATACTTAGTCAATTAATATAGTTTAATCATCAAATTTACTGTTCATTTGATCAAAAATTCTGGAAATAAATTATGGTCCCTTAATTTGGAAAATTTGTTCTCTTGGTACAAACATCAAAATAAGGTGTTATTGGTGTCAAAATGAAGCTTACCATGTTAAATAAATATCTGTAAAATGTCATACATTTATCTCACCATTTACTATTTTTCATTACATCATGAGCATTGTGGCTCAAACATGTCATATATCATCATTACTTGCAACAATTTATACATTCATCATATAACATTTACATTATCCAATCCCTAACTTCTCTCCATGTTTCTTCATCCTCTTTCATTATTAATAAACCTGTGGGATTGGGATTACATGGAAGGGTGAGATTTCTGGGGAAATATCAATAGCAAACGGTACTAAACAATGCATGCCTTAATGTAAATACTTGTGCTTGCTTGTAAATGTGTTAACATTGTATAATGTGCATGATTCCAAGTGACATATAAAATAAAATTGGCCAAAGTAATCATAGAAATAGAGATTCAATCATAAACACATATGCAAAACAATTCAACCAAGCCATAGCACAACCAATCATAATATTGAATACATACAAGTTTAGGATAAGTTTACTACCTCACTTGCTTGATTTCTTTCACTTTAACCTTGCCTCTTTCTTCTTCCTTCTCTTTGATGTGTGGCTTCCTCCTTAGAGTCCACAATCAAATCCTAACATCACATAATCATTCATCCATTATAACCTAACTTTCTCTTGAATATTGAGCTCATTTAACTACATTAACTTTCCTTAATCTTAACTAATGGACTTGGCCTTTGAATCAATTGATGTCTTGACTTTACCATACACAATTTCATCTTCTGAATCCATTTTTGAGCTTAGAATCATAAAATTCTAGCCCCTAAACACTGTTCTGGACAGATTGGAAAAATATTCATAATTCCTCCAAAAATTCTCATTTTGATTCCAATGCTTCCCATACTTGTTCCTCTACTTTATCCCACACAACTTTTCATTTTAAAACTATTAGAAACATCAAAATTATGAAATTTCAATCACTATTCATACGAGTGAACAATACAAAGAAGAAATTCAAAAACTACAACTTGGAATTCCAAAGATTCCAAGGTTCAAAACCTATCCAATCCTACACAAAATCATCATATGAATTCAATGGAAGCATTATATCATTGAAATTCCATCTCTTTCTATCATGAACTATTCAGACCAACATGGTTCAACCATGACAAAGTCAATTATATCAACTTGATTCAACAACCAATCACCTAACTAGCTTGTTTAACCTTCAATCACACATCTCTGACTTTAATTTCTTCTCCCTCCTTTCATCTAAGATTTTGGACATCATATACACCTTAGAGAAAGCTCAACTTTTTTCCATGAACGCGCTAAGTTCAAGCTCCTAAGTTAAAGAAAAATAAGCTAGGATTGATTGCTTACCTTTAATCTTTAGCTTACTTTAACTTTGGACCTTGGATTCTTCTTTGTTTTGGCTTGAGTTTTCATTTTGCAAGAGGTTCCCCAAGGGTTCTCCTTCATGGTTTTGAGCAGAAAATAGTGGGGGTATTTATAGAAAATCTCATGGAAAATGAATGGCGAAGATCACTTTGTGCACTATTTAATTTAATGGCTCATAATTGCTCTTACATCAAACTTGCCCACTAGACCAATTTGAGATAAGATATCATGACAAAAATCATCTCTTCCCCTTGTCTTGGATGCCATGTGTGAGGTCTTGTGAGTCCCACCATGTGAAAACCCTAACTCTTACTTTATTCCTTTTTCTTTTCTTTTTCAAAAATTCAAAAATTATTTAGTATTGGATTTGGGCTCCAAGAAAACTTGTGGGACTTATTGGGCTACCCTAGGACAAAATATTGGCCTGCCCTAGGCCTTCCTTGTGTCCAATAGCTAATTAGCACAATTTTTAAGGCACTTTCCTGATACTAATATCCTTAAATTATCCGAATTTTGAAATAAATGCTAGACATCTCTTTTAATAGTTTTAACACTTTTAGAAATTTAATCTAATATAAAATAAATCCCTTTCAAAGTCTCATAATTTTTTGAGAACCAGAGGTCCAAGTAAAATTTCTCTATATTTCCTCAAGACCCTTTATCGGTGTTCGATTTCACTTTAATTTCTCAAAAGGCATTATCGTCTTTTCACACATTATCAGAGTATTCTCTGACTATGGTCAACTATTCTGGGAACTCTCTTTAACTGTCTAACCTTGGTCAAATGACCAAAATACTCTTCATTTATCTCCGGCTCATTGACACAACATAGTGGCATTTTCATAATGTTACATTTTTTTTGGTCTTTATTAGCCCTAGCCCACGTACTTATCTAAAAATATTATTGGGCCTATAAGACACTGTTTTGGGCCTTCTACATGGTCCACTGCCTTCATGGGCTTAACTTTCGATAAATTCCCCTGAAATATATTTATCGGGGGTTTTAATCTACTGTAAATTCTATAATAAATTTTACCAAACTCCTTTTTGAGCTCTGTAGTTTCATAAATTCTCATATTAATTATAAGAATTTACTACCAAATTTCATCTGATTATGAGGTCCAAAGGATACTATATTAATTTCCCTTTCTTCAAAAATTAATATAAATTTTTTAGGACCTCAAATCAAAATTCTGTGTTGTGTCAAAATGATCAGAATAATTTTCTCTATTTATTGGAAAAAGTTGGGACTAATCTAATTCTAGGCAATTTTTGGCTCAACTTTCAATAATTACCATTTTGCCCTTGAACTTTTAAAAATTAAACTTTAGGCCCTCAACTTTTCATAATTATACTTAATGGCCCAAAGCTTTTATCTACTTTTATTTTCCACCATGGAACATTTAAAATTTTTATTTTAGTCCCTCTCTTTCCTCAAGACTTGTCTAACCTTTCTCATTCCTTCTTATCATCGTCACAATCCTTTCCAAATCTCTTCCCTCTATCAGTATTATACAGATAGGGAACAAATAGAATATGATATTTTTTAGCTCAACTTTATATAATTTCCATTTTGCCCCTAAACTTTTAAAAATTACACTTTATGCTGTCAACTTTTTATAATTACATTTAATGGCCTAAAGCTTATATCTACTTTCATTTTTCACCATGGAAATTCTAGACTTTTTAGTTTAGTCCCTCTTTTTCTTCAAAATGACCATTATCCTCTAGGGACTTTCACTATTGATAATTTAGTCCTTGTACTTTTATTATTTATAGTTTAGTCTTTAAACACCATCTATATATTTCTAGGACTTCTGCTCAACATGGCTCAGTAGCCTAACTATTTTAGGCTATATATTGGGCTTCTAAGCCTAAACCTTTGTCTAACATTATCTTTCTTTTTATTTATTGTGACAATCCTTTCTAAACCTCTTTCCTCTATCAGTCTTATACATATAGGAAAAATTAGATGTGGCAATATGGACTTGGGCCTACTCTACCAAAGGTGGATCAGAGCTCAAATTCTAATATCTCCCATTCACACATGGTGGATTGGATACTATGGTCTTAGTCTCTTTCTTTTCTTTCTTTCATGATAAATACTTTGCCATGTCAATGTGAGCATAAGTGTGGATCTTACAAGCAGGTCACATGATTATGGATGAGAAGTCCTTATATCTTGATTGAATTTATCAGATCTAGATCTGAATAAACTAGAAAATTAGAGTAATGATTATGATAAAGCTGAATGAAGAACAAGAGCCTTATTACGTGGTTGTTAGTACCATCATCGGTGGTGGCTAAGAAGGAAGAAAAGGCCTTATTATATGGTTGTCGCCATAAAAGAAGTAGCCTCTTTAGTTAACAATAAGGCTAGTAATTCAGATGATGACAACACTATCAATCGGATAAAGAAGGAGGGGAAGAAATGGTAAAATGAGTGTAGTAGAGATAGTAGAGGGTCATCAGAGAAGGAGAATGAGAGAAAGGGAAGGGGAGGCTGACTCTAAGGAAGAAGAAGGAGAAGATGACGAGGAAGAGAAACACAGACGAGGGAGGAAGTGATTTGGATGATGAGTTTATAGGATGGTAAGGTGGATGTGGTATGAGTGCAAATCAATTAGAAGTCATCACTTTTAAATTGGTTTTTTAAAAAATTATTGTTAAAAAGTCCTCTTTTATTATTTTATTGATCAACTCGAGTTTCCTAAAATGAAAGTTATTTATGAAATATAACTTCCGTGAAGTAAGGAAGTAATAAGTGTTTTTTCTAGTAGTGTATGGCCAATTTAATCCCTCTCAAATTAGTAGCTGACTCATATTACCTTTCTCGTTAGCCCAGTGTCAACACTTATGACAACAAAATATCATAAAGGACATGCCATAATCACTAGCATATGTATGTATACTATATGTAATCTTCCTTTCGCCCATATATCATTTTGATATGAACAATCGTTTTCCTAGCATAATTCTTTAGATTGTATCTATCATGATCGTAGGATATATGCTAAAGTAGGATTCGTTGAAACATACCTCAATAATATTGTCAAAGTCAAAGGACACTAATGAAAGGATTGTTCCTTCTTGGGATCCTAGGACTCACACAGCAATGAAATAAGGATATTTCACTTGCTTCCCTTTTGTAGTTCTTCTAGCACATGAGTATAAACCACATGCTTAGTTCTTATTTCACTTGTTGTTTTGGATTTATCATTAACACTATAGAGACTTAAGTCTAGGAACTCTCATTATCTATTTCATATCCTAATTTTTCTATATATATATATATAAGACTGATAGAGGAAAGAGGTTTAGAAGGGATTGTGACAATAATCAGAAGAAAAGATAATGATTAGATAAGGTTTAAGTTATAGAAAGGAAGGAAAATGAAAGGTTATAAAGAAAAGGACTAAATTGCAATGATGGAAAGTATTAAGGAAGGTAGAAAATGAAAGGACCAAAGTGAAAAGCTTAAAACGTTCAAAGGGTAAAAGTATAATTATAGAAAGTTGAGCCAAAAAAGGCCCAAAATTGCCCAAAAATATTTCAATCCCAAATATTTCTAGTAAAAAGAGGCCAAAATTTAGGCCAAGCATATCTCTCATAATTCTAATTTAATGCTCCGATAAATTGATATTAATTTCTAAAGTCTAAAAATTAGTACAACCCCTTTTGGATATAAGAATCATATGAAATTTTACAAAAAATTCTTATAATTAATATAAGAATATATGACACTGAAAAATGTTAAGAAAGAGTCTTGTATAATTAATTATAAAATTTAAGGTGAAATCGGACATCCGATAAAGGATTTAAAGAAATGTATGGAATGCTTATAAGAAATTCTAAGTCCAAAAAATCATGAGACTTTATAGGAAATTCATTTAAATTATAATGAATTTCTAAACATTTTACAACGCTTAAAAGAAGATTATAAAATTTATCTAAAAAATCAAGGTGGTTTAAGGTGCCCTATAAAGGAAATACCTTGGGATGTGTGCCAAACTAATTGTTTGGGCCTAAACTAACCCAAAGTGGCATCAAGAAAGAGCCCAAGATGTCAAAGAATGTATCATATGACCAAATGAATTTCTAGGATATTTTATGGATTTTTAAAATAGAAAAAGGAAAGAAAAATCAAGAGATAATGCAAGGTAGCATGTGAGGTGTCCTTGATAGGACCCACACCATGTGTAAAAGTGCCATTTGGAAGCAAAATAAAAAAACAAGAGTTTTAACACATGTGGAATCATATTAAATTAATGAAATAATTAAGTAAAGTATAATTAAAGGATCATTAATCAAAGAATCAACCAATGAGATGAGAGTTTAAGGCATTATAATAATTCGTTCAAGAAGGGGTAAAATAGTTCCTTGAGCCTTGAAAATTGCTATAAATATCCCCCTTATCTTTACAATTTCATGTACCTAGAGGACATTTGGGGAAACTATGTCAAAATGAAGAGAGAACTTAAAATAAGATCAAAGAGGATCCACCCAAGCAAGTACCTAAGGTAAGCATTCCTTCCTAGTTATTTATATGAATTTTGGAAGGATAAAACCTAAGTTTTAATGGTTGAAAGTTGAGTTATTTCCTTGGAAACCTTGCTGCACAAAACTGTGCAATAAAAAGGAAGAAAAAAAATGAAGTTAGAACTATGTAGAAGGCATCTTGATAAGCTAGTTTAGATGGTTAGTTATGGAATTAGATTAAAATTCTTGACTTTGTTGTTTAAGGGAACTATTAACCTAAGTGCAAAATTGGACTGCAGAGTATGAATTTCAGTGATCTAATGCTTCCATTGAATTCAAATGATGTTTTTGTGTGCGATTAAATAAGATTGAAACTTTGGAAGTATTGGAATTGAAAAATGGAATTTTAAAACCCTTTATATTACTGTTCATATGCATGAATAGTGATATGAATTTCATGATTTTGATGCTTCCAATAGTTTTAAAATGAAAAAATTGTATGCGATAAAGTAGATAAACAAGTATTGGTAGCATTGGAATCAAAATGATAAATTTTGAAACAAAATGCACTCTTTTCATATCTATACAATAGGATGTGAAGGAGCTGAAATTTTGTAATTCTAAGCCCATACATGAATTTAGAAGGCAAAATTGTGTAGGGAAAAGTTAAGACACAAGTTTTTTGAAAGGATAAGATAATTGGCCATAAATAAAGAAAGTTAGGGGTTAGTTAACCAAGTTCAATGTTTTTAAATATTGATTGAAATGAGATTGTGATACATGTATGAATATGAAATGTTTAGGATTTGATTTGTGTGTTCAAGAAGACAACCTCACATCAAGGAAAGATGACAAAGAAGAGGATAAATGAAAGTAAAGCATCAAGGTAGTGAACTTACATACTTGTATGCTTATGTTGCTTGCATGTTCTATGTGATAGTTGCTTACTTTAATCATGTGAAGCATGTATGATTAAGTGATGCTCTGTTTCTTTTTATGCTATAGCCAAATATTATAATTATGGAAACATGGAAGCATGTAAAGTTATCACTATGCAAGCATGATCAATAAGTGCACACATAATAACATTAAGCATGTAGTTGCATACATTGTATGGTATCCGTTTGCTATTAAGATTTTTCCTAAAATCTCATCCCTATTTCCATTCCCAAATAATAGAACCTTCAAGAACAAGAGGTGAATGATACTTGATGATGATGTTGGCTATTTATATGAACATGCAATATATGAATTTTGTAATGTATGTATATGTATGTAAAGTTAGTTGTTGGAATTTGTCACTATGAATAGTAATTCGTGATAAGGTTGTGCTATTTAAGTTGTAATTAAAAATTGTAAACAATGGAATAAATGCACTAGATTTTACCATCATTTAGTTAATATGGCAAGCTTCATTTTGACACTAAGAATGCTTTATTTCAATGTCTATACAAAGAGAACAAAAATTTCAAAATAATACAAATTGTTTTCTAGAATAGTTGACCAAATGAATAGTGATATTTGATGCTAGGCCTATACTAATAGACTGAGCATTTGGTCTAATAATTATTTTTCCCTTAAAATTCATCATGTTAGATTTGAGTAGCTTTTTGAATAACTTTATGTCAATTTTTCTAGTATTAATCTTAATTTTTTGAAATTCGTCATCAAATCTAGAAATACCAAATAAACAATACCCATAGACTTGGAAATTCCATATTTAAATAATGAACTTCAATGGTTGTTTAAGTGGTTCTAAATGCTACCGAATAGTCCCTAAGATGTATAAAAGTAAGGTGTTACATTTCTAGTATCACTTCGTGTTTAAGTGGTTTTAAATGCTACTGAATGGTCCCTAAGATGTACTAAGTAGTTAATGTTATGTTAAGATTTGGGTACTTAGTGGGAAAGTCAATATCACTTAAGTATGAATCTTAAGTGAACCAAGAATATCCCCTCCCTAAATGATTGGTTCACTACTTGGAGTAAGATTTAGACAATGAACATTTGGAAGAGAATGTTTTGGGAAAGGTATGTTCAAGTCGAGATAGAAAGGTGTTTAGATCGAGACTCATTTTCATAGAGAAGTTAAGTCATGACGAGTTAAGTCATAGGACAAGACTAATATGCATAGAGGAGTTCTAGTGCGATGAGGAGAGGCTCTTGTCCATGACGAAAGAACACAGAATAATTTGGGAGTGACATATCAAGTGAATAAGACGCCATGATATAACATAAAGGATGTTAGTCACAATGACCTAGTATGGTAGACGCGACTAAAAGTGACAGTGACCCTTATATAGGTATATTGCATTATACCCTAGCCTTGCAACCTTACAAGATAATCTTAAAGGATGTAGTTATAGTAGACTAGTTTTAGTCAGCCAATACCTTAGAGGGTTTCATGTTTCTTAACACGATGTGGCTGACTAAGTGGAATAGCAACTAGGGACTAGTTTCATCTGCTAATAGAGATAGGAGCTTACAAGTCCAAGGTCAGAGAAGTTAACTAGTGGAAGATCAAGAAAGCTATAATACAAGAGTTAGTTCAAGATAAAGCTAGGGGAACAAAACAAAATCGTCCCATAAACCTAAAATTCCTAGGAACAGAGACCATACATTACAGTAATGATGAGAACAGAGGTATCCACCTCGCCAAAGTTCATCAGCTAGAGGCTAGGCATGAGGTATATATGAGCTAGATAGTATGATGCATGGAGAAACTAAAGACCATTTCATAGGAATATTCAGAAGTATAATTCTCTATATGAAGACTAGGAAGGAACCACATTCTGGTAAATAATAGATTGGGACTATAGACAGACAGAAGCAGTTAAGAAATAGAAGAGTATCTAGTATAGAAGAGAAGTTTATGATTCTTAGAAAGAGAAAGGTAGCCAGAGTTAAAGATAAAGAAACTCCCCTATTTAAGAAAGAGTAATGATCAAGAGCCATATAAAGTAGTTAAGGATTGAGTTTGTACCATAGCAAGAGGATAATGTGGCAACCTAAGCTAAATGAGTAAATATCGCCTTGTAAAGGCTAAGGCAGTGAAATAAAGTAGTTATTTCACATTCCTGAATGAATGAACAAGATCTAGAAGATAATATGATAGAGAAAACATAGACATAGACAAAGTAGATAGACACCCTTTAGGGATTAGAGTTTATGTCAGGATAGAAAGATAAAAACAAAACCTGAGATAGGATTTGAATCAGAAAATACCCAGGGTGACAGATAGTCTTAGTAAGGGGAAAGTAATTTATAGTACGATTGGGGTTACTCAGGTATTTCTACAGGTTTATGAATATAATACTTAGGGCTATTTCTTAGGTAGGGTTACAACAAGTATCAAGAGGGTGTTAGTGTTATAACTCTATCAAAAGAAATTTTATACAATAAGAACATCATACAAAAGTAAAGAGGTTACTTTTAGATCACTCTTCATATAAGAGTTAGATATGAAACAGATAGCTCTCTGATAGAGATATATTAATTTGAATCCACATGATCCTAAAATGCTTCATGGGAATTTAGGAATTATGCAACATAGGATCATACCCATCATGTAAACTCATTTCATGCTCATTTCTAGTTTCTTCAACAGCATAATCAATGGCATTTACCCCTACAAAAGCATAATTATCAAAAGGATATTTCATTGCTTCGTTCGAATTAAAAGTGACCACATGTCCTCCAACCTCCATTGTAATAGAACTATGCTTTATACTAATGATTGTCTTGGAAGTTTAAAGGAAAAGTCTGCTAATGATCAAAGTGCTCTCATTCACTAGCTCACTGGACATGTCCAGAACATAGAAATCAGTTGGGAACACTAAATCATTAAGTTGCACTAAAATATCCTTAAGAATTCCCTTAAGATATCTAATTGATCTATCAGCTAATTGTAGCATCAAACTTCTGTCTCTAAGATTATTAATACCTAAGGCTAAGTATACCGCCTAAGGCATTACATTAATGGCAACCCCTAGATCTAATAATGATCCCTTAATATGAACTTTGCCTATAGTGCATGGGATTGTGTAAGATCCTGGGTCTTGGCACTTAACCAGTAGTTCAGCCTTAAAAAGTGATGACACATTAGCACTCACCTGAATTCTCTCAATAGGCCTAAAATTTTTCTTATCATCACACAATTCTTTCAAAAATTTAGCATACTTAGGGTTTCTTTTGAGGAGTTCAACTATAGAAATGCTTATCTCTAACTTATTGAAGAGATGCATCTTTTGTAAATTCAGAATTAATCTTTTTATTTCTAGCAAAATAAGCTTTAGGAAAAGAAAGATCCTTTATACTTACCTCCTTACTTGTATGCATAGAGACTCCTTGCTTGCATGACTCCACCTTCTCCTCTTCTTGTTTCTCTTTGCATGCTTGACTTGGTATTATCACTTCCTCTTCTTACTTCTCTTGTATATCCTCTTATGCTTGTGAGTCCTCCTTTTGGGTTGCTTTCTTAATCATAAGCTAATGTTCTTTCTTACTTTATGATTTCCCAATCTTCATCTATTACAATGGTGTATTTTTAGCTTTAAGGTATTTAATGTCCTTCTTTGGTGCATAATCTTCCTTAAAGTTAACTTCTCTCCTACTTCTGATTGATATAGCATTCAAGCCCCCCGGATTAATGACAATATTTGAAGGTACACTGTCACTGCTTTTTGTTTAGATATCATTCACTGTATTGGAAACTTGAGTTAAATGACTTGTAATATCAACATTCTTAGAACTTAACTCCTCAAGTTTCCTGTGTACATCTGCGTTATCCATATGCATACTTTAAAGAATTGAAGCTATTAAGGCGAATTGACCATCATTCTCTTTGAGCTTATTGTCTATATTGGTCATTCTACTGTCTATGTTATTTATCTGTGCAGCCATAATCTTCAACAATTGAGAAGTCTCATCTAGTCTTGATGCTGCTAAGGCATTAGGGTGAGTTAGAACCATAAACCTTGTATTACCTTGATAGTTGCTTGATAAAGCACCACCTCCTTGGAATTAGTTTAGCCTATTTTCCCACTTCCCTACCTAAAATTTGGGTGGTCTCTCCAACCAGGGTTATTGTGTTAGAATATGGATTTCCATTCTGGTATTGATTATCTCTCCCTTGATATATTCTTGCTATGACTTAATATTGTCTGTCACATGTACTTGTAGCATGCATCATTGAACTGCATGACTCACATCCTGTAACTAATGCTTGTGAGGTCCCCACTACATGAACTTGCTTTATGGAATATAGCTCTCTTTCAATTACATTCACCCTTTTTTCCATTTAGTTTCTTAAAGATTTTATTTCTACTACATCAGCCTTTGTCATGTTGTGATATGAACATCGAGCCAACAAGTTGATAAATCTTTTCCAATATTCCTGTAATGACTCTCCATCATGTTGCAGAATGTTTATAATTTCCTTCTTCATCTGAGTTGTATTAGAGGTCTAGAAGAATTATTCTAAATATGTTGACTTCCACATGTCCCATCTAAGACTGAAAAATGAGTTGGTAGATTATATAATCACTCCTTAGCCTTCGCTTCCATAGTGAAATGGAAACACCTCCTTAAGAAATCATCCAATCTAGTTATTGGAGGCTTCATTGAAGAGTAGATCATATACATGGTTTGTAAGTGCCGATGTGGACATTCTCCTACAAAACCATGAAATTTAGGTAAGGCTGCAATCAAAGCTCCTTTAATTTCAAAATTAGCCTCTTTAGTATAAAAATCATAAGGATCATAATTTACATGTGAATGATTTATTTCCCTCACACTTCTATTATCTTATACATTCATTGGTATTTTATTTTCTCCTTGTCTATTGTGCCCATTATGCCCATTAAGATTAATCTTAGCCATATTAGAAGTTTTTAATTGAGTCTCTAAATTAAGTTCAATTTAAGATCCTGGAACACTAGATTCTGAACTAGATTTTATTGGTCTTGCCTGTTCTCTAAATTCTTTCCTTAGTTTCCTAAGTCTTAAATAATGGAAACCTATCTATCCTTGCTCTTAATATGATATGGGTATTTTAAAATCACTAAGTCTTAAATAAAACCTCAATCAATAGATTGAGTCCAGAACATTAATATTCCTTAAATTCCTTTGATCAAAGCTAGTTCAAAAACCATTAATGCGCTGTTAAAAATCACTTAGCGTGTAACTAAATTAGATGATGAAAATGCTCTCAAATGATCATCGATTGAGGACTATAGATTTCAAGCAATCGAATCAGTAAGCAATGATCGTTGATAAAAGCCCAATTATCCATAAATCAAAACTGAAATATTCATATTAAAATCAACATTCAAATCATCCAAATTCAATTAGAAAACCTAATATTAGAATAATCAATCGATATTCAATCCCTACTCATACAATGAAAACCCTAGATCTAGGAATTCAAAAACATGAAAAAGGTGAGATGAAAACAGCAAAACTCCCCAGTTCAATGTAGTATATGAGCTAAAGATATGTGATCCATCACCAAGAGACTAAATATTTAGCCTCTCACGACTCCTATTGTACTGCAATCGCTGCTCAGGTGTGACGCCATTAAGAAAGTAGAAAAATGGTGATGGAAAGATGAATGATGGAAGGTATGTGTGTATGTTATGGAGATAGTGTTGAAAGAATGATTTAGTACTACCTCTTTGCTGTATTAGGTAAAAATAGCCTCCTTGCGTCTGTGGCTTCCCTATACTTTTAAAGCCATAATGACCTAATCAAAATGCGCAGCTTCACTGGTTCTCTTCTTTAGTTGCGACCAAATCCTATTTGTGGTTGCGACATGTGAACGTAGGAAAACTTCCCAGAAGAAATAAGGTCGAGACCTGTAGATACTTTAGTTGCAACTAAAAAGCACATAAGCTGCCTTCCTTGATTTGATTATCTTTATCTTGTGATTTCTTTTCTGCTCACATTAATCCTTGGTTCTACTCCAAAATACCTACAATTTAACATCAAAGCTCACTGTAAAAGTCTAACGAGTTATGCAAAAAGGACATATGGAGTTTGGAGGAGTTAATTTACTAGTTTACCCTTAAATCAGTATATGTTACCATAAAAGCACAATTACAAGCATAAAATAAATGGTAAAGTTATCACAAAACTGTTAAAATGTCACATAAACCATACACAATTTGTGTCTTATCAGTAACCTATTTATTACTAATACCATATTTATTATAAAGACATTGATCTGTTTAGAAGAAAACTCACATGTTCATAATCTTCTTGGCATTAACTGATGGATTGTAATAGAGGGAGCATAAGAAGAAAACTTTATAACTGTTCTTACAATGGATGATCAATTACGAATGATTGTTGTATAAATTAATTAAAAAAGAATGAGTATTATCATTAAGCAAATATAAAACTAGTATGAAAGAAAATAAAATATTATTATTCTTTCTCTTGCATATATGGTGCGAAGTGTCGTATCCTTATTTTAAACCTCAATTATACTCAATTGGAAGTTATTTGAACCAATTACATATCCCTTTGCTTGAGAAATATGCATTTTCAAATGATTTCTTCTCGGGTACTGTTCATGGATACTGTCCATTTGTAATCTAGAATACATACCTAACTTTGAAAATTCATAATTAGATATTGAAAAATTAAAATAAAATGGTTCCAATTTCTAATGAAATCTCTTTCATTTAAATTTGAAGGAAACATGTAATATTGAGGTTTCATTGCTCAAATGAAATAAGTTTATTCGTTGAATAACACTGTTCATTTGGTAAATATGGAAGTTCTAGTTTCTTTGTCTTAATTTTAAAAATTCATTTCTCTTTGGTTACTTGTCCAAATGAAACTTGTTACCTATGGATGTAAAGCTCCAGATGTTGTTTTTCAAACCCACAAAATTTCATAGAGAAATTCATTCATTTACTTTATGAAATTAGTGGTTGAACATGACTACCTTCAATCACTATCTTTATTTCAATTCTAGATTTTATCTCCATGTTAGAAAAATCATAGTAAATCGAAAACTTAACCAATTGAGACGTTCTATGTGTCCATTTAAAGTTCTTTATCTTAGCTATTTCCATACCAAATTTCAAGTCCAAAATAGTTGGTTAAGTCCTGGTAATTATCGTCATAAGGTTACTGCCCTATATTACAAATACACTATATCATGCTAGGTATCCCATCAAGTCATCTCATAGTGACAAATGATCAACATAACTTATTGTACAAGTTCAACCATCTATATTTACCCTTTTTCCTTGAGATGTTCTAGCACCTATAACAGGGTTATGCATATGGAAATAATGACATTTCATGAAAATCTCAATAGCAAGTCATACAAACTATAATATCATGCATGATTGATTAAATACCTAATATGTTATTGTGAGATGGGAGTTACTTCATAATAATACATAAGCAAACTCTAACATGCATATTATCATGACATTAGTTGCAAGGAGTTACAATCATTCATACTTTATCATTATCATCATGATCGTATAATCTTAAGCTCAACCAAACATCATAACTAACAAGCTAGCATATAATCAAACAGACATGAAATTGTAGTTAGGTATTCTTGCTATCTCTTAAGATATCCTTGTCACACTCTTCTTTGAATGGTCTTCTTCACACACAAATGTCAAAACCTAAACATTACAAAGCAACATCAAGTTACAACTCAACTTCAAAACAATTCCAATACTAGGTTTTCACTAACTTCCATTCTTTTTTCTCACGGTTCATTTCCACACAATTTTTAATGCAAACTCCAAATATGAAATCAGAATTTCTAAAATCAAAACACATCCTTGTCTACTGTATAGAACCAGAATGGCTCTACTATTTTCCAAAAATTCACATTTTGATTCCAATGCTTCCAATACTTGTTTCTCTACTTTATCCCCACACAATTTTCCATTTTTAACTCATTGAAAGAATCAAAACCATGAAATTCTAACATATGAACAATGATTCATATAGCATAGTGAAGAACACAAAACCCTAACTACATGCATACTTGAATTTCCAAGCCTATACCACTTGATTCTAGCTTGTTTAAGCTTGTCTAACTATTCATAACATAAAACTCATATTCTTATCACATATGGACAGCATGTCCAACAGCACCATCAAAGGAAATATGTCACAAAAACCTCTTAAAATCAAGAGCCAACTTGCTAGATTGAAGTCTAAGAACAAAGGAACTAGTTACCTTACTTGTTGCTCCAAGTTGTATGCTTCTTTCTTGCTTCAAAGAAAAGTTTGGCAGAGATTCCCTAAGGTCTCCAAGATGCCAAACCAAGTCTGAAATGGTGGGGTATTTATAGGCAAAATTGTATAAAAATGGAAGGGCAAGATAAGTTTGATTACTATTTAATCTAATGGTCCATAACTCACCTTCCATTAAGCTTGCCCTATAAGCCATATTAATGTGGCCATGCATTGTAACATCCTTATTTTTATACGTCTTAGAAACCATTCAGTAGCATTTAGAACCACTTGCAAGACCTTGGAAGTCCATTAGCCAAATTTAGAATTTTACTTTCTTAGGTTACTGTTCATATGGTATTTTAGATTACGCAACGAACTTCAAAAAATCATAATTAATTCTAGAAAACTCAAAATGAAGTGGTTCAAAAAGATAAATGAAGATAACATCTTTAAATTTAAGGGAAAAATAATTTCCAGACCAAATGGTTAGCCAATTGATACAATTTATTTGTTGAAGTTTACTGTTCATTTGGTCAAAAACTCTGGAAACAGTTTTTGGTCCCTTATTTTGGAAATTCATTTCTCTTGATATAACACATCCAAATGAAACGTTCTACCTATGCACTTAAAGCTCTGGATGTTTAATACATGCTCATAAAATTTCTTGAAATAATTCCTTCATTTGCTAGGTCAGACTGAAGCTACAACTAAATTGCTTTAGGACCTAGTTTTTTACCATTTCAGTTTCCTTTCTTTCACTTTCCATAATTGTTCCAGTATACATAAATCATCTCTTTTGCTTTTTCTGAATTTATATACATCATGGGGTTATACAATAATTGATTCATACAATCTCATCACATAAATATATACTTTACATGGCTTTGACATACATGGAAAGTGCATAGCATATGCTAACATCTTAAATACTTCACTTTTCTTCTTCCATGCTTTAACTCTTCTCCATGCATACATTATCCATCATGATTCACCTAAATTGGTTGGTTATGGGAGAGTGAGATTCTAGGGACATAAAGAGGTAGTTCACTACCTTGCACTTATCCATCATGCTTTAACTCAAGCACATAAAGAGGTAGTTCACTACCTTGCACTTAAGCTTTTCTCTTGACCTTTAGCCCTTGCTCCCTAGCTTTTCAACCATGAAGCCTTTATGTCCATCACTTCCCAACATCTTCTTGGATGTTTCATGGTCCTAAACACATTCATATTCATCACATAACTCATTAGGACTCATGAACTCCAACCATGTTCAAGACTAACTTTGTTATACTCTTTATTGTCATAACTTTCTCTAATTTTCACTAATCCACTTGGCTCTTGAACCAATTGATGTCTTGACTTTACCCTACACAATTTCATCTTTTGAATCCATTTATGAGCTTAGAATCATAAAATTCCAGCTCCTTCATGGCCTGCTATACAAAACTGAACATAAGCATACAATTCTTTAAAAAATTCTCATTTTGATTCTAATGCTTCCCATACTTGTTTCTCCACTTTACCCCACACAACTTTTCATTTTAAGACCATTGGAACCATCAAAATCATGAAATTCCAATCACTGTTCATGCGAGTGAACAGTAACCGTAAGGAATCTCAAAGACTACAACCTTGAGATTTTAATGTTTCCAAGGTTCAAAACCTTTCCAATCCTACACAAAATCATCATACAAACTCAATGGAAGCATTAAATCATTGAAATTCAATTTCCTTCCCTCATGAACAGTGCAGACCGAACAGGCACACCATGGCAAAGTCAAGAATATCAATTTGATTCAACAACCAACCATTTAACTAGCTTGTTTAAGCTTCAATCATAATTTCTTCTTTCCCCTTTCCTTTAAGGTCTTTGGGCAGCACCACCCCTTAGAGAAAACTCAAATTTTCTCCCATCAAAACCCTAACTTCAAGCTCCCAAATCAAAGGAAAATAAGTTAGGAGAGATTGCTTACCTTTAATCTCTAGCTTGCTTGAACTTTGGAACCTTGAATCTTCTTTGTCTTGGCTTGAGTTTTCATTTTGCAAGAGTTTTCCCAAGGGTCCATGAGCTTACGGTTTGGCTGCAGAATGGAGGGGTATTTATAGCCAAAATCCAAGAAAAATCAATGGCCAAGATTGATTTGGTTACTATTTGATCTAAAGGCTCACATTTAATCTTGGATTTTACTTTTTCATAAAAGAATAATTATGACATCATGTGGGACAGCTCAAGGGACACCTCAAGGGGTTATGTGGCATGCTCACCATGCCAGGAAGCTTCTAGAAAAATTCCAGCCTAATCCGGTACCGATCGGAGCAGTTTCACAACAACTGGACTATTTTTTGTTCCAATTTTTTCTATAATATACCAGGACATGTATTCTGTCCTAAAAATCAATTTCTAGGCTTCTCATACCATTGAAAATGATATAATAAATATTTATCTACCATCCATCCCTTGGGAAATGACCAAAATACCCTTGGTGTCCTTTCTTACTCTATATTGACCTTAAGGGTAAAATCGTCATTTCACACCTCTTTATACTGCCTCAGGGTGTATCTGGGCTCAACTAATCATATTTATAGCATGTGCCATGTTTTTAGCCTGTCCCAAGTGACCAAAATGGCCTTCATCCATCTCTGGTACAATCTGGGCATCCTGGGTATTTTCGTAATTTCGCACTTTTCCTGGACACTGGCCCCTTCTACTGATGGACTGGTACCCTGGGTTTTGGGCCCTTCTTGGAGTCATCATGGGCCTATATATGAGTTCATCTGATCTCATTCTATCTAGGCTCACATACCGATAAGTTCTATTATCGGATCACGGGTGTTATCAAGCTCCCGTCAAAATTCACTGTTATGGAAATAACTTTTTATACAGGACTTCTTCCGGGGTTCTGTCAAATTAATAACATCTGACACTGTAGGGCACACTTTCCTGTAACTCCCCTACTTATATCTGATATCCATAGAATCTGATAAAAATTCAGATAACTTTTAGACTATCAGATAATTTTCTGCTGTCTGGAGCCCTCATAAAATTTCTGTATCATGCCAGATTAACTAGCATAACTTCCTCTATTTACTGATAGAATATGGGACTAAAAAACTTCTGGGCAGTTATAACCCTTTCCGGGTTGATCTTTCTATAATTACAGTTTTGCCCTTGAACTTTTCTCTTAATTACATTTATCTCCCTTAACTTTTGAAAATTACCACTTTTGGCCCAACATTTATTTCTACTTTAACTTTTGTCCTTTAACCTTTTCAAATTTTTGTTTAGGTCCTTCTCTTTCTTCAAGACTTATCTAATCTTTATTATTTCTTCTGATCTTTGTCATAATCCTTTCTAAGCCTCTTTCCACTATCATTACTATAAAGATAGGGAAAAATTAGGATATGACATGCATGACCTAATTTAGGGCTGTGTTTGGCTGAAGAAAAGTAGAAATACTGAGAGGAAAAATTGCACTCCAGTCCGATACCAGTCTGAGCAGTTTCACAAAAATCAGACTGTTTTATGTTCCCAATTTTTATAATATCCTAGAATATGTATTCTATCATGAAAACTAGTATCTAGGTTTTTCCTACCATTGAAATTGTTAAACTAAGTAATTATCTACCAACCATCCCTTGAGAAATGACCAAAATACCCTTATTGAACTTTATTACACTATATTAACCCTAAGGGCATAATTGTTATTTCACACCTCTTTATACTTCATCAGAGTATATTCTAGCTCTAACTAATCACCCCTGTACTTGCTTGGACATTTTTGACCTATCCAAAATGACCAAAATGCACTCCATCTATCTCTGGTACAATCAGGCTATAGAGGGGCATTTTCTTAATTTTATACTTTTCTGGGGTTGCTCTAGACTCTGGCCCACTTAACTGTCCAACCACCTCAATGGGCCTTGATATAGGTCCATTACCTTTATGGAATAAATCCCTAGAAACCTATCCCGAAGGTATTTATCGGGTATCTTATTACACTCTAAATTCGCTTAAGAATTATACAGGATTCCTTTTCTGACTCTACCAATTTTATAAATTCTCATATTAAATATAGAAATTTACAGCAAAGTTTCATCTGATTTTGTGCTCTAAAAAATACTCCTAATAATTTTTTCTAACTTCAGGAATTCATATCAATTAATCAGGACCTCAAATAAAAAATATGTGTTGCGTTAAACTGATCAGAATAATTTTCTCTACTTACTGGTAAAATTTGGGACTAAACTTTTTTCAGGCAGTTTTAGACCTTTTTCGGCTCAACTTTTTTATAATTATATTTTTTCCCCTGAACTTTTAATAAATTACATTTAAGTCCTAAACTTTTAGTAATTATACCTTTTAGCCCAACTTTTATCTCTACCTTTATTTTTGGCCTTAAACCTTTTCTGAATTTCATTTAGGTCCTTGAACTTTTCTTAGTTACTAGTCACTCTCTTTCCTTCCTCAATCTGTTATAGTTTACTTTAAGAATCTCATGTCAATTACATATACATCATATAAGAAAATTGAGGATATGACATTTCTCTCCCCCTTAAAATAAATTTCGTCCCCAAAATTTACATTACATATATACTAAGGAAATAACTTAGGATATGTCTCCTTCATTATTTCTTTTTCTTCCCATATAGCTTCATTCTCAGTTAATCCTTTCCAAACCATCTTAACTAAAGAGATTTATTTATTTCTCAACTGCTTGACCTTTCAATCCACAATTCATACTAGTTTAACCTTGTAGGTTAGGTCATCTAGCAATGCAACATCATCCTGTTCAATAACATATGATGGGTCTGGAACATACTTCTTCAACTGGGAAACATAAAATACATCATGCATCTTACTGAGATTTGGAGGAAGAGCTAACTTGTAAGCCACTGATCCTATTCTTGTGAGGATCTAAAATGGCCCGATGTATCTAGGATGTAACTTCTTTACCTTGATTGATCGTCTGGCTCCTATAGTTGGAGTTAACTTAAGAAACACATGTTCTCCTTCTTCAAACTCCAATAGCTTCCTTCTGACATCAGCATAACTTTTCTGTCTGCTTTAAGCTGTTAGCAATCTTTTCCTAATCTTATCAATCTGTGCTGCTGTTTGACCTACTAAATCAGGACCAAATATCCTTCTTTTGCTAAACTCTAACCAACATAAGGGAGATCTATACTTAAGTTCATAAAGTGCTTCAAATAGGGCCATCTGAATACTAGCCTGATAACTATTGTTATATGTAAATTCTATTAATGGCAGATGAACATCCTAACTCCCTTTGAAATCTAAAACACAGGCTCTCAACATATCCTCTAATGTCTAGATTGTCCTATCAGAATGACCATCTATTTGAGGATGATAAGTTGTATTAAATATGAGAGTAGTGTCCATTTCTTTATGCAAAGCTCGCCAAAAATTAGATGTCAATTGAGGATCTCTATCAGATACAATACTACTTAGGATACCATGCAATCTAACAATCTATTTTACATACAACTTTGCCAATTTCTCAAGAGAATCTTTCTTATTGAGTGCCAGGAAATGAGCTAACTTTGTCAATCAGTCAATTACTACCCATAAAACATCATGCTTAATTGGTGTCATGCATAGTCTTTCAATAAAATCCATGGCAATACTGTCCCATTTCTACTCAGATATATCTAGTGGTTGTAATTTTCCTACTAGCCTTTGGTGCTCAACTTTTACTTTATGACATGTCAAGCATTTTGATACATAAGCCACAACATCCTTCTTTAATCCAGGCCACCAAAATAAACTTTTAACATAATGATACATCTTGGTCTTGCATGGATGTACTATATATTAGCTTTTATGTGCTTTGACTAAATTCTTCTCTTTTAATCCCATTATATTTGGACTATATGGTCTTCCCCTAAACTGTAGTAATCCATCCTGGGAGATATCAAAAATTTTAGTTTTCCCTTTCTCCAGCTTATATTTAAAAATTGCTGCGAGCTTATCATGCTTTTAAGCTTCTTTTATCTCATCTTAAATGAAAGCTATAACCTATATTCCTCCATAAGGATTTTCTACTATCTGCATCTGGTATAAAGGACTCCAATATCAAACATCTTATATTAATTCCAACTCTTTGATCATTAGGCTTGCCACCTACACTCTTTTTTGCTTAGGGCATTAGCTACAACATTTGCCTTTCCTGGATGGTACTTAATTTGAAAATCATAATCCTTCAAAAATTCCATCTATTTCCGTTGTGTCATATTCAATTCTTTTTGATCTTGCAGATACTTCAGGCTTTTTTTGTCATAGTATAATTCTATGGTAGCTCAATATAGATAATGTCTCCAGATCTTGAGAGCATAAGGTACTGCTGCAAGCTCCATATCATGAGTGGGATAATTCTCTTCATGTGGCTTTAACTGCTGAGAAGTGTAGGCTACTACTCGACCCTGCTGCATTAATACACATCCTAACCCCTACCTGCTAGCATTAGTATTAACTACATAGGTCATAGTTGGGTCTAGAATAATCAGCACGGGAGTCATGGTAATCTCTATTTTAATTCTTGAAAGTTAGCCACACACTTCTCATCCTAGTTAAACTGCTGGTTCTTTCTAGTCAACTTGGTTAATGGCAAAGCAATTCGAGAAAAATCCTTAATAAATCTTCTATAATACCCTGCTAGGCCCAGAAAACTTCTAATCTCTATCACTGTCCTTAGCTGTTCCCATCTTAATACTACTTTAACTTAGCTAGGATCTACAGTTACCCCTTCACGGGATATGAAATTACTGAGAAATTTGACTTCTTGAAGCCAAAACTCACATTTACTAAGCTTAGCATAGAGTTATTTTTCTTTAAGAGTACTAGGAATAATTCTCAAATGCTTTTCATGCTCTTCTACAGATTTGGAGTACACCAGAATATTATCAATGAATACCACAACAAATTGATACAGGTAGGGCCTGAAGACTCCATTCATGTAATCTATAAAAATTGTAGGCGCGAGAAATTCAAAATGACCATAACGAGTCCTAAAAGTGGTCTTCGAAATGTCATCCGCTTTAATCCTGAGTTGGTGGTATCTTGATCTAAAATCAATCTTGGAGAAAAAACTTGCTCCAGCCAACTACTCTAACAGATCATCAATCCGAGGAAAAGGGTACTTATTTTTAACAATAATCTTATTTAACTCCCTATAATCAATACATAGCCTTAGACTACCATTATTCTTCTTAACAAATAACATTGGAGTACCCTAGGGCAAAACACTAGGTTAGATGAAACCCTTCTCTATAAGCTCCTCAATCTTCTTCTTTAATTCAATCATGTCATTGGGAGCCATACGATATGGGGCTTTGGACACTAGTCCAGCTACAGGCACAATGTCAGTTGCAAACTCCACTTCTCGTTCAGGGGGTAATCCTTGAATATCTTTTGGAAAAACTTTGAGAAATTCCTTAATTACTGGAAGATCATATACCCTGACATCCTTTTCATAAATATTTATCTGCCTGAGCCTTTGTTATAAAATTCAGTCTTACTTTTGCATTCATATATGTGGATTTTGGACAAAGAACTAGGGTCTTATTCTTACAATCTAGTATCACATTATTGGTAGATAACCAGTTCAATTCAATTATGACATCAATCTGGCAGAAAAGCATGCATATTAAGTCTAGAGTAGTGCAACAATTTTCATACTGAATAACACTATTTAAGAAAATATCAGATGTAACTACTCTAACATTTGTAGGGGTTATCACACATATGGTAAAATGTAACTTGCTAACTGTAAGGACTAAACACTCAGAACATTCATAAGAAACAAAGGAATAACTTGCACCCTATCATATCCTAATTTTTCCCTATCTGTATAATACAGATAGTGGAAAGAGATTTAGAAAGGATTATGATGAAGATCAGAAGAAATAATAAAGGTTAGATAAGTCTTAAAGAAAGAGAAGGACCTAAACGAAAATTGGAAAAGGTGAAAGGCCAAAAGTTAAAGTAGAAATAAATGTTGGGCCAAAAGTGGTAATTTCTAAAAGTTTAGGGACTTAAATGTAATTAAGTAAAAAGTCAGGGACCTAAATGTAATTACAGAAAAGTTCAGCCACAAAAGGCTTAGAACTGCCTGTAAGTATTTCAGTCCCACATTCCATCAGTAAATAGAGGAAGTCATGCTGGGTAATCTAGCATGATACCGAAATTTTATTAGAGCTCTAGACAGCAGAAAATTATCTGATAGTCTAAAAGTTATCTGAATTATTATCAGATTCTATGGACATCAGCTATAAGTGGGGGAAATACAGGGAAGTGTGCCCTACAGTGTCAGATGTTATGAATCTGACAGAACCCCGGAAGAAGTCCTGTACAAAAAGTTATTCACATAACAATGAATTTTGACGGGAGTTTGATAACACTCGTGATCCGATAATGGAACTTATCGGTATGTGAGCCTAGATAGAATGAGATCAGATGACCTCATATATGGGCCTATGATGACGCCAAGGAGGGCCCAAAACCCAGGGTACCAGTCTTTCAGTAGAAGGGGCCAGTGTCCGGAAAAAGTGCGAAATTACAAAAATGCCCCTGGATGCCCAGATTGTACCAGAGATGGATGAAGAGCATTTTGGTCACCTGAGATAGGCTAAAAATGTGGTACATCGTATAAATATGATTAGTTGAGCTAGTATATGCCCTGAGATAGTATAAAGAGGGGTAAAATGACAATTATGCCCTTAGGGTCAATATAGTGTAAGAAATGACACCAAGGGTATTTTGGTCATTTTTCAAGGGATGGATGGCAAATAAATCTTTAGTATAACCATGTTAATGGTATGAGAAGCCTAGACATTGATTTTCAGGATAGAATATATTAGAAATCGTGCCCTAGGGGCCAATCATTGTCTTATGAACATTATTGATTTATGAATTTATTAATTGAGTTATCATATTATTTGCATGTTTACTATGATGACCATCCTTGGATAATTCATGAAATTATCCTAAATGTCCCTGGTCGATCATCTTTGTGGGAGCACAAATGAAATAAGACCAGTATGACTTTGAAGATGTATAGAGATATAAATCAAAGTCATAAGCACATGTAAGAGTACAAGGTGCTAGACCGACCCGCTATGAGAGAACTGCATGGTAACGTCATAAGCTTCTCTCATATACAAACCATGTCAATACGCCCTTTGACCTGAGATCATCATGGATTCCTACATGACAAAACACTCAGCTTTGACCTAGTCAAAAATCACTTTTGACCAAGTGATCATAAAGACTATGTTCGGCCTTAGTGGTTTTTCATGCGGAGGAATGTGAATGGTCAAGATGGAATTTGTCCCTCACATTCGTAGAGAGATATTACTGGGCCTCTCGATGAGTGAGTCTGAGAAATGTATGGCCATACTGTAATGGAAAGGTAGTTCCATTTCTATAGTCAGACTACTCAGGGATCGAGAAAGTAACGGTCAGGAATAGGAGGATGACATTATCCATGCCTCATCCATGACCAAAATATCGCGTGACAGAAGGGACATGATATGGTTGTATAAAAGGTTACATCGTTTATCGATCCTCATATGATTTGGGTAGTCGTTATGTCTTGCTAGAGACCGCTTGCGACTTGTGGGCTAGTATAGCAAATGGCCCACTACCAACTTCATATGGGCCTGCAGGGTCGCACATAAAATAGCCCAACACGAGCTATGATGTCCAGATTCAATGAATGATCCAGGATAGATGTATATATATTTATTTATATTTATATTCGTATATATATATATATAAATTCGTATATATACATTATATGTATATATGAGATTTAATTTATAAGGATAAATTAAATCTCTATCACGTTTGAAATTTGAAATTCAAATTGATAGGATATCTCATATAAGAGATATTTATAAGATTTAATTTATAAGGATAAATTAAATCTCTATCATGTTTGAAATTCAAAATTCAAATTGATAGGATATCTCATATAAGAGATATTTATAAGATTTAATTTATAAGGATAAATTAAATCTCTATCACGTTTGAAATTCGAAATTCAAATTGATAGGATATCTCAAATTTGATTTATGAGAATAAATCAAATATAGTTCAGTCTCATCTTTATTTAAAATTAAATAAATGGGTAATTAAATCTGTGGGACAGATTTGATATTATTTATTTAATTAGTTTCTTATAAAATTATACAATATATGATATTGTATTAATTTTGGAATTAATATAAGATTAACTCCAAAATCCGATTCAGTTGACAGAGAAAAACGCATAGCATCCTATATATCTGATTTTAGGAGCTGCGTTTTGCACAGAGAAACATATAGAACATAGAAAGGCCGAAGGGGACTCTGCAAAAGGTTTGCAGATAAGAAACTGCCGAAATAGAGACGGAGAGGATGAACTCTTGAGAAAGTCCTGGAGGGACAAGTGACGCTAGCACGTCGTTCGTGGTTGAAATGCTGTTCATGTGGATACCAGTAGAGGAAGCTGACCTGAGTCGTCGACTTCTTGTGATCAGAAAGGGAGCACGAGCCGCAGAGAGAAGCTGTGAACGTCGTGACCGAAAGCTGTGGAAGTCGCTGAGGCACACTAAGGGTAATACTTCTTTCCACTTGACTTAAACACATACGGTAGATCCTGGCAAGGAATGGCAAAATTTTTAAATTAATTTCCGCTGCGTTCTTCCAATTCCTAACAGAATACATATCCTGGTATATTATAAAAAATTCAGAATAGAAAACAGTCCGGTTGTTGTGAAACTGCTCCAATCGGTACCGGATTAGACTGGAATTTTTCCAGAAGCTTCCTTACACTATGAGCATGCCACATAACCCCTTGACGTGTCCCTTGAGCTGTCCCACATGATGTCATAATTATTCTTTTTTGAAAAAGTTAAATCCAAGATTAAATGTGGGCCATTAGATCAAATAGTAACCAAATCAATCTTGGCCATTCATTTTTCATGGATTTTGGCTATAAATATCCCCTCATTCTGCAGAAAGCCATGGCTTCATGGACCCTTGGGGAAACTCTTGCAAAATGAAAACTCAATCCAAGACAAAGAAGATTCAAGGTTCCAAAGTTCAAGCAAGCTAGAGATTAAAGGTAAGCAATCTCTCCTAGCTTATTTTCCTTTGATTTAGGAGCTTGAACGTAGGGTATTGATGGGAGAAAAGTTGAGTTTTCTCTAAGGGGTGGTGCTGCCCAAAGATCTTAAAGGAAAGGGGAAAGAAGAAATTAAAGTTTGAACCATATGATTGAAAGCTTAAACAAGCTAGTTAAGTGGTTGGTTGTTGAATCAAATTGATATTCTTGACTTTGCCATAGTGTGCCCTATTCGGTATGCACTGTTCATGAGGGAAGGAAATTGAATTTCAATGATTTAATGCTTCCATTGAGTTTGTATGATGATTTTGTGTAGGATTGGAAAGGTTTTGAACCTTGGAAACATTAAAATCTCAAGGTTGTAGTCTTTGAGATTCCTTACGGCCACTGTTCACTCGCATGAACAGTGATTAGAATTTCATGATTTTGATGGTTCCAATGGTTTTAAAGTGAAAAGTTGTGTGGGGTAAAGTGGAGAAAAAGTATGGGAAGCATTAGAATCAAAATGAGAATTTTTGAAAGAATTGTATGCTTATGTTCAGTTCTGTATAGCAGGCCATGAAGGAGCTGGAATTTCATGATTCTAAGTTCATAAATGGATTCAAAAGATGAAATTGTGTAGGATAAATTCAAGACATCAATTGGTTCAAGAGCCAAGTGGATTTGTGACAATTAGAGAAAGTTATGATAATAAAGAGTATAACAAAGTTAGTCTTGAACATGGTTGGAGTTCATGAGTCCTAATGAGTTATGTGATGAATATGAATATGTTTAGGACCATGAAACATCCAATAAGATGTTGGAAAGTGTTGGACATAAGGGCTTCATGGTTGGAAAGCTAGGGAGCAAGGGCTAAAGGTCAAGAGAAAAGCTTAAGTGCAAGGTAGTGAACTACCTCTTTATGTGCTTGATGTGGTATGCTTATGTGTTGACATGTATATGTCATTTAAATGATGTTGTGACATGATAAATGATGTTTAATGTATTGTGAATAACATGTTTCCATGGCCATGCACTTTATGTAAGAGTATATAGCATGATGGCATGTCACTAGTCAAAGAAAGTTTAATGAAATTACATATTATGCATTAGCATCCATCTTGCATATTTAAGTGGTAATGTTTGCTACTGAGATTCCCTAGAATCTTATTCTCCCATAACCAACCAATTTAGGTCAAGCATGATGGATAATGTATGCATGGAGAAGAGCTAGAGCATGGAAGAAGAAAAGTGAAGTATTTAAGATATTAGCATATGCTATGTACTTTCCATGTATGTCAAAGCCATGTAAAGTACCTATTTATGCGATGAGATTGTATGAAACAATTATTGTATAACCCCATGATGTATATGAATTCATAAAAGGCAAAAGAGATGATTTATGTATGCTAGAATAATTATTGAAAGTGAAAGAAAGGAATCTGAAAGGGTAAAATATTGGTCTTGAAGTAGTTTTGTTGTGGCTTCAGTTTGACCTAGCAAATGAAGGAATTATTTCACGGACTTTTATGGGCATGTAGTACACATCCATAGCTTTAAGTTCATAGGTATAACGTTTCATTTGGATGTGTATATCAAGAGAAATGTATTTGTAAAGTAAGGGACCAGAATATGTTTCCAGAGTGTTTGACCAAATGAACAGTAAACTTCAACGAATAAACTGTATCAATTGGCTAATCATTTGGTCTGGAAATTATTTTTCCCTTAAAGTTTAAGATGTTATCTTCACTTAGATTTTTGAACCACTTCATTTTGAGTTTTCTAGAATTAATTATGATTTTTTGAAATTCATTGTGTAATATGGAATACCATATGAACAGTAACCCGAGAAAGAGTAAAATTCCAGAGTTTGCTAATGGACTTCTAAGGTCTTGTAAGTGGTTCTAAATGCTATTGATTAGTCCATAATACATATAAAAATAAGGATGTTACACTTTGGGCACCCACATGTGAAACATCCTCATTTTCATACATTTTAGGGACTAAACGGTAGCATATGGAACCACTTTTAAGGCTATTGAAGTCAAATTACTCAATCTGGAATTTTACTCTTAGCGAATACTATTCACTGTGTAAATTCTAGAGGAGTGACCTGACTTCAAAAAATCATAACTAATTCTAGAAACATCAAAACAAAGTGGTTCAAATTTCTACATAAAGATAACTTAATGATCTTTCAGGGAAAAATAACTTGTTGACCATGCCTTGACTAGGTCAACATCAGCAAACATCCAAAATTTACTGTTCATCCAGCATTTTTCCCTGATTCCAGCATTTTGGTCCCAACATTTGCACTATCCAATCCACAGCTTCTCTTCATACTTCTTCAATCCTTTTCTAACATACCTGTGGTATTGGGATTACATGGAAGTGGGTGAGATCTTTAGGGAAATCTCAGTAGCAAACGAAAACCATACAATATATGCAACTATATGCTTAATGTTACTATGTGTGTACTTAATGATCGTGTTTGCATAATGATAACATACATGCTTCCATGTTACTTAATTATAACATATGGACATAGCATAAAAAGAAACATAGCATTACTTAATCATGCATGCTTCACATTATCAAAGTAAGGGAACATCACATAAAACATCCAAGCAGTATAAGCACACAAGTAGGTAAGTTTACTACCTGGCGTGAAGCCTTTCCTTCCAGCTCTTAGCCTTGTCTCTAAGGTCCCTTCTTTTCATAAGTCTGATCATATACATAGCATAATAATATCTTTGTTATTATCTAGTATAGCTCTACTTAACTCATGCTTAATTAGGGGTAATATTCTTAATCAGACATTCCCCTAGCTTTCTTTCTACCTTTAGCTACCTTTGTTAATAGAGATATTTCTCTATTCTAACTATTAAGAACAATCCTCTACTTTATTAGAGCAGGGACTATATAACTTATTTACCTCATTCCTAAGCTATGCCCAGTCCCCAAGCTCCTTGGACTGCTCCTGGCTCTGCCAGAACTCCTTCCTTCCTTTCTCTTCTTTCTTGGCTCTTGGTCGTGCATAACATGAAGGGAGGGGTGGCCTATTTATAGGTGAGTGGAGGTGGAATGGATGGCTCAGATCGAATCATGATGAATGGCCCAGATCGCTTAGCTTCCTCAAGAAGCTTTACCTGTATCATCACGATGACATCACCCTCCTTAATGACTCACTATTATGACATCATCCAAGGACACCTCAGGGGGTATGTGGCGCAATTGGTGGGGCCCTTAGGATATCTCACCAGCTGACTCATCCTTTGCACAGAATTCTAAAGTCTTTTCCTAGAATGAGTGATTGAGATTGTGCCACGTGTCCCTCTTACATTTTCTCATTTTTCTAATCTCATGACATGTGTCCTTAACTTTTCTTCTTTTCCTGTAATCATGCCATGTGGCACATTGTGGGTCCCTTTTATGCCACCTCATGATTCCAGGTCACTTTCCCCAGTTCTATCTTTGACCGGGTCACTTGACTTTATTGAAAAGTGCTAAAATATTATTTTAATGCCTCTCAAACTCCCATAACTACTGGGCCTATATTTTTGGACTTTTAAATGTCATCTTAGGTTTTTAACCAACCCCAACTACTCTGGTGGCTCAGTTCCTAAGAAACACTTCTTACTTTTCTTTTATGCCCACAGGGACTTTCACTATTTATGCTTTAATCCTTGAATTTTTTCTTTCTTCTAGTTTAGTCCCTAAACATCATATGTATACTTTTGGGACTGCTGCATAATAGGGCCTAGTAGCCCACCTTTTTTAGGCTACATACTAGCCTTCTAGGCCTAAAAATTGGGATATGACAACGTGCAAGATGGTGGCAAGTATGGGAAAGTGTTGGCAAGGTGGTGCAATGTCTGGGCAAGCTTGTTCAATATGTAGGCAAGTGTTGGCAAGGTCTGGGCAAGGTGGTGCAATGTTGGACAAGTGTAGGCATGCTTCGGGTACCCACGTGCAAGGTAGTGGCAAGTATGGGCAATTATTGGCAAGGTCTAGGCAAGGTGGTGCAATAGCCCAACAACTTTGTTTAATGTTTGGGCAAGTGCTAGTAAGGTCCAGGCAAGGTAGTGCAAGTTTCAGCCAAGCATAGTCAAGGCCCGAGCACCCATGTGCAAGGTAGTGGCAAGTATGGGCAAATATTGGCAAGGTCTGGGTGTCATATCCCAATTTTTAGTCCTAGAAGCCTAATATATAGCATGAAAAAGGTATACTACCAGGCCTTATTGAGCAAAAGTCTTAGAAGTATACATATGATGTTCAGGGACTAAACTGCAAGAAAGTGAAAGATCAGGGACTAAATTGTAAATAGTAAAAGTCCCTGGGGCTATAATGGTCATTTTGGAAAAGAAAGGGATGTTTCTTGAGAATTAAGCCACTAGAGGGCTTGAGCTTGATTAGAGTCCAAGATAGCATTCGGAAGGTCCAAAAACGTAGCTCAAGAGGGATGTGGGCCCAAGTGGCATTAAAATATTAGTTTAAGTACTTTTTTAATAAAGTAAAGTTACCCGGTCAAAGATAGAACTGGAAAAGTGATCAAATAAGGCTTTAGACTTATCTAGAACCATGAGGTGGAATGAAAGGTATCCTCATAGGACCCACAAGGCACCACATGTCATGAGTCTAGAAAAAGAAGAAAAAGCTAAGTAAATATGGCACGATCTCAGACGTTCATTCCAAGAAAAGACTCTAGAATTCTCTAGAAATGCTTAGTCAGCTAGTAAGGTATCCCAAGGGCCCCACCAATATACCACCTAGCATGTGAGGTGTCCCATGGATGATTTCACTTTGATGAGTCATGGAGAATGATGATGTCATCGTGATGATGTAGGCAATGCTTCTTGAGGAAGCTAAGCGATCTAAGCCATTTATCGCGATTTGATATTGACCATCCATTCCACCTCCACTCAACTATAAATACCCTACTCCCCTTCCATTATATGCCACGGTGAAGAGCAAGAAAAAAAGAGAAAATAAGAGAGAACAAGAGAAAGAGAAAGAAAGGAAGAAAAAAGAAGGAGTTATGGCAAAGCTAGAAGCAATCCGAGGAGCTTAGGGACTTGGCCAGCTTAGGAATAAGGCTTTGACTTATGAAAAGAAGGAACCTTAGAGCAAAGGTTAAGGACTAGAGGAAAGGCTCCACGACAGGTAGTAAACTTACCTACTTGTATGCTTATACTGCTTGGATGTTTTATGTGATGTTTACTTACCTTGATAATGTGAAGCATGTATAATTAAGTAATGCTCTATTTCTTTTTATGCTATGGCCATATGTTATAATTAAGGAACATGGAAGAGTGTAAGTTATCATTATGCAAGCATGATCATTAAGTGCACACATAGTAGCATCAAGTATATAGTTGCATACATGGTATGGTTTCCGTTTGCTATTAAGATTTCCCCAGAAATCTCACCCATT
Source organism: Leucaena leucocephala (assembly GCA_037074615.1). Taxonomy (NCBI): domain Eukaryota; kingdom Viridiplantae; phylum Streptophyta; class Magnoliopsida; order Fabales; family Fabaceae; genus Leucaena; species Leucaena leucocephala. The sequence continues at coordinate 9,310,206 of CM073526.1, read as the reverse complement.
CCATATCAATCCAATTACAACAGGTTTTCTCAAGATGGAGGAGATAAAGATATATGAATACAAGTTAGTGATTATTTAGTATGACTGATATGTGATTAATATATGTAATATTGATTACTGGAAATTGTCACTGTTAACAGTAACTAGTGATGAGACAGTGACATTTCAGCTATAATAAGTAATAGTAAACAATTGAATAAATGTATAATATTTTTTCAGTAAATAGTAGACATGCTAAACTTTAATTTGATATATAGAATGTCATATCCGAATTTTTAGGCTTGGAAGCCCAGTATGTAGCATAAAAAAGGTATACTACTAGGCCCTATTATGCAAGAGTCCCAGAAGTATACAAATAATGTTCAGGGGCTAAACTGCAAGAAAGTGAAAATTCAGGGAAAATAGTGAAAGTCCCTGTGGGCATAAAGAAAAAGTAAGAGGTATTTCTTAGGAAGCGAGCCACTAGAGTGCTTGGGCTTGGCTAGAAACCCAAGATGACATTTAAAGGCCCAAGGATTATGGGAGTTTGAGAGGCATTAAAATGATTTAGTGCTTTTCAATAAAGTAAAGTGACCCGGTCAAAGATAGAACTGAGGAAAGTGATCAGATGTGACTGTAGACCATGAGATGGCATGAAAGGTGTCCTCATGGGACCCACAACGCACCACATGGCATTATTACATGAAAAGAAGAAAAGTTAAGGACACATGTCATGAGATTAGAAAAAGGGGAAAAAGTAAAAAGGACACGTGGCATAATCTCGGCCGCTCATTCCAGGAAAAGGCTTTGGAATTCTCTGGAAAGGCTGAGTCAGCTGGTGAGGTGTCCCAAGGGCCCCACCATTGTACCACATACACCCTGAGATGTCCTTGAATGATGTCATAATGGTGAGTCATTAAGGAAGGTGATGTCATCGTGTTGATGCAGGCGAAGCTTCTTGAGGAAGCTAAGCAATCTGGGCCATTCATCATGATTTGATCTGAGCCATTCATTTCACCTCCACTCACCTATAAATAGAACCTTCCCCCTTACTTCATTCCCATGGTCAAGCATGGCCAAAGAAGAGAACGAAGAGAGAAAGAGAGAAAGAAAGAAAGGAAGAGAAAGAAAGGAAGGAGTTCTGGCGGAGCCAAGAGCAGTCCAAGGAGCTTAGGGACTAGGCAGAGCTTAGGAATGAGGTAAGTAAGTTATCTAGTCCCTGCTCTAATAAAGTAGAGGATTGCTCTTAATAGTTAGAATAGAGAAATATCTCTTTTAATAAAGGTAGCTAAAGAGAGAAAGAAAGTTAGGGAAATGTCGAATTAAGAATATTACCCCTAGTTAAGCATGAGTTAAGTAAGAGCTATACTAGATAATAATAAAGATATTATTATGCTATGTATAGGCTTTGACTTATGAGAAGAAGGGACCTTAGAGAAAGGCTAAGAGCTGGAAGGAAAGGCTACACGCCAGGTAGTAAACTTACCTACTTGGATGTTTTATGTGATATTTTCTTACCTTGATGATGTGAAGCATGTATGATTAAGTAATGCTCTACTTCTTTTTATGCTATGGCCATATGTTACAATTAAGGGACATGGAAGCATGTAAGTTATCATTATGCAAGCATGATCATTAAGTACACATATAGTAACATCAAGCATATAGTTGCATACATTGTATAGTTTCCGTTTGCTACTGAGATTTTCTCAGAAATCTCATCCCCTTCCATGTAATCCCAATCCCACAGGTATGTTAGAAAAGGATTGAAGAAGCATGAAGAGAGGCTGGGGGTTAGATAGTGCAAATGTTGGGACCAAAATGCTGGAATCAGGGAAAAATATAGGATGAACAGTAAACTTTAGACATTGATTGACATTGACCTGGTCAAGGCGTGGTCAACAAGTTATTTTTCCCTGAAAGAGCATGAAGTTAGATTCTTGTAGCAATTTGAACCACTTCATTTTAATTTTTGTAAAATTAGTTATGATTTTTTGAAGTCAGGTCACTCTACTGGAATTTACAAAGTGAACAGTACTCGCTAGGAGTAAAATTCCAGATTGTATGATTTGACTTTAATAGCCTTAGAAGTGGTTCCAGATGCTACCGTTTGGTTCCTAAGATGTATGAAAAGGAGGATATTTCATAGAACATCTCATTTGTGTTGGAAATCGTGCCCTAGGGGCTAATCATTGTCTTATGAACATTATTGATTTATGAATTTATTAATTGTGTTATCATATTATTTGCATGTTTACTGTGATGACCATCCTTGGATAATTCATGATCTTATCCTAAATGTCCCTAGTCGGTCATCTATACGGGAGCACAGATGAAATAAGACTAGTATGACTTTGAAGATATATAGAGATATAAATCAGAGTTATAGGCACATGTAAGAGTACAAGGTGTTGGACTGACCCGCTATGAAAAAATTGCATGGGTAACGTCATAAGCTTCTCTCATATACAAACCATGTCAATATGCCCTTTGACCTAAGATCATCATGGATTCCTACATGACAAACGCTCAGCTTTAACCTAGTCAAAAGTCACTTTTGACCGAGTGATCATAAAGACTATGTTCGGGCTTAGTGGTTTTTCATGCGGAGGAATGAGAATGGTCAAGATGGAATTTGTCCCTCACATTCGTAGAGAGATATTACTAGGCCCCTCGATGAGTAAGTCTGAGAAATGTATGGCCATACTGTAATGGAAAGGTAGTTCCATTTCTACAGTCAGACTACTCAGGGATCAAGAAAGTAACGGTCAGGAATAGGAGGATGACATTATCCATGCCTCAACCATGACCAAAATATCGCGTGACAAAAGGGACATGATATGGTTGTATAAAAGGTTACATCGTTTAACGATCCTCATATGATTTGGGTAGTCGTTATGTTTTGCTAGAGACCGCTTGCGACTTGTGGGCCAGTATAGCAAATGGCCCACTGCCAACTTCATATAGGCCTATAGGGTCACACACAAAATAGCCTAACATGAGCTATGATGTCCAGTTTCATTGAATCTAAGACATGTCCAGATTCAATGAATGATCCAGGGTGGATGTATATATTTATTTATATTTATATTCATATATATATATATATATATATATTAAATATAAGATATATATGAGATTTAATTTATAAGAATAAATTAAATCTCTATCACGTTTGAATTTGAAATTCCAATTGATAGGATATCTCATATAAGAGATATGAGATTTAATTTATAAGGATAAATTAAATCTCTATTACGTTTGAATTTGAAATTCAAATTGATAGGATATCTCATATAAGAGATATTTATAAGATTTAATTTATAAGGATAAATTAAATCTCTATCACATTTGAATATGAAATTCAAATTGATATGATATCTCAAATTTGATTTATGAGAATAAATCAAATATAATTGAGTCTCATCTTTATTTAAAGTTAAATAAATAGGTAATTAAATCTATGGAACGGATTTAATATTATTTATTTAATTAGTTTCTTATAAAATTATACAATATATGATATTGTATTAATTTCAGAATTAATATAAGATTAACTGCAAAATCCAATTCGGTAGAGAGAGAAACGCATAGCATCCTATATATTTGATTTTAGGAGCTGCGTTTTAGTGAGACACATAGAACACAGAAAGGCCGAAGGGGAATCTGTAAAAGGTTTGCAGATAAGAAACTGCCAAAATAGAGACGGAGAGGACGAATTCTTAAGAAAGCCCTGGAGGGACAAGAGACGCTAGCACGTTGTTCGTGGTTGGAACGCTGTTCGTGTGGATACCAGTAGAGGAAGCGGACCTGAGTCGTCGACTTCTTGTGGTCAGAAAGGGAGCACGAGCCATGGAGAGAAGCTGTGAATGTCGTGACCAGAAGCTGTGGAAGTCGCTGAGGAACACTGAGGGTAATACTTCTTCCCACTTGACTTAAACACATACGGTAGATCCTGGCAAGGAATTGACAAATTTTTAAATTAATTTTCACTGAGTGTCTTCCAATTCCTTTCAATTTGGATGTCTACACATGGAGATATGATTTTTCAAAGTTGGAACGAGAAATACTAGAATCAGGGGAAGATGTTGGATGAGCATGAAGTTAGCTTTTTGTAGCAATTTGAACCACTTCATTCCAATTTTTCTGGAATTAGTTATGATTTTGTGAAGTCACGTCACTCCTCTAGAATTTGCACAGTGAATAGTACTTGGTAGAGTAAAATTTCATAGTGTAGTTTGACTTCAATGACCTTAAAAGTGGTTCTAGATGCTACCGTTTTGTCCCTAAGATGTAGGAAAATAAGGATGTTTCACCAGGCAAGGTGGTGCAATATCTGGGAAAGCGTGGTAAAGGCCCACAAACATGTGGGAAAGTCCTAGACAAAGCATGAGCAAGGTCCGAGCAAGTGTTGGCAAGCTATGGGTAAGGTGGTGCAAGGTCCATGTAAGTGTTAGTAAGGAATGGGCAAGGTGGTATAAGGTCCGGGAAAATGTTGGGAGGGTTGAACAGGGTCCTTGGACATTTTGGACAAGTCTTGGTAGGTTGCTATCACGTGCAGGACGTGCTTGGCACGTGCAGGACTTGCCTGGCACGTCTAGGATTAGTCTTGGTACATCCAGGTAGGTCCTGGCATGTCCAGGACTAATCTGAGCACATACAGGACCTACCTAACATGTTCAGGACAAGTCCTGACATGTCTAGGACTAGTCCTGGCATGTCCAGGACTGGTCCTAACATGTACAAGACTGATCCTGGCATGTACAGGATCTGTGTGGCATGTCCAGGGCCAGTCCTGGACTTTGCTGGGACTAATCTAGGCAAGTTCCTTTGTAGTATAAAAACTTCACCTTCGTACCAAAATTAAATTTACCAGTTACATTTGTGATCTAACACTTTAGTTAACTAATATATGTTCCCCTTACATGTTAGGAAGTCTGGCCGGCCGTGGTTCCTCCTGGATCATGAGATCTAAGGCTCACAAAACTGACAATTTTTGGCACTAAAAAATTCATAAAATATTCTATGGGTGTATGGTTTGAAGCATGGATTTTTGTCATCCAACTCATCAAAACAAAAATAATTGCACCCTATTAATGTGGTATAAGGCACAACTATCGTTCTTGTTGAGGAGCTTTTTATTGGAAACATAACAAATAGGTGATAAATCATTGAAAACTTGAGTGAAAGTAAAATGGGTTTTGGAGATTGATTATTTTTTATGCAATAAAGTAAGGGTTCAACATGGGATCATAGAGAGTCTCTTCCTTAGCATCCTGATATTAAGTCACGACTTCGTTATCTACACGTCGAGACTTAATGCCTATGGAGATATTTGTCACAATCAACCTATCATGACTCCGTTGCACAAAGAGTCTATTCCTTAGCAAGTTCATATATGGTCGCAATGTTGAGGTCTTGACGTCGTGACTTATGGTCACATAAACATGACCCCTATTTGTTTGTTCCACTTCTAGCTTCCACAATGTCTTGTATTCCTATAAAATCACTCACAAATTCCTTTCCAAAAACACTATCACTAGAGAATGATGAAATTGTATCAAAGTTAGATGGGAATGAGAAATCCTTGGAAACTGAAAGCATTCTATTCACATCAAAACAATAAAAACATGATGCATTACTTTCACAAGAGCAAGAAAAAAGAATAAATAGAGGAAAGATATTCAAAATAGTTATCATAAGCACTCAAAGATGAACTTGAATCCTTATGCTCCTGAAATGCTTCATGGAAAATTTGGAAATTATGCATCATAGGATCATACTCATCATGCAAACTCAATTCATGCTCATCCCTAGTTTCTTTAATAGCATAATTAATGGCATTCAACTCAACAAAAGTAGAATTATCAAAAGGATATTTTATTGCTTTGTTCATATTGAAAGTCACTACATGTCCTCTAACTTCCATTATAATGGAACTATTCTTCATACTAATGACACTGGTATAAAATATGCTTTTTTAAGCCATATTTTTAAATCGGTCCTTGTAAAGAAAGTCTAAAAAATATGACCAGTAGCATTTTTGTAAATAAGATAAAATAGTTACACCAGATTAACATGTCACTGGTGTAAACTATAATCACTACACATGATACTAATATCAATAGGTGTAGATTAGTTGCATCATATTCTGACTCTTTAGTTTCTTGTCTATGCTTTCCTCTTCTTTTCTTTAACTTCTTTAGACCTTGCGTAGAAGCTTTTATAAAAAATTAAATGTAGCATTTTTGTAAATAAGATAAAATATTTATACTACATTTAAATTGAACCGGTGTAAAATATATATAACCAGTGTTAAATATACTATCTATTATAACTCTTCAGTTTCCTGTCTATGCTTTATCGATTCTTTTCTTTAACTTCTTCATACCTTACGTAGAAGCTTTTAGAACAAATGAAAGGTCGTATTTTTGTAAATAATATGAAATATTGACACCGGATTTACATTGAACTTGTGTAAAATATATATAATCGGTGTTAAATATACTTTATATTATGACTCTTCATATTCCTGTCTATGCTTTCCTGCTCCTTTTTTGTGTAACTTCTCAGACCGTTCATTTCACTTATTTAGTTCCCAACGTTTGTACTCATTATGATAGAAGGCCAATTACATTCTTCGATATTCTTTTATGAAATCGTTCTTATTCCTCAACCATATATATACCATTCCTATGATTAGTACTTTTGTCTCATCACTTTATCTCTGTTTTATTTTCTTTCCTTCTATCTGAATGCACCAATGGCTTCTTCCTCACGAACAACTCCTCCGTCACATAAAAGATACAGAGAAGATTTTGAAGACAAACATCCCAACCCTCACCCTAGAGTTCCTTCTCCTCCTCTCCTAATTGTTACTCTGATAGAGCACCTTGAGGAGCTGATCATGCACTTCAATGCTCTAGAGGACTCAGTGGAAGAACTATATGAGAAAGTTACTAGACTGAAAGAAAGTTTTAGAGCTTTATACTCAGAAGTTCGCAGCCATCAATAGCATGATAGCTTCTATCATCCTGTTAATCTTACCCACTCTTATGAATTGCACACCTCTAAGTCTGATGAGTAGTGAAAGCCTACAACATTTATGTGTTGCCCCTCCTATTTTATTTTTATACTTAATGACAAAAGGAGATAATATATTATATATTCTTATAGATATTGTGTTTGGAAATTTCATACTTTTGATGTAAAGTTATTAGTAAAGCTGAATGAATGAAGTTTCTTGTTCTCTAAATGAATGAAGTTTCTTATTCTGATGACATGTTATTTTATTTTGCAAAAAGACAAAATGCAACAGCTTGAAACCATACATATCAATGTCCGATGTAGAATATAATGACCGGTTTAAAAGAATTTATTTCTACACTAATATTGCATTTTATTTGGTGTAGATTTGCTTATAAAATACCCTTTAATTTAATCAAAAGCCCCTTCGTGCCTCCCACATGTCATTTTCACTTTTTTGTGCATTTAAGTCTTCTCGACCCTTCACAGCTGGTGAGTTTTGTTTTGAACTCCTTGTCTCGAGAACTGAAGATTTATGCACTACTGGCAGTACCTCTGTTATTTTTGCTGGATTAATTATTGTCATTTACTTGTTTCATTTGATTTATTGTTGCAAGCTAGGTTTTCTTGTTTTCTATTTTCTTACCTTGTTAGTCTTCCATAAATATGGATCGTAGTTGGATAAATACTAAACGTACAAGTGTTACATATGCTGAGGGGTTGAAGGAGTTTTTGGATTTTGTTAAGCAAAACGGTGATGATGACAATGGAAGGTTTTATTGTCCTTGTATGAGTTGTTTGAATGAGAGGAAACAAAATGCTGCAGATATGTACACTCATATAATTTGTGAGGGGTTCTGCAAGAGTTACATAGTATTGGTATGGCATGGTTAAAATGTGGAAAGGTCGAGTGTATCTGAACAGTTGGAACAGACCTTTGATGATGACATGGATACTAATGATCAGGTAGAGGACATGATTCATGATATTAGAGATGATGCTTTTATACAGTCACGTGTATATGGTACTACGTGCAATGATGCAGAAAAACCTCTATACCAAGGGTACAGAAAATACAACCTGTTGAATGCGGTGTTGAGGTTGGTAAGTTTGAAAGCCCGGTATGGGTGGAGTGATAGAGGTTTTTCATAATTGCTTGAGTTGTTGTAAGACATGTTTCTAGAAGAAAATGTGTTACCCAAATACTACTATGATGCTAAGAAAATAATATGTCCTTTAGGCATGCAGTATAAAAAGATTCATGCATGCCTTAATGATTGCATACTGTATAGGAAAGATTTTGAAGATGAGGAGAAATGTCCGATAAGTAATACACCAAGGTACAAATCAAATAAGTCTCTTGTAAAGGCGTTATAGTATCTTCCAATTATACCAAGGTTTAAGCGACTTTTTGCTAATGAAGATGATGCAAAAAAAAATTATGGCATGTGACTGAAATGATTTGTGATGAAAAGCTTCGTCATCCGGCTGATTCTTTGTAATAGAAGAATATTGATGACTTATTTCCTGAGTTTAGCAATGAACCACTAAACCTAAGGCTTAGACTTAGTATAGATGGCATGAACCCTTATGGTAGCCTTAGTAGTATACATAGTTCATGGCCTGTCCTCTTGGTGGTTTACAACCTATCTCCCTTATTGTGTATGAGACGCAAGTATGTAATGTTGTCTATGTTGATCTCAGGACAAAAACAACTGAAAATCACATAGACATTTACCTAATGCCCTACATTGATTATTTGAAGAAGCTATGGGAAGGAGTAGATTTTTTTATGCTATTAAGAAGGAGGTATTCAATATGAGGGCCACGATCTTTTGTACAATTAATGACTTTCCTACATACGGAAATTTGTCAGGATATAATGTTAAGGGCTATAAAGTATGTCCCATCTATGAGGAAGGGACTTGCTACTATCAACTTCATCATGGAAGAAAGACAATCTACCTAGGTTATAGGAGATTCCTAAGACAAGGCAACCCATACCGTCGATTGAAGAAAAAAATATTTGGTGGCCAAGAATTTGAACATGCTCCAAAGTCATTGATAGGAGAACAAGATTATGAAAAGGTGAAAGACATCAATATTACTTTCGGTAAACTACTAAGAGAAGTGAGAAAAATATATAGAAAAGATGATATGTCTTCTTTGCGCTTCCGTATTAGCAACATCTTCAGGTAAGGCACTGTATTGATGTCATGTATGTGGAGAAAAATATGTGTGATAATACTTTTGGAATACTTCTCAACCAACATGGTAGTTTAAAAGACGCTTTGAAGGCAAGATTAGATTTACAAGAAATTGGAATACGTGAGGATTTACATCCAAGGCCAGATGGCGAGGGGAGTTATTGTGTTGAACAGATTAATATTTTGTCCAAGGATGAAAGAAGAAGCATTTGTGAATGTTTACAAGGAATTAAAGTTCCCTCTAGGTACTAATCTAATCTTATGAAGATTGTGTCAATGAAAGATTTGAGATTAGTAGGTCAAAAGTCTTATGATTGTCATGTCTTGATGCAATAATGGTAATCATAATGAGGCTAGCGATGCTCCAAGTGACTCTAAGCAAAGGAGGGGCAGAAGTACGTTAGATTGAAAGACATTTTGAAAGATAGGATGGAAGGAAAATTACTACCGATTGAGTTACACACATATTATAACCCAATTGGTGAACATAGGACAAAGTACATGAGTTGTATCAACCTCCTAGCAGGCAAAAAGACTAAAATCGCCATACAGACTTGGGATGCTATTGATATTTACATGAAAAATCAAATTTGGGACTCTATCCGGGTATAAGAACTGCCTATTGTATATTGTATGTAGACTAATACCAAAAAATAAAACTATTTATTGATAACTCTGCTTTCAATGGAAATTATTGCAGCTCACTTATGTTGTTCCCAATAATGAAGTCTTGAAGAAGAAGACGTTATCTTATTGCGCTGAGTATTGGAGGGCATTCAATACACAACTAGCTCGTCAGTATGTGCATAACCAAGATAAAGATGGTCAGCCTCATCCTTCTCCATGAAGCAAGTATCAATTCATTGACGAAGCTACTTGGGAAGAATTTGTTAGGCTTCGGACTACTATAGAAGCTGTGGTGAGTTGATATGTGGTGAAAAAGGAATCTTCTATTTCCTATATTTATTCCTTTTGTATGTATTGGGGATTAACTACTTTAACTCTTGTAGGAAAAAAGAGCAGAAGCCATTGAACACACTCTCAAGAATGATTGCCCCCACACAATGTCTTGAGGGGGTTACGCGAAGGCTGAAATAGACTTGTTAGGGGCTAAGAGGAAGAAGCTGTTGAGTCTAATTCTAGTGTTACTCTCACTCCCCCATCTCTGATATATTGTAAAGATAAGTGGTTGCATGCTCACCAAAAAATGAGCAGATCATTTACAAGCGATCATGCTCGCATGATTGTGGCAAAAATTTTAAGTACTACTTTTATTATTTTATTTTAGTAGACTAATTATATTATTTCTTATGTTTGCTCCTTTTATGTTATAGGTTGATCTTAAATAACAAGAAGTCCATGGCTCTTTCAAGTCAGATGGTAGTAATGACATCTTGATTGTTGCCACGAGCAAGAAAGAGCATGGGGGTCGTGTCAGGGGAGTTGGTTGAGGTGTTAGTATAAGAGATTTTTTTAGATCATCTCCACAACATTTCCCATACATCCCGAGGGCAGATATGGAATTATTGTTATCTATCATGAGGGAAGATGCTAAGGTAGAGGCTAGGGCACAAACAGAATTTTCAATTCAGGCACAATTACAAGAGGGGTTAGCAAAGATCAAGGAAGAAATATTGTCCATATTAACATCAGGAGCCAAGTGCCACCCAAATACTCTTACATGCAGCTCGTCCTAGCACTAAAGGGAGCTGTTAGATGGCCGAAAAGGTGTCAGAGGATGTTGAACCTTGTGATCTATATGTGGAGGATCCTATCAAAAGGTTAGTGGCACATGGTTCCATCTATAGGTTAGGGGAAACTGCCCACCACATCCATATTCAGGACGATCAGTTAAGGTTGGCAATTGAAGACATGATATTTGAAGATGCTTTTGTCCCAATTCTGACTGATGAGGTGAAGACTATGAGTCAGGCAAAGGGGACTTTCATATTATGGCCAAAGCATGTTGTTTCGGATCACGTCGTATCATCCCTAAGAAAATGTCCCACACCTCCCAATTTGAGTTCCATGCAAAATATGATCCAATTGGCATTTGACAAAATGTTCCATGTGTATGCATTGCCTATGGATTCAGTTGTGGGTAACATGGGGGTTGCTGCCTTTGTTGACCATGTAGATGTGAAATCAGTTATCACTCCTAGGAATGAACTAACCTCTGGATGCGTCCAAGTGTTTTTAAAGTAAGTCTAATTTAAATGTAAATATATTTAATAACAAAATTCATGTAAACTGAGTGTTTGCATTAACTAATATTGTGTTTGCATTCACTGGAGGTACATTGTCATATCCCCAATTTCTTTATCTGATGTATATGTACAGTTTATAAGTAATAGATATAAGATTCTTGAAATAAACTGTATCAGATTGAGGAAGGAAATAGAAGGATTATTAACTAATGAAAGTTCAGGGACCTAAATGAAAATTAGAAAATGTTGAAGGCCAAAAGTGAAAGTAGAAACAAAAGTTGGGCCAAAAGTGTTAATTATCAAAAGTTTAGGGACCTAAATATAATTAAGCAAAAGTTTAGGGACAAAAATATAATTATGAGAAAGATGAACCGGAAAAGGCCCAAAAATACACAGAATCAAATTAGTCCCAAATTTTATCAGAAGATAGACAAAATTATTCTGATCATTTATAGGAACACAGATTTTCGATATGAGGTCCCGATTAATTTATATAAATTCCTGAAGTCAGGAAGAATTACTATAGTATTTTTTAGACCTTAGAATCAGATAAAACTTTACTGTAAATTGGTATATTTAATATAAGAATTTATAAAACTGACAGAGTCAGGAAAGAAGTCATGTAGAATTCTTAAGGGAATTTACAATGGAATAAAATACTCGATAAATGCTGTCAAGAGAGGTTCCTTGGGATTTATGCCATAAAGGTAATGGACCAATATTAAGGCCCAGATAGCGTCCCAAGAGGGCCAATAAGGTGGTTGGACAGTTAAGTAGGCTAGAGTCCAAGCCAACCCCAGAAAAGTATGAAATTACAAAAATACCCCTGTGTGGCCAGATTATACCAATGATGGATGGAGGTCATTTTGGTCATTATAGATAGGACAAAAACATCCAAGTTAGTATAAAGATAATTAGTTAGAGCCAATATGCACCCTGATGCAGTATAAAGGAGTCTAAAATGATAATTATACCCTTAGGGTTAATATAGTGCAAGATAGTGGACGAAGGGCATTTCAGTCATTCCCAAGAGATATATAATTAAGTTTTGGCCCAATCCAAGAATTTTAATGGTAGGGAGAATCTAGATACTAGATTTAAGGTCAGAAAATATATTATGAAATCTCAAAAACATTAGATTTATAAAACAGTATGGTTTTTGGGGAATTGGACTAAGATGGTACTGGATTGGACTAGAATTTTTCTAGAAGCTTCTTCCCATAGGAATTTTGCCACTTAGGCCTATGAGTTATCCCTTGATGATGTCATAATTATCTTTGAAAAAGTTAAATCCAAGATTAAATGTGAGCCATTAGATCAAATAGTGCATAAAGTAATCTTGGCCATTGATCTTCTATGAGATTTTTCTATAAATACCCCCTCAAATCTGAAGCAAACCGTGAGCACAAGAACCCTTGAGGAAACTCTTGCAAAATGAAAACTCAAGTCCAAACAAAGAACATTCAAGGCATCAAAGTTCAAGCAAGCTAGAGATTAAAGGTAGGCAATCTATCCTAACTTATTTTCCTTTGATTTGGGAGCTTGAACTTAGGGTTTTCATGGAGGAAAGTTGAGTTTTCTCTAAGGTATTGTTCTGTCCAAAAATCTTAGATGAAAGGGAAAAGAAGAAATTAAAGTTAGAGATTTATGATTGAAGCTTAAACAAGCTAGTTAAGTGATTAGTTGTTGAATCAAGTTCATATTCTTGACTTTGTCATGGTTGAAACAGTTTGGTTTGCACTATTCATGATGGAACGAAATGCAATTTCAATGATTTAAGGCTTCCATTGAATTTATATGATGATTTTGTGTAGGATTGGATAGGTTTTGAACCTTGGAAATATTGAAATTCCAATATTATAATTTTTGGAATTCTCTCCTATTACTGTTCACTCACATGAGCAGTGATCAGAATTTCATGATTTTGATGCTTCCAATGATTTTAAAATGAAAAGTTGTGTGGGATAAAGTGGAGAAACAAGTATGGGAAGCATTTGAATCAAAATGAGAATTTTGAAGGAATTATGCACATGTTTTTGGTTCTGTCCAGCAGGCCATGGAGGAACTGGAATTTGATGATTCTAATCTCATAAATGGATTCAAAAGATGAAATTGTGTAGGGTAAAGTCAAGACATCAATTGATTCAAAGGCCAAGTCCATTAGTTAAGATTAAGGAAAGTTAATGTAGTTAAATGAGTTTAATGTTCAAGAGGAAGTTATGTTAGTTAAAGTGAGTTTATTGCTCAAGGAAGTTAGATTTTGATGGATAAATGATTATGTGATGTTAGGAATTGATTGGTATGCTCCAAAAGAGGTATGCTCAAGGATGTTCCAAGAGAATTGAGAAGAAATAAGTAAGATAAAGTGAAAGAGAGTCAAGTATATGTGGTAGTAAACTTATCCTAAACTTGTATGCAAAAATACGTTATGCTTGATTGTGTTATGATTTTGTTGAATTATGTTGCATATGTGCTTATGTATGAAGCTCTATTTCTATAATTACTTTGGCCAATTGTATTTCATATGTAATATGGAAGCATGCACATTACACAATATTAACACTTTCACAAGCAAGCACAAGTATTTACATTAATACATGCATTGTTTAGTACTGTTTACTACTGAGATTTCCCTAAAAATCTCATCCCCTTCCATGTAATCCCAATCCCACATGTTTGTTGTCATATCCTTATTTTCAACCTCAATTATATTCATTTGAAAGTCATTGGAACCAATTACATAGTCTTTTGCCTTAGAAACATTCATTTTCAAAATATTTGCTCTCAGGTATTGTTCACGCTACTGTTCATTTTATAATTCCAGAACATGTACCTAACTTTGAAAATTCATAATTAAATATAGAAAAATTAAAATAGGTTGGTTCCAATTTATAATGAAAGCTCTTTTGTTAGAATTTGAAGAAAAATATAAAAATGAGGTTCTATTATCCCAATGAAATCAGTTTATTCGTTGAAAAATACTATTTATTTGGTAAAATCTGGAAGTTCAAGTTTTTTTGCCTTAACTTCAAAAATTCATTTCTCTTTCATTATTTGTCCAAATGAACTGTGTTACCTATGGATTTAAATTTCCAGATGTGTACTTTAAGTCCATATAATTCCATGTAAGAATTCGTTCATTTACTACATAAAATCAACGCATGAACGTCGCTGCCTCTAACCACTCACTTTACCTCATTTCCAGATCTTAATTTTAAATTAGAAAAATCATAGTAATTCGAATACTGAACCAATTAAGGCATTCTTTGTGTTCATTTAAAGGTCTATATCTTAACTATAATCCTACCAAATTTCAAGTTCAAACTCTTTGACTAAGGTATTGTAAATATTGTCAAAAGGTCATGGCCTTAGAACACCAACACATGAACATTCAATATACATTCCAGCATGTGCTTCCATAATGTCAAGCAACTCATTTGACTTATTATACAAGTTCATCCATCTATGCTTAACCTCTTTCTTTGAGAAGTTCCAGCACCTCTGCCATGGTTATGCATATGAGAGGAATAAGATTTCATGAAAATCCCAATAGCAAGGCATACAAACTATAATGTCATGTATGATTAATTGGATGCTTAACATGTTATAATGAGATGGGAGCTACTTCATAATGGTAAATAAGCAAACTCTAACATGCATATTGTCATGACATAAGTTACAAGGAGTTGCAATCATTCATATCTCATCATCAACATGATGGCATAATCTCAAACTCAACCAAACACCATAATCAACAAGCAAGCATACAATCAAGCAAACATGAAATTATAGTTAGGTATTCTTGCTACCTCTTAGCTATCCTTGTCAAAGTCTTCTTGAGATGATTCCCTTCCTTCACAATTGTCAAAACCTAGCCATTACAAAGTAATATCAAGTTATAACTCAACTTGAAAATAATTTCAAGACTAGGTCTTCACTAACTTCCATTCTTTCTCTATTTTATGTTTCATACTTCCATCTTTCCAAAATAAATTCTCATGGTTCATTTCCACATAATTTTTCTTTTAGAATCCAAATATGAAACTAGAATTTCCAAAATCAAAATATGTCACAAGCTACTGTGCCAAACCGAGGTGAACTCCCTTGTTTTCCAAAATTCACATTTTGATTCCAATGTTTCCAATACTTGTTCTCTTACTTTATGCCCACACAATTTTCCATTTTAAACTCATTGGAAGCATCAAAATCATGAAATTCAAATATATGAATAGTGTCATGTACAGTAACAGCCATGAACACAAATTTCTAACTACACGCATACTTGAATTTTCAAGCTTATACCACTTGATTCTCGCTTGTTTAAGCTTATCTAAACTATCCATGACATAAAATTGATATTCTTTTCACATGTGGATAGGACTTCCAGCAGCAACCTTAAGGGAAATATGGCACAAAAACCCCTTAAAATAAAGAGCTAGCTTGCTAGAATAAAGCTCAAGAACAAGGGAGATAATTACCTTGATTGTTGCTTAAAGTTGTGTGCTTCTTTCTTGGTTCAATAGAAATTTTGCAAGAGTTTCCCTACGGTTCCCATGCATACCAAATGGGGTCTGAAATAAGGGGGTATTTATAGATAAATTTGGCTTACCCTAGAAGCCACACACTTGATGCCATGCATGACATCACACAAGGCCATGTTTGGCTAGAAAAAGGTAAATATACTGATAGAAAAAAATCTAGTCCAATTTGGTACTGATCAGAGTAGTTTCACAAAAACTAGACTGTTTTCTGTTCCTAATTTTTATAATATTCCAGGATATGTATTCTGTCCTAGAAACTAGTGTCTAGGTTTCTTATACCATTGACATTGTTAGACTGAGCATTTATCTTCTATCCATCCCTTGGAAAAATGACCAAAATACCCTTAGTGTCATTTCTTGCACTATATTAACCCTAATGGCATAATTGTCATTTTACCCCTCTAGTCTTTAAGGCATATACTGGCTCTAACTAATCATATTTATACTATATGGGACATTTCTAGCCTATCCAAAATGCCCTCTATCTATCACTGGTATAATCTGACTACGTAGAGTTATTTTCGTAATTTCATAGATTTTGTAATTTGACTTCAATGACCTTAAAAGTGGTTCCAGATGCTACTGTTTAGTCCATAAGATGTAAAAAAATTAGGATGTTACATACTCCAACACATACAACCCTGGTTGGAGAGACCACCTAAATTTTAGGTGGGAGTGGGGAAAATAGGCCAAACCAATTCCAAGGAGGTGGTGCTTCCTCAAGCAACTACCAACATAATGTAAGGTCTATAGTTCTAACTCACCCTAATACTTTAGTGGCATCAAGATCATATAAGACTTCTCAGTTATTGAAGAGTATGGTTGCACAAATTAATAACATAGATGGTATAATGACTAATATAGAGTATAAGCTCAAAGAGAATAATAGCCAATTGACCTCCATAGCTTCAATCCTTCAAAGTATGCAGAAGGATAATGCTGATGTGCACGAGAAACTTGAGGAGTTAAGTTCTAAGAATGCAGATATCACAAGTCATTCAACTCAAGTTGCCAATATAGTGAATGACATCCAAACGAAGAGCAATGGCATCATACCTTCGAATATTGTCCTTAATCCGAATGGTCTGAATGCCATATCAGTCAGAAGTGGGAGAGAAGTCTGATTTAAGGAAGATGAAACAACAAGGGAGGATTGATAAGACACATTTTTTATATAGTTTCTGTGACGCTTTTAAGAGTTTTATAACAACTTTATCATCCATTTTATGCCTTAAATGGTACTTTTGTGATAATACACTATTGTGCCTAGCAATGTGCTAATTAAAGGGTAAAATGGTACATTAACTCTTCCAAACTGTATATATTCTAGTATTTATTGATTTGGACTTTTACAATGAGCTTTTATGTTGAATTGCATGTATTTTGGAAGAAGAGCAAGGACCAGGAAAGAAATCACAAGTTAATGAAAGTGAAATCAAGCTCCTACACATTTTAATAACGACCAAATAGTCTGTCGGTCGCGACCTTGATTCTTCTACAATTCTCTCTGTGTTTACAGGTCGCGACTAAAATATGGATCTAGTCATGACTAAAATGCAAAATTGCTGAAACTGCGCGTTTTGAATTAGGTCATGCAGAAATAAAAGGAGAGGAAGGCTGCTGTTAAGGAGGAGGCTAGTTTTTGACCAAATTAGGCTAAGAAGCAATACTCTAGCGCTATCTGATCACCTTCTCGACCTTTTCCATCATTCTATATATTTCCACATATTTCTCCATATCTCTACACCATCAATCCACCATCTTTCCATTATTTCTTTATGGCATCTCAACTGAACAGCGATTGCAGAATAGTATAAGTCATGAGAGGCTAAAATATTAGCCTCTTGGTGATTAATCAGATATCTTTAGCTCATTGACTAAAATAGGGAGTTTCTGATGTTATAATTTGCATCTTCTCATGTTATGATTGCTGCTAGATCTTGGGTTCTCCTTTTATGAGCAAGTTTTGAATATCAATTGATTATTCTCATATTAGACTTTGTAATTGAATTCGGATTATTTGAACATTTGATTTTAATAGAATATTTTACTTTCAATTTTAAGAGAGTTGGGTTATTATCAGTGATCTTTGCTAATTAATTCAATTGCTTGAAATCTAGAGTTTTTGATTGATGACTATTCGAGGGCATTTCATCATCTAAATTCATCTTACAAGCTAAGTGGTTTATGATAGTTCACTAATAGTTCTTAAACCATCTTTAATAGAAGGGGTTTAAGGAAAATTGGGGTTTTAGACTCAATCGATCGATTGAGGTTTTCTTTAAGACTTAGTGATTTCTAAACTCCAATTTTAAACGTCAGAGCAAGGGTATATAGATTTTCTTCATAAAGAATCTTTCATAACATATTTCACAACAAACCAACTCGTTTTCATCTTAATCAAAAAAATTTACTTTTCTGCACCCTACTTTTATTGTAATCAATCACTAAAACTCCAAAACCATTTTTTTCTTGTTTAGGTTTTTCATTGATTTTGACATCCAATATGCTAGGTTTTCACATAAAAGGCTCCTCGAGAATAGTGATAGGGTTGTGCCTTATACTATATTATATTTGGTGCAATAAACTTTATTTGGATGGATCAGACCATAAGAATCTGTCCTCTTCAAGGATATGAAAGTTTCAAAAGTTGAAAATTCTATAATATCACATATTAAGATTAGAAAATTAAAGAATATTAAAGAACAGCAGCTCTTGATCCTGAAGGTAACCCAAGAGGAGAACTCACAAGCATAAAAGGAAACACAAGAGAAGCAAGAAGAGGAAGTGATAATTCTAAGTCCATCATACAAGGGAAAGCAAATTGAGGAGAAGGCAGAGTCGAGCAAGTAAGGAGCCTCTGTGCATACAGGTAAGAAGGTAAGTATAAATGATCTCCCTTTTCCTAAATCTTATTTTGTTGGAAAGAAAATTATTGATTCTAAATTTGAAAAAGATGCTTTCAATCTCTTCAATAAGTTAGAAATAAACATCCCATGGTTGAATTACTCAAAAGAAATCATAAATATGCTACATTTTTAAAAGAGTTGTGCTGATAAGAAAAAGTTTAGGCCTCTTGAGAGAATTCAGGTGAGTGCTAATGTGTCATCTCTTTTTAAGGCTGAATTACTGGTTAAGTGCCAAGACCCAGGATTTTACACAATCCCATGCATTATAGGAAAGGTTCATATTAAGGGAGCATTATTAGATCTAGATGCTGCCATTAATGTAATGCCTTAGTCAGTATACTTAGCCTTAGGTATTAATAATCTTAGAGACACAAGTATAGTGCTCCAATTAGCTGATAGATCAATTAGGACCCTAAGGGAATTCTAGAGGATATTCTAGTGCAGGTTAACAATTTAGTGTTCTTAGCTAATTTTTATGTTATAGACATGTCCAATGGACTAGTGAATGAGAGCACTTTGATCCTAAGTAGACCTTTCCTTTAAACTTCCAAGGCAATAATTAGTATGAAGCATAGTTCCATTAGAATGGAAGTTGGAGGACATGTAGTGACTTTCAAGATGAACGAAGCAATGAAATATGCTTTTGATAATTCTACTTTTGTTGGGTTGAATGCCATCGATTATGCTATTAAAGAAACTAGGGATGAGTATTAATTGAGTTTGCATGATGAGTATGATCCAATATTTCCCATGAAGCATTTTAGGAGCATGAGGATTCAAATTCATCTTTAAGTGCTTATGATAACTATTTTGAATCTCTTTCCTCTATTTATTCTTTTTCTTGCTCTTGTGAAAGCAATGCATCATGCTTTCATTGTTTTGATGTGAATAGCATACTTTCAGTTTCCAAGGATTTCTCATTCCCATCTAACTTTGATTCAATTTCATCATTATCTAGTGATAATGTTTTTGGAAAGGAATTTATGAGTGATTTTACATGAATATAAGACATTGTGAAAGCTAGAAGTGGAATAAACAAAGAGGGGTAGAGTTTATGTGACCACAAGTCATGACTTCAAGACCTCAACGCCGTGACCAAATATGAACCTGCTGAGGAACAGACTCTATGTGTAACAGAGTCACGACATGCTAACTGTTTGATTGCGACAAATAACTCTTGAGACATAAAGTTGCAATGTGTAGATGATGAAGTCGTGACTAACTATCAGGATGCTGAGGAAGAGACTCTCTGTGATCCCAAGTCGTGACTAAATGAGGATTACATCGCGACCAAATATTTCAAAGACACTCACTATCAATTTAAGTCATGATGAGAAGTTGAAGATAAGCCTGAGATGTCATGACCATAAATGGCAGACACAGCCAATGAATCTCAGATTCCTTTAGTTCCATATTCTACTGTATTGGTTAAAGGGCCAATATGTTCTAACTCTACTTACCCTCACTCACATTCACTAATTACTTCTCATACTTTAAGATTCTCAAATGATTTGATCTCAAATAATGATTAAGGAGTGAAACAGACTGATTTTAACTATGTTACAGCCGTAAACCAACTTAAGCTTGGTACAACTCCTGATAAGATTATAGGGAAGATGGAATGTCCAAATGAGCTGAATATGAGCAACTTCCAAGGATTTACAAAAAGGAGTATTTATAATTTAAATGATTTTCCCCATTTGATCCCTTCTATTGTCCAACCCCCAGAATTAAAGTTAAAATATTTACCTTCTAACTTAAAGTATGCTTACCTTGAGCGAGACTCGAAGTTGCCATTAATAATTTCTAGTTCTTTAACTGATAGTGACAAGTCTAGGTTATTAAGTATGCTTAGAAAGAAAAGAGAGGCATTGGGTTTGTAATTAGCTGATATAAGAGGAATAGATGCCACTATTTGCACTCATAGGATTTTGCTGAGTGAAGATTCTAAGCCACTTAAACAACCCTAAAGAAGATTAAATCCATTGATCTATGATATGGTTAGGAAGGAGATTAGTAAATTGTTAAAGGCAATAATCATATATGCTATTTTAGATAGTGAATGGGTATCTCATGTGCATGTGTGACCTAAAAATAGTAGATTGACAGTAGTAAAGAATGAGAATAATGAATTGATACCTACTAGATTGTAAAATTCATAGAGGGTTTGTACTGATTATTGGAAGTTAAACGATTCTATTAGGAAAGATCATTTTCCCTTATCTTTTATTGATCAAATACTTGAGAGATTAGTAGGGAAAACCCATTATTGCTTCCTAGATGGGAATTTAGGATATTTCCATATTTCAATAGATCCAAAGGACCAAGAAAATACCATATTTACATGCCCCTTTAGTACATATGCGTATAAAAGAATACCGTTTGGTTTGTGTAATGGTTCGGGCACATTTTAGCATTGTATACTTTCTATATTTGCTAATTTCATTGAAAAATACATAGATGTGTTCATGGATAATTTTACTGTATATGGCAATTCTTTTGATGAGTGTTTAGACAGCCTTGATAATATCCTTGCTAGATGTATTGAGAAAAAATTGGTTTTAAACTTTGTAAAGTGTCATTTCATGGTTAATAATGAAATAGCACTTGGACATCTTATATCTAGCAAGGGAATTGAGTAGGATAAATCGAAAATTGAAGTCATTTCCTCGTTGCCCTACCCCACAACTTTAAAAGAACTTTGATCTTTTCTAGGGCACATTGGATTTTATAGAAGATTCATCAAAGACTTTAGTAAAATTGCTTTGCCACTCTAAAAGCTTCAAAAAGACACTGAATTTATCTTTTCTACTGATTGCAAATAGGCTTTTGAAAAATTGAAGGATAGGTTGGTTTCTCCACCTATCCTATGTTATATCCTACTTTTTTCCTATCTGTATAATGCTTATAGAGAAAAGAGATTTGGAATGGATTGTGATGATGATTATAAGGAATAATAAAGGTTAGATGAGTCCTAAAGGAAGAGAGGGACTAAATTGAAAAGTTTAAAAGTTATATAGTGGAAAACGAAAGTAGAAATAAACTTTAGGTTATTAAGTGTAGTTATGAAAAGTTTAAGGCCTAAAGTATAATTTTCAAAAGTTCAAGGACCTAAATAAAATTTAGAAAAGGTTTAAGGCCAAAACTAAAGGTAGAGAAAATAGTTGGGCCAAAGGTGTAATTACCAAAAGTTAAGGGACTTAAATGTAATTTATTAAAAGTTCAAGGGCAAAAATGTAATTATGATAAAGTTGAGCTAGAAAAGGCCTAAAAATACCCAGAATCAGATTAGTCTCAAATTTTACCAGTAAGTAGAGAAAATTATTCTGATCAGTTTAACACAGCACAAAATTTTGATTTGACGTCCCAATTAATTGATATGAATTCCTGAAGTCAGGAAAAATTATTGCAGTATTTTTTGGACCTCATAATCAGATAAAACCTTATAGTAGATTTCTATAAATAATATGAGACTTTATAAAATGGACAGAGTCAGGAAAGAAAACCTGTAGAAATTTTAAGGGAATATATAGTATAATAAAATACCCGATAAATAACTTCAGGAGAGGTTTCTCGGGATTTGTGCCATAAAGGTGATAGACTCATATCAAGGCCCAAAATGGCATCTGAGAGGCACAGTGAGGTGGTTAGATAGTTAAGTGGGTTAGAGTCTAGAGCAAACCCGAAAAAGTGTCAAATTACGAAAATGCACCTATGTAGCCAGATTGTACTAGATATGGATGAAGGGCATTTTGTGTCATATCCTAATTTTTCCCTATCCGTATAGTACTGATAGTGAAAAGAGGTTTGGAAAGGATTATGTCCAAGATCAGAAGACATAATAAAGGTTAAATGAGTCATGAAGAAAGAGAAGGACTAAAACAAAAATTAGAAAAGATTAAAGGCCAAAAGTTAAAGTAGAAACAAAAGTTGGGCCCTTAAGTGTAATTTTCAAAAGTTAAGGGACTAAAATGTAAATAGCCAAAAGTTCAGAGGCCTAAATGTAATTATTCAAAAGTTCAGGGACCTAAATATAATTATAGAAAAGTTGAGCCAAAACAGGCCAAAAATGCCTGAAATCAGATAAGACCTAAATTTTACCAGTAGATAGATAAAATTATTTCGGTTAGTTTAACGCAACACAGAATTTTGATTTGAGGTCCTGATTAATTGATATAAATTTATGAAGTTAGAATAATTATTACAGTATTTTTTTGACAGTAGAATCAAATGAAACTTTATAGAAAATTCTTATATTTAGTGTAAAAATTTATAAAATTGACAGAGTCAGAAAAGGAATCCTGTAGAAGTCTTACGGGATTTTAAGGTGAAATAAAACACCCGATAAATAGGATTAGGTGAGATTTATTAGGATTTGTACCATAAAGGTAATGAGGCCAATGAGCCCATACCAAGGCCCAAATGGCGCCATCATGAGCTTAATAAAGTAGTGAAATAGTTATGTGGACTAAAGTCCAGAGCAGTCCAGGAAAAGTGCGAAATTACAAAAATACCCCTGGATGCCCATACTGTACTAGTGATCGATGTAAGGCATTTTGGTTATTTTTGATAGGTCAAAAACGTTTCATATAGTATAAAGAGGTTATTTAGAGCCCAGATACACCCTGAGTCAGTATAAAGAGGTGTAAAATGACAATTTTGCCCTTAGAGTTAGTACAGTGCAAGAAAAGACACTAAGGGCATTTATTTCACTTTCCAAGGGATCAGTAATTAAGTATTGACCCAGCACAAGTATGTCAATGGTATGAGAAGCTTAGACATTGATTTCCAGGACAAAATACATATCCTGGTATATTATAAAAAATTAGGAACAGAAAACAGTCTGGTTGCTGTGAAACTGCTCCGATCGGTACAGGATTGGACTGAAATTTTTTCAGAAGCTTCCTACCATGATAATTTCGCCACATAAGTCCATGAAGTGTCCCTTGAGCTGTCCTTTATGATGTCATGATGATGTCATAATTACCTTTTTGAAAATGTTAAATCTAAGACTAAATGTGGCCCTTTAGATCAAATAGTAACCAAATCAATCTTGACCATTCATTTTTCATGGACTTTGGCTATAAATACCCCCTCATTCTGCATCAAAACCATGGCTTCATGGACCCTTGGGGAAACTCTTGTAAAATGAAAACTTAAGCCAAGACAAAGAAGATTCAAGGTACCAAAGTTCAAGCAAGCTAGAGATTAAAGGTAAGCAATCTCTCATAGCTTATTTTCCTTTGATTTGAGAGCTTGAACTTAGGGTTTTCATGGGGAAAAATTGATTTTTCTCCAAGGGGAGGTGCTTCCCAAAAACCATAGATGAAAGGGGAAAGAAGGAATTAAAGTTAGAAACTTATGATTGAAGCTTAAACAAGCTAGTTAAGTGATTGGTTGTTGAATTAAACTGATATTCTTGACTTTGCCATGGTGTGCCCTGTTCGGTATGCACCATTCATGGGGGAAGAAAATTGAATTTCAATGATTTAATGCTTCCATTGAGTTTATACGATGATTTTGTGTAGGATTGGAAATGTTTTGAACCTTGAAAACATTAAAATCTCAAGGTTGTAGTCTTTGAGATTCCCTATGGTTACTGTTCACTCGCATGAACAGTGATTAGAATTTCATGATTTTGATGGTTCCAATGGTTTTAAAATAAAAATTTGTGTGGGTTAAAGTGGAGAAACAAGTATGGAAAGCATTAGAATCAAAATGAGAATTTTTGAAAGAGTTGTATGCTTATGTTCAATTCTATATAGCAGGCCATGAAGGAGCTGGAATTTCATGATTCTAAGCTCATAAATGGATTCAAAAGATGAAACTGTGTAGGGTAACAAAGAGTGTAACAAAGTTCAAGCAAGTTAGAGATTAAAGGTAAGCAATCTATCCTAACTTATTAAAGGTAAGTGATTGGTTGTTGAATCAAGTTGATATTCTTGAATTTGTCATGGTTGAAACATTTTAGTTTGCACTGTTCATGATGGAAGGAAATGGAATTTCAATGATCTAATGCTTCCATTGAATTTATATGACGGTTTTGTGTAGGAATGGATAAGTTTTGAACCTTGGAAGCATTAGAATTCCAAGTTGTGGTTTTTGAAGTTCTTCTCTGTACTGTTCACTCGCATGATCAGTGATTCAGATTTTATGATTTTGGTGCTTCCAATGGTTTTCAAATGAAAATTTGTGTGGGATAAAGTGGAGAAACAAGTATGGGAAGCATTAGAATCAAAATGAGTTTTTTTGAAAGAAAAGAGGGTGTTATGTAATTATGTACAGAACAGTGATAGGAGCTGGAACTTCATGATTATAAGATCATATATGGATTCACAAGATGAAATTGTGTAGGGTAAAGCCAAGACATCGATTGGTTCAAGGGCCAAGTTAATTAGTGAAGACTAGAGAAAGTTAGTTAAGCATTTATCAAGGTTAGTCTTAAAACATTGTCAGAGTTCATGGTCCTAATGAATTATGTGATGAATATGAAAGTGTTTAGGACATTGAAACATCCAAGGAGATGTTGGGAAGTGATTGACCGAAAGGCTTAATAGTTGGAAAGCTAGGGAGCAAGTGCAAAAGAACAAGTGAAAAGCTTAAGTGCAAGGTAGTGGACTTACCTCTTTATGTGCTTGATGTGGTATACTTATGTGTTGACATGTAGATGATATTTAAATGATGTTGTGACATGATAAATGATGTTGAATATATTGTGAATAACATGTTTTCCATGGCCATGCACTTTCATGCAAAAGTATATAGCATCATGGCATGTCACTAATTAAAGAAAGTTTAATGAAATTACATATCATGCATTAGCATCCATCTTGCATATTTAAGTGATAATATGTACTACTGGGATTTATTAGAATCTCACCCTCCCATAACCAACCATAATAGGTTATTCAAGATGGAAGAATCATGTTTGGTACACGAGTAAAAGAATGAAAGAGGGAGAGTAGACAAGTGATGGCATGCATGTATGTTAGTTGTTTTATGTAATGTTATGTAATATCTATTGTATGTAAAGAAAATATATGAAAGAATTATGGCATAACATTATGATGTGTATGAATGTATAAAAATAAAAAGAGATGGTTTATGCATGCTAGAATAATTATTGAAAGAAAGAAAGGAAACTGAAATAGTAAAAACGTAGGTCCTGAAGCACTTTTGTTGTGGCTTCAGTTTTACTTATAAAATGAAGGAATAAATCCACAAAATTTTATAAGCATGTAGTACACATCTAGTGCTTTAACTTCATAGGTAACATGCCTCAATTGGATATGTGATGAATCCCTATTTTATCATATTATTTTCTATCTATTTTAGGGGATTTATCATGATTAATAGATATTATTATAATAATTATGGTTATTTTGTGCCTTAGTTGACTATATGAATTAAATAACTAAAAAGGTCATTTTCGTGTATTTTTACTAATTTTATTATCACACTGGTATGCACGAAGATATTTTGGTCTAGATACAGGCAACATATCTCACAGATTGAATATCCAAGGGAAATTTAATTCAAATTACAAGAAAATAGGAGCCAATCACAAGTCAAGATTCAAAGATATTTGAGTTTAAAAATATTATCTCTGGAGATATTGGAAAAGATAACAGCTTGAAAGGATATTGAAGATAAATGGAGACTATCATTATCTTTTGAAGAGCCAATCAATGAAGTTACTTACACCAAACAGGATTCACTCCCAAAGGCTATATAAAGGACCCCAAGGCTCCTCCATTCAACACACCAATCACCACCATCATAATCATCTTCTTCATCTCTTCCACAATTCCACCATTTTCCTTCTAAGTTCTTGAGGAGAGATATAGTAGCTTGAGTTTATGTGCTTTAGAGTTAGGAGTTAAACAATTTTATGTTTTGATATTTTCCTATATACAAATTTATGATTTCCTAGATTTAGGTTTTGAGATTTGTATATGTTGGACCTAGGGTTTTGATTGAGACACCTTTTTGATCAAACCCTTGTGATTTATTATTTCAATTTATGATTTGATATTCTTTATTTAATATCCTTAGTTTCCTCTTATAATTATTCATGCTAGATTGACATGATTAGTTATAGGATTTTCGATTGAATATCTGTGTTAGAGGAACAAATCATTTATTGTTTAATTTATCGCATGCTAAGTGGATCTTCATTAATCATTCTTGATACAATTGTATGCTAGATCTAGGTATAATTGTGGATTTTATGATTATGACCATGACGATTGTCTGGGATTTTGCATGTTAGGGACTTAGTATATATAATTGTTATAACTCTAATATATTATTGAACGATGATAGCCACGCATCAATCCTTGGGAACGTCCAACTTACTGGTAATCATATCATTTAACTCTTTTACTTTATTCCAATTATCGCTTTAATTAAACTGAATATTTTTCTCTACCCATATTTATTCCTTAATCACTTTAATTAATCATAATCAAGATACGCATTGACTCCGCCTTGAGATTGACCTAGGGTTAGCTCCTATACACATAGGGTTAAAACTAGTAATTATTTTGAGCGCTAACGACAAGTGACATCAATGTGTATATCAAGAGAAATGAATTCCCAAAGTTAAGAGACAAAATCTGGAATTTCCAGAATTTGCCATATTAACAGTAAAAAGTAACGATTTAACTTTATCAATTGGCAAGGTAAATGTCTAGATTTATATTTTTTCCTTAAATATATGGAAAAGAGCTATAATTAGAAATTTGGATCACCTCCATACAATTTTTCTACAATTAGTTATGAATTTTTAAAATTGGACTGTAAATCTAGAAATCACTAAATGAACAGTACCCAATAAGTAAGTTTTAAAATTTTAATTTTTGGGCTAATGTAATGCTTCCGCTAATCAAATATGCTTTCAAATATGTACTCTGAGATGGTAAAAGTAGGATGTTTTATCTTAACTTCACCAAATTGGGATCTTCCTTTTGAACTAACATGCGATGCTTCCAATTATGTTGTGGGAGCTATGATAGGACAAAAGGAAGGTAATTTATCTAGGGTGATTGCCTATGCCTCAAAAACACTTGATGCCACTCAAATTAATTATACCATTACTAAGAAAGAATTGTTTGCAATTGTAGTGGCTTTGGATAAATTTAGAGCATATCTCATTAACTTTAAAGTTGTAGTTTGCACAGATCATGTAGCAATCAAGTGCCTGTTCCATAAACCTCAACATAAGTCAAGACTTCTATGATTGACGCTACTGCTTTAAGAGTTTGATATAGAAGTGAGGGATCAAGCTTGAAATGTGAACCACATTGCATATCATCTAAGCATATTACCAATTGACACAAGGGGAGTACTTAGTTCTAATCTTATTTGTGATTCTTTCCCTGATTAATCTATTTGTTTAGTTACTGTTGTAGAACCTTGGTATGCTTATTTAGTTAATTTCATTGAGTCTGGCCTAATCCTATCACATTTATCTAAATTTCAGGCCCAAAAGCTCAAGAGTGAATCTAAATACTTTATTTGGGATAACCCTTTTTCGTAGAGGTTGCGCTTAAACCAAGTATTAAGACGATGTGTCCCAGACCAAGATAACAAATCAGTTTTGGAAGCTTGCTATTCATAGATTTGTGGTGGTCATTTTGGGGGGAAAAGGACAGCACATAGGATCTTTGAATCCGATTTTTATTGGCCTTCCCTTTTTAAATATGCTTTTGAGTTTTGTAGACCCTGTGATAAGTGCCAAAGCTTTAGGGGAATTAGTAAAAGGCATAAGATTCCGTAACAACCTATTCTATTTTATGAGGTTTTTGATGTTTGGGGAATATACTTCATAGGACATTTTCCACCTTTAGCAGGATTTCATTACATTTTCTTGGTTGTAGACTATTTATCTAGGTGGGTAGAGGCTATTCCTATAAGACTAGATGATGCCCAAACAGTCTCTAAGTTTCTGAGGTCTCATATCTTTAGTAGATTTGGAGTGCCAAAAGCATTAATCAGTGACCAAGGTACCTATTTATGCAATAAGTTAATCAATAAATTATTAGCAAAATATGGTGTAACCCATAAAGTCTCAACCCATACCATCCTCAAACTAATGGTCTAGCAGAGGTTTCTAATAGGGAAATTAAGCATATTCTAGAAAAGAATGCTAAGCCATCCAATAAGGGCATGTCCCGTTATAGGATATTTTTGGGAAAACTTGTTATATGCCTGTGGAAATAGAGCATAAGACATTCTAGGCAGTGAAGACTTGCAATGAAGACCCTGTAGAAGTAAGTTCAAAGTGTTTGTTATAGAATAAAGAGCTGAAGGAGATTATGTTGGATGCATAAAGTAGCTCTGAGATTTATAAACTAAAGACAAAAGTAATCCATGATTCTCATATTTTGAGGAATAGGTTTAAGGAGGGTGATAGAGTGTTAACGTACTAAGCTATGTTCAAGTTCAAACATGGTAAATTCAAAACTAGCTGGGATGGACCTTACACAGTTATTAAAGTCCATGAATTTGGGATGATTGAGTTGAAGGAGGAGTCAACGGGCAAAATCATCTAGTAAAATAGCCACCTTTTGAAACTTTATGTGAAAGCTACTCTGTTGCCTTAAGGCTAAGTTATCCCTTTCCTATTTCTTTCCTTTTACAAATTTACCTAATGTGATATATGCTTGACATTTTGGTTTGATAATTAGAAAGGGATGAACCAGTAGAAGTAGTAGTTAATTTTTTTGCTTGATAATTCAATAGGATAGTGTTTCATCTTATTTTATTTCTATTTTTGAATAATACCCCTGTGTTGTTTCTTCAGTTATGGTTATCTGAGGTATGACACACTCAATTGCATGCTATAGTTTACCTATCTTATCATCTTTTGTGTCTTTGTATTGCGATGTATGATTTGAATGTGACTGTGTGCTTTATTGCTGATTTTGCATTTAGTTATGTCTTAGTTTATTGTGGGAGAAATCTATTATGTTGATAGTGTTGGAAATTGTGCCCTAGGGGCCAATCATTGTCTTATGAACATTATTGATTTATGAATTTATTAATTGTATTATCATATTATTTGCTTGTTCACTGTGATGACCATCCTTAGATAATTCATGATCTTATCCTAAATGTCCCTAGTCGGTCAGCTTTACGGGAGCATAGATGATATAAGACCAGTATGACTTTGAAGATGTATAGAGATATAAATCAAAGTCATAGGCACATGTAAGAGTACAAGGTGTTGGACCGACCCGCTATGAGAGAACTGCATGGGTAAGGTCATAAGCTTCTCTCATATACAAATCATGTCAATATGCCCTTTGACCAGAGATCATCATGGATTCCTACATGACAAACACTCAGCTTTGACCTAGTCAAAAGTCACTTTTGACTGAGTGATCATAAAGACTATATTCAGGCTTAATGGTTTTTCATGCGGAGGAATGTGAATGGTCAAGATGGAATTTGTCCCTCACATTCGTAGAGAGATATTACTGGGCCCCTCGATGAGTGAGTCTGAGAAATGTATGGCCATACTATAATGGAAATATAGTTCTATTTCTAGAGTCAGACTACTCAGGGAACGAGAAAGTAACGGTCAGGAATAGGAGGATGACATTATCCATGCCTCATCCATGACCAAAATATCTCATGATAGAAGGGACATGATATGGTTGTATAAAAGATTATATCGTTTAACGATCCTCATATGATTTGGGTAGTCGTTATGTCTTGCTAGAGACCGCTTGCGACTTATGGGCCAGTATAGCAAATGGCCCACTACCAACTTCATATGGGCCTACAGGGTCGCACACAAAATAGCCCAACACGAGCTATGATGTCCAGATTCAATGAATGATCCAGGGTGGATGTATATATTTATTTATATTTATATTCATATATATATAAATTCATATATATACATTATATGTAAGAGATATATGAGATTTAATTTATAAAGCTAAATTAAATCTCTATCACGTTTGAATTTAAAATTTGAATTGATAGGATATCTCATATAAGAGATATTTATAAGATTTAATTTATAAGGATAAATTAAATCTCTATCACGTTTGAATTTGAAATTCAAATTGATAGGATATCTCATATAAGAGATATTTATAAGGTTTAATTTATAAGGATAAATTAAATCTCTATCACGCTTGAATTTGAAATTCAAATTGATATGATATCTCAAATTTGATTTATGAGAATAAATCAAATATAGTTCAGTCTTATCTTTATTTTAAGTTAAATAAATAAGTGAATTAAATCGATGAGACGGATTTAATATAAATATTATTTATTTAATTAGTTTCTTATCAAATTATACAATATATTATATTGTATTAATTTTGGAATTAATATAAGATTAATTGCAAAATCCAATTCGGTAGAGAAAAATGCATAGTATCCTATATATCTGATTTTAGGAGCTACGTTTTGAAATATATAGAACACAGGAAGGCCGAAAGGGAATCTGCAAAAGGTTTACAGATAAGAAACTGTCGAAATAGAGACGAAGAGGACGAAATCTTGAAAAAGCCCTAGACGGACAGGAGACGCTAGCACATCGTTCGTGGTTGAAACGCTATTCATGTCGATACCAGTAGAGGAAGCCAACCTGAGTCGTCAACTTCTTGCGATCGGAAAGGGAGCACGAGCCTCAAAGAGAAGCTATAAACGTCGTGACCAGAACCTGTGGAAGTCACTGAGGATTACTGAGGGTAATGCTTCTTCCCACTTGACTTAAACACATACGGTAGATCTTGGCAAGGAATGGAAAAAAATTTCAGTTAATTTCCGCTGTATCTCTTCCAATTCCTTACAGTGGTATCAGAGCCATGCCGTTTTGTGTTTCAGTTAAGCTTGATTGTTGATTCATATGATATGTGTTAGTCGTAGCTGATCATATAATATGCGTTTTATGTGTGACATATAAGGGATCTGTGTTATGTATGACATAAAAGGAATTTAAAAGGGAATTAAAATCGGTGGTGATACGTTTTGATTTGATCAATTAACATAGCGGGACCGCCGTGGCTACCTGTTTGTAGCGCAACATAACTGTAACATATGTTATTTTGTGAATGTTTTAGCTTTGAAACATCAATTGCCTTACAATTAAATTTGAATGTTGATTCTTGAATGCTTGGGTATGGTGAACAATATTGCTCTAGATTGCAAGTGTTGTAATTTTTAAATACGGCCTGCGTGTCGTGCCTTCCTTTATATATACTCTCAATGTACCTTCTCTTCTCATCTCACTCCCCTCGAATGTTAAAAGAGGTTTCTATATGTAATTTCCCTTTTCTTACTAGAGAGCTCCTCTCATTGGCTTGAGGGGACTTAGGATAGGTGAGCCATATTATATCACGTTTAAATTATGCATCTTATAATTATATCAGCACATGCATATTACTTGTATGAGATACAAACTAAGAAACATGCATTCTTATAAACCAAACAGTTAAATTAAGCCTTCTAAATGAAATCTTAAGTCATAATACTGTCAATTTATGAACACTTGTCAAAACTTCGATTGCTCAATTGTGGACTCCACCAAAGTGGGTGCTTTTGAGTTATCTTGGGGAGATAAGCAAGAGTAATGGTGCTACTCTCACATGTTTATTTTTGTTTGACTTAATTGAGATTAAAAAAATGGTTTTGGGTCTCAAGGCATTAGATGGGATTAAAAACATGCCAGATCATATGATGATAGGATCCCATGAACATCTAAGAGTTATATTTGATGTAATTGGTAAAGGTGTTACCTACCTAAATAACTTAATTTAAGCGTCCTGCTAAAGCGGACTTAAGTTTGAGACAAATATGGATCTTAGCCCACTAACTATTGCATTGAGGGTTGTTTATTCAATGGGAGATTGCTAATTAAATTGTATATTTTAATTGTAGAATCATGACGACTAGTAATACTACTACATTATCGCTGTGATCTATCCTTGAGAAGGACAAACTCAATGGGACAAACTTTCATGACTGGTTTAGGAACTTGAGAATTGTTCTCAAGCAGGAAAGAAAGGCGCATGTCCTAGATCAACCCATTCCTGAGGAGCCAGCAGCCAATGCTCCTAGAGCTCAGAGAGATGCTTACACGAAGCATAAGGAAGACTCTGTCGATGTGGGATGCTTGATGCTAGCCACCATAGTTCCAGAGCTCCAAAGAGATCTGGAACACATGGAGGCTTATGAGATGATTGTGCATCTCAAGGAAATGTTCCAGCAAAAGGCAATGCAATAGAGGTATGAGACCACTAAGGCCTTACATTCCTACAAGATGGTTGAAGGTGCATCAGTCAGTACTCGTGTCTTTAAGATGAAGGGGAACATTGATCACCTTGAGAGGCTTGAATTTCCCATGAGCCAGGAGTTAGCTACGGATTTGATCTTGAACTCACTCCCAAAAAGTTATGACCAGTTTGTCATGAACTACAACATGAACAACATGGAGAAATCTATTTCTGAACTGCATGGGATACTTAAAACTGCTGAGCCAAGTCTTAAGAAGAAGCCCAGTAGTGTTTTGATGGTTTAGAAAGGAAAGGGTATGAAAAAGAAAGGCAAAGCAAGGGGAAGGGTCATGACTCATCAGGTAAGACCAAAGAGTCAGGCAAGCCCGAAACCAAGCCTGTACCAAAGAAGGCAAAGCTTCCGAAGGAAGGAGTCTGCTTCTTCTGCAATGAACCTGTCATTGGAAGAGGAATTGCAAACTCTACCTCAAAGATATGAAAAAGAACAAGAAGGATAGCGGGGCTATCGCTTCAGGTATTTATGCTATAGACATTCATCTTTCTACTTCCACCTCATGGGTATTAGATACTACGTGTGGTTCTCACATTTGTACAAATGTACAGGGACTAAAGGACAGTAGGAAGCTGAAAAAGGGCGAGGTTGACCTATGAGTTAGAAATAGAGCAAGGGTTGCTGCGTTAGCTGTAGGAACTTATGAATTAGTTCTGCCCACTGGGCTTTTGTTAGTTTTGAACAATTGCTATTATCTTCCTGCTTTAAGTAGTAACATTGTTTCACTTTCTTATTTGGATAAGGAAGGTTTCACTTCCATTTCTGGGAATAGTAGATGTTCTATTTATCGTAATGATGTTTTCTATGCTCATGGTGATTTGCATGTTGATAATTACATATTAAATTTGGAACAACCCAATCATGGAAATATCTATAACATAACCGCCAAAAGGGTTAAACCAAACGATTTGAATCCCACATACCTCTGGCACTGTCGTCTGGGCCACATAAATGAGAAACGTATTTCTAAACTCCATCAAGATGGATTTCTAAACTCATTTGATTTTGAATCATATGACACTTGCAAGTCTTGCTTGTTAGGAAAGATGACAAAGTCACCTTTCACTGGGCATAGTGAGAGGGCCACTGATTTTTTGGGCCTCATACATATAGATGTGTGTGGACTGATAAACACAAATACCAGAGGAGGTTATTCGTACTTCATAACATTCATAGATGATTTCAGCAGATATGGGTATATCTATATGATGAAACATAAATCTGAGTCTTTTGAAAAGTTCAAAATATTTCAAAATGAAGTACAAAACCAGCTTGGCAAAACAATTAAGCCCTTCGATCTGATCGGGGTGGTGAATATTTGAGCCAAGAGTTCATAGATCATCTTAAGAGTTGTGGGATGGTCTCACAATTGACTCCTCCAAGGACACCACAATGGAATGGCATTTATGAATAGAGGAATCGAACACTATTAGATATGGTTCGATCCATGATGAGTCAAACAGATCTTCCGCCCTCCTTTTGGGGCCATGCCCTAGAGACAGCTGTGTTCACACTCAATCATGTTCCATCTAAGGCAATTGAAAAGACTCCGTATAAGATATGGACTAGAATGACGCCTAGTTTGTCTTTCCTCAAGATTTGGGGATGCGAGGTCTATGTTAAGCAACAAGCCTCAGGCAAATTAGCGCCCAAATCCTCAAGGTGCCTTTTTGTGGGATATCCTAAGGAAACCAAGGGATATTACATCTATAACACTGCTAATAATAAAGTGTTTGTTGTCAGAAATAATATCTTTCTTGAATGAGAATTTATCTCTAAAAGAACCAGTGGGAGTAAGATACACCTCGAAGAAGTTCGAGAGCCATAAGACACCACAAAACTGCAGATGGAAAATAGAGAAGACTCACAACAAGTTGTTGAGACTCCTCAAGTCACGCAAGGTCTACAGAAATCTAATAGGAAACGACTTCAGCCTCAGAGATATGGATTTCTGATTTCTGATAGTCGTGATGTGTTGCTCATTGAGCATAATGAGTCAACTACCTATCGAGAAGCTATAGTGGGACCAAACTCTGAAAAATAGCTTAATGCCATGAAGTCTGAGATGCAATCCATATACGACAATAAGGTTTGGACCTTAGTCGACCCGCTTGAAGGTGTAAAAAATGTCGGGTGCAAGTGGGTTTTTAAAGAGAAAACTGATATGGATGGCAATGTAAATGTCTTCAAGGCACGACTGGTTGCAAAAGGATTTACTCAAACTCATGGCAATGTAAATTAAATCTCTATCACGTTTGAATTTGAAATTCAAATTGATAGGATATCTCATATAAGAGATATTTATAAGAATTAATTTATAAGGATAAATTAAATCTCTATCACGTTTGAATTTGAAATTCAAATTGATATGATATCTCAAATTTGATTTATGAGAATAAATCAAATATAATTCAGTCTTATCTTTATTTTAAGTTAAATAAATAGGTGAATTAAATCGGTGGGACGGATTTAATATAAATATTATTTATTTAATTAGTTTCTTATCAAATTATATAATATATTATATTGTGTTAATTTTGGAATTAATATAAGATTAACTCCAAAATCCAATTCAGTAGAGGAAAACGCATAGCATCCTATATATCTGATTTTAGGAGCTACGTTTTGAAATATATAGAACACAGGAAGGCCGAAAGGGAATCTGTAAAAGGTTTGCAGATAAGAAACTGCCGAAATAGAGACGGAGAGGATGAAATCTTGAGAAAGCCCTGGAGGGACAGGAGGCACTAGCACGTCATTCGTGGTTAGAACTGTAAGAAATTGGAAGACACGCAGCGGAAATTAATTTAAAAATTTTTCCATTCCTTGCCAGGATCTAACGTATGTGTTTAAGTCAAGTTGGAAGAAGTATTACCCTTAGTGTGCCTCAGCGACTTCCACAGCTTTCGGTCACGACGTTCACAGCTTCTCTCTGTGGCTCGTGCTCCCTTTCTGATCACAAGAAGTCGACGACTCAGGTCGGCTTCCTCTACTGGTATCCACACGAACAGCGTTCCAACCACGAACGACGTGCTAGCGTCTCTTGTCCCTCCAGGGCTTTCTCAAGAGTTCGTCCTCTCCGTCTCTATTTTGGCAGTTTCTTATCTGCAAACCTTTTGCAGAGTCCCCTTCGGCCTTTCTATGTTCTATATGTTCCTCTGTGCAAAACGCAGCTCCTAAAATCAGATATATAGGATGCTATGCATTTTTCTCTGTCAACCGAATTGGATTTTGGAGTTAATCGTATATTAATTCCAAACTTAATACAATCTTATATATTGTATAATTTTATAAGAAACTAATTAAATAAATAATATCAAATATGTCCCACAGATTTAATTACCCATTTATTTAATTTTAAATAAAGATGAGACTGAACTATTTTTGATTTATTCTCATAAATCAAATTTGAGATATCCTATCAATTTGAATTTCGAATTTCAAACGTGATAGAGATTTAATTTATCCTTATAAATTAAATCTTATAAATATCTCTTATATGAGATATCCTATCAATTTGAATTTTGAATTTTAAACGTGATAGAGATTTAATTTATCCTTATAAATTAAATCTTATAAATATCTCTTATATGAGATATCCTATCAATTTGAATTTCGAATTTTAAACATGATAGAGATTTAATTTATCCTTATAAATTAAATCTTATAAATATCTCTTATATAAGATATCCTATCAATTTGAATTTCGAATTTCAAACATGAGAGATTTAATTTATCCTTATAAATTAAATCTTATAAATATCTCTTATATGAGATATCCTATCAATTTGAATTTCGAATTTCAAACGTGATAGAGATTTAATTTATCCTTATAAATTAAATCTCATATATACATATAATGTATGAATTTATATATATATACGAATATAAATATAAATAAATATATATACATCTATCCTGGATCATTCATTGAATCTGGACATGTCTTAGATTCATGAATCTGGACATCATAGCTCGTGTTGGGCTATTTTGTGTGCGACCCTGTAGGCCCATATGAAGTTGGCAGTGGGCCATTTGCTATACTAGCCCACAAGTCGCAAGCGGTCTCTAGCAAGACATAACAACTACCCAAATCATATGAGGATCGATAAACGATGTAACCTTTTATACAACCACATCATGTCCCTTCTGTCACGCGATATTTTGGTCATCGATAAGGCATGGATAATGTCATCCTCCTATTCCTGACCGTTACTTTCTCGATCCCTGAGTAGTTTGGCTATAAAAATGGAACTACCTTGCCATTACAGTATGGCCATACATTTCTCAGACTCACTCATCGAGGGGCCCAGTAATATCTCTCTACGAATGTGAGGGACAAATTCCATCTTGACCATTCACATTCCTCCGCATGAAAAACCACTAGGGCTAAACATAGTCTTTATGATCACTCGGTCAAAAGTGACTTTTGACTAGGTCAAAGCTGAGCGTTTTGTCATGTAGGAATCCATGATGATCTCAGGTCAAAGGGTGTATTGACATGGTTTGTATATGAGAGAAGCTTATGACGTTACCCATGCAGTTCTCTCATAGCGGGTCGGTCCAGCACCTTGTACTCTTACATGTGCTTATGACTTTGATTTATATCTCTATACATCTTCAAAGTCATACTAGTCTTATTTCATCTGTGCTCCTGCATAGATGATCGACCAGGGACATTTAGGATAATATCATGAATTATCCAAGGATGATCGTCATAGTAAACATGCAAATAATATGATAACTCAATTAATAAATTCATAAATCAATAATGTTCATAAGACAATGATTGGCCCCTAGGGCATAATTTCCAACAACCTCCCACTTGCACTAGGTACAATCATTAATTTGACTAATTCCCATTGACCTGACATGATGCTCATGCTTTGCCTGCACAAGCGGCTTTGTTAGAGGATCAGCAACATTATCTTCTCCTGCTACTTTGCATATTTTTATATCACCTCTATCATTGATTTCTCTGATGAGATGAAATCGCCTGAGTATATGCTTGGTCCTTTGATGTGGCCTAGGCTCTTTGGCCTGTGCAATAGCACCGCTATTGTCACAGAGCAAAGTTATTGGATCTGAGATGGTAGGTATCACCCCTAGTTCTGTGATGAACTTCCTGATCCAAACGGCTTCCTTAGCTGCATCAGATGCTACTATATACTCAGCTTCTGTCGCAGAATATGTTACAGTGCCCTGCTTAAAGCTCTTCCAGCTTACTGCTCCATTATTGAGAGGAATATATATCTAGACTGTGATTTTTGCTCGTCCTGGTCAGTTTGGAAACTGGCATCTGTGTAACCAGTTACACAGAGTTCGTCATCCAATCCACCATAGATCAAGAATAAGTCCTTAGTCCTTCTTAAGTACTTAAGGATATTCTTGACAGCAGTCCAATGGCCCTCACCAGGGTCCTGTTGATATCTGCTAGTCATACTCAAGGCAAACAAGACATCCGGACGAGTACATAACATGGCGTACATGATAGATCCTATGGCCGAGGCATATGGAACTTTACTCATGCGACCTCGCTGATCAGATGTACTAGGACATAGATCTTTGCTGAGGTGAATACCATGAGACATGGGTATGAAACCCCTCTTTGATTTGTGCATACTGAACCTATGCAGTATTTTATCTATGTATGTACTCTGACTGAGTCCTAGAAGTCTTTTAGATCTATCTCTATAGATCCTGATTCCTAGGATGTAGGTGCCTTCACCCAAGTCTTTCATCGAGAAAGACTTTCCTAACCAAGACTTGACAATCTGCAAGGTAGGAATGTCATTCCCAATAAGTAGGATGTCATCGACATAGAGTACCAAAAACACAACTGTGCTCCCACTAACCTTCTTGTACACACAAGGTTCATCAATGTTTTGAAGAAATCCAAACTCTTTGACTACTTCATCAAAATGTTGATTCCAACTCCGAGAGGCTTGCTTCAGTCCATAAATGGACCTTTGAAGCTTGCACACTTTGCCAGAGTCCTCAGAACGCACAAACCCTTCAGGTTGTGTCATGTACACATCCTCAAGGAGCTTTCCATTAAGGAAGGCTGTCTTGATGTCCATCTGCCATATTTCATATTCATAATATGCTGCTATGGCAAAGAGGATTCTGATTGATTTGGCCATGGCAACTGGGGAAAAGGTCTCATCATAGTCCACACCATGAGTTTGAGTAAATCCTTTTGCAACCAGTCGTGCCTTGAAGACATTTACATTGCCATCCATGTCAGTTTTCTCCTTAAAAACCCACTTGCACCCGACGGTTTTTACACCTTCAGGCGGGACGACTAAGGTCCAAACCTTATTGTCGTACATGGATTACATTTCAGACTTTATGGCATTAAGCCACTTCTCAGAGTTTGGTCCCACTATAGCTTCTCGATAGGTAGTCGGTTCATTATGCTCAATGAGCAACACTTCACGACTATCAGAAATCAGAAATCCATATCTCTGAGGCTGAAGTCGTGTCCTATTAGATTTACGTGGACCTTGTGTGACTTGAGGAGTCTCAACAACTTGTTGTGAGTCTTCTCTATTTTCCATCTGCAGTTCTATGGTGTCTTGTGGCTCTCGAACTTCTTCGAGGTGTACCTTACTCCCACTGGTTCTTTTAGAGATAAATTCTCTTTCGAGAAAGATACCATTTCTGACAACAAACACTTTGTTATCAGCAGGGTTGTAGACATAATATCCCTTGGTTTCCTTAGGATATCTCACAAAAAGGAACTTTGAGGATTTGGGCGCTAATTTGTCTGAGGTTTGTTGCTTAACATAGACCTCGCATCCCCAAATCTTGAGGAAAGACAAACTAGGCGTCCTCCCAGTCCATATCTCATA
Source organism: Leucaena leucocephala (assembly GCA_037074615.1). Classification (NCBI taxonomy): domain Eukaryota; kingdom Viridiplantae; phylum Streptophyta; class Magnoliopsida; order Fabales; family Fabaceae; genus Leucaena; species Leucaena leucocephala. Next base: position 9,270,170 of record CM073526.1, on the reverse strand, counting down.
TGGAGTCTTTTCAATTGCCTTTGATGGAACACGATTGAGTGTGAACCCAGCTGTCTCTAGGGCATGGCCCCAAAAGGAGGGCAAAAGATCTGTTTGACTCATCATGGATCAAACCATATCTAATAGTGTTCGATTCCTCCGTTCAGAAATGCCATTCCATTGTGGTGTCCCTGGAGGAGTCAATTGTGAGACTATCCCACAACTCCTAAGATGATTTATGAACTCTTGGCTCAAATATTCACCACCCTGATCAGATCGAAGGGCTTTAATTCTTTTGCCAAGCTGGTTTTGTACTTCATTTTGAAATATTTTGAACTTTTCAAAAGATTCAGATTTATGTTTCATCAGATAGATGTACCCATATCTGCTAAAATCATCTATAAATGTTATGAAGTACGAATAACCTCCTCTGGCATTTGTGTTCATCGGTCCACACACATCTGTATGTATGAGGCCTAATAAATCAGTAGCCCTCTCACTGTGCCCAGTGAAAGGTGACTTTGTCATCTTTCCTAACAAGCAAGACTCGCAAGTGTCATATGATTCAAAATAAAATGAGTTTAGAAATCCATCTTGATGGAGTTTGGAAATGCGTTTCTCATTTATGTGGCCCAGACGACAGTGCCAGAGGTATGTGGGATTCAAATCATTTGGTTTGACCCTTTTGGCAGTTATGTTATAGATATTTCCATGATTGGGTTGTTCCAAATTTAATATGTAATGATCAACATGCAAATCACCATGAGTATAGAAAACATCATTACGATAAATAGAACATCTACTATTCCCCGCAATGGAAGTGAAACCTTCCTTATCCAAATAAGAAAGTGAAACAATGTTACTACTTAAAGCAGGAACATAATAGCAATTGTTCAAAACTAACAAAAGCCCAGTGGGCAGAACTAATTCATAAGTGCCTACAGCTAACGCAGCAACCCTTGCTCTGTTTCCAACTCGTAGGTCAACCTCGCCCTTTTTCAGCTTCCTACTGTCCTTTAGTCCCTGCACATTTGTACAAATGTGAGAACCACATGCAGTATCTAATACCCATGAGGTGGAAGTAGAAAGATGAATGTCTATAACATAAATACCTGAAGTGATAGCCCTGCTATCCTTCTTATTCTTTTCCAGATCTTCGAGGTAGAGTTTGCAATTCCTCTTCCAATGACCGGGTTCATTGCAGAAGAAGCAGACTCCTTCCTTTGGAGGCTTTGCCTTCTTTGGTGTAGGCTTGGTTTCGGGCTTGCCTGACTCTTTGGTCTTACCTAATGAGCCATGACCCTTCCCCTTGCCTTTGCCTTTCTTTTTAGTACCCTTTCCTTTCTGAACCATCAAAACACTACTAGGCTTCTTCTTAAGACTTGGCTCAGCAGTTTTAAGCATCCCATGCAGTTCAAAAATAGATTTCTCCATGTTGTTCATGTTGTAGTTCATGACAAACTGGTCATAACTTTCCGGGAGTGAGTTCAAGATCAAATCCGTAGCTAACTCCTGGCTCATGGGAAATCCAAGCCTCTCAAGGTGATCAATGTACCCTTTCATCTTTAAGACATGAGTACTGACTGATACACCTTCAGCCATTTTGCAGGAATATAAGGCCTTAGTGGTCTCATACCTCTCTTGTCTTGCCTATTGCTGGAACATTTCCTTGAGATGCACAATCATCTCATAAGCTTCCATCTGTTCCAGATCTCTTTGGAGCTTCGGAACCATGGTGGCTAGCATCAAGCATCCCACATCGATAGAGTCTTCCTTATGCTTCATGTAAGCATCTCTCTGAGCTCTAGGAGCATTGGCGGCTGGCTCCTCAGGAATGGGTTGATCTAGGACATGCGCCTTTCTTTCCTGCTTGAGAACAATTCTCAAGTTGCTAAACCAGTCAAGAAAGTTTGTCCCATTGAGTTTGTCCTTCTCAAGGACAGATCGCAGCAATAATGTAGCAGTATTACTAGTCGTCATGATTCTACAATTAAAATATGCAATGTAATTAGTAATCTCCCACTAAATAAACAACCCTCAATGCAATAGTTAGTGGGCTAAGATCCATATTTGGCTCAAACTTAAGTCCGCTTTGGCAGGACGCTTAAATTAAGTTATTTAGGTAGGTAACACCTTTACCAATTACATCAAATGTAACTTTTAGATGTTCATGGGATCCTATCATCATATGATCTGGCATGTTCTAATCCCATCTAATGCCTTGAGATCCAAAACCGTTTTGTTAATCTCAATTAAGTCAAACAAGAATGAACATATGAGAGTATCACCATTACTCTTTGCTTATCTCCCCAAGATGACTCAAAAGCACCCACTTTGGCGGAGTCCACAATTGAGCGATCGAGGTTTTGACAAGTGTTCATAAATTGACGGCATTATGACTTAAGATTTAATTTAGAGGGCCTAATTTAACTGTTTAGTTTATGAGAATGCATGCTTCTCAGTTTGTATCTCATACAATTAATATGCATGTGCTGATATAATCATAAGATGCATAATTTAAACGTGATACAATATGGCTCACCTATCCTAAGTCCCCTCAAGCCAATGAGAGGAGCTCTCTAGTAAGAAAAGGGAAATTACATATAGAAACCTCTTTTAACATTCGAGGGGAGTGAGATGAGAAGAGAAGGTACATTGAGAGTAAATATATAGGAAGGCACGACACGCAGGCCGTATTTAAAAATTACAACACTTGGAATCTAGAGCCATATTGTTCACCATACCCAAGCATTCAAGAATCAAAATTCAGATTTAATTGCAAGGCAATTGATGTTTCAAATCTTAAAACATTCACAAAATAGCATATTCTATAGTTATATTACGCTACGAACAGGTAGCCACTGCGGTCCCGCTAGCCGGTTAGCTATGTAAATAATCACGAATCTGCATTCGGTTTTCTTGGACCCCTTCTATGTTAATTGATCAAATCAAAACATATCACCACCGATTTCAGTTCCCTTTTAGATTCCTTATATGTCATATATAAGACGGATTCCTTATATGTCATACATGAAACGCATATTATATGATCGGCTACGACTAACACATATCATATGAATCAACAATCAAGCCTAACTTAAACACAAAACGGCATGGCTCTGATACCACTGTAAGGAATTGGAAGACACGCAGCGGAAATTAATTTAAAAATTTTTCCATTCCTTACCAGGATCAACCATATGTGTTTAAGTCAAGTGGGAAGAACTATTACCCTTAGTGTGCCTCAGTGACTTCCACAGCTTTCGATCACAACATTCACAGCTTCTCTCTGCGGCTCATGCTCCCTTTCTGACACAAGAAGTCGACGACTCAAGTCGGCTTCCTCTACTGGTATCCACACGAACAGCGTTCCAACCACAAACGACGTGCTAGCGTCTCTTGTCCCTCCAGGGCTTTCTCAAGAGTTCGTCCTCTCCGTCTCTATTTCGGCAGTTTCTTATCTGTAAACCTTTTGCAGAGTCCCCTTCGGCCTTTCTATGTTCTATATGTTTCTCTGTGCAAAACGCAGCTCCTAAAATCAGATATATAGGATGCTATGCGTTTTTCTCTGTCAACCGAATTGGATTTTGGAGTTAATCTTATATTAATTCCAAAATTAATACAATATCATATATTGTATAATTTTATAAGAAACTAATTAAATAAATAATATCAAATCCGTCCCACAGATTTAATTACCCATTTATTTAATTTTAAATAAAGATGAGACTGAACTATTTTTGATTTATTCTCATAAATCAAATTTGAGATATCCTATCAATTTGAATTTCGAATTTCAAATGTGATAGAGATTTAATTTATCCTTATAAATTAAATGTTATAAATATCTCTTATATGAGATATCCTATCAATTTGAATTTTAAATTTCAAACATGATAGAGATTTAATTTATCCTAATAAATTAAATCTTATAAATATCTCTTATATGAGATATCCTATCAATTTGAATTTCAAATTTCAAACATGATAGAGATTTAATTTATCCTTATAAATTAAATCTTATAAATATCTCTTATATGAGATATCCTATCAATTTGAATTTCGAATTTCAAACGTGATAGAGATTTAATTTATCCTTATAAATTAAATCTCATATATACATATAATGTATGAATTTATATATATATACGAATATAAATATAAATAAATATATATACATCTATCCTGGATCATTCATTGAATCTGGACATGTCTTAGATTCATGAATCTGGACATCATAGCTCGTGTTGGGCTATTTTGTGTGCGACCCTGTAGGCCCATATGAAGTTGGCAGTGGGCCATTTGCTATACTAGCCCACAAGTCGCAAGCGGTCTCTAGCAAGACATAACAACTACCCAAATCATATGAGGATCGATAAACGATGTAACCTTTTATACAACCACATCATGTCCCTTCTGTCACGCGATATTTTGGTCATCGATAAGGCATGGATAATGTCATCCTCCTATTCCTGACCGTTACTTTCTCGATCCCTGAGTAGTTTGGCTATAAAAATGGAACTACCTTGCCATTACAGTATGGCCATACATTTCTCAGACTCACTCATCGAGGGGCCCAGTAATATCTCTCTACGAATGTGAGGGACAAATTCCATCTTGACCATTCACATTCCTCCGCATGAAAAACCACTAGGGCTGAACATAGTCTTTATGATCACTCGGTCAAAAGTGACTTTTGACTAGGTCAAAGCTGAGCGTTTTGTCATGTAGGAATCCATGATGATCTCAGGTCAAAGGGCGTATTGACATGGTTTGTATATGAGAGAAGCTTATGACGTTACCCATGCAGTTCTCTCATAGCGGGTCGGTCCAGCACCTTGTACTCTTACATGTGCTTATGACTTTGATTTATATCTCTATACATCTTCAAAGTCATACTAGTCTTATTTCATCTGTGCTCCTGCATAGATGATCGACCAGGGACATTTAGGATAATATCATGAATTATCCAAGGATGATCGTCATAGTAAACATGCAAATAATATGATAACTCAATTAATAAATTCATAAATCAATAATGTTCATAAGACAATGATTGGCCCCTAGGGCACAATTTCCAATAAGAACACTGTTCGTGTGGATACTAGTAGAGGAAGCCAACCTGAGTCATTGACTTCTTGCGATCGAAAAGGGAGCACGAGCCATGAAGAGAAGCTATGAATGTCGTGACCATAAGCTGTGGAAGTCGCTAAGGAACACTAAGGGTAATGCCTCTTCCCACTTGACTTAAACACATACAGTAGATCCTAGCAAGGAATGGAAAAAAATTTAAGTTAATTTCCGCTGCGTGTCTTCCAATTCCTTACAGATAGTGAGGACACTGTCAAGTTTAAGTGTAGGGGAGAGGTTATTGTTTCTATACTAATTAATGTAAATTCTTCGTTACTCCAATCTTTCACCATAAAATTTTTGGTTTTTGATTTTAATCAAGGATGAATTGCTAAAAATTGGATCCCCACTTTAAACTATCTTACGGTTAGCCAAAAAAGGCTTCAGTGTAAAAGATGCTTTGGCCTTTGAAAAGCATTAAGTGGTAGTCTCTATGGTATTTTGTCGCTACCTATGTGTTGTATGGTCGCGACTTGACATGGAATTTTGGACTTAATATACTCTATGTGAAAATAAGTTATGACATGAGTGCCTTAGGTTGAGATAATATCTCTCTGTGTACTTTAGTCACGACCCATATTTTGTATGGTCGTGACTACTTGTTGTAAGTTTAGGGCAAGCACCCATAGTGAAATTGGGTCGTGACCTTCACTGCTTCAAGTAGTGACTTGAGTGCGAAAATGTCTATTTACCTTTGCTTTGCTTTGTGCAATGCTGAATAGAAGGATTCCTTTTGAGCTATTAATTTTTTTTTATAAATAAATGATTCATCACCCTATTATTTTCAACCTTTTACATTAAATAGTTTATAGAAACCATTGTCACACATGAATTTTTTAAAGTGGAAATTGAATTGGAAACACTCAAGTTTTTATTGTTAAATTTGGGATTATTACATGATTATGACTGATTACTTTAAAACTTTTAATCCGTCATTTAAGAGGGTTTTCAATTGTGATAAGTGTTTTAATGCTAGTGAATGATGAACATTGGTTGAGACTTGATCAATTTAGATGAAACCTTGGTGAGAAGGATTCTCGGCTTAAATTTCTATATTGAGTGGTTATTCAATTGGTTTATATCCTCTAAAACTTGTCTTAGCTCTGAGTTGAAAATTATGTGCGTATTTATGCTATTAATATGATAGAGGCATTCATTTCTAAACCATTTTATCCTAAACACAAGCCCATCACACATTATATCTATAGTCACACCCTTTGAGCCCATCAATTTTCTTTTTCCATCATAAAAAGTTATATATGCATGATGTAATATCCCAATTTTTAGTCAAAGAGTCCCAGAAACATACAGAGGGTTTTTAGAGACTAAATTGTAAATAGTGAAAGTTTAAGGACTAAATTGCAAATAAGTGAAAGTCCAGGGACTAAATATAAGAATTTAGCAGTAAATTATTATAATCAAATGAAATTTGGCAATAAATTCTTATAACTAATATAAGAATTTATGAAATTGACAGAAGTTAAAATGGAGTCTTGTATATTTAATTATGAAATTTAAGGTAAAATTGGACATCGATAAAAGGGTTAAAGGAAATGTAGAGAATTTTTATCAGGACTTCTGGGTCTTCAAAAATTATGAGACTTTGCAAGGAATTCATTTTATATTAGAATGAATTTCTAAAAATGTCAGAACCATTAAAATAGGTGTCTAGCCTTTATCTCAAAAATCATGGTGATTTAAGAATATGGTATAAGGAAAGTGACTTGTCATTTATGCCAATTAGCTATTGGACCCAAGGAAGGCTCAAGATTTCGTGCTAGGGCATCCAAATAAGTCCCAAAAGTTATTTTGGAGTCCCAGTCCAATAATGAATAATTTATGAATTTTTAGAAAAATAAAAAAGGAGATAAAGGAGAATTAGGGTTTTGCACATGGTGGGTCCCACAAGCTTTACATATGGCACCAAGAAGAGGAAAGGAAGATTGTCCCATGTGTTAAAATGTAATAAAATAATATAAGAATTAACTTAATGATGATTAAGGTTAATTAATCCAAAAACCAACCAATCAAATCCAAGATTAAGCCATTGTAATAATTAGGAAAAGTGAGGACATTATGAACCCAAGGTGCCAAAATTTTGGCTATAAATACCTCTCCCATTCTTCACAAAACTGTGGACCCTTGATTCCCTCGGAGAAACTCTTGTCATTTGAAAACTAAGCCAAGATAAAAGGCAATTCAAGGCACTTAGAGATCAAGGTAGTCAAGGGATAAGGTATGTGATCCTTCCTAGTTTATTTATATGTGTTTTAGAAGAGTAAAACCTAGGTTTTAGTGGTTGAAAATTCTATTAAACCTAGAGTATGCTTGCTGCCCAAATTGTAAGTTGAAGAAGGAAGAAGAAAATAAAGGTAGAACTAGGTGATTAAGGTTTAGATAAGTTGGTTTTGATGATTGGTTATTGAATTAAGTTACGCTCTTGACTTTGTCATTTGATGGAGGCATTCAACCTAGGTCTGTTATGGACAAAGAAGAATGAATTTCAATGATTTAATGCTTCCATTGAATTTATATGATGATTTTGTGTAGGATTGGATAGATTTGGAACTTTAGAAGCATTGGAATTGAAAGATGTAATCTTTAAGTCTTAGTTGTACTGTTCACAAGCATGAACAGTAATTAGAATTTCATGATTTTGATGCTTCCAATGGTTTTAAATTGAAAAATTGTGTGGGATAAAGTAGAAAAACAAGTATTGGAAGCATTGGAATGAAAATGAGAATTTTTTATAGAATTATATACATGTTTTTGGTTCTATCTAGCAAGCCATGAAAGAGCTGTAATTTCATGATTCTAAGTTTATATATGGATTTAGAAGATGAAATTGTGTAGGGTAAAGTTAATACACAAATTAATTCTAAGGACAAGGCAATTAACCACAAATTAAGAAAGATAAGGGGTTAGTTGATTAAGTTAAGTTTAATGTCCTTATATGCCAATTGAGTTGAATCATGATGAATGAATGAACATATGATGTTTAGGATTTGATTGTGCATTCAAGAATACAACCTTATTGCAATGAAAGGTGACAAGAAAGAGGATAAGGAAAAAGTAAAGCATCATGGTAGTAAACTTACCTAAACTTGTATGTGTTGAATGCATGGTTGATTGTGTCATGGCTTGATTGATGTTGTTCATATATAAATGTTGAAGCTCTGTGCTATGATTACTTTGGCCAATTGTATTTCTTATATTACATGAAAGCATGAATATTACATTATGTTGACACAATCACAAGCAAGCACTAATACCAAGCATTAATGCATACAGTGTTTAGTACCATTTACTACTGAGACTTCCCTAGATTATATCTCTAATAAACAGGAACCTCAAGCATGAGAGAGAAAGAATGTTAGATGATGATATGGTTTGCTTATATGGTTACGTTATAGACAAGTTTTGGGATGAATGTATGTAAAGTTAGTTGTTAAAATTCTGTACTGGAACAAAAGATAGTTTTGAGCTATGACACTTAGGCTGTAATTAAAAATAGTTAATGATATAATATTTTAGCAATAGATATTTAACATGCTAAGTTTTGTTTTGACACCAAGTATGTCAAATTTTGATGTCTGTCAACAAGAAAATTTTTTCCAAAGTTAAGGACCAGAATCTGTTTTTAGAATTTTGACCAAATGAACAGTAATTTTTAACGATTAAGCTGTATTAATTGGTTAAGAATTTGTTTAGAAAATTATTTTTCCCTTAAATTTAAAGATATTAGCTTCGAGTAGAATTTTGAACCATTTCATTTTGATTTTTCTATAATTAATTATGATTTTTTGAAATTCATCACTTAATCTGGAATTACCATATGAACAATAACTCTAGAAGAATAAAATTCCAGATTGAGCTAATGGACTTCCAATATCTTGTAAGTAGTTCTAAATACTACCAAATGGTCCCTAAGACATATAAAAGTAAAGTGTTACATATGACACTCTTTTTGAAATAAACGTTTACTCATGTCAGAAAATCATTTTTATTGTGATATTGTACTACATCTTTTATATACAAGGTGCCAAAAAACAAAAAGAGAGAAAGAGAGATGGTGCAAGAAAAATTGAAGAAGAAAGAAAAGAGAAATAAATTAGGCACTATTATCAACTCCTATTAGCACAATTACCACCTCTACATCTTGAAAGATATGAATTCATGCTATATATTCATCATCACATGCATATGGTACTTTCTATCCCATTCCACATGGCCTATCTCTATCATTTCACCCTTAAAATACCTCTTGATTCTTTGCATGAGTGTTGTATGTCACATCCTTAATTTTAACCTTAGTTATACTCAATTGGAACCCATTTGGACCTATTTCATAACCTTTAGCATCAAAAAGATGTATTTTCAAAAGTTGGTTTCTCAGGTACTGTTCATGTTACTACTTATTTGGTAATTCCAAAACATGTACCCAAATTTGAAAAATCATAATTAAATGTAGAAAAATTGATATGAGTTGGTTCCAATTTCTAACGGAAACTCTTTCCTTTAACTTTGAAGGAAAAATATAAGACTGAGGTTCTCTTGTCCAAATGAAATCAGTTTATTTGTTGAAATTCACTATACTTCTTTTCTTCTTATCATCTTTAATAACTTGTCACAATGCAGAGAGGGGACTTATGTCATTATTCTTTCTTTCTTTACTTTACTACAATATAAGAGCATATAGGAGCACATACTCTAACATGCATAATGCCTGGCCAACCTATTGTAGGACTACATACCTGCTCATGAATGCAAAACTCTAGCATTGGAGCTCAAGCATTCCTTCTCTTAATATGCACAGCTCTAACATTCGGATCTTTAGCATATTTTATAAACATAACATAATGCCTGGCATTTCATGCAAGGAGTGAAAGCTCTTAATTACTATCTCATGTGTAATTTAACATTCAAACATCTTATCCCTTTCACAAGGGAGCCTCTTTCTCTGTTTACAAAGCTAGCTATAAAGCTACTTTATATTGTACTTCTCAATACATATTTTCATAATATATCTTATCTCATGCCATATCGTGGCATATCCTACCAAATTTGGCTATATCATTGCTTATCTTGTCTTGTCATAACATATTATGAGATATCATAAGTTAAACATTCTCTTTAATTAAGACCTTTGCTAGTTTTTAAGAAATCTCTTCTAAATATTTCCTTTCAAATCCATTTCATTTGGATTTGATATCAGGGTTCTATTCTCTGACTGTTCATAACCCTTTCTATCTTTTCATAGCTCTTTTTATTATTTTACATCATTATGTCCATATATACCAAACTTCTGTGGCATTTACAACCTTTCCATCACTTCCCAGGGGGCCACCCATCATGCTATTGTGACAAAAGATGACTTAGGGTTGCAACTAAAAAACACAGGGTTGCCAAGTTATGACAAGTAAATAGTGAAGGTCACGACTAGAGTTTATAGAGAATATGAGATATGATAAGCCAGTACTCAGGTTATGACCATAATACACAGAGACTTGATAACAAGAATAAAAATACTGACCTCACTGAAGTTTATTAGGTAGAGGTTTAGCTCAGTGTGCAAGCAAGCTAAACAATACGATGTACTGAGATACAGAAGATTAGTTTAAGAAAATGTTTAGAAGTAGATCCTCCATATAATAATCAGGAGTTAATCTACATTACAACAGACTTTGAGCATCTACTCCCTTACTAAACAAAAGAATTATAAGTTATAATGAGACTTGCCTAAGAATGATCTAATACATGGCTTAAGGTTAAAGACATAATGGCTAATAGATAGAAAACTAATGTTCCCAAAATAGAGGGATTCCATCACGAGGCAACAGTAACCTATTGCTCTACCCTAGAGAACAGAAGTAGTAATGCTAGATGATAAATGAGATCTAAGTGACTTATAGTAGTTTGGATCCAAAGATAGACTAGAAAGGAACCACAGTCTAGCTCAGAATAGACTAAAATAGACAGATAAAGAGAATTAAGAGATAGAGATGAGTGTAAGGCTAAGGGTTAAAGCAAGGAAAGAGAAACCCTTTAATGAATACTTAGCCAAGTTCATCCATATGAACATTGAGGCTTAATAAGAAACACTTTCTCGCCTGTTAGTAATCCATGAGGATAGAGGAAAACTTAAAATTATAAATGGCATAAAGATGTAAGTCATATCCTTCCTCAGTTAGCTTAAAGAAAATAGTTGACTCAGTTATGGATTACAGTTAGATTACAGTGAAGCCAAGGACAACACATAAGTCCTTTAGGCTATGGATACAGGAATCTTACAGGCGATAAGAGATGTGATGATAGAATGAATATGGCCTAATAATATGAAATGGTCTGATATGGTGAGCTATCTCAGATTCCTAAATGAATAAATAGGATATTAGAAATGTAAGCTAAAGATAAATCGCCTCATAAATTTCTCAAGGATTAATAGAAAGAGAGATGTGCAAGATAAGGAAAAGAAGTTTATGATGTATAAAGAAAGTATGGTAGCCACATATTAAGAGATAAAGTGACTCCCCTACTCCATATATAAGAAGGAGTAAATAAGGGTTGAGTCTATACCCTAATAAGAGGGCTTAAGTGAGACAAGTAAATGACTCAGGTTCCTGAATAAATGATCAAGATCGGGCAGTTAAGGTGATAAAAGGATATACTGCTTTAAGGTTTACTTAGTTAATTGTTTAATTCCAATATAAGTATGAGGGATGTTTGAGCAAATTTATGTGATGATGATATGGTTTATGTTGCCATATGTTATGATGAATAGTTACATTTTCTCACAGTTGTCATATGATGACATGCATGTTAGAGAATACATAAATGATTGTATCTCCTTGCATATTATGCATGATAAAGTATGCTATGATAAATAAATACTCCCTTCACGTAGTACATACAAGGTAGAGTATACCAGATGAGAAAGTTATGTTGCTCCCATGCCATACGACATGCAATTAAATAATTAAACTTGTTGATGATAAAGCAATAGAAAAGTAATAGCAGGATGACAAATGTGATAGTTAACCAATTAATTTCCAACGAATAGAATGGGAATTTATGGTAAGACAATAATAGTCAATTAAATAGAGAATATTATTAAGGGTGAAGGATAATGGTGAATCAGTAGACAAATGATCATAGTACTTAAGACATATCCCTTTAGTACGGATAAGATATATAAATGATATGCTATCAATATGAAACAAAATGAGAAGCATTTATGGAAGATGATGTAGCTCTAAGAGGGAGCAATGCTTATGCAATAGAAGTTAACGTTTTTGCAATAGAGCTAGATTTCTCTTGCGATAAAGTAAGAATGCTTTCGAAATAAGCCAGGAGAATGGACAATATAGCTTATATAAAATAATGTCCCTCATATGAGATGAATAGATTATGACAGATATATGCATTGTATAGCCTGTGTAGCTTTCTGCAATACTAAATATAGCAAAGTTATAAAAGATAAGAAGGATATCAGAAATTCTAGAGTAATTCTTTTGAAAATGAAGGTTTCCAAAGCAAATGATCATATAATTGGTTCTAATAACTTCTAGTGGAGTATAGTCAAGGTTAAAAGTAAGGATGTGACATTGTATAGTTACGAGGTGCTATCAGTGAGTCGAGAGCTCCAAGTGGGCCATTTTTGGTAAGTAGAACAGGCAATACAGGATGAACCAGAGCCAGGTTATAGTGACCAACTGCACGATAACTTAGATACCACAAAGGGTGTTGGTCGATTAAGATAGCAAGACGGTGGTCATGAAAGTTGAAATCTGCTAAGGAGTGTGTAACAACTCACTTGCCAAATTAACTAGCCCTAAAAGTGGATGGCGTTAAAGTGCGTTACCTATACCTGACCGTCGAGGCAAGTGCAAGCCTCGATGAGTAATAGGGTGCGGTGGTCACTGTAAAACCTGGGCGTGAGTAACCGTAGGTGCAGATCTTGGTGGTAATAGAAAATATTCAAATGAGAACTTTGAAGGCTAAAGAGAGGAAAGTTAAACCTAAAAGATGGGGAAGCCCGTATGATAGCGTGTGACACTCGTTCTTCGTAAGGGAATCGGGTTAAAATTCCTGAACCGGGATATGGCGGCTGACGGTAATGTTAGGGAGTCCAAAGACGTTGGAAGGGCCTTGGGAAGAGTTCTCTTTTCTGTTTAACAGCTTGCCCACCTTGGAAACTGCTCAGCTAGAGGTAGGGTTCAGTGGCTAGAAGAGCACCGCATGTCGCGTGGTGTCCAATGCGTATCTGTTGTGACTTAGAATCACAGAGAGACTCAAACTGACAGTGAGTATCTATGAAACATTTGGTCGTGACATAATCATCATTTAGTTGTGACTTGGGATCATAGAGAGACTGTCCCTCACCATCTTGACATTTAGTCATGACATCATTATCTTCACGTCACGACATATCATCTCGGGAGATATTGGTCACATAGGCTCGACCCCTCTTTGTTTGTTCCACTTCTATCTTCCACAATGTCTTGTATTCCTATAAAATCACTCACAAATTCCTTTACAAAAACATTATCACTGGCAATTGATGAAATCGTATCGAAGTTAGATAGGAATGATAAATCTTTAGAAACTGAAAGCATGTTATTTACATCAAAATAGTGAAAACATGAATCACTGACTTCACAAAAGCAAGAAAAAGAATAAATAGATGAGAGAGATTCAAAATAGTTATCACAAGGACTCAAAGATGAATCTAAATCCTCATGCTCCTGAAATGCTTCATGGGAGTTTTAGGAATTATGCAGCATAAGATCATACTCATCATGCAAACTCAATTCATGCTCATCCCTAGTTTCTTTAACAGCATATTCCATGGCATTCAACTCAACAAAAGCATAATTATCAAAAGAACATTTCATTGCTTTGTTCATATTGAAAGTCACTATATGTCCTCTAACTTCCATTGTAATGGAACTATGCTTCATACTAATGATTATCTTGGAAGTTTGAAGGAAAGGTCTACCTAGGATCAAAGTCATCTCACTCACTAGTTCATTGGGCATGCCAGAACATAAAAATCAGCTGGGAATACTAAATCCTTCACCTACACTAGAATTTCCTCTAGAATTCCCTTAAGGTACCTAATTGATTTATTAGCTAATTAGAGCACTACACTTATGTCTCTAAGATTGTTAAGACTAAGGCTAAGTATACTGACCAAGGCATTACATTAATGGCAGCCCCTAGATTTAATAACGCTCCCTTAATATGAACCTTTCCTATAGTGCATGGGATTGTGTAACATCTTAGGTCTTGGCAATTAACATGTAATTCAGCCTTAAAAAGTGATGACACATTAGCACTCACTTAAATTCTCTCAAGAGGCCTAAACGTTTTCTTATTAGCACACAACTCTTTTAAAAATTTAGCATATTTAGGATTTCTTTTGACGAATTCAACCATATGGATGTTTACTTCTAACTTATTGAAAAGATTGAAAGCATCTTTTGCAAATTCAGAATCAATATTTTTCTTTCTAGTAAAATAAGATTTAGGAAAAGGGATATCCTTTATACTTACCTCCTTACCTGTATGCATAGAGGCTCCTTGCTTGCTCGATTATGCCTTCTCCTCAATTTGCTTTCCCTTGTATGCTGGACTTGGAATTATTACTTCCTCTTCTTGCTTCTCTTATGTTTCCTCGTGATTATGAGTTCTCCTCTTGGGTTACCTTCTTGATCAAGAGTTGTTGTTCTTTAATACTCTCTGATTTCCAAATCTTCAAATGTGACATTGCTGAATTTTCAACTTCAAAATCTTCCATATCCTCCCTTGTTATTTTATCTTCCTTAAATCAGACTTCTCTCCCACTTTTGAGTGATATGGCATTTAGACCCTTCAAATTAATGACAGTATTCGAAGGTATACTGCCACGACTCTTCGTTTGGATGTCACTCACTGTATTGGCAACTTTAGTTAAATAACTTATAATATATGCATTCTTTGAACTTAACTCCTCAAGTTTCCTGTGCATATCAGCATTATCCTTCTGTATACTTTAAAGGATTGAGGATGTGGAGGTGAATTGATCATGATTCTCTTTTAGCTTATGGTCTATATTAGTCATTCTACCATCCATGTTGTTGATTTGTGCAGCCAACTCTTCAATAGCTGAGAAGTCTCACCTGGTCTTGATGCCACTAAAGCATTAAGGTGGGTTGGAACTATAGACCTTGCATTATTTTGGTAGTTGCTTGAGGAAACACCACCTCCTTGGAATTGGTTTAGCCTATTTTTTCTACTGCCCTACCTAAAATTTAGGAGGTCTCTCTAACCAGGATTGTATGTGTTAAAGTATGGGTCTCTCTTTTGATATTAATTTTCTCTCCCTTTATACATTGCTGCTACTTCTTCATACTGCCTGTCACATGTACTGGTAGCATGCATTATTGAACAGCATAAATCACATCCTGTAGCTAGTGCTTGTGAGGTTTCCACTGTATGAACTTACTTTATGGAATATAGCTCTCTTTCAATTAAATTCATCCTCTTTTCCATTCGGTTTCCCAAAGCTTCTATTTTTGCTAAGATCTTATTTGAATTACCCGAATATGATGAGGGGCATTCTCCTTGGATCCCTAATCTGATGGTTTTCATTAGCCATCTTTTCGAATAACTTCCAACTTGCTTGTGGAGTCTTATCTCTCAAAGAGCCATTTGCTGCTGTATCCAAGGACACCTGATTCTGAGGGAGTACACCATACAAAAAATGTCTACTATATCAACCTTTGTCATGTTGTGATGCGGACAATGAGCCAACAAATTGATAAATCTTGTCCAATATTCATGTAATGACTCTTCATTCTGTTGCATAATGTTTGTAATCTCCTTCATTCGAGTTATCTTTGAGGTGGGGAAGAACTATACTAGATATGTTGACTTTAATTGATCCCATGTAAGAGTAGATAATTGAGTTGGTAGATTGTACAATCACTCCTTAGAATTCCTTTCCAAAGTAAAACAGAAACACCTCCTTAAAACATCATCCAGTGCAGTCAATAGAGGCCTCATCGAAGAGCAAATTATATGCATGGTTTGTAAGTGCCTATGTGGGCATTCTCTTGCAAAACCATGAAATGTAGGCAAGGCTGCAATCAAAGCTCCTTTAATTTAACAATTGGCCTCTTCAGTGTAAAAGCCATAAGGATCATAATTCATATGCGAATGATTTATTTCCCTTACCCTTCTATTATCTTCTACATTCATTAGCATTTCATTTTCTCCTTGTTTATTATGCCCATTATGATTAATCTCAACATTGTTAGAAATTTATAATAGAATCTCTAAATTGACTTCAATTTTAGATTCAGGGACACTAAAGGGTGAATTAGATTCTGCTGATCTTGCCTCTTCTCTAAATTCTCTCCTAAGTTTCTTAAGTTGTCTCTCAATTTTAGGTTCAAAAGGCACTAATAGTTTAGTTCTTTTATACATGCAGCATAGGAACAATCAAGAATAACCAGGCAAGGAATCAAAATTAGACACAAAAGTTTCACACCAGAAAAAGTTCAATAGGTCACCACACAAGAGTGTTCAGGTCGAGACCCAATTACACAAAGAGTAATAGTTCTTAAAAATGGATTCACGTCGAGACTGAAATGTGGTTTGGTCATGACTAGATTTCATAAAGAGTAGATTCACAGAAACATGAAAGAAAAGAAAAATACAGAATGCTATAAGATGAAAACAACAAAAACTAAAATTCAAACAAAAAATGACTCAGGTAAATAATGAAATTGACAACCAATTGCTAATTAACCAATTATTTGCCTTCCTGACATCAAAACATGATAAAAATAGGTGCATATTCAAATAGAAAACTCTCCAGTGCAGTCTATAAGCTCAAGATATCAGATCCATCACCAAGAGACTAAAGATTTAGCCTCTCATGGCTCTTACTATGTTGACTCATAGACTATATATGATACCATCAAGAAAGTAGAAAAAGGTGGCGGGTTAATAGTTTAGAGATGTGAGATTTTATGGAAAGGTACAGAACAATGGAAGATGAGTGTGTAGGTTAGGGAGAAGCTGTATAGAGGATTTAAGTACTGCTTCTTAGCCTAATCAGATCAAAAACTAGCCTCCCTAGTTTATGCAACTTTAGCTTCCTTTTATTCCTGTATGACCTAATCCAAAACATGTAGCTTCAGCAATTGCCTATTTTAGTTGTGACTTGTAACACAGAGAAACTTCCCACAAGAAATGAGGTCACGACTAAAAAGCATAGATGCGTGATATGATATTATTTGTATTGTGATTTCTTTTCTGCTCACATTAGTCCTTCGTTCTCCCCCAAAATACCTGTAATTCAAAACCAAAACTCATTATAAAAGTCCAAATTAGTATAGAACAATATCTATACAGTTTAGAAGGGTTAATTTACTATTTTACCCTTTAATTAGCATATTGCCAAGTATAATCATGTATTACCACAAAAGCACAAATACAGACATCAAATGAATGGTAAAGTCATAATAAAACCTTGAAAAAATTACAGAAACCGTACAAAATTTGTGTTATATCAATTCACCCACACTTGAACCTTTATACTCTTGGACAAAGATATAAAGTACACCTAAGCCAAAGCTATTAAATTTGAGGTAATAACATAATCCAAGTGAAACCTTAAGACAATTAATGCACTATCTTTTGAAAATACAAAGGTGATAATATGAGCAATGTCAAGTAATCAACTACTAATTGAAATCAACCTCAACTATATGAGCGTAATAGATTCTCTCTAAGGATGTAAGTGTTTAGATCTCCATGCCCTCTCATTGTTAGGGTTCTTTCACTCATATTCAAATTGGAAAACATTATACCATATGCTTGTTATGGCTCTAAATCTCATAAACTATACAACACTTATGCAAAGAATCCAGAGGTCTTTTAAGGGTGAAATGATGGAGATAGGCACGTGGAATAGAATATAAAGGATAGAAAGTACCATATGCATGTGATGATGAATGTATAGCATGAGTTCATGTCTTTTGATATATAAATGTGGTAATTGTGCTAATAGGAGTTGATAATTGTAACATCCCAAATTTTCCCTTATCTGTATAAGACTGACAGAGGAAAGAGGTTATGAAGAGATTGGGATGGTAATAAGAAGAAAATATAATGATTAACATAAGTGCTAAGTCAAAGAAAGAAAAAAGGTATAAAGTTGTAAAGTAAAAGGGGCTAAATTACAATTTAGATAAAGTCTAGGGACTAAATTGCAATTAGTGAAAGTTTCGAATGGTCATTTTGGAAAATAAAGGGACTAAAGTGAAAAATTTAAAAGTTCCATGGTGCAAAAAGGAAGTAGACATAAGCTTTGGGTCATTAAGTGTAATTATGAAAGGTTGAGGGCCTAAAGTGTAATTTCCAAAAGTTCAAGGGTAAAATGGTAATTATGAAAATTTGAGCCAAAAAAGGCCAAAAATTTCCTGGAAGCATTTTACTCCTAAATTTTACCATAAAATAGAGAAAGTTATTCTGATTAGTTTAACGTAATACAGAATTTTTACTTGGGGTCTCGAAAAATTGATATAAATTTATGAAGTTGGGAGATTATTGTAGTATCTTTCAGACCTCATAATCAGATAAAATTTGGAAATAAATTCTTATAATTAATATAAGAATTTATGCAACTAACACAAGTCAAAAAGGAGTCCTGTAGAATTAATTGTGAAATTTACGGATCAGACATCGATAAAGGGTTAAATGAAATGTAGAAAATATTTATCAAGATTTCTGGATCTCAGAAAATTATGAGACTTTTCAAGGAATTCATTTTATATTATAATGAATTTCTAAAAGTGTCATAACCATTAAATTAGGTGCCTAGCATTTATCTCAAAAATCATGGTGATTTAAGAACATGGTATATGGAAAGTGCCTTGAGATTTATGCCAATTTGCTACTGGACCTAAAATAGGCCCAATATGATGTCCTATACAAGCTCAATAAGCCCAAGGAATTTTTATGTGGTCAAATGAATTTTTAAAATATTTTATGTATTTTTAAAAGATAAGAATTTAATAAAATCTAAGAAGCATGTGAGGTGCCTTGTGGGACCACATGCTTTACACATGGCACCAAGAAGAGGAAAGGAAGCTTATATCATGTGTTTAAATGTAATAAAATAATATAGGAATTAACCTAATGATAATTAAGGTTAATTAATTAAAAAACTAACCAATCAAATTCAAGATTAAGTCATTGTAATAATTAGGAAAAGTGAGGACATTATAGACCCAAGGTGCCAACATTTTGGCTATAAATACCCCTCTTATTCTTCACAAAACTGTGCACCCTTAGTTCCCTTGGAGAAACTCTTATCATTTGAAAACTCAACCAAGATAAAGGCAATTTCAAGGCACTTAGAGATCAAGGTAGTCAAGGCATAAGGTATGTGATCCTTCCTAGTTTATTTAGATGTGTTTTGGAAGGGTAAAACCTAGGTTTTAGTGGTTGGAAATTCCATTAAACCTAAAGTATGCTTGCTATCCAAATTGTAAGTTGAAGAATGAAGAAGAAAATAAAGGTAGAACTATGTGATTAAAGTTTAGATAAGTTAGTTTTGATGATTGGTTATTGAATCAAGTTGTACTCTTGACTTTGTCATTGATGGAGGCATTCAGCCTAGGTCTGTTCTAGACCAAGAAGAATGAATTTCAAGGATCTAATGCTTCCATTGAATTTATATAATAATTTTGTGTAGGATTAGATGGATTTGGAACCTTGGAACCAAGAAGAATTGAAGTCTTCTCTGTTACTTTCCACATGTATGAACAGTGATTAGAATTTCATGATTTTTTATGCTTCCAATGGTTTTAAAATAAAAAAATTGTGTGGAGAAAAGTAGAGAATGAAGTATTGGAAGCATTGGAATCAAAATGAGAATATTTGAAAGAAAAAGGGAAGTTATGCAGTTATGTCTAGAACATTGTGCAGCTACTATAATTTAAGAATTCTAAGTTCATAAATGTATTCAAAAGGTTAAATTGTGTAGGGTAAAATCAAGACATCAATTGATTCAAAGACCAAGCTAATTAACAAAGATTAAAGAAAGTTACTTTAGTAGATAAAGTTCAATGTTCAAGGAAGTTGGATTGTAATGAGTTAATGGTAATGAAATGTTAGGATTTGGTTGGTGTGCTCAAAAAAGGCAGTCACACATCAAGAAGTAGGAAGCAAGAGGTAAAGGAAAAGGATAAGGAAAGCAAGGAGTATGAGGTAGTAAACTTACCTAAACTTGTATGTGTTGAATGTATGGTTGATTCTGTTATGGCTTGATTCATGTTGTTCATATGTAAATGTTGAAGCTTTATACTATGATTACTTTGGCCAATTGTATTTCATATGTTATATGGAAGCGTGCACATTACATTATGTTGACACAATCACAAGCAAGAACTAATACCAAGTAAAGCATGCATTGTTTAGTACCATTTACTACTGAGATTTCCCTAGATATCTCATCCCAAATTATATCTCTAATCAACAGGAACCTCAAGCATGAGAGAGGAAGAATGTTAGATGATGATATGTTTTGCATATATGGTTATGTTAAAGACAAGTTTTGGGATGAATGTATGTAAAGTTAGCTGTTAAAATCCTTCACTAGAACAAAAGACAGTTTTGAGCTATAACACTTGGGCTGTAATTAAAATTAGTCAATGATATAATAAATGTATGATATTTTAGTAATAGATAGTTAACATGCCAAGCTTTATTTTGACACCAAGTATGCCTTATTTCAATGTCTGTACAAAGAGAAATAATTTTCCAAATTCAAGGACCAGAATCTGTTTTTAGAATTTTAACCAAATGAACAGTAATCTTTAACGATTAAACTGTATTAATTGGTTAATCATTTGGTCAGAAACTTATTCTCCATTAAATTTAAAGATATTAGCTTTGAGTATAATTTGGAGCCACTTCATTTCAATTTTTCTAGAATTAATTATGATTTTTCGAATTCATCGCTTAATCTGAAATACCATATGAACAGTACTCGTAAAGAGTGAAATTCTAGATTTTGTAATTGAACTTCAAAAGACTTGTAAGTGGTTCTAAATGCTACTGGATAATCCCTAAGACATATAAAAGTAAGGTGTTATAATAAGAATGCCTAATATATTTCTCTTTTATTCTTCTTCAATTTTTCTTGCACCATTTGTCTCTCTATTTTTTTGGCACCTTGTATATAGAATATATAGCACAATATCACAATAACAATGATTTTTTAACATGAGTAAAAATTTATTTCAAAGATTGTCATGCATATATAACATTCTATGATGGAAAAAGAAATCTAATGGGCTCAAAGGGGATGACTATGGATATAATGTGTCATGGACTTGTGTTTGGGATAGAAGGGTTTAGAAATGAATGCCTCTCACATATTCAATAGCATAAATACCCACATAATTTTCAACTCAGAGCTAATAACTCACCTACCGAATCAATTATCCCAAAAAATAGATGGCACAGAAGCGCCCCACCTATACCCAGCCGTTGGGGCAAGTACAGGCCCTGATGAGTAGGAGGGCTCGGTGGTCGCTATAAAGCCTGGGGCACGAGCGACTATCGGTGTAGATCTTGGTGGTAGTAGCAAATATTCAAATGAGAACTTTGAAGGCCAAAGAGGGGAAATGTTCCATTTGAATGGCATTTACACATGGGTTAGTTGATACTTAGAGGCAGGGGAAGCCCGTCTGATAGCATGCGACACGTGTACTTTGAAAGGGAATCGCGTTAAAATTCCTAAACCTGGACGTGTCTACTGATGGCAATATTAGGGAGACTGGAGGAGTCGACGAGGGCCTTAGGAAGAGTTCTCATTTCTGTTTAACAGGCTGCCTACCCAAGAAATAGCTCAGCTGGATGTAGGGTCTAGCGCCTGACCAGGAGATCCCGTTCAATGACCTCTTTTAGCATTCTCTTTAGCCTTCTTCTACCCCTTTTAACTGGTGTCCATACTATTTGATCTACCCTCTTCACCAGCGCATCCCTTGGCCTTCTTTGTACGTGTCCAAACCACCTAAGACGGTTCTCTACCATTTTCTCTTCAATAGGTGCCACTCCAACTCTTCCCCGTATATGTTCATTACGAATCTTATATTTTCTTGTATGCCCACACATCCATCTCAGCATCCTTATCTCAGCTACCCCAACTTTATGCTCTTGCTGTCCTCTTAAAGCCCAGCATTCACTTCCATAAAGTATTGCTAGTCTTATAGCAGTGCGATAAAACTTTGCTTTTACTTTATCTAGTACTTTCCAATCACATATAACTCCAGTAGCCTTTCTCCATTTAAACCATCTGGCCTGAATTCTATGATTAACATCCTCCAAAATTCCACCGTCCTTCTGTATTATTGATCCCAAATTTTGAACTTATCTATTTGTGGAATAACTTGATTTCCCAATCTAACCTCTAAGTTACTTCTAACTTGTCTCTTATCAAAATTACAATGCATATGTTCAGTCTTACTTCTACTTAGACAAAAACCCTTCGACTCTAAAATACTTCTCTATAACTCAAGTTTAAAATTAATCTCTTCTCTTGACTCTGCCACAAGAACTATATCGTTCGCAAAAAGCATGCACTTAGGTATTTCTTATTGAATAGGCTTAGTTAGAACATCCACTACTAGATTAAATAAATAAGGACTTAAGGCTGATCCCTGATGTAGACCAATCCTTATGGGAAAATCCTTTGTTTCGCCCCCAGACATTCTTACAGTAGTTGTTACCCCTCATACATATCTTTTGTTGCCTTGATATATGCTATACGTACACCTTTCTTTTCAAAGCTTTCCAAAGCACCTATCTTGCCACTCGATTATATGCTTTTTCTAAGTTAATGAAGACCATATGCAAGTCCCTAGGTGTCGAACAATCGACTAAAAAATGGTACAGATAAGGGGAATCTGACTATTTAATTAAAACAAAGCATTGCGTTGGCCCCTACGAATGTTGACACAATGTGATTTCTGCCTAGTGCTCTAAATGTCAAAGTGAAGAAATTCAACCAAGCATGGGTACACGGTGGGAGTAACTATGACTATCTTAAGGTAGACAAATGCCTCGTGATCTAATTAGTGACTCGCATTAATGAATTAATGAGATTCCTATTGTCCCTATCTACTATCCAGCGAAACTACAACCAAGGGAACAGGATTAGCAGGTTCAACAGGGAAAGAAGAGCCTATTGAGCTTGATACTAGTCTGACTTTGTGAAATAACTTGAGAGGTGTAGGATAAGTGGGAGCCAGAAATAGCAAAAGTGAAATACCACTACTTTTAACATTATTTTACTTATTTCGTGAATCGGAACCGGGGTATTGCCCTTCCTTTTACACCCAAGGCTCGTTCTGCTGGGTTATTTGAGTGAAAGACATTGTCAGGTAAGGAGTTTGGTTGGGGCAGCATATATATTAAAAGATCACGCAGGTGTCCTAAGATGAGCTCAACGAGAATAGATATCTCATATGGAATAAAAGGGTAAAAGCTCGTTTGATCCTGGGTACATTCTTATTGTATGTCATATGGTATGGGAGCAACATAACTTTCTCATCATATACTCTACCATGTATGTACTGTGTGAGGGGAGTATTTATTCATCATAGCATACTCTAACATGTGTGTCATCATATGACAACTGTAAGGAGATGCAACTATTCATCATAACTTATGGCAACATAAACCATATCATCACATAATTTTGTTCAACCATCCATCATACAATTAATTAACTTTAAAGCATTCTTTCCTTTGTCACATTATCTGTCAGATTATATATCACATTATCTAATCAGGATCTAAGAATTTATTCCAGAAACAGAAATCACTATTTATCCAAGTTAGGCTGTCACATTAGCCTCTTACTAACTTAACCCTTCCTTACTCTATCTTACATAGGGGAGTATCTTTATCTTTTAAAATGTGGCTACCTTTCTCTCTATAAACATCATAACTTCTTTTTCTAATCTTGCGTACATTTATCGCTCTGTTAAACTTTTGCAACTACCTGAGAAAAATCCTTTATTTATAATGGAATTCAATCCATAAACTAACTTCTCAAGTGAGCGAATCAATCTCCATCTTTATGGAGTAATTAATGTATCTCTTTAATATCTCTTAACTTCTTCTATCTATCTATTAGTCCCAGTCTATTTTGACTGGACTATGATTCCTTTCTAGTCTTTTTCTTGATCCTAACAAACTTATGTCGTATGGATCTTATTCATCATCTGCTACTATTACTTATGTTATCTAAGCTGCTCTACCCTAGGTCTACTAAGTTATTGTTTTTCATTATGTGGTCCCTCTGTCTTGGGAACATCAGCTATCTATCTATTAACCATCTCATCTCTAAGTTTAGGCCATGTGCTAAGATCATTCCTAGACAAGTGTCATTCTAACTTTTGATTCTTTTATCTAGGAAATACTAGCTAAAAAAATTCTTTTGTAATATAGATATACTCACATAGAGGATCTACTTTTGAACATTGTCTTAAACTAATCTTTCATATCTCAATACTCTGTACTATCTAGCTTGATCATGCTTTATACCAATCCTCTAGCTGATAAACTTCAACGAGTTTGGTACCTTCATTATCATCGTCACTATAACATTTGGCCACAGAATGATACCTTGAGCTACTATTGTAGCTTCGCTTGACCTTAAACTAGTCAGCTTCTGTCTCTATCAATAGAGGAAACTGCTTCTCAAATGTTATCATGCTTAGTCCAGCCACATCGTACTAAGAAACATGAGACCTAGGCTATAACGGCTGACTAAGACTAGTCTATCGTAGTTGTTTCCTTAAAGACTACCTCATAAAGCTGTAAGATACAGGGTATTATTCTATTTATCTAGATGTTACTGTCTCTTGTATGATTACTTCTCTAAATAGTGAACACCATCCCTATATCTTATTCTAGGAAGGGAACCTCTTTGGTTCACTTAAGATCTAGACTTAAATGCTACTACATTTCCCACTAAGTACCCTAACCTTAACATAGTGTTAACTTCTTAGGTTTAGGGTCCGTGAATTATCCTATTTAATACCAAAAAATTTGGTTTGATACTAAAATGTCACATCCTAATTTTCTTACATCTTAGGTACCAAATGGTAGCATCTTGAACCACTTTTAAGGTTATTGAAGTCAAATTACATAATCTGGAATTTTTACTCTACCGAGTATTATTCACTATGTAGATTCTATACAGGTGACCTGCCTTAATAAAATCATTACTAAATCTAAAAAATAAAAATGAAAAGGTTCAAGTTGGTACATGGAGCTAACTTAATTCTCTTTCAGTGAAAAATAACTCGTTGATCACGTCTTGACCAAGTTAACGTCAGTCAATGCTCAAAATTTATTGTTCATCCAATGTCCTTCCCATTATTGCAGCATTTTGGTCCCAACTTTGGAAAAATCATATCTCCATATGTAGACATCCAAATAAGATGTTATATATATATCAAATTGAATCTTGGTATGCCTAATATTTACTAGTAAAATATCATACATTTATTCAACCATTTACTATTTCTAATTATAGCACAAAGGTCACCTTCTCACCATGAGCTACTGTTCACAGTGGCAAATTCTATCAACCAACATTACATACATACATCAATCATATATCAATCATGCTAAGTAATTCTTAACTTTTCTTCAAGCATATTATTTCCTCCATCTTGAGAAGACCTATTGTGATTGAATTGTATGAAATAGGTGAGATTTCTGGGGAAATCTCAGTAGTAAATGGAAACCATACAATGTATGCAGCTATATACTTGATGTTACTCTGTGTGCACTTCATGATCATGCTTGCATAATGATAACTTTTATGCTTTCATATCCCTTAATTATAACTTATGGCCATAGCATAAAAAGAAACAGAGCATTACTTAATCATATATGCTTCACATCATCAAAGTAACTAAACATCCCATAAAGCATCCAAGCAACATAAGCATACAAGTAGGTAAGTTCACTACTTATCAGATAGCTTTTCCTTAGTCCTTAACCTTTGATCTGTGGTTCCTTCTTTATATAGGTCAGAGCCTATACATAGCATAATAATATCTTCATTATTACTTTATCCAGTATAGCTCTATTTAACTCAAGCTTAACTTGAGGTAATACCTTTAATCTGACAATCCCCTAACTTTCTTTCTATCCACGGCTAACCTTATCAAGAGAGACACATTTCTCTATTCTAACTATTAAATTCATAAGAACAATAGTCTAATTTATTAGAGAAGGAACTAGGATAAATTACTTACCTTATTCCTAAGCTTGGCAAGTCCCTAAGCTCCTAGCTCAGCCAGAACTCTTCTTTTCCTCCTTTCTTGCTTTCTTTCTGTCTCTCTCTTCTCTCTCTTCCTTTCTTGATCTTAGTCATGGGTGTAGAATGAAGTGAGGGGGAAGGGTCTATTTATAGGTGGAGGAAAGTAGATTGAATAATCTAGATCAAATCTTTATGGACAGCTCATATCACTTAGCTTCCTTGCTAAGCCTTACTTGCATCACCATGATGACATCATCATCCTCAATGACTCATCAAAGTGACATCATCAAGGGGTACCTCACATGCTTAGGTGGTGCAATGGTGGGGCCCTTAGGACACCTCACCAGTTAACACAGTGCTTCTAGAGAATTTGAGAGCCTTATCCCAGAATAAACGGCTGAGATCGTGCCACGTGTCCTTAGCCTTTTCTTCTTTCCCTAGATTAATGCTATGTGGCATCTTAGTGGATCCCATGAGGACACCTTTCATGCCACCTCATGGCTTCTGGACAAATCCAAAGCTTTATCTAATCAATTCCCCAGTTATAACTTCAACTGGGTAATTGTATTTTACTGAAAATTACTAAAATATTATTTTAACTCCACCTTGACCCAAATAACTCTTGGGCTACATTTTTGTACTTCTTGGAATGCCATCTTGGGTCTCTAATCACTCTTAAGTACTCCAATGGCTCAATTCCCAATAAACTTCCCTTGGAAAATTACCAAAATGCCCTTGGTTGTTCTTTATTTACTTTAATGATTCTAGGAGTATTATTGTCTTTTCACATTTCAACAGAATATTTCCTGACCCTAGTCTACTACTCCTGTAGCTCTATTTGACCTTTTGTCTTGGGTAAAATGATTAAAATGCCCTTAAATTATTTTTATAATATAGCGGTATTTTCGTCATTTTGTACATTTTCTGAATATTTCCTGACACTAGCCTCTTTAACCGATGAATTGATATCATGGGAATGGGACTCACTTGGCATCATCATGGGCCTATTTACAATGTCCTCTAAGCTTATTCAGTGCTTGCTTGCTTACTACTAAAGTTTCACAATCAGATATCAGGCTTAAGTTCCCTAACCTCTTCTTAATAGGATGCACCTTCCTATAACTTTTTATTTATATCTAAAATCCATAAGCTCTGATAAAAAAATTATATAACTTTTAGACTATCTGATAAATATCAAAAATCTAGAATTCCAATAAAATTTATGTATCATGCTAGATTAATCAGCATAACTTTCTCTATCTACTGTTGAAATTTGGGACTGAAATATTTCTGGACATTTCTAGCTACTTCTAGCTCAAGTTTTTATAATTACAATTTTTCCCTTAGAAAAATTTAAAAATTACAATTTAGTACATTTCTTTCTTTAAAATATCTATTATACCCCCAGGGACTTTCACTATTTATAATTTAGTCCTTGATCTTTCACTTACTTGCAGTTTAGTCCCTGAATATCATCTGTATACTTGTAGGACTTCTGCTCAATAGGGCCTAGTAGCCTACCTCTTTTAAGCTACATACTGGGCTTCTATGTCTAAAAATAAGGATATGACAAAAGCACATGAGGTTACTAATGACCTGGGTAAGGCGCCTAAGCTTTGGTTAAGTGTGGTCGAGGTGGTGCCTTTACTCGAACCCAAAGCTAAGGCAAGGTAGAGGCAACCTCGAGCAGGGCCCAGGCACCCATGTGCAAGGTGGTGGCAAGTTTGGGCAAAGTGGTAGCACCCATGTGCACGGTGGTACCAAGTATGGTCAAGGTAGTAGCAACCATGTCTAAGGTGGTTCCGAGTGTGGTAAAGGTCCTGGCACCAATGGGAAAGGTGGTGCCAAATGTGGGCAAGGTAGTAGCAACCGCGGCTAAGGTAGTTCCAAGTGTGGTCAAGGTAGTAGCAACCATGTCCAAGGTAGTTCTAAGTATGGGCAAGGTCCTGGCACCCATGTGCACAGTGGTGCCAAGTATGGGTAAGGTAGTGGTACCCATGTGCACGGTGGTACCAACGGTGGTCAAGGTGGTAGCAACTATGTCCAAGGTGATTCTAAGTGTGGGCAAGGTCCTGGAACCCATGTGTAAGGTGGTGCCAAGTGTGGGTAAGGTCCCAGCACCCATGTGCAAGGTTGTGCCAAGTGTGGGCAAAATAGAGGCAACCATGTCCAAGGTAGTTCCAAGTGTGGGCAAGGTCTCGACACCAATATGCAAGGTGGTACCAACTGTGGGCAAGGTGGTGGCACCCATGGGCAAGTTAGTGCCCATTATGGGCAAGGTGGTGGCAAACATGTCCAAGATGTTTCCAAGTATGGGTAAGGTCCCAGTACCAATGTGCAAGGTGGTGGCAAGTGTGGGCAAGGTCCCAACACCCATGTGTGAGTTAGTACTAAGTGTGAACAAGGTGGTGGAAACCATATCCAAGGTGGTTACAAGTGTGGGCAAGATCCCGGCACCAATATGCAAGTTAGTGACAAGTGTAGGCAAGGTCCCAGCACCCGTGTACATGGTAATGCCATGTGTGGGCAAGGTAGAGGCAACCATGTCCAAGGTGGTTCCAAGTGTTGCCAAGGTCCCGAAACCATTATGAAGTGTGGGCAAGGTGGTGGCTTTGCTCGAAAGCAAAGCGAAGGCAAGGTGTAAGTAACCTCTGGCAAGGCCTGGGCACCCTTATGCACGATGGTGGCAAGTATGGGTAAGGTCCTAGCACTTATGTGTAAGGTGGTGGCAACCCTGTGCAAGGTGGTGTCAAGTGTGGGCAAGGTGGTGCCAACCATATCTAAGGTGGTTCCAAGTATGGGCATTGTCCTGGCACCAATAGGCAAGGTGGTGGCAAGAATGGGCAAGGTCCCGGCGCCCATATGTAAGGTGGTGCCATATGTAGGCAAGGTGGTGGTAACCATGTCTAAGGTGGTTCTAAGTGTGGGCAAGGTCCCAACACCAATATGCAAGGTTGTGCCAAGTGTGGGAAAGGTCCTAGCACCCATGTATAAGGTGGTGCCAAGTGTGGGTAAGGTAGAGGAAACCATGTCCAAGATGGTTCCAAGTATGGGCAAGGTCCCAACACCAATGTGCAAGGTGATGGCAAGTGTGTGGGTAAGTTCCTGGAACCCATGGGAAGTATGGGCAAGGTGGTGCCAAGTGTGAACAAGGTCTTGGCAAGCGTAGGCAAGGTTGTGCAAGGTCTAGGCAAGTGTTGGCAGGCTTAGACAGGGTCATGGCACATCTTCAGCATGTTGTGGCAGGTCGTGGCACGTCCAAGATAGGTCTTAGCACGTCAAGGCAGGTCCTGACACGTCTAAGACTTGCCTAGGACTAGTCTGGGCAAGTTCTAGAGAAGTCCAAAAACTTCACACCCATACCAAAATTACATTTACCCATTATATTTATGATCTAACACTTTTATTCACTAATATATCACTTTTCCCACATGTTAGGAGGTCAGGCAACCCTTGGTTCCTCCCCTATTAAGTTTTTAAGAGCGCATAAGGTTAGAAAATGAAAAATTCCAAAGATATTCCAGGGTGTCTAAAAATTATGAAACTTGGTGTTTGGCCTCCTTTAACCAGCCAAAGATTGTTGCAAAATATCTCGCGAAAATTCGATCTCTAAGTCCCTGAAAGTGTTGTCCTTTTAAAAAAAGTATGCCCATTGGAGGCAAACTAGAAAAGGCTCATATTGTTATTATTGGGGGAACCCCTCCCCCCAAAGACCCACCCACCCACAGTAGCCGATGTCCCATCAATGAGTATTATGTGGGTTGTTAGGGCCATACCCCCAAGAGTATCCACCTCCAATATAACAGTGGCTGGCTACGATAATGGGGTATGGGCCGACTGTCGAGAGGGTAGCCGCTGGTGACTTTTCCTATGACACAATAGGACTTACCCTGCACTTCCAGGAGTTGCCCAGGATCAGTCCTGGCACTACTCTTAGGTTTAGCACAGCTTATCATCCTCAAACAGATTGTCAGTCTGAGAGAACAATCTAAACACTAGAATATATGTTAAGAGCTTGTGTTTTGGATTTCAATGGGAGTTAGGATAGCTAATCGTTGGAGTTTGAAAAAGGGGAACATGTGTTTCTCAAGTTGACTCCTACCACAGGAGCAGGACGATCAATATAGGTGAGGAAGTTGCACCCCATATACAAAGGATCATTTCATATTCTCTTAAAGATAGGGTCGGTGGCTTATAAGTTAGCTGAAATATCCTTCTTTTCTTATGTCTTAGGGACCAAATGGTGGCATATGGAACCACTTTTAAGGCTATTGAAGTCAAATTACTCAATCTAGAATTTTACTCTTAGCGAGTACTGCTCACTGTGTAAATTCCAGAGGAGTGACCTGACTTCAAAAAATCATAACTAATTATAGAAAAATCGAAACGAAGTGGTTTCAAATTGCTACATGAAGCTAAATTAATGCTCTTTCAGGGAAAAATAACTCGTTGACTAGGTCAATATCAGCAAACATCCAAAGTTTACTGTTCATCCAGCATTTTTCCCTTATTCCAACATTTTGGTCCTAATATTTGCACTATCCAATCCCCAGCTTTTCTTCATACTTCTTTAGTCCTCTTCTAACATACCTGTGGGATTGTGATTACATAGAAGGGGGTGAGATTTCTGGGGAAATCTCAGTAGCAAATAGAAGCCACACAATGTATGTAACTATATGCTTGATGTTACTATGTGTGTATTTAATGATCATGCTAGCATCATGATAACATACATGCTTCCATGCTTCCATACCTCACATCATCAAGGTAAGAAAACATCACATAAAACATCCAAGCAGTATAAGCATACATGTAGGTAACTTTACTACCTGGTGTGAAGCCTTTCCTTCCTTCTCTTAGCCTTGTCTCTAAGGTCCCTTCTTCTCATAAGTCATAGCCTATACATAGCATAATAATATCTTTATTATTATCTAGTATAGCTCTACTTAACTCATGCTTAACTAGCGGTAATATCCTTACTCTGACATTCCCCTAACTTTCTTTCTACCTTTAGTTGCCTTTATTAATAGAGATATTTCTCTATTCTAACCACTAAGAGAAATCCTCTACTTTATTAGAGCAGGGACTAGATAACTTACTTACCTTATTTCTAAGCTCTGCCCTATCTCAAAGCTCCTTGGACTTCTCCTGGCTCCGCCAGAACTCCTTCCTTTCTTTCTCTTCCTTCCTTTCTTCCTTTCTTTCTCTCTTTCTCTCTTCTTTCTCTTCTTTCTTGGCTCTTGGTTGTGCATAACATGAATGGAGGATGGCCTATTTATAGGTGGAGGGAGGTGGAATGGATGGCTCAGATCAAGTCGTGATGAATGGCCCAGATCGCTTAGCTTCCTTAAGAAGCTTTACCTGCATCATCACGATGACATCATCCTCCTTGATGACTCACCAACATGACATCATCCAAGGACACCTCAGGGGGTATGTGGCATAAATGGTGGGGCCCTTGGGACACCTCACCAGTTGACTCAGCCTCTCTAGAAATTTCCAGAGTATTTTCAATAATGAGCGGCCGAGATTGTGCCACGTGTCCTTTTTACTTTTGTCCCTTTTTCTAATCTCATGACATGTCTCATTAACTTTTCTTCTTTTCCTATAATCATGCCATGTGGAACCTTGTGGGTCCCTTTTATGTCACCTCATGATTCTAGATCACTTTCCTCATTTCTATCCATAACCGGGTAACTTTACTTTATGGAAAAGCACTAAAATACTATTTTAATGCCTCTTAAACTTCATAATCCTTGGGCCTACATTTTTGGGCTTTTAAATGTCATCTTGGGTTTCTAACTAAGCCTAAGCACTCTGGTGGCTCAGTTCCTAAGAAACACTTCTTACTTCTTTATGCCCATAGGGACTTTCATTATTTTCCCTAAATTTTCACTTTCTTGCAGTTTAGTCCCTAAACATCATCTGTATACTTTTGGGACTCCTGCACAATAGGATCTAGTAGCCTTCCTTCTTTAGGCTACATACTACGCTTCTAGGCCTAAAAATTGGGATATGACATTAGCTCTTCCCCAAATCTCAGTCAGATACATGATGTATTTCATGTTTATTAATTGAAGAAGTATGTTCCAGACTCATCACATGTGATTGAACAAGATGATATCATGTTGTGAGATTACCTGAACTATGAAGTTAGACCAGTACAAGTTATTGATCGAAAGGTTAAGCAGCTACAAAAAAAACAAATTATTTTAGTTAAAGTGTTCTGGAAAGGATTAACTAAGAACGAAGCTACATGTGAAGCAGAAGAAAGAATGAAGGAGATGTACCCTGAATTATTTCCTTAGTATGTATATATTGTAAATTTTGAGGGTAAAATTTATTTTAAGGGGGAGAGAAATGTCATATCCCCAATTTTCTTATCCAATATGTATGTACAATTTGTACGTAATATACATGAGATTCTCTAAGAAAAATGCTGCATTTCAAGGAAGGAAAAGGCTTAAATTGAAAATGATAGAAAGTTCAAGGACCTAGTGAAATTTAGAAAAGTTTATGGACAGAAATAAGTAGAGAAAAAAAGTTGAGCCAATAAGTGTAATTTGAAAAAGTTTGAGGACCTAAATGTAATTAAGTAAAAGTTCAAGGGGCAAAATCATAATTATGAGGAAGTTGTGCCAAAAAAGACCTAGAACTGACCAGAAATGTTGTAGTCCTAAATTTTACTAGTAAATATAGAATGAAAATTGGGCGAGGCATGTTTATCATAATTTTGATTTTAGGCCCCACATAATTAATATTGATTTTTAAAGTCTGGAGATTATTATAGGACCTTCAAGATTTCTTAATTAGATAAAAGTGGGCAGTAAATTCCCATAATTAATATAGAAATTTATAAAACTAACAGAGTTAAAAACATGCAGAATTTTTAATAGAATTTAAAGTAGAATTATATACCCGATAAATACTTTCGGGTGATATTTCTTGGAAATTGAGCCATAAAGGTATTAGACCCATATAGAGGCCCAAAATGGCATCCAAAAAGCCAAATAAGATATTTGAACAGTCAAATGGGTCAGTGTCCAAAGGAACCCCAAAAAAATATGAAATTATAAAAATACCCCTATGTTATAATAATGAATAAGAGATGGATGGAGGGCATTTTGGTTATTTTGGATAGGTCAAAATCATCAAAGCAAGTACATGGGTGATTAGTTAGAGTCAGTATATGCCTAATAAAGTATACAGAGGTGTGAAATGATAATTATGCCCTTAGGGTTAATATAGTGCAAGAAAGTGCAGCAAGGGTATTTTGGTCATTTCTCAATTAATGATTGGCAGATAAATACTCAGTCTAACAATGTAAATGGTAGGAAAAATCTAAACACTATTTTTCATGACATAATACATATTCTAGAATATTATAAAAATTGGGAATATAAAACAGTAGGTTTTTGTGAAATTGCCTATATTAGTATCAGACTGGAGTAGAATATTTTCTATCAGTATTTCTACTTTTATTGAGCCAAACACAGCCCTAAATGATGTCATGGATGGTGTCACTAATGAGGCTTCTAGGGCAAGTTTGATGGAAGGTGGATTATGGACCATTAGATCATATAGTAACCAAACTTATCTTGGCCTTCCATTTTTACCCAACTTTTTCTATATATATCCCCACTTTCATTCCTGATTTGGAAGCTTAGAAACCTCAGGGAACCTCTTACAAAATTTATTTGAAGAAATAAAGAAGTATCACCTTGGAGCAACAAGAAAGGTAACTAGTTCCTTTAATCTTGGACTTTGTTCTAGCAGGTTTGCTCTTGGTTTTAAGAGGTTTTTATGGCATTCTGCCTTGATGTTTCTGCTAGACATGCCTCTCATATGTGATAGACATATGAGTTTTATGTTATGGATAGTTTAGACAAGCTTAAACAAGCTAGAATCAAGTGGTATTGGCTTGGAAATTCAAGTATACATATAGTTAGGGTTTTGTGTTCTTGGCTGCCACTGTATAAATCACTATTCATATTTTAGAATTTAATAATTTTAATGCTTCCAATAGGTTTAAAATGAAAAAATTGTGTGGGGATAAGGTAGAGAAACAAGTAGTGGAAGCATTGGAATCAAAATGAAAATTTTTGGAAACAAGAGGAGGCATTTCAGTTTTGTATAGTAGCCAATGAAGTAATTTGATTTTGGAAATTATGATTTCATATTTGGATTCTACATGAAAATTTGTGTGAAAATGAACCATGAGAATTTATTTTAGAAAGATGGAAGTATAAGACATAAAATGGAAAAAGAATGGAAGTTAGTAAGAATCTAGTCTTGGAATTGTTGTGAAGTTGAGTTGTAACTTGATGTTACTTTGTAATGGCTACATTTTGATATTTGTGTGGAGAAAAGACCATCTCAAGAAGATTTTATCAAGTATAACCTAAGAGGTAGCAAGAATACCTAACTATAATTTCATGTTTGTTTGATTGTATGCTTGCTTATTAGTTATGATGTTTGGTTGAGCTTAAGATGATACTATAATGATGATAATGAAGTAGGAATTATTGCAACTCCTTGCAACTAATGTCATGACAATATTCATATTAGAGTTTGCTTATGTATGATTATGAAGTAGCTCCCATCTCATGATAACATGTTAGGCAGTTAATCAATCTTGCATGATATTATAGTTTGTAAGACTTGCTATTGAGATTTCCATAAAATCTCATTCTTTCCATATGCATAACCATGCTATACGTGCTGGAACCTCCCAAGGAAAAAGGATAAATGGGTATGTTTAAACTTGTATAATAAGTTATGTTAACTACTTGACACTATAGGATGATATGATGGGAAGCATAGTGCATTACAGTGTGTTTGTATTATGAGGTAGTAACCTTGCATAAATGTAGTTAAGATACATATATTTAAATGGACACCAAGAACGCTTCAATTGGTTAAGTTTTTGATTTATTATGATTTTTCAAAGTTGAAGATACAATCTAGAATAGGATAAAATAAGCATCCAAAGGCAGTGAGATTCAAGAGTTAATTTTACATAGTAAATTAATGAATTTTTCTACAAAATTGTATGAAATTAAAGAGAACATCTTGAGCTTTAAATCCATAGGTAATACATTTCATTTTGATAAGTAAGTAAGGGGAAATGAATTTTTGAAAATAAGGCAAAGAAACTAGGACTTCCAGATTTACCAAATGAACAGTGTTTTCAATAAATAAACTGAATTCATTTGGATAATGAAGCCTTAGTTTTATATTTTTCCATCATGTTTCAATAAAATATATTTCATTAGAGATTGGAACCACTCCATTTTGATTTTTCTAAATTTAATTATGAATTTTCAAAATAAGGTATGTATTTTGGATTACCAAATGAACAGTACCTGAGAAGTATTTTTTTAAAAAAACCATGTTTCTAAAGTAAAGAGGTGTTTAATTGATTCAAGCTACTTCTAATTAAGTATAACTGAGGGAGAAAATAAGGATAGGACATATACTCCTCCCCCCAATGACCTTCACACCCACGGTAGCCTATATCCCTTCTATGAGTATTGTGTGGGTTTTTGGAGCCTTACCACGAAGACTACCCGCCTCCACTACCACGATGGCTGGCAGTGGTGGTGGGGTAGTATCTGACTGTCAAGGGGAAACTACCAATGACTTCTCCAGTTGACCCTAAAATGTGTGAGATTTTAAACAGGACCTGTGGTGGATTGTGCCTGGGGGATCTTTTGCCTTATGAGTTGAGCTGTAGCAGGTACGCCACTGGGTATTATGGCTATGGTGGGGGAATTCCCTATCACACGGGCACGCACGCACTCACACACACACGTACTTAGTACTTTGCATGTTTGTACTTACGTGTGCACATGTGCAAGGATCAAGGTGCTCAAGGCACATATGTGGACCCTTGGGCAAGGTCGTAATAATGTGGGTAAGGGAAGTAAGTTTATCCTAAAAAGGGGAAGCATTTTTAGTGTGAAATATGGCCCACAAGCGTTAGCAAGGTGTGGGCAAGGTTGTACAAGTTTTGTGGAAGTGTAGGCATGGCCCAAGCACTCACGTGAAAGATGGTGGCATGTATAGGCAACTGCTGGCATGGTTCGGGCAAGGTAGTGCAATGTTCGGGTAAGTTTGTTCAATGCATGGGCAACTATATGTATGATTCGGGCACCTATGGGCAAGGTGGTGGCAAGTATGGGCAAGTGTTGGTAAGGTCTGAACAAGGTGGTGCAATGTCCGGGCAAACTTGTTCAATGTTTGGACAAGTGTTGGCTAGGTCTGGGCAAGATGATGCAATGGCTGGGTAATTGTAGGCATGCTTTGGGCACCCATGTGCAAGGTAGTGGTAAGTATGGGCAAGTTTTGGCAAGGTTCAAGCAAGCTTGTTCAATGTCTAGGCAAGTGTTGGCAAGGTTCAGGTACGGTGGTGCAATGTTCAGGCAAGTGTAGGCTTGCTTTGGGCACCCATGTGCAAGGTGGTGGCAAGTATGGGCAAGTGTTGGCAAGGTCCGGGAAAGGTGGTGCAATGGCCCGGCAAGCTTGTTCAATATTTTGGCAAGTGTTGGCAGGGTCTGGCAAGGTGGTGCAATGGCTCGGCAAGCTTGTTCAATGTTTTGGCAAGTGTTGGCAAGGTCCGGGCAAGGTGGTGCAAGTTTCGGGCAAGCGTGGACAAGGCCCGGGCACCCATGTGCAAGGTGGTGGCAAGTATGGGCAAATGTTGGCAAGGTCAGGGCAAGGTGGTGCAATGTCCGCACAAGCGTTGTAAAGGCCCAGGAACATATGGGAAATTCCTAAGCAAAGCATATGCAAGGCCTAGGCAAGTGTTGGCAAGGTATGGGTAAGGTGGTGTAAGGTCCGAGCAAGGAAAGGGCAAGGTAGTGCAAGTTCTGGGCAAGTGTTGGGAGGATTGGACAGGGTCTTAGCACTTTTTGGGCAAGTCTTGGCACTCCAGCCAAGTCTTGGCATGTACAGTATAACATCCTCCTTTTCTTACATCTTAGGGACCATTCAGTAGCATTTGGAACCACTTCTAGGGCCATTGAAGTCAAATCATACAATCCGGAATTTTACTTCCAGCGAGTACTGTTCATTGTGTAAATTTCAGCGGAGTGACCTGACTTCAAAAAATCATAACTAATTCTATAAAAATTCAAATGGAGTGGTTCAAATTGCAACACAAAGCTAACATAATTATATTTCAGGGAAAAATGACTTGTTGACCACGAATTGACCAGGTCAACGTTGGTCAACGTTCTGAAAATCACTGTTCATCCAGCGTCCTGTCCCTGATTCCAGCATTCTGGTCCCAACTTTGATAAATCATATTTTTATGTGTAGACATCCAAATGATACGTTCTATATATCAAATCGAAGCTTGACATGTCTACTATTTACTGGAAAAATATAATACATTTATTCAATCATTTACTATTTATAATTATGGCTCAAATGTCACTGCCTCCCCACGAGTTACTGTTCACAGTGACAATTTCCAGCAATTATACATACATGAATCACACATCAATCATGCTAAGCAATTAACATCTCTTCATGTATCTTTATCTCCTCCATATTGAGAAGACCTGCTGTAATTGGATTGATATGGAAGGGGTGAGATTTCTGGGGAAATCTCAGTAGCAAACAGCACTAAACAATGCATGCATTAATGTGAATACCTGTGCTCGCTTGTGAAAGTGTTAACCTTGCATAATGTGCATGCTTCCATGTTACATATGAAATACAATTGGCCAAAGTAATCATAGGAACAGAGCTTCATACATAAGCACATATTCAACACAATTCAACAAAGCCATAGCACATCAAGTATAACATTCAATGCATACAAGTTTAGGATAAGTTTACTACCTGGCATATAGCCTTCCTCTAGCTTTTAGCCTTTGCTCTAAGATGCCTTCTTTTCATAGGTCAGAGCCTATACATAGCATAATAATATCTTCATTACTATTTTATCATTATAGCTCTATTTAATTCATGATTAACTAGGGGTGATATCCTTAATCTGACATTCCCCTAGCTTTCTTTCTATCTATAGCTACCTTCATTAATAGAGATATTTATCTATTCTAACTATTAAGAGCAATCCTCTACTTTATTAGAGCAGGAACTAGATAACTTTCTTACCTCATTCCTAAGCTTTGCCCAGTCCCTCAGCTGCTTAGACTGCTCCTGACTCCACCAGAACTCCTTCCTTCCTTTCCTTTCTTTCTTTCCTTCTCTCTTTCTCTCTTTCTCTCTTCTTTCTCTTCCTTTTCTTGCTAGATCCGTGGTGTGCCTTGAAATGGGAGGGGAGTGGCCTATTTATAGGTGAGAGGAGATGGAATGAATGGTCCAGATTGATTCACGATGAATGGCTCAGATTGCTTGCTTCCTCAAGAAGCTTTGCCTGCATCATCACGATGACATCACCCTCCTTGATGACTCACCACTCATGACATCATCTAGGACACCTCAAGGGTATATGTGGCGAAATGTGGGGCCCTTGGGACACCTCACCAGCTGACTCAGCCTTTCCAGAGAGTTCCAGAGTCTTTTCCCTGAATGGACGGCTGAGATCGTGCCACGTGTCCTCTTGCTTTTTCTCCTTTTTCTCTAATCATGCCATGTGTCCTTTGCTTTTCCTCTTTTACTATAATCATGCCATGTGGCACATTGTGGGCCCCATTTATGTCCTCTCATGATTCCAGATCACTTTACCTAGTTCTATCTTGGACCGGGTCACTTTACTTTATTGAAAAAGTACTAAAATATTATTTTAATGCCTCTTGGGCCCACATTACTCTTGTGCTACGTTTTTGGTCCTTTAAATATCATCTTGGGTTTCTAACCAAGCCCAACCACTCCGGTGGCTCGGTTCCCAAGTAACATCCTTAGTAAATTACCAAAATGCCCTTACTGCCTCTTTAGTACTTATAGGGGCACTATTGTCTTTTCATACCTTATCAGAGTATCTCTTGACCCTGTTCAACTATCCATATACCCTTTTTTAACTGTCTAACCTTAGTCAAATGATCATAACACCCTTCGTCTGACTCTGACTTAATGACACAACACAGTGGCATACCATCAGTGGCATTTTCGTAATTCTTCATTTTTCTCGGTCTTTATTAGCCCTGGCCCATATATTTATCTGAAAATATCATTAGACCTATAAGGTGCCATTCTGGACCCTCTGTATGATCCACTATCTTCATGGGCTCAATTCCCGAGAAATTCCCCTAAAACCTATTTATCGAGTCTTTTAATCCACTGTAAATTCTGTAGTAAGTTCTACAGAACTCCTTTTTGAGCTCTGTCAGTTTCAGAAATTCTTATATTAATTATAGGAATTTATTACCATATTTCATCTGATTCTGAGGTCTAGAGAATACTATATTAATTTTTCTTCTATTCGGAAATTAATATAAATCTTTCGGGACCTCATATCAAAACTTTGTGTTGCATCAAATAGATTATCATAATTTTCTCAATTTATTGAGACCTCTGCTCAATAGGGTCTGGTAGCATCCCTTTTTCAGGCTATATACTGGGCTTTAATGCCTAAAAATTGGGATATGACATTTCTCCTCCCCTTAAAATAAATTTCGTTCTCGAAATTTCAGGGCTAAATCTCTATTCATCCTTTGATGAAGAGTTCCTCTGAGGAGAATGTCCCTTTCTTTCATACTAAACTTTCTCATATACTCCTATTTTCTGGAGTTTTTTGTTGACTACTCATCATGATTCTTAGTACAGTCACTTATTACTCATCTGAGTATCCAGCGAAATTCTCTAAATATCCGCAAAACTTCATGTTTCATTCTCATATCATCATATGCTTTTATCATCTTTACTAACTCATCATAATACAGAGAGAGGACTTATATCATTATTCTTTCTTTCATTGCTCTACTGCTAAACAGGAGCACATAATAACATATAGGAGCATATAGGAGCACATACTCTAACATGCATAATGCCCGGCTAGCATGCTGCAGGACTACATACCTGCTTATGAATGCAAAGCTCTAACAGTGGAGCTTAAGCATTCCTTCTCTTAATATGCATAGCTCTAACACTCGGAGCTTGCACAACTCTAACACTCGGAGCTTGCACTGCTCTAACATTCGGAGCTTTAGCATAACATAACATAATGTAACATAACATAATGCCTGGCATTTCATGCAAGGAGTGAAAACTCTCATTTGCTCTTTCACATGTAACTCATCATTCAAACATCTTATCTCTTTCAAAGACAGAGCCTCTCAATCTGTTATAGGGCTAGCTATAAAGCCACTTCATAGTGTACTTCTTAACATATACTTTCCATATCTTTCATAGCATATCTCATCACGTATCTTTTATGCCATATCACGGCATATCTGGCCAAATCTGACTATATTATAGTTCATTTTTCAAATCCATTTCATTTGGACTTGACATAAGGGTTCTATTCTCTTTCTGTTCATAACCCTTTCTAACTTTTCATAACTCTTTCTATCATCTT
The DNA here is from genome assembly GCA_037074615.1 of Leucaena leucocephala. Taxonomy (NCBI): domain Eukaryota; kingdom Viridiplantae; phylum Streptophyta; class Magnoliopsida; order Fabales; family Fabaceae; genus Leucaena; species Leucaena leucocephala. The sequence goes on along the minus strand of CM073526.1, from coordinate 9,229,230 downwards.
ACATAACTCTGGGTATATATATGCCAACTTCTTGTGGCATTCATTCCTCGTTCACCACTTCCCAGGGGGTCACCCATCATTGGGCTACTCTTGCCTGAGCACGCTTAACTGAAATGTGCAGATATAAATTTGAAGCACAGATGCTTACAGGCTCAAATCCTGGTACTCTACTATCTTAGACCCATCTTATGCTATCTCTCTTGGGTCTATCTGGCCTTCTTATCTTTTTATCCTCATCTGGAGGATCTATCTGTCTTTTATTCTTATCGTAAGGATCTCTTTATTCTTATTTGACCCTTTCTCAATGCTTATGAGATTTGCTCATAACTCTTTGGAACTCAGGATTAATAACTTTAACTTTGATCACTTAGTTCCTATACGTGTAAGGAGATTTTGAGTTTAGTCCCTGATAGTAATAAGGCTATCTAACATCATGGGTACTCTCTCTGTTAGGAGCTAACCAACTTGTGAAGCTTTTGTACCTTAACTTTTCCTTGGTATTCGTCCTTCCAAAGACATACTGTACTTATGGCTCAATACTTTCTTTCTCTAGGCTAGGTCTACTATGACCCTCGGGATCTACTGCGATCAACCGTAAGCCTCTTTAGGATCTAACTGCGACCCTGGAATTCTATTTTCTGGGAGCCATACTAGGATCTAACTACAATCCTCTAAAATCTACTGCGATTCTGTTGTACTGTATTCTTATCTTTCGAAGACTTAAACCAATGGACAAAGTTACAAGGTTAATCACTTCCACATAGTTATTAACTCAACAGATAATTCCCCTAAAATGATCACATAGGCCAATATTATCTATAAGGACTTTACTCATTTCCTCTATCACTCAGGAACTTCTCATACCATTCTCATCTTTCATAGCTTTACTATATCCTTTACTGCAGAGAGCTACATAGGCTCTACTATGCACATATCTATCATCATCTATTCATCTCATTAGAGGGACCTTACTCTATCTGAGTTATACTGTCCCATCTCTTGGCTTTATTCTAAAAGCAATCCTTTTTTATCGCAAGAGCAATCTAGCTCTATTGCAACAACACTAGCTTATGTCTTTACTGCTCTTTCTTTAGCGCTATACCATCTTTCATACATGCTTCTCTTTTCATTTCATTTTTATCCCTCATATTCCTTACCCTTACTGAAGGGATATATCATGAGTATCGTAATCATGTATCAGTGGATTCACTATTAATCATCATCTTAATCTCATTGCCTATTATTGTCTGATCATAGATCCCAAACATTCATTTAGGAATCAAAAATAACTATTTATCTGACTTAGGCTACCACATTACCCTCTTACTAGGGTATAGACTCAACCCTTCATTACCCTTTCTTACATAGGGAATAGGAGAGTCACTTCATCTTTAAAACTGTGGCTACCTTTCTCTTTATTAGTCTTAGTCTACTCTAGACTAGATTGTGGTTTCTCTATCTTGGGAACATCAATGGCCCATCTGGTCTTTTAACTTTAGGCCATGTGCTAGGATTATTCCTAGGAAAGTCTCATTCTAACTTTTAATTCTTTTGTTCAGGAAACACTAGCTGAACAAATTCTTTTGTAATGTAGATCTACTCACATAGAGGATCTACTTCTGAACATTGTATATCAGTACTAACTCTCTAGCTGATGAACTTCAGCGAGGTTGGTACCTTCATTATCATTGTTACTGTAACGTCTGGTAGTTTCCCTTAACCTAGGACTGGTAAACTTCTGCCTCTATTCATAGTGGAAACTGCTCCCCAGACGTTATCCTGCTTAGTCTAGCCACAACGTGCTGTGAAATACGAGACCTCGGCGATAATGGCTGACTAAGACTAGTCACTTCATTTGAAGATTACCCCGTACCACTGTAAGTTATGGGGTACTATTCTATCTGTCTGGGTGTCACTATCTCTTGTTCAAAATATTCTCTAGGTAGTGAACATCATCCCCATATCTCATACTAGGGAGGAAACCTCTGTAGTTCACATCCCTAACTTGTTTTAAGGGGTTAGTCTATCTACTCCAAAGCATCACTAAGCCAAAACCTTCTATTCTGTGCCAGAATCTTATGTTCTGATACCAAATTATAACATCCCCCTTTTCTTACATCTTAGAGACCATTCAGTAGCATTTGGAACCACTTCTAGGGCCATTGAAGTCAAATCATGCAATCTGGAATTTTACTCCCAGCGAGTACTGTTCATTGTGTAAATTCCAGTGGAGTGACCTGACTTCGAAAAATCATAACTAATTCTATAAAAATCTAAATGTAGTGGTTCAAATTGAAACATGAAGCTAACATAATTATATTTCAGTGAAAAATGACTCGTTGACCACGAATTGACCAGGTCAACGTTGGTCAACGTTCCAAAATCACTGTTCATCCAGCATCCTGTCCCTGATTCCAGCATTCTGGTCCCAACTTTGATAAATCATATCTTTATGTGTAGACATCTAAATGAGACGTTCTATATATCAAATCGAAGCTTGACATGTCTACTATTTACTAAAAAAATATAATACATTTATTCAATCATTTACTATTTATAATTATGGCTCAAATGTCACTGCCTCCCCACGAGTTACTGTTCACAGTGACAATTTCCAGCAATTATACATACATGAATCACACATCATTCATGCTAAGCAATTAACATCTCTTCATGTATCTTTATCTCCTCCATATTGAGAAGACCTGCTGTAATTGGATTGATATGGAAGGGGTGAGATTTCTGGGGAAATCTTAGTAGCAAACAACACTAAATAATGCATGCATTAATGTGAATACCTGTGATCGCTTGTGAAAGTGTTAACATTGCATAATGTGCATGCTTCCATGTTACATATGAAATACAATTGGCTAAAGTAATCATAGGAATAGAGCTTCATACATAAGCACATATTCAACACAATTCAACAAAGCCATAGCACATCAAGTATAACATTCAATGCATACAAGTTTAGGATAAGTTTACTACCTGGCATATAGCCTTCCTCTAGCTTTTAGCCTTTGCTCTAAGATGCCTTCTTTTCATAGGTCAGAGCCTATACATAGCATAATAATATCTTCATTACTATTTTATCATTATAGCTCTATTTAATTCATGATTAACTAGGGGTGATATCCTTAATCTGACATTCCCCTGGCTTTCTTTCTATCTATAGCTACCTTTATTAATAGAGATATTTATCTATTCTAACTATTAAGAGCAATCCTCTACTTTATTAGAGCAGGGACTAGATAACTTTCTTACCTCATTCCTAAGCTTTGCCCAGTCCCTCAGCTCCTTAGACTGCTCCTGGGACACCTCACCAGCTGACTCAGCCTTTTCAGAGAGTTCCAGAGTCTTTTCCCTGAATGGACGGCTGAGATCGTGCCACGTGTCCTCTTGCTTTTTCTCCTTATTCTCTAATCATGCCATGTGTCCTTTGCTTTTCCTCTTTTACTATAATCATGCCATGTGGCGCATTGTGGGCCCCATTTATGTCCTCTCATGATTTCAGATCACTTTACCCAGTTCTATCTTGGACCGGGTCACTTTACTTTATTGAAAAAGCACTAAAATATTATTTTAATGCCTCTTGGGCCCACATTACTCTTGGGCTACGTTTTTGGGCCTTTAAATATCATCTTGGGTTTCTAACCAAGCCCAAGAACTCTGGTGGCTCGGTTCCCAAGGAACATCCTTAGTAAATTACCAAAATGCCCTTACTGCCTCTTTAGTACTTATAGGGGCACTATTGTCTTTTCATACCTTATCAGAGTATCTCTTGACCCTGGTCAACTATCCAGATACCCTTTTTTAACTGTCTAACCTTAGTCAAACAATCATAACACCCTTCGTCTGACTCTGACTTAATGACACAACATAGTGGCATACCATCAGTTGCATTTTCGTAATTCTTCATTTTTCTCGGTCTTTATTAGCGCTAGCCCACATATTTATCTGAAAATATCATTGGACCTATAAGGTGCCATTCTGGACCCTCTGTATGATCCACTATCTTCATGGGCTCAATTCCAGAGAAATTCCCCTGAAACCTATTTTAATCCACTGTAAATTCTGTAGTAAATTCTACAGAACTCCTTTTTGAGCTTTGTCAGTTTCAGAAATTCTTATATTAATTATGGGAATTTATTGACACATTTCATCTGATTCTGAGGTCTAGAGAATACTATATTAATTTTTCTTCTATTCAAAAATTAATATAAATATTTCGGGACCTCATATCAAAACTTTGTGTTGCATCAAATTGATTATCATAATTTTCTCTATTTATTGAGACCTCTACTCAATAGGGTCTGGTAGCATCCCTTTTTCAGGCTATATATTGGGCTTTAATGCCTAAAAATTAGGATATGACATACAGGACTTCCCAAGCACATCCAGGACTGGTATTGGCATGTATAGGACCTGGCTAGCATGTTCAACAATGGTCTTGGCATGTACAAGACTTGCCTGGCACTTCCATACTAGTCCTAGCACGTCCAGGACTTGCCCAGGATTAGTCCAGGCAGGTTCCTGCGCAGTACAAAAACTTAACCTCTGTACCAAAATTAAATTTACCTATTAATTTGTCATCTAAAACTTTAGTTAACTAATATATGTTCCCCTACATGTTGGGAGGTCTGGCTGGCCATGGTTCCCCCCAGATCATGAGATCTAAGGCTCATAAAATTGACAATATAAAGCACTAAAAAATTGATAAAATATTCTATGGGTGTCTAAAAATTATAAAACTTGGTGTTTGATCATCTTTTATCATGACAAAGATTTCTGCAAAAAATAATGCCAAAATTCAATACCTAGGTCCCTAAAAAAAGTGTCATCGTTTAGGAAAAAAGTATATTTATGCGTGCCATAAGGGAAAATGCTCATATTGCTATTGTAGGGGGCACCCCATCCCCTTCCATGTTCACACTAGGCATAGGGTACCCTTCGCCCTTTTTTCTAGTGAACCATGGGAGGCCCCACCACCATTGCACCTGCCATCATCACTATGTAGTCGACAACAATGGTGGGGTAGGGGCAGGCTGGCGGGGGTGGCCATCAGCGACTTTTTCGGTAGACCCTAAATTGTGTGTGATTTCAAACAGGATATATGGTGGTGCATACCTGGGGATTCTTTTACCTCTAGTGAGTAAGATGCTTGGCCAAACCCACAACAATTATAACAGTTTTCTTAAGCAACACAGGTTAGGGAGCAGCGGGGCACTCGCTCATGTGAGGCACTTGTAATCTTGTTGTTGACCCATGGAACTCTCGTGTGATTGGACTCCTCAAACAAACTCATCAAAAGGCTTCCATTCTCGGCCTTTTGCCCCTAATTTCTTAGAAAGCTTGGGTGTGGCAGGATAAATGACCTTGGGTGAACTGTGCGATACATGTTTAGTACTCACCCCATACGTTTCCTTTGACTTCACACACATGGTACATATCATCATGGCTTTGGCATATACCAGAAAAGGGGTCAGAAAAGCCCAGGGCAACTCTAACATGTGTGGGATATCAAGTTGGGTGTACGGTGGTTCGAACAGAGGGGTACTTTTACCTAATGTGGGCGAGATACCTAGCCAAACCCATAGCCGTTATAACGATTTTCTTTAGCGACCCATGTTAGGGCGTAGTGGGGCTCTCACTCATGGTAGCACTCGTACCCCTGTTATTGTCCCATGGAACTCTCTTGGGTCGGACTCCTCAAAAAAACTCTCAGAAAGGCTTCCGTTCTAGGCTTTTGCCACTGGTTCCTTAATAAGTTTGGGCGTGGTAGGATCCTTGAACTTGGGATGACTGTAACATCCTTACTTTTATACGTCTTAAGGACCATTCAGTAGCATTTAGAACCACTTACAAGACCTTGGAAGTCCATTAGCCAAATCTGAAATTTTACTCTTTCTCAGGTACTGTTCATATGGTATTCCAGATTACGCAACAAACTTCAAAAAATCATAATTAATTATAGAAAACTCAAAATGAGGTGGTTCAAAAATATACATGAATATAACATCTTAAAATTTAAGGGAAAAATAATTTCTAGACCAAATGGTTTTCCAATTGATACAGTTTATTTGTTGAAGTTTACTGTTCATTTGGTCAAAAACTTTGGAAACAGTTTCTGGTCCCTTATTTTGGAAATTCATTTCTCTTGATATACACATCCAAATTACACATTATACCTATGAATTTAAATCTATGGATGTGTGCTACATGCTCATAAAATTTTGTGAACTAATTCCTTCATTTGCTAGGTCAAACTGAAGCCACAACACAACTGCTTTAGGACCTACGTTTTTACCATTTCAGTTTATTTTCTTTCATTTCCAATAATTGTTTCAGCATACATAAATCATCTCTTTTGCCTTTTATGAATTCATACACATCATGGGGTTATACAATAATTGTTTCATACAATCTCATCACATAAATAGATACTTTATATGGCTTTGACATACATGGAAAGTGCATAGCATATGCTAACATCTTAAATACTTCACTTTTCTTCTTCCATGGTTTTGCTCTTCTCCATGCATACCTTTTCTTCATGCTTGACCTAAATTGGTTGGTTATGGGAGAGTGAGATTCTAGGGAATCTCAGTGGCAAACATTACCACTTAAATATGCAAGATGGATGCTAATGCATGATATGTAATTTCATTAAACTTTCTTTGATTAGTGACATGCCATCATGCTATATACTTTTACATAAAGTGCATGTCCATGGAAACATGTTATTCACAATACATTCAACATCATTTATCATGTCACAACATCATTCAAATAATATATACATGTCAACACATAAGCATACCACATCAAGCACATAAAGAGGTAAGTTCACTACCTTGCACTTAAGCTTTCCTCTTAATCTTTAGCATTTGCTCCCTAACTTTCCAACCATGAAGCCTTTATGTCCATCACTTCCCAACATCTTCTTGGATGTTTCATGGTCCTAAACACATTCATATTCATCACATAACTCATTAGGACTCATGAACTCCAACTATGTTCAAGACTAACTTTGTTACACTCTTTATTGTCATAACTTTCTCTAATTTTCACTAATCCACTTGGCTCTTGAACCAATTGATGTCTTGACTTTACCCTACACAATTTCATCTTTTGAATCCATTTATGAGCTTAGAATCATGAAATTCCATCTTCTTCATGGCCTGCTGTACAGAATTGAACATAAGCATACAATTCTTTCAAAAATTCTCATTTTGATTCTAATGCTTCCCATACTTGTTTCTCTACTTTATCCCACACAATTTTTCATTTTAAAACCATTGGAACCATCAAAATCATGAAATTTCAATCACTGTTCATGCGAGTGAACAGTACCCGTAGGGAATCTCAAAGACTACAACCTTTCCAATCCTACACAAAATCATCATACAAACTCAATGGAAGCATTAAATCATTGAAATTCAATTTCCTTCCCTCATGAACAGTGCATACCAAACAGGGCACACCATGGCAAAGTCAAGAATATCAATTTGATTCAACAACCAACCACTTAACTAGCTTGTTTAAGCTTCAATCATGTGTTTCTAACTTTAATTTATTCTTTCCCCTTTCCTTTAAGGTCTTTGGGCAGCACCACCCCTTAGAGAAAACTAAACTTTTCTCCCATCAAAACCCTAAGTTCAAGCTCCCAAATCAAAGGAAAATAAGCTAGGAGAGATTGCTTACCTTTAATCTCTAGCTTGCTTGAACTTTGGAACCTTGAATCTTCTTTGTCTTGGCTTGAGTTTCCATTTTGCAAGAGTTTCCCCAAGGGTCCATGAAGCTACGGTTTGCTGCAGAATGAGGGGGTATTTATAGCCAAAATCCAAGAAAAATGAATGGCCAAGATTGATTTGGTTACTATTTGATCTAAAGGCCCACATTTAATCTTGAATTTAACTTTTTCATAAAGTAATAATTATGATATCATGTGGGACCCATCAAGAGACACCTCAAGGGGTTAGGTGGTGTGCTCATAGTGTAAGGAAGCTTCTGGAAAAATTCCAGTCAAATCCAGTACCGATCAGTGCAGTTTCACAGCAACCGGACTGTTTTCTGTTCCTAATTTTTTATAATATACCAGGATATGTATTTTGTCCTGGAAATCAATGTCTAGGCTTCCCACACCATTGACATACTTGTATTGGCCACAACTTAATTACAGATCCCTTGAGAAACGACCAAAATACCCTTAATGTCCTTTCTTGCACTATATTGACCCTAAGGGCATAATTGTCATTTCACCCCTCTTTGTACTACCTCAGGGCATATATTGGCTCAAATAATCATATTTATACCATGTGTCACGTTTTTAGCCTGTCCCAGATGACCAAAATGCCCTTCATCCATCTCTGGTATAATCTGGGCATCCAGGGGCATTGTCATAATTTTGCACTTTTCCTGGCACTGGCCCCTTCTACTGATAGACTGGTACCCTGGGTTTTGGGCCTTCCTTGGCGTCATTTTAGGCCTATATATGAGGTCATCTGATCTCATTCTATCCAGGCTTACATACCGATAAGTTCCATTTTTGGATCACGGGTGTTAACAAACTCCCGTCAAAATTCACTAATATGTGAATAACTTTTTATACATAACTTCTTCCGGGGTTCTGTTAGATTCATAACATCTGACACTGTAGGGCACACTTTTCTGTAATTTGTCCACTTATATCTGAAGTCCATGAAATATGATAAAATTTCAGATAACTTTTAGACTATCAGATAATTTTCTGCTGTCTGGAACCCTAATAAAATTTCTGTATCATGCCAGATTAACCAGCATGACTTCCTCTATTTGCTGATGGAATGTGGGACTGAAATACTTACAGGCATTTCTAAGCCTTTTCTGGCTGAACTTTTCCATAATTACATTTATGTCCCTGACTTTTTGCTTAATTACATTTATATCCCTAACTTTTTTCATATTTACATTTAGGTCCCTAAACTTTTAGAAATTACCACTTTTGGCCCAACATTTATTTCTACTTTAACTTTTGGCCTTTAACCTTTTCCAATTTGTGTTTAGGTCCTTCTCTTTCTTTAAGACTTATCTAACCTTTATTATTTCGTCTGATCTTTGTCATAATCCTTTCTAAGCATCTTTCCACTATCAGTACTATACAGATAGGGAAAATTAGGATATGACATTTCTACCCCCTTAAAATAAATTTCGTCCTCGAAATTTAATCAACACCTCAGTCAAGGATTGGGGTATTTACCTCTTATCTTTTATCATGACATATTAACGGAGTTCTTTTTATATCCACAATTCTTCATATCTTACTATGATCATCCTTTTGTCATGAATCAACTCACTCAGAGTTGAACTCTAGTTCATTCTATTACTTTCTTGCTACGCATCTATCTGTATATGGACTTTTTACTATGCTAGACTTGTGAGTAATGTCCATTTCTTTCATGTCAAACTCCCTCGAAGACTGCTATATTATGGAGCTTCTACTAACTCTTTATCATATTTCTTAGGTCAATCACTTATTGCTCATTTGAGTATCTAGCGGAATTCTCTGAATATCCACAAACTTTAACTCTCATTCTCATATCATCATACATTCTTATCATCTTTAAAAACTCATCATAATACAGAGAGAGGACTTATATCATTATTCTTTCTTTCACTGCTCTACTGCCAAATAGGAGCACATAGAAGAATATAGGAGCACATATGAGCATATAGGAGCACATACTCTAACATGCATAACGCCTGGCCAACATGTTGCAGGACTACATACCTGCTCATGAATGTAAAGCTCTAACATCGGAGCTCAAGCATTCCTTCTCTTAATATACACAGCTCTAACACTCGGAGCTTTAGCATATTTTACAAACATAACATAACATAACATAAAGCCTGGCACTTTATGCAAGGAGTGAAAGCTCTCATTTGCTCTTTCACATGTGGCTTAACATTCAAATATCTTATCCCTTTCAAAAAGGGAACCTCTCTATTTGTTTATAAGGCTAGCCATATCGCTACTTTATATCGTATTTCTCATTACATACTTCTCATAACATATTTCATTACATACTTTTCATAACATATCTCATTTCATATCTTTTCATGCCATAACATAGCATATCTGGCCAAATTTGGCTATATCATAGTCTATCTTTTAAATCCATTTCATTCGGACTTGACATAAGGGCTCTAGTCTTTTACTATTCATAACCCTTTTTAACTTTTCATAGCTCTTTCTATCATCTTACATAGCTTTGTGCACATATGCCAATGTCAATGGCATTTACACACTTTTCCATCACTTCCCAGGAGGTCACCCATCATTGGACTACCCTTGCCTGAGCACGCTTAACTAAAATGTGCAGATAAAAATCTGAAGCACTGGTGCTTACAGGCTTCAACCCTGGTACTTTATTATCTTAGACCCATCTTATACTATCTCTTTTGGGTCTATCTGGCCTTCTAATCTCTTTATCCTCATCTGGAGGATTTACTTGTCTCTTATTTTCTGTAATCTTATCATAAGGATCTCTTATTATATCTTACGTAATATTCCCATAAATCCTTGGGACTTAGCATTAACAGCTTTAACTTTGATCACTTAGTTCCTGATACGTGTAAGGAAATTCTGAGTTCAATCCCTGATAGTAATAAGGCTATCTGAAACTAGCATCATGGGTACTCTCTCTGTTATGAGTTAATCAACTTGTGAAGCTTCTATACCTTAACTTTTCCTTGGTATTTGTCCTTCCAAAGAAATATTGTACTTATGGCTCATTACTTTCTTCCTCTAGGCTTGGTCTACTGTGACCCTCGGGATCTACTGCGATCAACCGTAAGCCTTTTAGGATCTAACTGTGACCCTGTGAGCCATACTAGGATCTAACTGTAATCCTCCAGAATCTACTACGATTCCGTTGTACTGTATTCTCATCTCTGGAAGACCTAAACCAACGGACAAGTTACAAGGTTAGTCACTTCCACATAGTTGTTAACTCCACAAATAATTCCCCAAAAATGGTCACAGAAGCCAATATTATCTATCAAGACTTCACTCATTTCCTCTATCACTCAGGAACTTCTCATATCATTCTCATACTTTATAACTTACTAGATCCATCACTGCAGAGAGCTACATAGGCTCTACTATGCACATATCTATCATCATCTATTTATCTAATCAGAGGGACCTTACTTTATCTGAGTTATACTATCCCATATCTTAGCTTCATTTCAAAAGCAATCTTACTTTATTGCAAGAGCAATCTAGCTCTATTGCAAAAACATTAACTTATATTACTTAGAATTCACTCTTTCTTGGAGCCATATCATTCATATATCTTACCCCTACTGAAGGGATATATCCTGAGTATCATAATCATTTATCATAGCATACTCAACAAGCATATTATGAAAGGAGATACAATCCTTTAAGCAATCTCTAACATGCGTGTCCTCATATGACGACTGCAAGGAGATACAACTTCTCATCATAACTTATAACAGCATAAGTGATATCATTATTACATATATCTGCTCAACCATCCCTTATCACCATAATCACTAGGTCCTGATCATTTATTCAGGTACCTGAGTCATTTACTTGTTTCACTTAGGCTGCCACATCACCCTCTTGCTAGGGTATAGACTCAACCCTTCTTTACTCTTTCTTACATAGGAATAGGGGAGTCACTTTATCTTTGAATTTGTGGCTATCTTACTAGGCCATATTCATCCTATCATAATATTTCTCATCGCCTGTAAGACTTCTATGTCTCTAAACTGAAGGACTTCTGTGTCCTTGGCCTCACTGTAATTTATATGTAATCCATAACTAAGTCAGCTGTCTTCTTTCAGCTAACTGAGGAAAGGTCGGGCTCATATCTCTATGCTATTCAAACTTTTTAAGTTTTCCTTTATTCTCCTGGATTACTTATAGGCGAGAGAAAGTAACTCTTATTAAGCCTAAAGGTTCATATGAATGAACTCGATTAAGTATCCATCAAAAGAGTTCTCTTCCCTTAGCTCTAACCCTTAGTCTCATGCTCACCTCTCTCTAATTGAGAGGAATACTTCTTTTAAACTTTTTGAGAAAAACTTCTCAAGTGAGCGGATAATTCTCCATCTCATATGGAGTAACTTCTGTGCCTCTCTATATCTCTTAACTCTTTCTGTCTATCAATCTCAGTCTACTATGGACTAGACTGTGATTCTTTTCTGGTCTGCCTCTAGATCTTGACCAATTCAGGTTACTTGGATCTCATTCATCACTTAACATTACTATTTATGTTTTCTAGGTTAGAGCGTTAGGTTACTATCTCTTCGTGATAGAATCCCTTTGCTTTGGGAACATTAACTTTCTATCTATTATCCATCACAACTTTAACCTTAGGCCATGTATTAAATCATTCTTAGGCAAGTCTCATTCTAACTTGTCATTATTCTTTTCCATAAAGACAAGCTACACAAAGTCTTTCGTACTGTATATCAACTCCTGATGATCATATAGAGGATCTACTACTGAACTTCTTCTTAAACTAATCTTCTATATCTTAATGCTTCGTACTGTTTAACTTGCCTATACTCTGTGCTAAATCTCTAATTGATAGATTCAGTGAGGTTGGCATCTTTAGTCTCATGACTCTTGACTTACTATTATCTCATACCAGTCCTTTAAAGTATATTAGGTTAATGCCCACTACTGAATGTCTGTTTATCATTCCTACTACGGCATTGAGGAATTGCAGATAACTAACTGTTCTTAATCTCTACTTATGTCCATCCCTTGACCTGGACTGAGTAAGTCATTCTCTGCAGCTTTCTTTAGACCATATGGTCAACACTAACTGTCTTTAACAAAGAAGGCTGGAGTTAACTAGAACTAGGAACATAACACTGATCTCTCTTTATAAAGTCACATATTCTTGGACTTTGGGAATGGACAAGAACTATCATTAACTCTGACTGGATATCTGAATTAGGGGACTGTTGTATCTTAATTATCTTAAATGTATCCTCAAACTCTGGTAGAGGAAGAATAATATATGGTCTACCCATAATCTAGTACCAGTACTCAGCTTCCTCAGCCGTAATCTATCATCTCATAAGAGAGATAAAGCTTATATCAGGGTTAGAGGGCATTCCAACAAACTTATACCATATAGAGTCACTAGACTCAACATCATATGGTGCATTCATGGCTTCAAAATGAATCTCTACATCACCTCCAGACTACAGGTTTAAGTCTACATAAACGTTTATGGGACATTCCACTATAGATTTTCCTGACTAATCCCCTAAAGTCTCATTTGGACTCTCTTCATTGTCTAAGGGATGTGGATATATATCATCTTCATATATCACTATTGGTTTGGAGTCTCCCTTATTAACTGAAGCCTCTGACTTAACCTTATGGAATCTCATATATATTCCTGCCACATTTGCTTAATTAAGCAATGCTAACTATCACATAATATACCATAACTTAACCAAATACTTACTATTTAGAGTTAGGGTATGGGAATAATCTCATATTAGTCCATAAATACTCTATTCAGAGCATTTCTTAAGCCAAAATCCTATGCTCTGATACCAAAATTGTAACATCCTTACTTTTATACGTCTTAGGGACCATTCAGTAGCATTTAGAACCACTTACAAGACCTTGGAAGTCCATTAGCCAAATCTGAAATTTTACTCTTTCTCAGGTACTGTTCATATGGTATTCCAGATTACGCAACAAACTTCAAAAAATCATAATTAATTATAGAAAACTCAAAATGAGGTGGTTCAAAAATATACATGAAGATAACATCTTAAAATTTAAGGGAAAAATAATTTCCAGACCAAATGATTTTCCAATTGATACAGTTTATTTGTTGAAGTTTACTGTTCATTTGGTCAAAAACTCTGGAAACAGTTTCTGGTCCCTTATTTTGGAAATTCATTTCTCTTGATATACACATCCAAATGACACGTTATATCCATGAATTTAAATCTCTGGATGTGTGCTACATGCTCATAAAATTTTGTGAACTAATTCCTTCATTTGCTAGGTCAAACTGAAGCCACAACACAACTGCTTTAGGACCTACGTTTTTACCATTTCAGTTTATTTTCTTTCATTTCCAATAATTGTTTCAGCATACATAAATCATCTCTTTTGCCTTTTATGAATTCATACACATCATGGGGTTATACAATAATTGTTTCATACAATCTCATCACATAAATAGATACTTTATATGGCTTTGACATACATGGAAAGTGCATAGCATATGCTAACATCTTAAATACTTCACTTTTCTTCTTCCATGGTTTTGCTCTTCTCCATGCATACCTTTTCTTCATGCTTGACCTAAATTGGTTGGTTATGGGAGAGTGAGATTCTAGGGAATCTCAGTGGCAAACATTACCACTTAAATATGCAAGATGGATGCTAATGCATGATATGTAATTTCATTAAACTTTCTTTGATTAGTGACATGCCATCATGCTATATACTTTTACATAAAGTGCATGTCCATGGAAACATGTTATTCACAATACATTCAACATCATTTATCATGTCACAACATCATTCAAATAATATATACATGTCAACACATAAGCATACCACATCAAGCACATAAAGAGGTAAGTTCACTACCTTGCACTTAAGCTTTCCTCTTAATCTTTAGCATTTGCTCCCTAGCTTTCCAACCATGAAGCCTTTATGTCCATCACTTCCCAACATCTTCTTGGATGTTTCATGGTCCTAAACACATTCATATTCATCACATAACTCATTAGGACTCATGAACTCCAACTATGTTCAAGACTAACTTTGTTACACTCTTTATTGTCATAACTTTCTCTAATTTTCACTAATCCACTTGGCTCTTGAACCAATTGATGTCTTGACTTTACCCTACACAATTTCATCTTTTGAATCCATTTATGAGCTTAGAATCATGAAATTCCATCTTCTTCATGGCCTGCTGTACAGAATTGAACATAAGCATACAATTCTTTCAAAAATTCTCATTTTGATTCTAATGCTTCCCATACTTGTTTCTCTACTTTATCCCACACAACTTTTCATTTTAAAACCATTGGAACCATCAAAATCATGAAATTTCAATCACTGTTCATGCGAGTGAACAGTAACCGTAGGGAATCTCAAAGACTACAACCTTGAGATTTTAATGTTTCCAAGATTCAAAACCTTTCCAATCCTACACAAAATCATCATACAAACTCAATGGAAGCATTAAATCATTGAAATTCAATTTCCTTCCCTCATGAACAGTGCATACCAAATAGGGCACACCATGGCAAAGTCAAGAATATCAATTTGATTCAACAACCAACTACTTAACTAGCTTGTTTAAGCTTCAATCATGTGTTTCTAACTTTAATTTATTCTTTCCCCTTTCCTTTAAGGTCTTTGGGAAGCACCACCCCTTAGAGAAAACTCAACTTTTGTCCCATCAAAACCCTAAGTTCAAGCTCCCAAATCAAAGGAAAATAAGCTAGGAGAGATTGCTTACATTTAATCTCTAGCTTGCTTGAACTTTGGAACCTTGAATCTTCTTTGTCTTGGCTTGAGTTTCCATTTTGCAAGAGTTTCCCCAAGGGTCCATGAAGCTACGGTTTGCTGCAGAATGAGGGGGTATTTATAGCCAAAATCCAAGAAAAATGAATGGCCAAGATTGATTTGGTTACTATTTGAGGCCCACATTTAATCTTGAATTTAACTTTTTCATAAAGTAATAATTATGATATCATGTGGGACCCATCAAGAGACACCTCAAGGGGTTAGGTGGTGTGCTCATAGTGTAAGGAATCTTCTAGAAAAATTCCAGTCAAATCCAGTACCGATCAGTGCAGTTTCACAGCAACCGGACTGTTTTCTGTTCCTAATTTTTTATAATATACCAGGATATGTATTTTGTCCTGGAAATCATTGTCTAGGCTTCAAACACCATTGACATACTTGTAATGGCCACAACTTAATTACAGATCCCTTGGAAAATGACCAAAATACCCTTGGTGTCCTTTCTTGCATTATATTGACCCGAAGGGCATAATTGTCATTTCACCCCTCTTTGTACTACCTCAGGGCATATATTAGCTCAAATAATCATATTTATCTCATGTGTCACGTTTTTAGCCTGTCCCCGATGACCAAAATGCCATTCATCCATCTCTGGTACAATCTGGCCATCCAAGGGCATTTTCGTAATTTTGCACTTTTCCTGGCACTGGCCCCTTCTACTGATAGACTGGTACCCTGGGTTTTGGGCCTTCCTTGGCGTCATTATGGGCCTATATATGAGGTCATATGATCTCATTCTATCCAGGCTTACATACCGATAAGTTCTATTATCGGATCACGGGTGTTAACAAACTCCCGTCAAAATTCACTAATATGTGAATAACTTTTTATACATAACTTCTTCCGGGGTTCTGTCAGATTCATAACTTCTGACACTATAGGGCACACTTTCCTGTAATTTATCCACTTATATCTGAAATCCATGAAATCTAATAAAATTTCAGATAACTTTTAGACTATCAGATAATTTTCTGCTGTCTGGAGCCCTAATAAAATTTCTGTATCATGCCAGATTAACCAGCATGACTTCCTCTATTTACTGATGGAATATGGGACTGAAATACTTACAGGCATTTCTAAGCCTTTTCTGGCTGAACTTTTCCATAATTACATTTATGTCCCTGACTTTTTGCTTAATTACATTTATATCCCTAACTTTTTGCATATTTACATTTAAGTCCCTAAACTTTTAGAAATGACCACTTTTGGCCCAACATTTATTTATACTTTAACGTTTGGCCTTTAACCTTTTCCAATTTGCATTTAGGTCCTTCTCTTTCTTTAAGACTTATCTAACCTTTATTATTTCATCTGATCTTTGTCATAATCCTTTTTAAGCATCTTTCCATTATCAGTACTATACAGATAGGGAAAAATTAGGATATGACAATGACTGGGTGGCACGACACATACTTGTCCCTATCCACCTCTCTTGATTTCACACACATGGTCGCTTCCCTTTCATGCGTTGGATTCCCTTTGAGCTTCGGCCATTAAGAACTCTCTCGATGATGGATGTTGTCTTCTTTTGTGGTGGCTTGGGCTCGATGGGAATCCTTCTCATGAGGTATATGGGGTGTTTCGGCCTTCGTATGGGTTGCTATGGCACAATGGCTTATGCCACTGAGACTCATTTTATGTGGCCCCCCAGTGACTCTTTTAGTGACTTTTCCAGTAGACCCTTAAATATGTGGGATTCCGAACGAGATGTATGGTGGTGCGTACTTGGGAGTTCTTTTACCTCTCGTGAGCGAGATACCTAGCCAAACCCACAACCATTATAGAACTCTCATGGGATTGGACTCCTCAAACAAACTCGTATAAAGGCTTCTGTTCTATACTTTTGCCACCAGTTACTTAGTAAGCTTGTGCATGGCAAGATCCTTGCTCTAGGGATGACTGTATAGCAAGGCACGTGCACGCCCCCATCTGAAACATCCTTACTTTTATACATTTTATGGACCACTTAGTAGCATTTAGAACCACTTACAAGTCTTTGAAACTTCATTAGCCAAATATGGGATTTTACTCTTTCCCGGGTTACTGTTCATATGGTATTACAGATTACACAATAAACTTTGAAAAATGATAATTAATTCTACAAAAATTGAAATGAAGTGGTTCAAAAACCTAAGTGAATATAACATCTTGAAATTTGAGGGAAAAATAATTTTCATACACAATGACTCGTGAATTAATACAGTTTATTAGCCAAATATTACTGTTTATTTGGTCAAAAATTCTGAAACCAGATTCTGGTCCCTTAATTTGGAAAATTAGTTCTCTTTGTACATACATCCAAATAAAGCGTTCTTGGTGTCAAAACTAAACTTGGCATGTCATATAAATGTCTGTAAAATTTTATATATTTATTTTATCATTTACTATTTTTCTTTACATCATGACCATCATTACTTACATTGGTCATACAGCAACATTACACATTTACATAACATATATACCATCCAATTCCTAGCTTTTCTTTATGCTTCATCATCCTCTTTCATTATTCACAAACTTGTGGGATTGGGTTTACATGAAAAAGAATGAGATTTCTGGGGAAATCTCAGTAGTAAACATTACTAAACAATGCATACATTAATGTAGATACTTGTGCTTGCTTGTGAAAGTGTTAACATTGTGTAATGTGCATGCTTCCATGTAACATATGAAATACAATTGGCCAAAGTAATCATAGCAATAGAGATTCATACATAAGCACATATGCAACAAAATTCAAAAAGCCATAGCACATTCAAGCATAACATTCAATGCATACAAGTTTAGGATAAGTTTACTACCTCATATACTTGACTTTCTTTCACTTCATCTTGCTTTTTTCTTCTCACACATCTTGGATATGTGGCTGTCTCTTTTGGAGCATACCAATCAATTCCTAACATCACATAACCATTCATCTATCATCATCTAATTTCCTTGACCATTAAACTCACTTTAACTATCAAACTTCCTCTTGAATATTAAGCTCACTTATTTTCCTTAATCTTAACTAATGGACTTGGCCTTTGAATCAATTGATGTCTTGACTTTACCCTACACAATTTCATCTTTTGAATCCATCTATGAGCTTAGAATAATGAAATTTCAGCTCCTTCATGGCCTGCTGTGCAGAATTGAACATATGCATACAGTTCTTTCAAAAATTCTCATTTTGATTCTAATGGTTCCCATACTTGTTTCAAAAATTCTTCATATCTTTACTATGGTCATTCTTCTGTTCAGAATCAATTCAATCAGAGTTGAACTCCAGTCCATTCTATTACTTACTTTTTTGCTATGCATCTATCTACATATGGATTTCTCATCATAATAAACTTGTGAGTAGTGTCCTTTTTTATCATATTAAACTGTCTCATATACTACTATACTCTAGAGTTTCTATTAATGATTCGTCATACTTCTTAGAGCAATTACTTATTGCTCATTTAGGTATCTAGTGGAATTCTCTGAACATCCACAAAACTTTATCTCTCATTTCATATCATCGTACTTCTCATAATCTTTAATAACTCATCATAATAGAGAGAGAGGACTTATGTCATTACTCTTTTTTTCATTGCTTTACAAATGAATAGAAGCATATAGGAGCACATACTTTAACATGCATAATACCTGTCCAACATATTGCAAGACTACATACCTGCCCATGAATGCAAAGCTCTAACATCAGAGCTCAAGTATTCCTTTCTTTAATATGCATAGCTCTAACACTCGGAGCTTGCACTGCTCTAACATTCGGAGCTTTAGCATATTCTATAAACATAACATAATGCCTGACATTTCATGCAAGGAGTGAAAGCTCTCACTTTCTCCTTCATCTATAACTTATCATTCAAATATCTTATCCCTGTCAAAAATAGAGCCTCTCAATCTATTTACAAGGCTAGCTATAAAGCCACTTCATATCGTATTTCTCAATACATATTTCTCATAACATATCTCATTATGTACTCTTCATAGCATTTCTCATTTAGTATATTTCATGCCATAACATGGCATATCTGGCCAAAACTGGCTATTTCATAGTCTATCTTTCAAATCCATTTCATTTGGACTTGACATAAGGGTTTTAGTCTCTTACTGTTCATAACCCTTTCTATCTTTTCATAGCTCTTTCTATCATTTTACATAGCTTTGTGCATATATGCCAATTTCTATGGCATTTCTACCTTTTCTATCACTTCCTAGGGGTTCACCCATCATTAGACTACCCTTGCCTGAGCACACTTAACTGAAATATGCAGATAAAAATCTGAAGTACTGGTACTAACAGGCTCTAACCTTAGTACTTTACTATCTTAGACCCATCTTATACTATCTCTCTTGGGTCTATTTGGCCTTCTAATCTCTTTATCCTCATCTGGAGGATCTATTTACCTTTCATTCTTATTCTTTGTAATCTTATCATAAGGATATCTTTAATCTCATTTGACCCTTTCTCATATCTTCTAAAATATTCTTATAAATCCTTGGGACTCAGGATTAACAACTTTAACTTTAATCGCTTAGTTCCTGTTGCGTGTAGGAAGATTCTGAGTTCAGTCCCTGCTAGTAATAAGGCTATCTGAAACTAACATCATGGGTACTCTCTTTGTTATGAGCTAACCAACATGTGAAGCTTCTATACTTTAACTTTATCCTTGGTATTCATCCTTCCAAAGACATACTGTACTCATGGCTCAATACTTTTTTCTCTATGCTAGGTCTACTGCAACCCTCAGGATCTACTGTGACACTCGAGATCTACTAAGATCAACCATAAGCCTTCTCAGGATCTAATTGTGACCCTGGAATTCTATTCTCTTGAGCCATACTAGGATCTAACTGCAATCCTCTAAAATCTACTGCGATTCTGTTGTACTATATTCTCATTTTTGGAAGATATAAACCAATGGACAAAGTTATAAGGTTAGTCACTTCCACATAGTTATTAACTCAACAAATAATTTCCCAAAAATGATCACAGAAGCCAATATTATCTATTAGGACTTTACTCATGTTCTCTATCACTCAGGAATTTCTCATATCATTCTCATCTTTTATAACTTTACTATATCCATTACTACAGAGATCTACATAGGCTCTACCATACATATATCTATCATCATCTATTCGTCTCATCAAAGGGACCTTACTCTATCTGAGTTATACTGTCCCATCTCTTGACTTTATTTCAAAAGCAATCTTACTCTTTTGCAAAAGCAATCTAGCTCTATTTCAAAAACATTAACTCATATTATTTAAAAATGCTCTTTCTTAGAGCTGCATCATCTTTCATAACTGCATCTCATCTCCTTTCATATTCATAGCACATCATTCATATATCTTATACCTACTAAAAGGATATGTCCTGAGTACTGTAATCATTTATCCATAAATTCACTATTAATCTTTCATCTTTAATCTCATTCTCTATCCCATTGACTATCATTGTCTGATCATAGATTCTCATTCCATTATTTAGGAATTAACTGGCTAACTATTTTGTTCATCACTTTTCTATTGCTCTATCATCATTACGTTAAATTATTTAATTACATGTTGTAGGCTATGGGAGCAATAATTTTTTTAAAACTTTCTCATCATATCTACTATACCCTACATGTAATGTAAAGGGGAGTATTCATTCATCATAGCATACTCAACATGCATAATATGCAAGGAGATACAATCATTTAAGCATTCTCTAACATGCGTGTCATCATATGACAACTGTAAGGAGATGCAACTTCTCATCATAACTTATGGCAACATAAGCCATATCACTATTATATAGTTTGCTCAACCATCCCTTATACTCACATTACAATTAAACAATTAACTAGGTAGACTTTAAAGTATTCTATCCCTTAATCACCTTAATCACTAGGTCCTGTTCATTTATTCAGGATCTTGAATCATTTACTTGTTTCACATAGGCTACCACATCACCCTTTTATTAGGGTATAGACTCAACCCTTCTTTACTCTTTCTTACATAAGGAATAGGGGAGTCACTTTATCTTTGAATCTGTGACTACCTTACTAGGCCATATTCATTCTTATCATAACATTTCTCATAGCCTGTAAGTCTTCTATGTCTCTAACCTAAAGGACTTCTGTCTCCTTGGCCTCACCGTAATCTAACAGTAATCCATAACTGAGTTAGCTATTTCCTTTCAGCTAACTGAGGAAGGGCTTGTTCTTTATGCCAATTATACTTTTAAGTTTTCCTTTATCCTCCTAGATTACTAACAGGTGAGAGAATATCTCCTATTACACCTTAATGTTCATATGGATGAACTTAGCTAAGTATACATCAAAGGGTTTCTCTTCCTTTGCTCTAATCTTTAGCCTTACACTCACCTCTATCTAATTAAGAGAAATGCTTCTTTTAAACTTCTTCGAGAAAAACTTCTCAAGTGAGCAAATCACTCTCTATCTTGTATGGAGTAACTTCTGTATCTCTCTACTATCTTTTAACTTTTTCTGTCTGTCTGTCTTAGTATACTCTTAACTGGATTGTGTTTCCTCCTGGTCTGTCTTTAGATCTTGACTAATTTAAGTCACTTAGATTTCATTCATCACCTAGCATGACTATTTCTGTTCTCTAGGGCAGAGCATTAGGTTACTATCTCTTCGTGATAGAATCCCTCTGCTTTAAGAATATTAACCTTTTATCTATTAGCCATCACGTCTTTACCCTTAAGCCATGTATTAAATCACTCTTAGGCAAGTCTCATTCTAACTTCTCATTATTCTTTTCTGTAAAGACTGGCTGCACAAAGTCTTTCGTACTGTAGGTCAATTCCTAATGATCAAATTGAGGATCTACTTCTGAACCCTTTCTTAAATTGATCTTCTGCATCTTAGTGCTTTGTACTATTTAACTTGCCTATACTCTGTGCTAAACCTCTATCTAATAACCTTCAGTGAGGTCAGCTTCTTCAGAGTCAATTAAGACTCTTTCATGTCTATACATCATAATCACATTAAAAAGGGAACATATTCACATACATGTTCAACCAACAATCATTTCGTTATATCACACAAAACTCCATACTTCATGTCACCATAACATTTATACATACATTATATTTATGTCAATTACATATTCGGGGTACATTATAACTACTCTACATCGAGTAATTACTTTACTTTACACTTTACATATTTACATTACCCCTCATCTCCTTTTACATTCCTTTTTCTTAGGAAATCATAGACTACACATAGCAGCAGTTCTACTCCTGTATATCAGTTGGCGGATCATTTGCCAAAAGCTCACTGAACCTTACATGCCATGTAGGGGTATATGGTAGTATCTGACTTACTACCAACTCATACCAATCTGCCAAAGCATAAACTTGTTTTAGGTTAATGCCCTCTACTGTATATCTATTTATAATCCCTGCTATGGCATTGAGAAACTGCAGATAAATTGACTGTTCTTGATCTCTACTTCTATTCATCCCTTGACCTAGACGGAGTAATTCACTCTCCACAGCTTTCTTGAGACTTATGTAGTCAACATTATCTATCTTTAATAAAGAAGGTTAGGGTTGACTAGGACCAGGAACATCATATTAATCTTTTACTATAAATTCACATATTCCTGGACTTTGGGAATGGACAGGAACTGTCATAAACTCTGACTGGATGTATGAATTAGGGGATTGTGATCAATTACTTATAACAACTCTGTCCTCAACCTCTAGTAGAGGAGGAATAATATCTGGTCTACCCATAATTTAGTACCAGTACTCAGCTTTCTCAGCCATAATCTGTCCTCTCATCAAAGGAATAGAGCTTACATCAGGTTTAGAGGGCACTCCAGCAAACTTATACTGTGTAGAGTCACTAGACTCAACATCAGGTTTGAGTTTACAAAAACCTCTATAAGATATTCTATTGTAGACTTTCCTAACTGATACCCTATACTCTCATCTGAAGTCTCTTCATTCTTTGAGGGATGATCAAAGTCTAGATATACATTATCCTCAGATATCACTACTAACTGAGGGTCTCACTAATTAACTAAAGCCTCTGACTTAACCTTATGAAATCCCCATATCAGCTCCTCCAATACTTGCTTAATTAAGCAATGTTAACTTATCCCAATAAATACCATAACTTAACAAAGTACTTACTATTGAGGGTTAGGGTATGGGAACTATCTAAATCATGCCATAAACTTCTATTCTAATACTAAAATGAAACATCCTTACTTTCATATATCTTAGGGACTATTCAGTAGTATTTAGAACCACTTATAAGATCATTGTTTATACGAGTGAACAATAACTGTGAAGAATTTCAAAAACTATAATCTTGGAATTTCAATGCTTCTAAGGTTCAAAACATTTCCAATCCTACACAAAATCATCATATAAATTCAATGGAAGCATTAAATCATTGAAATTCCATTTCCTTCCATCATGAACAATGCATACCAAATAGGTTCAACCATGGCAAAGTCAAGAATATCAACTTGATTCAACAACCAACCACTTAACTAGTTTGTTTAGGCTTCAATCATATGTCTCTAATTTTAATTTTTTCTTTTCCCTTTCATCTTAACATTTTTGGATAGCACAACACCTTAGAGAGAACTCAATTTTCCTCCATGTAAACCCTAAGTTCAAGGTCCCAAATCAAAGAAAAATAAGTTAGGATAGATTGCTTACCTTTAATCTCTAGCTTGCTTGAACTTTGGTACCTTGAATCTTCTTTGTCTTGGATTGAGTTTTTATTTTGCAAGAGTTTCCCCAAGAGTTCTTGAGCTCACAGTTTGGCTTCAGATTTTGGGGGTATTTATAGCCAAAATTAATGGAAAATCAATAGCTAAGATTAATTTGTACACTATTTGATATAATGGCTCACATTTAATCTTAAATTTGACTTTTTCAAAAAGAAGAATTATGACATCATCCATGAAATCATCAATGGACAACTCAAGGGGCTAAGTGACAAAATTCCAATTAGGAGAAGCTTATGAAAAAATTCCAATGCAATCCGGTACCGATTCAGTCCGATTTACCAAAAACTTGACTATTTTATTAATCTATTTTTTCTAAAATTCTATAATATACTGTCTAACCTTAAATCCAATATCCGAATCCATTCTACCATTGATATTCTTGGACTGGGTCAAAACTTAATTACAGATCCCTTGGGAAATGACTAAAATGCCTTTTGTTAACTGTCTTGCCCTATAATAATCCTAAGGGTATAATTGTCATTTCACACCTCTTTATACTGCCTTAGGGTATATACTAGCTCTAACTAATCATCTTTATACTATCTTGGACATTTTTAGCGTGTCCAAAATGACCAAAATGCTCTCTATCCTTCTCTGGCATAACCTGGCAACACAGGGATATTTTCATAATTTAACACCGTTCTAGGGTTGTTCTGGACTCTTGCCCACTTAACTGTCCAACCACCTTCCTTATTAGGCCTCTTGGGATGCCATTTGGGCCTTAAGATTGGTCTATTACCTTTATGGCACAAATCCCAATGAACCTCTCCCTATATTATTTATTGGGTATTTTATTTTACTGTAAATTCTATAATAAATTCTACATAACTCCTCTTCTGACTCTGTCAATTTTATAAATTTTCATATTAATTATAGGAATTTATTGTAAATTTTAATCTGATTATGATGTCTGAAAAATACTGCAATAATTTCCTCTGACTTTAAAAATTTATATCAATTAATCGGGACCTCAAATCAAAATCTATGTCGCATTAAACTGATCAGAATAAGTTTTTCTATCTATTGGTAAAATTTGGGACTAGTATGATTTTGGATATTTTTTAGCTTTTTCGGCTCAACTTTCTCATATTTACATTTTCCCCTGAACTTTTGCTTAATTACCTTTAAGTCCCTAAACTTTTGAAAATTATACTTTTGGCCCAACCTTTGTTTCTACTTTCATTTTTGGCCTTTAACCTTTTCTAATTTTCATTTAGGTCCCTATCTTCCTTCAAGACTCATTTAACATTTATTATTTATTCTTATCATCGTCATAATCCTTTCCAAACCTCTTTCCCTTTGTCTCTAACCTTTTGCATGAATAGTTTATAGAAACTATTGTGATACTTTAATTCTTGAAAATGGAAATTAAATTGTAAACACTTAAGCTTTTACTATTAGATTTGGGATTATTTCATGATTATGAGTGATTACTATGGGACTTTTAATTCATCATTTAATAGGGTTTTCAATTGTGATGAGTGTTTTAATACCTAGTGAATGATGAA
Source organism: Leucaena leucocephala (assembly GCA_037074615.1). Classification (NCBI taxonomy): domain Eukaryota; kingdom Viridiplantae; phylum Streptophyta; class Magnoliopsida; order Fabales; family Fabaceae; genus Leucaena; species Leucaena leucocephala. Next base: position 9,203,367 of record CM073526.1, on the reverse strand, counting down.
CATTGTCTGAGACTTTAGCTTATGAGTAATTTAGATGAAAGCCTTAGTTGGAAGGATTCTCAGCCTAAATTTCTATATTGAGTGGTTATTCAATTAGTTTATATCCTCTAGAACTTGTCTTAGCACTAAGTTAAAAATTGTCACATCCTTATTTTCCACCTCAATTATACTCATTCATAAGTCATTGGAACCAATTACCTAGCCTTTTGCTTTAGAAACCTTTATTTTCAAAAGATAACTCTCAGGTATTGTTCACTTTCACTATTCATTTTGTAATTCCAGAACATGTACCCTAATTTGAAAATTCATAATTAAATGTAGAAAAATGAAAATGAGTTGGTTCCAATTTATAATGAAAGCTCTTTCATTTAAATTTGAGGAAAAAATATAAAACTGAAGTTCTATTGTCTTAATAAAATTAGTTTAATCGTTGAAAATCACTGTTTATTTGGTAAAAACTGGAAGTTCCAGTTTCTTTGCCTTAACTGTAAAAATTCATTTCTCTTTCATTACTTGTTCAAATGAACCATGTTACCTATAGAATTAAAGCTCTAGACGTCCTCTTTAAGTTCAGAAAATTTCATGGAAAAGATAGTTTATTTGCTATACAAACTCAACATGTGAACGTTGTTGCCCCTAATCACTCCCTTTATCTCAATTCCAGATTTTAGTTCCAACTTTGGAAAATCATAACAATTCGGATAGTTATCCAATTAAGGTGTTCTTGGTGTCCATTTAAATCTTTGTATCTTAGCTATTATCATGAAAAATTTCAAACTAAAATTCGTTGATTAAGGTACTGTAAATATCATCTAAAGGTCATGGCCTTAGAATACCAACACATGAACATTCAATAAACATTCCAGCATATGCTTCCATAATGCCAAGCAACTCATTTGACTTATTATACATGTCTAACCATCCATACATGTCAAGCAACTCATTTGACTTATTAATAAAAAATGTGCAGCTTCACTGATTCTCTTCTTTGGTCAGGACCAGATCCTATCTTTTATCACGACCTGTGAATGCAGGAAAAGTTTCTAGAAGAAATGAGGTCGTGACTTATGGATGCTTTGGTCACGGCTAAAGAGCATAGAAGCTGCCCTCCTTGATTTGATTCTCTTTGTCTTGTAATTTCTTTTCTCATACATTAGTCCTTGGTTCTTGTAACATCCTTACTTTTATACGTCTTAGGGACCATTCAGTAGCATTTAGAACCACTTACAAGACCTTGGAAGTCCATTAGCCAAATGTGGAATTTTACTCTTTATCAGGTTACTGTTCATATGGTATTTCAGATTATGCAACGAACTTCAAAAAATCATAATTAATTCTAGAAAACTCAAAATGAAGTGGTTCAAAAAGCTAAATGAACATAACATACTGAAATTTAAGGGAAAAATAATTTCCAGACAAAATGATTAGCCAATTGATACAATTTATTCGTTGAGGTTTACTGTTCATTTGGTCAAAAATTCTGCAAACAGTTTCTGGTCCCTTATTTTGGAAATTCATTTCTCTTGATATAAACATCCAAATGAAACATTCTACCTATGCACTTAAAGCTCTAGATTTTTACTACATGCTCATAAAATTTCTTGAAATAATTCCTTTATTGTCTAAGTCAGACTGAAGCCACAACAAAACTGCTTCAGGACCTAGTTTTTTTACCATTTCAGTTTCCTTTCTTTCACTTTCCATAATTGTTCCATCATACATAAATCATCTCTTTTGCTTTCTCTAAATTTATATACATCATGGGGTTATACAATAATTGTTTCATACAATCTCATCACATAAATAGATACTTTATATGGCTTTGACATACATGGAAAGTGAATAGCATATGCTAACATCTTAAATACTTCACTTTTCTTCTTCCATGCTTTAACTCTTCTCCATGCATACATTATCCATCATGCTTGACCAAAATTGGTTGGTTATGGGAGAGTGAGATTATAGGGAATCTCAGTAACAAACATTACCACTTAAATATGCAAGATGGATGCTAATGCATGACATGTAATTCCATTAACTTTCTTTGATTAGTGACATGCCATCATGCTATATATTTTATATAAAGTGCATGGCCATGGAAACATGTTATTCACAATACATTCAACACGATTTATCATGTCATGACATCATTCAAATAACATATACATGTCAACACATAAGCATACCACATCAAGCACATAAAGAGGTAAGTTCACTACCTTGCACTTAAGCTTTTATCTTGACCTTTAGCCCTTGCTCCCTAGCTTTCCAACCATGAAGACTTTATGTCCATCACTTCCCAATATTTTCTTGGATGTTTCATGGTCCTAAACACATTCATATTCATCACATAACTCATTAGGACTCATGAACTCCAACCATGTTCAAGACTAACTTTGTTACACTCTTTATTGTCATAACTTTCTCTAATTTTCACTAATCTACTTGGCTCTTGAACCAATTGATGTCTTGACTTTACCCTACACAATTTCATCTTTTTAATCCATTTATGAGCTTAGAATCATGAAATTCCAGCTCCTTCATGGCCTGCTGTACAGAACTGAACATAAGCATACAATTCTTTCAAAAATTCTCATTTTGATTCTAATGCTTCCCATACTTGTTTCTCCACTTTACCCTACACAACTTTTCATTTTAAAACCATTGGAACCATCAAAATCATGAAATTCCAATCACTGTTCATGCGAGTGAACAGTAATTGTAAGGAATCTCAAAGACTACACAACCTTGAGATTTTAGTGTTTCCAAGGTTCAAAACCTTTCCAATCCTACACAAAATCATCCTACAAACTCAATGGAAGCATTAAATCATTGAAATTCAATTTCCTTCCCTCATGAACAGTGCATACCGAACAGGGCACACCATGGCAAGTCAAGAATATCAATTTCATTCAACAACCAACCACTTAACTAGCTTGTTTAAGCTTCAATCATATGATTCTAACTTTAATTTCTTCTTTCCCCTTTCCTTTTCCGTTAGAGAAAACTCAACGTTTCTCCCATCAAAACCCTAAGTTCAAGCTCCCAAATCAAAGGAAAATAAGCTAGGAGAGATTGCTTACCTTTAATCTCTAACTTGCTTGAACTTTGGAACCTTGAATCTTCTTTGTCTTGGCTTGATTTTTCATTTTGCAAGAGTTTCCCCAAGGGTCCATGAGCTTACAGTTTGTCTGCAGAATGGAGGGGTATTTATAGCCAAAATCCAAGAAAAATCAATGGCCAAGATTGATTTGGTTACTATTTGATCTAAAGGCTCATATTTAATCTTGGATTTTACTTTTTCATAAAAGAATAATTATGACATCATGTGGGACAGCTCAAGGGACACCTCAAGGGGTTATGTGGCGTGCTCACCATGCCAAGAAGCTTCTGGAAAAATTTCAGTCTAATCCGGTACCGATCGGAGCAGTTTCACAACAACCAGACTATTTTATGTTCCAAATTTTTCTATAATATACCAGGATATGTATTCTGTCCTGGAAATCAATGTCTAGGCTTCTCATACCCTTGACATGGTTATAATAAGTATTTATCTACCATCCATTCCTTGGGAAATGACCAAAATACCCTTGGTGTCCTTTCTTACACTATATTGACCCTAAGGGCATAATCGTCATTTTACCCCTCTTTATACTGCCTCAAGGTGTATCTGGGCTCAACTAATCATATTTATACCATATGCCACGTTTTTAGACTATCCTAGGTGATCAAAATGCCCTTCATCCATCTCTGGTACAATTTGGGCATCCATGGGCATTTTCGTAATTTCACACTTTTTTTGGACACTAGCTCCTTCTACTGATGGACTGGTACCCTAGGTTTTGGGCCCTTCTTGGCGTCATCATGGGCCTATATATGAGGTCATCTAGTCTCATTTCATCTAGGCTCACATACCAATAAGTTACATTATCGGATCACGGGTGTTATCAAACTCCCGTCAAAATTCATTAATATGTAAATAACTTTTTATACAGAACTTCTTCTGGAGTTCTGTCAGATCCAAGACATCTGACACTGTAGGGCATACTTTCCTGTAATTCCCCCATATATATCTTATGTCCATAGAATCTGATAAAAATTTAGATAACTTTTAGACTATCAAATAATTTTCTGTTGTCTAGAGCCCTAATAAAATTTCTGTATCATGCCTGATTACCCAACATGACTTCCTCTGTTTACTGATAGAATGTGGGACTGAAATACTTATAGGCAGTTCTAAGCCTTTTCTGGCTGAACTTTTCCATAATTACATTTATATCCCTGACTTTTTGCTTAATTACATTTAGGTCCCTAAACTTTTGGAAATTACCACTTTTGGCCCAACATTTATTTCTACTTTAACTTTTGGCCTTTAACCTTTTCCAATTTTCGTTTAGGTCCTTCTCTTTCTTCAAGACTTATCTAACATTTATTATTTCTTATGATCTTCGTCATAATCCTTTCCAAACTTCTTTCAACTATCAGTATTATACAGATAGGGAAAATTTAGGATATGACAGTTCTACTAAAAAATACTTGCAATTCAGAACCAAAGCTCACTGTAAAAATCTAACCAGTTACTAAGGAATGACATATATGCAGTTTGGAGGAGTTAATTTACCATTTTACCCTTAAATCAGCATATTGCCAAGCATAATCATGTATTGCCACAAAAGCATAAGTGCATGCATAAAATGAATGGTAAAGTTTTCATAAAACCCTTAAAATGTGATAGGAACCATACACAATTTTTGTCTTATCAGGCGGGCTTCAAAAATGTACTTTCAGTAGACATTTTACATCAAATATATATGACATAAAGTGTAGTAAATCATATTTCTAAACATGACTAACAAAATAACCGGTTTAAAAAGTTGTCTACTTATTTTCAAAATTGCCAGGACTCATATTTTGAATTTCATAAGACGTTTCACACCAGATAACATATAAATCTGATGTAAAAAAAGGTTTAAATTTATTTAAAAAAATGACACCTTCAATTTTTTAGATCACTTTTTACACTGGATAACATGTACAACTGGTTGAAATAATGTAGTTATTTTTCCCCACCATCCCTTTTATTACCCCATCCCTTGAAGTTACAACATATATATGCAATCAAAATAAGAAACTTATGTTATTCTTACATCAGAAATATATATACAATCAGAACAAGAAACTTAATTACATTATTATACTACATGAAAAACATAAAACACTCACATACAAGTCAATTAGAATCCACCTATTCTTCATTCAATTTTGGTAAACCTACTAAAAAAGAAGAGGTCTCACAAATTGAATTATCACCATCAACAACCCTTTCCTTAGAGAATGATTGACCATCTTTTATTTACCATATCAGGGATATAAAACACTTGCTTTACTTGGTATGCCATAATGAAAGGCTCATCCCCAAAAATTATAATATTCAAAATAACTAGTATAAATCCTAACTGATCCACCATAACACCATTGTTTACATTAGCCCATTTGCATTTGAACACAGCAACTATGAATTTGGAGTAGTCCAGCTCCCAAATCTCTTTAACAACATCATAATAAAGGATTGCTGCTAATTTAGGTTTGTTATCTTTTGAACTAGAGAAGTGATAGTGAAATATTCTACTTTTAACCTCTCATAGTATGTATTTGGAAGCATATTTAATTACCGGAAGCATTACTTTAGCCCAAAAATTAAAATTTTAAAACTTACTTCTTAAGTACTTTTCATTATGTAATTTCTATATTGACAGTCCAATTTTAAAAATTCATAACTAATTCTAGAAATATCATATAGAGGTGTTCCAAATATCCGATTGAATCTCTTTCAAAGCTCTTTAAGGGAAAAAGATAAATATGTACATTTACCTTATCAATCAATATAGTTGAATCATTACTTTTTACTGTTTATATGGCAATTTCTGAAAATTTTAGATTCTATCTATTAACTTTGAAAATTAATTTCTCTTGATATACACATCCAAATGAGACGTACTACTTATGAATTTAAATCTATACATGTGTACTACATGCTCATAAAATTTTGTGAATTTATTCCTTCATTTGCTAGGTCAAACTAAAGCCAAAACCTAACTACTCCATGACCTACATTTTTTCTATTTCAGTTTTCCTTTCTTTAATTTTCAATAATTGTTATAGCATGGATAAACCATCTATTTGGTATCTCATACATTCATATACATCAGGGGTTATGCCATAATTATTTCATACATTTTTTACCTATAATGACATATTACATAAAAAGGAAACATACATGACATTCCATCACTTGTCTACTTCTTCACTTCCATTCCTTCATTCATGTATCAAGCATGATTCTTCCATCATAAATAACCTATTATGGTTGGTTATGGGAGGATGAGATTCTGGGGAATCATAAAGCAAACATTATCACTTAAATATAAAAGATAGATGCTAATTCATGATATGTGATTTCATTAAACTTTCTTCATTTAGTGACATGCCATCATGCTATATGCTTTATATAAAAATGCATGGCCATGGGAAACATGTTACTCCTAATATATTTAACATCATTCATCATGTTACAACATTCTTCAATCATCATATACATGTTAACACATAAGCATACCACATCAAGCATATAAAGAGGTAAGTCCACTACCTTAAACATAAGCTTTGTCTCTTGTTCTTACGTTTGCTCCCTAAGCTTCCAACCTTGTATACTTTTGGTCAACCACTTCCTAACATCCTCTTGGATTTACCAACGTCTTAAACATAATTACATTGGTGTATACAACTCATTAGATCCATTACATAATCCATGTACACTAACTTACTGAAAACCCCTAACTCTTAACTTAATTCGTGTAGTTAGTGGTTTAGCTTTGTAATAATTAATCCCTCAGACCATTCCCACATAATTTTGTCGAAGGAATTCAAATATTATCTTGAAATTATGAAAATAAAACTCCTCCTATGAACTCTATCCAAAAAAGTACAGCACCTTCATAAATTCAAAAAATTCTCATTTTAATTCCAATGCTTCCAATACTTGTTTACCTCCTTTATTCCACACAATTTTTCATTTTAAAACCATTGGAAGTATCAAAATCATGAAATTCCAACTTATTCCTAGTTACATGAATAGTGATAGAAAGTGTCTCAAGATTACAATTCCAATATTACTTGATTTTCTAAGCTCAAACTACTTAATTATAGCTTGTCTAAACATTCCATGAGTTAAAATTCATATTTCCCCTTTAATTAAAGATCATGTCCAGCACCCAAGATGGAGAGAAAAATGTGTTTCAACCATTCAAATCCAAGAGAAATCTTCCTATAACATAATACAAAGTTAGGAGGAAGAAGTTACCTTAGTTGCTTGATCAATTAGCTCTTGGATTTGCTTTGTCTTACCTTGAGATTTTATTTTGCAAGAGGTTTCCCATAACTTCCTCATGCTCTACATGCTGTAAAATTGGGAACGGGTAATTATATAAAAGTTCAAGTGGAAATGGATAGCTAAGATTACTTTAATTACTATTTGATCTAATAGTCCATATTCAATCTTCCACCAAGCTTGTCATAGAAGCCACTTTAGTTGCTTGATCAATTAGCTCTTGGATTTGCTTTGTCTTACCTTTAAGGCCTTGTTTACCAAATTTAGGTCTAGGATTTGATTGGAAAACTTCTAGTCTAATCCGGTACCAGTCTGGTCAAATTTCACAAAAACTAAACTGTTTAATAACTCTAATTTTCTGAGATTTCATAATATGTTTATAGACCTTAAATCCAATGTCCAAATTTTTGCTACCATTGATATTATTAGACCGGGTATTTATCTACTTATCGTCCCTTAGAAAATGACTGAAATGCCCTTAGTTCATTATCTTACACTATATTAACCCTAAGGGTAATTGTCATTTTACACCTCTTTACACCTTATCAGGGCATATACTTATCTAAAAATATTATTGAGCCTATGAGACACCATTTTGGGCCTTCGACATGGTCCTCTGCCTTCTTGAGCTTAACTCTTAAGAAATTCCCTCGAAAAGTATCTATCAGGTGTTTTAATCCACTGTAAATTCTATTATAAATTCTACATAACTCCTTTTTGAGTTCTGTCAGTTTCATAAATTCTCATATTAATTATAAGAATTTATTATCAAATTTTATCTGATTCTGAGACCCAGAGGATACTATACTAATTTTTCTTTCTTCAAAAGTTCCTATCAATTTATCGGGACTTTAAATCAAAATTCTATATGCGTTAAATAGATCAGAAAAATTTTCTCTATTTATTGGGAAAAAATTGGACTATAATGATTTCAGGCAGTTTTGGGCCTTTTCTTGCTCAGCTTTCCATAATTACCATTTTCTTTCTAAAATTTTTGACAAATTACAGTTTTATCCCTCAACTTTTTAAAAGTAGGCTTCTTGGCCCAACATTTATCTATACATTTCATTTTGGCCCAGGAACTTTTCTAAATTTCACTTAAGTCCTTGAACTTTTATTAAAATGATGTTCACATCCCGAAGCTTTATAACTTTATACTTTTCATGTCTTTCTACAACTTAAAACTTATCTAACTTTTATCATTTCTTCTGATAATTATCACAATCCCTTCCAAAACTCTTTCCTCTATCTATTCCTTATAGGTTCTACTATATGTTCCATACAGATAGGAAAAAAATTAAGATGTGACACATAGCTTCATCCACTAACATAACACCACTATTCCGCATACTACTTTTATCATCTAGGGAATTCATATAAAAGGAATACCTATTGATATCAAATGAATTTTAACATATCAAATTAAATTCAAGACCATATACCAACCATCTAATTTAATCAGAAACACAATCCTCATTTTCAACATTATGTTTGAACCAATATGCAAAATATTTATTGTGTTCTCTAATTAGATTTTACTCTATCATTCTATTATTTTTTTGGACAAGCTCTTTTGGAACAACTATGTAGCTTCATCAATATTATTCAAGATGTGTAAGTATATTTGCTACAATTCATCACGATCAACACTCTTCTCTGACATTCCACGTTCACCCCTTATTTGGCACAAGGTTTAGGAAAACCGTAAGTTTTACTTTAGACAGGTAGTGTTGACAAAAATCCATAGCTTCTTCAAAAACATATTTTTGAACAATGGATGCTTCGAGCAATTATGGATTCTTCATATACTCGTTAAGACTTTTCATGTATCTTTTAAACGGGTATATTCATCATATGTATACAGGGCCACACAGTTTTTTCTCTCACACTAGATGAACAATGAGGTGTACCATGATGTCAAAAAAGCCAGGAAGAAACAATGTTTTCAAGATGGCATAAAATAACATAACCCTTGAGCTCCAATTCATCTAACTTTTTAGTCTCAAAGATTTTTCCACATATAGCATTGAAGAATAAGCAAAGTCGGGTTACAATATGTCTCAAATCATCTTGAAGGATTACTTGAACATCCACTGGGAGTAATTGTTGTATCAAGACATAACAATCATGAGACTTTTGACCTACTAATTTCAAATATTTCATACACATATATTATTAAGATTAGATAAGTACCTAGAGGGAACTTTGATTTCTTGAAAACACTCACAAATACTTCTTCTCTCCTCCTTGGATAAAATATTAACCTCTTCAACAAAATAACTCCCCTCACCACCTCGCCTTGGATGTAAATCCTCACGTATTCCCATTTTTTGTAAATCTAATCTTGCCTTCAAACTATCTTTAGAACTACCATTTATGTTGAGAAGTGTTCCAACAATGATGTCACACATTTTTCTCCACATGCATGACATCAATATAGTGCCTTACATGAAGATGTTGCCAATACGGAAGCTCAAGGAAGACGGATCTTTTTTCCATATATTTTTCTCACTTCTCTTGGTAGTCTTATTGAAAGTAACATTGATGTCTTTCACATTTTCATAAACTTGTTCTCCAGTCAATGACTATGGATCATTTTCAAATTCTTGGATGCCAAAATTATTTTTCTTCACTTGATGATATAAGTAGCCTTGTCTTAGAAATCTCCTATAACATAGGTATACTGTCTTTCTTCCATGATGAAGTTGATAGTAGCAAGCCTCTTTCTCACAAATGAAACATACTTATAGCCCTTAACACTATACCCTGACAAATTTTTATATGCAGAAAATTCATTAATTGTACAGAAGATCATGGGCCACATATTTAAGACCTCTTTCTTTTTCATATAAAGAAATCCACACCTTCCCATAGCTTCTTCAAATCTTTAATCAAGGGCATTAGGTAAACTCTATGTCATTTCCCAGTTATTTCAATCATGATATCAACATATAAAACATTATATAATTGTTTTTCATACACAACAAGGGAGATAGGTTGTAAATCACTAAGAGGACGGGCCATGACTATGTATACTACTAAGGCTATCATAAGGGTTTATGCTATTTGTACTAATTACAAGCCTTCAATTTTGTGGTTCATTGTAAAACTCAGGAAATAAGTATCAATCTTCTTTAATTGCAAAGAATCAGCTAGATAACAAAGCTTTCCATCATAAATCCTTTCAGTTGCGTGCAATAACATTTTTTTGCATCATCTTCATTAGCAATGAAGCGTTTAAACCTTAGTATAATTAAAAGATACTATAACACCTTTATAGGAAAGTTGTTTGACATGTACCTTAGATTCTTATATATTAGACACTTCTCCTCATCTTCAAATTCTTTCTTGTATAATATGCAATCATTTGGGCATGCATGAATCTTTCTATACTGCATGCCTAAAGGACATTATTTTCTTAGCATCACATTAGCTTTTGGGTAACACATTTTATTCTAGAAACATGTCTTGCAATAACTCAAGCAATTATTAAAAACTACTGCCACTCCACCCATGTCTTGCTTTCATACTTACCTATCTTAACACCTCATTCAAAAGGTTGTATTTTTTGTACCTTGGGTATAGAGGTTTTATTGCATCATTGAATATATTACCATATGCATGTGACAGCATAAAGCATCTTCTCTAACATCACGAATCATGTCCTCTACCCAATCATCAATATCCATGTAATCATCGAAGGTTTATTCCACTTGTTCTAATGAACTCGACCTTTTGACATTTTCACCATGCTATACCATACCGTGTAACTCTTGCAAAACCCCTCACCAATTACATAAGTGTACATATTTATAGGACTTTATTTTCACTCATTCAAACAACTCACACAAGGACAATAAAATGTTCCTTTGTCATCATCACCATTTCGTTTAGCAAAATCCAAAAACTCCTTAACCCTTCGGCATACTCAACACTTATTCGTTTAGCATTTATCTAACTACGATCCATATTTGTGGAAGACTAAAAAAATAGAAAAATAATAAAACCTAACGTGCAGCTAATTATGGGAGAGAATACATCACACATAAGAAGAACTCACTAATTCAAACAAGTAAATGACAACAATGAATCCATACAAATAATATCAAAAGCTATCGCTAGTAGTGCATAAATTTTTAGTTATCGAGACAAGGAGTTCAAAAAAAATTACCAACTGTGAACGCCTGAGAAGACTTAAACACGTGAACCAGCGAAAAATGAGAGATGGTAGATGCGAAGGGCGTTTCGATTAAATTAAAGTGTATTTGGTAAGCAAATCTACAAAGGATAAAATGGAATACCAGTGTAGAAACAACTTTTTCTAAACTGAACATTATATTCTACACTGGTCATTTTTACAACTGGTGTAAAATATTAAAAATTAATTATTTCATAAATAAATCTATACCAGATGAAATGGAACACTAGTGTAGAAATAACTTTTTCTAAACCAGATATTATATTCAACACCTGTTACTTTTAAAACTAGTGTAAAATATTTAAAATTAATTATTTCATAAACAAATCTACACCGAATGAAATTTACATTTGGTGTAGAAAATGTGATAATCTACAACTGACATTGACATGTCCAGTTTTAATATGTTGTATTTTTTTTATTTTTGAAAACTAAAAGAACACCGTGTCATTAGAACAAGAAACTTCATTCATTCAACTTTATTAATAACTTTACATCAAAAGTTTGAAATTTCAAAAAATATATATATCAGAATATATAATATATTATCTCTTTTCGTCATTATGTAAAAAAGTAAAATAGGAGGGGCATATAAAGGTTATAGGCTTTCACTCATTATCAGACTCAGAGTTTTGGGATTCAGAGCAGGTAGGATCAACATGATTATAAAATCTATTATTCTATTGATAGCGGCAAACTTCTGAACCGAAAGCTCTAAAACAGTCTTTCAGTCTATCAACTTTCTGAGTCAGTTCTTCCACAGAGTCCTCTAGGCCATTGAAGCATATGATAAGTTCCTCAAGGTGCTCTATCAGAGTGACAATCAAGGGAAGAGGAGAAGGAACTAAAGATTAAGGGTTAGGATGTTTGTCTTCAAAATTGTATATGTTTCTTTATGCAGCGGAGAAGGAGGTGTGTGTGAGGAAGAAGCCATTAGAGGGTTCAAATAGAAGAAAAGAAAATAAAATAGAGATAAAGTGATGAGACAAAAAGTATTGATCATAGGAATGGTATACGTATGGTTGAAGAATAAGAATAGTTTCATAAAAGAATATCGAAGAATGCAATTGGCCTTTTTAACATAATGACTACAAATATTTGGAACTGAAGAAGTGAAATGAACCGTCTGAAAAAGGTACAGAAAAGAAGAGGGAAAACAAATACAAGAAACTGAAAAGTCAGAATATAAAGTATATTTAACACTAGTTGTAGATATTTTACACCAGTTATGTATAAATTTGAGGTAAATATTTCATCTTATTTATAAAATTGCCACTAGTCATTTTTTAACTAAGATTAATAGGCTCTTGGTAGCCTTTACAACTTCAATTTTTATAGCTAATTGAGAACCACCCCAATCCAAAGGTTACACCATACTTCCAGTGGCAACGCGCCCCCTTAATCAGAGACAAACATAACCCAACCTTGGATCCTATGATTCCAACGTTTACTCTCAGATAGGAAAAGAATGGAGGGATTTTAAACTCTCTAAAAAAGAGTGAATGATAAACATTGGCTTTATGAAAGGAGAGTTGAATGCTTTCTGGGTTATTGACTTTATGGCATTTTCATGGCTGAGTATATTCCTAGTCGATAATACATTATTGCTCTCGTCATTGCTTATAGTAATTATCACCCTCACGTTGAATGATCTTCTATTTATAGTACATCTTGTGATCATTGAGTATTATTTATGTTGAGGCTTTCTTCTATTAAGTTTTCTTTCCGTTGGAAATATGACTGTTGAACTAGCCGTTGAGGCTTCTAACACAAAGTGTCTTTTTGTCATTGAGAGTCTGTTAGCTTTTATCCCAGTCTATTCGCATTTCTAGCTTTTAACTCAACTTATTATGATCTTTTGTTCTTAATCATTAATCCTGTAAGCACTTCATTTGATTCAATTGTTTGTAGATAAATATATGAAGTGAGGATTTAATGATATGAATTTAAACTCGAATAGTATCAATCACAATAAGAATTATAGTAGAATAATGTATGCTCAATCATGTGAAATTAATATTTGATAGCACAACCAATGATCAAGTGTATAAAATCAATTCACTTATAAACACTTCGAGATCAAATAAAAATTCTACTTGTTTTCAAGAATTATGTTGTATTAATCAATTACCTAATCGATTAATTTGAATTAATGTGTGAAACAATAAACAAAGCATCATACTGATTTGATTATTCAAGCATATATAATGTACTTTTATAAAGACAAGTTTCTCAAAAGGTTTATCTTAAAGATTAATGAGAAACATGAGTATATTATCACTTAAATCAATCATATATAATTTATGAAGATATGAAATCAGTTTCTAGCTTAAACATCGAGATATTTGAAAATTTCTAAAGTTTCTAAAGTTAATCGATTGCTTAGTCGATTAAATTGTCTGGAATAATTGAATCAAAAATATTTGAACACAGATTAATCGAATAGTTAATCTATTAATGTAAATTAATTGATTAAATAATCGACTAATTAATTTATATTTAAATTTCATAAAAATGATACTTCACCGATTAATCAAACAATTAACAAATTAATATAAATTAATCGATTAACTAATCAATTAATAACAATATATTTGTCTAAGAAAAAAATCTATTTTTACTAGATTAATTAATTAACTATCGATTAATTACAATTAATCAACTAACTAAACGATTAATTGGCTTATCAATTCAATTCCACAAGGCAAGCTCTTTGACATTAATTAAACACTTAATCGATTAATTGATTTTCCTCTATCAAATAGAATGTTGACTTTGTGTTAATCTATCATCCAATCTATTAATTGATATTAATCGATTAAGTATCATTAATTGAATGACTAATTGATTAACTCCTTCTTCTTTTCTTTTTAACTTTATTTGATTAAAAAATTAGTTTTATTATTAGTTTTATTATTTCAAAAACACTTTTCTCAATACCACAGCTTAATTCTTTATTCCTTTTTGAAATCGTCAAAACATATATAATCTAACATTCTCCCCTTTTGATGATGACAAAATTTAAGTGAATGTAAGTGAAGTTGAGTGATTTTAAAAATATTTAAAGTCAATTAACCCCTTAGTCAAAGCAAAATATAACGCATTAAGATCAATGAATCATGGATAACAACGTGAGTAATATACCATTAATATTTCAATATGTGATACAATGATTTTTACAAAAACATACAAATCATTCAAAAAAATATAAAAAATTAAAAACTCAATCATCAGCCAATCAACTTTATATTCCTTCTCCTCTTCACTTTTTCTCTCCCCCTTTTTGGTATCATCCAAAAAGGTTGGGGCTAAGGAGGAAGGAATGATCAAAGGAAGCTGAGGTAAAGGCAAGTATGTTGTTGAGTGAAACATCCTTACTTTTGTACGTATTTGGGACCCTTCAGTAGCATTTAGAACCACTTACAAGACCTTGGAAGTCTATTAGCTAAATCTGAAATTTTACTCTTCTCGAGTTACTGTTTATATGGTATTTCCAGATTAGGCGATGAATTTTGAAAAATCATAATTAATTCTAGAAAAATCAAAATGAAGTGGTTCAAAAAGGTACATGAAGATAACATCTTGAAATTTAAGGAAAAAATAATATTTAGACCAAATACTTAGTCAATTAATACAATTTAACCATCAAATATTATTGTTCATTTGGTCAAAAATTCTGAAAATATATTCTGGTCCCTTAATTTGTAAAATTCATTCTCTTGTTACAGGCAACAAAATAAGGTATTCTTAGTGTCAAAACAAAGCTTGATATGTTAACTAAATGTTTATAAAATTTCATATATTTATCTCATCATTGACTATTTTTCATTACATCATGAACATTGTGCCTGAAATATGTCATATAACATCATTACTTGCAACAATTTATACATTCATCATATAACATTTACATTATCCAATCCCTAACTTCTTTTCATACTTCTTCATCCTCTTTCATCATTAATAAACCTGTGGGATTGGGATTAATAAACAGTAGAAAACAGTACTAAACAATGCATGCATACTTGTGCTTGCTTATGAAGGTGTTAACATTGTGTAATATGTATGCTTCCATGTAACATATGAAATAAAATTGGCCAAATTAATCATATAAATAGAGCTTCAATCATAAGCACATATGCAACACAATTCAACAAAGCCATAGCATAACCGAGCAGAACATTCAATACATACAAGTTTAGGATAAGTTTACTACGTCACTTGCTTAATTTCTTTCACTCTAACCTTGCATCTTTCTTCTTACTCCTCTTAGATGTGTGACTGCCTCTTTGGAATCCACAATCAAATCCTAACATCATATAATCATCTATCCATCACAATCTAACTTTCTCTTGAATATTGAGCTCATTTAACTACATTAACTTTCCTTAATCTTAACTAATGGACTTAGCCTTTGAATCAATTGATGTCTTGAATTTACCCTACACAATTTCTTCTTTTAAATCCATTTATGAGCTTAGAATCATGAAATTTTAGCTCCTATGCACTATTCTAGACAGATTAGAAAAACATGCATAACTCTTCCAAAAATTCTCATTTTGATTCCAATGCTTCTCATACTTGTTTCTCTAATTTATCCCACACAACTTTTCATTTTAAAACTATTGGAATCATATAAATCATGAAATTCCAATCACTGTTCATGTGAGTAAATAGTAATAGAGAAGAACTTGAAAAACTATAACTTGGAATTCTAATGCTTCCAAGGTTCAAAACCTATCCAATCCTACACAAAATCATCATATAAATTCAATGGAAGCATTAAATCATTAAAATTCTATATCCTTATATCATGAAAAGTACAAACCAAAATGGTTCAGCCATGGCAAAGTTAAGAGTATCAACTTGACTCAACAACCAACCACCTAACTAGCTTGTTTAAGCTTTAATCACATATCTCTAACTTTAATTTCTTCTTTCTCCTTTCATCTAAGGTTTTGGACAGCATGTACACCTTAGAGAAAACTTAACTTTCTTCCATGAAAACCCTAAGTTCAAGCTCCTAAATCAAAGAAAAATAAGCTAGGATAGATTACTTACTTTTAATCTCTAGCTTGCTTGAACTTTTGATCTTGGATTCTTCTTTATCTTGGCTTGAGTTTCCATTTTGACATAGCCTCCCCAAGGGTTCTCATGCCATAGTTTTGAGCAGAAATAGTGGGGGTATTTATAAAAAAAAATCATGGAAAATGCATGGCCAAGATCACTTTGTGTACTATTTGATCTAATGGCTCGTAATTGCTCTTATATTAAACTTGCCCACAAGCCAACTTGAGATAAGATTACATGAAAAAAATCTAATCTTCCCCTTGTCTTGGACACCATGTGTGAGGTCTTATGGGTCCCACCATGTGCAAACCTTAATTCTAACTTTATTCCATTTCTTTTCTTTCTCAAAAATTCATAAATTATTCATTATTGGACTTGGGCTCCAAGACAACTTTTGGAACTTATTGGGCTTCCCTAGGACAAAATATTGGATTGCCCTAGGCCTTCCTTGGTTCCAATAGCTAATTGGCACAAATCCCAATGTACTTTCCATATATCGATATCCTTAAATTATCCTGATTATGAAATAAATGCTAAACACCTCTTTTAAAAGTGCTAACATTTTAAGAAATTCATTCTAATATAAAATAAATCCCTTGAAAAGTTACATAGTTTTATGAGACCCATAAGTCTTGATAAAAAATCCCTATATTTCTTCAAGATCCTTTACCGGTGTCCGATTTCACTTTAATTTCTTAAAGGGCATTATCGTCTTTTCACACCTCATCAAAGTATTCTCTGACCATGGTCAACTATTTTGGGAATTCTTCTTGATTGTCTAACCTTATTCAAATGACCAAAATACCCTTCATTTATCTCTAGCTTATTGACACAACACAATGGCATACTGAGTGGCATTTTCATAATTTTATAGTTTTATGAGTCTTTATTAGCCCTGACCCACATACTTATATGAAAATATTACTGGGCCTATAAGATGTCATTTTGGGCCCTCTACATGGTCCACCACCTTCATGAACTAAACTCCTGAGAAATTCCCTTAAAACATATTTATCAGGTGTTTTAATACACTATAAATTCTATAATAAATTCTACAGAATTTCTTATTGAGCTTTGTTAGTTTCATAAATTATTATATTAATTATAGAATTTTTTTCCAAATTTTATTTGATTTTGAGGTCTAGAGGATACTATATTAATTTCCCTTTCTTCATAAATTAATATAAATTTTTCGGGACCTCATATCAAAATTTTGTGTCGCGTCAAACTTATTAGAGTAATTTTCTCTATTTATTAGGAAAGTTTGAAACTAATCTGATTTTGGGCCTTTTTCGGCTCAAGTTTCTCATAATTATCATTTTGCCCATGAACTTTTAAAAATTAAACTTTAGGCCCTCAACTTTTCATAATTACACCTAATGGCCCAAAGTTTATTTCTACTTTCATTTTTACACCAAAGAACTTTTAAACTTTTTATTTTAGTCCCTCATGTTTATACCTTTGTCTAATCATTGTTTTTCCTTTCTATTCATCATCATAATCCTTTCCAAACCTCTTTCCACTACCAGTATTATACATATAGGGAAAAAGTAGGATGTGAAACTGAGTCAATGGGACGTAGGAGAATTGCCAGGGTATATTAGGAGTAGGTAAGGGTGAAAGCTCTAAGGAAGTGAAGGTGGAAGGGATAGAAGCAGGCTGATCTAGCTGAGTTGGCTATGGATTCCTTAGCTCCTCTTTAGTTAAAGAAGGTCTGATATTGTTGAGGTATGCCAACTAGATGTTCTTGACATCAGACACTTCCTCATGAATGATAGGTTGACTTGCATATAACACCCATTGCCTCTCTCTGATATCATCCTTGAATACTTGGAAATCCAGCATGTGAGCTTCAAGTAAAGTATGGATTCCACATATGCCCCTCTCATGGATTAAATTTGCTTCCTTCCTTGAGGCATTGAGTCTGCTCTCAAATTCAACAAACTCTGACTAAAGGTACCTTTGAATAGATGCATCCAGAAAAGATGGTGCTATAGAAACTTGTGGTCCAGTAAAGGAATGGTTTTCGTCCTAAGGAATAGAGGTATTGGCTTATGGCTACTTAGCTTGAGGGTTTTTAGGAAGTTTACCCTTCTTCACATTATTTAGAAGTCTGATCTTCATCTTGTTGAGCTAAGTCATCCCAAAGGTACTGATCTCTTCCTTCTTCCTCCCCTATAGATTGTAGATATTATAGTGCTTGAGGATTAAGGAGACAAGCTTAGGGTAAGGCATGGGTGTAGTCCTTATTCTTTTCGAACATAAATCCCTCATTTGGCTGTAAATAATAGCTCAGAGTTTGAGCTTTTTACCACTTATAATCCTTGTTAGAGTGATGTAGTTCTGCTAGTTCAAGTAACTGAAGCTTGAGCACTTAACTATCATGGACTGGGAGTAAATATAATGGATGATGCAGTAGAATTCATAATATTCTTTATTTTTTAGAGGACGATTTAGTATGCCTTGTTTTAGTCTAAAGACGTCATATCTGCAGAAAGAGGGGCTCCTATTAGTTAGTTAATCACACTGAAGTCTTGCTTAATCTCTCTGCCCCTGTGCATGGTAGTTAGGTAACAATCTACGATATTCTTTTCTTCATTCAAAGAAAAAAATATCTCTATATTGCAGTAAAACCTTCTAACTACCTCTAAACTGTATGGCTCACTAATTATTAACCAACTCTCAAAGTGATGGAATAGCTAAATCAAGTCCAGGTTAACCCTAGGATCTATCTTAAGGGCAGATATATCAATATAAACTACTGGACAACACTTTCCCTCCTTAAACTCAAAGTTATACCTAGCCATGTCTACATATAAATTGACATTACCTTGTAGAAAACTAGACTTTATGGTTAAAACTCAGATCCATCGATATTAGTGGTTTTCGTACGCACCATCTCTTGTGGAATTTTAAGGATTGAACGGTGAAATGTGTGAATTTGGAGATGGTTCAGGGTGGGTTTTCATCGATCAAGGGTGAGCAAGCTTTCCCCCAAGGAAATTTGTGGATTTTTGAAGAATGAAAGCGAGAGGACTTGAAAATTAACCAGTTAAGGTTCCAGTTGAATAGTGAAGAGTTGTAACGAATAACTGATAAATCCTTATATTAATCGATTAATGCCCATTAATCGATTAGGTAATCAATTAATGTTGATACCCTAATTAATCAATTAGGGGTTTGATTAATTTTAATTAATCGAATGTTCAATTGATTAATTGTAAACAAAACAACATTCAACACCCATTTAACAATGATTAATCGATTAATTACCATTAATCGATTAATTCTCAAGAAAAAAAAGCATTTAACACATAATCACTATCCATTAATCGATTGGTTGTTTGATTAATTTATGTTAATGGAATTATTAATCGATTAATTTCAACATAAAATAAGTTTGAATATCTTTTCAACCATAATTAATCAATTAGTTGTTCGATTAATTGACATTAATGCAATCTTTAATCAATTATTCTCAAAGTAAAACAATTTTTAACACATTTTTAAGAACTATTAATCGATTAACTAACTTATAAAATAAGATCATTATAGACTAAAAATGTTAACTTTTCTTATGAAACTTTGAAAATGAATTCATAAAAGAAAACTTATTGAAACATAAGCTTTTGTTAGAATTATATGAAAATAAAAGCACGTATATCATATCATGAAAAGTATATTAACATCAAGATGCCTTAAATATATTTTCAATATAAAGAGAGGGTTAAAGAAAGCTTATTCAGATTTTTGCAGCTTCATGTATTGATTCATTTGCCCTCCTCTATTGAGATCTTGGATAGGCAATGATTGTTTATTCCTTCAATTTGCTGCCAATTTTTCTTTATTGCTTTAATGCTTGCTATCTCAATATTGATATATCATTGCAATCTATTAAGATATCTCCTTATTCTCCTATCATAAATGTAAATCTCTTTCTTTCTTGGAGAATGGTTAGTATGATCATAGAGATTAACGTGTAAAATATATGAAATCACACAAAGACAACTCATCATCAAACATATCATAACTGAATACATATGGGTTAACTTAAAGACTTGAACTTTTAAAATAGACATATATGAAGCTCTTATTTTCTTAAAACTATCTTGAGATCATGTTTTAAAAAAATATACATTTTCAATGTTCTTTTCCAAAAATAATTCTCTGAAGAATTGATTTCTTAAAGATATTGAGAATCAAGTGATTGGAGAAAAATATTAAACACAAATTGAATACCATGTTTAAAAATTTGAAATTTTGTTTTAAATGTATTAATCTCCAACATTGATGTCTTCATATTTCAGAAATCAAACATGTTCAAAATCATCATTTGTATGCAACAAGAAAAAAATTTGAGATTTGATGTGGAGATTTGAATTTTTTTAATGGAAATATGAATATACATATTTATAAATCAATTAGTGAATTCATAAAAAAATGTATGAATTATTCTATGATCCATTTAGAAATCTAAGAATATATTTGTAAAACTTTTAAAGAAATATTGCTAATGGAATGCAACAAGAACAAGTATTCATCACCTAAATATGAATTCATTTTAATAAACGCAAGATTGGGTAGGAATAGATTTCACCATCACTACCCTTGTTCTATTGTATATTTCATTTCTTCATGCTGCTTATTGATTCTTCAGATTTATAAAGTTTAGTACTAGAATCGAAATTCTTCTTCCTTTAGATTTGAATTTGTCTCTGTCTAGCCATATTCCTGAGGTGTAGCTTTCTAACTTTCTTTCCTTTTCCTCTTGTGGAAGAAGGATTGCCTTTGCATACCTATTGCATCTTCTGATTTCTTCTTACAGATGCTTGCAATAGTCTTTCAGCTGATTTGAACTTTGAAGTATGAGAGATCCTCTTTCTTCTTCTATTCTCCTCAACATAATTAAATAGTACACTATGATAGTCTATTCTTGAGGCAGAATGTGCTCCTTGGCTTTTTCTTCATTGATTCTTGTGGATTGCCTTTTATTTTTTAGCAATGGATGCTTGATGAGGGCAGATTGTCATAATTTGATCCATCCAAATAAAGTTAATCACACCCAATGTAATATAGTATAAGGCACAACCCTATCATTTTTCTCAAGGAGCCATTTATTCGAAAACCTAGCAGATTGGATGTCAAAATCAATGAAAAACCTGAGCAGGGATAAAATTGTTTTTGGGGTTTTAGTGATTGATGCGATAAAAGTAAGGTGTAGGAAAGTAAATATATTTTGGATTTTTGATTAAGATGAAAATGAGTTGGTTTATTTGAGAAATATGTTATGAAAGACTCTTGATGATGAAAACTTGTGTATCCTTGCTGTCACGTTAAAATTGGAGTTTTAAAATCACTAAGTCTCAAAGAAAACCTCAATCAATCGATTGGGTCCAGAACCCTAATTTTCCTTAAAACCCTTTGATCAAAGTTGTTTTAAGAACTATTAACGAACTATCAAAAACCACTTAACGTGTAAGTTGAATTAGATGATGAAAATGCCATCGAATGGTTGTTAATCAAAAACCTCTAATTTCAAGCAATTGAATTAATTAACAATGATCGCTAATAATAACCCAACTCTCTTAAAATAGAAACTGAAATATTCTAGCAAAAAGCAAACATTCAAATCATTTGAATTCAATTACAAAGTATAATATGAGAAATTAAGAATGATCAATCGATATTCAAAACTTGCTTAAAAAATGAAAACCCTAGATCTAGCCATAATCATAACATGAGAATATGCAAATTGAATAGTAGAAAGTCCCTATTTCAATCCATGAGCTCAAGATATCATATCCATCACGGAGACTGTCACATCCTTATATTTATACATCTTAGGGACCATTCAGTAGCACTTAAACCACTTTCAGGGTCATTGAAGTCTAAACACTTAATCTGGAATTTTATTCATATCGAGTACTGTTCACTGTGGCAAATTCCAGATGAGTGACCTGATTTTGAAAATTTATAACTAATTCTATAAAAATCGAAATGAAGTGGTTCAAATTGCTACATGAAGCTAACTTAAATATATTTCAGGGAAAAATCATTGGTTGACCAATCCTTGACAAATTTCACGTGGGTCAACGTTTCAATCTTACTGTTCATCCAATGACTTTCTCCTGAATCCAGCATTCTGGTCCCAACTTTAACAATTTATATCTTTTCGTGTATACCTCCAAATTAGACATTCTATATATCAAATTAAATCTTAGTATGTCTACTTTTTACTCTAAAAATTTCGTACATTAATTCAATCATTTACTATTTTTAATGATTTATCAAACATGAATGGGTCTTCACGAGTTACTGTTCACTGAGCCTATTTTCAGCATATAGTCTTTACATACTCAAGCCTACAGCCAACACATATCAGTCATACAGGCCAGATAACAATTAATATCAAATAATCCACTGTTATATATTAGTGTATGATTAACTCCCTCATATTTTATTACATCATTTTCTGTCTAAAAACCGGCAGCATAACTGCTACAATTCTTCTTTAGAAAGTAACTGATGTTGTACCGATTCGGTAATTCCCTTATGCGAACTACCATTCTACGTAGTACCCAGGAAAGACTGGATGAACCTGCTGGGTCCACTCACTTCCAGCCTCCTTAGACAGCACTACGTACACAGTACGTATCAGTTCCTTTCTTTGTTTCGTCTTCATTGTCGGAATTTCGGCAGCCTACCGGCGTCTCTTAAGATTTCCTAATTTTATTTTGACAGAGCCTCCCCTGTAATGTTATGTTTGGGAATGAGATTCAAAAGAATCCCAGTAACAACAATCATAACAAAATATGTAATGCAAAGTGACGGTGCTTGCTTGTGACTGTGTATAGATAAGTATGCTGCATGCTTCCATATTCAATAACATATGATCATAGCATTGGAATAGAGCTTCAAGCATAACATATAGGACAACAATCAACCAAACAAAACAACACATCACAAAGACATTACATAAGAGCTAGGATTAGTTATTACCTCAAAAGCAGAGCTTCAGAACTTCCTTACTACTTCCAACTCCACCAGAACTTCCTTTCTTTCTTTCTTTCTCCTTCTCTCTCTTCTTTCTCTCTCTTTTCTTGCCAAAAACGTGGGATGCATAAAATGGGAGGGGAAGGGGGTATTTATAGCTTTAATGGATGGCATTCTTGTAATTTTGAAGCCATATGAACATGTGGTCCTGGTTTTTCCTGGAATTTCCTATTTTCTTTAATTCTTTTTACTGCATCACCCTGGACACCTCATGGGACACCTCATAGGACACCTCACCACCCATATTCTTCATGTGACGAAATTTGGAGGTTCTGGAAGCTTTCCGGTCCAATCTGGTACCGGCCCGGTCCATCACCTCGAAAAACGTGCCGTTTTCTGAATCTGATGTTTCTGAAGATCCTTTTTATGTCTACTGACCTCACATTTAGTATCTAGACCCTTTATATCATTAACTTTTTAATATTGGGTCCAGACTCAATTACAGATCCCCTGCGAAATGACCAAAATGCCCTTGGTGCCCTATCTTGTCCTATTTTAATCCCTAAGGGCAAAATCGTCATTTCACACCTTTCTGGACCCGGTCAAAGCTTATACTGGCTCTAGTAAACCTTATTTAGACATGTCTTGACCTCTGGGTCTGTCCAAAATGACCAGAATACCCTATATTCATCTGCTGTCCTTTTTGTACAACATAGGGGCATTTTCGTAATTTCGCACTTTTCCGGGGTTCTGCTGGACACTGGCCCACCTATCAGTCCAAGAGTCTTATTGGGCCTCTAATGGCGCCATTTTCGGCCTTCCTGGGTCCATTACCTGTATGGCACGCATTACGAGGAATCTTCCTTTAACACAATTCATTGAATATTTTAACTATTATTTACCGAGTATATACCTTTTTCGGACACCGGCTCTTTTTCCCAGATATAGCGTCCTACTGTGTTCAGGCATCCTTGGGGGTTATAACGGTCATCTGACCGAAGTCATCCGATCGCATTCAGCCTCTTTAAAAATACCGATAAATCTCCTACCCGGATCCCCGGAGGCCTCACACTCCGTCTGGATTTTTTTATTTTGTGAATAACTTTTCCTACAGACCTCCTATCGGTATCCTGTCAGTTTCCCGACATCCACCCATAAAGGCACATCATCCTGTATTTTCCCACTTATATCTGAAATCTAGGGTATCCGGTATAAATTTTTATAACTTTTGGATGATCAGTCCATTTCTGGCTATCTAGAGTCTTCAAAAATTTCGGTATTAGGCTTGGTTACCCGGCGTCACCTGCCCTACCTTCTGGTAGAATCTGGGACTGAAATGCTGTCGGGCGGTGCAAACCACTTCTGGCCTATTTTCTTTAATTATACTTTAGCCCCAGGGAACTTTTCCTTCTTTATAATTAAGTCCCTTAATTTGGCTAAAATTACACTTTAAGACCCCATATTTTTGTCTACTTTTCATTCCTAACTTCAAACTTTCCATAATTGCATTTAGGTCCCTTAATTTCCTTTCTTTTGCAATTTAATCCTTTTCTTTACATAAAGGTACACATGTTTTTCCTAAAACAGAGCTCATATATTCCGTTTAATCTGTACATAGGAACCAGTACAGAAAATTAAGGATATTACAGAGACTAAAAGATTTAGCCTCTCATGACTCCTGCTATATTGCAATCGCTGTCCAGATGTGATGCCATAAAGAAACAATGAGAAGATGGTAGATTGATGGTGTAGAGATATGGAGAAGTATGTGGAGGGGTGTAGAACAATGGAAGATGTAGAGAAGGTGATTAGAGGGCGCTTGAGTACTACTTCTTAGCCTAATCAAGCCAAAAACTAGCCTCCCCCTTTGACGGCATTTCTCATCTCCTTTTATTTCTACATGACCTAATTTAAAACATGCAGTTTCAGGGATTTCATATTTTAGTCACCACCAAATCCATGTTTTAGTCATGACCTATAAACACAAAGAGACTTATAGAAGAATCATGGTCACGACTAAAAGGCGCAGGAGCATGGTTTCACTTTCATTGACTTGTGATTTCATTCCTAGTCAATGCTGTCTTCCAAAATACCTGCAATCCAACATAAAAGCTCACTGTAAAAATATAAATCAGTTAATAACTGAATATATGCAGTTTGGTAGAGTCAATTTACCATTTAACCCTTTAATTAGCAGAATGGCATGAACAATCATGTATTACTACAAAAGTACAATTTAAGGAATAAAATGAATTGTAAAGTTGTTATAAAACTCTTAAAAATGTCACAGAAACCATATACAAAATTTATCTTATCAATTCCCCCACACTTAAACCTTTATACTTCTAGACAAAGAAATAAATCACACCTAGAACATCACTATTAAATTCAAGATAACAACATAATCCATAGTGTACCCTAAAAACAAATAATTCCTCATCTTTTGGGAATGCAAAGGTGATAATGTAAGCAATTCCAAGTAATCAACTACTAAGTGAAATCAACCTCAATTGTATGAGTGCAATAGATCCTCTCAAAGGGTGTAAGTGTTTAGCTCTCTTTTTACTCTCATTGTTAGGGTTCTTTCACTAGATTCGAATTAGAAAACATCCTACTATATGCTTGCAATGGCTCTAAATCTCAACAACTATATAACACTTATGCAAAGAATCAAGAGGTCTTTTAGGGTTAAAATGATGGAGATGGGCCATATGTAATGGAATATAAAGAATAGAAAGTACTATATGCATTCAACAATGAATTTGTAGCATGAATTAATGTCTCTAGGGATATAGTTGTGGTAATTGTTCGAATAAGAGTTGATAATGGTGCCATCTTCTCTTCTCTTGTCTTTTCTTTTTGCTTTCTTTTTCTTGCACTCTCATTTTTTTAGTGCAATATGCTTCTTTTATCTTCGTTTATTTGTCACCTCATTCATGGAAGCTGTAGCACAATAACACAACAATAATGAATTTTTGACTTGAAAAAAAAATATTTCAAAATAATATTTATGCATATATGACTTTCTATAAGAATGATGAAAAGAAAAAGTGATGAGCTCAAAAGGGTTTAGAAAGAATGCCTCTATCATGTTGAATTCATAAATGTGTAAGTAATTCTGAACTCAGAGCCAAGACAAGTTCTAGAGGATATAAACTAATTGAATAATCACTCAATATAGAATTTAAGGTCGAGAAATCTTCTAACAAAGGTTTTGATATAGATTGCTCATAATCTAAAGTCTCAAATAATGTTCATCATTCATTAGGCATTAAAAACTCATCACAACTAAAAACCCTCTAAACTATGATTTAAAAGCTTCAAAGTAATCACATAGAACCATGTGATAATCTAAATCTAATAGTAAAAGCTTAGGTGTTTCAAATTCAATTTCTAAGATTTTCCAAAAAATTCAAGTGAGGCAGTGGTTTCCAAGAGCTAAAAAGGTTTTGAAATAAAGGAACAATGAATCATTTGTGAAAGAATCTAAGTAGTCCAAAAGGAGTCCTTCTATACAGTAGTCCAAAAGCAAAGAGAATGTAATTGGACATTTTCCAAACATAAGATATGACTAAAAATAGTGAAGGTTGCCACCACTTGTCATAGAGGTGCATACTCAGGATTTTCAAAACATTTCCTATCATGACCATAGAATGTACCTTTCATGAAGAAAATACACAGAGAGGAACAGTCGTGACTAGGTAAGTACTCATGTTGTGACTCAAATCAATAGAGAGGTATTGTCGCGACTACTATGTACATAGGTCATGACCGTAGTTCACATATAGCATGTTAAGTTCAAAATTCCATTACAGGTTGCGACCAAAAGGTATATATGTCACGACCTATTTTCACAGAGCCTACCAAGTGATAATTGTCAAAGTCCCAAAACTTTTTTTCATGCTAACACTTTTCCAATTATCAACACAGTTTAAAGTGGGGATCTAATTTTCAGCAATTCATCACACACATTAAGATCAAACATAAAAAATTTGTGATGAAAGATTGGATTAATAGAAGAGTTTTTTTTACAGAATAACATCGTCCCCCACACTTAAACTTGACAGTGTCCTCACTGTCAATATAACTAAAGTAGAAAAGATCACAATCGCTTTGTAAAGTCAATCAAATCTAGCTTCAAAACAGCAGGCAGCTTAATTACTCAATGCAAATTAATAGTTCAGCACACAATCACATTCAAGTCATGCAAAGCAATACTAGTAAGGCAGAGACAATAGGATACATAAACTAAGATCATGCATGTGAGTGTGTAAGTTCCACAGAGAATAATCAATGAGTAAGTGACACATAGACAGTAATGGGTTGTTGTTCAAAATAGAAAGACACCTAGAATAAACAGAAATAACAGAAATTCAAAACTATCCTACTGAAACATCTGTTTCCTATTCTCAACCCAACATATCAAACATATCATAAAAGAAAAAACTTGCAATAGGTAGGAGATAGGAAAGGGACAACCTGGCCTCAAGGAGGCGGTAGGAAATCATAAAACTTTGAGAGATGGATGTTTGATTGGAAGGTTTTCCTCATTACCTTCTCTCCACTTTAGCATTCCATAATCGCGCATCTTATACTGAGATTCATACAAGCTCATCTTGAATTTTCCCTCTTTAAACTTGAACTTGCCCAACTGTGGTATGGACTTGGGAAGTTTTTCCTTCGTATCCTTTATATATTCCCTATAGTTGCTCTTCTCTAGCTTGTTAGATCCTCCAATTTATCATCTACTTCCCCAAGTATTGAACTAAACTGAGGTTGGTCTACGACTGCAACATACTCGGGATCATTTTTTCCCTACCTGTATTATTATTAGAGATTAAATCTTTCAAAAATCTTAAGGTATGAGATGTAATTTTAGAATGAGAATGAGGATGAGAAGTGTTAGAATGTATTGGCCCTTTAACCAAAATATTGGAGTATGGAACTGAAGGAGTTTGGAGTTACCTGGTAGCGTCTGGTATTTCTGGTTATAACACTTCAGCTTCTTGTCGCAACTCTAGTTACAAGGTATGTCTTTGGAACTTGTTGTCATGACATGATCATCTTTTAGTCATGACTTGGGTCATAGAAAGGATGTCCCTCAGCAGATTGATGTTTAGTGCGACATCTTCATCTTCGTGTCGCGACTGATCGTCTCTAGAGTTTTGTGTCATGACCTTAAAGCCATTTGGTCATGACTCAACTTCACAGGGATTATCAAATTGATGCTTAGTCATGACATGGAGGTAATTTAATCGTGACCTTAGGTTACAGAAACCTGACCCTTCTTCAATTTTTGCACTTCTAGTTTCCAAAATATCTTAGGATCCTACAAAATCACTCAACAAACCTTTTACAAACGTATTATCTCTATCATTATCATGTAAACTCAATTCACGTTTGTCCTTAGTCTCTTCAACAGCATAATCAATGGCAATCAAAGCAGTAAAAGTAGAATTTTTAGAAGGAAATTTCATTGCTTCATTCATGTTGAAGGTTACCACATGCTCTCCAACTTCTATTGTGATAGAACTATGCTTTATACTAATGATGGTTTTGGAAGTTTGGAGGAAAGGTCAGCCTAGGATCAAAGTGCTATTATTTACTAACTCATTGGACATGTCCAAAATATAAAAAATAGCTGGGAACACTAAGTCATTGACCTACACTAGAATATACTCAAGGATTCCCTTAGGATACCTAATTGACTTATCAGCTAACTGGAGCACTACGCTTATGTCTCTAAGATTGTTGATACCTAAAGCTTGATATGCTGACCAAGGTATTAGATTAATGGCTCCCCTAAATCTAGTAATGCTCCCTTAATAGCAACATTTCCTATAGTGCATGGGATTGTATAGGATCCTGGGTCTTGACACTTAACTGGTAATTCAGCCTTAAAGAGTGATAACAAATTAGCACTCACCTGGATTCTCTCAAGAAACCTAAACTTCTTTTTATCAGCACACAGTTCCTTCAAAAATTTTGCATATTTAGGGTTTCTCTTAAGGAATTCAACCAACGGGATGTTTGTTTCTAACTTATTGAATAGAGTATAAGTATCTTTTGCAAAATTAGGGGCAATCTTTTTTTTTCTAGCAAAGTAAGAGTTAGGAAAAGGGAGATATTTTATACTTACCTTCTTAACTTTGTGCATAGAGGCTCCTTGCTTGCTCGACTCTGACTTCTCCTTAGGTTACTTTCCTTTGTAGGCTAGACTTGGTTCTGTTCTACTTTTTCTTGTAGCTCTTGTATCTCCACTTGAGCTTGTGAGTTCTCCTCTTGGGTTGGCTTCTTCATTATAAGCTTCTTTATCACAGAGAGTAGTAGTCGCGACTGAAGGTTTTAAATGTCGCGACTGGTTTTTGCAGAGTAGTCAAATTTCATAGGGAAGTAATCAGGTCACGACACAAATGGTGTTTGGTCGCGACTTAAAGTGACAGAGAGTAATTGTCGCGATGCAAGTGACTTTAGGTCATGACTCACAGTCATAGAGACTGATTTTTTTTAGAAACTCAGAAAAGTGCAGAATGTAATGTAATTTAAAAACTACTAAAAACTAAAATGCAAACAAAAACAAGAAAAATGACTCAGGTAGCTAATGAAATTGACAAATAATTACTAGGGAACTAATTACTTGGCTTCCCAGCAACGGTGCCATTAATGAGGGCGGATTGTCATGGTCTGATCTATCAAAATAAAGTTAATTGCACCCGATATAATATAGTATAAGACACAACCCTATCATTCTTCTCAATGAGCCTTTTATTTTGAAACCCAGCAGATTGGATGTAAAAATCAATGAAAAACCTGAGTAGGGATAAAATAGTTTTTGGATTTTAGTGATTGATGCAATAAAAGTAGGGTGCAGGAAAATAAATATTTTTAGATTTTTGATTAAGATGAAAATGAGTTCGTTTGTTTGAGAAATATGTTATGAAAGACTATTGATAATGAAAAACTATCTATACTTTCTCTCCATTAAAATTAGAGTTTTAAAATCACTAAGTCTAAAAAAACCTCAATCAGATTGAGTCTAGAACCCTAATTTTCCTTAAACTCCTTTGATCAAAGCTAGTTTAAGAACTATTAGCAAACTTTCAGAAACCACTTAGCGTGTAAGTTGAATTAGATGATGAAAATGCCATCGAATGGTCGTCGATCAAAAACCCTAGAATTCAAGCAATTGAATTAATTAACAATGATCGCTGATAATAAACCAACTCTCTTAAAATCAAAACTGAATTATTCTATTAAAAAGCAAACGTTCAAATCATCCTAATTCAATTATAAAGTCTACTATGAGAATGATCAATCGATATACAAAACTTGCTCAAAAAATGAAAACCCTAGATCTAGTAGCAATCATAACATGAGAAGATAGAAATTAGAACAGTAGAAACTCCCATTTTAGTCCATGAGCTAAAGATATCATATACATCACCAAGAGACTAAAAGATTTAGCCTCTCATGACTCCTATTGTACTACAATCGCTGTCCATATGTGATGACATGAAGAAACGATGAGAAGACAGTATATTGATGTGTAGAGATGTGAAGAAGTCTATGGAGGGGTGTAAAATGATAGAAGATGTGGAGAATGTGATCAGAGGGCACTCGAGTACTGCTTCTTAGGCTAATTAGGCCAAAAACCAGCCTCCCCCTTTAACGGTAGCCTTCCTCTCCTTTTATTTCTATATGACCTAATTCAAAACGCGCAGTTTCAACGAGTTTGCATTTTAGTCATGACCAGATCCATGTTTTGGTCAGAACCTGTAAACACAGAGAGACTTCCAGAAGAATTAAGGTCACGACCGGAGGACTCTGTGATCATAACTAAAAGGCATAGGAGCATAGTTTCACTTTTATTGACTTGTGATATCTTTCTTGGTCCTTACTCTCTTCCAAATACCTGCAATCCAATATAAAAGCTCACTGTAAAAGTCCAAATCAGTGAATAATAGAATATATGTAATTTCGAAGAGTTAATTTACTATTTTACCCTTTAATTAGCACATTACCACGGACAATCATGTATTACTACAAAAGTACAATTTAAGGCATAAAATAAATGGTAAAGTTGTTATAAAACTCTTAAAAATGTCATAGAAACCATATATAAAATGTGTCTTATCAATGCTCCATGAGTTCTCCTAAATGGTATGGCTTTTACCGATACACAAGAAACTCTTAGATACCCTTTTTCCTTGTACTGTGTTTATTCTTAAGAGTGATATTATGCACATTTGACACACTGAAAGAACACTTTAGTACCCATTTAACCTTGGGTCCTTGAGCATTATTTTTGGACTTCATTGTCCTTTAGGAATCCAGATAAATTTATTTCTCACATTAGAATTTCTTCTTAAATGACATGTGTGAGAAATGTGACATTGTTTACCACAATAGTTACAAACAATAGGGTTATACCCTTTTGTAGTGTATTTGTAAATATTGTGTTGATCGAGTGGAGGAAGTTTAAAATTATTGTGCAAAATTTATTCCTTCCTATCAAATTTTCTAGTAATATCTTTTTGATGCAAGGCATTTTTACTCTTTGAAACAACATCAATAATTGGTTGAAAAAACATTTTATGAAAACTTTTAAAATTATTTTTCTTAAAATTACAAGAATTGAAAATGTTTACCATTGAAATTTTTTAACTTTGAATTATGATTCATTAGATCCACACGCATTGAACTCTTCTTCTTGATTCTTTTCTTACTCTAGTTGTTCTGTGTTGACATACCCATGGAAGTCAGTTTGGAGTTTTCATTTATTGTTCTCTACTTCTATTTGTTCATCGATCGAAAATTTGTAACTATCAATAATTGATGAACTGCCAACGCTTTCCACACAAAGGTCAGAGGAATAAATAGATTCAAGTGTATTAAAAATATCTCAAACATTGGAGCAAAGTTTGATTTTCAAATAATCATTTTTAGAGATAGTACTACATAAAATTATCATTGCTCTAAAATTTAGAGAAAATAGTTTCTTTTCATTTTCATTCCAATCCTTTATTAGTTTAAAATCAAATTCATTGGAAAGGATTTTCCTCATATCAAAAACTTAGAATTTTGTAAAATGGGAGGGATGGTAAAATTAAAACCTTCAAAAAGCATTTAACCAACAAATTTAGCCATAATATTTTCACTAGAGATCATTATAACCTTTACACAAGTGTCCTACTCTAACACCAAATATTACTTCTAGGCAGATAAGCTAGATCACCCAATAGGGGTAAATTGGGTGAACGATGACTTTCTAAAACTTTTTAATTCTCTTTGAAAAATTGATAAGTAAAACAAATCAATTTGAAAACATTTGATTTGAAATTGGAAATGAGTTACTGTAAATCAAAGAGTTAATGAAAAGTAAAATTGCACATAAAGATTTATCCTAATTGGGTCCTTACTTGACCTACTTACAGTCCTCAGCTTCCTACTAAGATTTTTAATCCACTATAACCAAGATTACAATGGGCCCTTGGCAGCATTTACAACTTCAATTTTGATGGCTAATTGTGAATTTAATATTTGATAGCCTAACCAACGATGAAGTGAAGAAAATCAATTAAGTTACAAACACTTCAAGATCAAATAAAAATTCTAATTGCTTTCAAGAATTATGTTGTATAATCAGTTAACTAATCGATTAATTTGAATTAATGTGTGAAATAAAAAATAGAGCATCATACTAATTTGATTATTCAAGAATATATGATGTACTTTTACAAAGACAATTTTCTTAAAAGGTTTATCTTAAAGATTAATGAGAAACATAAGCATATTATCACTTAAATCAATCATATATAATTTATAAAGATATTATCATATCCCCAATTTTTTTATCTGAGTATATGTACTTTTTATATGTAATGGATATGAGATTCTTGGAATAAATTGTATTAGATTGAGGAAGGAAAGAGAGGGATTGTTAACTAAGGAAAGTTCAGGGACCTAAATGAAAACTAGAAAAGGTTGGAGGCCAAAAGTGCAAGTAGAAACAAAAGCAGGGACCTAAATATAAATAACCAAAAGTGTAGGGACCTAAATGCAATTAACCAAAAGTTTAGGGACTTAAATGTAATTATGAGAAAGTTAAACAGAAAAATGCTAAAAAATGCCCAGAATCAAATTAGTCCCAAATTTTACCAGTATATCGTCAAAATTATTTTGATCATAATTATTACAGTATTTTTCATACCTCAGAATCATATGAAGCTTTATAATAAATTCCTATATTTAATATAAGAATTTATAAAATTGACAGAGTCAGAAAAGGAATCCTATGAAATTCTTACAGGATTTACATTGGAATAAAATACTCAATAAATATAGTCGAGAGAGATTTCTTTGGATTTGTGCCATAAAGGTAATGGACCAACATTAACCCCAAATGTAGTCCCAATAGGCCCAATAAGGTGTGAAATAGGAAGAGAGATATGGCTAGTGGTAGTGGCTATTATAGAAATAGGAAGAGACAATTGCAAAACAGGAAACTTGCTCGAGG
The DNA here is from genome assembly GCA_037074615.1 of Leucaena leucocephala. NCBI lineage: Eukaryota > Viridiplantae > Streptophyta > Magnoliopsida > Fabales > Fabaceae > Leucaena > Leucaena leucocephala. The sequence goes on along the minus strand of CM073526.1, from coordinate 9,169,203 downwards.
GAACTTTAGAGGCAGTACAAGCAATAGAGACTCGAGATTTAGAGTATGTAACAAGTGCGAGACGAATCATGGAGATAGAACTTGCTTGATGGGACAAAATGTCTGTTATACATGTAGGAAACCTAGACATTTTTCTAGAAATTGTCCTCAAGTAATGAATGATCAAAGGCCATGCACTCAAGTTCGAGTCTTCGTGTTAACAAGGGAAGATGCTCAAAGATCACCTGAGATGATTCAAGGTACCATCTATATTAATAATCACTCTATGATTGCTATGTTTGATTCGAGTGCAAGTTATTCATTTGTTTCTTATGAATGTGCTAAACGGTTAGGCCTTATAATTCGCAAGTTGCATGTTGCATTATGCCCTATAAATGCTAGAGTAGTTACATCAGATGTTTGCCTAAATAGTGTCACTCAATATGAGTATTGTTGCACTAGTATAGACCTGATATGTATGCCTTTCCACGAGATTGATGTCATAATTGGACTAAACTGGTTATCTGCCAATAATGTGATGTTGGATTGTAAGAACAAAACTCTAATTCTTTGTCCACAAGCTATAAATGTGAATCCAAAAGTGAGACTAAATTTCATAACCGAGGCTCAGGCAGATAAATATTTATGAAAAGGATGTCAAGGATATATGGTATTCTTTTCTATTTACGCAGACGTAGAAGAGGGAATTGAAACAATTTCAGTAGTTAAAGAATTTCCTGAAGTTTTTCCAAAGGAGATTCAAGGGTTACCTCCATAACGAGAAGTAAAGTTTACAATCGACATTATGCCTAGAGTTGGACCGATATCCAAAGCCCCATATCGTATGGCTCCCAACGATGATTGAATTAAAGAAGCAAATTGAGGAGCTTTTAGACAAGGGTTTCATCTAACCCAGTGTTTCGCCTTGGGTTGCGCCAGTTTTGTTCATTAAGAAGAAGGATCGTAGTCTCAGACTATGCATTGACTATAGGGGTTGAATAAGATTATGGTTAAGAATAAGTACCCTCTTCCCCGGATTGATGATATGTTGGACCACTTAGTGGGAGCACGTTTATTCTCCAAGATTGATCTGAGATCAGGTTATCATCAACTCAGGATCAAAGCAGAAGACATTTCAAAGACTATTTTTAGGACTCGCTACAGTCATTTTGAATTTCTAGTAATGCCCTTTGGTCTGACGAATACACCTATAATTTTATGGACTATATGAATAGAATCTTCAAGCCGTATCTAGATCAATTTGTTGTGGTCTTCGTTGATGATATTCTAGTGTACTCTGAATCTACAGAAGAGCATGAAGAGCATTTGAGAATTGTCCTTAGTACTCTTAAAGCAAAATGACTCTATGCTAAACTTAGTAAATGTGAATTCTAGCTTTAAGAAGTCAAATTTCTAAGTCAAGTCATAACCCATGAAGGGCTAGCTGTAGATCCTAGCAAAGTTGAAGTAGTATTGAGCTGGGAACAGCTGAGGACAGTGACAGAGATTATAAGTTTTTGGGCTTAGTAGGGTATTACAGAAGATTTATTAAGGACTTTTCTCGAATTGCTTTGCCGTTAACCAAGCTAACCAAAAAGAATCAGCAATTTAAGTGGGATGAGAAGTGCGAGGCTAGTTTTCGTGAACTAAAGCAGATATTAACCACAACGAATGTGTTAATTATTCTAGACCTAACTCAGACTTATGTAGTCTATACTGATACTAGCAAGTAGGGGTTGGGATGTGTATTAATGCAGCAGGGTCAAGTGGTAGCCTACGCTTCTCGACAGTTAAAGCCACATGAAGAAAACTAACCCACTCATGATCTGGAGCTTGCAGTGGTAGTGTATGCTCTCAAGATATGGAGACATTATCTCTGTGGAGCTACCATAGAACTATAATGTGACCACAAAAGCCTAAAGTATCTGTAAGATAAAAAAGAATTGAACATGCGACAGTAAAGATGGATGAAATTTCTGAAAGATTATGATTTACAGATTAAGTACCATCTAGGAAAAGCAAATGTGGTAGCTGATGCCTTAAGTAGAAAGGTGGTGCAGGTGGCAAGTCTAATGATCAAAGAGTTAGGGTTAATAGAAGATATTAGAGATTGGAGTCCTTTATACCAGATGTATACAGCAGAAAACTCTTATGGAGGAACGCAAATTAAAGCTTTTATTGAGGATGAGATAAAAGAAGCTCAAGAGCATGATAAGCTTGTAGCAATTTTCAAGAATAAGCTGAAAAGAGAGGAAACTAAAATTTTTTATGTCTCCCAGGATGGATTGCTAAGATTTAGAGGAAGACCATATATTCCAAATGCAATGGGATTAAGAGAAAATATTTTAGATGAAGCACATAAAAGTCTATATACAGTATATCTAGGTATGACCAATATGTATCATGATGTTAAAAGTTTATTTTGGTGGCCTGGATTGAAGAAGGATTTTGTGGCTTATGTGTCAAAATGCTTAACATGTCAGAAAGTGAAGGTTGAGCACCAAAGGCTAGCAGGAAAGTTACAACCACTAGAGATACCTGAGCAGAAATGGGACAGTATTGCCATGGATTTTGTTGAAGGACTGCCCATGACTCCTACTAAGCATGATATTATATGGGTAATAATTGACGGATTGACAAAGTTGGCTCATTTCCTAACAATCAATAGAAAGATTCTCTCGAGAAACTGGAAAAATTGTATGTAAAGGAGATTGTTAGATTACATGGTGTCTTGAGTAATATTATATTTGATAAAGATCCTCGATTTATGTCAAATTTTTTGCGGGCTTTGCATAAAGAAATGGACACTACTCTCATATTTAATAAAGCTTATCATCCTCAGATAGATTGTCAATCTGAGAGAAAGATTCAAACACAAGAAGATATGTTGAGAGCATGTGTTTTAGATTCAAAGGGAGTTGGGATGTCTATCTGCTATTAATAGAATTTGCCTATAATAATAGTTATCAGGCTAGCATTCAGATAGCCCCATTTGAAGCACTTTATGGACATAAATATAGATCTCCCTTGTGTTAGTTGGAGTTGAATGAAAAAAGGATATTTGGTCCTGACATAGTAGATTAGACAGTAGCGTAGATTGATAAGATTAGAAAAAGGTTGCTGACACTCAAAGTAGATAGAAAAGTTATGCTGATGTTAGAAGAAAGCCATTGGAGTTTGATGAAGGAGAGCATGTATTCTTTAAGTTGACTCCAACTACAGGAGCCGGACGATCAATCAAGGTGAAGAAGTTACATCCTAGATACATTGGGCCATTCCAGATCCTCACAAGACTAGGATCAGTGGCTTCCAAGTTAGCTCTTCCTCCAAATCTCAAAAAGATATATGATGTCTTCCATGTTTCCCAATTGAAGAAGTATGTTCCAGATCCATCACATGTGATTGAATAGGATGATGTTGCATTGCGAGATGACCTAACCTATAAAGTTGGACTAATACGGATTGTGGATCGAAAGGTCAAGCAATTGTGAAATAACCAAATCTCTTTAGTTAAGGTGGTCTAAAAGGGATTAACTGAGAATGAGTCTACGTGGGAAGTAGAATAAAGAATGAAGGAGGCATATCCTGAACAGTTTCCTTAGTATATAAGTAATGTAAATTTTGAGGACAATTTATTTTAAGGGGGGAGAGAAATGACATATCCCCAATTTTTTTATCTGATGTATGTGTACAGTTTATATGTAATGGACATGAGATTCTTGGAATAAACTATATCAAATTGAGGAAGGAAAGAGAAGGATTATTAACTAAGGAAATTTTAGGGACCTAAATGAAAACTAGAAAAGGTTAGAGGCCAAAAGTGAAAGTAGAAACAAAAGGAGGGACCTAAATGCAAATAACTAAAAGTGTAGGGACCTAAATACAATTAACCAAAAGTTTAGGGACCTAAATGTAATTATGAGAAAGTTGAATTGAAAAAGGCTCAAAAATGTCTAGAATTATATTAGTCTCATATTTTACTAGTAGATAAACAAAATTATTTTGATCAGTTTAACGCAACACAGAATTTTGATTTGAGGTCCCGATTAATTGATATAAATTCTTGAAGTCCAGAAGAATTATTACAGTATTTTTTAGACCTCAAAATCAGATAAAACTTTATAATAAATTTCTATATTTAATATAAAAATTTATAAAATTGATATAGTCATAAAAGGAATCTTGTAGAATTCTTACGGGATTTTACATTGGAATAAAATACCCTATAAATATCGTCAGGAGAGATTTCTTGGGATTTGTGCCATAAAAGGTAAATGACCAATATTAAGGCCCAAATGGCATCCCAATAGGCTTAATAAGGTGGTGAAATAGTTAAGTGGGCTAGAGTCCAGTAAAACATAGGAAAAGTGTGAAATTATGAAAATGCCTCTGTGCAGCTAGATTGTACTAGTGATGGATGGAGGGTATTTTGGTCATTCTAGACAGGCCAAAAACATCCAAGATAGTATAAAATGATTATTTAGAGCTAGTATATGCCCTAAAGAGGTGTGAAATGACAATTATACCCTTAGGGTTAATATAGTGCAAGAAAGAGTAACAAGAGTATTTTGGTCATTTCCCAAGGGTTGGCAGATAAATAATCAGTTTAACAATATTAATGGTATGACAAATCTAGACACTGGTTTCCATGACAGATTACATATTCTGGAATATTATAAAAATTACGAACATAAAACAGTCTGATTTTTGTGAAACTACTCCGATCGTACCAGACTGAACTAGAATTTTTCCTATCATTATATTTACTATTTTCCAACCAAACATGGCCCGAAATGATATCATGCATGGCGTCAAGTTAAGGCTTCTAGAGCAAGCTTGCTTTAAGATTAAATATGGACTATTAGATCAAATAGTAACAAAACTAATCTTGGCCATTCATTACCACCCAAGATTTTCTATAAATACCCCCAAACTAGACTTGATTCGGCATGCATGGTACCTTAGGGAACCTCTAACCAAATTTCATTTGAAGCAAGAAAGACGCACACAACTTAGAGCAACAAGCAAGGTAACTAGCTCTCTTGTTCTTGGACTTTAATCTAGCAAGTTAGCTCTTGGTTTTAAGATTTTTTTGTGACTTATTTCCCTAGTGGGTGCTGCTGGAAGTGCTGTCCATATGTGATGAGAATATGAGTTTTAAGTTATGGATAGTTTAGACAAGTTTAAACAAGCTAGAATCAAGCGGTATACGCTTGGAAATTCAAGTATGCATGTAGTTAGGGCTTTGTGTTCTTGGATGATACTGTACAAAAACCTTCTTATATGTTAGAATTTCATGATTTTAATGCTTCCAATGAGTTTAAAATGGAAAATTGTGTGGGGATAAAGTAGAAGAACAAGTATTGGAAGCATTGGAATCAAAATGTGAATTTTTAAAAAATTAAAGGTTCATTCGGTTCTGTACAGCAGCTCATGGGGTGTTTTGATTTTGGAAATTCTGGTTTCATATTTGGATTCTACATGAGAAATTATATGGAAATGAACCATGAGAATTTATTTTAGAAAGATGGAAATATGGAACATAAAATAGAAAAAGAATGGAAGTTAGTAAAAACCTAGTCTTGGAATTGTTTTCAAGTTGAGTTGTAACTTGATGTTACTTTGTAATGGCTAGGTTTTGACATTTGTGAAGAAAGAAAATCATCTCAAAAAGACCTTGTCAAGGATATTTAAAGAGATAGCAAGAATACCTAACAATAGTTTCGTGTTTGCTTGATTGTATGCTTGCTTGTTAGTTATGGTGTTTGGTTGAGCTTAAGATTATGCCATCATGTTAATGATGAAGTATGAATGATTGCAACTCCTTGCAACTAATGTCATGACAATATGCATGTTAGAGTTTGCTTATGTACTATTATGAAGTAGCTCCCATCTCATGATAATATGTTAACCATCCAATTAATCATGCATGATATTATAGTTTGTATGACTTGCTATTGGGATTTCCATAAAATCTCATTCTTCCCATATGCATAACCATGTCATAGGTGCTAGAACTTCTCAAGGAAAAGGGGTAAACATAGATGTTTGAACTTGTATTATAAGTTATATTTGTTACTTGACACTATGTAAGGTTATGATGGGATGCATAGTGTAAGATCGTGTAGTTGTATTCTAAGGCCGTGGATTGGTGACGATGTTTATGACACCTTAACCAATGAGTTTGAACTTGATATTTGGTATGGTAATAGCGAAGATACAGAGATTTATATTAACACCAAGAACACCTCAATTGGTTAAGTATTTGATTTATTATAATTTTTCTAAGTTGGAGTTAAAATCTGGAATTAAGATAAAGTGAGCAACCAGAGGCAGTAACATTCTGACATTAATTTAATATATCAAATGAACAAGTTTTTCTATGAAATTTTATGAGCTTAAATCACACATCTGAATCTTTAAATACATAGGTAACATGGTTTATTTGGACAAGTAATGAAAGAGAAATGAATTTTTGAAATTAAGGCAAAGAAACTGGAAATTTAAAAATTTACCAAATGAACAGTGTTTTTCAATGAATAAACTGATTTTATTGGGGCAATGAAACCTTAGTTTGATATTTTTCCTTCAAATTTGAATGAAATATCTTTCATCAGAAATTGGAACCACCCTATTTCAATGTTTTTACATTTAATTATGAATTTTCAAAGTTAGGTACATGTTCTAGATTACCAAATAAACAGTAACCATGAACAGTATGCAAGAAGCAATCTTTTGAAAATGCATCTTTCTAAGGCAAAAGGCTATATAATTGGTTCAAATGACTTCCAACTAAGTATAATTAAAGTTGAAAATAAGGATACGACAGATATGGAATCACTTTTTAGCTTAAACATAGATATATTTGAAATTTTATGAAGTTTATGAAGTTAATTGATCGCCTAGTTGATTGATGTGTGTGGAATAACTTAATCAAAAAATATTTCAACACAGATTAATCAAATAATTAATCTATTAATATAAATTAATTAATTAACTAGTCAATTAATTAATTTATATTTGAATTTTAGAAAATTGATACTTCACTAATTAATCGAACAAATAATAAATCAATATAAATTAATCGATTAATAGCAATGTCTTTGTTCAAAATAAAATATGTTTTCACTAGATTAATTGATTAAGTAATTAATTAATTGGCTTATAAATTTAATTCCAGAAGGTAAGCTCTTCGACATTAATCCAACACTTAATCGATTAATAGTCACCCATTAATCGATCAATTGATTTTCCTTCATCAAATAGAATATTGCCTTTATGTTAATCTATCATACAATCGATTAATTTATATTAATTGATTAACTAATCAATTAAGTATCATTAATCGAATGACTAATTGATTGATTCCTTTTTTTAACTTCATTTGATTAAAAATCATATTTATTACTTCAAAAAAAACTTGTCTCACTACTACACAGTTTAATTCTTTATTCCCTTTTGACATGATCAAAACATATAGAATCTAACATTTTCCCCTTTTTTGATGATGGAAAAACTTAAATGAATGAAAGTTGAGTGATTTTAAAAATATTTAAAGTCAATTAATCCCTTAGTCAAAGTAAAATATAACACATTAAGAATCAATGAATCATGGATAATAACGTGAGTAATATATCATTAATATTTCAAGATGTGATACAATGATTTTTGCAAACACATACAAATAATTCAAAAAAATATAAAAAATTAAAAAATCAATCATCAATCAATCAACTTTATGGAGGATTCCTTCTCCTCTTCACTTTTTCTCTCCCCCTTTTTGGCATCATCCAAAAAGGTCGAGGCTAAAGAGGAAGGAATGATCAAAGGAATCTAAGGTAAAGGCAAGTTTGTTACTGAGTTAATGGGACATAGGAGAATTGCCAGGGTATATTAGGAGTAAGTAAGGGTGAAAGCTCTGAGGAAGTAAAGGTGGAAGGGATAGAAGCAGGCTGAGTTGGCTACAGATTCCTTAGCTCCCCTTCAATTAAAGAAGGTCTGATGTGTTTGAGGCATGCCAACAAGATGTTCTTGACATCAGACACTTCCTTATGAATGGTAGCTTGACCTCCATATAACACCATTGCCTCTCTCTGACATCTTCCTTGAATGCTTGGAAATCCATCATGTTAACTACAAGTAAAGTATGCATTCCACAGATGTGCCTCTCATGCATTCAATTTGCTTCCTTCCTTAAGGCATTGAGTCTACTCTCGAACTCAACAAACTCTAACTAAAGGTACCTCCTAATAGATGCACCTAGAAAAGATGGTGCTGTAGAAACTTGTGGTCCAGTAGAGGAATGGTCTTTGTCCTAAGGAATAGAGGTATTGGCTTATAGCTACTTAGCTTGAGGGTTTTTGGGAAGTTTACCCTTCATGGCATCATATGGAAGTCTGATCTTCATCTTGTTGAGCTAAGTCATCCCAAAGGCACTAATCTCTTTCTTCTTTCTCCCCTCTAGATTATGGATGTTATAGTGCTTGAGGATTAAGGAGACAAGCTTAGGGTAAGGCATGCGTGTAGTCCTTATTCTTTTCAAACATAACTCCATCATCTGGCTGTAAATAATAGCTCAAAGTTTGAGCTTTTTGCCACTTATAATCCTTGTCAGAGTGATGGAGTTCTGCTGGTTCATATAACTGAAACTTGAGCACTTAACTATCATGGACTGGGAGTAAATATAATAGATGATGTAGTAGAATTCATAATATTCCTTGTTTTTTTAAAGGAGTATTTAGTATGCCTTGTCTTGGTCTAAAGGCTTCATATCTGTAGAAAGAAGGGCTCCTATTAGTTGGTTAATCACACTCAAGTCTAGCTTAATCTCTCTACCCCTGAGCTTGGTAGTTAGGTAACTATCTACGATATTCTCTTCTTCATCCAAAGAATAAAATATATCCATGTTGCAGTAAAACCTTCTAACTACCTCTAAACTGTATGGATTACTAATCGTCAACCATCTCTCTAAGTGATGGAATGGCTATATCACGTCCAGGTTAACCCTAGGATCTGTCTTAAGGGCATATATATCAATATAAACTACTGGACAATACTTTCCCTCCTTAAACTCAAAGTTATACCTAGCCATGTCTACATCTAAATTGACATTACCTTGTAGAAAACTAGACTTGATGGTTGAAACTCATATCCATCGATATTAGTGATTTTTGTGTGCACCATCTCTTATGGAATTTTAAGGATTGAACAGTGAAATGTGTGAATTTGGAGATGATTCAGGGTGGGTTTTCATCGATTAAGGTGAGCAAGCTTTCCCTCAAGGAAATTTGTGGATTTTTGAAGAACGAAAGCAAGAGGATTTGGAAATTAATCAGTTAAGGTTCCAGTTGGATAGTGAAGAGTTGTGACTGATAACTGATAAATCCCGATATTAATCAATTAATACACATTAGTTGATTAAGTAATCAATTCATGTTGCATACCCCAATTAATCAATTAGGTGTTTGATTAATTTTAATTAATCGAATGTTCAATTGATTAATTGTAAACAAAATAACATTCAACACCCATTTAACAATGATTAATCGATTAATTACCATTAATCGATTAATTTTCAAGAAAAAACAGCATTTAACACATAGTCACTATCCATTAATCGATTGGTTGTTTGATTAATTTCCATTAATCGAATTCTTAATCGATTAATTTCAACATAAAATAAATTTTAATATCTTTTCAACAATAATTAATCAATTAGTTGTTCGATTAATTGACATTAATCGAATCTTTAATCAATTATTCTCAAAGTAAAATAATTTTTAACACATTTTCAAACAACATTTAATCGAACTATTAATCAATTAACTAACTTATAAAATAAGATAATTGTAGACTAGAAATGTTAACTTTTCTTATGAAACTTTGAAAATGAATTCATAAAAGAAAATTTATTGAAACATAAGCTTTTGTTAGAATGATTGGAAAATAAAAACATGTATATCATATTAGGAAAAGCATATTAACATCAAGATGCCTCAAATATATTTTCAACATAAAGAGAGGGTTGAAGAAATCTTATTCAGATTTTTGCTATAATATCCCAATTTTTAGGCCTAGAGATCCGAAAGTAGCCTAAAATAGATAGGCTGCCAAACCCCTTTGAGCATAAGTCCTGGAAACATACAAAGGGTTTTTAGGGACTAAATTGCAAATAGTCAAAGCTCATGAACTAAACTACAAATAGTGAAAGTTTAGATACTACACTATAAATAGTGAAAGTTTAGGGACTAAATTATAAATAGTGAAAGTCTAAAGACTAAATTGCAAATAGTAGAAAGTTCATAGACTAAAGTATAAATTAGAAAAGTCTCAAGGCCTAAAATAAATGCGAGATATGAACAAAAATTGCCCAAAAGCATTTCAACCCTAAATTTTACTAAAAGATTAAGAAAATTATTCCAGTCAATATGATGTAACCTAGAATAATTATTTGAGGTCCCAGATGTTGATATTAATCTAAAATCTTGAAAATTGTCTAAATTTTTATCATATCTTCTGGACCTCATATATATAAAAATTTGTAGGAAGGTGCATCATATGAAGCCAGAGGTTAGGGAACTGACAGAACTCTAAAAGGAGCTCTGTAGGAAAAGTTATTCATATTTTAGTGAATTTTGACAAGAGTTTGTGGGTGCTTAAAATCTAGATAATGAAATTTTATCAGTAGGTGAGTTGGGTCTAAGTGAGCCAAAAATAGAACCAAAGAAGCCATTCCACATGCTAGGAGGGCCTAACACACTGAAACAGTAATTCATTAAGACCGAGAAAACATACAAGTGCCCGGTTATAGTTATAACTGCGGAAAATGCTCTAATAAGGGAATTTTATCAGATATTTATAAGTATCTATTTAATAAATGTTCCCTATGTAAATAATACCATTGGAACACATGGAAATTATTTAACTACAAGAAAGTCTAACAATTTAGGAAAATCCCTTTATATGGTATAAAACTATACAATATTCGACATAATGTACTAGATTACTTTGGAGGTTTCTAGGATCGATGACTCCCCATGTGAGGTATCCTGTGGGACCCACACAAGGTGCCATCTAGCATGATGACATAAAGGGGATGATGTTTTCATGATGATGCACAAAACTTGGTGAGGAAGCAAGCAATCTGAGCCGATCATCGCAATTCGACCTAGACCATCCATTCTATTTCACTCCACCTATAAATATCCCCACCCTCCATTCCAAGGCATATCCATGGTAAGAAACTAATCCTAGTCTATGCTATAATAAATTATAAGATTGTTATTATAAATTTAATAGTTAGAATTATGGAATATCTCTTAATAAGGCTAGTCATGAGTATAAGGAAAGTTAAGGGATTGTCGAATTACAGAAAATTACCTCAAGATAACCTTGAGTTAAGTAGTGCTATATTGGATAGGATAATATTGAAAATATTATTATGTCATGTATAGGATTTAACCTATGTAAACTTGTATGCTTATAGCTTGAGTCTTGTAAATATGTTATTGACAACTGTCGTTTTATTTATCAAATAAACTAAGCTAACTAATAGTAGAGTGAAGCTAACCTAGGTCGATTCACAAGGAGCCTAAATGGATGTAAAAATTCCTAATTAATCTAATGAGCCACAAGGTAACAAATTAATCAAAGGATTTGTGATATAAGTTATAGCCAAAATTATGAATGCAAATCCTATGCCATTGTTTATGATTTTGGGTGTTTATGGTGATGAAATGAATCAATGAGAAGTGTGTTCCCATGGAGATTATCTCACCTTCATTATCCATAGAATATTTAGAGTTATTCAGTTGAATTAGAATAGGTTAGCTAACAACTCGCCAGCTAAAATCTTAAACAAAGCTACAACTTGCAAACATTGAATAGAGAAATAAGAATCATTCAACTTGAGATAGAAGACAAAGTAAACAAATACAACTATACTATGTTTTATGATTGCTCTAATTAACTATAGCCATGTTCAATTCGGTCTAAGGATGAGAATCAATCAAAGTATCAATTACGTAGAAATAGGAAATCTAACTTGGTTCCCTACTCATTAATCATTTACTAACTCTAATTGTATCTGTAATAACAGAAATAACTACATCAACTCGATACATTTAAATCTGAATTAAAGGCATAATGAACTCCCTGTTTAGCTCAAGGATTTTAGTTCACCATTATCTCCAAGAGACAATAATGGATCTAGCCTTCCATTATTGTCAAGACTTTAACAGCAACAGTAAACATATCAGCAGTTATAGTGAATATGGAAGAAGAAGATTAAGATGGAAGCTAAACTTTCCTCTGGTTCTATTGCCTAAAACAGAGGAAGTTGCAAATTGAAAGAGAAAATAGAGATAGAGATAGAGAGAGAGTGATTGTGTGATAGCATAATAGAGTGGAAGAAATGAATGATGATGTGCGGAGTATGTAATATGTTCAATGGCATGTGGGATGTGTGGAGTGGCAAAAGTAAATGAATGTTGTGCGGTGTTGTGCCTTGCATGAGCTCCTGAATGTGCTTATGTGTGTTGTATAGAATAAGTGTGAATGGTATGACTGATCTAAAATGATGAGCTGTGTAAAGTGTGTGATGATAGCATGTGCATGAATCTATTACAGAACATGTGTGAATCTCCCACTTGCTTCTGTTGTGCTGCACATGTGCTGAATCTCCCACTTGCTTCTATTATCACCTCCTTCCAGCATGTGATTCTATTGACCCACTTGTTCAATCAACACATGCTTGTTTCGTCCAGTTGTCAATCATTTCTATTTCATTCCCTCAGCATCAAGTTGTCTTGGTAATGAGCATTTTCCTGAAATGGAAAATTAAAAGAAACAAATTATTTATTCAATTAATAACTAAAATCACATCAATTAATTCTCAACTATTCTAATTTAATTTTATTAATTAATTGCTCATCATATTGGTAAATAGGGATAAAATCAATCATAAAAATCTCTTTAAACACACTAAAAATCACTACAAATATGAGTTTATCGGTAAACTTGTATGCTTATAGCTTGAGTGTTGTTAATATGCTATTGACTTATCTTGATTATGGGAAGCATGTATGATTGAAAATGCTCTATTTCTTTTTATGCTACGGCCATATATTATAAGTAAAAATCATAGAAGCATGTATATGTCATTATGCAAGCATAATCATAGTAAAACAAGCATGTTTAACACTAAGTATATACTTGCATACATTTTTTATGGTACCATTTGCTACTGAGATTTCCCTAAAAATCTCACCCTGTCTATATCAATCCAATCACAGTAGGTCATCTCAAAATGGAGGAGATGATGATGCCTGAAGAGAGGTTAAGAATTATTTATCATGATTGATATGTGATTGATATATGTTATGCATATGTATATAAAGTTGGTTGCTGGAATTTTCCACTATGAAGAGTAACTCGTGGTAAGGCAGTAACTTCTGAGCTATAATGAAAAATAATAAATGATATAATAAATATACAACATTTTACTAGTAAATAGTAGACATAACGAGTTTCAATTTTATATGTAGAATGCCTCATATGGATGTCTACATGTGGAGATATAATTTTTTAAAGTTATGACTAAAATGCTAGAATTAGGGGAATAACGTTGGATGAATAGTGAATTTTGAGCATTGACAGATGTAGACTTAGTCAAGGCGTAGTCAATGAGTTATTTTTCCCTGAAAGATAATTAAATTAGCTTTGTGTAGCAACTTGAACTACTACATTTTAATTTTTTATAATTAATTATAATTTTTCAAAAGTAGGTCGCCTGTCTGAAATTTACACAGTGAACAGTACTCGATAGAGTAAAATTCTAGATTATGTTGACTTCAATAACATTAAAAGTGATTCTAGATGCTACCGTTTGATCCCTAAGGTGTAAACTATCAACTAGGCTTCCCATATATTCATATACATCATGTAAATATGCCATAATTATTTCATACATTTTTATCACATAAATAGGCACTTTACATATGGAAATTCATAGCATATGCTAGGTCATCAATTACTTAACTTTCTTTCTTCCATATTGTAGCTTTTCTTCATGCATATGCCTCTCATCATAATTGACCTATATTGGTTAGTTGTGGGAGGGTGAGATTATGGGGAATCTCAGTAGCAAACATTATTATTTAAATATGCAAGATGGATGATAATGTATGATATGTAATTTCATTAAAAAAAATTAATTAGTGACATGCCATCATGCTATATGCTCTGTATAAAAATGCATGGCTATGGGAAATATGTTATTCATAACGTATTCAACATCATTTATCATGTCACAACATTACCCAATCATCATATGCATGTCAACACATAAGCATATAACATCAAGCACATAAAGAGGTAAGTCCACTACCTTAAAACTTTATCCTTTTCTCTTTGCTCCCTTTATCTCCAACCAAACATTGGTTGTTTGCTCATCCTCTTTAAGTCATTTTCTTTAACATATCATGTCCCTAAATACAATTACATTGTGTATACAATTCATTAGAGCCATTACATAAACATTATACATTAAATTCCTTAAAACCCCTAACTCTTAACTGAATTCTTGGAGTTAGTGGTTTAGCTTTGTAATAATTATTTCCTTAGACCAATCTTACATAATTTTGTCCAAGGAATTCAAATATAATATTGGAATTATGAAAATCAAACTCTTCCTATGCAATCTGTCTATAACCATATAGTACCTTCCTAAATTCTAAAAATTCTCATTTTAATTACAATACTTTGAATACTTGTTTCTTTACTTTATCTAACACAATTTTTCATTTTAAAAGTATGGAAGTATCAAAATGATGAGATTCTAGCTCCTGCCTAGGCATAAATAGTTCTAAGCTTATGTGATTTTCGTAGCTCAAACTACTTAATTCTAGCTTGTGTAAGTTTATCTAACTTATCTATAACAGAAAATACATCTTCCTACCCCAACAAGGAAGCATGTCCAACAACAATAATAAAGGAGAAATTTCCATAAAAACTAGTTAAAACAAAGAGCAAACTTCCTAGAATTAATCTCAAGATGAAAGGAAATAATTACATTGCTTTTTGCTCTAAGTTTGTATGCTTTTCCTTGGCTTAATGTAAATTTTGGTACCATTTTCCGTGGGCTTCTCTTGTTGTACATGAGTGTGCAGAAATAAAGGGCAATTTATAAAAAAAATCTTAGATGAAAATGAAGGGCTAAGATTGATCTAGGTACTATTTGATTCAAATGCCAAGATTCAATCTTCAAACTTTACTTGCCCACCAAGTCAAGGATGACATCATCCATGATGTCACATAAGGCTTTGTTTGGAACCACACATAGAAAAATACTAATAAAAAAATTATAATTTAATACGGCACCAGCATAATCCAATTTTTCAAAAATATATTGTTCTATGAATCTAATTTTTTTTATGTTCCATAATATATTTTCTGACCTTAATTCTAGTATCCAAATTTTTTCTACTATTGACATTGTTATACTTCGTATTCATCTTATTACTATCCTTTAAAAAATGACTGAAATGCCCTTGGTTTATTATTTTATACTATATTAGTCTAAGGGCATAATCATCATTTTATATGTTTCTCTTTACACCTTATCATAATATTTTTTGACTCTAGTCAACATTCCTGTATCCCTCTTTGACCTATTCATTATGTCCAAATAACCAAAATGTCCTCCATTCATCTTTTATTCAATGTTATCATAGGGGCATTTCTATAATTTTGGATTTTTCAAGATTTTTCTAAGCACTAGCCACATACCTATCTAAGTATATTATTGGGCCTATGAGGTGTAATCTTGGTCCTTAGACTAGGTCTCACACATTTATGAACTCAACTCCTAAGAAACTCTCTCAAAATGTATTTATCGGGTATTTTATTTTACTGTAAATTTTATTATAAATTCTACATAACTATTTTTTTAGTTATCTCAGTTTCATAAATTCTTATATTAATTCTAAGAATTCTTCTATAAAATTTTATCTAATTATGAAGTCCAAAAGATACTGTAATAATCTTAGACCAAATATTAATCTTAATTCTCTCTGATCTCAAATCAAAATTCTAAAAAATATGTCTGGCCTAATCATTATTCTCTATTTACTGATAAAATTTGAGACTGTAATATTTTCGGGCAGTTTTGGGCCTTTTCTGGCTTAACTTTTTCATAATTATAATTTTCTCCTAAATTTGATAAATTACAATTTAGTCCTTCAATTTGCCAAATTCCACTTTGGTCCCTCACTATACTTTTTATAATTACACTTATGGCCCATAACTTATATCTAAATTTATTTTAAACCTTAAGACTTTTCTAAATTACACTTAAGACCTAGAACTTTCTATTATTTTAATTTAGTCCCTGAACGTTTACTATTTACAATTTAGTCCCTGAACTTTCACTATTTATAGTTTAGTCCCTGAAAACCCTCTATATGTTTCTGGAATTATGCTCAAAGATACCTGGTAGCCTATCTATTCTAGGCTTCTAGGCCTAAAACTTCAGATATGACATTTCTTCCCCTTAAACAAATTTCATCCTCAAAATTTAACTCTAAAACCTTAGTCAAATAGCTATAGATATATCTCTTGTATATCTTTCTTTATTTTGACTAAGGTTTAGGGGTATCTATCTCTTATCTTGACATCTAGAGGAGTTCTCTTAACTCCTTACATGTCTCTTATTATGTATCTCTGATAAGGGCATATTGTCATGGTATGATCCATCAAAATAAAGTTTATTGCACCTAATATAATATAGTATAAGACACAACCCTATCGTTCTTCTCAATGAGCCTTTTATGTGTAAACCTAGCAGATTGGATATCAAAATGAATGAAAAACATGAGCAAGCAAAACATGGTCTTGGGGTTTTAGAGATTGATGCGATAAAAGTAAGGTGTAGAAAGGTAAATGTTTTTGGATTTTTGATTAAGATGAAAATGAGTTGGTTTGTTGAGAAATATGTTATGAAAGGCTCTTGATGATGAAAACGTATCTATCCTTGCTCTCACGTTTAAAATTAGAGTTCAGAAATCACTAAGTCTCAAAGAAAACCTCAATCGATCGATTAAGTCCAGAACCCTAATTTTCCTTAAACTCCTTCAATCAAAGTTGGTTTAAGAACTATTAGTGAACTGTCCAAACCACTTAGCGTGTAAGTTGAATTTAGATGATGAAAACTCCCTTAAATAGTCATCGATTGAAAACCCTAGATTTCAAGCAATTGAATTAGTTAACAACGATCGTTGATAATAACCCAACTTTCTTAAAATTGAAACTGAAATATTCTATTAAAAAGCAAATGTTCAAATTATCCAAATTCGATTACAAAGTCTAATATAAGAATGATCAATCGATATTCAAAACTTGCTCATAAAATAAAAACCCTAGATCTAGCAATAATCATAACTTGAGAATATGCAAATTAGAATGGTAGAAACTCTCCATTTTAGTCCATGAGTTCAAGATATCATATCCATCACCAAGAGACTAAAGGTTTAGCCTCTCATGACTCCTGTTGTATTGCAATCACTATTCAGATGAGATGCCAAAAAGAAACAATTAGAAGATGGTAAATTGATAGTCTAAAGAGGTAAAGAAATATGTGGAGAGGTGTAGAATGATGGAAGATATGGAGAAGGTGATCAGACAGTGCTAGAGCACTACTTCTTAGCTAATCAGGTAAAAAACTAGCCTCCCTAGTTGACAGCAGCCTCCCTCTCCTTTTATTTTTGTATGACCTAATTCAAAACGCGCAATTTCAGCAATTTCGCATTTTAGTCGCGACCTGTAAACATAGAGAGACTTCCAGAAGAATCAAGGTCACTACCGACGGACTCTTTGGTCGCGACTAAAAGATACAGGAGCGTGATTTCACTTTTATTGACTTGTGATTTCTTTGCTAGTCCTTGCTCTCTTCCAAAATACCTACAATTCAACATAAAAGCTCACTATAAAAGTCCAAATCAGTAAATACCATAATATATGCAGTTTGGAAGAGTTAATTTACCATTTTACCCTTTAATTAGCACATTGCCACGCACAATTATGTATTATCACAAAAGTATAATTTAAGGCATAAAATGAATGGTAAATAAAGCTCTTAAAAGTGTCACAAAACCATATACAAAATGTGTCTTATCAATTCCCCTACACTTGAACCTTTGTACTCCTAGAAAAAGACCTGAATCACACCTAGAATAACACTATTAAATTCAAGATAACAACATAATCCATAGTGTACCCTGAAAACAAATAATTTGTCATCTTTTGATAATGCAAAGGTGATAATGTGAACAATGCCAAGTAATCAACTAGTAAGTGAAATCAACCTCAATTGTATGAGCATAATAAATTCTCTCAAAGGATGTAAGTGTTTAGCTCTCTATTTTCTCTCATTGTTAGGGTTCTTTCACTCAGATTCAAATTGGAAAACATCCTACTATATGTTTGTAATGGCTCTAAATCTTAGCAACTATATAACACTTATGCAAAGAATCAAGAGGTCTTTTCGGGTTGAAATGATGGAGATGGGCCACATAGAATGAAATATGAAGAATATAAAGTACTATATGCATTCAATAATGAATTTGTAGTATGAATTCATGTCTCTAGAGATGTAGCTGTGGTAATTGTGCTAATAAGAGTTGATAATGGTGCCCTCTTCTCTTCTCTTCTCTTTTCTTTTTGTTTTGTTTTTCTTGCACTTTTTTCAGTGTAATATGCTTCTTTCCACTTCCTCTATTATTTGGCACTTCATTCATGTAAGTTGCACCACAATAACACAACAATAATGAATTTTTGACATGAATAAAAATTTTATTTCAAAATAATATTTATGTATATATGACTTTCTATAAGGATGATGAAAAGAAAAAGTGATGGGTTCAAGAGGGGTGACTAAGGATGTATCATGTAGTGGGCTTGTGTTTGGGATAAAAGGGGTTTAGAATGAATGAATCTATCATGTTCAATTCATAAATGTGCAAGTAATTCTAAACTCAGAGCCAAGACAAGTTCTAGAGGATATAAACCAATTTAATAATCACTCAATATAGAATTTAAGGCCGAGAATCCTTCCAACAAAGGTTTTAATCTAGATTGCTTATAAGCTAAAGTCTTAAACAATGTTCATCATTCACTAGGCATTAAAATACTTATCACAACTAAAAACTTCTAAATGATGATTTAAAAGTTTCAAAGTAATCACTTAGAACTATGTGATGATCCAAATCAAACAGCAAAAGCTTAGGTGTTTTCAAATTCAATTTCCAAGATTTTCCAAAAGAAATTCAAGTGAGGCGGTGGTTTCTAAGAGTTAAAAAGGTTTAGAAATAAGGGAACAATGAATCATTTGTGAAAGAATCTCAATAGTTTAAAAGGGATCCTTCTATACAGCTTTGCACAAGGCAAAGAGAAGATGATTGGACATTTTTCAAACATAGGTCACAACTAAAAATAGTGAGGGTCGTGACCACTTGTCATAGGGATACATGCTCAGGATTTTCAAAATGTTTAGTCGCGACTATGGAATGTATCTTTCGAACCGCACATACACAGAGAGGAATAGTCGCGACTAGGTAGGTACTCATGTCGCGACTCAAATCAACAGGAATTTATTGTCGTGACCACTATGTAAGTAGGTCACAACCGTAGTTCACAGAGAGCATGTTAAGTCCAAAATTCTATCACAGGTCGTGACTAAAAAGCCAGTATGTCGCGACCATTTTCACAAAGATTACCGAGTGATAATTGTCAAAGTCTTAAAATATTTTTCATGCTAAAACCTTTCCAGTTATCAACACAATTTAAAATATGGATCCAACTTTCAGCAATCCATCACACATTAAGATCAAAAACAAAATTTTGTGATGAAGGATTGGAGGATTAATCAAAGAATGCCACATTGAGTAGCACCGAAACACACATTAAGTAGCACAGAAGCAAAGCCATCTCCCCCACACTTAAACTTGATAGTGTCCTCACTGTCAAGAGAACTAAAGAAGAAAATATCACAATCACTTTGTAAAGTTAATCAAATCTAGCTCCAAAATAGCAAGTAGCCTAATCACTCAATGCAAATTAATAGTTCAGCACACAGTCACATTCAAGTCATGTAAAGCAATACTAGTAAGGCAGAGATGACAGGATGGGTAAGCTAAGATCATGCATGTGAATGTGTAAGTTCAACAGAGAACAATCAATAAGTATACAACACATGGACAGTAACGGGGGTGTTCAAAATAGAAAGAGACCTAGAATAAACAGAAAATGAAAACTATCTTACTGAAATATCCCTTCCCTATCCTCAAACCATCATCAACATATCACATCAGGGAAAACTTGTAAATGTAAGAGATAGGAAAGGGATAACCTGGCCTCAAGGTGGTAGTGGGAAATCATAAAACTTTAAGAGATTGCTATTTGATTTGGTTTTTCCCATTGCCCTCACTCTCCACTTCAGCATTCCACAATTGCGTACCTTATACTGAGATTCATCCAAATTCGTCTTGAATTCTCCCTCTTTAAACTTGAACTTACCTAACTACAGTTGGCATATCGCAGAAGCAGACTTAGAAAATTTTTCCTTTGCCTCCTTCAGATATTCCCTACAATTACTCTTCTCTAGCTTGTATAGCTCCTATAATTTTGTAAGGAATTGGAAGACACGCAGTGGAAATTAATTTAAAAATTTTCTCCATTCCTTGCCAGGATCTACCGTACGTGTTTAAGTCAAGTGGAAAGAAACATTACCCTCAGTGTTTCTCAGCGACTTCCACAGCTTCTCTCCGCGGCTGGTGATCTCTTTCCGATCGCAAGAAGACGTCCACAACTTCTCTCCACGGCTCGTGCTCTCTTTCTGATCGCAAGAAGTCGACGCCTCAGGTCGGCTTCCTCTACTGGTATCCACACGAACAGCGTTCCAACCACGAATGACGTGCTAGCGTCTCCTGTCCCTCCAAGGCTTTCTCAAGAATTCGTCCTCTCCGTCTCTACTTTAGCAGTTTCTTATATGCAAACCTTTTGCAGATTCCGTTCGGCCTTTTGTGTTATGTGTTGTATACCAAAAACGTAGCTCCTAAAATCAGATATATAGGATGCTCTGTATTTTTTCTCAACCGAATTGGATTTTAGAATTAATCTATGTTAATTTCGAAAATAATACAATATCACATATTGTATAATTTAATAAGAAACTAATTAAATAAATAATGTTTATATTAAATCCGTCCCACAGATTTAATTTACCTATTTATTTAATTTAAATAAAGATAAGACTAGACTATATTTGATTTATTCTCATAAATCGAATTTGGGATATCCTATCAATTTGAATTTCAAATTCAAACGTGATAGAGATTTAATTTATCCTTATAAATTAAATCTTGTAAATATCTCTTATATGAGATATCCTATCAATTTGAATTTCAAATTCAAATGTGATAGAGATTTAATTTATCCTTATAAATTAAATCTTATAAATATCTCTTATATGAGATATCCTATCAATTTGAATTTCAAATTCAAACGTGATAGAGATTTAATTTATCCTTATAAATTAAATCCTATATATCCCTTATATATAATGTATATATACGAATTTATATATATATGAATATAAATATAAATAAATATATACATCAACCCTGGATCATTCATTGAATCTAGACACGTCTTAGATTCAATGAATCTGGACATCATAGCTCGTGTTGGGCTATTTTGTGTGCGACCCTGTAGGCCCATATGAAGTTAGCAGTGGGCCATTTGCTATACTGGCCCACAAGTCGCAAGCGGTCTCTAGCAAGACATAACGACTACCCAAATCATAGGAGGATCGATAAACGATGTAACCTTTTTATACAACCATATCATGTCGCTTCTGTCATGCGATATTTTGGTCATAGAAGAGGCATGGATAATGTCATCCTCCTATTCCTGACCGTTACTTTATCGATCCCTGAGCAGTCTGACTATAGAAATGGAACTACCTTTCCATTACAGTATGGCTATACATTTCTCAGACTCACTCATCGACGGGCCCAGTAATATCTCTCTACGAATGTGAGGGACAAATTCCATCTTGACCATTCACATTCTTCCGCATGAAAAATCACTAAGCCCGAACATAGTCTTTATGATCACTCGGTTAAAAGTGACTTTTGACTAGGTCAAAGCTGAGCATTTGTCATGTAAGAATCCATGATGATCTCAGGTCAAAGGGCATAGTGACATGGTTTGTATATGAGAGAAGCTTATGACGTAACCCATGCAGCTCTCTCATAGTGAGTCGGTCCAACACCTTGTACTCTTACATGTGCCTATGACTTTGATTTATATCTCTATATATCTTCAAAGTCATACTCGTCTTATTTCATCTCTGCTCCCGCATAGATGACCGACCAGGGACATTTAGGATAAGATCATGAATTATCCAAGGATGGTCATCACAGTAACATGCAAATAATATGATAACTCAATTAATAAATTCATAAATCAATAATGTTTATAAGACAATGATTGACCCCTAGGGCACATTTTCCAACAAATTTATCATCTGCTTCCCCAAGTGTCATACCAAGCTGAGGTTAGTCTACGGCTGTAACGTACTTGGGATCATTTTTTCTATACCTACATTATTATTAGAGATTAAGTCTTTCAAAAATCTTGAGGAATAAGATGTAATTTTGTAATGAGAGTGAGGGTGAGAAGAGTTATAATGTATTAGCCCTTTAACTGAAATAGTGGTGAAACATCCTTACTTTCATACATCTTAGGGACCATTCAGTAGCATTTAGAACAACTTACAAGAATTTGAAAGTCCATTAGCTAAATCTGAAATTTTTCTCTTTCATGAGTTACTGTTCATATGACATTCTAGATTACGTGATGAACTTCAAAAAATCATAATTAATTGTACAAAAATCAAAATGAAGTACTTCAAAAAGATACATGAATATAACATCTTGAAATTTAAGAGAAAAATAATTTCCAGACAAAATGCTTAGCCAATTAATACAGTTTATTCATCAAAGTTTACTGTTCATTTTGGTCAAAAATTCTGAAAATAGATTCTGGTCCCTTATTTTGGAAAATTAGTTCTCTTTGTACAAACATCAAAATAAGGTGTTCTTGGTGTCAAAACGAAGCTTGACATGTTAAATAAATGTCTATAAAATTTCATACATTTATCCCATCATTTACTATTTTTCATTACATCATGATCATCACTACTTGCATTGGTCAAATAGTAACATTACATATAACAATTCTTCACATAACATTTATACTATCCAATCCCTAGCTTCTCTTCATGCTTCTTCAATCCTCTTTCAACATTAAAAAACCTGTGGGATTAGGATTACATGGAATAGGATGAGATTTCTGGGGAAATCTCAATAGCAAACGGTACTAAATAAGGCATGCATTAATGTAAATACTTGTGATTGCTTGTGAAAGTGTTAACATTGTGTAATGTGCATGCTTTCATGTAACATATAAAATAGAATTGGCCAAAGTAATCATAGAAATAGAGCTTCATACATAAGCACATATGCAACACAATTCAACAAAGCCATAGAACAATCAAGCATAAAATTCAATAATACAAGTTTACGATAAGTTTACTACCTTATATACTTGACTCTCTTTAACTTTATCTTGCTTCTTCCTCTCACTTCTCTTAGATATGTGGCTTCCTCTTTTGGAGCATATCCATCAATTCCTAACATCACATAACCATTCATCCATCACAATCTAACTTCCTTGAGCATTAAACTCACTTTAACTAACATAACTTCCTCTTGAACATTAAGCTCACTTAACTACCTTAACTTTCCTTAATCATAACTAAAGGACTTGGCCTTTGAATCAATTGATGTCTTGACTTTATCTGTAACATCCTTACTTTTATACGTCTTAGGGACCATTCAGTAGCATTTAGAACCACTTACAAGACCTTGGAAGTCCATTAGCCAAATCTGGAATTTTACTCTTTCTCGGGTTACTGTTCATATGGTATTCCACATTACGCAACGAACTTCAAAAAATCATAATTAATTCTATAAAACTCAAAATGCAGTGGTTCAAAACGATACATGAAGATAACATCTTCAAATTTAAGTGAAAAATAATTTCTAGACCAAATTAATATCCAATTGATACAGTTTATTCGTTGAAGTTTACTGTTCATTTGGTCAAAAACTCTAGAAACAGATTATGGTCCCTGATGTTGGAAATTCATTTCTCTTGATATACACATCCAAATGAAAAGTTCTACCTATGCACTTAAAGATATGGATGTGTGCTACATGCTCATAAAATTTCGTGAACTAATTCCTTCATTTGCTAGGTCAAACTGAAGCCACAACAAAACTGCTTTAGGACCTACGTTTTTACCATTTCAGTTTCTTTTCTTTCATTTCCAATAATTGTTTCAGCATGCACAAGCCATCAAATAAGCTTCTTAACATTCATATACATCATGTACATATGCCATAAGTATTACAATAGTTTTATCACATAAATGGACACCTTACATGGCATTTACATACATAGATAATTTACAGTATATGCTAGAATCTCAATACTTCACTTCCTTTCTTCCATTCTTTAGCTCTTCTCCATGCATACCTTTTATTCATGCTTGACCTAAATTGGTTGGTTATGGGAGAGTGAGATTCTAGGGAATCTCAATAGCAAACATTACCACTTAAATATGCAAGATGGATGCTAATGCATGATATGTAATTTCATTAATCTTTCTTTGATTACTGACATGCCAACATGCTACAAACTTTTACATAAAGTGCATGGCCATGGAAACATGTTATTCACAATACATTCAACATCATTTATCATGTCACAACATCATTCAAATAACATATACATGTCAACACATAAGCATACCACATCAAGCACATAGAGATAAGTTCACTACCTTGCACTTAAGCTTTTCTCTTGACCTTTAGCCCTTGCTCCCTAGCTTTCCAACCATGAAGCCTTCATGTCAATCACTTCCCAACATCTTCTTGGATGTTTCATGGTCCTAAACACATTCATATTCATTACATAACTCATTAGGACTCATGAACTCCAACCATGTTCAAGACTAACTTTGTTACACTCTTTATTGTCATAACTTTCTCTAATTTTCACTAATCCACTTGGCTCTTGAACCAATTGATGTCTTGATTTTACCCTACAAAATTTCATATTTTGAACTCATTTATGAGCTTAGAATCATAAAATTCCAGCTCCTTCATGGCATGCTGTACATAATTGAACATAAGCATACAATTCTTTCAAAAATTCTCATTTTGATTCTAATACTTCCCATACTTGTTTCTCCACTTTACCCCACACAACTTTTCATTTTAAAACCATTGGAACCATAAAAATCATGAAATTCCAATCACTGTTCATGCGAGTGAACAGTAACCGTAAGGAATCTCAAAGACTAAAACCTTGAGATTTTAATGTTTCCAAGGTTCAAAACCTTTCCAATCCTACACAAAATCATCATACAAACTCAATGGAAGCATTAAATCATTGAAATTCAATTTCCTTCCCTCATGAACAGTGCATACCGAACAAGGCACACCATGGCAAAGTCAAGAATATCAATTTGATTCAACAACCAACCACTTAACTAGCTTGTTTAAGTATCAATCATAAGTTTCTAACTTTAATTTCTTCTTTCCCCATTCATCTATGGATTTTGGACAGCACCTCCCCTTAGAGAAAACTCAACTTTTCTCCATGAAAACCCTAAGTTCAAGCTCCCAAATCAAAGGAGAATAAGCTAGGAAAGATTGCTTACCTTTAATCTCTAGCTTGCTTGAACTTTGGAACCTTGAATCTTCTTTGTCTTGGCTTGAGTTTTCATTTTGCAAGAGTTTCTCCAAGGGTCCATGAAGCTACGGTTTGCTGCAGAATTGGAGGGGTATTTATAGCCAAAATCCAAGAAAAATGAATGGCCAAGATTGATTTGGTTACTATTTGATCTAAAGGCCCACATTTAATCTTGGATTTAACTTTTTCATAAAATAATAATTATGACATCATGTAGGACAGCTCAAGGGACACCTCAAGGGGTTAGGTGGCGTGCTCATAGTGTAAGGAACCTTCTGGAGAAATTCCAGTCCAATCCGGTACCGATCAATGCAGTTTCACAACAACCGAACTGTGTTCTGTTCCTAATTTTTTATAATATACCAGGATATGTATTCTATCCTGGAAATTAATGTATAGGCTTCTCATACCATTGAAAATGTTAGACTGAGTATTTATCTGCCATCCATCCCTTGAGAAATGATCAAAATACCCTTGGTGTCCTTTCTTGCACTATATTGACCCTAAGGGCATAATTGTCATTTCACCCCTTCTTGTACTGCCTCAGGGCATATATTGGCTCAACTAATCATATTTATACCATGTGCCACGTTTTTATCCTGTCCCAGATGAGCAAAATGCCCTTCATCTATCTCTGGTACAATCTGGGCATCCAGGGGCATTTTCGTAATTTCGCACTTATCCTGGACTGCTCTGTACTCTGGCCCACTTAACTGTCTAGTCATCGCAATGGGCCTACTATGGCGCCATTTGGGCCTTGGTTTGGGCTCATTGCCTTTATGCCCTTTATGGCACAAATCCCAAGACACCTCTCCCGATCCTATTTATCGGGTATTCTATTTTACCATAAAATCCCCTAAGAATTCTACTGGATTCCTTTTCTGACTCTGTCAGTTTGATAAATTCATATATTAAATATAAGAATTTAAAGTAAAATTTCATCTGATTCTGAGATATGAAAAATACTGCAATAATTTCTACTGACTTCAGGAATTTATATCAATTAATCGGGACCTCAAATCAAAATTCTGTGTTGCGTTAAACTGACTGGAATAATTATGTCTATCTATTGGTAAAATTTGAGTCTGATCTGATTCTGACCATTTTTGGCCTGATTTGGCTCAACTTTTCCATAATTACATTTGGGTCCCTGACTTTTTACTTAATTACATTTATGTCCCTAACTTTTTGGATATTTACATTTAGGTCCCTAAACTTTTGGAAATTACAACTTTGGGCCCAAATCTTGTTTCTACTTTAACTTTTGGCCTTTAACATTTTCTACTTTGCGTTTAGGTCCTTCTCTTTCTTTAAAACTTATCTAACCTTTATTATTTCGTCTGATCTTTGTCATAATCCTTTCTAAGCATCTTTCCACTATCAGTACTATACAGATAGGGAAAAATTAGGATATGACATTATCCTACACAATTTCACCTTTTGAATCCATTTATGAGCTTAGAATAATAAAATTCTAGCTCCTTCATGTCTTGCTATACAAAACCGAACACATGCACTTAATTCTTTCAAAAATTCTCATTTTGATTCTAATGCTTTCCATACTTGTTTCTCTACTTTACCCCACACAAATTTTCATTTTAAAACTATTGGAAGCATCAAAATCATGAAATTTCAATCACTGTTTATGCAAGTGAACAGTAATAGATGAGAATTTCAAAAACTACAAGCTTGAAATTTCAATACTTCCAAGGTTCAAAACCTTTCCAATCCTACACAAAATCATCATATAAATTCAATGGAAGTATGAAATCATTGAAATTCCATTTCCTTCCATCATGAACAGTGCATACCAAACAGAATCAACTATGGCAAAGTTAAGAATATCAACTTGATTCAACAACTAATCACTTAACTAGCTTGTTTAAGCTTCAATCATAAATCTCTAACTTTAATTTCTTCTTTTCCATTTCATCTAAGGTTTTTGGACAGCACAACACCTTAGAGAAAAATCAACTTTCCTCTATAAAAACCCTTAGTTCAAACTCATAAATCAAAGGAAAATAAGTTAGGATAGATTGCTTACCTTTAATCTCTAGCTTGCTTGAACTTTGATACCTTGAATCTTCTTTGTCTTGGTTTGAGTTTTCATTTTGCAAGAGTTTCCCTAAGGTTATTCTGCTCATGGTTTGGCTTCAGATTTGAGGGGGTATTTACAAAAAATCTCATGAAAAATCAATGGCCAAGATTACTTTGTGTACTATTTGATCTAATGGCTCACATTAAATTTTGGATTTAACTTTTTCAAAAAGGAGAATTATGACATCATCAAGGGACACTTCATAGGGCTATGTGGTGAAAATCCAATGTGGCAAGCTTCTGGAAAATTTTCAGTCTAATCCAGTACTGGCCAATCCGATTCCCAAAAACTAGACTGTTTTATAAATATAATTTTCTTGAGATTTCATAATATGCTTTCTGACCTTAAATCCAGTATCCAAATTCTTCCTACCTTTTACATTCTTGTACTGGACCAGTACATAATTATAGATCCCTTGGAAAAAGACTGAAATGCACTTGGTTCACTATCTTGCCCTATATTAACCCAAAGGGCATAATTATCATTTTATACCTCTTTACTTCTTCTCAAAGAATATACTGACACTGACTAATTACTCTTGTACTTTCCTGGACATTTTTGGCTTGTCTAAATGACCATAATGCCCTTCGTCTAACTCTGACTCAATGACACAATATAGTGGCATACCTTCAATGGTATTTTCGTAATTTTATATTTTTTTCTGGTCTTTATTAGCCATGGTCCACATACATATCTAAAAATATCATTGGGCCTATAAGGCGCCATTCTCAGCCCTCTATATGATCCACTACCTTCATGGGCTCAATTCTCGATAAATTCCAGCGAAACCTATTTATCGGGTGTTTTAATTCAAAGTAAATCCTATAATAAATTCTACAAAACTCCTTTTTGAGCTCTATTAGTTTTAAAAATTCTTATATTAATTATAGGAATTTATTGTCAAATTTCATCTAATTCTGAGGTCCAAAGGACTGTATTAATTTTATTTTCTTCATAAATTAATATAAATTTTTCAAGACATCATATCAAAAATCTGTGTTGCGTCAAACCAAGGGCATTTCAGTTATTTTCTAAAGGATGGTAGGCAGATAAATACCTAGTCTAACAATGTCAATGGTAAGAACAATTTGGATACCAGATAAAATGTCAAAAAATGTATTATGGAAAATAAAAAAATTAGAGTTATTAAACAATTTGATTTTTGTGAAATTTGACAAATCGGTACTAGATTGGACTAGAATTATTTCAATCAGATCCTAGCCCTAAATTGTGCCAAAAAAAAGCCCTAAATGATGTCATAAAGTGGCTTGATGGGCAAGACAAGTTCAAGATTGAATATGGACCTTTAGATCAAATAGAGAAAGATTAAATCCTAACCATCCATTTTCACCCAAACTTTTCTATATATATCCCCTCATTTCTGCACATTCATGCCAAGCCTTCGGAACTATGGGGTGGGTGCTTCCAAAATGGAATTCAAGGAAGAAGAAAAGGAAAATCAAGTAGCAAAACAAATAAGGATCCAAGGTAATTTCTTCCTCCTACCTTTGTATTATGTTGTAGAAAGATTTCTCTTGGATTTGGATTATTGAAACACGATTTTCTTTCCCTAGGAAGCTTCTGCACAAAATTTATAAATAAAATTAAAGGTTGAATTTTATATTATAGATAATTTAGATAAGCTTAGAAAATTTAGAATTAAATAGTTTAAGCTTAGGAAATCATGTAATCTTGAGACCCTTTCTATCACTATTCATGCACTTGGGAAGGAGTTAGAATTTTATGATTTTTATGCTTCCAATGGTTTTAAAATGAAAAATTAGGTGGGATAAAGTAGAGAAACAAGTATTGAAAGCATTAGAATTAAAATGAGAATTTTGGTATTTAGGAAGCTGCTATATGGTTCTGGATAGATTTCATAGGAGAAGTTTTATTTTCATAATTCCAAGATCATATTTGGATTCCTTGGACAAAATTATATAGGATTGTTCTAAGGAAATAATTATTACAAAGCTAAACCACTAACTCCAAAATTTAAGTTAAGAGTTAGGGGTTTTAAGGAACTTGATGTACAATGTTCATGTAATGGCTCTAATGAGTTGTATACACAATGTAATTGTGTTTAGGGCCATGGAATTTCAAATAAAATTAGTTAAAGAGGATGAGCAAGCATCCAATGTTTGGTTGGAAGCTTAGGGTGCAAGTGCAAGAACAAGAGAAAAGCTTATGTTTAAGGTAATAGACTTACCTCTTTATGTGCTTGATGTGGTATGCTTATATGTTGACATGTATATGATGGTTGATGTACTATATGATGCTTGATGTGGTATGCTTATATGTTGATATGTATATCTTGCCACGTCTGTAGAAATTTTCTTGACTTATTAAACAAAGTCTACCTATGTGGCGTCTACCACATATCTCGTATCTCTGACATTCTGATTGCATGTTTACATTTTCTAATCTTCTATTTATAATCCTTTGCTAAATTTTTGGACTCTATTTCTAATCCTATCTCCTAGATTATATTAGGAGACTTCCTTAATTTTTCTTTGACCAGGGCAAAAGTTCTTTCATTTGTCTGGGTCTCTCATTTGTTGTATTATGTAGATATTCCTTGGCAAAATATCCCTACTTGCCATGTCTATAGAAAATTTCTTGACTTATTAAACAAAGTCTATCTATGTGGCCTTTACCACATATCTCGCATCTCTGACATTCTGATTGCATGTTTACATTTTCTAATCTTCTATTTCTAATCCTTTGCTAAATTTTAGTCCATTGAACCTTTATAGTTTACACTTTAACCCCTTTGAACTTTCTTACTTATTAGGCCCTAAAGGACATTTTTTCCTTATAGTTTAGTCATTCATTAACAATTCTTTCCTCTCTCTCCTTCTAAGCCCTTGAGACTCTCCTAGGGTCCCTATTTTTATTTACATATTTTCCCCTAGGAACTTTCTCAATTTTCAGTTTAGTCCCTATACTTACTCTATTTGCAGTTTAGTCCCTGAAAAACTTCTGTATATTTTTGGGACTTTGTTTAAAGGGAACTGGTAGCCTACCTATTTTAGGCTACTTTCTGGGCTTTTGGGGCTAAAAATTGGGATGTGATATCTTACACACACTTAGTCTAATATAGAGCTAAGTGACACATTGACTCCATTTAGAGAATACAACCTAGGTTGACCTCTATACTACATAGAGATTAATTTAGTAATTAATTTGAGCCTAATGACAAGCAACATCACCTATGCATATGACTCACTAAATAGTTAAATTTATATGAGAATCCTTCAAGGATTTAAAATGACTAAAGTAAGTAAAGAAAATGTCTAGAGTTGAATATACAATAATTTCAAAATCCTTATATTTTTGCTATGATCATGTTGTCTATAAAAATATATTAAATAAGCCAAAAGTCCCATATAGTTATTCTATTGTAATATTTACATATTGTGTTGGTATTGCATATTATAATTTTATTGGCAAAATTAAGTTCCTATGGGTACACAAATGGATAATGAACTTGAGATTTAAGGTAGTAGTTCTACGAAACATTATATAAGATCATTTTGTTATGAATAAATTAATTGCACATGTGGATGCAAGATATATCTTGGTTATTTTCATGATGCTTTTTTCTTTGTTATTTTCATAGTGTATAAGGTAAGTAAAGAGTATGTTGATAATTCAACATATCCAGAACATATACATAGTTCAAATAAAAGGAAGGTATGATCAAAAGGCATTGGGAATAATCCACTTGAGAAACTAATATACTCTATTGAGATAGGAGGATAAATAGTGATAGTGTCATTAGGTGGAGTAAAATTGATGTTGTCATCAGGGGAAGTAAATATAATATTATCATTAGAGGTAGTAAAGATTATATTATAATATATTTTCCTTAACCAAGGTTTTAGCCCACTGGATTTTCATGGTTAGGATTTTAGCAAGGTAGTTTCAATATATATTATGTACTCTTTCTCTTTCACTAGGTTTTTGTCCTACTGCATTTTTCTAATAAGGTTTTAATGAGGCACAATATTTGCTATGGACATCCAATTAGGAGTATTATAAATATTGTATGCATGGATGTCCATAACCTACAACTCTTAGAATTCCTCTTAGGATTCCTTATAACTCTCAAATAGATGGCTTCCTAATATTTATTGCTATAACTTCCAATGATTTGATAGTATACGTACCATAATATAGATTAATTCCCCCATTTATGTTATTATAATTCTTAGAAGGGTTGGTGGCTTATCAATAGTAGGCATGTATAGAGTATTTATAGGCTTGAAGAAAATGAATAAGAATTACTCTCTCATTCTCTTTTGTCATTCTCATTTCTTTCATCCCAAAACTCTCATGCCTTTCTCATCTCTCTCATTCCAAAAATCTCTTGCATTTTCTTTATTTTTTAACATAAGAGAGTTTTTTCCTTGTACCATAACAAAACGGACTTTTTTTTTTGTACAAAGATTTTTGGAAAGGGGTTAGGCTCACCCACGATCAAGGGCAAGGCGAAGTCTCCCTTCCTCGTAGGCGATACCAATGTCGGGCAGGGCGAGCCATCTATTACCCTCAGGCATAAACCTAGGCACCCAGGAGTTAGGATGCCTCCCCAAGCGCCACGAATGGAACCATAACAGAGTGGTATTCCCCAAGAATCGAATACGCTTCAAATGGTTGCATGTTGTCATATCCCCAATTTTCTTATCTGATATGTGTACACAGTTTATCTGCAATGAATATGAGATTCTTGGAATAAATTATATCAGATTAAGAAAGGAAAGGGAATGAATAATAACTAAGGAAAGAATAGGGACCTAAACGAAAATTGAAAAGCTTGAAGGCAAAAAGTTAAAGTAGAAGAAAAAGGAGGGACCTAAATGTAATTAATTAAAAGTTCAGGTACTAAAGTGTAATTATTCAAAAGTTGAGGGACCTAAATGTAAATATAAAAAAGTTGAGCTAAAATAGGCCAAAAATGCCCAAAATTAGATCATACCCAAATTCTACCAGTAGATAGACAAGAATATTTTGGTCAATTTAATGCAATATAGAATTTTGATTTGAGGTCCGGATTAATTGATATAAATTCCTGAAGTTAGAAGAAATTATTACAGTATTTTTCAGATCTCAGAATCAGATGAGACCTTATAGGAAATTCATATATTTAATATAAGAATTTATAAAATTGACAGGGTCAGAAAAGGAATCCTGTGGAAGCTATACTGGATTTTACAGTGAAATAAAATACCCGATAAATAGGGTCAGAAGAGTTATCTTGGGATTTGTGCCATAAAGGGCATAAAGGCAATGATCCCATACCAAGGCCTAAATGGAACCATCATGAGCCCATTAAGGTGACTGGACAGTTAAGTGGGCCAGAGACCAGAACAGTCCAGAAAAGTGCGAAATTACGAAAATGCCCCTAGATGTCCATATTATACTAGTGAAGGATGGAGGTCATTATGGTCATTCTAGACAGGCCAAAAGCATTAAATATAGTATAAATATGATTAGTTAGAGTCAATATATGCTTTGATGTAGTGCAAAGAGGGGTGAAATGACAATTATACCCTTAGGATAAATATAGTGCAAGAAGGACACCAAGGGTATTTTGGTCATTTCTCAAGGGATGAATGGAAGATAAATACTCAGTATAACATTTTCAATAGTATGAGAAGCCTAGAAATTGATGTCCAGGACAGAATACATATCCTGGTATATTATAAAAAATTCAGAATAGAAAACAGTCTGGTTGTTGTGAAACTGTTCCGATCGGTGCCAAATTGGACTAGAATTTTTTCCAGAAGCTTCCTTGCATGAAAATGGTTCCACATACCCCCATGAGGTGTCCTTGAGTTGTCCCTTATGATGTCATAATTATTCTTTTTGAAAAAAGTTAAATTCAAGATTAAATGTGAGCCCTTAGATCAAATAATGCACAAATCAATCTTGGCCATCCATTTTAACCCAAGTTTCTCTATAAATACCCCCTATTCAGATGGATTCAGTATGCATGGTGAATCATAGGGAAAATCTTGTAAAATTTCCATTCAACCAAGAAAGAAGCACACAAAGTGAGGCAACAATCAAGATAATCATCTCCCTTGATCTTGAGCTTTGTTCTAGCAAGTTAGCTCATGGTTTTAAGGGGTTTTCATGCTATATTTCCATTATTTTTTCTTCTGGAAGTGCTTCCCATATGTGGTTAAAATATGAGTTTTAGGTTATGGATAGTTTAGATAAACTTAAACAAGCTATAATCAAGTGTTATAAGCTTGGGAATTCAAGTATGTTTGGATTTAGGGTTTTGTGTTCTTGCTGGTACTGTGCATGATACTGTTTATATGATGAAATCTCATGATTTTGATTCTTCCAATGAGTTTAAAATGGAAAATTGTGTGGGGATAAAGTAGGAGAACAAGTATTGGAAGTATTGGAATCAAAATGTGAATTTTTTGAAAATAAGAGCATGCATTCGGTTCGGTACTTTAGCAAGTGGTATGATTTGATTTTGGAAATTCTAGTTTCATATTTGGATTCTACATGAAAAATTATGTGGAAATGAACTATGAGAATTTATTTTGGAAAGATGGAAGTATGAAACATAAAGTAGAGAAACAGAGGGAGTTAGTGAAAACCTAGTCTTGATTTTGTGTTTAAGTTGAGTTATAACTTGATACTACCTTGTAATGGCTAGGTTTTGACATTTGTGAAGGAAGAAAATAACCTCAAGAAGACCTTGACAAGGATAGCTAAGAGATAGCAAGGATACCTAACTATATTTCACGTTTCCTTAATTGTTTGCTTGCTTGTTGATTATGGTGTTTGGTTGAGCATGAGAATGTGTCATCATGTTGATGATAAAGTATGAATGATTGCAACTGCTTGTAAGTTATGTCATGACAATATACATGTTAGATTTTGCTTATGTGCCACTATGAAGTAACTCCCATCTCATGGTAACATGTTAAGAATCCAATTATTCATGCATGATATTATGATTTGTGTAACTTGCTATTGGGATTTCCATAAAATCTCATTCCTTCCATATGCATAACCATGTTATAGGTGCTAGAACTTCACAAGGAAAAAGGGTAAGCATAGATGGATGAGTCTGTATAATAAGTTACATGACTTACATGACACTATGGAATGATATGCTAGTATGCATGGTGTATGTTTCCGTAGCTATGTTCTAAGGCTGTAGTGATGTCATAATGCTTTTGACACATAAATCAACAAGTTTTAGTCTAAATTTTGGCATGATAATATCCAAGATACAGAGATTTAAATGGACACCAAGAAATCCTTAATTGGATATAATTGTTATGATTTTTCAAAGTTGGAACTAAAATCTGGAATTCAGATAAAGTGAGTGATTAGAGGCAATGGCGTTCACGCGTTGATTTTATACAGCAAATAAATGAATATTTCTATGAAACTTTGTGAGTTTAAAGAAAACATCCATAGATTCAAATCCATAGGTAACACAATTCATTTGGATAAGTAACCAAAGAGAAATAAATTTTTGAAATTAAGGCAAAGAACCTGGAACTTCCAGATTTTATCAAATAAACAGTGATTTTAACCGATAAACTGATTTCATGTGAATAAGAAAATCTCAGTTTCATATTTTTCCCTCAAAGATCTATGAAAGAGATTTCATTAGAAATTGGAACCACATTATTTTCATTTTTCTACAATTAATTATGAATTTTTAAAGTAGGATACATGTTCTAGAATTACCAAATGAACAGTAAAAGTGAACAGTACCCCCCGAGAGTTATCTTTTGAAAATGAAGGGTTGTAAAGCAAGAGGCTATGTAATTGGTTCCAATGACTTATGAATGAGTATAATTGAAGTTGAAAATAATGATGTGACATTTTGGTATCAGAGCATAGGATTCTGACTTAAGAAATACACTGAATAGATTATTTTAGACTGATGCATAAGTGAATCTATGAATGTACTTATGACAGTAAGGCTATTGTTTATGTATGCATGATATGAAAAGTCTATGTAATGTTGCTAAACTTGCTGTATGCCGTATTATGAATGAAATGTGAATTATGTTAGTTATAGTATTCCTTTTCTATTTTCTATTATGATAGTAAAATAAAATGGTAAGAACAAGAAGAGTTAGTTCTTCGGGTGAACCCCAAAATACCGGAGACATTAACCAGTTGATTTTAGAATGACAGGAACAACAACAGAAGTTTATTGAAGAAGTAAAAGCAACTCAAGCTAGGAGCGAATAGGAAAGGCATGCTGCTATAGCAACTGTAGTTGAAGCAGTGGAGAACCTCAGACACCTAGAGTATGCAGGTATGGCTGGTACAGAACTAGAGATAGTTCAGCAGACAGTAGAGCCACAAAGACAGACAGGACAAATGGTGGATCCTACTGGCATTCAACAGTGGACGGGTAAATTTTGTAGCATAGTCCTCCGACGTTCGAGGGAGCATTCGATGTACAGAAAGTGGAGGATTAGATCAGCAGACTAGAGAAGATCTTTAAGGTATTAGGTTATCCGTCTGAGCGTAAGGCACATATGACAATCTACCAATTAGAGAGAGATACAAATAAATGGTGGAAGAATACAAAGATGGTACTACAGGCTGGACACATTCCTATCACATGGAAAGTGTTCCTTGAACAGTTTTATGAGAAGTATTTTCCCCAGTCAGTGCGGGACGAAAGAGAAGCAAAATTCCTTGTGCTGAGACAAGGAGGAAAAGAATCTTTTGATAAATATTTGGCAAAGTTCATCCGTCTTTCTCAGTATTCCACTTACCTACGACAGGTGGATGATGAACAGTATATGACGGAGAGGATGATCAGGGGATTGAATGTTGCCCTGAAATATAAGATAACTCCCTAACAGTACAACTAGTTTAATAAAGCAGTAAAGGCTTGAAGAATCATTGAGAACAATCTTAATCATCGATTGCTGATGAGACCAGTGAGCAGAGAGACTGCTGCTCCTGAGAGAACTAATCAGAACAGAAATGCAGCCAGTGGCAGTGGCTATAAAGTGAGTGATTAGAGGCAACAATGTTCATGCATTGATTTTATATAGCAAATAAACAAATTTTTCTATGAAACTTTGTGAGCTTAAAGAACACATCCAGAGCTTCAAATCCATAGGTAACAAAGTTCATTTGAATAAGTAACCAAAGATAAATGAATTTTTGAAGTTAAGGCAAAGAACCTAAAACTTTTAGATTTTATCAAATGAACAGTGATTTTTAACCGATAAACTGATTTCATGTGAACAAGAAAACTTCAGTTTCATATTTTTTCCTCAAAGATATATGAAAGAGCTTTCATCAAAAATTGAAACCACATTATTTTCATTTTTCTACAATTAATTATGAATTTTCAAAGTAGGGTACATGTTCTAGAATTACCAAATGAACAGTAAAAGTGAACAGTACCCCAAGAGTTATCTTTTGAAAATGAAGGGTTGTAAAGCAAGAGGTTATGTAATTGGTTCCAATGACTTATGAATGAGTATAATTGAGGTTAAAAATAAGGATATGACACATGTCTCACCCCTTGACCAACTAAACCTACATTCTATGGGTTAACAAAACGGACTTTATTAATGTAAAGGTTGCATCAATTATTTATTTAGATGAACAGTTTGACCTGTTTTTCTTTGACTTACGTAGTTTAAATTTTAAATCTCATGATTACAAATTTAAAAATTAAAATATGATAAATGGCAGAAGTTAAATTATATATTTAAATTTAAAATAGCTTAAATTACTCAAGGAAGCAATTGATAATATTACATGCATGCACAATCCCGATTGGATTCTTATTCTTTAACAAGTTTAAACACTTAGTTCAACCATAAGATGTTTAATTTATTTATAATGAGTCAGCATTCTCTAAGTGCAAGTAACTCTCATATTATTTTATTATTGACGAGGGGATTAAGTAAGCATGAAACCAAATTAAGCAAGCTAATTAATTAATTGTTTAATTGAAAGACTTGTAAATCATGTAGCCCTTATGCTGGGTGGAAGAGTTTAATGGAAGAGCCCTTCAATTATAATCAATCCGCTTTACGTTGCCGCACGTGTACTCCCATATATATATATATATAATCAGAGATTTGGTTACCTACTTAATTTTCTCACCAACATGTCACATGATGTTTCTGTTAATAATTAGGTAATCTTTTATTATTATAAAACAGATTCCAGCGCATATATATATATATATATATATATATATATATATGCTCTCTTAGACTGGTAGGTTTCATTTTAAATTAAAAAAATAGGTTTTGATTATTTAAGGCCACTAAAAGGATAAAGTTAAAAGTTGTATAAACATGTGGTCGTTGACGTTAAAACATTTGATTAGAAATTAATGTGCTTCATTTTTATGTATCTGTATGGAATTCGAAATGAGTCATGAGAGCCCGGGATAAATCAATCTTTCAAATAGTTTAATTAAAAGTTTTAAATTGGTTCATCAGATTATATTTTATATTTTGAATTAAAAAAATAATATGTCATATTTATATTTTACTTATAGCTTATGTATAAATATTTAATTTATTTATGAATTAATATTTTTTATTTAAATATTATTTTTAGTGCCTTAATAATAACAAGTTATGTATATGATTTAATATAATATAGAATTAATTTAACAGTATAAAATCTCATTATATTCATTTAGATTGTGAATTTAATTATTAAATGAGATATTTATGTTGAAATTGGTATTTTCTAATACTAAAACTAGGATACCTAGTAATAGTATCAAGTTAATATTATAAAAATATATATGACTTAACTAATTTTGTATAAAAATAATGTTTTATATTTTTATAGATTTTTGTAGTAGGAGAGGGAAGAGACAACATTGAGATAATGAGATGGAACAATTTGACTTTATCTCTTTGGTAAGATACAACAGGCAGGATCACACCAATTATGTGTTCACACGAGAGGTGGCCTGTTTCTATTAGTGAGGGAACATTTTAAAATAGGGAATCCTCCATACGTCCTTGTGGTGTTTACCCGTGGGTTATCATTTTAGTTCTTTTAATATTAGTTAGTTTTGATATAATTATAAGGGATTATTTTGTTCGAGTACCTTAATTAAATCATACATTCAATCCCATGATGCAGCAAAAAAATTTAATTTTTAAAATGTAAAAGCATAGTTTTAGAAATCTTGATTCATAGAAAGGGAACCTTGAAGCTGAATTCATAGATCAATGGACACGATAATCCATCACTCTATACAATAAAAAATATATATAATAAATTACAATATTAAAAATTATAACTAATACGACTTAACCTGTAAAAAGATGTTGGGAAAATTAATTTATCAATTTTTATAATTTTATTTAAATTTTAATTATATATATAATTTTTTTCTTTTTATTGGGTCATTATAGTTTCTTCAGTTATATGCATTAATTCTTATGCTCAAATAATATATTAATTAAGCCTAATGTGGATGTTCACTAAACAGCAAATACTTAGTTTCAACAAAATACAAAATAAAAAAGCTTTTCAAAAAAATAAAATGATAGAATAAAATTTATTTATTATTAACATAAAAATAAAAATTTATTGCACTCATAATCATCTCCTTGAATCTATGTATAATTTATAATCTAATTTAATTCATTTTGATTTTATTTAGACTATAGAATTTTAGGCATATCTAAAATACGATTCTAACTCGTTGAGTACCCAATGAAATTGGAGCATTGTTAAGGTCTCCCGGTTACATTTTACAGCAAATACACTAAAAGGAGAGTGAGAAGAGATGCATGGAGGACTCTGTTCTTTTCTAGTGCAGTGAAAAAAAAGGGAGAAGCAGGAGCACACACTATCTAACTCTCATGCATGCATGGGCATGTATTTGTGTGCGTTAGTGTGTTTTTTTTTTTTTTTGAATGAGGGGCAGGGGAGTGAATTCATAATAACTCTCCAATCACCCACGTCTCCCTCTTGTAGACTACTAGAAAATAAATCCCTCTTAACTTATAAGGGATATATTACACATGTACATCCTCATCTCTCCATTATTCTCATAATGACCCTAATCTTTATTAGGTTTTGGTCTAATTCCCCAAGATAGATCATCTCATTTTTTAACATCTCCCACTCACATTTAGTAGATTAGATGTCTAGGGTCCAATATCATTCTCTTTCTTCTTTCATATTAGGTGCTTTGCTATCATCATGTAGGCATAACGTCTTTATTCAGCATTTGTAGCATAAATCCCTTTTATAGAGATCAATAAAAAATAACCCTTTAGTACAGTTAGATCAAATATATTATAGTTCCTTGAATGTCTTAGATTTATCCACATACACTTTTCTTATAGTTAATATAATCCCTCTTGAGTCAGTATATAACTTAGATAGTCTCCACTTATACCTAGTGTCAACACTTATGAAATTAACAAAATAATATCATAAGAGACTATTCACAGACACCAGCATGGATATGTATATTATGTTAATCTTTCTTTCACCCACACATCATTTTGATATTAATCAACTGCTTACTTAGCATAATACCTTAAGTTCATATATAACATGACCATAGGACATATACTAAAGTAGGAGGAGCTAAAACAAACCTCCATGATACTGTCAAAGCCATAAGACATTAATGAAAAGATGGTACCTTACTAAAACTCACATAGCAATAAAGCAACAATTGATTCACTTGCTTTCTATTTGCGATTCTTTAGCATATACAGTATCACATGCTACGATATTTCTCTTAGCATATAAGAGTGTACGTCATTTTAATTCTATCAATCACATGGTACATACTTAAGTCTGGATACTCATAGTATCTAAACCTAAACTCTTCAATTCTATTCACTTAATATCATGTCAATTTTAAAAAATTTGTTATCTGACAATAGATTTTATAGATGTGAGTATCCATAATTTGATCCACATCCATACTCACGGATCTCATCTTGACTTACTACACTTTTTTAAGTCAAAGTGATATTTAATGTGTTTCCTCTCTACCCTATCAGTACTTTTGGTACTTTTCTGGGGAACATATTTCTTATCTTTGAGCAAAGGTGGTTGCTCGTGTGAGAGAGATAACCTTTTTAACCTGTATGATATACTAGACATTGTATACTTTCATTCAGATGCATAAGTAATGATAAATAACTCGATATCATAAAAATTATTACATAAGGTCTACAATTTTATATTTTGCGCATGCTAATGGCTTTTATATGTTTCTCAAATATTTGCTTACCTATTGGCTTAGTTAAGGGGTTTGCTACCATATATTTGGTTTAAATGTATTGTATAGTTACAATTTTATGTGTTATATAATTCCTCACAAAGTTATACTTGATATCAATGTGTTTGGTATTCACTAATAGAAAAACTAGTTATCACAGCACTATCATAGTGGTTAAAAGTAAAAACACCGAAAAAATGCAGTGGCATATCAATACATAAATCCAAATTTTATAAACTTTTTATGGCAATTTTTCATACAACTGGCATTAAAAATGACGCCGAGAACTTATAATAGTAGTTTTTAGGACAACACCCATTATAAGACAATCCTACTACCTTCCTACTATCCAGCCCTATATGCAAAAAGAAAGTATATGTCTCTTAGCTTGCCTCTTCAGTTCCCAATGTCTCCACCCATCTTGAGGGAACGCTAACATATACCTCTTACGAACGGTCTTTTCCTCAATGTTAAATACCCTTCTATTGTACTTGTTGTTCCACTTCCATTTACTCTCTTTTTAGCTTTCTTAAAATGGTGTCCTCTTCAGGCTCTTCTCTTTCTCCTTCACAAAAAAGAACGCGTGATGATTTTGAGGAGAAGCATCCTCTCCCAGACCCGATACCTACTACACCATTTCCATACCTCCTCAAACGTCTAGAATAATTGATAAACAGAATAGATACGTTAGAGAACTCAGTTGAATAGCTCTCCTTGCAGGTAAAGAACCTGCAAGAAAGTGTCAATAGTCTCCGTTCTTATCTCTGTCGCTAATGTAAAGCTACTTGCTTTGATACGGCAACTGACGGTACTTCACAAAAGATCATCGATCTCGACTTATATAGTCTATGAAACCTGAGTTAATTATTCAAGAAGAAGAAATATGTTCTGTTAGAAAAATAGTACTAGAAAGAAATGAGAGATATGAATTTAAATAATTCACTCATACCTTTCTGCTCTTGGAATGTTTTGAATAGTTGCGTGTGAAATGCCCTATGTTATGGTAGAAAAAGCATTTGACCTTCTTCAGGTCTAGCTTTTTCTTACCGCCTTTATTTCCTTTCTTCTTGTATTGTTGCTTACCTTTCTTTGATGGAGGATGCCTTTCTTCCTATTCTTTTAGAATTTCTTGCCCTTCTTGGGTTTAGGCTTTAAATTGGAAGGATTGTCATCTTCAGTCAAATAAGCTTATCCGGTGGCCTTGTAATCCTCCAGATGTTCATCCTCTAGCTCTAAATGCTTAGCTACATCATTGAAAGTAATTTTTTTATTGTGGGTTAAATTAACTTTCATGTACTCCCAATTAGCAAGGAACGGCCTGATGACAACCTATACTTACTTCTTATCAGATAGATTATGTCCAACAACCTTTAGTTTGGAATCATGTTGGCCATCTCTCTCAGATGTTGTCTCATAGGGTTATTTGGCTTTAGCTTATAGGTATCGAATTTAATTGTCAATCTTCTAAGCTTAGTTGTTGAGACTCTACCAAACTTGTCCGTTAAGGCTATCCACATAGCTTGTGCAGTCCTATGTATCTCAAATTCACACATCAGGTCATCAACCATAGCACTTAGCAATGTGAGTCTTGTAATGCTATTTTTCTTCTTCTAAGACGGGTATGCCTCCTAGTCTCTCCTGTGTTGAATAGTATTTCTAGCCTCAAGTTCCACTAGAGAATTGATAATGGCTTAATGACATCATGTTCTTTCAAGATATATTGGACCTTTCAATGCCAAATATCCTAGTTATCCCCGTTGAGTTTTTCTCCTTGTTCAATTCAACAATATTATTCTTGTTTGCCATTGT
The DNA here is from genome assembly GCA_037074615.1 of Leucaena leucocephala. Lineage (NCBI taxonomy): Eukaryota > Viridiplantae > Streptophyta > Magnoliopsida > Fabales > Fabaceae > Leucaena > Leucaena leucocephala. The sequence continues at coordinate 9,126,190 of CM073526.1, read as the reverse complement.
TCAATTTCAGTTATGTGATAACCATATCCCACATTAATATAGAGAGAACTTGAACCATAGAATATTCTAGTGATTTTCTTATATATCACATGTGAAGTATATAATGTCACGTACTTGTAATATTTTTAATCATAAATATGATAACATCTTTAGATCCATAATCAGGAGAATACGTTTGTATCTCCCATCACATAGACATTAGCAATAGTCATCATGTCCTAGCAAAAACAATATAAACACTATACTCATTAATTTTTGTTTTTAGAAGACTAATTATTTAAAAGGCTCCCACTTACAAAAAGTATATATGAATCATTCATTAAGAAAAATGAACATGTTCCTTTAACATCTAAGGCATATAATAAATTGCAAGTCTTTATAACAAAAGGGTAATAAACATATCCTTAACAAAGCAAAGCAAAATAAATCAAACACAAATGTACATCATTTGATATGAGCATGACAGTACGCAAGCATCATTTTTCTCAATTTCTTAAGTTTGTGAGGCGTTTTGACATAGTGAGATACAAACTCTATATTCTTAGGCCATTAGACCTTTCTTAGGGGTCTTCTTTTGGGTTTGTCTCTAACCCTAGTTGCTCTTATTTATTCTATTATAATTTTATGTAGAATTCGGCATTATGCTTATCTGTCATAAACTCAATGTATTTGGTGAGCACGCTATTAATGCATTTTATATAAGTTATTTTGACTATATCTCTTTCAGTTATATGCATAGCCAAAGCAGAAGTACAAGGTTGGTTCACTTCCTCTCCATTCTCAATTGGAGATTCATCAAGAAGAGTAGGCACTAACTTGGAGTATGAATTTGAAGAAATAAGGAAAGGTTGCTTAAGAAGGGGTTCGATGGGGAATAAAATTTATAATTTCAGTCCATAATCACATACTACTTGAGGTTCCTCTTTCGGTAGTTCGTCCATAAACTCCTCAGAGTCTTCTTTAGATAATTCATTAAGGTTTAGTTCTAAATCCTCTTCAGATTCCCCCAGGGTCCTCTTGAAAGTTTTCCTCTAGATGAGGATTCTCTTCACCAAGAAGTTCCATATCCTCATCATCACTTTAAGGTCCATATACTGATAACTCATCATCCAGATATGAGATGTCATCAAATAAATCATATCCTAGTGTTTTAGCGCTAGATAAAGATATTTTTACCTATATATTAAAAAATATAAATTATTATAATTTTTTGAATTTTTTTAAACACTAAAAATACCAAAAAAATACACTTAATACTCACAAATAAGTATAGAATTGCTCCTAAATATAGGCAAATTATATATCAAAATAAAGATATTGATTTTAGAGATTTTTAGGGATAAATCATACTTCAATCAGAGGACATGCGCTCCCTAATATGCCCCAAGATAGAAAAATTAAAAAAAATTATGTCACGCACCACTCTTGGCCTACTCCATGTGCCCTGTGGAGCTGCCATATAACCCACGCACCTCGTGTCACTTCTTTTAAGAATTTTTTATTAATTTTTTTAATTATTGTGGGCCTAATCTAACTCCACCCATTATCCCTCCAACCCAAATAAAAAACTCTTTTTTTTTAATCTTAGACTGGAATGGATTGGGTCTAGTCTAACAGTAATCCTAATTTTTTTTTTAATTTTTCATCATAAGAGTTTAATTTTTCATTCATTCATTATGTCATTGTCAATGGATCATGCCTAACTTTATATTAGAGTACAATTGCTATGAAATCCCATGGGCTAATAGACTGGGAAAGAAGTCTCTGAATTAATTCTCAATTCCTTTTTTTTTCTTCTATAAATATATGCGTGCGTTTTAATTCCTTGCCAAACCTCTGTGCTTCTAGACTAAGTCTCCTCTTCTTTTGACCTTAATTATTGAGTACACTTCATCATAAATATAAAAGTTAAATAAAAAATTATTATAATCTTAAATATAATATTTAAATTTATTTTTATTTCAAAATTATAATAGACTCCCCAAAATATTCTTATATAATTATATATATTGAGAGAGTTTCTATTAAGGGTAATTTAAATATACATGATTAAATAAGATATTTTAAATAAATTAATATACAATCATTATAAGTAACTAAATTAATTAATATTTTTAATCTACCTAAATTAATTAAATAGATATTTTATTAAAAATAAGTTGTAATTGATTAATCTAAGTTGGAACTAAATAGAAGATACAATTGAAGCAAAAAACACTATTTTAGTTACATTAAAGGTTTGGACTTTGAAGACAAAAGGTTACACACACATATAGAGAGAGAGAGAGACATAGTACTTTGTGTTAAAAATGGAAATTAAAGGTTGTTAAATTATAAACAGATTATATACCAAGGTATAATTATCAATAAAATTGTGTAATTAAAGGGTATAATTTTTTTCTATGGAGAAATCAAACTCATTTTTTTTCTACTTCCAATTTAAGCACAAGACTAGAATTTTGGATCAAGATGATTCAATATGATATAGTTATAAGATTGAGAGGAAGAAAGTGAACCTAAATTACAAACTATATGAAATTGGAACAAAATCTTTTTATTGTAACTTAATAAAGTATTTAATTTATAAAACTTTCATAACAATTTTTAGGAGAATTGTTTTGATAATCAGAACAAATCTCTTCTCATGTCCTAATTTGTAATCTTTTTATTTAAAATTTTATTAATTACTAAATATTTTTATTGGACAATTGGTAAAAATTGATATAACAAATATGTAATGTAATATATGTTCCTAAAGATAATAAATATCATTGGATCAAAATTTTCTCCACCAATCGATGGATAAGATATTAAATGAAAAGGACAATAACTTTGTTTTCAACAAAAGCATATCTACTTTTTTTAATATCATATTTGCTAGCAAATAATCAGATTAATTCACACTTGACTAATACCAAACAGATTGGATATATATATACACACACTGGTAAAAATATGCTAGGTTTAGTTAGATTTTAGTTAAAATAGGTCTAAATATGCATCACAAATTTAAAACATGAGTTTAACATTGAACCTATAAATAAGCTTCTTCCTTTTTTAAGACCTAAACCTAAGACTTCAAAAGGACTAATATTCTTGAAAGCATGTCTAAAGGCCTATTTGATCTAAATATTTAAATAAATTTAAAAATCTATACCTCTTTATTTTATATATAACAGATTAAACATATTTAAAAGTTTATGTTATAGTTTTTTTTGTTATGTAATATATCTTCTGTTCTAAATATATTGTTAAACAAAGATTACATCCAATAAAATAATAAAATCCCATTTATTAAAGGTTTACAATAACACTGATATAATAATTTGTTTATAATAACAGAAACAATTTTAAAAATTTATCATAGTCTTACCAAATGATTTTAGATTTCAATATAACTTCTTTATTAGATGACTTCAACAAAATAATCAAGCCACCACCATTAAAGATCATAAAAATAAAGAGAATACTTAAAAATATTAATTGTCTAAATAAATAGAAGGAAAACTAATTACCTTTTATATAAATTGTGACAAATTTTTCTATTGAGATTATTATATTTTATTGTATATTACTATAATAAACGTACAATAATTATTATATTTTATCAAATAACACAAATAAAAAGGGAGAAAATGAACTAGTATTATTATCTTGAGAAATTAAAGAGGAGAAAGAGAGAGGTGAACGATTTATAATTAAATGTGTTAAACTTAAAATTAATGATAGAATATAAAATTTTAAATTAAAGTTAAATTAATAATTTTATAAAATTAATTTAAATTATATTATATAAATAGTGTAAACAAAATAATATTAAATATTAAATAGGCAAGCCTACAAACTTGTATATAAAAAAAAAAAAACTAACCTGCTGGACCTATTTAATAAATATACTAAATTAAGTTTAAAGTAGGCATGCTGTAAATCCCTAATAAAAGCTTGCTTGTGGAAAAGTCTAAAACATAAGAAAGATGAATTTTTTTTTCTTTTTCCTGAAAAAAAAAATATTCCTATGCCCATCAGTGTGTTTGAAATCCATTCCTAAATCGATTTGCGTTGTGGCGGTTCTTTGTTTCTATACACTTGCCCACCTCTAAAAATCGAATTGCCAACTCGGACACGCCGCCGGTTGAGCCACCGTTGCCGGCGACAAGACCAACCCAATTTTTGACTCGGCCTAGTTCCCCTGATACTGTACGAGCCGATTCGGAGTGAAACGGCACAAGACCAATCGAGAGCTCCAGATTGGGCTCACCACCAGCACGATGAAGCGAAGAATCTCGCTCCAGGAATTGCGGTTCTTCTTCCTCTGTTGTGGTGCCACTACTAGTGTTGTTCAACTCCTCAACCGCCTTAATCTTGCCGAAATGGATGCAATTGAAACTATCACGCTCCTGCTTCAGCTTCTGCTTCTTCACGAAGAAATCGTTTTCCGCCGCCGGTGAGGTCTTGAAGTCCCACTCGGCTGTAGATTTTACAGAGACGGTGGTTTCTTTGAGCGGGCGGTGCGTTTGGGGATTGATTCCGCTGCTAATGAGCTTGCGCTTTATATGAGTATTCCAATAATTCTTGATCTCATTGTCAGTTCTACCAGGTAATCGCGCCGCAATCAGAGACCATCTTGGTTCAATCCAAACAAAGAAAAAAAACAAACAAACAGAGATCAACTCTTTCTCACGTTTACTCGGCATCCAAATAGGGGCATAAATATGAGACAATTGAGAACAAAGTTGGGAGAAAAAAGTCGGCTAAGAAGGTAATAATACTTGTTTCCGAGTAGACTATGAAGCTTGATGATGAGGTCGTCTTCTTCTTGTGTGAAATTTCCTCGTTTGAGATCAGGACGAAGATAATTTATCCATCTCAATCTGCAACTCTTTCCGCATCTGAGCAATCCTATACACAACCAAATAAAAAAAAATCTAAATCAAAAAGAGAAATTCAAAATCAAAATCAATAAGGCGTATCAGTACCAGCAGCTTTAGGGAGAGAACGCCAAGAGCCTTCGCCATGGAGTCGAATATAATCAATCAGGCGTTGGTCTTCTTCTTTGGTCCAAGCGCCTTTGTTTGTGTGGGCTTTATCGCAACAAGGCGAACGTCCCATCTCTATGGAAGAAGTTTACAGAACGAACAAGGGATTGATTGATTGATTGAGAGGAACGAGAGGGAAAAGAAAGCAGAAACAGTGAATGGATAAGTTCGTTTCTAATCTGTTTGATGTTGGGGTGTTGTGTTGATAAGTGAGAAGGAATAACGGAAAGAGACTGAATTCAGGAGGTGGAATTGCGGGAGTGAGAGGCACAAGACAAAATATTTTAATTTTATAATGCAGAAATTACATACAACGGCTGATATCCAGGGGAAGGAAGCAGTTGAGCTTTATTATCAATATTTTAAGACATTGATCGACATTTTAAATATAAATATGAGAAAAAACTAATTCTTCTTATTCCCATGACTGTTAATCAAATTTTATAGTTTTTTTATTGTTAGCTCTTTATAATTTGCTCCATTATAACTATTAGGTCCTATTCTTATAGATGTGAATTTTACTAAGTTACATGTAAGATTTTATGGAATACAACATAAAAAAGAGATTTTATTTAAAATCAAATAATAGAATAAAATATATTTATTATTAAAATGAAATTAAAAAATATTATATTTAGAATAATCTCTTTACATATATAACACGTAATTTGATTGATTTTTATTTTTTTTAAATTTATATGACAAAATTAATTCCAGTATATTATAAGTAAATATCACATAAGTTATTTAGCTAACATTATTTTTCTTACAATTTAATAGATTATTAGTACAATAGCTAATATATATATATATATATATGTATATATATAATTGAGAAACCTGTATCAATCAATAAAAAGGAAAAGAACTACAAAAATTTGATTAAAACCGAGATGAACTTTTTAGACTTACACATTAATTTTCCTAAATATAATTAGCTAGTGTGGAAGGATGTTTGCAAGACTTGATTGTCTCATGATTTATAATTTATTTGGGGAATGTAATTTCATATATTTATATATTTATAAGTCATGTAGATTTTTTTATAAATCTTATAAACTAGTCTTATAATAAAATTTAAAAAATTAATTTTATTATAATTTTTATATTTTAAATTTTATTTTGATTTTGACATATTAAGAATCAATAAATTAATAATTGAAAAATCATTTGAATAGTGAATCTTACTTAAATGGATAAAGTTCTTTACATAATTGTTTTAATATATTTTTTTGGAAATTGACCATCTTAATTTAAACTTAAAATTAAAAAAAAAAGTTATTTGCAGTACTTCACAATTCATGTGATACAATTAAAAAGCCGAAAATAATTTTCCTTCAATCTACGTAATGCAGGGACTTCAAAAATATTCTTACATAATAATATATACACCCCCTTTATATTTATTTTTTAAAATAATTAATTAATTTCAATGGAGGATAATGGCATCCGTTAGTTTTAAGAGGAAATGGAAAAGGTCTGAGTGGGATTTGACAAAAATAGGTGAGAAAGACAAGTGGTTGGTAACTTTACTCAACTGGATTGGAAGTCACATTTTTCTCATTTCCGTGTACGCCGCCTTTTCTCTTGTCTTTTTTTCTTCCTTTTGTCTTTTTAAAATTATATTTTATCTCATTAATATAATTTTAATGATTTGGTAGGGTTTGTTAGGTTTTCACACCTCTCCACCCAAATGTTAGGTTACTTTTTTTTTTTTATCTATTTATTTATTAGTATTTTCCATTTGTTTTATCAATTTTTTATGTAAAATTGAATATTACATAAAATGAAAAAAAAGTTTGATATTGACAAATCTATAAATTCATCACATTTTTAGAGACTAAACCTACATAAATTATAAATTTGATAGGAATTTAATCATCTAAAAATTAAATAACTATATTTATAGTCCCCGTCTTATCAAATTACTATTGAAAACCCAATAAAGAAAAAAAAGAATACTCAATTTTAATGCATACATGTTCAATTCAATGAATTATTAAATTAAAAAAAATATAATATTATTACTTTTTTTTTGTTTGAAAGTTAACTGCAGGGAAAATCAAAATTATTGAAATTGAAAAATTGAGAGTAGACTAAATTTAGCCAATATCCCTTGTTATCCGAATCATCTATCCCTATCACAAACTAGTAGTCAAGGGGTTGGAGGTGATACATCCCAACCTAATAAACTTCTACCTCTTGTGAGCGTGGCATGCAAGGCCATTTGTGACTTGATTGAAAGATCTCGGTACTCATACAACACTATAAGTTTAAACTAATGACGTAAGTTTAAAACATACGTCGTTATGTGGTCAGACTTCAGATTAGGTGTAATATTCCACATTGTTAATACCAAATTAAATATCAAAATCAATGGATTAAAGGCTATAGGTATTTTTGGAATTTAGACTTTAAAAATTCAAAAGATGAACTTTTGATAGAATAATTTTTGGCCTCGACTAACAAGTATCTTGGCCACAACAAATAAGTTATCATAAGCTCAATTTTGTTTGAACACATACTTTGCGGCGAAATGTTTATTGACCACAACAAATGTTCAATGCCTTGCTCTAGAAAGGTGGTCTGTAGCTTCGAAAAACATAAGAGAGTGAGAAGGGCAAGCAGCTATGCTATGTTTTATTCTAAAGGCTTTAGGACTCAACCTACACCTAGACTTCAAGATTCTTTAAAATAAGTGGATTGGATCATCTTCCCTCTCCTCTTTTGTTGGTTTAGTTAGGATGTCCGAGTGTGTGGACATGAGTCTATATGGGAAGTCCCACATCGCCTATATTTAGGTTTAATAATATAGATGTATATAATAAAGTGGAATTATCTTCCACATACACATTATGTTATTTTTTTAATTATTTTTTTTAATATTGAATGCTTTTTTCATTTATAGTATAGTTGAGTGTATATTTGAATAGAATTTTAAAAAAAATTATAAAAAAAAATTGAGTAATTTTTAAAAAAAAATTATAAAAAAAATTAATTTTAGATAAATAAGTGTTAGGATAATTATTACTAAAATGACTTTTGTAATTAAAAAATTATAAAAAAAATATAATTTTATTAAAAGTATGATAGAAGAGATTAAAAATATGAGATATGAGAGAAAGTGAAAAATAGAGAGGAAAGAAGGTAAAGAAGATATGAGAAATAGTGTAAAAGATAGAGGATGGAGGAAAGATAGTAAAAAAATAGAAAAAAGAGGAGATAATGTATAAAAAAATAAAAATAAAATAATAATTAAGTAATTTATAAATTCTTCTACTATTCTAAAAGTTATTCTAACTAATTTATTTAAAATTATAATTTTAAATATAATATAATTTAATTTTTTTTAAAATAAATATAATTATTTATTTTAAATTTTTTTAAAATTAAATTTTATTGTTTTTAAAACTATAATTTACAAACAAATCGGCCATAATAATATATGTTCGACACAAAAATTTTCACATTGAAGCTGATGTCTAAATAGGCATATAGCATTAAATGAATCTCTTGTTAGGAGCAGCAAGAGTTTGAAGTTGTTGGTAGTAATTAATACCTCTGACAAAAGTCGCTTTAATATTTAATCTTCCTGTCGAGTTCAAATCTTCCCTTGATTTCTTGTAAAGAGGGCTAATAAAATTTTAAGCTTGAGATACTCTTTCTTTAGATATAAAAATAATTCAGATATTATTTTGAAAATGGACCCAGAGATGCACTCGAGATAAAAATGACTTGCAATAAAACTTTTAGCTTGTTTGAGTCAACTGGACAAAATATAACGTGAATTACATAGGGTGACTCGGGTGTGCCCTAGACTTGTTTTCTTACTGGTAATATGACTTGCATATAAATCGGGCCAAAGGCTTAAGATATAACGTTGTAACTCAAGGTGTGACTTGAGGCATTGTTTTCTTGCAATTAAACTTTTAATGAACTCGAGTCAAGCCATAAAACTAAATGAGAAACATACTATGACTTGGGTGATTGTTTAGGGAAAATTTCAGAAAAACCTTTTTCTCTATGTAATGATTAATATAATCTTTTATAAATTAAAGATATAATCCATGCAAAAACAAATTCTTCTTTAATTTGGTGATCATAAAAAAATATTGAGTCTAATATTCTCCCCCTATTTTTTATATTGACAAAACTACTATGCAATAGGTTAGTACTGGAGAAATAAGTCTAGAATAATAGGCAATATGATAAACCATATTTGTATTCATATATCCAAAATAAGTCAAGAATATTTACATTTAACAAAAGGAACAGAAATCCATTGCATCCATTACTTCTCAGAAAGATAAAAAAAAACATAAACTTTCTAGTTCTCCACTTTTGTCATACATCAAAAGGAACAAAAGAAAAGGTGAGGAAAAGAGAGGGGCTATTCAAAGTAGGAAAAATCTTCTGTTTCACTAGGATGGTAGTGGGGACGAATGGTGCAGCATTCTACTTCTCTCTTGAGGCTACAAATCTCATCCTCTAAGGAATCAATATTTCTAGAGAGGCCGTCAATGGTTTCAAACACTACTAGAGAAGGTGTCTTATAAATAAACTCTAAAAGAGTTAGAATCAGAAAAAGCACCACAGAAACTTAAAGTTTAGAGGGAGAAAATAAACAAGCTCAGATATGAAAAGACTTAGAATCTAAAAAAGCACTACAGAAATCTAAAGTTTAGAGGGAGAAAGTAAACAAGCTCAGATATCTTCTTGAGAACATATCCTTGAGATATTTTAATATAGCAACTCTCCACTCTATGCAAGCAGGATTAGAAGAAGCACTTAATTTTAAAATTCTATTTGAGGTTTTGACTACACAGGAGATTATAAATTTACCTTGGACAAGAATGATATAGTGCAATTCCTCAAATTTTAAGAATTAAATTTAATTGTCATCTAGTATACCATATTATAACTTGTAACTTTATTTTAATACTTTATGTTTAACCATTCGCACACTATTGACTCCTTTCTTTATTAACAATAGACACTTCTATCGGAGATGCCTAGAAGAAGTAAAAGGAGACACATATGGCTTTATGTGTCCTCAATGTGTCCAAAAGATAGGTACCAATAGAGTTTGAGGATTATGTACGTGATTGACGTTATGACATGTACTAGGAGGAAGATATATTTTGCACCTTACATTAAAGGGTAAGTATACTCTTATACTTGGCATACTGATGAGTCTCTATTTTATCATATTATTTTATATCTATTTTAAGGAATTTATCATGTTTAATAGGTATTATTATATATAATTGTTATAACTCTAATATATTATTGAACGATGATAGCCACGCATCAATCCTTGGAAGCCCTCTTCTTATTGGTGATATTCTCCATACTATTACTTTTGTTTTATTTTATTATTATCTTCTTTGAAAAATTATTAATTAAGTTCTCTTCTACTACTATTCCTTCTCACACTTAGTTAAATCTAGAGTTAAGCCTTGCATTGACTCCATGTAAAGAATACGACCTAAGTTGACCTCTATACTATATAGAGATTAATATAATAAATAATTTGAGTGCTGACAACAAGCGACATCAAATTTTGGCGCTGTTGCTGGGGAGTCAATTCCCTTGACTCTTAGGTTAATTGAGTGTGTTTTCTTTTTTCTACTTTTATTAGTGTGTAGTAGAGTCTAGTCTTTAGGTATTTTTTGGTTTGATAAATTTTGGTTTGAGTCTCCTTGCTTTGCTAGAATTATTTTTGACTTGTCGAGAAAATTTGAGAAAATCCATACTACAAGGTTTCGATGTTCTAAACATTTTTAATAGCTTTAGCTATTAGGTCTAACCTATTTTTTCCAAATTCATACATTTGTGTCAGTTTTTCTATTTTTTTTTTATTTTTGATTTTTTTAAATTATTCACATTTTCTTTCTTTCCTTCTCTAAATCACATTATGTCTTGGTTTAACAATCATCATCAATATAATCCTAATCTAATCATGCACTCCCAGTCTTTTACATGTTATAATATTTCAAGGGATCAAACAAGAGCACAAATATCATCCTTTGCACAAAACATTCATGAATCTTTTGTTGAATATTGGGATCGATTCCAATACATCCTGCACGAGTACCCACATCACCAAATACCTGATGAATACCTCATACTATATTTCCATAGGGAATTAAAAGAGCAAGATCGAAAAATAATAGATGGTGCAGCGGGAGGAGACTTGTTGGATTTAACTGTAGACAAGGCTTGGGAATTTCTTAGATCATTTGTCATGAGTAACCAACAATACATGGCCCAATTGCCACCGCAACTATATCATGAACCGTCCTCCCCACCACATAAACCCTACTTTGAGCCTCCATTTACTACATATGTGCCAATCCAAGACTCACCTAACAAGAATGATGATATGATATTAGTTCTTAAGGGATATTAGATTTGACCTTTTGTTATATTAGGTGTAAATTCTCATCTCTCAAACTTATCATCCCGATTTGATATAAAGAAAGCTAGTATAGATGCCAAATTTGACAAACTAGCCTCAAGGTATACTACCCTAGCTAGTGGTAAAAAGGTGGGCTTCTTAGAAAATGATGATGGGAGAAACACTACTAAAGGTATAACTGAAGATGCTATTGAAAACATCCATGACCACATTACTGAAGGTGTAGAGGACATTACTGAAGGCATTCCTGAAGTGCCCAAGCAATCAGAAAGTTTAAAAGAGAAAGAACTACTCAAGAAAGATGAAGCAGCTCAAGTCAAGACTTTCCCAACCATTAGTAAAGAGGTAAGTATTCGTTTCCCTAAATCTTATGCCATAAGCAAGAGGACTGCTAATAAGGAACATGAAAAGGAGATTTATGACTTGTTTAGCAAACTTGAGGTGAATGTTTTATTGTTAGAATTACTAAAGGCATGCCTAGAGTTGTCAAATTCATCAAGGACCTATGTAGCTATTATCGTAGGTTTATACCAACTGAAAGAGCCCAAGTTTCTTATAATGTTTATCCTCTCTTCAAACCTCAACTTCCAATCAAATGTCAGCATGCAGGGGCTTTTACAATTCCTTGGATTATTATTAATAAGGCTTTATTAAATCAAGGAGTATCTATTAATGTTATGCCTACAATTCAGGATGATGAAAATGAGGGTGCTGGTAAGGATGAGACATTATCATGTGATTTGCCACTTGATAAAGAAAGAATCACTGATGAGATTTCAATTCCTCATGTTGAAGTCAAGACTCTTACTAAAGGGAGTCTTATTGATTTTATTAGATGTGATAAACACTTGTGTTCCTATATCTCTTATAGAGTTCTCACATCTTGTGTCTTGATTACTAATCGTGTATGCTTGAAGGCTTTCCACAGCTTCAAGTACTTTAATTCTTGTCCCATACTTAGAGTTGCAGAATGTGCTGCTTGTGGTTTGTTGAATTTCTTGCAGGTATCTCACTTAGGAGAATTGTATGGTGATCACCATACTCCCTATATTGTAGCTCCTCCACAAATTGACCCTGAGCCACCACCCCAAACATTTAGAGAAAGCTATGAAGAGAAGGTACACTTACATAAGAGCATGTTTCTCATCATATATGAGAATTTCAATTTTAAGACCCTTAAGCGGCATAAAGGCACCAAGTTGTCTCTTTCCTTATCTTATTCTTCTATATATTCTGAGCTTTATTGTTTAAGAAAAGTGGGGGGACAATCCTAGTAGTAAAAGGTAAATTTATTGCTTTATGTCTTTTAACAATTTTCTACAATAGGTTGCATTTTAAAGATTTTTTAGTTTTATGTTAGTTTTTCGTTGAATAAAATATCCTCTCTTATTATATATTTTAGTGCTGCATTGAGGGCAACGCCTACTTTAAGTGTGGAGGAGGGAATGAATTTGATTGACTATTTAATTGAGCTCTTGAAAATGTCTATTTTTCAAAATTTTTCCACACTTTTGCTTATGAGCACTAGTGTTTTAAATTAAAATATCATTTTGATTACACTAATACAAGTATGAATCTTTCAAGTCCATTGTTGATTGTGATAGTTCAGTTAGATAATATTCTAAGAGTTATCCTAGAACAGATAATGTAATGCATTGAGAATAGTTGAAGTGTTCAATAAGGCTTTGTGAATAGGAATGAAGAGAGATAGCCTTGTTGGAAGAATTCTTGCCTTAAATTCCTAAATTGAGTGAGTACCTATTATGCTAGCTACTCTTCAGAACTTGTCTTAGTTATCTTATCTACTGTCTAACTCATGTTCAACTTTTAAAATGATCAAGGCCATCATATTTTAAACCCCTTTACCCCAAACACAAGCGATTATATATATATATATATTATATCCTTAGTCACCGTTTTTTGATCCCATCACTTTTCTTTTCCCATAATAGAAAGTCATATATGCATGAATATCTTTTTGAAATAAAATTTTTATTCATGTCAAAAAATCATTGTTATTGTGATATTGTGCTACATCTTTTATATACAATATGCCAAATAAAAAAGAGAAAATAAAAGGTATATTGCACAAAAAGAAGGAAAAAATAATAAAAAGAAGATAGTGCAAGAAAAATTGAAGAAAAAAATGAAGGAAAAACAAGAGAGAAAAGAAAAATGAAGAAGGCACTATTATCCCCTCTTATTAGCACAATTATCACCCCTATATCTCTTATGACATGAATTCATACTATACCTTCATTATTATATGCATATACTACTTTCTATCCTTCATATTCCATTCCACATGGCGTATTTCCAATATTACAAGCTTATAAAGCCCTCTTGATTAAAGAATGCACATGTAACTGACGATAAAGACTTAGAACTATTACAAGCATATGGTAGAAGCTAGTATAGGATGGTTTGAGTGAAAGAACCCTTAAAAGGTGAGATGAGTGAAATAATTATATCCCTGAGTGTATCTCTTCTATCATGTTTCACTGTCTTAACTCTGTTCTTAGAGATTGATCATATTGCATTTGTTATTCTGTGACCATAACTGACTTGAAGGATTTGACTGATTTAATTATCACTTTCGTGCTCAAACTTGTTTAATTCCTCTACTTGTTTTCAGTATTTATCAGGATGTCCTTCATTGCTTTGCCCAGGAGTGCAAATGTTTAAGTATGGGGAAATTTGACGAATCCCTATTTTATCATATTATTTTATATCCATTTCAGGGAATTTATCATGTTTAATAGGTATTATTATAGTAGTTGTGGCTATTTTGTGCTTTAATTGATTATATGAATTAAATGATTAAAATGTCCTTTTATTGTGTTTTTATTGATTTTATTATTTCTCTTGATTAAATTAATTTACATTAAGGTATTTTGCTTTTATGTATTTCATGAAATTAAGAAAAATAAATAAATGATGACTGGGACCTACATCAACTACTACATAATTATATTATATAAGAAGATTAATTGAGCAATTGCCAAATTGAAGGAGGAAATTATAATATCTAATTAGAGAAAATCAAATGCCTACAATAATATTATATTATAATGGGAGAAAGACAAAAAAAAGTCAATTTGAATTTCAAAAGGACAAATTAGGCCTCTGAATATTCAAAAGGATAGATTGGGCAGGAGGCCTAATCTGTCATTTACAAATTTGTGTGCAAAGACTAAATTACCCTTCACTTTCTCAATGTTTTGACAATACGATTTATAAGTTTGCTAATGATATTTACAACTCCGACAATGATATTTGCAACTCCTATAATAATATTTATAACTTTGAGAATAGTATTTGTAATTTTGACAATGGTGTTTGTAACATTGCCAATGGTATTTGTAACTCCCATAGTGGTATTTGCAATTTCAACAATGATATTTGTAACTCCCACAATAGAGAAGAAGCAACTTTGACAATACGATTTACAACTTTTGTAATGGTATTTATAACTCTGACAATGGTATTTGTAACTGGGAGAAATTTAATTTTAGCAATTGGGAGACACACTGTAGTTAACACTGTAGCTTCTTTGACAATACGATTTACAATTTTTCCAATGGTATTTACAATCCTGACAATGATATTTGTAATTGGGAGAAATCCAATTTTGGCAATTGGGAGAAACACTGTAGCTTCTTTGACAATACGATTTACAACTTTGCCAATGATATTTACAACTCTGACAATGGTATTTGCAACTGGGAGAAATACTGTAGCTGATTTGACAATACGATTTACAACTTTACCAATGGTATTTACAATTCTAATAATAGTATTTGTAACTGGAGAAATCCAATTTTGGCAATTGGGAGAAATAGTGTAGCTGACACTATAGCAACTTTGAAAATACGATTTATAACTTTGCCAATAGTATTTACAACTCTGACAATGGTATTTGCAACTGGGAGAAATCCAATTTTGGCAATTGGGAGAAATACTGTAACTGACACTGTAGCTTCTTTGACAATACGATTTATAACTTTGCCAATGGTATTTACAACTATGACAATAGTATTTGCAACTAGGAGAAACACTGTAGCTTCTTTGACAATACGATTTACAACTTTGCCAATGGTATTTATAACGCTGACAATAGTATTTGCAACTGGGAGAAATCCAATTTTAGCAATTGGGAGAAACACTGTAGATGACACTGTAGCTTCTTTGACAATACGATTTACAACTTTTCCAATGGGATTTACAACTTTATCAAAAGGATTTGCAACTTTTCTTAGGGGATTTGCAACTTCACCAAATGGGTTTATAAATTCACCTACAAGATTTACAACTTCTTATAATAGGATTTGCAACTCCACTTAGTCGAAGCTACAGTGTTTCAAGTTATAAATATTATTATAGGAGTTACAAATATCATTATCGGAGTTGTAAATATCATTGGCAAACTTGTAAATCGTATTCTCAAAATATTGAAAAAGTAAAAGGTAATTTTATCTTTGCACACAAATTTGTAAATGACAGATTGAGCCTTCTGCCCAATCTGTCATTTTGAATATTCAGAAGCCCAATTTGTCCTTTTAAAATTTAAATGGGCTTTTTTTGTCTTTCTCCCTATTATAATTTATTATATTAATTCATTCTTTTAATATAATATTATATTACATATCATTTGAATTGATTAAAAAATAATTCCTCAATATTTAACATTTGAATATAATTAAAGAATAATAATAAATACGTTATCTTTTCCTATTTTCTTATTAATTGTTTTATCTCTTTTATCCTATTACTTTTTATTTGAATTATTTGTAGGATATTTGAGTTTAAAAATATTATCTTTAGAGATATTGAAAAAGATGACAGCTTGAAAGGATACTGAAGATAAATGAAGATATCATTATATTTTGAAGAGTCAATCAGTGAAGAGACCCACATCAATAGGATTATCTCCTAAAGGCTATATAAAGGACCTCAAGGCTCCTCCATTCAACACACTAATCACCACCATCACAATTGTCTTCTTCATCTCTTTCACAATTCTATCATTTTCCTTCTAAGTTCTTGAGGAGAGATATAGTGGCTTGAGTTCCAGTGCTTCAGAGTTAGAAGTTGAACAATTCTACATTTTGATCTTTTCCTTTATGCAAATTTATGATTTCCTAGATTTAGGTTTTGAGATTTGTATATGTTGGACCTAGGGTTTCGATTGAGACATCTTTTTGACAAACCTTGTGATTTATTATTTTAATTTATGATTTGATATTCTTTATTTAATATCTTTAGTTTTCTCTTATAATTATTCATGTTGGATTCACATGATTAGTTATAGAATTTTTGATTGAATATCCATGTTAGAGAAACAATTCATTTATTTTCTAATTTATCACATGTTAAGTAGATCTTCACTAATCATTCTTGATATAATTGTATGCTAGATTTAGGTATAATTGAGGATTTTTTTATTATGACCATGACGATTGTCTGGAATTTTGCACTTCAAGGACTTAGTATATATAATTGTTATAACTCTAATATATTATTAAACGATGATAGCCACGCATCAATCCTTGGGAGCGCTCTTCTTATTGGTGATATTCTCCATACTATTACTTTTATTTTATTTTATTATTATCTCCTTTGAAAATTTATTAATTAAGTTCTCTTATACTACTATTCCTTCTCACACTTAGTTAAATCTAGAGTTAAGCCTTGCATTGACTCCACGTAAAGAATACGACTTAGGTTGACCTCTATACTATATAAAGATTAATGTAATAAATAATTTGAGTGCTAACGACAAGCGAGATAGTTTACTGGACTATGCTCATACATATTACTCTACATTCATCTATAACGTTATTCATATTTTGTAGTAAGCATTGGACTATGCTTGTCATAGCCCCTGAAGCTAATATAGTTTACTGGTTCAATTTATTGTTTAGACAGCCAGATACCAAGATTTTTTCCATTGTCAACACGTGATTTTTTTCCATAGATTTGTTAACATGAATATGTAGTAAGTTATATGATATATTTTCTTTCAAAGATAAGGTTGTGTAAGGCTTCCACTTGTTTAGAGGCCATCTAGGTAGTCATAATCCTTCATGGATTTATCTATGAGTAAGTAGTTTTCAAATAATTAAGTTTCAATTTTCATAAATTTTTTAGGGCAAAAGTTAGTATTTTTTAGAGGCCATCTAGGTAGTCACTTATGTGATATGTGTTTTTCTATTTTGTTAGTACCGCCTTCAACCTAACAGTGTTAAATGTAGACAATATATAATCTGATATACGTACGAGATCATTGAGATATGGATCACGGGTAGCTTATATGAGGTATGAAGTGATCAATATTTAGACTTTTTTAATTTATCACATCTTGTATGTATTTACCTATTACTTCTAATTACTTGCAGTTGTTCGAGCAGAATAAAATGAGCTTTGAAGATGATTAAATCCACTCAATGATGGATGCTTTGGCAAAACCACATAGAGAATTTGCCTTAATACATCATCCATTTCATGTGTATATATGATTGTACAATAATATCCTTATACATCATTTAGGCAGTTTCACAAAAACCAAACTATTTTATGTTCCCAATTTTTGTAATATTCCAGAATATGTATTTTGTCATTAAAACCATTTTCTAGATTTTTTCTACCATTGAATTGTTAGAATGAGTATTTATCTACTTTCTATCACTTGGAAAGTGACTGAAATGCCCTTGGCTCTTTATCTTACACTATATTAACCCTAGGGGCATAATTGCCATTTCACACCTCTTTACTTCTTATTAGGGCATATATTGACTCTGATTAATCACCCCTATACTTGGATGGATGTTTTTGACCTATCCAAAATGACTAAAATGCCCTCCATCCATCTCTTGTTCATTATTACAACACAGGGGCATTTTCGTAATTTTACACCTTTTCTGGGTTCCTCTAGACACTACCCATTTGAATGTTCAAATATCTTATTGGGGCTTTTGGATACCATTTTGGGCCTCTATATGGGTCCAATACCTTTATGGCTCAATTCACAAGAAACCTCACTTGAAAGTATTTATCGGGTATATAATTCTACTATAAATTCTATTAAAAATACATAACTCCTTTTTGAGCCCTGTCAGTTTTATAAATTTCTATATTAATTATGGAAATTTACTATCAAATTTCATCTAATTAGAAAATCCAGAAGGTAATATGGGTCTAATACCTTTATAAATCCAAAAGGTAATATGGGCCTCTATATGGGTCCAATACCTTTATAAATTTCTATATTAATATCAATTATCTGTGACCTCAAATTAAAATTTTCAAAAATATACTTGGTCTAATTTTCATTATCTATTTGCTGGTAAAATTTGAGGCTACAATATTTTTGGGTAGTTCTGGGTTTTTGGCCCTCGAACTTTTGTTTAATTACATTTAGGTCCTCAAACTTTTTAAAATTACACTTATTGGCCCAATTTTTTTCTCTACTTTTTATTTTGGCCCATAAACTTTTTTAAATTTCACTTAGGTCCTTAAACTTTTTATCATTTTCAATTTAATCCCTTTCCTTCTTTGAATTACAACATTTTTCTTAGAGAATCTCATGTATATTATGTACAAACTGTACATACATATTAAATAAGAAAACTGGGGATATGACATCCAACATAGCGTAATAATACAATATCTTCTTCTTTAAGACTTCATTATTGTGAATATCAGAAGTGAGCTACAATAATTGCCATTGAAAATAGAGTTATCAATAAACAATTGTGTTTTTTGGTATTGCTCTACGTACAATATAAAATAGTTAGTTCCTATACCCGGATAGTGTCATATCCTAAATTTTCCCTATCTGTATAGTACTGATAGTGGAAAGAGGTTTAGAAAGGATTATGACGAAGATTAGGCGAAATAATAAAGGTTAGATAAGTCTTAAAGAAAGAGAAGGACCTAAACGCAAATTGGAAAAGGTTAAAGGCCAAAAGTTAAAGTAGAAATAAATGTTGGGCCAAAAGTGGTAATTTCCAAAAGTTTGGGGACCTAAATGTAATTAAGCAAAAACTCAGGGACATAAATGTAATTATAGAAAAGTTCAGCCAGAAAAGGCTTATAACTGCCTATAAGTATTTCAGTCCCTCATTCCATCAGTAAAGAGAGGAAGGTATGCTGGGTAATCTGGTATGATACATAAATTTTATTAGGGCTCCAGACAGCAGAAAATTATCTGATAGTCTAAAAGTTATCTGAATTTTTATCAGATTCTATGGACATCAGATATATGTGGGGGAATTACAGAAAAGTGTGCCCTACAGTGTCAGATATCCTAGATTTGACAGAACTCTAGAAGAAGTTTTGTATAAAAAGTTATTCACATATTAGTAAATTTTGACGGGAGTTTGATAACACCCGTGATCCGATAATGGAACTTATCGGTATGTAAGCCTGGATAGAATGAGGTCAGATGACCTCATATATAGGCCCATAATGACGCCAAGGAAGGCCCAAAACCCAGGGTACCAGTCTATCAGTAGAAGGGGCCAGTGCCAGAAAAAGTGCGAAATTACGAAAATGCCCCTGGATACCCAGATTGTACCAGAGATGGATGAAGGGCATTTTGATCATCTGGGATAGGCTAAAAACGTGACACATGGTATAAATATGATTATTTGAGCCAATATATGCCCAGAGGCAGTACAAAGAGGGGTGAAATAACAATTATGCTCTTAGGGTCAATATAGTGTAAGAATGGACACGAAGGGTATTTTGGTCATTTCCCAAGGGATCTGTAATTAAGTTGTGGCCAGTACAAGTATGTCAATAGTGTGAGAAGCCTAGACATTGATTTCCAGGACAGAATACATATCCTGGTATATTTTAAAAAATTAGGAACAGAAAACAGTCCAGTTGCTGTGAAATTGCACCGATCGGTACTGGATTGGACTAGAATTTTTTTAGAATCTTCCTTACACTATGAGCACGCCACCTAAACCCTTGAGGTGTCCCATATGATGTCATAATTATTATTTTATGAAAAAGTTAAATCCAAGATTAAATGTGGGCCTTTAGATCAAAAAGTAACCAAATCAATCTTGGCCATTCATTTTTCTTGGATTTTGGCTATAAATACCCCCTCATTCTGTAGCAAACCATAGCTTCATGGACCCTTGGGGAAACTCTTGCAAAATGAAAACTCAAGCCAAGACAAAGAAGATTCAAGGTTCTAAAGTTCAAGCAAGCTAGAGATTAAAGGTAAACAATCTCTTCTAGCTTATTTTCCTTTGATTTGGGAGCTTGAACTTAGGGTTTTCATGGGGAAAAAGTTGAGTTTTCTCCAAGGGGTGGTGCTGCCCAAAAACCTTAAAGGAAAGGGGAAAGAAGAAATTAAAGTTAGAACCATATGATTGAAGCTTAAACAAGCTAGTTAAGTGGTTGGTTGTTGAATCAAATTGATATTCTTGACTTTACCAGCCCTGTTCGGTCTGCACTGTTCATGAGGGAAGGAAATTGAATTTCAATGATTTAATGCTTCCATTGAGTTTGTATGATGATTTTGTGTAGGATTGGAAAGGTTTTGAACCTTGGAAACATTAAAATCTCAAGGTTGTAGTCTTTGAGATTCCTTATGGTTACTGTTCACTCGCATAAACAGTGATTGGAATTTCATAATTTTGATGGTTCCAATGGTTTTAAAATGAAAAGTTGTGTGGGGTAAAGTGGACAAACAAGTATGGGAAGCATTAGAATCAAAATGAGAATTTTTGAAAGAATTGTATGCTTATGTTCAGTTCTGTACAGCAGGCCATGATGGAGCTGGAATTTCATGATTCTAAGCTCATAAATGGATTCAAAAGATGAAATTGTGTAGGGTAAAGTCAAGACATCAATTGGTTCAAGAGCCAAGTGGATTAGTGAAAATTAGAGAAAGTTATGACAATAAAGAGTGTAACAAAGTTAGTCTTGAATATGGTTGGAGTTCATGAGTCCTAATGAGTTATGTGATGAATATGAATGTGTTTAGGACCATGAAACATCCAAGAAGATGTTGGGAAGTGATGGACATAAATGCTTCATGGTTGGAAAGCCAGGGAACAAGGGCTAAAGGTCAAGAGAAAAGCTTAAGTGCAAGGTAGTGAACTTATCTCTTTATGTGCTTGATGTGGTATGCTTATGTGTTGACATGTATGTGATATTTGAATGATGTTGTGACATGATTAATGATGTTCAATGTATTGTGAATAACATGTTTTTCATGGCCATGCACTTTATGTAAAAGTATATAGCATGATAGCATGTCACTAACCAAAGAAAGTTTAATGAAATTACATATCATGCATTAGCATCCATCTTGCATATTTAAGTGGTAATGTTTGCTACTGAGATTCCCTAGAATCTCATTCTCCCATAACCAACCAATTTAGGTCAAGCATGAAGAAAAGGTATGCATAGAGAAGAGCTAAAGAATGGAAGAAAGGAAGTGAAGTATTGAGATTTTAACTATAAATTGTCCATGTATGTAAATGCCATGTAAGGTGTCCATTTATATGATGAAACTATTGTAATACTTATGGCATATGTACATGATGTATATGAATGTTAAAAAGCTTATTTGATGATTCATGTATGCTAGAACAATTATTGAAGGTAAAAGAAAGGAAACTGAAATAGTAAAACGTAGGTCCTGAAGCAGTTTTGTTGTGACTTCAGTTTGACTTAGCAAATGAAGGAATTAGTTCACGAAATTTTATGAGCATGTAGCACACATCCAGAGCTTTAAATTCATAGGTAGAACGTGTCATTTGGATGTGTATATCAAGAGAAATAAATTTCCAAAATAAGGGACCAGAAATTGTTTACAGAGTTTGTGACCAAATGAACAGTAAATTTCAACGAATAAACTGTATCAATTGGCTAATCATTTGGTCTAGAAATTATTTTTCCCTTAAAGTTTAAGATGTTATGTTCATGTATCTTTTTGAACCACCTTATTTCGAATTTTCTAGAATTAATTATGATTTTTCGAAGTTTGTTGCATAATCTGGAATACCATATGAATAGTAACCCGAGAAAGAGTAAAATTCCAGGTTTGGCTAATGGACTTCCAAGGTCTTGTAAGTGGTTCTAAATGCTACTGAATGGTCCTTAAGACGTATAACAGTAAGGATGTTATAGATCGTGTTCCAAATTTGATTCTTCACGTAATCATTAGTAGCATCCCAAGTCTGTATGGTGATGTTAGACTTGTTGTATGCTAGGAGGCTGGCATAACTTATGTACTTGGTCCTGTGTTCACCAATTGGGTCCCAACATCTGTCAAACTCAATCGGTAGCATTTTCCCTTCCTTCCTGTCTTTCACAATATCTTTCAATCGCATCGCACTTCTGCCTCTCTTTTGCCTAGAGTCACTTGGAGCATCGCTAGCCTCATTCTGATTAACACTACCCCCATATTCCTATATACACAATAACAAAATCAAACATAGTAAACAAACTTAACCCTATTTCCTTCACCCCGTAATAATATACAAAACTTGTTCCTTTATCATTTATCCATAGAAAGAAGTACAAGCATTTATTGCAGGAAAACTAGAAAACCTAGATTAAATGAATACGTAAATCGTGAAGCGATATACAAGAAAATAAATGATGAGAATACGTACACGGTAAAGCACAACGAGAGTGAGAATAGAGAAGAATGACTGACCACAGTGAAGCCCCACGAAAACCATAGAGCATGATAAACGGAGTATCATAGAAGTAAGAAATAAGACTGCAAAAAGTATGAGAAATGAGAAATGAGAGAAGCGCCAAGGGGTTTTCAAAAATGTATTTTCAGTAGCAATTTTACACTGGATATATATGACATAAGTTGTAGTAAATCATATTTCTAAACTTGACTAACTCAATAACCGGTTTAAAAAGTTATCTACTTATTTTCAAAAATGTCAGAACTTTGAATTTTAGAAGACTTTTTACACCAAATAACATATAAATCTAGTGTAAAAAATATTTTAATTTATTTACAAAAATGACACCTTCAGTTTTTTAGATCATTTTTTACACTAGATAACATGTACGACTGGTTTAAATATTATAGTTATTTTTTCCCACTAACTCTTTTATTACCCCATCCCTTGAAGTTATAACATATATATACAATCAAAATAAGAAAATTGTGTTATTATTACATCAAAAACATATATGTAATCATACTAAGAAACTTAATTGCATTATTATACTACACCAAAAACATAAAACACTCACATACAAATCAATCAGAATCTACTTCATTCAATTTTGGTAAACCTACTGAAAAAGAAGGGGTCTCACAAATTAAATCATCATCAACAACAAACCTTTTTTCCTTGGAGAGCGATATACCATCTTTAATTTGCTGGATTAGTGATATAGAACACTTGCTTTGCTTGGTATGCCATAATGAAAGGCTCATCCCCAAAACTTATACTATTCAAATCAAGTAGTATAAATCCTAACCGATCCACCATAACCTATTGTTTACATTAGTCCATTTGTATTTGAACACGGGAATTATGAATTTGGAGTAGTCCATCTCCCAAATTTCTTCAACAACGCCATAAGAAGGGATGACTGCTAATTTAGGATTGTTGTCTTTTAAAATAAAGAAGTGCATAGCTTCAGCCATGAATATAACATCACTATTTTATACAATACTTTTATCATCTAAGGACTTTGTGTAAAAGGAATACCCGTTGATATCAAATGAATTCAACATATCACATTAAATTCATGACCATATGCCAACCATCTAATTGAATCAGAAACACAATCCTTATTTTCAACCTTTTGTTTGAACCAATGTGCAAAACATTTATTGTGTTCTCTAATAAGCTTTTGCTCTGTCACTCTATTATTTTTCTCAGGCAAGCTCTTTAAGAACAGCTATATAGTCTTGAACTTCATCAATGTTATTCAAGATGTTTAAGTTTTACTTTAGATAGGTAGTGTTGACAAAAATACATAGCTTCTTTAAAAACATATTTTTGAACAATGGATGCTTTGGGCTGATTTAGATTCTTTATATACCATTTAAGGATTTTCATGTGTCTTTCAAATGAGTACATCCATCATAAGTATATAGGGACACACAATTTTATATCTCGTACTAGATGAACGATGAGGTATACTATGATGTCAAAAAGGCCAGGAAGAAATAGTTTTTCCAGATAGCACAAAATAACATAACCCTCGTACTCTAATTCATCCAACTTTTTAGTCTCAAAGACTTTGCCACATATAGCATTAAAGAATAAGCAAAATCAGGTTACATTGAGTCTTAAATCATCTTGAAGGATTCCTCGAACAGCCACTGGGAGTAATTGTTACATCTAGACATGACAATCATGAGACTTTTGGCCTACTAATTTTAAATCTTTTATCGACACAATCTTCTTAAGATTAGATGAGTACCTAGAGGGAACTTTGATTCCTTACAAACACTCATAAATACTTCTTCTCTTACCCTTGGATAAAATATTAATCTCTTCAACACAATAACTCCCCTCACTATTTGGCCTTGGATGTAAATCCTTGCGTATTCATATTTCTTGCAAATATAATCTTGCCTTCAAACTGTCTTTGAAACTACCATGTATATTGAGAAGTGTTCTAACAATGCTGTCACACATATTTTTCTCCACATGCATGGCATCAATACAGTGTCTTACATGAAGATGTTGCCAATATGGAAGCTCAAAGAAGACAAATCTTTTTTTCCATATATTTTTATCACTTCTCTTGGTAGTCTTACTGAAAGTAACGTTGATGTCTTTCATCTTTTCATAAACTTGTTCTATAGTCAATGGTTCCAGAGCATTGCCAAATTCATTTAATCTAGGTTTTATAGTTTTCTTGTGATAAATGCATGCACTTTCTTCATTATTCCATAGATAAATGCTAAAGGAACAAGTGTTGAGTATTCTAACAGGGTGAAGGAAAAGGGGTTAAGTCTATTTACTATGTTTGATTTTGTTATTGCCTACATAAGAATATGGGGTAGTTTTAATCATCAGAATAAGGCTAGCATCTCCAAACCACTCTAT
Source organism: Leucaena leucocephala (assembly GCA_037074615.1). Taxonomy (NCBI): domain Eukaryota; kingdom Viridiplantae; phylum Streptophyta; class Magnoliopsida; order Fabales; family Fabaceae; genus Leucaena; species Leucaena leucocephala. The sequence goes on along the minus strand of CM073526.1, from coordinate 9,100,670 downwards.
GCAAAGGAGAGGTAGAAGTGTGAAGCGATTGAAAGATATTACGAAAGACAGGAAGTAGGGAAAAGGCTACTGATTGAGTTTGATAGAAATTAGAACCCAATTTGTGAATAAAGGACCAAGTACACAAGTTATGTCAGCCTCTAGAACGCAACAAGCCTAACATCACTATAGAGACTTGAGATACTGTTGATGATCATGAGAAGAATCACATTTGGGACACTATCTGGGTATATAAACTAACTATTTTATATTATTGAAATTCCTTGAGATTGTCTCCATACAAACTTTCAAAATAAAGATTGCACCTAATAATGTAGTATAAGGCATAACCCTATCGTTCTTCTCAATGAGCCTTTAATGTAGAATCATAATAATTGGCGAACAATGACATTAGAAACCTGAGTCAAAGCATGGGTTTTGAGTTTGATCAAATATTGATGAAATAAAAATAAGGGTGCAATGAAAGTAAATGTTTTTGGTATTTATTTGATAAGTGTAAAACTGGGTTGGATTATGAGAAAAATGCAATAAAAATGACTCTTAATGATGAAACCATAGCTATCCTTACTCTTGATTGAAATAGGAGTTATGAAATCACTAAATTTTAAATAAAACCTCAATCAATTGATTAATTCCATTTCATTAATGAGTTTGAACTCCCTATAATCAAAGCTAAATTAAAACCCCTTAATGAACTGTTGAAAACCACTGAGTGTATAGATTGAGTTAGATGATGCAAGAATACTTAATTAACTATCAATCAATGGATAAAGTGTCATATCCTACTTTTAACCCCTCATAGTATGTATTTGGAAGCATATTTAACTATCGAAAGTATTACTTTGGTCCAAAAATTAAATTTTTTAAATTTAACTCTCAGGTACTGTTCATTTGGTAAATTTTAGATTGACTGTCTAACTTTAAAAATTCAGAACTAATTATAGGAAAATCACATGGAGATGGTTCAAGGATCTAATGAAATCTCTTTCATTTCTCTTTGAGTGAAAAATATGAATCTTAACATTTACTTTGCTAATCAATATAGTTAAATTATTACTTTCTACTTTCCATATGATAAATCCTAGAAGTTCTAGATTATATCCCTTAATTTTAGAAATTTATTTCCCTTAGTATTGGAAGGAATTGGAAGACATGCAGCGGAAATTAATTTAAAATTTTTTTTTCCATTCCTTGTCAGGATCTACCGTATGTGTTTAAGTCAAGTGGAAAGAAGCATTAACCTTGGTGTTCCTCAGCAACTTCCACAACATCTCTCCGCGACTGATGATCTCTTTCCGATCGCAAGAAGATGTCTATAGCTTCTATCCGTGGCTCGTGCTCTCTTTCTGATCGTAAGAAGTCAACGCCTCAGGTCGGCTTCCTCTACTGGTATTCACACGAATAGCGTTCTAACCACGAACGACGTGCTAGCGTCTCCTGTCTCTCTAAGGCTCTCTCAAGAATTCATCCTATCCGTCTCTACTTCAGCAGTTTCTTATCTGCAAACCTTTTGCAGATTCTGTTCGGCCTTTTATGTTGTGTGTTATGTACCAAAAACGTAGCTCCTAAAATCAGATATATAGGATGCTCTGCATTTTTTCTCTTAACCGAATTGGATCTTAGAATTAATCTATATTAATTTCAAAATTAATACAATATCACATATTGTATAATTTGATAAGAAACTAATTAAATAAATAATGTTTATATTAAATCCATCCCACAGATTTAATTCACCTATTTATTTAATTTAAATAAAGATAAGATTGGACTATATTTGATTTATTCTCATAAATCAAATTTGAGATATCCTATCAATTTGAATTTCAAATTCAAATGTGATAGAAATTTAATTTATCCTTATAAATTAAATCTTGTAAATATCTCTTATATGAGATATCCTATCAATTTAAATTTCAAATTCAAACGTGATAAAGATTTAATTTATCCTTATAAATTAAATTCTATATATCCCTTATATATAATATATATACGAATTTATATATATACAAATATAAATATAAATAAATATATACATCAACCCTGGATCATTCATTGAATCTGGACACGTCTTAGATTCAATAAATCTGGACATCATAGCTCGTGTTGGGCTATTTTGTGTGCGACCCTATAGGCCCATATGAAGTTGGTAGTGGGCTATTTGCTATACTGGCCCACAAGTCACAAGCGGTCTCTAACAAGACATAACGACTACCCAAATCATATGAGGATCAATAAACGATGTAACCTTTTATACAACCATATCATGTCCCTTCTGTCACGCGATATTTTGGTCATGGATGAGGCATGGATAATGTCATCCTCCTATTCCTGACCGTTACTTTCTCGATCCCTGAATAGTCTGACTATAGAAATAGAACTACCTTTCAATTACAGTATGGCCATACATTTCTCAGACTCACTCATTGAGGGGCCCAGTAATATCTCTCTACGAATGGGAGGGACAAATTCCTTCTTGACCATTCACATTCCTCCGTATGAAAAACCGCTAAGACCGAACATAGTCTTTATGATCACTCGATCAAAAGTGACTTTTGACTAGGTCAAAGCTGAGTGTTTGTCATGTAGGAATCTATGATGATCTCAGGTCAAAGGGTATAGTGACATGGTTTGTATATGAGAGAAGCTTATGATATAACCCATGCAACTCTCTCATAGCGGGTCAGTCCAACACCTTGTACTCTTACATGTGCCTGTGACTTTGATTTATATCTCTATAAATCTTCAAAGTCATACTGGTCTTATTTGATATCTGCTCCCGCACAGATGACCGACCAGGGACATTTAGGATAAGATCATGAATTATCCAAGGATGGTCATCACAGTAAACATGCAAATAATATGATAACAGAATTGATAAACTCATAAATCAATAATGTTTGTAAGACAATGATTGGCCCATAGGGCATATTTTCCAACAACCTACCACTTGTACTAGGTACAATCATTAATTTGACTAATTCCCATTGACCTAACATGACGCTCATGTTTTGCTTGCACAAGCGGCTTTGTTAGAGGATCAGCAATATTGTCTTCTCCTGCTACCTTGCAAATTTTTATATCACCTATATCATTGATTTCTCTGATGAGATGAAATCGCCTGAGTATGTGCTTGGTCCTTTGATGTGACCTAGGCTCTTTGTCCTGTGCAATGGCATCGCTATTGTCACAGAGTAAAGTTATTGGATATGAGATGGTAGGTATCACCCCTAGTTCCGTGATGAACTTCCTGATCCAAACGGCTTCCTCAGCTGCATCAGATGCTGCTATATACTCAGCTTCTGTTGCAGAATCTGCTACAGTGCCCTACTTAGAGCTCTTCCAGCTTACTGCTCCGTTATTGAGAAGGAATATATATCCAGACTGCGATTTTTGGTCGTCCTGGTCAGTTGGAAACTCGCGTCTGTGTAACCAGTTACACAGAGTTTGTCATCCAATCCACCATAGACCAAGAATAAGTCCTTAGTCCTTCTTAAGTACTTAAGGATATTCTTGACAGCAGTCCAATGGGCCTCACTAGGGTCCTGTTGATATCTGATAGTCATACTTAAGGCAAACGAGACATCCGGTCGAGTACATAACATGGTGTACATGATAGATCCTATGGCTGAGGCATATGGAACTTTACTCATGCGACCTCGCTGATCAGATGTACTAGGACACAGATCTTTACTGAGGTGACTACCATGAGATATGGGTATGAAACCCCTCTTTGATTCGTCCATACTGAACCTATGCAGTATTTTGTCTATGTATGTACTCTGACTGAGTCCTAGAAGTCTTTTAGATCTATCTCTATAGATCCTGATTCCTAGGATGTAGGTGGTTTCACCCAAGTCTTTTATCGAGAAAGACTTTCCTAACCAAGACTTGACAATCTGTAAGGTAGGAATGTCATTCCCAATAAGTAGGATGTCATCGACATAGAGTACCAAAAACACAACTGTGCTCCCACTAACCTTCTTGTACACACAAGGTTCATCAATATTTTGAAGAAATCCAAACTCTTTGACTACTTCATCAAAACAATGATTCCAACTCCGAGATGCTTGCTTCAGTCCATAAATGGACCTTTGAAGCTTACACACTTTGCCAGAGTCCTCAGAGCGCACAAACCCTTTAGGTTGTGTCATGTACACATCCTCAAGGAGCTTTCCATTAAGGAAGGTTGTCTTGATGTCCATCTGCCATATTTCATAGTCATAATATGCTACTATGGCAAAGAGGATTCTGATTGATTTGGCCATTGCAACTGGGGAAAAGGTCTCATCATAGTCCATACCATGAGTTTGAGTAAATCCTTTTGTAACCAGTCATGCCTTGAAGACATTTACATTGCCATCCATGTCAGTTTTCTCCTTAAAAACCCACTTGCACCCGACAGTTTTTACACCTTCAGGCGGGTCGACTAAGGTCCAAACCTTATTGTCGTACATGGATTGCATCTCAGACTTCTTGGCATTAAGACACTTTTCAGAGTTTGGTCCCACTATAGCTTCTTGATAGGTAGTCGGCTCATTATGCTCAATGAGCAACACATTACGACTGTTAGAAATCAGAAATCCATATCTCTGAGGCTGAAGTCGTGTCCTATTAGACTTCCGTGGACCTTGCGTGACTTGAGGAGTCTCAACAACTTGTTGTGAGTCTTCTCTATTTTCTTTCTGTAGTTCTGCGGTGTCTTGTGGCTCTCAAACTTCTTTGAGGTGTACCTTACTCCCACTGGTTCTTTTAGAGATAAATTCTCATTTGAGAAAGATACCATTTCTGAAAACAAACACTTTGTTATCACCAGGGTTGTAGACATAATATCCCTTGGTTTCCTTAGGATATCTCACAAAAAGGCACTTTGAGGATTTTGGCGCTAATTTGTCTGAGGTTTGTTGCTTAACATAGACCTCGCATCCCCAAATCTTGAGGAAAGATAAACTAGGCGTCCTCCCAGTCCATATCTCGTACGGAGTCTTTTCAATTGCCTTAGATGGAACACGATTTAGTATGAACGCAGCTGTCTCTAGGGCATGGCCCCAAAAGGAGGGCGGAAGATCTATTCGACTCATCATGGATCGAACCATATCCAATAGTATTCGATTCCTCTGTTCAGAAATGCCATTCCATTGTGGTGTCCCTGGAGGAGTCAATTGCGAGACTATCCCACAACTCTTGAGATGATCTATGAACTCTTGGCTCAAATATTCACCACCCCGATCAGATCAAAGGGCTTTAATTGTTTTGCAAAGCTGGTTTTGTACTTTATTTTGAAATATCTTGAACTTTTCAAAAGATTCAGATTTATGTTTCATCAGATAGATGTACCCATATCTGCTGAAATCATCTATAAATATTATGAAGTACGAATAACCTCCTCTGGCATTTGTGTTCATCGGTCCACACACATCTGTATGTATGAGGCCTAATAAATCAGTGGCCCTCTCACTGTGCCCAGTGAAGGGTGACTTTGTCATCTTTCCTAACAAGCAAGACTCGCAAGTGTCATATGATTCAAAATCAAATGAGTTTAGAAAATGGAGTTTGGAAATGCGTTTCTCATTTATGTGGCCCAGATGACAGTGCCAGAGGTATGTCAGATTCAAATCGTTCGATTTGACCCTTTTGGCGGTTATGTTATAGATATTTCCATGATTTGGTTGTTCCAGATTTAATATGTAATGATCAACATGCAAATCACCATGAGCATAGAAAACATCATTACGATAAATAGAACATCTACTATTCCCAGCAATGGAAGTGAAACCTTCCTTATCCAAATAAGAAAGTGAAACAATGTTACTACTTAAAGCAGGAACATAATAGCAATTGTTCAAAACTAACAAAAGCCCAGTGGGCAGAACTAATTCATAAGTGCCTACAGCTAACGCAGCTACCCTTGCTTTGTTTCCAACTCGTAGGTCAACCTCGCCCTTTTTCAGCTCCCTACTATCCTTTAGTCCCTGCATATTTGTACAAATGTGAGAACCACATGCAGTATCTAATACCCATAAAGTGGAAGTAGAAAGATAAATGTCTATAACATAAATACCTAAAGCGATAGCCCCGCTATCCTTCTTGTTCTTTTTTAGATCTTCGAGGTAGAGTTTGAAATTCCTCTTCCAATGACCAGGTTCATTGCAGAAGAAGCAGACTCCTTCCTTCTGAGGTTTTGCCTTCTTTAGTGCAGGCTTAGTTTCAGGCTTGCCTGACTCTTTGGTTTTACCTGATGAGCCATGACCCTTCCCCTTGCCTTTGCCTTTCTTTTTCATACCCTTTCCTTTCTGAACCATCAAAACAACACTGGGCTTCTTCTTAAGACTCGACTCAACAGTTTTAAGCATCCCATGCAGTTTAGAAATAGATTTCTCCATATTGTTCATGTTGTAGTTCATGACAAATTGGTCATAACTTTCGGGGAGTGAGTTCAAGATCAAATCCGTAGCTAACTCCTGGCTCATGGGAAATCCAAGCCTCTCAAGGTGATTAATGTACCCTTTCATCTTTAAGACATGAGTACTAACTGATGTACCTTCAGCCATCTTACAGGAATATAAGGCCTTAGTGGTCTCATACCTCTCTTGCCTTGCCTGTTGCTGGAACATTTCCTTGAGATGCACAATCATCTCATCAGCCTCGATGTGTTCCAGATCTCTTTGGAGCTCCGAAACCATGGTGGCTAGAATCAAGCATCCCACATCGACAAAGTCTTCCTTATGCTTCGTGTAAGCATCTCTCTGAGCTCTAGGAGCATAGGCCCCTGGCTCCTCAGGAATTGGTTGATCTAGGACATACGCCTTTCTTTCCTGCTTGAGAACAATTCTCAAGTTCCTAAACCAGTCAAGAAAGTTTGTCCCATTAAGTTTGTCCTTCTCAAGGATAGATCGCAGCGATAATGTAGCAGTATTACTAGTCGTCATGATTCTACAATTAAAAATATGCAATTTAATTAGCAATTTAATTAGCAATGTCCCACTAAATAAACAACCCTCAATGCAATAGTTAGTGGGCTAAGATCCATATTTGGCTCAAACTTAAGTCCGCTTTGGCAGAACGCTTAAATTAAGTTATTTAGGTAGGTAACACCTTTACCAATTACATCAAATGTAACTCTTAGATGTTCATGGGATCCTATCATCATATGATCTGGCATGTTTTTAATCCCATCCAATACCTTGAGACTCAAAACCGTTTTGTTAATCTCAATTAAGTCAAACAATAATAAACATGTGAGAGTAGCACCATTACTCTTACTTATCTCCCTAAGATAACTCAAAAGCACCAACTTTGGTGGAGTCCACAATTGAACGATCGAGGTTTTGACAAGTGTTCATAAATTGACGGCATTATGACTTAAGATTTCATTTAGAGGGCTTAATTTAACTATCTGGTTTATAAGAATGCATGTTTCTCAGTTTGTATCTCATACAAGTATATGCATGTTTATGATATAATCATAATACGCATAATCTAAACGTGATACAATATGGCTCACCTATCCTAAGTCCCCTCAAGTCCATAAGAGCAGCTCTCTAGTAAGAAAAGGGAAATTACATATAGAAACCTCTTTTAACATTCGAGGGGAGTGAGATGAGAAGAGAAGGTACATTGAGAGTATATAGAGGAAGGCACGACACGCAGGCCGTATTTAAAAAATTACAACACTTGCAATCTAGAGCCATATTGTTCACCATACCCAAACATTCAAGAATCAATATTCAGATTTAATTCAAGGGCAATTAATGTTTCATATCTAAAACATTCATCAAATAACATATGTTACGATTATGTTGCGCTATGAACAGGTAGCCACGGCGGTCCTGCTATGTTAATTGATCAAATCAAAACGCATCACCACCGATTTCAATTCCCTTTTAGATTCCTTTTATATCATATATAACACGGATTCCTTATATGTCATACATAAAGTGTATATTATATGATCAGCTACGACTAACACATCATATAAATCAACAATCAAGCCTAATTTAAACACAAAATGGCATGGCTCTGATACCACTGGAAGGAATTGGAAGACACGCAGCGAAAATTAATTTAAAATGTTTTTCCCATTCCTTGCCAGGATATATTGTATGTGTTTAAGTTAAGTGGAAAGAAGCATTACCCTTGGTGTTCCTCAGCGACTTCCATAGCTTCTCTCAGGGACTGGTGATCTCTTTCCGATCGCAAGAAGATGTCCACAGCTTCTCTCCGCGGCTCGTGTTCTCTTTCTGATCGCAAGAAGTCAACGCCTCAGGTTGACTTCCTCTACTGGTATCCACACGAACAGCGTTCCAACCACGAACGACGTGCTAGCATCTCCTGTCCCTCCAAGGTTCTCTCAAGAATTTGTCCTATCCGTCTCTACTTTAGCAGTTTCTTATCTGCAAACCTTTTGCAGATTCTATTCGGCCTTTTGTGTTGTGTGTTGTGTACCAAAAACGTAGCTCCTAAAATCAGATATAGGATGCTATGCGTTTTTTTTTCTCAACCGAATTGGATCTTGGAATTAATCTATATTAATTTTGAAATTAATACAATATCACATATTGTATAATTTGATAAGAAACTAATTAAATAAATAATGTTTATATTAAATCCGTTCCACAGATTTAATTCACCTATTTATTTAATTTAAATAAAGATAAGATTGGACTATATTTGATTTATTCTCATAAATCAAATTTGAGATATCCTATCAATTTGAATTTCAAATTCAAACGTGATAGAGATTTAATTTATCCTTATAAATTAAATCTTGTAAATATCTCTTATATGAGATATCCTATCAATTTGAATTTCAAATTCAAATGTGATAGAGATTTAATTTATCCTTATAAATTAAATCCTATATATCCCTTATATATAATATATATACACGAATTTATATATATACGAATATAAATATAAATAAATATATACATCAACCTTGGATCATTCATTGAATCTGGACACGTCTTAGATTCAATGAATCTGGACATCATAGCTCATGTTGGACTATTTTGTGTGCGACCCTGTAGGCCCATATGAAGTTGGCAGTGGGCTATTTGCTATACTGGCCCACAAGTCGCAAGCGGTCTCTAGCAAGACATAACAACTACCCAAATCATATGAGGATCGATAAACGATGTAACCTTTTATACAACCATATCATGTCCCTTCTGTCACGCGATATTTTGGTCATGGATGAGGCATGGATAATGTCATCCTCCTATTCCTGACCGTTACTTTCTCGATCCCTGAGTAGTCTGACTATAGAAATGGAACTACCTTTCTATTACAGTATGGCCATATATTTCTCATACTCACTCATCAAGGGGTCCAGTAATATCTCTCTACAAATGTGAGGGATAAATTTCATCTTGACCATTCACATTCCTCCGCATGAAAAACCGCTAAGCCCGAACATAGTCTTTATGATCACTCGGTCAAAAGTGACTTTTGACTAGGTCAAAGCTGAGCGTTTATCATGTAGGAATCCATGATGATCTCAGGTCAAAGGGCATAGTGACATGGTTTGTATATGAGAGAAGCTTATGACATAACCCATGTAACTCTCTCAGCGGGTCGGTCCAATACCTTGTACTCTTACATGTGCCTATGACTTTGATTTATATCTCTATATATCTTCAAAGTCATACTGGTCTTATTTCATCTCTGCTCCCGTATAGATGACCGACCAGGGATATTTAGGATAAGATCATGAATTATCCAAGGATGGTCATCACAGTAAACATGCAAATAATATGATAACACAATTGATAAACTCATAAATAATAATGTTTATAAGACAATGATTGCCCCATATGGCACATTTTCCAACAAGTATGCACATTTAAATATGGTGTGTTACCTATGAATGTGAAACTCTAGATGAGTACTATATGTTCATCAAATTTGGTGAATTAATTCCTTCATTTTATAGGTCAAACTAGACTCAAAGTAAGACTATTATAGGACCTAGGTTTTTTTTCATTTCATCTTCTTTCTTTGATTTCCATAAATTAATCCAACATTACTATACCATCAAATAGGCTTCCCATATCTTCATATACATAATGTACATATTCCATAATTATTTCATATATTTTGATCACATAAATAGGCACTTTACATAACTAGGAAAGACCATACATCATAAGCTAGAGTATCAAATTGTTCACTTTCTTTCTTCCATTCTTTAGCTCTTCTCCATGCATCCATTTTCTATCATGCTTGACCTATATTTGTTGATTATGGGAGGGTGAGATTCTATGGAATCTCAGTAGAAAACATTATCACTTACATATGCAAGATAGAAACTAATGCATGATATGTACTTTCATTAAACTTTCTTTAATTAGGACACGCCATCATGCTTTATACTTTGTATAAAAATGCATGGCCATGGGAACATGTTATTCATAACATATTCAATATAATTTATCATGTTACAATATCATTCAATAATCATATACATTTTAACACATAAGCATACCACATCAAGCACATAAAGAGGTAAGTCCACTACCTTAAACATAAGCCTTAAACATAAGCTTTCTCTCTTGTTCTTGCACTTGCTCCCTAAGCTTCCAACCATGCATACTTTTGGTCAACCACTTTCCAATATCCTCTTGGATGTCACAAGGTCCTAAAAATATCTATATTTATAACATAACTCATTAAGACCATGAACTCAATTAATGTTCTAGACTATTCTTCTTGAACTCTTAATTCTTTACTTCAACTTTAGGGATTTCTATCCATCTTTCTAAAAATTATGTTCATTGGTCAATCTCACACAATTTTTCATAAGGAATAAAAATATGGCTTAGATTTATAAAAATCAAACTCCTTCCCTATGAACTGGATATAAATCAAAATAATACATAGTATGTCAAAAAATTACAGTTTTGATTCTTATACTTCTAATACTTGTTTCTTTAACTTATCCCACACAATTGTTCATTTTAAATCTATTGGAAGCATCGAAATTATGAAATTCCTCTTCCTGTCTAGAATTTTATACAGTGGCAAAATCATACTTTAGATTGAAATTACAAACATACATGATTCTACAAGTTAATACTACTTGATTATAGCTTAACCCTCTTTATTTTATCTTGTTCTAACTTCAATTTCTCCTTCCCCTATTTATGTATAGGTTTTAGTCAGCAATGGAAGAGGAGAATTTCCATTGTTTTTTAGCTATTTAATTAAATATAATTCTTCCTAGAACTCAAAATTAAAAGCTTGATTAAAGCACTTACCCTATGCTCTTGATTCTGAGCTTCTTTGATTACTTGCTTCTCCTTCTTTCCTATATATATAGAGATTATTTCATGGGTGAATCAAGGGCTATAACTATTCTTGCCCTATTTGAATCAAGAGCCAAGATTGCTTCTTAATCTTGACTTGCCCACCAAGTTTTAATATGACATCATCCATTACATCATTTAAGGCCTTGTTTGGTGCAATTTAGGGGAAAAACCTGATTAAAGAAATTCTAGTACAACCCATTACTGGCTCAGTTAAATTTCATAATGTCATTTTCCTTATCTGTATAATACTGATAGTTAAAAGAGGTTTGAAAAGGATTATTATGAAGATTAGAAGAAATGATAAAGGTTAAATGAGTCTTGGAGGAAGAAATGGGCCTAAACAAAAATTGGAAAAGTTTAAAGGCTAAAAGTTAAAGTAGAAACAAAAGTTAGGCCAAAAGTGGTAATTCCCAAAAGTTTAGGGAGCTAAATGTAAATATGCAAAAAGTTAGGGAAACTCTTGCAAAATTTCCATTCAACCAAGAAAGAAGCACACAAAGTGAAGCAACAATCAAGGTAATCATCTCCCTTGATCTTGAGCTTCGTTCTAGTAAGCTAGCTCATTGTTTTAAGGGGTTTTCATGCTATATTTCCCTTATGGTTGCTACTGGAAGTGTTGCCATATGTGTTTAAAATATGAGTTTTATGTTATGGATAGTTTAGACAAGCTTAAACAAGCTAGAATTAAGTGGTATAAGCTTGGAAATTTAAGTATGTTTGGATTTAGGATTTTGTGTTATTGCTGGTACTGTTAATATGATGGAATTTCATGATTTTGATGCTTCCAATGAGTTTAAAATGGAAAATTGTGTGGGGATAAAGTAGGAGAACAAGTATTGGAAGCATTGGAATCAAAATGTGAATTTTTGGAAAAATGAGGGCTTCACTTCAGTTTGGTACTGTAGCAACTGAAGTGTTTTGATTTTGGAAATTCTAGTTTCATATTTGGATTATACATGAAAAATTATGTGGAAATGAACCATGAGAATTTATTTTGGAAAGATGGAAGTAAGAAACATGAAGTAGAGAAAGAAAGGGAGCTAGTGAAAACCTAGTCTTGGTTTTGTATTCAAGTTGAGTTGTAACTTGATATTATTGTGTAATGGCTAGGTTTTGACATTTGTGAAGGAAGGAAAGCACCTTAAGAAGACCTTGACAAGGATAACTAAGAGGTAGCAAGGATACCTAACTATAACTCATGTTTGTTTAATTGTTTTGCTTGCTTGTTGATTATGGTGTTTGGTTGAGCTTGAGCTTATGTCATCATGTTATGATGAAGTATGAATGATTGTAACTCCTTGCAAGTTATGTCATGAAAATATGCATGTTAGAGTTTGTTTGTGTACCATTATGAAGTAGCTCCCATCTCATGATAACATGTTAAGCACCCAATTATTCATGCATGATATTATAGTTTGTGTAACTTCCTATTGGAATTTCCATGAAATATCATTCCTTCTGTTATATCCCAATTTTTAGGCCTAGAAGCCCAGTATGTAGCCTTAAAAATTTAGGCTACTAGACCCTATTATATAGGAGTCCCAGAAGTGTACAGATGATGTTTAGGGACTAAACTGCAAGAAAGTGAAAATTCAGGGAAAATAGTGAAAGTCCCTGTGGGCATAATAGAAAAGAAAGGGATGTTTCTTGGGAACCAAGTCACCAGAGTGCTTGGGCTTGGTTAGAAACGCAAGATGACATTTAAAAGTCCAAAAACGTAGGCCCAAGGATTATAGAGTTTAAGAGGCATTAAAATAATATTTTAGTGCTTTTGGATAAAGTAAGGTTACTTGGTTAAGGATAGAATTGGGCAAAGTGATCATATATGACTTTAGACCATGAGGTGGCATGAAAGTTGTCCTCATGGGACCCACAAGATGCCACATGGCATTATTATTGGAAAAGAAGAAAAGTTAAGGACACATGTCATAAGATTAGAAAAAGGAGAAAAATTAAAAAGGACACGTTGCACAATCTCAGCCGCTCATTCCAGGAAAAGACTGGAATTCTTTGGAAAGGCTGAGTCAGCTGGTGAGGTGTCCCAAGGGCCCCACCATTACACCACATACCCCTTGAGGTGTCCTTGGATGATGTCATAATGGTGAGTCATCAAGGAGGGTGATGTCATCGTGATGATGCAGGCAAAGCTTCTTGAGGAAGCTAAGCGATTTGGGCCATACATCACGATTCGATCTGAGCCATCCATTTCACCTCCCTCCACCTATAAATAGGCCACTCATCCTTCCAAGGAAGCCATGGCCAAGAGCAAGTGAAAGGAGAGAAAGAAGAGAGAAAAGAGAAAGAGAGAAAGAAAGGAAGAAAGAGAAAGAAAGGAGGAGTTCTGGTAGAGCTAGGAGCAGTCTAAGGAGCTGAGGGACTAGGCTGAGCTTAGGAATGAGGTAAGTAAGTTATCTAGTCCCTGCTCTAATAAAGTAGAGGATTGCTCTTAGTAGTTAAAATGGAGAAATATCTCTATTAGTAAAGTTAGCTATAGATAGAAAGAAAGTTAGGGGAATGTCAGATTAAAGATATTACCCCAAAATAAGCATGAGATTAAGTAGAACTATACTGGATAATAATAAAGATATTATTATGCTATGTATAGGCTCTGACTTATGAGAAGAAGGGACCTTAGAGATAAGGCTAAGAGCTGGAAGGAAAGGCTACACGCCAGGTAGTAAACTTACCTACTTGTATGCTTATACTGCTTGGATGTTTTATATGATGTTTTTTTACCTTGATGATGTGAAGCATGTATGATTAATTAATGCTCTGTTTCTTTTGATACTATGGCCATATGTTATAATTAAGTAACATGGAAGCACGTATGTTATCATGATGCAAGCATGATCATTAAGTGCACACATAGTAACATCAAGCATATAGTTGCATACATTGTATGGTTTCCATTTGCTACTGAGATTTCCCCAGAAATCTCACCCCCTTCTATGTAATCCTAATCCTACAGGTATGTTAGAAAAGGATTGAAGAAGCATGAAAAGAAGCTGCGAATTGGATAGTGCAAATGTTGGGACCAAAATGCTGGAATCAGGGAAAAATGCAAGATAAACAGTAAACATTAGACGTTGACTGATGTTTACCTTGTCAAGGCATGGTCAACAAGTTATTTTTTCCTGAAAGAACATTATGTTAGCTTCATGTAGCAATTTGAACCACTTTGTTTTGATTTTTTTAGAATTATTTATCAATTTTTGAAATCAAGTCCCTCTGGAATTTACACAGTGAACAGTACTCGCTAAGAGTAAAATTCTAGATTGAGTAATTTGACTTCAATAGCCTTAAAAGTGGTTCCATATGCTACCGTTTGATCCCTAAGACGTATGAAAAGGAGGATGTTTCACCTTCCACATGCATAACTATGTTTTAGGTGCTGGATCCTCTCAAGGGAAGAGAGTAAATATTGATGATTAAGTTTGTATAATAAGTTACATGACTTACATGACACCATAGGATGATATACTAGCATGTATGGTGTATGTTTCTGTAACTATGTTTTGAGGCTAATGCTTTGTGACGATGGTTATAACATCTAAACTAACGAGTTTTAGTCTAAAACTTGGCATGATTAAATTTAATATACATAGATTTAAATGAACACTAAGAACGCCTCATTTGGATAAGTATCCAAGTTGTTATGATTTTCCAAAGTTGGAAGTAAGATATGGAATTGAGATAAAATGAGTGTTGAGAGGTAGTAACGTTCATGCAATGCTTTCATATGTCAAATGAACGAGTTTTTCGATGAAATTTTATGAGCTTAAATAGGACGTCTAGAGCTTTAAATCCATAGGTAACATGGTTCATTTGGAGAAGTAACCAAAGAGAAATGAAATTTTGAAGTTAAGGCAAAGAAACTGGAACTTCCAGATTTTACCAAATGAACAGTGATTTTTAACCAATAAACTGATTTCATGTGGACAAGAAAACCTCAGTTTCATATTTTTCCCTCAAATACCTATGAAAGAGATTTCATTAGAAATTGGAACCACATTATTTTGATTTTTCTACAATTAATTTTGAATTTTCAAAGTATGATACATGTTC
Organism: Leucaena leucocephala; assembly: GCA_037074615.1. Lineage (NCBI taxonomy): Eukaryota > Viridiplantae > Streptophyta > Magnoliopsida > Fabales > Fabaceae > Leucaena > Leucaena leucocephala. Next base: position 9,085,296 of record CM073526.1, on the reverse strand, counting down.
TGGAGTTACTAAATGAATAGTAAAAGTAAACAGTACCCGAGAGCAATTCTTTTAGAAATGAATGATTTCAAAGGAAAATATCATGTAATTAGTTCCAATTACTTCTAATGGAGTATAATTGAGGTTAAAAGTAAGGATGTGACATTTTGGTATCAGAGCATAGGATTCTGGGTTAAAAAATATTCTGAACAGATTATTTTAGACTGATACATAAGTGAACCTATGAATGTACTTATGATAGTGAGGCTATTATATATGTATGTATGATATAAGAAGTTTATGTAATGCTGTTAAACTTGTTGTATGCTATGTTTGGAATGAAATATGAATTATGTTAGTTATGATATTCCTTTTCTATTACCATAGTAAAATAAAATGGTAAGAACAAGAAGAGCTAGTTCTTTAGGTGAACCCCAAAACACCAGAGACATTAACCAGTTGATTCTAGAACGACTAAAATAGCAACAGAAGCTGATTGAGAAAGTAAGAGCCGCTCAAGCAAGGAGCAAATAGGAAAATGATGCTGCCATAGCAGCGGCTATAGCAGAAGCAGTAGAGAACCCACGGTAGCCAGAGTCTGTTGGTACAGTTAATACAGAACTAAAGATGGTTCAACAAACAACAGAGCCACCAAGACAGACAGGACATATAGTAGATCCTGCTGGTATTCAACAGCGGATGGCTAAGTTCTGTAAGTATAGTCCTCTGATGTTCGAGGGAACGTTCAATGTACAAAAAGCATAGGATTGGATCAGCAGACTAGAGAAGATTTTTAAGGTACTGGGTTGTCCGTTTGAGAGTAAAGCGCATATGGCAATCTACTAGTTAGAAAGAGATGCCGACAGATGGTGGAAGAATACAGAGCTATTAAGTTGTGATAAGTAAGTTGAGATGGTCACGACTAAAAGTTACAGAGAATATGAGATGTGGCTAGCAAGTACTCAGGTGGCAACTAAAATGCACAAAGACCTGATGACAGGAATGAAGATACTAACCTCACTGAGGGTTATCAGTTAGAGGTTTAGCATAGAATGCAGGCAAGCTAGATAGTACGATGCATTGAGATACATAAGATCAGTTTAAGAGGTTCAGAAGTAGATCCTCCGTATGATCATCAGGGGTTGATCTATATTACGAAACACTTTGTACAGCTAGTCTCTATTGATCAGAATAATAAGAAGATAGAATAAGACTTGCCTAAGAATGATATAATACATGGCCTAAGAATAAAGACGTAATGGCTAATAGATAGAAAGTTAATGTTCCCAAAACAGAGGGATGCCATCACGAAGGGATAGTAACCTGACGCTCTACCCTAGAGAGCAGAAGTAATAATGCTAGATGATGAATGAGATCCAAGTGACCTGAATTGGTTAGGATCTATAGGCAGATTAGAAAGGAACTATAGTCTAGTCTAGAGTAGACTGAGACTGACGGATAGAAAGAGTTAAGAGATAATAGAGAGATACAGAGAGATATAGAAGTTACTCCATATGAGATAGAGAGTGATTCACTCACTTGAAAAGTTTTTGTCGAAGAGTTTAAAAGAAGCATTCCTCTCAATTAGAGAGAGGTGAGCATGAGGCTAAGGGTTAGAGCAAAGGAAAGAGAACCCTTTTGATGGATACTTCATCGAGTTCATTCATATGAACCTTGAGGCTTAATAAGAGATACTTTCTCACCTGTTAGTAATCCTGGAGGATAAAAGAAAACTTAAAAGTTCAAATGGCATAAAGATATGAGCCAGACCTTTCCCCAAATAGCTGAAAGAAAATAGCTAACTCAGTTATGGATTATAGTGAGGCCAAGGACACATAAGTCCTTTAGGCTAAAGACACCAAAGTTTACAGGCGATGAGAAATGTTATGATGAGATAAGATAGCCTGATATGATAAGCTATCTCCGATTCCTAAATGAATAAATAGAATACTGGAGACGTAAGCTAAAGATAAATTGCCTCAAAAATTGTTTGAGGGTTAGTAGAAAGAGATATATGTAAGCTAAGAGAAAGAAGTTTATGAGGTTTAAATAAAGTAAAGTAGCCACAAATTTAAAGGTAAAGTGACTCCCCTATTCCTTATGTAAGAAAGAGTAAAGAAGGGCTGGGTCTATACCCTAATAAGAGGGTGATATGGCAGCCTAAGTGAACTAGTAAATGAATGATTTCAAAATAAATGATCATGTAATTGGTTTCAATCACTTCTAATGGAGTATAATTGAGGTTAAAAGTAAGGATGTAACACACAAAAACTAGATTGTTTAAAAACTATAATTTTTTTGAGATTTCATATGTTTTCTGACTTTAAATCCAATATCTGGATTTTTCCTACCATTAATATTGTTGGACTAGATATTTATCTGCTTACCATGTCGTATGAAACATCCTACTTTTACCATCTCAGAGTACATATTTGAAAGTATATTTGATTAGCGGAAGCATTACATTAGCCCAAAAATTAAAATTTTAAAACTTACTTATCAGGTACTATTCATTTGGAGATTTCTAGATTTACTATCCAACTTTAAAAATTCATAACTAATTGTAGAAAAATTGTATGGAGGTGATCCAAATTTATAATTGTATCTCTTTCATACCTCTTTAAGGAAAAAAATATAAATCTAGATATTTACCTTGCCAATTGATACAGTTAAATTGTTATTTTTCACTGTTCATATGGCAAATTCTGGAAATTCCAGATTCTGTCTCTTAACTTTGGAAATTCATTTCCCTTGATATACACATCCAATTGAGGCATGTTACTGATGAATTTAAATATTTGGATTTGTACTACATGCCTATAAAATTTTGTAGATTAATTACTTCATTTGCTAGGTCAAACTGAAGCCACAACAAAACTGCTTTAAGACCTACGTTTTTACCATTTTAGTTTCATTTCTTTCACTTTCAATAATTATTCCAGCATGCATAAACCATCTCTTTTGCCTTTTATGCATTCATACACATCATAAGGTTATGCCATAATTCTTTAATATTTTTTTACATACAATGGATATTACATAACATTACATAAAACAATTAACATACAAGCATGTCATCACTTGTCTGCTCTTCTTCTTCCATTCTTTAGCTCATGAACCAAACATGATTCTTCCATCTTGAATAACCTATTATGGTTGGTTATGGGAGGATGAGATTCTAAGGAATCTCAGTAGCAAACATTACCACTTAAATATGCAAGATGATGCTAATGCATGATATGTAATTTCATTAAACATTATTTAATTAGTGACATGCCATCATTCTACATACTTTTGCATAAAAGTACATGGCCATGTAAAACATATTATTCACAATACATTCAACATCATTTATCAAGTTATAACATCATTCAAATATCATATACATGTCAACACATAAGCATACCACATCAAGCACATAAAGAGATAAGTCTACTACCTTGCACTTAAGCTTTTCTCTTGATCTTTTGCACTTGCTCCCTAACTTTCCAACCATGAAGCCTTTCAGTCAATCACCGACTAACCATCTTCTTGGATATTTCAAGGTCCTAAACACATTCATATTCATCACAAAATTTATTAGGACCATGAACTCCAACAATGTTCAAGATTAACCTTTATAAACTCTTTACTAACATAACTTATTCTAATCTTTACTAATTACCTTGGCCCTTGAACCAATTGATGTCTTGATTTTACCCTACACAATTTAACCTTTTGAATCCATTTATGAGCTTAGAATCATGAAATTCTATCTCCTATGCACTGTTCTGTACAGAATTACATAACACCTTATTTTCTTTTAAAAATTGCCATTTTGATTCTAGTGCTTTCCATACTTGTTTCTCCACTTTATCCCACACAATTTTTCATTTTAAAACCATTGGAAGCATCAAAATCATGAAATTATAATCACTGTTCATGTGAGTGAACAGTAATAGAGAAGAATATCAAAAATTATAACTTGGAATTCCAATGCTTCCAAGGTTCAAAACCTATCCAATCCTACACAAAATCATCATATAAATTCAATGGAAGTATTAGATCATTGAAATTCCATTTCCTTCCATCATGAATAGTGCAAACCAAAATGGTTCAACTATGGCAAAGTCAAGAATATCAACTTGATTCAACAACCAATCACTTAAGCAGCTTGTTTAAGTTTCAATCATATAACTCTAACTTTAATTTCTTCTTTCTCCTTTCATCTAACATTTTTGAACAGCACAAAGCCTTAGAGAAAACTCAAATTTCTCTCATGAAAATGCTAAGTTAAAGCTCCCAAATCAAATGAAAATAAGATAGGATAGATTGCTTAACTTTAATCTCTAGCTTACTTGAACTTTGGTACCTTGAATCTTCTTTGTCTTGGCTTGAGTTTTCATTTTGTAAGAGTTTCCCCAAGGGTTGTCATGCCATGGCTTGCTACATATTTGGTGGGGGTATTTATAAAAAATCTTATGAAAAATAAATGGCCAAGATTACTTTGTGCACTATTTGATCTAATAGCTCATATTTGATCTTGGATTAGCTTGCCCCAGAAGCCAATGAGATGACATCATCTATGACATCAGCAAAGGACACCTCAAACCCCATGTGACAAAATTACAAAGGGAAGAAGCATCTAAAAAAAATCTAGTCCAATCCGGTACCGATTCAGTTTGATTTCCTAAAAACATATTATTTTCTAAATCTAATTTTTTTGAGATTCCATATTATGCTTTATGACCTTAAATCCAGTGTCCAGATTGTTCCTACCATTAACACTCTTGTACTAGGTCAAAACTTAATTACATATCCCTTGGCAAATGACTAAAATGCCATTGGTTCACTATCTTGCACTATATTAACCTTAATGGTTTAATTGTCATTTTACACCTCTTTACTTCTTATCAGGGCATATACTGACTCTAACTAATCATCCCTATACTTGCTTGGATATTTTGACCTATCCAGAACAACCAAAATACCCTCCATCCATATCTGGTACAATTTGGGTACACAGGGGCATTTTCGTAATTTTACACTTTTCCATATTTGCTCTGGATTATGGCCCACTTAACTGTCCAACCTCCTCACTGGGCCTATGGGATTCCATTTTGGACCTTGATATGGGTCCATCACCTTTATAGCAAAAATCCCAAAAAACCTCTCCTGAAGGTATTTATCGGTATTTTATTACATCGTAAATTCCTCTAAAAAGTCTACAGGATTCCTTTTCTAACTCTTTCAATTTTATAAATTCTTATATTAATTATAGAAATTTACTATAGAGTTTTATCTGACTCTGTGGTTCAAAAAATATTATAATAATTTTTCCTAATTTTAGGAATTCATATCAATTAATCAGGCCTTAAATCAAAATTCTGTGTTGCGTTAAACTGATCAGAATAAGTTTTTCTACTTACTGGTAAAATTTAGGACTAATATGATTCTAGTCATTTTTGGGTCTTTTTTTACTCAACTTTCTCATAATTATATTTTTGCCCCTGAACTTTTGATAAATTACATTTAAGTCCCTTAACTTTTGGTAATTACACCTTTTAGCCCAACTTTTTTCTCTACCTTTAGTTTTAGCCTTAAGCCTTTTCTAAATTACACTTTGGGCCCTCAACTTTTCATAATTACACTTAATGGCCCAAAGTTTATTTCTATTTTTGTTTTTTACCATAGAGCTTTTGAACTTTTCATTTTAATCCTTCTCTTCCTTCAAGACTTATTTGACCTTTATTATTCCTTCTGGTCATCGTGTCAATCCTTTCCAAACCTCTTTCCTCTATCAGCATTATATAGATATGAAAAAGTTAGGATATGACATCGTATCCTTACTTTAATACCCTTATATGATCCATTAGTAGCCTTTGGAACCACTGTAGGATAAATTAAAGTTGGAAACAATAATCTTGAATTGTTGTAAATTCCTCTCAGTTACTGTTCACTTGTATGAACAGTGATTGTAATTTTATGATTTTGTGCTTCCAATGGTTTTAAAATAAAAAGTTGTGAGGGATAAAGTGGAGAAACAAGTATTGGAAGCATTAGAATCAAAATAAGAATTTTTAGAAGAATTGCGTATGTTATACAAATCTATCCAGAATAGTACATATGAGCTAAAATTCCATAATTTTAAGCTCATAAATGGATTCAAAAGGTAATATTATGTAGGGTAAAGTCAAGACATCAATTGATTCAAAGGCCAAGTCCATTAGTAAAGATTAGAGAAATTTATGTTAGTTAAAGTGAGTTCAATGTTCAAGAGAAGTTATATTGTAATGAATGGATGATAATGTGATGATAGGATTTGATTATGAACTCAAAAGAGGCAGCCACACATCAAGGGGAAGTAAGAAGCAAAAGGCTTCATGGTTGAAAAGTTCAGGAGCAAGTGCATGAGTAAGGAAGAAAGCATATATTTAAGGTAGTGAACTTACCCATTATTGTATGCTTGATGTATATGCTATGTGTTGATATGTTTATGATATGTGATGAGGATGTATGAATGATATATTCTCTGTCCTTTATGAGTTTATGTCACACATGATCGTGATAGGCATGGAGCATGATGGTATGCAAATGGAAGCTAAAGAAAGATAAAGGAAACATGTCATGCACTTGCATTCATCTTGTATGCATTGAATGGTACCGTTTGCTACTGAGATTTTCTTCAAAATCTCACCCTCCAATAACCAATCAATATAGGCCAATTATGATGGAAGACATGTGCATGAAGGAGAGCTACAATATGGGAGAAAGAAAATGAAGTAATGGATGTCCTAATAGATGTTATGAATTTCCATATATGTATGTTATGTAATATGCCATTATATATAAAGAAAATGTATGAAATAATTATGGCATAACCCCATGTTGTCTATGAATGCGTGAAAGGACAAAGAGATGTTTTATGCATGGTAGAATAATTATTGAAAGTTAAAGAAAGGAAACTAAAATAGTAAAAATGTAGGCCATGGAGCAGTTTTACTTGGACTCTAGTTTGACCTATAAAATGAATTAATTAATGTACAAAACTTTATGAGAAATTAGAACACATCCAAAACTTTAAATGCATAGGTAACACGCCTTATTTGGATGTGTATATTAATAAAAATGAATTTCCAAAGTTAAGAGACAGAGTCTGAAATTTCCATAATTTACCATATGAATAGTAAAAAGTAATGATTTAACTGTACCGATTAGCAAGGTAAATGTTTAGATTTATATTTTTTTTCTTAAAGAGCTATGAAAGAGCTAATGTCATATCCTAATTTTTTCCTATCTGTATATGACTAATAGAGAAAAGAGATTTGGAAAGGATTGTGACGATGATAAGAAGGAATGATGAAGGCTAGTTTAGTCTTGAAAAAGAGAGGGTCTAAAATGAAAGTTTAAAAGTTCTATGGTGCAAAATGTAAAGTAGAAATAAACTTTAGGCCATTAAGTATAATTATAAAAAGTTAAGGGATGAAACATCCTACTTTTACCACTTTAGAGTACGCATTCGGAAGTATATTTGATTGGCAGAAGCATTAATTTAGCCCAAAAATAAAAATTTTACAACTTATCGGGTACTGTTCACTTGGTAATTTCTACATTTATAGTTCAACTTTAAAAATTCATAACTAATTGTAGAAAAATTGTATGAAGGTGATCTAAATTTCTAATTGAAGATATTTCATAGATATTTAAGGTAAAAATATAAATATGAACATTTACATTTCCAATTGATATAGTTAAATCATTACTTTGTACTATTCATATGGCAAATTCTGAAAATTCCAGATTCTGTCTCTTAACTTTGGAAATTCATTTCTCTTGATATATACATCCAAATGAGGAGTATTACCTATGAATTTAAATATATGGATGTGTACTATATGTTCATAAAATTTTGTAGATTAACTCCTTCATTTACTAGGTAAAACTGAAGCCATAACAAAACTGCTTTAGGATCTATGATTTTACTATTTCAGTTTCCTTTCTTTTACTTTCAATAATTGTTCTAGCATGCATAAACCATCTCTTTTGCCTTTCATGCATTCATATACATTATGGGGTTATTTCATAATTATTTCATACAATTTCACCACATAAATAGATACCTTACATGGCATTTACATACATGGATAATTCATAGCCTATGCTAAGATCCCAATTACTTCAATTCCTTTCTTCCATTCTTTAGCTCTTCTCCATGCATACATTTTCCTTCATGCTTGACCTAAATTGGTTGGTTATGGGATGGTGATATTCTAGGGAATCTCAGTAGCAAACATTACCACTTAAATATGCAAGATGGATGCTAATGCATGATATGTAATTTCATTAATATTTCTTTGATTAGTGACATGCTATCATGCTATATACTTTTGCATAAAAGTGCATGGCCATAGAAAACATGTTATTCACAATACATTCAACATCATTTATTATGTCACAACATCATTCAAATATCATATACATGTCAACACATAAGCATACCACATTAAACACATAAAGATGTAAGTCCACTACCTTGCGCTTAAGCTTTTCTCCTGATCTTTTGCACTTACTCCCTAGCTTTCTCACCATGAAGTCTTTCGGTCAATCACTTCCTAACATCTTCTTGGATGTTTCAAGGTCCTAAACACATTCATATTCATCACATAATTCATTAGGACCAAGAACTCCAACAATTTTCAAGACTATCCTTGATAAATTCTTAACTCTTTACTAACATAACTTTCTCTAGTCTTCTTCACTAATCAACTTGGCCTTTGAACCAATTGATGTCTTGACTTTACCCTACGCAATTTTATCTTTTGAATCCATTTATGAGCTTAGAATCATGAAATACTAGCTCCTATGTACTGTTCTATACATAATTACATAACACCCTTTTTTCTTTGAAAAATTATCATTTTAATTCTAATGCTTCCCATACTTGTTTCTCCACTTTATCCCACACAACTTTTCACTTTAAAACCATTGGAAGTATCAAAATCATAAAATTATAATCACTGTTCATGCGAGTGAATAGTAATAGAGAAGAATCTCAAAAATCATAACTTGGAATTCCAATATTTTTAAGGTTCAAAACCTATCCAATCCTACACAAAATCATCATATAAATTCAATGGAAGCCTTAAATCATTGAAATTCCATTTCTTTCCATCATGAGTAGTGCAAACCAAAATTGTTCAACTATGGCAAAGTGAAGAATATCAACTTGATTCAACAACCAATCACTTAACTAGCTTGTTTAAGCTTCAATCATATAAATCTAACTTTAATTTCTTCTTTCTCCTTTCATCTAAGGTTTTTGGACAGCACAATACCTTAGAGAGAACTCAACTTTCCTACATGAAAACCCTAAGTTCAAGCTCCCAAATCAAATGAAAATAAGCTAGGATAGATTGCTTACTTTTAATCTCTAGCTTTGCTTGAACTTTGGTACCTTGAATCTTCTTTGTCATGGCTTGAGTTTTCATTTTGCAAGATTTTCCCCAAGGGTTCATGCTGAATCAGATTTGAGGGGGTATTTATAGAAAAATCTTAGGGAAAATCAATGGCCAAGATTAGTTTGTGCACTATTTGATCTAATGGCTCACATTTAATCTTAGATTTAACTTTTTCAAAAAAGAGAATTATGACATTATCCATGACATCACGAAGAGACAACTCATAGGGCTAGGTTGTAAAATTCTAATGGGGGAAGCTTCTGGAAAAATTCTAGTCCAATCTAATACTGTCTCAGTCCGATTCTTAAAAAACCAAACTGTTTTATAAATCTAATTATTTAGAGATTTTATAATATATTCTCTGACCTTAAATCCAGTATCTAGATTCTTCCTACCATTGACACTCTTGTACTAGGTCAGTACTTAATTATAGATCCCTTGGTAAATGATAGAAATGCCCTTGGTCTACTATCTTGCACTATATTAACCCTAAGGGCATAATTGTCATTTTACACTCCCTTATACTGCATCAGGGTGTATACTGGCTCTAACTAATCATCTTTATACTAGCTTGCACATTTTTGGCCTATCCAAAATGACCAAAATGCTCTCCATCCATCACTAGTACTGCTTGGCTACATAGGGGCATTTTTGTAATTTCACACTTTTCATGGGTTGCTCTAGACTCTGGCCCAAGAAATATCTTCTGACCCTATTTGTGGGGTATTTTATTTCACTATAAAATCCTGTAAGAATTCTACAGGATTCCTTTTCTGACTCTATCAATTTTATAAATTCTTATATTAAATATGGGAATTTACTGTTAAGTTTCATTTGATTTTGAAGACTGAAAAATACTGTAATAATTCTTCCTGACTTCAGAAATTTATATCAATTAAGTGGGACCTTAAATCAAAATTTTGTGTTACGATAAATTGATCAGAATAATTTTCTCTACTTACTGGTAAAATTTGGGACAATATGATACTGGGTATTTTTGGGCCTTTTCCAGTTCAACTTTCTCATAATTACATTTTTGTCCCTGAACTTTTGCTTAATTACGTTTAGGTTCCTAAACTTTTGATAATTACCACTTTTGGCCTAACTTTTATTTCTACTCACATTTTTAGCCTTCAACATTTTCTAATTTTTATTTTAATCACTCTTTTCCTTCAAGACTCATTTAACCTTTATTATTTGTTCTGATCATCATCATAATCATTTCCAAATCTCTTTCCACTATCAATATTATACAGATAGAAAAAAATTAGGATATGACAAGGGACTAAAGTGTACTTTTGAAAAGTTCAAGGGCAAAATGATAATTATTAAAAGTTAAGCCATAAAAGGCCCAAAACTTGCTGAAAATCATGCCCTAGGGGCCAATCATTGTCTTATAAACATTATTGATTTATAAATTTATTAATTGTGTTATCATATTATTTGCATGTTTACTATGATGATCATCCTTGGATAATTCATGATTTTATCCTAAATGTCCCTGGTCAGTCATCTGTGGGGGAGCAGAGATGAAATAAAACCAGTATGACTTTGAAGATGTATAGAGATATAAATCAAAGTCATAGGCACATGTAAGAGTACAAGGTGTTGGACCGACCCGCTATAAGAGAGCTGCATGCTTTACATCATACGTTTTTCTCATATATAAACCATGTCACTATGCCCTTTAACCTGAGATCATCATGGATTCCTACATGACAAACGCTCAGCTTTGACCTAGTCAAAAGTCACTTTTGATCGAGTGATCATAAAGACTATGTTTGGGTTTAGTGTTTTTTCATGCGGAGGAATGTGAATGGTCAAGATGGAATTTGTCACTCACATTCGTAGAGAGATATTACTAGGCCCCTCGATGAGTGAGTCTGAGAAATGTATGGCTATACTGTAATGGAAAGGTAGTTCCATTTCTATAATTAAACTACTCAGGGATCGAGAAAGTAACAGTCAGGAATAGGAGGATGACATTATCCATGCCTCATCCATGACCAAAATATCGCGTGATAGAAGGGACATGATATGGTTGTATAAAAGGTTATATCGTTTAATAATCCTTATATGATTTGGGTAGTCATTATGTCTTGCTAGAGACCGCTTGCGACTTGTGGGCCAGTATAGCAAATGGCCTATTGCTAACTTCATATGGGCCTACAAAGTCGCACACAAAATAGCCCAACACGAGCTATGATATCTAGATTCACTGAATCTAAGACATGTCCAGATTCAATGAATGATCCAGGGTGGATGTATATATTTATTTATATTTATATTCGTATATATACATTATATATAAGAGATATATGAGATTTAATTTATAATGATAAATTAAATCTCTATCACATTTGAATTTGAAATTCAAATTGATAGGATATCTCATATAAGAGATATCTATGAGATTTAATTTATAAGGATAAATTAAATCTCTATCACGTTTGAATTTGAAAATCAAATTGATAGGATATCTCATATAAGAGATATTTATAAGATTTAATTTATAAGGATAAATTAAATCTCTATCACGTTTGAATTTGGAATTCAAATTGATAGGATATCTCATATAAGAAATATTTATAAGATTTAATTTATAAGGATAAATTAAATCTCTATCACGTTTGAATTTAAAATTTAAATTGATATGATATCTCAAATTTGATTTATGAGAATAAATCAAATATAGTTCAGTCTTATCTTTATTTTAAGTTAAATAAATAGGTGAACTAAATCTGTGGGACAGATTTAATATAAATATTATTTATTTAATTAGTTTCTTATCAAATTATACAATATATGATATTGTATTAATTTCAGAATTAATATAAAATTAATTCTAAAATCCAATTCGGTAGAGAAAAACTCATAGCATCCTATATATCTGATTTTAGGAGCTATGTTTTAAAAGAGATAGAACACAGAAAGGCTGAAGGGGAGCGACAAAAGGTTTGCAGATAAGAAACTACCGAAATAGAGACGAACAGGATGAATTCTTGAGAAAGCCCTGGAGGGACAGGAGAAGCTAGCACATCGTTCGTGGTTGAAACGTTGTTCGTGTAGATACCAGTAGAAGAAGCTGACCTGAGTTGTCAGCTTCTTAAAATCGGAAAGGGAGCACGAGCCACGGAGAGAAGCTGTGAACGTCGTGACCAGAAGCTGTGGAAGTCGCTGAGGAACACTAAGGGTAATGCTTCTTCCCACTTGACTTAATCACATACGGTAGATCCTAGTAAGGAACGGAAAATTTTTTAAGTTAATTTCCGCTGCGTGTCTTCAATTTCCTTACAAAACTACCCAAAATCATAGTAGTCCTAAATTTTTGTTCGAATTACTGTGATGCATTACAAAATTTTAATTTGAGGTCCCAAAAAATTGATATGAATTTCTAAAGAAAGAAAAATTAATATAGTATACTCTTGACCTTAGACTCAGATAAAATTTAGTGGTAAATTATTATAATTAATATAAGAATTTATGAAATTAATAGAGATCAAAATGGAGTTTTGTAGAATTTATTATATAATTTATACTAGATTAAAATATCCGATAAATATATTTCGTGAGAATTTCTCTAGAGTTGAGCTCATGAAGGAAGTGAACCATGTAGATGGCCCAATAATATTTCTAGAAAAGTATGTGGGCTAGGGCTAATAAAAATATGAAAAAATATTAAATTATGAAAATGCCACTGAATATACCACTGTATTATGTCATTAAGGTAGAGATAGACGAAAGACATTTTGGTCATTTGACTAAGGTTAGAAGGTCAAGGAGAGTTTTGAGAATAGTTGACTAAGGTCAGGGAATACTTTGATGAGGAGTGAAAAGATGATACTGGCTTTGAGATATTAAAGTGAGATAGGATATCGATAAAGAGTTTTGAGAAAATATAGGGAATTTTTATCAGGACTTTTGGGTCTCAAAAAATTATGAGACTTTACAAGGAATTCATTTTATATTAGAACCATTAAAAGATGTGTCTAGGATTTATTTCAAAATTTCATTTGATTAGGAAGTCTAGAAGGTCATCTAAAAGTCTCTAAACTTTAAAAATTAATATTAATTATTTGGGGCCTCAAATCAAAATTATGAAAAAATATACCTAGCCTGATTGCCATTCTCTATTTACTTGTAAAATTTGGGACTGAAGTATTTTTGGGCAATTTTGTGCTTTTTTAGCTCAACTTTCTCATTATTACGTTTTTGCCTCTTGAATTTGACAAATTACACTTTAGTCCTTAAATTGGTCAAATTCTATTTTGGTCCCTTACTTCATATTTTGAAATGTCATTTTGGTCCCTTTCTAGATATTTTGAAATTATAATTTAACTTCTTAAATCTCAAAAATCTATTTTGGTCCCTTGAATTCTTTATATTAAACTTTCATAAAAATGACGTTTACGTCCCTAAACATTATAATTTTATACTTTTCATATTTTTCTTCAACTTTAAAAACTCATTTAACCATTATTATTTCTTCTGCTCATTGTCACAGTCATTTCCTTATCTCTTTCATTTATCAGTCTTCTATAGATAGGAAAACATTAGTCATCTATAGATAGAGAAAAATCAGGATGTGACATTTATTCCCCCTTAAATAAATTTTATCCTTGAAATTTATTTAATACCTTAGTTAAACTCCTCTAGATATATCTCTCTTATATCCTTTTTGTTTCATTACTAAGGTTCAGGGGTATTTTTAGGAAATTACATCTCTTGTCTTAGCATATGGCTGAATTTTCTTAGTATCCGAAGAGCTTTACATCCTTCTCATGTTAACATACTTTTTTTCTGGTTCAACTCAATTAGAGTCAAATTTGCTTCTTTCTATTTTCTTCTCATATGTCACTCATTCATCTATTTATGGACGACTCACCATACTTGTAGCACCTTACTTTCTTACATTTTAGGGACCAAACAGTAGTATCTGGAACTACTTATATCATTAATGAAGTCAAATTACATAATCTAGAATTTTTGACCATGAGTTACTATTTATTTGGTAAAATTCTAGACAAGTGATTCCACTTCAAAAATTCATAACTAATTCTAGAAAAATTGAAATGAAGTAGTTAAAGATGCTATATGAAGCTAACATAAGCCTCTCTGAAGGAAAAAATGAATTTGACCAAACTCTAGACCAATTAATACAGTATTGGCAAGGAAAATTACTATTCATTTGGTGAGTTTCACAGTTTCTAGATTTGGTTCCCTAACTTTGAAAAATTTGTTCTCTTTGTAAAAATATCAGAATAAGGAGTTCTTGGTACCAAATCAAAGTTCAACATGTCTATTATCATATTGTAAAGTATCATACGTTTATTCAAAGGTTAACTATTTTTCCTAATTCTCAACAAAACATAACCAGAATTGAAATAAGTACTTAATACACACATTACATATTTTCATAAAAAGTCTCATATACAACAAAGTATCTATATATGCATCATAAATTCTTCATTCTCCTTCCTTGATTCCATAAGATGGTCCTGCTGTGATATTTGTATAATGGAAGGGGTGAGATTTCAAGAAAAATCTCAGTAGCAAACGGAAACTAAACAGTGTATACAACTCAATGCTTGATGTTAATATGTGTGTACTTAATGATCATGCTTGCATAATGATATCTTTACATGCTTCCATGTTCCTTAAATTATAACATATAGACATAGCATAAAAAGAAATAGAGCATTATTCAATCATACATGCTTCAAATAATCAAATTAAACATTCAACACATAAAACATCTAAGCAAGTAAAGCATACAAGTTAGGTAAGTTTACTACCTTGGAATAGCTCTCCTTTAATCTTTTCTTTCTTGGTATTTTGGTCTCCTCTTTCAAAAATGTCAAAGCCTAATCATAGTATAGTAATACACTTTTTACAATCCATACCAATTAAGCTTTGAACTTAATAATTTAGTTTAATTTTTGAAAACTGATAAACTCCTAACTTTCTTTATTTCTGGTTAATTGCCTTATCCTTTGAATTAATTTGTGCCTTGACTATATCTCATACAATTTTTCCAAAAGAATCCAAATATGGATTTAGAATTGCAAAATTCCAATGTTTCCTTTAGGTATGGATAGAACAGAAACATCACCTACAATTTTGTTAAAATTCCTCTTTTCAATTCCAATGCTTCTAAGACTTTGATCTTAGTTAATCCTACACAATTTTGTATTTTAAACCCATTGGAAACATCAAAATCATAAAATTGAAATCACTATTCATATGCATGAACAGTAACATAGAAAGTTTCAAATTCTCTCTTTCTCAACTTCAATGTTTCCAAGGTTCTAATCTTATTCAATCCTACACAAAATCATCATATGAATTCAATGGAAGTATTAGATTATTGAAATTGAATATTCTTCCTTCAGTTCTATCCTAGGCCCAAAGGTTACATAAATTGGGATTTCAAGAATTATACAATTAATTCAAGCAATAACCAACAATCCAAGCTTGTCTATCTAGATTAGTATTTCATAGTGCTATCTTAGTTCTCTTCTTTCTTGATTTCTGTCCATATTTGGACAGCATGGAGAACTATGGAAAAATATGTTTTCCAACCACTAAAACCTAGGTTTCAATCTTCCAAAACATATACATAAGAACTAGGAAGATTGCTTACTTTAAACCTGGATTGCTTTGAACCAAAGTGCCTTATCTTTTCTTTATGCTTGGTTAAGTTTTAAATCCTCAAGAGTTTCCCTTCTTGTATTTGCGCCATATGAAGGAATAGAGGGAGCTATTTATAGATAATTTTTAGGTTTCTTAGGACTAATCCACCCTTGGAAGTGCTAATTATTACAATGGCTTAATTCTTCTTCTCATTAGTCAATTTTATGATTAATTACACTTAATCATCATTAACTTAATTCTTATATTATTTTAATATAAATCATCACATGGGATAATGCTTCTTCCTCCACATTGGCACCATTTGGAAGGCTTGTGGGTCCCACAAGACACTTCACATGCTACCTTGCACCTTCTTGAATTATCTTGTAATCTTTTATTTTTTTTAAAAAAAATATCTAAATCTGACTTGAGCCCCAAGATTTACTCTTGGGCCTATTGGGCATGTATGGGATGCCATCCTTGGGCCTTCCTAGGGTCCAATAGCAAATTGGCACAAATTCTAAGGCACATCCTATACCGATATCCTTAAATTTTCCTAATTTTTGGAATAAATTCTATAATTTTTTTTAAGGTTACAACATTTTTAGAAATTTATTATAATATAAAATGAATTTCTTGCAATGTCTCATAATTTTTTGAGACCCAGAAATCTTGATAAAAATTCCCGATTTCACCATAAATTTTATAATTAATTCTACATGACTCTTTTTTCACTTCTGTTAGTTTCATAAATTCTTATAGTATTTATAATAATTTACTACCAAGTTTTATCTAATTCTAAGGTCTAAAAGATACTGTAATAATTTCTCAGACTTTTAAAACTCATCATTTATTGGGACATTAAATCAAAATTTTCTTGTTGCATTAAATTGAACAAAATATTTTTCTCTATTTTATGATAAAAGTTAGGAATAAAATGTTTTTGGGCAGTTTTGGGCCTTTTCTGGCTCACTTTTCTCATAATTACTATTTTTCGCATGAACTTTTGAAAATTATACTTTAGGCCCTCAAATTTTTATAATTACACTTAATGACCCATAGCTTATGTCTACTTCCATTTTGCGCCATGGAATTTTTAGAGTTTTCACTTTAGTTCCTTTCTTTTTCAAAATTACCATTATGACATTGAAACTTTCATTAATTGCAATTTAGTCTTATACTTTCAATAAATTGCAATTTAGCCCCATTTTCTTTATAACTTTATACCTTTTCTCTTTATTTTGCTTAAAATGTATCTTAATCATTATATTTTCTTCTAATTACCATTAAAATTACTTCATAATCTCTTTCCTCTATCATCCTTATATAGATAGAGAAAATTTGGGATGTTACAATACTGGTCATGTGAGTAGTGTTCATTTCTTTCATAGATAACCCTTCATAAATTTAATGAAATTATGGGATTTCTCATACTTCTTATCTTCTTACATTTCTCAATACAAGTTTTTCATTGTGTATCTTTTTGCGTATTTTTAGACACCATTGACCTACATTTTCTTTTACTTGCAACTTTGCCATCTGCTAAGGAGAATACTGCTCTTTTGCCTTTATTTCTTCTGAAACAAAGTTATAATATGAATATTTCCTTTATATCTTCTCTTTGGACCTAACATAAGGGGCTCTACTATTAATTTTAATAATTTTTTTCTAACTTTTCTTAGCTCTTTTTATCATCTTACATAACTTTGTGAATCTATACCAAATATGTGTGACTTCTGCACTATTTTTTATCACTCTAGGGGTCACCCATCATTGGCTACTCTGGTATGAGCACACTTAACTGAAAAGTACTGATAAAAATTTGAAGCACTGGTGCTAACAGGTGAAAATCATACTTTTAACCTCTTTGAGTACGTATTCGGAAGCGTATTTTAACTAGTGAAAGCATTACTTTAGCCCAAAAATTAAAATTTTTAAATTTGACTTTTTGGTACTATTTATTTGGGATTTCTAGATTGACAGTCAAACTTTAAAAATTCATAACTATTTATAGAAAAAAATCATATGGAAGTGTTCCAAATCTTTACTTGAAGGTCTTTTATAGCTCTTTAAGAGAAAAATATAAATATAGACATTTTCCTTGCCAATCAATACAGTTAAATCGTTACTTTTTACACTTATATGACAAATTCTAGACATTTCATATTCTATCTCTTAACTTTTAAAAATTTATTTATCTTGATATACACATCCAAATGAGGTATATTAACTATGCAATTAAATATCTTGATGTGTAATACATGCTCATAAAAGTTTGTGAATTAATTCTTTCATTTGATAGGATAAACTGAAGCCACAACAAAACTGCTTTAGGACTTATTTTACCATTTCAATTTCCTTTCCTTAATTCTCAATAATTGTTCCAGCATGCATAATGTAACATCCTAATTTTATTATGTCTTAGGGACCAAATAGTAGCATCTGAAACCACTTTTAAGGTCATTGAAGTCAAATTATATAATCTGAAATTTTACTCTAACGAGTACTATTCACTATACAAATTTCAGAGAAGTGACTTGACTTCAAAAAATCATAACTAATTCTAGAAAAGTCAAAATGAAGTGGTTCAAATTGCTACACGAAGCTAACTAAATAATCTCTCAGGAAAAAATAACTTGTTGACTATGCCTTAACTCAATCAATGTCAGTCAATGTCTAAAGTTTACTATTCATTCTATATTTTCCCCTGATTTCAGCATTTTGGTCCCAACTTTACATAACATTTGTACTATCCAATCCCTAGCTTCTCTCCATGCTTCTTCAATCCTCTTCTAACATACCTGGGGGATTGGGATTACATGGAAGGGGATGAGATTTTTGGGGAAATCTCAATAGCAAATGGTACTAAACAATGCATGCATTAATGTAAATATTGGTGCTTGCTTGTGAAAGTGTTAACATTATGTAATGTGCCTGCTTCCATGTTACATATGAAATACAATTGGCCAAAGTAATCATAGAACCAGAGCTTCAAACATAAGCACATATGCAACACCATTTCAACAAAGTCATAGCACAATCAAGCATAACATTCAATGCAAACAATTTTAGGATAAGTTTACTACTTGACATGTAGCCTTTTCTTCTAGCTCTTAGCCTTGTCTCTAAGGTTCCTTCTTTTCATAGGTCAGAGCCTTATTCTTAAGCTCCTTGGATTGCTCCTAACTCCACCAGAACTCCTCCTTTCTTTCTCTTCCTTCCTTTCTTTCTCTCTTTCTCTTTTCTCTCTTCTTTCTCTTCTTTTTGCCATGCTTGGTTATGAATGGAATGGAAGGAGGGGTGGGTTATTTATAGTTGAGAGGAGGTGGAATGGATGGTCCAGATTGAATCGTGATGAATGGCTTAGATTGCTTAGCTTCCTCAAGAAGCTTCGCTTGCATCATCACGATGACATCACCCTCCTCAATGACTCACCAAAATGACATCATCAATATGACACCTCATATGCAAGGTGGCACAATGGTGGGGCCCTTGGAATACCTCACCAGCTGACTCAGCCTTTCCAGAGAATTCCAGAGTCATTTCCCGGAATGAACGGCTGAGATTGTGCCACGTGTCCTTTAGCTTTTTCTCCTTTTCCTGGAATCATGCCATGTGTCCTTAGCTTTTCTTCTTTTCCTAGAATCATGTCATGTGGCACCTTGTGGGTCCTATGAGGACACCTTTCATGCCACCTCATGGTCTAAAGCTTTATCTAATCACTTTTCCCAGTTATATCCTTAACCGGATAACTTTACTTTATGAAAAAGTACTAAAATATTATTTTAACATCACTTAAACCCCCAAAATCATTGGGCCACGTTTTTGGACCCTTGGATTGCCATCTTGGGTTTTTAACTAAGCCCAAACACTCTGGTGGCTCAATTCCCAAGAAACACCCTTAGTAAATTACCAAAATGCCCCTAGGGACTTTCACTATTTACGATTTAGTCCCTGAACTATCATTATTTGCAGTTTAGTCCTTAAACATCATTTGTATACTTCTGAAACTTCTGCTCAATAGGGCTTAGTAGCATACCTTTTTCAGATTACATATTAGGCTTCTAGGCCTAAAAATTGGGATATGACATTTCTCCTCCCCTTAAAATAAATTTTGTCCTCAAAATTTTAGGGTTAAATCTCTATTCATACTTTGATGAAGAGTTTCTCTGAGGAGAATGCCCCTTTCTTTTCATAATACTTCTTTAACTTTTCTAGCTCTTCTTAACTTTTCTAACTATCTTACATAACTTCGTGTATCTATGCCAAACTTTTGTGGCATTTACACCCTTTTTCATTAATTCCCAGGGGTCACCCATCATTGGGCTACTCTTACCTGAGTAACTTTCAGCTAAACGTTCTACTGGGTTAGGGCTAGGCTGCTTTTCTTATAGCTTTATGATATAGTATATTCTTTCTTATAGAACTGTGTTCTATCTTTACTCTATCTTATACCCTCTTCTCTGGGTCTCGCTAGCCTTTTAATTTCTATATCCTTATCTGAAGGATATGTCTACTCATACTTTTCTATTTTCAAAACATATGGGGTTCTCTTCTCTTTTCCTTAGGCATACTTCTACAATACTTTTGAATATCAGTACTCAGACTTGAACTTGGATTCCATCTTCATTTAAGGAAAACTAAGTTCAGTCTGTACATAGAGGAGACTCGTATGATTGTTCTTTTCTTGTGCTAAGTAGGAGCATATACTTTAACATGCATAATGCCTGGCCAATATGTTGTAGGACTACATACCTACTCATTAATGCATAACTCTAAATTCAGAGCTCAAGCATTCCTTAACGTAATACGCATAGAGCTTACACTACTCTCACTAAGAGCTTTAGCATATTTTCTCAAACATAACATAGAGCCTAGCATTTCATGTAAGGAGTAAAAGCTCTCACTTGCTATTTCATATGTAACATAACGTTCAAATATTTTATCCCTACTAAAATGGAGCCTCTCTATCTGTCTATAGAGTTAGCTATAAAATCATCTTATTCATAAAATTAGAGGGAAAGGACTTGTACAAGTTTATTATTTCTTACATGCTTAATACCTTATTAAGCTCTATCCCTAAATTTTGTTCTTGGCCAATCACACTTTTATTGCAAAACTCAACCTCGCTTGCCTTACCTCAGTTGTATTCTTTTTGTTCTTAATGGAAGACATATTCTTCTTTCAAAGCAACATCAACTTATCTCTCACCATACTAGTTTCATGTAACTATCTATCTCATTCTCTATCTCTTATCATCTCTTTATATTAATTCATGAGAAATTATTGAAGCTATTTATCTTTAGCTTACTATCTTTAACATCCTGTTCATCAATTCATGAATATGAGATGCTATTCTTTCAGTCCATCTTACCCTAACTAGACTATATTCATTCATTTAGTTTGGTTTCCACTTTTCCCTATTGTTAGTACAGGGTACAGACTCAACCCTTACCTACCCTATCTAACTCTCAAGAATTACTTTTTCTTAGATAGGGGAGTCTCTTAATCTTTGGCTACCTTTCCCTTAATCACTACTAGTCATATTTAGTTTCATTCCATCATAACATCTTACTTCACTTGTAAGCCTTCTGTGTCGATAGCCTGTAGGACTTATTTGTCATTGGCCTCACTGTAATCCACAACTAAGTCAACTGTTTCCTTTAAACTAACTAAGGCAAGGTCTGGTTCACATCTCTATGCCATTCATACTTTTAATTTTTTCCCATCTTCAAGGATCACTATCAGGCGGGAAGCTATCTCTTACTTCCATTAATCTCAACTTTCCTTTAAACTTAACTAAATGAGGTTTAAACTTTGTCATGTCCTAACTTTTCCTTATCTGTATAATGCTGATAGAGGAAAGAGGTTTGAAAAGGATTGCGACGATGATAAGAAGGAATAATAAAGGTCAAATGAGTCTTAATAATAAAGGTCAAATGAGTCTTGAAGGAAGAGAGGGACTAAAATGAAAAGTTCAAAACTTCTATGGTGAAAAATGAAAGTAGAAATAAACTTTAAGCCATTAAGTATAATTATTAAAAGTTGAGGGCCTAAAGTGTAATTTTAAAAAGTTCAAGGACCTAAATGAAATTTAGAAAAGGTTTAAGGCCAAAACTAAAGGTAGAGACAAAAGTTGGTCTAAAAGGTATAATTACCAAAAATTAAGGGACTTAAATGTAATTTATCAAAAGTTCAAGGGCAAAAATGTAATTATGAGAAAGTTGAGCCAGAAAAGGTCCAAAAATACCCAGACTCAGATTAGTCCCAAATTTTACCAGTAGTAGAGAAAATTATTCTGATCAGCTTAATGCAACATAGAATTTTGATTTGAAGTCCTGATTAATTGATATGAATTCTTGAAGTTAGGAAAAATTATTATAATATTTTGTTAACCTCATAATCATATGAAACTCTACAGTAAATTCCTATAATTAATATGAGAATTTAAAAAAATTAACAGAGTCAGAAAAGGAATCCTGTAGAATTTTTAAGGAAATTTACGGTGTAATAAAATACCCGATAAATACCTTTGGGAGAGGTTTATCAGAATTTGTGTCATAAAGGTGATGAACCTATATCAAGGCCCAAAATGGCATCTCAAAATACCTAATAAGGTGGTTGGACAATTAAGTGGGCTAGAGTCCAGAGCAAAACAGGAAAAGTATGAAATTATGAAAATGCCCCTTTGTAGCCAAATTATGCCAGAGATGGATGGAGGGCATTTTGGTCATTCTAGACAGGTCAAAAATGTCCAAGAAAGTACAAGGGTGATTAGTTAGAGCTAGTATATACTCTGATGTAGTATAAAGAGGTGTGAAATAACAATTATGCCCTTAGGGTTATTATAGTGCTAGATAGTGAACCAAGGCATTTCAATCATTTGTCAAGGGATCTGTAATCATGTTTTGACCAAGTACAATAGTCCAATGGTAGGAAGAATCTGGATGCTGGATTTAAAGGTCAGAAAGCATAATATGGAATATTAGAAAAATTAGATTCAGAAAATAGTCTGGTTATTGAGTAATCTAATTGAGCTGGTACTGGATTGGACAGGAGTTTTTCCAGAAGCTTCTTGCCCTTAGAATTTTTCCATCTAGACCTATGAAGTGTCTCCTGCTGATGTCATGGATGATGCCATAAGTCTCTTTTTGAAAAAGTTAAATCCAAGATTAAATATGAGCCATTATATCAAATAGTGCCAAACTAATCTTGGCTATTGATTTTCCATGAGATTTTTCTATAACTACCCCCATAAATCTAAAGAAAACCATGAGCACAAGAACCTTTGGGGAAACTCTTGCAAAATGAAAACTCAAGCCAAGACAAAGAAGATTCAAGGTACCAAAGTTCAAGCAAGCTAGAGATTAAAGGTAAGCAATCTATCCTAGCTTATTTTCCTTTAATTTGGGAGCTTGAACTTAGGGTTTTCATGGAGGAAAGTTGAGTTTTCTCTATGGTGTTATGCTGTCAAAAAATCTTAGATGAAAAGGAAAAGAAGAAATTAAAGTTAGAGATATATGATTGAAGCTTAAACAGGCTAGTTAAGTGATTGGTGGTTGAATCAAGTTGATCTTCTTGACTTTGCCATAGTTGAACCAGTTTGGTTTGCACTGTTCATGATGGAAGGAAATGGAATTTTTATGATTTAATGCTTCTGTTGAATTTATATGATGATTTTGTGTTGGATTGGAAAGGTTTTGAACCTTGGAAGCATTGAAATTCCAAGATTGTAGTTTTTAAAATTCTTCTTTATACTGTTCACTCACATAAACAGTGATTGGAATTTCATGATTTTGATGCTTCCAGTGGTTTTAAAATAAAAAGTTGTGTGGGGTAAAGTGGAGAAATAAGTATGGGAAGCATTAGAATCAAAATGAGATTTTTTGAAGGAATTGTGTGCATATTTCGGTTCTGTACAGCAAGCCATGAAGGAGCTAGAATTTCATGATTCTAAACTCATAAATAGATTTAAAATATGAAATTGTATAGGATAAAATTAATACATCAATTGATTCAAAGGCCAAGTCCATTAGTTAAGATTAAGGAAAGTTAATGAGCTTAATGTTCAAGAGGAAGTTATGTTAGTTATAGTGAGTTTAATGCTCAAGGAAGTTAGATTGTGATGGATGAATGATTATGTGATATTATGGATTGATGGATATGATCCAACAGAGGCAGCCACATATCCAAAAGAAGTGAGAAGAAAGAGGCAAGGTTAAGGTGAAAGAGAGGCAAGTATATGAGGTAGTAAACTTATCCTAAACTTGTATGCATTGAATGTTATGCTTGATTGTGCTATGGCTTTGTTGAATTGTGTTGCATATGTGCTTATGTATGAAGCTCTATTTCTATGATTATTTTGGCCAATTATATTTCATATGTTACATGGAAGCATGCAAATTACACAATGTTAACACTTTCACAAACAAGCACACGCATTTACATTAATGCATGCATTTTTTAGTACTATTTGCTACTAAGATTTCCCCAAAAATCTCACCCCTTTCATGCAATCCCAATCTTAGTAGGTTTATGAATGATGAAAGAGGATGAGGAAGCATGAAGATAAGCTAGGGATTGGATAGTATAAATGTTATGTGAAGAATTATTATGTGTAATGTTGCTATATGACCAATATAAATAGTGATGGTCATGATGTGATGAAAAATAATAAATGATGGAATTTTACCGACATTTATTTAACATGTCAATCTTCGTTTTGACACCAAGAATGCCTTATTCTGTTGTCTGTACAAAGAGAACTAATTTTTCAAAGTAAGGGACTAAAATATGTTTTCAGAATTTTTGACTAGATGAACAATAATCTTTGGTGAATAAACTGTATTAATTGGCTAGGCATTTGCTTTTTGAACCACTTGATTTTGATTTTTCTAAATTAATTATGATTTTTCAGTTCATCGCTTAGTTTAGAATACTATATAAACAATAAACCAAGAAAGAGTAAAATTCTAGATTTGGCTAATGGACTTCCAAGGTATTTTAAGTGATTCTAAATGCTACTGAATAGTCCCTAAGAGATATGAAAGTAAGGATGTTTCACCTTTAAGCCTGATATAAGCCCTATTCCTCCGATAAGAGGACAAATTATGGCTGAAGAAGCTAAGTATTGGTACTAGATTATAGGTAGACTAAATATTAGTCCTCCTCCATTAGAGTTTGAGGATAGATTTGCTATGAGTAATATACAATAGTCCCTTAATCTAGAGATCCAGTCAGAGTTGGTGATTGTCCTTGTCCATTCTTAAAGTCCAGGAATATGTGACTTTATAGAGAGTGATCAGTGTGATATTCCTGGTCCTCGTTAACCCTATCCTTCTTTGCTAAAGATAGATAATGTTGACTATAGTAGTCTCAAGAAAGCTGTGGAGACTGAATTACTCAGTCTAGGATAATGGATGAACATAAGTATATATCAAGAGGAGTCCGTTTATCTACAATTCCTCAATACCGTAGTAGGGAGGATAGACAGATATATAAGAGAGGGCATTAATCTGAATCAAGTTTATACTCTAAAAGACTGGCATGAAATGGTAGTAAGTCAGATACTGCCATAGACCCCTACCTAGTAACTAGAGCTGCATGAGTTTTTGGAGAAATGATCTGCCAGCTAATATATAGGGGTGACACTTATGTATGCAGAAGTATGTGCAGTTTATAATTCCCTATAAAAGAATGTAAAAAGAGATGGGGGTAATGTAAACATGTAAACATTGTAAAGTAAAGTAATTGCTCAGTTGTATGATAGTTACGTTATACCCCGAATATGAAATTGATATGTATGTGATGTATGTGCAAATGTATGGTGATCTGAAATATGAGTTTTGAGGAGGTATAATGAAATGATAGTTGGTTCAACATCTATATGAATATGTTCCTAATTTAATATGATTATGATATATAGATATGAATGTGTTTCAATTGACTCAAATCTATCAAAGTCAAGAACATTAGAAGTGAATGTTTAGAAAAAGTTGTGCTCAGGTCGTGATGTGATGTAGTTTAGGTTACGACAAGAAGTTTTAGAGAAATTAAGTCACGATGAGTTAAGCCATGGGTCATGACAAATATTTACAAAGGCATTTTGGTCGTGGCGAGTAAAGATCATTGGTTGCGAGTAAAGACCATTGGTTGCGATGTAAAGTTCTAGAGCTATCAGGTCACGACAGAACATGACCTATGGTCACGACTGAAGAACACCGAGCTGTCAGGTCATGAGGAGTAGGTAGAGATGGCTACGACTAAAGTTTACAGAGAATATGAGTCGTGACTAGCTAGCACTCAGGTTGCAACTAGATTGCACAGAGACCTGATGACAAGAATGAAGATACAAACCTCACTAAAGTTTATTAGTTAGAGGTTAACACAGTGTGTAGGCAAGCCAAATAGTACAAGGCACTGAGATACAGAAGAATAGTTTAAGAAGATGTTCAAAAATAGATCCTCCATGTTACCATAAGGAGTAGATCTATATTACGAAAGAATATGTTCAGTAGTCTTTGTTGAACAAAATAATAATAAGTTAGAATGAGACTTGCCTAAGAATGAGCCTAATACATGGCTTAAGGCTAAAGACATGATGGCTAATAGATAGAAAGTTTATGTTCTCAGAATAGAGGGATACCATCACAAAGAAACAGTAACCTAATAGACCTACGATAGAGCACCCTAAAGAACAAAAGTAATAGTACTAGATAATGAATGAGATCTATGTGACTTAAGTTAGTCAGGATCTAGAGATAGACCATAAAGGAACCACAGTCAAGTCCAAAGCTAACTGAGACAGACAGACAGAAAGAGTTAAGAGATAGTAGAGAAATATAAAAGTTTCTCCATATGAGATGGAGATTGATCCCCTCACCTGAGAAGTTTTCTTTGAATAGTTTACCAGAGGCATTCCTCTTAGTTAGAGAATGATGAGCGTAAGGCTAAGGGTTAAAGCAGAGAAAGAGAAATTCTTTGATAAATACTTAGCTGAGTTCATCCACATGAACTGTGAGAGTTGAATGACTGAGAAGTTAGCCCATGGATTGAATTTTGTGTTATAAAGAATGAGTTTTTCTTAGGTAGTGGTAGAAGTTCAATAGAGCGGTAGATGTATGTGAAATACGAAAAGAAGTTTACAATATTTAGAGAGAGAAAGGTAGCCACAGTTAAAAAGATAAAGTGACTCCCCTATTCCCTATATAAGAAAGAGTAATGAAGGGTTGAGTCTATACCCTAGTAAGAGAGTAACGTGGCAGCCTAAGTTAGATAAATAGTGACTTCAAGATCTGACAATGATCTGATTAGATAATATGATATATAATCTGGCAGTTAAGGTGATAAAGGGACATAATGCTTTAAAAGATTACCTAGTTAATCATTTAATTGCAGTATGCATATAGAGGATGGCTGAGCAAATTATGTAATGATGATATGGCTTATGTTGCCATGGGTTATGATGAGAAGTTGCATCTCCTTGCAATTGTCATGTGATGACACGTATGTTTGAGAATGCTTAAATGATTGCATCTCCTTGCATATTATGCATGTTGGAGTATGCTATGATGAATGGATACCCCCTTTCGAATTTCATTAAGGATAGAGTATATATGATGAAAAAAGTTATTGCTCCCATGTCATACGACATGCAAGTAGATAATTCAACTTGGTAATGATAAAACAACATATGAGATTATAGATGAAGGTTAATAGTGAATCTATAGACAACAGATCATAGTACTCAGGACATATCCCTTCAGTAGGGATAAGATACATGAATGATGTACTATAAACATGAAGTAAAAAGAGACGCAGTTATGAAAGATGATATAGCTCTGAGAGAGAGCAACGCCTATGCAATAGAGCTAAATTGCTCTTGTAATAGAGTCATATTGCTCTTGAGATAGAGCCAAGAGAATGAATAGATTATGATGGATATGTGCATGGTAGAGCATGTGTACCTCTCTACAGTGCTAGATGTAGTAAAGTTATGAAAGATAGGAATGATATGAGAAATTTCTGAGTGATAGAGGAAATGAGTAAAGTCTGAATAGATAATATTTGCTTCTGTGATTATTTTTGGGGAATTATCTATTGAGTTAACAACTATGTGGAGTTGACTAACCTTATAATTTTATCTGTTGGTTTAGGTCTTCCAGAGATGAGAATATAGTACAACGAAATTGCAGTAGATTTCAGAGGATTACAATTAGATCGTAGCATGGCTCATAGTGAATAAAATTACAGGGTCGCAGTTAGATTCTGAAAAGACTTATAGTTGATCGCAGTAGATCCCGAGGGTCGCAGTAGACTAAGCCTAGGGAAATAAAGTAATGAGCCATAAGTACAATATTTCTTTGGAAGGATGAATACCAAGGAAAAGGTTAAGGTATAGAAGCTTCATAAGTTGGTTAACTCAAAACAGAGATAGTACCCATGATGTTAATTTTAGATAGCCTTATTACTATTAGAGACTGAACTTAGAATCTTCATACACGCAATAAGAACTAAGTGATCAAGGTTAAAGTTATTAACCCTGAGTACCAAAGATTTATGAGAATATTTCATAAGATATGAGAAATGGTCAAGTAAGGACAGAAAAATCCCCAATATGAGATTATAGAGAATAAGAATGAGAGACAAATATATCTTCCAAATGAAGATAAAGAGATTAGAAGGCCAGATAGACCCAAGAGAGATAATATAAGAAGGATCTAAGATAATAAAGTACCATGATTAGAGCCCAATGATGGGTGACCCCTGGGAAGTGATAGAAAAAGGTGTAAATACCATAGAAGTTTGGCATATATGCATAGAGTTATGTAAAATGATAGAAAGAGCTATGAAAAGTTAGAAAAAGGGTTATGAATAGTAAAAGACTATAACCCTTATGTCAAGTCCAAATGAAATGGATTTGAAAAGAAATATTTATAAGAGATTTCTTAAAAGCTAGCAAAGTTATAAGTTAAAGGGAATGTTTAACTTATGGTTTCTCAAAATATGTTATGATAAGGCAAGATAGACCATGATATAGCCAGATTTGGCTAGATATGCCATGATACGACATGAAAAGTACATAATGAGATACGTTATGAGAAATATGTAATGTGATACATAATGAAAAATATGTATCAAGAAGTACAATATGAAGTGGCTTTATAGCTAGCTTTGTAAAAAGTGAAAGAGGCTCTATTTTTTAAAGGGATAAGATGTCTATATGTTATGTTACAGATGAAATAACAAGTGAGAGCTTTCACTCCTTGCATGAAATGCCAGGCATTATGTTATGTTTATAAAATATGTTGAAGCTCCAAATGTTAGAGCAGTGCAAGCTCCGAGTATTAGAGCTATGCATATTAAAGAAAATGAATGCTTGAGCTCTGAGTGTTAGAGCTGTGCATTCATAAGCAGGTATGTAGTCTTGCGATATGTTGGCCAGGCATTATGCAGATTAGAGTATGTGCTCCTATCTAGCAGTAAAGTAAAGTAAGAAAGAATAGTGACACAAGTCCTTTCTCTGTATTATAATGAGTTATTAAAGATGATAAGAAGAAAAGAAGTATGACGGTACGAAATTGAGAGATGGCATTTTGTGGATGTTTAGAGAATTTCACTAGATACTCAAATGAAGTAATAAGTGATTGCACTAAGAAGTATGAAGAGTAGTTGACAGAAGCTCCAGAATATAACAGTATTTAAGGGAGTTTTATATGAAAGAAATGGACACTACTCATAAGTCCAGTGTGGTAACAAGTCCATATGCAAATATATGCAAAGCAAGTAAGCAAGTAACAGAATAAGGTAGTGTTCAACTCTGATTGACTTGATTTAGAAAGAAGAAAAGTAATAACAGTAAAGATATGAATATCTGCGGATATAAAAGGTACTCCGTTAAAATGTCAAGATAGAAGATAAGAGATAGATACCCTAATTCTTAGTCATAAAGAAGACGACAATATCTATCCAAGATTGTTGACTAAGGTATCAAGTAAATTTTAAGGACAAATTTTTTTTTAAGGGAGGTATAAATTTCATATCCTAACTTTTCCCTATCTGTATAATGCTGATAGAGAAAAGAGGTTTGGAAAGGATTGTGACGATGATAAGAAGGAATAATAAAGGTCAAATGAGTCTTAAAGGAAGATAGGGACTAAAATGAAAAGTTCAAAAGTTCTATGGTAAAAAATAAAAGTAGAAATAAACTTTGGGCCATTAAGTGTAATTTTCAAAAGTTCCAGGACCTAAATGAAATTTAGAAAAGGTTTAAGGCCAAAACTAAAGGTAGAGAAAAAAGTTGGGCCAAAAGGTGTAATTACCAAAAGTTAAGAGATTTAAATGTAATTTATCAAAAGTTTAGGGGCAACAATGTAATTATGAAAAAGTTGAGCCAGTAAAGGTCCAAAAGTGCCTAGAATCATATTAGTCCCAAATTACTAGTAAATAGAGAAAATTATTCTGATAAGCTTAACGTAACACATAATTTTGATTTGAGGTCCCGATTAATTGATATGAATTCTTGAAGTTAGGAAAAATTATTGCAGTAGTTTTTGGACCTCATAATCAAATGAAACTCTACAGTAAATTCCAATAATTAATATGACATTTTATAAAATTAACAGGGTTAGAAAAAGAATCCTGTAGAATTTTTAAGGAAATTTACGGTGTAATAAAGTACCTGATAAATACCTTCGGGAGAGGTTTCTCAGGATTTGTGTCATAAAGGTGATGGACCCATATCAAGATCCAAAATGAAGAGGCCCAATAAGGTGGTTGGAAATTTAAGTGGCTAGAGTCTTGAGCAACACAAGAACAGTGTGAAATTATGAAAATGCCCCTTTGTACCCAGATTATGCCAAAGATGGATGGAGGGCATTTTGATCATTTTGGATAGGTCAAAAATGTCCAAGAAAGTACAAGGATGATTAGTTAGAGTCAGTATATACTCTGATGCAGTATAAAGAGGTGTGAAATGGCAATTATGCCCCAAGGGTCATTATAGTGCTAGACAATTAACTAAGGGTATTTCAGTCATTTGTCAAGGGATATGTAATTAAGTTTTGATCCAATATAAGAGTGTCAATGGTAGGAAGAATATGGATACTAGATTTAAGGTCAGAAAGCATAATATGGAATCTTAGAAAAATTAGATTCAGAAAACAGTTTGATTTTTTAGGAATCGGACAGAGCTGGTACTAGATTAGACTAGAATTTTTCTAGAAGGTTCCTCCCCTTGGAATTTTGCCACCTAGACCTATGAAGTGACTCTTGTTGACATCATGGATGATGTCATAAGTCTCTTTTTGAATTACATCCAAGATTAAATATGAGCCATTGGATTAAATAGTGCACAAACTAATCTTATCTATTGATTTTTCATGACATTTTTCTATAAATACCCCCACAAATCTGAAGCACACCGTGGAGCATGAACCCTTGGGAAAATTCTTGCAAAATGAAAACTCAAGCCAAGACAAAGAAGATTCAAGGTACCAAAGTTCAAGCAAGCTAGAGATTAAAGGTAAGCAATCTATCCTAGCTTATTTTCCTTTGATTTGGGAGATTGAATTTAGGGTTTTCATGGAGGAAAGTTGAGTTTTCTCTAAGGTGTTGTGTTGTCCAAAAGCCTTAGATGAAAGGAGAAAGAAGAAATTAAAGTTAGAGTTATATGATTAAAGCTTAAACAAGCTAGTTAAGTGATTGGTTGTTGAATCAAGTTGATATTCTTGACTTAGCCATGGTTGAACCATTTCGGTTTGCGCTGATCATGATGGAAGGAACTGGAATGTCAATTATTTAAGGCTTCCATTGAATTTATATGATACTTTTGTGTAGGATTTGATAGGTTTTGAACCTTGGAAGCATTGGAATTCCACGTTGTAATTTTTGAGATTCTTCTTTGTACTGTTCACTTGCATGAATAGTAATTGGAATTTCATTATTTTTATGCTTCCAATGGTTTTAAAATGAAAAGTAGTGTGGGATAAAGTGGAGAAATAAGTATGGGAAGCATTAGAATTAAAATAGGAATTTTTGAAAGAAAAGAGGGTGTTATGTAATTCTGTACATAATAGTGCATAGGAGCTGAAATTTCATGATTATAAGCTCATAAATGGATTCAAAAGGTTAAATTGTGTAGGGTAAAGTCAAGACATCAATTGGCTTAAGGGCCAAGGTAATTAGTAAAGATTAGAGAAAGTTATGTTAGTAAAGAGTTTATCAAGGTTAATCTTGAACATTGTTAGAGTTCATAGTCCTGATGAATTATGTGATGAATATGAATGTGTTTAGGACCTTGAAACATCCAAGAAGATGATTGGGAAGTGATTGACCAAAAGGCTTCATGGTTGGAAAGCTAGGGAGCAAGTGCAAAAGATTAAGAGAAAAGCTTAAGTGCAAGGTAGTAGACTTATCTTTTTATGTGCTTGATGTGGTATGCTTATGTGTTGACATGTATATGATATTTGAATGATATTGTGACATGATAAATGATGTTGAATGTATTGTGAATAATATGTTTTCCATGGCCATGCACTGTTATGTAAAATCATGTAGCATGATGGCATGTCACTAAACAAAGAAAGTTTAATGAAATTACATATCATGCATTAGCATCCATCTTGCATATTTAAGTAGTAATGTTTGCTACTGAGATTCTCTAGAATCTCACCCTTCATGAACTATTTGTAAACAAGTCCTCAGAATAACCCTTATTCTCAAACCTACAACTGGGTTTAGAGAAACCATCATAAATTTTTATGGAAAGATGGGAATGCACTAAATTCATAACCCACTTCTACTTCTGGGACTAAACATAGGCTCTACCAGGATTTGACCATCAACAAAAGCCTAAAGAGAGTGAATATAGAATGAAGAAAATATTGCAGCAAATATTAAAGAACCAAAAGGCTGATAGAGTTGAGAATAAGGCCAATCTTGCTTTACATGATATCGCAATCAAGAACATTGAAGTCCAAATGGACCAAATTACTTCTAAGATCAATATTTGGGAAAAAAAGAGGCTCACCTAGTGACACTGTCCTTAATCCAAGGGAAAGTAAGGAGGAATGCAAGTCCATTACCTTAAGAAGTGGTAAGCAATTATTTGATGTACCTAGACTTTATGAAGTAAGCAATAAAGCTGATGGTGATGTTGCTCTTAATGAAAGTCAAGAAGTTATTGAAGAGGTTGATGTTGATATGGATAATGGAAAGAAGAAACAAGAAAAGAAGAAGAAAGAGATGAAGTGAAAAATGACGGTGTTGATAAAAAGAAGCAATAAGAGGCAAATCCTTATATGCATCCACTTTCATTTTCTTAAAGGTTTATGAAACAAGAAGATGATAGCCTATTCAAGAAGTTCTAGGATATGTTCAAACAACTACATATCAATATTCCTTTTGTAGAGGCCTTGGAACAAATGCCAAAATATGCCCAAGTTCATGAAGAATATTCATTTTAAGAAGAGGAGGTTTGATGAGTTTGAAATTGTTGCTCTTACTAAAAGTTGCACATATAGCATCAAGTAAATCCCTCAAAAGATGAAGGACCCCAGTAGCTTCTCTATCCTTTGTCATATTGGAAACAAATTTTTAGGTAAAGTGAAACATCCTTATTTTCATACGTCTTAGGGACCAAACGGTAGCATCTGGAACCACTTCTAAGGCTATTGAAGTCAAATTACTCAATATAGAATTTTACTCTTAGTGATTACTGTTCACTATGTGAATTCCAGTGGAGTAACCTGATTTCAAAAAATCATAACTAATTCTAAAAACATCAAAACATAGTGGTTCAAATTGCTACACAAAGCTAACTTAATGAACTTACAGGGAAAAATAACTTGTTGACCTTGCCTTGACCAGGTCAATGTCAGTAAATGTGTGAAATTTACTGTTCATCTAGCATTTTTCAGTAATTCTAGCATTTTGGTCCCAACATTTGCACTATCCAATCCCTAGCTTCTCTTCATGCTTCTTCAATCCTTTTCTAACATACCTGTGGGATTGGGATTACATGGAAGGGGGTGAGATTTCTGGGGAAATTTCAGTAGCAAATGGAAACCATACAATGTATGCAACTATATGCTTGATGTAAATGTGCGTACTTAATGATCATGCTTGCATCATGAAACATACATGCTTCCATATTACTTAATTATAACATATGGCTATAGTATAAAAAGAAACAGAGCATTACTTAATCATACATGCTTCACATCATCAAGGTAAGAAAATATCACATAAAACATCTAAGAAGTATAAGCATACAAATAGGCAAGTTTACTACCTGGCGTGTAGCCTTTCCTTCCAACTCTTAACCTTGTCTCTAAGGTCCCTTCTTTTCATTAGTGAGAGACTATACATAGCATAATAATATCTTTATTATTATCCAGTATAGCTCTACTTACCTCATGCTTAACTAAGGGTAATATCCTTAATCTGACATTCCCCTGGCTTTCTTTCTACCTTTAGCTACCTTTATTAATAGAGATATTTATTTATTTTAACTACTAAGAGAAATCCTTTACTTTATTAGATCAGGGACTAGATAACTTACTTATCTCATTCCTAAGCTCTGCCCAGTCCCTAAGCTCATTGGACTGCTCTTGGCTCCGTTAGAACTCCTTCCTTCCTTTCTCTCTTTCGCTTTTCTCTCTTCTTTCTCCTCTTTATGCCTTGCTTGGCCATGGTGTTTATGAAGGGAGGGGTGGCCTATTTATAGGTGAGTGAAGGTGGAATAAATAACTCAGATCAAATCATGATGAATGTCCCAGATTGCTTAGCTTCCTCAAGAAGATTTGCCTGCATCATCACGATGACATCATCCTCCTTAATGACTCACCATCATGACATCATCCAAGGACACCTCAGGGGGTATGTGGCGCAAATGGTGGGGGTCTTGGGACACCTCACCAGCTGACTCAGCCTCTCCAGAGAATTTTAGAGTCTTTTCCTAGAATGAGCGGCTGAGATTGTGCCATGTGTCCTTTTTCTTTTTCCCTGTTTTCTAATCTCATGACATGTGTCCTTAACTTTTCTTCTTTTCCTGTAATAATTCTATGTGGTGCCTTGTGGGTCCCATGAGGATACCTTTCATGCCACCTCATGGTCTAAAGTCATATCTGATCACTTTTCTGAGTTCTATCCTTAACCGGTAACTTTACTTTATGGAAAAGCACTAAAATATTATTTTAATGCCTCTCAAACTCCATAATTCTTGGGCCTACGTTTTTGGGCTCTTGGATTGCTATCTTGAGTTTCTAACCAAGCCTAAGCACTTTGGTGGCTCGGTTCCCAAGAAACAACTCTTACTTTTCCATTATGCCCACAGGAACTTTTACTATTTCCCCTAAATTTTTACTTTCTTGCAGTTTAGTCCCTAAACATCATTTGTATGCTTCTGGGAGTCCTGCATAATAGGGTCTAGTAGCATTCCTTTTTTTGGCTTCAAACTGAGCTTCTAGGTCCAAAAATTGGGATATGACATAAAGCATTGTGTGTTCTTGGAGCAAGAGTGAATATCATGCCTCGTTCTATCTTTATCAAGTTGAAATTGGGTGAGGCTAGGCCTACTACTATGACTTTGCAACTAGCTAACATAAGTATTTCATATCCCAATGGTATTATTGAAGATATGCTCATAAAATTAGGCAAATTCATTTGTCTAGTGGACTTCATTGTTATTGATTGTGAAGTAGATAGAGATAGTCCTATTATATTAGGAAGACCTTTCTTGGAAACTGCTAAAACCTTGATTGATGTTAAAAAGGATGAGCTCACTATGCGTGTTGACAATGAGCATGTCACTTTTAATATGCATAAGCTAATGGAGTCTCCTAATAAGCATAAGCAGCGCTTCTTTGTTAACATTATTGAGCAAGTAGTGCAAGAAGGAATCAACAATATGCATAAGCTAATGGAGTCTCCTAATAAGCATAAGCAGCGCTTCTTTGTTAACATTATTGAGCAAGTAGTGCAAGAAGGAATCAACTAGTCGATTCCTAATGATCACTTTGGACCTTTGTTGTTAGGGCTACAAGAAATGGAATAATGCATGTTTATGATAGATACAACACCAACTTATCCTAAAAGTTGGAACATGTCTTCCCTAGATCAATTATATTTGGAGTCTCTCTTAAAAAACCATAGCCTCTTAAATTAGAAACAATACCTTTTTTCCTTCAGTGTGTGTATTTTAAAGAAAACAAATTACCACTAATAATTTCTACAGAGTAGACCATTCAATAGGAAGAGCTACTTGTAAAAGTTTTAAAGGCATGTAAAAGAGATAATGAATGGAATGTGATGACATAAAAGAGATAATGAATGGAATATGATGGTTATAAAGTTTGAATTACCTAACTATAGCATAGTTGAGCTAGAAAATGAAGATAGTAAGAAATTCAAAGTCCACAACAATAAATTGAAGCATTATTAGAAAGGTGATGTCGATCATCAATAATCTACTATCCAATTATTTGATCCAACTTGAGGAGATGAAGGGTTATGCTGAGGACTATATACTCATCACTACTTGGGAGGTAACCTAAGTTCTTAATCCCCTTTATTTTCAACTTTTTAGGTTGTTTCTTTATGTTTTAAAAGATTTATGTTTGATATTTTATCTTTTGTAGAAGAGAAAGGTTTCCCTAATTAATTATGGAGTACTCTAGATGATTGGAATACTAGAAGAAGTGGAAAGTCACATTTTTAGGGAAGTTAATATGAATTTGAGTTTACTTGATAAGGGATTGAAGCATGATCTTGTTTGATGGATTTGCTCGATCATGGATTAAGAATACATGTGTTAAAACAATATAGTTTGTCTCCATTGTGTTTTTGTTATATTATTGCAAGTGGTTGTGATTTTAGGATGTTTTTTTGTTCCATTGATGACTCTTGTTGGTGGTAAGGTCACTGATGGCCCTCGTAACTTGCTTCCTTTGTGAATCAATCAAAATGTGGATAAATGGTAATAAACATTTTGCTTGTGTGCATAATTTCTGTTCATTCCTTTCTCTCCTTATGAATATATAACTTTTTATACAATTTTTTCCCTTTTATGCAATGATTTCATACTTCCCTTTGATAGTGAGGACACTAAAAGTTTTAAGTTTGGGGGTGTTTTCACATACCAATTTTTAGGCTTGAAGCCCATAAAGTAGCATAAAATAGGTAGGTTACTAGGCCCCTTTGAGCAAAATCCTAGAAACATACAGGGTTTTCAAGAATTAAACTACAAATAGAGAAAAAACATGAACTAAGATGCAAATAGATAAAGTTCCTGGGACAAGTATATAAATAAATTTAGAGTTTCCAAAAGAGATGAAGGGCTTAGAAAGAGAAAAGAGGATAATTGTAGGCCTAAGGTTGAG
The DNA here is from genome assembly GCA_037074615.1 of Leucaena leucocephala. Lineage (NCBI taxonomy): Eukaryota > Viridiplantae > Streptophyta > Magnoliopsida > Fabales > Fabaceae > Leucaena > Leucaena leucocephala. The sequence continues at coordinate 9,047,867 of CM073526.1, read as the reverse complement.
GTACAGGCCTCAAAGGGAGGTTGAGTCGAGTAGGGGCAAAACTGTAGTTTTAGAAAAATTCAGACAAACAAGGGTCACTATGTATATAAAAGGCATAAAAATTCTAAAAAGTCCTAGAATATGGGAAATGAGGCATATAGGCCTTTTTATGAATATAAATGGCAAAAATACTCCTAAAGTAACTTTAATAGAATTTTCAATATAATGACTCAATTTGAGGTATTTATCTGGATATAATTATTTGAGCCATGAGGAGGCTTGAAAAATGTACATAAAAAATGGGGAATAAATAGTTAAGAGGTTAAAGAAGTTTATAAAATTAGTCTTATTCCCAAAAGGTTAACAATGTGTTTTATATAAATACTGAAAGCTTAGGATGTCGGTGAGAGGAATTTTACAGGAAATTCAAAAAGAAAAAGTTAAAGGAAAAGTTATGGCCCAAGAAATTTCCCTATAATTAAATTAATATTATGGAGAATATAGAATAAATTTTTAGAGCTCCAGAAGGCCTTTAAGAAATTCAAACAAATGTGAGCCAAGTAAAGTAGAGACAAGTGACATAGTCCAATTGGTCATGAGAAATCAAGGGACAAGATTTAATCTCATCTTAACTCATCTTCCTTCTTCCCTTAGATTTTGCCACATGAGCTTGGAGATGTCATGAGGATGATATAAGAGGAGGAGAAGATGATGCAAGAGGGGCATGTGGATGCAATCTTTGCCATCCCTTTAATCTTGTAATTTCTTACAACTTGGAAGGCATTTTAGCAAGTTGAGCACTACAAATACCCCTTGAGAGTACACAACCAAGCATGAAAATGGAAGGAAAATGATGTAGAAATTTAGAGATGAGAGATAAAAAGGAGGTAGACACAAATTGGAGAAAGCAAGATTCAAGCTTCAATCAAGACAAAATGACTACTCTAACTCTTGATTTTCTAGTAGTTTATGTTCTTGAGCTTGGGTAGGAACTTTAATGAATTTTGAAGCTTGAAATCTTGTGATTATGCTGCTGATTAACTCTAAATTCTTAGAGAGAGATAAGTATGATGATAAATATATGTTTAAAGGATACAAAAAAGAAGGATTCAAGTGGTTCTAGCTTGTAATGGATTGAATTTTACGATTTGGTTACTAGAGGAGTGCCACGGCCTTGACTGATTCTTATGCCTAGGATGTGTGTTTTATTATTCTAAGGCTTCCAATGGATTCTACATAAAAAGTTATGTGGGTTAGATTTGATAATGTTTTGATGATGTAAAAGAAAATTAATGATTAAATTATTTCTGTGGTTGAATGATGTCAAAAGGGATTTAAAATAATTAAAAGAGTTTCTAAATTTAAAAGATGTTGAAAAGAAAAACCAAAGGAGTTAATCGATTAATGAGTATCAATTAATCGATTAGTTATTCGATTAATGTAAGGATAATATTCAATGAAGATCAATTAATTGATTTGTTAATTGATTAATGGGTGTCCATTAATTGATTAAATATTCAATTAATGTCATAATATAGCTCTCTTAAATTGAAAAGTAAGTTAATTGATCGATTAGGTATTCGATTAATTATGATTAATTGATTAGATGCTCGATTAATCTATTGGTAACAATTTTTCTTTTGAAAACGACAACTTTATTAACCAATTAGATGTTCGATTAATTTATATTAATCATTTTGTGAAATTAAAATATAAATTTATTAATCGATTAATTTACATTAATGGCTTAATTGTTCAATTAATCTGTGTTGAAAACATTTATGTTTCAATTCTTTTAGAGACATTAATCGACTAGGTACTTGATTAACTTATGTTAATCTATTAGTCAATCAATTAACTTCATAAATTTTAAATATCTTTCTCTATTTGTATTGAAATTGATTGAATCTCTCTTTGAGCTTTATACGATTGTTCTTGATATGAAATATATATATATATATGTGTCTCCACATTCTTCATTATATATCTTTTGAGATACTTATTACATTGTATATTATTAGAAATTCTTATTAATGTAATGCTCTATTTTCTTTTTTTCATTAATTAAAATATTGAACGAATTAATGATAATTAATCGATTAATATAGTATACCTTTCTAAAAGCCATATGAACTTATTTATAACCTTGATCTTTAACAACGACTTGATAATTAATGGTTTATACACTTACTCAGTGCTTTAATTACTGACAAATCTTTCAAGGTTGAGTGTGTTTAGAAAAGGCTAAGAGTTTGAAAAGATGAAGGCTACAACAACATAAACTTGCTACTTCCAGAAAAGCATTAAATGCTTACCTATATGCCAAAGACCAACATCGCCTCCACTTCAACTGTTACAAATTTGATTCGAATGGCTACCAACAGAAGTAAATGCTATTTAAAGACTTGGCATTGATAAAGAAAAAAAATGAATGAACTGATCAACTTCTAAATTGATTACATTCTCTATTTCTTCATTCTGGAACCCGATATTTATTGAGCTTTAGTGTTTATCATAATACATACTCTTTGAGAGAGATTGTGAAAGATATCTTTATTCATTATGTTTACTTAAAAGATTGGTTCTCCTAAGTTAGGAATATTACCTTACAAGAAGTAAGTGGGAGTGATTGAGTGGATCAATTGCTGTATTGAGGCATTAAAAGCCTGTTCAAATCTTGGGGTATAGTTGAAAATCTCATAAAGCCTATGGGGACTAGACGTAGGACACGAGGATTGGTCTGAACTAGGATAAATTGACTTGTGTTTATTCTTTTATCTCCCAGAAAAATCTTTCTAATCCCTATTCTTTGTATTCAATCATATTTTTGTTGTCATTAAGTTTTCAATTTCAGCTAAAATTTTCAAAACACCCAATTCACGCCCTTCTTGGGTGTATCTGCTTAGACTAACATTTGGTACCAGTGAAAGTCTCTTGGAAAAGATCTAACAATCTCAAGAGAGATCCGATATTTATGGCAGGATTAGTAGATAGTACATTACTAGAGGGAAGTTCCACCAAAGCCTCCAGGCTTCAACAGAGAAAACTTGACATTATGGAAAATGAGAATGAAGACTTTCATCAAAGCTCTAAGTATGGTCTCTAGGATGTCATACAAGATGTGAACTACGTTCCAACAAAAGTTGTTGATAGAGCAAAAATTCCTAAGGAATAAAGTGAATATAATGACAACTACAAAAAGATGATACTTCTTAACGACAAGGCAATCAATATTATAACATGTGCCTTAAGTCAAAGGAGTATTATGGGTGTCCAGTCTGGAAACGACTAAGGAAATATGGGAAGCTCTGGAAGTAGCTCATGAAGGAACTTCTAGTGTTAAAGAAAGCATAGTTAAAATGCTCAAAATAGAGTTTGATATTTTCAGAATGGCTGATAGAGAAAGCATCTAGGACATAGAAGTAAGATTTCAATATCTCATCAATTAGTCAATCATATAGCTTAAGATATCAAGTACAAAAGATTCTTAATGGGCTTATGAAAGATTGGGAGACAAAAGTCACAACCATTGAAGAAGCCAAAGGTAAGTCTTGACATTTGTGACTGCTCTATTTAGAAGCCTAGCAAAATATGAGATCAAATAGAAATACAAGAAAGACATCAAAGAAAAGAGTAGAAAAGGAATTGCTTTAAAGCTCAAGAAAGTGATATTGATGATGAGGAGCTCAAAGATGATGAAATGGGTCTCCTACTAGAATTGAACAACAAGAAAAATTCAACCAAGGAAAGGTGTATCATCTTCAAAAGAGCAAAAAGATCATATTATCTACTTCCAGTTCAAAAAACCTGGCTAAATAAAAGCCGAATGTCCTCAACTCTCCAAGAAGGATAAAGAAAAGAAGAAAGGAAAGTTTTAGAAGAAGAGAACATTCACATCATCAATCGGGGGAGAAAGTTATTCAGAAAGTGAAGAGAGCAACAATAATGAGACAACAAACATTTGGCTAGTCGTTGAAGAAAAAAATAACTCAGATACAGAGGAGGTAATAAATGTTGAACTGACCTATGATGAGCTACTTTCTGAATATAATGAACTACATTATGAGCTTATCAAATTAGCAAAAGAGTTAGGAAACTCTAAAAAGAAGATTTAGAGTTTAGAAGAAAAGATAAGTGTTATACCTAAGATTTTCTCAAAGTGTACTAATGTGAGGAATTAGAGAAGCAAACTAGAGAGTTAACCAAAACTCTCGAACAATTCACTAAAGGTAGTGAAATGCTCAATATTATACTTAGAAATTAGAGATGTGTCTCTGATAAGTCTAGAATAAGATATGATCCTAACTTAGACAAGCATAAAGGAAAGAAAAAATTAGGCAACAAATTGTATCTACATTACTTTAGACATACTATGCATACTTCAAATATATTTCCTTTATGTTCATATTGTAACCGTAAGAGTCACTATCACATCCTTATTTTTGTATGTCTTATGGACCATTTAATAACATTTAGAACCATTTACATGGCCTTTAAAGTCCACTAGCTAAATCAAAAAATTTTACTCTTCTTGAGTTACTATTAATATGTTATTCTAGATTCAGCAACCAATTTCAAAAAATCATAATTAATTCTAAAAAATAAAAATGAAGTGGTTCAAAAAGCTACACAAATATAATATCTTGAAATTTAAGGAAAAAATAAGTTTCTGACCAAATGCTTAGTTAATGAATATAGTTTAATCATCAAAGATTACTGTTTATTTGGTAAAAAATTCTAAAAATAGATTCTGGTCCCTGACTTTGGAAAATTCTTTCTCTTTGTAAAAATATCGAAATAAGGCATACTTGGTGTCAAAATGAAGCTTGACATGTTAACTAAATGTATGTAAAATTTCATATATTTATTCTATCATTTACTATTTTTATTACAACATGAACATCACTGCTCTATTTGGTCATATTACATCATTACACGTAACAATTCTTCATAAAATATTTATAGTATCTAATCCCTAACTTCCCTTCAGACTTCTTCATCTTCTTTCATCATTCATAAACCTATTGGGATTGGGATTACATGGATGGGGTTATATTTTTAGGGAAATCTTAGTAGCAAACTATACTAAACAATGCATATATTAATGTAAATACTTGTGCTTGCTTGTAAAAGTGTTAACATTGTGTAATGTATATACTTCCATGTAACATATGAAATACAATTGGCCAAAGCAATATAGAAATAGAACTTCAATTATAAACACATATGCAACACAATTCAACATAGCCATAGCATAACCAAGCATAACATTCAATACATATAAGTTTAGGCTAGTTTACTACCTCACATGCTTGACCTTCCTTTACTTCATATTTTCTTCTTTCTTCCTACCTCTCCTTGATGTGTGGCTGCCTCTTTTGAGTCCACAATCAAATCCTAACATTGTATTATCATCCATTCATTACAATCTAACTTCTCTTGAACATGGAGTTTACTTAACCACATTAACTTTCCTTGATTTTTGCTAATAGACTTGACTTTTAAATCAATTGATGTCTTGACTTTAGCCTACACAATTTCACCTTTTGAATCCATTTATGAGCTTAGAATCAAGAAATTCTAGCAACCATGCACTGTTGTGGATAGAATTACAAAATATACATAATTCTTCTAAAAAATCACATTTTGATTCCAATGCTTTCAATACTTGTTTCTCTACTTTATCCCACATCACTTTTTATTTTAAAACCATTGGAAGCATCAAAATAATAAAATTTTTATCACTATTCATTTGAGTGAATAGTAATAGAGGAGAATTACAACTTTCAATTCCAATGCTTTGAAGGTTCAAAACTTATTCAATCCTACACAAACTAATCATATAAATTAAATGGAAGCATTAGATCATTGAAAACCCATCTCCTTCTATCATGAATAGTGTAGACTGAAAGGTCTCTTTCTTGGCAAATTCAAGAATATCAACTTGATTCAACAATCAATCATCTAACTAACTTGTTTAAGCACCATTAACATAAAGTTAACTTTAATTTCTTCTTTCTCCTTTCATCAAGGGTTTTGGACAACATATATATACCCTAGATAAAACTTAACTTTCTTCCATAGAAACCCCAAGTTCAAGCCCTCAAATTAAAGAAAAATAAGTTAGGATAGATTATTTACCTTAATCTTTAGCTAGCTTGAACTTTGGTCCTTGAATTCTTCTTTGTCTTGGCTTGAGTTTGCATTTGGGCAGCACCTCCCCAAGGATTCCAAGAGCCATGGTTTTTGAATAGAAATGGGAGGTATTTATAGAAAAGTTTCATGGAAAATGAAAGGCAAAAATTATTTTGTGCACTATTTGATCAAATGGCTCATATTTGCTCTTGATCTTGGCTTGCCCTAAAATCCAAAAGGTTACATCATCCATGACATCATCAAGGGTCACCTCATAGCACATGTGTAAAATTGCAAGGGGAGGAAGTATATGGAAAAATTCTAGTCCAATCCGATACCGGCATAGTCCAATTTCCTAAAAATCAGACTGTTTTATACATCTAATTTTTCTAAGATTCCATAATATGCTTTCTGATCTTAAATCTAGTATTTGAATTCTTCCTACCATTGGCATTCTTAGACTGGATCTAAACTTAATTATTGATCCTTGATAAATTGCCAAAATACCCCTTGGTTCTTTATTTACTTTAACATCCCTACGGGCACTATCGTCTTTTCACATATTATCAAAGTATTCCTTGACCCTGTTCAACTATTCATATACCCTTTTTGACCATCTAACATTAGTCAAATGATTAAAATGCCCTTCATCTATCTCTTGCTCAATGGTACAATATTGTGGCATACCAAGTGATATTATTGTAATTTCTATTATAAATTCCACATTACTCCTTTTTTAGTACTATCAGTTTTATAAATTTCTATATTAATTATAATCATTTACTATAAAATTTCATATAATTATAAGGTTCAGAGGATACTATACTATTTCCCTTTCTTAAAAAATTTAAATCAATTTATCGGGACCTCAAATCAAAATTTTATGTCACATTAAACTGATTAGAATAATTTTCTCTATTTACTGGAAAATTTTGGGACTAATCAGATTCTGGGCAGTTTTGGGCCTTTTCAGATTTAACTTTCCATAATTATCGCTTGGCCCTAAAACTTTTGAAAATTATACTTTAGCTCTCATTTTTCATAATTACACTTAATTTCACAAAGTTTATGTTTACTTTCATTTTTCACCATGGAACTTTTAGACTTTTCAGTTTAGTCCCTTTCTTTTTTTAAAATAACCATTAGCCTCCAGGGACTTTCACTATTTATAATTTAGTCTCTAAATTTTTATTATTTGTAGTTTAGTCCTTGAATATTATCTGTATACTTTTGAGACTTCTGCTCAATAAGATGTGGTAGCTTACCTATTTTAGGCTATATACTGGGCTTCTAGGTTTAAACCTTTGTCTAGTCATTATCTTTTATTCTCTATTCATTATCACAATCCATTCCAAACTTCTTTCCTCTATCAGTCTTATACAGATAGAAAAAATTAAGATGTGACATTTCTACCCTACTTAAAATAAATTTCATCCTTGAAACTCACTTAGTGTGTCATATCCTGATTTTTTCCTATCTGGATAATACTGATAGTGAAAAGAGGTTTGGAAAGGATTATGACGATGATCAGAAGAAATAATAGAGGTTAAATGAGTCTCAAAGGAAGAAAGGGACCTAAACAGAAATTAGAAAAGTTTAAAGGCCAAAAGTTAAAGTAGAAACAAAAGTTGGGGCAAAAGTGGTAATTTCCAAAAGTTTAGGGACCTAAATGTAAATATGCAAAAAGTTAGGGACATAAATGTAATCAAGAGAAAGTGTAAGCGCAAAATTATAATTATAGAAAGATTAGCCCATAAAGGTTTAAAACTGCCCAGAAATATTTTAGTCCCATATTCCATTAGTAAATAGAGAAATATATGCTGGTTAATTTGACATGATACATAAATTTTATTAGGGCTCCAGATAGCAGATATTTATCTGATAGTCTAAAAGTTATCTGAAATTTTATCAGATTTCATGGACTTTAGATATTAGTGGAAGAATTACAGGAAAGTGTACCCTACAGTGTCAGATGTCCTGAATATGACAGAACTCTGGAAGAAGTTCTGTATAAAAAGTTATTCACATATCAATGAATTTTGACGGGAGTTTATTAACACCTGTGATCCGATAATAGAATTTATCAGTATGTCATCCTAGATAGAATGAGATCAGATGACCTCATATATAGGCCCATGATGATGCTAAGGAAGGCCCAAAACCTAGGGTACCAGTTCATCAGTAGAAGGGGTCAGTGTCGAGAAAAGGTGTGAAATTATGAAAATGCCCCTAGATGCCCAGATTATACTAGAGATAGATGGAGAGCATTTTGGTCATTTGGGATAGGCTAAAAATGTGGCACATGGAATAAATATGATTATTTGAGCCAGTATATGTACTGAGACAGTACAACGAGGGGTGAAATGACAACTATGCCCTTAGGGTTAACATAGTGCAAAATAGGACACCAGGGGTATTTTTGTCATTTTCTAAGGGATGGATGACAGATAAATCTTCAGTATATAATTTTCAATGGTATGAGAAGCCTATAAATTAATTTCCAGGATAGAATACATATCCTGGTATATTATAAAAAAAAATAGGAACAGAAAACAGTCCGGTTGTTGTGAAACTGTTCCGATCGGTACCAGATTGGACTGGAATTTTTCCAGAAGCTTCCTTCCCCTAAGATTTTGCCACATAAGCCCATGAAGTGTCCTTTGAGGTGCCCCTTGTGATTTCATGTTGATGTCACAATTTGTTTTATGAAAAAGTAAAATTCAAGATTAAATGTGAGCCTTTAGATCAAATAGTAACCAAAGCAATCTTGGCCAGTGATTTTTCTTGGATTTTGGCTATAAATACCCCCTCAATTCTGGTTCAAAACCATAAGCTCATGGACCCTTGGGGAAACTATTGCAAAATGAAAACTCAAGCCAAGACAAAGAAGATTTAAGGTACTAAAGTTCAAGCAAGTTAGAGATTAAAGGTAAGTAATCTCTCCTAGCTTGTTTTCCTTTGATTTGGGAGCTTGAACTTAGGGTTGTCATGGGGGAAAAGTTGAGTTTTGTCTAAGGGGAGGTGCTGTCCAAAAACCATAGATGAAAGGGGAAAGAAGAAATTAAAATTAGAAACTTATGATTGAAGCTTAAACAAGCTAGTTAAGTGATTGGTTGTTGAATCAAGTTGATATTCTTGACTTTGTCATGGTGTGCCCTGTTCGGTCTACATTGTTCATGAGGGAAGAAAATGGAATTTCAATGATTTAATGCTTCCATTGAGTTTATATGATGATTTTGTGTAGGATTGGAAAGGTTTTGAACCTTGGAAACATTAAAATCTCAAGGTGGTAATCTTTGAGATTCCTTATAGTACTGTTCACTTGCATAAATAGTGATTGGAATTTCATGATTTTGTTGGTTCCAATGGTTTTAAAATGAAAAGTTGTGTGGGGTAAAGTGGAGAAACAAGTATGGGAAGCATGAGAATCAAAATGAGAATTTTTGAAAGAATTATATGCTTATGTTCAGTTCTGTACAGCAGCCCATGAAGGAGCTAGAATTTCATGATTCTAAACTCATAAATGTATTCAAAAGATGAAATTATGTAGGGTAAAGTCAAGACATCAATTGGTTCAATAGCCAAGTGGATTAGTGAAAATTAGAGAAATTTATGACATAAAGAGTGTAACAAAGTTAGTCTTGAACATGGTTGGAGTTCACGAGTCATAATGAGTTATGTGATGAATATGAATGTGTTTAGGACCATGAAATATCCAAGAAGATGTTGGGAAGTGATGTACATAAAGGCTTCATGGTTGGAAGCTAGGGAGCAAGGGCTAAAAGGTCAAGAGGAAAGCTTAAGTGCAAGGTAGTGAACTTACCTCTTTATGTGCTTGATGTGGTATGCTTATGTGTGGACATGTATATGATATTTGAATGATGTTGTGACATGATTAATGATGTTCAATGTATTGTGAATAACATGTTTTCCATGGCCATGCACTTTATGTAAGAGTATATAGCATGATAGCATGTCACTAATCAAAGAAAGTTTAATGAAATTACATATCATGCATTAGCATCCATCTTGCATATTTAAGTAGTAATGTTTGTTACTGAGATACCCTAGAATCTCATTCTCCCATAACCAACTAATTTAGGTCAAGCATGATGGAAAATGTATGCATGGAGAAGAGCTAAAAAATGGAAGAAGGAAGTGAAGTATTGAGATTTTAGAATATACTATGAATTGCCCATATATGTAAATGCCATGTAAGGTGTCTAGTTATGTGATGAAACTATTTGAAATACTTATGGCATATGTACATGATGTATATGAATATTAAGAAGCTTATTTGATAGCTTATGCATGCTGAAACAATTATTGAAAGTAAAAGGAAGGAAAATGAAAATGGTAAAAACGTAGGTCCTAAAGCAGTTTTGTTGTGGCTTCAGTTTGACCTAGCAAATGAAGGAATTAGTTCACAAAATTTTATGAGCATGTAGTAAACATTCATAGATTTAAATTCATAGGTAGAATGTATTATTTGGATATGTATAACAAGAGAAATGAATTTCCAAAGTAAGGGACCAGAATCTGTTTCTAGAGTTTTTGACCAAATGAACAGTAAATTTAATGAATAAACTGTATTAATTGGCTAGTCATTTGGTCAGGAAATTATTTTTCTCTTAAATTTTAAGATGTTATCTTTATGTATATTTTTGAACCACTTCATTTTGATTTTTCTAGAATTAATTATGATTTTTTTAAGTTCATTGTGTAATCTAAAATACCATATGAACAGTAACCCAAGAAAGAGTAAAATTCCAGATTTAGCTAATGGACTTCCAAGGTCTTGTAAGTGGTTCTAAATGCTACTGAATGGTCCCGAAGATGTATAAAAGTAAGGATGCTATATAGTGCCTTATTCAACTTTCAAAGATACATCTTCTCTCTATATTCATTTATGCACTATGACTAAGGAATAGGGTATCAATCTTTGATCTTCTATCTTGACTTCTAGTGGGGTGCTTATATTATCTGTGGATATTTATAACTTTGCTGTCATTACTCCGCTTTTTTGAATCAACTCAATCAGATTTTAACTCTATTTCATTATATTACTTGCTTTGCATCTATTCATTTATGGACAACTCAATATATTAGACTTATGAGTAGTGTCCATTTCTTTCATATCAAACTTTCTCAAATATTATTGTATTCTAGAAGTTCATCAACTACTCATCATACTTTTTAGTACATATCTCTTATTACTTATTCGAGTATTTAGCAGAGTTTCTTAACATCCACAAAGCTTCAACTTTTGTTTATATATCATCGTACTTCTTTTTCTTAGAAATTCTATCACTATACTAGTTGCTCTTATTGTTTTTAGCAATTCAACACACTATAGGGAGAGAATTTATGCAATTATTCTTTCTTTGTTTTACTGCTAAGTAGGAGCAATTACTCTAACATGCATAATGCTTGCCCAACATATTACAGGAAAACATACCTACTCATGAATACAAAGCTCTAAAATTAGAGCTCAAGCATTCTTTTTCTTAATATGCATAACTCTAACACTCGGAGCTGCACAGCTCTATCACGTCGAGCTTGCACTGCTATAATGTAACATCCTAATTTTCTTATGTCTTAGGGACAAAAGGGTTGCATCTGGAACCACTTTTAAGGTTATTGAAGTCAAATTATACAATGTGAAATTTTACTCTAGCGAGTATTGTTCATTGCGCAAATTCTAGAGAAGTAACCTGACTTCAAAAAATAATAACTAATTCTAGATAAATCGAAATAAAGTGGTTCAAATTTATATACGAAGCTAACTTAATGCTCTTTCATTAAAAAATAACTGGTTAACCATGCCTTGACCAAGTCAACATTAGTCAATGTTCCAATTTTACTATTCATCTAATATCTTCCCCTGATTCTAGCATTTCTGGTCCCAACTTTGAAAAATAATAACTCCATGTGTAAATATCCAAATGAGATGTTCTATATATAAAATTGAAGCTTGGTATGTCTACTATTTACTGGTAAAATATCATACATTTATTCCATCGTTTACTATTTCTAATTATAGTTCAAAGTCACAGCCTTTCCATGAGCTACTGTTCACAGTGGCCAATTTTAGCAATCAACATTACATACATACATCAATCACATATCAATCATGCTAAATAATTCTTAGCTTCTCTTCATAAATCTTCATCTCCTCCATCTCGAGAAGACCTGCTATGATTGGATTGATATGGAAGGGGTGAGATTTCTGGAAAAATCTCAGTAGCAAACGGTACTAAACAATACATGCATTAATATGAATACTTGTGCTTGCTTGTAAAAGTGTTAACATTGCGTAATGTGCATTCTTCCATGTAACATATGAAATACAATTGGCCAAAGTAATCATAGGAATAAAGCTTTATACATAAGCACATATGCAACACCATTCATCAAAGTCATAGCATAATTAAGCATAACATTCAATGCATACAAGTTTAGGATAAGTTAACTACCTGATGTGTAGTCTTTTCCTTAGTCCTTAACCTTTGCTCTGAGGTTCTTTCTTTACATAAGTCAGAGCCTATACATAGCATAATAATATTATTATCCTATCCAGTATAACTCATACTTAACTTCAAGTAATACCCTCAATCTAACAATCCCCTAACTGTCTTTATATCCATGGCTAACCTTATCAAGAGAGATATTCTCAATTCTAACTTTTAACTTCATAAGAATAATTCTCTAATTTATTAGAGTAGGGAATAGAATAATTTACTTACCTTATTTCTAAGCTTACCAAGTCCCTAAGCTCCTTGGATTGCTCCTAGTTCCACCAGAACTTCTTCTTTCTCTTTCTCTCTTTCTCTTTTTCTCTCTTCTTTCTCTTGTTTTTCCATGCTTGGCCGTGAATATAATGGAGGGAGGGGTGAGGTATTTATAGTTGAGTGGAGGTAGAATGGATGGTCCAGATCGAATCGCGATTAATGTATCGTATCGCTTAGCTTCCTCAAGAAGCCTTGCCTGCATCATCACGATGACATCATCATCCTCAATGACTAATTAAAGTGACATACTCCATGGGAAACCTCACATGCTAGGTGGCACAATAGTGGGGCCCTTGGGACACCTCACCAGCTATGTGAAATCCTTACTTTTATATGTTTTAGGGACCACTTAGTAGCATTTAGAACCACTTCTAAGTCTTTGGAAGTTCACTAGCTAGATCTGGAATTTTTCTCTTTCTCGGGTTATAGTTAAAAAAGCTATGTGAAGCTAACATATTTAAATTTAAGGGAAAAATAATTTCCAAACCAAATGATTAACCAATTAATACAGTTTATTCGTCAAAGTTTACTGTTCATTTGGTAAAAAATTCTAAAGAAAGATTCTGGTCCCTTACTTTGGAAATTCATTTCTCTTGTTATACACATCCAAATGAAACGTTCTACCTATGCACTTAAAGCTCTAGATGTGTGCTACACGCTTATAAAAGTTTGTAAAATAATTCCTTCATTTGCTAGGTGAAACTGAAGCCACAACAAAACTGCTTTATGACCTACGTTTTTACCATTTCAGTTTCTTTTCTTTCACTTTCAATAATTGTTCTAGCATGTATAAGCCATCAAATAAGCTTCTGAATATTCATATACATCATGTACATATGCCATAATTATTACAAATAGTTTCCTCACATAAATGGATACCGTACATGGCATTTAAATACATGGATAATTCATAGAATATGCTAGGATTTCAATTATTTCACTTCCTTTCTTCCATTCTTTAGCTCTTCTCCATGTATACCTTTTCTATCATGCTTGAACTAGATTGGTTGGTTATGGGAGAGTGAGATTCTAGGGAATCTCAATAGCAAACATTACCATTTAAACATGCAAGATGGATGCTAATGCATGATATGTAATTTCATTAAACTTTCTTTGATTAGTGACATGCCATCATGCTATATGCTTTTACATAAAAGTGCATGGCAACAGAAACATGTTATTCACAATACATTCAACATCATTTATCATGTCACAATATCATTCAAATATCATATACATGTCAACACATAAGCATACCACATCAAGCACATAAAGAGGTAAGTTCACTACCTTGCACTTAAGCTTTCCTCTTGATCTTTTGCACTTGCTCCCTAGCTTTCCAACCATGAAGCCTTTATATCAATCACTTCCCAACATCTTCTTGGATGTTTCAAGGTCCTAAAAACATTCATATTCATCACATAATTTATTAGGACTCATGAACTCTAAACATGTTCAAGACAAACCTTGTTACACTCTTTATTATCATAACTTTCTCTAATCTTCACTAATCCACTTGGCTCTTGAACCAATTGATGTCTTAAATTTACCCTCCACAATTTCATCTTTTGAATCCATTTATGAGCTTAGAATCATGAAATTCAAGCTCCTTCATGGCCTGCTGTACAGAACCGAACACACACACACACAATTCTTTTAAAAATTCTCATGTTGATTCTAATGTTTCCCATACTTGTTTCTCCACTTTACCCCACACAACTTTTCATTTTAAAACAATTGGAAGCATCAAAATCATGAAATTCTAATCACTGTTTATGCAAGTGAACAGTAGCAGAGAAGAATTTCAAAAACTACAATCTTGAGATTTTAATGTTTCCAAGGTTCAAAACCTTTCCAATCCTACACAAAATCATCATATAAACTCAATGGAAGCATTAAATCATTGAAATTCCATTTTCTTCCATAATAAACAGTTCACATTGAATAGGTTCATCCATGGCAAAGTCAAAAATATCAACTCTATTCAACAACCAATCACTTAACTAGCTTGTTTAAGCTTCAATCATATACTTCTAACTTTAATTTCTTCTTTCCCCTTTCATCAAAGGTTTTTGGGCAGCACAACACCTTAGAGAAAATTTAACTTTTCCCCAAGCTCTCAAATCAAAGGAAAATAAGCTAGGAGAGATTGCTTACCTTTAATCTCTAGCTTACTTGAACTTTGGTACCTTGAATCTTCTTTGTCTTGGCTTGAGTTTCCATTTTGCAAGAGTTTCCCCAAGGTTCATGAGGCCACGGTTTTGAACCATATTTGAGGGGGTATTTATAGAAAATTTCATAGAAAATCAATGGCCAAGATTACTTTGTGCACTATTTGATCTAAAGGCTCACATTTAATCTTGAATTTAACTTTTTTCAAAAAGAATAATTATGACATCATAAGGGACAGCTCAAGGGACACCTTCTGGGGGTATGTGGTGAAATTCTCATGTAAGCAAGCTTCTAGAAAAATTCCAGTCCAATCCAATACCGATCAGAGCAGTTTCACAACTGGACTGTTTTATGTTCCTAATTTTTTATAATATACCAGGATATGTATGCTGTCCTGAAAATCAATGTCTAGGTGCAAGATCCTTACTTTCATATATCTTAGGGACTATTCAGTAGCATTTAGAACCACTTACAAGACCATGGAAGTCCATTAGCCAAATCTGGAATTTTATTCTTTCTCGGATTACTGTTCATATGATATTCTAGATTACACAATGAATTTCAAAAAATCATAATTAATTCTAAAAAACTCAAAATGAGGTGGTTCAAAAAGCTACGTGAAGATAACATCTTGAAATTTAAGGACAAAATAATTTCCAGACCAAATGATTATCCAATTGATACAGTTTATTCGTTGAATTTTACTGTTCATTTGGTCAAAAACTCTGGAAACAGATTCTGGTCCCTTACTTTGGAAATTCATTTCTCTTGATATACACATCCAAATGAAACATTCTACCTATGAATTTAAAGAACTGGATGTGTACTACATGCTCATAAAAGTTTGTGAAATAATTACTTTATTTGCTAGGTCAAACTGTAGCCACAACAAAACTACTTCTGGACCTACGTTTTACCCTTTCAGATTCCTTTCTCTCACTTTCAATAATTATTCTAGCATACATAAATCATCTCTTTTGCCTTTTATGAATTCATATACATCATGGGGTTATACAATAATTGTTTCATACAATCTCATCACATAAATAGATGCTTTACATGGCTTTGACATACATGGAAAGTACATAGCATATGCTAACATCTTAAATATTTCACTTTTCTTCTTCCATGCTTTAGCTCTTCTCCATGCTTACATTATCCATCATGCTTGACCTAAATTGATTGTTTATGTGAGAGTGAGATTCTAGGAAATCTCAGTAGCAAACATTACCACTTAATTATGCAAGATGGATGCAAATGCATGATATGTAATTTCATTAAACTTTCTTTGGTTAGTGACATGCTATATACTTTCACATAAAATGCATGGCCATGGAAAACATGTTATTCACAATACATTCAACATTATTTATCATGTCACAACATCATTCAAATATCAAGTACATGTCAATACATAAGCATACCACATCAAGTACATAAAGAAGTAAGTTCACTACCTTGCACTTAAGCTTTCTTCTTGATCTTTAGCACTTCCTCCCTAGCTTTCCAAACATGAAGCCTTGATGTCAATCACTTCCCAACATCTTCTTGGATGTTTCAAGGTCCTAAACATGTTCATATTCATCACATAATTTATTAGGACTCATGAACTCCAACCATATTTAAGACTAACTTTGTTATACTCTTTATTGTCATAACTTTATCTAATCTTCACTAATCCACTTGGCTCTTGAACCAATTGATGTCTTGACTTTACCCTACACAATTTCATCTTTGGAAACCATTTATGAGCTTAGAATAATGAAATTCCAGCTTCTTCATGGCCTTTTGTACAGAACTGAACATATGCATACAATTCTTTCAAAAATTCTCATTTTGATTCTAATGCTTCCCATACTTGTTTCTCCACTTTACCCCACACAACTTTTCACTTTAAAACCATTGGAACCATCAAAATCATGAAATTCCAATCACTGTTCATGCGAGTGAATAGTAACCATAAGGAATCTCAAAGACTACAACCTTGAGATTTTAATGTTTCCAAGGTTCAAAACCTTTCCAATCCCACACAAAATCTTCATATAAACTCAATGGAAGCATTAAATCATTGAATTCCATTTCCTTCCCTCATGAACAGTGCAGACCGAACAGGGCACACTAATGGCAAAGTCAAGAATATCAATTTGATTCAACAACCAACCACTTAACTAGCTTGTTTAAGCTTTAATCATGTTTCTAACTTTAATTTCTTCTTTTCCCTTTCATCTAAGGTTTTTGGGCATCACAACCCCTTAGAGAAAACTCAACTTTTCTCCCATGAAAAACCTAAGTTCAAGCTCCCAAATCAAAGGAAAATAAGCTAGGAGAGATTGCTTACCTTTAATCTCTAGCTTGCTTGAACTTTGGTACATTGAATCTTCTTTGTCTTGGCTTGAGTTTTCATTTTGCAAGAGTTTCCCCAAGGGTCCATGAAGCCACGGTTTTGATGCAGAATGAGGGGGTATTTATAGCTAAAATCCAAGAAAAATCAATGGCCAAGATTGATTTGGTTACTATTTGATCTAAAGGCTCACATTTAATTTTGGATTTTATTTTTTCATAAAAGAATAATTATGACATCATGTGAGATAGCTCATGGGATACCTCATGGGGGTATGTGGCGTGTTCATAGTGTAAGGAAGCTTCTGGAAAAATTCCAGTCTAATCTGGTACCGATCGGAGTAGTTTCACAACAACCGGACTGTTTTCTGTTCCTATTTTTTTATAATATTCCAGGATAAGTATTCTATCCTGGAAATCAATATCTAGTCTTCTCATACCATTAACATGGTTATACTAAATATTTATCTATCATCCATCCCTTGAAAAATGACCAAAATACTCTTGGTGTCATTTCTTACACTATATTGACCCTAAGGGTAAAATCGTCTTTTTACCCCTCTTTGTACTGCCTTAGGGCCTATACTGCCTCTAACTAATCACATTTATACTATATGCCACATTTTTAGCTTGTCCCAGATGACCAAAATGCCCTCCATCTATCACTGGTACAATATGGGCATCCAGGGACATTTTCATAATTTCGCACTTTTTCTAGACACTACCACACTGGCCCCTTCTACTGATGAACTTGTACCCTAGGTTTTGGGCCCTCCTTGGCATCATCATAGGCCCATATATGAGGTCATATGATCTCATTCTATTTAGGCTCACATACTGATAAGTTCCTTTACCGGATCACATATGTTATCAAACTCCTGTCAAAAATCACTGTTATGCGAATAACTTTTTATACAAGACTTCTTCCAGGGTTCTGTCAGATTCATAACATCTGACACTGTAGGGAACACTTTACTATAATTCCTTCACTGATATCTGATGTCCATGGAATCTGATAAAAATTCAGATAACTTTTAGACTATCAGATAATTTTCTGTTGTTTGGAGCCCTAATAAAATTTTTGTATCATGTCAGATTAACCAGCGTAACTTCCTCTATTTACTGATGGAATATGGGACTGAAAAACTTCCAGGCAGTTATAACCCTTTAGGAGCTGATATTTCTATAATTACAATTTTGCCCTCGAACTTTTTACTTAATTACATTTAAGTCCATTAACTTTTAGAAATTACCACTTTTGGCCCAACTTTTGTTTCTACTTTGACTTTTGGCCTTTAACCTTTTCTACTTTTCATTTTAGTCCTTCTCTTCCTTAAAGTATCATCTAACCTTTATTATTTCTTCTGATCTTCGTCACAATCCTTTCCAAACCTCTTTCCACTATCAGTGCTATACGGATAGGGAAAAAATTAGGATATGACAGTAGGCTTCTCATACTAGTGACATTGTTATACTGAATATTTATCTACCACCCATCCCTTGGGAAATGACCAAAATACCCTTGGTGTCATTTCTTGCACTATATTAACCTTAAGGTCATAATTGTCATTTCACCCCTCATTGCCCTGCCTCAGGGCATAAACTAGCTCTACTAATCATATTTATACCATGTACCATATTTTAAGCCTGTCCTAGATGATCAAAATACCCTCAATCCATCACTTGTACAATATGGGCATCTAGGAGCATTTTCGTAATTTTACACTTTTTCTGGACATTTACCCCTTCTACTGATGAACTGGTACCTTGGGTTTTGGGCCCTCCTTGGTGTCATCATGGTCCTATATATGAGGTCATCTAATCTTAGCCTATCTAGGCTTACTACTGCTAAATCCCATAATCGAATCACGAGTGTTCTCAAACTTTTCTGTAGGGGCCTCCTTCTGGGGTTCTGTCAGATCCATGACATCTGACACTATAGGGCACACTTTTCTGTAATTCTCCCACTTATATTTAAAGTCCATGAAATCTAATAAAATTTTAGATAACTTTCAAAATATCAGAGAAATATATGCTGTCTGGAGCCCTAATAAAATTCCTGTGTCCTGCTAGATTAAACAGCATATCATCCTCTATTTGCTGATAGAATGTGGGACTGAAATACTTCCAGACAGTTCTAAGCCTTTTTTGGCTAAAATTTTTCATAATTACATTTAGGTCCTTGACTTTTTGTTTAATTATATTTAGGTCCCTAAACTTTTAGAAATTGCCACTTTTGGCCCAAATCTTATTTCTACTTTAACTTTTTGCCTTCAACCTTTTTCTAATTTATGTTTAGGTCCCTTTCTTTCTTCAAGACTCATTTAAACTTTATCATTTCTTTTGATCTTCATCATGATCCTTTCCAAACCTTTTTCTACTATCAGTATTATATAGATAGGGAAAAATTAGGATATGACAAGTTGACTCAGTATTTCCAGAGAATTCCAGAGTCTTTTCCTGGAATGAACGGTTAAGATTGTGCCATATGTCCTTAGCTTTTTCTTCTTTTTCTAGACTCATGACATGTGACGCCTTGTGGGTCTCATAAGGACACCTTTCATGCCACCTCATGGTTCTAGATAAGTCTAAAGCCTTATCTGATCACTTTTCCCAATTCTATCTTTGACTGGGTAACTTTACTTTATTGAAAAAGTACTAAAATATTATTTTAATGTCACTTGGACCCACATCACTCTTGGGCCATGTTTTTGGACATCTAGGAATGTCATCTTGGGTCTCTAATCAAGTCCAAGCACTTTGGTGGCTCGGTTCCTAAGAACCATCCCTTAGCAAATTACCAAAATACCCCCAGGGACTTTCAATATTTATGATTTAGTCATTGAACTCTCATTATTTGTAGTTTAGTCCCTAAATATCATATGTATACTTCTGGGCTTTTGTTCAATAGGGCCTGGTAGCCTACCTTTTTCAAGCTACATACTAGGCTTCTAGGCCCAAATATTGGGATATGACATATAACATTTGGAGCTTTAGCATAATTTATAAACATAACAAAATGCCTAGCATTTCATGCAAGGAGTGAAGGCTCTTATTTGCTATTTCATCCGTAGTATAACATTCAAAAATATCGTATCCCTACCAAAAGGGAGCATTTCTATCTGTCTACAAAATTAGCTTCAAAGCCACTTTGTAGTTTACTTCTCAATACAAATTTGTCATTATGTACCTCATTACATGTTTTTAATAGTGTATCTCATTACGTACTCCTCACACCATATCATAGTGTATCTTGCCGTAATCTAGCTGTATCATGACATATCTTGCCTTATCATGACATAACTTGAGATAACATAAGTCTAACATTCTCTTTAAATTATACCTTTGCTACTTTTTGAGAGAAATTTTCTACGTAAGATCATGCTCTTGAGTCTTTTTGACTTCCACTTGTATAAAACTATAATATGAATCTTTCTTTTCAAATCCACTCTATTTGGACTTGACATAAATGTTCTAGTTCCTTATCGTTTATAACCCTTTCTAAATTTTCATAACTCTTTATATAATTTTACATAACTTTGTGTATATATGCCAACTTATGTGGCATTTGCACTCTTTCTCATCACTTCCTAGGGTTCACCCATTGTTGGGCTACTCTTGATTGAGCAAGCTTAACTGAAAAATGTTGAGACAAATCTGAAGTACTGGTGTTAACAGGCTCTAACCCTGGTACTTTACTGTCTTAAACCCTTCTTATACTATATCTCTTGGGTCTATCTGGCTCTCATTCTCATTCTTTCTAGCTTCATCTTAGGGATATCTCTGTTCTTACTTGACCCCTTCTTGTATCTTATGAGATATCCTCATAAATACCAGGTACTCAGGACTAAAAACTTTAACTCTAATCACTTAATTCCTTTTTCGTGTAAGATGATTTTGAGTTTAGTCTATAATAATAAGGCTATATGAAATTAACATTATGGGTACTTTCTCTGTTATGAGTTAACTAACTTGCAGAGCTTTCCTACCTTAACCTTATCCTCGGTAATTGTCCTTCCAAAGAAATAATGTACTTATGGCTTATTCATTTTCTTAGGCTAGTTCTACTGCTACCCCAGATCAAACTACGATTAACTGTCAGCCTCTTTAGGATCTAATAATGACACTAGAATTCTATTCTCTATGAGCCATACTAGGATCTAACTGTAATCCTCCAGAATCTACTGTGATTCTGTTGTACTGTATCTTTATCTCTAGAAGACCTAAAACCAATTGACTTTTGCAAGGTTAGCCACTTTCACTTAGTTGCTAACTCAACAAATAATTCCCTAAGATTAATCACAAAAGCCAATATTATTTATTAAGACTTTACTCATTTCCTTTATTACTCAAGAATTTCTCTTATTATTCTTATCTTTCATAACTTTGTTATATCCAATACTATAGACAGCTACACAGACTCTACTATGTACATATATGTCATAATCTATACCTCTCATATGATAGATATGGTTTTAAGATGAGTTACTTTGTCCATTATCTTGACTCTATCTCAAGAACAATCTGACTCTATCGCAAGAGCAATCTATCTCAATTTCAAGAACGTTAACTTTAATTACATAGATGTTGCTCCCTCTTAGAGCTGCATTATCTTTCATAAATATGTCTCATTTATTTCATGTTTATGGTCCATCATTCATGTATCTTATTCCTATTGAAGGGGTATGTCCTAAGTACCATAATCATATGTGTATAGGTTTGCCACTAATATTCATCTTTAATCTCATTCTCTATCTAACTGACTATCATTATCTATCTTAGATTCTCATTCTAAAATTTAGGGACTAACTGGCTAACTATCTCGTTTATCAGTTTTCTATTGCTTTATCATTACCAAGTTAAATTATTCAATTTCATGTTGTATGGCATGGGAGCAACATAACTTTCTTATCATATATACTTCACCCTTCATGTAATGTGAAAGGGGAGTATTCATTCATCATAGCATACTCTAACATGCATAATATGCAAGGAGATGGAATTATTTAAGCATACTCTAACATGTGTGTCGTCATATGACAACTGCAAGGAGATGTAACTATTCTTCATAACTTATGGCAACATAAGCCATATCATCATCATATATTTACTACTGAGCTGCCACATTACCCTCCTACCAGGGTATAGACTCAACCCTTCACTACTCTATCTAACTCTTGATCATTACTCTTTCTTTCATAGGGGAGTCTCTTTATCTTTTAAAACTGTGGCTACTTGTCTCTCTAAACATCATAAACTTCTTTTTCTAACCTTGCATACATTTAATGCTTTGTTGAACTTTTGCAACTACCTAAAAAACCTTTTTTGTAACACGAAATTCAATCCATTAATTAACTTCTCAGTTATTCAACTCTCACTGTTCATATGGATGAACTCAACTAAGTATTCATCAAAGAGTTTCTCTTTCCTTACTTCTACTCTTAGCCTCACGCTTATCACTATATAACTAAGAGGAATACTTCTCATAAACTATTCGACAAAATCTTCTCAGGGGAGTAGATCAATCTCTATCTCTATGGAGTACTTCTACATCTCTTTACTATCTCTTAACTTTTCTGTGTGTATATCAGTCACAATCTATTCTGGACTAGACTCTGGCTCCTTTCTAGTTTTTTCTTTCTTGATCCTAATCAACTTGAGTTGCATGGATCTTATTCATCATCTAGTACTATTACTTTTGCTCTCTAGGGTGCTCTACCCTAGGTCTGCTATGTTACTATTTCTTCATGATGGAATTCCTTTGATTCGGAAACATTAGTTCTCTATCTATTAACCATCATGTCTCTAACCTTAAGCCATGTGTTAGGCTCATTCCTAGGCAAGTCTCAATCTAACATATGATTATTCTATCTAGAAAAACTAGTTGAGCAAAGTCTTTCATAACATAGATCAACTCTTGGTGATCACATAGAGGATCTACTTTTGAACATCTTCTTAAACTAACTGATAAACTTCAGTGAGGTTAGCATCTTCATTCTTGTTATTGCCAAAACACCAGGTCTCTTTGCATTATAGTTGTGACCTGAGTATTGGCTAGTCTCAACTCACATTCTTTGTGAACTTTAGTCCCAACCATCTCAATCTACTCATAATGCTTGATAGTTCAGTGTCCTTCATTCATAACAAAAGGTCTTCTCCTGTCGCGACTTGAATTACTCTGTGACTTTCTATTGTGGCCAATGGTCTTTAATCATCATGACCAAAACACCTTTAAATATTTGCCACGACCTATGCCTTAACTCTTCATAACTTCACTTCTCTATGACTACTAGTCGCGACTTTCACACGTTTATATTGTGACTTGGACATGGCTTTCCCTAAATATTCTCTTCTAATATTCTTTGGCTAGTCTTTACTCTAGCAATGGCCGATTCTTGTTCTGGACTTTGATAAGCTTAAGTTACTTGAGACTCGTCTATATCTATCTACCATAATTAAATTAAATAGGGAACATATTCACATAGATGTTCAACCAACTATCATTTAATTAATTGCATCAAAACTCATAGTTTATGTTATCATAGTATTTGTACATACGTTACATACATGTCAACTACATATTCGGGGTATGTCGTAACTATTGTACATCTATATAAGTACTTTGCACCATTTACATATATACATTACCCCTCAGCTTAATTTAAATTATTTTCTAGGGGATGATAGTCTGTAAGTACTTTTGCATATGGAAATGCCACCCCTGTATATCAATTGGTGGATCATTACTAAAAACTCACTGAGCTCTACATGCCACATAAGGGTATATGATAGTATCTGACTTACTATCATCTCATGCCAATCTTTTAAAATATAGACCTGATTCATATCTATGCCCTATATTTAATATCTGTCTATCTCCCTACTAAAGTATTGAGAAAATGCAAGTAAACTGATTGCTCTTGATCTCTACTTCTATCAACCTAGGCGGAGTAATTAAATATCCACAGTTTTCTTGAGACGATATAGTTAATATAATCTTCCTTTGACAAAAAAAGGTTGAGGTTGACTTGGGCTAGGAATATCCCAGTGATATTTATCTATAAAGTCATATATTCTTGGACTATGAGAATAGGAAGGGATTGTCATAGATTGTAGCTAGGTCTCTATTAGAAGAGTAAAATTATCTAGTTTATCTATAACCTAATACAAGTACTCAACTTTCTTAGTTGTAATATGTCCTCTCATCAGAGGAATAGAGCTTACATCAGGGTTAGAGGGTACTCTAATAAACTTATATTGTGTAGAGTTACTAGACTCAGCATCCTCTGATACATGCACAACTTCAGGCTAAATCTCTACATAATCTCTAGACTACTTGTTTAAATCTCTAGAAGTATCTATGGGATATTCTACTGTAGACTTTTATGACTGATCCCATATACTATTATCTAAGCTCCCTTCATTGTCTAATAGAGGATCGAGATCTGGATATACATTATCTTCATAAATCATGATTGGCTAGGGATCTCCCTTATTAACTGGTGACTCTGACTTAACTTTTTGAAATCCCATGTTTACTCCTGCAAGACTAGGTTAAATAAGTAATACTAACTATCTAACTAAATACCCTAACTTAACAAAGTACTTACTACTTAGAGCTAGGGTCATGGAATTGTCTTATCTAATGCCATAAATTTTTGCTCTAATATCAAAATGTAACACTATTACTTTCGTACGTCTTAGGAACCATTATGTAGCATTTAGAACCATTTACATGATCTTTGAAGTCCATTAGCTAAATCTAGAATTTTTACTCTTCTCGAGTTATTGTTCATATGGTATTCTAAATTTGGAGACGAACTTCAAAATATCATAATTAATTATAGAAAAATCAAAATGAAGTGGTTAAAAAAGATACACAATTTAACTTAAAAATAAGTTTCTAACCAAATGCTTAGTCAATCAATATAGTTTAATCATCAAAGATTATTGTTCATTTGGCCCAAAATTCTAAGAATAGATTCTAGTCCCTGACTTTGGAAAATTCTTTCTCTTTGAACACAAAACAAAATAAGGCGTACTTGGTGTCAAAATGAAATTTGGCATGTTAAATAAATGTCTATAAAAATTCATATATTTATTCAATCATTTACTATTTTTCATTACAACATGAACATCACTGCTTTAATTGATGATATTACATCATTACATGTAATAATTCTTCATATAACATTTATAGTATCCAATCCTTAACTTCTCTTCATACTTCATCTTCTTTCATCATTCATGAACCTGTTGAGATTGGAATTATATGGATGGGGTGAGATTTCTAGGGAAATCTCAGTAGTAAACGGTACTAAATAATGCTTGCATTAATGCAAATACTTGTAGTTGCTTATGAAAGTGTTAACATTGTGTAATGTGTATGCTTCCATGTAACAAATGAAATACAATTGTCCTAAGTAATCATAGAAATAGAACTTCAATCATAAACACATATGAAACACAATTCAACATAGCCATAGCACAACCAACCATAACATTCAATACATACAAGTTTAAGATAGTTTATTATCTAACTTGCTTGACCTTCCTTTACTTTATATTTGCTTCTTTCTTCCTACCTCTCCTTGATGTGTGGCTGACTCTTTTGAGTCCACAATCAAATCCTAACATCGTATTATCATCCATTCATTACAATCTAACTTCTCTTGAACATTGAGTTTACTTAACTACATTAACTTTCCTTAATCTTTGCTAATGGACTTGACCTTCAAATCAATTGATGTCTTGAATCTTCCCTACACAATTTCACCTTTTGAATCCATTTATGAGAATAGAATTAATAAATTCCATCAGCCATGCCCTGTTGTGGATAGAATTACAAAACATACATAATTCTTCCAAAAATTCTCATTTTGATTCTAATGCTTTTAGTACTTTTTTCTCTACTTTATCCCATACAACTTTTCATTTTAAAACCATTGGATGCATTAAAATCATGAAATTCTAATCACTTTCATATGAGTAAACAATAACGGAGATGAATTCTGTCATATCCCAATTTTTAGGTTTAGAAGCCCAGTATATAGCCTGAAAAAGGGATGCTACTAGACCCTATTGAGAAGAGGTCTTAATAAATAGAGAAAATTATGCTAATTAGTTGATGCAACATAGAGTTTTGATATGAGGTCTCGAAAGATTTATATTAATTTTCAAAGAGAATGAAAATTAATACAGTATGCTCTGGACGTCAGAATCAGATGAAATATGGCAGTAAAATCCTATAATTAATATAAGAATTTTTGAATTTGACAGAGCTTAAAAAGGAGTTCTGTAGAATTTACTACAGAATTTTCAGTGGATTAAAAGACCCGATAAATAGGTTTCGAGGGAATTTCTCGGGAATTAAGCCCATGAAGATACGCGATCATACAGAGGGTCCAGAATGGCACCTTATAGGCCCAATGATATTTTTAGATAAATATATGGACCAGGGCTAATAAAGAACTAGAAAAATAAAGAATTACAAAAATGCCACTGAAGGTATGCCACTGTGTTGTGTCATTAAGTTAGAGTCAGACGAAAGGCATTATAATCGTTTGACTAAGGTTAGATAGTTAAGAAAGGGTATCTGGATAGTTGACCAGGGTTAAGAGATACTCTGGTAAGGTGTGAAAAGACAATAGTGCCCCTATAAGTACTAAAGAGTTAGTAAGGGTATTTTGGTAATTTACTAAGGATGTTCCTTGGGAACCGAGTCACTAGAGTGCTTGGGCTTGGTTAGAAACCCAAGATGATATTTAAAGGCCCAAAAACGTAGCCCAAGAGTAATGTGGGCCCAAGAGGCATTAAAATAATGTTTTAGTGCTTTTTCAATAAAGTAAAGTGACCCGATCCAAGATAGAACTGGGTAAAGTGATCTGGAATCATGAGAGGACATAACTGGGGCCCACAATGTGCCACATGGCATGATTATAGTAAAAGAGGACAAGCAAAGGACACATGGCATGATTAGAGAAAAAGGAGAAAAAGCAAGAGGACACGTGGCACAATCTCGGCAGTCCATTCAGGGAAAAGACTCTAAAACTCTCTGGAAAGGCTGAGTTAGGTAGTGAGGTGTCCCAAGGGGCCCACATTTCACCACATATACCCTTGAGGTGTCCTAGATGATGTCATGAGTGGTGAGTCATCAGGGAGGGTGATGTCATCGTGATGATGCAGGCAAAGCTTCTTAAGGAAGCAAGCAATCTGAGCCATTCATCGCGAATCAATCTTGACCATTCATTACACCTCCTCTCACCTATAAATAGGCCACTCCCCTCCCATTTCAAGGCACACCACGGATCTAGCAAGAAAAGGAAGAGAAAAAAGAGAGAAAGAGAGAAAGAGAGGAAGAAAGAAAGAAAGGAATATTGGAAATCGTACCCTAAGGGCCAATCATTGTCTTATGAACATTATTGATTTATGAATTTATTAATTGAGTTATCATATTATTTGCATGTTTACTATGATAACCATCCTTGGATAATTCATGATATTATCCTAAATGTCCCTGGTCGATCATCTATGTGGGAGCACAGATGAAATAAGACCAGTATGACTTTGAAAATGTATAGAGATATAAATCAAAGTCATAAGCACATGTAAGAGTACAGGGTGTTGGACCGACCCGCTATGAGAGAACTGCATGGGTAACGTCATAAGCTTCTCTCATATACAAACCATGTCAATATGCCCTTTGACCTGAGATCATCATGGATTCCTACATGACAAAACGCTCAGCTTTGACCTAGTCAAAAGTCACTTTTGACCGAGTGATCATAAAGACTATGTTCGGGCTTAGTGGTTTTTCATGCGGAGGAATGTGAATGGTCAAGATGGAATTTGTCCCTCACATTCGTGGAGAGATATTACTGGGCCCCTCGATGAGTGAGTCTGAGAAATGTATGGCCATACTGTAATGGAAAGGTAGTTCATTTCTATAGTCAGACTACTCAGGGATCGAGAAAGTAACAGTCGGGAATAGGAGGATGACATCATCCATGCCTCATCCATGACCAAAATATCGCGTGACAGAAGGGATATGATATGGTTGTATAAAAGGTTACATCGTTTATCGATCCTCATATGATTTGGGTAGTCGTTATGTCTTGCTAGAGACCGCTTGCGACTTGTGGGCTAGTATAGCAAATGGCCCACTGCCAACTTCATATGGGCCTACAGGGTCGCACACAAAATAGCCCAACACGAGCTATGATGTCCAGATTCATTGAATCTAAGACATGTCCAGATTTAATGAATGATCCAGGTGAATGTATATATATTTATTTATATTTATATTCGTATATATATAAATTCGTATATATATATTATATATATGAGATATTTGAGATTTAATTTATAAGGATAAATTAAATCCCTATCACGTTTGAATTCGAAATTCAAATTGATAGGATATCTCATATAAGAGATATTTATAAGATTTAATTTATAAGAATAAATTAAATCTCTATCACGTTTGAATTCGAAATTCAAATTGATAGGATATCTCATATAAGAGATATTTATAAGATTTAATTTTAAGGATAAATTAAATCCCTATCATGTTTGAATTTGAAATTCAAATTGATAGGATATCTCAAATTTGTTTTATGAGAATAAATCAAATATAGTTCAGTCTCATCTTTATTTAAAGTTAAATAAATAGGTAATTAAATCTGTGGGACGGATTTAATATTATTTATTTAATTAGTTTCTTATAAAATTATACAATATATGATATTGTATTATTTTCGGAATTAATATAAGATTAACTCCTAAAATCCTTTTCGGTTAGGGAAAACGCAGAGCATCCTATATATCTAATATTAGGAGCTACATTTTGGAACAGATACACACATAGAACACAGAAAGGCCGAAGGGGACTCTGCAAAAGGTTTGCAGATAAGAAACTGCCGAAATAGAGACAGAGAGGATGAACTCTTGAGGAAGCCCTGGAGGGACAAGAGACGCTAGCACGTCGTTCATGGTTGAAAAGCTGTTCGTGTGGATACCAGTAGAGGAAGCCGACCTGAGTTGTCGACTTCTTGTGATCAGAAAGGGAGCACGAGCCCCAGAGAGAAGCTGTGAACATCATGACCGAAAGCTGTGGAAGTCGCTGAGACACACTGAGGGTAATGCTTCTTCCCACTTGACTTAAACACATACGGTAGATCCTGGCAAGGAATGAAAAATTTTTAAGATAATTTTCCGCTGCGTGTCTTCCAATTCCTTATAAGGAAAGAAGGAAGGAGTTCTGGTGGAGCCAGGAGCAGTCTAAGGAGCCGAGGGACTGGGCAAAGCTTAGGAATGAGGTAAGAAAGTAATCTAGTCCCTGCTCTAATAAAGTAGAGGATTTCTCTTAGTGGTTAGAATAGAGAAATATCTATATTAATAAAGGTAGCTAAAGGTAGAAAGAAAGACAGGGGAATGTCAGATTAAGGATATCACCACTAGTTAATCATGAGTTAAATAGAGCTATACTGATAGAATAATAATGAAGATATTATTATGCTATGTATAGGCTCTAACCTATGGAAATAATGAACCTTATAGTAAAGGCTAAGAGCTAGAAGGAAAGCTACATGTCAGGTAGTAAACTAATCCTAAACTTGTTGCATTGAATGTTATGCTTGATGTACTATGGCTTTGTTGAATTGTGTTGAATATGTGCTTATGTATGAAGCTCTGTTCCTATGATTACTTTGTCCAATTGTATTTCATATGTAATATGGAAGCATGCACATTACGCAATGTTAACATTTTCACAAGCAAGCACAAGTATTCACATTAATGCATGCATTGTTTAGTGTTGTTTGCTACTGAGATTTCCCCAGAAATCTCACCCCTTACATATCAATCCAATTACAGCAGGTCTTCTCAAGATGGAGGAGATAAAGATGCATGAAGAGATGTTAATTGCTTAGCATGATTAATATGTGATTCATGTGTGTATAATTGCTGGAAATTGTCACTGTGAACAGTAACTCGTGGGGAGGCAGTGTCATTTGAGCTGTAATTATAAATAGTAAATGATTGAATAAATGTATGATATTTTTTTCCAGTAAATAGTAGACATACTAAGCTTCGATTTGATATATAGAATGTATTATTTGGATGTCTACACATAAAGATATGATTTATCAAAGTTGGGACCAGAATGCTGGAATTAGGGACAAGACGCTGGATGAACAGTGATTTCAGAACGTTGACCAATGTTGACCTGGTCAAGGTGTGGTCAATGAGTCATTTTTCCCTGAAAGAGAATTATGTTAGTTTCGTGTAGCAATTTGAACCACTCCATAACAATTTTTATAGAATTAGTTATGATTTTTTTAAGTTTGTTGCGTAATCTGGAATATCATATGAACAGTAATCTGAGTAAGAGTAAAATTCTAGATTTGGCTAATGGACTTCCAAGGTTTTGTAAGTGGTTCTAGATGCTACTGTTTGGTCCCTAAGATGTATAAAAATAAGGGTGTTATAAATTCTAAAGATTACAACTTTCAATTCTAATGCTTGTAAGGTTCAAAACCTATCTAATCCTACACAAAGTCATTAAATAAGCTAGGATAGATTACTTACCTTAATCCCTAGCTAGCTTGGACTTTGGTAATTGAATTCTTCTTTGTCTTGGCTTGAGTTTGCATTTAGGAAGCACCTCCCTAAGAATTCCATGAGCCACAATTTTTGAGCAAAAATAGGAGGTATTTATAAAAACAATATCATGGAAAATAAAAGGCCAATATTACTTTATACACTATTTGATCTAATGGCTAATATTTGCTCTTGATCTTGGCTTGCCCTAGAAGCCAAAAGGTGACATCATCCATGATATCATCAAGGGACACCTTATAGCACATGTGATGAAATTGCAAGGGGAAGCCTCTAAAAAACTTTTAGTCCAGTCTAGTACAAGCTTTGTCCGATTTCCTAAAAATCAGACTCTTTTATATATCATTTTTCTGAAGTTCCATAATATGCTTTCTGTTCTAAATATTGTATGTGGATTGTTCCTACCATTGACATTCTTGAACTAGGTCTAAACTTAATTACTGATCCCTTGGTAAATTACCAAAATACTTTTGGTTATTCTTTATTTACTTTAACATCTTTTAGGGCATTATCATCTTTTCACACATCATCAGAGGATTCCCTGACCCTGGTCAACTATTTACATAACCCTTCTTGACCATCTAACCTGAGTTAAATAACCAAAATACCCTCCATCTATCTCTTTCTTAAAGGCACAATAAGTGG
This sequence comes from Leucaena leucocephala, assembly GCA_037074615.1. Lineage (NCBI taxonomy): Eukaryota > Viridiplantae > Streptophyta > Magnoliopsida > Fabales > Fabaceae > Leucaena > Leucaena leucocephala. Next base: position 9,016,188 of record CM073526.1, on the reverse strand, counting down.
CACCTAGTGGCATTTTCGTAATTTCCATAATAAATTTGATATAACTCTTTGTTAAGTTTTGTTAGTTTTATAAATTCTCATATTAATTATAAGAATTTATTGCTAAATTTTATCTAATTTTGAGTTATAGAGAATACTGTACTAATTTCCTTTTATTTAGAAATTTTATCAATTTATCGAGATCTCAAATCAAAATTCTCTATTTCGTTAAACTGATCAAAATAATTTTCTCTATTTACTGAAAAAATTTGGGAATGATCAAATTCTAGAAAATTTTGGGACCTTTTCTGGCTCAACTTTCCATAATTACCATTTGCCTAAGAACTTTTGAAAATTACACTTTAGGCCCTCAATTTTTTACAATTACACATAAGGGCTAAAGTTTATGTCTACTTTCATTTTTTACCATGGAACTTTTAGACTTTTCAGTTTAATCCATCTCTTTGTTTAAAATAACCATTATGCCTCCAGGGACTTTCACTATTTACAATTTAGTCCTTAAACTTTCATTATTTGAAGTTTAATCCCTGAATATATTCTGTTTACTTCTGTGATTTCTACTCAATAGGACATGGTAGTGTACCTATTTTAAGCTATATACTAGGCTTCTAGGCCTAAACCTTTGTCTAGTTATTATCTTTTATTCTCTATTCATTATCACAATCCTTTTCAAACCGCTTTCCTCTATTAGTCTTAACATATAGGAAAAAATTAGGATGTGACAGTCACTCCACTACTTCTTGTTATCATAAGAAGAATAGACCCTACGGCATATTAAAATGGGTTATAAAAGGTACTTATGTACCTAAGGTAATCCAATCTAACCAGAAAGGACCCAAGAAAATATGGGTACCTAAACTCAAATGATTTTGTTTTATGTTTGTCTTAAAGAATCTAAGACCAATAAATGGTATATAGATAGTGGATGCTTTAGACATATAACTGGAGACACAGAGAAGTTCCTTAAGTTTTATCACAAGGAAGGTGGCAATATAATTTTTAGAGGAAATCAATATGGGAATACTGCGGGATTGGAGAAGTTGATAGCAAAGAAGGGGTGAAAGTTGAAGTTGTATAATATGTAGAAGGATTATGATATAACCTCTTCAGTGTGAGTCAAACCATGGATAAAGACAATTGGATACTTTTTTACTTAGAGGAATGCTTGATTGTAAGCAAGAAAGATCTGCCAATCAATAAGGAAAGTTTGAATGCAAAACTCTATGCTCCAAGGGACAGGTAACTGTTATAATGTTACTACTAATCCAAATTCACCTAAAAAATGTTTACTTAGTAATATGAAAAAAGTTGGTATAGTACAAGAGATTAGCTCATGTAAATTGCATCAGGTTTCAAAATTACTTAAGAAAAATTTAATAATTGGTCTACCTGAAGTTAAAGATGAAGCCTATCAGAAGGGAAAACAAGTAAAGTCATCTTTTAAATCAAATAAGGAAGTCTCAACTAAGAGACCACTTGAATTATTCCATATGGATTTGGTTAGACTGCCAAGAGTTAAGAGTTTTAGAGTAAACTTATATACTCTAGTGATAGTTGATGACTATTCGAGATTTACTTGGACTTTATTTCTTTCATCCAAATATAAGACCTTTAATGCCTTTGTTGTGTTTGCCAAAAAGGTGTAAAATGAGATAGGTATTTTTATTGTGTCTTTTAGGACTGATCATGGGGGTGCATTTGAGAACACTGAATTTATATAATTTTGTGACAACTATGGGATAGATCACAACTTATCTATACCAAGAACATCACAACAAAATGGAGTTATTGAAAGGAAAAACAAAGTCTTCACTGAGATGGCTAGAGCGATGCTTAATGACAAGGGTATCTCACAAGTTTTCTAGGTAGAGGCTATGAACACACAAGTCATATATCTAACTAAGCCTACATATACCACTACTCAAGAAGACACCTATGAGCTCTACAAATGATGTAAGCCTAATCTCACTCATCTAAGGATATTTGGGAGTAAATGTTCTATCCACAATAACAATAAAGAAAACTTGGGGAAATTTGATCATAAATATGATGGGGGTATTTTTCTTGCTTACTCTGGTCATAGTAAAACATAAAGACTTTTTAACAAAATAACTTTTATAATATAAGAGTATGTACATGTAGTATTTTCTAAAACATAATCAATTGCAAAGTCCCTAGATGATGAAACTGAGGAAACACTAAAATTGAATAAAGAAAAGAACCCGTAGTTGATCAACCTAGCAATAAACTTAATGACTAGAAAAAAATCAACCTAGAGCCTAGAGACATAATAAAAATCATCCTTTAGACCAGGTTATTGGTGAAAATAAAAATCATCCTTTAGACCAGGTTATTAGTGAAGTCGATAAAGTAGTAAGAACCCAAAGACAAGTGTTTAATGAAGTGCACTTTTTTGCATTTATTTCTAAAATTAAACCCATCAACATAGATGAAGCACTATCAGATGATTTTTGGATAGTTGTTATATAGGAAGTACAAAATCAATTTGAAGGGAATCAAGTTTAAGACTTGGTACCTAGACCCAATGATCATCCAGGCATCGATACTAAATAGGAATTCAAGAATAAACTAGATAAATCTAATATAATTATTAGGAATAAAGCTATATTAGTTGTAAAAGTTTATAATCAAGAAGTATTGATTATGAGGAAACCTATGCTTTAATAGCAAGATTGGAAGCTATACGAGTACTCTTAGCCTTTACTTGCATTAAAGATTTTAAACTCTATCATATGGATGTCAAAAGTGCTTTTCTTAATGGGTATATAATGGAAGAGGTCTACATAGAACAACCTCCTAGTTTTGAAGATAATCGCTTTCCAAACCATGTTTACAAACTTAAGAAAGCATTATATGGGTTAAAGCAAGCTCTTAGAGCTTGGTGTGATCATTTCAGCGAGTTCCTAATAGAGAAAGGCTTTGAAAGAGGAAAAATAGATAATACTTTGTTTTTTAAAAGAAACAAATATGATCTATTAGTAGTTCAAATTTATGTTAATGATATTATCTTCGGTGTTACTAATGAGGATATTTGTCAAGATTTTGCCAAGTTAATGTAGGGAGAATTTGAAATATCTATGATAAGAGAATTGAACTTCTTTCTTGGACTTCAAATCAAAAAAGGGAAGAATAGCATCTTTATCTCACAGACAAAGTTAGAAAAGGATAAGAAGGGAAAATATTTCAACATTACAATATTGTGGAATGATTGGATTTCTATTATACCTCACAGCAAGAAGACTAGATATACAATTCAGTATGGGGATGTGTGCATGATATCAAGCTACTCCAAATGAATCACATGTTGAAGCAGTAAAGAGAATATTTAGATATCTTGTAGTAACCATTGACCTTGGAATATGGTTTCCTAAAGGAGGAGGTGAATTTTTAGTAACATACTCAGACTTTGACCATAGAGGATACAAAATATATAGGAAAAGTACAAGTGGACAATATGAATTCCTTTATGATTGTCTAGTTTCATGGTTCAGTAAGAAGCAATATATGGTGGCTATTTCATCAATAAAAGCTGAGCATGTAGTGGTTAGGAGTTGTTGTGCACAAATACTATGGCTCCAACAACAACTTCAAGACCTAAAAATATATTTAAATGAGATTTCAATTTTATGCAACAACACAAGCACAATCAGTTTGTCAAATAATCCTGTACTTCATTCCTGAACCAAGTACATTGATATCATACGCCACTTTATAAGAGATCATGCACATAAGAAAGATATAAAAGGTGAATTCATCTCAACTCATCTTAAGCTAGCAGATATTTTCACTAAACCACTTACTCAGGATCAATTCAACTACTTTAGAAGAGGATTGGGAACGATAAACCCAATGAGCTATAAGGATTGTATATCTTTAAACTTTCTTTAGCCTTTATTTTGTCAAAATAATTGCTCAATACTTATGTTTTGATGATTCAAGTTGCTAACTTAATCTTCAGAGTGTTTAGTTAAATTTTTGTAAGATGCTCTTTTATAGAATTGAAAAAATAGAGGCTAACTGAGGATAGATTAATCCAACAGTTAATCAGTTAATGAAAGGAAGTAACTTTAGTTTCTTTGAGAAATATGTGATGAATGTGTTATTTTGGTGAAAGTAATCAATTAAGACTTTGAGTAATGATAACTAATAGAGCAGCTAATCTATTAATCATGTTTAAAAATTGTGTTAAAAGCCATTTAACTTTGAGAATAATCAATTAACAATTTGATTAATATTAATTAATTGAACATCTAATTGATTAATCAATGTGGAAAGTGTATTATAAGCTATTTTACTTTGAAATTAATCAATTAAGAATTCGATTAATGTTGATTAATTGAATAGCTAATCGATTAATGGATATTGAATATGTGTTAAATGTTATTTTTCTTCAGAATTATTCGATTAATGATAATTAATCTAACATATAATCAATTAATCAAGGTTGAATATGTGTTAGAAATTGCTTTTATGTGAAAATAATCGATTGGTTATTTGATTAATGATAATTAATCAAACATCTAATCAATTAGTTGGTTTATATATGTGCATATTTTACTCGAGCCCTAATCCACTAATCTCTAAACTCTCACTTTCAATCTTCAAAATCCTCAAATTAGTTTGTGGGATTGTTTTTGTACCACTATAGATCATCACCCACCAAAAATCAGCCACAAATTGTTTTATTTCACCTATCATTTTCTCCAAATCCCAATGGCTTCACTCGCGATCGTAAGAACCAAACCACTAATCTAGATGGGTCTGAGCAAATTCCTTCCAAATCAATCTCGACACTCCTTAGGCTTCAATCTCAAAGGAGAAGAGGAAATATCAACATAAGCTGGCCAAAGAGGCAAAGAAGTGTCAAAGGCAAAAAGGCAAGGTATCGGCGAGTAAGGCTCAGCCAAAGGAACCACCAAAGAAAAGAGCAAACTATCTTAACCCTCTCTAAAGTCTACATCAAAGAGAAAGGCAAAGTCATAAAAGAATAACTCTAACACAAACTCTGATCCTAAGTCCACCACCATACTAAAAAGGAAAATATAGACTGCCATTGAGTCTCTTGGTATAAGATAGAGGACACCTAGGAAGCCTTCCTCAACTCTAGCTCCCTTAGTTTATCAGCCATCAAGTGTATATTTTCTGCAAGGCAACTTGGATTTAGATGTTGATATGACTAAGTTTAACTCAGAGTTTAATGAGAGGAAGTGTTGTCATATAGTTTATATAGATATTCCTACTCTTAAGGCTAACCATAAAGTCAATTTGGATTTGATAGAGCCTTTACACTACTTTGAGAATTGGCCTAGGATCTAAAAGACCTATAGCCTAGATGTAGTCAGGAGATTTTATTGCAACATGGAAATATTTGATACATTGGATAAAGATGACAACATTGTGGACAATTATTTGACTACTATACTAAGAGATAGGGAGATCATATTGGACTTAAGTATTATCAATTAGATAATAGGTGCTCTTGCTTTAGTGCCAATAAATAATATAGATCAAGCCAATATCGATCATATTCTCATGCATACTAACAAGCCTTTTCCTAGTTCTCGTCATTCACCTCGAGTAATATGTGTGATTTTTATCATGTCATCCACTACATCTATTCTCGGTGCATGATTATCAAGTCCACTAGCTTCATATACCTTACACAACAATATTACATCACTCCAGCTAGAATAATCAGTGGAGAAAAAGCTCAACCTAGGAGCTTTCATATATAACAAGAAGATAGAGTTCTATTTGAATAGGACAAGGACCACTACCATGCCATTTTCATAGCTTGTCTCCTTTTTTCTCAAGCAGTACAATATCCATCATTTGGAAGGAAGAAAGAAGGAATAAATTGGTGACTTTGGTATGACACAGCTGAACAAAATAAAGATTAAGCTTCCTTATGATGCCAAGAAAGACATCCTTCTTAGAGACTACCAAGACAAGTAGCAGCCTACTGTTAATACTTCTTATCCTCAGGATGAAAGACACTTGATAAGACAAATTGTGTATAGTTTCTATAACTTTTGAGGGTTTTATGACAACTTTACCATTCATTTTATGCCTACAATTGTGCTTTTATGGTAATACATGATTGTTCTTGGTAATATGATGATTTAAGGGTAAAATGGTAAATTAACTCCCTCAAACTACATATATGTTGCTCTTTAGTAACTGGTTGAACTTTTATTGTGATCTTTAATGTTGAATTGTAGGTATTTTGGAGGAGAACTAAGGATTAATGTGAGTAGAAAAGATATCACAAGACAAAGAGAATTAAATCAAGGATGTCAGCCTTTGTACACTTAGTCGCTACCAAATTATCCATAGGTCATGACCTCACTTCTTCTGGAAAGTTTTCCTGCGTCCACAGGTCATGACCAAAAATAGGATATAATCGTGACCAAAGAAGAGAATCAGTTAAACTACGTATTTTTTATTAGGTTATCCTGGCTATAAAAAGAGAAGGAAGCAACAGGTGTTGGGGAGACCATTTTTTTACATGATACGGTAAAGAAGCAGTACTCAAATATTCTCTCCACACTCTCTCCATAACATACACACATATCTTCCATCATTTATCTTTTTTTCATGATTTTTTGCTTTCTTTATGGCATCACATCTGAATAGCGATTGCAACATAGCAGGAGTCATGAGAGGCTAAATCTTTAGTCTCTTGGTGATGGATTGCATATCTTGAGCTTATGGATTGCATTGTATTGGGGAGTTTTCTATTTTAATCTCACATTTCTTATGTTTTGGAATTTCTAGATCTAGGGTTTTGATTTTGAGTAAGGATTGGATATTGATCGATTATTCTGAGATTAGGCTTTGTAATTGAATTTGGATGATTTGGATGTTATTTTAATATGAATATTTCAATTTTATTTTTTGGATAATTAATTTTTATCGATGATCGTTGCTAACTGATTTGATTGCTTGAAATATATGGTCATCAATTGATAATCATTCGAGGGCATCTTCATTATCTGATTTAATTACACTCTAAGTGATTTTTAAACAGCGGATTAGTATTTTTGAACTAGCTTTGATCAAAGGAGTTTAAGGAATATTAATGTTCTGGACTCAATCGATCAATTGAGGTTTTATTTAAGACATAGTGATTTTAAAATCCCCTTATCATTTTTAGAGCAAGGATAGATAGGTTTCCATCATCACGAGTCTTTCTCAACATATTTCTTTAACAATCCATTTATTTTCCATCTTAATAAAAAATACAAACATATTTCATGTATTGCACCCTTATTTTATTGTATCAAAAATCAACTAAATCTAAAACATATTTTTACTTTCACTCAGGTTTTCAATGATTTTGTCACCAATATGCTAAGGCTCCAATAAACAGGGTTCTTTGTGAAAAATGATAGGGTTGTGCCTTATACTACATTAATACGGTGTAATTACTTTTATCTTGATGAGTCAGACGACGAAAATATGCCCTAATCAATAGCGCCATCACCGGGGAGCCAAGTAATTGGTTCATTAGCAATTAGTCATCGATTTCATTACTTATTTGAATTTTTTTATTTGAATTTTAGTTTTTGTTGTTTACATTATACAACACTTTGCATTTTTCAAGTTTATGCATATTCTCTCTCTGCACCTTTGAGTCACAACCAAACATAATTGTGTCACGACCATATTTCTTCTCTGTAGTGTTGATTACTCTCTGTGAACTCCAGTCATGACAGTAAGAACCTTTGGTCATGACTGTTTTGGAAATTCCTCTTTGTGAGTTTTGGTCGCGACTAGACCATATTTTATTTGTGACACTGAACCAAATTTTTAGAACTTTTATTCTCTGTGCAATTGGGTCGTTACCTAAATACCCTTGTGTCGTGACCAGTTGAAATTTTCTACTGTTAAACTTGTGTGTCTAATTCTGATTGTTTGTCTGGTTATTCTTGATTGTTCTGGCCTTGCATGCGTAGAAGAACTAAACCATTAGTGACTTTTAAACCTAAAATTGAGAGATAACTTAGGAAATGAAGGAAAGAATTTAGGGAAGAGACAAAATCAGCAGAATCTAGTTCATCCTCTAGCGCTCTAGGATCTAAAATTGAACTCAATTTAGAGATTCCATTAGAAATTTCTAATATGGCTGAGATTAATCCTAATGGGCATAATAGACAAGGAGAACATGAAATGCCAATGAATATAAAAGATAATAGAAGTGTGAAGGAAATAAATAATTCACACGTGAATTATGATCCTTATGGTTTTTATACTGAAGAGGCTAATTTTAAAATTAAAAGAGCTTTGATTGTAGCCTTACCTAAATTTCATGGTTTTGTAGGAGAATATCCACATCGGCACTTACAAACCATGCATATGATCTGCTCATCGATAAAACCCCCGATGGTTGTATTGGATTATGTCTCAAGGAGGTGTTTCCATTTCACCTTAGAAATAAAGGCTATGGAGTGGTTAAACAATCTAACAACTCATTTCTCCACTCTTATATGGGATCATTTGAAGTCAACATATTTAGAGTAGTTCTTCCTGGCCTCTAAGACAACTCGGATGAAGAAGGAAATTACAAACATTCTATAATAGGATGGAGAGTCGTTACATGAATATTGGACAAGATTTATCAACTTGTTGGCTTGATGTCCACACCATAACATGACAAAGGCTGATCTAGTAGATATTTTCTTTTATGGCTACTCCCTTACAATCAGGTGTCCTTGAATGCAGAAGAAAATGGATCTTTACGAGATAAGACTCCATAAGTAAGTTGGGATTTATTCCAACAAATGACTAATGAAGACCATCAAATTGAGTATTTAAGGAAAATGAGCTCATCATCTTCGAGTAATTTAAAAGAGATTTTGGTACAAATATCAACTTTAGGAAACTGAATAGAAAAAAGGATGAATTTAATTTAAAGGGAGCTATATTCCAAAAAGCAAGTTCATGCAGTGGGAACCTTACAAGCACTGGTTACAGGATATGAGTCATGCGGTTCAATAATGCATGCCATAAGTACATGTGACAGATAGTATAAAGAGGTAGCAGCAATATATCAGGGGAGAGAAAATCAATACTAGAAGAGATACCCATACTCTAACATATACAACCCCAGTTGGAGAGACCACTTAAATTTCAGGTGGGGAAGTGGGGAAAATAGGCCTAACCAAATCTACGGAGGTGGTGCTTCCTCAAGTAACTACCAAAAAGTGCAAGGTCTATAGTTCCTGCTCTTCCTAATGCTTTAACAGCACCAAGACTATATGAGACTTCTCAATTGTTGAAAAGTATGGATGCACAGATGAACAACATAGATGGTAGAATGACCAATATAGACCACAAGCTCAAAGAGAATGATAGTCAGTTTACCTCTATAACTTTAATCCTTCAAAGCATGCGAAAGGATAATGCTGATGTGCATAGGAAACTTGAGGAGCTAAGTTCCAAAAATACATATATTACAAGTCATTGAACTCAAGTTTCCAATACAGTGAGTGACATCTAAACGAAGAGCAATGGCAGTATACCTTCAAATATTGTCATTAATCTGAAGGGTATGAATGCCATATCACTAGAAGTAGGAGAGAAGTTCAATTTAAGGAAGATGACACAGCAAGGGAGGATATGGAAGATTCAGAAGTTGAAAATTCTGCAATGTCTCCAATGAAGATTGGGAAATCATAGAGTATTAAAGAACAATAGCTTATGATCAAGAAGGCAACCTAAGAGGAGAACTCACACTCACATGACGAAATACAAGAAAAGTAAGATGAGGAAGTGATAATTCCAAGTGCATCATACAAGGGAAAATAAACAGAGGAGAAGGCGAAGTCAAGCAACCAAGGAGCCTCTACGCAAACAAGTAAAGAGGTAAGTATAAAAGATCTCCCTTTTCTAAAAGCTTATTTTGCTATAAAGAAAAAGATTAATTCTGAATTTGTAAAAGATGCTTTCAATATCTTCAATAGTTAGAAATAAATATTCCTATGGTTAAATTCCTCAAGAGAAATCCTAAATATGCTAAATTTTTAAAAGAATTGTGTGTTGATAAGAAAAAGTGTAAGCCTCTTGAGAGAATTCAGGTGAGTGCTAATGTGTCATCACTTTTTAAGGATGAATTACTGGTTAAGTGCCAAGACCCAGGATCTTAACAATCCCATGTACTATAGGCAAAGGCAAGGTTCATCTTAAGGGAGGCCTATTAGATTTAGGGCTACCATTAATGTAATGCCTTGTTCATTGTACTTAGCCTTAGGCCACGTTTGGTACGTAGCAATAGGGACATGGGATTGGCATAGGGATAGTGAATGAGCTAATTAGACTGTTTGGTATGTAGCCCTTAATAAACTGTGGGATTGAGCAATACCACATAGATGGCATTGGGCATTACCACCTCTCCCCCTGGTATTGCATTTTTAATCCTGGGATTAAAATTTTTGAAGACAAACATATCCCCATTTATCTTAATATTTAGACGAAAGTAACCTTGCCCTAGATTCAAAAGTAACCTCATTGCTGTCTTCTCATATCGGGTCGTCGTTGTGTCTTCATCGCGCTAGGGTAGAAGAACGCTGCAACCTGTGACAACATCTTCGATAGGTTTGCTCATTGCTTTCTTCATTTCTTGGTGCGTGGAAACACTTTGTTGAGTTGCGATGGTGTGCTTCGTTCTTTAGTAGAAAAATCTTGCTCATTTATTAACTACTCCTATCTTTATCGGAGCCAATGATCGAGAATTCCAATTCTTGTTGATAGCAATCTAGACTGGTTTGTTTTTATTGAAACTAAATACACTGGCATGGACGAAAATTCTGAAGCTTTGAAGTCCAATATTAGAAATCTGTTCGCTTTATTTTTTCCTCTGGTTACAGAGTTTGAAGTCCGACATCGAAACTAATTGAGACAATTCATTTACAAAAGGCTTTCCTATGTTTACAAAATATTGAATCTTGTTGGCTTTATTTTTGAATGTCTATGCAAATAGTTATAAATGGCATTGCACTTTTGGACATATGTACTCTGGATAAAACTGTTTTGTCTGTGCAAATATGTTTTCTGTAGATAAAAATAGTTATAAATGTCTGTGCAAATCTTTCCTCTATGTAATCTGGACTGATATTGCCAACGAGAGAAATATCATTGCACTTTTGGACATGTTTACTCTGGATAAAATGTTTACTCTGTGCAAATCTGTTTACTCTTGCCTAAATGTCTGCGCAAATCAATGCTCTGTTTACTGTGGACTGATCTTGCCAATGAGAGAAATATCATTGCAATTTTTGGAAAACAAAGTATTATTTGGACCTGTACCTATGCATTGGAATGAGAAAGAATAAGAAAAATACTTTCTCCTTTTACATTTTACCACTGTTTTGAGAGATTTTTTTGTTTCATATCGCATCTCCTTTCAAAATTTTAATACATTATTTCATATAGAAAAGGGAGGAAATACCAGTAGACAAATTTACTTTGTTCAATGCTTAGTGTGGGAGTAACTCTGAATAAACTGTTGCTATTATTTTATTGTTATTACTTCCTATATTTTGATTTAGTAGAACTTAGAGGGTACTTATGGTTGTATATAATTATAATTGGTTACACAGTTATGGCATTATCTGAAGAAAAGAAAGAATTGTTACGTTTGTTGCTTTTGTGGGTGATCATGGCTGAGACAGTTCGGAGTTTTATATGTCAATGTATGACTATCGTAGTAAGGAGACGACGAATAAGGCACATTCCTTACAAGATGGATTTTGTTGCTAAAAGATCTTATTTGAGGAGACTGGTATATAGTAGTGATATAGCATGTTACAACCTACTTAGAATGAATAGGAGAACATTTGATAAGTTATGTTGCATGCTAAGGGATATAGGTGGTCTTAGACATAGTAAGAATATACTTATAGATGAGCAAGTTGCAATATTTTTACACATATTAGCACATCATGTGAAGAATAGAGTCATACAATATAATTTCAGTAGATCTGGAGAAACTGTTAGTAGGTATTTCAATGTTGTACTTAATAGTATGATGAGACTTGGAACACTGTTGTGGAAGAAACCAGAGCCTGTGCCAGAAGACTCAACTGATGATAAGTGGAAGTGGTTCAACGTATATATATGTCACTGATTCATTATTACTTTTTGCTAACATGTAGAAAATTTTTAATTTTGTAATTTGTATTATTGTTTTCTTTGTTACAGCAATGTTTAGGTGCATTGGATGGAACTCACATTAAGTTGAGAGTTCCTTCCATTGATAAGGCTAGATATCGAAATAGGAAAGGAGAGATCACGACAAATGTGTTAGGTGTTTGCTCACAAGATGGGAACTTCATATATGTTCTGCCTGGATGGGAAGGATCTGCAGCAGATGGTCGAGTTCTTCGAGATGCTATTAGTAGGAGGAATGGACTTAGAGTTCCACAAGGAAACTATTATTTGGTTGATGCTGGCTATACTAATTGTGAGGGATTTCTTGCACCATACAGAGGACAAAGATATCACTTAAGTGAATGGAGAGAGGGGCGACGTCCTAGAAGTGCACGTGAGTACTTTAACATGAGACATTCTTCCGCAAGAAATGTCATTGAGAGGTGCTTTGGAATTCTCAAGATAAGATGGGCTATTCTAAGGAGCCCAGCATTTTATCCTGTAAGGACATATAATCGAATAATAATTGCTTGTTGCCTCTTGCACAATTTAATTCGTGAAGAAGGAGAAGATCCTTTGGAAGCTGAAGTTGCAGAAATTGAAGTTGATGCGGGTGGGATGGAGAACCCCCTTATACAAATTATTGATGCAACTGATGAGTGGGCTACCTTTAGGGAAAATCTGGCCAATGAAATGTTTAATGCTTTTACTGCTAGTAGGACCTAGAGATGTATAATTTGAAACCTGTTGTTTAATGTAAGTTGGGCTTATGTCACTATATATATTCTATATGAGACATGTTTGTTGTAATTTGAGACCTATTGTTTGCTGTAATTTCAGACCCGTAAGCTTAACATTATTCTATATGTGTTATTATGTATGTGTTGTTGTATTTGCATTTACCATTTCATATGTGTTCTTGTATTTTGTTGCAATGACATTTATTCTAACCTATTTTTTGTCTTATAGCTAACTAACTATGGCAGAAAAATCTGGAAAGGCGGATAAGCATGTCTGGACACCGGAAGAGGATGAACTACTAATCCACTGCATGATGCTTTTACATGATAAGGGTGAACTTATTTGTGAAGGTGGTCTTAGGCCCCGAGTCTTGAACCAATTGAAGGAGATGCTTCACGGCCTAATACCTGGATGTGTTTTGAAGGCCCATCCTCACATCCAGTCTAGGGTTAAAAAATTGAAAAGTAACTACTATGTGGTAAATGACCTTCTAAACTTATCTGGTTTTGGTTGGGATGCAGAAAAGAAATGTGTGACAGCTCCTAAGGAAGTATGGGATGAATATGTGAAGGTAAATCAAATAATATGATAGCATGTACATTATGTGTGATGAATTTAATTATCTTTTGTAGGTGAACAAGGATATGATATATACATAATGAAACTGAAAAGTAACTACTATATGATTATGTATGATGAATTTATTTATCTTTTGTAGGTGAACAAGGAGGCTTCAAAGTTTAGGCACAAATCATTCCCTTATTACAATGAGTTGCATGATGTCTTTGGGAAGGATAGAGCAACTGGGAAGGAAGCGCAAACTTGTGACGATGTCGTTGAAGAGATAAATGACAATAATACAGATCATTTGGCTGACATGGATGTCTCTCATGGAAACCATTCAACACCAGAGAATAATCCACAAGATAACACTGAAACTAATAACACTCCATCTGAGGCTGCTTCAGAATCCAAGAAGCGCAAGCGCAAAAATATTGATCGAGATGAGGTGTTATTACTTGGTCTTGAGAAAGTTGCTAATGGCATATCTCAAGGGATTAGAGATGCAAGTGAGCTGCTTGGAATGCATGTTGACAGGGTTGAACGAGAGAGGCGAATAGATGGGATGAAGGAGTCTCTGTATGATGAGCTTATGGAAGTTGAAGGACTTTCACATCAAGAACGCCTTTCTGCGTATGTGAAGATGATTTCTGATGAAAGCATTCTGATTGGATTCTTCAAATTGCCTCAAGAGGGAAAGGCAGATGTAGTTCGCCAAATTATAGCATAGGCTATAAGTTGCTTCATTGGATACTTCTATTTTGATTAGTATTTGGTTAAAATATTCACTATTCTGATAGTACTTTGTTCTTCAGTGTTTGTTTAAGGTGCTACTTGTTTAAGACAGTTCAGATTTTATCTTATTATCATTTCTGATTTGAACTTATATTTCTTTGGTGCTTCCTTTGCTTCTCAATGCTGTCAAAAAGCTTCAATATATAAGCAAAATTGCCTTGACTATTTTGAATATCACAACACCAATAAATGGAACTAAAGAATCAAAATGGGGCATTTTTTCAGCAGCACGGGACTAACAAAACTGTCCAATAAAGTATATATATATAAGCAACATGATTTCATTACAAGAGTTACAGTATGTATAATTATTGCAACAAGAGTTGCAAGTCATTACAACATGAGCTCATTCATCATTATATGGATCATTTTTCCCACGCCCATTCCAGTCCTATATAGAAAGCATAACAGATTCATTCCTTCCTCCTTGCTAGATAAGACTTTGGACAGTTGGCAAAAACTGTACCAGTTGGCAGACTTGTCTTCATAGTTGAGGCTTCAAAAACTCCATGCCTTAAGTTCAGATACTCGATCACATGAATATTGAAAATACTGAAGATGAAGGGCTTGGACATTCGTATGAATCAACAACAATCCTGAGAATGGAGCTGATGCTGTTAAAAGCACTAAGTTGAAAATACTGAACTGCTTCTTCAATCTACTTTAGGTATGCCTCAAGTTGTAGATAAATGATTGCAGTGCTTTTCCTTGCTCCATTGGCATGTGACCTAAACGATATGATCTATTTTCTATAGTAAGTCCAATATGAAATACCCATTGAAATACAATTAAGACTTAAGAACAAGTTAAGAAAGGAGAAGTTCTTTAGTAAGAAGTAAGGTTGTAGGAGCACCTAGTTTGAAAATTAAAATCATCAATGTTGAACATTATAATTGACTTCAAATGAAGTGTTGCAAGACTAGAGACGAATCTCATAGTATTGGCAACAGTGAATAAGAGCATAATAACATGTTCAGTATCTGCACAGTCATTTAAGTTGGTTTTCTGGGAAAAAGTAACTCACTTTTACAAGATAAATTCCATAATGAATAATGTCAATACAAAGAAAAACAACCTGCATTCTCAAATATGAATACAATTAAAAGCACTAACTGCAAGATCTCTGGCATAAATCAGCATTTGAAGAGAAAGAGTTTACCACCATCCCTGTAACAAGGTGGACAATGGGAACAGAATATTGGTCCAGTTTGTTCCCCTCTGCGTATCCATTAAATGCAATGACCATTGAGAAAGTGTGAATTGTGACAAATGCAAGAGCGATAATTGCTGCAACAAATCAATGAAACAAAAAAGGGGCTGAGCTAAATGAGGGAAAGAAATGAATTTTCTTGTTAAAAACCTGCATTTAATGAAAGAAAGACACATTCAAGCTTCATAGACAAAGTGTTAAAAAATGTAAAGATGCAGAATCCCATTCCATCAAAAGGTATATATATTAGTATATAAGGGAATCTGCTGAGGAGAAAGCTCACCAGAAAGAAGGAAAAACGGTATCTGTGAGCATCTATCAGAAAAATATGTAGCTGGACCAAATGCAGGAGTCAACAGGCTGAGGCAGAAGAACACAGCATGTGCCACACCATGACCCAAACCACCTGCTGCGAAGAACACGTATAAATAATGTTAAAAGAACTGATTATAATGAATGACACTCGTAAGCCATAGAGATAGCATTTCAACAAATGATTCTATGTTCTCTTTGGGATAATATCCAATTAAATTCTTGAAAGCAGTTAGTTAATTGCAAAATAACCTCAGGAAAAAAAATTGAGCAGTATCAGCTAGGTTCTGGGGATGGTTAAATAATGATGAAACAATATCAGAAGACCTCCGTATTCTTACCCAGAGCAATTTGCATCTTATCTGTCAGTGAAAGATGTGGTCTTGATACTCTGTCAGCAAAAGCATCTAAAATATCTTCCAGCCTCCTGCGCATAGATCAACAGAGAAAAGAATAAAAAAGAAAAACATATTATGCCAGATACAAAAGCAGTTATATACACCTCAATATTGCCATATAATATGGTAGGGGCTTATCACTCTTTACATCATCCCATAATTATATCGTCACATCCCTTTCATTTAGAAAATCGAACAAAAGTTATTCTCACGTTATAGCATACATTAAGTAGAAGATTAGTCATTTGAAAAAGTCAAATAAGAAGTTCAATGTCAACTAGCAAAGGCAACAAAAATACACAAGAAGATCATTCAACATGAGGATGTTATCGCTACATCATGTGGCTGTGGCTAGAAGGTAGAGACCATCAGCATTAAGTAAATAATTAAAAAAGTTGAGAAACATGATGAAAGAAAAGTTTATCATAATATGAAGATCAAAAGAAAGGGAAAGCACAAGAAAAATGTGATGGAAAAATCAGCAGAAAGGGTGTACCTGGAGAGAACGGTTAGGATCAAGAACGGCTTTCTGGAAATTACAGAGACGAAGAGGGAGAGAGACAGGCCTAACGCTAGTAGAGCGTACCCGATTCCCGCCGCTACTGTCATTTCGCCCGATCACCGAGTAGCACCTACCAGCACAATCGCTCCCAAAGTCGCTGATCCAAAATCCCAAAGTTTGTTTCGGCTGAGAAACTCGAGAGTCGAATGGTCTGGTGATCTACTTCGTCGGCCCGGGTAGATAGCACGGAGGATTCAGCACAGACACAAGGATGACGAAGAGGTATTGACGTTGGTTACTCCCATAGGAAAAAATAATGAAGGTTATTTGTGTCTTTTTATAATTTATGGTTGGTTAAAAAATATATATGATATAATCATTCCTACCAACTATTCCCATATACCAAACAGTATTTTAAAAGCCAACTCTCACCCCCAATACCAATCCCAATACCAATCCCAATCCTATTCCCAAACCATCAAAATTCAGTACTGTGTACCAAACGTGGCCTTAGGTATTAACAATCTTAGAGACACAAGTGTAGTACTCTAATTAGCTGATAGATCAATTAGGTATCCTAAGGGAGTTCTTGAGATATTCTAGTGTATGTGAAGGATTTAGTGTTCCTAACTAATCTTTATGTTCTGGACATATCTAGGAACTAGTGAATAAGAGCACTTTGATCCTAAGCAGACCTTTCCTTCAATCTTCCAAGACAATCATTAGCATGAAGCATTGTTCCATTACAATGGAGGTTGGAGGACATATGATGACTTTTAATATAAACGAAGCAATAAAATATCCTTTTGATAATTCTGCTTTTGTTGAGTTAAATGCCATTGATTATGTTATTAAAGAAACTAGGAATGAGCATGAATTGAGTTTACATGATGAGTATGATCCTAGTTACATAATTCCCAAAATTCCCATGAAGCATTTTAGGAGCATAAGGATTCACATTCATCTTTGAGACCTTATGATAACTATTTTGAACCTATCTCCTCTATTTATTCTTTCTCTTACTCTTGTAAAGGCAATGCATCATGTTTTCATTGTTTTGATGTGAATAACATGCTTTTAGTTTCCAAAGATTTCTCATTCCCATTTAACTTTGATATGATTTTACCAATTGTCAGTGATAATGTTTTTGGAAAGAGATTTGTGAGTGGTTTACAGGAATACAAGATATTATGGAAGTTAAAAGTAGAACAAAGAGGGTTGAGCTTATGTGACCATAAGTCGCGACGTAAAGACCTCGACATCGCGACTAAATATGAACTTGATAAGGAAAAGACTCTCTATGCAATGGAGTCAGGACAGAATGATTGTTTGGTCATGACCAATAACTCCTGAGATGATAAGTTACGACATGAGGATGATAAAGTCGTGACTAAATATCAGGATGCTGAGGGACAGTCTTTCTGCGATCCCAAGTCATGACTAAATGACTATAATGTCACGACCAAATGGTCTAGAGACATTCACTGTCAGTTTGAGTATCAACGAGGAGTTAAAGATAACCCTAAGCGGTCGCAACTAGAAATGGCAGATGCAACTAGTGAATTTCAATTTCTTTTAGCTCCACAGTTCGCTATTTTGTTTATGAAAGGAATTGGAAGACACGCAGCGGAAATTAACTTAAAATTTTTCCATTCCTTGCCAGGATCTATCGTATGTGTTTAAGTCAAGTGGGAATAAGCATTACCCTCAATGTTCCTCTGCGACTTCCACAGCTCCTCTCCGCGGCTGGTGATCTCCTTTCAATCGCAAGAAGTCGACGGAGTGTTCCTCAGCAACCTCCACAGCTTCTCTCCCCGGCTCCTGCTCTCTTTCTGATCGCAAGAAGTCGACGCCTTAGGTCGGCTCCCTCTACTAGTATCCACACAAACAGTGTTCCAACCACGAACGACGTGCTAGCGTCTCCTGTCCCTCCAAGGCTTTCTCAACAATTCATCCTCTCCGTCTCTATTTCAGCAGTTTCTTATCTGCAAACCTTTTGCAGATTCCCTTCGGCCTTTTGTGTTATGTGTGTTCAAAAACGTAGCTCCTAAAATTAGATATTAGGATGCTCTGCATTTTTCTCAACCGAATTGGATTTTGGAATTAATCTATATTAAATATGAAATTAATACAATATCATATATTGTATAATTTGATAAGAAACTAATTAAATAAATAATGTTTATATTAAATCTGTCCCATAGATTTAATTCACCTATTTATTTAATTTAAAATAAAGATAAGACGGGACTATATTTGATTTATTCTCATAAATCAAATTTGAGATATCATGTCAATTTGAATTTCAAATTCAAACGTGATAGAGATTTAATTTATCCTTATAAATTAAATCTTATAAATATCTCTTATATGAGATATCCTATCAATTTGAATTTCAAATTCAAACCTGATAGAGATTTAATTTATCCTTATAAATTAAATCCTATATATCCCTTATATATAATGTATATATACGAATTTATATATATATATATATGAATATAAATATAAATAAATATATAGATTAACCTTGGATCATTCATTGAATCTAGACACGTCTTAGATTCAATGAATCTGGACATCATAGCTCGTGTTGGGCTATTTTGTGTGCGACCCTATAGGCCCATATGAAGTTGGCAGTGGGCCATTTGCTATACTGGCCCACAAGTCACAAGCGGTCTCTACCAAGACATAACGACTACCTAAATCATATGAGGATCGATAAACGATATAACCTTTTATACAACCATATCATGTCCCTTCTGTCACGCGATATTTTGGTCATGGATGAGGCATGGATAATGTCATCCTCCTATTCCTGACCGTTACTTTCTCGATCCCTGAGTAGTCTGACTATAGAAATAGAACTACCTTTCCATTACAGTATGGCCATACGTTTCTCAGACTCACTCATCGAGGGGCCCAGTAATATCTCTCTACGAATGTGAGGGACAACTTCCATCTTGACCGTTCACATTCCTCCGCATGAAAAACCACTAAGCCCGAACATAGTCTTTATGATCACTCGGTCAAAAGTGACTTTTGACTAGGTCAAAGCTAAGCATTTGTCATGTAGGAATCCATGATGATCTCAAGTCAAAGGGCATAGTGACATGGTTTGTATATGAGAGAAGCTTATGACGTAACCCATGCAGCTCTCTCATAGTGGGTTGGTCCAACACCTTGTACTCTTACATGTACCTATGACTTTGATTTATATCTCTATACATCTTCAAAGTCATACTGGCCTTATTTTGTCTCTGCTCCCACATAGATGACCGACCAGGGACATTTAGGATAAGATCATGAATTATCCAAGGATGGTCATCACAATAAACATGCAAATAATATGATAACACAATTAATAAATTCATAAATTAATAATGTTCATAAGACAATGATTGTCCCCTAGGGCACATTTTCCAACATTAACTTCCTCTATTTACTGATAAAATGTGAGACCGGAATACTTCCAAGCAGTTCTAAGCCTTTTCTAGCTGAACGTTTCCATAATTACATTTAGATCTCTGACTTTTTGCTTATTTAGATTTGGGTCCCTAAACTTTTGGAAATTACCCCTTTTGGCCTAACTTTTGTTTCTACTTTAACTTTTGGCCTTCAACCTTTTCTAATTTGCGTTTAGGTCCCTAAAATTTCCTTAGTTCATAATCGTTTCCTTTCCTTTCTCAATCTGATACAGTTTATTCCAAGAATCTCATATCCATTTCACATGAACTGTATAGTTACATCAGGTAAGAAAATTAGGTATATGACACCGTTGCTTGTCATATCCTGATCTTTAGACATAGAAGCCCCATATGTAGCCTGAAAGAGGTAGGCTACCAGGCCCTATTAAGCAGAAGTTCCAAAAGTATACATATGATGTTCAAGGACTAAACTGCAAGAAAGTGAAAGATCATGGACTAAATTGTAAATAGTGAAAGTCCCTGTGGCATAATGGTCATTTTAAAGAAAGAGAGGGACTAAAGTAAAAAGTCTAAATGGTTTAATGGTGATAAAAGGAAGTAGACATAAAGTTTAGGCCATTAAGTGTAATTATGAAGAGTTGAGGAACTAAACTGTAATTTCTAAAAGTTTCCAAGGGCAAAATTGTAATTATGGAAAGTTCAGCCAAAAAAGGCTGAGAACTGCACGGAAGCATTTCAGTCCCAAAATTCATTAGTAGATAGAGAAAGTTATGCTGGTTAATCTAGCATGATACAGAAATTTTATTGAAGTTCCAAATAGCTAATGTTTATCTGATAGTCAGAACGTTATCTGAAATTTTTCTCAGATCTTTTGGACCTCAGATATAAGTGAAAAAGTTATAGGAAGGTGTACCCTATAACATTAGATGTCATGGATCTAACAGAACCCCGAAAGGAGTTCTGTATGAGAAGTTATTCCCATATTAGTGATTTATCAGGAGTTTGAGAATTCCCGCGATCCGATTATGAAACTTAACAGTAAACAAGTTATAACTGAATGAGCTCAGATGATGTCACAGAGAGGCCCATGATGACGCCAAGTGAATCCCAAACCCATGATATCAGTTCATCAGTCAAAGGGGCCAGTGTCCACAAAAAGTACAAAATGACGAAAATACCCCTATATTGTAAAATAATTAAATAATTGGTGAAGGGTATTTTGGTCATTTGATTAAGGTTAGAAAGTCAAGGAAGGTTATCTGAATAGTTGACTAAGGTAAAAAAATACTCTATTAAAGTGTGAAAAGACAGTAATACCCCTAGAATTATGAAAGAATAACTAAGGGCATTTTGGTAATTTGCTAAGCGATATTTCTTGGGAATCGAGCCACTAGAGTGCTTGAGCTTGATTAGAGACCCAATATGACATTCCCAGATATCCAAAAATATGGCCCAAGAGTGATGTGGGTCTAAGTGGCATTAAAATAGTAGTTTAGTACTTTTTCAATGAAGTAAAGTTACGCAGTTAAATATAGAATTGGGAAAAGTGATCAGATAGAGCTTTAGACTCATCCAGAACCATGAGGTGGCATGAAAGGTGTCCTTATGGGACCCATAAGGCACCACATGGCATGAGTATAGGGAAAGAAGAAAAATCTAAGGACATGTGGCATGATCTCAGTTGTTCATTCCGGGACAAGACTCTGGAATTCTCTAAAATTATTGAGTCAGCTAATGAGGTGTCCCAAGGGCCCCACCAATATGCCACCTAAACATGTGAGGTTTTCATGGATGATTTCATTTTTTATGAGTCATCTAGGATGATGATGTCATCATGATGATGCAGGTGAAGCTTCTTGAGAAAGCTAAGTGATCTAAGCCATTCATTGCGATTCAATTTGGACCATCCATTCCACCTCCTTCTACCTATAAATAGAACCTCCCCCTTCCATTCAAGGCACACCACGGAAAGGAAGAGAAAGAAGAGAGAAAAAGAGAAAGAGAGAAGAAAGAAAGAGAAAAAAATAAAGAGAAAGGAAGGAAAAAGAAGGAGTTCTAGTAGAGCTTAGGGATTTGGCAAGCTTAGGAATAAGGTAAGTAATTCATTCTAGTCTATGCTCTAATAAATTAGAGGATTGTTCTTATGGATTGAATAGTTAGAATAAAGAATATCTCTCTTGATAAGGTTAGCCATGGATATAAAGAAAGTTAGGGGTTGTCAGATTAAGGGTATTACCTTAAGTTAAGCTTAAGGTAAGTAAAGCTATACTGGATAGAGTAATAATGAAGATATTATTATGCTATGTATAGGTTATGACCTATGGAAAGACAGAACCTCAGAGCAAAGGTTAAGGACTATGGAAAGGCTACATATCAGGTAGTAAATTTACCTACTTGTATGCTTATATTGCTTGAATATTTTATGTGATGTTTACTTGCCTTGATGATGTGAAGCATGTTTGATTAAGTAATGCTCTGTTTCTTGTTATGCTATGGCCATATGTTATAATTAAGTAACATGGAAGTATGTATGTTATCATTATGCAAGCATGATCATTAAATACACACATAGTAACATTAAGTATATAGTTGCATACATTGTATGGTTTCCGTTTGCTATTGAGATTTCCCTAGAAATCTCACCCCTTCCATATCACTCTAATTACAACAGGTCTTCTCAAGATGGAGGAGATAAAGATGTATGAAGAGAATCTAATGATTATGTAGCATGATTAATATGTTATTGATGTATGTATAATTAGTGCTAGAAATTGTCACTGTGAACAGTAACTCGTGGGGAGGCAATGACAATTGATCTGTAATTATAAATAGTAAATGATTGAATAAATGTATGATATTTTATCAGTAAATAGTAGACATACCAAGCTTCAATTTTATATATACGTCTTATTTGGATGTCTACACATGGAGATATGATTTTTCCAAACGTGGGATCAAAATGCTGGAATAAGAGAAAAATGTTGGATGAACAGTAAAATTGGAGCATTGACCGATGTTGACTTGGGCAAGGCATGGTCAACAAGTTATTTTTTCCTGAAAGAGCATTAAGTTATCTTTGTGTAGCAATTTTAACCACTTTATTTAGATTTTTCTAGATTTAATTATGATTTTTGAAGTCATGTCACTTCTCTGGAATTTACATAGTGAACAGTACTCAGGAGAGTAAAATTTTAGATTGTGTAATTTAACTTCAATGACCTTAAAAGTGGTTCCAGATGCTATCGTTTGGTTCCTAAGATGTAAGAAAATTAGGATGTTATATTTTGGTATCAGAGCAAAGGGTTCTAACTCAAAGCATAAGATTCTGGCACAGAACAGAAGGTTCTGGCTTAGTGATGCTCTAATTTAGTTAGACTAACCCCTTTAAACAAGTTAGAGATTTGAACTAAAGAGGTTTCCTCCCTAGTATGAGATATGGGGATGGTGTTCATTACTTAGAGAATATTTCAACTAAGAGACAGTGACACCCAGATAAATAGAACAATACCCCATACCTTAACACTTTTACGAGGTAGTCTTCAAGGAAATGACTACGATAGACTAATCTTAGTCAGCTATTACCGCTGAGGTCTCATGTTCCTTAGCACGATATGGTTGGACTAAGTAGGATAATGTCTGAGGAGCAGTTTCCTTTATTAATAGAGATAGAAGCTGACCAGTCTATGGTCAAGGGAAGCTACAATAGTAGCTCGAGGTATCATTATATGGCCATATGTTACAGTGACGATGACAATAAAGGTACAAACCTCGTTGAAATTCATTAGCTAGAGGATTAGTATAAGGCGTGATCAAGTCAGATAGTATAAAGTACTAAGATATGAAAGATTAGTTTAAGACAATGTTCAGAAGTAGATCCTCCATGTGAGTAGATATACATTACAAAAGAATTTGTTCAGCTAGTCTTTTTTGAACAAAAAGAATCAAGTTAGAATGAGACTTGCCTATGAATGATCCTAGCACATGGCTTAAAGTTAGAGACAAGATGTTTAATATATAGAGAGCTGATGTTCCCAAGACAGAGGGACTACATCACGAAGAGACAGTAACCTAGCGCTCTACCCTAGAGAACATAAGTAATAGTAGCAGATGATAAATGAGATCCATATGACATAAGTTCGTTAGGATCAAGAAAAGGACCAGAAAGGAACTATAGTCCAGTCAAGAATATATTAGGACTGATAGATAGAAGAAGTTAAGAGATACAAAAGTACTCCATAGAGATGGAGATTGATCCGCTTACTTGAGAAATTAGTTCATATATTGAATTCCATTATAAAGAAAGGATTTTCTCAGGTAGTTGTAAAAATTCAACAGAGCGGTATATGTAAGAGAAGAAAAAGAAGTTTATGATGTCTAAAGAGAGAAAGGTAGTCACAATTTCAAAGATAAAAAGAGACTCCCCAATTTAAGAAAGAGTAATAAGCAAGAGTTAGATGAAGTAGTGAAGGGTTGAGTCTATACCCTAGTAAGAGGGTAACTTGGCAACTTAAGTTAAATAAGTAGTTATTTCAAGTTCCTAAATGAATCTGGCAAATAATGTGATAGAAAATGAGTAAAGTCCTGATAGATAACATTGGCTTCTGTGATCATTTTTGAGGAATTATCTGTTGAGTTAACAACTATGTGGAAGTGGCTAACCTTGTAACTTTGTCCGTTGGTCATGTGTTCCAGAGATAAGAATACAGTATAATAGGATCGTAGTAGATTCCAGAGGATTTTAGTTAGATTCTAGTATGGGTCACAGAGTATAGAATTCCAGGGTCGCAGTTAGATCCTGAAAATGCTTACGGTTGACCGTAGTTGATCCCGAGGGTCGCAATAGACCTACCTTAGAGAAGAAAGTATTGAGCTATAAGTACAATATTTCTTTAGAAAGATGAATACCTAGGATAAAGTTAAGGTAGAGACGCTTCACAAGTTAGTTAACTCATAACAGAGAGAGTACCCATAATGTTAGTTTTAGATAGCCTTATTACTATTAGGGATTGAACTCAGAATCCTCCTACACGCAACAGGAATTAAGTGATCAAAGTTAAAGTTGTTAATCCTGAGTACCAAGGATTTATGATAATATTTCATAAAATATGAGAAGGGTCAAATGAAAATAAAGAGATCCTTATTATGAGATTATAGAGAATAAGAATAAGAGACAAATATATT
Organism: Leucaena leucocephala; assembly: GCA_037074615.1. Taxonomy (NCBI): domain Eukaryota; kingdom Viridiplantae; phylum Streptophyta; class Magnoliopsida; order Fabales; family Fabaceae; genus Leucaena; species Leucaena leucocephala. The sequence goes on along the minus strand of CM073526.1, from coordinate 8,990,889 downwards.
CTCCCGATGAGAATAAAGAGAATAGAAAGCCAGATAGACCCAAAATGGATAGTATAAGAAGGGTCTAAGATAATAAAGTACTAGGGTTAGAGCTTGTTAGCACCAGTGCTTCAGATTTTTATATGTATTTTCAGTTAAGCGTGCTCAGGCAATAGTAACCCAATGATTGGTGACCCCCTGGAAAGTGATAGAAAAAGGGGTAAATGCCATAGAAGTTTGGCATGTATGCACAGAATTATGTAAGATGTTAGAATGAGCTATGAAAAGTTAGAAAGGGTTATGAACAGTAAGAGATTAGAACCCTTATGTCAAATCCAAATGAAATAGAATTGAAAGAAAATATTTAGAAGAATTTTCAAAAACTAACAAAAGTTCTTAGTTAAAGAGAATGTTTAACGTATTGTATCTCAGAATACATTATGACAAGGCAAGATAGACCATGATATAGCCAAATATGCATGATACGGTATGAAACATGTGTAAGGAGATATGCTATGAAAAGTAAGAAATACATTATGAGAAATATGTAATATGATACATAATGAGAAATGTGTATTGGGAAGTATAATATGAAGTGGCTTTATAGCTAACTTTGTAAACAGATAGAGAGGCTCCCTTTTTTGAAAGGGATAAGATGTTCAAGTGTTATGTTACAGATGAAGTAACAAGTGAGAGCTTTCACTCCTTGTATGAAATGCCAGGCATTATGTTATATTTGTAAAATATGCTAAAGTTCCAAATGTTAGAGCTGTGCAAGCTTCGAGTGTTAGAGCTGTGCATATTCAAATACAAGCATATTCCATGTTCATCATTAATTTGGATCGTCCAAATTGATTTTGAACAGTCTAGATTTAATATAATTTAATTTTTATATTTTAAACCTTTTTTTTTGTTATAATAGATACAAAATTTAAAGTAAAGATAATCTTATAACTATCACTATATTTAAAAATAAATTTATGATTGAAAAAATTACATATTAAAAATTTTAAATCTAAACCATTTAGATTTGATTTAAATAGTTTAGATCTCACCACCATAATGATAAGTACTTGATACTCATTATTATGATGAACACAGAATAAGGACCCGTTTCAAATACTTTCAAATTCAATATATGAATTTACAAGCAAGTGAGAATTTAATAAAATAAATTTTAAAACCAACAAAGAAAATTAACATTTATAAAATAAAAAAGGGGCTACCGATGGAGCAAAAATGTTGGGGACCCATCAATCAAATACCTCCAAGTAAAGAAAATTCAAAACAAAAATATTACTTAAATTTTAAAATTATAAATCAGTTTATTTACCATACTTTAAAACTATTAATTATTTTTATAAAAAAATAACAATATATTTTTATAATAATTTTTAATTTAAATTTTTAAAATTTAAGTGGGATTATTTTGAGATTTTCCCTAACTTATATCAAGGAAAAGTACCCCTTAGTACCCGCATCTCTCTGTCTTCATCTTTCTTTTTCTTCGTCACTCCAAAGCGACGCCCAGAGAGAGAGATAGGCATCAACAGAAAGAGAGTCTTCTCCTCCAAATCTCTCCATATGTGGAGAGAAAATTTGAGTAGAAAATGAGGTGTGTCCCTCATTCAAATAGGGGAAATGAGGAAATCTATTTCTTCTCCAATTTTCTTTTCTCTCACATTTTTCTATCCACCCAAACAGAGGGCCAATGTTGCGTCCAAGAAATAGAGATTTTATACCCCGGCTCGGGTTTTCTCCTAAAGTTCCAAGGCAGACTCAAATTTTTGAAGACATGATGCCGTTTTCTAGGTGGACAATTTTTTTAATGATTTATGTCTATATCATTTATTAATTAATATATTATAATATTTTTATTATAGCATATCAATAGAAAATAAGTATCATATTTTTTTACTGTAATATGTAATAAAATATATATAAATTGAAAATATATACATAATATATAATATTTCTCTTTTTATTTATTAATCAATTTATGAATGTAATATTTATTTTTTTAAAACAATAGCAGTAGGAAAGAAAAATAACTTTTTAATATATATATTTACACATATTATATTTATTATCATTATATAATATGTATATATATATATTTATATATTTATTATTATCATCCCTAATGCTAGACATTCTTCATCTTGTCTTGGACAAAAGATGTAAATCTTTCTATCATTTTTCACATGTGTCTTTGGTGAACAGATGTAGAAAGCCTCTTTTTTTTTTTTACATCTATCATATAAATATAAATAGATTAGTTACACAAAAACTATATTTTGCAGTAATGTTTCTTAGCATGCAAGAATATGCTTCCCATTTGGAAATTACTGCACGAGAAGCATATTCTGGTTTTCCAAGACAGTCGAAGTTATTGGGTAGAAAAGGGGCCTTTAACATAATTATTTTTACTAATAAATAAAAAAAACTTAAATTTGATAAGGGTAAAATTATCAACTTGTTATTAGCTTCCCTCTCCTCCCTTCTTGAGCCAAAACATAAAAATAGATTATTAAAAGTGAACCAAACACACCCTAAAAAACATATACCAGTGAGTTCAATGGACTTCATGCAATTTAAACGATAGGAAAAGATGATTCTTGCAACTGGGAGCGCAGAAAAGCTTCCACTCTACTTTGGGTGTGCCGAATGGCCTGCTGAGGGTCATAATTTGTTTTGTTTTGTTTTTTCTGCAAAACAGATCAGATTTTGACTAAAAGTACTGCGCCTTTGTACTTTTATCCTTTTTCAAGCTTGCTTTACATTTTAAGGCTCAGTTTTAAATTCAAAATCAGTGTTCTAATTGACTGAAATAAGTCAAATTCCGCTCCATTTTTCTTTTTGTTCCTTGAAGTTCATGAATAGCAGATTCTGATTTGTAGGAATTGTTCCCCCGGTGCAACACACGAACACTAATTTTTCCCGAGATCTCCAGACAGGCTTTAAAGATAGCCATTAAATCAACATTCTTTCAAGTTTCACAATCATTCCGGACTTGGTCACAGACATGCAATGCCTAGGACATTTCGACCAGTTGCTAAAGGTCAATGATATCAGAAGTAGAATAGTTACAATGCTTAGAACTTGGTACCAGCAAGCCAGATATTGGTCAGATACATGCAGATATCTGGAATGATTTAGAATTGATATCAGAAGTAATGGAAACAAACACGAATATACACCGAGTCATTAGTCAATCAGTTTTTCTGGAAATGGCGGAACAACAGTTTTCCTACTTCAAGGAAGCCAACTTTGTCTTTTCCCTCAAATAAAGACTTCAGCTTCTCATCACACTTGATCTCCCTCCTATTCACAGGATTCTGCAATCATAAAAAATTCCCAGTCTACATGTTACATGAATGCAAGCCAATTTCATGGCCAACAAAACTTGCATAGGTTTTTGTGGTATTTTAGAATATGAATTGTCCGATGATCATTGCTTTGGCTTATGCCTCATATATATACACAGTTCTTGGGAATCAAATGAGATACACCAAGATAAAATCAAATCTCTAATAACTACACCTAAATCAAATCTGATATGTTTCTAATAATAATAATATCTCTAACAATAATATCCTAATATTAATGATTTAGATATTAGGATATTTTATTATTAGGATATTCCCACACTCCCCCTCAAGTTGGATCATAGATATTGACCATGTCCAACTTGCCTAGGAGCCGTTCAAATATTTCTTCTGGTAGTCCCTTGGTAAGAATATCTGCAGTTTGTAGCCTTGTAGGTATGTAGGTGAGGCACATAATCCCATCCTCTACTTTCTCACGAATGAAGTGTCTGTCGATTTCCACATGTTTAGTTCTGCTATGCTGGATAGGGTTCAATGCCATATTTATAGCAGCCTTGTTGTCACAAAATAACTTTAATGGAGCATCTATTTTCAAATGAGCCTCTTTTGCAACTCTTGCTAACCATAGACCCTCCATGATTCCTTGAGCAAGAGCTCGTAATTCTGATTCTGCACTACTTTTAGCCACTACTTTCTGTTTCTGACTCTGCCAAGTGACAAGATTTCCCCATACAAATGTGCAATAGCCAGAGGTTGATCGACTGTCTTCTTGTGATCCTGCCCAATCAGCATCGGTGTAGATTTCTACCGATCTATTTGTGCTCTTTTTAAAGAATAGCCCACGGCCAGGAGTACCTCTTAAGTATTGTAGTATCTTGTAAGCCGAGTCCATATGTTTCTTCCGTGGATCATGCATATGTTGACTAGCAACGCTCACTGCAAAGGCGATATCAGGACGTGTGTGTGAGAGATAAATGAGTTTCCCAACTAACCTTTGATATCTTCCTTTGTCTGTTCTCATTTCATCCCTTTCTCGTTTCTTTTGCTTGTTCTCATCTTTGTCAGTTTCCACCACAGTTTGCTTTTTCTTTTGTTTCACTGTGCTGATAGGGACTTTACTAGGTTTACACCCAAGCATTCCTGTTTCCTTGAGTAGATCAAGGATATACTTTCTTTGAGAAACATAAATACCAACCTTAGATCTTGCTACTTCCATACCGAGAAAGTATTTCAACTTACCAAGGTCTTTGACCTCAAATTCATGGTTCAGGGCTACCTTGATTCGATCAATCTCCTTAATATCATTTCCTGTGACAATAATATCATCCACATAGACAATGATAATAGTGATGAGGTCATTACGACGGGATACAAACATCGTGTGATCAGATAAACTTTACTGATACCCTTCAACCTTGAGAACACTAGAAAATCTATCAAACCAGGCACGTGGTGATTGTTTCAGCCCATAGATGGATTTTCTCAGCCTACATACCTGGTTCTGTCTTCCTGCTTCAAAACCTGGTGGGAGTGTCATGTACACTTCCTCTTTTAAATCTCCATTGAGGAAAGCATTCTTAATATCAAATTGTTCTAGGGGCCAATCTAGATTTGCTGCTACGGAGAAGAGAACCCGTATGGTATTGAGCTTCGCAACAGGTGCAAAGGTTTCGTTGTAGTCAATACCATGCGTTTGCGTAAACCCTCGAGCAACTAGTCTTGCCTTCAACTTGTTTAACGTACTATCAGCATTGTATTTGGGAGTGAACACCCACTTGCAGCTTACGGGTTTTATTCCTGAAGGCATCTGCACTATCTCCCAAGTCCCATTTTTCTCCAAGGCTTGCATTTCTTCCATCACTGCCTGTTTCCACTCTGGGACAGCCAAGGCCTCATGTACATTGTTAGGAATCTTGATGCTGTCAAGGTTAGTTACAAAAGTATGGTAACTTGGAGTAAGAGCAGCATAAGAAACAAACTTTTCGATAGGATGCTTCGTACATGTCCGTGGTAGTTTTCTCAATGCAATAGGAAGCTCCAGATTAGCCTCACCATGTTCAGGATCTACCAACGGTTCAGGAACTGGTTCTACCTCAGAGATATGATGGTCGTGGCCTCTATGATGTCGGCGTGAGTACATTTTTCCCCATCTTTGTTGTTCAGATCCTTCTGGAGGCTGTAAAGGTCCATGTGGTGTGAAGGAAATGGGTACAATGGGTTCCACAAGTTGAGATTCATTCCAACTCTCCCCCGGAATCGAAGACTCAGGATAATATGACTGGTGCTCAACAAAGGTGACATCACGGGTAACAAACAGGTGTTTGGACACAGGATCAAAACATTTGTAACCTTTTTGGGAGGAGGAGTAGCCCAAGAAGACACATTTAGTGGCACGGGGATAGAACTTTGAGGGAGGATGATGAATATGAACAAGAACAGTGCATCCAAAGACACGTAGCGGAAGAGAAGACTGTAAGTGAGAGACATCATGAGTTTTTTGTAATTCTGCAATGGGAGAGGTGAAGGAAAGAATACGACTAGGAAGACGATTAATGAGCTGAATAGCGGTCTGGATAGCATCCCCCCAATAAAACAAAGGAACATGACATTGAAATAAGAGAGCCCGAGCAACCTCAAGAATATGTTTATTTTTTCGTTCCGCAATCCCATTTTACTGAGGACTATAGGGACAACTGCTGTGATGAACAATTCCTTTAGCAGACAGGAAAGCGTGAAGGGAGTTATTGAAGTATTCAGTGCCATTATCGGTGTAAAGGACTTTGACAGAGGTATGGAATTGGTTTTGGACAAAACCGTAGAATTCAATGAAGACATTAGGGACCTCAGATTTATCTTTTAAAAGATAGACCCAATACATGCGAGTATGATCATCAATAAACGTGACAAAATATTTGGTCCGAGTGCGATTAGGAATCTTAGAGGGTCCCCATACATCACTATGAATAATGGAGAAGGGAGAAGATGGTTTGTATGGAACAGGAGGAAAGGAAACACGGTGATGTTTAGCAAAAGCACAAGTATCGCAAACAAAAGAACTTTTATTGATAGATAACTGGGGAAACAACCTTTGTAAATAATGAACACTAGGATGACCTAATCTTTTATGCCATAACATAAAAAACTCCTCATCAGAGGTGGGGTTGGGTGTAGAGGTATCTTGGACCATAATGCACTCACGGTAGATGTGTCGAGATAGTAGAGACTATCATACTCCTTAGCAGAACCAATCATCTTCCCCGATGTGAGATCCTGAAAATCACAATGAGTAGAATAAAAATGAGCTGAGCAGTTTGCTTGTTTCGTCAATTTGCTAATAGAAAGCAGGTTACAAGCCAAATGAGGAACATGAAGTACTGATTCAAGATGTAAAGAATCTGAGATAGTTACAGAACCGATGCCTGCTATGGGTGAAGGAGTGCCGGTAGCAATAGTGATTTTCTTATTCCCTGCTAAGGGATGGTAGGTGACAAACATTTTTTCATTTGATGTCATGTGATCAGAGGCCCCTGTATCCACAATCCACTGTGATGGAGGAAGAGAGGTATGTAAAGTAATGGGAATTATACCTTTATGAGTCATGGATGCAGATCCGTGAGGGTGTTGTTCAGCTTGAAGGCTTCTGAACATACGTGTAATCTGATTTAGTTGCTCCTGACTGAAGGATGTGGATGGCTCAGATGGGGATGGTGCACATGCTGATTCATTTGAGGCTTGGTGAGCTCGTGGCTTATTTTTACAAGGCTTCCAATCAACTGGCTTGCCATAGATATCCCAACACTTTTCACGAGTATGTCCCACCTTCTTGCAGTGTTCACAGGTGGGTCGAGTCTTACTAGAAGTATCAGGATTGTTATGTTTGCTAACAAAGGCTGTAGACTCAGGAAGAGGTTGTTTGGATTCAACAGGCATAGTCTCCCTTCTGGATTCTTCTCTGCGCACCTCAGCATAAGTTTCCAGAAGTGACGGTAGTATGGAATTGCTGAGAATTCTGGCCCTTACAGCATCAAATTCAGCATTTAGACCAGCAAGAAAAAGAAGTATTCGCCCCTTTTCAATCCTTTTCTGATTTCGAACGACGTCTGTAGGGGTATCCCATTCATCTTCGTCAAGAAGATCCAGCTCCTGCCAGAATGCCACGAGGTCAAGCCAGTATTCGTGCACTCTACGGGTGCCCTGAATGCATTGCCATGTACTACGTTGGAGGTTGAATAGGCGAGAATGGTCTTTGGTGACTGAGTAAGAGTCACGAACAGCTACCCAAATGTCTCGTGCTGTGGGTAGATACATGAAGCTTCGTTTGATGTTTGGAGACATGGAGTTGATAAGCCAGAAGGAAACCAAATGGTTGTCGATGGTCCATTGTTGCATCTCAGGTGACGCTTCATTCGCTGGTTTTTTAACATCACCAGTCAGATAAGCAAGTTTCCCGCGCCCACCAACTGCATGTTTTATTGCCTGAGCCCAATCTTGATAATTTGTCAAAGTGAGCTTGTCAGATACGATGGAAACAGGAACATTGGATGCCCCATCAAGGCCTGTACTCAACCCGTGGTGCTTCTGCTGGTCAGAATTTGTAGATGACATGGTAGAATCTCAGCTACTGTAGCAACTCGGTACTGTAGCACTCAGACACTGTTGCAACACGGTCACTGTAGCAACTCGGCACTGCACATCGCGATCACTGTAGCAACTCGGACTGTAGCGATGCGGTACTGTAGCGACGACTGTAGCGACGCGGTACTGTAGCGACGACTGTAGCTACGCGGTACTGTAGCGACGCGGTACTGTTGGTTGAAAAACAACCCAGAACTCTGTTGCTCACAGAGGCAACAGAACAGAGGACGTTGGACAAGAAGCTTATCAGACTGAAGGCTCTGGTACCATGTGGTATTTTAGAATATGAATTGTCCGATGATCATTGCTTTGGCTTATGCCTCATATATATACACAGTTCTTGGGAATCAAATGAGATACACCAAGATAAAATCAAATCTCTAATAACTACACCTAAATCAAATCTGATATGTTTCTAATAATAATAATATCTCTAACAATAATATCCTAATATTAATGATTTAGATATTAGGATATTTTATTATTAGGATATTCCCACAGTTTTCTTCTGTATGAAATGCAAAGCAGTTATGCTGTGCAACAGCAGAAAACCTCAATTTTTTTTATAACAGTACCCTCATGTTTATTCCAAAGGTTCCAACACAAAATCAAGCAATATCAGAATTCACTATGTGCAGCCATCAGGAGGGTCAGGAAATCAAAAGCAGGCAGTGATATTGAATCTTTAATTAAATAATAGAAAGATGAAAAATACAACCCCATAAACTAGTGTTTAACAAGCCATGGTAGCAGGAATTCTTCATTTTTGCAATGGCAATTTTTTAAAATATATAAATTGATAGAGAAAGGAGGGTAAGCCTTGCGCATTGGTAAGGTTATTGCCATTTAACCTGGAGGCTACAGTTTAAATCCTAAAAATAGTCTCTCCACACTTTTATATAATTGATAGAGAAAATTAGAATAGTAGGTAAGCCATTCCTTAAAGAGAACTCCAGTGGAGAACAAGCACACAGTATGGGCAAAGAAAAGGCAAAATTTATAAAGGATAAAGCCCTCTAATTCATTGTCATATTAAATGAAGACAAGAAAATCCATATAGAAAGATGTATTGCCCAGCTAAGACTAACGAAAAGCCTCTTGCAATATTTAGACTCCAACCATGAGGATCAAATATTGGAAAAAGGGCAGACCTCTGATGCTGTTAGTCTGTTACCATGGTGATTATTCCAATTGTGTGGAGCATGTTAATAATCCCTTTGGAAAATTAACTGATGGTACAAACGAAGAAAAGCCTTCTTGATGTTCATTAACAGAAGTTTTCAGTCAAGAGTATCAGGGGAAACGCACAATTTTAGAGTATTTTTCTTTAAAAGATTGTAAAATTCAAAACCGCACCATTTCATTAATGTAAGATATCAAAATGTCACTGATAAAATGTCAAACCTAATTATCAAAAGAAAAAAATAAAAAACATTTGGGAGGTTGGGTCATTCCAAAGGGCATTAGAGTAAGGCACATTAGAGGCCCTCAACATAATGACATGATGCTATAGATCATTCCCCTTACTAAAAGATTGAAATTTTAAATCATATAAAATGTATAGGACCATACATATCCAACCATGTAAACCAAGAATAAATAAATAAGCTGGATCATTGGACAACTTTATATAAGGCCTGGGCTGGATTAACATTAAATGGGTCGTAAGTCACGTAGTGATCTGTAAAAAGATTTAAACAGATAACTGATCCAACCTTTTCCCAACCAAAATCCATCTATACCGACCGTTTTCACCTGTAAGTTAATAACCATGCAGATCACTTGAATTCAACAGCATAGTATCTCATGACAAGAGAATAACTAGAATTTTTTTTTTTTTTAGTTAACCAAAACAGACTAGATTTGCAAAAATACATTAGGGATCTCAAAGCAGCATCTGTCAGGTTTGTTCTTATTTACATGTCCATGCCTAGCATATAGGGTAAATCACTTTCCCTTCTAATCAATAGCTTGATTATGAAACTCTCTCTCTCTATCTCATTTATCATGAAAAAAATTCTTAAACCTTTTCCATAACCAAAATATGCACCTAAACCTGTTTTGACCAAAATACCCCTTAAAGGTTAATTTTAAAATAATTTAAAAATATCTTTAGTAAGAATGTATTTCTTAGAAATATTTTGATTTGACTTCTTTTCATACAAAACAACACAAATTATTCTGGAATCTTATGACACATTTCCCATTATCTACCATTGATGAGCTCTCGGATGAACTTGCAATCAGGCCAAAATCAAATGTGCATCCAAAACAACACAAAATTGGATTTGAAATCACGCGACTATCAAATGTGCATCAAACCGGGTGAAAATAAGAATTTGAAACTCATGAGGTACGCTGGGACGCTGAGTTACTATAATCATGCCCTTCAAGTTGACAAATGCACTATCAACTTTCCAAAATTTTATTAATGACATCTTTAGGGCTCATTGAGGAACTACATCTTGGAGGTCAAGATATATTAATTTATAGCTATAGCTTTCCTTCTCATTTGAAGAATTTGAGAGAAACTTAAGGGTGTTATAAAAGAACAAGCTAGTAAATTGATGAAAACAACCCTAGAAATAGGATTATTCAATTGTAAAACTACTCCAGAGTGTAAATCATATGGAGGCATACACTAGGCAAAAGGAAACAGCTCTACACTGTGCTTCTGAGAGGCATAGACTCTACTACCACAACTCAATATTTTCCATGTCTTCTCTACAACCAGCTCTCATGCTATATATCCCTCTCGATCAAACTGTCAGCCAGAAATACCAAAACCACCCGTCCCCACGTGTTTTGCACCTATATTCAACATTGGGCTTACGTATTGAAACTTTAAAGAACAAAAGATTGGGACATATGGTTTAAAACAAAACACTAAGGATACAAAGAGCACAGAACATTGGCATCAAATCAAACTAGATCACTGTCGTTATTGAAATGGCCCGAGATAAAATCCACTTCAATAAAATAAAGTAATGCCTGCCGAATCCCGTGGTATCGGAAATTTTCCTAGATTCCATCAAGCAACAGCAATAACATACACATATTCTATAAATTCACAAAACAAAATTGAAACAGTAAAGCTAGGCTTTAACAGAACCCATAACACATAAATACCAGAGTACAGTAGAACTCAGAATGATACTAAATCCACGAAATAAAAGAAAAGAAAAACATAAAAATTCTATACATTTGCAAAACAAAATTTAAACTATAAAAGCTAGGTTTAACAAAGCACCAAAGATATGAATTTCAGACCTGAAGGTTGTGTTGCTTGACATATGCCCAGACCTGCTTGACAGCTTGGCCGCGAGACGCTTCTGAAACACCCAGAAAACTGTGTAGTACTGGGGAAACAGGTGCCACTTTTTGAATGCCCGTGGGTCGAGTCAGTTCACGCTGGGGCTTCGGCGACCATGGAGAAGAAGGGGACGGGGAAGAGGACCGAGAATGTGGCTTCTGAGAAATCTTTTTACTCTTCGGTTTCAATTTAGAGGAGGATGGAGTAGTCTTAGCATTAGAGGCAGTAGTAGATGATGATTTGAGAGGAGCAAGGAGGGCCCGGCAACCTCTGATAACCCTGAAAGAAGCAAACGCAGAAGATGACATCGGGATCGTGGCTGTCACTATTCAGGTGGAAACAGAGTAGAACAAGGGCGAGAAGTGTTGAAGCCCGATTTTAGCTCAATGAGAATGGAATTGAAGCGGAGTGGCTATCGCTGTGTTTCCGTTCCCCCCTATTTAACGATCAAATCATTATTCTTTTTTTTTAATTATCTATCTAATTTATTAAAATTTTATTCTGATTATATCTCAATTTTATTATTATCATATATTTAACTATAGTGGATAAATCTCTTAATAAAAATTTTTTACATACACTAAAGTTCAAACTCGATACCTCGTTTAAACGATACTTAACCACTTATCATTTAAACTAACCCTAATAGTAACAAATTATTATTCTTTTTTTTTGTTGCCCACTCAATTTGTTAGAATTTTATCCCAACTATATCTAGATCTGACTCGTATTACATATTTAACTATATTGGGTGAGTTTTCTAACAAAAATTTTTTATATATACTAAAATTTAAACTTAAAATTTTATTTAAATAATATTAAGTAGTTTATTACTTGAAATAACTAGTATTAAATTATTATTCTAAATCATTAGAAAGTCTTGGCAATTGAAGTGGCCGAGGTGTTAATAAGTTTGCTGATGAGTTCTTTTTGTATTTTAATATTTAAGTGATTTAGGTAACTATGCTTCTTCTAACACCGATACTTAACCAAATTAAATTATATTAAGATATTATTATGGTGGAAATGAAAAATATTAAAAATTAACTTGTCAAACTATAGTAAAAAAGATTTAACCCATCAATTGAAACGTTACGATGGTTTAAAAAAAGGAATCAATTATTGGCAAAAGGGTTGGTTGTGATGTAACCTGGAGATAATGTGCTTGTAGGCACTTGGACATAATGTACCTATGCAATACACGTCAACAAAACACGTAACTCAATTGACAACATTCATTTTCAATTGAATTATTGAATTTAAACTCTGGGTTTTTCAAAGTAAAAAAATTAGGTTTTAAGTTAGCGCCTTGGTCATTTTTATAACTAAGATGTATTGTTCAAAGAGACAGTCCTAGCCCGCTTATCCTTGTGCCAATTATATTGGGATAGTACCAGTTTGGCTTGAAAAATTGCAGTACGAGAAAGAAGTAGGACACCAAAAAAAGATAGGACACCCGGGACAACCCGTCCCATTTATATCTATATTTTTAATTTTTATTTTTATTTTATTATTTTATTTATAAATAATATGAGATATGGGGGTTTACACCTTGAGGACCAAATGATATGTTTTTAATGGAATTGCGAGTATTATATAATTTATCACATAACAATGGTGCAGATCATATTTATAACGGTACACTTAAATTCAAGCTTCATTTTAAATAAATAAAAAAACAAATTTAAGCTGTTATTGCATCGATATTGTAACAAAGAAAATAAGTTACACGTATTTGCTACATACGGCAGAAGATAATTATTTATGATACTGTAAGTTATACAATCAGAAGGTTCCTAAAGAAATTTGTTTCACGAAGTAGCCATCGTTGAAGAGGAGGAAATCAACGCATCATTTGGATCATTTATTTTTTAAGATAACATGGTTATATTGATATGTTTCCAAGGCTATATTGAGAGTTTTGTTCAAAACCAAAATATGACTGGTGGTACAGTGAAAAAGAATCTTGATCTTAGAATATGCGTTTCTGCTACAACCTTAAGCAATGGGAAGGTGATGTTCTATTTTGCAATTGCAATGACTGTACATGTGAATGAAGAACATGATGCTTTTACAGCACAATACAATCGAGAATGATGCAGGTGAAAAAAATCAAGCTGAATGATAGTTATTATGAAGCTCATTTGTTTTAAAAAATAACGGAATTTAGAAAGGTCATCCTAGACCCATCATAAACCCTTCCTATCATGCCTAGACTTGGGATGTTCTTGGGATAGGACGATGACGGAAAAGCTACCCATGCCATTTATATAGACTAAATATGGGAGGGGTTATTTTGGTCTCATCATATCCTGTGAACACTTATAAATTAACAAATTAAGTCAAATTTATTGGTTTGTGCAATGATATGTAATTTATTTAATTGTTGATAGAATAGAGTCAAGAAGATTTTAATTCACAGAGTTTCAAATTCTATTTATACCATTGGACTCAATCTTATAATTCAATGTGTACACATGACAATTTTTAATTGCATTATCTTTTCTCATGACAATAAATGAGAGTCAAGATCAAAATTTTCTTTTATACTTGTATTCATTTATGGATCATGAACATGTGGCAACCAAGGCTTAAAAATATTGATATTTTATTAGAAACCTAAGAAACACAACTTTATATGTTATTTATAAACATTATCAAAATATCTATGAAAGCTCAATTTGAAGCAATTTGTGTTTTGTGAATATTAAAAGTATTTGAAAGATTAATTTATTAAAAGCATTTGAAAGATTAATTTATTAAAAGTATCCGACCATTCTGTTGTGCTCCAACATTTTTTGAGGCATACAGAGCCCCCATTCATACCAGTGCATCCACTGGTTAATCTCTCTAGATTTTGTTAAATAATTTCAACTTTTTTGGCATTTCTTTGAGTTTTCTTTTTAATTTGGATTTTGGGACTTGATTTGTTCTGGAATATGAATTGGTATATTTATGATTGACAAAAATTATAAATTGGGTTGATACCATTCATTCATACTTCCTTTTTAAAATTTGTCCTACTGTTAACTTGTGATGAAAACGGGTATAGAAAATATAAGAAATTTAGTTTAACGATGGTTGTATATGTTTAAGTACAATAACAAACATTAGGATTTTCCCCAAATCTAAAAGGTGACGATATTAATTGTTGTTTTACTCTCATCCTTTGGTGTCGATAGTGTCCCTAAGCAAGATAGAACTAATAGTTCCATTGCTCACATAACTTTAATTATTGAATTCAATCACCAACAGAAGTTCAAGCCATGTATGTCAATTATTACATATAATGACAAATGAAAATCCCGCCCACAATTGAGATAAAATAAAGTCCATCATCATATCTGTAATGGATTCAAGTGACAACCCCCAACGAAACACATTAATTGTTTAACTCATTTTCGCCCATGATTGCCCTGGTATGGACTAGTTATGTGAAGTTTTTTAATTATATTTTATCATGTGAACTATTTCAGTATTAATTATAAGAATTAATTAACTTTTTTAAAGATATTAATAAAAATAAATTAATTAATTAATTATGATTAAATCTGACAATTCAATATGAATTCATATATGATTCTTAATCTATCTAAATTAGTCAACTAGCTCTTATATTAATTATAATTAATTAATTTATTTGACCTTCTTAATATATCTAAAAAATTAATTAATTCTAATAATTAGTATCGGAAGTAATATTTTTTTCATACGAGTTTAAGTTAATAAAGATATTTAAGAAAAATGGATACATGGCAAAGTTTTATCCTTTTCCTTTCTCTTTTTACATATGAGTTTAAGTTAATTTATTGTTTCCCCCCATATTTTTATTATTTTCAATTATTTTTTAAACAAATTATTCATTTTCTAAAAAGATCATAATATCATTCTGTAGGATTTTAGGCGTACCTTAAATATTCTCTTATTTACCAAAATATCCACATGCAACCAAAATACCTTGTTTGTAATGTGGTATGTTTCACAACAAATACCACTAAAGAAGAAAAAAAATACTAAGATGCACTAGAAAATGAAGGAAGAACAGAGAGGGAGAGAGAAAAAGCACAATCTTTTTTCTTATCTTCAGAGCAAGGGCCACACACTCTAAAAAATATGAATCTAATCACTCTCTCCCATTGCTATTTTATGTGTGTATATGATAGGAGGAGTGTGATACTTATATAACTGCCTACTCCTCATTTTTCTCCTTTCAAAAAAAATTATTCCCTCTACATTTATTTCTCATAGACCTTAATCTAATTCACCATGGGATCCCATTTCCTAACGCATTATAAGGGCACTAACATGTTAATAAAAGTATTTCAATTTAATATATATATAACTTTGACTGGCTACATATAATGATATATTCTAATCTTTTATGACATAAAATAGTATATCTATATTTTTTAATTTTTTCTTTATGTTTTATAAAACAATTTTTTTTCATTTAAAAAATGTTTTTTCCCAATTGGGTAATCCAAAGTTGAAAATATTTTCTTAGTCTCACAAAATCCTTCGTTCACAAACAACATTTTTTTTAAGATATCTATTAAAATTTTTAATTTGACTCAACAAGCAAATAGACTTCTAAATAATATTGAGTTTCGAAACCACATGAGAAATTCAAAATAAATAAAAATGTGTATGCTGTATGCTCATATATCTCTCATTAAAATATAAATCTGATTTTTTTTTTTTGCATATAAGGAAATCTTTGAAAATCATAAAAGTATATTGAAAATATATAAATTATAATTTAAAGGGTTAAAGTACATCCAACATCCTAAAATAATTTTAAAAGTACATCTAATACCTTAAAATATTTTAGACTGTAATTTTATCCCTTGTATAATAAATATGGGGTTAAGATACAAATTTACCCTACAAGTTTTTGGTTAGAAACAATGTTTCACTAAAAGTGTGTTTTTTTAATTTTAATGTCAGCCTAAAAGTTTTAAAATATAGCAATATTGTCCCACTTGTTAAAAAAGGGAACGCTACCATTAGAAAATAATATTGATCATAAATATTTTAATAGAAAGAGACATTATTGTTCTATTTTAATATTTCCAAGACAATTTTAAACCTAATAAAACTTCCAGAATAACATTATTACTAAGTAAAAACTAGGTAAATTTGTCTATTAATCCATAAATATAATACAAATAGATCAATTTCACCCTCTATAAACACTTCCACAAAAATTTGTTAGCATTACTCTCTCTTCCTCTTCTTTCTCCCTGCACATCTCTCGCCTTCTCATTAGATGCCTCCTTCTTCTTCCTCCTCCTTCTCTTTGCGAACCTGACCATTATCCCTCTCATTCTAATTTCTTTCTTTTTTTCTTTTGAATAAACAAAATCTTGAATTCTAATTTTAATTTATCCATCTGACTTCAAACGCTCCCCTAACAAATGGGTACTTCCTATCGCATTCACTCCAATCTTTCTTCAACACTTTGAGCTCTCCCTCTAGGGCACTCATTTCTCAGTCAAATTAATGTCTCGACGATGAACATATTTATCACTATGGATAAGTACATTCTGTCCTATCATATGTTTTTCTATTTGTATAATATTGATAGAGGAAAGAGGTTTGGAAAGGATTGTGACGATGATAAGAATGAATAAGAAAGGTTAGATGCATCTTAAAGAAAAAGGGGGACTAAAGTGAAAAGTTTAAAGGTTCCATGGTGAAAAATGAAGGTAGACAAAAACTTTGGGCCTTAAGTGTAATTATAAAAAGTTGAGGGCCTAAAGTATAATTTTCAAAAGTTCAAAGGCAAATTGGTAATTATCGAAAGTTGAGCCCAAAATGTCCAGAATTAGATTATTCCCAAATTTTCTAGTAAACAAAGAAAATTATTCTAATCAGTTTGACGCAACACAGAATTTTGATTTGAGGTCATAAAAAATTTATATTAATTTTTAAAGAAAGGGAAATTAATACAATATCCTCTGAACCTCAGAATCAGATGAAATTTGACAGTAAATTCTTATAATTAATATGAAAATTTATGAAACTAATAGAGATAAAAAATAAATTCTATAGAATTTATTATAGAATTTACAGTGGATTAAAACACTCGATAAATACGTTTCGAGGGAATTTCTCAGGAGTTAAGCCCATGAAAGCAGTGGACCATGTAAAAGGCCTAAAATGATGCCTTATAGGCCCAATAATATTTTTAGATAAGTACGTGGACCAGGGCTAATAAAGATCGGAAAAAAAATGTAAAATTGTGAAAATGCCACTGAGTATGCTATTGGGTGTGTCAATGAGATAGAGATAAATGAAGGGTATTTTGGATATTTAACTAAGGTTAGATAGTCAAGGAAAGTTTCCAGAACAGTTGACCAAGGTCAGGGAATACTCTGATAATGTGTGAAATGACAATAATGCCCTTTGAGAAATTAAAGGGAAATCAGGCTCCGATAAAGGGTCTTAAGGAAATATAGGGAATTTTTATCAGGACTTCTGGGTCTCAAAAAATTGAGACTTTGCAAGGGATTTATTTTATATTATACTAAATTTCTAAAAATGTTAGAACCATTAAAATAGGTGTTTAGCATTTATTTCAAAATAAAGATATTTTCAGGATATCGGTATAAGGAAAATACTTTAGGATTTGTGCCAATTAGCTATTAGACCCAAGGAAGGCATAGGGAAGCCAAATATTTTGTTCTAGGGTAGCCCAATAAGTCCCAAAAGTTATCTTGGAGCCCATGTTCAATAATAAATAATTTATGATTTTTTTTAAAAAAGAAAAAGGAATAAAGTGAGAATTAGGGTTTGAACATGGTGGGACCCACAATACCTCACACATGGCATCCAAGACAAGGGGAAGAGATGATTTTTGTCATGTGATCTTATCTCAAATTGGCTTGGTGGGCAAGTTTGATGTAAGAGTAATTATGAGCTATTAGATCAAATAGTGCACAAAGTGATCTTGGCCATTTATTTTCCATGAGATTTTCTATAAATACCCCCACTATTTTTTTCTCAAAATCGTGAAGGAGAAACCTTGGGGAACCTCTTGCAAAATGAAAACTCAAGTCAAAACAAAGAAGAATCAAAGGTCCAAAGTTAAGTAAGCTAGAGATTAAAGGTAAGCAATATATCCTAACTTATTTTTCTTTGATTTGGGAGCTTGAACTTAGGATTTTCATGGAAGAAAGTTGAGTTTTCTCTAAGGTGTATATGCTGTCCAAAACCTTAGATGAAAGGAGAAAGAAGAAATTAAAGTTAGAGATATATGATTGAACCATTTTGGTATGTACTATTCATGATAAAAGGAGATAGAATTTTAATAATATAATGCTTCTATTGAATTTATATGATGATTTTGTATAGGATTGGATAGGTTTTGAACCTTGGAAGTATTGGAATTCTAAGTTGTAGCTCTTAAAGTTATTCTCTGTTACTGTTCACTTGTATGAACACTGATTGAAATTTCATAATTTTGATATTTCTAATGGTTTTAAAATAAAAAGTTGTGTGGGATAAAGGAGAGAAACAAGTATGGGAAGCATTGGAATCAATATGAGAATTTTTAGAAGAATTATGCATGTTTTTCAAATCTGTCCAGAATAGTGCATATGAACTAGAATTTTATGATTCTAAACTCATAAATGGATTCAAAAAGTGGAATTATATAGGGTAAAGTTAAAATATCAATTGGTTCAAAGGCCAAGTCAATTAGTAAAGATCAAAGGAAATTATGTTAATTAAAGTAAGTTTAATGCCCAAGGAAGTTAGATTGTAATAGATGGATGATTTTGTGATGTTAAAATTTGATGGTGGACTCCAAGGAGGCAGCCACACATGAAAGAGAAGTAAGAAGAAAGATGCAAGCTAAAGTGAAAGAAAGTCAAGTATATGAGGTAGTAAACTTATCCTAAACTTGTATTATTGAATGTTATGTTTGATTGTGCTATGACTATTTGTGTTGCTTGTGTATATGATTGAAGCTCTGTTTCTATAATTATTTTGGCCAATTATATTTCATATGTTATGTAGAAGTATGCACATTACACAATGTTAAACACTTTCACAAGCAAGTACAAGTATTTATATTAATGCATGCATTGTTTAGTACCTTTTGCTACTGAGATTTTCCCAGAAATCTCACCCCCTCTATGTAATCCCAATCCCACAGGTTTATTAATGATGAAAGATGATAAATACTCATGAAGAGAAGTTAGGGATTGGATAATGTAAATGTTATATGATGAATGTATAAATTGTTGCAAATAATGATGTTATATGACATGTTTGAGTCACAATGTTCATGATGTAATGAAAAATAGTAAATGATGAGATAAATGTATAAAATTTTATAAACATTTAGTTAGCATGTCAAGATTCGTTTTGACACTAAGAATACCTTATTTTGATATCTGTACCTAGAGAACGAATTTTTTAAAATAAGAGACCAGAATTTATTTTCAGAATTTTTGACCAAATGAGTAGTAATCTTTGATGATTAAACTGTATTAATTGACTAAGTATTTAGTCTAAAGATTATTTTTCTCTTAAATTTCAAGATGTTATCTCCACGTAACTTTTTGAACCACTTTATTTCAATTTTTCTAAAATTAATTATAATTTTTTGAATTTCGTCACCTAATCTAGAAATACCATATGAACAGTAATTTGAGAAGAGTAAAATTTTAGATTTAACTAATAGATTTCTAAGATCTTATAAGTAGTTCTAAATGCTACTGAATAATCTTTAAAATATTCAAAAGTAAGTAAGGATATTTCCCATTCCCTAAATGTGTGAGATATTGGAGTGGTTTTATCCAGGGTTCCTACCTGTAGTACTGGCTGTTGTGAGTTTCCTGCCGGATGCAGTAGCGCCGGCGGCTGCCAACAGTGGTTCTCAGTTCTCGATGCTTGTGCTGGTGCAGGAGGTTTCTGGAAATGGGATTGACGGGACAGTTGTTGGAGTTGCAACATCAGCAGTAAGAGGGAAGTGGAGGGTTGTAGATGAACTTTATTATAAAATTGGAGAAGTTGCTTCATTTGTCAATCAAAAGTTACGACACAATAAACATTATATCGGTACTGATAATAAGATTGCTTGTCCTAGCATTTTTGAACATCTGTCACTTTGTAGTGGGCATTTTCTTTAAAGCTACGGGTAGTTTTGTGGTATAAATATTTGGTATCATTATTTAAATTTTAGTTTTCTATTACGTAGTTTTTAGTTTTTATTAAAAATGGAAATGTGGTTTGATAGTCATCATAGCATGGTTATTTTTTTTAGGTATAATTTTTTTTAAAAAAAGGGATTGGATTCATTGATGATCTAAGAGTAGAGAAAAGTCTCACTTTTGTCTAGGGGATACCAATATCGGGCAAGATAAGTCGTCAATTACTCTTAGGCATAAAGCTAGGCATCCCAAAGCTAGGATACCTCCCCAAGTATCTTGACTAAAATTATAATAAAATAATACTCTATAGGGATCAAATATATTCTAAATAGTCATATATCTCATATCTTTATTAGCTGAATCATGCATATCATAACATGGTTATATAAGCTGATGAAGCCGAAGAGAACCTTGGGTCCAAAACCTGTTTTAGATTAGAATATATAAATCAGAATTTAAATTTAAATTACTTTTTTTAATTGCTTTAGTTACGGGATTTTATCTTTTGATTTATTAGATAGATTTGATTTTATCCTTTATGGGCTGATTCTAGGATATTATTTACCTAGGATATATGCCTATAAGAACCTCACATTTATGGTGAATAAAGTAAGAAGTTTTCTAAGCATCATTAACTATATGGTATCAAAGCGGTTTTGAGAAGTCATGATCTGATTTGGCTTCAGTTTTAGATAACATCGACCATCATGCTCCGTCGTCATCGCCACATAACACCTTCATGGCTAAGAACCAGATGGCAAGACATCAAACGCCATTAGATGCCCATCAAGTGTGCCATATCTCTAATTTTCCTATCCAATGTAAATGCCTAGAGAAGAAAAATGTTAGAATGTAATTGGATGAAGGGATTAAATTTTAAAGAAAGAAAATTCTTTATAGCATAAATGTAAAGTTTAAAATGGACTAAATTGTAAATTTTTAAGAGATTAAAATGAAAACTTTAAAAGTTCTATGGTATAAAATGAAAATAAACACATAATAGGGGAACTAAGGGTAATTTTGAAAAGTAAAGTACATAAATATAATTTTTTTAAAAAAGCATATGGATGGAATTATTAATAAAGATTCAGACCTAAATATCATTATAAAAAAAGATCTGTAAACCCATGATATGAAAATAGGATCTGATAGAGGAGATTTTTTTTATCAGCATTGTGTGGATCATAATTTTGAATTGACATCCCAATTAATTGATATAATTTTTTGAAATAAATAATATTTAGTGAAGATTTTTCAGGTAATATTAGATCATATTTCAATAAAAAGTAATAATCTAGACAAAAAAAGTTAGGCAGGTCCAGAAAAGGGGGCCAGTACCTAGAAATATATTAGAAAAATGTGAAAAGATGAAAATGCCATAACATTATAGAAATAAATAAAAATGAAAGGAGGGCATTTTAGTTATTTTACCTTAGATAGAAAGTCAAAGAGAGTACATGAATAGTTGACCAAAGTCAAGAAATATCCTGAAATATAAAAGACAACAATGCCCCTAGGGTAATAAATGAACAAATATGAATCAATGGCATTTTGGTAATTTTTAAGGTGTAGTAATTAAATTTATACCCAATCTAAGAATGTCAATAATAAGAAAAATCCAGACACTTAATTTAATGCTAAAAAATATATTATGATTTTTTATAAAAATTGGATTAAAAAATAGTCTATTTTTTTGAAAATTTGACCGGACAAATACCTGATAGGACTACAATTTTTTTCAATTTGATTTTTCCCATGTGAGATGCCACCTTGCATGCCCCTTGCCCTAGTGGTGTCATGGTGGTTGGAAGATTAAATCTTGGTCATTAATTCAAAACATATAAGATTTAATCCTAGCCATTGGTTCACTCATGCTTAGGTCTATAACTACCCCCCATTCTGATCACTCATGGCGACATTAAGAAACATAGGGAAATTCTTGCAAACCCATTTGAACCAAGAACAAGCAACTAATGTTGAACCTAATCAAGGTAATTTCTTCCTCTAATCTTTGCACTTTGTAGTAGTAAGATTTCTCTTGAGTTTAAATGGTTAAAATATCATTTTTCCCACATAGACATTGTTGGACATGATGCTTAGATGTTGGAGTAAGATGAATTTTATGTTATGGATAGTTTAGATAAGTGTAAATAAGCTATAATTAAGTGCATTTAACTTGTGAAGTCATGTATGTTTGCAATTCCAGTTTTAGTGATGATTCTGTCACTCTATAGAAGTCTGAGCAAGGGTTAGAATTTGATAATTTTGATACTTCAAATGGGTTTAAAATGAAAAATTATGTAGGGATAAGTACAAAAATAAGTAGTGGAAGTATTGGAATCAAAATAGGAATTTTTGAAAAAAATGGAGGTGCTCACATGTTCTGTACAGACATGAAGGATGAGTTTATTTTTAAAATTCTAACTTCATAATTGGATTTTACATGAAAAATTATATAGGACTGGACCTTGAAAATTTATTTTAGAAAAAATGAAGGTGCTCACGGGTTATGTATAGACGTGAAGCAGGAGTTTTCTTTTTAAAATTCTAACTTAATAATTAGATTCTACGTGAAAAATTAGGTAGGATTAGACCTTGAGAATTTATTTTGGATGAATGGAAGCAAAGGTCCTAAAATTGAATAAGAAAGGAAACTTAGAGAACTTAGTCTTTGGAATTGTGTTTTGAATTTAGTTGTAACATGCCATTGCTTTGCAATGTATATGTTTTGATATTTGTTTGAGGAGAGCATCAATCCAAGAAGAACATATCAAGGAATCTATAAGAGGTAGCAAGTGTATTATCCCAAGCTTTGATAGAAGGAATTTATAAGGAGCAATTAAGGTCAAGAGTATTTATTAAAATTAAAAAGCCTCAATGGTTAAATTTTAGGAAAATGAGTAAAGAAAATAATAATCGCTAACAATATTTTGGGGCTCAGAAAAATTAAGAAAAAAATCATGGAATAGATATTTTGAGGATCTAAAAATTATAGAAAAGTTTATTTCTCTAAGATAGGAATAAATGATTCAATAGCTATTGTTTTCCAATTTTAAAGCTCTATTTTTTGGAAAAATCAAGAAAAATAGCTAGAGGTTAATTTTTAAGATAAAACTTTTATGGAAATTACCTTATAAGCTCAAGAAGCTATTGGAGAAAGAAAATTCTAATACACTATTAAGGATTAATTTCTATAAATTTCTAAAGGCTTTAGAAAATATAGCAAAGGATAAAAATGGGAATAATTAAGAGCTGAAGGGCAAACTAATCTTTTCTTCCACACACCATCTACCTCATGTGATACTCCCTCACTTAAACACCTTCAACCATACCTCCATACTCATTCTCATTCTTAGAAAGTGAGAATAATGAGAGTGAAAGCAAGACAGACGGAGATCGATGAGGCTATCGATGAAGGCAATTAGACCGAGAGATGTTGCGTGTAATTAGCGATTCTAGCTTAGGTGAGTCTCCCCTGTCTTCTTCCACTCTTTTCTCTTTTGATTGGAGTTTCTAAGGTGATTTTGCCAAGTGAAAGTTAGACTTTTGAGAGGAAGTTGTTGATTAAGTGAAGTAAAGTAAAGCTTCAAGCTTTTTGTTGCTAAATCTAGAATAAAATCTTGGGTTTTGGTTTATGGTGTATCTTCTCTATTGTTGTGTTTTGGGTATGATTTGGCTGATTAAAATCATATTTAAGTAAGGAAACATATCGATTTGGACTATAAAAACAAAGATTTAAACTTACTAACTTGAAACCTAGTCAAAATGTGAAGCTTAATTTGTTATATGTTCTTGCTATGTTTTGGGATTAATATTATGAAAATAGAGGCTTGCTGATTGTGTTGAGGAGTTTTATATCCTTTAAAATTTGAGATTAGGTAGGAGCACGAAATAATGATTGAGTTATAAGTTTGTTTTCTTCCTCTGTTTGGACAATCCGATGAGTCAAGGAAGAATTAATTTTTGGTTAGTTATAAAAACAGTGATTAATAAGATTCAAAATTATGGAATGTGACTGTTGTATGTATGGATCCTTCTCATAAGTGGTTTTGTAGGGTATGCTTAGTTTTTCCCTTATTCCTCTATTGCGGTTGTGCGTGTCTGTAAGGGATTAAGATTTTTATCGTTCTCTGCAGCTGGACATTTGAAGAAAGGAAGGGTAATTAGTAACTCTATCTAGATAAATTTAGAAACTTTATAATTTCATAAGTTTGCTTGTGCTTATGTTAGTATTAGGATGCCTAAGTGGTGTTTGGTTGCGTTCACTGAGATGATGAAAATGATTGATAAATAATTTAGAGAACATAAAATTTAGTCAAAATAGTAAGATATTGATCTAGAGGTAGTGGGCATGAGTTAAATGGATGAACTCTTATATGGTAAAAATTTGGTTTTATAATTCAATGAAAGTGATGGCAATGGTTTTGTGTGAGGTAAACTGAAAGGTGGATGGGCTATATAATCAAAGTAGTAATAATCACAATAAATAAGATAGTATGTATATTTTACATAAAGTCATTATTAGAGTAATAACGTTTTTGTTCTGGGATATTAGGAAAGTAAATTAAAAGTGGCTGAATAGGAGAAAGTGATATGTATTATGGAAGGCGGATAGGTAGAAATAAGTCATATATATTGAAAGCTCAACATGCGAGTGAATAACATCTCATTATAATTCATTTTTAAGAATATTTTAGCTATTTGTTATATTTTTGTCTATTTATTAATTATGTTCAATGTTACTTAATCAAAGCAAATTTATTGAAATTATGCTTTTGGATTATTGACAATTAACTATTTAGATGAAATAATGATTTTATTTATTCAATTTTGATTTTGGTATCATTAAATGATCATTCATGAATTTCAAAGGAAATATTGTACAATGCTTTTCATGCTGGGGTACTTGATTATGAAATATTTCTTGTGAGATTTCAATATTGAAAGGTTTTGTTCTTTATTAATGTTAAATTGACACTATGCATAATTGGATATGTTTTTAACAGGATTGAATACCGAATGCTGGTTACTAACAGTAGTACTGTTAGTCTTTGGTGTACTATGGTTAAACTCGAGCTCGATGGATATTTGTGAGCACAGTACTCATGCCAAATATTTATGGGATTAATTTTCGCATCTGTTATTCGTGGGTCTTGTACCTGTACCTATTTTTGTGGTTTCAAGCCGCAATAAATTGGTTAGTTACCCTCGTGGACTGTGTGTCCACGCTTATCATTCGTTCTGTTGAAGTCCTATGGAAAAGTGAGATTTGAGAATTATTGTTTTAAATGGATTTCTTTAACTAAAATGTTTTACTGGATATTGATTTAATTAATGATTTTGATAAAATTTTGATTTTTATTATAGTTGTATAATTTGGAAATTGAGATTTATTATCAAACTTTATTATTCAAAGTTAAATGTGTTTAAATTATTTCTTTTAATGGGATGTTATTCACCAGTAGATTATTTTAGCCTCAGATATCACTGCAGACCTTGCACCTCCAGCAAAATGAGAAGACCCTCGTGGTTAATTGAAAACCTGTAGGTGCTCCACCTATTCTATGGCAGGATTCCTGAGCTCTTTTTGTCTTTTACAGATGTATAAATAATCATATATGGTATGGCATGATTTTTATGGCTTTGTAAGGTATAAATATATTCATATATGATAAATAATAGAATGGTTTATGTTTGTCTAAGATTATTAATATATTAATTATGATATTTATATTAATTATTGGAATGTATGTCTAAGATTATTGAAATGTCTAAGATTATTAATATATTAATTATGATATTTAAAGGCTTATAGAATGTGTGTTCTCTCATATTCTGTGCTGACCACCCGTATATTTTGGGGGCGTGACAACAAGTATACCTAACTATAATGTTAATGATGTTTGTTTGCTTGCTTGCTTGTTGATTGTGTTTCTTGGTTGAGCTTATGATGTTTATGATGAGGATGATTATTCTTATTCTTATTGTTGTTGTTATATGGTTGCAACTCTTTGCATTTTATGTCATGACAATATGCATGTTAGAGATTGCTTATGTATGATGTAAGGTTAGCTCCCATATCATGATAACATGTTAAGCAATATAATCAAACATGCCTGATGTTATAGTTTATATATCTTATTATTAAGAATTTTTTGAAATCTCATTCTTTCCATAAAATTGACCATGTTATAGGTACTAAAACATCAAAAGGGAAAGGTCTAAATATGGATCCTTGAGTTTGTATTTTAATCATTTTAGGTGCTAAACATTATGAAGAACTAAGATAAGCATTGGCATATATATTCTCTAGAGGTAATAACATTTTGATGTGATACTTAATATCTTACTGCATGAGTTATTTTATGAAACTTGGTGTGTACAAATTTAAGGTAAATAGTTTTAAACGGATACCAATATCACCTCATTTGGTTAAGTATTCAATTTAATATAATTTTTCAAAGTTAGAGTAAAAATCTGGAAAGATACAACTCTTGGGTTCTGAGGCAGTAAGATTCCAACTATAATTTGGCACAGTAAATGAATGAATTTAACCACGAGATTTTGTGAGATTAAAGTACACTTCTTGAGATATAAAAGCACAGGGAACACACCTTATTTGGATATGTGAGTGAAGAGAAATAAATTTTTAAACTAAGGTTTGAAAATTGGATGTATCCAGATTTACCAAATAAACAATAATTTTGAACAATTAAATTGTATCAATTGGCCTAATGAAACTTCAGCTTTATATATTTTCCTTAAAGATTAATAAAAGAGCTTTCAATATGAATTTGAATCATATCATTTAAATTTCTTGAAAGTTAATTATGAATTTTTAAATTTAGACCGAAAATATGGATTTATTAAGTAAATAGTACTCGAGAAGAAAGTTTATATAAAATTATTTTTCTAACCTAAAGAGGTTTTAAAGTAGCTCAAATAGCTTTGAAATTCACATATACGAACTGTTCAATCATGATACATTAATTGAACAGTTGTAACTACCTCTAATTGGCCAACAGAGTACAACTCTACGTCACCAGAAAAGGTAATGAAGAGACATGTGGATAGAGTTTCTTCGAAAGATTCTAGATAAACATGATAACCTAGGAGAATTAGTAGCATATGGTAATATTGCATTCATAGGTAAGGCTATACTAGCCCTTAACACCAAAGTACATCAAAGAAACATGTAGATTGCTGATTCTGGAGCACCAGACCATATGTCTAGTGACACCAATTTTGTATATGATATAAAACCATGTTCTTGCCCCATGTTTATAAAAGTGGTAGACGCAAGATTTATTAAGGTTGATGGCTTTGGTAAAGCATATTTATTTGGAAGCTTAACCCTGGAACATGTGTTCTATGCACTAGACTTAAAATGCAATCTTATATCTGTGTGTAAAACCAAAGCATCTCAACAATGCCATATTGATTTCTTTGCCTCTTACTGTATTTTCTAGGACTTGGACTAAGGGAAGAAGATTGGCGTGGTTGAGTTACTAGAGGGATTGAACTACGTACAAGATCAACAAGGGAAGGAAAATGCATCTTCTAATATTGACATTACTACAAGTTCTTATTTTTCAGATCCAAATAATGAAGTATTGTTATGGGATTATAGATTAGATTCAAATAACCAAGAATACCTATCCTTCTCGCCCTCATTATAGTTTACACCCTTTTGCCTTAATCCATAGTGATTTTTGAGGACTATCACATGTTCTAAATCTAACCCAAACAAAATAGTTTGTTACATTTATTGATGATCACACACAAGTAACTTGGGTGTTTATACTAAAAAAATAAATATGACTTTTATCAAATATTCTAATACTTCCACAACATGATCAAAAACCATTTCAATTCCTCTATCAAGATCCTACAAAGTGATAATGGAATCAAGTACCTAAATTCCACTCTCTAGTCTTACTTAAAACTACATGGTATTATTCATTAATCTAGTTATATGAATACACCTTAACAAAATAGAACTGCTGAGACAAAAAATTAACATCTCTTAGAAGTAACAAGAGCTATAATGCTTACACAAAATATGCTTAAATTCTATTTTGGAAAGGCAGTTCTCACTGCAACCCACCTTATAAATCATCCACCTTCTAAAACTTTAAACCTCAGAACCCCTATTCAGTTACTAGTTGAGACATATCCCAATAATCACCTGTTCACCCACCTCTAAGAAAAACTGCTTGGTTGTATTGCCTATATTCACAATGACCATGGTGAAAAATTGGACCTTAGAGCCCAAAAGTGCATCTTCCTTGCCTACCCTAACAATCAAAAGGGCTATAAATGCTACTCTTTCACACTATAAAAGTGCTTTATATATATGAATGTTACATTTGATGAATCCACTAGTTGTTAGACCCTAATATTTTGATGATGACAAATAATTTTCAAAATTATTTTAACTAAGCTTATTTTTCAATAAACTTATCGATAAGTGTATTGATCGATAAACTCTTTGATAATTAAGAAAGAAAATATGTTAAGAAAAATTAATTTGTAAAAGGCATTTCTTAAATCCTTATTAAATAAGGAGACTTATTGATAAAGACTTCAATAAAAAAAATTTAAACTTAACTTATAAAAAGTCTGAGTCACTATTCTAGAACAGGAACTTTGGATGACTTATTCGATAATGGTATTTATCGAGGAAGTATTCAATAAGTATAACATAGACTCAGTTTGAGAAATCAACTTCTATAAAGGAATTTATCAAATTATTTATCGATAAAAAATCAATAAACATATTTATTATTATAGTAACTTTGTGGAAATTATTTTCTAAATGTATTTATTGAAGTACTAATCGACAAATAAGTCAACCTTTTGTTTGAAAAAGAACTTATCAGTTTATTGATAAGTTATTCGATAAATATCGAGTATCTTGTTAGAACTATATTTTAAGATTAATTTATCGAAGTATTATTTGGTTAGGAGATTTATCAAATAACACTTTGATAAATAGATTAAATTTTATTTTTACAAGAGATACTAAAGCACTAATTTGATAAATGATTTTAATGGTGATTTATTACAAATAAAGTTAATGATTTGACTGAACTATCTATTTTTAAAAATGGTTTTAAGAAATCTTGTAAAATGAAGAAATATTAATCATGAAAGAAGAAAGTCTGATTCTTTGGTCCTTAGCTCTTATCGATAAGCTATTTGATAAGTCTATTTATCGAAGTACACCTCGCTAAATTAGATATAGTGAAATGTTTTAAAATATGAAAGAACTTATTATATGTTTTGACGAGCTATTCAATCAGGTTGTTTACCAAAGTCCTTTTCGATAAGGTCTCTATTCAATAAATAAGAAGAAAATTCAGTTTTTAAACCTATTAATGATTTAATGTCTGATTCTTTGGACAATGATCTTAATGAGCTTATGACTGGCTTGCTTTGTTTTTATGAATGATCTTATGAATTCTTTCTTCCAAATATATGACATTGTTTGAGAAAAGATTAAACCTCAAAGAAAGTTTGAAAGTATACTCTTTAGGCATTTTTTGGTAGGATATTTGATAAGCTATTTATCAAAAAACACTTCAATAAATTGACTATTGAGAAATGTTTTGCAATGAAGTTTGAATTATCAATAAGCCTAAATGATTGTTATAAAAAGAATATTTTTTGAAGAACTATTTGATAATACTAGTTATCAAATTCATATTCAATAAGATCTAATACTATTTCAAAGCAATATATTTGAAATTAATTGAAGTCCTTTTAGATAAGGCATCTTTTTGATAAACAATTTGATAAATTCAACTGATCTTTGACAGAATTTTCAAACCAGACTTTGATAGAATTTGATGTTTCAATTTAAATCATTTGAAAATAATTACTATATACTTAAACTGTTTATATATCTTTTATGAAACATATTTCTAGATCATTTGAAGGAAGAAACAAGATCAAACGAAGGGATTCATTAAAGAGCAAGATCTGTTAAAATGCATACATTAGTAACCAACTAATATATTCTTCAAATGCTATTTCCACGGCTATCTAATAGATTTATGAATTACTCAACTATAAAAGAAGTCAGGTAGAAAAGCTGAAGTTAAGAAGAGAAGATGAGCGATGCTCAATAATGAACAACAATCATGAAACGTTCATATCTATGTTATAATGACTCCATTTCACTTTGTTTCTCAATCTTTCCAATAAAGCATGTCTTATTCTTTGAAAGAGAGAAACTTAGAGAGTATGTACTTCAGTGCTTAACATAATTACTTTAGTAGAGAGAGTTATATCCTTTTAATTATTATCAAAGTTACTCAAGAGTGTGTCTCTTGAGTAGGATTGTCACCTTACTGGTTGTAAGGGGGTGTGAGAGCGATTCTTACAGTTGATGTTCTAAGGTGCCATGAACTTGGAAAATCTTGAAGGATAGTGGAACACTTAGAAGAGCTCTAAGGACTGGATATAAGCCAAGTAGTTAGGCTGAACTAGTATAAATTATCTCTGTGCAAAATCTCTTTTGTATTTTCCTTAATCTGTGATATTTTTCTGAATTTAATCTTTTGATTTCATTTCAAAGGTTTAAAATTTTAAATTTTACCAATTCCCTCTCTCTTGGGTGAAATAACTATTCTAATATTTGGTATCAGAGTAAGTAACTTGTTTAAAGGATATAAAATCTCAAGTGTAAATATCATGACTTAGTATGAAGGTTTTGATTACACTATTCCTCCTTTTAATAAAGATATTGATTTTTTTGGAAAGCTCAAATGATGATAGTTTTAAAAATTATTGATTTTGATATGAGATATATTTTTACAAATGATTTTCTTTTCAAAATAAGAAAGGATTGGATTGAAAAAGCAAAGAAAATATATTTCTTGAATGTTAGAGTAATGAAAATTCTGTACAGTGGTTTAACTGAGAGTGATTATGAAAAAAAATAAAATCTTGCTTAGTGCTAAATATATTTTAAATACTCTTGACTCTATTTATGCTTCTAACAATCTTGTTGAAGTGACTGGTTCCAATAGTTCATTTGAACAAATGGTACCTAAGATTGAAGAAGGGAAAATCTCATAACACTTCCATGAGTTAATTGATATTGATAAACAAGAGGAAGAATAACTCAACTGGACAATAAAATGAAAATGAATCATTATGTGGAGGTCAAGATATACCTATGGTAAATAGTTCCAATTCTTCTTGTGCATTTGTGAAAAATGATTTTGAAAGATTACATAAAATTATTTTTCAAACTATTATTGATTCTATTTAAAAAAACAAATATATTTTACATTCCAAATTAAATGATGTTGCTGAAAAATCTAATGGGAAGAAAGGTGTTATGCATACTGATCATCTAAAATTGTTTCTATTCGACCAACACAACATCATTATATTATTTGCAATTATTGTGGTAAAATAGGTCACATTTCTCAAACATACTATATTAGAGAAAAATTTAATGTGAAAAAATATAGATTGGGTTCTTAAAAGACAAGTAAGGCTTATTACCCAAATATAAGTGGGTACCAAAATGTACTAGCTCTTTAATTTTATAGGATATTTCTAGAATGCACATATTGGCCCAGAGAAGAAGAAAGTACCTAAGATAGCTACTCACTTGATCAATAAGAAAACTCTTAGAGTACCCATTGCTCGAGCTATAAATATTGCTCACATGGAAAAGCAATAGAGACAAAGAAGAGGGGCATCTCGCTTCTCAAGAATTGATTACCACATAGTACAATTCAACTACATTGATGAGAACAAGAGAATTGGATTTCTTAAGCTCCAAGTAGATTGTAAGATTCCAAAGCAAGAATTCAAAATCTCTATATCACAAAAGAGATGTATCTGGGACTAGATTCAAAAGAAGGGTGTTAGAATTCATCCCCACTTACTTGCATTGTAAGAATGTCCCATACATCTACTTTATTTCTCTTTAAGCATTATATTACATGTTTTGATTAACTCTCCTGACTTTAGCTTCAAAGTATTAATTTTTTTTTGCAAAATACTATGATCAAAGATTACATAACAGAGTCAATCATCATATTCTTCACTTGACTTTTTGATTTTAAAATGAAGAATCTTAGGAATGGATATTGCACTATTTTGAAATGATATTTTCATATTCTTAAAAAACTATTTGACAAATTTATTTAGAAAGCGATTGCAATATTTAAAAGGTCAGTTCTTTGTGCATACGTGATTTTTAAAAGAAAATATCTTTTATATGCATAAATTAATTATGCTCAATTGATTTGAACTGGCTATATCTTTAAAGCATTCAAGTTCTATGATTTTGATTCCTACAAACTAACTATTGATGGATCCAAGCAAAGTTGGATACTAGGAAAGAAAACTATTTCAATTATTTTGTAGAAAATATGATTAAAATGTTCTGTTAGAAATCGTGCCTTAGGGGCTAATCATTGTCTTATGAACATTATTGATTTATGAATTTATTAATTCTGTTATCATATTATTTGCATATTTACTATGATAACCATCCTTGGATAGTTCATGATCTTATCCTAAATGTCCCTGGTCGGTTATCTATACGGGAGCACAGATGAAATAAGACCAGTATGACTTTAAAGATATATAGAGATATAAATCAGAGTCATAAGCACATGTAAAAGTACAAGGTGTTGGATCGACCCGCTATGAGAGAACTGCATGGGTAACGTCATAAGCTTCTCTCATATACAAACCATGTCAATATACCCTTTGACCTGAGATCATCATGGATTCCTACATGACAAACGCTCAGCTTTGACCTAGTCAAAAGTCACTTTTGACCGAATGATCATAAAGACTATGTTCGGGTTTAGTGATTTTTCATGCGGAGGAATGTGAATAGTCAAGATGGAATTTGTCCCTCACATTCGTAGAGAGATATTACTGGGCCCCTTGATGAGTGCGTCTGAGAAAAGTATGGCCATACTGTAATGGAAAGGTAGTTCTATTTCTACAGTCAGACTACTCAGGGATCGAGAAAGTAACGGTCAGGAATAGGAGGATGACATTATCCATGCCTCATCCATGACCAAAATATCGCGTGACAGAAGGGACATGATATGGTTGTATAAAAGGTTACATCGTTTATCAATCCTCATATGATTTGGGTAGTCGTTATGTCTTGCTAGAGACCGCTTGCGACTTGTGGGCCAGTATAACAAATGGCCCACTGCCAACTTCATATGGGCCTACAGGGTCGCACACAAAATAGCCCAACACGAGCTATGATATCCAGATTCATTGAATCTAAGACGTGTCTAGATTCAATGAATGATCCAAGGTTGATGTATATATTTATTTATATTTATATTCGTATATATATAAATTCGTATATATATATATATATTATATAAGGGATATATAGGATTTAATTTATAAGGATAAATTAAATCTCATCACTTTTGAATTTGAAATTCAAATTGATAGGATATCTCATATAAGAGATATTATAAGATTTAATTTATAAGGATAAAATAAATCCCTATCACGTTTGAATTTGAAATTCAAATTGATAGTATATCTCATATAAGAGATATTTATAAGATTTAATTTATAGGGATAAATTAAATTCCTATCACGTTTGAATTTGAAATTCAAATTGATAGGATATCTCAAATTTGATTTATGAAAATAAATCAAATATAGTTTAGTCTCATCTTTATTTAAAGTTAAATAAATAGGTAATTAAATCTGTGGGATAAATTTAATATTATTTATTTAATTAGTTTCTTATAAAATTATAAAATATATGATATTGTATTAATTTTGGAATTAATATAAGATTAACTCCAAAATCCAATTCGGTAGAGAGAAAAATGCATATAGCATCCTATATATCTGATTTTAGGAGCTACATTTTCAGTAATACACACAGAGAACATAGAAAGGCCGAAGGGGAATCTGCAAAAGGTTTGCAGATAAGAAACTGCCGAAATAGAGACGGAGAGGACGAATTCTTGAGAAAGCCCTGGAGGGACAAGAGACGCTAGTACGTCGTTCGTGGTTGGAACGATGTTCGTGTGGATACCAGTAAAGGAAGCTGACCTGAGTCGTCGACTTCTTGCGATCAGAAAGGGAGCATGAGCCGCGGAGAGAAGCTGTGAACGTCATGACCAGAAGCTGTGGAAGTCGCTGAAGAACACTGAGGGTAATGCTTCTTCCTACTTGGCTTAAACACATACGGTAGATCCTGGCAAGGAATGGAAAAAAAATTAAATTAATTTCCGCTGTGTGTCTTCCAATTCCTTTTAGGTTCATCTCAAGATTTGTGGCTACAAGGATAAATTATTTAAATATTGATGAAGATGAACTAGCAAAGCTTGAATTTTGGTATTAAATGTACAAGGAAGAAAAGATCAATATCAATTCACTAAAATCGAGCAAGATGTCAAAAGACAAGAGAAACCATGGTGAAATCTAATCTTTACCCGTTTATTTTGTTTAAATGAATTCTAGACTTGGGTAATGAATCTTGTTCCTTGTTGCATTCCTTTAGCATTCAACATTTTAATATTTTAAATATGTTTTCAAATTACTAAATAGATGTGCATATTTTCTATATTTGTGTTCTCAAATACATAATCTAAATTGTTTTATGGATTTCCATTCATATATTTATTTTGATTTACAAAAGTGCTTATCCATGATTTCAAAGATAATTGTAAATTTGAACTCACGCATCAAATATCTTAGTTTACAAAATGCATACAAATGACTTTGGAAAATATTTATAATTGAAATGTATGGGTTTCAGTATTAGAGATTAATATGCTTATATGAAAATTTTAAATATGCTCCAAATCTATCTGTGATTGGGGTGGCGTTCGACACATCAAAATAAAAGTAATTGCACCCTATTAATGCAGTATAAAGCACAACCCTATTGTTCTTCTCAAGGAGCCCTTTTTATTAGAACCCTAGTAGATTGGTGACAAAATTATTGAAAATCTGAGTAAAAGTAAAAATGGATTTTAGGTTTGGTTGATTTTTGATACAATAAAATAATGGTACAGTAAAGTAAATGTTATTGTATTGTTGATTTAGATGGAAAATAAGTGGATTGATAGAGAAATATGTTGAGAAAGACTCTTGATGATGGAAGCCTATCTATCCTTGCTCTAAATATGATATAGGTTTTTAAAATCATTAAGTCTTACATAAAACCTCAATCGATCGATTGAGTCCAGAATATTAATATTCCTTAAACTCATTTGATTAAAGCTAGTTCAAAAACCACTAATACACTGTTTAAAAACTACTTAGTGTGTAATTAAATTAGATGATGAAGATGCCATCGAATGATCATCGATAATGACCATAGATTTCAAGTAATCGAATCGGTTAGCAATGATCTTTGATAAAACCCAATTATCCAGAAATAAAAACTAAAATATTCATATTAAAGCAACATCCAAATCATCCAAATTCAATTAAAAAAACTAATCTCAGAATAATCGATCGATATCCTATCCCTACTCATACAATAAAAATCCTAGATCTAGTAGTTCCAAAATATGAAAAGGTGAGATCAAAACAAAAAACTCCCTAGTGCAGTGCAGTCCATGAGCTCAAGATAAGTGATCCATCACCAAGAGACTAAAGATTTAGCCTCTCATGACTCCTGTTGTATTGTAATCGCTACTCAGATATGATGCCATGAAGAAAGTAGAAAAATGGTAATTCAAAGATGAATGATGGAAGATATGAGGGTAAGTTATGGAAAGAATGTTTGAGTACTACTTCTTTGCCGTATCAGGTAAAAAACTAGCCTCCCTTGACTCCTACTACGTCCTCTCCTTTTAAAGCCAGGATAACCTAATAAAAAATGCATAGCTTTACAAATTTCTTTCTTTGGTCGTAATCAAATCCTATTTTTAGGTGACCTATGAACGTAAGAAAACTTCCCAGAAGAAATGAGGTAGCGACCTGTGGATACTTTGGTCTCGACTAAAGTGCATAGAGGCTGTCATCCTTGATTTGGTTATCTTTGTCTTGTGATCTCTTTTCTGCTCATATTAATCCTTGGTTCTCCTCCAAAATACCTGCAATTCAACATCAAAGCTTACTATAAAAGTTTAACCAGTTACTAAAGAACAACATATCTGCAGTTTGAAGTAGTTAATTTACCATTTTACCCATAAATTAGCATATCACCAAACACAACCATGTATTGCCACAAAAACACAATTGTTGGCATAAAATGAATGGTAAGGTTGTCACAAAACCCTCAAAATATTACAAAAACCACACACAATTTGTGTCCTATCAATTCCCCCACACTAAACCTTTGTACTCTTGGACAAAGACATTAGATACACCTATGTCAAAGCTGTTAAATCCAAGGTAATAACATAATCTACAGTGAAACCTTCAGACAATTAATGCACCAACTTTTGGTAATGCAAAAATGATAATATGAGCAATGCCAAATAGTCAACTACTAAATGAAATCAATCTCAACTATATAAGCGTAATATATTCTCTCTCAGGATGTAAGTGTTTAGCTCTCCATGTCCTCTCATTGTTAGGGTTATTTTACTCAGGTTCAAATTGAAAAACATCTTACCATAGCTTGTAATGGCTCTAAATCTTATCAACTATACAACACTTATGTAAAGAATCAAAACGCCTTTTAAGGGTGTAATGATGGAGATAGGCCATGTGGAATGGAATATGAAGGATAGAAAGTACCATATGTATTCAATAATGAATATAGCATGGATTCATGTCTTCTGAGGTGTTGAGGTGATAAGTGTGCTAATAGGAGTTTATAATAGTGCCTCATTCATTTCTCTTTTCTTTCTTCAATTTTTCTTGCACTATCTGTATTTTTTCATTCTTTTTCTTTTCTTTTTAGTGCAATATGCTTTTTTCCTTTTTTTAACACCTTATATATAAAAGATGTAGCACAATATCACAATAACAATGATTTTTTGACATGAATAAAAAGTTTATTTCAAAAAGACATTCATGCATATATAAATTTCTATGATGGAAAAAGAAAAGTGATGGGCTTAAAAGGGGTGACTATAGATATAATATGTACGTGCTTGTCTTTGGGATAAAAGGGTTTAGAAATGAATGCCTCTATATATTCAATAATATAGATACGCAAGTAATTTTCAACTCAGAGCTTAGACAAGTTCTAGAGAATATAAACCAATTGAATAACCACTCAATATAGAAATTTAGGCCGAGAATCCTTCCAACTAAGGCTTTCATATAAATTGCTCATAACCTAAAGTGTCAGACAATGTTCGTCATTCACTAGGCATTAAAACACTTATCACAATTGAAAACCTCCTTGAATGATGGATTAAAAGTTCCAAAGTAATCACTCAGAATCGTGTAATAATCCTAATTTTAATAGTAAATACTTGAGTCTTTCCAATTCAGTTTCTATTTCCAAGAATTCAAGTGTGATAATGGTTTCTATAAACTATTTCATACAAAAGGTTAAAAATAAGATGGCAATGAATCATTTGTAAAAATTTAGTAGCTCAAAAGGAATCCTTCTATGCAGCAGTGCACAAAGCAAAGAGAAGGTAATTGGGCATTTCCAAACTCAGGTCGCAACTAAAAGCAGTGAAGGTCGAGACCAAATTTCACAGTGAGTGTTTGCCCTAAACTTACAACAGATAGTCGCAACCAATAATGATTAAATCAAGACAAAAATATACATAGAGATATTGTCATGACCTAGTTGCACTCGTGTCGTGGCTGATTTTTATAGAGAGCATATTAAGTTTAAAGATCCATGTAAGGTCACGACCATACAATACATAGGTCATGACTAAAAATCACATAGGCTACCACTTGATAATTTTCAATTTTTACACTAAAACTTTTTTTTGCTAACCACAAAAACAGCTTAAAGTGGGAATCCAATTTTTAGCAATTCATTACATATTAAAATCAAAAATAAAAAATTTTGTGATAAAAGATTGCATTAATCAAAGAATTTTATACTAATTAGTACAGAAACAATAACTTGTCCCCCACACTTAAACTTGACAGTGTCCTTACAATCAGTAGAATTATAGACATCACAACACTCTATAGATATCGTGAATTACATAGATATTGATCATAGGGGTTCTCTACTAGATAGAAGATCTACCTCTTAATATTGCACCATGCTTTAGGCCAACCTAG
The DNA here is from genome assembly GCA_037074615.1 of Leucaena leucocephala. Lineage (NCBI taxonomy): Eukaryota > Viridiplantae > Streptophyta > Magnoliopsida > Fabales > Fabaceae > Leucaena > Leucaena leucocephala. Next base: position 8,952,286 of record CM073526.1, on the reverse strand, counting down.
TCATATAAAAGAGAAACAAACAAACAATGGTCTCAAGAAGTAGAGTAGAAACATAATTGCTTGCCCAAGCCATTGTGTGTGAAGGGTTGTGGAAAATAAGAATATTAAAAGAATTAGGAATAACACTAGGACTTCGATCATACTAAGGTACAACAGTTTCTCTGCAATAGCAATTGTTAGAAATCCTATACATAATGAGAGGACTAAACACATAGGCATTTAAAATTATTTGATTAAGGAAAAAGAATATGACAAGATAATAGAAATTGCCCAGGTTTTAGTCACACTATCGTGTGGCATATCTATTTACTAAGGCCTTAGCAAGACCCTTATTTAAAGAATTCAGAGTCAAGCTAGGAATGACAGATATTTATTCACCAATTTGAGGAGTAGTCTTAACACCAAAGAGGGAATTAGGCCTAAAAAAATGTTTTAGATTAGAATATACAAATTAAGATTTAAATTTAAATTGGTTAGTTTTTTGTTAATTACTATTATCTTTTGATTTATTAGATATATTTGATTTTATCATTTATGTATTTTGGCTAATTCTAGGATATTATTTACCTAGGATATATATGCCTATAAGTAATGCACATTTATGATGAATAAATTAAGAATTTTTCTTAGCATCATTAACTATAAAGGCAGAAGTATCTTCTGTCGCTCAAACTTGCTATGTGGTTGTCATGACTTTTGCATGATTGAATAACTTAGTCTGACTATCTTTAAAGTCTAGAAATGTGAATTGAGTTACTAATGCCATAGAGGATAACTTGGAGGCCCTTTATGAGAAATGTATGAGGATGAATGCTCTACATAAAGAAACAGGGGAAAGTACTCTTCAAGTTGATCGTGTAAACGCTCTTTGGTGAAAACCTTGGATAGAAACTTTACTACCAAATAGATCTCTATTCTTCTTTTATTTCAAACTTATTCATTGTGAATATCTGATTGATCTTTTATGAAACCGCTATATTAATTAGTTATTTTTGTCACATTTTGTAGTTTCATAGACAGAAGCTGCTTTGACTAAAGAGGAAATTGAATGGGACAACAATGATGAAAATACGGATAAGGGTTTAGTAAAGCTACTTAAGAATGAAAGGAGATCTAAACTCAAGAAAATTAACAAAGAGGCAAGGAACCAAAGGAAAAAAGTGGATAATACAGAGGTGCAACCAGCACCATACAAGTAGTAGTACAGGTACTATATCGATTTATATCAAATTTAAAGTTCATATTTCTTTTGATGGTTCATAGCCCCTTTAATCTAGACGGCCTAATATTATCTTGATTTGTTAGTAGCATGTCTTAAAAGCTATTTTTCTCATCATCAGCTCACTAACATGTAACTACTTTATTGTTGTTTTAATAAGTCATATGGCACATGCATGTTCCTTGTGATCAAAATTCAAATTCTTGATATATTATACAATTGAGGCTTTTAGCCAACTTATTATTTTGCATGGATTTATTACTTGTATATGTGATGCTAATAGAAAGTTTTCCCTTTTAAGGCATTAAGGCAATGTTTAGTGTACATATTTTTGAATTAGAAACTTGGGATTCAATATTCAGTGTAATCCTTAACAAAATCTCTATTTTTTAGTTAGGCTATGGTAAAACAAGATCTTACTATTGCAGAGGCATTTGGAAGTAAGAAACTTAAGCTTGCTTACTTTGGAAATGCCTTGCTTATATGGTGATCATTGCTTCTTATAATGTGTTTAGGTTAGAAAGAAATTGGATTAATATTAATGCTATGGTCCTTTTCTTGACTCTTACAGATTGAGAATGTAGAGTTATCTTGCCCTTCGTTGTTTTCGATAGAAGCAAGAGAAAAATATATAGAATTTTAGAGCTAAATTCTAAAACTGTTAGCTTGGAATTTTGCCAGCAACAAATATTTGTGAGCCATATGGGAGCATGATTCAATGTTTAGTCTTCTCAGTTTAATGCCTTTTTTTCTCTCACTTTGAGTTAATAAAGATAATGCATAACCATTGAATTGAACTCATAGATTGACATTCTCATAGTCTTGATTGATTAGTATTTATCTTATGGTTATGCATTACACTCAAGCACTTGTATGATTAGTCTTTTCTACCTGAATTTTAGCATGTATCATTATCTACAAAATCATGGAATATGGAACTGATATGGAACTTTTATGGAACCATCTTTGAAGCTTATTTCTATAGAAGTGGTTTTGTAAATAGATTCTTCTGTTGAATTAAAAGTTGATTATTGGAAAGTGGGTTGATCCACCTTTAGTGGATCAGGCCCAAACCCATTAGGTATTGGAGCCATTGTGAGAATAAGGGAGAGAGTGGGGTATTTATGTATAATACTCCATATCAAAAATAATGGGAGTTACCCATCGGTTTATAGGGGCAGTGGGTAGTTTATTTGTATCCTATTTTCCCCCTTTGCATGTTGCATATGCATAGAGAAAGAGACAAAAACATAAGTACACACATTTTGTATTTTTTCTACTCTCTCTCTCTCTTAGCGTCCAAGTTCTATTTCATTTTTTTGATAGTGAATTTGCTATGAGGCATGATTGTAAGCCTACAGAAGGTGTCCCGATTTTGCATGGGTACCTTGGTGAATCAAAGTAGCATTCAAAGCTACACCTAAAAACTTATAATGAGCAAGGTTTTACTGCTTCCACTGTAATGTGGTTCCGTTTATGCTTCTTTTCATTTTTTGGTTGTGTCTTGTTCTTGTCCTTATTTTGGTTTAATCATTTGTTTTATGCCAATATACATAGAGCATGCATCTAAACCATAAAATAAAAGTAAACACACTGTTTTCCGTACATAATTTCTTTGTTTCAAAATTAGGTCACTAGAAATATGTATTTTTAGGCTTTAAAATTTATCTCATTATGTAGAGTACAAAAAATTGATGAAAATGACACCCGACTTGTGAACCAGCCGGGTCTGGTGTGACTTGGTTGGAGGTTAGTGACGACTGTAACATAAACATTTTGAGCCTTACAATAAAAAAATGTCTACTTCTAGGTTGTAAGGTTATGGGCCACACATCAATTAAAAAAGGAAGTAGGCTTCTAACAAATTCGGTTGAGCCCAGTCCGAGAGAGAAATAAAAAATAGAAAATAATCAATTCGGGTCGTGGGAACTAGGCCGGGTCAGATCAATTGGCCTATGTCATATCCTACTTTTAACCCCAGAGAGTACGTATTCAAAGGCGTATTTAATTAGTGGAAGTATTACTTAGGCCCAAAATTTAAAATTTTTAAAGTTAACTCTCGGATACTGTTCATTTGGTAAATTCCATATTAACAGTTCAACTTTAAAAAATTATAACTAATTCTAAAAAATTGTATGGAGATGGTTCAAAGCTTTAATGAAAGCTCTTTTATTTCTTTTTAAGAGAAAAATATGAATTGGAACATTACTGGCCCATTTAATGCAGTAAATTGCCAAAGTTTAGTATTCATATGATAAATCCAATAAGTTCTAGATTCTATCTCTTAAATTTGAAAATTCATTTCTTAATACACATATCTAAATGAGTTATGTTACCTATGAATTTAAATTTCTAGATATGTACTATATGTTCATAAAATTTCATGAATTAATTTCTTCATTTGTTAGGTCAAACTTGAGTCAAACAAAATTGCTCTAGGACCTATATTTTAGCAATTTCATCTTCTTTCTTTAATTTCCATAAATTAATCCAGCATTCATAAACCATCAAATAGGATTCCCATATATTCATATACAACATGTAAATATGCCACAATTATTTTTTGATATATTTTCATCACCTACATAGCCATTTTACCTGTATTCATAAGCTAGAGTATCAATTTGTTCACTTTCTTTCTTCCATTCCTTAGCTCCTCCATTATACATAAGTCTTCCATCATAATTGATCAATATTGGTTGGTTATGGGAGGGTAAGATTATAAGGAATCTCAGTAGCAAACATTATCACTTACATATGCAAGATGGATGCTAATGCATGATATGTAATTTTATTAAACTTTCTTTAATTAGTGACATGTGTAACATCCTTATATTTATACATCTTAGGGACCATTCAGTAGCACTTAAACCACTTTCAGGGTCATTGAAGTCTAAATACTTAATCTGGAATTTTATTCATATCGAGTACTGTTCACTGTGGCAAATTCCAGATGAGTGACCTGATTTTGAAAATTTATAACTAATTCTATAAAAATCGAAATGAAGTGGTTCAAATTGCTACATGAAGCTAACTCAAATATATTTCAGGGAAAAATCATTGGTTGACCAATCCTTGACAAATTTCACGTGGGTCAACGTTTCAATCTTACTGTTCATCCAATGACTTTCTCCTGAATCCAGCATTCTGGTCCCAACTTTAACAATTTATATCTTTTCTTGTATACATCCAAATTAGACATTCTATATATCAAATTAAATCTTAGTATGTCTACTTTTTACCCTAAAAATTTCGTACATTAATTCAATCATTTACTATTTTTAATGATTTATCAAACATGAATGGGTCTTCACGAGTTACTGTTCACTGAGCCTATTTTCAGCATTTAGTCTTTACATACTCAAGCATACAGCCAACACATATCAGTCATACAGGCCAGATAACAATTAATATCAAATAATCAACTGTTATAAATTAGTGCATGATTAACTCCCTCATATTTTATTACATCCTTTTCTGTCTAACAACCGGCAGCATAACTGCTACAATTCTTCTTTAGAAAGTAACCGATGTTGTACCGATTCGGTAATTCCCTTATGCGAACTACCATTCTATGTAGTACCCAGGAAAGACTGGATGAACCTGCTGGGTCCACTCACTTCCAGCCTCCTTAGACAGCACTACGTACACAGTACATATCAGTTCCTTTCTTTGTTCCGTCTTCGTTGTCGGAATTTCGGCAGCCTACCGGCGTCTCTTAAGATTTCCAAATTTTATTTTGACAGAACCTCCCCTATAATGTTATGTTTGGGAATGAGATTCAAAAGAATCCCAGTAACAACAATCATAACAAAATATGTAATGCAAAGTGACGGTGCTTGCTTGTGACTGTGTACAGATAAGTATGCTGCATGCTTCCATATTCAATAACATATGATCATAGCATTGGAATAGAGCTTCAAGCATAACATATAGGACAACAATCAACCAAACAAAACAACACATCACAAAGACATTACATAAGAGCTAGGATTAGTTATTACCTCAAAAGCAGAGCTTCAGAACTTCCTTACTACTTCCAACTCCACCAGAACTTCCTTTCTTTCTTTCTTTCTTTCTCCTTCTCTCTCTTCTTTCTCTCTCTTTTCTTGCCAAAAACGTGGGATGCTAAAATGGGAGGGGAAGGGGGTATTTATAGCTTTAATGGATGGCATTCTTGTAATTTTGAAGCCATCTGAACATGTGGTCCTGGTTTTTCCTGGAATTTCCTATTTTCTTTAATTCTTTTTACTGCATCACCCTGGACACCTCATGGGACACCTCATAGGACACCTCACCACCCATATTCTTCATGTGACGAAATTTGGAGGTTCTGGAAGCTTTCCGGTCCAATCTGGTACCGGCCCGGATCCATCGCCTCGAAAAACGTGCCATTTTCAGAATCTGATGTTTCTGAAGATCCTTTTTATGTCTACTGACCTCAAATTTAGTATCTAGACCCTTTATATCATTAAATTTTTAATACTGGGTCCAGACTCAATTACAGATCCCCTGCGAAATGACCAAAATGCCCTTGGTGCCCTATCTTGTCCTATTTTAATCCCTAAGGGCAAAATCGTCATTTCACACCTTTCTGGACCCGGTCAAAGCTTATACTGGCTCTAGTCAACCTTATTTAGACATGTATTGACCTCTGGGTCTGTCCAAAATGACCAGAATACCCTATATTCATCTGCTGCCCTTTTTATACAACATAGGGGCATTTTCGTAATTTCGCACTTTTCCGGGGTTCTGCTGGACACTGGCCCACCTATCAGTCCAAGAGTCTTATTGGGCCTCTAATGGCACCATTTTCGGGCTTCCTGGTTCCATTACCTGTATGGCACGCATTACGAGGAATCTTCCTTTAACACAATTCATTGAATATTTTAACTATTATTTACCGAGTATATACCTTTTCTGGACACCGGCTCTTTTTCCCAGATATAGTGTCCTACTGTGTTCAGGCATCCTTGGGGGTTATAACGGTCATCTGACCGAAGTCATCCGATCGCATTCAGCCTCTTTAAAAATACCGATAAATCTCCTACCCGGATCCCCGGAGGCCTCACACTCTGTCTGGATTTTTTTATTTTGTGAATAACTTTTCCCACAGACCTCCTATCGGTATCCTGTCAGTTTCCCGACATCTGCCCATAAAGGCGCATCATCCTGTATTTTCCCACTTATATCTGAAATCTAGGGTATCCGGTATAAATTTTTATAACTTTTGGACGATCAGTCCATTTCTGGCTACCTGGAGTCTTCAAAAATTCCGGTATTAGGCTTGGTTACCCGGCGTCACCTGCCCTACCTTCTGGTAGAATCTGGGACTGAAATGCTGTCGGGCGGTGCAAATCACTTCTGGCCTATTTTCTTTAATTATACTTTAGCCCCAGGGAACTTTTCCTTCTTTATAATTAAGTCCCTTAATTTGGCTAAAATTACACTTTAAGACCCCATATTTTCGTCTTCCTTTCATTCCTAACTTTAAACTTTCCATAATTGCATTTAGGTCCCTTAATTTCCTTTCTTTTGCAATTTAATCCTTTTCTTTACATAAAGGTACACATGTTTTTCCTGAAACAGAGCTCATATATTCCGTTTAATCTGTACATAGGAACCAGTACAGAAAATTAAGGATATTACAACATGCCATCATACTTTCTGCTTTGTACAAAAATACATGGCCATGAGAAGCATGTTATTATTGGAAATCGTGCCCTAGGGGCCAATCATTGTCTTATGAATATTATTGATTTATGAATTTATTAATTGAGTTATCATATTATTTGCATGTTTACTATGATGACCATCCTTGGATAATTCATGATATTATCCTAAATGTCCCTGGTCGATCATCTCTGCGGGAGCACAGATGAAATAAGACCAGTATGACTTTAAAGATGTATAGAGATATAAATCAAAGTCATAAGCACATGTAAGAGTACAAGGTGCTGGACCGACCCGCTATGAGAGAACTACATGGGTAACGTCATAAGCTTCTCTCATATACAAACCATATCAATACGCCCTTTTACCTGAGATCATCATGGATTCCTACATGACAAAACGCTCAGCTTTGACCTAGTCAAAAGTCACTTTTGACCGAGTGATCATAAAGACTATGTTCGGCCTTAGTGGTTTTTCATGCGGAGGAATGTGAATGGTCAAGATGGAATTTGTCCCTCACATTCGTAGAGAGATATTACTGGGCCCCTTGATGAGTGAGTCTGAGAAATGTATGGCCATACTGTGATGGAAAGGTAGTTCCATTTCTATAGTCAGACTACTCAGGGATCGAGAAAGTAACGGTCAGGAATAGGAGGATGACATTATCCATGCCTCATCCATGACCAAAATATCGCGTGACAGAAGGGACATGATATGGTTGTATAAAAGGTTACATCGTTTATCGATCCTCATATGATTTGGGTAGTCGTTATGTCTTGCTAGAGACCGCTTGCGACTTGTGGGCTAGTATAGCAAATGGCCCACTGCCAACTTCATATGGGCCTACAGGGTCGCACACAAAATAGCCCAACACGAGCTATGATGTCCAGATTCATTGAATCTAAGACATGTCCAGATTCAATGAATGATCCAGGATAGATGTATATATATTTATTTATATTTATATTCGTATATATATATATATAAATTCGTATATATACATTATATGTATATATGAGATTTAATTTATAAGGATAAATTAAATCTCTATCACGTTTGAAATTCAAAATTTAAATTGATAGGATATCTCATATAAGAGATATTTATAAGATTTAATTTATAAGGATAAATTAAATCTCTATCATGTTTGAAATTTGAAATTCAAATTGATAGGATATCTCATATAAGAGATATTTATAAGATTTAATTTATAATGATAAATTAAATCTCTATCATGTTTGAAATTCGAAATTCAAATTGATAGGATATCTCATATAAGAGATATTTATAAGATTTAATTTATAGGGATAAATTAAATTCCTATCACGTTTGAATTTGAAATTCAAATTGATAGGATATCTCAAATTTGATTTATGAGAATAAATCAAATATAGTTCAGTCTCATCTTTATTTAAAATTAAATAAATGGGTAATTAAATCTGTGGGACGGATTTGATATTATTTATTTAATTAGTTTCTTATAAAATTATAAAATATATGATATTGTATTAATTTTGGAATTAATATAAGATTAACTCCAAAAATCCAATTCGGTTGACAGAGAAAAACGCATAGCATCCTATATATATGATTTTAGGAGCTGCATTTTGCACAAAGAAACATATAGAACATAGAAAGGCTGAAGGGGACTCTGCAAAAGGTTTGCAGATAAGAAACTGCCGAAATAGAGACGGAGAGGATGAACTCTTGAGAAAGCCCTGGAGGGACAAGAGACGCTAGCACGTCGTTCGTGGTTGGATCGCTGTTCGTGTGGATACCAGTAGAGGAAGCCGACCTGAGTCGTTGACTTCTTGTGATAAAAAAGGGAGCACGAGCCACAGAGAGAGGCTGTGAACGTTGTGACCGAAAGCTGTGGAAGTTGCTGAGGCACACTAAGGGTAATACTTCTTCCCACTTGACTTAAACACATACGGTAGATCCTGGCAAGGAATGGAAAAATTTTTAAATTAATTTCCGCTGCGTGTCTTCCAATTCCTTATAGTTATACATAAAATTTTCAACATCATTTATCATGTCACAACATTTAATCATCTTATACATGTCAACACATAAGCATACCACATCAAGAACATAAATGAGCAAGTCTACTACCTTAAACATAAGCTTTTTCTCTTGTTCTTGCACTTGCTCCCTAAGCTTCCAACCATTCATACCTTTAGTGAACCATTTCTAAATATCCTCTTAGATATCTCAAGCTCCTAAAAATAATTACATTGTGTATACAACTTATTAGAGCCATTACATAATCCATGCACACTAACTTCCTTAAAACTGCTAACTCTTAACTTAATTATTGGAGTTTATTGTTTAGCTTTGTAATAATTATTTTCTTAGACCAACCTACATAATTTTGTCCAAGGAATCAAATATGAGGTTAGAATTTCAAAATTCTAACTCCTTCCTCATATTATGTACAGAACCAAAGTATACTTTCTTTATTTCTAAAAATTCTCATTTTGATTCTAATGTTCCTATTCTTGTTTCTCTACTCTATCCCACACAATTTTTTATTTTAAAACCATTGTAAGCATCAAAATAATGAAATTCTAACCCCCTTCTAGGCACATAAATAGTGACAAAAAGGGTCTAAAGATTAAAATTCCAATATTACATGATTTTCGAAGCTCAAACTACTTAATTTTAGCTTGGCTTAGCTTATCCAACTTATACATAACATAAAATTTATATTTATTCCCCCCAAGGGCAGCATGTCTAGAAGCTATACTTAGGGAAAATTTGCCATTAAAACCTCTTAAAACCAAGAGCAAACTTCCTAGAATAAATTTCAAGAGCTAGAAAATTAATTACCTTGACTTGCTTCCAAGTTTGAGTGCTCTTTCTTGGATCAAGTAGAAATTTTGGAAGAGGTTACCTATTGTTCTTGGTTCTTCCATAATGTGCTGAAATGGGAGGGTATCTATAGAGAAAATTGGATGAAAATGAAAGGCCAAGATTACTTTTTTTACTATTTGATATAATGGTACATATTCAATCTTAAAATTTTCTTGCCCACCAAGTCAATTTATGACATCATCATCGTTTAGGGCCTTGTTTGGTAAAATTTAGGGTTAAGTTTTGATTAAAAAAATTTCAGTCCAATTTGGTATTGGCCCGGTCAAATTTTTCAAAAACCAGACTATTTAGTAACTCTAATTTTTATAATACTTTAAATATGTATTATGTAATTAAATCCAATGTCTAGAATTTTCCTACCCCTAACATTGTTATACTGGATATTTATCTGCTTACCATCCCAAAGAAAATGACCAAAATGCCTTTAGTTCACTATTTTTTAATATACTAACTTTAAGGGCATAATTATCAATTCACACCTATTTACATTCATCAAGGCATATTCTGACTCTAATCAATCATTATTGTATATCCCTTAACATTTTGACCGTGTCCAAATGACCAAAATATTATCTATTCATCTCTTAGTCAATATTATAACAAAGGGATATTTTCATAATTTTTCACTTTTCAATATTTTTCTGGACACTGGCTCACATAACTATTAAAGTATATTACTGGGCCTATGAGTGTCTAACTTGGGCCTTTAACTAGGTCCAATGCCTTTATGGGTTAAATTCCCAATAAACTTCCCTAAAAAGTATGTATCGGGTATTTTATTTCACTATAAATTCTATTATAAATTTTACATAACTCCATTTTAAGTTATGTTAATTTCATAAATTATTATATTAATTATGAGAATTTTTTTATAAATTTTCATCTGATTATGATGTCCAAAAGATCATGTCATAATCTTCAGACTTTAAAAAATAATATTAATTATCTGAGACCTCAAATTAAAATTTTAAAAAATATACCTGGCCCAATTATCATTATCTATTTATTGGTAAAATTTGGGAATGTAATATTTTTTTGACATTTTTGGGTCTTTTCTGGCTCAACTTTCTCATAATTACAATTTTTTCCTAAATTTTTATAAATTACACTTTAGTTCCTAAAATTCCATTTTAGTCCCTTATTATATTTTTTATAATTACACTTTATGACCCATAACTTATCTCTATATTTATGTTAGGCCTTATAACTTTTTTAAATTACACTTGAGTCCTTGAACTTTCTATTATTTATAATTTAGTCCCTGACTTCACTATTTACAATTCAGTCCTTGAAAACCCTATATATCTTTCTAGAAGTTCTATTCCAAGGGACGTAATAGCCTATCTATTCTAGGCTTCTAGGCTTAAAAATTATGATATAATTATCCAATCCAGGCCCAAAGCATAAAAAAAGAAAAAAAGGTTTTAGTATTATTCTTTTAAATTAAAAAATTTTTGCTTTGCGACATGTGGCAATATCAGACTAGCATGTGTACTGCACATGCCAGTACTGAGAGTGCGTGTATTTCATTTTATTTTTAAAAATTTTTCCTTCTTGGGGCACTTGAGTAAGTGGGACCTCTGATTAAGGTACAGTTTGTCCCTAAAAATTCCTAAAATAATATCTTTATTTTGATATATAATTTTCCTATATTTAAAGGCAATTATGGACATATTTAAAGTATCAGGTGTATTTTCTAGTATATTTTAGTGTTTAAAAAATTCTAAAAAATTATGATAATTGAAATTTTTTAATATTTAGGTGAAAATGACTTCATCTAGCATTGAATTGTGGGATATGGTTTATATGATGACATCTTATATATGGATAATGAGTTACGAGTGTTTAAACCTCAAAATGGTGATGAGGATAAGGAACTTCTTAGTGAAGAGGATCCACAAAATGATCTTATAGGAGGTCTAGATGTCAATGACCCAGAGGATAACCTTTAAAAGGACCCTAAGGGTGAACCTGAAGAGGATCTAGAATGATGAATTTTTTGAAGAAGACCGGGAGGTGTTAATGAAGAAAGTACCACAAGAGGAACCTAAAGTAATATGTGCTTCTAGACTGAGGTTAGAAACATTATTCCCCATTGAACCCCTTCCTGAGTAGACTTTTATGTTTATTTGTAACATCCTCACTTTCATACATCTTAGGGACCATTCAGTAGCATTTAGAACCACTTACAAGACTTTGGAAGTCCATTAGCCAAATCTGGAATTTTACTCTTTCTTGGGTTACTGTTCATATGTATTTCAGATTATGTAACGAACTTCAAAAAATCATAACTAATTCTAAAAAAATAAAAATGAAGTGGATCAAAAAGCTACATTAATATAACATCTTGAATTTTAATGGAAAAATAATTTACAAAACAAATGATTAGCCAATTGATACAGTTTATTCGTTGAAGTTTACTGCTCATTTGGTCAAAAACTCTGGAAACAGATTCTGGTCCCTTACTTTGGAAATTCATTTCTCTTGATATACACATCCAAATGAAACGTTCTACCTATGAAATTAAATCTCTGTATGTGTAATACATGCTCATAAAAGTTTGAGAAATAATTCCTTCATTTGATAGGTCAAACAGAAGCCACAACAAAACTGCTTTAGGACCTACGTTTTTACCATTTCAGTTTCCTTTCTTTCACTTTCAATAATTATTCTAGCATACATAAATAATCTCTTTTGCCTTTTATGAATTCATATACATCATGGGGTTATACAATAATTGTTTCATACAATCTCATCACATAAATAGATACTTTACATGACTTTGACATACATGGAAAGTGCATAGCATATGCTAACATCTTAAATACTTTACTTTTCTTCTTCCATGCTTTAGCTCTTCTCCATGCATACATTATCCATCATGCTTGACCTAAATTGGTTGGTTATGGTAGAGTGAGATTCTAGGGAATCTCAGTAGCAAACATTATCACTTAAATATACAAGATGGATGCTAATGCATGATATGTAATTTCATTAAACTTTCTTTGATTAGTGACATGCTATTATGCTATATACTCTTACATAAAGTGCATGGCCATGGAAAACATGTTATTCGCAATACATTGAACATCATTAATCATGTCACAACATCATTCAAATATCATATATATGTCAACATATAAGCATACTATATCAAGCACATAAAGAAGTAAGTTCACTACCTTGCACTTAAGCTTTTCTCTTGATCTTTTGCACTTGCTCCCTAGCTTCCCAACCATGAAGCCTTTATGTCAATCACTTCCCAACATGTTCTTGGATGTTTCATGGTCCTAAACACATTCATATTCATCACATAACTTATTAGGACTCATGAACTCTAACCATGTTCAAGACTGTGTTACACTCTTTATTGTCATAACTTTCTCTAATTTTTACTAATCCACTTGGCTCTTGAACCAATTGATGTCTTGACTTTACCCTACACAATTTCATCTTTTGAATCCATTTATGAGCTTAGAATCATGAAATTCCAGCTCCTTCAAGGCCTAATGTACATAACTGAACATAAGCATACAATTCTTTCAAAAATTCTCATTTTGATTCTAATGCTTCCCATACTTGTTTCTCCACTTTACCCCACACAACTTTTCATTTTAAAACCATTGGAACCATCAAAATCATGAAATTTCAATCACTGTTCATGCAAGTGAACAGTAACCATGAAGGATTTCAAAAACTACAACCTTGAGATTTTAATGTTTCCAAGGTTCAAAACCTTTCCCATCCTACACAAAATCATCATACAAACTCACTGGAAGCATTAAATCATTGAAATTCAATTTCCTTCCCTCATGAACAGTGCATACCGAACAGGGCACACCATGGCAAAGTCAAGAATATCAACTTGATTCAACAACCAATCTCTTAACTAGCTTGTTTAAGCTTCAATCATATGCTTCTAACTTTAATTTCTTCTTTTTCCTTTCATCTAAGGTTTTTGGACAACATCACCCCTTAGAGAAAACTCAACTTTTCTCCCATGAAAACCCTAAGTTCAAGCTCCCAAATCAAAGGAAAATAAGCTAGGAGAGATTGCTTACCTTTAATCCCTAGCTTGCTTGAACTTTGGTACCTTGAATCTTCTTTGTCTTGGATTGAGTTTCCATTTTTCAAGAGTTTCCCCAAGGGTTTATGGCTCACGGTTTGCTGCAGAATTGAGGGGGTACTTATAGAAAAATTCCATGGAAAATGAATGGCTAAGATCACTTTGTACACTATTTGATCTAATGGCTAATATTTGTTCTTACCTCAAGCTTACTCTCCAAGCCAACTTGAGATAAATCCACATGACAAAAATATTTTTCTCCCCCTTGTCTTGGACGCCAAGTGTGTGGGTGTGTGGGTCCCACCATGTGCAAACCATAATTTTCACTTTATCCCTTTTTTCTTTTCAAAAATTATTCATTATTGGACTTGGGCTCCAAGACAACTCTTGGGACTTATTGGGCTGCCCTAGGATGAAATTTTGGGCTTCCATAGGCCTTTCTTGTGTCCAATAGCTAATTGGCACAAATCCTAAGGTACTTTCCTTATACCGATATTCTTAAAATATCCTGATTTTGAAATAAATGCTAGATGCCTCTTTTAATGGTTCTAACATTTTTAGAAATTCATTCTAATATAAAATGAATTCCCTATAAAGTCTCATAATTTTTTGAGACCCAGAAGTCCTGATAAAAATTTCCTATATTTCCTTTAACCCTTTATCGGTGTCTGATTTCACTTTAAGTTCCCAAAGGGCATTATCGTCTTTTCAAACATCATCAGAGTATTTGCTGGCTCTAATTAATCATATTTATACTATTTTACATATTTTTGGTCTGTCCAAAATGACCAGAAGGCCATTAACCCATCACTGGTACGTTATGGGCATTTAGAGGCATTTTCGTAATTTTGCACTTTTTCTAGACTGCTCTAGCGTCTGGCCCACTTAACTATCTCATTAGTTTATTGGGATCATGATGGCACCATTTGGGCCTTGGTATGGGCTCATTGGCCTCATTACCTTTATGGCATAAATCCCAATAAATCTCACCTGATCATATTTATCGGGTATTTTATTTCACCGTAAAATCCCGTAAAGCTTCTACAAGATTCCTTTTTTGACTCTGTCAATTTTATAAATTCTTACATTAAATATAGGAATTTCCTATAAAGTTTCATCTGATTCTGATGTCTGAAAAATACTACAATAATTCTTCTGACTTCATAAATGTATATCAATTAATTTAGACCTCAAATCAAAATTCTGTGTTGCATTAAAATGACCAGAATAATTTTGTCTATCTACTGGTAAAATTTGAGTCCGATCTGATTCTGGACATTTTTGGCCTGTTTTGGCTCAACTTTTCTATATTTACATTTAGGTCCCTGAACTTTTGAATAATTGCACTTTGGCCTATGAACTTTTATCTATTTGCATTTTAGTCCCTTAACTTTCAAAAATTACACTTAAGGGCCCAACTTTTGTTTCTACTTTTACTTTTTGCCTTTAACCTTTTCTACTTTTCATTTTAGTCATTCTCTTCCTTAAAGAATCATCTAACCTTTATTATTTCTTCTGATCTTCGACATAATCCTTTCCAAACCTCTTTCTACTATCAGTACTATACAGATAGGAAAAAATTAGGATATGACATTCTTGATATTCATACCCTAAGTCGGTCCCCATCGAACCCTTTCCTGAGCAGACTTTCATAGTTTCTTCATATTCAGACCTTAAGTCGATGCCTACTCTTCACAATGAATCTCTAATTGAGGATAGAGAGGAAGTGAACTGACCTTATACCCCTGCTTTAGTTATGAGTATAGCTGAAAGAGATGCAGCCAAACTAACATGTATAAAAGGCATTAATGGCGTACTCTATAAATAGATTAGATTTATGATAGATAAGGATAATATTGAATTCTACCTAAAAGCCATCATGGAATATGTAAGAGCAACCAGGGTTAGAAGAAAGCACAAAGAAAGCCCTATAAGGAAGATGTATTGGTTTAAAACTTTACAGTTTGTATCTAGCTGTCTGAAACCACCTCGCAAGCTTAAAAAGCTTAGAAAAATGATGTTTGCATATTGTCATGATCATGTCAAATGATTTATATTTGTGTTTGGTTTCTTTCTTACTTTGCTTTTGTTAAGGACATGTTTATTACTATTTCTTTGTAAGGACTTGCAAATTATTACATGCCTTATATGTTAAAGGAACATGTTTGATCTTTTTGTTGTTGTTATGATTCATGTATACTTTTTGTAAGTGGGAGCCTTTTGGATAATGAGTCTTCAAAAATAAAAAATTAATGAGAATTGTACTTATATTAATTTTGATAGGGAGTGATGGCTATTGCTAGTGCCTATATAATGGGAGGCACAAACGTATTCTCCTGATCATGGGTCTAGTCATATTGTTATTTTCTGATAAAAAATAATAAAAGTGCATGACATTATATACTTTACATGTGGTATATATATAAATTCACTTAAATGTTTTATAGTTCAATAAATTAACATGGGAGATGTTTATCAAAGAACTAATATTGAAAAATGGCAACCAAGAACATTATTGCTGAATTAAACAAGGGAAAGAAACTTAACGAGGATAATTGGGATATTTGGCACTGAAAGGTCCAATATATCTTGGAAGAATGGTATACAATTGAGTCATTAACAATGGCACTGATAGAACTTTAGTTTGGAAATATGGTCCAACACAAGGGAGACCAGGAGGCATACTTGTCGTGGAAAAGGAAGAATAGCATTACAAGAATCACACTACTAAGCGCCATGGCTAATGACTTGATGTGTGAGTTTAAGAGATATGCACAAGCTATGTTGATAGCCTTGAAGAATAAGTTTGGCAGAGTTTCCACTACTAAGCTTAAAAGGTTGATGATTAAATTTGATACCTATAAGTTAAAGCCAAATAATCCTATGAGGCAACATCTGAGAGAGATGTCCAACATGATTCACGAATTAAAGGAGAATGAACATATTCTATCTGACGAGCAACAAGTGTAGGCTATCATTAGGTCGCTCCTTGTCAATTGGGAGTACATGAAAGTTAACCTGACCTACAATCAAACTATCATTGTTGAAAAATATGTTTTGATGATGGCAAATATAATTTTTTTTTGTAATACTAAGAATGTTTTAAATATACTAAAACGATTAAACAAGTTGATAAATTACTTCTATGTTACTAAAAGTTGTTAAAAAGTGATCTAAGAAGTGTTTCGTGTTAGATTCTATATGATTTAAGGATATCAAAATAAGGATAAAGAATTAAGTTGGTATATGAAGAGATTTTGAAATAATGTTTTTGGTCAATGAAAGTTTAATGAAGAAGATAGTTGAGTTAATCGATTAATTGTTTGATTATTGATAATTAATCGAATCATATCAATTATTCGATTGGATGATGGACTAATGGAAAAGGTAGCCTTGTATTTCAAAAAGAAAATCAATTAATCTATTAATGAGTAACCATTAATCGATTAATGTCGAGAGCTGCCTCCTGGAACTAAATTAATAAGTCAATTAATCGATTAATGTATTAAAACAACTTTTCTCTTGACTAAAGATATTGCTATTAATCGAGTAGTTAATCAATTAATTTATATTAATCTATTAACTATTTGATTAATCAGTGAAGTTTCAATCTTGTGAAATTCAAATATAAACCAATTAATCAATTGGTTAAATGATTAATTCAAATTAATTGATTGGTTAATTGATTAATGTATTAAAAATATATTTTCTCTTGAATAAATATATTGCTATTAATCGATTAATTCATATTAATCTGTTAACTGTTTGATTAATTAGTGAAGTTTCAGTTTTGCAAAATTCAAATATAAACTAATTAATCGATTAGTTAAGCGATTGATTTCCATTAACAGATTAATTGTTCGATCAATTCAGAAACCTTTAGAAGTTTCCTATATCTGTATTTTAAAGACTAAAATTGATTTTGTCTTCATATGACTCATTCAAGTAATAATTTATCTATGTTTCTCTGTATTCTTTATGTTAGTCCATTTGAGAAATTTATCCTAATAAGTTTACACTCTATATGGCTGAACAATCATATTATCGTAATGCTCTATTTCTATCTCATACTAATTAAGTTTTTAATCAATTGGATAATAGATTAATATATCATATTGCTTCTTTAAAAAATAAGAGCTATCTGAATTTAATTGTGAACTCTATCTCTTAAACAACGAGTCATGTATCTTATACTTAGATTAACACTTCAACAACTAACAGATCTTTTGTTGGAGTATACTCAAAAAAGGCTATAAGTTCGTAATGATGAAGGCTATGCAAAGAAACTTTCTGTCATATCCTAATTTTTTTCTATTTGTATAATACTGATAGTAGAAAGAGGTTTAAAAATGATTATGATGATGATCAGAAGAAATAATAAATATTAAATGAGTCATGAAGGAATAGAGGGACCTAAAAAAAATTAGAAAAGGTTGGAGGCCAAAAGTTCAAGTAGAAACAAAAGTTGGGCCAAAAGTGGTAATTATTAAAAGTTTAGGGACCTAAATATAATTAAGCAAAAAGTCAAGGACCTAAATATAATTATGAGAAAGTTGAACTGAAAAAGGCTCAAAAATGCCCAAAATCAGATTAAACCCAAATTTCTCTAGTAGATAGACAAAAATATTTCGGTCAGTTTAAGGAGTCACAGAATTTTGATTTGAGGTCCCAATTAATTGATATAAATTTTTGAAGTCAGAAGGAATTATTACAGTATTTTTTAGACTTCAGAATTAGATGAAACTTTACAGTAAATTCCTATATTCAATATAAGAATTTATAAAATTGACAGAGTCAGAAAAGGAATCCTGTAGAATTCTTATGGGATTTTACAGTGGAATAAAATAGGGTAAATATGGTCGGGAAAGGTGTTTGGGATTTATGCCATAAAGGCAATAAGCCCATACAAAGGCCCAAATGGTGCCATAGTGAGCCCAATAAGGTGATTGGACAGTTAAGTGGGCCAGAGTCTATAGCAGTCCAAGAAAAATGTGAAATTACGAAAATGCCCCTAGATGCCCATATTGTACCAGTGATGGATAGAGGGTATTTTGGTCATTTTGGATAGGCCAAAAACGTGTAACATAATATAAATATGATTAGTTAGAGCCAGTATACGCTCTGAGGTAGTACAAAAGGGGTAAAATGACAATTATACCCTTAGGGTTAATATAGTGCAAGAAATGACACCAAGGGTACTTTGGTCATTTTCTAAGGGATGTATGGTAGATAAATACTCCATATAACAATGTCAATGGTATAAGAAATCTAGACATTGATTTCTAGGACAGAATACATATCCTAGAATATTACAAAAATTAGGAACATAATACTGTCTAGTTTTTATGAAACTGCTCCGATCGATACTGGATTGAACTAGAATTTTTGCTATCAGTATATTTAAATTTTTCTAGACAAACATGGCCTTGTGTGATGTCATGCATGGCATAAATGTTAAGGCTTCTAGGGCAAGCTTGGTTCAAGGATGAATATGGACCATTAGATCAAATAGTAACCAAATCAATCTTGGCCACCTATTTCCACTGAAGATTTTCTATAAATACCCCCCAAACCAGCATAGGTACGGCATGCATGGGAACCATGGGGAACCTCTGGCCAAAGTTTATTTGAACAAGAAAGAAGCACACAACTTGGAGCAACAAGAAAGGTAATTAATTCCCTTGTTCTTGAGCTTAATTCTAGAAAACTAGCTCTTGATTTTAAAGGGTTTTTGGGCCATATTTCCCTTGTGGTTGCTGCTAGAAGTGCTGTCCATATATGGTTAGAATATGAGTTTTATATTATGGATAGTTTAGATAAGCTTAAACAAGCTAGAATCAAGTGGTATAAGCTTGGGAATTCAAGTATACAAGTAAATGGAAATTTGTGTTAATGGCTACTATTGTACATGTCACTATTCATATGTTGGATTTTCATGATTTTGATACTTCCAATGAGTTTAAAATAGAAAATTGTGTGGGGATAAAGTAGGAGAACAAGTATTGGAAGCATTGGAATCAAAATGTGAATTTTTGGAAAAACAAGGGTTTTTCAGTTTGGCACAGCAGCTTATGATGTGATTTGAGTTTGGAAATTCTAGCTTCATATTTGGATTCTACATGAAAAATTATGTGGAAATGAACTATGAGAATTTATTTTGGAAAGATGGAAGTATGAAACATAAAATAGAGAAAGAATGGAAACTAGTGGAAACCTAGTCTTGGTATTGTGTTTAAGTTGAGTTATAAATTGATATTGCTTTGTAATGGCTAGGTTTTGATATTTGTGAAGGAAGGAAATCATCTCAAGAAGGCTTTGACAAGGATAGCTAAGAGGTAGTAAGAATACCTAACTATAGTTTCATATTTGCTTGCTTGTTGATTATGTCATTTGGTTGAGCATGAGATTGTGTCATCATGTTGATGATGAAGTATGAATGATTGCAACTCCTTGAAAGTTATGTCATGACAATATGCATGTTAGAGTTTGCTTATGTACCATAATGAAATAGCTCCCATCTCATGATAACATGTTAAGCATTGAATTAATCATGCATGATATTATAGTTTGTATGCCTTGCTATTGGGATTTCCATGAAATCTCATACCTTCCATATGAATAACCATGTTTTAGGTGCTCAATCATCTCAAGGAAAAAGGATAATTATGAATGATTAGGCTTGTATAAAAAGTCATACAAATTGCTTGACATTATGGAGGCACATGCTGGAATGTATGATGTGTGATTCTGTAATTGTGTTATGAGGACATGATGGGTGATGATGATTAGGATGCCTTAGTGAATGAGTTTGAACTTGAAATTTGAAATGATAATAGTTAAGCTACAAAGCTTTAAATGAAAACCAATAGTGCCTCAACTGGACAAGTATTCGATTTGTTATGATTTTTCAAACTTGGAATTAAAATCTGGAATAAAGAGAAAGTAAGCAATTGGAGGCAGTAATGTTCTGACGTTAATTTCGTATAGCAAATGAACGAGTTTTTCCATAAAATTTTGTGAGCTTAAAGAGCACGTCTAGAGATTTAAATCCATAGGTAACACAGTTCATTGGACAAGTAATGAAAAATAAATGAATTTTTGAAGTGAAGGCAATGAAGAGAGTTTAAAGGAGAGTAATAGGGATCAATCAGGGATATCTGTAGTAGAATGTCCCATAGATGTTTTTATAGACTCAAACCTGTAGTCTAGAGGTTATGTAGAGATTCATCTTGAAGCTATATATGTACTAGATGATGTTGAGTCTAATGACTCTATACAGTATGAGTTTGTTGGAGTGCCCTCTAGCCCTGATGTAAGCTTTATCTCTCTAATGAGAGGACAAATTACGGCTGATAAAGCTTAGTATTGGTACTGAATTATGGGTAGACTAGACATTATTTCTCCTCCATCAGAGTTTGAGGATAGATTTGAGATAAGTAATATACAACAGTCCCTTAATCCAGAGATTCAGTCAGAGTTTGTGATAGTTCCTGTCTATTCCTAAAATCCAGGAATAAGTGACTTTATAGAGAAAGATCAGTGTGATATTCCTAGTCCTAATAAACCCCAGCCTTCTTTATTAAAGACAGATAATGTTGACCATATCAGTCTCAAGAAAACTATGGAGAGTAAATTACTCAGTCTAGGTTAAGGGATGGATAGAAGTAGAGAGCAAGAGCAGTCAATTTATCTACAGTTCCTCAATGCAGTAGCAGGGATGATAAGCAGATATATGATAGAGGGCCTTAACATGAATTGAGTCTATGCTCTAGTAGACTGACTGACATGAGATGGTAGTAAGTCAGATACTGCCATACACCCCTACATGATACATAGAGTTGAGTGAGCTATTGACAAATTATCTGCTAATTGATATACATAGGTGGCACTTCTGTATGCAAAAGTGTGTGCAGTCTATAATTCCCTAGAAAATAATGTAAAAAGAGATCAGGGTTAATGTAAATATGTAAAGTGTAAAGTAAATACATAGATGTATAACAGTTATAATATATCCCGAATATGTAATTGACATGTATGTAATGTATGTACAAATGTTATGGTGACATGAAATATGAAGTATTGTGTAATATGATGAAATGATAGTTGGTCGAACATTTATGTGAATATGTTCCCTATTTGATGTGATTATGATGTATAGATATGAATGAGTTTTAATTGACTCAAATTCATCAAAGTTAAGAACATTAGACGTGACTATTCAGAAAAAGTATGAGATCATGATATGAAGTAGTTTAAGTCACGACTAAAAGTTCCAGACAAGTTAAGTTGCGATGAGTTAAGTCATAGGTTGCGACAAATATTTACAGAAGCTTTTGATTGTGACGAGTAAAGACGATTGGGTATGACAGGAAGTTCTAGAGCTATCAGGTCACAATAAGTCCAAGCCATAGGACATGACTAATGTGTAAGTAGATCAGATCGTGACAGAAGATGACCTATGGTCACATTGAAGAACACAGAGCTGTCAAGTTATGACGAGCAAGTAGAGATGGCCGTGACTAAAGTTTATAGAGAATATGAGTCACGACTAGTCAGCATTTAGGTTGTGGCTAGTTTGCATATAGACCTAATGACAAGAATGAAAATGATGACCTCATTGAAGTTTATCAGTTAGAGGTTTAGCACATGATGCAGACAAGCCAAACCGTATGAGGTACTGAGATACAGAAGATCAGTTTAAGAAAATATTTAGATATAGATCCTCTATATGATCATCAGGAGTAGATCTACATTACGAAATAATTAAAGTCAGCTTAAGACTTGTCTAGAATTGAGCCTAGCATGTGGCTTAAGGTTAAAGACGTGATGGCTAATAGATAGAAAGTTCATGTTCCCAAAGTAGAGGGATCCCATCACAAAGAGACAATAACCTAGAACACCTAGGGTAGAGCACCCTAAAGAACAAAAGTAATAGTGCTAGATGATAAATGAGATCCATGTGGTTGAAAGTAGTCAGGATCCAAAGATAGACTAGAAAGGAACTATAGTTTAGTCTAGAGTCGACTGAGACAAACATAAAGAAAGATTTAAGAGACAATAAATAGATGCAGAAGTTACTCCATATAAGATGGAGATGAGCTAAGGCTAAGCGTTAGTGCAAGGGAATGAGAAAACCTTTGATGAAACTTAGTCGAGTTCATCCACATGAATATTGAGGCTTAATAAGAGATACTTTCTCACCTGTTAGTAATCCAGGTGGATAAGGGGAAAACTTAAAAGTATAAATGGCATAGATATATTGTAATATCCTTAATTTCATACGTCTTATGGACCATTCAGTAGCATTTAGAACCACTTATAAGACCTTGGAAGTCCATTAGCCAAATCTGGAATTTTACTCTTTCTCAGGTTACTGTTCATATGGTATTCCAGATTATGCAATGAACTTCAAAAAATCATAATTAATTCTAGAAAACTCTAAATGAAGTGGTTTAAAAATATACATGAAGATAACATCATGAACTTTAAGGGAAAAATAATTTCCAGACCAAATAATGCGTTAATCAATACTATTTATTCGTCAAATTTTACTGTTCATTTGGCCAAAAATCCTGGAAACAGATTCTGGTCCCTTACTTTGGAAATTCATTTATCTTCATATACACATCCAAATGAAACGTTCTACCTATGAACTTAAAGCTCTGGATGTGTAATACATGCTCACAAAATTTTGTGAAATAATTCCTTCATTTACTAGGTCAAACTGAAGCCACAACAAAACTACTTCAGGACCTACGTTTTTACTATTTCAGTTTCCTTTCTTTCACTTTTCATAATTGTTCCAGCATACATAAATCATCTCTTTTGCCTTTTCTAAATTCATATACATCATGGGGTTATACAATAATTGTTTCATACAATCTCATCAGATAAATGGATACTTTATATGGCTTTGACATACATGGAAAGTGCATAGCATATGCTAACATCTTTAATACTTCACTTTTCTTCTTCCATGCTTTAGCTCTTCTCCATGCATACATTATCCATCATACTTGACCTAAATTGGTTGGTTATAGTAGAGTGAGATTCTAGGGAATCTCAGTAGCAAACATTACCACTTAAATAAGCAAGATGGATGCTAATGCATGATATGTAATTTCATTAAACTTTCTTTGATTAATGACATGCCATCATGCTATATACTTTCACATAAAGTGCATGGCCATGGAAAACATGTTATTCACAATACATTCAACATCATTCAAATATCATATACATGTCAACACATAAGCATACCATATTAAGCACATAAAGAGGTAAGTTCACTATCTTATAGACTTGACTTCTTTTACTTTATCTTGCTTCTTTCTTCTCACATCTCTTGGACATGTGGCTGCCTCTTTTGGAGCATACCAACCAATCCCTAACATCACATAACCATTCATCCATTACCATATACTTTTCTTGAGCATGAAACTTATTTTAACTAACATAACTCCCTCTTGAACATTAAGCTCATTTACTTTCCTTAATCTTAACTAATAGACTTGGTCTTTGAATCAATTGATGTCTTGACTTTACCCTATACAATTTCGTCTTTTGAAATCATTTATGAGCTTAGAATCATGAAATTCCAGCTCCTTCATGGCCTGCTGTACAGAACTAAATATAGGCATACAATTCTTTCAAAAATTCTCATTTTGATTCTAATGCTTCCCATACTTATTTCCCCACACAACTTCTAATTTTAAAACTATTGGAACCATCAAAATCATAAAATTTCAATCACTATTCATGTGAGTGAACAGTAACCATGAAGGATTTCAAAAACTACAACCTTGAGATTTTAATGTTTCCAAGGTTCAAAACCTTTCCAATCCTACACAAAATCATCATAGAAACTCAATGGAAGCATTAAATAATTGAAATTCAATTTCTTTCCCTCATGAACAGTGCATACGGAATAGGGCACACCATGGCAAAATCAAGAATATCAATTTGATTCAACAACCAACCACTTAACTAGCTTGTTTAAGCTTCAATCATATGTTTCTAACTTTAATTTCTTCTTTCCCCTTTCATCTAAGGTCTTTGGGCAGCACCTCCCCTTAGAGAAAAGTCAACTTTTCTCCCATGAAAACCCTAAGTTCAAGCTCCCAAATCAAAGGAAAATAAGCTAGGAGAGATTGCTTACCTTTAATCTCTAGTTTGCTTGAACTTTGGTACCTTGAATCTTCTTTGTCTTGGCTTGATTTTTAATTTTGCAAGAGTTTTCCCAAGGTTCCATGAAGCCACGGTTTTGATGTAGAAACAAGGGGTATTTATAGGCAAAATCCAAGAAAAATCAATGGCCAAGATTGATTTGCTTACTATTTTATCTAAAAGATCACATTTAATCTTGGATTTTACTTTTTCATAAAAGAATAATTATGACATCATGTGGGACAGCTCATGGGGGTATGTGGCGTGCTCATAGTGTAAGGAAGCTTTTGGAAAAATTCTAATCCAATCCGGTACCGATCGGAGCAGTTTCACAATAACCGGACTGTTTTCTGTTATGAATTTTTTATAATATACCAGGATATGTATTCTATCCTACAAATCAATATCTAGGCTTCTTATACCATTAAAAGGGTTATACTAAATATTTATCTGCCATCTATTCCTTGGGAAATGACCAAAATACCCTTGGTTTTATTTCTTGCATTGTACTAACCCTAAGGGCATAATTGCCATTTCACCCCTCTTTGCACTGCCTCAGAGCATATACTGGCTCTAAATAATTGTATTTATACTATATGACACGTTTTTGGCCTATCCAGAATGACCAAAATACCCTCCATCTATCACTAGTATAATCTAGGCATCTAGGGACATTTTCGTAATTTCGCACCTTTTCTGGACATTGGCCCCTTCTACTAATGAACTAGTACCCTGGGTTTTGGGCCCTCCTTGGTGTCATCATGGGCCTATATATGAGGTTATCTGATCTTATTCTATCCAGGCTCACATACCGATAAGTTCCATTATCGGATCACTAGTGTTATCAAACTCCCGTCAAAATTCACTGTTTTGGGAATAACTTTTTAAACAGGACTTCTTCTAGGGTTCTGTCAGATTCATAACTGACACTTAGGGATCACTTTCCTATAATTATCCCACTTATATATGATGTCAATGGAATCTGATAAAAATTCAGATAACTTTTAGACTATCAGATAATTTTTTGCTATCTGGAGCCCTAATAAAATTTCTGTATCATGCCAGATTAACCAGTGTAACTTCCTCTATTTACTGATGGAATATGGGACTGAAAAAATTTTGGGCAGTTATAACCCTTTCTGGGCTGATCTTTCTATAATTATAATTTTGCCCTTGAACTTTTTACTTAATTACATTTAAGTCCCTTAACTTTTGAAAATTACACTTAAGGGCCCAACTTTTGTTTCTACTTTCACTTTTTACCTTTAACCTTTTCTACTTTTCATTTTAATCCTTCTCTTCCTTAAAGAATCATCTAACCCTTATTATTTCTTCTGATATTTGTCATAATCCTTTCCAAATCTCTTTCCACTATCAGTACTATACGGATAGGGAAAAATTAGGATATGGCATATGTAAGCCAGACCCTTCCTCAGTCATATAAAAGAAAATAGCTAACTCAGTTATGGATTACAGTTGGATTATAGTGAGGCCAAGAACACATAAGTCCTTCAGGCTAGGTACACAAAAGTCTTACAGGCGATGATAATAGTTAAGATACTGATCTTTAAATAAACACCAAGAGCTCCTCAATTGGACAATTATTCAATTTGTTATGATTTTTCAAAGTTGGAATTAAAATCTAGAATAGAGAGAAAGTAAGCATCTGGAGGTAGTAAAGTTCTAATGTTAATTTCATATAGCAAATGAACGAGTTTTTCCATGAAATTTTTTGAGCTTAAAGAGAATATCTAGAGATTTAAATCCATAGGTAACACGGTTCATTTGGACAAGTAATGAAAGAAAAATGAATTTTTGAAGTTAAGGCAAAGAAATTGGAACTTCTAGATTTTATCAAAGGAACAGTATTTTTTAACGAATAAACTGATTCCATTAGGACAATGGAACCTCAGTTTTATATTTTTCTCTAAAATTTCAATGAAAGAAATTCCATTAGAAATTAGAACCACCCTATTTCAATTTTTTTATATTTAATTATAAATTTTCAAAGTAGGGTACATGTTCTGGAATTACCAAATAAACAGTAACGTGAACAGTACCCGAGAGCAATTCTTTTGAAAATACATGTTCTTGAGGCAAAAGGCTATGTAATTGGTTCCAATGACTTTCAAATGAGTATAATTGAGGTTAAAAATAAGGACTTGACACTTTCTACTTCTACCAATGCATTAAATGCTTACCTACTTGTCAGCGACTAACCATGTCTTCACTTCAACGGTAACAAATCGGAGTCTAATGACTACAACTGAAGTAAAAGCTATTTAAGGACTTTACATTAAATGAAGACAACAACCAAATGACATATACAAAAGCCTCCAAATTTATTACATCCTTAGTTAAATCTTCATTCTCTATAAAATCTCACAGTCATCAAGCTTTAGTGTGTAACATGATATATACTCTTCAAGAGAGATTGTTTCAATTTTTCCATTATTTTATCTTAAAAGATCGGTTCTCTTAAGTTAGGATCATTACCTTACAAGAGAGTAAAGAGAGTAATTAAGGGAGTCAATTGCTGTACTAAAGGCACCAAGAGCCCGTTGTAGTCTTGGAGATAGTAAAATCTTAGAAGATGTTTAAGGACTGGTTGTAGGATAAGAATTTAGTGTGAACTACTATAAATTGATTTATGTCTCCTTGGTGAAATTTTTCCTATCTTTTTATTCATCAAGCATTTTTTTTGTTAACGTTTAAAAATTTAGTTGATCTTTTTAACACCTAATTCACCCCCTCTTAAGTGTTTCTACCTAAACTAACATTTGATATCAAAACAGGTCTCTTGAAAAAGATCTAACAATCTTAAGAGAGATCCTGAAGTTATGGTATATTTTGGAGATAGTGTTCTACCATAAGGGAGCGCGTCAACTAAACCTCTAGGATTCAATAGAGAGAATTTTACATTATGTAAAATAAGGATGAAAACATTTATCAAAGCTTCCAAGTACAAGCACTAGGATATGGTAGAAGATGGAAACTATATTCCAAGTAAAATGTGGAAGGAGCTAAAATTCTAAAGCATCGAAACTAGTTCAATAAAGATGACAAAAAAGCTAATATTGCTCAACAACAAGGCAATCAACATCATAACATGTGCCTTGAGTTAGAAGGAGTATTTCAGAGTATCTAGTCTAGAAACTATGAAAGATATATGGGAAGCACTCGATGTCTTTCATGAAGGAACTTCTAGAGTAAAAGAAAGCAGAGTCAATACGCTCAAAACTAAGTTTGAACTATTCATATAACTAACGGAGAAAGCATATGGGATATGAAAGACTATTCAAATTACAAGTTAAGTCATCGTTTAAATCAAAGAAGGAAGTTTCAACTAAAAGACCACTCCAATTCCTCTATATGGATTTGGTTAGTCCATCAAGAGTTAAAAGTTTTGGGGAAAATTTATATGCTTTAGTAATAGTTTATGATTATTCGAGATTTACTTGGACTCTATATCTTTCCTCTAAAAATGAAACTTTTAATGCATTTGTTGTGTTTGCTAAAAAGGTGCAAAATGAGAAAGCTATATCTATTGTGTCTATCAAAACTGATCACGGAGGAGAATTTGAAAACAATGATTTTGTTGAATTATGTGATAACCATGGAATTGATCACAACTTCTCTACACCAAGAATGCCATAACAAAATAGAGTTATTGAAAGAAAGAACAGAGTTCTCGCAGAAATGGCTAGAGCAATGCTCAATGATAATGGTGTCTCACAAGTATTATGGGCAGAGGCTATAAACACAGCAAGTTATATATGCAACCAATCATATATCATACCAATACTCAACATGACACCATATGAATTCTACAAAGGACGCAAACTAAGTCTCACATACACCTAAGGATATTTGGAAGCAAATGCTTCATCCACAACAACAACAAAGATAGCTTGGATAAATTCAATCCTAAATCTAATGAGGGTATTTTTCTTGGTTATTTTAATCATAGTAAAGCATATAGACTTTTCAACAAAAGAACATTTACAAATAAAGAATCTGTACATGTAGTGTTTTCTAAAACTAAACCAATTTCAAAGCCCATAGATTATGAAATTGAGATATTACAGAGTCTTGAACACTAAAATTAAATAAAGAACTTGTAGTTGATTAGTCAATTAGTGAGCCTATTGAGTCTGAAAATGATCAACCTAGAGCCTAGAAAAATAATAGCAATTATCCTTTATACCAAGTTATTGGTGTAGTTGATGAAGGAGTAAAAACCCAGAGACAAGTGTTCAATAAAGTGCATCTTTTTGCATTCATTTCTAACCTTAAACCCACAAATATTGATGAAGCACTATAGACAAGTTTTGGATAATTGCAATGTAGGAAGAATTAAATCAATTTGAACGAAATCAAGTTTGGGAATTGGTACCTAGACCTAATAACTATCTTGTCATCGGAACTAAATGGGTATTCAAAAATAAACTTGATGAATCTACTGTGATGATTAGGAATAAAGTTATATTAGTAGCAAAAGGCTATAATTAGGAAGAAGGTATAGACTATGAGGAAACCTATGCTCCAGTAGCTATATTAGAAGCTATACGAGTACTTTTAACCTTTGCGTGTATCAAAGATTTTAAGCTTTATCAAATGGATATTAAAAGTTCCTTTCTTAATGCCTTATAATGAAAGAGGTATATTAGAATAACCCTTGGATTTGAAGATCACCAATTTCCAAATCATGTATATAAACTTAAGAAAGCATTATATGGGTTAAAATAAGCTCCTAGAGCTTGGTATGATCATCTCCGCAAGTTTCTAATAGAAAAAGGTTTTGAAAGAGGAAAAGTAGATAATACGTTGTTTATCAAAAGAAACAAATATGATCTCTTAATAGTTCAAATTTATGTTGATGATATTATCTTTAGTGCTACTAATGAGGATATTTGCCAAGATTATGTAGGTAGAATTTGAGATGTCAACGATGGGAGAACTGAATTTCTTTCTCGAACTTTAAATTAGACAACGTGCAAATGGCATTTTTATCTCATAGACTAAGTACTTGAAGGAGCTATTAAAGAAGTTTGAGAAGGATCAAACTAAGAGTGTATCAACTCCTATGAGCACAAATACTATGCTAGATAAGAATGAGAAAGGGCAAGATTTCAATATCACAAAATATCGAGGAATGATTGGATCTCTTCTTTACCTCACTAGAAGTAGACCAGGCATACAATTTAGTGTGGGGATGTGTACAAGATATCAAGCCCCTCTAAAGGAATCTCATGCCGAATATGTAAAAAACATATTCAGATATCTAGTTGGGACCATTGATCTCAGAATATGGTTTCCCAAGGAAGAAGCAGAATATTTGGTAGCATACTTAGGCTCTAACCACGGAGGATACAAAACTGATAGGAAAAGGACCAGTGAACAATGTTAGTTCCTTGGTGATTGCCTATTCTCATGGTTCAATAAGAAGCAATACACGGTGACTATCTTATCAACATAAGCTGAGTATGTAGCATTTGGAAGTTGTTGTGCATAAGTTCTATGGCTTAAGCAACAAATCAAGATTTGGTAATAAAAGTGAATGAGATTCCAATTATTTGTGACAATACAAGTACAATTAGTCTCTCAAAGAATCTCATAGTTCATTCACGAACAAAACACGTTGATATCAGACATTACTTCCTAAGAGATCACATATAGAAGAAAGACATAAAATTAGAATTCATCTCTATAATATCTTTACTTTCATATGTCTTAGAGACCATTCAGTAACATTTATAACTACTTACATGACCTTTGAAGTCCATGAGCTAAATATGGAATTTTTACTCTTCATGAGTTACTATTCATGCTGTATTCTAGATTCAGTGACAAACTTCAAAAAATCATAATTAATTCTAAAAATTTAAAATAAAGTGGTTCAAAAAGCTACGTGAAGATAACATCTTGAAATTTAAGGAAAAATAATTTGCTGACCAAATACTTATTCAATCAATATAGTTTAATTGTCCAAAGATATTGTTCATTTGGTTAAAAATTCTAAAAACCTATTATGGTCCCTAATTTTAGAAAATTCATTCTCTTTGTACAGATATCAAAATAAGGCATACTTTGCGTCAAAAAGAAGCTCGACATGTTAACTAAATATCTATAAAATTTCATATATTTATTCCATCATTTACTATTTTTCATTACACCATGAACATTGGTTCTCAAACTGGTCATATAACATTATGACATACAACAACCCATCAGATAACGTTTATCCTATCTAATCCCTAACATCTCTTCATGCTTCTTCATCTTCTTTCGTTATTCATGAACCTGTTGAGATTGGGATTACGTGGATTGGGTGATATTTTTGGGAAAATCTCAGTAGCAAATAGTATTAAATAATGTATGCACTAATGTAAATACTTGTGCTTGCTTGTGAAAGTGTTAACATCGTGTAATGTGCATGCTTCCATATAACATATGAAATACAATTGGCTAAAGTAAATATATAAATAGAGCTTCAATTTTATACCCACATGCAACACAATTTAACAAAACTATAGCACCACCAAGCATAACATTCAATACATACAAGTTTAGGATAAGTTTACTACCCCACTTGATTGGTTTTCCTTTTCTTTCTCTTTGCCTCTTTCTTCTTACTTCTCCTTGATTTGTGACTTCCTCTTTTGAGTCTATAATCAAATCCAAGCATCACATTATCATCCATTCATTATAATATAACTTCTCTTGAACATTGACTTTACTTAACTACATTAACTTTCCTTAATCTTTACTAATAGACTTGGCCTTTGAATCAATTGATATCTTGAGTTTACCCCACACAGTTTCATCTTTTGAATCCATTTATCAGCTTAAAATCATGAAATTTTAGCAACCATGCATTGTTTTGGACATAATTGCATAACTCCTATTTTTCTTTCAAAAATTCTCATTTTGATTCTAATGTTTCCAATACTTGTTTCTCTACTTTATCCCACACAAAATTTCATTTTAAAACCATTGAAAGCATCAAAGTCATAAAATTCTAATTACTATTCATTTATGTGAACAGTAATAAAGAAGGCTTCCAAAAATTTTAACTTTAAATTCTAATGCTTCTAAGGTTCAAAACTTATCAAATCCTACATAAAATCATCATATAAATTCAATAGTATTAAATCATTGAAATTCCATCTCTCTCTATCATGAATAGTGCATACCAAAAGGTCTCTTCTATGACAAAGTCAAGAATATCAACTTGATTCAATAACCAATCATCTAACTAGCTTGTTTAAGCGTTAATTACTTAGCTTTAACTTTAATTTCTTTTTTATCTTTTCATCTAGGGTTTTGTAGAGTACATATACCCTAGATAAAGATCAAATTTCTTCCATAGAAACCCTAAGTTCAAGCCCCCACATTAAAGGAAAATAAGCTATGATAGATTGCTTACCTTAATCCCTAACTAGCTTGAACTTTAGTCTTTGAATTCTTCTTTGCCTTAGTTTAGGTAGCACCTCCCCAAGGGTTCTTCATGCTACGGTTTTAGGAAGAAGTGGGAGGGTATTAATAGAAAAATCCCATGGAAAATAAAAGGTCAAGATTACTTTGTGCACTATTTGATCTAATGGCTCATATTTGCTCTTGGATTAAGCTTTCCCTGGAAACCAAAAGATGACATCATCCATGACATCTTAAAGGGACACCTCAAAGCCACATGTGACAAAATTCCAAGGGGAAGAAGAATCTAGAAAAATTCCAGTATAATCTAGTACTGGCTTAGTCCAATTTCTTAAAAACCAAATTGTTTTATAAATATAATTTTTCTAAGATTTCATAATATGTTTTCTAATCTTAAATCGAGTATCTAGATTCTTCCAACCATTGATATTCTTAGACTGGGTCTAAATTTAATTACTGATCCCTTGAAAAATTACCAAAATACCCCTTAGTTTTTCTTTATTTACTCTAATATCTCTAGGGTATTATCATATTTTTATACATCATTAGAGTATTCCCTTACCTTAGTCAACTATTCTAGGAACTCTCCTTGACCTTCGTAATTTTATATTTTTGTGGGTCTCTCTTAACTCTGGCCCACATACTTATCTAAAAATATTATTGTGCCTATAAAGTGCCATTTTAGGCCTTCTACATGGTCCACCACTTTCATGGGCTCAACTCCCGAGAAATTCCCCTGAAAAGCATTTATCGGGTATTTTATTCCACTGTAATTTCTATTATAAATTCTACATAACTCATTTTTGAGTTTTGTCAATTTCATAATTTTTTATATTAATTATAATAATTTACTGTCAAATTTTATCTAATTCTAATGTTTATATGATACTGTATTAATTTCCCTTTCTTTAGAAATTTATATCAATTTATCGGGGCCTCAAATCAAAATTCTGTGTTGCGTTAAAGTGATCAGAAAATTTTTTCTATTTATTGGAAAATTTGAGACTGAAATAATTCTAGGTATTTTGGGCATTTTCCAGTTCAACTTTCAATAATTACTATTTCACCCAAGAAATTTAAAAAATTACACTTTAAGCCCTCAACTTTTTATAATTATACTTAATGACCCAAAGTTTATGCTATCATTTTTCACCATAGAAATTTTAGACTTTTCAGTTTAGTCCCTCTCTTTTTCAAAATAACCATTATGCCTCTAGGGACTTTCACTATTTATAATTTAGTCCCTAAATATCATCGATATTCTTCTGGGACTTTTGTTCAATAGGGCGTGGTAGCCTACCTATTTTAGACTACATATTGGGTTTCTAGGCCTAAACCTTTGTTTAGTCTTTATCTTTTTTTTATTTATCATCACAATCCTTTCCAAACCTCTTTCCCCTATCAGTCTTATACAAATAGGAAAAAATTAGGATGTGATAATCCACTTATCTTTAGCTAGTAGACATTTTCATCAAACCTCTTACTCAAGATCAATTCACCTATATCAGAAGAGAATTGATGGTAAATCCCAATGAATTGTAAGATTTCTAATTACGCTTTTTCAGCACATAATTATTCATTAATATGTTTTGATGATTAAAATAATGAACTTAAGCATCAGAGCATATAGTTAAGATTTTTGCAGGATGCTGTATTCCAAAATTGAAAAATAGAACCAAACAAAGGATGGATTAATCGAACAACTAATTGATTAATCCCTTCACATAATAGAAATTTTTCTATTTTGGATAATTCTTTTGAGGGATACAATCAAGGGGATAAGGGAATTCAAAATTTTTGAAGAGTGATGAGCTACATGATGAACCTTAAAATTCAGAAGCAAGAGTAGAAAGCACATCATTTCAAAGATCTTTACCATATTTGCGTCAATTTCTAATGAGCATCTCCAACCTCAATGTATTTATTTGTCTTTTGCTTCATGACAGTAATTTTCTTCGTCACTCATTTTATGTAATGTTTAAACTATTTACTTTAATTCAATTTTTTTGCTGATGACAAATAGGGGATCATTAGTGATTTTCCATCATAAAAAAGGGGGAGATTGTTGGAAAATATGTTTTAATGATGGCAAATATCGAAAAGTTTTTCAGTAATACCAAGAATATTTTAAATATACTAAAATGATTAAACAAGTTGATAAATTACTTCTATATTATTAAAAGTTATTCAAAAGTGATATAAGAAGTGTTTTGTGTTAGATTCTATATGATTTGATGATGTCAAAATAAGGATAAAGAATTAAGTTGGTATATGAAGAGATTTTGAAGTAATGTTTTTGTCTATGAAATTTTAAGGAAGAAGATATTTGAGTTAATCGATTAATTATAGATAATTAATCGATTAATATCAATTAATCGATTGGATGATGAATTAATGGAAAAAGTAACCTTCTATTTCAAAAAGAAAATCAATTAATCGATTAATGAGTTGGAACTAAGCTAACAGGTCAATTAATCTATTAGTTAATTAATTAAAATGAATCAATTGTTTAATCGATTATTTATATTAATCATTAACTATTCGTTAATCAATAAAGTTTCAATATTGTAAAATTTAAATATAAATCAATTAATCGATTGGTTGATCGAGTAGCACAGAAGTAAAGATATCTCCCCTACACTTAAACTTGATAGTGTCCTCACTATCAGCAGAATATAGAAATCACAGCACTATATAAGGTCAATTCAATCTAGCCTTAGCACAGCAGTCAAACACATTACTCAATGCAATTTTGACAATGAAGCTCGTAGTCACATTCAAATCATACATGTCAATACAAGTAAAGCAAAGATGACATGATGGGTAAGGTAAAATCATACATGTGAGTGTATAAGTATCTTAAATAACTATCAATAAGTTTATGAGAGATGGACAATAACGAAGTGTTATGCAAAACAGAAAAAAAAAACATAAATAAACCAAAGAAAAATACTATCCTACTGAATCCTCAGCAGAAAAATTAACTACTACTTCTACTGGTTTTTCCCTTTCCAATCATCAAACCAACATGTCAAGCATATACCATATTAGGTAAATTTGTAAAAGGTAAGAGATAGGAAAGGGACAACCTAGCCTCAAGGAGGGGGTGGGAACTTATAAGACTTCGAGAGATGGTTGTGTGATCGAAAAGTTTCCCCTATTTTCTTCTCTCTATTTTAGCATCCCAAGATCATGCATTATAACTACATCATGAAGTCCATCCAAGCTTGTCTTGAATTTCCCCCTTTAAACTTAAACTTTCCCAACTGTGGTTGGTATATAGAAACATCAAACTTGTGTGGTGTTCCCTTCACATCCTTTATATATTTCTTGAAATTGCTCTTATTGAGCTTGTTTAGATTCCCTATCTTGCTGCCTACTTTCTCAAATGTTGCACCAAGCTGAGGTTGGTCTGCAACTGTAACATAGTTGAGATCACTCTCTTTTATACCTGTATCATTAGTAAAGATCAAATTATTTAAGAATCGTAAGGTATGAGAGGTAATTTTGAAATGTGAGTGAGGAGGAGTAGAGTTATAACATATTAGCCCTTTAACCAAAATAGTAGAATGTGGAACTGAAGGGGTATGAGAATCACTAGTTATGTCTACCATTCCTAGTCGTGACCTATTAGGTTCATCGTCGACTTCTAGTCGCGACTCAAACTGACAGTGAGTATCTATGAAATTTTTGGTTGCGACATCGTGGTCTTTCCGTGGTGACTAAAAGTCTCAGCAGTTTTGTGTCGCGACCATACTGATATCTTGTTATAGATCTACTTCACAGAGAGTTTCTGTTATCTTCTGGTCGTGACATTTTCATCCATAGGTCACGACTCATAGTCTCAGGAGTTTTCAATCATGACATTATCATTCTCATATCGCGACCCATTTTCACATAGAGTCTCTCCTTCAGCAAAATGATATTTAGTCACAATTTGGAGGTCTTCGTGTCACGACTTGGGATCACTTATACTCGACCCTGCTTCATTTGTTCCACTTGTGGCTCCCAAATCATCTTGTGACCATATAAAATCACTCATAAACTCTTTCCCAAAAGCATTATCACTGGCAATTGATGAAATAGCATCGAGATTTGGTGACAATGAGAAATTTATAGAAGGTGAAAGCATGTTATAATCATCAAAATAATTAACACATGATGTATTGCGTTCATAATAATAGGGAAAAGAATAAATAGAAGAAAGAGGTTTAGAATAATCATCACAAGCATACAAAGACGAATCTAAATCTACATGCTTCTGAGATTCTTCATGGGACTTATTGGAATTATGCAACGTAAAATAATACCTATCATGCAAACTCATTTCACACCCATCCCTAGTCTCTTCAACAGCATAATCAATAGCATTCAAACCAGCACAAGCAGAATTATCAAAAGGATATTTTATTCCTTCATTCATATTGAAAGTCACCACATGTCCTCCAACTTCCATTGTAATAGGACTATGCTTCATACTAATGATTGTCTTCGAAGTTTGGAGAAAAGGTCTGTCTAGAACATCAAAGTGCTCTCATTCACTAGCTCACTGGACATGTCTAGAACATAAAAAATATCTAGGAACACTAAGTCCTTCACCTGCACTAGAATATCCTCTAGAACTCCCTTACGGTAATTAATTGATCTATCAGCAAATTGGAGAACTACACTTGTATCTCTAAGTTTGTCAATACATAAAGCTAAGTATATTGACTAAGGCATTACATTAATAGTAGCCCCTAGATCAAATAATGCTCATTTGATATGAAACTTTTCTATAGTGCATGGGATTATGTAGGATCTTGGGTCTTGGCATTTAACTGGCAATTCAGTCTCAAAAAGTGATGACACATTAGCACTCACTTGAATTCTCTTAACAGACCTAAACTTCTTATTAGCACACAATTCTTATAAAAATTTAACATATTTAGGGTTTCTCTTGAGGAATTCAACCATAGGAATATTTATTTCTAACTTATTGAAGAGATTGAAAGCATCTTTTGCAAATTCAGAATCAATATTTTTCTTTCCAGCTAAATAAGATTTAGGAAAAGGGAGATCTTTTATACTTACCTCGTTACCTATATACATAGAGGCTACTTGCTTGCTCGACTCCGCCTTCTCCTTAATTTGTTTTCCCTTGTATGTTGGAATTGGCATTATCACCTCCTCTTATGGCTTTTGGCTTGCCTTCTTTAGTATAAGCTATTGTTCTTTAATACTTTCTAATTTTCCAATCTTTATCTGTGACATTGATGAATTTTCAAATTTAGGATCTTCCATATCCTCCTGTACTGTATCATTTTCCTTAAAATGCACTTTTCTTCCACTTCTGAGTGATATGGCATTCAGACCCTTCGGATTAATGACAATATTAGAAGGTATGCTGCCACTACTCTTCGTTTGGATGTCACTCACTGTATTGGAGACTTGAGTTAAATGGCTTGTAATGTCTGCATTCTTGGAACTTAACTCCATAAGTTTCCTGTTCATATCAGCATTATCCGTCTACATACATTGAAGGATTAAAGCTATAGAGGTGAATTGACCATCATTCTTTTTGAGCTTGTTATCTATATTGGTCATTCTACTGCCTATGTTGTTCATCTGCGTAGCCATACTCTTCAATAACAAAGAAGTTTCATCTGGTCTTGATGCCACTAAGGCATTAGGGTGAGTTGAAACTATAGACTTTACATTATTTTGGTAATTGCTTGAAGAAGCACCACCTCCTTCGAATTGCTTTGGCCTATTTTCCCTACTCCCCCACCTAAAATTTGGGTAGTCTCTTTAACCAGGGTTGTATGTGTTGGAGTATGGGTCTCTCTTCTGGTAGTGATTGTCTCTCCCTTGATACATTACTGCCACTTCTTCATACTGCCTACCATATGTACTGGTAGCATGCATCATTGAATCGCATGATTCATATCCTATAACTAGTGTTTGTGAGGTTCCCACTGTATGAACTTTGTTTTGTGGAATGTAGCTCTCTTTCAATTACATTCATCCTTTTTTCTATTCAGTTTCCCAAAGCTGCTATTTCTACTAAGATCTTACTTGAATTACCCGAAGATGATGAGGACATTCTCCATGGATCACCAGTCTAATGGTCTTCATTAGCCATATTCTAGAATAACTCCCAACTTACTTGTGGAGTCTTATTTCTCAAATAGCTATTTGTTGTTGCATTCAAGGACATTTGATTGTGAGGTAGTAGACCATCAAAGCAAATGTCTACTAGATCAGCCTTTGTCATGTTGTGATGCAGACAACGGGCTAATAAATTGATAAATCTTGTCCAATATTCATGTAATAACTCTCCATTCATGGAAACCTAGCAAACTGCTAACAAAGCCATTGAAAACTTGAGTGAAAGTAAAATTTGTTTTTTTGAGTTTGATTGATTTTTGCAGTAATAAAATAAGGTAGAGTAAAGCAAATATTTTTGTATAGACTCTTGATTATGGAAAACTATCTATCCTTGCTCTTAATATGATATGGAGTTTTAAAATTGTCAAGTCTTAAAAGAAACCTCAATCGATCGATTGACTCCAGAACATTAACATTCCTTAATATTATTTGATTAAAGCTAGTTTAAAAACTCTTAATGAACTGTTAAAAGCCACTTAGCGTGCAATTTAAATCAGATGATGTAGATGCTCTCAATTGATCATCGATTGATGACCATAGATTTTAAGTAATCGAATTGGTTATCAAAGATCGTTGATAAAAACCCAATTATCTAGAAATCGAAACTAAAATATTCATATTAAACCAACATCCAAATCATCCAAATTCAATTACAAAACTTAATCTCAGAATAATCAATTGATATCCAATCCTTACTGTAAAAGTCCAAATCAGTGGAGAATAATATTTATGCAGTTTGAAAGAGTTAATTTACCATTTTACCCTTTAATTAGCACATTGCCAAGCACAATCATGTATTACCACAAAAGCACAAATACAGGCATAAAATGAATGGTAAAGTTGTAATAAGGCCCTAAAAATGTCATAAAAACCATATACAATTTGTGTCTTATCAGCAATCAACATTACAAGAAAGAAAAGAAAGATGAAAAGAAAACGCTAGAGCTTAAGGTCAAATGCTTTGCCTACCACAACATGGGAATTTTTTCACATGATAGTTCTAAATAGACCGAGAGCATAAAGGTAATAGTAAATATGTGAATTCACATATCTCATTTGTTTCTAGTACTATTTTTATGACAAAACATGTTTCCTTTCCTTGGATTATTGACTTAGACTCCACAGACCATGTAAGTCAAGATCGAGGACTTTTCATGGAATACCGTCAGTTGCTATTTTAAACTTAGACTCCACACCTATAAACGTGTTTTGTATGGTAGAAAGACCTTGACACTACATGATGTACTTCATGCTCCCCACATCCGACAGAATTTAGTTTCTATAATTTGCTGATTGGACTTTGGATTTAATGTCAACTTCCATGGTAAAGTTGCAGACATTTATAGCAACTCAATATTTTATGGTTTAGCTTTCCAACTTCAAAAGTTCTTTATTATGGATCATGTTGGTAATTTTAATGCTCATGATTGTTTTGCTATTACTTTGAATAATCTTGATATAAATGTCTGGCATGCTATAATAGGACATATTAATCAAAATAGAATGATTAAGCTGGTAAAAGAAGGCATGTTGGGGGTAATCCTGAATATGGATATGTCATGCGAAAGCTATCTAGCTAGTAAGGCTACTAGAAAGCCATACGGTAAGGGAACACGAGCCAAAAAGCTGTTGCAATTAATCCATTCTAATATTTGTGGACCAATGAGTGTGAGAATGAGACATAAAGTTTGGTATTTTATTACCTTTATTGATATTTTTATCCTTATACGTATATGACATACTCTTAGATGGAAATAGGCTTGACTCAGTGATAGCTATTAAAGAAGTACTCTCATCAAATTTTGAGATGAAAGACATGGGTGAAGTATAATACATACTTGGAGTCAAGATATGAAGAAATCACTCCAAGTGAATCCTCACTCTTCACAAGAGAATTATATTAAGAAGATACTTGAGTGATTCAATATGAGTGATTGTAATCCTATGGATATCCCTATAGCCACTGGTGTGGCACTGAGCTCTTACATGTGTCCCAAAATTAAATTAGATAAAAAGTAAATGGAAAGAGTTCCATATGTTAGTACCGTTGGTAGCATGGTGTATGTGATGATGTATACAAGATCAGATATTTGTTATGTGTGGGCTAGTTAGCATATTTCAGTCCATCCAGAGTGAGAAATATTGGAAAGCAATAAAGAGCATCTTGAGATACTTAAAGGGTATAACTGACTATACGTTATGTTATTAAAGAAGTGATTTGCTCCTAGTCAAATATTCTAATCTTGATGTAGGCGGTGATAGAGAAGAGTGAAAATTGACTTCAAGATACACCATCTTACTTAATAACATGTTAGAGTAGCAAGAAGCATACATGCATTGCCTTACACTCTATGGAAGCTGAGTTGTGACATGCACTGTAGTAGCGTAAGAGGTTATTTAGCTAAAGAGATTTATCAAACACCTAGGATTTGAGAATGAGAGTACCAATCTGGTGTTAATACATTGTGACAATACTACAACCATATCCTACACCAAAGACACTAAGTATCATAACAAGACCAAACACATCGATATCAAGTATAACTTTGTGAGGGATTATATAGCACAAAAAATTGTAACTGTACAATACATTTCAACTAAATGTATGGTTGCAGATCCCCTGACTAAGCCAATAGGCAAAGAAATATTTGAGAAACGTGTAAAAACCATTGGCATGCATAAAATATAAAATTACAGACTATATGTAATATTTTATTTTTATTAATGATATCATCTCATTTATTATTACTTATACCTCTAGGTGAAAGTATACAATGTCTAGCATGTTGTATAGGTTGAAAAGGTTAGCTCTTTCACATAAGTAACAGCCTCTGATGCTAGAGAAGCATTCAAAGATGAGACATGTGTTCATCAGTAAAGTAGCAAAGGTGCTGATATGGTGAGAAGAAACACAATAAGTATCGCATTGAGTTAGAAAAATGCAGTAAGTCAATATGAGATCTGTGAGTTTGGATATGGATTGAACTATGGATATCCACATTCATGAAACCTGTAGCCAGATTACAAACTCTTTAAAATTGATGTCATTTATGTGAATACAGCTGAAGAGTTTAGGTTTAGATACTATGAGTGTCTAAACTTAAATTTGTACGATGTAATTGATAAAATTAAAATGACGGACACTCTTATAGGATAAGAGGAACACCGCAACATGTGATTCATACCGCATGTGCTAAAGAACCGTAATTAAAAGCAAGAGAATCAATCCCTACTTTATTATTGTGAGTTCCATAAAGGTATCATCCTTTCATTAATGTTCTTTATCTTTGACAGTATTATAAAGGTCTTTTTCAGCGATTGCTACTTTAGTATATGTCCTATGGTCAAATTATATATGAACCAAAA
The DNA here is from genome assembly GCA_037074615.1 of Leucaena leucocephala. Classification (NCBI taxonomy): domain Eukaryota; kingdom Viridiplantae; phylum Streptophyta; class Magnoliopsida; order Fabales; family Fabaceae; genus Leucaena; species Leucaena leucocephala. The sequence goes on along the minus strand of CM073526.1, from coordinate 8,910,335 downwards.
GTATTATGTAAGGAAAGGTGTTGATTCATATCAAAATGATATATAGGCAAAAGAAAGATTATCAGAATATACACATTCATGCTCGTGTCTGTGACCGGTCCCTTATGATATTATTTTATTAATTTTATAAGTGTGGATACTATGCATAGGTAGAGGCAATCTAAGTTATATGTTAACTCAAGAGGGATTATATTAGCAATAAGAGAAGTGTATATGGGTAAATTTAGGACATTTAAGGCACTATAATATATTTTGTTCAAGCTACACTAAAGGGTTGCTTTGTGCTGGTCTCTATAAAAGTGATTTCTAGTACAAACACATAATGGAGGCATCAAGCCTATGTGGTAATGGGAAAGCACCTAGTATGAAAAAAGAAAGAAAATGAGATTGGACCCATGATATCTAATCAACCAAATATGAGTAGGAGATGTTGGAAAGTGGGTTGATCTACCTTTAGTGGATTAGGCCCAAACTCAATTCGTATTGGAGCCATTGCGAGAATAAAGGAGAGAGTGGAGTATATAGTTGAAATATATCCCATATGAGAAATAATGGGAGTTACCCATCGGTTTATAGGAGCAGAATATGGGGGGAGTGGGTAGTTTATTTATATCCCATTTCCCCCCCTTTGCATGCATGCATATGCACAGAGAAAGAGACAGAAGCATAAGCGCGCGCATTCTATATTTTCTATGCTCCTCTCTCTCTCAGCGTCCAAGTTTTGTTTCATTTTTCTGACGGTGAACTGCGAGACGTGACTATGAGCCTACAGAAGGTGCTTCAGTTTTGCATGGGTATCGAAGGTACACCCAAAAACTTATATTGATAAAGCCCCAATCGTGTGTCAAGTGCAATGATTGGGCAAAAGAAGCTCTTCACGGTGTCATGGATGAGGAAAACATAACGAAAGTGATTGTTCCAAAACGATATCAGCTTATCAGAAGAGGTGCTTATATCTCATTTTTCTGGCTTGGGTGAATTTTTACCATTTATTACGATGAGAAATTACAAAACTTATTCTCCTAAGAATTTCTCTGAAATTTAAGGTTTTAAACCAAAATGCAGTTAGTCCTTCCTTTTAGAGATGCGTCTGTGTGAATGTATTGGCATCTCTACAATAATTTGATAATTTATCAATATTCCTAAATATGATTTTATTGGCTAGAAATTTCTCAAGACAGAGTTTAGCAACGCTTGGTAGAGCTCAAGTTTGAGAAACTGGGTAAGGGGGGATGCAAAGAGAACGATTTCATTAATTATGTGCAAATTAGGAATTATATATCTATATTATTTATATCCACCACACTCTACTGTTTTGGATCAAAACCGAAGACATTGTTTTTACAGGGTCAAAAGCCTGAACTTTGTCGAAATCAAACCCTGCCACATTTTTATTAGAGTTAATAGAATAGAGAAATGGTACATATATACCATGATTATTCCATGGCTCTTTACCCCTAAAATGAAATAATCAATTCATTTGAACAAATTTTTGCAATAAATTATTACATGTGACGTGTGGACTTGGAGCGAATCGTTAGCGGACACTTACGATTTGCTGAACTTATGAATTTTTTGGTCCTTTTTGAATTGTTATATTGAACCACAAGTTGATCAAGATAGAATTCTATAGGTGGCTCGAAAAAATAAGTGATTAGTGCATTTCTCGACAGCTATGGTGGGGTCACCAAATAGCAGTCATTCATTCCTGGGCATCTGAGCACTACGTCTTGCTAAGTAGACTTAATTGGTTTCATGTTCATCTAGAAGTAATTATTGGTGTTGTGTATCTGTATTTTTTTGTATTTTGATAATGACTGTACGTGTGTTTCTTTATAACATTGCGAGCTAGATTCTGTAAATAAAAATGTTCATTTCAGTCCACACACATACAAGTTGATGCAGGGAAAAATCCATCTCAAACTAGAGAGACCACTTGATCTTCAGGCGTGTGGTTGGGGAAATTTTATTCCATCTGGAGTTTTTTGGCATGGGTTTTGATCTATACTCCTATTTTGATTTGTCCATTTAAGATATAACTAGGAAGTGAGTCGATGAAACTATTATGCAAGATTATCTTAAAATGATATGTAAGCTAAGGTCACTTTTTATTTAATTAGTTTTTTTTTCAATTGTGTAATTCAATGGTTTCTGTATAAATATTTCTCTGTAAGGATGACAAGATTGTACAATAGCACCTATTTTTCAGTTTTATTCAATTGAACAAATTGAATAGAACTGTACAGGATCATGTGATAAAGCTTATTGTGTTTGCTTGCTACTCGAATCACGTTCTCTTCATCATTTACCTCCATTTATAGGAAACTACTAATAATTAAGTAGACTAACACGCCTCTGATGTTCACATGTGGCATATAAAGTGCAACATTCACACGTGAAACTAGAATGTTGAACTGACCAATTTATTCATTTATTATTATGTATTATTTTCTCATTCAAATTTCATTGAGTTGGCATTCTTTCAAATTTCCAGATAAACTTTATATCATTGGTTATGAGAATGCATCATACAACTTTAGAGGCCTTGACATTAGAAACCATTTTGCATGGTACACGGGCTATGATTATGAATACAACTTAGCTTGTATGTCTTTATATCCTATTCTCATTCTATTTGTTTCTATCTCCTTTTGCTTAATCATTTTTATAATTGGTTGTTTGACGATTCCATTTATGCAAATATCCAAATAAGGACAAAAAATATCATTTTTTTTTCAGGCATTAGTAGCAACCTGACAGACCCCGCGAGGCCAATTTTTAATAATTTTATTTTATTGTTTTCAGATTTCTAATGGTCTATTAGTGAGATGCTCAGTCTATTAAACAAGTCCATGTTCATCACATCCACAATCATACTATTAGTAAGTGCATATAAATTTAGGCTGCTCTTGCACAAGATAGCTATATAATGCAGTCAACTGTCTGACTATAATCTCTTTAGTGCATTGAAGATTTAAACTTAATACTCAAACCTTACCAATGAACTTTATTTGCCTTTTATGTTATTGACTAAAAAGTCAGACCACCATCTATTATGACGGTTCTCAATGTAATCATTCACTATTTTGATCACTTTTCGGCCTTTGGGCACCGAGAACTAAATTAGGTTGATTTTGGGGTTTCGATCTTGGAGTGCTCTCATCTGTTGATGATTTTCCATGACTTATTAAATCACACCTCTCGTTTAGATGTGGACTTGATTTAACATTAGCTTAGGCATATCTTGTATAATTCTTGTTGAACAGAGAGAGAAGAGTCTACTGAGCTCGTGGAAAATCAGAATGTGTTATTAGCTCTCCTGAATTTATATCATTAGCTCTACTGCATTTATATCATTAATTAGTTATTTATTTTATGATATTATTATAGGCAACTGGGGAAGATCTCTATAACCTCTATGTTGAAGCTAAGCGAAAATATATTCATTGGTTTCTCACAATTTTTGGGATTTATGGAGATTCAGGTATAATTTTTCTTCCTTTCTTGATTCCCTCCCTTACGGATGCATTTTCACAAAGTAATTTACAGCTGGGCCTCAGAGAAGTTTATTATGTCAGGATGGTATTTGCACTCTCTTCTTAGGGTACACTTTTCATTGATAATTTTAATATTTGCACACTTCTGTTGCTGAAAAAGAAGTTTTGCATTGAGAATACAGATCTAAAGTGAAACACCAGCTATAATCTAATTTCTAAAATGCTTCTTAGCTCCTACATGTGTTTTGATTGGTACGGCAATAAGTCAATTACGGTTTTAGATGAAACTTACTATATAAACCTATAAACTCCTCCTCTAAAGTGCTAAAATTTAGTTAAAACTTTGTGTAATACTTCTACTTATCTTATATTTTTATAGTGGTGGATGAGATATTATAAAATATTGATTTCTATGATGAATTTATATTAAACGTTGATTTGCAGGCTCAGATTAAAAAGATAATGCTAGCAGATGAAGATGTTGGAAAGACAGTACTATCAGCGCATACTTTAGTTTGTGAGCCCGTTTGCATATTGGCTAATTTCTTTAGATTTCCATTAGTTTGTATCTATTATATATTGATGCTCATTTAATCAAATCAAATGTTAAATATAAATCATATATCAAGTGGTATATTATTGAATTACTGATAGAAAATGTTTTGGTGGTAGGATTTTGACTTCACTTATTTTGCTAGCTATCTTTATTTGGAAAGTTTGTGTGAATTCCAACTATATTTCTGAATGTATATGAGATTGTGGCGAGTCAGAAATAGATTAATATGATACTTTTCACCTTAAAAGGAAATTAAGGTCGTATGTGTATTATCTAATGTTGTTTCAAAGTTTCATAAAACTCACATTTTGTTTTGTTCCATCCCTTCTTTTTCTTTCTCTTCATGAGAGCATTTCTTTTCTATTCTTCTCTCACGAATTCAAAGCAATAATCGCAAGGGACTACATCAGTAGTGTACGTATAACCAATAAAAAACGAACATATGTTAAGATAAGGAGCTTAAACAAATATAACATTTTCAATTTGTTAATTGTAACCTAGCCTTATTTGTTGGAGCATTCATGCAAGCATTGAGTGTGTTAAGTTACAAAACATCACCTCATTTAATAAAAACAATTCTTAAACTTTTTAATTATAGATTAATAATAAAAAACTCTAAATATGTTAAAATAAGAAATATTTGCTCTATATAATATTTTTTTAATAAATTTATCATTAATTTCATCATAAAATGAATAGTAAGATAAAGTATATATAATATAATTTATTAAAAAAATTGAAAGTCACACGGGTACAGGCTAAGGAACTTAAAAAAACATAACATTTTCAATTTTATCTAACTTTAAAGCTGCATCTGTTGGTCCGGCTGTACAAGCATGTAGTAACAGTCATAGTTTTTAATTTGTTGTATTTATCAGTTTAATAGTGTGATGATTTCATAATAAATATTTTGAATTATCTTTTAACTTCTTTCCCACTATCCCTATTTTTTCCTCTTGTGTAATGTTTTTTGTGGAGTTACCACATTAAAAAATAAATTTTCCCTATATCGCCTTCCATGTAAGGTTATAAGTATTATTTAAATTTAAAATTTTAAAACCTTGAAATTTAACTTCTTTTAACTTCTTTCCCACTATCCCTATTTTTTCCTCTTGTGTAATGTTTTTTGTGGAGTTATCATATTAAAAAATAATTTTCCCCTATATCGCCTTCCATGTAAGGCTATATATATGTATTATTTAAATTTAAAATTTTAAAAGATTGAAATATCAACTTCCTAACCCAGATCAACAATTCAATATCAATTTATTAGTTGAATTATATGAATTTATTTTGAATTTTCAATTTATAATTCACATGTATATTTTTTTAATTTTAAATTTCACTTTTTTTGTTATCTTAATTTACTATGTATTATTTAAATTTTAAATCTAATTTTTTTTAAAAAAAATCATAACAGCTTAAACCATGATAAATCATTTCTTTTTAAATGAAGTTTTTAACGGGGGAAAAGTAGCCTGTGTCAATTGTTTTATGTTATTTTTCAATGTCATAACTCATACCCATTAATCCTATATATTTTGCATCCTATGTTGTGTTTTTTATGTGAGTTATCTAATTAAAAATTTTTAAATTTGCTAGAAAATTGTTTGAAATATTTTATATTTGATATTTTAAATTATTTTTTATAGAAAGATTTAAGATTATTCTATTTTGCATCATATGTAGTGTGTATCATATTATTAATATATTTTCCTAACCTGTAAAAATATTATTATAAATGTACAAGTTTTATATCATATTATTAATAGTAGTAATATATATGCTAAACATGTAGGTACATAAATAATCTAAGCATAACATATGAGCATCACTAATTAAATTAAAGTTAATTTATCAATACAGATAGATTTGCTACACATGGATAGAGTGATTGCAGATTCTAATTTTACATAAAGAAGGTGCCAACAAATAAAGCTTTCAATATATTATAATTATAAAGAGGGTTTTTATAATTTAATTTGGTCCTTTGAATTATATATCTAAAGAACCTTTGATATAACTCAATCTATTTTAATACATAAACAAACATCTCTTTATACCTGTACAAGTTAATTTAAAATTCACACATTAAAAACATCCATAACTGATATGCATAAAAAAAAAAATCCTTAACCGCAGGAAAGATTTTTGTGTATAAAACAATTAATTTTAAATGCATACATTGAATTTTCTTAGTCATCCTTGTAGTCTTAATTTTTTATTTGGTATTTATAATTCCTAATTCCCCTGTGAAAGTTCATTTGAATAATAAATATATCCATTCAGTTTATAGTTTAAATTGTTTATGTTTTTTATATATAGTTGCAAAATTAGAAAAAGTGTAACTAATTGGTCTTAATTTTTGACTTGATATTTATAATTCCCCCATGAAAGTTCATTTGAATCATAATTTCGTAAATATATCCATTCAGTTTATAGTTTATATTTTTTATTTGATATTTGTAAAATTAGAAAATGTGTAACCAATTTTTAAATTTTTATAATTCCCCTTAATCTTTTGCTCCTTAAATTGTTTTATTTATTTTTATATGATGACAATTATACTCATGGAAATCAATGCTTGATTAACACGCACAAAAAAAGTCAGAGGACCGTCGGAACAAAAAAAAAAAGCAAAAGCAGAGGAGAACAAAACATTCGACGGTTTTGACGTGAGTATTCGATGGGTTTGGAACTTTGAATTCTATTACCTTGTTGTTTTCTTGATGCAGGTGCTGTAACAAAAGAAGAATTAGCTACTGATGGACATGCTGAAACAGAAAACAATGTAGAATGCTTCTATAATATCAGAAAAGTCTGGCAGTGACTTTGCATTGACAGAAGCCTTTGAATATTCAAGATTAAACGAAGAAAAGGCTACGCAAGTGCATGACGAAGGAATTTTAGGGAAAGAATTAGAAAGGTGACAAAGTGCTGTTCTGCAAGGATGGATTCCGCCACAAATCACCTTGATCTCCTTTGGTTGCCTCTATTCCCTCTTTCATTTCTTTTATGAGTCATTGTTCTGGATCTTTATTGTTCAAGCTTACTGTTTATTTGAGTGTGGGGGAAAAGAGACCAAACCAGTAGGAAAAGTAGGAGTAGCATTATTTTTTCTTTTATTGTTTTGATAATTGAACACCTTTGCACACATGTGGAATAACCTTTTGCTGGTTAGACACCTCTCACACAAGTGGTTGCACTTACACATTTCATGCACTGTGACTTTATTCTTGAATTTGATCTTATTGCATTGTGGTCAATGCAAAATGTGAGTGTGGGGAGTTAGATCTGATTGATACTTTAGGTGATTGGACTGGATTTTTTTATGATACGGTTGCTGGAATTTGATTCATGGACTGATTTTTCCTATTGTTGTGACATATTAGAGCTAGAAACGAATTTCTAATTATGTAGATGAACATGTGTGAAATTATGACGATTTGTGATTTTACAATGATTCAATCATGTTACTGTTGTTTGAGCTACATTTCACTAGTGCTCTTGATGAACTTAAGCTGGAATTACTGTTGAATTTTTCTGCATCTGCACTTGGTTTCTTAATTATACATGCAGAACTGAATACTCTTTTGGATGCAGAATGTTTGTTTGTATTTTAATTCTGGCCGTGTGGTTTCCTGAACTAGAAATTGGTACCATCTGTGGAAACTTTAATGCATTGAAAGACAATTGAATGTGTCATATCCTAATTTTTCCCTATTCGTATAGTACTGATAGTGGAAAGAGATTTGGAAAGGATTATGACGAACATCAGAAGAAATAATAAAGGTTAGATGATTCTTTAAGGAAGAGAAGGACTAAAACGAAAAGTATAAAAGGTTAAAGGCAAAAAGTGAAAGTAGAAACAAGATTTGGGCGAAAAGTGTTAATTTTCAAAAGTTAAGGGACTTAAATGTAATTAAGTAAAAAATTCAAGGGTAAAATTGTAATTATAGAAAGATCACCCCGGAAAGGGTTATAACTGCCTAGAAGTTTTTCAGTCCCACATTCCATCAGTAAATAGAGGAAGTTGTGCTGGTTAATCTAGCATGATACATAAATTTTATTAGGACTCCAGATAACAGAAAATTATCTGATAGTCTAAAAGTTATCTGAAATTTTATCAGATTTCATGGACTTCTGATGTAAGTGGGAAAATTACAGGAAAATGTGCCCTACAGTGTCAGATGTCCTGGATCTAACAGAACTCTAGAAGAAGTTTTGTATAAAAAGTTATTCACATATTAATAAATTTTGACGGGAGTTTGATAACACCCGTGATTCGATAATGGAATTTATCGGTATGTAAGCCTGGATAGAATGAGATCATATGACCTCATATATAGGCCCATGATGACGCCAAGAAGGTCCCAGAAACCAAGGTACTAGTCCACCAGTAGAAGGGGTCAGTGTCCAGAAAAAGTGTGAAATTATGAAAATGGCCCTAGATGCCCAAATTGTACCAGAGATAGATAAAGGGCATTTTGGTTACCTGGGACAGGTTAAAAATTTGGCACATGGTATAAATATGATTAGTTGAGCCCAAATACACCCTGAGGAAGTATAAAGAGGGGTAAAATGACGATTATGCCCTTAGGGTCAATATAATGTAAGAAAGGACACCAAGGGTATTTTGGTCATTTTTCAAGGAATGGATGGCAGATAAGTACTCAGCATAACCATGTCAAGGGTATGAGAATCCTAGACATTGATATCCAGGATAGAATATATATCCTGGTATATTATAGAAAAATTCAAAATAGAAAACAGTCCGGTTGTTGTGAAACTACTCCGATCGGTACCGGATTGGACTAGAATTTTTCCAGAAGCTTCCTTACACTATGAGCACGCCACCTAGCCCTCTTAGGTGTCCCATGAGCTGTCCCACATGATGTCATAATTATTCTTTTATGAAAAAGTAAAACCCAAGATTAAATGTGAGCCTTTAGATCAAATAGTAACCAAATCAATCTTGGCCATTGATTTTTCTTGGATTTTAGCTATAAATACCCCCTCATTCTACCCAAAACCGTGGCCTTGTGATATATTGGGGAAACTCTTGCAAAATGAAAACTCAAGCCAAGACAAAAAAGATTCAAGGTTCCAAAGTTCAAGCAACTTAGAGATTAAAGGTAAGCAATCTATCCTAGCATATTTTCCTTTGATTTGGGAGCTTGACTTAGGGTTTTCATGGGATAAAAGTTGAGTTTTATCTAAGGGGTTGTGCTTCCCAACAACCTTAGATGAAAGGGGAAAGAAGAAATTAAAGTTAGAAACATATGATTGAAGCTTAAACAAGCTAATTAAGAGATTGGTTGTTAAATCAAGTTGATATTCTTGACTTTGCCTTAATAGAACCTATTTGGTATGCACTGTTCATGAGGGAAGGAAATTGAATTTCAATGATTTAAGGATTCCATTGAATTTAGATGATGATTTTGTGTAGGATTGAAAAGGTTTTGAACCTTGAAAGCATTGAAATTCCAAGATTGTAGTTTTTGAAATCCTTCTATATTACTGTTCACTCGCATGAACAGTTATTAGAATTTCATGATTTTGATGCTTCCAATGGTTTTAAAATAAAAATTTGTGTGGGATAAAGTAGAGAAACAAGTATGGGAAGCATTGGAATCAAAATGAGAATTTTTGAAAGAATTAAGTGCAGTTTCGGTTCTGTACAGCATGTGATGAAGGAGCTGAAATTTCATGATTTTAAGCTCATAAATGGATTCAAAAGATAAAATTGTGTAGGGTAAAGTCAAGGCATCAATTGATTCAAAAACCAAGTCCATTGTTTAAGATTAAGGAAAGTTAATGAGATTAATGTTCAAGAAGAAGTTATGTTAGTTAAAGTGAGTTTAATGCTCAAGGAAGTTAGATTGTAATTGATGAATAATTATGTGATGTTAGGAATTGATTGGTATGCTCCAAGAGAGGCAGCCACATGTTCAAGGAAAGTGAGAAGAAAGAAGCAAGTTAAGGTGAAAGAAAGTTAAGTGTTCAAGGTAGTAAACTAATCCTAAACTTATATGCACTGAATGTTATACTTGATTGTGCTATGACTTGATTGAATTGTGTTGCTTATGTGCTTATGTATGAAGTTATGTTTATATGTTTACTTTGGCCAATTGTATTTCATATGTAACACGGAAGCATGCACATGACACAAAAGTAACACTTTCACAAGCAAGTACAAGTATTTACATTGATGCATGCATTGTTTAGTACCGTTTGCTACTGAGATTTCTCTTGAAATCTCATCCCTTTCCATGTAATCCCAATCCCACAGGTTTATGAATGATGAAAGATGTAACATCCTTACTTTTATACGTCTTAGGGACCATTCAGTAGCATTCAGTAACATCTCTTTCACTTTCCATAATTGTTTCAGCATACATAAATAATCTCTTTTGCTTTTTCTGAATTTATATACATCATGGGGTTATACAATAATTGTTTCATACAATCTCATCACATAAATAGATACTTTACATGGCCTTGACATACATGGAAAGTGCATAGCATATGCTAACATCTTAAAGACTTCACTTTTCTTCTTCCATACTTTAACTCTTCTCCATGCATACATTATCCATCATGCTTGACCTAAATTGGTTGGTTATGGGAGAGTGAGATTCTAGGGAATCTCAGTAGCAAACATTACCACTTAAATATGCAAGATGGATGCTAATGCATGATATGTAATTTCATTAACTTTCTTTGATTAGTGACATGCCATCATGCTATATACTTTTACATAAAGTGCATGGCCATGGAAACATGTTATTCACAATACATTCAACATCATTTATCATGTCACAACATCATTCAAATAACATATACATGTCAACACATAAGCATACCACATCAAGCACATAAAGAGGTAAGTTCACTACCTTGCACTTAAGCTTTTCTCTTGACCTTTAGCCCTTGCTCCCTAACTTTCCAACCATGAAGCCTTTATGTCCATCACTTCCCAACATCTTCTTGGATGGTTCATGGTCCTAAACACATTCATATTCATCACATAACTCATTAGGACTCATGAACTCCAACCATGTTCAAGATTAACTTTGTTACACTCTTTATTGTCATAACTTTCTCTAATTTTCACTAATCCACTTGGCTCTTAAACCAATTGATGTCTTGACTTTACCCTACACAATTTCATCTTTTGAATCCATTTATGAGCTTAGAATCATGAAATTCTAGCTCCTTCATGGCCTGCTGTATAGAACTGAACATAAGCATACAATTCTTTCAAAAATTCTCATTTTGATTCTAATGCTTCCCATACTTATTTCTCCACTTTACCCTACACAACTTTTCATTTTAAAACCATTGGAACTATCGAAATCATGAAATTCCAATCACTATTCATGCGAGTGAACAGTACCATAAGGAATCTCAAAGACTACAACCTTGAGATTTTAATGTTTCCAAAGTTCAAAACCTTTCTAATCCTACACAAAATCATCATACAAACTCAAAGGAAGCATTAAATCATTGAAATTCAATTTCCTTGTCTCATGAACAGTGTAAACCGAATAGGGCATACCATGGCAAAGTCAAGAATATCAATTTGATTCAACAACCAACCACTTAACTAGCTTATTTAAGCTTCAATCATATGGTTCTAACTTTAATTTCTTCTTTCCCCTTTCCTTTAAGGTATTTGGGCAGCACCACCCCTTAGAGAAAACTCAACTTTTCTCCCATCAAAACCCTAAGTTCAAGCTCCCAAATCAAAGGAAAATAAGCTAGGAGAGATTGCTTACCTTTAATCTCTATCTTGCTTGAACTTTGGAACCTTGAATCTTCTTTGTCTTGGCTTGAGTTTTCATTTTGCAAGAGTTTCCCTAAGGGTCCATGATCTTACGGTTTGGCTGCATAATGGAGGGGTATTTATTGCCAAAATCCAAGAAAAATCAATGGCCAAGATTGATTTAGTTACTATTTGATCTAAAGGCTCACATTGAATCTTGGATTTTACTTTTTCATCAAAGAACAATTATGACATCATGTGTGACAGCTCAAGGGACACCTCAAGGGGTTATGTGGCGTGCTCACCATGCCAGGAAGCTTCTAGAAAAATTTCAGTCCAATCCGGTACCGATCGAAGCAGTTTCACAACAACCAGACTGTTTTCTATTCCAAATTTTTCTATAATATACTAGGATATCTATTCTGTCCTGGAAATCAATGTCTAGGCTTCTCATACCCTTGACATGGTTATACTGAGTATTTATCTGCCATCCATTCCTCAGAAAATGATCAAAATACCCTTGGTGTTATTTCTTACACTATATTAACCCTAAGGGCATAATCGTCATTTTACCCCTCTTTATACTGCCTTAGGGTGTATCTGGGCTCAACTAATCATATATATACCATGTGCCACATTTTTATCTTGTCCCAGGTGACCAAAACGCCCTTCATCCATCTCTGGTACAATCTGGGCATCCAGGGGCATTTTCATAATTTCACACTTTTTTCTGGATACTGGCCCCTTTTACTAATGTACTGGTACCCTGGGTTTTGGGCCCTTCTTGGCGTCATCTAGTCTCATTTCATCTAGGCTCACATACCGATAAATTCCATTATCGGATCACAGGTGTTATCAAACTCCTGTCAAAATTCATTAATATATAAATAACTTTTTATACAGAACTTCTTTCGGAGTTCTATCAGATTCATAACATCTAACACTGTAGGGAACACTTTCCTGTAATTCCCCCATATATATGTGATGTCCATAGAATCTGATAAAAATTCAGATAACTTTTAGACTATCAAATAATTTTCTGCTGTCTGGAGCCCTAATAAAATTTCTGTATCATGCTAGATTACCCAGCATGACTTCCTCTATTTACTGATGAAATGTGCGACTAAAATACTTACAGGCAGTTCTAAGCCTTTTCTGGCTGAACTTTTCCATAATTACATTTATGTCCCTGACTTTTTAGTTAATTACATTTAGGTCCCTAAACTTTTGGAAATTATCACTTTTGGCCCAACATTTAGTTCTACTTTAACTTTTGGCCTTTAACCTTTTTCAATTTTTGTTTAGATCCTTATCTTTCTTCAAGACTTATCTAACCTTTATTATTTCTTCTGATCTTCATCATAATCCTTTCCAAACCTCTTTCCTCTATCACTACTATACGGATAGGGAAAAATTAGGATATGCAAAAGAGGATGATGAAGCATGCAGAAAAGCTAGGGATTGGATAGTATATATGTTATGTGAATGTGTAATATTGCTGTATGACCAATGTAAGCAGTGATGGTCATGATGTAATGAAAAATAGTAAATGATAGAATAAATGTATGAAATTTTACAGACATTTAGATGACATGCCAAGCTTCATTTTGACACCAAGAATTCTTTATTTGGATGTCTATACAAAGAGAACTGATTTTCCAAAGTAAGGGACCAGAATCTGTTTCCAGGATTTTTGACCAAATGAACAGTAACTTTTGGCGAATAAACTGTATTAATTAGATAATCATTTGGTCTGAAAATTATTTTTTCCTTAAATTTCAAGATGTTATCTTCACGTAGCTTTTTTAACGACTTCATTTCGAGTTTTCTAAAATTAATTATGATTTTTTGAAATTCGTTGCGTAATCTGGAATACCATATGAACAGTAACCCGAGAAAGAATAAAATTCCAGATTTGGCTAATGGACTTCTAAGGTCTTGTAAGTGGTTCTAAATGCTACTAAATGGTCTCTAAGATGTATGGAAGTAAGGATGTTACAAAATGCTTGTCTAGCTTTTCGCGAGTTAGCTTTGAGTGTACAAGCCTTATAGAAGGATTTGAGCTTTATATTTCATATATTTCAGAGTGCATACTCCACGTAGTTCTAATTCTTTGCAGAACCTGTTTTGTATCTTAAATCAAAGCCACAAAGAGACATATGAGATAATAAAAAGGATAGAGGCATTCATTTCTAAACCATCTTTGTCCAAACACAATCCCTCACAATTCAACCTTTGCTAACCCTTTGAACCCTTCTTAGTTCTTAAATTTCATCAATCTTAACAGTTGCTATGCATGTAGTTGCATTAGGACAGTTGATATAGTCATTGTTAGAATTACATTGCTAAGATTCAAAGGGAAGGAGGCTAATTGTTGAACAAAGGAAATATAATTTCTTTTATACAGTTAGACAATATTTTGATAATGACAAATAGTTAAATCTTCACTCTATCTTTAACATAATTTAGTTTTTGATAAGCTTATCGATAAGCCCTTCGATAAATTAGAACAAAATTTAGTTTGTGAAATTAGTTTCTAAAAGGCATTTATCGAAATAGTTATCGATAAGCGTGTTTATCGATAAATCCTTCAATAAATAAGAACAAATTCTGTTTGTGAAATTAGATTCTAAATAGCATTTATCGAAACATTGATCAATAAGGTATTTTATCAATGAGCACTTGATAAATAGATAAGTTTTAGTTTTTGGAAACCAATTTTGAATGGCATTTATTGAAGGATTGATCGATAAGACTGCTTATCGATAAGCACTTCGATAAATGAACATTTCTATTAAAGTTAAATTTGTAATTGCTTTAGACAGTGATCTTAAGATTGCTTTAGAAAATTATCTCATGAAAGTTTGGAAAACTTTGATTTGAGATGTAGTACATAGTATTTGTGATGAAGTTAGAAAAATTAACAAAACTTTTAGACTAAGATAATGAATTTTTAAAGACCATTGTTCTGTTCTGAAACATCAAGATTTTATCGAATAGTTATTTGATAAGTCCACTTATCACACCTACAAAATATGCTTTTTAAAACCCCATTTTTAAACCGATCCTTGCAGAGATGGTTTAAAAAAATGACATGTGGTATTTTTGAAAATAAGATAAAATATTTACACTGGATTTACACGTAATTGGTATAAAATATATATAAATGGTGTTAAATATACTTTCTATTATGACTCTTCAGTTTCATGTCTATGCTTTCCTGCATCTTTTCTGTACCTTCTTCAGAATGTTTCAGAATGTTCATTTCACTTCTTCAGTTCCAAACATTTATAGTCATTGTGATAGAAGGCTAATTGTATTGTTCGATATTCTTTTCTGAAATTGTTCTTATTCCTTAACTATATGTATACCATTCTTATGACCAGTACTTTTTGTCTCATCACTTTATCTCTATTTTTTCTTTTGTTCTATTTTAACCCTCTAATGGTTTCTTCCTCGGGAACACCTTTTTCTCTACCGCACAAAAGAAACAGTGACAAATTTGAAGGCAAACATCCTAACCCTCACCCTGTAGTCATATCCTACTTTTTCCCTATCTATATAAGATTGATAGAGGAAAGAGGTTTGAAAAGGATTGTGATAAAGAATAAAGAGGAAAAGTAACGATTGAACAAATGTATAAAGAAAAGGGACTAAAATAAAAGGTCTAAAAGTTCTATGGTACAAAGTGTAAAGTAGACAAAAGCTTTGGGCCATTAAGTGTAATTATGAAAAGTTGAGGGCCTAAAGTGTAATTTTCAAAAGTTCTAGGGCAAAATGGTAATTATGAAAAGTTGAGCAAAAAAAGGCCCAAAATCAATTAGTCCCAAATTTTCTCAGTAAATCGATAAAATTATTCTGATCAGTTTGACGCAACATAGAATTTTGATTTAAGGTCCCGAAAAATTGATATGAATTTCTTAAGAACAAATATTAATATAGTATAATATGGACCTCAAAATTAGATGAAATTTGGCAATAAATTCTCATAATTAATATAAGAATTTATGAAATTGACAAAACTTAAAAAGGAGTTATGTAGAATTTATTATGGAATTTATAGTGGATTAAAACACCTGGTAAATACGTTTCGGGAGAATTTTTTGGGAGTTGAGCCCATGAAGATAGTAGATCATGTAAAGGGCCTAAAATAACACCTTATAGGCCTAATAATATTTTTAGATAAGTATGGGGCCATGGCTAATAAAGACCCAAAAAATATAAAATTATGAAAATGCCACTGAGTATGCCATTGTGTTGTGTCATAAAGTCAGAGATAAACGAAGGGCATTTTGATCATTTGACTAAGGTTAGACAGTCAAGGAGAGTTGCCAAAATAGTTGACCAAGGTTAGACTCTAATGATGTGTAAAAAGATGATAATGCCCTTAAGATGTTAAAGTAAATAAAGAAGAACTAAGGGCATTTTGGTAATTTGTCAAGGGATATGTAATTAAGTTTAGACCCAGTACAAGAATATCAATGGTAGAAAGAATTTGGATACTAGATTTAAGGTTAGAAAGCATATTATGGAATCTCAAAAAAATTAGATTCAGAAAACAGTCTAGTTTTTAGGAAATTGGACATAATCGGTACTAGATTGGACTGTAATTTTTTCATATGCTTCCTCCCTTTACAATTTCATTACAAGGGCTATGAGGTGTCCTTTGATGGTGTCTTGGATGATGTCATCTCATTGGCTTCTAGGGCAAGCTAATCCAAGATCAAATATGAGCCTATAGATCAAATAGTGCACAAAGTGATCTTGGCCATTTATTTTTTATTGAATTTTTCTATAAATACCCCCATATTTTTTATTCAAAACTGTGTCATGAGAACCCTTGGGGAAGCTAAGTAAAAATAGAAACTCAAGCTAAGACAAAGAAGATTCAAGGCACCAAAGTTCAAGCTAGCTAGAGATTAAAGGTAAGTAATATATCCTAACTTATTTTCCTCTAATTTTGGGGCTTGAGCTTAGGGTTTTCATGGAAGAAAGTTGAGTTTTCTCTAAGGTGTATGTGTTGGCCAAAACCTTAGATGAAAGGAGAAAGAAGAAATTAAAGTTAGAGTTATGTGATTAATGTTTAAGCAAGCTAGTTAGATGATTGGTTGTTGAATCAAGTTGAGATTCTTGACTTTGCCATAGTTGCAACCTTTCAGTCTATACTGTTCATGATATAGGGAGATGGAATTTTAATGATCTAATACTTCCATTGAATGTATATGATGACTTTGTATAGGATTAGATAGGTTTTGAACCTTAGAAACATTGAAATTGAAAGTTGTAACGCTTAAAATTCATCTCTATTAGTGTTCACTCTCATGAACAGTGATTGTAATTTCATGATTTTGATACTTTCAATGGTTTTAAAATGAAAAGTTGTGTGGGATAAAGTAGAGAAACAAGTATTGGAAGTATTGCAATCAAAATGAGAATTTTTAGAAGAATTATGTATGTTTTGTAAATCTGTGTAGAATAGTGTATAGGAGCTAGAATTTCATTATTCTAAGCTGATAAATGGATTCAAAAGATAAAATTGTGTAGGGTAAAGTCAATGCACCAATTAGTTCAAAGGCTAAGTCAATTAGTAAAGATCAAAGGAAGTTATGTTAGTTAAAGTAACATCAATCTCAGCAGGTTTATGAATTATGAAAGAGGATGATAAAGCATGAAGAGAAGCTAGGGATTGGATAGTATAAATGTTGAGTGAAGAAGTGTTATATGTAATATTGTTATATGACCAATATAAGTAGTGATGGTCATGATGTAATAAAAAATAGTAAATGATGAGATAAATGTATGAAATATTACAAACATTTGTTTAACATGCCAAGCTTCATTTTGACACTAAGAACACCTTATTTTGATGTATGTATAAAGAGAACACATTTTCCAAAGTAAGGGACTAGAATCTATTTTTAGAATTTTTGACCAAATGAACAGTAATCTTTGACGAATAAACTGTATTAATTGACTAAACATTTGGTCTATAAATTATTTTTTTCTTAAATTTCAAGATGTTATCTTCACATAGCTTTTTGAACATCATCATTTCAATTTTTTTAGAATTAATTATAATTTTTTGAATTTTATTACCGAATCTGGAATACTTCATGAATAGTAACTCAAGAAGACTGAAAATTCTAAATTTAGCTAATGGATTTCCAAGGTCTTGTAAGTGGTTTTAAATGCTAATGAATGGTCCCTAAGACATACAAAAGTAAGGATGTTTCATTTTGGTATCAGAGCAGAAGTTTCTAGCATTAAATAAGATAGTTCATACCCTAACTCTAAATAGTAAGTACTTTGTTAAGTTATATTATTTATTGTTATAGTTAGCTTTACTTATTTAAGAAAAATTTTACAGATATAGATATAGGATTTCTTAAAGTTAAGTCAAATCCATCAGTTAAGAAGGGAGACCCCTAATCAGTAATGATATATGAAGATGATGTACATCCAGACTTTAATCCTCCTTTAGATACTGAAGAGAATTCATATAGTAGTATAGGGGATCAATCAGGGAGGTCTATATTAGAATATCCCATATATATTTCTGTAGACTCAAACCTACAATCTGGAGGTTATGTAGAGGTTCAACCTGATGTTGTACATGCACTATATAATATTGTACCAGATGATAATGATTCTAGTAATTCTATACAATATGAGCTTGTTGAAGTTCCCTTTAACCCTGATATAAGCTCTATTCCTCCTATGAAAAGACAGATTATGGCTAAAGAAGTTAAGTACTAGTACTGAATTACAGGTAGACTAGATATTATTCCTCATCCACTACAGTTTGAGGATAGATTTGATATAAGTAACCTACAGCAGTCCCTTAATCCAAAAATCCAGTCAGAGTCTAGGATAGTTGAAATATCCTTACTTTCATACGTCTTAAGGACCACTCAGTAGCATTTAGAACCACTTACAAGATCATGGAAGTCCATTAGCTAAATCTGGAATTTTACTCTTCTTGAGTTACTGTTCATATAGTATTCCAGATTAAGCGATGAACCTAAAAAAATCATAATTAATTCTATAAAAATTGAAATTAAGTGGTTCAAAAATATACATGAAGATAACATCTTGCAATTTAAGGAAAAAAATAAGTTACATGCCAAATGCTTAGTCAATTAATACAGTTTATTCATCAAAGATTACTGTTCATTTGGTCAAAAATTCTAAAAATAAATTCTGGTCCCTTAATTTAAAAAATTTGTTATCATTGTACATACACCAAAATAAGGTGTTCTTGGTGTCAAAATAAAGCTTGACATGTTAACTAAATATCTGTAACATTTCATACATTTATCTTATCATTTGCTATTTTTATTACATCATGAGCATTGTGGCTCAGACAGGTCATATAACATAATTACTTGCAACAATTTGTACATTCATCATATAACATTTACATTATCAAATCCCTAACTTATCTTCATGCTTCTTCATCCTCTTTCATCATTCATAAACGTGCTAGGATTGGGATTACATGGAGGGGTGAGATTTCTGGGGAAATCTCAGTAGCAAATGATACTAAATAATGCATGCATTAATGTAAATACTTGTGCTTACTTGTGAACGTGTTAACATTATGTAACGTGCATGCTTCCATGTAATATATGAAATACAATTGACCAAAGTAATCATAAAAACAGAGCTTCAATCATAAACACAAATGCAACACAATTTAACTAAGCCATAGAATAATGAAGCATAACATTCAATACATATAAGTTTAGGATAAGTTTACTACCTCACTTGCTTGATTTCTTTCACATTAACCTTGCCTCTTTCTTCTTCTCTTGGATATGTTGTTAGAAATCGTGCCCTAGGGGCCAATCATTGTCTTATGAACATTATTAATTTATGAATTTATTAATTGTGTTATCATATTATTTGCATGTTTATTGTGATGACTATCCTTGGATAATTCATGATCTTATCCTAAATGTCCCTGGTCGGTCATCTATGCGAGAGCAGAGATGAAATAAGACCAGTATGACTTTGAAGATGTATAGAGATATAAATCGAAGTCATAGGCACATATAAGAGTATATGGTGTTGGACTAACCCTCTATGAGAGAACTGCATGGGTTATATCATAAGCTTCTCTCATATACAAACCATATCACTATGCCCTTTGACCTGAGATCATCATGGATTCCTACATGACAAACGCTCAGCTTTGACCTAGTCAAAAGTCACTTTTGACCGAGTGATCATAAAGACTATGTTTGGGCTTAGTGGTTTTTCATGCGGAGGAATGTGAATGGTCAAGATGGAATTTGTCCCTCACATTCGTAGAGAGATATTACTAGGCCCCTCGATGAGTGAGTCTGAGAAATGTATGGCCATACTGTAATGGAAAGGTAGTTCCATTTCTATAGTCAGACTACTCAGGGATGGAGAAAGTAATGGTCAGGAATAGGAGGATGACATTATGCATGCCTCATCCATGACCAAAATATCACTTGACAGAAGGGACATGATATGATTGTATAAAAAGTTACATCGTTTAACGATCCTTATATGATTTGGGTAGTCGTTATGTCTTGCTAGAGACCGCTTGTGACTTATGGGCCAGTATAGCAAATGGCCCACTGCCAACTTCATATGGGCCTACAGGGTCGCACACAAAATAGGCCAACACGAGCTATGATATCCAGATTCATTGAATTTAAGACATATCCAGATTCAATGAATGATCCACGGTGGATGTATATATTTATTTGTATTTATATTCGTATATATACATTATATATAAGAGATATATGAGATTTAATTTATAAGGATAAATTAAATCTCTATCACGTTTGAATTTGAAATTCAAATTGATAGGATATCTCATATAAGAGATATTTATAAGATTTAATTTATAAGGATAAATTAAATCTCTATCACGTTTGAATTTGAAATTCAAATTGATAGGATATCTCATTTAAAAAATATTTATAAGATTTAATTTATAAGGATAAATTAAATTTCTATCACGTTTGAATTTGAAATTCAAATTGATATGATATCTCAAATTTGATTTATGAGAATAAATCAAATATAGTTCAGTCTTATCTTTATTTTAAGTTAAATAAATAGGTGAATTTAATCTGTGGGACGGATTTAATATAAATATTATTTTTTTAATTAGTTTCTAAATGAAATTATACAATATATGATATTGTATTAATTTCAGAATTAATATAAGATTAACTCCAAAAAATCCAATTCGGTAGAGGAAAACGCATAGCATCCTATATATCTGATTTTAAGAGCTACGTTTTAAAATAGATATAGAACACAGAAAGGCCAAAGGGGAATTTGTAAAAGGTTTGCAGATAAGAAACTGTCGAAATAGAGACAGAGATGATGAATTCTTGAGAAAGCCCTAGAGGGACAGGAGATGCTAGCACATCGTTCGTGGTTGGAACGCTGTTTGTGTGGATACTAGTAGAGGAAGCTGATTTGAGTCGTCGACTTCTTGCGATCAAAGGGAGCACGAGCCACGGAGAGAAGCTGTGAACGTCGTGACCTGAAGCTGTGGAAGTCGCTGAGGAACACTAAGGGTAATGCTTCTTTCCTCTTGACTTAAACACATATGGTAGATCCTGGTAAGGAATGGAAAATTTTTTTAAGTTAATTTCCGCTGCGTGTCTTCCAATTCCTTACAGTGGTATTAGAGCCATACCGTTTTGTGTTTAAGTTAGGTTTGATTGTTGATTCATATGATATGTGTTAGTCGTAGCTAATCATATAATATGTGTTTTATGTGTGACATATAAGGGATCCATGTTATGTATGACATAAAAGAAATCTAAAAGGGAATTGAAATCGGTGGTGATACGTTTTAATCAAATCAATTAACATAGATGGGGTCTAAGAAAACTGAATTCAGATTCATGATTATTTATGAAACAAAAAAAATTTCCCAGGGTGCTGCCCACTAACCGGCTAGCGGGACCGCCGTGGCTACTTGTTCGTAGCGCAACATAACCGTAACATATACTGTTTTGTGAATGTTTTAGTTTTGAAACATTAATTACCCTTCAATTAAATCTGAATGTTGATTCTTGAATGCTTGGGTATGGTGAACAATATGGCTCTAGATTACAAGTGTTGTAATTTTTAAATACGGCCTGCATGTCGTGCCTTCCTATATATACTCTCAATGTACCTTCTCTTCTCATCTCACTCCCCTCGAATGTTAAAAGAGGTTTCTATATGTAATTTCCCTATTCTTACTAGAGAGCTCCTTTCATTGGCTTGAGGGGACTTAGGATAGATGAGCCATATTGTATCACGTTTAAATTATGCATCTTATAATTATATCAGAAACATGCATATTACTTGTTTGAAATACAAACTGAGAAGCACGCATTCTTATAAACCAGATAGTTAAATTAAGCCCTCTAAATGAAATCTTAAGTCATAATGCCATCAATTTATGAACACTTGTCAAAACCTCGATCTCTCAATTGTGTACTTTACCAAAGTGGGTGTTTTTGAGTTATCTTGGGGAGATAAGCAAGAGTAATGGTGCTACTCTCACATGTTTATTATTGTTTGAGTTAATTGAGATTAACAAAACGGTTTTGGGTCTCAAGGCATTAGATGGGATTAAAAACATGACAAATCATATGATGATAGAATCCCATGAACATCTAAGAGTTACATTTGATGTAATTGGTAAAGGTGTTACCTACCTAAATAACTTAATTTAAACGTCATGCGAAAGCGGACTTAAGTTTGAGCCAAATATGGATCTTAGCCCACTAACTATTGCATTGAGGGTTGTTTGTTTAGTGGGAGATTGCTAATTAAATTGCATATTTTAATTGTAGAATCATGACGACTAGTAATACTGCTATATTATCGCTGCGATCTGTCCTTGAGAAGGACAAACTTAATGGGACAAACTTTCTTGACTGGTTTAGGAACTTGAGAATTGTTCTCAAGCAGGAAAGAAAGACGCATGTCCTAGATCAACCCATTCCTGAGGAGCCAGCGGCCAATGCTCCTAGAGCTCAGAGAGATGCTTACACGAAGCATAAGGAAGACTCTGTCGATGTGGGACACTTGATGCTAGCCACTATGGTTCTGGAGCTCCAAAGAGATCTGGAACACATGGAGGCTTATGAGATGATTGTGCATCTCAAGGAAATGTTCCAGCAACAGGCAAGGCAAGAGAGGTATGAGACCACTAAGGCCTTATATTCCTATAAGATGGCTGAAGGTGCATCAGTTAGTACTTATGTCTTAAAGATGAAAGAGTACATTGATCACCTTGAGAGGCTTGGATTTCCCATGAGCCAGGAGTTAGTTACGAATTTGATCTTGAACTCACTCCCAGAAAGTTATGACCAGTTTGTCATGAACTACAACATGAACAACATGGAGAAATCTATTTCTGAACTGCATAGGATGCTTAAAAACTGCTGATCCGAGTCTTAAGAAGAATCCCAGTACTGTTTTGATGGTTCAAAAAGGAAAGGGTATGAAAAAGAAAGGCAAAGGCAAGGGGAAGGGTCATGGCTCATCAGGTAAGACCAAAGAGTCAGGCAAGCCCAACACCAATCCTGCACCAAAGAAGGCAAAGCCTCCGAAGGAAGGAGTCTGCTTCTTCTGCAATGAACCTGGTCATTGGAAGAGGAATTGCAAACTCTACCTCGAAGATATGAAAAAGAACAAGAAGGATAGCGGGGCTATCACTTCAGGTATTTATGTTATAGACATTCATCTTTCTACTTCCACCTCATGGGTATTAGATACTACATGTGGTTCTCACATTTGTACAAATGTGCAGGGACTAAAGGACAGTAGGAAGCTGAAAAAGGGCAAGGTTGACCTACGAGTTGGAAACAGAGCAAGGGTTGTTGCATTAGCTTTAGGCACTTATGAATTAGTTCTGCCCATTGGGCTTTTGTTAGTTTTGAACAATTGCTATTATGTTCCTGCTTTAAGTAGTAACATTGTTTCACTTTCTTATTTGGATAAGGAAGGTTTCACTTCCATTACTGGGAATAGTAGATGTTCTATTTATCGTAATGATATTTTATATGCTCATGGTGATTTGTATGTTGATCATTACATATTAAATTTGGAATAACCCAATCGTGGAAATATCTATAACGTAACCGCCAAAAGGGTCAAACCAAACAATTTGAATCCCACATACCTTTGGCACTATCGTCTGGGCCACATAAATGAGAAACGCATTTCTAAACTCCATCAAGATAGATTTCTAAACTCATTTGATTTTGAATCATATGACACTTGCGAGTCTTGCTTGTTAGGAAAGATGACAAAGTCACCTTTCACTAGGCACAGTGAGAGGGCCACTAATTTATTGGTCCTCATACATACAGATGTGTGTGGATCGATGAACACAAATGCCAGAGGAGGTTATTCGTGCTGTCAAGAAAATCCTTAAGTACTTAAGAAGGACTAAGGACTTATTTTTGGTCTATGGTGGATTGGATAACGAACTCTGTGTAACTTGTTACACAGATCTGAGTTTCTAAACTGACCAGGACAACCAAAAATCGCAGTCTGGATATATATTCCTCCTCAATAATGGAGCAGTAAGCTGGAAGAACTCTAAGCAGGGTACTATAGCAGATTCTGCAATGGAAGCTGAGTATATAGCAGCATCTGATACAGCTAAGGAAGCCATTTAGATCAGGAAGTTCATCACGGAACTAGAGGTGATACCTACCATCTCAGATCCAATAACTT
Source organism: Leucaena leucocephala (assembly GCA_037074615.1). Lineage (NCBI taxonomy): Eukaryota > Viridiplantae > Streptophyta > Magnoliopsida > Fabales > Fabaceae > Leucaena > Leucaena leucocephala. The sequence goes on along the minus strand of CM073526.1, from coordinate 8,885,776 downwards.
TGCTCTGTGACAATCGCGGTGCCATTGCACAGGCCAAAGAGCCTAGGTCACATCAAATGACTAAGCATATACTCAGGCAATTTCATCTCATCAGATAAATCAATGATAGAAGTGATATAAAAATATGCAAAGTAGCAAGAGAAGATAATGTTGCTGATCCTCTAACAAAGGCGCTTGTGCAGGCAAAGCATGAGCGTCATGTTAGGTCAACGGGAATTAGTCAAATTAATGATTGTACCTAGTACAAGTGGGAGGTTGTTGGAAATCGTGCCCTAGGGGCCAATCATTATCTTATGAACATTATTGATTTATGAATTTATTAATTGTGTTATCATATTATTTGTATGTTTACTGTGATGACCATCCTTGGATAATTCATGATCTTATCCTAAATGTCCCTGGTCGGTCATCTATGCAGGAGCAGAGATGAAATAAGACAAGTATGACTTTGAAGATGTGTAGAGATATAAATCAAAGTCATAGGCACATGTAAGAGTACATGGTGTTAGACCGACCCACTATAAGAGAACTGCATGGGTTACGTCATAATCTTCTCTTATATACAAACCATGTCACTATGCCCTTTGACCTGAGATCATCATGGATTCCTACATGACAAACACTCAGCTTTGACCTAGTCAAAAGTCACTTTTGACCGAGTGATCATAAAGACTATGTTTGGGCTTAGTGATTTTTCATGCGGAGGAATGTGAATGGTCAAGATGGAATTTGTCTCTCACATTCTTAGAGAGATATTACTAGGCCCCTCGATGAGTGAGTCTGAGAAATGTATAGCCATACTGTAATGGAAAGGTAGTATCATTTCTATAGTCAGACTACTTAGGGATCGAGAAAGTAATGGTCAGGAATAGGAGGATGACATTATCCATGCCTCATCCATGACCAAAATATCGTGTGACAGAAGGGATATGATATGGTTGTATAAAAGGTTACATCATTTAACGATCCTCATATGATTTGGGTAGTCATTATGTCTTGCTAGAGACCACTTGCGACTTGTGGGCCAGTATAGCAAATGGCCCACTGTCAACTTCATATGGGCCTACAAGGTCGCACACAAAATAGGCCAACACGAGCTATGATATCCAGATTCATTGAATCTAAGACATGTCCATATTCAATGAATGATCCACGGTGGATGTATATATTTATTTATATTTATATTCATATATATATAAATTCGTATATATACATTATATATAAGAGATATATGAGATTTAATTTATAAGGATAAATTAAATCTCTATCACGTTTGAATTTAAAATTCAAATTGATAGGATATCTCATATAAGAGATATTTATAAGATTTAATTTATAAGGATAAATTAAATCTCTATCACGTTTGAATTTAAAATTCAAATTGATAGGATATCTCATATAAGAAATATTTATAAGATTTAATTTATAAGGATAAATGAAATCTCTATTATATTTGAATTTGAAATTCAAATTGATATGATATCTCAAATTTGATTTATGAGAATAAATCAAATATAGTTCAGTCTTATCTTTATTTTAAGTTAAATAAATAGATGAATTAAATCTGTGGAATAGATTTAATATAAATATTATTTATTTAATTAGTTTCTAAATGAAATTATACAATATATGATATTGTATTAATTTCAGAATTAATATAAGATTAACTCCAAAAAATCTAATTCGGTAGAGGAAAACGCATATCATCCTATATATTTGATTTTAGGAGCTACATTTTAAAATAGATATAGAACACAGAAAGGCCGAAGGGGAATTTGCAAAAGGTTTACAGATAAGAAACTGCCAAAATAGAGACGGAGAGGACAAATTCTTGAGAAAGCCCTGGAGGGACAGGAGACGTTAGCACGTCATTCGTGGTTGGAACGCTGTTTGTGTGGATACCAGTAGAGGAAGCTGACCTGAGTCATCGACCTCTTGTGATCAGAAAGGGAACACGAGCTGCAGAGAGAAGCTATGAACGTTGTGACTAGAAGCTGTGGAAGTCGCTGCGGAACAGTGAGGATAGTGCTTCTTCCCACTTGACTTAAACACATACGGTAGATCCTGGCAAGGAATGGAAAAAAATTTTAAGTTAATTTCTGCTGCGTGTCTTCCAATTCCTTACATATGTGGCTGCCTCTTTGAAGTCCACAATCAAATCCTAACATTACATAATCATTCATCCATTACAATCTAACTTTCCCTTGAACATTGAGCTCATTTAACTACATTAACTTTCCTTAATCTTAAATAATGGACTTGGTCTTTGAATCAATTGATGTTTTGACTTTACCCTATACAAATTTTTATTTTAAAACCATTGGAATCGTCAAAATCATGATATTCAAATCACTATTCATGTGAGTGAACAGTAACAGAGAAGAATTCTAAGAATTACAATTTTCAATTCCAATGTTTCCAAGGTTTAAAACCTATCCAATCCTACACAAAATCATAATATAAATTCAATGGAAGCATTAAATCATTGAAATTCCATCTCCTTCTATCATGAATAGTGCAAACTGAAATATTTCAATAATGGCAAAGTTAAGAATACCAACTTGATTTAACAACCAATCACCTAACTAGCTTGTTTAAACTTCAATCACATAACTCTAATATTAATTTCTTCTTTCCCATTTCATCTAAGGTTTTGGACAGCATATACACCTTAGAGAAAAATTAACTTTTCTCCATGAAAACCCTAAGTTAAAGCTCCCAAATCAAAGGAAAATAAGCTATGATAGGTTGCTTACCTTTAATCTCTAGCTTGCTTGAACTTTGGACCTTGGATTCTTCTTTGTTTTGACTTGAGTTTTCATGGAAAATAGTGGGGGTATTTATAAAAAATTCCATGGAAAATGAATGGCTAAGATCACTATGTGCACTATTTGATCTAATGGCTCATAATTACTTTTACATTAAACTTGCCCACTAAGCCAACTTGAGATAAGATCACATGACAACAATATTCTCCTCCCCTTGTCTTGGATGCCATGTGTGAAGGTGTGTGGGTCCCACCATGTGCAAACCCTAATCTCACTTTATTCCTTTTTCTTTTCTTTTTCAAAAATTCACAAATCATTTACTATTGGACTTGGGCTCCAAGACAACTTTTGGGACTTATTGGGCTTCCCCAGGATGAAATGTTGGACTACCCTAGGCCTTCCTTGGGTCCAATAGCTTATTGGCACAAATCCCAAGGTACTTTCCTTATACATATATCCTTACAATATTCTAATTTTGCGATAAATGCTAGACACATCTTTTAATGGTTATAAAATTTTTAGAAATTCATTATAATATAAAATAAATCCCCTGTAAAGTATCATAAGTTTTTGAGATCCAAAAGTCTTGATAAAAATTCCCTACATTTCTTCAAGACCCTTTATAGGAACTTTAATTTCTCAAAGGGCATTATCGTCTTTTCACATATCATCAAAGTATTCCCTAACCTTATTTAACTATTTTGGGAACTGTCCTTGACCATCTAACCTTATTCAAATGACTAAAATCCCCTTCGTCTGACTCTGACTTAATGACACAACGCAATGGCATACTCAGTAACATTTTCATAATTTTACATTTTTCCCGATCCTTATTAGCCCTGGCCCACATACTTATCATAAAATGTTACTGGGCCTATAAGATGCCATTTTGGGTTCTCTACATGGTCCACTACCTTTATGGGCTAAACTCCCGAGAAATTCCCCCGAAACATATTTATTGGGTATTTTAATCTAGTGTAAATTCCATAATAAATTCTACATAACTCTTTTTTGAGCTCTATCAGTTTCATAAATTCTTATATTAATTATAGAAATTTACTGCCAAATTTTATTTGATTCTGAGATCCAGAGGATACTGTATTAATTTCTCTTTCTTCAAAAATTAATATAAATTTATCGGGACCCCACATCAAAAATCTATGTTGCGTCAAACTAATTAGAATAATTTTATCTATTTATTAAAAAATTTTGGAACTAATCTGATTCTGAAATTTTTGGGCATTTTCTGGCTCAACTTTTAATAATTACACTTAATGGCCCAAAGTTTATTTCTACTTTTATTTTTGCACCAAGGCACTTTTAAACTTTTTATTTTAGTCTATCATCTTTATACCTTTGTCTAATCATTATTTTTTCTTTATATTCACCATCACAATCCTTTCCAAACTTCTTTCCACTATCAATATTATACAAATAGGGAAAAAGTAGGATGTGACAATAGCCCCTTTCTATTCTCGTAGTCTAAGAATATATAACTTTATAGATAAAGATCAATGTGATGTTATTGGTCATATTCAACCCCAGCCTTCTTTGTTAAAGATAAATAATGTTAACTATATCAGTCTTAAGAAAGTTGTGGAGGGTGAATTACTCAGTATAGGTCAAGAAATTGATAGAAATAGAGATCAAGAGTAGTTAGTTTATATGTATTTCCTCAATACTGTAGCAAGGATGATAAATAGATATATAATAGAGGGCATTGACCTAAATCAGGTTTACACTTTAAAAGATTGGCATGAGATGTAGTAAGCTAGATATTACCATATACTCCTACATGGCACATAGAGCTAAGTGACTTTTTGGCGAATGATCTGCCAACTGATATATAGGGGTGGCATTTATATATGCAAAAGTATTTTTAGTTCACTATTCCCTAAGAAAGAATGTAAAAAGAGAAAGGGGTAATATAAATTTGTAAATAGTGTAAAGTAAAGTAATTACATAGATGAATGCTAGTTATGATGTACCCCTAATATATAGTAGACATATATGTAATTATGTAATGTATGTACTAATGTTGTAGCGATATGAAATATGAGTTTTGATATGATATAATAAAATGATAGTTAGTTGAATATCTATGTGAATATGTTCCCCATTTAATGTGATTATAATAGATATATATGAATGAGTTTCAAGTGACTCAAGTTTATCAAAGCCAAGAACAAGAATCGATCATTGCTAGAGTAAAGACTGGACAAAGAATATTAGAAGAGACTGTTTAGAGAAAACCATGTCCAAGTCACAATGTAAAAGTGTGAAGGTCATGACTAGAAGTCCCAAAGAAGTTAAGTCGCAATGAGTAAAGACATGAATCGTGATAAAGATTCACAGAGATATTCTAGTCATGACGAGTAAAGACCATTAGTCACGATGGAAAGACACAGAGCTTTTAGGTCACAATGAGTTAGGTCATAGGATGTGACTAATGTATACAGCAGATCAGGTCACATCGGAAGAAGACCTATACTCGTGAATAAAGAACACATAGCTGTCAAGTCATGATGAATAAGTTGATATGGTCGTGACTAAAGTTTACAGAGAGTATAAGTCGTGACCAGCCAGTAATCAGGTCATGACTAGGATAAACAAAGACCTAATGATAAGAATAAAGATGCCAACCTTACTGAAGTTTATCAGCTAGATGTATAGCAAAGGGTGCAAGCAAGCCAAACAATATGAGGTACTAAGATACAGAAGATCAGTTTAAGAAGATGTTTAGAAGTAGATACTCTATGTGACCATTAAGAGTAGATCTACCTTACAAAAGAATTTGTTCAGTTAGTCTTCCCTAAACAAAAAAATCAAAAGTTAGAATGAGACTTTCCTAGAAATGAGCTTAATACATGGCTTAAGTTTAAAGATGTGATGGTTAATAAATAGAGAGATAATGTTCCCAAAACTAAGTGACCTCATCATGAAGAACAGTAGCCTAACAGACCTAAGGTAAAGTACCCTAGAAAGTAGAAGTAATAGTAATAGATGATGAATGAGATTCATATGACTCAAGTTAGTCAGGATCATGGAAAATACTAGCAAGGAACCGTAGTTTGGTCAAGAACAGGGTGAGATTGATATATAGATAGAAAAAGTTGAGAGATTGTATAGAGATACAGATGTACTCCATATAAATAGAGATTGATCCGTTCACCTGAGAAGTTTTCTTGAATAGTTTAATGAGAAGCATTCCTCTCAATTAAATAGTGATGAGCATAAGGCTAAGGGTTAAAGCAAGGAAAGAGAAACCCTTTAATGAATACTTAGCTGGGTTCATCCACATTAATAATGAGAGTTGAATGACTGAGAAGTTAGTTCACATATTGAATTTTGTCTTATAAAGAAAGAGTTTTTCTCAGGTAGTTGTAGAAGTTCAATAGATCAGTAGATGTATGCAAGATAATAAAATGAAGTTTATGATGTCTAGAGAGAGAAAGGTAGCCATAGTTAAAAAGATAAAGTGACTCCCCTATTCCTTATATAAGAAAGAGTAATGAAGGGTTAAGTCTACACCCTAGTAAGAGGGTAACATGGTAGCCTAATTTAGATAAGTAGTTATTTTAGGTTCTTAAATAAATTGTCAGATCCTGATAAATAATGTAATAGATAATCTGGTAGATAAGGTGATAAAGGAAAGAATGCTTTAAAGCTTACCTAGTTAATTATCTAATTGCAATGTGCATATGAGGGATGTTGAGCAAATTATGTGATATGGCTTATGTTGTAATAAGTTATGACGAACAATTACATCTCCTTGCAGTTGTCGTATGATGACATGCATGTTAAAGAATGCTTAAATGACTGCATCTCCTTGCATATTATGCATTTTAGAGTATGCTTTGACAAATGAATACTCCCCTTTCGCATTTCATTAAGGGTAGAGTATATATGATGAGAAAATTATGTTGCTCCTATACCATACGACATGTAATTAAATAATTCAACTTAGTAATGATAAAGCAATAGAAAAGTTATAAACGAGATAGTTAGCTAGTTAATTCCCAAAGAATAGAATGAGAATTTATGACCAAACAATGATAGTCAGTTGTGTAGAGAATGAGATTAGAGATGAATATTAATAGCAAATCTATAGACATATGATTACAGTACTCATGACATATCCCTTCAATAAGGATAAGATACATGAATTATATATCATGAATATGAAATAAAATGAGATGCAATTATAAAATATGATACAACTATGAGAGAGAGAGCATCATCTATGTAATAGAAGTTAATGTTCTTGTAATAGAGCTAAATTACTCTTGCGATAGAATTAGATTGCTCTAGAGATAGAGCCAATATAATGGATAGTGCAGCTCATGTTAGAGCCATGTCTACCAGATAAGATAAACATATTATAATAGATATATACATGATAGAGCATGTCTAGCTCTTTGCAGTGCTAGATATAGTAAAGTTATGAAAAATAGGAATGATATGAGAAATTTCTGAGTGTAGAGGAAATGAATAAAGTCCTAACATATAATATTGGCTTATGTGATTATTTTTGGGGAACTATCTGTTGAGTTAACAACTAAGTGAAAGTGGCTAACCTTGTAACTTAGTTATGTGGTTTAGGTATTCTAGAGATAAGAATACAGTACAACGAAATTGTAGTATATTCTAGAGAATTACAGTTAGATCCTAGCATGACTAATAGATAATAGAATTCCAGGGTCGCAGTTAGATCCTTAAGAGGTTGACGGTTGATCGTAGTAGATCCTGAGGGTCGCAGTAGGCCTAGCCTAAAGAAAATAAAGTAATAAGATATAAGTACACTATTTCTTTGGAATGACGAATTACCAAGGACAAGGTTAAGGTAGAGAAGCTTCACAAGTTAGTTAACTCAAAATAGAGAAAATACCCATGATGTTAATTTTAGATACTTATTATTATCATAGACTGAACTCATAATCTTCTTATATGAAAAAGTAATTAAATGATTAGAGTTAAAGTTTTTAGTCTTGAGTGATAGATATTTATGAGTTTATAGATAATATGCCTATGGAAAAAAAGAATATTTCATGAGATATGAGAAGGGGTCAAGTAAGAACAAAGAGATCCCTAAAATGAAGCTAAAGAAAATTAGAATAAGAGACAGATATGCCCAAGAGAGATAATATAAGAAAGGTCTAAGATAATATAGTATAGGGTTGGAGCCTATTAGCACCAGTGCTTTAGATTTTTATTAGTATTTTTCAGTTAAGCGTGCTCAAGCAAGAGTAGCCCTATGATGGGTGACCCCTGGGAAGTGATGAGAAAAGGTGTAAATGTAAGGAATTGGAAGACACGCAGCGGAAATTAATTTAAAAATTTTTCCATTCCTTGCCAGGATCTACCGTATGTGTTTAAGTCAAGTGGGAAGAAGCATTACCCTCAGTGTTCCTCAGCGACTTCCACAGCTTCTGGTCACGACGTTCACAGCTTATCTCCGTGGCTCATGCTCCCTTTTCGATCGCAAGAAGTCGACGACTCAGGTCGGCTTCCTCTACTGGTATCCACACGAACAGCATTCCAACCATGAACGACATGCTAGCGTCTCCTGTCCCTCCAGGGCTTTTCCAAGAGTTCGTCTCCGTCTCTTATTTCGACAGTTTCTTATCTACAAACCTTTTGCAGATTCCCCTTCGGCCTTTCTGTGTTCTATGTGTATGTCTATGCAAAACGTAGCTCCTAATATCTGATATATAGGATGCTCTGCGTTTTCTTCTCTCTACCGAATTGGATTTTGGAGTTAATCTTATATTAATTCTGAAATTAATATAATATCATATATTATATAATTTTATAAGAAACTAATTAAATAAATAATATTAAATCTGTCCCACAGATTTAATTACCTATTTATTTAACTTTAAATAAAGATGAGACTGAACTATATTTGATTCATTCTCATAAATTAAATTTGAGATATCATATCAATTTGAATTTCAAATTCAAACGTGATAGGGATTTAATTTATCCTTATAAATTAAATCTTATAAATATCTCTTATATGAGATATCCTATCAATTTGAATTTCAAATTCAAACGTGATAGAGATTTAATTTATCCTTATAAATTAAATCTCATATATCTCTTATATATAATATATATATACGAATTTATATATATACGAATATAAATATAAATAAATATATACATATACCCTGGATCATTCATTGAATCTGGACATGTCTTAGATTCAATGAATCTGGACATCATAGCTCGTATTGGGCTATTTTGTGTGCGACCCTGTAGGCCCATATGAAGTTGGTAGTGGGCCATTTGCCATACTGGCCCACAAGTCACAAGCGGTCTCTAGCAAGACATAATGACTACCCAAATCATATGAGGATCGTTAAACGATGTAGCCTTTTATATAACCATATCATGTCCCTTTTGTCACGCGATATTTTAGTCATGGTTGAGGCATGGATAATGTCATCCTCCTATTCCTGACCGTTACTTTCTCGATCCCTGAGTAGCCTGACTATAGAAATGGAACTACCTTTCCATTACAATATGGCCATATATTTCTCATACTCACTCATCGAGGGGCCCAGTAATATCTCTCTACGAATGTGAGGGACAAATTCCATCTTGACCATTCACATTCCTCCGCATAAAAAACCACTAAGCCCGAACATAACCTTTATGATCACTCAGTCAAAAGTGACTTTTGACTAGATCAAAGCTGAGCGTTTGTCATGTAGGAATCCATGATGATCTCAGGTCAAAGGGCATATTGATATGGTTTGTATATGAGAGAAGCTTATGACGTTACCCATGTAGTTCTCTTATAGCGGGTCGATCCAACACCTTGTACTCTTACATGTGCCTATGACTGATTTATATCTCTATACATCTTCAAAGTCATATTGGTCTTATTTCATCTGTGCTCCCGCAGAGATGACTGACTTGGGACATTTAGAATAAGATCATGAATTATCCAAGGATTGTCATCATAGTAAACATGCAAATAATATGATAACACAATTAATAAATTCATAAATCAATAATGTTCATAAGACAGTGATTAGCCCCTAAGGCACAATTTCCAACAGTAAATGCCATAGAAGTTTGGCATAGATGAACAAAGTTATGTAAAATGATAGAAAGAGCTATGGAAATCTATAAAGGGTTATGAACAGTAAGAGATAAAAACCCTTGTGTCAAGTCCAAATAGAATGGATTTGAAAAGAAAGATTTAGATTACAAATTTATATTAGGAGGAAATTAGAAAGATTTAAGAGCAAGATCTTCCTCAAAAACTAGCAAAGTTATAAATTAAAGAGAATATTATACTTATGGTATCTCAAGATACGTTATGATAAGGAAAAATGAGTCATGAAAGCGTGAGATACACCATGATATAGCCTGATTTGGCCAGATATGTCATGATACGACATGAAAAGTATGTAATGTGATACATAATAAGAAATATGTATTAAGAAGTATAATACGAAGTAGTTTTATAGATAGCTTTGTAAACAGATGGAGAGGCTCCCTTTTTCAAAGGGATAAGATGTTTGCCTGTTATGTTACAGATAAAATAGCAAATGAGAGCTTTCAGTCCTTGCATGAAATACTGGTATTATGTTATGTATGTAAATATGCTAAAGCTCCAAATGTTAGAGCAGTGCAAGCTCTATGTGATAGAGTTGTGCAAGCTCCAAGTGTTAGAGATTTACATGTTAAGGAAATGAATGTTTGATATCTGATGTTAGAGCTTTGTATTCATGAGTAAGTATGTAGTCATGCAACATGTTGGCCAGGCATTATGCATGCTAGAATATGTGCTCCTATTTAGTAGTAAAGTAAAGTAAGAAAGAATAATGACACAAATCCTCTCTCTATATTATAATGAATTATTAAAGATGAAAAGAAGAATAAAAAGTACGATGATATGAAAGAAATGGACACTACTCACAAGTCTAGTATGGTGAGAAGTCCATATGTAAATAGATACACAGCAAGTAAGCAAGCAATAGAATGAAGTAGAGTTCAACTCTGATTGAGTTGATTCAAAAAAGAAGAATAATCACAGTAAAGATATGAAGATATGTGGATATGGAAAGTACTTTACTAAGATTCTAAGATAGAAAATAAGATATAGATATCCTGATCCTTAGTCATGAAGCAAAAAAGGATATAAAGAGCATATATATCCAAGATAGTTAACTAAGGTACTAAGTAAATTTTGATGATGAAATTTATTTTAAGGGGTAGAAATGTCATATCCTACTTTTTTCCTATCTGTATAAGATTGATAGAGGAAAAAGGTTTGAAAAGGATTGTGATCAAGAATAAAGAGAAAAAGTAATGATTGGACAAGGGTATAAAGAAGAGGGACTAAAATAAAAAGTCTAAAAGTTCTATAGTGCAAAGTATAAAGTAAACAAAATTTTTTGGCCATTAAGTGTAATTATAAAAAATTGAGGGCCTAAAGTGTAATTTTCAAAAGTTCAGGGGCAAAATGTTAATTATGGAAAGTTGAGCCAAAAAATGCCCTAAAAATACCTGGAATTGGATTAGTCCCAAATTTTCCCAGAAAATAGAGAAAATTATTTTGATCAGTTTGACGGAATACAGAATTTTGATTTGAGTTCCCAAAAATTGATATGAATTTCTAAAGAAAAAAATTAATACAGTATTATCTAGACATCAGAGATCAAAAAGGAGTTATGTAGAACTTATTATGGAATTTACAGTGGATTAAAATACTCGAGAAATACATTCCAGGGGAATTTTTTGGGAATTGAGCCCATGAAGATATTGGGCCATGTAGAGGGCCTAAAATAGTGCCTTCTAGGCTCAATAATAGTTTTAGATAAGTATGTGGGCCGGGGTTAATAAAGACCTGAAAAATATTAAATTACGAAAATGCCATTGAGTATATATTATGTTGTGTCATAAAGTCAGAGATAGACGAAGGGCATTTTGGTCATTTGACTAAGGTTAGATAGTCAAGGAGAGTTTCTAGAATAGTTGACCAAGGTCAGAGAATACTCTAATGATATGTGAAAAGACGATAATGCCCTTAAAATGTTAAAGTAAATATAGAAGAACCAAGGGTATTCTGGTAATTTGCCAAGGGATCTGTAATTAAGTTTAGACACAGTACAAGAATATCAATGGTAGAAAGAATTCAGATACTGGATTTAAGGTTAGAAAGCATATTATGGAATCTCAAAAAATTAGATTAAAAAACAGTCTAATTTTTGGGAAATCTGATTGAATCGATACTGGATTGGACTAGAATTTTTCCAAATACTTTCTCCCTTTGCAATTTCATCACATGGGCTATGAGGTGTCCAATGATGATGTCATGGATGATGTCATCTCATTGGCTTCTAGGGCAAGCTAATCCAAGATCAAATAGTGCACAAAAGTGATCTTGGCCATTTATTTTTCCATTGAATTTTTCTATAAATACCTCCATATTTCTGATTCAAAACTGTGGCATGAGAACCCTTAGGGAAGCTATGTCAAAATGAAAACTCAAGCCAAGATAAAGAAGATTCAATGCACTAAAGTTCAAGCAAGCTAGAGATTAAAGGTAAGCAATCTACCCTAGCTTATTTTACTCTAATTTTGGGGCCTGAGCTTAAGGTTTTCATGGAAGAAAGTTGAGTTTTCTCTAAGGTGTATGTGTTGGACAAAACCTTAGATGAAATGAGAAAGAAGAAATTAAAGTTAGAGTTATGTGATTGATGCTTAAGCAAGCTAGTTAGATGATTGGTTGTTGAATCAAGTTGATATCTTTACTTTGCCATGGTTGAAACCTTTCGATCTACACTGTTCATGATAGAGGGAGATGGAATTTCAATGATCTAATGCTTCTATTGAATTTATATGATGACTTTGTGTATGATTAGATAGGTTTTGAGCCTTTGAAGCATTGGAATTGAAAGTTGTCATTCTTAGAATTCTTCTCTGTTAGTGTTCACTCGCACAAACAGTGATTGTAATTTCATGATTTTGATGCTTCCAATGGTTTTAAAAAGAAAAGTTGTAATTTCCAATGTTCATTTATTTTTCCATTGAATTTTATATAAATCCTCCGTATTTCTAATTCAAAACCATGGCATGAGAACCCTTGGGCAAGCTATGCCAAAATGGAAACTTAAGCCAAGACAAAGAAGAGTCAATGCACCAAAGTACAAGCTAGCTAGAGATGAATGTAAGCAATCTATCCTAGCTTATTTTACTCTAATTTTGGCGCTTGAGCTTAGGGTTCTCATCAAAGAAAGTTGAATTTTCTCTAAGGTGTATGTGTTAGACAAAACCTTAGATGAAATGAGAAAGAAGAAATTAAAGTTAGAGTTATGTGATTGATGCTTAAGCAAGCTAGTTAGATGATTGGTTGTTGAATTAAGTTGATATCTTTACTTTGCCATGGTTGAAACCTTTCGGTCTACACTGTTCATGATAGAGGGAGATGGAATTTCAATGATCTAATACTTCCATTGAATGTATATGATGACTTTGTGTAGGATTGGATAGGTTTTGAGCCTTGGAAGCATTGGAATTGAAATTTGTAATTCTTGAAATTCTTCTCTGTTAGTATTCACATGAACAGTGATTGTAATTTCATATTTTTGATGCTTTCAATGGTTTTAAAATGAAAAGTTGTGTGGGATAAAGTAGAGAAACAAGTGTTGGAAATATTGCAATCAAAATGAGAATTTTTAGAAGAATTATATATTTTTTATAAATCTGTTTAAAATAGTGCATAGGAGCTAGAATTTCATGATTCTAAGCTCATAAATAGATTCAAAAGATGAAATTGTGTAGGGTAAAGTCAAGGCATCAATTGGTTCAAAGGCCAAGTTAATTAGTAAATATCTAAAGATCAAAGGAAGTTATGTTAGTTAAAGTAAGTTTAATGATCAAGGAAGTTAGATTGTGATGGATGGATGATTGTGTGATATTAGGATTTGATTGTGGACTCCAAATAGGCAGGCACACATCTAAGAGAAGTAAGAAGAAAGAGGCAAAGTAAAGTTAAAGTAAGAAGAAAGTCAAGTATATGAGGTAGTAAATTTATGCTAAACTTGTATGTATTGAATGTTATGCTTGGTTGTGCTATGGCTTTATTGAATTGTGTTGAATATGTGTTTATGATTGAAGCTCTATTTCTATTATTACTTTGGCTAATTTTATTTCATATGTTACATATAAGCATGCACATTACACAATGTTAACACTTTCACAAGCAAGCACAAGTATTTACACTAATACATGAATGGTTTAGTACCTTTGCTACTGAGATTTTCTCCAAAATCTCATTCCATCCATGTAACCCCAATCTTAGCAGGTTTATGAATGATAAAAGAGGTTGATGCAGCATGAAGAGAAACTAGGGATTGGATAGTATAAATACCAAGTGAATAAGTGTTATATGTAATGTTGCTATATGGCCAATATAAGTAGTAATGGTCATGATATAATAAAAAATAGTAAATGACGAGATAAATGTATGAAATTTTACAAACATTTGGTTAACATGTCAAGCTTCATTTTGACACCAAGAACACCTTATTTTAATGTCTGTATAAAGAGAACAAATTTTCCAAAGGGACCAGAATTTGTTTTCAAAATTTTGACCAAATAAACAATAATCTTTGATGAATAAAATGTATTAATTGACTAAGCATTTGGTCTAGAAATTATTTTTACCATAAATTTCAAGATGTTATTTTTACATAGCTTTTTAAACCACATCATTTCAAATTTTCTAATATTAATTATGATTTTCTGAAGTTCGTCGCTTAATCTAGAATATCTCATGAACAGTAACTTGAGAAGACTAAAAATTTCAAATTTAGCTAATGGACTTCCAAGGTCTTGTAAGTAGTTCTAAATGCTACTGAATAGTCCCTAAGACATACAAAAGTAAGGATGTTTCACCTTGAGGAACTCATCATGCGCTTCAATGGCCTAGAGGACTCTGTGGAAGAACTGACTTAGAAAGTGAATAGATTGAAAGACAGTTACAAAACTTTTCGTTCAGAAGTTTACCGCCATCAACAGAATTATAGCTTCTATAATCCTATTGATCTTACTGACTCTGATAAATCCCAGACCTTCGAGTCTAATGAGGAGTGAAAGCCTACAACCTTTATTTGCTCCTCCTATTTTATTTTTTTACGTAATGACAAAAAGAGAGAATATATTATATATTCTGATAGACTTTTTTTGTAAATTTCAAAATTTTGATGTAAAGTTATTAGTAAAGTTGAATTAATGAAGTTTCTTGTTCTGATGACATGGTATTTTTTATTTTTCAAAAAAAACTAACAGATTGAAACTGGACATGTCAATGTCAGTTGTAGAATATAATGTCTGTTTAGAAAAAGTTATTTCTACACCGGTGTTCCATTTCATCTAGTGTATATTTGTGTAATTTATAATATTTTACACCATTGTAAAAGTGACCGGTGTAGAATATAATTCAAGTTAGAATTACTTACGAAATATACTTTAATTTAATTGAAACCCCTTTCGCACCTCCTATCTCTTATTTTTCATTGGTTCGTGCGTTTAAGTCTTCTCGGTCCTTCATAACCGGTGAGTTTTGTTTTCAACTCCTTGTCTCAAGAACTAAAAAATTATATACTACTGGCAGTAGCTTTTGTTGTTATTTACTAGATTCATTATTGTCATTTACTTGTTTCATTTGGTGAGTACTTCCACTTGTGCATGATATATTCTCTCCCATAATTAGCAGCAAGCTAGGTTTTCTTATTTTCTTTTTTTATAGTTTTTTAGTATTCCACAAATATCGATTGTAGTTGGATAAATGCTAAACGAACAAGTGTTGATTATGTTGAGAGGGTGAAGGAGTTTTTAGGTTTTGCTAAACAAAATGTTGATGCTGTAAATGGAAGGTTTTATTATCCTTGTGTGAGTTATTTGAATGAGAGGAAACAAAGTCCTGCATATATGTACACTCATCTAATTTATGAGGGATTTTGCAAGAATTACATAGTATAGGTATGGCATGGTGAAAAAATGGAAAGGTCAAGTGCATCTGAATAGTTAGAATAGACCTTTGATGATGACATGGATACTGATGATTGGGTAAAGGGCATGATTTGTGATGTTGGGGAAGTAATTTTTATGCGGTCACATGCATATGGTAATATGTGTAATGATATAGAAAACCTCTATACCTAGGGTGCAGAAAATATAACATATTGAATGCAAAGTTGAAATTGGTAAGTGTGAAAGCATGGCATGGGTGTAGTAATAGAGGTTTTTTAAAATTGCTTGGGTAGTTGCAAGATGTGTTTCCAAAAGAAAATATGTTACCCGAATGCTACTATGATGCTAAGAAAATAATAAGTCCTTTAGGCATGTAGTATAGAAAAATTCATGCATGCCCAAATGATTGCATATTGTACAAGAAAGATTTTGAAGATGAGGAAAAGTGTCCAATATGTAAGACACCAAGGTACATATCAAACAAGTCTCCTACAAAGGTGTTATGTTATCTTCTAATTATACTAAGGTTTAAGCGGCTTATTGCTAATGAAGATAATGCAAAAAAATGTTATGGAATGCGGCTAAAATGATTTGTTATGGAAAGCTTTGTCATCCGGTTGATTCTTTGTAATGGAAGAAGATTGATGATTTATTTCCTAAGTTTGGTAATGAACCATGAAACCTAAGGATTGGACTTAGTACAAATGGAATGAACCCTTATGGTAGCCTTAGTAGTAGACATAGTTCATGGCTCATCCTTTTGGTTTACAACATATCTCCCTTGTTGTGTATGAAATGCAAGTATATAATATTGTCTATATTGATCTCAGGACCAAAACAACTGGGAAATGATATAGACGTTTACATAATACCCTTGATCAAAGATTTGAAGAAGCTGTGGGAAGGTGTGGATATTTTTTATGTGATTAAGAAGGAGGTCTTCAATATGTGGGCCATGATCTTTTGTACAATTAATGACTTTCCTTCATACGGAAATTTGTCAGGTTATATATTAAGGACCATAACGCATGTCCAATTTGTGAGGAAGGGACTTGCTATTATCAACTTCATCATGGAAGAAAGACAGTCTACCTAGGTTATAGGAGATTTCTAAAATAAGGCTACCCAAACTGATTGAAGAAAAAAAATTTGGCGGCCAAGAATTTGAAAATATTTTGGTGCCATTGACTGGAGAACAAGTTTATGAAAAGGTGAAAGACGTCAATGTTACTTTCAGTAATACTACCAAGAGAAGTGAGAAAAATATATAGAAAAAAAGATTTGTCTTCTTTGAGCTTTCATATTGGTAACATATTCATGTAAGGCATTATATTGATGTCATGCATGTGGAGAAAAAATGTGTGTGACAGTATTGTTGGAACACTTCTCAACATACATAGTAGTTCTAAAGACTCTTTGAAGGCAAGATTAGATTTGCAAGAAATAGGAATATGTAAGGATTTACATCTAACACTAGATGGTAAGGGGAGTTATTGTGTTAAAGAGATTAATATTTTTTCCAAGGATGAGAGAAGATTTATTTGTGAATATTTGTAAGGAATAAAAGTTCCCTATTGGTACTCATCTAATCTTAAGAAGATTGTGTCAATAAAAGATTTAAAATTAGTAGACCAAAAGTATCATGATTGTCATGTCTTGATGAAACAATTACTCCTAGTACATGTTCGATGAATCCTTCAAGATGATTTGAGTAACATTGTAACCCGACTTTGCTACTTCTTCAATGCTATATGTGGCAAAGTCTTTAAGACTAAAAAGTTGGATGAATTGGAGCATGAGGATTATGTTATTTTGTGCCATCTTGAAAAACTATTTCTTCTTGGTTTTTTTTACATCATGGTACACCTTATCGTTCATCTAGTGAGAGAGATAAAATTGTGTGACCCTATATACTTACAATGGATGTACCCATTTAAAGGATCCATGAAAATCCTAAAGGGTATATGAAGAATCTAAATCAGCCCGAGGTATCCATTGTTCAAAAATATGTTTTCAAAGAAGCTATAGATTTTTGTCAACATTACTTTTCTAAAGTAAGACTTATTGGTCTCTCTAAACCCCGTGCCAAATCAGGGGACAATGCGGAATATTAGTGAAGAGTTTTTATCATAATGAATTGTAGCAAATATACTTACACATCTTGAATAACATTGATGAAGTTTAAGACATATAGCTATTCATAAACAAAATAATAGAATGACAAAGAAAAAGCTTATTAGAGAACACAACAAATCTTTTGCATATTGGTTCAAACAGAAGGTTGAAAATAATGATGGTGTATCTGATTCAGTTAAATGGTTGGCATATGATCCTGAATTTAATGTGATATGTTGGAATTCATTTGATATCAATGGGTATTTCTTTCATATGAAGTCCTTAAATGATAAAAATAGCATGCATAATAGTGGTGTTATGTTAGTTATGAAGATATGCACTTCTCTAGTTCAAAAGACAACAATCCTAAATTAGTAGCAATCCCTTATTATGACATTGTTGAAGAGATTTAGGAGCTAGACTATACCAAATTCATAGTTCCCATATCCAAATACAAGTGGGCTAATGTAAATAATAGTGTTATGGTATATCGATTAGGATTTATACTGGTTGATTTAAATAGTATAATTTTTGGGGATGAGCCTTTCATTATGGCAGACTAAGCAAAGCAAGTGTTCTATATAACTAATCTAGCAAGTAAAAGATGGTCAGTCACTCTCCAAGGAAAAAGGGTTGTTGACGATGATGATTTAATTTGTGAGACCCCTTCTTTTTCAGTAGGTTTACCAAAATTGAATGAAGAAGTGGATTCTGATTGATTTGTTTGTGAGTGTTTTATGTTTTTGAGGTACTAATGCAATTAAGTTTCTTGTTCTGATTGTATATATGGTTTTGATGTAATAATAACACGAGTTTCTTATTTTGATTGCATATATATTGTAACTTCTAGGGATGGGGTAATAAAAGGGTTGGTGGGAAAATATAACTCCAATATTTAAACTGGTTGTACATGTTATCCGAGGTAAAAAGTGATATGAAAAACTTAAGGTGCAAATTTATATGTTATCTAGTGTAGAAAGTCTTTTGAAATTCAAAATATTAGTTGTGGCATTTTTGAAAATAAGTAGACATCTTTTTAAACCAGTTATTGTGTTAGTCAGGCTATGATTAACTACAATGGATTTATATGTTAACAGGTGTAAAAAATCTTCTAAAAATGGCTACAAAAAATACATTTTTAAAGTCCTCCCCTTGGCCTATCTCTTATTTCTCATTTCTCAAGTTTTATTCAGTCTTATTTCTTACTTCTATCATTACTCCGCTAGTCTTACTCTATTTTTTCATGGGGCTTCACTGTGCTCAATAGTTCTTCTTTATTCTCGCTCTCATTGTACTTTATCGTGTACTTGTTCTTGACACTTATTTTGTCGTGTACGTGCTTCACCATTTACGTGTTTGTTTAATCTAGGTTTAGTAGTTTTGCTACAATAAATGCTTACACTTCTTTCCATAAATAAATGCTAAAGTTTTATGTATTCTAAAGGAAGGAAAAAGGGTTAAGAGTATTTACTATGTTTGATTTTGTTATTGTGTATATAGGAATATGGGGGGTAGTGTTAATGAGAATGAGGCTAGCGATGCTTCAAGTGACTCTATGCAAAGGAGGGAAGAAGTACGACGCGATTGAAAGACAGGAAGGAAGGGAAATTGCTATCGATTGAGTTTGACACATGTTGGAACCTAATTGGTGAACACATTACCAAGTACATGAGTTATGTCAACCTCTTAACACGCAACAAACCTAACATCGCCATACATACTTGGGATGCTTTTGATAATCGTGTGAAGAATCAAATTTAGGACTCTACGCGGGTATAGGAACTAGTTATTGTATATTGTATGCAGAGCAATACCAAGAAAACACAAATGTTTGTTGATAACTCTGCTTTTAATGGAAATTATTGTAGCTTACTTACGATGTTCCCAATAATGACATCTTGAAGAAGAAGATGTTATCTTATTGTGTTGAGCATTAGAGGGAATTCAAGACACAACTAGCTCATCAGTATGTGCATGGCCAGGATAAATATGGTCAGCCTTATCCTTCTCCATGCAATGAGATCAATCCATTGATGAAGCTACTTGGGAAGAATTTGTTAGGGTAAGACTATGCCAGCAGCTATGGTGAGTTGATATAGGTTAGAGTGGTATATGTCGTGAAAATGGAATCTTGTATTTCCCATGTTTCTTCCTTTTGTATGTGTTGGTAACAAAAGCAAACGTATCAGATTATCATATGTATTGATTTTAACTACTTCAAGTCTTGTAGGAAAAAAAGTGAAAGCCATTGAACACACTCTCAAAAATGATTGCCCCCACACAATGTCTCAAGGGGTTACATGAAGGCTAAAAAAGAATTGTTGGGGACCAAAAGGAAGAGGCTGGAAGAAAATGTTAAGTCTGATCCTATTGTTACTCTTACTCTTCATCTCTAATACGTTGTGAAGATAAATAGTTGTATGCTCACCAAATAAGGAGCATATCATTTACAAGCGATCATACTCACATGATTGCAAAAAATATTGTAAGTATTATTTCTATTTTTTGTTTTATTAGACTAATTATATTATTTCTTATGTTTACTCTCTATATGTTATAAGCTTATATGAAAAAACAAGAAGGCCATAGCTCCTTCAAGTCAAATGGTAGGAATGGCATCTTAAGAGCATGTGGCCATATCAGGGTAGTTGAAGGAGGTGTCGGTATAAGAGATTACTTTGGAGCATATCCACGATATTCCCCATATATGACGATAGCTAAGGTAGAATTGTTCTTATCCACCATAAGGGTAGAGGCTAAGGCACAGGTAGAACCTTCAATTGAGACACAATTACAAGAAGGGTTGGCAAAGATCAATGAAGAAATGTTGTCCATGATGACATCAAGGTAATAGGAGCCAAGTGCTCCCCCCAAATGCTCTCAAATACAACATGTCCTAGCATTAAAGGGAGATGTTGCATGGTTGGGGTGGTATTAGAGGATGTTGAACCTTGTGATCTATATATGGAGGATCCTCTTAAAAGGTTAATGGCTCATGGTTCCATCCATAGCTTAGGGGTAACTGCCCATCACATCCAAATTTAAGATGATCAGTTAAGGGTAAGAGTTGAATATGTGATAATTAAAGATGCTCTTGCTCCAATTGGTATTGATGAGGTGAAGACAGTGAGTTAGGAAAAGGGGACTTTCATATTATGGCCAAAGCATCTTATTTTAGATCATGTCGGGTCATCCCTGAGTGAAATTCCCACACCTCCCAATTTGAGTGCCATGCAACATGTGATCCTATTAGCATATGACAAAATGTTCCATGTGGATACATTGCCTATGGATTCAGTTATGGGAGACATAAGGGCACCTGCCTTTGTTGACCATCCAGATGTGAAATCTATTATAACTCCTGGGGAAGAATTGACCTATGGGTGCATCCAAGTGTTTTTTATGTAAGTCAAATTTAAATGTAAATATATGTAATAACAACATTCATGCAAACTGAGTGTTTGCATTAACTAACATCATGTTTACATTAATTGTAGGTACATGCAAGCTGAGTTAGTTTCTAAGGGCAAACAAGGTCAGTTCTGATTCTTTTGTCCATTTTAGATTTATGCAAAAGGGACCTCCCAATCTTTGAGACTTCAATACATTTCAAGGAGGCTTGGTAAAACCAATATTGATTATTTCTTCACACCATATATACAGGAGTAAGAATAATAATATTTCATTTTATTTCATAGTAGTTTTGCATTTTCTTATTGCTAGTACTCATCATTGCTTAATTAATTTCTACATCAATCATTGGTAATTGATCATATTATATAAGCACACTTATAAAGTTTTCTTCTTATGCTCCCTCCATTACAAGCCATCGGTTGATGCCAAGATAATTATAAACACGTGAGTTTTCTTCTATACAAAACAATGGTCTTTGTAATAAATAAGTTACTAATTCATAAATTTAGTCATAGAGCTATGAGGATGTTTGCAATTGCAAGGGGTTTTAAGCATGCCAACTCGGTGAGGGACCCTGAATGGATGACACCGAAGGTAATAAAAGTATTAAGTCTTATGCTTCATGGTTTTTTACTGGTGACAAATAATTTTGTCCATGTTAATATTACATAGTTCAAGGCAACCCAAAGAAAGCAACTTGTGCGGCTTCTACATGGTTAGACACATGATCAATATCATATTGTTAAATAGGAATGACCTAACTGAGGAGTTAAATTGTGTTTTTAATGATTTCATATTTCTTGTCAATTTAATATATATTAGTAATGCCTTAATTTTTTTAATTTTAATTTGATGTTTCAGATGTTTAATCTACTTGACCCATTTCCTAAACAAGATGTTAAGGACATGTGCAATCTTTAGGTTGAGTTTGTTGTTCAGTTCATTCATTCTCAATAGTATTTATTATTAACTGAATACATTTTTTTATTTTTCTGTTCAAATTGTTGCATTTTTTATTGAATTTTATGAAATGAATAATATAATGAGCAATTCAAAATCTGTCTCTGCCATCTTGAACTCTGTCTCTGCTGCTGTCTCTTTGAGTCATATATTTTGGTAGTTTATTCATGAAGTTTCAGGGGATGAGGTTCATGAAACATTGAAGGGGTCATTTTTTAAAAATACATTTAAACTGTACAAAGAATACTGGCAGGTGTAGAAACAATATGTAATTATTACACATCTATACCAATTGTCTTTATGGTGAGGTGCAGAAAATGGATTAATCTACATAGGGTGTAAACATAACTGGTGTAAAAAATCATTAATCTACAGCTGACATTCACATAACCCGTGTAGATATTAGTAAATTCTACTCATGATTTCAAAAAGAACCAGTTTAAAGTATACTCCTTCTACACTGGTAAACTGCCCTATTTAAAAGTGTACACTTTCTACGCAGTATGTTTCTACACTGAATCATTGTCTAGCCTAGAATACCATTTTCAACCGATTTCTAAAACCTTTTCTTGCAGTAGTGTATTGAAGTGACCTCGATAAATTATCTCTTTTGGTCTACTTCTCGATAAGTATTTTGACATGTCTGAATCATGCCTCTGTAACTAAAAGTTCATTTTTTGAAGGACACTAATTTTTGAAGTTTTATTTGATAATAGTTATTTCAGTTTAAACACATACAGTTTGAATATTTATCAAAGCTCTTTTCGATATTTGATAAATTTACTTGTTTTTCAAAAGGCTCTGAAAATATTTTCAAACCATAATTTACTATTTCAATCTAAAGCTTTGAAAACTAATTTATCTTTCCATAATCATTTGTTATATCAATTATACTATGTATTTCAAGATCATTTACAAGAACAATAAAGATCAACTACATAAAATCTTCAAAAAGCAAATTTGTGTCAAAAGAGAATTTAATGCATTCAACGCTACACTTCAACGGGTCTGTTCTTTCAACAAATACTTCAATGAATGTAAAGGCTACTCAACTATAAAAGAAGCCATAGTAAATGCAACTAAAAAGATCAACAAACAAACATTTATTGAGCATTGATTATTGACTTTTGGATTTATTTTCATACTCTATTCTACTCTGGTTTTCATAGTATGAGAAGAGTACTTCTGAACTTCAGTGTTTAATATTATCATTCTATTTGAAAGAGATTTAGAAATCTTTTTATATTCTATCTGAGATACTCAAGAGAGTAGGTCTTTTGAGTTGGTAGATTGTAACCTTACGGGAAATAATAGAGAATAAGAGAGGTTCTCTCTTGTTGATACACTAAGGCACCTAGAGCCCTGTTAATCTTGGAGAATAGTGGAATACTTAGAGGAGCTATGTGGACTGGACATGGACGAAGTGGTTGGGCTAAACCAGTATGAAGTCTCTATGCTTTATCTTCTTTATATGCCCATCTTTAATGATATCCTTCTTAACTCAATCTATACTTTTCAATTTAAGTTTAAAATTTTAAAAAAAATCTAATTCACTTGGGTGAAACTGTCATTGATTAAGGGGAAGTTCTGAATTAAATTTTCCTATCATGAATTGAAATTTTCTTATCCACATTCACTGTCAATTGATTAGTTTTGATGATGAGTTATTATTATAGTTTTATATAGAAATTATTCTCCGCATATTTAATACTTGACTATACTAACTATTCTCTTAGAAAGAAAGAATTTGAATTTATGATAGGAGAATCTATGTTGAGAAAGAAAATTCGTCAATGGAATACAAGGAAGATATTTGAGGATTGACGATCTTGTGGAGAGAAGACAACACTAGAGAGACAAAGCTCATTTAGAAACAACTTTAAGAGGATCATCATTCATTCCAATACAAAGGAGCAATAAGCATAACATGCTAATTATGGAAGAAATCACTCGATGGGAGAAACTTGGAAACAAAATGGATACACATTAGAGTAGTAAAGTGGAAGTGATATTCATCTGAGGATGCTTAAACACAATAAGAGAGGAAAGAAATAAATTTCATGGATCAATTCATCAAGTTGCCAGATCCAAATAAGTATTTCTAAACCCTCTTTATATATATTGCGCTCGTATCTATAGAACATATTTCATTAATGTAACTAAGCTATTTTGATGATAATATTTTTCACACTCTGTCACTATATATGTGCTTTAATAAAAAAATCTTCTTTTAATTGTATCACCTTAAACTAGAATGATGATATATTACCATTCATAGGGGAGCTTCATGTGAATAATCTTTCAAACTTTTTGCATATGACAAATAGGGGGAGAAGTGGTTATTAAAAATATAATTTTTAATTTGTTGTATCTAGAATTTTGTTTTGCAAGGAAAATGGTATTATGGATCAATGAACACTTTGATAAGAAGGTTGATCAAAGAAGACTTCAATAAATGAGAGGTTGGAAGACTTATAAAAGTTAGAGATTTATTGATAAAGACTTCAAACAATGGTCATTTTGGTAAAATATTTGAAAAAACCTCTCAATAAATATGGAAAGGTTTATCGATGTTCTTATCAATAAACTAGCTTATTAATAAATACATCAATAAATGAGGAGGAAGGTATATTTTTCAAATTCTTGCAGTACTAGTTTTTTTTAAAAGGTTTTCGAAAAGATGTCTTATTGAAAGAAGTTCACAAATGTTAAATGGACAATATTCTTATAAAGAAAAGTATCAGGATTTATCGATAAACAATTTGATAAGACATCTTATCGAAGTGCTTATAAAAAAATTATCAATTACAAAAGAAAAATATAATTGTTACTCGTGTCAGTTCATCAAACCCTATTTCAAAAAATTCTCTCAACTCTCTGTAACCGTTCATCCTCAACCATTTTCCTATCTTAAATTCCTACTTTAGACCTTTTGAAACTTCCTCCTTAACCTCTCAAACATCTATACATAGCTCAATCTTGCTCTCATCTATCATGATGCCACCAAAGATGAAGAATGTGAATGTCAGTAAAGAAAAGAAAGTTGCAACTCCCTCCAAATCAAAATATCCATCTTTTGTGCCCAAAGTAAGAAAGGATCCATACCCACAACCTGAAAACTAAATGATAATTCAATTTGAAACAAGCACACAACAGATTCCTTAGTTCCCATTGTAGAGAAAAAGGCATAGTTTACCTACTAACATGATTAGAGAACACTCATTCAAATTACAACATGAACAAGGTAGTAAAGGTAGCATTAAATGTTGGTGTTTCTTTTGAATTAAACGTCCTACTTTTATGCCCTCAGAGTATGCATTCGAAAGTATATTTGATTAGTGGAAGCATTATTTTAGCCCAAAATTTAAAACATTTCAATTTGGTCATCTGGTACTGTTGATGTGATAAATTCCAGATTATGACCTATAACTTATGAAATTCATTTCTCTTACTACACACAATAAATTAAGGTATGCTGTCCATGAATTTAAGCTTAGGATGTGTACTATATGTCCACCAAATTTTGTAGTTAATATCATTCATTACTAGGTCAAACTGGAGTCAAAACAAGACTGCTCCAAGACCTACGTTTTTACCATTGCCACTTCTTTTTTTAATTCTCATAAATTATTTTTGCATGCATTAATCTTCCTCTTGGCTTCTTATACATTCATATGCATCATATAAATATTCCATAATTATCCTATGCATTTCCATTACATAAATTTGCACATCATACGTATTTACATAAATAGGGTAAACATACATCACAAGCTATAATATACAATTTCTCTACTTTCTTTCTTCCATTCTTTGGATTTCCTTCAAGAATAAGTCTTCCATCATTGTTAACCTATCATGGTTGGTTATGGGAGGGTAAGATTATCAAAAATCTTAATAGCAAACATTATTACTTACGTATGCAAGAGGATGCTAATGCATGATATGTCATCTCACTTAAACTTTCTTTGATTAGTGACATGTCATCATGCTTTATGCTTGGTATAAAAATGCATGGCCCATGGAAACCATGTTATACAAAAAAAATTCAATATTATTTATCATGTCACAATATCATTCAATTATCATATACATGTCGATACATAAGCATATCACATCAAGCACATAAAGGGGAAGTCTACTACCTTGTACTTACTTAAGCTTTCCCTCTTGATATTGAACTTTCTCCCTAGATTTTGCAACCATGTGACTTTTAGTTAACAACATCCCAAGATCCTCTTGGAAGTCTCAAGGTTCTAAACACATTCATATTCATCACATAACTCATTAGGACCATGATCTTACATTAAGTGGAAGACTAGCTTACAAAACTTCTTTCTCTTAATTTTATGATTAGTGTTTTAGCTTTGTAACAATTATCCTCATAGGACAATCTCATATAATTTTTCATGAAGAATCCAAATATGAGCTTAGATTTATCAAACTCGCCCTCCTTCCCCATGTTTTGTCTAGTAGCTGAGAGACATGCATACTTGGAGCTAGAACTCCACTTTTGATTCCAATGCTTCTAACTTCACTTTCTTGACTTGGCACTAGTACAAAACATACTTTTTAAAGCCCCACTTTTAAACTGATCCTTGTGGAGATGGTTTAAAAAATGATCGGTGATATTTTTGTAAATAAGATGAAATAGTTACACCAGATGTACATGTAACTGGTATAGAAAATAATTACTATGCCGGATACTAATATCAATATGTATAGATTAGTTGCATCATATTCTGACTCTTCAATTTCTTGTCTATGTTTTGCTGCTTCTTTTCTGTAACTTCTTCAGACTTTGCGGATACACTTTCAAACAATTGACTGGTGGTATTTTTGTAAATAAGATGAAATATTTACAATGGATTTACATTGAATCGGTGTAAAATATATATAATCATTGTTAAATATACTTTCTATTCTAACTCTTAAGTTTCTTGTCTATGCTTTCCTGATTCTTTTCTCTGTAACTTCTCAGGCTGTTCGTTTCACTTCTTTGGTTCCCAATATTTGTAATCATTATGATAGAAGGCCAATTGCATTCTTTGATATTCTTTTCTGAAACTATTCTTATTCCTTAACCATATGTATATTATTCCTATAATCAATAATTTTTGTCCCATCACTTTATCTATGTATATTTTCTTTTCTTCTATTTGAACTCTCCAATGGCTTCTTCCTCACGCACACGTCCTTCTCTGTCGTACAAAAGAAATAGAGACAATTTTAAAGACAAATATACATACCCTCACCTTGTAGTTCCTTATCCTCCTCCCCTGGTTGTCACTCTGATGGAGTGCTTTAAGGAACTTATCATGCGCTTCAATAGCCTGGAAGGCTCAGTGGAAGAACTAACTTAGAAAGTTAATAGACTAAAAAATAGTTTTAGAGCTTTTCACTCAGAAGTTTGCCACCATAAACAGAATGATAGCTTGTATAATACTATTAATCCTACCAACTCTGATAAATCCCATACCTCCTAGTCTGATGAGGAGTAAAAGCATGTAACCTTTATCTGCCCCTCTTATTTTATTTTTTTGCACTTAATGGTAAAAAGAGAGAATATATTATATTTTGATAGATATTATTTTGAAAATTTCATACTTTTAATGTAAAGTTATTAGTAAAGCTGAATGAATAAAGTTTCTTATTCTGATGACATGTTCTTTTATTTGTCAATAACAAAAAAAATTGC
Organism: Leucaena leucocephala; assembly: GCA_037074615.1. NCBI lineage: Eukaryota > Viridiplantae > Streptophyta > Magnoliopsida > Fabales > Fabaceae > Leucaena > Leucaena leucocephala. Next base: position 8,857,825 of record CM073526.1, on the reverse strand, counting down.
AACAAATTGAAATCAAAGATGTAAGTGTCAGTTGTAGCATATAATGACTAGTTTAGAACAAGTTATTTCTACACCAGTCTTCCACTTTATCTGGCGTAGAGTTGTTCAATTTATAATATTTTACACTAGTATAAAAGTGACCAGTGTAGAACATAATATCCAGTTTATAAAAAAGTTATTTCTACACCGGTGTTACATTTTATTAGGTGTAGATTTACTTATGAAATACACTTTAATTTAATCGAAAGCCCTTTTATACCTCCCATCTATCATTTTTCACTTGTTTGTGCATTTAAGTCTTCTCAACCCTTCACAGCCGGTGAGTTTTATTTTGAACTCCTTGTCTCGAGAACTGAAGATTTATGCACTATTGGCTGCAACTTTTGATGTTATTTGTCCTAGATTCATTACTTCCATTTACTTGTTTTATTTAGTGAGTTCTTCTACTTGTGCGTGGTATATTCTCTCCCATAATTAGTTGCAAGTTAGGTTTTCTTAGTTTCTATTTTCCTAGTTTTTAATTTTCCACAAATATAGATCATAGTTGGATAAATGATAAACGAACAAGTGTTGAGTATGCTGAGGGGGTGAAGGAGTTTTTGGATTTTGCTAAACAAAATGGTGACGATGACAATGGAAGGTTTTATTGTCCTTGTGTGAGTTATTTGAATGAGAGGAAACAAAGTCCTACATATATGTATACTCATCTAATTTGTGAGGGGTTTTGCAAGAGTTACACAATATGGGTATGGCATGGTGAAAATATGGAAATGTCAAGTACATCTAAACAGTTGGAATAGACCTTTGATGATGACATGGATACTGATGATTGGGTAGAGGACATGATTTATGATATTGAAGAATATGCTTTTATGATATCACATTCATATGGTAATATATGTAATGATGTAGAAAAAATCTATACCTAGGGTGCAGAAAATACGTGTTGAATATGGTGTTGAGATTAGTAAGTGTGAAAGCACGGTATGGGTAGAGTGATAGAGGTTTTTTAGAATTGCTTGAGTTATTGCAAGACATTTTTTCAAAAGAAAATATGTTAACCAAATGCTACTATGATGTTAAGAAAATAATGTCCTTTAGGCATGTAGTATAGAAAGATTCATGTATGCCCAAATGATTGCATATTGTATAGGAAAGATTTTAAAGATGACGAGAAATATCCAATATATAAGACACTAAGGTACAAATCAAACAAGTCTCTTGTGAAGGTGTTATAGTATCTTCTAATTATACTAAGGTTTAAGCTACTTTTTGCTAATGAAGATTATGCAAAAAAAATGTTATGGCATGTGATTAAAAGGATCTGTTATGGAAAGCTTCATCATCTGACTAATTATTTGCAATGGAAGAAGATTGATAACTTATTTCCTGAGTTTGATAATGAACCATGAAACCTAAGTCTTAGAATTAGTACATATGACATGAACCCTTATGGTAGCCTTAGTAGTATACATAGTTCATGGCACATCCTTTTGGTGGTTTACAACCTATCTCCCTTATTTTGTATGAGATGCAAGTATGTAATATTGTATATATTAATCTCAAGACCAAAACAATCGGGAAATGACATAGACGTTTACCTAATGCCCTTGATCAAAGATTTGAAGAAGCTATGGGAAGGTATGGATGTTTTTGATGCGATTAAGAAGGGGATATTCAATATGCAAGCCATGATCTTTTGTAAAATTAATGACTTTCCTGCATACAGAAATTTGTCATGGTATAGTGTTAAAGGCCATAAAGCATGTCCAATTTGTGAGGAAGGGACTTGCTACTATCGACTTCGTCATAGAAGAAAGACAGTCTATCTAGGTTGTAGGAGATTTCTAAGACAAGGCCACCCATACTGTCGACTGAAGCAAAAAAAATTTGGTGGCCAAGAATTTGAAAATGCTCCAGAGTCATTGATTAGAGAACAAGTTTATGAGAAGGTGAAAGATATCGATGTTACTTTTGGTAAGACTACCAAGAGAAGTAAGAAAAATATATGGTAAAAATATATGTCTTCTCTGAGCTTCTATATTGGCAACATCTTCAGGTAAGGCACTGTATTGATGTCATACATGTGGAGAAAAATGTGTGTGATAGCATTGTTGGAGTACTTCTCAACCTAAATGGTAGTTCTAAAGATGCTTTGAAGGCAATATTAGATTTGCAAGAAATAGAAATACGTGAGGATTTACATCCAAGGCCAGATGGTAAGGGGAATTATTGTGTTGAAGAGATTAATATTTTGTCTAAAGATAAGAGAAGAAGTATTTGTAATGTTTGTAAGGAATCAAAGTTCCATCTGGGTACTTATCTAATCTTAAGAAGATTGTGTCGATGAAAGATTTGAAATTAGTAGGCAAAAAGTCTCATGATTGTCATGTCTTGATGCAACAATTACTCCTAGTGTTCGAGGAATCCTTTAAGATGATTTGAGACATATTGTAACCTGACTTTTCTTCTTCTTCAATGCTATATGTGGTAAAGTCTTTGAGACTAAAAAGTTGGATGAATTAGAGCACAAGGGTTATGTTATTTTGTGCCTACTTGAAAAATTGTTTGTTCCATGCTTTTTTGATATCATGGGTCATCTCATCAGTCATGTAGTATGAGAGATAAAAATGTGTGGTGCTGTATACTTATGATGGATGTACCCATTTGAAAAATACATGAAAATCCTTAAAGGGTACATGAAGAATGTAAAACTGCCCGAGGCATCCATTGTTGAAAAATATATTTTTGAAGAAGCTATGGATTTTTGTCAACACTACCTATCTAAAGTAAGACTTACTGGTCTCGCTAAACCCTATGCCAAATAGGGGGTCAACGCGAAATGTCAGTGAAGAGTGTTAATCATAATGAATTGTAGTTAATGGTACTTTGGCTTTACAAGAGCAAAGATCTAATTCAAAAGATGGGAGTTTTATTGATCGTGATTTTAGGTCTTGGGTGGAAGAGTTGGGACTAATTGATTTGGGATGTAATAGTCCTTTTTTACTTAGAAAAGAGGAGGAAGCGAAAGTAGGTTAGATCAAGTTCTTGTTAATTTGGAGTTCATTCAACATTATTTGAATGCCAAGGTGCTTCATCTTCCTTTCTTTAAATCTGATCACTAACCAATTTTGTTAAGACTTTGTGAGGATGACAATCAGCTTGCTCGTGGAAATACCCCTTTCTAGTTTGTCACTTGCTAGGTTCTTCAAGAAAAGTTTTCTAGTTTTGTTAAGGAGTCTTGGCATAGAGATTAGGTTTGGCTTGAGAATATTTCTAATTTTCAATCTGCAATTCCAACTTGGAGTCATAAAGGTTTTAGTCACCTAGGTCATAAGAAAAGGCATATGATGAATAGGCTTGAAGGACTTAATCATATAGCTCACAAGTGCTTTAATAGAAACTCCATGGATTTGTTGATGTAAAAGCTTTGGTGGGAATTAGAAGAAGTTTTAATTTAGGAGGGCCTTCTTTGGGCTTAAAAGGCCAAATGTGATTGTTATGTGTTTGGAGACAAAAATACAAAATATTTCCATATGAGAGCAAATCGAAGCATTAAAGAATGATGACGGGGAATGGATTTTTGATAAAGAAGAAATTAAAGGTAATGTATTATCTTTTTTTCTTTTATCAAAATCTCCTTAGGGAAGATAATGACAATTATCCTAGTTTTTCTGGTATTTGCTCATACCCCTACATTTATGTGGACAAGTTGAATGACATGGGGAAACAAGTTATACATGATAAGATTAAGCATGTGATTTTTAATATGGGAGCTCTCAAGTTACCTAGACCAAATGGATTGAATGCGCTATTTTTGTAAGTTAATTAGTGGGATCATGTGTGTTATTCTGTCATCAAGTTTGTGCAGGATGTATTCAGCAATCCATCTCTTATAAAAGATATTAATGGAACTCTTCTTGTACCTATTCCCAAGAAGGAGCATCCTAAGACTATACATGAATTCCGCCCAATTAGTCTTTGTAATGCATTTGCAAGACTATTACTAAGGTAGTGGAAAATAGAGTCAAACCATTTCTCCCTACCATTATGTCTATGATGAATCCCTATTTTTTCATATTATTTTCTATCTATTTTAGGGAATTTATCATGTTTAATAGGCGTTATTATAATTATTGTGGTTATTTTGTGCTTTTATTAACTATATAAATTAAATAACTAAAAAGGTCACTTTCTTTTGTTTTTACTAATTGTATTATTTTCTTAATCATACTAAAATGTACAAAGGTATTTTTATCTTTTATGATTTTTAGGAATGATAGGAAAATAATTAAAAGCTTACAAGAGGAGCCACTTAGGATTAATGAAGGGGATAATGCATATTATTTATTAAAAGGGAAATCACTATTATCTAATTAGATAACTCTAATTAGAGAAAATTATTTATCTCCTTTTAATATATTAATATAGTATAATAATATTTGAAATAGTCAAAAAAGATCTTTCAACATTTAAACTCAAATATCCACTTTGACTATTCAAATGTAATCCTCAAATATCCAAATACAAGCAATCATATCCAACGAATTTGGAGCAATTAATCCATTGAATCAAGGAATCCATAGTGAAGGCTATATGATATATCTAATGAATTTTCTTTTATCAAAAGGCAATCATATCTCATATATTGGATATGTGATATCCAAGGGAAATTTAATTCAAATTACAAAGAAGAAGAGCCAATCACGAGTTAAGATTCAAAGCAAGAGGATAAATGTTAATTATATTAATGAAGATTGAAGATCATAATCCTATCAAATCTCATCATGTTAATTATATTAATGAAGATTGAAGATCATAATCCTATCAAATCTCATCTCTAGATGGTGCAAAAAAGGATCCAAGGTACTCTCAAAAGCTATATAAAGGGCCCTAAGGCTCCTCCATTCACTACACTAACTCACTCTAGACATCTCTTCTCTTCTCAAAGATAACTTGGCATTCCTTCATTTAGGCCTATGAGTGGTTAGTCCTCCCTTGTTCTTGAGGATGGATGTCTAAGGCTTGAGTTTATTGTGCTAAATGTTAGGAGTTATACTATTTATTTCATTTGGTCTTTGTTTTCTATGCAATTTTATGATTTCTTAGGTTTACGTTTTGAAAATTGTATAAGTTGACCTAGGATTTCGATTGAAATACCCTATGATCAAACCTTTGTGTTTTTCTATTCAAGTAATTATTAGAGTTTTATTTCATATTTTTTGCTTCCTCATATAGCTATGCATGTCTTCTCTTTCATGATTATATTTTATTGAATATGTATAGTTATATTTAGGGTTTTGATTGAATATCCCTAATTGAGGACTAATCATATCTTGTTGATCCATTCCCATGCCAAGTGGTACCTTTAAATAATCATCTTTTATACATCATATGTTAGATCTAGGTATAATTGTTAATTTTATGATCAGGACCAAGACCTTGGGTTTTGCATTATAGGACTTAGTATATATAATTATTATAACTTTGATATTATTTCAAACAATGATAGATGACATTATCTATTCTTGGGAACGTTCAACTGACTGGTAATAGTATCATTTAACTCTTCACCTTACCTACTTTCTTACAATCACTGCTTAAATTAAACTAAATATTCATCTTCCCTTATTTACCCCTTAATCACTTTAATTAATCATAATTAAGTCATGCATTGACTTCGTTTAGAGATCGACCTAGGATTAGCTCCTATACACATAGGGTTAACATTAGTAATTAATTTGAGTGCTAATGACAGGCGACACCAATCTCCCAATTAATTTGGCTTTGTTTCAAAAAGATTGAGGTCAAAGAATATTATTAGTGTCCACGAACTCATCCACTCTATGAGAAATAAAAGAGGAAAGAAAGGGTTCATGGCAATCAAAACTATGAGTTGGAGTTTTATTATGAGTTGTCTTGAGGAACTCAATATTCCTGTGAATATTAGAAATTTTGTTCATCATTGTATTTCTTCTCCAACAACGCAAACTTTATGGGAGGAAAGCAAGAATCAAGAATTCTCTCAGTCTCGTGGCATACGTCAAGGTGATCCTGTCTCTTCTTATCTTCTTGTTATTTGTATTGAAAATCTTTCTTACTTGATGTAGGAGGACATTAACAAAGAGAACTAGAAATCCATCAGTTTCAATAAAGATAACCCCTATCACACACTTATTCTTTACAGATGATCTGATTTTATTTACAAAAGCATCTTTGGAACAAGTGGAGGTAATTAAGAGGTGTTTGGATACTTTTTTTAGTATGTCTAGCCAAAAGGTTAATCAAAGAAAGTCTCGAGTTTTCTTCTCTAATAATGTTAATCACAATCGAGCTAACCAGATTGGTGAAGACCTTGGTTTTCCAAGCACCTCTTACCTTGGAAAATATCTCACAGTCCCTCCCTCTTTATCATGAGAGGGTGAAGAAGGCTACCTATCAATATGTTATGGATAAAGTGAAAGCTAGATTGAGTAGTTAGAAGGTTAATACTATCTCTCTTGCTTGAAGACACACTCTTATCTCTTCGGTGGTTCAACCGATCCCTCTTTATCCTATGCAGACATGTGAACTTCCATTGGATACTTGCGATGAGATGGAAAAGAATGCTAGAGGATTTCTTTGGGGATCCAGTAATGAGAATAAGAAGATTTATCTTGTAGCTTGGAATAAGGTATGCGAAGAAAAGAAAAGAGGGGGTTTGGGTGTTCGTGATGCTAGGCTTTAGAACAAAGCCTTTATGATGAAGGCTTGATGGGGTTTGAACAATAATAAAATTCTTTGTGGGTTAAAGCTGTCAAAAGTAAATATCAAATGACCTAATCCCTACCATTGATATATTATTGCGACCTAGCTTGCATTTGTGGAAAGGTGCTACAGACACCTGGGATTATGTGTTATAGGGAACTAAAGATGTGGTTGGAAGGAGGGGAGATGAAGTAGTTAGGTGAAAATTTGAAAAGCACGCATAGAAATTTCTCCATCAAATCTGTTTACAATCCTTTGAAAAGTGAAGACTTGAGGGAGAATCCTATCTGGAATAAAATTTGGAAGTTGTCTTCCTCAGAGGTGCAAGTCTTTTCTTTGTCTTACTATGCATAACAAGCTATTTACCAATGGAGCGAGAAGGAGATGGGCCATTAGCGAGATGGCAACCTGTATTTGGTGCAATTTTGCTAATGAAGACTCCTTACATATCTTAGGGATTTCACTGAGGTTAGATCTTTGTGGCTTTCAATTATTGAACATAACCTGCTTGTGATATTTTTTTTTTATTTGTGAGCTCTGGGATTGGTACTGTATGATTCTCAATGAAAAGTTGGGACAATGTGACGGACCTTGGAAAGAATTCTGTCACTGTCTGTTGGCTTATTTGGAAAAGACGCAATAAAAATGTTTTTGATAACATTGAATCTAGTGCTCTTGAACTCCAAGCAAAGACCAAAGCCATCCTCTCTAGTTTTAGGACAGCCAAGATTCAGATGAAGCAAACAAAAATCAGAGGTATTATGATACAAAGGAGAACAACAACTTATTGGAAATGGACAGGTGGATGACTATTAATGTTGATGGAGCTTACTCTCATAAGGATGGCAAGGCAGGATGTGAGGGTATTATCAATGATTGTAGAGGAAATCCTATTGAAGCTTTCATGCTGAATATACAAAATGAAGATCTTTTAACAACGGAACTTTGGGCGTGTCTTATAGGTCTTAAAAGGGCATGGGATAGGAATCATAGGCAAGTTTGTTTGAGAAATGACTCTTCGAATGCAATTAAACTTATAAAGGATGGAAATAACGATGTTCATGATGACTGAAATTTAATCCTAGAGAGTCACTCTATGCTCCAAAGGGATCGGTTAGTTGATTTTCAATACGTTCAAATTTCCAGGTATTTTTTATTTATAATTTTGCCCGATGATTCTTCTTATTTATGTTTTTTTGCCTCTAAACTCCTCATATTTTTAACATTTAGGCAAACTTAACTTATTTAACTATTACTTAAATTTGGGATGTTATAGTGATATGCATACATCATTATATATATGCACATACATATATATTTATATAATATAGTGCCTTAAAATCAATGAGATATAAGCTTGAATAATAAACATTCTTCTAGATAGATCCTTCGCTCTGATCTTCTCTTTAATTTTTGAAATCATGGTCTATAGGATTTCCACCTAGCAGGTGTTTGTCGTGTTCGTGACTTTGATTTCCACATGATGCTGATTCGTCGAATGTGGAAGTCAAAGTCTTTCTCCTCTTTATTTTATATACTTTTCGGTCTCTAATATAAAAATTAATTATTTTTTTAAAATATTAATAAAATTAAATTAATTAATTAATTATAATTAATATAAGAATTTATTGATTATTTTAATAGATTAATAAATATATATAATATAAAATTATCTTAAAAAATTATATTTAATCATAATTAATTAGTTTATTTAATTTTTTTAATTTAATTAAAAAAATTAATTAGATTATATATTAAAGATGGAGGGAGTAGTTAGACAAAGGAAGTCCTAATGAATTCGTATATTCAATTACTTATTCAAAGCGTTCGTACATGAGAAATTCACCCACAACTTCGTGACTGATAAAAATAATTTGTGCCAGTGTATAAAAAATTTGAAAAAAATGAAATATATTTTTTTATTGCTTGTGAAAACATATTTATAACGATTAGGTGATTCAAAAGTTTTTTGTTGAACAAAATCATTCATAAATAAGATATCATTATTGCTATTTATCTTTCAAATTTTCTCTAATGGATTAGAAAATATGTTTAGATATAATTAAAGGATGAAAAATAAAATATAATTAAAATCTTTTATAAAGAAAAATATAATTAATTTATTAATTCTGTATCATTATCATAATCTACATGATATATTATGTTCTTATTAGATGGGTGATACATATATTATATTTATTAATATACACATTTCACCAATCATTTATCCCTCGTTGAGATGGAAGGAAATGATGTGAGGAAAGAAAACTGAGGAAGAAAACATGAGAGAAAATTAGTTTTCCCTTATTTGGATGTAGAGAGAAAACAGGGGGAAGGAGAAGTTGGGAGAAAAAAAAAAAAGACATGGGTCCCCGCCAGTTTTTTGTCCAAAATTTTCTCCCCACATTTATATGGAGTGATTTTGGAGAGAAAATACACATTACCTGCATGCCCTCATCCTCCTGCATTCACGGTCCTTTCATCAATGATTGGGACTAGGATACTATGGTTGCTTGTTTACAACTGTGACTGATATTCATTATAAAAATTTCAGAGCCTATTTTATTTTGTATTTTTTTCAAGTTCCAGATATGCATGTTATATATCATACTTGATTATTTATTCTTATTGTACATTACGGAATATCGAAGAAAATACTACAAAGTCGCAAGTGTTGGTGCTCCTCTGAACAAATTGAAGTGCAAGAATATTGACGAACAAGAGAGTTTTTTTCTTTTCTTTTTTTTGTTACTCACCCAGTTTATTGAACTTTTACTTTAATTATATCCGGATTCTACGTATATCGCTCACCTGACTATAATAAATAAATATCTTAACTAGAATTTTTTACATACATTAAAATTTAAATTTGAAAAATTATTTAAACAATAATAATCCGCTTACTATTCAGATTAACTCCTATTAATAGAGAGAGTTTATTTTGATTCCCTTAAGTATGACTATACTAGCGCTGCTTCGCATATCATGTTTTCCTCTCCGGGGCACAATATTAGTGAAACGTTCACACATCATGTTCACACTTCACAATTTACTTTTAATACAGAACTAGCAGAGCAACGCCAGAATAGAGAGCCCACATTTCCATGCACGTTTTCACCGAATAGAGCCTTCATGTCTCTCCCATGCTCAATTCTTGTCCCATAATACTTGAACATGGAGGGCATCAACATGTGTAATGTGTTCTTTTATTTTGTTTTTCAGACAAGGATGTGTTTTTTTCTTTTTTCTTCAAACAAATATAGATGCCCACATCTAATGCTTATAAGCGCTTGGAACATAATTATTCTAATATGAGCGTACTTGTATTCATTGAAAAAAAAAACAACTACAACTATGGTTCATATTTACAGAACTGAAAAAATATTATTTATTTACCAGATTTTATGTAATATTAATAGATGATTTGTTTAATTTGTCTAGTACATATTTATTTTATCAAAATAAATATATTTTAATTTATTTATTTCAAATAAAATATACTTGTTAGTTTCTATAAGTCATACTTTTTTTTGGGATACAAGAGGCCAGCTTCTATAAGTCATACTAATAATTAATTCAAATTAAGCCAAGTTGATCACATAGTTATAAAAAGCTCTATTATTTTTATAACTAAGACTCAAACTTCAAACTTTTTTCTCCTTAAGACGGGCAAGCATGGGATTTTTTTTTTTTTTTGAGGAAAAAATTACCTTAATCAAAGGCATACAATAGTATTAAGTTAAATTTAAAGAAACACGATTTATATCATAAACTGTGATGAAGTGTATTAATTATTATCATCCTTTGATAATAATTAATAAATCAATCAATTGTTTATCAACTTTTATCATAAAAATAAAACATTCTGTAGAAAATATTTATGTCATAATTTGTTTAAATTTTAACTTTATATATATATATATATATATATATATATATATTATTTTTTCAATATTTTTAACTCAATATTTGAGATTTTCAACGTTAATTTCTTAAAGATGTCATCATCTTGTTGCATCATGTTTCGATTAGGTTGGTTGGGACTTATCCAAAACATTATTTAAATACCAAAAAGCTAGTTGTTGGACATTTTATCTCTCTTCGATTGGATTACTTTTTCACTAATTTACATTTAAGACTATGTGCGTGTGTTTGGGAGGAGAAAACTTAAGTATAAAATCTAGATTTAGATAAAATTTAAGTTTTAATTTTTTTTAAAATAAATAACTATATTTATTTAAATAGATATTTAGATTAAATTATAGTTTAAAACTAAGATTTTAGATAAGTTAATCAGAGTAACTTATAGAGCAGTAAAATAGCTTATAAAATAATTAATTATTATATTACCCCTACTTTTTTTATATCATATCTCCTCTCTCCTATTTTTTCTTACACTATCTCTTATCTCTCCTACTTTTTTTTACACCCTCTCTTCTTTTTTTTTACACCCTCTCTCGTCTCATGTCTTATCTATCCTCATTTAATACTCATACTATTTTTTCGTAATTTACCAATAATAAAAGTATTTCTGTAAATAATTATCCAAACACTCATTTATTCAAAACTATTATTTTTTATAAATTTTTCTCTAAAAATTCTTTTTTAAAAACTGTCCAAAAATTATTTTTTAAAAATTATCTAAATTTTTTTTTATAAACTATTTTTTAAATTTTTATCTAAACAGGCTCTATAATTTATACAGGATAAAAAGAAAATTGAATAAGCTTTTATACTTGTTAGATTATGACAAATAACAGCCTTAGACTGAGATATTTTTTTCGCTATGTAAGACTAGCAACTTTATGTGGTTGATAATATTCTATGCAAGAGTTAAAATAAAAAATTAATTTATTCTTATAATAAATATTAAATTTTAAGCTATTTTATTTTTTAAATTTATAGTCTTTTTAAAAAATTTATATTGATTATATATATCAAAACTAAAATTTAAAAAACATGTTTTTATAAATAAATAATTTTATTTTTTAAAAATTAGTTATTTAAATTTTATATTTAAAAAATTAAAAAATATATGTTTAACTTTTTAGAAATTGAGATGTAAAATGTGATCATTCTTCGAAATAGGGGTCGAAGTGTAACTTCATAAAAAAAAGCTGGGGTCAACTTCTCAGGTCAAGTCAATAGTGGTTAGGGGACGCCAATCCAGTGTCCACTTCCCATTTTAGAAACACCCTGGAAATTCACTGAGCATTTCTTGGCAATTTCATAAGATAATTACTTTAAGGAAAAGGGCCCTTACCCACCCACTAGCTCGCACTTAATAAAGAAAACAATTGTCCACGTTATTGCTTATATATATCCACTTGTTTCAGGTCTTTCTAAATTATAATCACGGCAAATGTGAAATATATAACTTCCCAACAACCTATCTTTTAATCTATTTAAATATAAAATTATTAAAATCAACATCAATAGTTGTTAGATCTGTTATATGGATATAATATTTTTTTAAAAAATAATTATGTAGTATATATAATTTTGATACCATTAAAATTATTAAAATCAAAGTCAACAGTTGTTAGATCTGTTATATCAATATAAATTTTTTTAATAATAACTTTCTAGTATCTATAATTTTGATTAAATTAAAATTTGTAATATATATTGTTATGTTTTCAAAAGTTCTTGTTAAATAATTATTACTAAAATGTGTATAGTATTGTGTAATCACTTTGCACAGGTTGAACCGTGCCATAATAAAAAAAAAACATTTTAATATATTGTGAGAAGCTCATCAACTCGTACTAATTTGTTATATTTAATAATTAGTGATTTTGGATATGTAAAAATTATTATAACAGTGTCAAGATTTCTTTTAGAATTAATTTTCAAGAAAGAGTTTTTATATATGTAATTGTTTCTTTTTTTTTTCTGATCTTATTTTACATATATGTCTAGTATCATAATTTTATTTATGATATAATTTTACCTATAATCTTTTTAATTTGGTACAATTTTACCCATAATCTTTTTAATTTTATATAATTCTTAGTATTTTAAAAATAATATTATGTATAAAATTGTATCAAATTAAAAAGATTATATGTAAAATTACATAAATTAAAAATATTATAGAAAAAATTGTACCACAAATAATATTAGGATACTGAATACGTATGAAAAATAAGATTAAGATATTTAGTGATATATAATCCTTTTTTTAGCAAAATAATTGTTTCTTAAAATGAATAAATGAAACAGAGTAATTATTACCAACAAGAGATTAAGATATTTACTATCTCTAATATCAGTTTATTATTATTTAAAAATATTAAAATAATCATAAATGAAAACTTAGATTTATACTAAACTTTATATTTTATACTGCTCAGGTTATCAATATAGAAGAATTAGTATAAAGATTTATTTTAATTTTAAATATAAAATTTTAGTTTACTTTATTTTTTAAAGTTATAATTTTTCCCCTCAAATCTTATTATTAATTACTTATATTAAGAGAATATTTTATTAAGAGATATCTTTTTATGCAAAATATTAGAGGCATACTATCATGAAATTAAATAAGAACATATTTTTACTAATAACTAAATATTAAATAAACTTTTAATCTTTAAAAATTAATTATATGACTACTACATCGTAGAGTGATGGAGTATTATTAAAGTAATAATTTCAGTCCGGGTGCATGTGAAATCTTTCTATATGGTTAATATAATTATAATATAAAAGTACTAGGGGCACCCCCACACCCATGGAATCTTCACTATATATAAATGCATGCTTCATTATGCTCCTCTGCAATCAACCGAACAACCTCTCAGCATTCTATCCATATTCCATAATGGCCCCATCAGCCTTATCATTCACAGTGCGTCGTTGCGAGCCAGAGCTAATTGCTCCGGCGAAGGCGACGCCGCATGAAGTGAAGCTTTTGTCAGACATCGACGACCAAGAAGGTCTTCGGTTTCAAATTCCAGTGATTCAGTTCTATCGCTATGATGCTTCCATAAGAGGAAGAGATCCTGTTGAGGTGATCAGAAAAGCTTTGGCTAAGACTCTAGTGTTCTTCTATCCCTTTGCCGGCCGACTCCGGGAAGGACCTAACCGGAAGCTTATGCTGGATTGTAATGGTGAGGGGGTCGTTTTCATTGATGCCGATGCTGACATCACTCTGGAGGCATTTGGTGATTCTCTTCAGCCTCCTTTTCCTGGCTTGGAAGAGCTGCTGTATGATGTTCCTGGCACTTCACCTGTTCTTAACACACCACTTCTCCTTATTCAGGTATTTTCATTTTATTATCTTTTTTAAAAATATTATAGTAATATTTAAAATACTGAAAATTAAACTGATTATTAAACTAGTCAAGATAGTTTACTAATTTATTAGTTTATTAGTCTGATTGGCTACCTTGGATTGAATTTTTGTTATACTAATATTGTATGCATGCTTTTTCATCGTCTTTGACTTGGGTATGAGGAAAAAGCAATAAGAAAAACTTCTCAGATCAGAATTCAATGCATCTTTTGACAAGAACTTTGCGGTGCAGAGCTAAAAAAGCACTACGGGTATTATAAACCATGTATATATTATACATACAAACACATATATAATCTATAACCTTTTTACAAACTTATAGTTTTAAAGAATGCAACCAGAAATATGATTATACTTGATAAAAGACAATCTCAGAATCTGGAGATCTGGTGTTCGATCGATCAGTTGATTAATTAATAAACCCCACACTGTATTCACTTCTCTCTGGACATTGTTTTTACCTTTTTTATTTTTTTAAAAATTTGTTTGAAGAGTTATCATTCGTAGAATAATTCATGGATTGTGCAAGGGGACCAGATTACTTCAAGCGATGGTGACTAAGCACAATAATTACAACTATTTATCGTAATATCTATCATTTTATGGTGGTTCTTTGGACATTTACTAGTCTGACAGGACAAAGGTATTATTATTATTATTATTAGCTTCGTGGTTGCTTCCTAGGTGCTGTCTCCATCATAACAGTTGTTAATTTTCGTATTTCACATTCTTATGATTATTCGACTAAAAATTAAATTAATAATAGTTTTACCACTTAATAATTTTTAATTTAAATTAAAATTTTGGAGTAATAATTACGAATTATACTCTAAAAAATTATAAATATATCTGATATCTAACTGTTATTTTTCTTCTTTTTTTTGTTTTGTTAGTTGACAATATAAACAATAACAGCATACATATATGTTTTAATTATTATATATTATTTAATTACGTTTTAGATAACATAATTATTGAAATGATTTGTATTTATATATTTTATTCATTTCACGAATTGAGTAATCAGCGGCATGGCCCTTACTGCTATAATTGTTTGTCTCCATCAATAACAGTACTCTACTCTACTTTTTATCTTTCCATCGATGCCAACTATGACAAAAATGTGTGGTTGAGCTTAATTTTTGTTTTAAATTTTTTATTAAAACAAAAGAAATATTGACAAAAATATGTTTATACATATATATATATATATATATAAAGAGAGAGAGAGAGAGTTATGTTTGAAGATGAGAGAAATTAAAGTAAAAGAGTATCTTCTATTTTTTTATTTAGTATAATAATAATAATTTTTTTATTTTTAATATTTTAGATTATTTTAGTTTAATAAAAAAAATAGAAAATAAAATAAAAAAATAGAAGTAAAATATTTTAAACTATTTTATCTTAAATTATAAAATTCTTAAATCACTTTAACATTTCTTAAATTATAAAAAAAATATTTTGAGTAATTTTATCTTAAGTTATAAAAAAATATAAATCAATTCTATATTTATTTTTATCATACTAAATAAACTTTTAAAGTAGTATAATTCTATTTTTATATGTACTATTACTTTTATTTTTATCAAAAATCCTTTCATCCTATGTGCCGTATGTATGTGTGTGTGAATATATATATATGTATATAGTTGGTGATATTTACGCAAAAGCACATTATTTATAAATTAGCTACAAAATTTTTTATGGTATTTTAGATGAAATGATAAATATTTTTTACATAGTAATAAATAATAAATTTATTTTTTTTAAAATATCCATAAATTAATTAAATTTTATATTTATAATTACAGAGAGAAATATTTAAAAATTTAAGCTCCACAAAATTCAAAGAGGATCACTTAATAAAGGAGCTCATAAATTTATAGCATATTTTGTCCCAATTTTTTTATATTTTAAATAAGCCTAAACTACTATTTTTCAAAATGTTCAGGTGACGCGCCTAAAATGTGGTGGTTTTATTTTCGCACTACGCCTTAATCACACAATAAGTGATGCAGCTGGTGTTGTCCAATTCATGAATGCATTAGGCGAAATAGCTCGTGGTGCACATGAGCCATCCATTCCACCAGTTTGGCACAGGGAGCGTCTAAATGCAAGAAAACCACCACGCGTGACATGCACACACCGTGAATATGATGAAGTCCCTGATACAAAAGGCACTATCATCCCCTTAGATGACATGGTTCATCGTTCTTTCTTCTTTGGACCCAATGAAGTTGCTTCGATTCGCACTCAAATCCCCGATCATCTTCGTCAATCTTCTGATTTTGAAATCATCACTGCGTTCTTATGGCGTTGCCGTACAATGGCTCTCCAACCTGATGGTGATGAAGAAGTTCGTATAATATGTATTGTTAATGCTCGTGCTAAATTCAACCCTCCCTTGCCCACTGGTTATTATGGCAATGCCTTTGCCTTTCCAGTTGCTGTGACCACGACCGAGAAACTATGTCGGAACCCACTAGAATATGCTTTAGAGTTAGTGAAGAAAGCCAAAGGAGATGTGACTGAGGAATATATGCACTCTTTGGCAGATTTATTGGTGATTAAGGGACGACCACATTTCACGGTGGTGAGGTCTTACTTGGTGTCAGATGTGACACGAGCTGGCTTCGGCGATGTGGATTTTGGGTGGGGCAAGGCGGTGTATGGTGGTCCAGCAAAGGGAGGAGTAGGAGCCATTCCTGGGGTGGCAAGTTTTTATATACCATTTAAGAATGCTGAAGGACAAGAAGGTTTAGTGATACCAGTTTGTTTACCTGGTGAAGCCATGGAGAGATTTGTGAAGGAGCTAGATAGCACGCTCAAGAATAATCATCCTCAAAATCCAAAATTATTTATCGCTTCGTCCTTATAACTAGATTTTCTATAATGTTATATATCAAGGTAAGACCCATCTGAGTTGAGCGTTAAGTCACATTACACAAGAAAAAACTCAAATTTGTACAATACGAGGGGCATATGACGAGTGTCTCTTTAATTTAGCACTATAGCTAATTTCTTCTGTAGTTTTTTGTGTGGTGCTTAAATGTTTGAATTATTGTTCGTAAGATTTTACCTAAAGAGGGGGAAAACGTTTGTAAGAAGTGGTAATATATGTATTGGAATTAAGGAAAATTAGCGGTCCATGACATTGTTCAAACAAAGATTATTTGTCTTTTTTAACTCACATTGTGAAAAATTAAACATTTTAGTCATGAGTCTTTTATACAGCACTTAAAAGTGGCTATCCAAAAATAACTACTTTTTTCTTCTTTTTTTTGTGAGAATTACAGAATTTTATGGAAAAATTGGGAAAAGTCTCCAATTGAAATTTTTTTAGTGAGAAGGGCCTCAATTATGTATAAAATTTACATAATACCAATATTTTTTATATATAAAAATTTATCAAATCTTCTAATAAATAAAATTTTCAATAGGAAACTTTTCCCCAATTTTCCTAAATTTTATTATTAGTTAAAAATATGTTCAAGGGTGACATCTTTTAGTGCAATAACTTCAAATAAGTGTTAAGAAAGCAAAAGTTAGTAATGACTAAAAAGATATATATTGTGATTGTGTAAATAAAAAATTAATGAAATTAAATTAAGGGAAAATCAGAATAAAGACTCTAGAAATTGCTATATCCTAAATTGAGATTCTAATATTTACAAATACTAGAAAAAGTGAGAGGACCCATTTTGGCATTTTGAACTTCAGGTGGAAATGACCCAAATGCCCTCATTTATTTATTTATTTTAAAAAAAGAGTTAATGGAAGATAGCAGACAGGGGATCATCATGTACTCTCCTCAACCTTCCGTGCACCATTCTCTTGTGAGCGGATCGTAATTAGTGGCGGTGACAACGACGATCACCCTAAGAAACTTCACTTCCTCCTCGGCTGGCTTTGGGGCTATTTCCTCATCCTCCTCGGTTGTATCAAGCACAAGGACAGATCTGAAGGATCGGTTTGGGCAAACCAAACGACCATCCTCTTGTAACCAAGGGAAGCAGCAACGACCTGATGAATGAATTGGCTTGGTCATATATAATAGTCTTCCAATCTTGTTGTGATTCTGATGTTGATAAGACTCAATTTTACCTTGTTAATTACTGTCATTTCATGAGTTTTTAAGGAGTTTATTGAACTTAAATGCATGTTTTGATATTATTTTTTGGTAATTTAGGATCTAGATGTGAATTATGCAAAATTGTGTGATTTTAAGGGTAAAATGATAATTATTCCATTGATTTAGATTAATTGAGTTAATTATTGGGAATATTGGTAAATTGTAGTTACTGATCTTTCCTTCTTCTTCGATAAATAGACTTTGATCAAAAAGTATTTTGATAAGGACATTTATCAAAAGTCATTCTATAAATGAACCAAGTTATACTACTAGAAAAAAAGGCTTATGATAACAGTTAAAAGTAGCTTTTCACGGCAATTTTAGGAGCACTGTGAATTTCACCGCCATTATAAGTCTACCTTTTAATGGCAGTTTTATAACTGCAGTTAAAGGTAACATTTTCACGGCGGTTCTAAAAAAACCACAGTTAATTGATTGAATTTCTTCTTCTTGTTTTTTTTTCTTTTCTCATGCTACACAAACTAGCAACCACCTCAGTAACACTCATTAAAAGTATCAGATTAGATCTATAGATAAGAAGTCAAATATCTTATGAAGTATTAGGTAATGCATTCATCAACAACTTTACAATATAGGTAATTATCGAAAAGTTCTTCGATAAATGCACTATTTGGTAAAGTTGTTTTAGACTGTTTTATCAATAGTTATTAACAAACACTTTGAATAGGGGTCTTATATAAGTGTTTATTGATAAATCATCAGTTATTAAAGCAAAATTTGACCGTCAGTTCATCGAAACCTTCTTTCAAAAAATCTTTATTTTCTCTGTAACAAAAACTCCATAATCGTCCTCTAATCTTCAATTTGCATCTTTAAATCTCCCAAAACTTTCTCCCCAACTTCTCAAACTGAGCTTTCTCCATAAATCTCTCACTTCCTCATCATGTCTGCTTCTCGACATTGCTTAATCCAATAGAAAAATGGTGAAAACTAAAAACGCGAATGTTGAAAGCGATAGTAGTAAAGGGAATCAGCCTAAGTCACATCCTAATTTTTTCTATCTATAGAAGACTAATAGAGGAAAAAGGATAAGAAGGGATTGTGGTGATAATCAAAAGAAAAGATAATGGTTATATAAGTTTTAAGTTAAAGAAAGAAAAGAAGATATAAAATTATAAAGTCAAAGGGACATAAACGTAATTTGGCCAAAAGTTAAATATAAAAAAATTAATAAAAATAGAAATAGGATATAAATGGATTTTTAAAATTTTTGAGATGAAACAAATTTCATAATGTGTAGCAAGGGACCAAAGTAAAATTTGGTAAATTTAGAGATTAAAGTGAATTTTGTCAAATTAAGGGGTAAAATTATAATTATGAGGATGTTGAGTTAAAAATGCCTAAAATTATCTAAAAATATTTTAGAACCAAATTTTATCAGTAAGTAGAAGATATTATTTAGGCTTTGCATATTTTTTTAGAATTCTAATTTAAGATTCTAAAAAATTAATATTAATTTCCTAAGGCTGAAAATCATTATAGGACCTTTTAGACTTTAGAATTAGATAAAATTTTATATTCAATTCTTAAATTAATTATAAGAATTTATGAAGATAAAATAACTCAAAGAGAATTCATGTATAATTTATTATAGAATTTATGGTGAACTTGGACACTGATAAAGGATTTAAAGAAATATATAGAATTTTTATCAGAACTTCTGGGTCTCAAAAAATTATAAAACTTTGTAAGAAATTTAATTAATAGTAAAATGAATTTCTAAAAATTCCAGGACCCTTAAAGGAGTTTTATAGAATTTATTCCAAAAATTGAAAATATATCAGGATACCCGGTAAAGGAAGTGTGTAAGGATTTGTGCTAAATTAATGGATTGGGCCTAGGCAAGCCCAAAATGGCATCATATGAGAGCCCAATAATGCCAAAGAAATATTTAGAAGTCAAATAGAATTTTTATGCTATTTTTCTTAAAAAACTAGAAAAGCAAAGATAATTATCAAGAAGCATGTGTTGGCATGTGAAGTATCCTTTATGGGTCCCACAAGGCTCCACATGGAGAGCATAGCAAGGAGGAAGAGTTATCCCATGTTCTTCAATATATTAAAATAATGTAAGAAGATAATAATCATAAATATAAGAGGAGTTATCCCAATTTTTTTTCTGTTTGTAGAATACTAATAAAGGAAAGAGGATAAGAAGAGATTGTGATAATAATCATAAGAAAAGATAATTGTTAAATAAGTTTTAAGTTAAAGAAAGAAATGGAGATATAAAGTTATAAATTCAAAGTGACATAAATATAATTTGGGAAAAGTTAAATATAGAAAATTTAAGAAAAGATGGAAAGAGGACCTAAATGGAGCTTTAAAATTTTAGGGATTAAACTAGAATTTCATAATGTGTAGTAAGGGACCAAAGTAAAATTTGGCAAATTTAGGAACTAAAATGTATTTTGCCAATTCAAGACATAAATGTAATTTGGGAAAAAGTTAAATATAGAAAATTCAAGAAAAAAAAATAAAAAGAGGACTTCAATGGAGTTTTAAAATTTTAGGGACTAAACTATAATTTCATAATGTGTAGTAAGAGACCAAAGTGAGATTTAACAAATTCAGGGACTAAAGTATATTTTACAAAATTTAATGGGTAAAATCGTAATTATGAGGAAGTTAGCTGAAAAGGCTCAAAATTGCCTACAAATATTTTTTACCCAAATTTTACTAGTAAGTAGAAGACAGTAGTTGGGCTTTGCATATATGTTAGAATTCTGATTTAAGGTTTTAAAAAATTGATATTAATTTCTAAAGTTATAAATTATTAGAGGACCTTCCGAACCTCATAATTAGATAAAATTTTATAGTAAATTCTTAAATTAATCATAAGGATTTATGAAGCTAACATAACTAAAAAATAGTTATGTAAAATTTATTATATAATTTAAGATAAAATTTGACACCAATAAATGATTTAAAAAAATATGTAGAATTTTTATCAGCACTTATATGTCTCAAAAAATTATAAAACTTTGCAAAAAAAAAAATTAATAGTATAATAAATTTCTAAAAATATTAGGACCTTTAAAGGAGTTTTATAAAATTTATTCCAAAATTTAAGGTATATCAGGATACCCAGTAAAGGAGGTGTATTGGGATTTGTGCCAAATTAATAGATTGGGCCTAGGCGAGCCCAAAATGGCATCATATGAGAGCCCAAGAATGCCAAAGAAATATTTAGAAGTCAAATAGAATTTTTATGCTATTTTTCATAAGAAAAAAGAAAAGTAAGGAGAATTATCAAGAAGTATGTGTTAGCATGGAAAGTGTCCTTTCTGGGTCCCACAAAGTGTCACATGGAGAGCATAGCAAAGAGAAAGAGTTATTCCATGTGCTTTAATATATTAAAATAATGTAAGAATTAAGTTAATGGTGATTAAGGAATTAAACAACTAATAAGATGCAAGACTAAGGCTATGTAATAATTAAGAAAATGAGGGATAATTTAGTCCCAAGAGTGACAAAATTTTGCTATGAATACCCCTCTATTCTCTTCAATTTCATGCTCCCAAGGAACATAGGGAATCTATGCCAAAATTTTCACTTAAACCTAAAGGAAAACCAAGAACAAGGAGCCTAAGTGATCAAACTTGCAAGGGATCAATGTAAGTTATTGATCCTAGCTTATTTTTCTTTAATTAGGAGAATTCAACTTAGGATTTAAATGGAAGGAAAATGAGGGTTTTCTCTTTTGTTTCATGCTGGCCAAAATTATTAAGAAAAGGGGGAAGATGAAATTAAAGCTAGAGACATGAAATTAAGGCTTAGGTGATCTTAGATTGAGGCTTATGCCTTAAATTAATTGTGTAATCTTTGATCTTCCACTCTGAGCATGTATTCGGCCTATGCTATAACTGAGCAAGGAAGAATTATTTTGATGATGTTGATGCTTCTAAAGCGTTCAGAAAGAGAAATCATATGGGAATAAGCATGTGGGAATAAGCTAAGGAACATGGGTTGGAAGTGTTAGAATCAAATATGTAATTGTTGGAAGAAATTATCTAAACTTTTTGGTTATGTCCAGATGAGGAACAGCACCAAGGGAGTAGATTTTGATGATTTTAATGCTTCCACTGAGTCCAAAAGGTGAAATTGGATAGAATTGAGCCAAGGGATAAGAGTTGAAAGAATTAAAATCAAAAGTGGAATTTTTGAGAAGCCCTTTAGTTTTATCACATTTCTGTCCCATCCATTACCCCAAGGAGGAGTTGGAATTTGTTAATTCTAACTTTATATTTGGATTCCTTGGGCAAAATTTTGTGGGATATGGTTAAGGTACAATTTAATTCAAAGGGTAAAGCAATTAACAAAAAATTAAAGAAAGATAGAGGTTTATTGGTTTAGGAAATTGGAAACAAGTTTTATTTTGATTTAAATAAACTATAATGAGTATTTTAATATGCTATGTTAGGCATGGATCATTGTGATAAAGAGGGATACAACGCAAGGTGTTAGTTCTAGGCAGATAGGCTAGATCACCCAAGAGGGGGTGAATTGAGTGTTCGATGGATTTCAAACTTTTTGAAATCTAATAAGTGAAACAAATCAACTTAAATTTTTTTGATAAGATATTGGAAATATATTACTAAAAATCAAAGAGTTCAGGAAGAGAGAAATTGCAAGATAGATTTATCCTGATTCAGTTCTTCCTTGACCTATGTCTATTCCTCAGCTCCCTACTGAGAGTTTGAATACAATATTTTCCAAGATTACAATAGGTTCTTAGTAGCCTTTATAACTTCAATTTTTACTACTAATTGAGAACCACCTCAATCTTGACGTTACACCACTATCTGGTGGCAACACTACCCCTTATAGAGTTAAGAGCAAATCCCACATTGAATCCCTGATTTCAAGGTTTGTTCTTAGATTTGGATAAGGATGATGAAATATATCACTCTTAAATAGAGTAAATGATAAATTGTAGTACATGATATTTTCTCTCTCAAGATATGATAGAGTACATAATGAAGATCAGAGAGTTGAAGGCTTTCTCATACTAACGAAGTTTTGGCATTATAATGGTGCATTCATAGTTTATCTCACTCATCTTCTTGAATGCTATTTTATTTATAGATGAAGTTTGAGTTTTTGACCATTGAACATAATATCTTTCTCTGTTGAGCTTTTCTTATTCTCTTAAGAATATGACCGTTGGAACTAGCCATTGAAACTTTTGACACAAAGTGCCTTTTTATAGTTGAGAGTTTGTTGGCTTTAATCTTTGTCTAATCTCATTATAATCATGTATTTAGATACCTTAAATGATGTTTGACACAATTAAGAGAAGTTATGATAATAATTGTTCAACACTTGATTTTCTTCTATCTTCTGATTATTTCTAAGTTGAGGAACAATTGTCTTTTTTCAATTTTCATAACTTCCTCTATTTAACTCTAAACATAGTAAATGACCTATCCCTATAAATCTCTATATGTCTACTTTCTAATGAACAAAGTTTGTAAAAAAATCATTTTAGATAGAAAGATATGATCAATTTAGTTAGTAGAGTTCATAGTCAAAGCATTAATCCTATACTCTATATTGTGAACGACATATCTCCCTCACATGGGACTCTTTGGTGATGAAATTAGTGTAATTGAACTATATTCTGAGTATAGTTTCATATGAATGAAGTTTTACCTTAGTCAGATAAGTATATCTTGAGATATGGTCAAAATACTCAACCTATATCGGCATAGAATAGAACAATGTACTGAAAAATGAAGAATTAATCGATTAATTGTAAAAGCAAGCACATAATCAAGCCAGTGCAAACATTATCGATAGGTATTCTTGCTACCTATTTTGCTATCCTTGACAAGCTCCTGTTGAAGTGGTCTTCCTTTGAAACAAATATCAAAACTTAGCCATTACAAAGTATTACACGTCACAACTTGATTTCAATACAAATCCAAGTCTAGGTTTTCACTGGTTTCCTTTCTTTGTCCATTTTATGCCTTATAGTTCTACATTTCCAAAATATTCTCATTGTCCATTTCCACACAATTTTTTATGTAGAATTCAAATGTAAAGTTAGAATTTCAAGATTCAATTTCCTCCTTAATCTACTGTATAGAACCGAATGCACCCTTTATATTTTCAAAAAATTCACATTTGATTCCAATGCTTCCAATACTTGTTTCTCTACTTTACCCCATATAATTTTTTATTTTAAAACCATTGGAAGCTTTAAGATCATGAAATTATTACATATTAATAGTGATCCATATAGTGGCAAAAGTGAACCTAAAACCCTAATTGTATGCGTACTTGAATTCCCAAAGCTATTTTCACTTGACTGTAGCTTGTTTAAGCTTAGCTAACTTATACCTAGCATAAAATTCATACTCTTCCTATGATATGGCAGCACATCCAGTATCACCTTATGGAAGAGATATTGCCATTAAACCATTCAAATCTTAGAGAAATCTTTCCATGCCAAGCTCCAAAATTCAAAGGAACAATTAGCTCATTGCTATTCCAAGTTTGCTTGCCTTTCTTTAGTTTCAAAAGAAATTTTTGCAGCACCTCCCCACGTCTCACATATAGTGACATTTGAAGAGAAGGGAGGGATATTTATAGCCAAATTTTAGAGTTCCAAGGACTAATCCACCCCTCCAACCTCTAATTATTACAACCCTTTAAACTTTACTCTCATTGGTTAATTTCCAAATTAATTAAGCTTCTAATATTTATATTATTTTATTGTAATATATCATATGCATCAATTCTTCTTCCTCATATGGCTTACATGCAGCACAAGTTTGGGCTAAGTGGGACCCAAGGAGACACCTCATTGTGACACCTTGCAACACTTGAAATTTCTTTTCTTTTACTTATTTAAAATCCATATAAAATTCATTTAATCATAGGATAATTTCCTTGGCTTCATGGGAACTTATATGACGCCATTATGGGCTTTCTGTAAGTCCAACAATTTATTTGGCACACATCCCAAGGCATTTATCTTACCAGATGTCTTCATATGCCTTACTTTTGTGATAAATTATATATACTCTATTAAGGGTCTTGCCATTTTTAGAAATTTATTCTACTATAAAATGATTTTTCTACAATATCTCATAATTTTCTAAGACCTATAAGTCCTAATAAAAATTCTATACATTTTCTTTAAATCCTTTATTGGTGTCCAATTTTATCTTAAATTCTATAATAAATTTTACAAGACTTCTTTTTTACTCCTATTAGTTTCACAAATTCTTGTATTACTTATAAGAATTTACTATAAAATTTTATCTTCTTATGATGTCCTAAAGATCCTATAATAATTTTCAAACTTTACAAATTAATATAAATTATTTGGCACTCCAAATCAAATTTTTGAAAAAAATGTCTGACCCAATTACCATTCTCTATTTATTGGTAAAATTTGAAGCTGTAATATTTCTAGGCAATTTTAGGCATTTTTTGGCTTAACTTTCTCATAATTAAAATTTTACCCCTAAATTTTATAAATTACACTTTAGTCCCTTACAATACTTTTTATAATTTGCCTTTATGGTCCATAACTTATCTTTATATTTATTTTAGCCTTGAGAATTTATGAATTTACACTTAATTACTTGAACTTTCCATTATTTGCAATTTAGTCATTGGACTTTCACTTTTTATAGTTAGTCCCTGAACTTTCATTAATTACAATTTAGCCTCTTTTACTTTATAACTTTATAACTTCTCTCTTTCTCTAAGTTAAAACTTATCTAAACATTACATTTTCTTCTTATTATCATCTCAATCTATTCTTAATCTCTTTCTTTTATAAATCTTATGTAGATAGGAAAAATTTGGGATATGACATTTCTACCCCTTAAAATAAATTTCGTCCTCGAAATTTAATTCAACCTTAGTCAAACAATCTCGGATATATTTCTTCTTCATAACATTAGTCAAACTTTATTTAGACTACCGCTATTTTTCCTAGGCAGATACAAGTTACTTCCAAAACTAAAATCTTTCATTTATACATTACATAAGTCATCACATAACATATTTTACAATCAAATATGCTACTTATTTACTAAATTCTCTTCATGCATCTTCATCTTCCTCCATCTTTGAAAACCTGCTGGTATGGGGATGTCATGGAGGGTGAAATTTTTGGGAAAATCTCAGTGGCAAACAGATACCATATAATGTATGCAACTACATGCTTGATGTTAATATGTGTACTTAATGATCATACTTGCATAATAATAACTTTATATGGTTCCATGTTTAGATAATTATAACATATGGTCATAGTATAAGAAGAAATAGAGCATCACTTAATTATATATGCTTCACATAATCAAAGTAAACAACCATCACATAGAACATCAAAGTAACAAAAGTATATAAGTAGCTAAGTTCTCTACCTCTATTCCTTGCTCTTTCTTTAACCTTTCTTTTGTCACTTCTTCTTGATATGTGGCTGCCTTCTTTTGAGAATACAATCAAAGCCTAAATATAATATAATCATTCATCTATCATACTCCAATTCAACTAATACTCAGGATATTGAACTTGATTACTAATTAGGATAACATTTCCCAATTCATATTAATTAGCTTGACCTTTAAATTAATTGATGTCTTAACTTTACCCTACACAATTTGGCCTTTTAAATCCATTTACGAGTTTAGAATTATGCAATTCTAACTCCTTCTGCAATTATGGATAGATAAAAAAAGAAGTGTACTTCTTTCAAAAATTTTCATTTTGATTCCAATACTTCAAATACTTGTTTCTTGTAACATCCTTACTTCCATACGTCTCAAGGACCATTCAGTAGCATTTAAAACCACTTACAAGACCTTGGAAGTTCATTAGCTAAATCTGAAATTTTACTCTTTCTCGGGTTACTGTTCATATGGTATTTCAGATTACACAATGAACTTCAAAAAATCATAACTAATTCTAGAAAATTCGAAATAAAGTGGTTCAAAAAGATACATGAAGATAACATCTTGAAATTTAAGTAAAAAATAATTTCCAGACCAAATGATTAGCCAATTAATATAGTTTATTTGCCAAATTTTATTGTTCATTTGGTCAAAAATCCTAGAAACAGATTCTGGTCCCTTACTTTGGAAAATCAGTTCTCTTTGTACAAACATCCAAATAAAGCATTCTTGGTTTTAAAACGAAGCTTGGCATGTCATCTAAATGTATGTACAATTTCATACATTTATCCATCATTTACTATTTTTCATTACATCATGACCATCACTCCTTACATTGGTCATATAGCAACATTACACATTCAAATAACATATATACTATCCAATCCCTAGCTTTTCTTCATGCTTCATCATCCTCTTTCATCATTCATAAACCTATGGGATTAGGATTACATGGAAAGGGATGAGATTTTGAGGGAAATCTCAGTAGCAAACGGTACTAAATAATGCATGCATTAATGTAAATACTTGTACTTGCTTGTGAAAGTGTTACTATTGTGTCACGTGCATACTTTCATGTTACATATGAAATACAATTGGCCAAAGTAAAAATATAAATAGAGCTTCATACATAAGCACATAGGGAACACAATTCAATCAAGCCATATCATAATCAAGCATAACATTCAATGCATACAAGTTTAGGATAAGTTTACTACCTTGAACACTTGACTTTCTTTCACCTTAACTTGCTTCTTTCTTTTCGCTTTCCTTGACCATGTGGCTGACTCTCTTGGAGCATACCAATCAATTCCTAACATCACATAATCATTCATCAATTACAATCTAACTTCCTTGGGCATTAAACTCACTTTAACTAACATAACTTCTTTTTAAACATTAATCTCATTAACTTTCCTTAATCTTAACCAATGGACTTGGTCTTTGAATCAATTGATGCCTTGACTTTTCATGTTTTGAATCCATTTATGAGCTTAGAATCATGAAATTCCAGCTCCTTCATCACATGCTATACAGTATCGAAACTGCACTTAATTCTTTCAAAAATTCTCATTTTGATTCAATCCTTCCCATACTTGTTTCTCTACTTTATCCCACACAACTCTTCATTTTAAAACCATTGGAAGCATCAAAATCATGAAATTCCAATTACTGTTCATGCGAGTGAACAGTAACAGAGAAGGATTTCAAAAACTACAATCTTGGAATTTCAATGCTTTCAAGGTTCAAAACCTTTCCAATCCTACGCAAAATCATCATCTAAATTCAATGGAAGCATTAAATCATTGAAATTCAATTTTCTTCCCTCATGAACAGTGCAGACCAAATAGGTTCCATTAAGACAAAGTCAAGAATATCAACTTGATTCAACAACCACTCTCTTAATTAGCTTGTTTAAGCTTCAATCATATGTTTCTAACTTTAATTTCTTCTTTCCCCTTTCATCTAAGGTTGTTGGGCAGCACAACCCCTTAGAGAAAACTCAACTTTTCTCCTATGAAAACCCTAAGTTCAAGCTCCCAAATCAAAGGAAAATAAGCTAGGATAGATTGCTTACCTTTAATCTCTAGCTTGCTTGAACTTTGGAACCTTGAATCTTCTTTGTCTTGGCTTGAGTTTTTATTTTTTAAGAGTTTCCCCAAGGTATCATAAGGCCAGGGTTTTGGGCAGAATGAGGGTGTATTTATAGCCAAAATCTAAGAAAAATGAATGGCCAAGATTGATTTGGTTACTATTTGATCTAAAGGCCCACATTTAATATTGGATTTAACTTTTTCATAAAAGAATAATTATGACATCATGTGGGAAAGCTCAAGGGACACCTCAAGGGGTTAGGTGGCGTCCTCATAGTGTAAGGAAGCTTTTGGAAAAATTCCAGTCCAATCCAGTACCGATCAGAGCAGTTTCACAACAATCGGACTGTTTTCTATTCTGAATTTTTCTATAATATACCAGGATATGTATTCTGTCCTAGAAATCAATGTCTAGGCTTCTCATACCCTTGACATGGTTATACTGAGTATTTATCTGCCATCCATTCCTTAGAAAATGACCAAAATACCCTTGGTGTCCTTTCTTACACTATATTGACCCTAAGGGCATAATCATCATTTTATCTCTCTTTATACTGCCTCAGGGTGTATCTGGGCTCAACTAATCATATTTATACCATGTGCCACGTTTTTAGCCTATCCTAGTGACCAAAATGCTTTTCATCCATCTCTGGTACAATCTGGGCATCCAGGGGCATTTTTGTAATTTCGCACTTTTCTGGACACTGGCCCCTTCTACTGATGGACTGGTACCCTGGGTTTTGGGCCCTTCTTGGTGTCATCATGGGCCTATATATGAGGTCATCTGATCTCATTCCATCCAAGCTTATATACCGATAAGTTCCATTATCGGATCACAGGTGTTGTCAAACTCCCGTCAAAATTCACTATTATGGGAATAACTTCTCATACAGGACTTCTTCTGGGGTTCTGTCAGATTCATAGTATCTGACACTGTAGGGCACACTTTCCTATAATTTCCCCACATATATCTGATGTCCATAGAATCTGATAAAAATTCAGATAACTTTTAGACTATCAGATAATTTTCTGCTGTCTGGAGCCCTAATAAAATTTCTGTATCATGCCAGATTACCCAGCATGACTTCCTCTATTTACTGATAGAATGTGGGACTGAAATACTTACAGACAGTTCTAAGCCTTTTCTGGCTGAACTTTTCTATAATTACATTTATGTCTCTGACTTTTTGCTTAATTACATTTAGGTCCCTAAACTTTTAGAAATTACCACTTTTGGCTCAACATTTATTTCTACTTTAACTTTTGGCCTTTAACCTTTTCCAATTTTCATTTAGGTCCTTCTCTTTCTTTAAGACTTATCTAACCTTTATTATTTCTTCTGATCTTCGTCATAATCCTTTCTAAACCTCTTTTCACTATCAGTACTATACGGATAGGGAAAAATTAGGATATGACATTTCTACCCTCTTAAAATAAATTTCGTCCTCGAAATTTACTCAACACCTTAATCAAGAATTGGGGTATTTATCTCTTACCTTCTATCTTAACATCTTAGCGGAGTACCTCTCATGTCCATAGATCTTCATATCTTTACTGTGATCATTCTTCTATTTTGAATCAACTCACTCAGAGTTGAACTCCAGTTCATTCTATTACTTTCTTGCTACGCATCTATCTGCATATGGACTTCTCATTACGCTAGACTTGTGAGTAGTGCCCATTTCTTTCATGTCAAACTCCCTCAAATATTGCTATATTCTGGAGCTTCTGCTAACTATTCATCATACTTCTTAGTGAAATCACTTATTGCTCATCTAGGTATCTAGCGGAATTCTCTCAATATCCGCACACTTTAACTCTCATTCTCATATCATCATACATTCTTATCATCTTTGATAACTCATCATAATACAGAGAGAGGACTTATATCATTATTCTTTCTTTCATTACTCTATTGCTAAATAGGAGCACATAGGAGTATATAGGAGCACATACTCTAACATGCATAATGCCTGGCTAACATATTGCAGGACTGCATACCTGCCCATGAATGCAAAGCTCTAACATCGGAGCTCAAGCATTCCTTCTCTTAATATGCACAGCTCTAACACTCGAAGCTTGCACAGCTCTAACACTCGAAGCTTGCACAGCTCTAACACTCGGAGCTTGCACTGCTCTAACATTCAGAGCTTTAGCATATTCTGTAAACATCACATAGTATAACGTAACATAAGGCCTGGCATTCTATGCAAGGAGTAGAAGCTCTCAAAGATCTCATTTGCTCTTTCACATGTAGCTCATTATTCAAGCATCTTATCTTTTCTTGAACGGAAGCTTCTCTATCTGTTTACAAAGCTAGCTATACAGCCGCTTCTCAAGGCATACTTCTCATAACATATTTCATTACGTACTCTTCATAGCATTTCTCATTTTGTATCTTTTCATATCATAACATGACATATCTGGCCACATCCAGCTACATCATAGTCTATCTTTCAAATCCATTTCATTTGGACTTGACATAAGGGTTCTAGTCTCTTACTGTTCATAACCCTTTCTAGCTTTTCATAGCTCTTGCTATCATTTTACATAGTTATGTGCACATATGCCAAATTTCTATGGCATTCATACCTTTTTCATCACTTCCTAGGAGGTCACCCATCATTGGGCTACTCTTGCCTGAGCACGCTTAACTGAAATGTGCAGATAAAAATCTGAAACACTGGTGCTAACAGGCTCAAATCCTGCTACTCTACTATCTTAGACCCATCTTATGCTATCTCTCTAGGGTCTATCTGGCCTTCTAATCTCTTTTTATCCTCATATGGAGGATCTATTTGTCTTTTATTCTTATTCTTGGTAATCTCATCATAAGGATCTCTTTACTCTTATTTGACCCTTTTTGATATCTTATGAAATATTCTTATACATCCTTCGGACTCAGGATTAACAACTTTAATTTTGATCGCTGAGTTCCTGTTACGTGTAAGAAGATTATGAGTTCAGTCCCTAATAGTAATAAGGCTATCTGAAACTAACATGATGGGTACTCTCTCTGTTATGAGTTAACCAACTTGTGAAGCTTCTATACCTTAACTTTTCCTTAGTATTCGTCCTTCCAAAGAAATACTGTACTTATGGCTCATTACTTTCTTACTCTAGGCTTAGTTTATTGTAACCCTCTGGACCTACTGCGAACAACCGTAAGCCTCTTCAGGATCTAACTGCGACCCTGTGAGCCATACTAGAATCTAACTGCAATCCTCCAGAATCTACTGCAATTCTGTTGTACTGTATTCTCATCTTTGGAAGACCTAAACCAATGGACAAAGTTACATGGTTGGTCACTTCCACATAGTTGTTAACTCCACAGATAATTCCCTAGAAATGATCATAGAAGCCAATATTATCTGTTAAGACTTTGCTCATTTCTTCTATCACTCGGAACTTCTTCGATCATTCTCATACATTATAACTTACTAAATCCATTACTGCAGAGAGCTATATAGGCTCTACCATGCATATGTCTATCATCATCTATTCATCTCATCTGAAGAATATTACTATACATGAGCTATGCTGTCCATCTTTGGGTTTCATTTCAAAAGTAATCTTACTCTATCGTAAGAGCAATCTAGCTCTATTACATGTCGTAGGGCATGGGAGCAACATAACTTTCTCATCATATCTACTCTACCCTGCATGTAATGTAAAGGGGAGTATTCATTTATCATAGCATACTCAACTTGTATAATATGCAAGGAGATACAATCCTTTAACATTCTCTAACATGCGTATCATTATATGACAACTGCAAGGAGATGCAACTTCTCATCATATCTTATGGTAACATAAGCCATATCACTATCACATACATCTGCTCAACCATCCCTTATACTCATATTGCAATTAAACAATTAACTAGGTAGACTTTAAAACATTCTGTCCCTTTATCACCTTAACTGCCAGGTCCTGATCATCTATTCAGGAACCTGAGTCATTTACTTATTTCACTTAGGCTGCCACGTCACCCTCTTACTAGGGTATAGACTCAACCCTTTTTTACTCTTTCTCACATGAGGAATAGGGGAGTCACTTTATCTTTGAATCTGTGGCTACCTTACTAGGCCATATTTATTCTATCATATCATCTCTTATCGCTTGTAAGATTTCTATGTCTCTAGCCTAAAGGATTTATGTGTCCTTGGCCTCACTGTAATCTATAACCGAGTCAGCTGTCTTCTTTCAGCTAACTGAGAAAAGGTTTAGCTCATATCTTTATGCCATTTGAACTTTTAAGTTTTTCCTTATCCTCCTGGATTACTAACAGACGAGAGAGTATCTTCTATTAATCCTCAAGGTTCATATGAATGAACTCAGTTAAGTATCCATCAAAAGAGTTCTCTTTCTTTAGCTCAAACCCTTAGCTTCACGCTCATCTCTCTCTAATTAAGAGGAATGTTTCTTTTAAACTCTTTGAGAAAAACTTCTCAAGTGAGCTAATCACTCTCCATCACATATGGAGTAGCTTTTGTGTCTTTCTATATCATCCTTAACTCTTTCTGTCTGTCAGTCTTAGTCTACTCTAGACTAGACTGTGATTCTTTTCTGGTTTGCCTCTAGATCCTGACTAATTTAAGTCACTTAGATCTTATTCATCATCTAACATTGGGTAGAGCGTTAGGTTACTATCTCTTCGTGATGGAATCCCTCTGTATTGGGAACATTAACTTTCTATCTGTTAACTATCCCATCTTTATCCTTAAGCCATGTATTAGATCATTCTTAGGTAAATCTCATTCTAACTTCTCATTATTCTTTTCCATAAAGACTAGCTGCACAAAGTCTTTCGTACTGTAGATTAACTCCTGATGATCATATGGAGGATCTATTGTTGAACCTTTTCTTAAATTGATCTTCTGTATCTTAGTGCTTCGTACTACTTAACTTGCCTATACTCTATACTGAACCTCTAACTGATAGACTTTAGTGAGGTTGGCATCTTTCGTCTCATGACTCTTGACTTACTATCATATGGTGTGGGTCCCATAAAGAACACGTCACATGGCACCTTGCATGCTCTTGGATTTTTCTTTCCTTTTTCTATTATAAAAATTCATAAAATATCCTAGAAAATTCCTTTAGCTACATCATACATTCTTTGATATCTTGGCCTCTTACTTGATGCCACTTTGGGCTATTTTAGGCTCAAACCATTAGTTTGTCACTTATCTCAAGGCATTTCATTTACCGGGTACCTTAAACTACCCTAATTTTTTAGATAATTTCTATACACTTCTTTTAAGGGTTCTGATATTTTTAAAAATTTATTCTAATATAAATTTTTTTTTACAAATTCCCATAATTTGTTGATACTTAGAAGTCCTGATAAAAATTTTATATGTTTTCTTAAAATCCTTTATCGGTGTCTTATTTTACCTTAACTTTCATAATTAATTCTACATGACTCTTTTTTTACTTCTGTCATATTCATAAATCCTTATAATAATTATAAAGATTCATTGTAAAATTTTATCTGATTATGAGGTCTAGAAGATACTGTACTAATTTCTAGACTTCAAAAATTAATACCAATTTATCTGATATTGTAAGAGATATGCCTGGCCCAAATTTTGTCATTTATTTATTGACAAAATTTGGGACTGAAATATTTTTGGGCAATTTTGGGTCTTTTTTAGCTCAACCTTCCATAATTACACTTTTCCCCCTGAATTTGGCAAAATCTCACTTTAGTCCTTAAAATTGCTAAATTATATTTTAGTCCCTTTCTACCAAATTTGAAATTCCAATTTGGTACCTAAAATCTTAAAATTCCATTAAGGTCCTTGAACTTTTTACTATTTGTAATTTAGTCTATGGACTTTCACTATTTAGTGTATAAACTTTCACTATTTTCAGTTTAGTCACTTTCTACCTTTCATTTTCCTTCCTTTCCAAACATAAACTTTATTTAATCATTATCTTCTCTTTTTGTTTATCATCACAATCTCTTCCAAACCTCTTTCCTTTATCTATCTTATACTGATTGAGAAAAATTAGGATGTGATAGCCACCGACCAATTTTTCCCTTCCTCAATATGAAGGACATTCTATTGTTGGACCTCAAGTCTCTACTGCAACATCAGTTTTGCGTGCATCTATTTAGAGGTATCTCCATACAAAGTTTATAGAGCTATAGAGCATACTTAATGCCTCCAGGAAATAAGAAGACATCAATCATGAGAGGCATAGCTATGGGATCCAGAGACTTATAGAGAGTCATATCTAGGATTTATAAGCATTTAATGAGAAAGTGAGAGAGAGAGGCAAGAGGATATTCATTAAGAGGTATCTAATGTGAAGAATATTGTTCTCACTTATATGAACAACTTTAGACCTACTATCTCAGAGGAAGAGCTCAAGGATCAGCCTCCTACTTAGCATGACCAGTTATACCTCCACCATCTTTAGAGCATTAGCCTATAGTTCCTATCCCTTCACCATCTCTAGTATCTATAACCCCTACTTATTCTCTCACTGTACCCCTACCTTCTATCACCATTGAACCTAGTCTTCCATTACCCCTACTCCCATATTATTTCTTCCACTCTAGCCCTAACCCTTTCGGATGATGTCAAAAAGGGGGAGGGGGAGTTAAGAGAAAAAGGATGATTCATCTTTTGAGTCACTTGATTGATTGACTGCTGTTGTTTTTTATTATTTTGTTTCTTGTATAACTATTTTTTAATTGTATAATTGATGACTGATGTTATTTTAATATGTTCAAGTTCATTATGTTGTTTCTTGTATAGCTATTTTTTAATTGTATAATTATGTTATATTTTATCTCATGTTCAATATATTGATTCACTTGGTTTTATCATCATCAAAAAGGAGGAGAATGTTATAATTTATACCTAATGATATTTTGATGATGTCAAAAGTAACTCAAATTGTTTCTTGTAAAAGATCAGTTAATCAATCAAGTTATTTTTGTGTTTTTAATTGATGACAAGAGTGATAGAAGAATTTGGATCAAGTTAATCTATCAGTCAATCGTTTAATGATACTTAATCGATTAGTTAATAGTTTAATTAGTATAATTTAATCAATTGAACATTCAATTAATGTCAAGACATTACTCTGTTGTTAAAAAGAAAGTCAATTAATTGATTGATAAGTGTTCGTTAATTGATTAACTGTTCGATTAATGTCATGGAGTTGCTCTTTGGAATTGAAAATGTAAGTCGATTAATTGATTAATTATAATTAATCGATTGTATATTCAATTAATTATAATTTATAACTATTTGTCTTTAAACAAAACAAACTCTATTAATTGATTAGTTAATCAATTAATATAAATTAATGCATTAACTACTTGATTAATTAGTTCAGAATTAGTTTGTGAAAATCAAATATGAATCTATTAATCGATTGGTTAATCGATTAATATGTATATTAATGGATTGACTGTTTGATTAAATATGTTTGAAATCCTTTATGTGTCAATTCCTCCAAAGACATTAATCGACTCTAAAGGCATTAATCGACTAAGGATTCAATTAATTTACATTAATGGATTAATTATTCGATTAATATGTTTTAAAAACCTGTGTGTTTCAATTCTCCCAAAGACATTAATCGACTAAGAATTGGATTAATTTATATTAATAGATTAGTTGTTTGATTAATTCATATATTTCAATGATACTTCTTTGTTTATGTTGAAACTAATTACATCTTTCTCTGAGCTATAAGTGTTTGATTCAAAAATATGCTTATGTTTCTCATCATTATTCATTATAAAACTTTTGAGAAAATTATCTTATCAATTTACATTGAATATGGTTCAATAATCTGATCAATGTTATGTTCTATTTTATGTTTTCTATATTAATTGAAGCATTGATAGAATTAATGATGATACAATAAATTTTTTAGAAAGTCATATAAACCTTATTAGAACTTTCTTTATAATATAAGTTTATTATTAGTAGTTCATACACTTGATCAATGCTTAAACTTCAGACAATTTTTTGAGATTGAGTGTGTTCATAAAAGGCTAAAATTTGAAATTACAAAGGATGCATCAAAAGAAACTTCCTACATCTTACAAAGCATTAAATGCTCACGTACCCACCAATAACGCCTTCACTCTAATGGTTACAAGCTTGAGTCTAATAGCTAGCAAACAAAGTAAACGCTATTTAAAGAAGACTCGGCATTAATGAAGAAAAAAATAACAGAACATCAACGACTGAATTCATTACACTTTTGATTCTTTATTTATTATTCTA
Source organism: Leucaena leucocephala (assembly GCA_037074615.1). NCBI lineage: Eukaryota > Viridiplantae > Streptophyta > Magnoliopsida > Fabales > Fabaceae > Leucaena > Leucaena leucocephala. Next base: position 8,820,855 of record CM073526.1, on the reverse strand, counting down.
TAACTAGATATTCTTTTGCTTGAGTGTTCATCATCTATATATACTCTGTGAGAGAGATTTAGAAAAACTTTCATTCATTCTATAGACTTAAGAGATTGGAGCTCTTAAGTTGTATCCTTATAGGAAGTAAAGGGGAGTGATTTAGATGATCACTTATTGTATTGAGGCAACAAGAGCCCGTTCAAATCTTGGGATATAGTTAAAAATCTCAAAAGGCCTATGGGACTGGATGTAGGACAAGAGGATTGGTCTAAACTAGGATAAACTGACTTGTGTTGATTCTTCTATTATTCGGTGATATCTTTCTAATCTCTATTCTCTTTAATCAATTATATTATAGTTGACTTTAAGATTTTAAATTTCTATTAAAAATTTCAAAACACCCAATTCACCCCCTCTTGAGTGTTACTGCTAAAACTAACAATACAATTGACCAAAGTAATCAAAGAGACAGAGCATCATTCAAATACACATATGCAATACAATTCAATAAAGCCAAGCCATAACAATGCACAACATCTATACATACAAGTTTAGGATAGTTTATTACCTTGATGCTTTACTTTCTTTTACTTTATTTCTTGCCACTTTTCCTTGCTATGTGGCTGCATTCTTGAGCATACAAATCAAAGCCTAAACATCACATAATCATTCATTTATCATGATCTAATTGCAACTAACATTTCAAGGACATTGAACTTACTTAACCAATTAACACCTAACTTTCTCTATTTGTGGTTAATTACTTTGTCATTTGAATTAATTTGTGTATTGACTTTACGTACACAATTTTGCCTTCTGAATTCATTTATGAGCTTAGAATCATGAAATTCCATCTCCCTCATATAGTTATATATAGAACTGAACTGCATGCTCAATAATTCCCAAAAAAAAAATTATTTTGATTCCAATGCTTCCAATATTTATTTCTCTACTTAATCCCACAAAACTTTTCATTTTAAATCTATTGAAAATATCAAAACTATAAAATTCTCATAATTGCTCACATGTATGAACAATAACTGTAGTCTTTGAAATTACATATTCTCATAATTGTGCTTAAATATAATAATAAAAATTGGGATGTTACAATTTTGTCCTCGTTTTAGGAATTTTGTCCCCAAAATTTAGCATACTATAAGCTTCTTTATTTCATTTTCTAATGGTTTCTCTACTTTTACAGCATTTCTTGCCTCCTAAGGATGCAACAATTATTATACTATAGACAATTTATAAACTAACAGGGAAGGATATGTGAATAATGTATATTGCCACTATATGCAATGTAACATAAATCAGGAAACTTAGATCTGATACCAAATTGTAAAATCTTCTTAAAATATAACTATTAATTTCTTGGACCCATTTTGTACACAATATAAATAAAAAATAATATTATAAATGAATTTGGTTTATTTTAAAATAGTTAACCATGGTAAAAAAGAGTTTTACTAAAATTTAAAAAAAAACTCTACCATGGTTATAAAATAACTTTTCTTAAAATTCAAATAATTATGATAGAAAAAGAATGAATTGAGTCAAATTACTTAGGACATATAAATTGTTAAATCTTGTATAGATTGTATATTATAACTAGATAGATACTAGAGTAGACTTAATTTTATAATATAAATATTACACTTTTCTATAAACTTTTATATTAATTAATAAAAATGTAATAATAGAATCTTTTATGAAATAATCTTAAAGATATTAAAAATTAGATTAAAGAGTATATATAATGCTATACAATTGATATAGCTTTAATCAAGCCTTTGAAGTTTTCCCTAGGGTGCTAAGATGAGAATATAACCTAAAAAATATTAATAAAAGTAGCGTGAGACAAACATCTTAGTAACCTGCAATTCTACTCATCATGCATACTAACATGTGCTCATGAGGTGTCAAGTGGGATATCACAAAGGACAATATATAGAAAATAACATATTATCATAATAAAATTAAATAGATAATCCAGCCAAGTTCTTCCCATCAATCCAACCAAACAGCCTTATTCCCGCAGACTGAACCCATGGGCTAGTGATAAATGACAACTCAAAAAGCTAATCGATCAAATGGTATGGATATGCCAAAATCTATAGAGCACCTGAACGGACCATGGGTTTATTCCCCCTCAGTAAATAGGTGGGGTATCGCAGCCCCTCGATAAACAAGTAGGGCACATCCCTCGCTAAACTGGTGGGATAAAAGCCAATCATCGAGCTCCAATGGAGGCTATACCACGTGGTAGAAATATAACTCTATCATCACCCATCCCCAATGCATAATTATCAAAAGAATCATATCAATCAAAATATCAATAGCTTAATAAATATCATAAAAGGTTTTTTTTCAAGATAATAACTTTCTTCAGATTCTAATATCAAGATATAAAAAGTTTCTAATCTCAATTCAAACTAGATTAAACTTTAAATCCCACATGATATTTTTAATAAAAATCATCAAATAAGTTTTCTCAATATAATCAATAAAAACTTTAAATCACTCACAAACATTCCATTAGCACATATAACAAATAGAAAGGCATTATCTCTAGTCAAAGAAAGGAATAATCTAGTGGCCCATGTACAACAATATTAATCACAAACAATCTGGTGCTTTAACAAAAGTTACTCAAAATCTCAATGACAGTCTGATGGGAATGAAGAGAGAAATTATATGGCAATGAGAGTTAAGGACTATGCTTATAGGGCTTATATATAATTCATAAGGTTTAAAATTATAATCTTATCTAATATGTCATATCCCCAATTTTCTGACTTGATATAGCTGTACAGTTTATCTGAAATAGTTATGAGATTCTTGGAATAAATTGTATCAGATTGAGAAAGGAAAGGGAAGGATTAATAACTAAAGAAAGAATAGGGACCAAAAGGCAAATTGAAAAGTTTGAAGGCAAAAAGTGAAAGTAGAAGAAAAAGGAGGGACCTAAATGCAATTAATGAAAAGTTCAGGGACTAAAGTGAAATTATTTAAAAGTTAAGGGACCTAAATGTAAATATGGAAAAGTTGAGCCAAAACAGGCCAAAAATGCCCAGAATTAGATCAGACCCAAATTTTACTAGTAGATAGACAAAAATATTCTGGTCAGTTTAATGCAACACAGAATTTTGATTTGAGATCCCGATTAATTGATATAAATTTCTGAAATTAGAAGGAATTGTTACAGTATTTTTAAGATCTCAAAATCAGATGAGACTTTATAAAAATTCATATATTTAATATATCAATTTATAAAATTGACAGAATCACAAAAGCAATCCTATAGAAGCCATACCGGATTTTTTAGTGAAATAAAATACCCGATAAATAGGATCGGGAGAGTTGTAAAGTGAATTGGGTTATAAAGGCAATATAGGAAATAAGCCCATAATAAGGCCCAAATGGCACCATCATAAGCCCATTAAGGTGACTGGACAGTTATATGGGCTAGAGATCAGAGCAGTCTAGGAAAAATACGAAATTACGAAAATACCCCTGGATGCCCATACTGTACCAGTAGTGGATGGAGGTCATGTTGGTCATTCTAGACAGGCTAAAAACGTGTCATATAGTATAAATAGTATTATTTAGAGCCCATATACACCCTGAGGCAGTATAAAGAGGTGTGAAATGACGATTTTGCCCTTAGGGTTAGTACAGTGCAAGAAAGGACACCAAGGGTATTTTGGTTATTTTTCAAGGGATAGATGGCAGATAAATATTTAGTATATCATTTTAAATGGTATGAAAAACCTAGATATTGATTTCTAGGATATAATACATATCCTGGTATATTATAAAAAATTAGGAACAGAACACAGTCCGGTTGTGGTGAAACTGCTCTGATCGGTACTGGATTAGACTGGAATTTTCCAGAAGCTTCCTTACACCATGAGCACGCCACAAACCCCTCTTAGGTGTCCCATGAGCTGTCCCACATGATGTCATAATTATTCTTTTTAGAAAAAGTTAAATCCAAGATTAAATGTGAGCCCTTGGATCAAATAGTAACCAGATTAATCTTGGCCATCCATTTCAACCCAAATTTCTCTATAAATACCCTCCTATTCAGATAACTTCGGCATGCATGGTGAACCATAGGGAAACTCTTTTCCATTCAACTAAGAAAGAAGCAACCAAAGTGAAGTAACAAGCAAGGTAATCATCTCCCTTGATCTTGAGCTTTGTTCTAGCAAGTTAGCTCATGGTTTTAAGGGTTTTCATGCTATATTTTCCTTATGGTTTATGCTTTAAGTGCTGATCATATGTGGTTAAAATATGATTTTTATGTTATGGATAGTTTAGATAAGCTTAAACAAGCTAGAATCAAGTGGTATAGGCTTGGGAATTCAAGTATGTTTGGATTTAGGGTTTTGTATTCTTGCTGGTACTGTATGTGGTACTATTAATATGATGGAATTTCATGATTTTGATGCTTCCAATGAGTTTAAAATGGAAAATTGTGTGAGGATAAAGTAGGAGAACAAGTATTGAAAGCATTTGAATCAAAATGTGAATTTTTGGAAAAAGGGACATCCATTTCGGTTTGGTACTGTAGCAATTGGTATGTTTTGATTTTGGAGATTCTGATTTTATATTTTGATTCTACATGAAAAATTATGTGGAAATGAACCATGAGAATTTATTTTGGAAAGGTGGAAGTAGGAAACATAAAGTAGAGAAAGAAAGGGAGCTAGTGAAAACCTAGTTTTAATTTTGTGTTCAAGTTGAGTTGTAACTTGATATTATTTTGTCATGGCTAGGTTTTGACATTTGTGAAGGAAGGAAATCATCCCAAGAAAGTCTTGACTAAGATAGCTAAGAGCTAGCAAGGATACCTAACTATAACTCATGTTTGTTTAATTGTTTTGCTTGCTTGTTGATTATGATGTTTGGTTGAGCTTCAGCTTATGTCATCATGTTATGATGAAGTATGAATGATTGCAACTCCTTGCAAGTTATGTCATGACAGTATGCATGTTAGAGTTTGCTTATGTACCATTATGAAGTAGCTCCCATCACATGATAACATGTTAAGCATACAATTATTCATGCATGATATTATAGTTTGTGTAACTTGCTATTGGGATTTCCATGAAATCGCATTCCTTCCACATGCATAACTATGTTTTAGGTGCTGGATCCTCTCAAGGGAAGAGATTAATTGTTGATGATTAATTGTGTATAACAAGTTATATGACTTACATGACACTATGGAATGATATGCTAGTATGCATGGTGTATGTTTCTGTAACCCTATTTTGAGGCCGTGGTGATGTGACAATGTTTATGATATTTAAATCAATGAGTTTTAGACTGAAACTTGGTATGATTAAATTTAAGATACAGATGTTTAAATGAACATGAAGAACGCCTTAATTGGACAAATAATCGAATTGTTATGATTTTCCAAAGTTGAAACTAAAATCTGGAATTGAGATAAAGTGAGCGATTAGAGGAAGCGACATTCACGAGCTAGTTTCATATACTAAATGAACGAATTTTTCTATGAAACTTGGTGAGCTTAAAGAGGACGTTTAGATATTCAAATCCATAGGTAACAAAGTTCATTTGGATAAGTAACCAAAGAGAAATGAATTTTTGAAGTTAAGCAAAGAAACTAGAACTTCCAGATTTTTACCAAATGAACAGTGATTTATAACCAATAAACTAATTTCATATGGACAAGAAAACCTCAATTTCATATTTTCCCCTCAAATATATATGAAAGAGATTTCATTATAAATGGAACCACATTATTTTGATTTTTATACAATTAATTATGAATTTTCAAAGGAGGGTACATGTTCTGGAATTATCAAATGAACAGTAAAAGTGAATAGTCCCGAGAGCAAATCTTTTGAAAATGGATGTTTTCAAAGCAAATGATCATGTAATTGGTTCCAATCACTTCTAATGGAGTATAATTGAGGTTAAAAGTAAGGATTTGACATAATATGATCTTATTATTTTTTAGTATTATTATTATCTTTCTCAAAATCTTATCTGATATGGTAATTTAAAATTTAAACTATATTATCATTATAGTATAAAGAGGTACATTTTTCTATGTATATTTAATTAAAGATAATAGATATATTACTATCTTTATCAAAATCCTAGCATATATTATAATTTAAAATTTAAACCATACTTTTAAAATTCAAATGTATATCTAAATCTGAATCCAAATCTTAATAAATTACTAACTAATAGCAACAATCAAATCATAAAATCATAAATAAGATAATAGTAGGATAATCTAGATATCCTATTTTATTGAAAATAGTAAAAATATTGAACCATAATAATTTAATTAGATAATATTTCTAAATTATTGATAAATAATATTTTTAATTGTGCTTAAATATAATAATAAAAATCAGGATGTTACAGGAGTAGGTCCCTCTGCTGACAGAGATAGAAGCTGACTACTCCAAGATCAAGGAAGTTAAGGTGCTATAGTTAACTCAAGGTATCGCTAGGGGAACAAAACAGAATTATTCCGTGAACCTAGATTTCTTAGGAGTAGAGATGAGACACTATAGTAATGATGAGAACAAAGGCACCAACCTCACTAAAGTTTATCAGCAAGAGGATTAGCACGGGGTACATGCAATTCAAAAGGTATGCGTACTGGGATATAAATAACACTTTGAAGAAGGTGCTCATAAGTAGATCTTTTAGGTGACAACTAGGAGTGGATCTAATCATAAAAAACTTCACTAGGCTAGTATTTTTCAAACAGAAGGTTCAGAAGTGTGAGATTGAATCTTGCCTAAAGATGTGATGGTTGGTAGATGAAGAACTACTGTTCCCAAAATGAAGGAACCCCATCACAAAGGAACCAGTGACCCAGTAGAGCCAATGTAGAGCAATCTAAAGAGAAGAAGCAATAGTAGAATATAATGGATGAGATCCATGTGACTCTGGTTTCCTAGGAACAAGAAAGAGATAATGCTATCACGATAGCCATAACAACAAATTGTTGTTGATTTATGACGATTAGAGAAAGAAGTCATTAAGGAGCCATAGTCCAAATAGAAACAAACTATGACTAGCATATCATCAGAATCTACTAAGAAATAAGATAGTATCCAACTATAGAATATATAATTCTGTAAGCATAATCTGCTTTAGTTCAAAGGCATTTTAGATGTCCAAAAGGTAAAGAATTAGATAGATTGCTTGGAAAAGATTTCCAAATCGTTCAAATATCCTAAAGAATGAAAGGCACAACTAGCCAATAACCCGCCAAAGGAAGATGTTAAGAGATAATTAAGAGTACATAAATTATCCTACAGGCAAAGAATAATTTGCTCACTTGGGAAGCTTTTCTTAAGCAGTTTTATGAGAAGTATTCTCCTCAGTCGATAGAGAGGAGTGTGAGGCTGTCTTAAAATGTTAAAGTAGGGTAAGAGGAACCCTTTGATGAATACTGAAACATCCTACTTTTCTTACATCATAGGGACCAAACAGTAGCATCTGGAACTACTTTTAAAGTCATTGAAGTCAAATTACACAATCTGGAATTTTACTCTCGCGAGTACTGTTTACTGTGAAAATTTCAGAGGAGTAACCTGACTTCAAAAAATCATAACTAATTATAGAAAAATAGAAATGAAGTGATTCAAATTGATAAGCAAAGCTAACTTAATTTTATTTTAGGGAAAAATAACCCTTTGACCACTCCTTGACTAGGTCAACGTCAGTAAATGTCAGAAGTTTACTGTTCATCTAGCGTTTTTCCGTGATTCTAGCATTTATGGTCCCAACTTTGAAAAATCATATCTTTATGTGTAGACATCCAAATAAAATGTTCTATATGTCAATTCAAAGCTTGGCATGTATACTATTTAATGGAAAAATATCATACATTTATTCAATAATTTACTATTTATAATTATAGCTCAAATGTCACTGCCTCACCATGAGTTACTGTTTACAGTGACAATTTCCAGCAACTAATTATACATGCATCAATCACATATCAATCATGATAAATACTTATTAACTTGTCTTCATATATCTTTATCTCCTCCATATTGAGAAGACCTGCTATAATTGGATTGATATGGAAGGGGTGAGATTTCTGGGGAAATCTCAGTAGCAAACAGAAACCATACAATGTATACAACTATATGCTTGATGTTACTATGTATATACTTAATGATCATGCTTGCATAATGATAAAATACATGCTTCCATGTTCCTTAATTATAACATATGGCCATAACATAAAAAGAAACATAGCATTACTTAATCGTACATGCTTCACATCATCAAAGTAAGTAAACATCACATAAAACATCCAAGCAATATAAGCATGCAAGTAGGTAAGTTTACTACTTGACATGGAGCTTTTCCTCTAGTCCTTCACTTTGCTCTAAGTTTCCTTCTTTTCATAAGTCAGAACCTTATTCCTAAGCTTGTCAAATCTTTAAACTCCTTGGACTGCTCCTAACTCCACTAGAACTCCTCCTTTTCTCTCTTCTTTCTCTCTTTCTCTTTTTCTCTCTTCTTTCTCTCCTTTTCTTAGCTTGTCGTGGGTGTGGAATGAAGTGATGGGGAAGGGTCTATTTATAGGTGGAGGGAGGTGGAATGGATGGTTCAGATTGAATCACTATGAATGGGTCAGATCGCTTAACTTCTTCAAGAAGCTTTCCCTGTATCATCACGATGGCATCATCATCCTAGATGACTAATCAGAATGACATCATCTATGGGACACCTCACATGCTAGGTGGCACAATGGTGGGGCCCTTGGGATACCTCACCAGCTGACTCAGCACTTCTAGAGAATTCTAGAGTCTTTTTTCTGAAAGAACGGCTGAGATTGTGTCACGTGCCCTTTAGCTTTTTCTCCTTTTTCCTATAATCATGACATGTGTCCTTAGCTTTTCTTCTTTTCCTAGAATCATGCCATGTGGTGCCTTGTGGGTGTTGGAAATCGTGCCCTAGGGGCCAATCATTGTCTTATGAATATTATTGATTTATGAATTTATTAATTGTGTTATCATATTATTTGAATATTTACTGTGATGACCATCCTTGTATAATTCATGATCTTATCCTAAATATTCCTAGTCGGTCATCTATGTGGGAGCAAAGATGAAATAAGACCAGTATGACTTTGAAGATGTATAGAGATATAAATCAAAGTCATAGGCATATGTAAGAGTACAAGGTGTTGGAATGACCCGCTGTGAGAGCGCTGCATGGGTTACGTCATAAGCTTCTCTCAAATACAAATCATGTCACTATGCCCTTTGACCTGAGATCATCATGGATTCCTACATGACAAACGCTCAGCTTTGACCTAGTCAAAAGTCACTTTTGACCGAGTGATCATAAAGACTATGTTCGGGCTTCGTGGTTTTTCATGAGGAGGAATGTGAATGGTCAAGATGGAATTTGTCCCTCACATTCGTAGAGAGATATTACTGGGCCCCTCGATGAGTGAGTCTGAGAAATGTATAACCATACTATAATGGAAAGGTAGTTCCATTTCTATAGTTAGACTATTCAGGGATCGAGAAAGTAATAGTCAGGAATAGGAGGATGACATTATCCATGCCTCATCCATGGCCAAAATATCGCGTGACAGAAGGGACATGATATGGTTGTATAAAAGGTTACATCATTTAACGATCCTCATATGATTTGGGTAGTCGTTATGTCTTGCTAGAGACCGCTTGCGACTTGTGGGCTAGTATAGCAAATGGCCCACTGCCAACTTCATATGGGCCTACAGGGTCGCACACAAAATAGCCCAACACGAGCTATGATGTCCAGATTCATTGAATCTAAGACATGTCCAGATTCATTGAATCTAAGACATGTCTAGATTCAATGAATGATCCTGGGTGGATGTATATATTTATTTATATTTATATTCATATATATATAAATTCATATATATACATTATATATAAGATATATATGAGATTTAATTTATAAGGATAAATTAAATATCTATCATGTTTGAATTTGAAATTCAAATTGATAGGATATCTCATATAAGAGATATTTATAAGATTTAATTTATAAGGATAAATTAAATCTCTATCACGTTTGAATTTCAAATTCAAATTGATATGATATCTCAAATTTGATTTATGAGAATAAATCAAATATAGTTCAGTCTTATCTTTACTTTAAGTTAAATAAATAGGTAAATTAAATCTATGGGACGGATTTAATATAAATATTATTTATTTAATTAGTTTCTTATCAAATTATACAATATATGATATTGTATTAATTTTGGAATTAATATAAGATTAACTCTAAAATCCAATTTGGTAGAAGAAAAATGCATAGCATCCTATATATCTGATTTTAGGAGGTACGTTTTGAACTATAAAGAACACAGAAAGGCCGAAGGGGAATCTGCAAAAGGTTTGCAAATAAGAAACTGCCAAAATAGAGACGGAGAGGACGAATTCTTGAGAAAGCCTTAGAGGGACAGGAGACGCTAGCACATTGTTCGTGGTTGGAACGCTGTTCGTGTGGATACCAGTAGAGGAAGCCGACCTGAGTCATCGACTTCTTGCAATCGAAAAGGGAACATGAGCCGCGGAGAGAAGCTATGAACATCGTGACTAGAAGCTGTGGAAGTCACTGAGGAACACTGAGGGTAATGCTTCTTCCCACTTGACTTAAACACATACGGTAGATTCTGGCAAGGAATGAAAAAAAATTTAAGTTAATTTCCGCTGCCTGTCTTCCAATTCCTTATAGTGGGTCCCTTTTATGCCACCTCATGATTCCATATCACTTTCCCTAGTTCTATCTTTGACTGTGTCACTTTACTTTATTGAAAAAGTACTAAACAAATATTTTAATGCCACTTGGGCCCACATCCCTCTTGGGCTACGTTTTTGAACATCTGGTATGCTATCTTGGCCTCTAATCAAGCTCAAGCACTCTAGTGGCTCAATTCCCAAGAAACATCCCTTTCTTTTCTAAAATGACCATTATGGCCCAGGGACTTTAACTATTTACAATTTAGTCCCTGAACTTTCACTTTCTTGCAGTTTAGTCCCTAAACATCATTTGTAAACTTCTGGGACTTCTGCTCAATAGGGCCTGGTAGCATACATTTTTCAAGCTACATATTAGGCTTCTAGGCCTAAAAATTAGGATATGACATTTCTCTTCCCCTTAAAATAAATTTCGTCCTTGAAATTTCAGGGTTAAATCTCTATTCATACTTTGATGAAGAGTTTCTCTGAGGAGAATGTCCCTTTATTTTCATAACATTTTCTTGACTTTTCTAGCTCTTCTTAACTTTTCTTATTATCTTACATAACTTTGTGCATCTATGCCAAACTTTTGTAGCATTTATACTCTTTCTCATATAATTGTGTTATATCTTTATTCTATCTTAGACATTCTTTTATAGGTCTTACTATCCTTTTAATCTCTTTATCCTTATCTGAAGGATCTATTTACTCATACTTTTCTATTCTCAAAGCATATGGGGTTCTCTTCTCTATTCCTCAGGCATACTTCTACAAAACTTTTGAATATCATCACCCAGACTTGAACTTGGACTCCTTCTTCATTTAAGAGAAAACTAAATTCAGTCTGTATATAATATAGGCTATTTGAGGAAAATCATTATAAATAAGTTTTTTGGATGAGTTAATCAGCTAGTGAAGCTTCCTTATCTTAACTTAGTCTTTGGTAATCATCTTTCTAGAGAGATACTGTACTATTCTCATTACTTCATGGCTCATTACTTTCCTTAGGCTAGGTATAACTGTGAACTCAGGATCTAACTGTGATTAACTGTAAGCCTCTTCAGAATCTAACTGTGACTCTGAAGCTGTTAGGATCTAACTATGACCCTTGAGCCATGCTAGGATCTAGCTGTGACCCTCCAGAATCCTCTGTGATTCTGTTGTACTGTATCATCATCTCTGAAAGTTCTCAAACCAATAGACTAAACTATAAGGTTAACTGCTTCCACTTGTTGATAACTCAATAAAAATTTTAAAATATATTCAGTAGCCCATATTATTTACCAAGAATTTACTTATTTCCTATCTTACTCAGGAGTTCCTTCTCATCTTTCTTACTCAGTTGTGGCTTACCAATTATGGTCTAACCACCTACCATTGCATTCTATTGCTATGGCCTCATCATAACTTTTCATTTTAATCTGTGCTCTAACTGCAAGCCATTTAAACTATAATCTAATTGCGAACAATCTGTATCAGATCTAACTCTTATCTAAAGAGTGATATGAACTCATCTAGATCTAGCTCTATCTGAGAGCCATCTGTTTCATATCCAACTCTTATATGAAGAGTGATATGAAAACAATCTCTTTACTGTTATCTTTTGCTTTTTCTGTATACTATTTATTCTGATAGAGTTATAACACTACCACCTTCTTGGTACTTGTTGTAACCCTAACATAAGAAATCGCCCTGAGTACTATATTCATAAGTCTGTAGAAATACCTGAGTAACCCCAATCATACTGTAACAACTGTCCCACTTATTGAGACTGTCTATCATCTTAGGTATATTCTTATTGCATGTCATATGGTATAGGAGCAACATAACTTTCTCATCATAAACTCTACCCTACATGTACTACATGAGGGAAGTATTCATTTATCATAGTATACTCTAACATGCATGTCATCATATGACAACTGCAAGGAGATGTAACTATTCATCATAACTTATGGCAACATAAGCCATATCATCATCACATAAATTTGCTCAACCATCCATCATACGTACACTGCAATTGAACAATTAACTAAGTAAACTTTAAAGCATTCTTTCCTTTGTCACATTATCTGTTACATTATATGATCAGGATATGGTAATTTGTTGTAGAACCAGAAATAACTATTCATCTAACTTAGGTTGTCACGTTACCCTTTTACTAGGGTATAGACTCAACCCTTTATCTTACTCTTGCTCAGTACTCTTTCTTAAATTGGGGAGTCTCTTTATCTTTGAGACTGCTACCTTTCTCTATTTAAACTTAGTTTTCTTGATCCTGATGAACTTATGTCATATAGATCTCATTCATCATCTGTTACTATTACTTATGTTCTCTAGCGTACTCTGCCCTAGGTCTGCTAGATTACTATTCTTTCGTGATATGGTCCCTTTGTCTTAGGAACATGAGCTCTCTTTAACCATCTTGTCTCTAACTTTAAGCCATGTGCTAGTATCATTCCTGAACAAGTCTTGTTCTAACTTTAAGTCCTTTTGTTCAGGAAACACTAGCTAAATAAATTCTTTCATAATGTAGATCTACTCACATAGAGGATCTACTTCTAAACATTATCTTAAACTAATCTTTCATATCTCTGTACTATGTACTATCTGGCTTGATCACACTTTATACCAATCCTTTAGCTGATAAACTTCAATGAGGTTGGTATCTTCATTATTATCGTCATTGTAACGTCTGGCCACATAATGAACTACTATTGCAGTTTCCCTTAACCTTAGACTAGTCAGCTTCTATCAATAGAGGAAACTGCTTCCTAGACATTATCCTGCTTAGTCCAGCCACATCGTATTAAGAAACACAAGACCTCAGTGGTAATAGCTAACCAAGACTAGTCTATTGTAGTCATTTTCTTGAAGAATACCTCGTAAAGTTGCAAGGTATGGGGTATTATTCTACTTATCTGGGTGTCACTGTCTCTTGTTTAAAACATTCTCTGAGTAGTGAACACCATCCCTATATCTCATACTAGGGAGGGAACCTCTTTTGTTCAAATCTCTAACTTGTTTAGGGGGTTAGTTTAACTAAACCAGAGTATCACTGAGCTAGAACCTTTTGTTCTATACCATAATCTTATGCTCTGTGCCAGAACCTTTTACTATGTACTAGAACCCTCTCGATTATGTACCAGAACTTTATGCTCTCATGCCAAAATGAAACATCCTACTTTTCTTACATCATAGAGACCAAACAGTAGCATCTAGAACCACTTTTAAGGTCATTGAAGTCAAATTACACAATTTAGATGCGATATGCAATTCAGACACTAGTCATTCATTTGTAACAATGACTATAGGGAAATTGGGTTTTCCTATTAATACTATGCTATTATTCCCATTGGCCTAAGGGTTATAGTATGATATACATATTTAAATGGTAATGTCCAACATGCATAATATGGAGCTACCTTAGACCTGATATGGATGCTTATATCTATCAAAGATAGATGAGATAGTTAGTATTAGTTAATACTCAAGGATTCGGACTAAAAATTAGAATTGAAATTAGGATCAGAGTTAGAGTTAAATTAAAGTCAAGGATAGCAAAGAGAGTTTGAGACATGATTATGAGAGTAAGTTTGATGAGAAAGTTAGTTAGACGTAAAACTTGAAATAGGTAGGAAGGTACCTAGAATAACAGATAATCCTAGTAAGTGGGATAGTCAGTTACAATATGATTGTGATTATTCAAGTATTTCTACAGGCTTATGAATACAATACTTAGGGCCATTCCTTATGGTAGCATTATACCAATTACAAAGAGGTAGTAATGTTATAACTATACAAAAAAGAAGGGTTTATTTTTAAAGGAAGGAAGTGTATGAATGATGTGCTATGAGAAATAGTATAGCATGAGTGTATAATATCACATTTCCTATGGGATAAGCATGATTGAAATAGTAATGAAAGTGATCACTCTTGAAGTAGAGCTAGATACATATTGCTCTTAAGATAAGAGCCAGAGCCATTTCAAATATAAATTGATCTCATATAGAGCTAGATTAAGATGAGATGAAACAAGAAGTAATTATACTGTCGTAGTAATAGAGGGCAATTATAAATTGCGATAGTAGGTGGCTAGACTATATTGCACATGGCAACTACCCTTGATAAGCCAAAAGAAAGAAAGCTAAGAAGAAACTCCTAAGAGAGAGGATAAGTGAAGTCTTGATAAATGAGATGACCTACAGGACAGTCCTGGATAATTATCTATTGCGTTATCAATAAAAGGGAGTAATTAACCCTATAATCTAGTCCACTGATTGAAGTCTTATAGAGAAATCACAGTTAATCCTAACATGATTCACAAGGGAGTGATATCCTAGAATCTCACCCTCCTATAACTAACCATAATATGTCCAATATGATGGAGGAGGTATACATGAAGAAAGAAGAGTAAAGAAATAATATATTCTAGCATGTATTGCATAAATTTCCTATTTATGTAATTAATTGTATTGAAGATTATACATGCCTAACTATATGATGAAATTGTATATGATATTATAGACATGCCTAAATTAATATGGGAAAGTTTGATGATTAGTTATGCATACTGGAAATTAAGGATGAAATCATCATGATAAAAACATAGGTCCAAAAGCATATATGTTTTAGCTTTAGTTTAACCTAGTAAATAAAGGATTATGGCCACAAAATTTGGTAGAAATATAGTAAACATCCTAAGATTCCATTTGATATGTAAAATCCTCCTTTGGATGTCTACACATTGAGATATAATTTTTCAAATTTGAGACCAAAATGTTGGAATAAGGGGAATGACATGGATGAACAGTAAAATTTGAAGTGTTGATTTATGTTGACTTTATCAAGGCATGCTCAATGGGTTTTTTTCCCTTAAAGAGGATTAAGTTGGCTTCATGTAACAACTTCAACAACTTAATTTTGATTTTTCTATAATTAATTATGATTTTTTGAAGTCAGGTCATTTGTCTGGAATTTACACAGTGAACCATACTAGAGAAGGGTAAAATTCTAGATTGTGTAATTTGACTTTAATGACCTTATAAGTGGTTCTAGATGCTACTGTTTAGTCCCTAAGATGTAAGAAAATTAGGATGTTACACTTATTATCACAACTGCTTCCTATGCTCTTTCCTCTATGGGCTCCTCTTAATTGAATTTCACCAATCAGCCAGGCCAAATGTAAGTTTGTCGTGGAAAAATACAAGAGAAGTACTTCAAAATGATCAATCCCTAATATAGCCTATTCAATTAATCAACCCTATAATTCATCCCAATAATTTGAAAATTTATACACGCTTGATCACAATAGTAGCTAAACATTCCATCGATCACACAATCAAATTAGTAAGCCCTTGAATCTTTATAATAAACACATTACTCCATAGTTACTGATAAACTCATATTTGTAGTGATTTTTAGTATGTTTAAAGTGACTTTTATTATTGATTTTACCCCCATTTACCAATATGATGAGCAATTAATTAATAAAATTAAAATGGAACAAGTAGAAATTAATTGATTTGATTTTATTGATTAATTGGATAAATAATCTATTAAATTTCCATTATGCAGTGACTAATCAACAGATTAGATCAATTGATAGCTGGACAGAAAATTATATATGTGCTAGATTGAAGAAGCTGATAACAGATTTAAGCGCATGGTAAATAGGAACAAGTGGGTTAACAGATCACATGCTGGTAGGAGCTGATGACAAGTGAGAGATTCAGCACATGTGCAACATAACAGAAGCTAGTGGGAGATTTAGCACATGTTCTATAACAGATTTAGGCACATGCTGTCATCACACACTTCACACAGCTTATCATTTCATATCAGTCATACCATTCACACTTCTTCTATATAACATACACAGTAGCACATTAGGGAGCTCACACAGATAACACACACACACTAGACACTTAGATCCCATTTGCATATCATCCATCCAGTCTTCACTCTACACCACTTTCCATTCCATTGATCTCACATCGTCATACCATTCTTTCTCTCTCTCTCTCCATCTCCATTTCTATTCTCTCTCATCTACAACTTTCCTCTGTTCTAGATAATAGAACCAGAGGAAAGATCAACTGTCATCTTTCATCTTATTCTTCCACATTCACCATGATTGCTGCTGTGTTTTCTGTTGCTACTGAATTTCAGATGGCAATGTATGGCTAAACTATTATACTCTCTTAGAGATGATACTGAACCATAATCCTTGAGCTGAATGGGGAGTTTCATTGTGTCTTAAGTCAGATTTAATTATATCGAGTTGATGTAGTTACTTCTAGTTTATTGGTTCAATTAGAGTTAGTAGATGACAAATAAGTAGGAAACCGAGTTGGATTTCTTATGTTTGCATAATTGATGCTTTGATTGATTTTTATCCTTGGACCGAGTTAGACGTGGCTATAGTTAATTAGAGTAATCATAAAATAGAGTATAGTTGTATCTGTTTTCTTCATCTTCTTCTATCTCAAGTTGAATGATTCTTGTTTCTCTATTAAATGTTTGTGAGTTTTAGCTTTGATTGATAATTTTGCTAGCGAGTTGTTAGCAAACATATTCTAATTTAACTGATTAACTTCTTATATTATGTGGATAATGAAGGTAAGGTAATCTCCAAGGGAACAAACTTGTTATTCATTCATCTTATCATCCTAAAAGCATAAACACTAGCATAGGATTTACTTTCAGACGTTAGATAATATCTCATCACACATCATCTAATTAACCTGTTAATTTGTGACTCATTAAATTAATTAGGTACCTTAGCATCCATCTAGGCTCTTTGTGAATTAACCTAGGTTAGCCTCCACTTTACTATTGGTTAGCTTAGTTTTTTTATAATTAAAATGACAATTATCACTTACTCAATGCATTGTCCTTGATGTAGCTCGCAATCACATCATAAATACACAAAATTCTCATGAAAAACAAAAACGTAAAAGTGGAAAGTCACGAAGTTTAATTCTAAATTAGAGCACAAAAATCACTTTTATAAGATAGAAAGAAAGAAAAATAGAGTTGAAGTGAGTTGATATGGGTAATCATAAGAATGCAATTGAATAAATGTGACACAACATCATATAAAGAAAAATAACTCAATGAATATACAAGGGTCTACTCAAAACACAACAAAATATACTAACAAAACTACTTTTAGTGAAAGTGTGCCTCTTTCCACAAATCTCATATAGTCCCATGCAACTCATATCACCATATATAAAGAATGCAAAAGTAAAAAGGAAAGGGAAAGCTACAACCTCACCTTAAAGAGGCTTACCTTGTTCTTTGTAACATGCTTACTTTTATACGTCTTAGGGACTATTCAGTAGCATTTGGAACCACTTACAAGACCTTGGAAGTCCATTAGCCAAATCTGGAATTTTACTCTTTCTCGGGTTACTATTCATATGGTATTCTAGATTATGCAATGAATTTTGAAAAATCATAATTAATTCTAGGAAAATCAAAATGAAGTGGTTCAAAAAGCTACGTGAAGATAAATATTGAAATTTAAGGAAAAAATAATTTCCAGACCAAATGATTAGCCAATTAATATAGTTTATTCGTTGAAGTTTACTGTTCATTTGGTCAAAAACTCTAGAAACACACTCTAGTCCCTTACTTTGGAAATTCATTTCTCTTGATATACATATCCAAATGAAATGTTCTACCTATAAACTTAAATATCTAGATATGTGCTACACGCTCATAAAGTTTTGTGAAATAATTACTTCATTTGCTAGGTCAAACTGAAGCCACAACAAAACTGCTTTAGGACCTACGTTTTCACCATTTCAGTTTCCTTTCTTTTACTTTCAATAATTGTTCCAGCATGCATAAGCCATTAAATAAGATTCTCAATATTCATATACATCATGTACATATGCCATAAGTATTACAAATAGTTTAATCACATAGATGGACACCTTATAGGGTATTTACATACATAGATAATCCATAGCATATGCTAGGATCTCAATTACTTCTATTCCTTTCTTCCATTTTTTAGCTCTTCTCCATGCATACATTTGCCATCATGCTTGACCTAAATTGGTTGGTTATGGGAGAGTGAGATTCTAGGGAATCTCAGTAGCAAACATTACCACTTAAATATGCAAGATGGATGCTAATGCATGATATGTAATTTCATTAACTTTCTTTGATTAGTGACATGCCATCATGCTATATACTTTTACATAAAGTGCATGGCCATGGAAAACATGTTATTAACAATACATTCAATATCATTTATCATGTCACAACATCATTCAAATACCATATACATGTCAACACATAAGCATACCACATCAAGCACATAAAGAGGTAAGTTCACTACCTTACACTTAAGCTTTCCTCTTGATCTTGTGCACTTGCTCCCTAGCTTTCCAACTGTGAAGCCTTTATATGAATCACTTACCAACATCTTCTTAGATGTTTCAAGGCCCTAAACATATTCATATTCATCATATAATTCATTAGGACTCATGAACTTCAACCATGTTCAAGAGTAACCTTGTTACACTATTTAGTATCATAATTTTCTCTAATCTTCACTAATCCACTTGGCTCTTGAACCAATTGATATCTTAACTTTTAACCTACACAATTTCATCTTTTGAATCCATTTATGAGCTTAGAATCATGAAATTCCAGCTCCTTCATTGCCTGCTGTATAGAACTGAACATAAGCACACAATTCTTTCAAAAATTCTCATTTTGATTCTAATGCTTCCCATACTTGTTTCTCCACTTTATCCCACACAACTTTTCATTTTAAAACCATTGGAAGCATCAAAATCTTGAAATTCCAATAACTATTTATGTGAGTGAACAGTAACCATAAAGAATTTCAAAAACTATAATCTTGAGATTCTAATGTTTCCAAGGTTCAAAACCTTTTCAATCCTACACAAAATCATCATATAAATTCAATGGAAGTATTAAATCATTAAAATTATATTTCCTTCCCTCATGAACAGTGTAGACAGAATAGGTTCATCTATGGCAAAGTCAAGAATATCAATTTGATTCAACAACCAATCACTTAACTAGCTTGTTTAAGCTTCAATCATATACTTCTAACTTTAATTTCTTCTTTTCCCTTTCATCTAAGGTTTTTGGGCAGCTCCACCTCTTAGAGAAAGCTCAACTTTTCCCCCATGAAAACCCTAAGTTCAAGCTCCCAAATCAAAGGAAAATAAGCTATGAGATATTACTTACCTTTAATCTCTAGCTTGCTTGAACTTTGGTACCTTGAATCTTCTTTGTCTTGGCTTGAGTTTTCATTTTGCAAGAGTTTGCCCTAGGTTCCATGGCTCACGGTTTGGATGCAGATTTGAGGGGGTATTTATAGAAAAATCTTGGTGGAAATCAATGGCCAAGATTAGTTTGTACACTATTTGATCTAATGGCCCACATTTAATCTTGGATTTCACTTTTTCAAAAAGATAATTATGACATCATCCATGACATCATCAAGGGACAACTCAAGGGGACATCTCATGGGGTGACATGGCACAATTCCAATGTGGGAAGAATGTTATGGAAAAATTTCAGTTCATTCCAGTACTGGCTCGGTCCGATTCCCCAAAAACTAGACTATTTTATAAATCTAATTTTTCTAATATTTCAAAATCTACTTTCTTACCTTAAATCCAGTATCCGGATTCTTCCTACCATTAACATTCTTGTACTAGCCACAACTTAATTACAGATCCCTTGAGAAATGACTAAAATGCCCTTAGTTCACTGTCTTGTACTATATTAACCCTAAGGGCATAATTGTCATTTCACACCTTTTTACACTGCCTCAGGGTGTATACTAGCTCTAACTAATCATCCTTATACTGTCTTGGATGTTTTTAGCCTATCTAGAATGACCAAAATGCCCTCCATCTATCTTTGGTACAGTATGGGCATCTAGGGGCATTTTGTAATTTTGCACTTTTCCTGGACTACTCTTGTAACATCCTTACTTTTATACGTCTTAGGGACCATTCAGTGGCATTTAGAACTACTTACAAGACCTTGGATGTCCATTAGCCAAATCTGGAATTTTACTCTTTCTCGAGTTACTGTTCATATGGTATTCCAGATTACGCAACGAACTTTGAAAAATCATAATTAATTCTAGAAAACTCGAAATAAAGTGGTTCAAAAAGCTACATGAACATAACATCTTGAAATTTAAGGGAAAAATAATTTTGAGACCAAATGATTAGCCAATTGATACAGTTTATTCATTGAAGTTTATTATTCATTTGGTCAAAAACTCTGGAAACAGATTCTAGTCCCTGGTTTTGGAAATTTATTTCTCTTGATATACACATCCATACCGCCTGGTCCCTGATTAGCCAATTGCATAACACCTGGCTAACGTGTTACAGGACTACATACCTGCTCATGAATGCAAAGCTCTAACATTGGAGCTCAAGCATTCCTTCTCTTAATATGCACAGCTCTAACACTCGGAGCTTGCACAGCTTTATCATATAAAGCTTGCACTGCTCTAACATTCGGAGCTTCAGCATATTTTACAAACATAACATAACATAACATAATGCCTGGCACTTTATGCAAGGAGTGAAAGCTCAATTTGCTCTTTCACATGTAGCTCATCATTCAAACATCTTATCATTTCCAGAACAGAAGCCTCTCTATCTGTTTACAAAGCTAGCTATACAGCCGCTTCTCAAGGCATATCTTATCACATATCTTTTATGCCATATCATGGCATCTCTGGCCAAATCTGGCTACATCATAGTCTATGTTTCAAATCTATTTCATTTGGACTTGACATAAGGCTCTAGTCTCTTACTATTCATATCCCTTTTTAACTTTTCATAGCTCTTTCTATCATCTTACATAGCTCTGTGCACATATGCCAATTTCAATGGCATTTACACACTTTTCCATCACTTCCCAGGGGGTCACCCATCATTGAATTACCCTTACCTGAGCACGCTTAAATGAAATATGCAGATTAAAATCTGAAGCACTGGTGCTTACAGGCTCCAACCCTGGTACTTTATTATCTTAGACCCATCTTATACTATCTCTTTTGGGTCTATCTGGCCTTCTAATCTCTTTATCCTCATCTGGAGGATCTACTTGTCTCTTATCATAAGGATCTCTTCTTATATCTTACGTAATATTCCCATAAATCCTTGGGACTCAGCATTAACATCTTTAACTTTGATCACTTAGTTCCTGATACGTGTAAGGAAATTCTGAGTTCAGTCCCTAATAGTAATAAGGCTATCTGAAACTAGCATCATGGGTACTCTCTCTGTTATGAGTTAATCAACTTGTGAAGCTTCTATACCTTAATTTTTCCTTGGTATTTGTCCTTCCAAAGAAATATTGTACTTATGGCTCATTACTTTCTTGCTCTAGGCTTGGTCTACTGCGACCCTCGGGATCTACTGCGATCAACCATAAGCCTCTCAGGATCTAACTGCGACCTTGTGAGCCATACTAGTATCTAACTGTAATCCTCTGGAATCTACTGGATTCAGTTATACTGTATTCTTATCTCTAGAAGACCTAAAGCAACAGACAAAGTTACAAGGTTAGTCACTTCCACATAGTTGTTAACTCCACAGATAATTCCCTAAAAATGATCACAGAAGCCAATATTATCTATTAGGACTTGACTCATTTCCTCTATCACTCAGGAACTTCATATACCATTCTTATCTTTATAACTTTATTACATTTAACATTGCAGGGAGCTATACAAGCTCTACCATGCACATATCTATCATAATCTATTTATCTCATTAGAGGGACTTTACTCTATTGCAAGAGCAATCTAGCTCTATTGCAAAAACATTAACTTATATTACTTAAAAACTGCTCTTTCTTAGAGCCATATCATCTTTCATAACTGCATCTGATTTCCTTGCATCTATCTTATTCCTACTAAAGGGATATGTCCTAAGTATCATAATCATTTATCTGTAGCCTCATTACTAATCTTCATCTTTAATCTCATTCTCTATCCCATTGACTATCATAGTTTGATCATAAAATCTCTTTCTATCTTCTGAGAATCAAGTAGCTAACTTTCTAGTTTAGCACTTTACTATTGCTTCATTCTTGCTAAGTTGAATTATTTAATTGCATGTCATAGGGCATGGGAGCAACATAACTTTCTTATCTGGTATACTCTACCCAGTACGTATTGCATAAGGGGAGTATTCATTTATCATAGCATACTCAACATGCATAATATGCAAGTAGATGCAATCAATTAAGCATTCTCTAGTATGTGTGTCATCACATGACAACTGCAATGATATGCAAATTCTTATTATAACTTATGGCAACATAAGTCATGTATCATTACATTGTTTGCTCAACCATCCCTCATACTCACATTGCCATTAAGCAATTAACTAGGTAGACTTTAAAACATTTTGTCCCTTTATCACCTTAACTGCTAGGTCTTGATCATTTATTCAGGAACTTAAATCATTTACTTGTTTCACTTAGGTTGTCACTTTACCCTCTTATTAGGGTATAAACTCAACCCTTCTTTACTCTTTCTTATATAGGGAATAGGGGAGTCACTTCATCTTTGAATCTATGGCTACCTTACTAGGCCATATTCATCCTATCATAACATTTCTCATCGCCTGTAAGACTTCTATGTCTCTAAACTGAAGGACTTTTGTGTCCTTGGCCTCACTATAATTTATATGTAATCCATCAAAAGGGTTCTCTTTCCTTTGCTCTAACCCTTAGTCTCAAGCTCACCTCTCTCTAATTGAGAGGAATGCTTCCTTTAAACTTCTTTGAGAAAAACTTCTCAAGTGAGCGAATCACTCTCCATCTCGTATGGAGTAACTTCTGTATCCCTTAATTCTTTTAACTCTTTCTGTCCATCAGTCTTAGTCTACTCTGGACTAGACTATGATTCTTTTCTAGTTTGCCTTTAGATCCTGATCAATTCAGGTCACTTGGATCTCATTCATCACTTAACATTACTATTTATGTTCTCTAGGTGCTCTACCCTAGATGTGCTAAGTTACTGTCTCTTTGTGATGGAATCCCTCTGTATTAGGAACATTAACTTTCTATCTATTATCCATCACAACTTTAATCTTAGGCCATGTATTAGATTATTCTTAGGCAAGTCTCATTCTAATTTCTCATTATTCTTTTCCATAAAGACTAGCTGCACAAAGTCTTTTGTACTGTAGATCAACTCTTGATGAACATACGGAGGATCTACTGTTGAACCTCTTCTTAAATTGATCTTCTGTATCTTAGTGCTTCATACTGTTTAACTTGCCTATACTTTATGCTAAATCTCTAACTGATAGACTTCAGTGAGGTTGGCATCTTTAGTCTCATGACACTTGACTTACTATCATCTCATACCAATCCTCTAAAGTATATTAGGTTAATGCCCTCTACTGGATGTCTATTTATCATTCTTGCTATGGCATTGAGAAACTGCAGATAACTAACTGTTCTTAATCTATACTTTTGTCTATCCCTTGACCTAGACTGAGTAATTCACTCTCCACAGCTTTCTTCATACCACTATGGTCAACACTATCAGTCTTTAATGAAGAAGGCTGGGGTTGACTAGGACTAGGAACATCCTACTGATCTTTCTCTATAAAGTCATATACTCTTGGACTTTGGGAATGGACAAGAACTATCATTAACTCTGACTGGATATCTGAATTAGGGGACTATTATATCTTAATTATCTTAAATCTATCCTCAAACTCTGGTAGAGGAGGAATAATATATGGTCTACCCATAATCTAGTACCAGTACTCAGCTTCCTTAGCCGTAATCTATCATCTCGTAAGAGGGATAAAGCTTATATCAGGGTTAGAGGGCATTCCAACAAACTTATACCGTATAGAGTCACTAGACTCAACATCAACTGGTGCATATTAGGCTTCAAGCTGAATCTCTACATCACCTCCAGACTGCAGATTTAAGTCTACAGAATCATCTATGGGACATTCCACTATAGATTTTCCTGGCTGATCACCTAAACTCTCATCTGGACTCTCTTCATTGTCTAAGGGATGTGGATATATATAATCTTCATATATCACTATTGGTCTGGAGTCTCCCTTATTAACTGAAGCCTCTGACTTAACTTTATAGAATCTCATATATATTCCTGCAACATTTGCTTAATTAAGCAATGTTAACCATCCCATAACATACCCTAACTTAGCAAAATACTTACTGTTTAGGGTTAGGGTTTAGGAATAATCTCATATCAGTCTATAAATAATCTATTCAGAGCATTTCTTAAGCTAGAATCCTTTGTTCTGATACCACAATGTAACATCCTTACTTTTATACATCTTAGGGACCATTCAGTAGCATTTAGAACCACTTACAAGACCTTGGAAGTCCATTAGCCAAATCTGGAATTTTACTCTTTCTCGGGCTACTGTTCATATGGTATTCCAGATTACGCAACGAACTTTGGAAAGTCATAATTAATTCTAGAAAACTCAAAATGAAGTGGTTCAAAAAGCTACATGAACATAACATCTTGAAATTTAAGAGAAAAATAATTTTGAGACCAAATGATTAACCAATTGATACAGTTTATTTGTTGAAGTTTACTGTTCATTTGGTCAAAAACTCAGGAAACAGATTCTGGTCCCTGATTTTGGAAATTTATTTCTCTTGATATACACATCCAAATGAAACGTTCTACCTATGAACTTAAATATCTGGATGTTTAATACATGCTCATAAAATTTCTTGAACTAATTCCTTCATTTGCTAGGTCAAACTGAAGCCACAACAAAATTGCTTCAGGACCTACGTTTTTACCATTTCAGTTTCTTTTCTTTCATTTCCAATAATTGTTTCAGCATGCACAAGCCATCAAATAAGCTTCTTAACATTCATATACATCATGTACATATGCCATAAGTATTACAATAGTTTCATCACATAAATGGACACCTTACATGGCATTTACATACATGGACAATTTATAGTATATGCTAAAATCTCAATACTTCACTTCCTTTCTTCCATTCTTTAGCTCTTCTCCATGCATACCTTTTCTTCATGCTTGACCTAAATTGGTTGGTTATGGGAGAGTGAGATTCTAGGGAATCTCAGTAGAAAATATTACCACTTAAATATGCAAGATGGATGCTAATGCATGATATGTAATTTCATTAAACTTTCTTTGGTTAGTGACATGCTATCATGCTATATACTTTTACATAAAGTGCATGGCCATGGAAAACATGTTATTCACAATACATTGAACATCATTAATCATGTCACAACATCATTCAAATATCACATACATGTCAACACATAAGCATACCACATCAAGGACATAAAGAGATAAGTTCACTACCTTGCACTTAAGCTTTTCTCTTGACCTTTAGCCCTTGCTCCCTAGCTTTCCAACCATGAAGCCTTTATGTCCATCACTTCCCAACATTTTCTTGGATGTTTCATGGTCCTAAACACATTCATATTCATCACATAACTCATTAGGACTCATGAACTCCAACCATGTTCAAGACTAACTTTGTTACACTCTTTATTGTCATAACTTTCTCTAATTTTCACTAATCCACTTGGCTCTTGAACCAATTGATGTCTTGACTTTAACCTACACAATTTCATCTTTTGAATCCATTTATGAGCTTAGAATCATGAAACTCCAGCTCCTTCATGGCATGCTGTACAGAATTGAACATAAGCACACAATTCTTTCAAAAATTATTATTTTGATCCCACACAAATTTTCATTTTAAAACCATTGGAACCATCAAAATCATGAAATTCCAATCACTGTTCATGCGAGTGAACAGTTACCGTAAGGAATCTTAAAGACTACAACCTTGAGATTTTGATGTTTCCAAGGTTCAAAACCTTTCCAATCCTACACAAAATCATCATACAAACTCAATGGAAGCATTAAATCATTGAAATTCAATTTCCTTCCCTCATGAACTGTGCATACCGAACAGAGAACACCATGGCAAAGTCAAGAATATCAATTTGATTTAACAACCAACCACTTAACTAGCTTGTTTAAGCTTCAATCATATAGTTCTAACTTTAATTTCTTCTTTCCCCTTTCCTTTAAGGTCTTTGGGCAGCACTACCCATTAGAGAAAACTCAACTTTTCTCCCATCAAAACCCTAAGTTCAAGCTCCCAAAGCAAAGGAAAATAAGCTAGCAGAGATTACTTACCTTTAATCTCTAGCTTGCTTGAACTTTCGAACCTTGAATCTTCTTTGTCTTGACTTGAGTTTCTATTTTGCAAGAGATTCCCCAAGGGTACATGAGCTTACGGTTCTAAACCAGAATTGAGGGGTATTTATAGCCAAAATCCAAGAAAAATGAATGGCCAAGATTGATTTGGTTACTATTTGATCTAAATGCCTACATTTAATCTTGGATTTAACTTTTGCATAAAATAATAATTATGACATCATGTGGGACCCATCAAGTGACACCTCAAGGGGTTAGGTGGCGTGATCATAGTGTAAGGAAGCTTTTGGAAAAATTCCAGTCCAATCCAGTACCGATCGGTGCAGTTTCACAGCAACCAGACTGTTTTTTGTTCCTAATTTTTTATAATATACCAGGATATATATTCTATCCTAGAAATTAATGTCTAGGCTTCTCATACCATTGAAAATGTTAGACTCAGTATTTATCTGCCATCCATCCCTTAGGAAATGACCAAAATACCCTGGTGTCATTTCTTGCACTGTACTGACCCTAAGGGCATAATTGTCATTTCACCCCTTCTTGTACTGCCTCAGGGCATATATTAACACTATATAATCATATTTATACTATGTACCACGTTTTTTTCCTATCCAGAATGACCAAAATGCCCTTCATCTATCTCTGGTACAATCTGGGCATCTAGGGGCATTTTCGTAATTTTGCACTTTTTCTGGCACTGGCCCCTTCTACTGATAGACTGGTACCCTGGGTTTTGGGCCTTCCTTGGCATCATTATGGGCCTATATATGAGGTCATATGATCTCATTCTATCCAGACTTACATACCGATAAATTCCATTATCAGATCACGGGTGTTATTAAACTCCCGTCAAAATTCACTAATATGTGAATAACTTTTTATACAGAACTTCTTCCAGAGTTCTGTCAGATCTAGGATATCTGACACTGCAGGGCACACTTTCCTGTAATTTGCCCACTTATATATGAAGTCCATGAAATCTGATAAAATTTTAGATAACTTTTAGACTATCAGATAAATATCTACTGTCTGGAGCCCTAATAAAATTTCTGTATCATGTCAGATTATCCAACATACCTTCCTCTATTTACTGATGGAATATGGGACTAAAATACTTCTGGGCAGTTCTAACCCTTCCCGGGCTGATCTTTCTATAATTACAATTTTGCCCTTTACTTAATTACATTTAAGTCCCATAACTTTTGGAAATTGTCACTTTTGGCCCAAATCTTGTTTCTACTTTAACTTTTGGCCTTTAACCTTTTCTACTTTGTGTTTTAGTCCTTCTCCTTCTTCAGGACTCATATAACCTTTATCATTCCTTCTTAACTTCTTCATAATCCTTTCTGAACCTCTTTCCACTATCAGTACTATACAGATAGGGAAAAATTAGGATATGACAACTCTGGACCTTGATGTTGGAAATTGTGCCCTATAGGCCAATCATTGTCTTATGAATATTGTTGATTTATGAATTTATTAATTGTGTTATCATATTATTTGCATGTTTACTGTGATGACCATCATTAGATAACTCATGATCTTATCCTAAATATCCCTGGTCGGTCATCTATATGGGAGCAGAGATGAAATAAGACTAGTATGACTTTGAAGATGTATAGAGATATAAATCAAAGTCATAGGCACATGTAAGAGTACAAGGTGTTGGACTGACCCGCTATGAGAGAGCTGCATGGGTTAAGTCATAAGCTTCTCTCATATACAAACCATGTCATTATGCCCTTTGACCTGAGATCATCATGGATTCCTACATGACAAACGCTCATATTTGACCTAGTCAAAAGTCACTTTTGACCAAGTGATCATAAAGACTATGTTCGGTCTTAGTGGTTTTTTGTGTGGAGGAATGTGAATGGTCAAGATGGAATTTGTCCCTCACATTCGTAGAGAGATATTACTGGGCCCCTCGATGAGTGAGTCTAAGAAATGTATGGCCATACTGTAATAGAAAGGTAGTTCCATTTCTATAGTTAGACTACTTAGGGATCGAGAAAGTAACAGTCAGTATAGTAAATGGCTCAATGCCAACTTCATATGGGCCTACAGGGTCGCACACAAAATAGCCAAATATGAGCTATGATGTCCAGATTCAATGAATGATCCAGGGTGGATGTATATATTTATTTATATTTGTATTCGTATATATATATATATATTATATATAAGATATATTTACAACATTTAATTTATAAGGATAAATTAAATCTCTATCACGTTTGAATTTGAAATTCAAATTGATATGATATCTCATATAAGAGATATTTACAAGATTTAATTTACAAGAATAAATTAAATCTCTATCATGTTTGAATTTAAAATTCAAATTGATATGATATCTTATATAAGAGATATTTATAAGATTTAATTTCTGAGGATAAAATTAAATCTTTATCACATTTGAATTTGAAATTCAAATTGATATGATATCTTAAATTTGATTTATGAGAATAAATCAAATGTAATTCCGTCTTATCTTTATTTTAAATTAAGTAAATGGGTGAATTAAATATGTGGGATGGATTTAATACAAACACTATTTATTTAATTAGTTTCTTATCAAATTATACAATATATGATATTGTATTAATTTTATAATTAATATAAGATTAATTCCAAAAAAAATCCAAGTCTGTGGTAACACGTATAGCATCCTATATATCTGATATTTCGGAGTTATGATTGGGACAAAAAAAATGTGAACGGGAATCCACAAAAGGTTTACAGATAAGAAACTGCCGAAATAGAGACGAAGAGGACAAATTCTTGAGTAAGCCTTAGAGGGACAGGAGGCGCTAGCACTTCGTTCGTTGTTGGAATGCTGTTCTTGTGGATACCAGTAGAGTAAGCCGACCTGAGTCGTCGACTTCTTGCGATCGAAAAGAGATCACGAGTCGCAGAGAGAAGCTATAGACATCGCAACCAGAAGCTGAGAAAGTCGCGACTGAATACTAAGGGTAATACTTCTTTCCACTTGACCTAGACACATACGGTAGATCCTGGCAGGGAATAGAAAAATTTTTAAGTTAATTTCTGCTGCGTGTCTTCTAATTCCTTACACCTGACCCACTTAACCATCCAGTCATCATATTGGGCCTACTATGGTGCCATTTGGGCCTTGGTTTGGGCTTATTGCCTTTATGCCCTTTATGGAATAAATCCCAAGACACATATTCCGATCCTATTATTGGGTATTCTATTTTACCGTAAAATCTCGTAAGAATTTTACAAGATCCCTTTTCTAACTCTATGAATTTTATAAATTTATATATTAAATATAAGAATTTATGGTAAAGTTTCATCTAATTCTGAGACCTGAAAAATACTGCAATAATTCCTTCTGACTTCAGAAATTTATATCAATTAATCGGGACCTCAAATCGAAATTCTGTGACTCCTTAAACTAACCGGAATCACTTTTTCTATCTAATGGTAAAATTTGAGTCTAATATGATTCTGGACATTTTTGGCCTGTTTAGGCTCAACTTTCTCATATTTACATTTAGGTCCTTGAACTTTTGAATAATTGCACTTAGGCCCCTGGACTTTTGGCTATTTATGTTTAAGTCCCTTAACTTTTGAAAATTACACTTAAGGGCCCAAATTTTGTTTCTACTTTCACTTTTTGCCTTTAACCTGTTCTACTTTACGTTTTAGTCCTTCTCTTTCTTCAAGACTTATCTAACCTTTATCATTTCTTCTGATCTTCATCATAATCCTTTCCAAACCTCTTTCCACTATTAGTACTATACGGATAGGGAAAAATTAGGATATGACACTCTTCATATAACTTGAGTAAATAGCCGTTGACTTGATACAACTCGATAGTGACCTCTTCCTTGAACTCATTCATACCAAAATCATAGACCTATATAACTATAAATGGTCCTTCCGAAGATGTCTTAAACTTTCCATGCTTGAATAGATAGTAAGTTTGAAATCTTAATTCCTATTAGCTTTGAATTACTTTCTCAATATGTTGGCATCATGAGTCAACTTGATTTTCAACTTGTATAACTCTAAATTGGTATAAGCATCAAGGCATATGTCCTCTAATTATTGACTCTGAAGCAACCTTTCCAAGCTAGCTTTTTCAAAATCAACATTACAAGCTTTTACTACCCAATAGGATTTGTGCTCTAACTCCTCTAGAATGTGACAAGACTTCCCATAAACTAGCCTATATACGGGACATGCCAATTAAAGACTTGTATGCTATCCTATAGGTACATAGTACGTCAGTTAGATTTGGAGTGCTCTTAATTTCCTTTTAGACAATTTGGCAAGGCCATTAGTTTGACAATGATAAGAAGTAGAAACTATATGTATAACTCTATACTTAGCAAGCAGGTTAATGAGCAACTTGTTGCAAAAATGGATACCTTGGTCATTGACCAAAGCCTTTTGCACTCCAAATCTACTAAACATGTTAGACTGAGGAGACTATTTAGGCATCATCTTTCTTAGTTGGTATAGCTTCAACCCACCTAGAGACATAGTCTATAGCTAGTAAAATATAAGTGTAACCACTATATGGTGGAAAAAGAACCATAAAATCTATGACCCAAACATCAAAAGGCTCACAAAAGATCATAGGGTGATGAGCCATCTCATTCCTCTTATTATTACCCCAAACCTCTGACAAGCATCACAAGACTTACAAAAAACAAGGGAATCCTTAAACAAACTTGGCCAATAAAACTATAATCCAATACCTAAACCATTTTACACTTTGTAAATAGTGTATTTAATGGCATATAGGTTTCTTAGGAAGCAATAAAAAGGTCATAGAGGAAAGAGAGAATGACTCATTTTTATGGCTTTGTACAATCCATTGTTACATATTTTGATTGAAACCCCCCAAGGCTAAAGGCATAACAAGTTCTATCGTCAATGGCATAGTTACCAAGGAGTTAAGTAATTGGTTCCATAGGTAATTTATCGATCAAATTCACTTTTGACAAGGGTTATTCTTGTTGAACTGTTAGTGAAACATCTTTACTTTTACCTCTCAAAGTATGTGTTTAGAAGCAATTAGATGTACTGAAGATTTACTTAGGCCTAAAAATTAAAACTTTGTAAATTGTTCCTTGGGTTCTGTTCACAGTACATATTTTCATATTTGGCAATCCAACTTTAAAAAATCATAACTAATTTTATAAAAATTGTATGGAGGTGCTCCAATTTTTTTGCTTAAAGCTATTTCAATGCTTTTTAATAGAAAAATATCAATCTAGACATTCACTTGACCAATTTGTACAGTCTATTCATTGAACATTACTATTCATTTGGTCAATTCTGGATTTCCAGTTTCTATGCCTCAACTTTAGAAATTTATATCTCATAATATATAGATTCATTTAGGGTAAACTACCCATGCTTTTAAAGCTTGGGATGTTACTACGTGCTCATTAAATTTTAGAGACATATTCATCATCCATTTTTAATTATTCTAGCATGCTTAAACCATTATGTTGGCTTCTCAAACATTATTATACTCATGTGAACATGCCATAATTATTATATACAATTTTATTACATAATTTGCACAATAGAAAACATTTACATAATTGAAGAATCATACAACTCATGCTAGAATATGTAATTTTCTACTTTTCTTCTTCTATTCATTGGCTCTTCTTCATGCATACATGTTACATAATGATTAACCTATATTGGTTGGTTAAGGGAATGGTGAGATTTGGGGAGATCTCAATAGCTAGCATTACCACTTTCATGTACATGATGGATACTAACGCATGATATGTAATTTTACTTAAACTTATGCTAGCTAGGGACATGCCATCATGCTTTATACTTTGTATAAAAAATGTATGGTCATGAAAATTAGATTATAATAGCATTTATAGAAACAATTATTATGTCACAACATAATTCAATGAACTTATACATATAAACACATAAGCATACCACATCCAGAACATAAAAGGGTAAATCCATCACCTTGTACTACAAGCTTTCTTCTTGATTTATGCTTTCTCCCTAAGCTTTCCAACCATGAGGACTTTTGGTCAACCTTATCAAATCATCCTCCTGTATGTCTTAAGGTCCTAAATGCAGCCACATTGATCATACCACTCATGAGGACCAATGACTCACACCATAGTCAAGACTAGCTCACTTGAATTTAACCTCTTTCTCTTGACTTTAGGATTTGTGTTATAGCTTTCTAAACTTTATTTTTGTAACACCTTACTTTTGTACATATTAGGGACCATTCGGTAGGATTTAGAACCACTTACATAAACTTTGAAGTCCATTAACTAAATATAAAATTTCACTTTTCATGAGTTACTATTCATATGGTATTCCAGAATTAACGATGAACTTCAAAAAATATAATTAATTATAGAAAAATCAAAATAAAGTGGTTGAAAAGGATACATGAAGCTAACATAATCAAATTTAAAGAAGAAAATTCTTTGGGCCAATTGACTAGTCAACTAAGTCAACTTTGATGTCAAAAGTGTACTACTCATTTGGTGAAATATTTTGAAAACAAATTCTAGTCCTTGAATTTGGAAAATCCGTTCTCTTTGTTCAGACATCAAAATAAGGCGTGCTTTATGTCAAAACGAAGCTTGAGATGTTAAATAAGTACATGTAAAATTTCACACATTTATTCCATCATTTACTATTTTTTGTTACATCATTGCTTAAACTAAACATATAATATTATTACATAAAAAAATTCATACAATCAACATATAACATTTATACTATCCAATCCTTAACTTCTCTTCATGATTCTTTATCTTCTTTCATAATTCATGAACCTATAGGTATTTGGGTTACATGGAGGGGTGAGATTTCTGGGGAAATCTCAGTAATAAAATATACTGAATAATGTATACATCAATGTAAATACTTGTGCTTGTTTATGAAAGTGATAATATTGTGCATACTTCCATGTAACATATGAAATACAATTGGAAAAAGTAAGCATAAAAAAAGAGCTTCAATCATGTACACATATGCAACACAATTCAACATAGGCATAGCATAACCAAGCATAACATCCAATACATACAAGTTTATGATAGTTTACTACCTCACCTGCTTGACTTTCCTTACTTTATCTTTGCCTTTTGCTTCTTACTTCTCCTTGATGTGTGGCAGCCCTCTTTTGAGTACCAAAATATCCCTCATTCAACTAATTATTACAATTCCTTAATCTCGAATCTTATTGGTTGCTTTAGTTGTTAATTATCTTTAATCGTCGTTAACTTAACGCTTATATTATTTTATTACATTTTAGCACATGGGATAAACTTTCTTTCTTCTTCTTGGCACCAAGTGTGAAGCATGTGTGGCCCACAAGACACCTCACATGCTACTTTGTATTTTCTTGAATTTTTTTAAATCTTATCTTTTAAAAGTTCATAAAATCCATTTAATCACATGACAATTTCTTGGGCTCCATGGGCACTTATATGATGACATATTGGGCTTGTCTAGGGCCAAACCATAATTTTGGGCACACATCCCAAGGTACTTTCTATACTGATATCCTTAAATTGTCTTGTTTTATGATATAAATTCCAAACACCTTTTTTATTGATTCTAACATTTTTAGAAATTTATTATAATATAAAATAAATTTCTTGTAAAGTCTCATAATTTTTTGAGATCCAGAAGTCTTGTTAAAAATTCATACATCTTCAAATCCTTTATCTGTGTCATTTTTCACCTTAAATTCTCTAATTAATTCTACACAACTCCTTTTTGACTGATGTTAATTTCATAAATTATTATATTAATTATAAGAACTTAATATCAAATTTCATTTGATTTTGAGGTCCAAAAGATTCTATACTAATTTATATACTTTAGAAATTAATATAATCTATTGGGACCTTGAATCAAAATTAGGTATTATGTTAAACTGATTAGAATAATTTGCTCTATTTGTTAGTAAAACTTGGGGCCAAAACATTTTAGGGCAATTTTGGGCCTTTTCTGGCTCAACTTTCTATAATTACCATTTAGCCCTTGATCTTCTTGAAAATTACACTTTAGGCCGCCCTCAATTTTTCATAATTCACTTAAAGACCCAAAGCTTGTGTCTGCTTTCATTTTGCACCATAGAACTTTTAAGGTTTTCACTTTAGTCCCTCTTCTTTATACCCTTGTATACTCATTATCTTTCTTTCTGTTTATCATCACAATCCCTTCCAAACCTCTTTCCTCTATCAATCTTATACAGATAGGCAAAATTGGTATATGACATTTCCACTACCTTAACATAAATTTCGTCCTCAAAATTTACTTGGTACCTTAGTCAACTATCTTGGTTATATCTTCTCTTTATATCCTTTTTTGCTTTATGCCTAAGGCTTGGGGTATCTATCTACTTATCTATCTATTATCATCTATTTACTTGCTTATGCTTATAGACAACTCATTATACTGGACTTGTGTGAGTAGTGTCAATTTCTTTTATATTGAACCCTCTTAAACTTTACTATACTTTGGGCTTTCTATTAACTACTTGAAAGATTTTTCTATCTTTCTATACCTTTATTCTCATATAGTTCGTTCATTTGGAACCGATACAAGGGAATACTAGTTTCCTGTATTTTTCCTTACTGAGAACTTATGCTATTATCTGCTCATGCTATTGTTTATTTCTCAGTATACTATAATTCTTTCTAACTTTGTGACTAAACATTATACTTCCCAGTGGGTCACCCATCTTTAGACTTCTCTGACCTGATCACCTTTCAGTTAAGTGTACTGCTGGGTTAGGGTTAGGTTACTCTTCATATAGCTCTAAGCCCTAGCATATTCTCTCATAGAACTGTGTTATATTATATCTTTTGTCTTCCTTATACCCTCTTCTCTAGGTCTCTTTGGCCTTTTAATCTCTTTATCCTCATCTAGAGGATCTATCTGCTCATATATCTCTATGCTCAAAACATATGTGATTCTTTTCTTTTTTCCTCAGGCATACCTCTACAAAACTTTAAATATCAGCACTCAGATTTGAACTTGGACTCTGTCTTCATTTAAGAGAAAACTAAGTTAAGTCTGTATATAATATAGGCTATATGTGAAAAAACCATTATAAATACTTTCTCTAAATAAGTCAATCAACTCATGAAGCTTCCTATTTTAACTTTGTCCTTGGTAATCATATTTCCAGAAAGATACTGTATTGTACTCATATCATCATGGCTCATTACTTTTCATAGGCTAGATCTACTACAACCTCAGGACCTAACTGCAATCAACCATAAGCCTCTTCAGGATCTAACTACGACCCTGGAGCCATGTTAGGATCTAACTACAATCCCCTAAAATCCTCTATGATTCTATTGTACTATGTCATCATCTCTGGAATATCTTAAAAGCAATAGACCAAGTTATAAGGTTAACTGCTTCTACTTTTGATAACTCAATCAATAATTTTTTTAAGAAATATATCCAATAGCCCATATTATTTACCAATACTTTATTTCTTTCCTCTCTTACTCAAGAGTTCATTCTCTACTTTATTACTGTTTGTAGCTTACCATAGGTTTTTGCCTTGTGCAATCATTGTCTAACTACTTGCCATTATATTATGTTACTATGGCCATATCATAGCTTCTCATTTCAATCTGTGATCTAACTGTGAGCAATTTGTATATGAACTGTGCTCTTATCTAAAGAGTAATCTTTATCAGATCTAATTCTTATATGAAGAGTGATATTTACTTATCTAAATCTAGCTCTATATGAGAGCATCTCTTTCATATCCAACTCTTATATAAACAGTGATATGAAAATAATCTCTTCACTGTTGTCTGCTATTTTTTATGTATACAATTCTTTTGATAGAGTTACAGCACTACCACCCTCTTGGTACTTGTTGTAACCCTGCCATAATAAATGGCCTTAATATTGTATTCATAATCTAGTAGAAATACTTGAGTAACCCTAGTATACTATAACTGATTGTCAAGTTGTAACTGGTTATCCCACTCACTAAGACTGTTTATCATACTAGGTACATTGTATATTGTATAGTATATGGTCAACATAAATTTCTCATCTTATATACTCTACCTTGCATGTACTGCGAAAGGGGAGTATCCATTCATTATAGAATACTCTAACATGTGTGTCGTCATATGACAACTACAAGGAGATACAACTATTCATCATAACTTCTGGCAACATAAGCCACATCATCATCACATAATTTGCTCAACCATCTATCATACTCATACTATAATTAACAAATTAACTAGGTAAATTTTAAAGCATTATTTCCTTTGTCATATTATCTGTCAGATTTTGATAATTTATTCAGAAACTTGAAATAACTTCTCATCTAACTTAGGCTACCACATTATCTTTCTACCAGGGTGACTTGGTTAGATTGTCGTCATCCTATCCATAAAAAATAATGATTGCACCCAATAATGTAGTATAAGGTATAACCCTATCATTCTTCTTAAGGAGCCTTTTTATTAGATTCATAGTAAATCGGTGGACAAAGCCATTAAAAAACTGAGTAAAAACATAGTTTTTGGATTTGATTGAATATTGATGTTATAAAATAAGGGTGCAATAAAGTAAATATTTTTGTATTTTTGATTAAGATGAAAATGAGTTAGATTATGAAAGAAATATGTTAAGAAAGACTCATGATGATGAAAACATAACTATCCTTGCTCTTAGTTTGATATGTAAGGTTTGAAATCACTAAGTCTTAAGTAAAACCTCAATCAATTGATTGAGTCCAATGTAATAATAATTCTTAAACTCCTTTTATCAAAGCTAGCTTAAAAACTTCTTAATACCTTATTCAAAACCACTTTGTGTGTACTTAAATCAGATGATAATAATGCTCTCAAATGATCATCAATCGATAACCATAGACTTCAAACAATTGAATTAAACATCAATAATCATTGACAATAGTCCAACTATCTAGAAATCAAAAATGAAATTTTTATATTAAAATCAACAATCTCATCATCCAATGTCAATTATAAATATTTAATCTGAGAATAATCAATCAACATTCAATCCCTTTTCATACAATGAAATCTCTAAATCTAGAAATGTCAAAATATGAAAGAGGTACATATTAAGATAGAAAACTCCCTAGTACAGTCCATGAGCTCAAGTTATATTATCCATCACCAAGAGACTAAAGTTCTAGCCTCACATAACTCCTACTATGTTGCCATCGCTACCGAGAATTGATGCCATAAAAAATGCAGGAAAATATGATGGAAAGGTTAAAAGAAAGATGGTAGAAGTGGATTAATCAGTGCATAAATATGAAAATCTGCAGAGAGGTGAAGAAAAATGAAAGATGTGTGTGAACGTTGTAGAGAGAATGTTAAGAGAGAGTGAGCACTTCTTCTTAGCCAAATCTGGCAAAAATCTAGCCTCATTTCATCTGACTGCTCCTCCTTCCTTTAATTCCAGAATGACCTAATAAAAAATGCACTGCTTCACTAACTGTCCCTTTTAGTCGTGACCAAATCCATATTTTGGTTGTGACCTATAAATACATAAAAGCTTCCCAGAAGAATTAAGGTTGCGACCTATGGACACTTTAGTCACGAATAAAGATAACAAAGACTCTAGCTTCCTCGTTTGATCCTCTTTATCTTATGATTTTTTTGCTCATATTAGTCCTTGATTCTTCCCTAAAATACTTGCAATTAAAAATCAAAGCTCACTGTAAAAGTCTAACTAATTGAATAACAAGATAAATGCAGTTTGGAAGAGTTAATTTACCATTTAACCATTTAATCAACATATTGCAATACACAATCATGTATTAACACAAAAACAAAATTACAGGCATAAATTGAATGGTAAACTTCCCATAAAACCCTTAAAATGTTAAATAAACTATATACAAATTGCATCCTATCATAGGGTATAGACTCAACCCTTCACTACTATATCTAACTCTTGATCATTACTCTTTCTTAAATAGGGAAGTCTCTTTATCTTTGAATTGTGGTTTCCTCTCTCTTTCTAAATATCATAAACTTATTTTTCCAAATTTGCATACATCTATTGCTTTTTGAACTACTTGGGAAATATTCTTTACCTATAACACAGAATTTAATGCGTGAATTTACTTCTCGGTGATTCAACTCTTACTATTCATGTGGAT
The DNA here is from genome assembly GCA_037074615.1 of Leucaena leucocephala. Taxonomy (NCBI): domain Eukaryota; kingdom Viridiplantae; phylum Streptophyta; class Magnoliopsida; order Fabales; family Fabaceae; genus Leucaena; species Leucaena leucocephala. The sequence goes on along the minus strand of CM073526.1, from coordinate 8,781,674 downwards.
GAACTCAGCTAAGTTTTTATTAAAGGGTTCCTCTTTCCCTACTTTAACACTTAGCCTCACGCTTATCTCTATCTGATTGAGAATAATACTTCTTATAAAACTATTGAAGGAAACTTCCTAGATGAGAAGATTAATCTCCATGTCTATGGAGTAACTTTTATATCTCTATATATCTCTTAACTTCTTCTATCTATATATTTACCCCAATCTATTCTTGACTGGATTATGGTTCCTTTCTGGTCTTTTTCTTGATTATGGTAAACTTGAGTCGCATGGCTCTCATTCATCATCTACAACTATTACTTCTACTCTCTAGGTACTCTGCCCTAAGTCTGCAAGGTTACTTTTTCTTCATGATGGCATTCCTCTGTTTCAAGAACATTAGCTTTTAATCTTGAACCATCACGTCTCTAATGTTATGCCATGTTCTAGGCTCATTGATAAAACACATTTTGTATATGGTTTCTATGACATTTTAAGAGATTTATAAAAACTTTACTATCATTTTAGTCCTTAAATTATACTTTTATTGTAATACATGATTGTGCATGGAAATATGCTAATAAAAGGTTAAAATGGTAAATTAACTCTTCTAAATTGCATATATTCTATTATTTACTGATTTAGACTTTTACAGTGAGCTTTTATTTTGGATTGCAGGTATTTTGGAAGAAAGCAAGGACCATGAAGGAAATCACAAGCCAATAAAAGTGAAACCACGCTCCTGTATCTTTTAGTCGTGACCAAAGAGTCCGCTTGTCGCGACCTTGATTCTTCTGGAATTCTTTCTATGTTTATAAGTCATGACCAAAACATAGATCTGGTCTCAACTAATATGAGAAATCGCTAAAATTGTGTATTTTGAATTAGGTTATGCAGAAATAAAAGGAGAATGAAGGCTGCCATCAAGGGAGGCTAATTTTTGGACCTAATTAGGCTAAGAAGCAGTACTTTCACACTCTCTGATCACCTTCTCTACCTCTGCTATCATTCTACACCTATCCATAGACTTCTCCACCTCTCTCCATCATCAACCTACCATCTTCTCACTGTTTCTTCATGACATCTCAACTAAACAGTGAGTACAATACAATTGGAGTCATGAGAGGCTAAACCTTTAGCTTCTTGGTGATGAATAAGATACTTGAGCTTATGGACTCAAATGGGGAGTTTCTTTTATTCTAATTTGCATCTTCTCATCTTATGATTGCTGCTAGATATAGGGTTTTCATCTTATGAGCAAGTTTTGAATATCGATTGATCATTCTCATATTAGACTTTGTAATTGAATTCAGATGATTTGAATGTTTGCTTTTAATAGAATATTTCAGTTTTAATTTTAAGAGAGTGGGTTATTATCAGCGATCGTTGTTAATTAATTCATTGCTTGAAATCTAGGATTTTTGATCGATGAGTATTCGAGGGCATTTTTATCATCTATATTCAATTTATATGCTAAATGGTTTATGATAGTTCACTAATAGTTCTTAAACTAGCTTTGATCAAATGGGTTTAAGGAAAATTAGGGTTTTAGACTTAATCGATTGATTGAGGTTTCTTTAAGACTTAGCTCTTTCTACACTCTAACTTTAAACATAACAGCAAGGATAGATACGTTTTCATCATCAAGAGTCTTTTATAGGATATTTCTCAACTAGACCAACTCATTTTCATTGTAAACAAAAATCCAAAAATATTTACTTTTCTGCACCCTACTTTTATTGCATCAATCAGTAAAACCCAAAATCCATTTTATCCCTGGTCCAGTTTTTCATTGATTTTGACATCCAATCTACTAGATTTTCACAGAAAAGGATTCTCGAGAAGAACGATAGGGTTGTGCCTTATACTATATTATATTGGGTGCAATAAACTTTATTTTGATGGATCAGACTATGACAATCTGACACCATCAATGGCGTCGTTGCCAGGGAGCCAAGTGATTGGTTCCCTAGTAATATTTTGTCAATTTCATTAACTACTTGAGTCATTTTTCTTGTTTTTGTTTGGTTTTAGATTTTAGTAGTTTTTTAATTGCATTACATTATGCACTTTTATGAGTTTATGCAAAATTAGTCTCTGTGACTGTGAGTCGCGACCTAATCTCACCTACGTCGTGACAATTACTCTTTGTGACTTTAAGTTATGACCAAACACTATTTATGTCACGACTTGATTGCCCCTTGTGAAATTTAACTACTCTGCGAAAACTAGTCGCGACATTTAAAACCTTCAGTCATGACTACTTTTCTCTGTGATATAGCTTTCTTCTGTGACAATAGCGGTGCCATTGCACAGGCCAAAGAGCCTAGGTCACATCAAAGGACCAAGCATATACTCAGGCGATTTCATCTCATCAGAGAAATCAACGACAGAGGTGATATAAAAATATGCAAAGTAGCAGGAGAAGATAATGTTGCTGATCCTCTAACAAAGCCGCTTGTGCAGGCAAAGCATGAGCGTCATGTTAGGTCAATGGGAATTAGTCAAATTAATGATTCTACCTAGTGCAATTGGGAGGTTGTTGGAAATCGTGCCCTAGGGGCTAATCATTATCTTATGAATATTATTGATTTATGAATTTATTAATTGTGTTATCATATTATTTTCATGTTTACTGTGATGATCATCCTTGGATAATTCATGATCTTATCCTAAATGTCCCTGGTCGGTCATTTATACTGGAGTAGAGATGAAATAAGACCAGTATGACTTTGAAGATGTATAGAGATATAAATCAAAGTCATAGGCACATGTAAGAGTACAAGGTGTTGGACCGACCCGCTATGAGAGAGCTGCATGGGTTACGTCATAAGCCTCTCTCATATACAAACCATGTCAATATGCCCTTTGACCTGAGATCATCATGGATTCCTACATGACAAACGCTCAGCTTTAACCTAGTCAAAAGTCACTTTTGACCGAGTGATCATAAAGACTATGTTCGGGCTTAGTGGTTTTTCATGCGGAGGAATGTGAATGGTCAAGATGGAATTTGTCCCTCACATTCTTAGAGAGATATTATTGGGCCCCTCGATGAGTGAGTCTGAGAAATGTATGGCCATACTGTAATGGAAAGGTAGTTCTATTTCTATAGTCAGACTACTTAGGGATCGAGAAAGTAACGGTTAAGAATAAGAGGATGACATTATCCATGCCTTATCCATGACCAAAATATCGTGTGACAGAAGGGACATGATATGGTTGTATAAAAGGTTACATCGTTGAACGATCCTCATATGATTTGGGTAGTCGTTATGTCTTGCTAGAGACTGATTGTGACTTGTGGGCCAGTATAGCAAATGCCCACTGCCAACTTCATATGGGCCTACAGGGTCGCACACAAAATATAAATATATACGAATATAAATATAAATAAATATATACATCCACCTTGGATTATTCATTGAATCTGGATATGTCTTATCTTTTATAGGCCCATATGAAGTTGGTAGTAGGCCATTTGCTATACTGGCCCACAAGTCGCAAGCGGTCTCTAGCAAGACATAACGACTACCCAAATCATATGAGGATCGTTAAACGATGTAACCTTTTATACAACCATATCATGTGCCTTTTGTCACGCGATATTTTGGTCATGGTTGAGGCATGGATAATATCATCCTCCTATTCTTGACCGTTACTTTCTCGATCCCTAAGTAGTCTGACTATAGAAATAGAACTACCTTTCCATTACAGTATGGCCATACATTTCTCAGCCTCACTCATCGAGGGGCCCAATAATATCTCTCTACGAATGTGAGGGATAAATTCCATCTTGACCATTTACATTCCTCCGCATGAAAAACCACTAAACCCGAACATAGTCTTTATGATCACTCGGTCAAAAGTGACTTTTGACTAGGTTAAAGCTGAGCGTTTGTCATGTAGGAATCCATGATGATCTCAGGTGAAAGGGCATATTAACATGGTTTGTATATGATAGAGGCTTATGACGTAACCCATGCAGCTCTCTCATAGCGGGTCGATCCAACACCTTGTACTCTTACATGTGCCTATGACTCTGATTTATATCTCTATATATCTTCAAACTCATGCTGGTCTTATTTCATTTGTGCTCCCGCATAGATGATCGACCAGGGACATTTAGGATAAGATCATGAATTATCTAAGGATGGTCATCACAGTAAACATGCAAATAATATGATAACACAATTAATAAATTTATAAATCAATAATGTTCATAAGACAATGATTGGTCCCTAGGGCACGATTTCCAACAACCTCCCACTTGCACTAGGTACAATCATTAATTTGACTAATTCCTATTGACCTAACATGATGCTCATACTTTGCCTGCAAAAGCAGCTTTATTAGAGGATCAGCAACATTATCTTTTCCTGCTACTTTGCATATTTTTATATCACCTCTATCGTTGATTTCTCTGATGAGATGAAATCAGCTTGGTCCTTTGATGTGACCTAGGCTCTTTGGCCTGTGCAATGGCTCCGTTATTGTCACAGGGCAAAGTTATTAGATCTGAGATGGTAGGTATCACTCCTAGTTATGTGATGAACTTCCTGATCCAAATAGTTTCCTTAGCTGCATCTGATGCTACTATATACTCAGATTCCATTGCAGAATCTACTACAGTGCCCTGCTTAGAGCTCTTCCAGATTACTGCTCTATTATTGAGGAGGAATATATACCCATACTGCGATTTTTGGTCATCCTGGTCAGTTTGAAAACTCGCATCTATGTAACCAGTTACATAGAGTTCGTCATCCAATCCACCATAGACCAAAAATAAGTCCTTAGTCCTTTTTAAGTACTTAAGGATATTCTTGACAGTAGTCCAATGGCCCTCACCAGGGTCCTATTGATATCTGCTAGTCATACTTAAGGCAAACAAGATATCTAGTTGAGTACATAACATGGCGTACATGATAGATCCTATGGCCGAGGCATATGGAACTTTACTTATGCAACCTCGCTAATCAAATCTACTAGGAAACAGATCTTTGCTGAGGTAACTACCATGAGACATGGGTATGAAACCCCTCTTTGATTCGTACATACTGAACCTATGCAGTATTTTGTCTATATATGTACTCTGACTGAGTCCTAGAAGTCTTTTAGATCTATCTCTATAGATTTTGATTCCTAGGATATAGGTGGCTTCACCCAAGTCTTTCATCGAGAAAGACTTTCCTAACCAAGACTTGACAATCTGCAAGGTAGGAATGTCATTCCCAATAAGTAGGATGTCATCGACATAGAGTACCAAAAACACAACTGTGCTCCCACTAACCTTCTTGTACACACAAGGTTCATCGATGTTTTGAAGAAATCCAAACTCTTTGACTACTTCATCAAAACGATGATTCCAACTCCGAGAGGCTTGCTTCAGTCCATAAATGGACCTTTAAAGCTTGCACACTTTACCAAAGTCCTCAGAACGCACAAACCCTTCAGGTTGTGTCATGTACACATCCTCAAGGAGCTTTCCATTAAGGAAGGTTGTCTTGACGTCCATCTGCCATATTTCATAGTCATAATATGCTGCTATGGCAAAGAGGATTATGATTGATTTGGCCATTGCAACTGGGGAAAAGGTCTCATCATAGTCCACACCATGAGTTTGGGTAAATCCTTTTGCAACCAGTCGTGCCTTGAAGACATTTACATTGCCATCCATGTCAGTTTTCTCCTTAAAAACCCACTTGCACCCGACCATTTTTACACCTTCAGGCAGGTCGACTAAGGTCTAAACCTTATTGTCGTACATGGATTGCATCTCAGACTTCATGGCATTAAGCCATTTTTCAGAGTTTGGTCCCACTATAGCTTCTCGATAGGTAGTCAGCTCATTATGCTCAATGAGCAACACATCACGACTATCAGAAATCAGAAATCCATATCTCTGAGGCTGAAGTCGTGTCCTATTAGATTTTCGTGGACCTTGCGTGACTTAAGGAGTCTCAACAACTTGTTGTGAGTCTTCTCTATTTTCCATCTGCAGTTCTGTGGTGTCTTGTGGCTCTCGAACTTCTTTGAGGTGTACCTTACTCCCACTGGTTCTTTTAGAGATAAATTCTGGTTCGAGAAAGATACCATTTCTGACAATAAACACTTTGTTATCAACAGGGTTGTAGACATAATATCCCTTGGTTTCCTTAGGATATCCCACAAAAAGGCACCTTGATGATTTGGGCACTAATTTGTCTAAGGCTTGTTGCTTAACATAGACCTCGCATCCCCAAATCTTGAGGAAAGACAAACTAGGTGTCCTCCCAGTCCATATCTCATACGAAGTCTTTTTAATTGCCTTAGATGGAACATGATTGAGTGTGAACGCAGTTGTCTCTAGGGCATGGCCCCAAATGGAAGGCGGAAGATCTGTTCGACTCATCATGGATCGAACCATATCTAATAGTGTTCGATTCCTCCATTCAGAAATGCCACTCCATTATGATGTCCCTGGAGGAGTCAACTGTGAGACTATCCCACAACTCCTAAGATGATCTATGAACTCTTGGCTCAAATATTTACCACCCTCATCAGATCGAAGGGCTTTAATTATTTTGTCAAGATGGTTTTGTACTTCATTTTGAAATATTTTGAACTTTTCAAAAGATTCAGATTTATGTTTCATCAGATAGATGTACTTATATCTGCTAAAATCATCTATGAATATTATAAAGTATGAATAACCTCCTCTGGCATTTATGTTCATCGGTCCACACACATCTGTATGCATGAGGCCCAATAAATCAGTGGCCCTCTCACTGTGCCCAGTGAAAGGTGACTTTGTCATCTTTCCTAACAAGCAAGACTCGCAAGTGTGATATGATTCAAAATCAAATGAGTTTAGAAATCTATCTTGATGGAGTTTGGAAATGCATTTCTCATTTATGTGGCCCAGACGACAGTGCCAGAGGTATGTGGGATTCAAATCGTTTGGTTTGACCCTTTTGGCGGTTATGTTATAGATATTTCCATGATTGGGTTGTTCCAAATTTAATATGTAATGATCAACATGCAAATCACCATGAGCATAGAAAATATCATTACGATAAATAGAACATCTACTATTCCCAGCAATGGAAGTGAAACCTTCCTTATCCAAATAAGAAAGTGAAACAATGTTACTACTTAAAGCAGGAACATAATAGCAATTGTTCAAAACTAACAGAAGCCCATTGGGCAGAACTAATTCATAAGTGCCTACAGCTAACGCAGAAACCCTTGCTCTGTTTCCAACTCGTAGGTCAACCTCACCCTTTTTCAGCTTCCTACTGTCCTTTAGTCCCTGCATATTTGTACAAATGTGAGAACCACACGCAGTATCTAATACCCATGTGGTGGAAGTAGAAAGATGAATGTCTATAACATAAATACCTGAAGCGATAGCCCTGCTATCCTTCTTGTTCTTTTTTAGATCTTCGAGGTAGAGTTTGCAATTCCTCTTCCAATGACCAGGTTCATTGCAGAAGAAGCAGACTCCTTCCTTAGGAGGCTTTGCCTTCTTTGGTGTAGGCTTTTGGGCTTACCTGACTCTTTGGTCTTACCTGATGAGCCATGACCCTTCCCCTTGCCTTTGCCTTTCTTTTTCATACCCTTTCCTTTTTGAACCATCAAAACACTACTAGGCTTCTTCTTAAGACTGGGCTCAGTAGTTTTAAGCATCCTATGCAGTTCAGAAATAGATTTCTCCATGTTGTTCATGTTGTAGTTCATGACAAACTGGTCATAACTTTCTGGGAGTGAGTTCAATATCAAATCTGTAGCTAACGCCTGGCTCATAGGAAATCCAAGCCTCTCAAGGTGATCAATGTACCCCTTCATCTTTAAGACATGAGTACTGACTGATGTACCTTCATCCATCTTACAGGAATATAAGGCCTTAGTGGTCTCATACCTCTCTTGCCTTGCCTATTGCTGGAACATTTCCTTGAGATGCACAATCATCTCATAAGCCTCCATGTGTTCTAGATCTCTTTGGAGCTCCAGAACCATGGTGGCTAGCATCAAGCATCCCACATCGACAGAGTCTTCCTTATGCTTCGTGTAAGCATCTCTCTGAGCTCTAGGAGCATTGGCCGCTGGCTCCTCAGGATTGGGTTGATCTAGGACATGCGCCTTTCTTTCCTACTTGAGAACAATTCTCAAGTTCTGAAACCAGTCAAGAAAGTTTGTCCCATTGAGTTTGTCCTTCTCAAGGACAGATCGCAGTGACAATGTAGTAGTATTACCAGTCGTCATGATTCTACAATTAAAATATGCAATTTAATTAGCAATCTCCCATTGAATAAACAACCCTCAATGCAATAGTTAGTGGGCTAAGATCCATATTTGGCTCAAACTTAAGTCCGCTTTGGCAGGACGCTTAAATTAAGTTATTAGGTAGGTAACACCTTACCAATTATATCAAATGTAACTCTTAGATGTTCATGGGATCCTATCATCATATGATCTGGCATATTTTTAATCTTATCTAATGCCTTGAGACTCAAAACCATTTTGTTAATCTCAATTAAGTCAAACAATAATAAACATGTGAGAGTAGCACCATTACTCTTGCTTATCTCCCCAAGATAACTCAAAAGCACCCACTTTGGTGAAGTCCACAAGTGAGCGATCGAGGTTTTGACAAGTGTTCATAAATTGACGGCATTATGACTTAAGATTTCATTTAGAGGGCTTAATTTAACTATCTGGTTTATACGAATGCATGTTTCTCAGTTTGTATCTCATACAAGTAATATGCATGTGCTGATTTAATCATAAGATGTATAATTAAACGTGATACAATATGGCTTACATATCCTAAGTCCCCTCAAGCCAATGAGAAGAGCTATCTAGTAAGAAAAGGGAAATTATATATAGAAACCTCTTTTAACATTCAAGGGGAGTGAGATGAGAAGAGAAGGTACATTGAGAGTATATATATAGGAAGGCACGACATGCAGGTTGTATTTAAAAAAAATTACAACACTTGCAATCTAGAGCCATATTGTTCACCATACCCAAGCATTCAAGAATCAACATTCAGATTTAATTACAGGGCAATTGATGTTTCAAATCTAAAACATTCACAAAATAACATATGTTACGGTTATGTTGCGCTACGAACAGGTAGCCACGGCAGTCCCGCTAGCCGGTTAGGGGGCAGGGCCTAGAAAAAAATTTTTGCTTTATAAATAATCACAAATCTGAATTCAGTTTTCTTGGACCCCATCTATGTTAATTGACCAAATCAAAACGTATCACCACTGATTTCAATTCCCTTTTAGGTTCTTTTTATGTCATACATAATACGGATCCCTTATATGTCACACATAAAACGCATATCATATGATCGGCTATGACTAACACATATCATATGAATCAACAGTCAAGCCTAACTTAAACACAAAACGGCATGGCTCTGATACAACTGAAAGGAATTGGAAGACACGCGCGGAAATTAATTTAAAATTTTTTCCATTCCTTGCCAGGATCAACCGTATGTGTTTAAGTCATGTGGGAAGAAGCATTACCCTCAGTGTTCCTCAGCGACTTCCACAGCTTCTGGTCACAACGTTCACAGCTTCTCTCTGCGGCTCATGCTCCCTTTCTGATCGCAAGAAGTCAACGACTCAGGTTGGCTTCCTCTACTGGTATCCACACGAACATCGTTCCAACCACGCATGACATGCTAGCGTCTCTTGTCCCTCTAGGGCTTTCTCAAGAATTTGTCATCTCCGTCTCTATTTTGGCAATTTCTTATCTGTAAACCTTATACAGATTCCCCTTCGGCTTTCAGACCGACCCGCTATGAGAGAGCTGCATGGGTTATGTCATAAGCTTCTCTCATATATAAACCATGTCACTATGCCCTCAGACCTGAGATCATCATGGATTCTTACATAAAAAATGCTCAGCTTTGACATAGTGAAAAGTCACTTTTGACTGAGTGATCATAAAGACTATGTTCGGGCTTAGTGGTTTTTCATGCGGAGGAATGTGAATGGTCAAGATGGAATTTGTCCCTCACATTCTTAGAGAGATATTACTGGGCCCCTCGATGAGTGAGTCTGAGAAATGTATGGCTATACTGTAATGGAAAGGTAGTTCCATTTCTATAGTCAGACTACTCAGGGATCGAGAAAGTAACAGTTAGGAATAGGAGGATGACATTATCCATGCCTCATCCATGACCAAAATATCACGTGACAGAAGGGACATGATATGGTTGTATAAAAGGTTACATCGTTGAATGATCTTCATATGATTTGGGTAGTCGTTATGTCTTGCTAGAGACCGCTTGCGACTTGTGGGCCAGTATAGCAAATGACCCACTGCTAACTTCATATGGGCCTACAGGGTCACACACAAAATAGCCCAACATGAGCTATGATGTCCAGATTCATTGAATATAAGACATGTCCAGATTCAATGAATGATCTAGGGTGGATGTATATATTTATTTATATTTATATTGTATATATATAAATTCGTATATATACATTATATATAAGAGATATATGAGATTTAATTTATAAGGATAAATTAAATCCCTATCACGTTTGAATTTGAAATTCAAATTGATAGGATATCTCATATAAGAGATATTTATAAGATTTAATTTATAAGGATAAATTAAATCTCTATCACATTTGAATTTGAAATTCAAATTGATAGGATATCACATATAAGAGATATTTATAAGATTTAATTTATAAGAATAAATTAAATCTCTATCACGTTTGAATTTAAAATTCAAATTGATAGGATATCTCATATAAGAGATATTTATAAGATTTAATTTATAAGGATAAATTAAATCTCTATCACGTTTGAATTTGAAATTCAAATTGATATGATATCTCAAATTTGATTTATGAGAATAAATCAAATATAGTTTAGTCTTATCTTTATTTTAAGTTAAATAAATAGGTGAATTAAATCTGTGGGACGGATTTAATATAAATATTATTTATTTAATTAGTTTCTTATCAAATTATACAATATATGATATTGTATTAATTTCAGAATTAATATAAGATTAACTCCAAAATCCAATTCGATAGAGGAAAATGTATAGCATCCTATATATCTGATTTTAGGAGCTACGTTTTGAAAGATATAGAACACAAAAAGGCTGTAGGGGAGCTGCAAAAAAAAAGGTTTGCAGATAAAAAACTGCCGAAATAGAGACGAAGAGGACGAATTCTTGAGAAAGCCCTGGAGGGACAGGAGACGCTAGCACGTCGTTCGTGGTTAGAACGCTATTCGTGTGGATACCAGTAGAGGAAGCTGACTTGAGTCATCGACTTCTTGCGATCAGAAAGGGAGCATGAGCCGCGGAGAGAAGCTGTGAATGTCGTGACCAGAAGCTGTGGAAATCGCTGAGGAACACTGAGGGTAATGCTTCTTCCTACGTGACTTAAACACATACGGTAGATCCTGGCAAGGAATGGAAAAATTTTTAAGTTAATTTCTGCTGCGTGTCTTCCAATTCCTTACATGAGAGACCACCCAAACTTTAGGTGGGGGTGATAGGCCAAATCAATTCCAAGGACGTGGTGCTTCCTCAATCAACTACCAAAATAATACAAGGTCTATAGTTCCAACTCACCCTATTACCTTATTAACATCAAGGCTAGATGATACTTCTAAATTGTTAAAGAGTATGGCTACGCAGATGAACAACATGGATGGTAGAATGACCAATATAGACAACAAGCTCAAAGAGAATAATGGTTAATTCACCTCTATAGCTTCAATCTTTCAAAGTATGCAGAAGGATAATGTTGATGTGCACAGGAAACTTGAGGAGTTAAGTTCCAAGAATGTAGATATCAAAAGTCACTTAACTCAAGTCTCCAATATAGTGAGTGACATTCAAGGAAAGAGCAGTGGCAGCACACCTTTGAATACTATCATCAGCATACCTTTGATACTATCATCAATCCGACGGGTTTAAATGTTATATCCCTCATAAGTGGTAGAAAAGTTCATTTTAAGGAAGCTGATATACCGAAGCAGGATGTGGAAGATGCTAAAATTGAGAATTCATCTATGCCACAGGTACAAATTGGGAAATATAAAAGTGCTTAAGAACAACAACTTGTAATGAATAAGCTAACCCAAGAGGAGAACCCACAGACCCAAGTGGAAATGCAAGAGCTGCAAGAAGAAGCAACAATAGTACCAAGTCCAGCCTACAAAGGAAAGTAACCTGAGGAGAAGCTGAAGTAGAGCAAGCAAGAAGCCTCTATGCACAAAAGTTAGGAGGTAAGTATAAAATATCTCCCTTTTCCTAACTCTTACTTTACTTGAAAGAAAAGAATTGACCTTGATTTTGCAAAAGATGCTTATACTCTATTCAAGTAGTTAGAAATAAACATCCCTTTTATTAAGTATAAAAAGAAGTTTAGGCCTCTTGAGAGAATCCAGGTGAGTGCTAATGTGTCATCACTATTTAAGGCTAAATTACCTATTAAGTGCCAAGATGCAGGATCCTAGACAATCGCATGCATTATAGGAAATGTTCCTATTAAGGGAGTGTTACTAGATCTTGGGCAACATTAATGTAATAATGCCTTGGTCAGAATATCAAGCCTTAGGAATCAACAACCTTAGAGACACAAACGTAGTGCTCCAATTAGCTAATAGGTCAATTAGGTATCGTAAGCGAATCCTTGAGGATATTCTAGTACAGGTCAAGGACTTAGTGTTCCCAACTAATTTTTATATTTTGGACATGTCCAATGAGTTAGTAAATGACAACACTCTGATCCTAGGCCGACCTTTCCTCTAAAATTCCAAGGCCATCATTAGTATGAAGCATAGTTCCATCACAATGGAAGTTAGAGAACATGTGGCAACCTTTAACATGAATGAAGCAATAAAATTTCCTCTTGATAATTATGCTTTTACTGCTTTGAATGTGATTGATTATGCTATTGAAGAGACTAGGGATGAACATTAACTGAGTTTACATGATAATGATAGAGATAATGCGCTTGCAAAAGGTTTGTTGAGTGATCTTGCAGGACACCAAGATATTCTAGAAGCTGGAAGTACAACAATCGAAGAAGGGCCAAATTTCTGTGACTAAATGGCCTCCCTGTCGTGACTAAAAATCAACTTAAGATCCACTATGAAGATGAGTCGTGACCACATAGCACTACGATCATGACATATCATATCCTTACTTTTAACCTCAATTATACTCCATTAGAAGTGATTGGAACCAATTACATGATCATTTGCTTTGAAAACATTCATTTCCAAAAGAATTGCTCTCGGGGACTGTTCACTTTTACTGTTCATTTGGTAATTCTAGAACATGTACCCTACTTTAAAAATTCATAATTAATTTTAGAAAAATAAAAATGATGTGGTTCCAATTTCTAATTAAATATCTTTCATTGATATTTGAGAGAAAAATATGAAACTGAGGTTTTCTCGTCCACATGAAATCAGTTTATTGGTTAAAAATCACTGTTCATTTGGTAAAATCTAGAAGTTTCAGTTTCTTTGCTTAATTTCAAAAATTCATTTCTCTTTGGTTACTTATCCAAATGAACTGTGTTACTTATGGATTTGAAGATCTAGACGTCCTCTTTAAGCTCATAAAATTTCATAGAAAAACTCGTTCATGTGATATATCAAATCATTGCATGAACGTCACTGCCTCTCAGCTCTCATTTTATCTCAATTCCAGATCTTACTTCCAACTTTGGAAAATCATAACAATTCGGATACTTATCCAAATGAGGCATTCTTGGTTTTCCTTTAAAGATCTGTATCTTAAATTTAATCATACCAAGTTTCAGACTAAAACACGTTGGTTTAGACATAATAACCATCATCACAAAGTGTCAGCCTCAAAATATAGTTACAGAAACATACACCATACATGCTAGCATATCATCCTATAGTGTCATGTAAGTCATATAACTTATTATACAAACTTAATCATAAACATTTAACCTCTTCCCCTGAGAGGATCTAGCACCTAAAACATAGTTATGCATGTGGAAGGAATGAGATTTCATGAAAATTCCAATAGCAAGTTACACAAACTATAATATCATGCATGAATAATTGGATGCTTAACATATTATCATGAGATGGGAGATACTTCATAATGGTACATAAGCCAATTCTAACATGCATATTTTCATGGTATAACTTTCAAGGAGTTGCAATCATTCATACTTCATCATAGACATGATGACATAAACTCAAGCTCAACCAAACACCATAATCAACAAGCAAGCAAACAATTAAACAAACATGAGTTATAGTTAGGTATCCTTGCTACCTCTTAGTTATCTTTGTCAAGGTCTTCTTGAGGTGCTTTCCTTCCTTCACAAATGTCAAAACCTAGCCATTACACAATAATATCAAGTTACAACTCAACTTGAATACAAAACTAAGACTAGGTTTTCATTAGCTCCCTTTCTTTCTCTACTTTATGTTTCTTACTTCAATCTTTGCAAAATAAATTCTCATGGTTCATCTCCACATAATTTTTCATGTAGAATACAAATATGAAACTATAATTTCTAAAATCAAAACACTTTAGTTGCTACAGTACCAAACTGAAGTGAAGCCATTGATTCCCAAAAATTCACATTTTGATTCCAATGCTTCCAATACTTGTTCTCCTACTTTATCCCCACACAATTTTCCATTTTAAACTCATTGGAAGCATCAAAATCATGAAATTCCATCATATGAACAGTACCACATACAGTACCAGCAAGAACACAAAACCCTAAATCCAAACATACTTGAATTTCCAAGCTTATACCACTTGATTCTAGCTTGTTTAAGCTTGTCTAAACTATCCATAACATAAAACTCATATTTTAACCACATATGAACAGCACTGTCAGTAACAACCATAAGGGAAATATAGCATGAAAACCCCTTAAAACCATGAGCTAGCTTATTAGAGCAAAGCTCAAGATCAAGGGAGATGATTACCTTGATTGTTGCTTCACTTTGTGTGTTTCTTTCTTGGTTGAATGGAAATTTTGCAAGAGTTTCCACATGGTTCACCATGCATTCCGAATGGGTTCTGATTTGGGGGTATTTATAGAGAAATTTGGGTTAAAATGGATGGCCAAGATTGATTTGTATACTATTTGATCTAAGGGTTCACATTTAATCTTGAATTTAACTTTTTCTAAAAAGAATAATTATGACATCATGTGGGACAGCTAATGGGACACCTAAGAGGGGTATGTGGCATGCTGTCCATGTAAGGAAGCTTCTGGAAAAATTCCAGTCTAATCCGGTACCGATCGGAGCAGTTTCACAATAACCGGACTGTGTTCTGTTCCTATTTTTTTATAATATACTAGGATATGTATTATGTCCTAGAAATTAATGTCTAGGCTTCTCATACCATTGACAATGATATACTAAAGATTTATCTACCATCCATCCCTTGAAAAATGACCAAAATACCCTTAGTGTCTTTTCTTGCACTGTACTAAGCCCAAGGGCATAATTGTCATTTCACCCATCTTTGTACTGGCTCAGGGCATATACTAGCTCAACTAATCATATTTATTCCATGTGCCACATTTTTAACCTATCCCAGATAACCAAAATGCCCTCCATCCATCTCTAATACAATCTGGGCATCTAGGGGCATTTTCGTAATTTTGGACCTTTTTTGGACACTGGCCCCTTCTACTAATGAACTGGTACCCTGGGTTTTGGGCCCTCCTTGGCGTCATCATAGGCCTATATATGAGGTTATCTACTCTCATTCTATCCAGGCTTACATACCGATAAGTTCTATTATCGGATCACGGGTGTTATCAAACTCCTGTCAAAATTAACTAATATGTGAATAACTTTTTATACAGAACTTTTTCCAAAGTTCTGTCAGATCCAGGACATCTAACACTGTAGGGCATACTTTCCTGTAATTTGCTCACTTATATCTGAAGTCTATGAAATCTGATAAAATTTTAGATAACTTTTAGACTATCAGATAAATATCTGTTGTCTAGAGCCCTAATAAAATTTCTGTATTATGTCAGATTAACCAGCATATCTTCCTCTATTTATTGATGGAATATGGGATCGAAATACTTTCGGGCAGTTTTAACCCTTTCCGGGCTGATCTTTCTATAATTACAATTTTTCCCTTGAACATTTTACTTAATTACATTTAAGTCCCTTAACTTTTGGAAATTACCACTTTTGACCAAAATCTTGTTTCTACTTTAACTTTTGGCCTTTAACCTTTTCTACTTTGTGTTTAGGTCTTTCTCTTTCTTCAATACTCATCTAACATTTGTCATTTCTTCTGATCTTCATCATGATCATTTCTTAACCTCTTTCTACTATCAGTATTATACAGATAGGGAAAATTAGGATATGACATGACACAAAGCTCCAGCGACCACCTGTCGAGACACGAAGATGAAGATGTTGCGACTAAATATCAATTTGCAGAGGGGGAGCCTTTCTGTAGTCATGACTAAAGGATTGACAGGTCACGACAAAAAGATCCAAAGACACACCCTATCAACTGAAGTCATGACGAGGAGATGAAAGGTCGAGACTAGAAATGCCAGAGGCAACCAGGGAACCTACACTCCTTCAGCTCCATACTCCACTGCTTTGGTTAAAGGGCCAATACATTCTAACTCTTCTCAACCTCATTATCATTTCAAAATTACATCTCATATCTTAAGGTTTTTGAAAGATCTAATCTCTAATAATAATATAGGTATGGAAAAAAATGATCCTGAGTACATTGCAATCGAAGACCAACCTCAACTTAGTGTGACACTTGGGGAAGCACGAGATAAATTGGATGGCCTACACAAGCTAGAGAAGAGTAACTACAGGGAATATATGAAGGTGGCAAAGGAATTATTTCCCAAGTTTGTTGCCGCGACATGCCAACTACAGTTAGGTAAGTTCAAGTTTAAATAGGGATAATTCAAGACGGGCTTGGATGAATCTCAGTATAAGATGCGCGATTGTGGAATACTGAAGTGGAAAAAGAGGGCAACTGGGAAAATCTCTAATCAAACAGTCATCTCTCAAAGTTTTATGATTTCCTACCGCCGCCTTGAGGTCAGGTTGTCCCTTTCCTATCTCTTACCTTTTATAAATTTATATATGCTTGGCATATTGGTTTAGTGATTGGAAAGGGATGAACCAGTATAAGTGATAGTTGTTAATTTTTCTGCTTGATGCTTCAGTAGGATAGTTTCACTTTCTGCTTATTTATGTTTATTCTAGGATTCTTTCTATTTTGAATACCCCTGTTCCTGTCCATATACCGTTTACTCATTAATTGTTCCCTCTGGAGCTTCCATACTCACATGCATCATCTTAGCTTATCCATCTTGTCATCTCTGCCTTACTAGTATTGCTTTGCACGACTTGAATGTGACTATATGATGAATTGTTAATTTACTTTGAGTGATTAGGCTACCTACTATTTTACAGTTATATTTGATTGGCTTTGCAAATTGACTGTGATATTTTCTACTTTAGTTCTATTGATAGTAAGGACACTATTAAGTTTAAGTATGGGGGAGATGTCTTTGCTTTTGTGCTACTCAATCTTTGCTAATCCAATCTTTTCATCACAAAATTTTTGTTTTTGATCTTAATGTGTGATGACTTATTGAAAATTGAATCCCCGCTTTAAACTTTGTTGATAACTGGAAAGGTTTTAGCATGAAAAATTATTTTGGGACTTTGACAATTATCATTCGGTAGTCTTTGTGAAAAATGGTTATGACATATATGGCTTTTGGGTCGCAACCTGTAATGAAATTTTAGACTTAGTCCGCTCTCTGTAACCTACGGTCGCAACCTATGAACAAAGTGGTCGCAACAATAATCCCCTGTTGATTTGAGTCACGACATGATTACCTACATGATCGTGACTATTCCTCTATATGTGTTTGCATTGCAAAAGATACACACCATGGATGTGACTAAATAATTTGAAAGTCCTGAGCATGCACCTCTGTGACAAGTGGTTGTGACCTCCACTGTTATACGTCATGACCAATGTTTAAAAGATGTCTAATTACCTTCTCTTTGCCTTGTGCAAAAGCTATGTAGAAGGATCCTTTTGAACTATCTAGATTCTTTCACAAATGACTCATTGTTCCCTTATTTCAAAACCTTTTTAGATCCTATAAACCATTGCCCCACTTGAACTTTTTGAAATATCTTGGAAATTGAATTTGAAAACACCTAAGCCTTTGCTGTTACATTTGGATTATCACATGGTTCTAAGTGATTACTTTGAAACTTGTAAATCATCGTTTAGAGGGTTTTCAATTGTGATAAGTGTTTTAATACATAGTGAATGATGAACATTGTTTGATACTTTAGCTTATGAGCAATCTAGATATAAACCTTTGTTGGAAGGATTCTCGACCTTAAATTCTATATTGAGTAATTATTCAATTGGTTTATATTCTCTAGAACTTGTCTTGGCTCAGAGTTTAGAGTTACTTGCACATTTATGAATTGAACATGATAGAGGCATTCTTTCTAAACCCTTTTATCCCAAACACAAGACCACTACATATTACATCCTTAGTCACCCCTCTTGAGCCTATCACTTTTTCTTTTCATCATTCCTATAGAAAGTCATATGTACATAAACATAATTTTGAAATAAAATTTTTATTCTTGTAAAAAATTCATTATTGTTGTGTTATTATGTTGCAACTTCCATGAACAAGGTGCCAAATAAAAGAAAAAGAGAAAAGAAACATCAAGAAGGCATCGTTATAGACTCGTATTAGCACAAGTACCATAGCTACATCCCTAGAGACATGAATTCATACCATATATTTATTGTTGAATGTATATAGTACTTTATATTCTTCACATTCCATTCCATGTGGGCCATCTCTATCATTTCAACCCTAAAATACCTCTTGATTCTTTGCATAAGTGTTATATAGTTGCTGAGATTTAGAGCCATTACAAGCATATGGTAGGGTGTTTTCCAATTTGAATTTGAGTGAAACAACCCTAACAATGAGAGAAGATAGAGAGCTAAACACTTACAACCCTTTGAGAGGATCTATTGCGCTCATACAGTTGAGGTTGATTTCACTTAGTAGTTGATTGCTTGGCATTGCTCACATTATCATCTTTGCATTCCCAAAAGAGGACGAGTTATTTGTTTTTAGGGTATACTATGGATTATGATATAATCTTGAATTTAATAGTGTTGTTCTAGGTGTGATTCATTTCTTTGTCTAGGAGTACAAATGTTAAAATGTGGGGGAATTGATAAGACACATTTTTTATATGGTTTCTGTGACATTTTTAATAGCTTTATAACAACTTTCCATCCTTTTAGGCCTTAAATTGTACTTTTGTGGTAATACATGATTGTGCATGGAAACGTGCTAATAAAAGGTTAAAATGGTAAATTAACTCTTCCAAACTGTATATATTATGTTATTTACTAATTTAGACTTTTATAGTGAGCTTTTATTTTGGATTGCAAGTATTTTAGAAGAGAGCAAGGACCAGGAAAGAAATCACAAGCCAATGAAAGTGAAACCACGCTCCTACATCTTTTAGTCGCGACTAAAGAGTCCGCTAGTCGCGACCTTGATTCTTCTGGAATTCTCTCTGTGTTTATAGGTCATGACCAAAACATGAATCTAGTCACGACTAATATGCAAAATCACTAAAACTGCGCGTTTTGACTTAGGTTATGCAGAAATAAAAAGAGAAAGAATGCTGCATTAAGGGAGGCTAGTTTTTAGACCTGATTAGGTTAAGAAGTAGTACTCTCACACTCTTGGATCACCTTCTCAACCTCTGCCATCATTCTACACCTCTCCACAGACTTCTCTACCACTCTACACCATCAACCTACCATATTCTCACTGTTTCTTCATAACATCTCAACTGAACAGCGATTGCAGTACAGCAGGAGTCATGAGAGGCTAAACCTTTAGCCTCTTGGTGATGAATAAGATATCTTGAGCTCATGGACTCAAACAGGGAGTTTCTTTTGTTCTAATTTGCATCTTCTTATCTTATGATTACTGTTAGATATAGGGTTTTCATCTTAGGAGCAAGTTTTGAATATCGATTGGTCATTCTTATATTAGACTTTGTAATTAAATTTGGATGATTTGAACGTTTGCTTTTAATAGAATATTTCAGTTTCAATTTTAAGAGAATGGGTTATTATCAGCAATTGTTGTTAATTAATTCATTGCTTGAAATCTAGGGTTTTCGATTGATGACTATTCGAGGGCATTTTCATCATCTAAATTCAATTTACATGCTAAGTAGTTTATGACAGTTCACTAATAGTTCTTAAACTAGCTTTAATCAAAAGGGTTTAAGTAAAATTATGGTTCTGGACTCAATCGATCGATCTAGGTTTTCTTTGAGACTTGGCACTTTCTAAACTCCAACTTTAAACGTGAGAGCAAGGATATATATATTTTCATCATCAAGAGTCTTTTATAGGATATTTCTCAACTAAACTAGTTTTCATCGTAAACAAAAATCTAAAAATATTTACTTTTTTGCACCCTACTTTTATTGCATCAAAACTAAAACCCAAAAACTATTTTATCCCTGCTCAGGTTTTTCATTGATTTTGAATTCCAATCTACTAGGTTTCCACATAAAAGGCTCCTCGAGAAGAATGATAGGGTTGTGCCTTATACTACATTATATTGGGTGTAATAAAGTTTAATTTGATGGATCATACCATGATAATTTGACCCTATTACTCATTCCTAGACAAGTCTTAATCTAACTTCTGATTATTCTATTCAGGAAATACTAGCAAAACAAAATCTTTCATAATGTAGATCTACTTCTGAACATCTTTCTTAAACTGATATCCTCTATCTCTGTACCTCATATCATCTACCTTGTTGATACCCCGTGGCCATCCTTATCAACTAGAGATTGGCACATTCATTCACGTTGTTGCCATAATATCATGTCTTTGTGTTTCCTAGTCGTGATCTGAGTATTGACTAGTCGTGACTCACATTATCTATGAACTTTCTTTGCTACCCTCTTACTTGAATAATTATAATCATATAGCTCTGTGTTCTTTCGTCGCGTCCAATGGTCTTCTCTTATCATGACTAGAACATATCTTTATCTAAATATTCTATTTCTAAGATTCTTCATCTGAATGTTACTTTAAGTAGTGAACTAATCGTCTAGGGAGGGGATTTTCTTGGTTCACTTAAGATTTAGACTTAAGTGGTATTGACTAAGCACTCAAACATTAACATAATATTAACTACTTAGGTTTAGGGTCAGGAAATTTTCCTATCTGATACCAGAAACATTGCTCTAATATCAAAAATGTAAAACCTTACTTTCATAAGTCTTATGGACTATTCGATAGCATTTAAAACCACTTACATGACCTTTGAAGTCTATTAGCTAAATATAGAATTTCACTCTTCATGATTTACTATTCATATAGTATTCCAGATTTGGCGATGAACTTAAAAAAATCATTATTAATTCTAGAAAAATCAAAATGATATGTGAAGTTAACATAGTGAACTTTAAGGGAAAAATAAATCCTCTAGCCAATTGACCAGTCAACTTAGTCAACTATAACGTCAAAGTGTATTGTTCATTTAGTGAAAATTTTAAAAACAAATTTTGGTCCCTGATTTTGAAAAATTTGTTCTCTTTGTACAAACATTGAAATAAGGCATACTTGATGTCAAAACAAAACTTGACATCTTAACTAAGTGTCTATAAAATTTCATATATTTATTCCATTATTTACTATTTTTTGTTACATCATAAATATTGTTGCTCAAATTGAATATATAACATGATTACATAGAATGATTCATACATTCATTTATACTATCCATTCATTAACTTCTCTTCATGAACTCATAATTCCTAAATTTCAGTAGCTACACAATATTTTGGACAGAACTGAAACATGTCCTATTTATTTTAAAAATTTATCATTTTGATTCTAATACTTCCAATACTTGTTTTTATACTTTTGTAAGGAATTGGAAGACACGCAGCAGAAATTAACTTAAGAATTTTTCCATTTCCCTGCCAGGATCTACCGTATGTGTTTAAGTCAAGTGGAAAGAAGTATTACCCTCAGTATCAGTCGCGACTTTCTCAGCTTTTGGTTGCGACGTCCACAGCTTCTCTCTGAGGCTCGTGATCTCTTTTCGATCGCAAGAAGTCGACAACTCAGGTCGGCTTCCTCTACTGGTATCCACACGAACATCGTTCCAACTACGAACGACGTGCTAGCGCCTCCTGTCCCTCTATGGCTTACTCAAGAATTCGTCCTCTCCGTCTCTATTTTGGCAGTTTCTTATTTACAAACCTTTTGCGGATTCCCATTCACACTTTTTTTCTGTCCCAACCGTAGCTCCTAAATATTAGATATATCGAATGCTATGCGTGTTACCACAGACTTGGACTTTTGGAATTAATCTTATATTAATTCTAAAATTAATACAATATCATATATTATATAATTTGATAAGAAACTAATTAAATAAATAATGTTTGTATTAAATCTGTCCCACATATTTAATTCACCCATTTATTTAATTTAAAATAAAGATAAGATGGAATTACATTTGATTTATTCTCATAAATCAAATTTGAGATATCATATCAATTTGAATTTAAAATTCAAACGTGATAGAGATTTAATTTTATCCTTATAAATTAAATATTGTAAATATCTCTTATATGAGATATCATATCAATTTGAATTTCAAATTCAAACATGATAGAGATTTAATTTATCCTTATAAATTAAATATTGTAAATATCTCTTATATGAGATAGCATATCAATTTGAATTTTAAATTCAAATATGATAGAGATTTAATTTATCCTTATAAATTAAATATTGTAAATATCTCTTATATGAGATATCATATCAATTTGAATTTAAAATTCAAACGTGATAGAGATTTAATTTATCTATCTCTTATATAATATATATATATATATATATATATGAATATAAATATAAATAAATATATACATCCACCCTGGATCATTCATTAAATTTGGACATGTCTTAGATTCAATGAATCTGGACATCATAGCTCATGTTGGGCTATTTTGTGTGCGACCCTGTAAGCCCATATGAAGTTAGCAGTTGGCCATTTACTATACTGACTCATAAGTCGGAAGCAGTCTCTAACAAGACATCACGACTACCCAAGTCATATGAGGATCGATGAACGATGTAACCTTTTATACAACCATATCATATCCCTTTTGTCACACGATATTTTGGTCATGGATGAGGCATGGAGAATGTCATCCTCCTATTCCTTACTGTTACTTTCTCGATCCCTGAGTAGTCTGACTATAGAAATGGAACTACCTTTCCATTACAATATGCCCATACATTTATCAAACTCACTCATCTAGGGGCCCAATAATATATCTCTACAAATGTGAGGGACAAATTCCATCTTGACCATTCAATTCCTCTGTACGGAAAACCACTAAGCCCGAACATAGTCTTTATGATCACTCGATCAAAAGTGACTTTTGAGTAGGTCAAAGCTGAGCGTTTGTCATGTAGGAATCCATAATGATCTCAAGTCAAAGGGCATAGTGACATAGTTTGTATATGAGAGAAGCTTATGACTTAACCTATGTATCTCTCTCATAGCGGGTCGGTCCAACACCTTGTACTCTTACATGTGCCTATGACTTTGATTTATATCTCTATACATCTTCAAAGTCATACTAGTCTTATTTCATCTCTGTTCCCGCATAGATGATCGACCAGGGACATTTAGGATAAGATCATGAGTTATCTAAGGATGGTCATCACAGTAAACATGCAAATAATATGTTAACACAATTAATAAATTCATAAATCAACAATGTTCATAAGACAATGATTGGCCCCTATGGCACAATTTTCAAGGCTTCAAATACTTGTTTTTATACTTTATCCCACACAACTTTTTATTTTAAAACCATTGGAAGCATCAAAATCATGAAATTCCAATCACTATTTCAAAACCTATCCAATGCTACACAAAATATCATTTACATTCAATGGAAGCATTAGATAATTGAAATTCATTCTTCTTGGTATTATACAGTAGGTGGCAGAATGGCATCTTCAATGGTAAAGTCAATAACACAATTCAATTCAACAACCAATCATTAATTATAGTTCATCTATGCATCAATTTCATAGTTCTAACCTAATTTTCCTCTTCCTCCTTTAACTTTGAATTTTGGAAAGCAAGGGTTCCAAGGAAATAATCCATTGTCCAAGCATTAAAACCTACGTTTTATCGTTCCAACATACTTACAAATAAACTAGGAAGGATCTCTTGCCTTAGGTACTTGCTTGGGTGGCTTCTCCTTGATCTTATTTTGAGTTCTCTCTTCATTTTGGCATGGTTTCCACAAGGGTCCTCTAGGTGCACGAAATTGTGAAGGAGGAAGGGGTATTTATAGTGAAATTTCAAGGCTTAAGGGACCAAAATATCCCTCCTTCAACTAATTAGTATAATTCCTTAATCTTGAATCTTATTAGTTGCTTTATTGATTAATTATCATCAACTTAATTCTTATATTATTTTATTACATTTTAGCACATGGATAACATTTCTTTCTTCTTCTTGGTGCCATGTGTGAAGCATGTGGGTCCCATAAGACACCTCACATGTCACCTTGCACTTTCTTGAATTTTCTTGAAATCTTATCTTTTAAAAAATCATAAAATCCATTTAATCACATTATAAATTCTTGGCCTCTATTGGTACTTATATGACACCATGTTAGGTTTGTCTAGGCCCAAACCATAATTTTGGGTATACATCCCAAGGTACTTCCTATTCTAATATCCTTAAATAACCCTATTTTTTGAAATAAATTCCAAACACCTCTTTTATTGATTTTGACATTTTTAGAAATTTATTCTAATATAAAAGGAATTTCTTGCAAATTCTCAATTTTTTTAGACTTAGAAGTCTTGTAAAAATTCACACATCTTATTCAAATCCTTTATCAATGTCCCTTTTCCCCTTAAATTCTCTAATTAATTCTATATGACTCCTTTTTTACTTCTATAAATTCCATAAAATGTTATATTATTTATAATAATTTACTACCAAATTTCATCTGATTTTGGGTCCAGAAGATGCTGTACTAATTTCTAGACTTCAAAAATTAATATCAATTTATCATACCTCAAATCAAAATTCAGTATTGTGTTAAGTTAATCAGTATAATTTGTTCTATATATTGGTAAAATTTGGGGCCAAAACATTTTGAGGCAGTTTTGCCCCTGAACTTCTTGAAAATTATACTTTAAGCCCTCAACTTTTCATACTTACACTTAAAGGCCTAAAGCTTATATCTACTTTCTTTTGCACCATGGAACTTTTAGGGTTTTCACTTTAGTCCCTATTCTTTATACCCTTGTCTACTCATTATCTTTCTTTCTATGTATCATCATAATTCCTTCCAAACCTTTTTTCCTTTATTAATCTTATATATATAGGGAAAATTGGGACGTGACAATTTTCATAGGACGGTCCTATACAATTTTCCATGAGGAATCCAAATATGATATTGGATTTATTAAACTCACACTCATTCCCCATGAAGCTTCCTTGACTGAGAGGTTGTCCATTGTGGTGCCAAAGTTCTATTTTTTATTCTAATACTTCCAACTACACTTTCTCAACTTGGTTCCACATAATATTTCATTCTCAATCTATTTTTAGCCTTAGAATTATCAAAATCACATCTTAAGCTCAAGAACACAGCAAGGCCGTAGCATTCCTTTAGGAAACCAAATAATGCAATTTAATTAATTACCAGCTATAACCACTTGAATCCTACCCTTTTCTATCCTTTACACATATGTTTAACATCATACTTGTCTTTCTTAACATTTATAGATTTAAACAAGCAAAAATATCATAAGAGTTCAAGCTACCTAATCTATTAAAATTCCTCCCCAAGCTCAAGAATATAAACTACTACAAGATCAAGAGCTAGAGTTATCATTTTACCTTGATTGAAGCTTGATTACTACCCTTGTGAAACATCCTCATTTTCATACGTCTTAGGGAGCAAATGGTAGCATCTGGAACCACTTCTAAGGCTATTGAAGTCAAATTACTCAATCTAGAATTTTACTCTTAGTGAGTACTGTTCACTGTGTAAATTCCAGAGGAGTGACCTGACTTCAAAAAATCATAACTAATTCTAGAAAAATTGAAACGAAGTGGTTCAAATTGATACACGAAGCTAACTTAATGCTATTTCATGAAAAAATAACCTATTGACCATGTATTAACCAGGTCAATGTCAATAAATGTCTGAAGTATACTATTCATCATATATTTTTCCCTGATTCCAATATTTTTGTCCCAACATTTGCACTATCCAATTCCCAACTTCTCTTTATGCTTCTTCAGTCCTCTTCTAACATACCTGTGGGATTGGGATTACATATAAGGGGTGAGATTTTTGGGTAAATCTCAGTAGCAAATGGAAACCATACAATATATGTAACTATATGCTTGATGTTACTATGTGTATACTTAATGATTATGCTTGTATCATGAAAACATACATGCTTCCATGTTACTTAATTATAACATATGGCCATAGTATAAAAAGAAACAGAGCATTACTTAATCATACATGCTTCACATCATCAAGGTAAGAAAATATCACATAAAACATCCAAGCAGTATAAGCATACAGGTAGGTAAGTCTACTACCTGGCGTGTAGCCTTTCTTTCTAACTCTTAGCCTTGTCTCTAAGGTCCCTTCTTCTCATAAGTCAGAGCTTATACATAGCATAATAATATCTTTATTATTATCCAGTATAGCTCTACTTAACTCATGCTTAACTAGGGGTAATATCCTTACTCTAACATTTCCCTAACTTTCTTTCTACCTTTAGCTACTTTTATTAATAGAGATATTTCTCTATTCTAACTATTAAGAGTAATCCTCTACTTTATTAGAGCAGGGACTAGATAATTTACTTACCTCATTCTGAAGCTCTGCCAAGTCCCTAAGCTCCTTGGACCGTTCCTGGCTCCACCAGAACTCCTCCTTTCTTTCTCTCCTTCTCTTTTTCTCTCTTCTTTCTCTTCTTTGGCCATGCTTGGCCGTGGTATGGAATGGGAGGGGAGTGGCCTATTTATAGGTGGAGGGAGGTGGAATGGATGGCTCAGATCAAATCGTGATTAATGGCCCAGATCGCTTAGCTTCCTCAAGAAGCTTCGCCTGCATCATCACGATGACATCATCCTCCTTGATGACTCACTAACATGACATCATCCAAGGACACCTCAGGGGGTATGTGGTGGGGCCCTTGGGACATCTCACCAGCTGACTCAGCCTCTCCAGAGAATTCCAGAGTCTTTTCTTGGAATGAGTGGCTGAGATTGTGCCACGTGTCCTTTTTACTTTTTCTCCTTTTTCCTATCTCATGACATGTGTCCTTAACTTTTCTTCTTTTCCTATAATCATGCCATGTGGCACCTTATGGGTCCCATGAGGACACCTTTCATGCCACCTCATGGTCTAAAGTCATATCTGATCACTTTTCCCAATTCTACCTTAATCGGGTAACCTTACTTTGTGGAAAAGCACTAAAATATTATTTTAATACCTCTTAAACTCTATAATCCTTGGGCCTACATTTTTGGGTGCATGGATTGCTATCTTGGGTTTCTAACCAAGCCCAAGCACTCTAGTGGCTCAGTTCCCAAGAAATACCTCTTACTTTTCCATTATACCCACAGGGACTTTCACTATTTTCCCTAAATTTTCACTTTCTTGCAGTTTAGTCCCTAAACATCATCTGTACACTTCTAGGACTCCTGCACAATAGGGTCTAGTAGCCTTCCTTTTTCAGGCTATATACTAGGCTTCCAGGCCTAACAATTGGGATATGACACTTTGCTTCTTTATTTCCATGGTTACCTTCATCTTTTTTCTTTCTTTTAATTTGTACAAAATTTTCCCTCTTGTTCTTGCTTGCCGTGTAGTTCTTAGGGGACATTTATAATACTCTTCTTGCTCAAATGACCTCCAAATTGCAAGAAATTATATAATCAAATAGATGGTCAAGATTTGATCTTTATTACCTTCTTGCCTCATTTTCTCCTTCTCTTACATCATCCTCATGGTATCATCAAATTAGGTGGCACCATCTTGAAGAAGAAGGAAGAAGGAAGATTAAATCTCAGTTGTTGATTTCTAAACCTTGCTTTACTGGCTCTGATAGGATGCAAATTGTATATGATTTCTTTGACATTTTTAAGGGTTTTATGAGAAGTTTACCATTCATTTTATGCCTGTAATTGTGCTTTTATTGTAATACATGATCGTGCATGGCAATATGTTGATTAAATGGGTAAATGGTAAATGAACTCTTCCAAACTATATTTATGATCTTTAATTATTTAGGATTTTACATTGAGTTCTGATTCTAAATATAGGTGTTTTGGAAGAGAATCAAGAACCCAATAAGAAGCAGTAAAGGAATCACTCGATAAAGAGGACCTGAAATATGAAAGTCATCTTCTGTGATTTTTAGTCATGGCATAAGAGTCCATTGGTCGCGACTTATTTTCTCTTAGGATGTTCTTTGTGTTCTCAATTCGTGACCAAAATCAGGATATGCTCACGACTAGAAGAGCCAATTAGTGAAGTTATGCATTTTCCATTTAGGCTACTCTGCAATTAAGGCAAAGGGTGAGGAGAAGACGAGAAGAGGCTAGATTTTTTTCATATTTGGCTAGGAAGCAGCAGCTCATTCTCTCTCAACACTCTCTATTCAAATTCCATTCATACCTTCCATTTTTATTGATCTTTCCATATATTTTCACATTTTTATACTGATTAATGCACTTCTACCATCTTTCTCTTAACCTTTATATTACATTTTTTTGCATTCTTTATGGCATCATTTCAAGACAGTGATGGTAGAAAAATAGGATCTGTGAGAGGCTAAACTTTAGTCTCTTGGTTTTGGACAACACTGGTGAGTTTTCTATCTTAATCTGTACCTATTTCATGTTTGATATTTCTATATTTAGGGATTTCATTGTATGAATAGGAATTGAATGTCGATTGATTATTCTTATTAGATATTTTGTAATTGACATTGGATGATGAGGTTGTTGATTTTAATATAAACATTTTAGTTTTAATTTTTGGATAGTTGGACTATTATCAATGATTGCTGATGTTTAATTCAATTGCTTGAAGTCTATGGTTATTGATTGATGATCATTTGAGGGCATTATCATCATATGATTTAATTACACACTAAGTGGTTTTCAACAGTGTATTAAGAAGTTTTTAAGCTAGGTTTGATCAAGGAGTTTAAGAACTATTATTGCACTTGTCTCAATCGATTGATTGAGGTTTTATTTAAGACTTAGTGATTTCAAATCTCCAATATCAAATTAAGAGCAAGGACAGTTATGTTTTTATGATCAAGAGTCTTTCTTAACAAATTTCTTTCACAATCTAACTCATTTTCATCTTAATAAAAAATACAAAAATATTTACTTTATTGTACCACAATTTTATAGCATCAATATTCAATCAAAACCAAAACCCATAATTTACACAGTTTTCAATGGCTTTGCCCACCAATTTGCTAGGATTCCAATAAAAAGGCTCCTTAAGAATAATGAAAGGGTTGTACCTTATACTACATTATTGGGTACAATCTTTATTTTTGATGGATCGGATGATGACAACTCAAACTTTTCAATGGCCACATTCCTAGGGAGCCAAGTAATTAGTTTCCTAGTAATTGGTACTCAATTCCATTGTCTACTTGAGTTATTTTATTTGTTCGAACTTTAGCTTTTGTTGTTTTCACCACATAGCATAAAAATTTTCAAAAATAGAAACAAATATGTTATTTTCTTTTACTTTGGCATTTGCATCGTTGCATAGCATTCTGTATTTTTTCTAAGTTCCTATGAAATTACTCTCTATGTCTTTGAGTGGCAACATCCTTATCTAGGTCATGACCTTATTGCTTTACTAAGGTACTAGATTGCTCTTTGTGATATTAGTTGTGACATTTGTTACTATTTTTCTCAACTAGTTTAAAAGATTTATTGTCCGTGAAAATTAGTCGTAACCTTTGGTATTATTAGTCATGACTTGAAATCTATTTTTAGAAGTTTTTGCTTTCTGTGCCCTTAAGTCGCAACCTGAACATCCTCTTACTATAACCCAATTGGATTTTCTACTATGAAACTTCTGTGTCTGATGTAAACTACTTGCTTATTATTTATAATTGTTTATGTGTTGCATGCATAGAAGAACTGAACAATAGTAGTACTTTTAGACCTTGAAATTGAGAGAAAACTGAGGAAACTAAGAACATAATTTAGAGAAGAAGGAACTAGTAAAGTTGTAGCTGAAGAAGAGAAAAAATCAACATAATCTAGTTTATCCTCTAGTATCCTTGGATCTGAAATTGGATTTAATTTAGAGATTCCATTAGAAATATCTAATATGGCTGAGATTAATCCTAATAGGCATAATGGACATAATAGACAGGGAGAAAATGAAATACTAATTAATGTAAAAGATAATAGAAGTGTGAGGGAAATAAATCATTCTCATGTGAATTATGATCCTTATGGTTTTTACACTAAAGAGGCTAATTTTAAAATTAAAGGACCTT
Organism: Leucaena leucocephala; assembly: GCA_037074615.1. NCBI lineage: Eukaryota > Viridiplantae > Streptophyta > Magnoliopsida > Fabales > Fabaceae > Leucaena > Leucaena leucocephala. Next base: position 8,750,980 of record CM073526.1, on the reverse strand, counting down.
TGATTGTAGCTTTACCAAAATTTTATGGTTTTATAGGAGAATATCCATACCAGTGCTTACAAGCTATGCATATGATCTACTCTTCAAGAAACCTATAGTGACTGCCTTGGATGATGTCTTAAGGAAGTGTTTCTATTTCACTATAGAAGGGAAGGTTAAGGAGTGGTTATTAAATCTGCTAACTCATTTCTCAACTCTTACATGGGATCAATTGAAGTCAATATTGTTGGTTACATAGGATCAATTGAAGTCAATATTGTTGGAATAGTTCTTCCTAGCCTCTAAGACAACTAGGATGAAGAAGGAGATTACAATATTTTACAACAGGATAGAGAGTCATTACAAGAGTATTGGAACTTGTTGGTTGAATGTCCGCATCATAATATTACAAAGGCTAATTTAGTAAACATTTTCTTTGATAGTCTACTTACTCACAACAAGGTATCCCTAAATGCAGTAGTAAATGGATCGTTAAGAGATAAAATCTACAAACAAGTTGGGAGTTATTCCAAAAGATGGCTAATGAAGACCATCAGACTCAGGATCCAAGAAGAATGCTTATATCATCTACGGGTAATTCAAAAGAGATTTTGGTAGAAATAACAGCTTTAGGAAACTAAATGGAAGAGAGAATGAATTTAATTGAAAGAAAGCTGCATTCTATAAAGCAAGTTCATGCAGTGGGAACCTTACAAGTATTAGTTATAAGGTATGAGTTATGCAGTTCAATGATACATGCAAAAGTACATGTGATAGACAGTATGAAGAAGTAGCAGCAATGTATCAAGGTAGAGACAATCAATACCAGAAGAGAGATCTATATTCTAACACATATAATCTTGGTTGGAGAGACCACACAAATTTTAGGTGGGGGAGCGGGGAAAATAGGCCAAACTAATTCCAAGGAGGTAGTGCTTCTTCAAGAAACTACCAAAGTAATACAAGGTTTATAGTTCCTGCTCAACTTAATGCTTTAGTAGCATCAAGACCAGATGAGACTTCTCAATTATTGAAGAGTATGGCTGCATAAATGAACTACATGGATGGAAGAATGACCAAGATAGATACCAATCTCAAAAAGAATTATGGTCAATTCACTTCCATAGCTTCAATTCTTTAATGTATACAGAAGGATAATGGAGATGAACATAGGAAACTTAAGGAGTTAAGTTCTAAGAATGTTGATATTACTAGTCATTTAACTCAAGTTTAAAATACAATAAGTGACATATAAACAAGCGGTGGCAGTATAACTTTGAATACTGTTATTAATCTTAAGGGTCTAAATACTATATTACTCAGAAGTGGGAGAAAGTTTATTTTAAGGAAGATGATGAACCAATGAGGATATAAAAGATCTTGAAGTTAAAAATACATCACTGTCATAGATGAAGATTGGGAAATTAGAGAGTATGAAAGAATGGTAGCTTATGATTAAGAAAGCTACCAAAGAGGGGAACTCACAAGAGGAAATACAAGAGAAGTAAGAAGAGGAAGTGATAATGCCAAGTCCAGCATACAAAGGGAAACAAGTAGAGGAGAAGGCAGAGTCAAACATACAAGGAGCCTCTATGCCTTCAAGTAAGGAGATAAGTATAAAGGATTTCCCTTTTCCTAAGGCTTATATTGCTGGAAAGAAAATGATTAACCCTGAATTTGTCAAAGATGCTTATACTCTTTTTAATAAAATTGAAACAAAAATTCCTATAGTTGAATTCCTCAAAAGGAACCCTAATATACTAAATTTTTGAATGAGTTGTATGCTGATAAGAAAACGTTAAGCCTCTTGAGAGAATTCAGGTAAATGCTAATCTGTCATCACTTTTTACTACTTAAGTGCCAACACCTAGGATTTTCCACAATCCCATGCACTATAGGAAATGTTCATATTAAGGGAGCATTATTAGATCAAGGGGCTACAATTAATGTGATGCCTTGGTTGATATACTTAGCCTTAGGTATAATAATCTTAGGGATATAAGTGTAGTGCTCTAATTGGCTAATAGATCAATTAAGTATCCTAAGAGAATTCTTGAGGATATTCTAGGGCATGTCAATGACTTAGTGTTCCTAGCTAATTTCTATGTTCTGGACATGTCTAGTGAGCTAGTAAATGAGAGCACTTTGATCCTAGGCAGACCTTTCCTCTAAACTTCTAAGACAATCATTAGTATAAATTATAGTTACATTATAATGGAAATTGGGGAACATGTAGTCACTTTTAATATGAATGAAGCAATGAAATATCCTTTTAACATGTATGCTTAGTTTGAATGCTATTGATTATGTTGTAGAAGAGGCTAGGGATGAGCATGAATTGATTTTGCATGATAGGTATGATTCTGGGCTACATAATTATGAAAATTTCCATGAAGTATCTCAGGATCATATTGATTCAAATTCATCTTTAAGTGCTTATGGTGATTATTTTGCATCTCTTTCTTCTGTTTATTTTTTTCTTGTTCTTATGAAAGCAATGCATCATGTTTCAATTGCTTAGATGTAAATAACATGCTTCCAGTTTCTCAAGATTTCTCATTCTCATCAAATCTTGATTCAATTTCATCATTTTAAAGTGATAATGCTTCTACGAAGGATTTGTTGTGTGATTTTATAGGAATACAAGATGTTGTAGAAGTTAGAAGTGGAACAAATAAAGAAGGGTCAAGTTTATGTGATATCAAGTAGCGACGTTAAGATTTTGAAGTCATGACTAGATACCATCTAGCTGAAGGAGAGACTCTTTGTGAACATATGTCACAATCAGATGATTGTTTTTTCATGACCAAAACCTCCCAAGAGTGCGAGTCGCGATTGTTGGATGATCAAGTCCTGACTAAAAGATCCATAGAAGCTCTTTGTCAAAATGGATCACAACGTGAAGTTGAATAGAAGCCTATGAGGTCATGACTAAGAATGTCATATGCAAATAGTGAATTGCAAGTTTTTCAATTCCACATTCCAATATTACAGTTAAAGGGCCAGTATGTTTTAACTATACTATTCCTTATTCCTATTCTAAGATTATATCTCATACCTTACACTTTCTAAATGATTTGATCTTTGATTTTGGTGTAGGTATGAAGGATAATATATTCAACTATGTTACAGCTGTAGACCAACTTAAACTTGGTGCAGCACCTGAAGAGATTAAAAGCAAGATGAAGAGTCCAAATGAGCTAAACATGGATAACCTCCAGGAATCTACAAAGGGGAGTAATTCTAACTTAATTGATTTCTCAAATCTTATCCCTTCTATTGTTCAACCCTTGAATTAGGGTTAAAAGATTTACCTTATAACCTTAAGTATGCTTATACCCCAAAGGAGATTGAATCGATTAATCTCTGATGTTGATCGAAAGGAAATTAGTAAATTGCTAAAGGCAGGGATTTTATATGCTATATCAGATAATGAATGGGTATCTCTTGTTCATGTAGTGCCTAAAAAGAGTGGAATGACAGTAGTGAGGAATGAGAATAATGAATTAATACCTACTAGAGTGCAAACTTATTGATTATAGGAAATTAAAAAACTCTACTAAGAAAGATCATTTTCCCTTGCCTTTTATTGATCAAATGCTTGAGAGATTAGAAGGGAAAAGTCATTCAATTTTAGATTTCATTTGCATTGGAAGACCAAGAGAAAACCACATTCATGTGTCCATTTAGTACCTATGCTTATAGGAGGATGCCATTTGGCTTGTGCAATGTTCCTGGAATATTTTAAAGAGTTATGATGTCCATATTTAGTGAATTCTTGGAAAGTAACATGGAGGCATTAATGGATGATTTTATAGTGTATGGTAGGGATTTTGATGAATGTTTAAAAAGTTTAGAGAAAGTCCTAGCAAGATACATTGAGAAAAAGCTTGTACTGAATTTTGAGAAATGTCATTTTATGGTAGATAACAGCCTAGTTATAGGGCATTTATTATCTAAGAATGGGATTGAGGTAGATAAAGCTAAGATTAATGTTATTTCTTCTTTGCCTTATCCCAAATCTTTAAAGGAACTGAGGTCATTCTTAGGACATGCTATATTCTATAGAAGATTCATAAAGGATTTTAGCAAGATTGCATCTTCACTTTCTAAACTTAAGCAAAAAGATAGAGTTTTATTTTGATGAGACATGTAAGAGATCATTTGACACTTAAATCTATGATTATAACACCACCCATGTTGGCTGCACCCGATTGGCATTTAGATTTTAAGCTTTCATGTGATGCATCAAATGAAGTTGTAGGTGCAATGTTAGGACAGAAATATGATAAGCTGTCTAAAGTCATTTTATATGCTTCTAAGCCATCAGATAATGCTCAAAAGAACTACACTACCACTGAAAAGAACTCTTTACCATTGTGTTTGTACTTGATAAATTTGTTAGAAATCGTGCCCTAGGGGCCAATCATTGTCTTATGAACATTATTGATTTATGAATTTATTAATTGAGTTATCATATTATTTGCATGTTTACTATGATGACCATCCTTGGATAATTCATGATATTATCCTAAATGTCCCTGGTCGATCATCTATGCGGGAGCACAGATGAAATAAAACCAGTATGACTTTGAAGATGTATAAAGATATAAATCAAAGTCATAAGCACATGTAAGAGTACAAGGTGCTGGACCGACCCGCTATGAGAGAACTGCATGGGTAACATCATAAGCTTCTCTCATATACAAACCATGTCAATACGCCCTTTGACCTGAGATCATCATGGATTCCTACATGACAAAACGCTCAGCTTTGACCTAGTTAAAAGTCACTTTTAACTGAGTGATCATAAAGACTATGTTCGGCCTTAGTGGTTTTTCATGCGGAGGAATGTGAATGGTCAAGATGGAATTTGTCCCTCACATTCGTAGAGAGATATTACTGGGCCCCTCGATGAGTGAGTCTGAGAAATGTATGGCCATACTGTAATGGAAAGGTAGTTCTATTTCTATAGTCAGACTACTCAGGGATCGAGAAAGTAACGGTCAGGAATAGGAGGATGACATTATCCATGCCTCATCCATGACCAAAATATCGCGTGACAGAAGGGACATGATATGGTTGTATAAAAGGTTACATCGTTTATCGATCCTCATATGATTTGGGTAGTCGTTATGTCTTGCTAGAGACCGCTTGAGACTTGTGGGCTAGTATAGCAAATGACCCACTGCCAACTTCATATGGGCCTACAGGGTCGCACACAAAATAGCCCAACACGAGCTATGATGTCCAGATTCATTGAATCTAAGACATGTCCAGATTCAATGAATGATCCAGGATAGATGTATATATATTTATTTATATTTATATTCGTATATATATATATATAAATTCGTATATATACATTATATGTATATATGAGATTTAATTTATAAGGATAAATTAAATCTCTATCACGTTTGAAATTCGAAATTCAAATTGATAGGATATCTCATATAAGAGATATTTATAAGATTTAATTTATAAGGATAAATTAAATCTCTATCATGTTTGAAATTCGAAATTCAAATTGATAGGATATCTCATATAAGAGATATTTATAAGATTTAATTTATAAGGATAAATTAAATCTCTATCACGTTTGAAATTCGAAATTCAAATTGATAGGATATCTCAAATTTGATTTATGAGAATAAATCAAATATAGTCCAGTCTCATCTTTATTTAAAATTAAATAAATGGGTAATTAAATCTGTGGGACGGATTTGATATTATTTATTTAATTAGTTTCTTATAAAATTATACAATATATGATATTGTATTAATTTTGGAATTAATATAAGATTAACTCCAAAATCCAATTCGGTTGACAGAGAAAAACGCATAGCATCCTATATATCTGATTTTAGGAGCTGCGTTTTGCACAGAGAAACATATAGAACATAGAAAGACCGAAGGGGACTCTGCAAAAGGTTTGTAGATAAGAAACTGCCGAAATAGAGACGGAGAGGACGAACTCTTGAGAAAGCCCTAGAGGGACAAGAGACGCTAGCACGTCGTTCGTGGTTGGAACGCTGTTCGTGTGGATACCAGTAGAGGAAGCCGACCTGAGTCGTCGACTTATTGTGATCAGAAAGGGAGCATGAACCGCAGAGAGAAGCTGTGAACGTCGTGACTGAAAGCTGTGGAAGTCGCTGAGGCACACTAAGGGTAACACTTCTTCCCACTTGACTTAAACACATACAGTAGATCCTGGCAAGGAATGGAAAATTTTTTAAATTAATTTCCACTGCGTGTCTTCCAATTCCTTACAAAATTTAGATATAATCTTTTGAGTGCTAAAGTGATTATATACACTGACCATGCTACTATAAAGTTCTTATTTAAAAAGCCATAGTCTAAACCAATATTTCTTCGATAGATGCTACTGCTTCAAGAGTTTGATATAGAGGTAAGAGAATGAGCTAGAAAGGTGAACTAAGTTACATATCATCTAAGCAGATTATTAACAGAGACAAAGAGAGTACTTAGTTCTGATTTTGTTTGTGATTCATTCCCTTATCAATCTATTGGTTTGGTTGCTATTGTGGAACCTTAGTATGCTACTTTAGTTAATTTCATTAAAACTGGCCTAATTCTATCTCATTTGTCTAAATTTTAGGCCCAAAAGCTCAATAGTGAATCTAAATACTTTATTTGGGATAAACCTTTTATGTAGAAGTGGTGCTCCAATTAAGTAATAAGATGATGTGTTCCTAACTAAGAACACAAATCAGTTTTAGAAGCTTGTCATTCATAGGTTTGTGGGGGTCATTTTAGGGGTAAAGGATTGCACGTAGGGGATTTGAATCTAGTTCCTATTAGCTGCCCCTTTTTAAGGATGCTTTTAAGTTTTGTAGAACTTGTGATAGATGCTAAAGATTTGGGGGGATTAGTAAACAACATGAGATGCCATAACAACCTATTATATTTTGTGAGGTTTTTGATGTGTGGGGAATAGACTTTTTATCTAGGTGGGTAAAGGCCATTCCTATGCGACTAGATGACTCAAACAGTCTCCCAATTTCTAAGGTCTCACATCTTTAATAGATTTGGAGTACCAAAAGTATTAATTGGTGATCAAGGTAATAATTTTTGCAATAAGTTAATCAATAGCTTATTGGCAAAATATGGTGTAACTCATAAAGTCTCTACTCCATACCACCCTCAAACCAAAGGTCTGGCAGAGATTTCAAATAGGGAAATAAAGCATATTTTAGAAAAGATTGTTAAGCTATCCAATAAAGATTGGAACTTAAGAGTAGATGATACTTTATGGGTATACATAATAGCTTTTAAAATCCCTCTAGGTATGTCCCCAAATAGGATGATTTTTAGGAAAGCTTGTCATATACCTATGGAAATAGAGCATAAGACATTTTAGGTAGTGAAAGCTTGTAATGAAGATCTTTTGGAAGCTAGTATAAAGAGGTTGTTGCAGATTCAAGATCTATAAGATATTAGATTAAAGAGGGTGATAGAGTGTTAAGGTACCAAGCTACGTTTAAGTTCAAACATGATAAATTCAAAACTAGCTGGGATAAACCTTACACAATTATTAAAGTCCACAATTTTTGAATGATTGAGTTGAAAGAGGAGGTGACAGGAAAAATCTTTTAGGCAAATGGCCACCTCTTAAATCTTTATAAGGGATCTACTTTGCCTCCTTGAAGCCAAGTTGTTCATTTCTTATCTCTTACCTTTTACATATTTTCCTAAAGTGGTATATATTTAATATGTTGGTTTGATGATTGGAAAGGGATGATTCAGTATGATAGTGTTTATTTTTAGTTTGTTTCTATTTTGACTAATACTCTTGGTTGTCCATGTGTTGTTTACTCATTGTTAGTTCTCTGAGGTCTTACACACTCAATTGCATGCTATAGTTTACCCATCTTGTCATATTTGCTTTCCTTATATTGCAATGTATGATTTGAATGTGACTATGTGCTTCACTACTGAATTGCATTGAGTTATGTGTTAGCTTGTTGTGTGAGAGATTTAGGATGATTTGAGAGAATTAGGAAGAGGTTTGGAGTCCATTAGGGAGTGATATTGTAAATTGGTTATTTCTATTTATATTATGGTCGCGACTAAAGTGGTTCTGGTAAGAATGAAGCTCTCTGTGTATTTTGGTTGTGACGTGAGCACATTATAGTCACTACAAGACCTCTCTGAGTATTTTAGTCATGGCTTGAAACATTTATGTTCATGACTGTATTAAAGTATTCAGCATTATGTTTTGATCCTTAGACCTTTTAAATATCACTGGCCCACATACCCCACACATAACTAGCCATCATGCGCCACTCCTCCCCTCTCCCCTTTAATTTTCTCTTCTCCATAGCATGTTTCTTCTTCTCTCTTTCTAGCACCATTCTCTTTGTTCTTGGAGCATTTTCATTCTCCTTCCTCTAGTATCAAGTTTTGTGTAGCCATTTATGTGCCCTAACTTCTTCCATTTCTTTTCTAATAGAAGTTCAAACTGTTTTACTCTTTTGCTACTAAGATTAAAGGTAGTTCTTAGTTTCCTTTTGTTTTCTTTTCACTTTCTTCTTCTTTGTATATAGATTATTGGGTTTGGTTAGTTTTGACTTTAAGGAAAATTTGGGAACCTAGAAATAATGTTGTAGTAGTGGGTTTGGGCTGAGTTTTAGTGGGTTTAGTGGAGTTTATTGGATATTGCTGGTAAGCTTCAATGATTTAAAAATTTTGATATTCTCCTGAAGTCCTTTTGTCATAACCAAGAGTTATAGAGGCATGTGGTCACGACAGATGAGTCTTTGGGTCGCGATTAAACAACTCAAACCTCTATTTTGAACTCCTTTTGTACAAAAATCAGCTAATGTATCATTAATCTTTGCTAGAGGGATTTTCTTTTCAAAGAATAGGGGATGGTTTTGTATTGATTAGTATTATTTGATATATATATATATATAGATAGATGGATTGAACAAAGAACCCCGTAGTGAACAAAAGATCTCGCTCAAAAACCCTTGCCAAGTTAGACCAGTAGACTACTCACTGGTACAAAATATGCTTTTTAAAGCCACATTTTTAAATTGGTCCTTGTGGAGACAGTCTAAAAAATATGATTAGTGGAATATTTGTAAATAAGATGAAATAGTTACACCGGATTAATACATCACCCGTGTAAACTATAATTACTACGCTGGATACTAATATCAATAAGTGTAGATTTGCTGCGTCATATTTTGAGTATTCAGTTTTTTGTCTATGCTTTCCCGCTTTTTTTCTTTAACTTCTTTAGACCTTATAGAGAAGCTTTTAGAACAAATTAAATATAGCATTTTTGTAAATAAGATGAAATATTTACACTGATTTAAATTGAGCTGGTGTAAAATATATATAAAATGTGTTAAATATACTATCTATTATGACTCTTCAGTTTCCTGTCTATGCTTTATCGCTTCTTTTCTTTAACTTCTTCATACCTTGCGGATAAGGTTTTATAACAAATGAAAGGTGGCACTTTTGTAAATAAGATGAAATATTGACACCGGATTTACATTGAACAGGTGTTAAATATACTTTTTATGCTAACTCTTCAGTTTCCTGTCTATGCTTTCCTGCTTCTTTTCTGTGTAACTTCTTAGGTAGTTCATTTCACTTCTTCAGTTCCCAATGTTTGTACTCATTATGATAGAAGGCCAATTGCATTCTTTGATATTCTTTTCTGAAATCGTTCTTATTCCTCAACCATATGTTTACCATTCCTATGCTCAATACTTTTGTCTCATCACTTTATCTCTATTTTATTTTCTTTCCTTCTATCTGAACGTACAAATGGCTTCTTCCTCACGTACACCTCCTTCTCCTCCGTATAAAAGAAACAGAGAAGATTTTGAAGACAAACATCCCAACCTTCACCCTGCAGTTCCTTCTCCTCCTCCCCTTGTTGTCACTCTGATAGAGTGCCTTGAGGAACTGATCATGCGTTTCAATGCTCTGGAGGACTCAGTTGAAGAACTGTCTAAGAAGGTTACTAGACTAAAAGATAGTTTTAGAGCTTTAAGCTTAGAAGTTCGCTGCCATCAACAACATGATAGCATCTATCATCCTGTTAATCTTACCCACTCTGTTGAATCCCATACCTCTAAGTCTGATGTTTAGTGAAAGCCTGCCACCTTTATCTATTGACCCTTCTATTTTATTTTTTCTACTTAATGACAAAAGGAGAGAATATATTATATATTCTGATAGATATTGTGTTTGAAAATTTCATACTTTTGATGTAAAGTTATTAGTAAAGCTGAATGAATGAAATTTATTGTTCCCTGAATGAATGAAGTTTCTCATTCAGATGACGTGTTATTTTATTTTGTAAAAAAAATGCAATAGCTTGAAACTGGACATATCAATGTCCGGTGTAGAATATAATGACCAATTTAAAAAAGTTATTTCTACACCAGTGTTATATTTTATCAAGTGTAGATTTGCTTATGAAATACCCTTTATTTTAATCTAAAGCCCCTTCACTCCTCCCATCTGTCATTTTCACTTGTTCACGCTTTTAAGTCTTCTCGACCCTTCATAGCTAGTGAGTTTTACTTTGAGCTCCTTGTCTCAAGAACTAAAGATTTATGCACTACTATTAGTACCTTTGTTATTTGTGTTGGACTCATTGCTATCATTTACTTGTTACATTTGATTCATTGCTACAAGCTAGGTTTTCTTATTTTCTATTTTCCTAGTTTTTTAGTCTTTCACAAATATGGATTGTAGTAGGATAAATGCTAAATGAACAAGTGTTGTGTATACTGAGGGGTGAAGGAGTTTTTGGATTTTGCTAAACAGAACGGTGATGATGACAATGGAAGGTTTTCTTGTCCTTGTGTGAGTTATTTGAATGAGAGGAAACAAAGTCATGTAGATATGTACACTCATCTAATTTATAAGGGTTCTGCAAGAGTTACACAGTAGGGGTATGGTATGGTGAAAATATGGAAAGGTCGTGTGCATCTGAATAGTTAGAACAGACCTTTGATGATGACATGGATACTGATGATCGGGTAGAGGACATGATTCATGATATTGGAGATGATGCTTTTATGCAGTCACATGCATATGGTACTATGTACAATGAGACAGAAAAACCTATATACCAGGGTGCAGAAAATACAACCTGTTGAATGCGGTGTTGAGATTTGTAAGTGTGAAAGCATGTAATGGGTGGAGTGATAGAGGTTTTTCAGAATTGCTTGAGTTGTTGCAAGAAATATTTCTAGAAGAAAATGTGTTACCCAAACGCTACTATGATGCTATGAAAATAATATGTCCTTTAGGCATGCAAAATAAAAAGATTCATGCATGCTCAACTGATGGCCAATATATAAGACACCAAGATACAAATCAAACAAGTCTCCTGTAAAGATGTTAAGGTATCTTCCAATTATACCAAGGTTTAAGTGGCTTTTTGCTAATGAAGATGATGCAAAAAAGATATTATTGCATGCACCTGAAAGGATTTGTGATGGAAAGCTTTGTCATCCGGCTGATTCTTTGTAATGGAAGAAGATTGATGAATTATTTCCTGAGTTCGGCAAGGAACCACGGAATCTAAGGCTTGGACTCAGTACATATGGCATGAACCCTTATGGTAGCCTTAGTAGTATATATAGTTTATGGCCTGTCCTCTTGGTGGTTTACAACCTATCTCCCTTGTTATGTGTGAGATGCAATTATGTAATGTTATCTATGTTGATCTGAAGACAAAAATAACCGAGAAATGACATAGATGTTTACCTAATACCCTTGATCGAAGATTTGAAGAAGTTGTGGGAAGGCGTGGATTTTTTGATGCTATTAAGAAGGAGGTATTCAATATGAGGGCCATGATCTTTTACACTAGTTGTACATGTTATCCAGTGTAAAAATTATTTTGAATTTAAAAATATTAGTCATTTCATATTCAAAGTATGATTTTTACATCGGATTTAAATGTTCACCGGTGTAAAAAGTCTTAAATAAAAATACTTTATCAAAGCCCGCCCCTTGGTGTTTATGTCTCTTCCTTTCTCATTTCTCAGGTTGTATGCAGTCTTAGTGTTTATGTCGTCTATCATTACACCAGTCGTTGTGCTATGTGGTTTTTGTCTTGCTTCTTTGTGGTTAGTCATTCTTCTATGTTCTCGCTCTCGTTGCGCTTTGTGGTGTACGTGTTCTGGACACTTACTTTCTCATGTACGTGCTTCGTATTTTACGTGTTCATTGAATCTAGGTTTTGTAGTTTTCTGCGATAAATGCTTGCATTTCTTTCGCTGTGGTCAGTCGTTCTAATTTGTTTACCATGTTTGTTTTTATTATTGCGTATATAGAAATATGGGGGGTAGTGGTAATTAGAATGAGGCTAGTGATTCTCCAAGTGACTCTAAGCAAAGAAGGGGTAGAAGTGCAACGCAATTAAAAGATATTTCAAAAGATAGGATGGAAGGAAAATTACTATCGATTGAGTTTGACACATGTTGGAACCTAATTGGTGAACACAGGACTAAGTACATGAGTTATGTTAGCCTCCTAGCACACAACAAGACTAACATCACCATACAGACTTGGGATGCTGTTGAAAATTGCATGAAGAATCAAATTTGGGACTCTATCCAGGTATAAGAACTACCTATTGTATATTGTATGTAGACCAATACTAAAAAACATAACTATTTGTTGATAACTCTGCTTTAAATGGAAATTATTGCAGCTCACTTATGATGTTCCTAACAATGAAGTCTTGAAGAAGAAGACATTGTCTTATTGCGCTGAGTGTTGGAGGGCATTCAAGACACAACTAGCTCGTAAGTATGTTCATGACCGGGACAAAGATGGTCAGCCTTATCCTTCTCCATGCAGCAAGTATCAATTCATTAACGAAACTACTTGGGAAGAATTTGTTAGGTTTCAGACTACTACAAAAGCTATGGTGAGTTGATATGTTGTGAAAAAGGAATCTTGTATTTCCCATGTTTCTTCCTTTTGTATGTATTGGGGATTAATGTCACATACTTATATTTATACATCTTAGGGACCATTCAGTAGCACTTAAACCACTTTCAGGGTCATTGAAGTCTAAACACTTAATCTGGAATTTTATTCATATCGAGTACTGTTCACTGTGGCAAATTCCAGATGAGTGACCTGATTTTGAAAATTTATAACTAATTCTATAAAAATCGAAATGAAGTGGTTCAAATTGCTACAAGAAGCTAACTCAAATATATTTCAGGGAAAAATCATTGGTTGACCAATCCTTGACAAATCTCACGTGGGTCAACGTTTCAATCTTACTGTTCATCCAATGACTTTCTCCTGAATCCAGCATTCTGGTCCCAACTTTAACAATTTATATCTTTTTGTGTATACATCCAAATTAGAAATTCTATATATCAAATTAAATCTTAGTATGTCTACTTTTTACCCTAAAAATTTCGTACATTAATTCAATCATTTACTATTTTTAATGATTTATCAAACATGAATGGGTCTTCACGAGTTACTGTTCACTGAGCCTATTTTCAGCATTTAGTCTTTACATACTCAAGCATACAGCCAACACATATCAGTCATACAGGCCAGATAACAATTAATATCAAATAATCAACTGTTATAAATTAGTGCATGATTAACTCCCTCATATTTTATTACATCCTTTTCTGTCTAACAACCGGCAGCATAACTGCTACAATTCTTCTTTAGAAAGTAACTGATGTTGTACCGATTCGGTAATTCCCTTATGCGAACTACCATTCTACGTAGTACCCAGGAAAGACTGGATGAACCTGCTGGGTCCACTCACTTCCAGCCTCCTTAGACAGCACTACGTACACAGTACGTATCAGTTCCTTTCTTTGTTCCGTCTTCGTTGTCGGAATTTCGGCAGCCTACCGGCGTCTCTTAAGATTTCCAAATTTTATTTTGACAGAACCTCCCCTGTAATGTTATGTTTGGGAATGAGATTCAAAAGAATCCCAGTAACAACAATCATAACAAAATATGTAATGCAAAGTGACGGTGCTTGCTTGTGACTGTGTATAGATAAGTATGCTGCATGCTTCCATATTCAATATCATATGATCATAGCATTGGAATAGAGCTTCAAGCATAACATATAGGACAACAATCAACCAAACAAAACAACACATCACAAAGACATTACATAAGAGCTAGGATTAGTTGCTACCTCAAAAGCAGAGCTTTAGAACTTCCTTACTACTTCCAACTCCACCAAAACTTCCTTCCTTTCTTTCTTTCTCCTTCTCTCTCTTCTTTCTCTCTCTTTTCTTGCCAAAAACGTGGGATGCATAAAATGGGAGGGGAAGGGGGTATTTATAGCTTTAATGGATGGCATTCTTGTAATTTTGAAGCCATCTGAACATGTGGTCCTGGTTTTTCCTGGAATTTCCTATTTTCTTTAATTCTTTTTATTGCATCACCCTGGACACCTCATGGGACACCTCATAGGACACCTCACCACCCATATTCTTCATGTGACGAAATTTGGAGGTTCTGGAAGCTTTCCGGTCCAATTTGGTACCGGCCCGATCCATCGCCTCGAAAAACGTGCCGTTTTCTGAATCTGATGTTTCTGAAGATCCTTTTTATGTCTACTGACCTCACATCTAGTATCTAGAACCTTTATATCATTAAATTTTTAATACTGGGTCCAGACTCAATTACAGATCCCCTGCAAAATGACCAAAATGCCCTTGGTGCCCTATCTTGTCCTATTTTAATCCCTAAGGGCAAAATCGTCATTTCACACCTTTCTGGACCCGGTCAAAGCTTATACTAGCTCTAGTCAACCTTATTTAGACATGTCTTGACCTCTGGGTCTGTCCAAAATGACCAGAATACCCTATATTCATCTGCTGCCCTTTTTGTACAACATAGGGGCATTTTCGTAATTTCGCACTTTTCCGGGGTTCTGCTGGACACTGGCCCACCTATCAGTCCAAGAGTCTTATTGGGCCTCTAATGGCGCCATTTTCGGGCTTCCTGGTTCCATTACCTGTATGGCACGCATTACGAGGAATCTTCCTTTAACACAATTCATTGAATATTTTAACTATTATTTACCGAGTATATACCTTTTCCGGACACCGGCTCTTTTTTCCAGATATAGTGTCCTACTGTGTTCAGGCATCATTGGGGGTTATAACGGTCATCTGACCGAAGTCATCCGATCGCATTCAGCCTCTTTAAAAATACCGATAAATCTCCTACCCGGATCCCCGGAGGCCTCACACTCCGTCTGGATTTCTTTATTTTGTGAATAACTTTTCCTACAGACCTCCTATCGGTATCCTGTCAGTTTCTCGACATCCGCCCATAAAGGCGCATCATCCTGTATTTTCCCACTTATATCTGAAATCTAGGGTATCCGGTATAAATTTTTATAACTTTTGGACGATCAGTCCATTTCTGGCTATCTGGAGTCTTCAAAAATTCCGGTATTAGGCTTGGTTACCCGGCGTCACCTGCCCTACCTTCTGGTAGAATCTGGGACTGAAATGCTGTCGGGCGGTGCAAATCACTTCTGGCCTATTTTCTTTAATTATACTTTAGCCCCAGGGAACTTTTCCTTCTTTATAATTAAGTCCCTTAATTTGGCTAAAATTACACTTTAAGACCCCATATTTTTGTCTACTTTCCATTCCTAACTTTAAACTTTCCATAATTGCATTTAGGTCCCTTAATTTCCTTTCTTTTGCAATTTAATCCTTTTCTTTACATAAAGGTACACATGTTTTTCTTGAAACAGAGCTCATATATTCCGTTTAATCTATACATAGGAACCAGTACAGAAAATTAAGGATATTACATTTCTCTCCCCTTAAAAATAAATTTCGTCCCCGAAATTTACATTACATCTATCATATACCAATAATTCAGGGTACTTTTCTCTCATCTTTTCTTCTGTTTCCCATGTAGCCTCTTGTTCAGTCAAACCTTTCCAGATCACTTTAACTAAAGGAATCTGCTTATTCCGCAACTTCTTGACTTTTCTATCAGCAATTCGCACCGGTCCAACCTCATAGGTCAAGTCATCTCGCAGTGTAACCTCATCTTGCTCTATCACATGAGATGGATCTGGAATATACTTCTTTAATTGGGAAACATGGAACACATCATGTATCTGGCTGAGATTCAGAGGAAGAGCTAACTTGTAGGCTACTGCTCCTATCTTTGAGAGAATCTGGAATGGCCCGATGTATCTTGGATGCAACTTCTTCACCTTAATTGATCGTCCGGCTCCTGTGGTTGGAGTTAACTTAAGGAATACATGTTCTCCTTCTTCAAATTCCAACGGCTTCCTTCTGACATCTGCATAGCTCTTCTGTCTGCTTTGAGCCGTCAACAATCGTTTTCTAATTACCGCAACTTGTTCTGCAGTTTGATCCACTATATCCGGACCAAGCATTCTTCTCTCGCTCAACTCTAGCCAGCATAAGGGGGATCTACATTTTCATCCATAGAGTGCTTCAAAAGGTGCCATCTGTATACTGGCCTGATAACCATTGTTATATGCAAAATCTATAAGGGGTAAATGGATATCCCAGCTGCCTTTGAAATCTAGGACACATGCTCTCAGCATATCCTCTAACGTCTGTATTGTTCTTTCAGATTGACCATCTGTCTGAGGATGATAAGCTGTACTGAATCTGAGAGTAGTGCCCATTTCTTCCTGTAGAGCCTTCCAGAAGTTTGAAGTAAATCGTGGATCTCTATCAGATACAATGCTGCTTGGGATACCATGGAGCCTAACGATCTCCTTTATATACAGCTTTGCCAGCTTTTCTAGAGAATCTCTCTTATTGATTGCCAGGAAATGTGCTGACTTTGTCAGTTGATCGATTACTACCCAAACCGCATCATGTCTACTTGGTGTCAAGGGTAGTCCTTCCACAAAGTCCATGGCAATCCCATCCCATTTCCACTCAGGAATATCTAAAGGCTGCAACGTTCCTGCTGGTTTTTGATGTTCAACTTTCACTTTCTGGCAGGTTAAGCACTTAGATACGTAAGCTACAACATCTTTCTTCAGTTCAGGCCACCAGAATAATCTTTTAACATCATGGTACATTTTGGTCATACCTGGATGTACCGTATATCGGCTTTTATGTGCTTCCTCCAGAATTCTTTCCCTTAATCCCCCA
The DNA here is from genome assembly GCA_037074615.1 of Leucaena leucocephala. Taxonomy (NCBI): domain Eukaryota; kingdom Viridiplantae; phylum Streptophyta; class Magnoliopsida; order Fabales; family Fabaceae; genus Leucaena; species Leucaena leucocephala. The sequence continues at coordinate 8,733,830 of CM073526.1, read as the reverse complement.
ACATTTGGGATATAGGGTTTTCCCCTAAACTGTAGCAATTCGTCTGGGGACATCCCAAAATCCCTTGTCTTCCCTTTCTCCAGCTTGTCTTTGAATATTGCTGCGAGCTTATCCTATTTCTGAGCCTCTTTGATCTCATCTTCTATGCAAGTTCTGACATGAACTCCTCCAAAAGGATTCTCCGTCAGTTGCATTTGATATAGAGGGCTCCAGTCGCGCATATCTTCTATCAGTTCCAATTCCTTGATCATCATGTATGCAACCTGCACCACCTTTCTACTCAGGGCATTAGCTACCACATTGGCTTTTCCTGGATGATATTTAATCTGGAAGTCATAATCTTTTAACAATTCCATCCATCGCCGCTGCCTCATGTTCAGCTCTTTCTGATCCTGCAGATACTTCAGGCTTTTGTGGTCACAAAACAACTCTATCGTTGCTCCATATAAATAGTGCCTCCATATCTTCAGGGCATAGACCACCGCCGCAAGCTCCAGATCATGAGTGGGATAATTCTCTTCATGTGGCTTTAACTGCCGAGAGGCGTAGGCTACTACTCGACCTTGCTGCATAAGCACACATCCCAGGCCCTGCTTGCTAGCATCAGTGTAGATTACATAAGTCTGAGTTGGGTCTGGAATAATCAGCACGGGAGTAGTCGTTAATCTCTGCTTCAACTGCTGGAAGCTAGCCTCGCACTTCTCATCCCACTTAAACTGCTGATTCTTTCTAGTCAGCTTGGTAAGTGGTAAGGCAATTCGAGAAAAGTCTTGAATGAATCGTCTGTAGTACCCTGCTAGGCCGAGAAAACTTCTAATCTCTGTCACTGTCCTTGGCTGTTCCCAGCTCAAAACTGCTTCAATTTTGCTAGGATCTACAGCTACCCCGTCTCGGGATATGACATGACTGAGAAATTTGACTTCTGAAAGCCAAAACTCACACTTACTCAGCTTAGCATAGAGCTTCTTCTCTTTAAGGATACCAAGAACAATCCTCAAATGCCTTTCATGCTCCTCTGGAGATTTGGAGTACACCAGAATATCATCAATAAAGACCACAACGAACTGATCTAGATAAGGCCTGAAAATCCGGTTCATATAGTCCATGAAAATAGCAGGTGCATTGGTTAGTCCAAAAGGCATCACTAAAAATTCAAAATGTCCGTAGCGCGTTCTGAATGCCGTCTTTGGAATATCATTTGGCTTGACCCTTAGTTGATGGTAGCCAGATCTCAAGTCAATCTTGGAGAATAAGCTCGCTCCTGCCAATTGATCTAGCAGGTCATCAATTCTGGGAAGAGGATACTTGTTCTTAACTGTAAGCTTATTTAATTCCCTGTAGTCAATGCACAGCCTTAAGCTACCATCTTTCTTCTTGACGAACAGTACTGGAACACCCCATGGCGATACACTGGGTCGTATAAAACCTTTCTCCAATAGCTCCTCAATTTGCTTCTTCAGTTCCATCATTTCGTTGGGAGCCATCCTGTATGGGGCTTTTGATACTGGTCCAGCTCCAGGTACAATGTCGATCGCAAACTCCACTTCACGCTCCGAAGGCAATCCCTGAATCTCCTTTGGAAAGACTTCAGGAAATTCATTGACTACAGGAACCTCCTCGATGCCTTCCTCCACTTCTGTTTGAACAGAAAAGAATACCACATATCCCTGACATCCTTTCCGTAGGCATTTTTCTGCCTGAGCCTCTGTCACGAAGTTCAGTTGTACTTCTAAGCTCCGATCAGTGATCTTTGGACCAAGAACTAGGGTCTTGTTTCTGCAGTCCAACATCACATTATTGGAGGATAACCAATTTAAACCGAGTATGACTTCAATCTCCTGGAAAGGCATACAGATCAGGTCCAGGGTGGTACTACAGTGCTCATAACGCACCACACTATTTAGACAGGCATCAGATGTGATCACCCTAGCGTTGGTGGGGGTTTTCACCTGTATATCATAACATAACTTGCTTATCAGAAGGCCTAGGCATTTAGCACATTCATAAGATATAAAGGAATGACTTGCACCCGAATCAAATAGGGCAGTCACAACATGATCATTGAGATGGATTGTACCTTGGATCATCTCAGATGATCGCTGAGCATCCTCTCTAGTGAGTGCAAACACTCGTCCCGCCGTCCTTGGCCTTGGATCAGTTATAGCTTGAGGACATTCTTTGGAAAAATGTTCGGGCTTTCCGCAGGTGTAGCATACATTCTGGCCCATCAAACATGGTCTGTCACCATGATTCTTTCCACACTTTTCACATACTGGGGCCTTTGGATCCCTGTTATTGGATCTTCGACGAAAATTTCCCCTATTAGGCCTCTTGGTCTGCCACGGGCGCTTTCTTTTCTTATAGCCGCTCCCACTGGCCGCTTCTTGATTCCGTCCGGCCTTATCAGGAGTCGCTTGATCTTTACTCCCAGATTTGGACATCATTCTATGATTCATGCTGTTCTCAACGATTCGACATGCTTCCACAGCCTTATTGAACTGGCTGTATTGTTGGGGAGTTAACTTCTCCTTTAACATAGAATTCAGCCATCGAATCATTCTTTCTGTCATCCAGCGTTCGTCATCCACTTGGCGTAGGTAAGTTGAATATTGAGATAGCCGGATGAACTTGGCCAAATATTCATCAAAAGCTTCTTTTTCTCCTTGCCTTAGCACAAGGAATTCAGCCTCCCTTTCATCTCTGACAGATTGAGGGAAATATTTCTCATAAAATTGCTCAAGAAATACTTCCCAGGTAACTGGAATATCTCTTGCTTGGAGAAGTAATTCTGTATTCTTCCACCATCTATCCGCATCCTTTTCCAATTGATAGATGGCCATTTGGGCCTTGGTTTCAGTCGGGCAGTCGAGGACCTTAAAGATCTTCTCTAATCTGCTGACCCAATTTTCTGCTACATGTACTTCAAATGTCCCTTCGAATATGGGAGGATTGTGTTTGCAAAATCGCACCATCCATTGTTGGATGCCAACTGCCTCCTCCCTTGATTCAACCCTTCTCTGGGGCTGTTCTGCCTGCTGTGGTACTTCTTCAGGTTCTCTACTAGTTGCTCCTGAAGGCTCTGGCGGTCTTAAATTATTTACAGCTGCTGCTACTGCCGCGGCTATGGCAGCATCTTTGTCTTGTTCATTTCGTGCTTGAGCAGCTCTCATTTCTTCTATCATCTTTTGTTGCTGTTCTAATCGTTCTAGAATCATTTGATTAAGGTTTCCAGCCTCTCGGGGTTCCTCAGCTAGAATAGTTCTCCTTGTTCGTACCATTTTGTTATACTTAAAAACAGAAGGGAATACAATAAATTTCATTTTACACATAATATACATACAGAATATATGTACATATCACAGTACCATTCTAGTCTTTTATACTCTAATTTTCTTAAACTTTATTCTAATGTATTCTTCTACTAGGTAGATCCAGTCGGATATGGTACAATATGATTCTCTATCAAAATACTGGTCTAACTCCGATCTCCAGGTAGGAGTCTTCGGCAATACGTCATTCATAATTTCTAGCCAAAACCCCATGGTTAACACATTTGAATCCCAGGCTTGATATATGGCTTTCACCCTTGTGATAAACTCCTGGTAGACCGAATAATCTTGATCTATGTTTTCGAACAGGGTCTGCCTCAACTCGTATAGTTGTCGGGCTAATGCTACCGAGCTCTCAAGTTGCTCTCTACTCAGGTTCCTCCCTGGGACCATTCTTACGATTAAACCTCCCAAATACATTTCTACCAGAGTCACTTCGGGCCTACTGGAACCTGGCGCATTACTCTGAACACGTACTTGGCTGGACCCTGAACTGTCTGTTATATTCAAGGGTACCGCACATATGGAAATGGCAGGAATAGGGCCTTCTGTTATCATCACTTCCTGATCATCAATTGGAAAGTTTGATCCTATCGAGGAACTATCCTCCTCAGAATCACCAGCTACTGGAGGTGTCCAGAGGTCAGAATCATTGCTTACTATCTCTTCTTCTGAAATATCTGAACTAGAGACCTCTGGTCTTAATTCCCATTGGTTTATCGTAGTTTCAGACCCAAATCTATGTCTAGCCATCCTGCAAACACTACTTAGTGTCAATTATGACGGCTTTATCATGGCATATCTTTCTATAAATCATCTATTCAGAGCATTTCTTAAGCTAGAATCCTTTGCTCTGATACCAAAATGTCACATCCTTATATTTATACATCTTAGGGACCATTCAGTAGCACTTAAACCACTTTCAGGGTCATTGAAGTCTAAACACTTAATCTGGAATTTTATTCATATCGAGTACTGTTCACTGTGGCAAATTCCAGATGAGTGACCTGATTTTGAAAATTTATAACTAATTCTATAAAAATCGAAATGAAGTGGTTCAAATTGCTACAAGAAGCTAACTCAAATATATTTCAGGGAAAAATCATTGGTTGACCAATCCTTGACAAATCTCACGTGGGTCAACGTTTCAATCTTACTGTTCATCCAATGACTTTCTCCTGAATCCAGCATTCTGGTCCCAACTTTAACAATTTATATCTTTTTGTGTATACATCCAAATTAGAAATTCTATATATCAAATTAAATCTTAGTATGTCTACTTTTTACCCTAAAAATTTCGTACATTAATTCAATCATTTACTATTTTTAATGATTTATCAAACATGAATGGGTCTTCACGAGTTACTGTTCACTGAGCCTATTTTCAGCATTTAGTCTTTACATACTCAAGCATACAGCCAACACATATCAGTCATACAGGCCAGATAACAATTAATATCAAATAATCAACTGTTATAAATTAGTGCATGATTAACTCCCTCATATTTTATTACATCCTTTTCTGTCTAACAACCGGCAGCATAACTGCTACAATTCTTCTTTAGAAAGTAACTGATGTTGTACCGATTCGGTAATTCCCTTATGCGAACTACCATTCTACGTAGTACCCAGGAAAGACTGGATGAACCTGCTGGGTCCACTCACTTCCAGCCTCCTTAGACAGCACTACGTACACAGTACGTATCAGTTCCTTTCTTTGTTCCGTCTTCGTTGTCGGAATTTCGGCAGCCTACCGGCGTCTCTTAAGATTTCCAAATTTTATTTTGACAGAACCTCCCCTGTAATGTTATGTTTGGGAATGAGATTCAAAAGAATCCCAGTAACAACAATCATAACAAAATATGTAATGCAAAGTGACGGTGCTTGCTTGTGACTGTGTATAGATAAGTATGCTGCATGCTTCCATATTCAATATCATATGATCATAGCATTGGAATAGAGCTTCAAGCATAACATATAGGACAACAATCAACCAAACAAAACAACACATCACAAAGACATTACATAAGAGCTAGGATTAGTTGCTACCTCAAAAGCAGAGCTTCAGAACTTCCTTACTACTTCTAACTCCACCAGAACTTCCTTCCTTTCTTTCTTTCTCCTTCTCTCTCTTCTTTCTCTCTCTTTTCTTGCCAAAAACGTGGGATGCATAAAATGGGAGGGGAAGGGGGTATTTATAGCTTTAATGGATGGCATTCTTGTAATTTTGAAGCCATCTGAACATGTGGTCCTGGTTTTTCCTGGAATTTCCTATTTTCTTTAATTCTTTTTACTGCATCACCCTGGACACCTCATGGGACACCTCATAGGATACCTCACCACCCATATTCTTCATGTGACGAAATTTGGAGGTTCTGGAAGCTTTCCGGTCCAATCTGGTACCGGCCCGGTCCATCGCCTCGAAAAACGTGCCGTTTTCTGAATCTGATGTTTCTGAAGATCCTTTTTATGTCTACTGACCTCACATCTAGTATCTAGACCCTTTATATCATTAAATTTTTAATACTGGGTCCAGACTCAATTACAGATCCCCTGCGAAATGACCAAAATGCCCTTGGTGCCCTATCTTGTCCTATTTTAATCCCTAAGGGCAAAATCGTCATTTCACACCTTTCTGGACCCGGTCAAAGCTTATACTGGCTCTAGTCAACCTTATTTAGACATGTCTTGACCTCTGGGTCTGTCCAAAATGACCAGAATACCCTATATTCATCTGCTGCCCTTTTTGTACAACATAGGGGCATTTTCGTAATTTCGCACTTTTCCGGGGTTCTGCTGGACACTGGCCCACCTATCAGTCCAAGAGTCTTATTGGGCCTCTAATGGCGCCATTTTCGGGCTTCCTGGTTCCATTACCTGTATGGCACGTATTACGAGGAATCTTCCTTTAACACAATTCATTGAATATTTTAACTATTATTTACCGAGTATATACCTTTTCCGGACACCGGCTCTTTTTCCCAGATATAGTGTCCTACTGTGTTCAGGCATCCTTGGGGGTTATAACGGTCATCTGACCGAAGTCATCCGATCGCATTCAGCCTCTTTAAAAATACCGATAAATCTCCTACCTGGATCCCCGGAGGCCTCACACTCCGTCTGGATTTCTTTATTTTGTGAATAACTTTTCCTACAGACCTCCTATCGGTATCCTGTCAGTTTCCCGACATCCGCCCATAAAGGCGCATCATCCTGTATTTTCCCACTTATATCTAAAATCTAGGGTATCCGGTATAAATTTTTATAACTTTTGGACGATCAGTCCATTTCTGGCTATCTGGAGTCTTCAAAAATTCCGGTATTAGGCTTGGTTACCCGGCGTCACCTGCCCTACCTTCTGGTAGAATCTGGGACTGAAATGCTGTCGGGCGGTGCAAATCACTTCTGGCCTATTTTCTTTAATTATACTTTAGCCCCAGGGAACTTTTCCTTCTTTATAATTAAGTCCCTTAATTTGGCTAAAATTACACTTTAAGACCCCATATTTTTGTCTACTTTTCATTCCTAACTTTAAACTTTCCATAATTACATTTAGGTCCCTTAATTTCCTTTCTTTTGCAATTTAATCCTTTTCTTTACATAAAGGTACACATGTTTTTCCTGAAACAGAGCTCATATATTCCGTTTAATCTGTACATAGGAACCAGTACAGAAAATTAAGGATATTACAATTAACTACTTCAAGTTTTGTAGAAAAAAAAGAACAAAGGCCATTGAACATGCTCTCAAGAATGATTCCCCCCACAATGTCTCGAGGGGTTACGTGAAGGCTGAAAGAGACTTGTTAGGGGATAAAACATCCTACTTTTACCACATTAGAGTACATATTCAGAAGCATATTTGATTAGCGGAAGCATTACATTAGCCCAAAAATTAAAATGTTAAAACATACTTATCGGGTACTGTTCATTTGGTGATTTTCATATTTATAGTTCAACTTTAAAAATTCATAACAATTGTAGGAAAATCGTATGGAGGTAATTCAAATTTTTAATTGAAGCTCTTTCATATCTCTTTAAGGAAAAAAATATAAATCTGGACTACTTTGCTAATTGATACAGCTAAATCGTTACTTTTTACTGTTAGTATGGCAAATTCTGAAATTTCCAGATTCTGTCTCTTAATTTTGGAAATTCATTTCTCTTAATATACACATCCAAATGAGGCATGTTACCTATGAATTTAAAGCTCTAGATGTGTAATATATGCTTATAATATTTTGTGAAATAATCATTTCATTTGCTAGGTCAAACTAAAGCCACCATAAAACTACTATAGGACCTACATTTATACCATTTCAGTTTCCTTTCTTTCACTTTCAATAATTGTTCCAGCATGCATAAACTATCTCTTCTGCCTTTCATGCATTTATATACATCATGGGGTTATGCCATAATTCTTTCATACATTTTCTTTACATATAATGGATATTACATAACATTACATAAAAAGGTTAACATACATGCACGCCATCACTTGTCTACTCTTCCTCTCCCATTCCTTAGCTCATGTACCAAACATAATTCTTCCATCATGAATAACCTATTATGGTTGGTTATGGGAGGGTGAGATTCTAGAGAATCTCAGTAGCAAACATTACCACTTAAATATGCAAGATGGATGCTAATGCATGATATGTAATTTCATTAAACTTTCTTTAATTAATGACATGCCATTATGCTATATACTTTTGCATACAAGTGCATGGCCCTAGAAAAGCATGTTATTAACAATACATTCAACATCATTTATCATGTCACAACATCATTCAAATATCATATACATGTCAACACATAAGCATACCACATCAAGCACATAATGAGGTAAGTCCATTACCTTGAACTTAAGCTTTTCCCTTGTTCTTTTTCACTTGCTCCCTAGCTTTCCAACCATGAAGCCTTTAGGTCAATGACTTCCGAACATCTCTTCTTGGATGTTTCAAGGTCCTAAACACATTCATATTAATCACATAATTCATTAGGACTATGAACTCCAACAATGTTCAAGACTAACCTTGATAAACTCTTTACTAACGTAACTTTCTCTAGTCTTCACTAATTAACTTGTCCCTTAAACCAATTGGTATCTTAACTTTACCCTACACAATTTCATCTTTTGAATCCATTTATGAGCTTAGAATCATGAAATGCTAGCTCCTATATACTGTTCTGTACAGAATTACATAACATCCTATTTTCTTTCAAAAAAATCCTATTTTGATTCTAATGCTTCTCATACTTGTTTCTTCACTTCATCCCATACAACTTTTTATTTTAAAACCATTGGAAGTATCAAAATCATGAAATTCCAATCACTGTTCATGCGAGTGAACAGTAATAGAGAAGAACTTCAAAAACTACAACTTGGAATTCCAATGCTTCCAAGGTTCAAAACCTATCCAATCCTACACAAAATCATCATATAAATTCAATGGAAGCATTAGATCATTGAAATTCCATTTCCTTCCATCATAAAAAGTGCAAACCAAAATGGTTCAACCATAGCAAAGTCAAGAATATCAACTTGATTCAATAACCAATTGCTTAACCAACTTGTTTTAAACTTCAATCACATATCTCTAACTTGAATTTCTTCTTTTTCCTTTCATCTAAGGTTTTGGACAGAACAAACACCTTAGAGAAAAATCAACTTTCTTCCATAAAAATCCTAAGTTCAAGCTCCCAAATCAAAGGAAAATAAGTTAGGATAGATTGCTTACCTTTAATTTCTAGCTTGCTTGAATTTTAGACCTTGGATTCTTCTTTGTTTTGGTTTGAGTCTTCATTTTGCAAGAGGTTATCCAATGGTTGTCATGCCATGGTTTGCTTCAGAATTTGTGGGGGTATTTATAGCCAAATCTCATGGAAAATCAATAGCCAAGATCACTTTGTGCACTATTTGATCTAATGGCTCACATTTAATCTTGTATTTAACTTTTCTAAAAAGATAATTATGACATCATCCATGTCATCATCAAGGGACAACTCATAGGGCTAGGTGGCACCATTCCAAGTGAAATAAACTTCTGGAAAAATTCTAGTCTAATCCGATACCGGCTCAATCCGATTTCTCAAAAACCAGACTATTTTATAAATCTAATTTTTCTGAGATTCCATAATGTGCTTTCTAACCTAAAATCCAGTATTCAGATCATTCCTACCATTGACATTCTTGGATTGGGAAAAAAATTAATTACATATCCTTTGGCAAATCACAGAAATGCCCTTAGTTTACTATCTTGCACTATATTAACCCTAAGGGCATAATTGTCATTTTACACCTCTTTACTTCTTATTAGGGCATATACTAACACTGACTAATCACTCTTGTACTTACCTAGATGATTTTGACCTATCCAAATGACCAAAATTCCCTTCGCCTAACTTTGACTCAATGACGCAACACAGTAGCATACCTTCAGTGGAATTTTCGTAATTTTACATTTTTCCCGATCTTTATAGGAATTTACTACCAAATTTCATCTGATTCTGAGATCTAGAGGATACTGTATTAATTTTCCTTTCTTCAAAAATTAATATAAATTTTTTGGGACCTCATATCAAAATTTTGTGTTATGTCAAACTGATTAGAATAATTTTCTCTATTTATTGGAAAAATTTGGGACTAATATGATTCTGGGCATTTTTGGGCATTTTCTGGCTCAACTTTCAATAATTACCATTGTGTCCCATAACTTTTAAAAATTACACTTTAGCCCTCAACTTTTCATAATTACAGTCAATGGCCAAAAGTTTATTTCTACTTTTATTTTTCACCATAGAACTTTTAAATTTTCCATTTTAGTTCCTCATTTTTATACCTTTGTCTAATCATTATTTTTCTTTTCTATTTATCATTACAATCCTTTCAAAACCTCTTTTATCTATCAGTATTATACAAATAGGGAAAAAGTAGGATTTGACATTTTTACCCACCTTCAAATAAATTTCGTCCTCAAAATTTACTTAGCCCCTTAGTTAACATAAGGGTTTTAGTCTCTTACCATTCATAACCCTTTCTAACTTTTCATAGCTCTTTCTATCATTTTACATAATTGTGTATGTTGGAAAATGTGCCTTAGGGGCCAATCATTATCTTATGAACATTATTGATTTATGAATTTATTAATTGTGTTATCATATTATTTGCATGTTTACTGTGATGACTATCCTTAGATAATTCATGATCTTATCCTAAATGTCCCTAGTCGGTCATCTGTGTGGGAGCAGAGATGAAATAAGACCAGTATGACTTTGAAAATGTATAGAGATATAAATCAAAGTCATATGCACATGTAAGAGTACAAGGTGTTGGACTGACCCGCTATGAGAGAGTTGCATGGGTTACGTCATAATCTTCTCTCATATACAAACCATGTCACTATGCCCTTTGACCTGAGATCATCATGGATTCCTACATGACAAACGCTCAGCTTTGGCCTAGTCAAAACTCACTTTTGACCGAGTGATCATAAAGACTATGTTCGGCATTAGTGGTTTTTCATGCGGAGGAATGTGAATGGTCAAGATGGAATTTGTCCCTCACATTCGTAGAGAGATATTACTGGGCCCCTCGATGAGTGAGTCTGAGAAATGTATGGTCATACTGTAATGGAAAGGTAGTTCCATTTCTATAGTCAGACTACTCAGGGATCGAGAAAGTAACGGTCAGGAATAGGAGGATGACATTATCCATGCCTCATCCATGACTAAAATATCGCGTGACAGAAGGGACATGATATGGTTGTATAAAAGGTTACATCGTTTATCGATTCTCATATGATTTGGGTAGTCGTTATGTCTTGCTAGAGACCGCTTGCGACTTGTGGGTCAGTATAGCAAATGGTCCACTACCAACTTCATATGGGCCTACAGGGTCACACACAAAATAGCCCAACACGAGCTATGATGTCCAGATTCATTGAATCTAAGACGTGTCTAGATTCAATGAATGATCTAGGGTTGATGTATATATTTATTTATATTTATATTCGTATATATATAAGTTCGTATATATATATTATATATAAGGGATATATAGGAGGATAAGCAACAAGCCTCAGACAAATTAGCGCCCAAATCCTCAAAATGCCTCTTTGTGGGATATCCTAAGGAAGCCAAGGGATATTATGTCTACAACCCTGCTGATAACAAAATATTTGTTGTCAGAAATGGTATCTTTCTCAAACGAGAATTTATCTCTAAAACAACTAGTGGTAGTAAGGTACACCTCGAAGAAGTTCGAGAGCCACAAGACACCACAGAACTGCAGATGGAAAATACAGAAGACTCACAACAAGTTGTTGAGACTCCTCCAGTCACGCAAGGTCCACGGAAGTCTAATAGGACACGACTTCAGCCTCAGAGATATGGATTTCTGATTTCTGATAGTCGTGATGTGTTGCTCATTGAGCATAATGAGCCGACTACCTATAGAGAAGCTATAGTGGGACCAAACTCTGAAAAGTGGCTTAATGCCATGAAGTCTGAAATGCAATCCATGTACGACAATAAGGTTTGGACCTTAGTCGACCCGCCTGAAGGTGTAAAAACCGTCAGGTGCAAGTGGATTTTTAAGGAGAAAACTGACATGGATGGCAATGTAAATGTCTTCAAGGCACGACTGGTTACAAAAGGATTTACTCAAACTCATGGTGTCAACTATGATGAGACCTTTTCCCCAGTTGCAATGGCCAAATCAATCAGAATCCTCTTTGCCATAGCAGCATATTATAACTATGAAATATGACAGATGGATATCAAGACAGCCTTCCTTAATGGAAAGCTCCTTGAGGATGTGTACATGACACAACCTGAAGGGTTTGTGCGTTCTGAGGACTCTGGTAAAGTGTGCAAGCTTCAAAGGTCCATTTATGGACTGAAGCAAGCCTCTCGGAGTTGGAATCATCATTTTGATGAAGTAGTCAAAGAGTTTGGATTTCTTCAAAACATTGATGAACCTTGTGTGTACAAGAAGGTTAGTGGGAGCACAGTTGTGTTTTTGGTACTCTATGTCGATGACATCCTACTTATTGGGAATGACATTCCTACCTTGCAGATTGTCAAGTCTTGGTTAGGAAAGTCTTTCTCGATGAAAGACTTGGGTGAAGCCACCTACATCCTAGGAATCAGGATTTATAGAGATAGATCCAAAAGACTTTTAGGACTCAGTCAGAGTACATACATAGACAAAATACTGCATAGGTTCAGTATGCACGAATCAAAGAGGGGTTTCAAACCCATGTCTCATGGTAGTCACCTCAGCAAAGATCTGTGTCCTAGTACACCTGATCAGTGAGGTCTCATGAGTAAAGTTCCATATGCCTCAGCCATAGGATCTATCATGTACGCCATGTTATGTACTCGACCGGATGTCTCATTTGCCTTAAGTATGACTAGCAGATATCAACAGGACCCAGGTGAGGGCCATTGGACTGCTGTCAAGAATATCCTTAAGTACTTGAGAAGGACTAAGGACTTATTCTTGGTCTATGGTGGATTGGATGACGAACTCTGTGTAACTGGTTACACAGACGTGAGTTTCCAAACTGACCAGGACGACCAAAAATCGCAGTCTGGATATATATTCCTCCTTAATAATGGAGCAGTAAGCTGGAAGAGCTCTAAGCAGGGCACTGTAGTAGATTCTATAACAGAAGCTGAGTATATAGCAGCATCTGATGCAGCTAAGGAAGCTGTCTAGATCAGGAAGTTCATCACGTAACTAGGGGTTATACCTACCATCTCAGATCCAATAACTTTGCTCTGTGACAATAGCGGTGCCATTGTACAGGCCAAAGAGCCTAGGTCACATCAAAGGACAAAGCATATACTCAGGCAATTTCATCTCATCAGAGAAATCAACGATAGAGGTGATATAAAGATATGCAAAGTAGCTGGAGAAGACAATGTTGCTGATCCTCTAACAAAGCCGCTTGTGCAGGCAAAGCATGAGCTTCATGTTAGGTCAATGGGAATTACTCAAATTAATAATTGTGCCTAGTGCAAGTGGGAGGTTGTTGGAAAATATGCCCTAGGGGCCAATCATTGTCTTATGAACATTATTGATTTATGAATTTATTAATTGTGTTATCATATTATTTGCATGTTTACTGTGATGACCATCCTTGGATAATTCATGATCTTATCCTAAATGTCCCTGGTCGGTCATCTGTGCGGGAGCAGAGATGAAATAAGACCAGTATGACTTTGAAAATGTATAGAGATATAAATTAAAGTCATATACACATGTAAGAGTACAAGGTTTTTGACCGACCCGCTATGAGAGAGTTGCATGGGTTACGTCATAATCTTCTCTCATATATAAACCATGTCACTATGCCCTTTGACCTGAGATCATCATGGATTCCTACATGACAAATGCTCAGCTTTGGCCTAGTCAAAAGTCACTTTTGACCGAGTGATCTTAAAGACTATGTTCGGCCTTAGTGGTTTTTCATGCGGAGGAATGTGAATGGTCAAGATGGAATTTGTCCCTCACATTCGTAGAGAGATATTACTGGGCCCCTCGATGAGTGAGTCTGAGAAATGTATGGCCATATTGTAATGGAAAGGTAGTTCCATTTCTATAGTCAGACTACTCAGGGATCGAGAAAGTAACGGTCAGGAATAGGAGGATGACATTATCCATGCCTCATCCATGACTAAAATATCGCGTGACAGAAGGGACATGATATGGTTGTATAAAAGGTTACATCGTTTATCGATTCTCATATGATTTGGGTAGTCGTTATGTCTTGCTAGAGACCGCTTGCGACTTGTGGGCCAGTATAGCAAATGGTCCACTACCAACTTCATATGGGCCTACAGGGTCGCACACAAAATAGCCCAACATGAGCTATGATGTCCAGATTCATTGAATCTAAGACGTGTCTAGATTCAATGAATGATCCAGGGTTGATGTATATATTTATTTATATTTATATTCGTATATATATAAGTTCGTATATATATATTATATATAAGGGATATATAGGATTTAATTTATAAGGATAAATTAAATCTCTATCACGTTTGAATTTGAAATTCAAATTGATAGGATATCTCATATAAGAGATATTTACAAGATTTAATTTATAAGGATAAATTAAATCTCTATCACGTTTGAATTTGAAATTCAAATTGATAGGATATCTCATATAAGAGATATTTACAAGATTTAATTTATAAGGATAAATTAAATCTCTATCACTTTTGAATTTGAAATTCAAATTGAGAGGATATCTCAAATTTGATTTATGAGAATAAATCAAATACAGTCCAATCTTATCTTTATTTAAATTAAATAAATAGGTGAATTAAATCTGTGGGACAGATTTAATATAAACATTATTTATTTAATTAGTTTCTTATCAAATTATACAATATGTGATATTGTATTTGGAATTAATATAGATTAATTCCAAAATCCAATTCGGTTGAGAAAAACGCAGAGCATCCTATATATCTGATTTTAGGAGCTACATTTTGTATACAACACATAACACAAAAAGGGCCAAACAGAATCTGCAAAGGTTTGCAGATAAGAAACTGCTGAAGTAGAGACGGAGAGGACGAACTCTTGAGAAAGCCTTGGAGGGACAGGAGACACTAGCATGTCGTTTATGGTTGGAACGCTGTTCGTGTGGATACCAGTAGAGGAAGACGACCTGAGGAGTCGACTTCTTGCGATCAAAAAGAGAGCACGAGCCATGGAGAGAAGCTGTGGACGTCTCCTTATGATCGGAAAGAGATCACCAGCCGTGGAGAGAAGCTGTGGAAGTCGCTGAGAAACACTGAGGGTAATGCTTCTTCCCACTTGACTTAAACACATACGGTAGATCCTGGCAAGGAATGGAAAAATTTTTAAATTAATTTCCGCTGCGTGTCTTCCAATTCCTTACAGTGTACATATACGCCAAACTTATGTGGCATTTATACCCTTTTCATCACTTCCTAGGGGGTCACCCATCATTGGCTACTATTGCCTAAGCACGCTTAACTGGAAAATACAGATAAAAATATGAAATACTGGTGCTAATAGGCTCTAACACTGGTACTTTACTATCTTAGTCCCTTCTTATACTATCGCTCTTGGGTCTATATGTGAAACATCCTCATTTTCTTATGTATTAGGGACCAAACAGTAGCATCTAGAACCAGTTTTAAGGTCATGGAAGTCAAATTATACAATCTGGAATTTTACTCGATCGAGTACTGTTCACTGTATAAATTCCAGAGGAATGACTTGACTTCAAAAAATCATAATTAAATCTAAAAAAATCAAAATAAAGTGGTTCAAACTGCTACACAAATCTGACTTAATGCACTTTTAGGGAAAAATAACTCGTTGACCACGCCTTGATCAAGTCAACATTGGTCAACGCTACAATTTTACTGTTCATCCAACATTTTCCCCTGATTCTAGCATTTTTGGTCCCAACTTTTAAAAATCATATCTCTATGTGTAGACATCCAAAATAAGACGTTCTATATATTAAATCGAAGCTTGGTATGTCTACTATTTATTGGTAAAATATCATACATTTATTTAATCATTTACTATTTTTAATTATAGTTCAAATATTATTGGCTAACCACAAGTACTGTTCATAGTGACAATTTCTAGCAACTAATTATACATACATCAATCACATATTAATCATGCTAAATAATTAACTTCTCTTCATGCATATTTATCTCCTCCATCTTGAGAAGACATGTTGTAATTGGATTGATATGGAAGGGGTGAGATTTCTGGGAAAATCTCAGTAGCGAACGGAAACCATACAATTATGCAACTATATGCTTGACGTTACTATGTGTGCACTTGATGATCATGCTTGCATAATGATAACATACATGCTTCCATGTTACTTAATTATAACATATGGCTATAGCATAAAAAGAAATAGAGCATTACTTAATTATACATATTTCGCATCATCAAGGTAAGTAAACATCACATAAAACATCAAAGCAATATAAGCATACAAGTACGTAAGTTTACTACCTGGCCTGTAGCCTTTCCTCTAGCTCTTAGCCTTTGCTCTTAGGTTTATTCTTTTCATAGGTTAGAGCCTATACATAGCATAATAATATCTTCATTATTACCCTATTAGTATAGCTCTACTTATCTCAAGTTTATCTTGAGGTAATACCCTTAATCTAATAATCCCCTAACTCTCTTTCTATCCACGACTAACCTTATTAAGAGAGATATTTCTCTATTATAACTATTAATTTTATAAGAACAATCCTCTAATTTATTAGAGCAGGTACTAGAATAAATTACTTACCTTACTCCTAAGCTTGCCAAGTCCCTATGCTCCTTGGACTTCTCCTAACTTCACTAGAACTCCTCATTTTTCCTTCCTTTCTTTCTCTCTTCCTTCTTCCTTTTTCTTGCTCCTTGCCGTGAATGGAATGGAAGGAGTGGTAGGCTTTTTATAGGTAGAGGGAGGTGGAATGGATGATCCAAATCGAATCACGATGAACGGCTTAGATCGCTTAGCTTCCTCAAGAAGCCTTGCCTGCATCATCATGATGACATCATCATCCTAGATGGCTCATCAAGATGACATCATCCATGGGATACCTCACATGCTTAGGTGGCACAATGGTGGGGCCCTTAGGACACCTCACCAGCTGACTCAATGTTTCCAGAGAATTCCAGAGTCTTTTCCTGGAATGAACGGCTAAGATCATGCTACGTGTCCTTAGCTTTTTCTTCTTTCCCTAGACTTATGCCATATGGCACCTTGTGGGTCCCATGAAGACACCTTTCATGCCACCTTATGGTTCTGGATGAGTCTAAAGCTCTATATGATCACTTTTCCTTGGTCTATCTCTAACCGAGTAACTATGCTTTATTGAAATCATTGTCTTGTAGCTTACCATAGGTTTTTGCCTTGTGCAATCATTGTCTAACTACTTGCCATTATATTATGTTACTATGGCCATATCATAGCTTCTCATTTCAATCTGTGATCTAACTGTGAGCAATTTGTATATGAACTGTGCTCTTATCTAAAGAGTAATCTTTATCAGATCTAATTCTTATATGAAGAGTGATATTTACTTATCTAAATCTAGCTCTATATGAGAGCATCTCTTTCATATCCAACTCTTATATAAACAGTGATATGAAAATAATCTCTTCACTGTTGTCTGCTATTTTTTATGTATACAATTCTTTTGATAGAGTTACAGCACTACCACCCTCTTGGTACTTGTTGTAACCCTGCCATAATAAATGGCCTTAATATTGTATTCATAATCTAGTAGAAATACTTGAGTAACCCTAGTATACTATAACTGATTGTCAAGTTGTAACTGGTTATCCCACTCACTAAGACTGTTTATCATACTAGGTACATTGTATATTGTATAGTATATGGTCAACATAAATTTCTCATCTTATATACTCTACCTTGCATGTACTGCGAAAGGGGAGTATCCATTCATTATAGAATACTCTAACATGTGTGTCGTCATATGACAACTACAAGGAGATACAACTATTCATCATAACTTCTGGCAACATAAGCCACATCATCATCACATAATTTGCTCAACCATCTATCATACTCATACTATAATTAACAAATTAACTAGGTAAATTTTAAAGCATTATTTCCTTTGTCATATTATCTGTCAGATTTTGATAATTTATTCAGAAACTTGAAATAACTTCTCATCTAACTTAGGCTACCACATTATCTTTCTACCAGGGTGACTTGGTTAGATTGTCGTCATCCTATCCATAAAAAATAATGATTGCACCCAATAATGTAGTATAAGGTATAACCCTATCATTCTTCTTAAGGAGCCTTTTTATTAGATTCATAGTAAATCGGTGGACAAAGCCATTAAAAAACTGAGTAAAAACATAGTTTTTGGATTTGATTGAATATTGATGTTATAAAATAAGGGTGCAATAAAGTAAATATTTTTGTATTTTTGATTAAGATGAAAATGAGTTAGATTATGAAAGAAATATGTTAAGAAAGACTCATGATGATGAAAACATAACTATCCTTGCTCTTAGTTTGATATGTAAGGTTTGAAATCACTAAGTCTTAAGTAAAACCTCAATCAATTGATTGAGTCCAATGTAATAATAATTCTTAAACTCCTTTTATCAAAGCTAGCTTAAAAACTTCTTAATACCTTATTCAAAACCACTTTGTGTGTACTTAAATCAGATGATAATAATGCTCTCAAATGATCATCAATCGATAACCATAGACTTCAAACAATTGAATTAAACATCAATAATCATTGACAATAGTCCAACTATCTAGAAATCAAAAATGAAATTTTTATATTAAAATCAACAATCTCATCATCCAATGTCAATTATAAATATTTAATCTGAGAATAATCAATCAACATTCAATCCCTTTTCATACAATGAAATCTCTAAATCTAGAAATGTCAAAATATGAAAGAGGTACATATTAAGATAGAAAACTCCCTAGTACAGTCCATGAGCTCAAGTTATATTATCCATCACCAAGAGACTAAAGTTCTAGCCTCACATAACTCCTACTATGTTGCCATCGCTACCGAGAATTGATGCCATAAAAAATGCAGGAAAATATGATGGAAAGGTTAAAAGAAAGATGGTAGAAGTGGATTAATCAGTGCATAAATATGAAAATCTGCAGAGAGGTGAAGAAAAATGAAAGATGTGTGTGAACGTTGTAGAGAGAATGTTAAGAGAGAGTGAGCACTTCTTCTTAGCCAAATCTGGCAAAAATCTAGCCTCATTTCATCTGACTGCTCCTCCTTCCTTTAATTCCAGAATGACCTAATAAAAAATGCACTGCTTCACTAACTGTCCCTTTTAGTCGTGACCAAATCCATATTTTGGTTGTGACCTATAAATACATAAAAGCTTCCCAGAAGAATTAAGGTTGCGACCTATGGACACTTTAGTCACGAATAAAGATAACAAAGACTCTAGCTTCCTCGTTTGATCCTCTTTATCTTATGATTTTTTTGCTCATATTAGTCCTTGATTCTTCCCCAAAATACTTGCAATTAAAAATCAAAGCTCACTGTAAAAGTCTAACTAATTGAATAACAAGATAAATGCAGTTTGGAAGAGTTAATTTACCATTTAACCATTTAATCAACATATTGCAATACACAATCATGTATTAACACAAAAACAAAATTACAGGCATAAATTGAATGGTAAACTTCCCATAAAACCCTTAAAATGTTAAATAAACTATATACAAATTGCATCCTATCATAGGGTATAGACTCAACCCTTCACTACTATATCTAACTCTTGATCATTACTCTTTCTTAAATAGGGAAGTCTCTTTATCTTTGAATTGTGGTTTCCTCTCTCTTTCTAAATATCATAAACTTATTTTTCCAAATTTGCATACATCTATTGCTTTTTGAACTACTTGGGAAATATTCTTTACCTATAACACAGAATTTAATGCGTGAATTTACTTCTCGGTGATTCAACTCTTACTATTCATGTGGATGAACTCAGCTAAGTTTTTATTAAAGGGTTCCTCTTTCCCTACTTTAACACTTAGCCTCACGCTTATCTCTATCTGATTGAGAATAATACTTCTTATAAAACTATTGAAGGAAACTTCCTAGATGAGAAGATTAATCTCCATGTCTATGGAGTAACTTTTATATCTCTATATATCTCTTAACTTCTTCTATCTATATATTTACCCCAATCTATTCTTGACTGGATTATGGTTCCTTTCTGGTCTTTTTCTTGATTATGGTAAACTTGAGTCGCATGGCTCTCATTCATCATCTACAACTATTACTTCTACTCTCTAGGTACTCTGCCCTAAGTCTGCAAGGTTACTTTTTCTTCATGATGGCATTCCTCTGTTTCAAGAACATTAGCTTTTAATCTTGAACCATCACGTCTCTAATGTTATGCCATGTTCTAGGCTCATTGATAAAACACATTTTGTATATGGTTTCTATGACATTTTAAGAGATTTATAAAAACTTTACTATCATTTTAGTCCTTAAATTATACTTTTATTGTAATACATGATTGTGCATGGAAATATGCTAATAAAAGGTTAAAATGGTAAATTAACTCTTCTAAATTGCATATATTCTATTATTTACTGATTTAGACTTTTACAGTGAGCTTTTATTTTGGATTGCAGGTATTTTGGAAGAAAGCAAGGACCATGAAGGAAATCACAAGCCAATAAAAGTGAAACCACGCTCCTGTATCTTTTAGTCGTGACCAAAGAGTCCGCTTGTCGCGACCTTGATTCTTCTGGAATTCTTTCTATGTTTATAAGTCATGACCAAAACATAGATCTGGTCTCAACTAATATGAGAAATCGCTAAAATTGTGTATTTTGAATTAGGTTATGCAGAAATAAAAGGAGAATGAAGGCTGCCATCAAGGGAGGCTAATTTTTGGACCTAATTAGGCTAAGAAGCAGTACTTTCACACTCTCTGATCACCTTCTCTACCTCTGCTATCATTCTACACCTATCCATAGACTTCTCCACCTCTCTCCATCATCAACCTACCATCTTCTCACTGTTTCTTCATGACATCTCAACTAAACAGTGAGTACAATACAATTGGAGTCATGAGAGGCTAAACCTTTAGCTTCTTGGTGATGAATAAGATACTTGAGCTTATGGACTCAAATGGGGAGTTTCTTTTATTCTAATTTGCATCTTCTCATCTTATGATTGCTGCTAGATATAGGGTTTTCATCTTATGAGCAAGTTTTGAATATCGATTGATCATTCTCATATTAGACTTTGTAATTGAATTCAGATGATTTGAATGTTTGCTTTTAATAGAATATTTCAGTTTTAATTTTAAGAGAGTGGGTTATTATCAGCGATCGTTGTTAATTAATTCATTGCTTGAAATCTAGGATTTTTGATCGATGAGTATTCGAGGGCATTTTTATCATCTATATTCAATTTATATGCTAAATGGTTTATGATAGTTCACTAATAGTTCTTAAACTAGCTTTGATCAAATGGGTTTAAGGAAAATTAGGGTTTTAGACTTAATCGATTGATTGAGGTTTCTTTAAGACTTAGCTCTTTCTACACTCTAACTTTAAACATAACAGCAAGGATAGATACGTTTTCATCATCAAGAGTCTTTTATAGGATATTTCTCAACTAGACCAACTCATTTTCATTGTAAACAAAAATCCAAAAATATTTACTTTTCTGCACCCTACTTTTATTGCATCAATCAGTAAAACCCAAAATCCATTTTATCCCTGGTCCAGTTTTTCATTGATTTTGACATCCAATCTACTAGATTTTCACAGAAAAGGATTCTCGAGAAGAACGATAGGGTTGTGCCTTATACTATATTATATTGGGTGCAATAAACTTTATTTTGATGGATCAGACTATGACAATCTGACACCATCAATGGCGTCGTTGCCAGGGAGCCAAGTGATTGGTTCCCTAGTAATATTTTGTCAATTTCATTAACTACTTGAGTCATTTTTCTTGTTTTTGTTTGGTTTTAGATTTTAGTAGTTTTTTAATTGCATTACATTATGCACTTTTATGAGTTTATGCAAAATTAGTCTCTGTGACTGTGAGTCGCGACCTAATCTCACCTACGTCGTGACAATTACTCTTTGTGACTTTAAGTTATGACCAAACACTATTTATGTCACGACTTGATTGCCCCTTGTGAAATTTAACTACTCTGCGAAAACTAGTCGCGACATTTAAAACCTTCAGTCATGACTACTTTTCTCTGTGATATAGCTTTCTTCTGTGACAATAGCGGTGCCATTGCACAGGCCAAAGAGCCTAGGTCACATCAAAGGACCAAGCATATACTCAGGCGATTTCATCTCATCAGAGAAATCAACGACAGAGGTGATATAAAAATATGCAAAGTAGCAGGAGAAGATAATGTTGCTGATCCTCTAACAAAGCCGCTTGTGCAGGCAAAGCATGAGCGTCATGTTAGGTCAATGGGAATTAGTCAAATTAATGATTCTACCTAGTGCAATTGGGAGGTTGTTGGAAATCGTGCCCTAGGGGCTAATCATTATCTTATGAATATTATTGATTTATGAATTTATTAATTGTGTTATCATATTATTTTCATGTTTACTGTGATGATCATCCTTGGATAATTCATGATCTTATCCTAAATGTCCCTGGTCGGTCATTTATACTGGAGTAGAGATGAAATAAGACCAGTATGACTTTGAAGATGTATAGAGATATAAATCAAAGTCATAGGCACATGTAAGAGTACAAGGTGTTGGACCGACCCGCTATGAGAGAGCTGCATGGGTTACGTCATAAGCCTCTCTCATATACAAACCATGTCAATATGCCCTTTGACCTGAGATCATCATGGATTCCTACATGACAAACGCTCAGCTTTAACCTAGTCAAAAGTCACTTTTGACCGAGTGATCATAAAGACTATGTTCGGGCTTAGTGGTTTTTCATGCGGAGGAATGTGAATGGTCAAGATGGAATTTGTCCCTCACATTCTTAGAGAGATATTATTGGGCCCCTCGATGAGTGAGTCTGAGAAATGTATGGCCATACTGTAATGGAAAGGTAGTTCTATTTCTATAGTCAGACTACTTAGGGATCGAGAAAGTAACGGTTAAGAATAAGAGGATGACATTATCCATGCCTTATCCATGACCAAAATATCGTGTGACAGAAGGGACATGATATGGTTGTATAAAAGGTTACATCGTTGAACGATCCTCATATGATTTGGGTAGTCGTTATGTCTTGCTAGAGACTGATTGTGACTTGTGGGCCAGTATAGCAAATGCCCACTGCCAACTTCATATGGGCCTACAGGGTCGCACACAAAATATAAATATATACGAATATAAATATAAATAAATATATACATCCACCTTGGATTATTCATTGAATCTGGATATGTCTTATCTTTTATAGGCCCATATGAAGTTGGTAGTAGGCCATTTGCTATACTGGCCCACAAGTCGCAAGCGGTCTCTAGCAAGACATAACGACTACCCAAATCATATGAGGATCGTTAAACGATGTAACCTTTTATACAACCATATCATGTGCCTTTTGTCACGCGATATTTTGGTCATGGTTGAGGCATGGATAATATCATCCTCCTATTCTTGACCGTTACTTTCTCGATCCCTAAGTAGTCTGACTATAGAAATAGAACTACCTTTCCATTACAGTATGGCCATACATTTCTCAGCCTCACTCATCGAGGGGCCCAATAATATCTCTCTACGAATGTGAGGGATAAATTCCATCTTGACCATTTACATTCCTCCGCATGAAAAACCACTAAACCCGAACATAGTCTTTATGATCACTCGGTCAAAAGTGACTTTTGACTAGGTTAAAGCTGAGCGTTTGTCATGTAGGAATCCATGATGATCTCAGGTGAAAGGGCATATTAACATGGTTTGTATATGATAGAGGCTTATGACGTAACCCATGCAGCTCTCTCATAGCGGGTCGATCCAACACCTTGTACTCTTACATGTGCCTATGACTCTGATTTATATCTCTATATATCTTCAAACTCATGCTGGTCTTATTTCATTTGTGCTCCCGCATAGATGATCGACCAGGGACATTTAGGATAAGATCATGAATTATCTAAGGATGGTCATCACAGTAAACATGCAAATAATATGATAACACAATTAATAAATTTATAAATCAATAATGTTCATAAGACAATGATTGGTCCCTAGGGCACGATTTCCAACAACCTCCCACTTGCACTAGGTACAATCATTAATTTGACTAATTCCTATTGACCTAACATGATGCTCATACTTTGCCTGCAAAAGCAGCTTTATTAGAGGATCAGCAACATTATCTTTTCCTGCTACTTTGCATATTTTTATATCACCTCTATCGTTGATTTCTCTGATGAGATGAAATCAGCTTGGTCCTTTGATGTGACCTAGGCTCTTTGGCCTGTGCAATGGCTCCGTTATTGTCACAGGGCAAAGTTATTAGATCTGAGATGGTAGGTATCACTCCTAGTTATGTGATGAACTTCCTGATCCAAATAGTTTCCTTAGCTGCATCTGATGCTACTATATACTCAGATTCCATTGCAGAATCTACTACAGTGCCCTGCTTAGAGCTCTTCCAGATTACTGCTCTATTATTGAGGAGGAATATATACCCATACTGCGATTTTTGGTCATCCTGGTCAGTTTGAAAACTCGCATCTATGTAACCAGTTACATAGAGTTCGTCATCCAATCCACCATAGACCAAAAATAAGTCCTTAGTCCTTTTTAAGTACTTAAGGATATTCTTGACAGTAGTCCAATGGCCCTCACCAGGGTCCTATTGATATCTGCTAGTCATACTTAAGGCAAACAAGATATCTAGTTGAGTACATAACATGGCGTACATGATAGATCCTATGGCCGAGGCATATGGAACTTTACTTATGCAACCTCGCTAATCAAATCTACTAGGAAACAGATCTTTGCTGAGGTAACTACCATGAGACATGGGTATGAAACCCCTCTTTGATTCGTACATACTGAACCTATGCAGTATTTTGTCTATATATGTACTCTGACTGAGTCCTAGAAGTCTTTTAGATCTATCTCTATAGATTTTGATTCCTAGGATATAGGTGGCTTCACCCAAGTCTTTCATCGAGAAAGACTTTCCTAACCAAGACTTGACAATCTGCAAGGTAGGAATGTCATTCCCAATAAGTAGGATGTCATCGACATAGAGTACCAAAAACACAACTGTGCTCCCACTAACCTTCTTGTACACACAAGGTTCATCGATGTTTTGAAGAAATCCAAACTCTTTGACTACTTCATCAAAACGATGATTCCAACTCCGAGAGGCTTGCTTCAGTCCATAAATGGACCTTTAAAGCTTGCACACTTTACCAAAGTCCTCAGAACGCACAAACCCTTCAGGTTGTGTCATGTACACATCCTCAAGGAGCTTTCCATTAAGGAAGGTTGTCTTGACGTCCATCTGCCATATTTCATAGTCATAATATGCTGCTATGGCAAAGAGGATTATGATTGATTTGGCCATTGCAACTGGGGAAAAGGTCTCATCATAGTCCACACCATGAGTTTGGGTAAATCCTTTTGCAACCAGTCGTGCCTTGAAGACATTTACATTGCCATCCATGTCAGTTTTCTCCTTAAAAACCCACTTGCACCCGACCATTTTTACACCTTCAGGCAGGTCGACTAAGGTCTAAACCTTATTGTCGTACATGGATTGCATCTCAGACTTCATGGCATTAAGCCATTTTTCAGAGTTTGGTCCCACTATAGCTTCTCGATAGGTAGTCAGCTCATTATGCTCAATGAGCAACACATCACGACTATCAGAAATCAGAAATCCATATCTCTGAGGCTGAAGTCGTGTCCTATTAGATTTTCGTGGACCTTGCGTGACTTAAGGAGTCTCAACAACTTGTTGTGAGTCTTCTCTATTTTCCATCTGCAGTTCTGTGGTGTCTTGTGGCTCTCGAACTTCTTTGAGGTGTACCTTACTCCCACTGGTTCTTTTAGAGATAAATTCTGGTTCGAGAAAGATACCATTTCTGACAATAAACACTTTGTTATCAACAGGGTTGTAGACATAATATCCCTTGGTTTCCTTAGGATATCCCACAAAAAGGCACCTTGATGATTTGGGCACTAATTTGTCTAAGGCTTGTTGCTTAACATAGACCTCGCATCCCCAAATCTTGAGGAAAGACAAACTAGGTGTCCTCCCAGTCCATATCTCATACGAAGTCTTTTTAATTGCCTTAGATGGAACATGATTGAGTGTGAACGCAGTTGTCTCTAGGGCATGGCCCCAAATGGAAGGCGGAAGATCTGTTCGACTCATCATGGATCGAACCATATCTAATAGTGTTCGATTCCTCCATTCAGAAATGCCACTCCATTATGATGTCCCTGGAGGAGTCAACTGTGAGACTATCCCACAACTCCTAAGATGATCTATGAACTCTTGGCTCAAATATTTACCACCCTCATCAGATCGAAGGGCTTTAATTATTTTGTCAAGATGGTTTTGTACTTCATTTTGAAATATTTTGAACTTTTCAAAAGATTCAGATTTATGTTTCATCAGATAGATGTACTTATATCTGCTAAAATCATCTATGAATATTATAAAGTATGAATAACCTCCTCTGGCATTTATGTTCATCGGTCCACACACATCTGTATGCATGAGGCCCAATAAATCAGTGGCCCTCTCACTGTGCCCAGTGAAAGGTGACTTTGTCATCTTTCCTAACAAGCAAGACTCGCAAGTGTGATATGATTCAAAATCAAATGAGTTTAGAAATCTATCTTGATGGAGTTTGGAAATGCATTTCTCATTTATGTGGCCCAGACGACAGTGCCAGAGGTATGTGGGATTCAAATCGTTTGGTTTGACCCTTTTGGCGGTTATGTTATAGATATTTCCATGATTGGGTTGTTCCAAATTTAATATGTAATGATCAACATGCAAATCACCATGAGCATAGAAAATATCATTACGATAAATAGAACATCTACTATTCCCAGCAATGGAAGTGAAACCTTCCTTATCCAAATAAGAAAGTGAAACAATGTTACTACTTAAAGCAGGAACATAATAGCAATTGTTCAAAACTAACAGAAGCCCATTGGGCAGAACTAATTCATAAGTGCCTACAGCTAACGCAGAAACCCTTGCTCTGTTTCCAACTCGTAGGTCAACCTCACCCTTTTTCAGCTTCCTACTGTCCTTTAGTCCCTGCATATTTGTACAAATGTGAGAACCACACGCAGTATCTAATACCCATGTGGTGGAAGTAGAAAGATGAATGTCTATAACATAAATACCTGAAGCGATAGCCCTGCTATCCTTCTTGTTCTTTTTTAGATCTTCGAGGTAGAGTTTGCAATTCCTCTTCCAATGACCAGGTTCATTGCAGAAGAAGCAGACTCCTTCCTTAGGAGGCTTTGCCTTCTTTGGTGTAGGCTTTTGGGCTTACCTGACTCTTTGGTCTTACCTGATGAGCCATGACCCTTCCCCTTGCCTTTGCCTTTCTTTTTCATACCCTTTCCTTTTTGAACCATCAAAACACTACTAGGCTTCTTCTTAAGACTGGGCTCAGTAGTTTTAAGCATCCTATGCAGTTCAGAAATAGATTTCTCCATGTTGTTCATGTTGTAGTTCATGACAAACTGGTCATAACTTTCTGGGAGTGAGTTCAATATCAAATCTGTAGCTAACGCCTGGCTCATAGGAAATCCAAGCCTCTCAAGGTGATCAATGTACCCCTTCATCTTTAAGACATGAGTACTGACTGATGTACCTTCATCCATCTTACAGGAATATAAGGCCTTAGTGGTCTCATACCTCTCTTGCCTTGCCTATTGCTGGAACATTTCCTTGAGATGCACAATCATCTCATAAGCCTCCATGTGTTCTAGATCTCTTTGGAGCTCCAGAACCATGGTGGCTAGCATCAAGCATCCCACATCGACAGAGTCTTCCTTATGCTTCGTGTAAGCATCTCTCTGAGCTCTAGGAGCATTGGCCGCTGGCTCCTCAGGATTGGGTTGATCTAGGACATGCGCCTTTCTTTCCTACTTGAGAACAATTCTCAAGTTCTGAAACCAGTCAAGAAAGTTTGTCCCATTGAGTTTGTCCTTCTCAAGGACAGATCGCAGTGACAATGTAGTAGTATTACCAGTCGTCATGATTCTACAATTAAAATATGCAATTTAATTAGCAATCTCCCATTGAATAAACAACCCTCAATGCAATAGTTAGTGGGCTAAGATCCATATTTGGCTCAAACTTAAGTCCGCTTTGGCAGGACGCTTAAATTAAGTTATTAGGTAGGTAACACCTTACCAATTATATCAAATGTAACTCTTAGATGTTCATGGGATCCTATCATCATATGATCTGGCATATTTTTAATCTTATCTAATGCCTTGAGACCCAAAACCATTTTGTTAATCTCAATTAAGTCAAACAATAATAAACATGTGAGAGTAGCACCATTACTCTTGCTTATCTCCCCAAGATAACTCAAAAGCACCCACTTTGGTGAAGTCCACAAGTGAGCGATCGAGGTTTTGACAAGTGTTCATAAATTGACGGCATTATGACTTAAGATTTCATTTAGAGGGCTTAATTTAACTATCTGGTTTATACGAATGCATGTTTCTCAGTTTGTATCTCATACAAGTAATATGCATGTGCTGATTTAATCATAAGATGTATAATTAAACGTGATACAATATGGCTTACATATCCTAAGTCCCCTCAAGCCAATGAGAAGAGCTATCTAGTAAGAAAAGGGAAATTATATATAGAAACCTCTTTTAACATTCAAGGGGAGTGAGATGAGAAGAGAAGGTACATTGAGAGTATATATATAGGAAGGCACGACATGCAGGTTGTATTTAAAAAAAATTACAACACTTGCAATCTAGAGCCATATTGTTCACCATACCCAAGCATTCAAGAATCAACATTCAGATTTAATTACAGGGCAATTGATGTTTCAAATCTAAAACATTCACAAAATAACATATGTTACGGTTATGTTGCGCTACGAACAGGTAGCCACGGCAGTCCCGCTAGCCGGTTAGGGGGCAGGGCCTAGAAAAAAATTTTTGCTTTATAAATAATCACAAATCTGAATTCAGTTTTCTTGGACCCCATCTATGTTAATTGACCAAATCAAAACGTATCACCACTGATTTCAATTCCCTTTTAGGTTCTTTTTATGTCATACATAATACGGATCCCTTATATGTCACACATAAAACGCATATCATATGATCGGCTATGACTAACACATATCATATGAATCAACAGTCAAGCCTAACTTAAACACAAAACGGCATGGCTCTGATACAACTGAAAGGAATTGGAAGACACGCGCGGAAATTAATTTAAAATTTTTTCCATTCCTTGCCAGGATCAACCGTATGTGTTTAAGTCATGTGGGAAGAAGCATTACCCTCAGTGTTCCTCAGCGACTTCCACAGCTTCTGGTCACGACGTTCACAGCTTCTCTCTGCGGCTCATGCTCCCTTTCTGATCGCAAGAAGTCAACGACTCAGGTTGGCTTCCTCTACTGGTATCCACACGAACATCGTTCCAACCACGCATGACATGCTAGCGTCTCTTGTCCCTCTAGGGCTTTCTCAAGAATTTGTCATCTCCGTCTCTATTTTGGCAATTTCTTATCTGTAAACCTTATACAGATTCCCCTTCGGCTTTCAGACCGACCCGCTATGAGAGAGCTGCATGGGTTATGTCATAAGCTTCTCTCATATATAAACCATGTCACTATGCCCTCAGACCTGAGATCATCATGGATTCTTACATAAAAAATGCTCAGCTTTGACATAGTGAAAAGTCACTTTTGACTGAGTGATCATAAAGACTATGTTCGGGCTTAGTGGTTTTTCATGCGGAGGAATGTGAATGGTCAAGATGGAATTTGTCCCTCACATTCTTAGAGAGATATTACTGGGCCCCTCGATGAGTGAGTCTGAGAAATGTATGGCTATACTGTAATGGAAAGGTAGTTCCATTTCTATAGTCAGACTACTCAGGGATCGAGAAAGTAACAGTTAGGAATAGGAGGATGACATTATCCATGCCTCATCCATGACCAAAATATCACGTGACAGAAGGGACATGATATGGTTGTATAAAAGGTTACATCGTTGAATGATCTTCATATGATTTGGGTAGTCGTTATGTCTTGCTAGAGACCGCTTGCGACTTGTGGGCCAGTATAGCAAATGACCCACTGCTAACTTCATATGGGCCTACAGGGTCACACACAAAATAGCCCAACATGAGCTATGATGTCCAGATTCATTGAATATAAGACATGTCCAGATTCAATGAATGATCTAGGGTGGATGTATATATTTATTTATATTTATATTGTATATATATAAATTCGTATATATACATTATATATAAGAGATATATGAGATTTAATTTATAAGGATAAATTAAATCCCTATCACGTTTGAATTTGAAATTCAAATTGATAGGATATCTCATATAAGAGATATTTATAAGATTTAATTTATAAGGATAAATTAAATCTCTATCACATTTGAATTTGAAATTCAAATTGATAGGATATCACATATAAGAGATATTTATAAGATTTAATTTATAAGAATAAATTAAATCTCTATCACGTTTGAATTTAAAATTCAAATTGATAGGATATCTCATATAAGAGATATTTATAAGATTTAATTTATAAGGATAAATTAAATCTCTATCACGTTTGAATTTGAAATTCAAATTGATATGATATCTCAAATTTGATTTATGAGAATAAATCAAATATAGTTTAGTCTTATCTTTATTTTAAGTTAAATAAATAGGTGAATTAAATCTGTGGGACGGATTTAATATAAATATTATTTATTTAATTAGTTTCTTATCAAATTATACAATATATGATATTGTATTAATTTCAGAATTAATATAAGATTAACTCCAAAATCCAATTCGATAGAGGAAAATGTATAGCATCCTATATATCTGATTTTAGGAGCTACGTTTTGAAAGATATAGAACACAAAAAGGCTGTAGGGGAGCTGCAAAAAAAAAAGGTTTGCAGATAAAAAACTGCCGAAATAGAGACGAAGAGGACGAATTCTTGAGAAAGCCCTGGAGGGACAGGAGACGCTAGCACGTCGTTCGTGGTTAGAACACTATTCGTGTGGATACCAGTAGAGGAAGCTGACTTGAGTCATCGACTTCTTGCGATCAGAAAGGGAGCATGAGCCGCGGAGAGAAGCTGTGAATGTCGTGACCAGAAGCTGTGGAAATCGCTGAGGAACACTGAGGGTAATGCTTCTTCCTACGTGACTTAAACACATACGGTAGATCCTGGCAAGGAATGGAAAAATTTTTAAGTTAATTTCTGCTGCGTGTCTTCCAATTCCTTACATGAGAGACCACCCAAACTTTAGGTGGGGGTGATAGGCCAAATCAATTCCAAGGACGTGGTGCTTCCTCAATCAACTACCAAAATAATACAAGGTCTATAGTTCCAACTCACCCTATTACCTTATTAACATCAAGGCTAGATGATACTTCTAAATTGTTAAAGAGTATGGCTACGCAGATGAACAACATGGATGGTAGAATGACCAATATAGACAACAAGCTCAAAGAGAATAATGGTTAATTCACCTCTATAGCTTCAATCTTTCAAAGTATGCAGAAGGATAATGTTGATGTGCACAGGAAACTTGAGGAGTTAAGTTCCAAGAATGTAGATATCAAAAGTCACTTAACTCAAGTCTCCAATATAGTGAGTGACATTCAAGGAAAGAGCAGTGGCAGCACACCTTTGAATACTATCATCAGCATACCTTTGATACTATCATCAATCCGACGGGTTTAAATGTTATATCCCTCATAAGTGGTAGAAAAGTTCATTTTAAGGAAGCTGATATACCGAAGCAGGATGTGGAAGATGCTAAAATTGAGAATTCATCTATGCCACAGGTACAAATTGGGAAATATAAAAGTGCTTAAGAACAACAACTTGTAATGAATAAGCTAACCCAAGAGGAGAACCCACAGACCCAAGTGGAAATGCAAGAGCTGCAAGAAGAAGCAACAATAGTACCAAGTCCAGCCTACAAAGGAAAGTAACCTGAGGAGAAGCTGAAGTAGAGCAAGCAAGAAGCCTCTATGCACAAAAGTTAGGAGGTAAGTATAAAATATCTCCCTTTTCCTAACTCTTACTTTACTTGAAAGAAAAGAATTGACCTTGATTTTGCAAAAGATGCTTATACTCTATTCAAGTAGTTAGAAATAAACATCCCTTTTATTAAGTATAAAAAGAAGTTTAGGCCTCTTGAGAGAATCCAGGTGAGTGCTAATGTGTCATCACTATTTAAGGCTAAATTACCTATTAAGTGCCAAGACGCAGGATCCTAGACAATCGCATGCATTATAGGAAATGTTCCTATTAAGGGAGTGTTACTAGATCTTGGGCAACATTAATGTAATAATGCCTTGGTCAGAATATCAAGCCTTAGGAATCAACAACCTTAGAGACACAAACGTAGTGCTCCAATTAGCTAATAGGTCAATTAGGTATCGTAAGCGAATCCTTGAGGATATTCTAGTACAGGTCAAGGACTTAGTGTTCCCAACTAATTTTTATATTTTGGACATGTCCAATGAGTTAGTAAATGACAACACTCTGATCCTAGGCCGACCTTTCCTCTAAAATTCCAAGGCCATCATTAGTATGAAGCATAGTTCCATCACAATGGAAGTTAGAGAACATGTGGCAACCTTTAACATGAATGAAGCAATAAAATTTCCTCTTGATAATTATGCTTTTACTGCTTTGAATGTGATTGATTATGCTATTGAAGAGACTAGGGATGAACATTAACTGAGTTTACATGATAATGATAGAGATAATGCGCTTGCAAAAGGTTTGTTGAGTGATCTTGCAGGACACCAAGATATTCTAGAAGCTGGAAGTACAACAATCGAAGAAGGGCCAAATTTCTGTGACTAAATGGCCTCCCTGTCGTGACTAAAAATCAACTTAAGATCCACTATGAAGATGAGTCGTGACCACATAGCACTACGATCATGACATATCATATCCTTACTTTTAACCTCAATTATACTCCATTAGAAGTGATTGGAACCAATTACATGATCATTTGCTTTGAAAACATTCATTTCCAAAAGAATTGCTCTCGGGGACTGTTCACTTTTACTGTTCATTTGGTAATTCTAGAACATGTACCCTACTTTAAAAATTCATAATTAATTTTAGAAAAATAAAAATGATGTGGTTCCAATTTCTAATTAAATATCTTTCATTGATATTTGAGAGAAAAATATGAAACTGAGGTTTTCTCGTCCACATGAAATCAGTTTATTGGTTAAAAATCACTGTTCATTTGGTAAAATCTAGAAGTTTCAGTTTCTTTGCTTAATTTCAAAAATTCATTTCTCTTTGGTTACTTATCCAAATGAACTGTGTTACTTATGGATTTGAAGATCTAGACGTCCTCTTTAAGCTCATAAAATTTCATAGAAAAACTCGTTCATGTGATATATCAAATCATTGCATGAACGTCACTGCCTCTCAGCTCTCATTTTATCTCAATTCCAGATCTTACTTCCAACTTTGGAAAATCATAACAATTCGGATACTTATCCAAATGAGGCATTCTTGGTTTTCCTTTAAAGATCTGTATCTTAAATTTAATCATACCAAGTTTCAGACTAAAACACGTTGGTTTAGACATAATAACCATCATCACAAAGTGTCAGCCTCAAAATATAGTTACAGAAACATACACCATACATGCTAGCATATCATCCTATAGTGTCATGTAAGTCATATAACTTATTATACAAACTTAATCATAAACATTTAACCTCTTCCCCTGAGAGGATCTAGCACCTAAAACATAGTTATGCATGTGGAAGGAATGAGATTTCATGAAAATTCCAATAGCAAGTTACACAAACTATAATATCATGCATGAATAATTGGATGCTTAACATATTATCATGAGATGGGAGATACTTCATAATGGTACATAAGCCAATTCTAACATGCATATTTTCATGGTATAACTTTCAAGGAGTTGCAATCATTCATACTTCATCATAGACATGATGACATAAACTCAAGCTCAACCAAACACCATAATCAACAAGCAAGCAAACAATTAAACAAACATGAGTTATAGTTAGGTATCCTTGCTACCTCTTAGTTATCTTTGTCAAGGTCTTCTTGAGGTGCTTTCCTTCCTTCACAAATGTCAAAACCTAGCCATTACACAATAATATCAAGTTACAACTCAACTTGAATACAAAACTAAGACTAGGTTTTCATTAGCTCCCTTTCTTTCTCTACTTTATGTTTCTTACTTCAATCTTTGCAAAATAAATTCTCATGGTTCATCTCCACATAATTTTTCATGTAGAATACAAATATGAAACTATAATTTCTAAAATCAAAACACTTTAGTTGCTACAGTACCAAACTGAAGTGAAGCCATTGATTCCCAAAAATTCACATTTTGATTCCAATGCTTCCAATACTTGTTCTCCTACTTTATCCCCACACAATTTTCCATTTTAAACTCATTGGAAGCATCAAAATCATGAAATTCCATCATATGAACAGTACCACATACAGTACCAGCAAGAACACAAAACCCTAAATCCAAACATACTTGAATTTCCAAGCTTATACCACTTGATTCTAGCTTGTTTAAGCTTGTCTAAACTATCCATAACATAAAACTCATATTTTAACCACATATGAACAGCACTGTCAGTAACAACCATAAGGGAAATATAGCATGAAAACCCCTTAAAACCATGAGCTAGCTTATTAGAGCAAAGCTCAAGATCAAGGGAGATGATTACCTTGATTGTTGCTTCACTTTGTGTGTTTCTTTCTTGGTTGAATGGAAATTTTGCAAGAGTTTCCACATGGTTCACCATGCATTCCGAATGGGTTCTGATTTGGGGGTATTTATAGAGAAATTTGGGTTAAAATGGATGGCCAAGATTGATTTGTATACTATTTGATCTAAGGGTTCACATTTAATCTTGAATTTAACTTTTTCTAAAAAGAATAATTATGACATCATGTGGGACAGCTAATGGGACACCTAAGAGGGGTATGTGGCATGCTGTCCATGTAAGGAAGCTTCTGGAAAAATTCCAGTCTAATCCGGTACCGATCGGAGCAGTTTCACAATAACCGGACTGTGTTCTGTTCCTATTTTTTTATAATATACTAGGATATGTATTATGTCCTAGAAATTAATGTCTAGGCTTCTCATACCATTGACAATGATATACTAAAGATTTATCTACCATCCATCCCTTGAAAAATGACCAAAATACCCTTAGTGTCTTTTCTTGCACTGTACTAAGCCCAAGGGCATAATTGTCATTTCACCCATCTTTGTACTGGCTCAGGGCATATACTAGCTCAACTAATCATATTTATTCCATGTGCCACATTTTTAACCTATCCCAGATAACCAAAATGCCCTCCATCCATCTCTAATACAATCTGGGCATCTAGGGGCATTTTCGTAATTTTGGACCTTTTTTGGACACTGGCCCCTTCTACTAATGAACTGGTACCCTGGGTTTTGGGCCCTCCTTGGCGTCATCATAGGCCTATATATGAGGTTATCTACTCTCATTCTATCCAGGCTTACATACCGATAAGTTCTATTATCGGATCACGGGTGTTATCAAACTCCTGTCAAAATTAACTAATATGTGAATAACTTTTTATACAGAACTTTTTCCAAAGTTCTGTCAGATCCAGGACATCTAACACTGTAGGGCATACTTTCCTGTAATTTGCTCACTTATATCTGAAGTCTATGAAATCTGATAAAATTTTAGATAACTTTTAGACTATCAGATAAATATCTGTTGTCTAGAGCCCTAATAAAATTTCTGTATTATGTCAGATTAACCAGCATATCTTCCTCTATTTATTGATGGAATATGGGATCGAAATACTTTCGGGCAGTTTTAACCCTTTCCGGGCTGATCTTTCTATAATTACAATTTTTCCCTTGAACATTTTACTTAATTACATTTAAGTCCCTTAACTTTTGGAAATTACCACTTTTGACCAAAATCTTGTTTCTACTTTAACTTTTGGCCTTTAACCTTTTCTACTTTGTGTTTAGGTCTTTCTCTTTCTTCAATACTCATCTAACATTTGTCATTTCTTCTGATCTTCATCATGATCATTTCTTAACCTCTTTCTACTATCAGTATTATACAGATAGGGAAAATTAGGATATGACATGACACAAAGCTCCAGCGACCACCTGTCGAGACACGAAGATGAAGATGTTGCGACTAAATATCAATTTGCAGAGGGGGAGCCTTTCTGTAGTCATGACTAAAGGATTGACAGGTCACGACAAAAAGATCCAAAGACACACCCTATCAACTGAAGTCATGACGAGGAGATGAAAGGTCGAGACTAGAAATGCCAGAGGCAACCAGGGAACCTACACTCCTTCAGCTCCATACTCCACTGCTTTGGTTAAAGGGCCAATACATTCTAACTCTTCTCAACCTCATTATCATTTCAAAATTACATCTCATATCTTAAGGTTTTTGAAAGATCTAATCTCTAATAATAATATAGGTATGGAAAAAAATGATCCTGAGTACATTGCAATCGAAGACCAACCTCAACTTAGTGTGACACTTGGGGAAGCACGAGATAAATTGGATGGCCTACACAAGCTAGAGAAGAGTAACTACAGGGAATATATGAAGGTGGCAAAGGAATTATTTCCCAAGTTTGTTGCCGCGACATGCCAACTACAGTTAGGTAAGTTCAAGTTTAAATAGGGATAATTCAAGACGGGCTTGGATGAATCTCAGTATAAGATGCGCGATTGTGGAATACTGAAGTGGAAAAAGAGGGCAACTGGGAAAATCTCTAATCAAACAGTCATCTCTCAAAGTTTTATGATTTCCTACCGCCGCCTTGAGGTCAGGTTGTCCCTTTCCTATCTCTTACCTTTTATAAATTTATATATGCTTGGCATATTGGTTTAGTGATTGGAAAGGGATGAACCAGTATAAGTGATAGTTGTTAATTTTTCTGCTTGATGCTTCAGTAGGATAGTTTCACTTTCTGCTTATTTATGTTTATTCTAGGATTCTTTCTATTTTGAATACCCCTGTTCCTGTCCATATACCGTTTACTCATTAATTGTTCCCTCTGGAGCTTCCATACTCACATGCATCATCTTAGCTTATCCATCTTGTCATCTCTGCCTTACTAGTATTGCTTTGCACGACTTGAATGTGACTATATGATGAATTGTTAATTTACTTTGAGTGATTAGGCTACCTACTATTTTACAGTTATATTTGATTGGCTTTGCAAATTGACTGTGATATTTTCTACTTTAGTTCTATTGATAGTAAGGACACTATTAAGTTTAAGTATGGGGGAGATGTCTTTGCTTTTGTGCTACTCAATCTTTGCTAATCCAATCTTTTCATCACAAAATTTTTGTTTTTGATCTTAATGTGTGATGACTTATTGAAAATTGAATCCCCGCTTTAAACTTTGTTGATAACTGGAAAGGTTTTAGCATGAAAAATTATTTTGGGACTTTGACAATTATCATTCGGTAGTCTTTGTGAAAAATGGTTATGACATATATGGCTTTTGGGTCGCAACCTGTAATGAAATTTTAGACTTAGTCCGCTCTCTGTAACCTACGGTCGCAACCTATGAACAAAGTGGTCGCAACAATAATCCCCTGTTGATTTGAGTCACGACATGATTACCTACATGATCGTGACTATTCCTCTATATGTGTTTGCATTGCAAAAGATACACACCATGGATGTGACTAAATAATTTGAAAGTCCTGAGCATGCACCTCTGTGACAAGTGGTTGTGACCTCCACTGTTATACGTCATGACCAATGTTTAAAAGATGTCTAATTACCTTCTCTTTGCCTTGTGCAAAAGCTATGTAGAAGGATCCTTTTGAACTATCTAGATTCTTTCACAAATGACTCATTGTTCCCTTATTTCAAAACCTTTTTAGATCCTATAAACCATTGCCCCACTTGAACTTTTTGAAATATCTTGGAAATTGAATTTGAAAACACCTAAGCCTTTGCTGTTACATTTGGATTATCACATGGTTCTAAGTGATTACTTTGAAACTTGTAAATCATCGTTTAGAGGGTTTTCAATTGTGATAAGTGTTTTAATACATAGTGAATGATGAACATTGTTTGATACTTTAGCTTATGAGCAATCTAGATATAAACCTTTGTTGGAAGGATTCTCGACCTTAAATTCTATATTGAGTAATTATTCAATTGGTTTATATTCTCTAGAACTTGTCTTGGCTCAGAGTTTAGAGTTACTTGCACATT
The DNA here is from genome assembly GCA_037074615.1 of Leucaena leucocephala. NCBI lineage: Eukaryota > Viridiplantae > Streptophyta > Magnoliopsida > Fabales > Fabaceae > Leucaena > Leucaena leucocephala. The sequence continues at coordinate 8,695,489 of CM073526.1, read as the reverse complement.
TATGAATTGAACATGATAGAGGCATTCTTTCTAAACCCTTTTATCCCAAACACAAGACCACTACATATTACATCCTTAGTCACCCCTCTTGAGCCTATCACTTTTTCTTTTCATCATTCCTATAGAAAGTCATATGTACATAAACATAATTTTGAAATAAAATTTTTATTCTTGTAAAAAATTCATTATTGTTGTGTTATTATGTTGCAACTTCCATGAACAAGGTGCCAAATAAAAGAAAAAGAGAAAAGAAACATCAAGAAGGCATCGTTATAGACTCGTATTAGCACAAGTACCATAGCTACATCCCTAGAGACATGAATTCATACCATATATTTATTGTTGAATGTATATAGTACTTTATATTCTTCACATTCCATTCCATGTGGGCCATCTCTATCATTTCAACCCTAAAATACCTCTTGATTCTTTGCATAAGTGTTATATAGTTGCTGAGATTTAGAGCCATTACAAGCATATGGTAGGGTGTTTTCCAATTTGAATTTGAGTGAAACAACCCTAACAATGAGAGAAGATAGAGAGCTAAACACTTACAACCCTTTGAGAGGATCTATTGCGCTCATACAGTTGAGGTTGATTTCACTTAGTAGTTGATTGCTTGGCATTGCTCACATTATCATCTTTGCATTCCCAAAAGAGGACGAGTTATTTGTTTTTAGGGTATACTATGGATTATGATATAATCTTGAATTTAATAGTGTTGTTCTAGGTGTGATTCATTTCTTTGTCTAGGAGTACAAATGTTAAAATGTGGGGGAATTGATAAGACACATTTTTTATATGGTTTCTGTGACATTTTTAATAGCTTTATAACAACTTTCCATCCTTTTAGGCCTTAAATTGTACTTTTGTGGTAATACATGATTGTGCATGGAAACGTGCTAATAAAAGGTTAAAATGGTAAATTAACTCTTCCAAACTGTATATATTATGTTATTTACTAATTTAGACTTTTATAGTGAGCTTTTATTTTGGATTGCAAGTATTTTAGAAGAGAGCAAGGACCAGGAAAGAAATCACAAGCCAATGAAAGTGAAACCACGCTCCTACATCTTTTAGTCGCGACTAAAGAGTCCGCTAGTCGCGACCTTGATTCTTCTGGAATTCTCTCTGTGTTTATAGGTCATGACCAAAACATGAATCTAGTCACGACTAATATGCAAAATCACTAAAACTGCGCGTTTTGACTTAGGTTATGCAGAAATAAAAAGAGAAAGAATGCTGCATTAAGGGAGGCTAGTTTTTAGACCTGATTAGGTTAAGAAGTAGTACTCTCACACTCTTGGATCACCTTCTCAACCTCTGCCATCATTCTACACCTCTCCACAGACTTCTCTACCACTCTACACCATCAACCTACCATATTCTCACTGTTTCTTCATAACATCTCAACTGAACAGCGATTGCAGTACAGCAGGAGTCATGAGAGGCTAAACCTTTAGCCTCTTGGTGATGAATAAGATATCTTGAGCTCATGGACTCAAACAGGGAGTTTCTTTTGTTCTAATTTGCATCTTCTTATCTTATGATTACTGTTAGATATAGGGTTTTCATCTTAGGAGCAAGTTTTGAATATCGATTGGTCATTCTTATATTAGACTTTGTAATTAAATTTGGATGATTTGAACGTTTGCTTTTAATAGAATATTTCAGTTTCAATTTTAAGAGAATGGGTTATTATCAGCAATTGTTGTTAATTAATTCATTGCTTGAAATCTAGGGTTTTCGATTGATGACTATTCGAGGGCATTTTCATCATCTAAATTCAATTTACATGCTAAGTAGTTTATGACAGTTCACTAATAGTTCTTAAACTAGCTTTAATCAAAAGGGTTTAAGTAAAATTATGGTTCTGGACTCAATCGATCGATCTAGGTTTTCTTTGAGACTTGGCACTTTCTAAACTCCAACTTTAAACGTGAGAGCAAGGATATATATATTTTCATCATCAAGAGTCTTTTATAGGATATTTCTCAACTAAACTAGTTTTCATCGTAAACAAAAATCTAAAAATATTTACTTTTTTGCACCCTACTTTTATTGCATCAAAACTAAAACCCAAAAACTATTTTATCCCTGCTCAGGTTTTTCATTGATTTTGAATTCCAATCTACTAGGTTTCCACATAAAAGGCTCCTCGAGAAGAATGATAGGGTTGTGCCTTATACTACATTATATTGGGTGTAATAAAGTTTAATTTGATGGATCATACCATGATAATTTGACCCTATTACTCATTCCTAGACAAGTCTTAATCTAACTTCTGATTATTCTATTCAGGAAATACTAGCAAAACAAAATCTTTCATAATGTAGATCTACTTCTGAACATCTTTCTTAAACTGATATCCTCTATCTCTGTACCTCATATCATCTACCTTGTTGATACCCCGTGGCCATCCTTATCAACTAGAGATTGGCACATTCATTCACGTTGTTGCCATAATATCATGTCTTTGTGTTTCCTAGTCGTGATCTGAGTATTGACTAGTCGTGACTCACATTATCTATGAACTTTCTTTGCTACCCTCTTACTTGAATAATTATAATCATATAGCTCTGTGTTCTTTCGTCGCGTCCAATGGTCTTCTCTTATCATGACTAGAACATATCTTTATCTAAATATTCTATTTCTAAGATTCTTCATCTGAATGTTACTTTAAGTAGTGAACTAATCGTCTAGGGAGGGGATTTTCTTGGTTCACTTAAGATTTAGACTTAAGTGGTATTGACTAAGCACTCAAACATTAACATAATATTAACTACTTAGGTTTAGGGTCAGGAAATTTTCCTATCTGATACCAGAAACATTGCTCTAATATCAAAAATGTAAAACCTTACTTTCATAAGTCTTATGGACTATTCGATAGCATTTAAAACCACTTACATGACCTTTGAAGTCTATTAGCTAAATATAGAATTTCACTCTTCATGATTTACTATTCATATAGTATTCCAGATTTGGCGATGAACTTAAAAAAATCATTATTAATTCTAGAAAAATCAAAATGATATGTGAAGTTAACATAGTGAACTTTAAGGGAAAAATAAATCCTCTAGCCAATTGACCAGTCAACTTAGTCAACTATAACGTCAAAGTGTATTGTTCATTTAGTGAAAATTTTAAAAACAAATTTTGGTCCCTGATTTTGAAAAATTTGTTCTCTTTGTACAAACATTGAAATAAGGCATACTTGATGTCAAAACAAAACTTGACATCTTAACTAAGTGTCTATAAAATTTCATATATTTATTCCATTATTTACTATTTTTTGTTACATCATAAATATTGTTGCTCAAATTGAATATATAACATGATTACATAGAATGATTCATACATTCATTTATACTATCCATTCATTAACTTCTCTTCATGAACTCATAATTCCTAAATTTCAGTAGCTACACAATATTTTGGACAGAACTGAAACATGTCCTATTTATTTTAAAAATTTATCATTTTGATTCTAATGCTTCCAATACTTGTTTTTATACTTTTGTAAGGAATTGGAAGACACGCAGCAGAAATTAACTTAAGAATTTTTCCATTTCCCTGCCAGGATCTACCGTATGTGTTTAAGTCAAGTGGAAAGAAGTATTACCCTCAGTATCAGTCGCGACTTTCTCAGCTTTTGGTTGCGACGTCCACAGCTTCTCTCTGAGGCTCGTGATCTCTTTTCGATCGCAAGAAGTCGACAACTCAGGTCGGCTTCCTCTACTGGTATCCACACGAACATCGTTCCAACTACGAACGACGTGCTAGCGCCTCCTGTCCCTCTATGGCTTACTCAAGAATTCGTCCTCTCCGTCTCTATTTTGGCAGTTTCTTATTTACAAACCTTTTGCGGATTCCCATTCACACTTTTTTTCTGTCCCAACCGTAGCTCCTAAATATTAGATATATCGAATGCTATGCGTGTTACCACAGACTTGGACTTTTGGAATTAATCTTATATTAATTCTAAAATTAATACAATATCATATATTATATAATTTGATAAGAAACTAATTAAATAAATAATGTTTGTATTAAATCTGTCCCACATATTTAATTCACCCATTTATTTAATTTAAAATAAAGATAAGATGGAATTACATTTGATTTATTCTCATAAATCAAATTTGAGATATCATATCAATTTGAATTTAAAATTCAAACGTGATAGAGATTTAATTTTATCCTTATAAATTAAATATTGTAAATATCTCTTATATGAGATATCATATCAATTTGAATTTCAAATTCAAACATGATAGAGATTTAATTTATCCTTATAAATTAAATATTGTAAATATCTCTTATATGAGATATCATATCAATTTGAATTTCAAATTCAAACATGATAGAGATTTAATTTATCCTTATAAATTAAATATTGTAAATATCTCTTATATGAGATAGCATATCAATTTGAATTTTAAATTCAAATATGATAGAGATTTAATTTATCCTTATAAATTAAATATTGTAAATATCTCTTATATGAGATATCATATCAATTTGAATTTAAAATTCAAACGTGATAGAGATTTAATTTATCTATCTCTTATATAATATATATATATATATATATATATGAATATAAATATAAATAAATATATACATCCACCCTGGATCATTCATTAAATTTGGACATGTCTTAGATTCAATGAATCTGGACATCATAGCTCATGTTGGGCTATTTTGTGTGCGACCCTGTAAGCCCATATGAAGTTAGCAGTTGGCCATTTACTATACTGACTCATAAGTCGGAAGCAGTCTCTAACAAGACATCACGACTACCCAAGTCATATGAGGATCGATGAACGATGTAACCTTTTATACAACCATATCATATCCCTTTTGTCACACGATATTTTGGTCATGGATGAGGCATGGAGAATGTCATCCTCCTATTCCTTACTGTTACTTTCTCGATCCCTGAGTAGTCTGACTATAGAAATGGAACTACCTTTCCATTACAATATGCCCATACATTTATCAAACTCACTCATCTAGGGGCCCAATAATATATCTCTACAAATGTGAGGGACAAATTCCATCTTGACCATTCAATTCCTCTGTACGGAAAACCACTAAGCCCGAACATAGTCTTTATGATCACTCGATCAAAAGTGACTTTTGAGTAGGTCAAAGCTGAGCGTTTGTCATGTAGGAATCCATAATGATCTCAAGTCAAAGGGCATAGTGACATAGTTTGTATATGAGAGAAGCTTATGACTTAACCTATGTATCTCTCTCATAGCGGGTCGGTCCAACACCTTGTACTCTTACATGTGCCTATGACTTTGATTTATATCTCTATACATCTTCAAAGTCATACTAGTCTTATTTCATCTCTGTTCCCGCATAGATGATCGACCAGGGACATTTAGGATAAGATCATGAGTTATCTAAGGATGGTCATCACAGTAAACATGCAAATAATATGTTAACACAATTAATAAATTCATAAATCAACAATGTTCATAAGACAATGATTGGCCCCTATGGCACAATTTTCAAGGCTTCAAATACTTGTTTTTATACTTTATCCCACACAACTTTTTATTTTAAAACCATTGGAAGCATCAAAATCATGAAATTCCAATCACTATTTCAAAACCTATCCAATGCTACACAAAATATCATTTACATTCAATGGAAGCATTAGATAATTGAAATTCATTCTTCTTGGTATTATACAGTAGGTGGCAGAATGGCATCTTCAATGGTAAAGTCAATAACACAATTCAATTCAACAACCAATCATTAATTATAGTTCATCTATGCATCAATTTCATAGTTCTAACCTAATTTTCCTCTTCCTCCTTTAACTTTGAATTTTGGAAAGCAAGGGTTCCAAGGAAATAATCCATTGTCCAAGCATTAAAACCTACGTTTTATCGTTCCAACATACTTACAAATAAACTAGGAAGGATCTCTTGCCTTAGGTACTTGCTTGGGTGGCTTCTCCTTGATCTTATTTTGAGTTCTCTCTTCATTTTGGCATGGTTTCCACAAGGGTCCTCTAGGTGCACGAAATTGTGAAGGAGGAAGGGGTATTTATAGTGAAATTTCAAGGCTTAAGGGACCAAAATATCCCTCCTTCAACTAATTAGTATAATTCCTTAATCTTGAATCTTATTAGTTGCTTTATTGATTAATTATCATCAACTTAATTCTTATATTATTTTATTACATTTTAGCACATGGATAACATTTCTTTCTTCTTCTTGGTGCCATGTGTGAAGCATGTGGGTCCCATAAGACACCTCACATGTCACCTTGCACTTTCTTGAATTTTCTTGAAATCTTATCTTTTAAAAAATCATAAAATCCATTTAATCACATTATAAATTCTTGGCCTCTATTGGTACTTATATGACACCATGTTAGGTTTGTCTAGGCCCAAACCATAATTTTGGGTATACATCCCAAGGTACTTCCTATTCTAATATCCTTAAATAACCCTATTTTTTGAAATAAATTCCAAACACCTCTTTTATTGATTTTGACATTTTTAGAAATTTATTCTAATATAAAAGGAATTTCTTGCAAATTCTCAATTTTTTTAGACTTAGAAGTCTTGTAAAAATTCACACATCTTATTCAAATCCTTTATCAATGTCCCTTTTCCCCTTAAATTCTCTAATTAATTCTATATGACTCCTTTTTTACTTCTATAAATTCCATAAAATGTTATATTATTTATAATAATTTACTACCAAATTTCATCTGATTTTGGGTCCAGAAGATGCTGTACTAATTTCTAGACTTCAAAAATTAATATCAATTTATCATACCTCAAATCAAAATTCAGTATTGTGTTAAGTTAATCAGTATAATTTGTTCTATATATTGGTAAAATTTGGGGCCAAAACATTTTGAGGCAGTTTTGCCCCTGAACTTCTTGAAAATTATACTTTAAGCCCTCAACTTTTCATACTTACACTTAAAGGCCTAAAGCTTATATCTACTTTCTTTTGCACCATGGAACTTTTAGGGTTTTCACTTTAGTCCCTATTCTTTATACCCTTGTCTACTCATTATCTTTCTTTCTATGTATCATCATAATTCCTTCCAAACCTTTTTTCCTTTATTAATCTTATATATATAGGGAAAATTGGGACGTGACAATTTTCATAGGACGGTCCTATACAATTTTCCATGAGGAATCCAAATATGATATTGGATTTATTAAACTCACACTCATTCCCCATGAAGCTTCCTTGACTGAGAGGTTGTCCATTGTGGTGCCAAAGTTCTATTTTTTATTCTAATACTTCCAACTACACTTTCTCAACTTGGTTCCACATAATATTTCATTCTCAATCTATTTTTAGCCTTAGAATTATCAAAATCACATCTTAAGCTCAAGAACACAGCAAGGCCGTAGCATTCCTTTAGGAAACCAAATAATGCAATTTAATTAATTACCAGCTATAACCACTTGAATCCTACCCTTTTCTATCCTTTACACATATGTTTAACATCATACTTGTCTTTCTTAACATTTATAGATTTAAACAAGCAAAAATATCATAAGAGTTCAAGCTACCTAATCTATTAAAATTCCTCCCCAAGCTCAAGAATATAAACTACTACAAGATCAAGAGCTAGAGTTATCATTTTACCTTGATTGAAGCTTGATTACTACCCTTGTGAAACATCCTCATTTTCATACGTCTTAGGGAGCAAATGGTAGCATCTGGAACCACTTCTAAGGCTATTGAAGTCAAATTACTCAATCTAGAATTTTACTCTTAGTGAGTACTGTTCACTGTGTAAATTCCAGAGGAGTGACCTGACTTCAAAAAATCATAACTAATTCTAGAAAAATTGAAACGAAGTGGTTCAAATTGATACACGAAGCTAACTTAATGCTATTTCATGAAAAAATAACCTATTGACCATGTATTAACCAGGTCAATGTCAATAAATGTCTGAAGTATACTATTCATCATATATTTTTCCCTGATTCCAATATTTTTGTCCCAACATTTGCACTATCCAATTCCCAACTTCTCTTTATGCTTCTTCAGTCCTCTTCTAACATACCTGTGGGATTGGGATTACATATAAGGGGTGAGATTTTTGGGTAAATCTCAGTAGCAAATGGAAACCATACAATATATGTAACTATATGCTTGATGTTACTATGTGTATACTTAATGATTATGCTTGTATCATGAAAACATACATGCTTCCATGTTACTTAATTATAACATATGGCCATAGTATAAAAAGAAACAGAGCATTACTTAATCATACATGCTTCACATCATCAAGGTAAGAAAATATCACATAAAACATCCAAGCAGTATAAGCATACAGGTAGGTAAGTCTACTACCTGGCGTGTAGCCTTTCTTTCTAACTCTTAGCCTTGTCTCTAAGGTCCCTTCTTCTCATAAGTCAGAGCTTATACATAGCATAATAATATCTTTATTATTATCCAGTATAGCTCTACTTAACTCATGCTTAACTAGGGGTAATATCCTTACTCTAACATTTCCCTAACTTTCTTTCTACCTTTAGCTACTTTTATTAATAGAGATATTTCTCTATTCTAACTATTAAGAGTAATCCTCTACTTTATTAGAGCAGGGACTAGATAATTTACTTACCTCATTCTGAAGCTCTGCCAAGTCCCTAAGCTCCTTGGACCGTTCCTGGCTCCACCAGAACTCCTCCTTTCTTTCTCTCCTTCTCTTTTTCTCTCTTCTTTCTCTTCTTTGGCCATGCTTGGCCGTGGTATGGAATGGGAGGGGAGTGGCCTATTTATAGGTGGAGGGAGGTGGAATGGATGGCTCAGATCAAATCGTGATTAATGGCCCAGATCGCTTAGCTTCCTCAAGAAGCTTCGCCTGCATCATCACGATGACATCATCCTCCTTGATGACTCACTAACATGACATCATCCAAGGACACCTCAGGGGGTATGTGGTGGGGCCCTTGGGACATCTCACCAGCTGACTCAGCCTCTCCAGAGAATTCCAGAGTCTTTTCTTGGAATGAGTGGCTGAGATTGTGCCACGTGTCCTTTTTACTTTTTCTCCTTTTTCCTATCTCATGACATGTGTCCTTAACTTTTCTTCTTTTCCTATAATCATGCCATGTGGCACCTTATGGGTCCCATGAGGACACCTTTCATGCCACCTCATGGTCTAAAGTCATATCTGATCACTTTTCCCAATTCTACCTTAATCGGGTAACCTTACTTTGTGGAAAAGCACTAAAATATTATTTTAATACCTCTTAAACTCTATAATCCTTGGGCCTACATTTTTGGGTGCATGGATTGCTATCTTGGGTTTCTAACCAAGCCCAAGCACTCTAGTGGCTCAGTTCCCAAGAAATACCTCTTACTTTTCCATTATACCCACAGGGACTTTCACTATTTTCCCTAAATTTTCACTTTCTTGCAGTTTAGTCCCTAAACATCATCTGTACACTTCTAGGACTCCTGCACAATAGGGTCTAGTAGCCTTCCTTTTTCAGGCTATATACTAGGCTTCCAGGCCTAACAATTGGGATATGACACTTTGCTTCTTTATTTCCATGGTTACCTTCATCTTTTTTCTTTCTTTTAATTTGTACAAAATTTTCCCTCTTGTTCTTGCTTGCCGTGTAGTTCTTAGGGGACATTTATAATACTCTTCTTGCTCAAATGACCTCCAAATTGCAAGAAATTATATAATCAAATAGATGGTCAAGATTTGATCTTTATTACCTTCTTGCCTCATTTTCTCCTTCTCTTACATCATCCTCATGGTATCATCAAATTAGGTGGCACCATCTTGAAGAAGAAGGAAGAAGGAAGATTAAATCTCAGTTGTTGATTTCTAAACCTTGCTTTACTGGCTCTGATAGGATGCAAATTGTATATGATTTCTTTGACATTTTTAAGGGTTTTATGAGAAGTTTACCATTCATTTTATGCCTGTAATTGTGCTTTTATTGTAATACATGATCGTGCATGGCAATATGTTGATTAAATGGGTAAATGGTAAATGAACTCTTCCAAACTATATTTATGATCTTTAATTATTTAGGATTTTACATTGAGTTCTGATTCTAAATATAGGTGTTTTGGAAGAGAATCAAGAACCCAATAAGAAGCAGTAAAGGAATCACTCGATAAAGAGGACCTGAAATATGAAAGTCATCTTCTGTGATTTTTAGTCATGGCATAAGAGTCCATTGGTCGCGACTTATTTTCTCTTAGGATGTTCTTTGTGTTCTCAATTCGTGACCAAAATCAGGATATGCTCACGACTAGAAGAGCCAATTAGTGAAGTTATGCATTTTCCATTTAGGCTACTCTGCAATTAAGGCAAAGGGTGAGGAGAAGACGAGAAGAGGCTAGATTTTTTTCATATTTGGCTAGGAAGCAGCAGCTCATTCTCTCTCAACACTTTCTATTCAAATTCCATTCATACCTTCCATTTTTATTGATCTTTCCATATATTTTCACATTTTTATACTGATTAATGCACTTCTACCATCTTTCTCTTAACCTTTATATTACATTTTTTTGCATTCTTTATGGCATCATTTCAAGACAGTGATGGTAGAAAAATAGGATCTGTGAGAGGCTAAACTTTAGTCTCTTGGTTTTGGACAACACTGGTGAGTTTTCTATCTTAATCTGTACCTATTTCATGTTTGATATTTCTATATTTAGGGATTTCATTGTATGAATAGGAATTGAATGTCGATTGATTATTCTTATTAGATATTTTGTAATTGACATTGGATGATGAGGTTGTTGATTTTAATATAAACATTTTAGTTTTAATTTTTGGATAGTTGGACTATTATCAATGATTGCTGATGTTTAATTCAATTGCTTGAAGTCTATGGTTATTGATTGATGATCATTTGAGGGCATTATCATCATATGATTTAATTACACACTAAGTGGTTTTCAACAGTGTATTAAGAAGTTTTTAAGCTAGGTTTGATCAAGGAGTTTAAGAACTATTATTGCACTTGTCTCAATCGATTGATTGAGGTTTTATTTAAGACTTAGTGATTTCAAATCTCCAATATCAAATTAAGAGCAAGGACAGTTATGTTTTTATGATCAAGAGTCTTTCTTAACAAATTTCTTTCACAATCTAACTCATTTTCATCTTAATAAAAAATACAAAAATATTTACTTTATTGTACCACAATTTTATAGCATCAATATTCAATCAAAACCAAAACCCATAATTTACACAGTTTTCAATGGCTTTGCCCACCAATTTGCTAGGATTCCAATAAAAAGGCTCCTTAAGAATAATGAAAGGGTTGTACCTTATACTACATTATTGGGTACAATCTTTATTTTTGATGGATCGGATGATGACAACTCAAACTTTTCAATGGCCACATTCCTAGGGAGCCAAGTAATTAGTTTCCTAGTAATTGGTACTCAATTCCATTGTCTACTTGAGTTATTTTATTTGTTCGAACTTTAGCTTTTGTTGTTTTCACCACATAGCATAAAAATTTTCAAAAATAGAAACAAATATGTTATTTTCTTTTACTTTGGCATTTGCATCGTTGCATAGCATTCTGTATTTTTTCTAAGTTCCTATGAAATTACTCTCTATGTCTTTGAGTGGCAACATCCTTATCTAGGTCATGACCTTATTGCTTTACTAAGGTACTAGATTGCTCTTTGTGATATTAGTTGTGACATTTGTTACTATTTTTCTCAACTAGTTTAAAAGATTTATTGTCCGTGAAAATTAGTCGTAACCTTTGGTATTATTAGTCATGACTTGAAATCTATTTTTAGAAGTTTTTGCTTTCTGTGCCCTTAAGTCGCAACCTGAACATCCTCTTACTATAACCCAATTGGATTTTCTACTATGAAACTTCTGTGTCTGATGTAAACTACTTGCTTATTATTTATAATTGTTTATGTGTTGCATGCATAGAAGAACTGAACAATAGTAGTACTTTTAGACCTTGAAATTGAGAGAAAACTGAGGAAACTAAGAACATAATTTAGAGAAGAAGGAACTAGTAAAGTTGTAGCTGAAGAAGAGAAAAAATCAACATAATCTAGTTTATCCTCTAGTATCCTTGGATCTGAAATTGGATTTAATTTAGAGATTCCATTAGAAATATCTAATATGGCTGAGATTAATCCTAATAGGCATAATGGACATAATAGACAGGGAGAAAATGAAATACTAATTAATGTAAAAGATAATAGAAGTGTGAGGGAAATAAATCATTCTCATGTGAATTATGATCCTTATGGTTTTTACACTAAAGAGGCTAATTTTAAAATTAAAGGACCTTTGATTGTAGCTTTACCAAAATTTTATGGTTTTATAGGAGAATATCCATACCAGTGCTTACAAGCTATGCATATGATCTACTCTTCAAGAAACCTATAGTGACTGCCTTGGATGATGTCTTAAGGAAGTGTTTCTATTTCACTATAGAAGGGAAGGTTAAGGAGTGGTTATTAAATCTGCTAACTCATTTCTCAACTCTTACATGGGATCAATTGAAGTCAATATTGTTGGTTACATAGGATCAATTGAAGTCAATATTGTTGGAATAGTTCTTCCTAGCCTCTAAGACAACTAGGATGAAGAAGGAGATTACAATATTTTACAACAGGATAGAGAGTCATTACAAGAGTATTGGAACTTGTTGGCTGAATGTCCGCATCATAATATTACAAAGGCTAATTTAGTAAACATTTTCTTTGATAGTCTACTTACTCACAACAAGGTATCCCTAAATGCAGTAGTAAATGGATCGTTAAGAGATAAAATCTACAAACAAGTTGGGAGTTATTCCAAAAGATGGCTAATGAAGACCATCAGACTCAGGATCCAAGAAGAATGCTTATATCATCTACGGGTAATTCAAAAGAGATTTTGGTAGAAATAACAGCTTTAGGAAACTAAATGGAAGAGAGAATGAATTTAATTGAAAGAAAGCTGCATTCTATAAAGCAAGTTCATGCAGTGGGAACCTTACAAGTATTAGTTATAAGGTATGAGTTATGCAGTTCAATGATACATGCAAAAGTACATGTGATAGACAGTATGAAGAAGTAGCAGCAATGTATCAAGGTAGAGACAATCAATACTAGAAGAGAGATCTATATTCTAACACATATAATCTTGGTTGGAGAGACCACACAAATTTTAGGTGGGGGAGCGGGGAAAATAGGCCAAACTAATTCCAAGGAGGTAGTGCTTCTTCAAGAAACTACCAAAGTAATACAAGGTTTATAGTTCCTGCTCAACTTAATGCTTTAGTAGCATCAAGACCAGATGAGACTTCTCAATTATTGAAGAGTATGGCTGCATAAATGAACTACATGGATGGAAGAATGACCAAGATAGATACCAATCTCAAAAAGAATTATGGTCAATTCACTTCCATAGCTTCAATTCTTTAATGTATACAGAAGGATAATGGAGATGAACATAGGAAACTTAAGGAGTTAAGTTCTAAGAATGTTGATATTACTAGTCATTTAACTCAAGTTTAAAATACAATAAGTGACATATAAACAAGCGGTGGCAGTATAACTTTGAATACTGTTATTAATCTTAAGGGTCTAAATACTATATTACTCAGAAGTGGGAGAAAGTTTATTTTAAGGAAGATGATGAACCAATGAGGATATAAAAGATCTTGAAGTTAAAAATACATCACTGTCATAGATGAAGATTGGGAAATTAGAGAGTATGAAAGAATGGTAGCTTATGATTAAGAAAGCTACCAAAGAGGGGAACTCACAAGAGGAAATACAAGAGAAGTAAGAAGAGGAAGTGATAATGCCAAGTCCAGCATACAAAGGGAAACAAGTAGAGGAGAAGGCAGAGTCAAACATACAAGGAGCCTCTATGCCTTCAAGTAAGGAGATAAGTATAAAGGATTTCCCTTTTCCTAAGGCTTATATTGCTGGAAAGAAAATGATTAACCCTGAATTTGTCAAAGATGCTTATACTCTTTTTAATAAAATTGAAACAAAAATTCCTATAGTTGAATTCCTCAAAAGGAACCCTAATATACTAAATTTTTGAATGAGTTGTATGCTGATAAGAAAACGTTAAGCCTCTTGAGAGAATTCAGGTAAATGCTAATCTGTCATCACTTTTTACTACTTAAGTGCCAACACCTAGGATTTTCCACAATCCCATGCACTATAGGAAATGTTCATATTAAGGGAGCATTATTAGATCAAGGGGCTACAATTAATGTGATGCCTTGGTTGATATACTTAGCCTTAGGTATAATAATCTTAGGGATATAAGTGTAGTGCTCTAATTGGCTAATAGATCAATTAAGTATCCTAAGAGAATTCTTGAGGATATTCTAGTGCATGTCAATGACTTAGTGTTCCTAGCTAATTTCTATGTTCTGGACATGTCTAGTGAGCTAGTAAATGAGAGCACTTTGATCCTAGGCAGACCTTTCCTCTAAACTTCTAAGACAATCATTAGTATAAATTATAGTTACATTATAATGGAAATTGGGGAACATGTAGTCACTTTTAATATGAATGAAGCAATGAAATATCCTTTTAACATGTATGCTTAGTTTGAATGCTATTGATTATGTTGTAGAAGAGGCTAGGGATGAGCATGAATTGATTTTGCATGATAGGTATGATTCTGGGCTACATAATTATGAAAATTTCCATGAAGTATCTCAGGATCATATTGATTCAAATTCATCTTTAAGTGCTTATGGTGATTATTTTGCATCTCTTTCTTCTGTTTATTTTTTTCTTGTTCTTATGAAAGCAATGCATCATGTTTCAATTGCTTAGATGTAAATAACATGCTTCCAGTTTCTCAAGATTTCTCATTCTCATCAAATCTTGATTCAATTTCATCATTTTAAAGTGATAATGCTTCTACGAAGGATTTGTTGTGTGATTTTATAGGAATACAAGATGTTGTAGAAGTTAGAAGTGGAACAAATAAAGAAGGGTCAAGTTTATGTGATATCAAGTAGCGACGTTAAGATTTTGAAGTCATGACTAGATACCATCTAGCTGAAGGAGAGACTCTTTGTGAACATATGTCACAATCAGATGATTGTTTTTTCATGACCAAAACCTCCCAAGAGTGCGAGTCGCGATTGTTGGATGATCAAGTCCTGACTAAAAGATCCATAGAAGCTCTTTGTCAAAATGGATCACAACGTGAAGTTGAATAGAAGCCTATGAGGTCATGACTAAGAATGTCATATGCAAATAGTGAATTGCAAGTTTTTCAATTCCACATTCCAATATTACAGTTAAAGGGCCAGTATGTTTTAACTATACTATTCCTTATTCCTATTCTAAGATTATATCTCATACCTTACACTTTCTAAATGATTTGATCTTTGATTTTGGTGTAGGTATGAAGGATAATATATTCAACTATGTTACAGCTGTAGACCAACTTAAACTTGGTGCAGCACCTGAAGAGATTAAAAGCAAGATGAAGAGTCCAAATGAGCTAAACATGGATAACCTCCAGGAATCTACAAAGGGGAGTAATTCTAACTTAATTGATTTCTCAAATCTTATCCCTTCTATTGTTCAACCCTTGAATTAGGGTTAAAAGATTTACCTTATAACCTTAAGTATGCTTATACCCCAAAGGAGATTGAATCGATTAATCTCTGATGTTGATCGAAAGGAAATTAGTAAATTGCTAAAGGCAGGGATTTTATATGCTATATCAGATAATGAATGGGTATCTCTTGTTCATGTAGTGCCTAAAAAGAGTGGAATGACAGTAGTGAGGAATGAGAATAATGAATTAATACCTACTAGAGTGCAAACTTATTGATTATAGGAAATTAAAAAACTCTACTAAGAAAGATCATTTTCCCTTGCCTTTTATTGATCAAATGCTTGAGAGATTAGAAGGGAAAAGTCATTCAATTTTAGATTTCATTTGCATTGGAAGACCAAGAGAAAACCACATTCATGTGTCCATTTAGTACCTATGCTTATAGGAGGATGCCATTTGGCTTGTGCAATGTTCCTGGAATATTTTAAAGAGTTATGATGTCCATATTTAGTGAATTCTTGGAAAGTAACATGGAGGCATTAATGGATGATTTTATAGTGTATGGTAGGGATTTTGATGAATGTTTAAAAAGTTTAGAGAAAGTCCTAGCAAGATACATTGAGAAAAAGCTTGTACTGAATTTTGAGAAATGTCATTTTATGGTAGATAACAGCCTAGTTATAGGGCATTTATTATCTAAGAATGGGATTGAGGTAGATAAAGCTAAGATTAATGTTATTTCTTCTTTGCCTTATCCCAAATCTTTAAAGGAACTGAGGTCATTCTTAGGACATGCTATATTCTATAGAAGATTCATAAAGGATTTTAGCAAGATTGCATCTTCACTTTCTAAACTTAAGCAAAAAGATAGAGTTTTATTTTGATGAGACATGTAAGAGATCATTTGACACTTAAATCTATGATTATAACACCACCCATGTTGGCTGCACCCGATTGGCATTTAGATTTTAAGCTTTCATGTGATGCATCAAATGAAGTTGTAGGTGCAATGTTAGGACAGAAATATGATAAGCTGTCTAAAGTCATTTTATATGCTTCTAAGCCATCAGATAATGCTCAAAAGAACTACACTACCACTGAAAAGAACTCTTTACCATTGTGTTTGTACTTGATAAATTTGTTAGAAATCGTGCCCTAGGGGCCAATCATTGTCTTATGAACATTATTGATTTATGAATTTATTAATTGAGTTATCATATTATTTGCATGTTTACTATGATGACCATCCTTGGATAATTCATGATATTATCCTAAATGTCCCTGGTCGATCATCTATGCGGGAGCACAGATGAAATAAAACCAGTATGACTTTGAAGATGTATAAAGATATAAATCAAAGTCATAAGCACATGTAAGAGTACAAGGTGCTGGACCGACCCGCTATGAGAGAACTGCATGGGTAACATCATAAGCTTCTCTCATATACAAACCATGTCAATACGCCCTTTGACCTGAGATCATCATGGATTCCTACATGACAAAACGCTCAGCTTTGACCTAGTTAAAAGTCACTTTTAACTGAGTGATCATAAAGACTATGTTCGGCCTTAGTGGTTTTTCATGCGGAGGAATGTGAATGGTCAAGATGGAATTTGTCCCTCACATTCGTAGAGAGATATTACTGGGCCCCTCGATGAGTGAGTCTGAGAAATGTATGGCCATACTGTAATGGAAAGGTAGTTCTATTTCTATAGTCAGACTACTCAGGGATCGAGAAAGTAACGGTCAGGAATAGGAGGATGACATTATCCATGCCTCATCCATGACCAAAATATCGCGTGACAGAAGGGACATGATATGGTTGTATAAAAGGTTACATCGTTTATCGATCCTCATATGATTTGGGTAGTCGTTATGTCTTGCTAGAGACCGCTTGAGACTTGTGGGCTAGTATAGCAAATGACCCACTGCCAACTTCATATGGGCCTACAGGGTCGCACACAAAATAGCCCAACACGAGCTATGATGTCCAGATTCATTGAATCTAAGACATGTCCAGATTCAATGAATGATCCAGGATAGATGTATATATATTTATTTATATTTATATTCGTATATATATATATATAAATTCGTATATATACATTATATGTATATATGAGATTTAATTTATAAGGATAAATTAAATCTCTATCACGTTTGAAATTCGAAATTCAAATTGATAGGATATCTCATATAAGAGATATTTATAAGATTTAATTTATAAGGATAAATTAAATCTCTATCATGTTTGAAATTCGAAATTCAAATTGATAGGATATCTCATATAAGAGATATTTATAAGATTTAATTTATAAGGATAAATTAAATCTCTATCACGTTTGAAATTCGAAATTCAAATTGATAGGATATCTCAAATTTGATTTATGAGAATAAATCAAATATAGTCCAGTCTCATCTTTATTTAAAATTAAATAAATGGGTAATTAAATCTGTGGGACGGATTTGATATTATTTATTTAATTAGTTTCTTATAAAATTATACAATATATGATATTGTATTAATTTTGGAATTAATATAAGATTAACTCCAAAATCCAATTCGGTTGACAGAGAAAAACGCATAGCATCCTATATATCTGATTTTAGGAGCTGCGTTTTGCACAGAGAAACATATAGAACATAGAAAGACCGAAGGGGACTCTGCAAAAGGTTTGTAGATAAGAAACTGCCGAAATAGAGACGGAGAGGACGAACTCTTGAGAAAGCCCTAGAGGGACAAGAGACGCTAGCACGTCGTTCGTGGTTGGAACGCTGTTCGTGTGGATACCAGTAGAGGAAGCCGACCTGAGTCGTCGACTTATTGTGATCAGAAAGGGAGCATGAACCGCAGAGAGAAGCTGTGAACGTCGTGACTGAAAGCTGTGGAAGTCGCTGAGGCACACTAAGGGTAACACTTCTTCCCACTTGACTTAAACACATACAGTAGATCCTGGCAAGGAATGGAAAATTTTTTAAATTAATTTCCACTGCGTGTCTTCCAATTCCTTACAAAATTTAGATATAATCTTTTGAGTGCTAAAGTGATTATATACACTGACCATGCTACTATAAAGTTCTTATTTAAAAAGCCATAGTCTAAACCAATATTTCTTCGATAGATGCTACTGCTTCAAGAGTTTGATATAGAGGTAAGAGAATGAGCTAGAAAGGTGAACTAAGTTACATATCATCTAAGCAGATTATTAACAGAGACAAAGAGAGTACTTAGTTCTGATTTTGTTTGTGATTCATTCCCTTATCAATCTATTGGTTTGGTTGCTATTGTGGAACCTTAGTATGCTACTTTAGTTAATTTCATTAAAACTGGCCTAATTCTATCTCATTTGTCTAAATTTTAGGCCCAAAAGCTCAATAGTGAATCTAAATACTTTATTTGGGATAAACCTTTTATGTAGAAGTGGTGCTCCAATTAAGTAATAAGATGATGTGTTCCTAACTAAGAACACAAATCAGTTTTAGAAGCTTGTCATTCATAGGTTTGTGGGGGTCATTTTAGGGGTAAAGGATTGCACGTAGGGGATTTGAATCTAGTTCCTATTAGCTGCCCCTTTTTAAGGATGCTTTTAAGTTTTGTAGAACTTGTGATAGATGCTAAAGATTTGGGGGGATTAGTAAACAACATGAGATGCCATAACAACCTATTATATTTTGTGAGGTTTTTGATGTGTGGGGAATAGACTTTTTATCTAGGTGGGTAAAGGCCATTCCTATGCGACTAGATGACTCAAACAGTCTCCCAATTTCTAAGGTCTCACATCTTTAATAGATTTGGAGTACCAAAAGTATTAATTGGTGATCAAGGTAATAATTTTTGCAATAAGTTAATCAATAGCTTATTGGCAAAATATGGTGTAACTCATAAAGTCTCTACTCCATACCACCCTCAAACCAAAGGTCTGGCAGAGATTTCAAATAGGGAAATAAAGCATATTTTAGAAAAGATTGTTAAGCTATCCAATAAAGATTGGAACTTAAGAGTAGATGATACTTTATGGGTATACATAATAGCTTTTAAAATCCCTCTAGGTATGTCCCCAAATAGGATGATTTTTAGGAAAGCTTGTCATATACCTATGGAAATAGAGCATAAGACATTTTAGGTAGTGAAAGCTTGTAATGAAGATCTTTTGGAAGCTAGTATAAAGAGGTTGTTGCAGATTCAAGATCTATAAGATATTAGATTAAAGAGGGTGATAGAGTGTTAAGGTACCAAGCTACGTTTAAGTTCAAACATGATAAATTCAAAACTAGCTGGGATAAACCTTACACAATTATTAAAGTCCACAATTTTTGAATGATTGAGTTGAAAGAGGAGGTGACAGGAAAAATCTTTTAGGCAAATGGCCACCTCTTAAATCTTTATAAGGGATCTACTTTGCCTCCTTGAAGCCAAGTTGTTCATTTCTTATCTCTTACCTTTTACATATTTTCCTAAAGTGGTATATATTTAATATGTTGGTTTGATGATTGGAAAGGGATGATTCAGTATGATAGTGTTTATTTTTAGTTTGTTTCTATTTTGACTAATACTCTTGGTTGTCCATGTGTTGTTTACTCATTGTTAGTTCTCTGAGGTCTTACACACTCAATTGCATGCTATAGTTTACCCATCTTGTCATATTTGCTTTCCTTATATTGCAATGTATGATTTGAATGTGACTATGTGCTTCACTACTGAATTGCATTGAGTTATGTGTTAGCTTGTTGTGTGAGAGATTTAGGATGATTTGAGAGAATTAGGAAGAGGTTTGGAGTCCATTAGGGAGTGATATTGTAAATTGGTTATTTCTATTTATATTATGGTCGCGACTAAAGTGGTTCTGGTAAGAATGAAGCTCTCTGTGTATTTTGGTTGTGACGTGAGCACATTATAGTCACTACAAGACCTCTCTGAGTATTTTAGTCATGGCTTGAAACATTTATGTTCATGACTGTATTAAAGTATTCAGCATTATGTTTTGATCCTTAGACCTTTTAAATATCACTGGCCCACATACCCCACACATAACTAGCCATCATGCGCCACTCCTCCCCTCTCCCCTTTAATTTTCTCTTCTCCATAGCATGTTTCTTCTTCTCTCTTTCTAGCACCATTCTCTTTGTTCTTGGAGCATTTTCATTCTCCTTCCTCTAGTATCAAGTTTTGTGTAGCCATTTATGTGCCCTAACTTCTTCCATTTCTTTTCTAATAGAAGTTCAAACTGTTTTACTCTTTTGCTACTAAGATTAAAGGTAGTTCTTAGTTTCCTTTTGTTTTCTTTTCACTTTCTTCTTCTTTGTATATAGATTATTGGGTTTGGTTAGTTTTGACTTTAAGGAAAATTTGGGAACCTAGAAATAATGTTGTAGTAGTGGGTTTGGGCTGAGTTTTAGTGGGTTTAGTGGAGTTTATTGGATATTGCTGGTAAGCTTCAATGATTTAAAAATTTTGATATTCTCCTGAAGTCCTTTTGTCATAACCAAGAGTTATAGAGGCATGTGGTCACGACAGATGAGTCTTTGGGTCGCGATTAAACAACTCAAACCTCTATTTTGAACTCCTTTTGTACAAAAATCAGCTAATGTATCATTAATCTTTGCTAGAGGGATTTTCTTTTCAAAGAATAGGGGATGGTTTTGTATTGATTAGTATTATTTGATATATATATATATATAGATAGATGGATTGAACAAAGAACCCCGTAGTGAACAAAAGATCTCGCTCAAAAACCCTTGCCAAGTTAGACCAGTAGACTACTCACTGGTACAAAATATGCTTTTTAAAGCCACATTTTTAAATTGGTCCTTGTGGAGACAGTCTAAAAAATATGATTAGTGGAATATTTGTAAATAAGATGAAATAGTTACACCGGATTAATACATCACCCGTGTAAACTATAATTACTACGCTGGATACTAATATCAATAAGTGTAGATTTGCTGCGTCATATTTTGAGTATTCAGTTTTTTGTCTATGCTTTCCCGCTTTTTTTCTTTAACTTCTTTAGACCTTATAGAGAAGCTTTTAGAACAAATTAAATATAGCATTTTTGTAAATAAGATGAAATATTTACACTGATTTAAATTGAGCTGGTGTAAAATATATATAAAATGTGTTAAATATACTATCTATTATGACTCTTCAGTTTCCTGTCTATGCTTTATCGCTTCTTTTCTTTAACTTCTTCATACCTTGCGGATAAGGTTTTATAACAAATGAAAGGTGGCACTTTTGTAAATAAGATGAAATATTGACACCGGATTTACATTGAACAGGTGTTAAATATACTTTTTATGCTAACTCTTCAGTTTCCTGTCTATGCTTTCCTGCTTCTTTTCTGTGTAACTTCTTAGGTAGTTCATTTCACTTCTTCAGTTCCCAATGTTTGTACTCATTATGATAGAAGGCCAATTGCATTCTTTGATATTCTTTTCTGAAATCGTTCTTATTCCTCAACCATATGTTTACCATTCCTATGCTCAATACTTTTGTCTCATCACTTTATCTCTATTTTATTTTCTTTCCTTCTATCTGAACGTACAAATGGCTTCTTCCTCACGTACACCTCCTTCTCCTCCGTATAAAAGAAACAGAGAAGATTTTGAAGACAAACATCCCAACCTTCACCCTGCAGTTCCTTCTCCTCCTCCCCTTGTTGTCACTCTGATAGAGTGCCTTGAGGAACTGATCATGCGTTTCAATGCTCTGGAGGACTCAGTTGAAGAACTGTCTAAGAAGGTTACTAGACTAAAAGATAGTTTTAGAGCTTTAAGCTTAGAAGTTCGCTGCCATCAACAACATGATAGCATCTATCATCCTGTTAATCTTACCCACTCTGTTGAATCCCATACCTCTAAGTCTGATGTTTAGTGAAAGCCTGCCACCTTTATCTATTGACCCTTCTATTTTATTTTTTCTACTTAATGACAAAAGGAGAGAATATATTATATATTCTGATAGATATTGTGTTTGAAAATTTCATACTTTTGATGTAAAGTTATTAGTAAAGCTGAATGAATGAAATTTATTGTTCCCTGAATGAATGAAGTTTCTCATTCAGATGACGTGTTATTTTATTTTGTAAAAAAAATGCAATAGCTTGAAACTGGACATATCAATGTCCGGTGTAGAATATAATGACCAATTTAAAAAAGTTATTTCTACACCAGTGTTATATTTTATCAAGTGTAGATTTGCTTATGAAATACCCTTTATTTTAATCTAAAGCCCCTTCACTCCTCCCATCTGTCATTTTCACTTGTTCACGCTTTTAAGTCTTCTCGACCCTTCATAGCTAGTGAGTTTTACTTTGAGCTCCTTGTCTCAAGAACTAAAGATTTATGCACTACTATTAGTACCTTTGTTATTTGTGTTGGACTCATTGCTATCATTTACTTGTTACATTTGATTCATTGCTACAAGCTAGGTTTTCTTATTTTCTATTTTCCTAGTTTTTTAGTCTTTCACAAATATGGATTGTAGTAGGATAAATGCTAAATGAACAAGTGTTGTGTATACTGAGGGGTGAAGGAGTTTTTGGATTTTGCTAAACAGAACGGTGATGATGACAATGGAAGGTTTTCTTGTCCTTGTGTGAGTTATTTGAATGAGAGGAAACAAAGTCATGTAGATATGTACACTCATCTAATTTATAAGGGTTCTGCAAGAGTTACACAGTAGGGGTATGGTATGGTGAAAATATGGAAAGGTCGTGTGCATCTGAATAGTTAGAACAGACCTTTGATGATGACATGGATACTGATGATCGGGTAGAGGACATGATTCATGATATTGGAGATGATGCTTTTATGCAGTCACATGCATATGGTACTATGTACAATGAGACAGAAAAACCTATATACCAGGGTGCAGAAAATACAACCTGTTGAATGCGGTGTTGAGATTTGTAAGTGTGAAAGCATGTAATGGGTGGAGTGATAGAGGTTTTTCAGAATTGCTTGAGTTGTTGCAAGAAATATTTCTAGAAGAAAATGTGTTACCCAAACGCTACTATGATGCTATGAAAATAATATGTCCTTTAGGCATGCAAAATAAAAAGATTCATGCATGCTCAACTGATGGCCAATATATAAGACACCAAGATACAAATCAAACAAGTCTCCTGTAAAGATGTTAAGGTATCTTCCAATTATACCAAGGTTTAAGTGGCTTTTTGCTAATGAAGATGATGCAAAAAAGATATTATTGCATGCACCTGAAAGGATTTGTGATGGAAAGCTTTGTCATCCGGCTGATTCTTTGTAATGGAAGAAGATTGATGAATTATTTCCTGAGTTCGGCAAGGAACCACGGAATCTAAGGCTTGGACTCAGTACATATGGCATGAACCCTTATGGTAGCCTTAGTAGTATATATAGTTTATGGCCTGTCCTCTTGGTGGTTTACAACCTATCTCCCTTGTTATGTGTGAGATGCAATTATGTAATGTTATCTATGTTGATCTGAAGACAAAAATAACCGAGAAATGACATAGATGTTTACCTAATACCCTTGATCGAAGATTTGAAGAAGTTGTGGGAAGGCGTGGATTTTTTGATGCTATTAAGAAGGAGGTATTCAATATGAGGGCCATGATCTTTTACACTAGTTGTACATGTTATCCAGTGTAAAAATTATTTTGAATTTAAAAATATTAGTCATTTCATATTCAAAGTATGATTTTTACATCGGATTTAAATGTTCACCGGTGTAAAAAGTCTTAAATAAAAATACTTTATCAAAGCCCGCCCCTTGGTGTTTATGTCTCTTCCTTTCTCATTTCTCAGGTTGTATGCAGTCTTAGTGTTTATGTCGTCTATCATTACACCAGTCGTTGTGCTATGTGGTTTTTGTCTTGCTTCTTTGTGGTTAGTCATTCTTCTATGTTCTCGCTCTCGTTGCGCTTTGTGGTGTACGTGTTCTGGACACTTACTTTCTCATGTACGTGCTTCGTATTTTACGTGTTCATTGAATCTAGGTTTTGTAGTTTTCTGCGATAAATGCTTGCATTTCTTTCGCTGTGGTCAGTCGTTCTAATTTGTTTACCATGTTTGTTTTTATTATTGCGTATATAGAAATATGGGGGGTAGTGGTAATTAGAATGAGGCTAGTGATTCTCCAAGTGACTCTAAGCAAAGAAGGGGTAGAAGTGCAACGCAATTAAAAGATATTTCAAAAGATAGGATGGAAGGAAAATTACTATCGATTGAGTTTGACACATGTTGGAACCTAATTGGTGAACACAGGACTAAGTACATGAGTTATGTTAGCCTCCTAGCACACAACAAGACTAACATCACCATACAGACTTGGGATGCTGTTGAAAATTGCATGAAGAATCAAATTTGGGACTCTATCCAGGTATAAGAACTACCTATTGTATATTGTATGTAGACCAATACTAAAAAACATAACTATTTGTTGATAACTCTGCTTTAAATGGAAATTATTGCAGCTCACTTATGATGTTCCTAACAATGAAGTCTTGAAGAAGAAGACATTGTCTTATTGCGCTGAGTGTTGGAGGGCATTCAAGACACAACTAGCTCGTAAGTATGTTCATGACCGGGACAAAGATGGTCAGCCTTATCCTTCTCCATGCAGCAAGTATCAATTCATTAACGAAACTACTTGGGAAGAATTTGTTAGGTTTCAGACTACTACAAAAGCTATGGTGAGTTGATATGTTGTGAAAAAGGAATCTTGTATTTCCCATGTTTCTTCCTTTTGTATGTATTGGGGATTAATGTCACATACTTATATTTATACATCTTAGGGACCATTCAGTAGCACTTAAACCACTTTCAGGGTCATTGAAGTCTAAACACTTAATCTGGAATTTTATTCATATCGAGTACTGTTCACTGTGGCAAATTCCAGATGAGTGACCTGATTTTGAAAATTTATAACTAATTCTATAAAAATCGAAATGAAGTGGTTCAAATTGCTACAAGAAGCTAACTCAAATATATTTCAGGGAAAAATCATTGGTTGACCAATCCTTGACAAATCTCACGTGGGTCAACGTTTCAATCTTACTGTTCATCCAATGACTTTCTCCTGAATCCAGCATTCTGGTCCCAACTTTAACAATTTATATCTTTTTGTGTATACATCCAAATTAGAAATTCTATATATCAAATTAAATCTTAGTATGTCTACTTTTTACCCTAAAAATTTCGTACATTAATTCAATCATTTACTATTTTTAATGATTTATCAAACATGAATGGGTCTTCACGAGTTACTGTTCACTGAGCCTATTTTCAGCATTTAGTCTTTACATACTCAAGCATACAGCCAACACATATCAGTCATACAGGCCAGATAACAATTAATATCAAATAATCAACTGTTATAAATTAGTGCATGATTAACTCCCTCATATTTTATTACATCCTTTTCTGTCTAACAACCGGCAGCATAACTGCTACAATTCTTCTTTAGAAAGTAACTGATGTTGTACCGATTCGGTAATTCCCTTATGCGAACTACCATTCTACGTAGTACCCAGGAAAGACTGGATGAACCTGCTGGGTCCACTCACTTCCAGCCTCCTTAGACAGCACTACGTACACAGTACGTATCAGTTCCTTTCTTTGTTCCGTCTTCGTTGTCGGAATTTCGGCAGCCTACCGGCGTCTCTTAAGATTTCCAAATTTTATTTTGACAGAACCTCCCCTGTAATGTTATGTTTGGGAATGAGATTCAAAAGAATCCCAGTAACAACAATCATAACAAAATATGTAATGCAAAGTGACGGTGCTTGCTTGTGACTGTGTATAGATAAGTATGCTGCATGCTTCCATATTCAATATCATATGATCATAGCATTGGAATAGAGCTTCAAGCATAACATATAGGACAACAATCAACCAAACAAAACAACACATCACAAAGACATTACATAAGAGCTAGGATTAGTTGCTACCTCAAAAGCAGAGCTTTAGAACTTCCTTACTACTTCCAACTCCACCAAAACTTCCTTCCTTTCTTTCTTTCTCCTTCTCTCTCTTCTTTCTCTCTCTTTTCTTGCCAAAAACGTGGGATGCATAAAATGGGAGGGGAAGGGGGTATTTATAGCTTTAATGGATGGCATTCTTGTAATTTTGAAGCCATCTGAACATGTGGTCCTGGTTTTTCCTGGAATTTCCTATTTTCTTTAATTCTTTTTATTGCATCACCCTGGACACCTCATGGGACACCTCATAGGACACCTCACCACCCATATTCTTCATGTGACGAAATTTGGAGGTTCTGGAAGCTTTCCGGTCCAATTTGGTACCGGCCCGATCCATCGCCTCGAAAAACGTGCCGTTTTCTGAATCTGATGTTTCTGAAGATCCTTTTTATGTCTACTGACCTCACATCTAGTATCTAGAACCTTTATATCATTAAATTTTTAATACTGGGTCCAGACTCAATTACAGATCCCCTGCAAAATGACCAAAATGCCCTTGGTGCCCTATCTTGTCCTATTTTAATCCCTAAGGGCAAAATCGTCATTTCACACCTTTCTGGACCCGGTCAAAGCTTATACTAGCTCTAGTCAACCTTATTTAGACATGTCTTGACCTCTGGGTCTGTCCAAAATGACCAGAATACCCTATATTCATCTGCTGCCCTTTTTGTACAACATAGGGGCATTTTCGTAATTTCGCACTTTTCCGGGGTTCTGCTGGACACTGGCCCACCTATCAGTCCAAGAGTCTTATTGGGCCTCTAATGGCGCCATTTTCGGGCTTCCTGGTTCCATTACCTGTATGGCACGCATTACGAGGAATCTTCCTTTAACACAATTCATTGAATATTTTAACTATTATTTACCGAGTATATACCTTTTCCGGACACCGGCTCTTTTTTCCAGATATAGTGTCCTACTGTGTTCAGGCATCATTGGGGGTTATAACGGTCATCTGACCGAAGTCATCCGATCGCATTCAGCCTCTTTAAAAATACCGATAAATCTCCTACCCGGATCCCCGGAGGCCTCACACTCCGTCTGGATTTCTTTATTTTGTGAATAACTTTTCCTACAGACCTCCTATCGGTATCCTGTCAGTTTCTCGACATCCGCCCATAAAGGCGCATCATCCTGTATTTTCCCACTTATATCTGAAATCTAGGGTATCCGGTATAAATTTTTATAACTTTTGGACGATCAGTCCATTTCTGGCTATCTGGAGTCTTCAAAAATTCCGGTATTAGGCTTGGTTACCCGGCGTCACCTGCCCTACCTTCTGGTAGAATCTGGGACTGAAATGCTGTCGGGCGGTGCAAATCACTTCTGGCCTATTTTCTTTAATTATACTTTAGCCCCAGGGAACTTTTCCTTCTTTATAATTAAGTCCCTTAATTTGGCTAAAATTACACTTTAAGACCCCATATTTTTGTCTACTTTCCATTCCTAACTTTAAACTTTCCATAATTGCATTTAGGTCCCTTAATTTCCTTTCTTTTGCAATTTAATCCTTTTCTTTACATAAAGGTACACATGTTTTTCTTGAAACAGAGCTCATATATTCCGTTTAATCTATACATAGGAACCAGTACAGAAAATTAAGGATATTACATTTCTCTCCCCTTAAAAATAAATTTCGTCCCCGAAATTTACATTACATCTATCATATACCAATAATTCAGGGTACTTTTCTCTCATCTTTTCTTCTGTTTCCCATGTAGCCTCTTGTTCAGTCAAACCTTTCCAGATCACTTTAACTAAAGGAATCTGCTTATTCCGCAACTTCTTGACTTTTCTATCAGCAATTCGCACCG
The DNA here is from genome assembly GCA_037074615.1 of Leucaena leucocephala. Lineage (NCBI taxonomy): Eukaryota > Viridiplantae > Streptophyta > Magnoliopsida > Fabales > Fabaceae > Leucaena > Leucaena leucocephala. Next base: position 8,667,168 of record CM073526.1, on the reverse strand, counting down.
GTCCAACCTCATAGGTCAAGTCATCTCGCAGTGTAACCTCATCTTGCTCTATCACATGAGATGGATCTGGAATATACTTCTTTAATTGGGAAACATGGAACACATCATGTATCTGGCTGAGATTCAGAGGAAGAGCTAACTTGTAGGCTACTGCTCCTATCTTTGAGAGAATCTGGAATGGCCCGATGTATCTTGGATGCAACTTCTTCACCTTAATTGATCGTCCGGCTCCTGTGGTTGGAGTTAACTTAAGGAATACATGTTCTCCTTCTTCAAATTCCAACGGCTTCCTTCTGACATCTGCATAGCTCTTCTGTCTGCTTTGAGCCGTCAACAATCGTTTTCTAATTACCGCAACTTGTTCTGCAGTTTGATCCACTATATCCGGACCAAGCATTCTTCTCTCGCTCAACTCTAGCCAGCATAAGGGGGATCTACATTTTCATCCATAGAGTGCTTCAAAAGGTGCCATCTGTATACTGGCCTGATAACCATTGTTATATGCAAAATCTATAAGGGGTAAATGGATATCCCAGCTGCCTTTGAAATCTAGGACACATGCTCTCAGCATATCCTCTAACGTCTGTATTGTTCTTTCAGATTGACCATCTGTCTGAGGATGATAAGCTGTACTGAATCTGAGAGTAGTGCCCATTTCTTCCTGTAGAGCCTTCCAGAAGTTTGAAGTAAATCGTGGATCTCTATCAGATACAATGCTGCTTGGGATACCATGGAGCCTAACGATCTCCTTTATATACAGCTTTGCCAGCTTTTCTAGAGAATCTCTCTTATTGATTGCCAGGAAATGTGCTGACTTTGTCAGTTGATCGATTACTACCCAAACCGCATCATGTCTACTTGGTGTCAAGGGTAGTCCTTCCACAAAGTCCATGGCAATCCCATCCCATTTCCACTCAGGAATATCTAAAGGCTGCAACGTTCCTGCTGGTTTTTGATGTTCAACTTTCACTTTCTGGCAGGTTAAGCACTTAGATACGTAAGCTACAACATCTTTCTTCAGTTCAGGCCACCAGAATAATCTTTTAACATCATGGTACATTTTGGTCATACCTGGATGTACCGTATATCGGCTTTTATGTGCTTCCTCCAGAATTCTTTCCCTTAATCCCCCAACATTTGGGATATAGGGTTTTCCCCTAAACTGTAGCAATTCGTCTGGGGACATCCCAAAATCCCTTGTCTTCCCTTTCTCCAGCTTGTCTTTGAATATTGCTGCGAGCTTATCCTATTTCTGAGCCTCTTTGATCTCATCTTCTATGCAAGTTCTGACATGAACTCCTCCAAAAGGATTCTCCGTCAGTTGCATTTGATATAGAGGGCTCCAGTCGCGCATATCTTCTATCAGTTCCAATTCCTTGATCATCATGTATGCAACCTGCACCACCTTTCTACTCAGGGCATTAGCTACCACATTGGCTTTTCCTGGATGATATTTAATCTGGAAGTCATAATCTTTTAACAATTCCATCCATCGCCGCTGCCTCATGTTCAGCTCTTTCTGATCCTGCAGATACTTCAGGCTTTTGTGGTCACAAAACAACTCTATCGTTGCTCCATATAAATAGTGCCTCCATATCTTCAGGGCATAGACCACCGCCGCAAGCTCCAGATCATGAGTGGGATAATTCTCTTCATGTGGCTTTAACTGCCGAGAGGCGTAGGCTACTACTCGACCTTGCTGCATAAGCACACATCCCAGGCCCTGCTTGCTAGCATCAGTGTAGATTACATAAGTCTGAGTTGGGTCTGGAATAATCAGCACGGGAGTAGTCGTTAATCTCTGCTTCAACTGCTGGAAGCTAGCCTCGCACTTCTCATCCCACTTAAACTGCTGATTCTTTCTAGTCAGCTTGGTAAGTGGTAAGGCAATTCGAGAAAAGTCTTGAATGAATCGTCTGTAGTACCCTGCTAGGCCGAGAAAACTTCTAATCTCTGTCACTGTCCTTGGCTGTTCCCAGCTCAAAACTGCTTCAATTTTGCTAGGATCTATAGCTACCCCGTCTCGGGATATGACATGACTGAGAAATTTGACTTCTGAAAGCCAAAACTCACACTTACTCAGCTTAGCATAGAGCTTCTTCTCTTTAAGGATACCAAGAACAATCCTCAAATGCCTTTCATGCTCCTCTGGAGATTTGGAGTACACCAGAATATCATCAATAAAGACCACAACGAACTGATCTAGATAAGGCCTGAAAATCCGGTTCATATAGTCCATGAAAATAGCAGGTGCATTGGTTAGTCCAAAAGGCATCACTAAAAATTCAAAATGTCCGTAGCGCGTTCTGAATGCCGTCTTTGGAATATCATTTGGCTTGACCCTTAGTTGATGGTAGCCAGATCTCAAGTCAATCTTGGAGAATAAGCTCGCTCCTGCCAATTGATCTAGCAGGTCATCAATTCTGGGAAGAGGATACTTGTTCTTAACTGTAAGCTTATTTAATTCCCTGTAGTCAATGCACAGCCTTAAGCTACCATCTTTCTTCTTGACGAACAGTACTGGAACACCCCATGGCGATACACTGGGTCGTATAAAACCTTTCTCCAATAGCTCCTCAATTTGCTTCTTCAGTTCCATCATTTCGTTGGGAGCCATCCTGTATGGGGCTTTTGATACTGGTCCAGCTCCAGGTACAATGTCGATCGCAAACTCCACTTCACGCTCCGAAGGCAATCCCTGAATCTCCTTTGGAAAGACTTCAGGAAATTCATTGACTACAGGAACCTCCTCGATGCCTTCCTCCACTTCTGTTTGAACAGAAAAGAATACCACATATCCCTGACATCCTTTCCGTAGGCATTTTTCTGCCTGAGCCTCTGTCACGAAGTTCAGTTGTACTTCTAAGCTCCGATCAGTGATCTTTGGACCAAGAACTAGGGTCTTGTTTCTGCAGTCCAACATCACATTATTGGAGGATAACCAATTTAAACCGAGTATGACTTCAATCTCCTGGAAAGGCATACAGATCAGGTCCAGGGTGGTACTACAGTGCTCATAACGCACCACACTATTTAGACAGGCATCAGATGTGATCACCCTAGCGTTGGTGGGGGTTTTCACCTGTATATCATAACATAACTTGCTTATCAGAAGGCCTAGGCATTTAGCACATTCATAAGATATAAAGGAATGACTTGCACCCGAATCAAATAGGGCAGTCACAACATGATCATTGAGATGGATTGTACCTTGGATCATCTCAGATGATCGCTGAGCATCCTCTCTAGTGAGTGCAAACACTCGTCCCGCCGTCCTTGGCCTTGGATCAGTTATAGCTTGAGGACATTCTTTGGAAAAATGTTCGGGCTTTCCGCAGGTGTAGCATACATTCTGGCCCATCAAACATGGTCTGTCACCATGATTCTTTCCACACTTTTCACATACTGGGGCCTTTGGATCCCTGTTATTGGATCTTCGACGAAAATTTCCCCTATTAGGCCTCTTGGTCTGCCACGGGCGCTTTCTTTTCTTATAGCCGCTCCCACTGGCCGCTTCTTGATTCCGTCCGGCCTTATCAGGAGTCGCTTGATCTTTACTCCCAGATTTGGACATCATTCTATGATTCATGCTGTTCTCAACGATTCGACATGCTTCCACAGCCTTATTGAACTGGCTGTATTGTTGGGGAGTTAACTTCTCCTTTAACATAGAATTCAGCCATCGAATCATTCTTTCTGTCATCCAGCGTTCGTCATCCACTTGGCGTAGGTAAGTTGAATATTGAGATAGCCGGATGAACTTGGCCAAATATTCATCAAAAGCTTCTTTTTCTCCTTGCCTTAGCACAAGGAATTCAGCCTCCCTTTCATCTCTGACAGATTGAGGGAAATATTTCTCATAAAATTGCTCAAGAAATACTTCCCAGGTAACTGGAATATCTCTTGCTTGGAGAAGTAATTCTGTATTCTTCCACCATCTATCCGCATCCTTTTCCAATTGATAGATGGCCATTTGGGCCTTGGTTTCAGTCGGGCAGTCGAGGACCTTAAAGATCTTCTCTAATCTGCTGACCCAATTTTCTGCTACATGTACTTCAAATGTCCCTTCGAATATGGGAGGATTGTGTTTGCAAAATCGCACCATCCATTGTTGGATGCCAACTGCCTCCTCCCTTGATTCAACCCTTCTCTGGGGCTGTTCTGCCTGCTGTGGTACTTCTTCAGGTTCTCTACTAGTTGCTCCTGAAGGCTCTGGCGGTCTTAAATTATTTACAGCTGCTGCTACTGCCGCGGCTATGGCAGCATCTTTGTCTTGTTCATTTCGTGCTTGAGCAGCTCTCATTTCTTCTATCATCTTTTGTTGCTGTTCTAATCGTTCTAGAATCATTTGATTAAGGTTTCCAGCCTCTCGGGGTTCCTCAGCTAGAATAGTTCTCCTTGTTCGTACCATTTTGTTATACTTAAAAACAGAAGGGAATACAATAAATTTCATTTTACACATAATATACATACAGAATATATGTACATATCACAGTACCATTCTAGTCTTTTATACTCTAATTTTCTTAAACTTTATTCTAATGTATTCTTCTACTAGGTAGATCCAGTCGGATATGGTACAATATGATTCTCTATCAAAATACTGGTCTAACTCCGATCTCCAGGTAGGAGTCTTCGGCAATACGTCATTCATAATTTCTAGCCAAAACCCCATGGTTAACACATTTGAATCCCAGGCTTGATATATGGCTTTCACCCTTGTGATAAACTCCTGGTAGACCGAATAATCTTGATCTATGTTTTCGAACAGGGTCTGCCTCAACTCGTATAGTTGTCGGGCTAATGCTACCGAGCTCTCAAGTTGCTCTCTACTCAGGTTCCTCCCTGGGACCATTCTTACGATTAAACCTCCCAAATACATTTCTACCAGAGTCACTTCGGGCCTACTGGAACCTGGCGCATTACTCTGAACACGTACTTGGCTGGACCCTGAACTGTCTGTTATATTCAAGGGTACCGCACATATGGAAATGGCAGGAATAGGGCCTTCTGTTATCATCACTTCCTGATCATCAATTGGAAAGTTTGATCCTATCGAGGAACTATCCTCCTCAGAATCACCAGCTACTGGAGGTGTCCAGAGGTCAGAATCATTGCTTACTATCTCTTCTTCTGAAATATCTGAACTAGAGACCTCTGGTCTTAATTCCCATTGGTTTACCGTAGTTTCAGACCCAAATCTATGTCTAGCCATCCTGCAAACACTACTTAGTGTCAATTATGACGGCTTTATCATGGCATATCTTTCTATAAATCATCTATTCAGAGCATTTCTTAAGCTAGAATCCTTTGCTCTGATACCAAAATGTCACATCCTTATATTTATACATCTTAGGGACCATTCAGTAGCACTTAAACCACTTTCAGGGTCATTGAAGTCTAAACACTTAATCTGGAATTTTATTCATATCGAGTACTGTTCACTGTGGCAAATTCCAGATGAGTGACCTGATTTTGAAAATTTATAACTAATTCTATAAAAATCGAAATGAAGTGGTTCAAATTGCTACAAGAAGCTAACTCAAATATATTTCAGGGAAAAATCATTGGTTGACCAATCCTTGACAAATCTCACGTGGGTCAACGTTTCAATCTTACTGTTCATCCAATGACTTTCTCCTGAATCCAGCATTCTGGTCCCAACTTTAACAATTTATATCTTTTTGTGTATACATCCAAATTAGAAATTCTATATATCAAATTAAATCTTAGTATGTCTACTTTTTACCCTAAAAATTTCGTACATTAATTCAATCATTTACTATTTTTAATGATTTATCAAACATGAATGGGTCTTCACGAGTTACTGTTCACTGAGCCTATTTTCAGCATTTAGTCTTTACATACTCAAGCATACAGCCAACACATATCAGTCATACAGGCCAGATAACAATTAATATCAAATAATCAACTGTTATAAATTAGTGCATGATTAACTCCCTCATATTTTATTACATCCTTTTCTGTCTAACAACCGGCAGCATAACTGCTACAATTCTTCTTTAGAAAGTAACTGATGTTGTACCGATTCGGTAATTCCCTTATGCGAACTACCATTCTACGTAGTACCCAGGAAAGACTGGATGAACCTGCTGGGTCCACTCACTTCCAGCCTCCTTAGACAGCACTACGTACACAGTACGTATCAGTTCCTTTCTTTGTTCCGTCTTCGTTGTCGGAATTTCGGCAGCCTACCGGCGTCTCTTAAGATTTCCAAATTTTATTTTGACAGAACCTCCCCTGTAATGTTATGTTTGGGAATGAGATTCAAAAGAATCCCAGTAACAACAATCATAACAAAATATGTAATGCAAAGTGACGGTGCTTGCTTATGACTGTGTATAGATAAGTATGCTGCATGCTTCCATATTCAATATCATATGATCATAGCATTGGAATAGAGCTTCAAGCATAACATATAGGACAACAATCAACCAAACAAAACAACACATCACAAAGACATTACATAAGAGCTAGGATTAGTTGCTACCTCAAAAGCAGAGCTTCAGAACTTCCTTACTACTTCTAACTCCACCAGAACTTCCTTCCTTTCTTTCTTTCTCCTTCTCTCTCTTCTTTCTCTCTCTTTTCTTGCCAAAAACGTGGGATGCATAAAATGGGAGGGGAAGGGGGTATTTATAGCTTTAATGGATGGCATTCTTGTAATTTTGAAGCCATCTGAACATGTGGTCCTGGTTTTTCCTGGAATTTCCTATTTTCTTTAATTCTTTTTACTGCATCACCCTGGACACCTCATGGGACACCTCATAGGATACCTCACCACCCATATTCTTCATGTGACGAAATTTGGAGGTTCTGGAAGCTTTCCGGTCCAATCTGGTACCGGCCCGGTCCATCGCCTCGAAAAACGTGCCGTTTTCTGAATCTGATGTTTCTGAAGATCCTTTTTATGTCTACTGACCTCACATCTAGTATCTAGACCCTTTATATCATTAAATTTTTAATACTGGGTCCAGACTCAATTACAGATCCCCTGCGAAATGACCAAAATGCCCTTGGTGCCCTATCTTGTCCTATTTTAATCCCTAAGGGCAAAATCGTCATTTCACACCTTTCTGGACCCGGTCAAAGCTTATACTGGCTCTAGTCAACCTTATTTAGACATGTCTTGACCTCTGGGTCTGTCCAAAATGACCAGAATACCCTATATTCATCTGCTGCCCTTTTTGTACAACATAGGGGCATTTTCGTAATTTCGCACTTTTCCGGGGTTCTGCTGGACACTGGCCCACCTATCAGTCCAAGAGTCTTATTGGGCCTCTAATGGCGCCATTTTCGGGCTTCCTGGTTCCATTACCTGTATGGCACGTATTACGAGGAATCTTCCTTTAACACAATTCATTGAATATTTTAACTATTATTTACCGAGTATATACCTTTTCCGGACACCGGCTCTTTTTCCCAGATATAGTGTCCTACTGTGTTCAGGCATCCTTGGGGGTTATAACGGTCATCTGACCGAAGTCATCCGATCGCATTCAGCCTCTTTAAAAATACCGATAAATCTCCTACCTGGATCCCCGGAGGCCTCACACTCCGTCTGGATTTCTTTATTTTGTGAATAACTTTTCCTACAGACCTCCTATCGGTATCCTGTCAGTTTCCCGACATCCGCCCATAAAGGCGCATCATCCTGTATTTTCCCACTTATATCTGAAATCTAGGGTATCCGGTATAAATTTTTATAACTTTTGGACGATCAGTCCATTTCTGGCTATCTGGAGTCTTCAAAAATTTCGGTATTAGGCTTGGTTACCCGGCGTCACCTGCCCTACCTTCTGGTAGAATCTGGGACTGAAATGCTGTCGGGCGGTGCAAATCACTTCTGGCCTATTTTCTTTAATTATACTTTAGCCCCAGGGAACTTTTCCTTCTTTATAATTAAGTCCCTTAATTTGGCTAAAATTACACTTTAAGACCCCATATTTTTGTCTACTTTTCATTCCTAACTTTAAACTTTCCATAATTGCATTTAGGTCCCTTAATTTCCTTTCTTTTGCAATTTAATCCTTTTCTTTACATAAAGGTACACATGTTTTTCCTGAAACAGAGCTCATATATTCCGTTTAATCTGTACATAGGAACCAGTACAGAAAATTAAGGATATTACAATTAACTACTTCAAGTTTTGTAGAAAAAAAAGAACAAAGGCCATTGAACATGCTCTCAAGAATGATTCCCCCCACAATGTCTCGAGGGGTTACGTGAAGGCTGAAAGAGACTTGTTAGGGGATAAAACATCCTACTTTTACCACATTAGAGTACATATTCAGAAGCATATTTGATTAGCGGAAGCATTACATTAGCCCAAAAATTAAAATGTTAAAACATACTTATCGGGTACTGTTCATTTGGTGATTTTCATATTTATAGTTCAACTTTAAAAATTCATAACAATTGTAGGAAAATCGTATGGAGGTAATTCAAATTTTTAATTGAAGCTCTTTCATATCTCTTTAAGGAAAAAAATATAAATCTGGACTACTTTGCTAATTGATACAGCTAAATCGTTACTTTTTACTGTTAGTATGGCAAATTCTGAAATTTCCAGATTCTGTCTCTTAATTTTGGAAATTCATTTCTCTTAATATACACATCCAAATGAGGCATGTTACCTATGAATTTAAAGCTCTAGATGTGTAATATATGCTTATAATATTTTGTGAAATAATCATTTCATTTGCTAGGTCAAACTAAAGCCACCATAAAACTACTATAGGACCTACATTTATACCATTTCAGTTTCCTTTCTTTCACTTTCAATAATTGTTCCAGCATGCATAAACTATCTCTTCTGCCTTTCATGCATTTATATACATCATGGGGTTATGCCATAATTCTTTCATACATTTTCTTTACATATAATGGATATTACATAACATTACATAAAAAGGTTAACATACATGCACGCCATCACTTGTCTACTCTTCCTCTCCCATTCCTTAGCTCATGTACCAAACATAATTCTTCCATCATGAATAACCTATTATGGTTGGTTATGGGAGGGTGAGATTCTAGAGAATCTCAGTAGCAAACATTACCACTTAAATATGCAAGATGGATGCTAATGCATGATATGTAATTTCATTAAACTTTCTTTAATTAATGACATGCCATTATGCTATATACTTTTGCATACAAGTGCATGGCCCTAGAAAAGCATGTTATTAACAATACATTCAACATCATTTATCATGTCACAACATCATTCAAATATCATATACATGTCAACACATAAGCATACCACATCAAGCACATAATGAGGTAAGTCCATTACCTTGAACTTAAGCTTTTCCCTTGTTCTTTTTCACTTGCTCCCTAGCTTTCCAACCATGAAGCCTTTAGGTCAATGACTTCCGAACATCTCTTCTTGGATGTTTCAAGGTCCTAAACACATTCATATTAATCACATAATTCATTAGGACTATGAACTCCAACAATGTTCAAGACTAACCTTGATAAACTCTTTACTAACGTAACTTTCTCTAGTCTTCACTAATTAACTTGTCCCTTCAACCAATTGGTATCTTAACTTTACCCTACACAATTTCATCTTTTGAATCCATTTATGAGCTTAGAATCATGAAATGCTAGCTCCTATATACTGTTCTGTACAGAATTACATAACATCCTATTTTCTTTCAAAAAAATCCTATTTTGATTCTAATGCTTCTCATACTTGTTTCTTCACTTCATCCCATACAACTTTTTATTTTAAAACCATTGGAAGTATCAAAATCATGAAATTCCAATCACTGTTCATGCGAGTGAACAGTAATAGAGAAGAACTTCAAAAACTACAACTTGGAATTCCAATGCTTCCAAGGTTCAAAACCTATCCAATCCTACACAAAATCATCATATAAATTCAATGGAAGCATTAGATCATTGAAATTCCATTTCCTTCCATCATAAAAAGTGCAAACCAAAATGGTTCAACCATAGCAAAGTCAAGAATATCAACTTGATTCAATAACCAATTGCTTAACCAACTTGTTTTAAACTTCAATCACATATCTCTAACTTGAATTTCTTCTTTTTCCTTTCATCTAAGGTTTTGGACAGAACAAACACCTTAGAGAAAAATCAACTTTCTTCCATAAAAATCCTAAGTTCAAGCTCCCAAATCAAAGGAAAATAAGTTAGGATAGATTGCTTACCTTTAATTTCTAGCTTGCTTGAATTTTAGACCTTGGATTCTTCTTTGTTTTGGTTTGAGTCTTCATTTTGCAAGAGGTTATCCAATGGTTGTCATGCCATGGTTTGCTTCAGAATTTGTGGGGGTATTTATAGCCAAATCTCATGGAAAATCAATAGCCAAGATCACTTTGTGCACTATTTGATCTAATGGCTCACATTTAATCTTGTATTTAACTTTTCTAAAAAGATAATTATGACATCATCCATGTCATCATCAAGGGACAACTCATAGGGCTAGGTGGCACCATTCCAAGTGAAATAAACTTCTGGAAAAATTCTAGTCTAATCCGATACCGGCTCAATCCGATTTCTCAAAAACCAGACTATTTTATAAATCTAATTTTTCTGAGATTCCATAATGTGCTTTCTAACCTAAAATCCAGTATTCAGATCATTCCTACCATTGACATTCTTGGATTGGGAAAAAAATTAATTACATATCCTTTGGCAAATCACAGAAATGCCCTTAGTTTACTATCTTGCACTATATTAACCCTAAGGGCATAATTGTCATTTTACACCTCTTTACTTCTTATTAGGGCATATACTAACACTGACTAATCACTCTTGTACTTACCTAGATGATTTTGACCTATCCAAATGACCAAAATTCCCTTCGCCTAACTTTGACTCAATGACGCAACACAGTAGCATACCTTCAGTGGAATTTTCGTAATTTTACATTTTTCCCGATCTTTATAGGAATTTACTACCAAATTTCATCTGATTCTGAGATCTAGAGGATACTGTATTAATTTTCCTTTCTTCAAAAATTAATATAAATTTTTTGGGACCTCATATCAAAATTTTGTGTTATGTCAAACTGATTAGAATAATTTTCTCTATTTATTGGAAAAATTTGGGACTAATATGATTCTGGGCATTTTTGGGCATTTTCTGGCTCAACTTTCAATAATTACCATTGTGTCCCATAACTTTTAAAAATTACACTTTAGCCCTCAACTTTTCATAATTACAGTCAATGGCCAAAAGTTTATTTCTACTTTTATTTTTCACCATAGAACTTTTAAATTTTCCATTTTAGTTCCTCATTTTTATACCTTTGTCTAATCATTATTTTTCTTTTCTATTTATCATTACAATCCTTTCCAAACCTCTTTTATCTATCAGTATTATACAAATAGGGAAAAAGTAGGATTTGACATTTTTACCCACCTTCAAATAAATTTCGTCCTCAAAATTTACTTAGCCCCTTAGTTAACATAAGGGTTTTAGTCTCTTACCATTCATAACCCTTTCTAACTTTTCATAGCTCTTTCTATCATTTTACATAATTGTGTATGTTGGAAAATGTGCCTTAGGGGCCAATCATTATCTTATGAACATTATTGATTTATGAATTTATTAATTGTGTTATCATATTATTTGCATGTTTACTGTGATGACTATCCTTAGATAATTCATGATCTTATCCTAAATGTCCCTAGTCGGTCATCTGTGTGGGAGCAGAGATGAAATAAGACCAGTATGACTTTGAAAATGTATAGAGATATAAATCAAAGTCATATGCACATGTAAGAGTACAAGGTGTTGGACTGACCCGCTATGAGAGAGTTGCATGGGTTACGTCATAATCTTCTCTCATATACAAACCATGTCACTATGCCCTTTGACCTGAGATCATCATGGATTCCTACATGACAAACGCTCAGCTTTGGCCTAGTCAAAACTCACTTTTGACCGAGTGATCATAAAGACTATGTTCGGCATTAGTGGTTTTTCATGCGGAGGAATGTGAATGGTCAAGATGGAATTTGTCCCTCACATTCGTAGAGAGATATTACTGGGCCCCTCGATGAGTGAGTCTGAGAAATGTATGGTCATACTGTAATGGAAAGGTAGTTCCATTTCTATAGTCAGACTACTCAGGGATCGAGAAAGTAACGGTCAGGAATAGGAGGATGACATTATCCATGCCTCATCCATGACTAAAATATCGCGTGACAGAAGGGACATGATATGGTTGTATAAAAGGTTACATCGTTTATCGATTCTCATATGATTTGGGTAGTCGTTATGTCTTGCTAGAGACCGCTTGCGACTTGTGGGTCAGTATAGCAAATGGTCCACTACCAACTTCATATGGGCCTACAGGGTCGCACACAAAATAGCCCAACACGAGCTATGATGTCCAGATTCATTGAATCTAAGACGTGTCTAGATTCAATGAATGATCTAGGGTTGATGTATATATTTATTTATATTTATATTCGTATATATATAAGTTCGTATATATATATTATATATAAGGGATATATAGGAGGATAAGCAACAAGCCTCAGACAAATTAGCGCCCAAATCCTCAAAATGCCTCTTTGTGGGATATCCTAAGGAAGCCAAGGGATATTATGTCTACAACCCTGCTGATAACAAAATATTTGTTGTCAGAAATGGTATCTTTCTCAAACGAGAATTTATCTCTAAAACAACTAGTGGTAGTAAGGTACACCTCGAAGAAGTTCGAGAGCCACAAGACACCACAGAACTGCAGATGGAAAATACAGAAGACTCACAACAAGTTGTTGAGACTCCTCCAGTCACGCAAGGTCCACGGAAGTCTAATAGGACACGACTTCAGCCTCAGAGATATGGATTTCTGATTTCTGATAGTCGTGATGTGTTGCTCATTGAGCATAATGAGCCGACTACCTATAGAGAAGCTATAGTGGGACCAAACTCTGAAAAGTGGCTTAATGCCATGAAGTCTGAAATGCAATCCATGTACGACAATAAGGTTTGGACCTTAGTCGACCCGCCTGAAGGTGTAAAAACCGTCAGGTGCAAGTGGATTTTTAAGGAGAAAACTGACATGGATGGCAATGTAAATGTCTTCAAGGCACGACTGGTTACAAAAGGATTTACTCAAACTCATGGTGTCAACTATGATGAGACCTTTTCCCCAGTTGCAATGGCCAAATCAATCAGAATCCTCTTTGCCATAGCAGCATATTATAACTATGAAATATGACAGATGGACATCAAGACAGCCTTCCTTAATGGAAAGCTCCTTGAGGATGTGTACATGACACAACCTGAAGGGTTTGTGCGTTCTGAGGACTCTGGTAAAGTGTGCAAGCTTCAAAGGTCCATTTATGGACTGAAGCAAGCCTCTCGGAGTTGGAATCATCATTTTGATGAAGTAGTCAAAGAGTTTGGATTTCTTCAAAACATTGATGAACCTTGTGTGTACAAGAAGGTTAGTGGGAGCACAGTTGTGTTTTTGGTACTCTATGTCGATGACATCCTACTTATTGGGAATGACATTCCTACCTTGCAGATTGTCAAGTCTTGGTTAGGAAAGTCTTTCTCGATGAAAGACTTGGGTGAAGCCACCTACATCCTAGGAATCAGGATTTATAGAGATAGATCCAAAAGACTTTTAGGACTCAGTCAGAGTACATACATAGACAAAATACTGCATAGGTTCAGTATGCACGAATCAAAGAGGGGTTTCAAACCCATGTCTCATGGTAGTCACCTCAGCAAAGATCTGTGTCCTAGTACACCTGATCAGTGAGGTCTCATGAGTAAAGTTCCATATGCCTCAGCCATAGGATCTATCATGTACGCCATGTTATGTACTCGACCGGATGTCTCATTTGCCTTAAGTATGACTAGCAGATATCAACAGGACCCAGGTGAGGGCCATTGGACTGCTGTCAAGAATATCCTTAAGTACTTGAGAAGGACTAAGGACTTATTCTTGGTCTATGGTGGATTGGATGACGAACTCTGTGTAACTGGTTACACAGACGTGAGTTTCCAAACTGACCAGGACGACCAAAAATCGCAGTCTGGATATATATTCCTCCTTAATAATGGAGCAGTAAGCTGGAAGAGCTCTAAGCAGGGCACTGTAGTATATTCTATAACAGAAGCTGAGTATATAGCAGCATCTGATGCAGCTAAGGAAGCTGTCTAGATCAGGAAGTTCATCACGTAACTAGGGGTTATACCTACCATCTCAGATCCAATAACTTTGCTCTGTGACAATAGCGGTGCCATTGTACAGGCCAAAGAGCCTAGGTCACATCAAAGGACAAAGCATATACTCAGGCAATTTCATCTCATCAGAGAAATCAACGATAGAGGTGATATAAAGATATGCAAAGTAGCTGGAGAAGACAATGTTGCTGATCCTCTAACAAAGCCGCTTGTGCAGGCAAAGCATGAGCTTCATGTTAGGTCAATGGGAATTACTCAAATTAATAATTGTGCCTAGTGCAAGTGGGAGGTTGTTGGAAAATATGCCCTAGGGGCCAATCATTGTCTTATGAACATTATTGATTTATGAATTTATTAATTGTGTTATCATATTATTTGCATGTTTACTGTGATGACCATCCTTGGATAATTCATGATCTTATCCTAAATGTCCCTGGTCGGTCATCTGTGCGGGAGCAGAGATGAAATAAGACCAGTATGACTTTGAAAATGTATAGAGATATAAATTAAAGTCATATACACATGTAAGAGTACAAGGTTTTTGACCGACCCGCTATGAGAGAGTTGCATGGGTTACGTCATAATCTTCTCTCATATATAAACCATGTCACTATGCCCTTTGACCTAAGATCATCATGGATTCCTACATGACAAATGCTCAGCTTTGGCCTAGTCAAAAGTCACTTTTGACCGAGTGATCTTAAAGACTATGTTCGGCCTTAGTGGTTTTTCATGCGGAGGAATGTGAATGGTCAAGATGGAATTTGTCCCTCACATTCGTAGAGAGATATTACTGGGCCCCTCGATGAGTGAGTCTGAGAAATGTATGGCCATATTGTAATGGAAAGGTAGTTCCATTTCTATAGTCAGACTACTCAGGGATCGAGAAAGTAACGGTCAGGAATAGGAGGATGACATTATCCATGCCTCATCCATGACTAAAATATCGCGTGACAGAAGGGACATGATATGGTTGTATAAAAGGTTACATCGTTTATCGATTCTCATATGATTTGGGTAGTCGTTATGTCTTGCTAGAGACCGCTTGCGACTTGTGGGCCAGTATAGCAAATGGTCCACTACCAACTTCATATGGGCCTACAGGGTCGCACACAAAATAGCCCAACATGAGCTATGATGTCCAGATTCATTGAATCTAAGACGTGTCTAGATTCAATGAATGATCCAGGGTTGATGTATATATTTATTTATATTTATATTCGTATATATATAAGTTCGTATATATATATTATATATAAGGGATATATAGGATTTAATTTATAAGGATAAATTAAATCTCTATCACGTTTGAATTTGAAATTCAAATTGATAGGATATCTCATATAAGAGATATTTACAAGATTTAATTTATAAGGATAAATTAAATCTCTATCACGTTTGAATTTGAAATTCAAATTGATAGGATATCTCATATAAGAGATATTTACAAGATTTAATTTATAAGGATAAATTAAATCTCTATCACTTTTGAATTTGAAATTCAAATTGAGAGGATATCTCAAATTTGATTTATGAGAATAAATCAAATACAGTCCAATCTTATCTTTATTTAAATTAAATAAATAGGTGAATTAAATCTGTGGGACAGATTTAATATAAACATTATTTATTTAATTAGTTTCTTATCAAATTATACAATATGTGATATTGTATTTGGAATTAATATAGATTAATTCCAAAATCCAATTCGGTTGAGAAAAACGCAGAGCATCCTATATATCTGATTTTAGGAGCTACATTTTGTATACAACACATAACACAAAAAGGGCCAAACAGAATCTGCAAAGGTTTGCAGATAAGAAACTGCTGAAGTAGAGACGGAGAGGACGAACTCTTGAGAAAGCCTTGGAGGGACAGGAGACACTAGCATGTCGTTTATGGTTGGAACGCTGTTCGTGTGGATACCAGTAGAGGAAGACGACCTGAGGAGTCGACTTCTTGCGATCAAAAAGAGAGCACGAGCCATGGAGAGAAGCTGTGGACGTCTCCTTATGATCGGAAAGAGATCACCAGCCGTGGAGAGAAGCTGTGGAAGTCGCTGAGAAACACTGAGGGTAATGCTTCTTCCCACTTGACTTAAACACATACGGTAGATCCTGGCAAGGAATGGAAAAATTTTTAAATTAATTTCCGCTGCGTGTCTTCCAATTCCTTACAGTGTACATATACGCCAAACTTATGTGGCATTTATACCCTTTTCATCACTTCCTAGGGGGTCACCCATCATTGGCTACTATTGCCTAAGCACGCTTAACTGGAAAATACAGATAAAAATATGAAATACTGGTGCTAATAGGCTCTAACACTGGTACTTTACTATCTTAGTCCCTTCTTATACTATCGCTCTTGGGTCTATATGTGAAACATCCTCATTTTCTTATGTATTAGGGACCAAACAGTAGCATCTAGAACCAGTTTTAAGGTCATGGAAGTCAAATTATACAATCTGGAATTTTACTCGATCGAGTACTGTTCACTGTATAAATTCCAGAGGAATGACTTGACTTCAAAAAATCATAATTAAATCTAAAAAAATCAAAATAAAGTGGTTCAAACTGCTACACAAATCTGACTTAATGCACTTTTAGGGAAAAATAACTCGTTGACCACGCCTTGATCAAGTCAACATTGGTCAACGCTACAATTTTACTGTTCATCCAACATTTTCCCCTGATTCTAGCATTTTTGGTCCCAACTTTTAAAAATCATATCTCTATGTGTAGACATCCAAAATAAGACGTTCTATATATTAAATCGAAGCTTGGTATGTCTACTATTTATTGGTAAAATATCATACATTTATTTAATCATTTACTATTTTTAATTATAGTTCAAATATTATTGGCTAACCACAAGTACTGTTCATAGTGACAATTTCTAGCAACTAATTATACATACATCAATCACATATTAATCATGCTAAATAATTAACTTCTCTTCATGCATATTTATCTCCTCCATCTTGAGAAGACATGTTGTAATTGGATTGATATGGAAGGGGTGAGATTTCTGGGAAAATCTCAGTAGCGAACGGAAACCATACAATTATGCAACTATATGCTTGACGTTACTATGTGTGCACTTGATGATCATGCTTGCATAATGATAACATACATGCTTCCATGTTACTTAATTATAACATATGGCTATAGCATAAAAAGAAATAGAGCATTACTTAATTATACATATTTCGCATCATCAAGGTAAGTAAACATCACATAAAACATCAAAGCAATATAAGCATACAAGTACGTAAGTTTACTACCTGGCCTGTAGCCTTTCCTCTAGCTCTTAGCCTTTGCTCTTAGGTTTATTCTTTTCATAGGTTAGAGCCTATACATAGCATAATAATATCTTCATTATTACCCTATTAGTATAGCTCTACTTATCTCAAGTTTATCTTGAGGTAATACCCTTAATCTAATAATCCCCTAACTCTCTTTCTATCCACGACTAACCTTATTAAGAGAGATATTTCTCTATTATAACTATTAATTTTATAAGAACAATCCTCTAATTTATTAGAGCAGGTACTAGAATAAATTACTTACCTTACTCCTAAGCTTGCCAAGTCCCTATGCTCCTTGGACTTCTCCTAACTTCACTAGAACTCCTCATTTTTCCTTCCTTTCTTTCTCTCTTCCTTCTTCCTTTTTCTTGCTCCTTGCCGTGAATGGAATGGAAGGAGTGGTAGGCTTTTTATAGGTAGAGGGAGGTGGAATGGATGATCCAAATCGAATCACGATGAACGGCTTAGATCGCTTAGCTTCCTCAAGAAGCCTTGCCTGCATCATCATGATGACATCATCATCCTAGATGGCTCATCAAGATGACATCATCCATGGGATACCTCACATGCTTAGGTGGCACAATGGTGGGGCCCTTAGGACACCTCACCAGCTGACTCAATGTTTCCAGAGAATTCCAGAGTCTTTTCCTGGAATGAACGGCTAAGATCATGCTACGTGTCCTTAGCTTTTTCTTCTTTCCCTAGACTTATGCCATGTGGCACCTTGTGGGTCCCATGAAGACACCTTTCATGCCACCTTATGGTTCTGGATGAGTCTAAAGCTCTATATGATCACTTTTCCTTGGTCTATCTCTAACCGAGTAACTATGCTTTATTGAAAAAGTACTAAATTACTATTTTAATACCACTTAAACCAACATAATCATTGGGCCACGTTTTTGGACCCTTGGAATGATATCTTGGCCTCTAATCAAGCTCAAGCACTCTGGTGGCTCGATTCCCAAGAAATATCTCTTAGCAAATTACCAAAATGCCCTTGGTTACTCTTTATTTCCTTGAATAATGCTAGGGGCATTATTGTCTTTTCATACCTTGCCAGAGTATTTTTTGACCTTGATCAACTATCCATATAAGTTTTCTTGACGGTGTAACCTTAATCAAATGACCAAGATACCCTTCACCCATTATTTAATTATTTTATAACATAAGGACATTTTCGTCATTCCACACTTTTTCTGCATATTTTTTGGCACTGACCTCTTTAATTGATAAACTGATATCATCGGCCTGGGCCTCACTTGGTGTCATCATAGGCCTTTATGTGACATCATCTGAGCTCATTCAGTTATAACTTGCTTACTATTAAGTTTCATAATCCGATCACGGGCGTTCTCAAACTCCCGTCAAAATTCACTAATATGGGAATAACTTTTCACACAAAACTCCATCTGGGGTTCTGTCAGATCCATGATATCTGACATTATAGGGCACACCTTCCTATAATTTTTCACTTATATCTGAGGTCTATAATATCTGATAAAAATTTCAAATATCTTTCAGACTATCAGATAAATATCTACTATCTGGAGCTCTAATAAAATTTATGTATCATGCTAGGTTAACCAACATAACTTTCTTTATCTAGTGATGAATTTTGAGACTGAAATACTTCCGAGCATTTCTAAGCCTTTTTTGTCTGAACTTTCTATAATTATAATTTTGCCCTTCAAAAATTTTGAAAATTACACTTTAGTCCCTCAACTTTTTATAATTACATTTAATGGCCCACAACTTGTATCTAATTTCTTTTGGCACCATTAAACCTTTTAGACTTTTTAGTTTAGTCCCTCTCTTTCTTCAAAATGACCATTATGCCCCCAGGAACTTTCACTATTTACGATTTAGTCCCTAAACTTTCACTTACTTGCAATTTAGTCCCTGAACATCATATATATACTTCTACTCAATAGGGCCTAGTAGCCTACCTCTTTTAGGCTACAAACCGGACTTCTATGTCTAAAAATTAGGATATGACATTTCTCCTCCCCTTAAAATAAATTTTGTCCTCGAAATTTCATGATTAAATCTCTATTCATACTTTGATGAAGAGTTTCTCTGATGTGAATGTCCCTTTATTTCATATCAAACTCTCTCAAATACTACGATATTCTGGAGTTTCTGTTAACTACTTATCATACTTCTTAGTGCAATCACTTATTGCTCATATGAATATCTAGCATAATTCTCTGAGCATCTGCAAAACTTCATCTCTCATTTTTATACTGTCGTATTTTTTATCTTCTTATCATCTTTAATAACTCATCATAATACAGAGAGAGGACTTATGTCATTATTCTTTCTTTATTTACTTTACTACTAGATGAGAGCATATACGAGCACCTCGGAGCATACAGGAGCACATACTCTAACATGCATAATGCTTGGTTGACTTGTTGCAGGACTACATACTTGCCCATGAATGTAAAGCTCTAATGTCAGAGTTCAAGCATTCTTTTTCTTAATATGCACAGCTCTATCACATAGAGCTTGCACTGCTCTAACATTTGGAGCTTTAGCATATTTTATAAACATAACATAATGCCTGACATTTCATGCAAGGAGTGAAAGCTCTCACTTGCTATTTCATGTGTAACTTAACATTCAAGCATCTTATCCTTTTCAATAAGGGAGCATCTTTATCTATTTACAAAGCTAGCTATAAAGCCACTTTATATTGTACTTCTCAATACATATTTCTCATTATGTATCATATTACATATCTCTCATAATGTATCTCATTATGTACTTTCATAGCATATATCATTACATATCTTTCATCCATGTCATGGCATATCTGGCCAAATCTGGCTATATCATGGTCTATCTTACCTTGTCATAATGTATTATGAGACACAATATGTCAAACATTTTCTTTATCTGAGAACTTTGCTAGCTTTTGAGAAAATTCTTCTAAATATTTCCTTTCAAATCCATTTCATTTGGACTTGACATAAGGGTTTTAATCTATTACAGTTCATAACCCTTTATAACTTTTCATAGCTCTTTCTATCATTTTACATAATTATGTGCATATATGCCAATTTCTATGGCAGTTACATTTTTTTCTATCACTTCCCAGGGGGTCACCCATCATTGGGCTACTCTTGCCTGAGCACGCTTAACTGAAATATGCAGATACAAATCTAAAGCACTGGTGCTAACAAGCTTTAACCCTGGTACTTTACTATTTTAGACCCTTCTCATACTGTTTCTCTTGGGTCTTTTAATCTCTTTATCCTCATCTGGAGAAATACCCTAAATAACAAAGTACTTACTATTTGGAGTTAGGGCCTGGGAACTATCTTATATATGCCAAAAACTTTTACTCTGATACTAAAATGAAATATCCTTACTTTCGTACATCTTATGGACTATTCAGTAGCATTTAGAACTACTTATAAGACTTTAAAAGTCAATTAGTTCAATCTGAAATTTTACTCTTCTAGAATTACTATTCATGTGGTATTCCAGAATATGTGACAAATTTCAAAAAATCATAATTAATTCTAGAAAAATTAAAATAAAGTGGTTCAAAAAGCTAAGTGAAGATAACATCTTTAAATTTAAGAGAAATATAATCTCTAAACCAAATACTTAGTCAATTAATACAGTTTAATCATCAAATATTACTGTTTATTTGGTCAAAAATTCTAAAACAGATTCTAGTCCCTTACTTTGGAAAATTCGTTCTCTTTGTACAAACATCAAAATAAGGTGTTCTTGGTGTCAAAACAAAGCTTGACATGTTAACTAAATGTCTATAAAATTTCATACAATTATTCTATCATTTACTATTTTTCATTACATCATGACCATCACTACTTATATTGGTCATATAGCAATATTACATATAACAATTCCTCACATAACATATATACTAACAAAGCCCTAGCTCCTCTTCATGCTTCACCATCCTCTTTCATCACTTATAAACCTGCTAGGGTTGGGATTACATAGAGGGGGTGAGATTTATGGGAAAATCTCAGTAGCAAACACTACTAAATAATGCATGCATTAATGTAAATACTTGTGCTTGCTTGTGAAAGTGTTAATATTGTGTAATGTGCATGCTTCCATGTAACATATGAAATACAATTGGCCAAAGTAATCATAGAAATAGAGCTTCAATCATAAACACATATGAAACACAATTCAACAAAGCCATATCATAACCAAGCATAATATTCAATACATACAAGTTTAGAATAAGTTTACTACCTCATATACTTGACTTTCTTTCACTTTATCTTGCCTCTTTCTTCTCACTTCTCTTTGATGTATGGCTGCCTCCTTGTCCACCATCAAATCCAAACATCACATAATCATTCATCTATTACAATCTAACTTCATTGAACACTAAACTTACTTTAACTAATATAACTTTCTTTGATCTTTACTAATTGACTTGGCCTTTTAACCAATTGATGTCTTGAATTTACCCTACACAATTCCACCTTTTGAATCCATTTATGAACTTAGAATCATGAAATTCCATCTCCTGTGCACTATTCTGGACAGATTTGAAAAACATGCATAATTCTTCCAAATATTCTCATATTGATTCCAATGCTTCCTATACTTGTTTCTCTACATTACCCCACACAAATTTTTATTTTAAAACCATTGGAATCTTCAAAATCATGAAATTTGAATCACAATTCATATGAGTGAACAGTACTAGAGAATAATTTCAAGAACCACAACTTGGAATTCCAATGCTTCCAAGGTTCAAAACCTATCAAATCCTACAAAAAATCATCATATAAATTTAATGGAAGCATTAGATCATTGAAATTCTATCTCCTTATATCATGAACAATGCAAACCAAAATGGTTTAACCATGGCAAAGTCAAGAGTATCAACTTGATTCAACAACCAATCACCTAACTAACTTATTTAAGCTTCAATCACATAACTCTAACTTTAATTTCTTCTTTCTCCTTTCATCTAATGTTTTGGATAGAACATACACATTAGAGAAAACTCAACTTTCTTCCATGAAAACCTTAAGTTCAAGATCCCAAATCAAAGGAAAATAAGCTATGATAGATTGCTTACTTTTAATCTCTAACTTGATTGAACTTTGGATCTTGGATTCTTCTTTGTCTTAGCTTGAGTTTCCATTTTGACATAGCCTCCCTAAGGGTTCTCATGCAACATTTTTAAGCAAAAATAGTGGGGGTATGTATAGAAAAAATGTATGGAAAATGAATGGCCAAGATAATTTTGTGTACTATTTGATCTAATGGCTCATAATTGCTCTTATATCAAGCTTGCCCACCAAATGAACTTGAGATAATATCACATGACAAACATCTTCTCCTCCCCTTGTCTTAGATATCATGTGTGAGGGTGTGAGTCCCACCATGTGTAAATCCTAATTCTCACTTTATTCCTTTTCTTTTCTTTTTTAAAAATTCATAAATAATTCATTATTGGACTTGGGCTCCAACACAACTTTTGGGACTTATTGGACTGCCTTTAGATGAAATATTGGACTTTCCTGGGCTTTCCTTGGGTCCAATAGCTAATTAGAACAAATCCCAAGGCACTTTCCTTATATCGATATCTTTAAAATATCCTGATTTTTAAATAAATGCTAGGTACCTCTTTCAATAGTTCTAACATTTTTAGAAACTCATTCTAATATAAAATAAATCCCCTGGAAAGTCTCATAATTTTCTAAGACACATAAGTCCTGATAAAAATTCCCTATATTTGTTCAAGACCATTTATCGGTGTCCAATTTCACTTTAATTTCTCAAAGGGCAATATTGTCTTTTCACACATCATCAGAGTTTTTCCTGACCATGGTAAACTATTATGGGAATTCTCCTTGACCATCTAACCTTAATCAAATGATCAAAATACCATTCGTCTGACTCTGACTCAATGACACAATACAGTGGCATACTCAGTGGTATTTTCATAATTTTATATTTTTCTGAGTCTTTATTAGCCCTGCCCACATACTTATCTAAAAATATTAATGGGCCTATAAGATGCCATTTTGAGCCCTCTACATTGTCCACTACCTTTATGGGCTAAACTCATGAGAAATTTTCATGAAACATATTTATCGGGTGTTTTAATACACTGTAAATTCTATAATAAATTTTACAAAACTTATTTTTGAGCTTTGTGAGTTTCATAAATTCTTATATTAATTATAGGAATTTATTGCCAAATTTCATCTGATTTTGAGGTTCAGAGAATACTATATTAATTTTCCTTTCTTCATAAATGAATATAAATTTTTGGGACCTCACATTAAAATTTTGTGTTGTATCAAACTGATCAGAATAATTTTTTTCTATTTACTGGGAAAATTTATGACTAATATGATTCTAGGCATTTTTGGGCCTTTTTTGACTCAACTTTCTCATAATTACCATTTTACCCTTGAACTTTTGAAAATTACACTTTAGGCCCTCAACTTTTCATAATTACACTTAAGGACCTAAAGTTTATTTCTACTTTTATTTTTACACCAAAGAACTTTTAAACTTTTCATTTTAGTCCATCTTTATACCTTTGTCTAATTATTGTTTTTCCTTTCTATTCATCATCACAATCCTTTCCAAACATATTTCCACTATCAATATTATACTAATAGGGAAAAGTAGGATGTGACAAACCTCAACCTGATGTAACACTTAAGGAGATTGATAGCAAATTGGAGAATCTGAATGAGCTAAAAAAGTGCAGCTTCCAAGAATGTACAAAGGGGATAATCTCTAACTTTCCTAATTCTCCTCATCTGATTCCTTCTATTATTCAACCCCTAAGTTAGAATTGAAAGATTTGGCCTATAATCTTAAGTATGTTTACCTTCAATCAGATTTGAAATTACCTATTATCGTCTCTAGTTCTTTAACTGGTAGTGATGAATATAGGTTATTAAGCGTGCTTAACATGAATAAAGATGTCATTTCCTAATTTTTCCCTATCCGTATAGTACTGATAGTAGAAAGAGATTTGTAAAGGATTAGGACGAAGATCAGAAGAAAAGATAAAGGTTAGATGAGTCTTGAGGAAAGAGAAAGACTAAAACGCAAAGTAGAAAAGGTTAGAGGCAACAAGTGAAAGTAGAAACAAAATTTAGGCCCTTAAGTGTAATTTTCAAAAGTTAAGGGACTTAAATGTAAATAGCTAAAAGTTCAGGGGCCTATGTGCAATTATTCAAAAGTTCAGGGACCTAAATGTAAATAAGAGAAAGTTGAGCCGAAACAGTCCAAAAATGGCCAGAATGAGATAAGACCCAAATTTTACTAGTAGATAGACAACAATATTCCGGTCAATTTAACGCAACATAGAATTTTGATTTGAGGTCCCAATTAATTGATATAAATTTCTGAAATTAGAAGAATTATTACAGTATTTTTCAGACATTAGAATCAGATGAAACTTTATTGGAAATTCCCATATTTAATGTAAGAATTTATAAAATTAACAGGGTCAGAAAATGAATCCTGTAGAATCCTTACGGGATTTTACGGTGAAATAAAATACCCAATAAATAGGATCGGGAAGTTATACTGGGAATTATGCCATAAAGGCAATAATTCCATACAAAGGCCCAAATGGTGCCATCATTAGCCCAGTATAGTGACTGTACAGTTCAGTGGGCCAGAGTCCAGAGCAGCCAGGAAGAGTGCAAAATTATGAAAATACCCCTAGATGCCCATATTGTATAGTGATAGATGGAGGGCATTTTGGTTATTTTGGATAGGAAAAAACGTGTCATACAGTATAAGTATTATTATTCAGAGCCAGTATATGCTCTGAGGCAGTGCAAAGAGGGGTGAAATGACGATTATGCCCTTAGGGTTAGTAGAGTGTAAGAAAGGACACCAATGGTATTTTAGTCATTTCCCAAGGGATGGATGGCAGATAAATATTTAGTATATCATTTTAAATGGTATGAGAAGTCTATACATTAATTTTTAGGAGATAATACATATCCTGGTATATTATAAAAAAAATTAGGAACAGAAAACAGTCCGGTTGTTGTGAAACTGCTCCGATCAGTACCGGATTGGACTGGAATTTTTTTAGAAGGTTCCCCTATTAGAATTTTGCCACATAACCCCCATGAGGTGTCCCTTGAGCTGTCCCTTGTGATTTCATAATTATTCCTTTTTTAAAAAAGTTAAATCCAAGATTAAATGTGGGCCTTTAGATCAAATAGTAACCAAATCAATATTGGCCATTGATTTTCCATGGATTTTGGCTATAAATACCCCATCAAATCTGCATACAAACTGTGGCCTCATCAAACCTTGGGGAAACTCTTGCAAAATGGAAACTCAAGCCAAGACAAAGAAGATTCAAGGTTCCAAAGTTCAAGCAAGCTAGAGATTAAAGGTAAGCAATCTCTCCTAACTTATTTTCATTTGATTTGGGAGCTTGAACTTAGGGTTTTCATGGGGAAAAGTTGAGTTTTCTCTAAAGGGTGGTGCTGCACAAAGGCCTTAGATGAAAGGGGAAAGAAGAAATTAAAGTTAGTAACATATGATTGAAGCTTAAACAAGCTAGTTAAGTGATTAGTTGTTGAATCAAATTGATATTCTTGACTTTGCCAGGGTGTACCCTATTTGGTCTGCACTATTCATGAGGGAAAGAAATGAAATTTCAATGATTTAATGTTTCCATTGAATTTATATGATGATTTTGTGTAGGATTGAAAAGGTTTTGAACATTGGAAACATTAAAATCTCAAGGTTGCAGTTTTTGAAATTCTTCACGGTTACTGTTCACTCGCATGAACAGTGATTGGAATTTCATGATTTTAATTCTTCCAATGGTTCTAAAATGAAAAGTTTTATGGCGTAAAGTGGAGAAACAAGTATGGGAAGCATTAGAATCAAAATGAGAATTTTTGAAAAAATTGTGTGTATGTGTTCGGTTCTATACAGGAGGCCATGAAGGAGCTAGAATTTCATGATTCTAAGCTCATAAATGGATTCAAAAGATGAAATTGTGTTGGGTGAAGTAAAGACATCAATTGGTTCAAGAGCCAAGTGGATTAGTGAAGATTAGAGAAAGTTATGATAATAGAGAGTGTAATAAGGTTAGTCTTGAATATTGTTGGAGTTCATGAGTCCTAATGAGTGATGTGATGAATATGAATGTGTTTAGGACCTTGAAACATCCAAGAAGATGTTGGAAAGTGATTGACATATGGGCTTCATGGTTGGAAAGCTAGGGAACAAGTGCAAAAGATCAAGAGAAAAGCTTAAGTGCAAGGTAGTGAACTTACCTCTTTATGTGCTTGATGTGGTATGCTTATGTGTTGACATGTATATACTATTTGAATGATGTTGTGACATGATAAATGGTGTTGAATGTATTGTGAATAACATGTTTTCCATGGCCATGCACTTTATGTAGAAGTATATAGCATGATGGCATGTCACTAATCAAAGAAAGTTTAATGAAATTACATATCATGCATTAGAATCCATCTTGCATATTTAAGTGGTAATGTTTGCTACTGAGATTCCCTAGAATCTCATTCTCCCATAACCAACCAATTTAGGTCAAGCATGATGGAAAATATGTGCATGGAGAAGAGCAAAGGAATAGAAGAAAGGAATGGAAGTAATTGAGATCCTAGCATACGCTAAGGATTATCTATGTATGTAAATGCCATATAAGGTGTCCATCTATGTGATGAAACTATTTGTAATACTTATGGCATATGTACATAATGTATATGAATATTGAGAAGCTTATTTGATGGCTTGTGCTGTAAGGAATTGGAAGATACGCAACATAAATTAACTTAAAATATTTTTCCAGTCCTTGCCAGAATCTACCTTATGTGTTTAAGTCAAGTGGGAAGAAGCATTACCCTCAGTGTTCCTCAGTGACTTCCACAGCTTCTGGTCACGACGTTCACAGCTTCTCTCTGCAGCTCATGCTCCCTTTTTGATCACAAGAAGTCGACGACTCAGGTCGGCTTTCTCTACTGGTATCCACACGAACAGCGTTCCAACCACAAACGATGTGCTAGCGTCTCCTGTCCCTCCAGGGTTTTTTCAAGAATTTATCCTCTCCGTCTCTATTTCAACAGTTTCTTATCTCCAAACCTTTTACGGATTCCCCTTTGGCCTTTCTGTGTTCTATATCGTTCAACGTAGCTCCTAAAATCAGATATATAGGATGCTATGCGTTTTCCTCTACCGAATTGGATTTTTTTTGGAGTTAATCTTATATTAATTCCGAAATTAATACAATATCATATATTGTATAATTTGACAAGAAACTAATTAAATAAATAATATTTATATTAAATTCGTCTCACATATTTAATTCACCTATTTATTTAACTTAAAATAAAGATAAGACTGAACTATATTTGATTTATTCTCATAAATCAAATTTGAGATATCATATCAATTTGAATTTCAAATTCAAACGTGATAGAGATTTAATTTATCCTTATAAATTAAATCTCATAAATCTCTTATATATAATGTATATATACGAATTTATATATATATATGAATATAAATATAAATAAATATATACATCCACCCTGGATCATTCATTGAATCTGGACATGTCTTAGATTCAATGAATCTGGATATCATAGCTCGTGTTGGGCTATTTTGTGTGCAACCCTGTAGGTCCATATGAAGTTGGCAGTGGGCCATTTGCCATACTGACCCACAAGTTACAAGCGGTCTCTAGCAAGACATAACGACTACCCAAATCATATGAGGATAGTTAAACGATGTAACCTTTTATACAACCATGTCATGTCCCTTCTGTCATGCGATATTTTGGTCATGGATGAGGCATGAATAATGTCATCCTCCTATTCCTGACTGTTACTTTCTCGATCCCTGAGTAGTCTGACTATAGAAATAGAACTACCTTTCCATTATAGTATGGCTATACATTTCTCATACTCACTCATCGAGGGGCCCAGTAATATCTCTCTACAAATGTGAGGGACAAATTCCATCTTGACCATTCATATTCTTCCGCATGAAAAACCACTAAGCCCGAACATAGTTTTCATGATCACTCGGTCAAAAGTGACTTTTGACTAGGTCAAAGCTGAGCGTTTGTCATGTAGGAACCTATGATGATCTGAGGTCAAAGGGCATAGTGGCATGGTTTGTATATGAGAGAAGCTTATGACGTAACCCATGCAACTCTCTCATAGCAGGTCGGTCCAACACTTTGTACTCTTACATGTGCCTATGACTTTGATTTATATCTCTATACATCTTCAAAGTCATACTGGTCTTATTTCATCTCTGCTCCCGCATAGATAACCGACCAGGGACATTTAGGATAAGATCATGAATTATCCAAGTATGGTCATCACAGTAAACATGCAAATAATATGATAACACAATTAATAAATTCATAAATCAATAATGTTCATAAGACAATGATTGGCCCCTTGGGCACATTTTCCAACAACCTCCCACTTGCACTAGGTACAATCATTAATTTGACTAATTCCCATTGACCTAACATGACCTCATGCTTTGCCTGCACAAGCGGCTTTGTTAGAGGATCATCAACATTATCTTCTCCTACTACTTTGCATATTTTTTATATCACCTCCCTCGTTGATTTCTCTGATGAGATGAAATCACCTGAGTATATGCTTGGTCCTTTGATGTGACCTAGGCCCTTTGGCCTATGCAATGACACCGCTATTGACACAGAGCAAAGTTATTGGATCTGAGATGGTAGGTATCACCCCTAGTTCCGTGATGAACTTCCTGTTCCAAACAGCTTCCTTAGCTGCATCAGATACTGCTATATACTCAGCTTCCGTTGCAAAATCTGCTACAGTGCCCTACTTAGAGCTCTTCCAGCTTACTGCTCCATTATTGAGGAGGAATATATATCCAGACTGCGATTTTTTATCATCCTGGTCAGTTTGGAAACTTGCATCTGTGTAACTAGTTACACAGAGTTCGTCATCCAATCCACCATATACCAAGAATAAGTCCTTAGTCCTTCTTAAGTACTTAAGGATATTCTTAACAGCAGTCCAATGGCCCTCACCAGGGTCCTGTGGATATCTGCTAGTCATACTTAAGGAAAACGAGACATCTGGTCGAGTACATAACATGTCGTACATGATAGATCCTATGGCCGAGGCATATGGAACTTTACTCATGCGACCTCGCTAATCAGATATACTAGGACACAGATCTTTTCTGAGGTGACTACCATGAGACATGGGTATGAAACCCCTCTTTGATTCGTGCATACTGAACCTATGCAGTATTTTGTCTATGTATGTACTTTGACTGAGTCCTAGAAGTCTTTTAGATCTATCTCTATAGATCTTGATTCCCAGGATGTAGGTGGCTTCACCCAAGTCTTTCATCGAGAAAGACTTTCCTAACCAAGACTTGACAATCTGCAAGGTAGGAATGTCATTCCTAATAAGTAGGATGTTATCGACATAGGGTACCAAAAAGACAACTGTGCTCCCACTAACCTTCTTGTACACACAAGGTTCATCAATATTTTGAAGAAATCTAAACTCTTTCACTACTTCATCAAAACGATTATTCCAACTCTGAGAGTCTTGCTTAAGTCCATAAATAGACCTTTGAAGCTTGCACACTTTACCAGAGTGCTCAGAACGCACAAACCCTTCAGGTTGTGTCATGTACACATCCTTAAGGAGCTTTCTATTAAGAAAGGATGTCTTGATGTCCATCTGCCATATTTCATAGTCATAACATGCTGCTCTATGGCAAAGAGGATTCTAATTGATTTGGCCATTGCAACTGGGGAAAAGGTCTCATCATAGTCCACACCATGAGTTTGAGTAAATCCTTTCGCAACCAGTTGTACCTTGAAGACATTTACATTGCCATCCGTGTCAGTTTTTTCCTTAAAAACCCACTTGCACCCGACAGTTTTTACACCTTCAAGCGGGTCGACTAAGGTCCAAACCTTATTATCGTACATGGATTGCATCTCAGACTTCATGGCATTAAGCCTTTTTTCAGAGTTTGGTCCCACTATAGCTTCTCGATAGGCAGTCAGCTCATTATACTCAATGAGCAACACATCACGACTATCAGAAATCAAAAATCCATATCTCTGAGGCTGAAGTAGTGTTCTATTAGATTTCCGTGGACCTTGCGTGATTTGAGGAGTCTCAACAACTTATTATGAGTCTTCTCTGTTTTCCATATGTAGTTCTATGGTGTCTTGTGGCTCTCGAACTTCTTCGAGGTGTACCTTACTCCCACTCATTCTTTTAGAGATAAATTCTCATTTGAGAAAGATACCATTTCTGACAACAAATACTTTGTTATCAGCAGGGTTGTAGACGTAATATCCCTTGGTTTTCTTAGGATATCCCACAAAAAGGCACCTTGAGGATTTGGGTGCTAATTTGTCTGAGGCTTGTTGCTTAACATAGACCTCGCATCCCTAAATCTTGAGGAAAGACAAACTAGGCATCCTCCCAGTCCATATCTCATACGGAATCTTTTCAATTGCTTTAGATGGAACACGATTGAGTGTGAACGCAGCTGTCTCTAGGGCATGGCCCCAAAAGGAGGGCAGAAGATCTGTTCGACTCATCATGGATCAAACCATATCTAATAGTGTTCGATTCCTCTATTCAAAAATGCCATTCCATTATGGTGTCCCTGGAGGAGTCAATCGTGAGACTATCCCACAACTCCTAAGATGATCTATGAACTCTTGGCTCAAATATTAACCACCCCGATCAGATCGCAGGGCTTTAATTGTTTTGCCAAGCTAGTTTTATACTTCATTTTGAAATATTTTGAACTTTTCAAAAGATTCAGATTTATGTTTCATCAGATAGATATACCCATATCTGCTGAAATCATCTATCAATATTATAAAGTAAGAATAACCTCCTCTAGCATTTGTGTTCATCGGTCCACACACATTTGTATGTATGAGGCCCAATAAACCAGTGGCCCTCTCACTGTGCCCAGTGAAAGGTGACTTTGTCATCTTTCCTAACAAACAAGACTCGCAAGTGTCATATGATTCAAAATTAAATGAGTTTAGAAATCCATCTTGATGGAGTTTGGAAATGCGTTTCTCATTTATGTGGCCCAGGTGACAGTGCCAGAGGTATGTGGGATTCAAATTGTTTGGTTTGACCCTTTTGGCTATTATCTTATAGATATTTCCATGATTGGGTTGTTCCAAATTTAATATGTAATGATCAACATGCAAATCACCATGAGCATAGAAAATATCATTACGATAAATAAAACATCTACTATTCCCAGTAATGGAAGTGAAACCTTCCTTATCCAAATAAGAAAGTGAAACAATGTTACTACTTAAAGCAGGAACATAATATCAATTGTTCAAAACTAACAAAAGCCCAGTGGGCAGAACTAATTCATAAGTGCCTACAGCTAACGCAGCAACCCTTGCTCTGTTTTCAACTCGTAGGTCAACATCGCCCTTTTTTAGCTTCCTGCTATCCTTTTGTCCCTGCACATTTGTACAAATGTGAGAACCACATGCAGTATCTAATACTCATGAGGTGGAAGTAGAAAGATGAATGTCTATAACATAAATACCTGAAGCGATAACCTCGCTATCCTTCTTGTTCTTTTTCAGATCTTCGAGGTAAAGTTTGCAATTCCTCTTCCAATGACCAGGTTTATTGCAGAAGAAGCAGACTCCTTCCTGGGGAGGCTTTGCCTTCTTTAGTGCAGGCTTGGTTTTAGGCTTGCTTGACTCTTTAGTCTTACCTGATGAGCCATGACCCTTCCCCTTGCCTTTGCCTTTCTTTTTCATACCCTTTCCTTTGTGAACCATCAAAACAGTACTGGGCTTCTTCTTAAGACTCAACTCAGCAGTGTTAAGCATCCCATGCAGTTCAGAAATAGATTTCTCCATGTTATTCATGTTGTAGTTCATGACAAACTGGTCATAACTTTATAGGAGTGGGTTCAAGATCAAATCCGTAGCTAACTCCTGGCTCATGGGAAATTCAAGTCTCTCAAGGTGATCAATGTACCCTTTCATCTTTAAGACATGAGTATTGACTGATGCACCTTCAGCCATCTTGCAAGAATATAAGGCCTTAGTAGTCTCATACCTCTCTTGCATTGCCTGTTGCTGGAACATTTTCTTGAGATGCACAATCATCTCATAAGCCTCCATGTGTTCCAAATCTCTTTGGAGCTCCAGAACCATGGTGGATAGCATCAAGCATCCCACATAGATAGAGTCTTCCTTATGCTTCATGTAAGCATCTCTCTGAGCTCTAGGAGCAGTGGCCGCTGGCTCCTAAGGAATGTGTTGATCTAGGACATGTGCCTTTCTTTCCTGGTTGAGAACAATTCTCAAGTTCCTAAACCAGTCAAAAAAGTTTGTCCCATTAAGTTTGTCCTTCTCAAGGATAGATCGCA
Source organism: Leucaena leucocephala (assembly GCA_037074615.1). Lineage (NCBI taxonomy): Eukaryota > Viridiplantae > Streptophyta > Magnoliopsida > Fabales > Fabaceae > Leucaena > Leucaena leucocephala. The sequence goes on along the minus strand of CM073526.1, from coordinate 8,634,218 downwards.
GCGATAATGTAGCAGTATTACTAGTCGTCATGATTCTACAATTAAAAATATGCAATTCAATTAGCAATCTCCCACTAAATAAACAACCCTCAATGCAATAGTTAGTGGGCTAAGATCCATATTTGGCTTAAACTTAAGTCTGCTTTGGCAGGACGCTTAAATTAAGTTATTTAGGTAGGTAACACCTTTACCAATTACATCAAATGTAACTCTTAGATGTTCATGGGATTCTATCATCATATGATCTGGCATATTTTTAATCCCATCCAATGCCTTGAGACTCAAAACCGTTTTGTTAATCTCAATTAAGTCAAACAATAATAAACATGTGAGAGTAGCACCATTACTCTTGCTTATCTCCCCAAGATAACTCAAAAGCACCCACTTTGGTGGAGTCCATAATTGAGCGATCGAGGTTTTGACAAGTGTTCATAAATTGACGGCATTATGACTTAAGATTTCATTTAGAGGGCTTAATTTAACTATATGGTTTATAAGAATGCATGTTTCTCAGTTTGTATCTCATACAAGTAATATGCATGTTTCTGATATAATCATAAGATGCATAATTTAAATGTGATACAATATAGCTCACCTATCCTAAGTCCCCTCAAGCCAATGAGAGGAGCTTTCTAGTAAGAAGAGGGAAATTACATATAGAAACCTCTTTTAACATTCGAGGGGAGTGAGATGAGAAGAGAAGGTACATTGAGAGTATATATAAGAAGGCACGACATGCAGGCCGTATTTAAAAAATTACAACACTTGCAATCTAGAGCCATATTGTTCACCATACCCAAGCATTCAAGAATCAATATTCAGATTTAATTGAAGGGCAATTCATGTTTCAAATCTAAAACATTCACAAAATAATATATGTTACGGTCATAAATAATCACAAATCTGAATTCAGTTTTCTTAGACCCCATCTATGTTAATTGATCAAATCAAAATGTATCACCACCGATTTCAATTCCCTTTTAGATCCCTTTTATGTCATACATAACACGGATCCCTTATATGTCACACATAAAACGCATATTATATGATCGGCTACGACTAACACATATCATATGAATCAACAATCAAGCCTAACTTAAACACAAAATGGCATGGCTCTCATACCACTATAAGGAATTGGAAGACACGCAGCAGAAATTAACTTAAAATTTTTTTCATTCCTTGCCAGGATCTACCGTATGTGTTTAAGTCAAGTGGGAAGAAGCATTACCCTCAGTGTTCCTCAGCGACTTCCACAGCTTCTGGTCACGACATTCATAGCTTCTCTCCGCGGCTCGTGCTCCCTTTCCGATTTTTAGAAGCCGACAACTCAGGTCGACTTCCTCTACTGGTATCCACACGAACAGCGTTTCAACCACGAATGACGTGCTAGCGTCTTCTGTCCCTCTAGGGCTTTCTCAAAAATTCGTCCTCTTCGTCTCTATTTCGGTAGTTTCTTATCTGCAAACCTTTTGTTGCTCCCCTTCGGCCTTTCTGTGTTCTATCTCTTTTAAAATGTAGCTCCTAAAATCAGATATTGAATTTTGGAGTTAATCTTATATTAATTCTAAAATTAATACAATATCATATATTGTATAATTTGATAAAAACTAATTAAATAAATAATATTTATATTAAATCTGTCCCACAGATTTAATTCACCTATTTATTTAACTTAAAATAAACATAAGACTGAACTATATTTGATTTATTCTCATAAATCAAATTTGAGATATCATATCAATTTGAATTTCAAATTCAAACGTGATAGAGATTTAATTTATCCTTATAAATTAAATCTTATAAATATCTCTTATATGAGATATCCTATCAATTTGAATTTCAAATTCAAACGTGATAGAGATTTAATTTATCCTTATAAATTAAATCTTATAAATATCTCTTATATGAGATATCCTATCAAATTGAATTTCAAATTCAAACGTGATAGAGATTTAATTTATCCTTATAAATTAAATCTCATATATCTCTTATATATAATGTATATATACAAATTTATATATATATGAATATAAATATAAATAAATATATACATCCACCCTGGATCATTCATTGAATCTGGACATGTCTTAGATTCAATGAATCTGGATATCATAGCTCGTATTGGGCTATTTTGTGTGCGACCCTATAGGTCCATATGAAGTTGGTAGTGGGCTATTTGCTATACTGGCCCACAAGTCACAAGAAGTCTCTAGCAAGACATAATGACTACCCAAATCATATGAGGATTATTAAACAATGTAACCTTTTATATAACCGTATAATGTCCCTTCTGTCACGCGATATTTTGGTCATGGATGAGGCATGGATAATGTCATCCTCCTATTCCTGACTGTTACTTTCTCGATCATTGAGTAGAAATGGAACTACCTTTCTATTACAGTATGGCCATACATTTCTCAGACTTACTCATCGAGGGGCCCAGTAATATCTCTCTACGAATATGAGGGACAGATTTCATCTTGACCATTCACATTCTTCCGCATGAAAAACCACTAAGCCCGAACATAGTCTTTATGATCACTCGGTCAAAAGTGACTTTTCACTAGGTCAAAGCTGAGCGTTTGTCATGTAGGAACCTATGATGATCTCAGGTCAAAGGGCATAGTGACATGGTTTGTATATGAGAGAAGCTTATGACGTAACCCATGTAACTCTCTCATAGCGGGTCGGTCCAACACCTTGTACTCTTACATGTGCCTATGACTTTGATTTATATCTCTATACATCTTCAAAGTCATACTGGTCTTATTTCATCTCTGCTTCCGCATAGATGACCGACCAGGGACATTTAGGATAAGATCATGAATTGTCCAAGGATGGTTATCATAGTAAGCATGCAAATAATATGATAACACAATTAATAAATTCATAAATCAATAATGTTCATAAGACAATAATTGGCCCCTAGGGCAAGATTTCCAACATATGCATGCAGGAACAATTATTGAAAGTAGAAGAAAGGAAACTGAAATGGTAAAAACATAGGTCCTTGAGCAGTTTTGTTTTGGCTTCAGTTGGACCTAGCAAATGAAGCAATAATTTCATGAAATTTTACAAGAGTGTAGCACACATCCAGAGCTTTAAGTGCATAAGTATAACGTTTCATTTGGATGTGTATATCAAGAGAAATGAATTTCCAAATTAAGGGACCAGAATCTGTTTCTAGAGTTTTTGACCAAATGAACAGTAAACTTCAACGAATAAACTGTATTAATTGGCTAATGATTTGGTCTGGAAATTATTTTTTCCTTAAATTTCAAGATGTTATCTTCACGTAGCTTTTTGAACCACTTTATTTTGATTTTTATTGAATTAATTATGATTTTTCAAAGTTTGTTATGTAATCTGGAATACCATATGAACATTAACCCGAGAAAGAGTAAAATTCCAGATTTGGCTAATGGACTTCCAAGGTCTTGTAAGTGGTTCTAAATGCTACTAATTGGTTCCTAAGACATATGAAAGTAAGGATATTACAAAAGAGGCTTTGGGTTGTAATTAGCTTATATAAAAGGAATAGATACCACTGTTTGCACTTATATGGTTTTGTTAACTGAGAATTCTAAGCCTATTAAACAACCTCAACAGATATTGAACCCATTGATTTATAATGTTGTTAGGAAGGATATTATTAAATTGTTGAAGGCAAAGATCATATATGCTATATCTGATAGCGAATGGGTATCTCCAATTCAAGTGATAGCGAAACAGGGAGTTTTTACTGTTCTAATTTGCATCTTCTCATGTTTTGATTGCTGCTAGATCTAGGGTTTTTATTTTATGAGCAAGTTTTAAATATCGATTGATCATTCTCAGATTAAACTTTGTAATTGAATTTGGATGATTTGAACATTTGTTTTTAATAGAATATTTTAGCTTCAATTTTAAGAGAGTGGGTTATTATTAGCAATTGTTGTTAATTAATTCATTGCTTGAAATCTATGGTTCTCGATCGATGACTATTTGAGGGCATTTTCATCATCTAAATTCAATTTACACACTAAGTAGTTTATGATAGTTCACTAATAGTTCTTAAACCAATTTTGATCAAAAGGTTTATGGAAAATTAGGGTTCTAGACTCAATCGACTGATTGAGGTTTTCTTTGAGACTTAGTGACTTTAAAACTCTAATTGTAATGTGAGAGCAAGGATAGATACATTTTCATCATCAAGAATCTCTCATAACATATTTCTCAACAAACTAACTAGTTTTAATCTGAATAAAAAATCTAAAAACATTTACCTTACTGCACCCTACTTTTATCACATCAATCTCTAAAACCCCAAAACTATTTTATCCTTGCTTAGGTTTTTTATTGATTTTGACATCCAATCTGCTAGGTTTCCACACAAAATGCTCCTCGAGAAGAATGATAGGGGTGTGCTTTGTACTACATTATATTGTGTTCAATTAACTTAATTTTAATGGATCAGACCACGACAATCTGCTCACCTCATCAATGGCGCCGTAGCCGGGGAGCCAAGTAATTGGTTCCCTAGTAATTGATTGTCAACTTCATTAGCTACTTGAGTTATTTCTCTTGTTTTTTTTTTGCATTTTAGTTTTCAGTAGTTTTTAAATTGCATTGCATTCTACACTTTTATGAGTTTCTACAGAATCAGTCTCTGTGATTGTGGGTATTGACCTAAACTCACCTGTGTCACGACAATTACTCGCTGTGACTTTAAGTTGCAATCAAACACCATTTGTGTCGCGACCTGATTGCTCCCCTATGAAATATGACTACTCTATAAAAACCAATCACGACATTTAAAACCTTCAGTCGTGACTACGTCTCTTTGTGATATTGTGTCATGACTTAGACACGCTTTAGTCACGACTAACTAAAAATTTTCTGCTCTGACTGATTGTATCGATTATTCTCTATTGTTTCTGCATTGCATGCGTAAAAGAGCTAAACCATTAGTGCCTTTTGAACTTGAAATTGAGAGAAGACTTAGGAAATGAAAGAGAGAATTTAGGGAATTTAGAGAAAAAGAAGCAAAATATAGTTCCTCCTCTTAGTTTCCAAAGTCTAAAACTGAATTGAATATGGATAATATTAATCATGATAGGCCTAATGGGGATAGAGAAAATAAAATACCAATGAATGCAGAAGATAATAGAAGTGTGAGGGAAATTAATCATTCGCATGTGAATTATGATCCTTATGGTTTCTATACTAAAGAAGCAAATTTTGAGATTAAAGGAGCTTTGATTGCAGCCTTACCTAAATTTCATGGTTTTACAGGAGAATGTCCACACACGCACTTACAAACCATGTGCAAATCCTTACTTTTATATGTCTTAGGGACCATTCAGTAGCATTTGAAACCACTTACAAGACCTTGGAAGTCCATTAGCCAGATCTGGAATTTTACTCTTTCTCGGTTTACTGTTCATATGGTATTCCAGATTACACAACGAACTTCAAAAAATCATAATTAATTCTAAAAAAATGAAAATGAAGTGGTTCAAAAAGCTACGTGAAGATAACATCTTGAACTTTAAAGAAAAAATAATTTCTAGACTAAATGATTAGCTAATTAATACAATTTATTCGTTGAAATTTACTGTTCATTTTGTCAAAAACTGTGGAAACAGATTCTGGTCCCTTACTTTGGAAATTAATTTCTCTTGATATACACATCCAAATTAAATGTTATACCTATTCACTTAAAGCTCTGGATGTGTTCTACACGCTTGTAAAATTTTATGAAATAATTCCTTCATTTGCTAGGTCAAACTGAAGCAAAAACTGCTTCAAGACCTACATTTTTACCATTTTGAGTTTCCTTTCTTTTACTTTCAATAATTGTTCTAGCATGCATAAGCCATCAAATAAGCTTCTCAATATTCAATTTCCTTACTTTTACTTTCGATAATTGTTCTAGTATTCATAAGCCATCAAATAAGCTTCTCAATATTCATATACATCATGTACATATGCCATAAGTATTAAAAATAGTTTCATCACATAGATGGACACCATATATGGCATTTACATACATAGATAATCCATAGCATATGCTATGATCTCAATTACTTCCATTCCTTTCTTCCATTCTTTAGCTCTTCTCCATGCATACATTTTCCATCATGCTTGACCTAAATTGGTTGGTTATGGGAGAATGAGATTCTAGGGAATCTCACTAGCACACATTACCACTTAAATATGCAAGATGGATGCTAATGCATGATATATAATTTCATTAAACTTTTTTTGATTAGTGACATGCCATCATGATGTATACTTTTACATAAAGTGCATGGCCATGGAAAACATGTTATTCAAAATACATTCAACATCATTTATCATGTCGCAACATCATTCAAATATCATATACATATAAACACATAAGCATACCACATCAAGCACATAAAGAAGTAAGTTCACTACCTTACACTTAAGCTTTCCTCTTGATCTTATGCACTTGCTCCCTAGCTTTTCAACCATGAAGCCTTTATGTCAATCACTTCCCAACATCTTCTTGGATATTTCAAGGTCCTAAACACATTCATATTCATCATATAATTCATTAGGACTCATGAACTTCAACCATGTTCAAGACTAACCTTGTTACACAAAATCATCATATAAATTCAATGGAAGCATTAAATCATTGAAATTCCATTTCTTTCCCCCATGAATAGTATAGACCGAATATGTTCATCCATGGCAAAGTCAAGAATATCAATTTGATTCAACAACTAATCACTTAACTAGCTTATTTAAGCTTCAATCATATGTTTCTAACTTTAATTTCTTCTTTCCCCTTTCTGTAAGGAATTGGAAGACACGCAACAGAAATTAACTTAAAATTTTCTCCATACCCTGCCAGGATCTACCGTATGTGTTTAAGTTAAGTGGAAAGAAGTATTACCCTCAGTATTCAGTCGAGACTTTCTCAGCTTCTGGTTATGTCGTCCATAGCTTCTCTTTGCAGCTCGTGATCTCTTTTTGATCGCAAGAAGTTGACAACTCAGGTCGGCTTCCTCTACTGGTATCCACACGAACAGTATTCCAACCACGAACGACGTGCTAGCGCCTCCTGTCCTTCAAGGGCTTACTCAAGAATTCGTCCTCTCTGTCTCTATTTCGGCAGTTTCTTATCTGCAAACCTTTTGCGGATTCTCGTTCACCCTTTTTTGTCTGTCCCAACCGTAACTCCTAAATATCATATATATCAGATGCTATGCATGTTACCACAGATTTGGATTAATTGTTGGAATTAATCTTATATTAATTCTGAAATTAATACAATATCATATATTTTATAATTTGATAAGAAACTAATTAAATAAATAGTGTTTGTATTAAATCCATCCCACATATTTAATTCACCCATTTATTTAATTTAAAATAAAGATAAGATGGAATTACATTTGATTTATTCTCATAAATCAAATTTGAGATATCATATCAATTTGAATTTCAAATTCAAACGTGATAGAGATTTAATTTATCCTTATAAATTAAATCTTGTAAATATCTCTTATATATAATATATATATATACGAATATAAATATAAATAAATATATACATCCACCCTGGATCATTCATTGAATATGGACATGTCTTAGATTCAATAAATCTGGACATCATAGCTCGTGTTGGGCTATTTTGTGTGCGACCCTATAGGCCTATATGAAGTTGGCAGTGGGCCATTTCCTATACTGACTCACAAGTCACAAGCGGTCTCTAGCAAGACATCACGACTACCCAAATCAGATAAGGATTATTAAATGATGTAACCTTTTATACAACCATATCATGTCCCTTCTATCACACGATATTTTGGTCATAGATGAGGCATGGATAATGTCATCCTCATTGTCCTGACCATTACTTTCTCGATCCCTGAGTAGTCTGACTATAGAAATATAACTACCTTTCCATTACAGTATGGCCATACATTTATCAGACTCACTCATCGAGGGCCTCAGTAATATCTCTCTACGACTGTGAGGGACAAATTCCATCTTGACCATTCACATTCCTCCGCACGAAGAACCACTAAGCCTGAACATAGTCTTTATGATCACTCGGTCAAAAGTGACTTTTGATTAGGTCAAAGCTGAGCGTTTGTCATGTAGGAATCCATGATGATCTCAGGTCAAAGGGCATAGTGACATGGTTTGTATATGAGAGAAACTTATGACTTAAGCCATGCAGCTCTCGCATAGCTGGTCAGTCCAACACTTTGTACTCTTACATGTGCCTATGACTTTGATTTATATCGCTATACATCTTCAAAGTCATACTAGTCTTATTTCATCTCTGCTCCCGCATAGATGACCGACCAGGGACATTTAGGATAAGATCATGAGTTATCCAAGGATGGTCATCACAGTAAACATGCAAATAATATAATAACACAATTAATAAATTCATAAATTAACAATGTTCATAAGACAATAATTGGCCCCTAGGGCACAATTTCCAACAATAATACTTGATAAGACACATTGTGTATGGTTTCTATGATATTTTTAGGGTCTTATTACAACTTTACCATTAGTTTTATGCATGATTTGTGCTTTTGTGGTAATACATGATTGTGCTTGGCAATATGTTATTTAAATGGTAAAATGGTAAATTAACGCTTCCAAACTACATAAATATTGTTCTCCACTGATTTAGACTTTTATAGTGAGCTTTGGTTTTGAATCGCAGGAATTTTAGAAGAGAACCAAGGACTAACATGAGCATAAAATGTCATATCCCCAATTTTCTTACCTGATGTAATTGTACAGTTTATCTGCAATAAATATGAGATTCTTGTAATAAAATGTATCAGAATCAGGAAGGAAAGGGAAGGATTAATAACTAAGGAAAGAATAGGGACCTAAACAAAAATTGTAAAGCTTGAAGGCAAAAAGTTAAATTATAAGAAAAAGGAGGGACCTAAATGCAATTAATGAAAAGTTCAGGGACTAAAGTGCAATTATTCAAAAGTTGAGGGACCTAAATGTAAATATAGAAAAGTTGAGCCAAAATAGGTCAAAAATGCCCGAAATCATATCAGGCCCAAATTTTACTAGTAGACAGACAAAAATATTTTGGTCAGTTTAACGTAACACAGAATTTTGATTTGAGGTCCCGATTGATTGATATAAATTCCTAAAGTCTGAAGGAATTATTATAGTATTTTTCAAACCTTAGAATTAGTTAAGACCTTACAGGAAATTCATATATTTAATATCAGAATTTATAAAATTGACAGAGTAAGAAAAGGAATCCTGTAGAATTCATACGGGATTTTACAGTGAAATAAAATACCCAATAAATAGAATAAGGAAAGTTATATTGTGAATTGGGCCATAAAGGCAATACAAGCAATAATCCCATATCAAGGCCCAAATGGCACCATCATGAGCCCATTAAGGTGACCAGACACTTAAGTGGGCCAGAGTCCAAAGTAGTCCAGGAAAAGTGTGAAATTACGAAAATGCCCCTAGATGCCCATATTGTACCATTGATGGATGGATGTCATTTTGGTCATTCTAGATAGGCCAAAAACGTGTCCCATAGTATAAATATGATTAGTTAGAGCTAGTATATGCCATAAGGCAGTACAAAGAGGGGTGAAATGACAATTATGCCCTTAGGGTCAATATAGTGCAAGAAAGGACACCAAGGGTATTTTGGTCATTTCTCAAGGGATGGATGGCAGATAAATACTCAGTATAACATTGAAAATGGTATGAGAAGCCTAGACAGTGATTTCTAGGAAAGAATACATATCCTGGTATATTATAAAATTAGGAACAAAAAACAGTTTGACTCGGGTGAAACTACTCCGATCGGTACCAGATTGGACTAGAATTTTTCCTATTAGTATATTCCATCTTTTTCAGCCAAACATGACCTTAAATGATGTCATGCATGGCATCAAAAGGGGAGGCTTCTAGGGCAAGATTGAATATGGACCATTAGATCAAATAGTAACTAAATCAATCTTGGCCATCAATTTCAACCCAAGTTCATCTATAAATACCCCCAAATCAGAACCCATTTGGCATGCATGGTGAACCATGTGGAAACTCTTGCAAAATTTCTATTCAACCAAGAAAGAAGCACACAAAGAGAAGCGACAATCAAGGTAATCATCTCCCTTGATCTTGAGCTTTGTTCTAGCAAGTTAGCTCATGGTTTTAAGGGGTTTTCATGCGATATTTTCCTTATGGTTGCTGCTGGAAGTGCTTCCCATATGTGATTAAAATATGAGTTTTAGGTTATGTGTAGTTTAGACAAGCTTAAACAAGCTAGAATCAAGTGGTATAAGCTTGGGAATTCAAGTATGTTTGGATTTAGGGTTTTGTGTTCTTGCTGGTACTGTATTTGGCACTATTCATATAATGGAATTTCATGATTTTGATGCTTCCAATGAGTTTAAAATAGAAAATTGTGTGGGGGATAAAGTAGGAGAACAAGTATTGGAAGCATTGGAATCAAAATGTGAATTTTTGGAAAACAAGAGCATGCATTCGGTCTGGTGCTGTAGCAATTGGAATATTTTGATTTTGGAAATTCTAATTTAATATTTGGATTCTACATGAAAAATTATGTGGAAATTAATTATGAGAATTTATTTTGGGGAGATGGAAGTATGAAACATACAAGAGAGAAAGAAATGAAGTTAGTGAAAACCTAGTCTTAGATTTGGTTTCAAGTTGAGTTGTAACTTGATATTATTTTGTAATGGCTAGGTTTTGACATTTGTGAAGGAAGGAAATCATCCCAAGAATGTCTTGACCAAGATAGCTAAGAGGTAGCAAGAATACCTAACTATACCTCATGTTTGTTTAATTGTTTGCTTGCTTGTTGATTATGGTGTTTGGTTGAGCTTGAGCTTATGTCATCATGTCTATGATGAAGTATGAATGATTACAACTCCTTACAAGTTATTTCATGACAATATGCATGTTAGAGTTTACTTATGTACCATTATGAAGTAGCTCCCATCTCATGATAACATGTTAAGCATCCAATTAATCATACATGATATTATGGTTTGTGTAATTTGCTATTGGGATTTCCATGAAATCTCATTCCTTCCATATGCATAATCTTGTTATAGGAGCTGGAACTTCACATGGAAAAAGGGTAAACATAGATTAATGAGTTTGTATAATAAGTCACATGAGTTACTTGACCTTATGGAGGCATATGATAGCATGTATGGTTGTATGATGTATGATTCTGTAATTCTGTTTTGAGGATGCGACGGTGTGATGATGGTCAGGATGCCTTAATCAACGAGTTTGAATCTGAAATTTTCCATAACTAAATCTAAGATATAGAGCTTTAAATGAACACCAAGAACACCTCATTTTGTTAAGAATTCGATTGGTTATGATTTTTCTAAGTTGAAGTTAAAATCTGGGATTGAGATGAAGTAAGCGTTTAGAGGCAGCAACGTTCATGTAATGATTTTATATAAGAAATGAACAAGTTTTCTATGAAATTTTGTGAGCTTAAAGAACACATCTAGAGCTTCAAATACATAGGTAACACGGTTCATTTGGATAAGCAGCCAAAGAGAAATGAGTTTTGGAAGTTAAGGCAAAGAAATTGAAACTTTCAGATATTACCAAATGAATGGTGATTTCAACGAATAAACTGATTTCATATGGACAAGAAAACCTTAGTTTCATATTTTTCCCTCAAAGATCTATGAAAGAGATTTCATTAGAAATTGGAACCATATTATTTCTATTTTTTACAATTAATTATGATTTTTCAAAGTAGGGTACATGTTCTAGAATTACCAAATAAACAGTAAAAGTGAACAGTACCCGAGAGCAATTCTTTTGGAAATGAATATTTTCAAAGCAAATGATCATGTAATTAGTTCCACTTATAATGGAGTATAATTGAGGTTAAAATTAAGGATGTGATAGAAAAGAAATCACAAAACAAAGAAAATCATATCACACTTCTATGCTTTTTAGTCGCGACCAAAGTGTCCACAGGTCGTGACCTAATTTCTTGTGGGAAGCTTCTCTGTGTTTACAGGTAACGACCAAAACATGAATCTGGTCAGGACTAAAAGCGATAATCGCTGAAGCTGCGTGTTTTAGATTAGGTCATGCGGGAATAAAAGGAAGAGGAAGCTGCAGACACAGTGGGGCTAGTTTTTGGACCAGATTAGGCTAAGAAGTAGTACTCGAATCTTCTCTACACCTTCTCCATAACCTACACACTCATCTTCTATCTTTCTGCATATTTCCACATAACCTCATATCTCTACATCATTAATCCATCACCTCTTTCTGCTTTCTTCATGTTATCATATATAGACAGTGATTGTAGCACAGTAGGAGTCATGAGAGGCTAAATCTTTAGTCTCTTGGTGATGGATCGCATATCTTAAGCTCATAGACTACAGTGCACATAGGGAGTTTTCTGTTCTAATCTCACCTTTCTTATATTTTTGGAATTCCTAGATCTAGGTTTTTGATTTTATGAGTAAGTATTAGATATCAATCGATTATTCTGATATTAAGTTTTGTAATTGAATTTGGATGATATGGATGTTGGTTTAATAAGAATATTTCAGTTTTGATTTCTGAATAATTAGGTTTTTATCAACAATCGTTGCTAACTAATTCGATTGCTTGAAATCTATGGTCATCAATCGATGATCATTTGAGAGCATCTACATCATCTGATTTAAATTGCACGATAAGTGGCTTTTAACAGTTCATTAAGAGTTTTTAAACTAGCTTTGATCAAAGGAGTTTAAGGAATGTTAATGTTCTAGACTCAATCGATCGATTAAGTTTTTTGTTAAGACTTGGTGATTTTAAAACCCCATATCATATTAAGAGTAAGGATAGATAGTTTTTCATCATCAAGAGTCTGTCTCAACACATTCCTTTCAAAATCTACTCATTTTCCAACTTAATCAAAAATACAAAAATATTTACTTTACTGAACCCTTATTTTATTACCTAAAAAATCAATCAAACCCAAAAACCAATTTTTACTTTCACTCAGGTTTTCAATAGTTTTGTCACTAGTTTACTAGGTTTCCAATAGAAAGGTTCCTCGAGAAGAATGATATGGTTATGCCTTATACTACATTAATAGGGTGTAATTAATTCTATTTTGATGCATAAGATGATGAAAGCCCGTGCGAATCAATACTCATCCAGATCTTTAAATTCACAGGTAACATGCCTCATATAGTATTCATATTTTTACCTTAAAGAGAAATGAAATAGCTTTTATCATAGCTTTAAACTATCTCTATATGAATTTTCAAAATTGGACTGCCAATCTGGAATTTACCAAATGAATATTACCCAAGAGTCAAATTTAAATTTTTTTTTTGGGCCAAATTAATATTTTTGCTAGTTAAATATACTTTTGAATACGTGCTATGAGAGGTTAAAAGTAGGATACGACATTTTGGTATCAAAGAAAAAGGTTCTAACATAGGTATAGAACAAAGTTTTGACACAAGATAGAGGTTCTAGTGCAAGATAAACTTGCTCTGATTAGTAAACAAAGTATATTGTGGATTACCTAAGACCCATTTAAGATTTAGGTTATTGATGGATTACATATTCATAGTCTAACTAACAATATGGATTGAAGATAAAAGTTGTAAGGAAATTGAACACTAAGGTTCAATAAGAGATAAAAGTGATTTCTCAGTTAATTGAGATAAAGTTTAAAACCTCCTATTTTTACCACCTCAGAGTACATATTCGGAAGCATATTTGATTAGCGGAAGCATTATATTAGCCCAAAAATTAAAATTTTAAAACTTACTTATCAGGTACTGTTCACTTGGTAATTTCCAGATTTACAGTCTAACTTTAAAAATTCATAACTAGTTGCACAAAAATCGTATGGAGTTTCTCCAAATTTATAATTGAAGCTCATTCATAGCTCTTTAAAGAAAAAATATAAATCTGGACATTTACCTTTCCAATTGATATAGTTAAATCGTTACGTTTTGCTGTTCATATAGCAAATTCTGGAAATTCCAGATTCTGTCTCTTAACTTTTGGAAATTCATTTCTCTTGATATGCACATCCAAATGAGGCGTACTACCTATGCATTTAAACATATGGATGTGTACTACATGCTCATGAAATTTCATAGATTAATTCCTTCATGTGCTAGGTCAAACTGAAGCCACAATAAAACTGCTTCAAGACCTATGTTTTTTACCATTTCAATTTCCTTTCTTTCACTTTCAATAATTGTTCCAGCATGAATAAACCATTTCTTTTGTATTTCATGCATTCATATACATCATGGGATTATGTCATAATTCTGTCATATATTTTCTTTACATATAATGGACAATACATAACAATACATAAAAACTAACATACATGCATGCCAGTACTTGTCTACTATTCCTCTTCCATTCCTTAGCTCATATACCAAACATGATTCTTCCATCTTGAATAACCTATTATGTAAGGACAATTATCCAAATGATATCGTTCTCTAAAATATTCACAAGGATATAGGGGAGTTTGAATAGCATTGACCCTAGTGGAGTTACGCTTCTTCATTTGCATATCAAGTTGTTCAAACTTCTTGGTCACAGCTTCAAGTTGTGAGACAATATCCTTTAAGGAGTTTGGCTCCCTTTGAGTGGTATATGTATTCCTTCTTTTATGTGACTATTGCATATCATTATAAGCCACTTTTTCATACAAGTTATATAGCTCATTAACTTTCAACTTTCCAATGTTTCCTTTTGCTATATTGTACAACTTATCTACCAGAGGTTCATCCAATCCATTCTAGAAAGCCTCTATTAGAACATACTTCTTTTCCTCATGATTGGGGCAATTCTTCACCAAATCCTTGAATCTTTCCCAAGCTTCAATGAACATCTCTCTGGGTTGTTCTAGAAAATTCAAGAGCTCTCCTCTCATAGTGGCATTTTAACCTCTTGGAATGAACCTTGCTTTGAATTGTGCCACTAAGCCTGCCCATGTAGAAATGGAATTCTTGGGCCTAGAGTTGAGCCATGTCTTCACTTTATCTTTTAAAGACATAGGGAATAGCCTTAATCACAAAGCATCTTTGGAAACTCCTTATTACTTGAAGTTCTCCCCATCTTCACAAACTTTTATAAATACTCACTTGGATCTTCATCAAAATTTCCATTGAATTACCCATTCATCTACAACATTTGAATCATTGCAGGTTTGACCGTAAAGCTTCTTACATATGCTAGGCTACTGTATACTAGAATGATAAGTCTACTGATAGGACACAAATTGTGTATGGTTTCTATAACATTTTGAGGGTTTTATGACAACTTTACCATTCATTTTATGCCTACAATTGTCATTTTATGGTAATACATGATTGTGCTTGGCAATATGCTAATTTAAGGGTAAAATGGTAAATTAACTCCTTCAAACTGCATCTATGTTGTTCTTTAGTAACTAGTTAGACTTTTACAGTGAGCTTTGATGTTGAATTACAGGTATTTTGGAGGAGAACCAAGGATTAATGGGAGCAAAAAAGAGATCACAAGATAAAGAGAACCAAATCAAGGATGGTAGCCTCTCTGTACTTCAGCCATGACCAAAATATCCACAGGCCACAGTCTCACTTCATCTGGGCAGTTTCCTATGTTCACAAGTCACAACCAAAAATAGGATATAGTCGTGACCAAAGAAGGGAATCAGTAAAGCTGCATATTTTTAATTAGGTTTTTCTGGCTTTAAAAGGAGAGGAAAGCGGCAGGAGATTGGGAGGCTAGTTTTTGACATGATACGGCAAAGAAGCAGCACTCTAACATTCTCTACATACTTTCTCCACAACCTACCCTCATATCTTCCATCATTCATCTTTCTATCACCGTTCTTTCTGCTATCTTCATGGCTTACATCTAAGTAGCAATTGTAGCACAACAGGAGTCATGGAGGCTAAAATGTTAGTCTCTTGGTTATGGATCGCATATCTTGAGCTCATGGACTGTACTATACTGGGGAGTTTTCTGTTTTGATCTCACCTTTTTTCATATTTTGGAACTATTAGATCTAGGGTTTTAATTGTATAAGTAAGGATAGGATATCGATCGATTATTCTGAGATTAGGTTTTATAATTGAATTTGGATGATTTGGATGTTGGTCTAATATAAATATTTTGATTTTGATATTTGGATAATTGGGATCTTATCAATGATCGTTGATAACTAATTCAGTTGCTTAAAATCTTTGGTCATTGATCGATGATCATTCGAGGGCATTTTCATCATATGATTTAATTATGTCACATCCTACTTTTTTCCTATATGTCTAATACTGATAGTGGAAAGAGGTTTGAAAAGGAAAACAATGATTAGAAAAGGTATAAAGATGAGGGACTAAAATGAAAAGTTTAAAAGTTTTTTGATGCGAAAATGAAGGTAGAAATAAACTTTGGGCTATTAAGTGTAATTATGAAAAGTTGAGGCCTAAAGTGTAATTTTCAAAAGTTCAAGGGTAAAATGGTAATTATTGAAAGTTGAGCCGGAAAAGGCTAAAAAATGCCCAGAATCAGATTAATCCCAAATTTTTCTAGTAAATAGAGAAAATTATTCTGATCTGTTTGACGCAACACAGAATTTTGATGTGAGGTTCCAAAATATTTATATTAATTTCTGAAGAAAGGGAAATTAATACATTATCCTCTAAGCCTCTGAATCATATAAAATTTGGTAGTAAATTCTTATAATTAATATAAGAATTTATGAAATAAATAGAGCTTAAAAAGGAGTTCTGTAGAATTTATTATGAAATTTATAGTGGATTAAAACACCCAATAAATATGTTTCGGGAGAATTTCTCCGAAGTTGAGCCATGAAGGTAGTGGACTATGTAAAGGGCCTAAAATGGTATCTTATAGGCCTATTAACATTTTTTGAAAAGTATGTGGGCTAGGGCTAATAAGGACCCAAAAAATATGAAATTATGAAAATGCCACTGTGTCATATCCCAATTTTTAGGCCTAGAAGCCTAATATGTAGCCTGAAAAAGGTGTGCTACCAGGCCCTATTGAGCAGAAGTCCCAGAAGTATACATATGATATTCAGGGACTAAACTGTAAGAAAGTGAAAATTCATGGACTAAAGCGTAAATAGTAAAAGTCCCTATAGGCATAGTAGAAAGGTAAGAGCTATTCTTGGGAACCGAGCCACCATAGTGCTTAGGTGTGGTTAAAAACCCAAGATGACATTTTAAAGCCCAAAAACGTAGGCCTAAGGGTTATGGGAGTTTGACAGGCATTAAAATAATATTTTAGTACTTTTCAATAAAGTAAAGTGACCCGGTCAAAGATAGAACTGGGGAATGTGATATGGAATCATGAGGTGGCATAAAAGGGACCCGCAAGGTGCCACAAGGCATGATTACAGGAAAAGAAGAAAAAGTTAAGGACACACATGTCATGAGAATAGAAAAAGGGGGAAAAGTAAAAAGGACACATGGCACAATCTGTGCCACTCATTCCAAGAAAATACTCTAGAATTCTCTGGAGAGGCTGAGTCAGCTGGTGAGGTGTCCCAAGGGACCCACCATTATGCCACATACCCCCTGAGGTGTCCCATGGATGATGTCATAATGGTGAGTCATCAAGGAGGATGATGTCATTGTGATGATGCAGGCAAAGCTTCTTGAGGAAGCAAGCGATCTGAGCCATTCATCGCAATTCAATCTAAGCCATTCATTCCACCTCCACTCACCTATAAATACCCCACTCCCCCTCACTTCATTCCCATGGCCAAGCATGGCCAAAGAAGAGAAAGAAGAAAGAAAGAGAGAATGAGAGAAAGAAAGGAGGAGTTCTAGTGGAGCCAGCAGCAGTCCAAGGAGCTTAGGGACTGGGCAGAGCTTAGGAATGAGGTAAGAATTATAGGATTGCTCTTAATAGTTAGAATAGAGAAATATCTAAATTAATAAAGGTAGCTAAAGGTAGAAAGAAAGTTAGGGGAATATCATAGTAAGGATGTTACCCCTAGTTAAGTATAAGGTAAGTAGAGCTATACTGGATAATAATAAAGATATTATTATACTATGCATAGGCTCTGACTTATGAAAAGAAGGGACCTTAGAGGCTAAGAGCTAGAAGAAAAGCCTACACGCCAGGTAGTAAACTTGCCTACTTGTATGCTTATACTGCTTGGATGTTTTATATGATATTTTCTTACCTTGATGATGTGACGCATGTATGATTAAGTAATGCTATGTTTCTTTTTATACTGTGGCCATATGTTATAATTAAGTAACATGAAAGCATGCATGTTATCATTATGAAAGCATGATCATTAAGTATATCAAGCATATAGTTGCATACATTGTATGATTTCCGTTTGCTACTGAGATTTTCCCAAAAATCTCATGCCCTTCCATGTAATCCCAATCCCATAGGTATGTTAAAAGAGGACCAAAGAATCATAGAGAGGAGTTAGGGATTGGATAGTACAGAGGTTATGCAAAGATGGGACAAGAATGCTGAAACTAGGGGAAAACGTAGGATGAACAGTAAACTTCGGACATTGACTGACGTTGACTTGGTCAAGGCATGGTCAATGAGTTATTTTTCCCTGAAATCCCATTAAGTTAGCTTCACGTAGAAATTTGAACCACTTCATTTTGATTTTCTAGAATTAGTTATGTTATTTTGAAGTCAGGTCATTCAGCTGGAATTTACACAGTGAATAGTACTCGTTAAGAGTAAAATTCCAAATTGAGTAATTTGACTTCAATGACCTTAGAAGTGGTTCTAGATGCTACCATTTGGTCCCTAAGATGTATGAAAATGAGGATGTTTCACACTGAGTATGCCACTGTGTTGTGTTATTGAGCCAGAGTGAAACAAAGGGTATTTTGGTCATTTGACTAGGGTTAAACAGTCAAGGAGAGCTCCCAGAATAGTTTCCCAATATCAGGGAATGCTCTGATGATGTGTGAATAGACGATAGTACCCTTTGAGAAATTAAAGTAAAATCGGACACCGATAAAGGGTCTTGAAGAAATGTAGGAAATTTTAATCAGGATTTTTGGATCTTAAAATAATTATGAGACTTTGTAGGGGAATTATTTTATAGTAGAATGAATTTTAAAAAATGTTAGAACCATTAAAAGAGGGGTCTAAACTTGTATGTATTGAATGTTATGCTTAGTTGTGCTATGGCTTTGTGAAATGGTGTTGTATGTGTATATGATTAAAGCTCTATTTCTATGATTACTTTTACCAATTGAATTTTATATGTTACATGGAAACATGTACATTACACAATGTTAACACTTTCACAAGCAAGCACAAGCATTTATATTAATGCCTACATTGTTTAATACCTTTTACTACTGATATTTCCTTAGAAATCTCACCCCTTCATGTAATCCCAATCCTAGTAGGTTTATGAATGATTAAAGAGGATGAAGAAGCATGAAGAGAAGTTAGGAATTGGATAGTATAAAGGTTATGTGAAGAATTATCATATGTAATGTTGTTATATGACCAATATATATAGTGATGGTCATGATGTAATTAAAAATAGTAAATGATGAGATACATGTATATACTTTTATAAAACTTTAGTTAACATGTCAAGCTTTATTTTGACACCAAGAGTGCCTTATTTTGATGTTTGTACAAAGAGAACGGATTTTCCAAAGTAAGGGACCAAAATCTATTTTCAGAATTTTTGACCAAATGAACTGTAATTTTTTATGAATAAACTGTATTAATTGACTAAGCATGTGGTCTGAAAATTATTTTTTCCTTAAATTTTAAGATGTTATCTTCACATATCTTTTTGAACTACTTTATTTCAATTTTTCTAGAATTAATTATATTTTTTCCAAGTTCATCGCCTAATCTAGAATACCATATGAACAGTAACTCGAGAAGAGTAAAAATTTAGATTTAGCTAATGGACTTCCAAGGTCTTGTGAGTGGTTCTAAATACTACTGAATGGTCCCTCAGATGTATGAAAGTAAGGATATTTTATTTTGGTATCAGAGTAATATTTCTGGCATAATATAAGATAGTTTCTATACTCTAACTCTAAATAATAAGTACTTTGTTATGTTTGGGTATTGATTGGGATAGTTAGCATTGCTTATTTAAGCAAATATTGTAGGAATAGATATGGCATTTCTTAAAGTTAAGTCAGAGTCTTTAGTTAATAAGGGAAACCCCAAGCCAATAATGATATATGAAGATATTGTACATCCAGACTATGATCCTCCTTCAGACAGTGAAGAGAGTTCAGATGGTAGTATAAAGGATCAGTCAGGGAGATCTATTATAGAATATCCCATAGATATTTCTGTAGACTCAAACCTGTAGTCTGGAGGTTATGTAGAGATTCAACCTAATGTTGTGCATGTACTATATAATATTGTACCAGATGAAACTGCGTCGAGTGACTCTGTCCAGTATGACTTTGTGAGAGTGCCATCTAACCCTGATGTAAGCTTTATTCCTCTGATGAGAGGACAAATTACGGTTGAGAAAGATGAATACTGGTACTGGATTATAGGTAGAAATATATTATTCCTCCTACACTAGAGTTTGATGATAGATTTGCTGAGTAGTATACAACAGTCCCTTAATCTAGAGATCTAGTTAGAGTCTATGACAGTTCCTTTCCATTCTCAAAGTCCAAAAATATATGACTTTATAGAGAAAGATCAGTGTGATGTTCCTAGGGTCCTAGTCAACCCCAGCCTTCTTTACTAAATACAGATAATGTTGACTATATCAGTCTCAAGAAGCTGTGGAGAATGAATTACTCAATCTAGGTCAAGTGATGGACAGAAGTAGAGATCAAGAGCAATCAGTATATCTGCAGTTCCTCGATGCCGTAGTAGGGATGATAAATAGATATACAATATAGAGCATTGACTTGAATCAGGTTTACATTCTAGAAGACTGGCATGAGATGGTAGTAAGTCAGATACTATCATATACCCCTAAATGGTACGTAGAGCTAAGTGAGTTTTTAGTAAATGATCCGCCAAATGATATACAAGGGTGACATTTCTGCATGCAGAGTATTTATAGTTCGTTATTCCCTAGAAAAGAATATAAAAAGAGATGAGGGGTAATGTAAATTTGTAAATAGTGTAAAGGAAAGTAATTACATAGATGTATGACAGTTACGATGTACCTTGAATATGTAGTGAACATGTATGTAATGTATATGCAAATGTTATGGTGATATGAAATATGAGTTTTGATGTGATATAATGAAATGATAGTTGGTTGAATATCTATAAGAATATGTTCCCTATTTAATGTGATTATGATAGATAGATATGAATGCATTTTAAGTGACTCAAGTTTATCAAAGCCAAGAACAAGAACTGGCCATTGGACGGGATGGAA
Organism: Leucaena leucocephala; assembly: GCA_037074615.1. NCBI lineage: Eukaryota > Viridiplantae > Streptophyta > Magnoliopsida > Fabales > Fabaceae > Leucaena > Leucaena leucocephala. Next base: position 8,612,821 of record CM073526.1, on the reverse strand, counting down.
AGTCACAGAACTTTCAGGTTGCAATGAGTCAAGTCATAGGACACGACTAATATATACAATGCAGTTTAGGTCACGATGGAAGATGACCTATGGTCACAACTGAAGAAAATAAAGTTGTCAAGTCGTGATGAGTCGACAGCATGCAGGCAAGCCAAGCAGTACGAGGCATTGAGATATAGAAGATTAGTTTAAGAGAATGTTTAGAAGTAGATCCTCCGTATGATCACCAAGAGTTGGTCTATGCTACGAAAGATTCATTCAACTAGTCTTTACTGAACAGAATAATAAGAAGTTAGAATGAGACTTATCTAAGAATGAGCCTAATACATGGCTTATGGTTAGAGACATGATGATTAATAGATAAAAAGTAAAAGTTCCCATAACAGAGGGATACCATCATGAAGAGACAATAACCTAGCAAACCTATGGAAGAGCACCCTAGAGAACAAAAGTAATAATACTAGATGATGAATAAGATCCAAGTGACTTAAGTTAGTTAGGATCAAGAAAAGACTAAAAAGGAACCATAGTTTAGTTCAGAGCAGACTGAAACTGATAGAGAGGAGTTAAGAGATAGTAGAGAGATGTAAAAGTTACTCCATACAAGATAGAGATTGATCTGCACACCTAAGAAGCTTTTCTCAAATAGTTTACGAGAAGCATTTCTCTCAGTTAGATAGTGATGAGCATAAGGCTAAGTGTTAAAAGAGATCCCTATGATGATATTACAAAGAATAAGAATAAGAGACAAATCGATCCTCCAAATGAAGATAAAGAGATTAAAAGGCCAGATAGACCCAAGAGACACAGTATGAGAAGGGTCTAAGATAGTAAAGTACCAGGGTTGGAGCTTATTAGCACCAATGCTTCAGATTTTTATTTGCACTTTTTAGTTAAGTATGCTCAGGAAATAGTAGCCCAATGATGGGTGACCCCCTGGGAAGCGATGAAAAGTTAGAAAGGGTTATGAACGGTAAGAGACTAGAAACCTTATGTCAAGGCCAAATAAAGTGGATTTGAAAGGAAATATTTAGAAGAGTTTTCTCAAAAGCTAGCAAAGTTATAAGTTAAAGAGAATGTTTAACTTATGGTATCTCAAGATAAGTTATGAAAAGATGAGATATACCATTATATAGCCAGATTTGGCCAAATATGCTATGATACGTGTCATATCCCAATTTTTAGGCCTAGAAACCTAGTATGTAGCCTAAAAAAGGTAGGCTACTAGACACTATTATGTAGGAGTCCCAGAAGTATATAGTTGATGTTCAAGGACTAAACTGTAAGAAAGGAAAAATTCAGGCAAAATAGTGAAAGTCCCTATGGGCATAAAGAAGTAAGAGGTGTTTCTTGGTAACTAAGCTACCAGAGTGCTTGGGCTTGGTTAGAAACCCAAGATAGCAATCCAAAAGCCCAAAAATGTAGGCCCAAGGATTATGGAGTTAAAGATGCATTAAAATAATATTTTAGTGCTTTTTCATAAAGTAAAGTTACCCGGTTAAGGATAGAACTGGAAAAAGTGATCACATATGACTGTAGACCATAGGTGGCATGAAAGGTGTCCTCATGGTACCCACAAGGTACCACATGGCATGATTACATGAAAAGAAGAAAAGTTAAGGACACATGTCATGAGATTAGAAAAAGGAGAAAAAGTAAAAAGGACACGTGGCACAATCTCAACCGTTCATTCCAGGAAAAGGCTATGGAATTCTCTGGAGAGCCTGAGTCAGCTGGTAAGGTGTCCCAAGAGCCCCACATTTGCGCCACATACCCCCTGAGGTGTCCTTGGATGATGTCATCGTGATGATGCAGACAAAGCTTCTTGAGAAAGTAAGCGATCTGAGACATTCATCGCGATTCAATCTGATCCATTCATTCTACCTCCACTCACCTATAAATAGGCACTCCCCTCCCTCCATTTCATTCACGGATTTGGCAAGAAGAGAAGATAAAGAAGAGAGAAAAAGATAAAGACAGAAAGACAGAAAGGAAGAGAAAGAAAGGAAGGAGTTTTGGCAGAGCTAGGAGTAGTCCAAGGAGCTTAGGGACTGGGCAGAGCTTAGGAATGAGGTAAGTAAGTTATCCAGTCCCTGCTCTAATAAAGTAGAAGATTGCTCTTAATAGTTTGAATAGAGAAATATCTCTATTAATAAAGGTAGCTAAAGGTAGAAAGAAAGCCAGGGGAATGTCATATTAAGAATATTACTCCTAGTTAAGCATGAGATTGAGTAGAGCTATACTGGATAATAATAAAGATATTATTATGCTATATATAGGCTCTGACTTATGAAAAGAAAGGACCTTAGAGACAAGGCCAAGAGCTGGAAGGAAAGGCTACATGCCAGGTAGTAAACTTACCTACTTGTATGCTTAGACTGCTTGGATGTTTTATGTGATATTTTCTTACCTTGATGATATGAGGCATGTATGATTAAGTAATGCTCTATTTCTTTTTATACTATGGCCATATGTTATAATTAAGGGACATGAAAGCATGTAAGTTATCATTATGCAAGTATGATCATTAAGTACACACATAGTAACATCAAGCATATAGTTGCATACATTGTATGGTTTCCGTTTGCTACTGAGATTTTCCTAGAAATATCACCCCCTTCCATGTAATCCCAATCCCACAGGTATGTTAGAAAAGGATTGAAGAATCATGGAGAGAAGCTGGGGATTGGTTAGTGCAGATGTTGGGACCAAAATGCTGGAATTAGGGAAAAATGCTGGATGAACAGTAAAATTCATATGTTTGCTGAAGTTGACCTGGTCAAGGTGTGGTCAACAAGTTATTTTTCCCTGAAAGAGAATTATGTTAGCTTCATGTAGCAATTTGAACCACTTTGTTTTGATTTTTCTATAATTAGTTATGATTTTTTGAAGTCAGGTCACTCCACTAGAATTTACACAGTGAATAGTACTCGCTAAGAGTAAAATTTTAAATTGAGTAATTTGACTTCAATAGCCTTAGAAGTGGTTCCAGATGCTACCGTTTGGTCCCTAAGATGTATGAAAAGGAGGATGTTTCAATACGGGATGAAAAGTACATAATGAGATATATTATGGGAAATATGTAATATGATACATAATGAAAAATATGTATTGAGAAGTACAATATGAAGTGTCTTTGTAGCTAGCTTTATAAACAGATAGAGATGCTCCCTTTTTAAAAGGGATAAGATATTTGAATGTTATGTTATAGTTGAAATAGTAAGTTAGAGCTTTCACTCCTTGCATGAAATGCCAGGCATTATGTTATGTTTGTAAAATATGCTAAAGCTCCAAGTGTTAAAGCAGTGCAAGCTCCATGTGATAGAGTTATACAAGCTCTGAGAATTAGAGTTGTGCATATTAATAAAAGGAATGGTTGAGCTTCGGTGTTAGAGGTTTGCATTCATGGGCAGGTATATAGTCCTGTAACACGTTGGCCACACATTATGCATGTTAGAGTATGTGCTTCTATATGCTCCTATCTAGCTGTAAAGTAAAGAAAGAAAGAATAATGACATAAGTCCTATCTCTGTATTATGACGAGTTATTAGAGATGATAAGAAACAAAAAGGTACGATGATACAAAAATGAGATATAAAGCTTTACGGATGTTAAGAAAATTCTGCTAGATACTAAGAGAAATAATAAGAGATAAGTGTTAAAGGTATGATGAATAGTTGATAGAAACTCCAGAATACAATAGTATTCGAGAGAGTTTTATATGAAAGAAATGGAAACTACTCACAAGTCCAGTATGGTGAGAAGTCCATATGCAAATAGATGCATAGTAAGTAAGCAAGTAATAGAATAAAGTAGCCATCAACTATGATTGAGTTGATTCATAACAGAAGAATAATCACAGCAAAGATATGAAGATCTGAGGATATGGAAAGTACTCAGCTAAGATGTCAAGATAGAAGATAAGAGATAAATACCCCAATCCTTAGTCATAAAGTGGGGAAATGTTATATATCTAATATAGTTGACTGATGTACTAAGTAAATTTTGAGGACGAAATTTATTTTAAAGGGGTAGAAATGTCACATCCTACTTTTTCCCTATCTATATAATACTGATAGTGGAAAGAGGTTTGGAAAGGAAAACAATGATTAGATAAAGGTATAAAGATGAGGGACTAAAATGAAAAGTTTAAAAGTTCTTTGGTGCGAAAATGAAGGTGGAATTAAACTTTAGGCCATTAAGTATAATTATGAAAAGTTAAGGGCCTAAAATATAATTTTAAAAAGTTCAAGGGTAAAATGATAATTATTGAAAGTTGAACTAGAAAAGACCTAAAAATGCATAGAATCATATTAGTCCCAAATTTCCCAGTAAATAGAAAAAATTATTTTGATCAGTTTGACACAACACAGAATTTTGATGTGAGGTCCCAAAAAATTTATATTAATTTCTAAAGAAAGGGAAATTAATACAATATCCTCTGGACCTTAGAATCATATAAAATTTGGTAGTAAATTCCTATAATTAATATAAGAATTTATGAAACTGACAAAGTTTAAAAAGGAGTTCTGTAGAATTTCTTATAGAATTTACAGTGGATTAAAACACCCGATAAATATGTTTTAGGGGAATTTCTTGGGAGTTGAGCCATGAAGGTAGTGAACCATGTAGAGGGCCCAAAATGGCATCTTATAGGCCTAGTAAAATATTTTGATAAGTATGTGGGCCAAGGCTAATAAGTACCGAGAAAAATGTAAAATTACGAAAATACCACTGAGTATGCCACTGTGTTGTGTCATTAAGCCAGCGTCAGACGAAGGGCATTTTGGTTATTTGACAAAGGTTAGACAATCAAGGAGAGTTTCAAAAATAGTTTTCCAATGTTAGGGAATGCCCTGATGATGTGTGAAAAGACGATAATGCCCTTTGAGAAATTAAAGTAAAATCGGACACCGATAAAGGGTCTTGAAAAATTTATGAAATTGTTATCAGGACTTCTGGGTCTCAGAAAATTATGAAACTTTTTAGAGGATTTATTTTATATTAGAATGAATTTATAAAAATTTTAAAACTATTAAAAGATGTGTCTAGCATTTATTTCAAAATCAAGATATTTTAAGGATATCGGTATAAGGAAAGTGCCTTGGGATTTGTGCCAATTAGCTATTGGACCCAAGGAAGGCCTAGGGCAGTTCAATATTTCATCATAAGGTAGCTCAATAACTTCCAAAAGTATTCTTGGAGCCCAAGTCTAGTAATGAATAATTTATAAATTTTTGAAAAAGGAAAAAGGGAATAAAGTGAGAATTAGGGTTTGCACTGTAAGGAATTAGAAGACACGCAGCGGAAATTAATTTAAAATTTTTTCCATTCCTTCCCAGGATCTACCGTATGTGTTTAAGTCAAGTGGGAAGAAGCATTACCCTTAGTGTTTCTCAGCGACTTCCATAGCTTCTCTCCGCGGCTGGTGATCTCTTTCCGATCGCAAGAAAACGTCCACAGCTTCTCTCCGCGGCTCGTGCTCTCTTTCTGATTGCGAGAAGTCGACACCTCAGGTCGGCTTCCTCTACTGGTATCCACACGAATAGCGTTCCAACCACAAACGACGTGCTAGCATCTCCTGTCCCTCCAAGGCTTTCTCAAGAGTTCGTCCTCTCCGTCTCTACTTCAGCAGTTTCTTATCTGCAAAACTTTTGCAGATTCCGTTTGGCCTTTTGTGTTGTGTGTTATGTGTCAAAAACGTAGCTCCTAAAATCAGATATATAGGATGCTCTGCGTTTTCCTCAACCGAATTGGATTTTGGAATTAATCTATATTAAATTCGAAATTAATACAATATCACATATTGTATAATTTGATAAGAAACTAATTAAATAAATAATGTTTATATTAAATCCGTCCCATAGATTTAATTAATCTATTTATTTAATTTAAATAAAGATAATATTGGACTATATTTGATTTATTCTCATAAATCAAATTTGAGATATCCTATCAATTTGAATTTCAAATTCAAACGTGATAGAGATTTAATTTATCCTTATAAATTAAATCTTGTAAATATCTGTTATATGAGATATCCTATCAATTTAAATTTCAAATTCAAACATGATAGAGATTTAATTTATCCTTATAAATTAAATCTTGTAAATATCTCTTATATGAGATATCCTATCAATTTGAATTTCAAATTCAAATGTGAGAGAGATTTAATTTATCCTTATAAATTAAATCCTATATATCCCTTATATATAATATATATATGCGAATTTATATATATACAAATCTAAATATAAATAAATATATACATCAACCTTGGATCATTCATTGAATCTAGACACGTATTAGATTCAATGAATCTGGACATCATAGCTCGTGTTGGGCTATTTTGTGTGCGACCCTGTAGGCCCATATGAAGTTGGCAGTGGGCCATTTGCTATACTGGCCCACAAGTCGCAAGCGGTCTCTAGTAAGACATAACGACTACCCAAATTATATGAGGATCGATACACGATGTAACCTTTTATACAACCATATCATGTCCCTTCTGTCACGTGATATTTTGGTTATGGATGAGGCATGGATAATGTCATCCTCCTATTCCTGACCGTTACTTTCTCGATCCCTGAGTAGTCTGACTATAGAAATGGAACTACCTTTCCATTACAGTATAGCCATACGTTCTCAGACTCACTCATCGAGGGGCCCAGTAATATCTCTCTACGAATGCGAGGGAGAAATTCCATCGTGACCATTCACATTCCTCCGCATGAAAAACCACTAAGCCCGAACATAGTCTTTATAATCACTTGGTCAAAAGTGACTTTTGACTAGGTCAAAGCTGAGCGTTTGTCATGTAGGAATCCATGATGATCTCAGGTCAAAGGGCATAGTGACATGGTTTGTATATGAGAGAAGCTTATGACGTAACCCATGCAGCTCTCTCATAGTGGGTCAGTCCAACACCTTGTACTCTTACATGTGCCTATGACTTTGACTTATATCTCTATACATCTTCAAAGTCATACTGGCCTTATTTCATCTCTGCTCCCACATAGATGACCGACCAGGGACATTTAGGATAAGATCATGAATTATCCAAGGATGGTCATCACAATAAACATGCAAATAATATGATAACACAATTAATAAATTCATAAATCAATAATGTTCATAAGACAATGATTGGCCCCTAGGGCACATTTTCCAACAACCTCCCACTTACATAAGTACAATCATTAATTTGACTAATTTCCATTGACCTAACATGACGCTCATGCTTTGCCTGCGCAAGCGGCTTTGTTAGAGGATCAGCAACATTGTCTTCTCCTGCTACTTTGCATATTTTTATATCACCTCTATCGTTGATTTCTCTGATGAGATGAAATCGCCTGAGTATGTGCTTGGTCCTTTGATGTGACCTAGGCTCTTTGGCCTGTGCAATGGCACCGCTATTGTCACAGAGCAAATTTATTGGATCTGAGATGGTAGGTATCACCCCTAGTTCTGTGATAAACATCCTGATCCAAACAGCTTCCTTAGCTGTATCAGATGCTGCTATATACTCAGCTTCGATTGCAGAATCTGCTACAATGCCCTGCTTAGAGCTTTTCCCGCTTACTGCTCCATTATTGAGGAGGAATATATATCCAGACTGCGATTTTTGGTCGTCCTGGCCAGTTTGGAAACTTGTGTCTATGTAACCAGTTACACATAGTTCATCATCCAATCCACCATAGACCAAGAATAAGTTCTTAGTCCTTCTTAAGTACTTAAGGATATTCTTGACAGTAGTCCAATGGGCCTCACCAGGGTCCTGTTGATATCTGCTAGTCATACTTAAGGCAAACGAGACATCTAGTCGAGTACATAACATGGCGTACATGATAGATCCTATGGCCGAGGCATAGGGAACTTTACTCATGCGACCTCGCTGATCAGATGTACTAGGACACAGATCTTTGATAAGGTGACTACCATGAGACATGGGTATGAAACCCCTCTTTGATTCATGCATACTGAACCTATGCAGTATTTTGTCTATGTATGTACTCTAACTGAGTCCTAGAAGTCTTTTAGATCTATCTCTATAGATCCTGATTCCTAGGATGTAGGTGGCTTCACCCAAGTCTTTCATCGAGACAGACTTTTCTAACCAAGATTTGACAATCTGCAAGGTAGGAATGTCATTCCCAATAAGTAGGATGTCATTGACATAGAGTACCAAAAACACAACTGTGCTCCCACTAACCTTCTTATACACACAAGGTTCATCAATGTTTTGAAGAAATCCAAACTCTTTGACTACTTCATCAAAACGATGATTCCAACTCCGAGAGGCTTGCTTCAGTCCATAAATGGATCTTTGAAGCTTGCACACTTTACCAGAGTCCTCAGAACGCACAAACCCTTTAGGTTATGTCATGTACACATCCTCAAGGAGCTTTCCATTAAAGAAGGCTGTCTTAACGTCCATCTGCCAAATTTCATAGTCATAATATGCTGCTATGGCAAAGAGGATTCTAATTGATTTGGCCATTGCAACTGGGGAAAAGGTCTCATCATAGTCCACACCATGAGTTTGAGTAAATCCTTTTCCAACCAGTCGTGCCTTGAAGACATTTACATTGCCATCCATGTCAGTTTTCTCCTTAAAAACCCACTTGCACCCGACGATTTTTACACCTTCAGGCGGGTCGACTAAGGTCCAAACCTTATTGTCGTACATGGATTGCATTTTAGACTTCATGGCATTAAGCCACTTTTTAGAGTTTGGTCCCACTATAGCTTCTTGATAGGTAGTCGGCTCATTATGCTCAATGAGCAACACATCACGACTGTCAGAAATTAGAAATCCATATCTCTGAGGCTGAAGTCGTGTCCTATTAGACTTCCGTGGACCTTGCGTGACTTGAGGAGTCTCAACAACTTGTTGTGAGTCTTCTCTATTTTCCATCTGTAGTTCTGTGGTGTCTTGTGGCTCTCGAACTTCTTCGAGGTGTACCTTACTCCCACTGGTTCTTTTAGAGATAAATTCTCGTTCGAGAAAGATACCATTTCTGACAACAAACACTTTGTTATCAGCAGGGTTGTAGACGTAACATCCCTTGGTTTCCTTAAGATATCCCACAAAAAGGCACTTTGAGGATTTAGGCGCTAATTTGTCTGAGGCTTGTTGCTTAACATAGACCTCGCATCCCCAAATCTTGAGGAAAGACAAACTAGGCGTCCTCCCAGTCCATATCTCATATGGAGTCTTTTCAATTGCCTTAGATGGAACACGATTGAGTGTGAACGCAGCTGTCTCTAGGGCATAGCCCCAAAAGGAGGGCGGAAGATCTGTTCGACTCATCATGGATCGAACCATATCTAATAGTGTTCGATTCCTCCGTTCAGAAACACCATTCCATTGTGGTGTCCCTGGAGGAGCCAATTGTGAGACTATCCCACAACTCCTGAGATGATCTATGAACTCTTGGCTCAAATATTCACCACCCCGATCAGATCGAAGTTCTTTAATTATTTTGCCAAGCTGGTTTTGTACTTCATTTTGAAATATCTTGAACTTTTCAAAAGATTCATATTTATGTTTCATCAGATAGATGTACCCATATCTGCTGAAATCATCTATGAATGTTATGAAGTACGAATAACCTCCTCTAGCATTTGTGTTCATCGGTCCACACACATCTGTATGTATGAGGCCCAATAAATCAGTGGCCCTCTCACTGTGCCCAGTGAAGGGTGACTTTGTCATCTTTCCTAACAAGCAAGACTCGCAAGTGTCATATGATTCAAAATCAAATGACTTTAGAAATCCATCTTGATGGAGTTTGGAAATGTGTTTCTCATTTATGTGGCCCAGATGACAGTGCTAAAGGTATGTGGGATTCAAATCGTTTGGTTTGACCCTTTTGGCGGTTATGTTATAGATATTTCCATGATTGGGTTGTTCTAAATTTAATATGTAATGATCAACATGCAAATCACCATGACCATAGAAAACATCATTACGATAAATAGAACATCTACTATTCCCAGCAATGGAAGTGAAACCTTCCTTATCCAAATAAGAAAGTGAAACAATGTTACTACTTAAAGCAGGAACATAATAGGAATTGTTCAAAACTAACAAAAGCCCCGTGGGCAGAACTAATTCATAAGTGCCTACAGCTAACGCAGCAACCCTTGCTCTATTTCCAACTCGTAGGTCAACCTCGCCCTTTTTCAGCTTCCTACTGTCCTTTAGTCCCTGCACATTTGTACAAATGTGAGAACCACATGCAGTATCTAATACCCATAAGGTGGAAGTATTAAGATGAATGTCTAAAACATAAATACCTGAAGCGATAGCCCCACTATCCTTGTTCTTTTTCAGATCTTCGAGGTAGAGTTTGCAATTCCTCTTCCAATGACCAGGTTCATTGCAGAAGAAGCAGACTCCTTCCTTCGGAGGCTTTGCCTTCTTTGGTGCAGGCTTGATTTCGGGCTTGCCTGACTCTTTGGTCTTACCTGATGAGTCATGACCCTTCCCCTTGCCTTTGCCTTTCTTTTTCATACCCTTTCCTATCTGAACCATCAAAACAGTACTGGGCTTCTTCTTAAGACTTGGCTCAACAGTTTTAAGCATCCCATGCAGTTCAGAAATAGATTTCTCCATGTTGTTCATGTTGTAGTTCATGACAAACTGGTCATAACTTTTTGGGAGTGATTTCAAGATCAAATCTGTAGCTAACTCCTGGTTTATGGGAAATCCAAGCCTCTCAAGGTGATCAATGTACCCTTTCATCTTTAAGATATGAGTACTGACTGATGCACCTTCAGCCATCTTGCAGGAATGTAAGGCCTTAGTAGTCCCATACCTCTCTTGCCTTGCCTGTTGCTGGAATATTTCCTTGAGATGCACAATCATCTCATAAGCCTCCATGTGTTCCAAATCTCTTTGGAGCTCCGGAACCATAATGGCTAGCATCAAGCATCCCACATCGACAGAGTCTTCCTTATGCTTCATGTAAGCATCTCTCTGAGCTCTAGGAGCATTGGTCGCTGGCTCCTCAGGAATGGGTTGATCTAGGACATGCGCCTTTCTTTCCTGCTTGAGAACAATTCTCAAGTTCCTAAACCAGTCAAAAAAGTTTGTCCCATTAAGTTTGTCCTTCTCAAGGACAGATCGCAGCGATAATGTAGCAGTATTACTAATCGTCATGATTCTACAATTAAAAATATGCAATTCAATTAGCAATCTCCCACTAAATAAACAACCCTCAATGCAATAGTTAGTGGGCTAAGATCCATATTTGGCTTAAACTTAAGTCCACTTTGGCAGGACGCTTAAATTAAGTTATTTAGGTAGGTAACACCTTTACCAATTACATCAAATGTAACTCTTAGATGTTCATGGGATTCTATCATCATATGATCTGGCATGTTTTTAATCCCATCCAATGCCTTGAGACTCAAAACCGTTTTGTTAATCTCAAATAAGTCAAACAATAATAAACATGTGAGAGTAGCACCATTACTCTTGCTTATCTCCCCAAGATAACTCAAAAGCACCCACTTTGGTGGAGTCCACAATTGAGCGATCGAGGTTTTGACAAGTGTTCATAAATTGATGGCATTATGACTTAAGATTTCATTTAGAGGGCTTAATTTAACTATCTGGTTTATAAGAATGCATGTTTCTCAATTTGTATCTCATACAAGTATATGCATGTTTCTAATATAATCATAATACGCATAATCTAAACGTGATACAATATGGCTCACCTATCCTAAGTCCCCTCAAGCCAATGAGAGGAGCTCTCTACTAAGAAAAAGGGAAATTACATATAGAAATCTCTTTTAACATTCGAGGGGAGTGAGATGAGAAGAGAAGGTACATTGAGAGTATATAGAGGAAGGCACGACACGCAGGCCGTATTTAAAAATTACAACACTTTCAATCTAGAGCCATATTGTTCACCATACCTAAACATTCAAGAATCAATATTCAGATCTAATTGAAGGGAAATTAATGTTTCATATCTAAAATATTCATCAAATAACATATGTTACGATTATGTTGCGCTACGAATAGGTAGCCACGATGGTCCCGCTAGATGTCATACATAACACGGATTCCTTATATGTCATACATAAAACACATATTATATGATTGGCTACAACTAACACATATCATATTAATCAACAATCAAGCCTAACTTAAACACAAAACGGCATGGCTCTGATACCACTGTAAGGAATTGGAAGACACGCAGTAGAAATTAATTTAAAAATTTTTCCATTCCTTGCCAGGATCTACCGTATGTGTTTAAGTCAAGTGGGAAGAAGCATTACCCTTAGTGTTTCTCAGCGACTTCCACAGCTTCTCTCCGCGGCTAGTGATCTTTTTCCGATCGCAAGAAGTCGACGCCTCAGGTCAGCTTCCTCTACTGGTATCCACACAAATAGCATTCCAACCACGAACGACGTGCTAGCGTCTCCTGTCCCTCCAAGGCTTTTTCAAGAGTTCGTCCTCTCCGTCTCTACTTCAGCAGTTTCTTATCTGTAAACCTTTTGCAGATTCCATTCGACTTTTTGTGTTGTGTGTTGTGTGTCAAAAACGTAGCTCCTAAAATCAGATATATAGGATGCTCTGCATTTTCCTCAACCGAATTGGATTTTGAAATTAATCTATATTAAATCTGAAATTAATACAATATCACATATTGTATAATTTGATAAGAAACTAATTAAATAAATAATGTTTATATTAAATCTGTCCCACAGATTTAATTAATCTATTTATTTAATTTAAATAAAGATAAGATTGGACTATATTTGATTTATTCTCATAAATCAAATTTGAGATATCCTATCAATTTGAATTTCAAATTCAAACGTGATAGAGATTTAATTTATCCTTATAAATTAAATCTTGTAAATATCTCTTATATGAGATATCCTATCAATTTGAATTTCAAATTCAAACGGGATAGAGATTTAATTTATCCTTATAAATTAAATCCTATATATCCCTTATATATATAATATATATATATATATATATGAATATAAATATAAATAAATATATACATCAACCTTGGATCATTCATTGAATCTGGACACATTTTAGATTCAATGAATCTGGACATCATAGCTCGTATTGGGCTATTTTGTGTGCGACCCTGTAGGCCTATATGAAGTTGGCAGTGGGCCATTTGCTATACTGGCCCACAAGTCGCAAGCGGTCTCTAGCAAGACATAACGACTACCCAAATCATATGAGGATCGATAAACGATGTAACCTTTTATACAACCATATCATGTCCCTTCTGTCACGCGATATTTTTGTCATGGATGAGGCATGGATAATGTCATCCTCCTATTCCTGACCATTACTTTCTCGATCCCTGAGTAGTCTGACTATAGAAATGGAACTACCTTTCCATTATAGTATAGCCATACGTTCTCAGACTCACTCATCGAGGGGCCCAGTAATATCTCTCTACGAATGTGAGGGACAAATTCCATCTTGACCATTCACATTCCTCCGCATGAAAAACCACTAAGCCCGAACATAGTCTTTGTAATCACTCAGTCAAAAGTGACTTTTGACTAGGTCAAAGCTGAGCATTTGTCATGTAGGAATCCATGATGATCTCAGGTCAAAGGGTATAGTGACATGGTTTATATATGAGAGAAGCTTATGACGTAACCCATGCAGCTCTCTCATAGTGGGTCGGCCCAACACCTTGTACTCTTACATGTGTCTATGACTTTGATTTATATCTCTATACATCTTCAAAGTCATACTGGCCTTATTTCATCTCTACTCCCACATAGATGACCGATCAGGGACATTTAGGATAAGATCATGAATTATCCAAGGATGGTCATCACAATAAACATGCAAATAATATGATAACACAATTAATAAATTCATAAATCAATAATATTCATAAGACAATGATTGGCCCCTCGGGCATATTTTCCAACATGCACATGGTAGGACCTACATACCCTCACACATGGGGTCCAAGACAAGGGGGAGGAGAAGATTTTTGTCATGTGATCTTATCTCAAGTTGGCTTGGTAAGTAAGTTAAATGTGATAGCAATTATGAGACATTAGATCATATAATGCATAAAGTGATATTGGCCCTTCATTTTCCATGGAATTTATCTATAAACACCCCCATATTTTCAATCCAAAACCATGGCATGAGAACCCTTAGGGAGACTATGGCAAAATGAAAACTCAAACCAAGACAAATTAGATTCAAGGTACCAAAATTCAAGCTTGCTAGAGATTAAGGTAGGTGATCTATCCTAGCTTGTTCTCCTTTAGTTTGGGAGTTTGAACCTAGGGTTTTCATGGAAGAAAGTTGAGTTTTCTCTAAGGTGTATATGCTGTCCAAAACCTTAGATGAAATGAGAAAGAAGAAATTAAAGTTAGAGATATGTGATTAAAGCTTAAACAAAATAGTTAGGTGATTAGTTGTTGAATCAAGTTGATATCCTTGACTTTGCCATGGTTGAACCATTATATGTGATTAAAGCTTAAACAAAATAGTTAGGTGATTAGTTGTTGAATCAAGTTGATATCCTTGACTTTGCCATGGTTGAACCATTTCAGTTTGCGCTGTTCATGATAGGAGGAGATGGAATTTCAATGATTTAATGCTTCCATTGAATTTATATGATGATTTTGTGTAGGATTGGATAGGTTTGAAACCTTGGAAGCATTAGAATTCCAAGTTGTAGTTTTTAGAATTCTTCTATATTACTGTTCACTCACATGAATAGTGATTGGAATTTCATAATTTTGATTATTCCAATGGTTTTAAAATGAAAAGTTGTGTGGATAACGTAGAGAAACAAGTATGAGAAACATTAGAATCAAAATGCGAATTTTTAGAAGAATTGTTCATGTTTTGTAAATCTGTCCTGGATAGTGTATAGGAGCTGGAATTTCATGATTCTAAGCTCATCAATGGATTCAAAAGATGAAATTGTGTAAGGTAAAGTCAAGTCATCAATTGATTCAAAGGCCAAGTCTATTAGTTAAGATTAAGGAAAGTTAATGTAGTTAAAGGAGCTTATGTTCAAGGGAAAGTTAGACTGTAATGGATGAATGATTATGTGATATTAGGATTTGATTGTGGACTCCAAAGAGGCAGCCACACATCTAAGAGAAGTAAGAAGAAAGAGGCAAGGTTAAAGTTAAAAAAACAAGTATATGAGGTAGTAAACTTATCCTAAACTTGTATGTATTGAATGTTATGCTTAGTTGTGCTATGGCTTTGTGGAATGGTGTTGTATGTATATATGATTGAATCTCTATTTCTATGATTACTTTGGCCAATTGAATTTCATATGTTACATGGAAGCATGCACATTACACAATGTTAACACTTTCACAAGCAAGCACAAGTATTTACATTAATGCATGCATTATTTAATACCGTTTACTACTGAGATTTCCCTAGAAATCTCACCCCTCCATGTAATCCCAATCCTAGCAGGTTTATGAATGATTAAAGATGATGAAGAAGCATGAAGAGAAGTTAAGAATTGGATAGTATAAAGGTTATGTGAAGAATTGTCATATGTAATGTTGCTATATGACCAATATATATAGTGATGGTCATAATATAATGAAAAATAGTAAATGATGAGATAAATATATAAAATTTTACAGACATTTAGTTAACATGTCAAGCTTTATTTTGACACCAAAGACAACAAATTTTCCAAATTAAGGGACCAGAATTTGTTTTTAGAATTTTTGTCCAAATGAACAGTATTTTTTTATGAATAAATTGTATTAATTGACTAAGCATTTGATCTGAAAATTATTTTTTTCTTAAATTTCAAGATGTTATCTTCACATATCTTTTTGAACCACTTCATTTCAATTTTTCTAGAATTAATTATGATTTTTTGAAGTTCATCGCCTAATTTGGAATACCATATGAACAGTAATTCAAGAAGAGTAAAATTCTAGAATTAGCTAATGGACTTCCAAGGTCTTGTGAATGGTTCTAAATACTACTGAATGGTCTCTCAGACGTACGAAAGTAAGGATATTTCAAATTACATGCTAGGTGGTTTTTAAACAGCGCATTTGTAGTTTTTGAACTAGCTTTGATCAAAGGAGTTTAAGGATTGTTAATGTTATGGACTCAATCGATAAATTGAGGTTTCATTTAAGACTTAGTGATTTTAAAACCCCCATGTCATATTAAGAGCAAGGATAGATAGGTTTCCATCATCAAGAGTCTTTCTCAACATATTTCTTTATCAATCCACTTATTCTCCATCTTAATCAAAAATACAAAAATATTTACTTTACTGCACTCTTATTTTATTTCATCAAAAATCAACTAAACATAAAACCCATTTTTACTTTCACTCAGGTTTTCAATGATTTTGTCACCAATCTGCTAGGGTTCCAATAAAAAGGGCTCCTTGAGAAGAATAATAGGATTGTACCTTATACTACATTAATATAGTGCAATTACTTTTATTTTGATGGGTTAGATAACAACAATCCGCCCCAATCATCTACCCTTCTTTGTTAAGGAAATCATCTAGAGTAAAAAGATCATTCTCATCTTCGTTAGCCACGTTGTTTGTATCTGGTAGAGGTGGTGGATTAAAATGAGGTTGTTTCAATAGTGTATCAAAGAGGCATGGTGTTCCAAGTAACAGGTGTTAATTTGGTGGGTATGGTAGAACTTTAGTTTCTTCATAAGAATGATAATTTTCTATAACTCCTTCAAGAATGATTTCCAAACCATCTTGCAAACATCACCAAAATTACTTGCAATTGCAAATTAAGCACAAAGATATCAAACTTATCAAATTTAAGTAGAGACGCTAAAATAACGAAACTATAACTAAACTATATCCAACACTAAAACTAAAACTCAATCGTAATTAATTACACAAAAGCAATAACTACAACACTAAAGCCTTAATCCCCGATGGCCGACGCCATTAGCTTGCTCGTCGTTTAGCTTTCGTTAGCATACAAGTCTTAAGTAGTATAAAAATTATTGTTCCCATAGAGATTAAGGCAAAAGATAATGTATCCTTGCAATTATATTTTCAATTAGGTTGAAGAATCAAATATTTGAGAAATTAGTGTTGTAAAGAGTGAATTAGTGTGAAAATTAAAGAGCCACTTAACTAAAACTAAATTAGAATTCTTACTTCAAGATAAAAGAGGCTTTTAGGGTCATCTATATCCTTTTTAATTCATGAACCTTAACAAAATTGCCTTCCAATCATAAGCAATGATAATATGTGTTTGTCAAAGGGTTAAAAACACTAAATTTAGCTTTCCTAAGTCAAAACTAAATTATCTTTTCCATTAAAATACCCAATCTATTGATCTAATTAATAAAAACTAAGTTAAAGAACCAACCATTTTCTTAACAATGTAAGTTTAGAATAATATTTCTATTAAAACCCAATAAAACCATTAATTCACAAAGGAATTTCAAGTCAAACATGATTTTAAACAAGTTCATCACTTAATCTAGCTTTCTCAAGTCTAACTCAAGTAAACAAAACAACCCAATGGTTACAAGGATCAATAAGCATTAAGAATAGATTAAAATCAACAGATATAACTATCATTACTCATAAAAAGAAGTAAATACAAGGTTCAATCCATAAAATTGTTCAAGATAACCCTAGAAATGAAAGATTTAGCTACTCATAGTCTTCAGAGAAACCAAACTAAGAAGAATAAGCTGATTAATTACAAAACCAAATGAGAAAATAAAGGGAGAAATAGAAAAACCAAGAAGTATAGCTCTAAATCACTTCTTTGCTTCAATCCTAAGCCTCCATGTCTTCAAATCTTCTTTCCCAAACTAAAAATCTCTCTCTTAGTCTCCCCAAGTGTAGAATGTCATCTCCTCTATGGTTTCTTCAATAAAAAACCCTACTTTTTATCATCATCTGCTGTCACGTAGAGTTTTAGTTTTTGCATATTCATTGCAATAAACCTTTTGAGGGTGGGAAGTTCCAGTTGTGAGCTCTCGCTATGGCTAGGCTACATGCTTGCCATGGCAAATGGTACAGAGAGTACCATTGATCAGTTCTTCATGGTTAGCTGTAGCGAATGTGATTTTGGCCATGGTAATAGGTACAGTGAAGCTTTTTTCTTCATATCTTGAGCTCTAGCTTGCTTACTTTGTTTCATACTTCAATTCTTTGCTTTTCCCTTTCTTCAAGGTGTCTTGTGGCTCTTTACTTAAGGTGTTCTTCTATCTCTAATCTCCTAAATAAATAAAAGTCCTTATGAGAATCAGCTTCACTACTAGAAAAAAGACTTTTAACGACGGTTAAAAATAACATTTCACGGTGGTTTTACGAGTGGCTTGAATTCTACCGCTGTTATAAATCTAATATTTAATGGCGATTTAAAAATTGCCATTATATGGTAGACTTACAACAGCAATTATATTATAAACTGTCGTTAATTTATATAATTACTCACGCCTATTAGTAGTCAATTTTTATTTATAAGCTACAAGCAGCCGTTTTCTTTACATCTGTCATGGAAAGCTTTTTTTGAATCATTTTTTTTATTTATCATTTTATGACACCCTGCATTTAGTATAGTCAAGGTAAAGCAATTAATTCCACACAAGTCAACAATATCAAAATCCAAATGGTCATACAATCATCCGAATTAGTAAACTTTCAATGAACATATATATTTATACATCATATATAATAGAAGCAAATCGTTGAAGTTGAATCCTAAACAAGTTAAAAGACAATTCTATACATCAAAATATTCACCAAACATGTACTTCATCATGTTTATAAAATAATAAATAAATGTAATAACCAAAAATATTAATCGTGCAATGAATTAAGTAATCAAAGGGACATTCATTACAACATAATCAACTAATTTTCTACTAGTTTATATCCACCCACATTCATTCACAATGATCATCCCTAATAGCTTATTCATTATCTTCCAAATCAAACTCTGTTTCGTTATAAGTCAAGCAGTTGTGAAAGGCAGGGTTTCGTTGAGGTTGAACCCTAAGTCACTATCATCACCAATTGCTTGCCTTTTACCATGGAGCACAATGGAAAGATCTTTATTTGCTGGATTGGTCACATAAAACACTTAGATTGCTTGACTTGCTAAGATGAATAGCTCATCTAGGTATCCAACTCTCTAAAGATTCGACTGAAACAATTCTAAATTTCTCATATACTTGGACAGTATTACTATTAACCCACTTACATTTCAAGACTGACACTTTAAACTTGGAGTAACTAACCTCCCATATCTCTTAAATCACTCCCATATGGCATGGACACCAATATTAGCCTTTTATCTTTTGAACTAGAAAATATATCTCTTCGCCACAACCATAACACCACTATTCTGTATTGTGCTTTTGTCATCTTGGGCCTTTGTATAAAAAGAGTAGTCATTTATGTCATATCCTTCTTAACACAATCTCAAAATGAGGCACTGTAAGTAGCCTTTATATTGTATTATAAGGATTGTTATCCTTTAGTACTTCTTGCTTAAACCATTATGTAAAAGACCTATTATGCTCATTAGCTAGTTGCATATTGTTGTTTTTTGGGTTCATGTTCCTGAGCATATTCTTATGAACTATAACAGAACTTCATATTTATTGTTCAAAATATAAAAATGTGCTTACATCACCAATTAGCGAGACATGCCCTTCACTTTAGCACCACGAGTTCCCTTGCTTTTTCTCCTTTGGTCATGCTTAGATTAAGGAAGTATAATTGCCTTTACCCCATCAAGACATGAGTTATAAAACTTAACTACCTCCTCAGCTATGTACCTTTCAACAATTGATGCCTTAAGCCAATACAGATTTTTAGAATACCCTTTAGGGATTTTCATGTATCTCTAAAATGGGTACATCTACCTCAAACACACATGCCCACAAAGTCTAATCTCACGTACTAGGTAAATAGTCAAATGGACTATGATGTCAAAAAATGCTGGCAGGAAGTGCATCTCAAATTGAGAAAGGATAACATAACCTTCATTCTTCAATTCATCTAACTCAGCAAGATCAAAAACTTTGTTGTAAATAGCATTAAATAACATACAAAATCTAGTAATAGTGTTCCTCATATCATCTTTCATAATGCCTTAAATAGCCATTGGTAGTAATTGTTGCATCAACATGTGGCAATCGTGGGACTTCATGCCCTTTTTCTTCAAATCTTGCATTGATATAAGCTTTCTAAAATTAGATGAACACCCTTGTGACACCTTAATACCATGCAAACACTCACATAGGCTTGGTTTTTCATATTTAGATAATGTGTGTGCTGCTGGGTACAAATAAACTCTCTTACTACCCTATATTTGTTATGGATGTAGAGGTGCCCTTATTCCTATTTCAGCTAAGTCTCGTCTAGCAATGACCCCATCCTTACTCTTTCCACTGATATGCAGGAGCATGACAACAAGGCTCTCGCACACATTCTTCTCCATATGCATGACATGTAAACTATGTCTCACTTCAAGACTCTGCCCAATATAGAAGATCAAATAATATTGATCTCTTTTTCTATATATTCCTTTCAATTGCCTTCTTATTAATTTTACCCAGGTAATATGAACACCCTAAAAAAGTTGATATACTTCTTCTCTAATTAAAGGAATAGGAGCCATTTCATATTCATGTGAGCCATTAAATGCCTTCTTCAACATACAGTAAGGGTGCTATTGTAACATCCTAAATTTTCCCTATTTGTATAAGACTGATAGAGGAAAGAGGTTATGAAGGGATTGTGATGGTAATCAGAAGAAAATATAATGATTAAGATAAGTTTTAAGCCAAAGAAAGAGAGAAGGTATAAAGTTATAAAGCAAAAAGGGCTAAATTGCAATTTAGTGACAAATATAATATCCCAAATTTTCCCTGACTGATAGAGGAAAGAAGTTATGAACGTATTGGGATGATAATTAGAAGAAAAGATAATAATTAAGATAAGTTTTAAGCGAAAGAAAAAGAGAAGGTATAAAGTTATAAAGTAAAAAAGGCTACATTGCAATTTAGTGACAAATGTAGCATTCCAAATTTTCCTTTACTAATAGAGGAATGAGGTTATAAAGGTATTAGGATGGTAATTAGAAGAAAAGATAATGATCAAGATAAGTTTTAAGCTAAAAAAAGAGATAAGGTATAAAGTTATAAAGTAAAAGGGCTAAATTTCAATTTAGTAAAAGTCTAGGGACTAAATTGCAATCAGTGAAAATTCCAAATACACAATGGTCATTTTGAAAAATAAAGGGACTAAAGTGAAAATTCTAAAAGTTCCATGGTGTAAAATGGGAGTAGACATAAGCTTTAGGCCATTAAGTGTAATTATAAAAAGTGAAGGGACTAAAATGCAAATTCCAAGAGTTTAGGGACAAAATGGTAATTATAAGAAAGTTAATCCAAAGAAGGCCCAAAATTGCTTGAAAGTATTTTAGTCTCAAATTTTATTAATAAATAAAGAAAATTATTCTGATCAGTTTAACGTAACACAAAATTTTGATTTGAGGTCTCGATAAATTGATATAAATTTTTGAAGATTGAAAAATTAGTATAGTATCTTCTAAACCTCATAATCAGATAAATTTTTACATTGAATTCTTATAATTAATATGAGAATTTATGAAACTGACAGAAGTAAAAAAAGAGTCATGTAGAATTTATAATAGAATTTACAGTAGATTAAAACACCCCATAAATACTTTTAGGGGAATTTCTTGGGAGTTGAACCCAAGAAGATAGGGGACCACATAGAAGGTCCAAAATGGTATCTAATAGGCCTAACAATATTTCAGATAGGTATGTGGGCCAGTGTTTATAAAGACCTTAAAAATATAAAATTATAAAAATGGCTCTATGTATGCTACTATGCTGTACAATGAGCAAGAGATGAATGAAGTTGATCATTTGACTAAGGTCAAATGGTCAAGGAGAGTTTTTAGAATAGTTGACCAAGGTCAAAGAATACTTTGGTGACATGTGAAAAGACGATAATGCCTATAGATATTAAAGTAAATAAAGAACAACTAAGGGCATTTTGGTAATTTGCCAAGGGATCAGTAATTAAGTTTAGACCTAGTCCAAGAATGTCAATGGTAGGAAGAATTTGGATAATAGATTTAATATCAAAAAATATATTATGAAATCTCAGAAAAATTAAATTTAGAAAACATTCTGATATTTAAGAAAGTGGATTGAGCTAGTACAATATTGGATTTGAATTTTTTCATACTCTTCTCCCTCTTGGAATTTCATCACATGATGGATGAGGTGTCCTTTGATGATGTCATGGATGATGTCACCTTTTGGCTTCTCGAGCAAACTTGATTAAAGAGCAAATGTGAACCATTAGATCAAATAGTACACAGAGTGATCTTAGCCATTCATTTCCATGCCTTCAAGTCCATAAATACCCCTCCCTTTCCTTCACATTTGCATCAACTTAGGAACCCTTGGGGAGGTGCTACCCAAGTGAAAGGCCAAGCCAAGACAAAGAAGAGATATAAGATACCAAAGTTCAAGCTAGCTAGGAGTTAAGGTGAGGAATTTATCCTAGCTTATTTTCCTTTAATTTGGGGGTTTGAACTTAAGATTTTTATGGAAGAAGGTTAAGCTTTCTCTAGGGTATATATGCTGTCTCCTCCTAGATGAAAGAAGAAAGAAGAAGTTAAAGTTAGAACTATGAGATTAATGTTTAGATAAGTTAGCTTAAGTGATTGGTTATTGAATCAAGTTGATATTCTTGACTTTGCCATGGAAGAGACCTTTTAGTCTACACTATTCTGTATAGAGGGAGATGTAATTTCAATTATCTAATGCCTCTATTGAATTTATATGATGATTTTATATAGGATTGGATAGGTTTTGAACCTTGGAAGCATTGGAATTGAAAGTTATAGTTTTTTAAAGTCTTCTCTATTACTATTCACACATATGAACAGTGATTAGAATTTTATGATTTTGATGCTTCCAATAGTTTTAAAATAAAAAATTGTGTGGGATAAAGTAGAGTAACAAGTATTTGAAGAATTGGAATCAAAATGAGAATTTTTGAAATAAAAAGAGAGGCTTTTTGTTTCTATCCATAACAATGTGTAGCTGCTAAAATTTGGAATTTCTAGGTTCATAAATAGATTCAAAAGGCCAAATTGTGTAGGGTAAATTCAATGCATCATTGGTTAAAAGGCTAAGTCAATTAGTAAAGATTTAAGTAAATTTGTTTTAGTTAAGTAAGCTCAATATCAAAGAAAGTTAGATTGTAATGAATGAATGATAATGTAATGTTAGAATTTGGTTTGTGTACTGAAAGAGGGAAGCCATACATCAAAGAGAAGTAAGAAGCAAGAGGTAAAGAGAAAGGATAAGGAAAGCAAGGAGTAAAAGGTAGTGAGCAAGGAGTAAAAGATAGTGAACTTACCTACTTGTATACTTATGTTGCTTGGATGTTTTATGTGATGCTTGCTTACTTTGATTATGTGAAGCATGTATGATTAAGTGATGCTCTATTTCTTTTTATGCTATGGGCATATGTTATAATTAAGAGACATGGAAGTATGTAAGATATCATTATTCAAGCATTATCATTAAGTGCACACATAGTAACATCAAGCATATGATTGCATACATTGTATAGTTTCTATTTACTACTGAGATTTCCCTCAAAATCTCACCCCCTCTATGTCACCACCATAGTAGGGATTTCATATGAGGAGGAAGATGAAGATGCATGAAGAAGATATAGGGATTAGTTGCATGCTTGAAATTTTTCTGTATGTAAAGTTAGTTGTTGAAACTTGGCACTGTGAACAGTAACTTGTGAAGAGGCAGTGACCTTTATGATGTAATAAAAAATAGTAAATAATAGAATAAATATTTTAAATTTTACCATCATTTATTTAACATGTAAAACTTTATTTTGACACTAAGAATGCTTTATTCTGACGTCTATACAAAGAGAATTAAATTTTTAAAGTTTGGGACCATAAACTATTTTCTAAAAATTTGACCAAATGAATGTAAAATTTGATGTTAAAGTTTACTAAGTTAACTGGTCAATTGGTCGAAGGAATTATTTTTCCTTAAAGTTCAAGATGTTAGCTTCGTGCAGCTTTTTGAACTGCTTCATTTTGATGTTTCTATAATTAATTATAATTTTTTGAAGTTCGTAACTGAATTTGGAAATATCATATGAAAAGTTGTTAAAGTGAAATTCTAAATTTAGCTAATAGACTTCAAAGGTCATATAAGTGGTTCTAAATGCTACTAAATGGTCTCTAAGATGTAAGAAAGTAAGGTGTTACAGCTATCAGCTTATAAACCTTCTATGGGAAAGGTAGGTTGTCTTCCTTTCATGCTTCAGTTGCATGTAGTTAATATTTTCTTCACATATGGGACATACTTTATGCCCCTTAACACTATAGCCTCACAAAATTTCCATACACCGAGTAGTCATTTATCATGGTGAAGATCATGGCGTGGAGTTTAAAGGTTTCTTGTTTGTATGCATCAAAGACATCAACACCGTCCTCCCACAATTTCTTCAAATCATCAATCAAATGTGCCAAGTACACATCTATCATTTCTTGGTTGTTTTAGCCCTGAGATCACTAAAGACAACATGATGTACTTTTGTTTCATACACAGTGAGGGAGGCAAGTTGTAAATCACAAGGAGAATTGGCCGAGTACTATATGTGCTATTTAGGTTACCATACAGATTGATTTAGTTTGTACATAGCCTAAGACAAAGATTTATGATCTCATAACCAAATTCTAGGAGTTTATGATCTATTGTCTTCCATTGAGGAGAATTAGCTGAGTGATGAAGTTGTCCATCGTTTATTTTCCTATTGAAAGACCATCTCAAGTTATTTATATCTGTGGCGTTAGCAAACAAACATTTAAACCATAGTATTATTAGAAGATACCACAATACCTTTGAAGGAGAGCCTTTGGTAATCTTATCATAATCATAACCGTATTTCTTCACTTTATATCTTGAAGTGCCGCATTTAATGCACGTATTCAGCCCTTCATATTCATTTATATACAATATGCAGTCGTTAGAGTATACGTGTATCTTCTTATATGACAAACCCATCAGACACAATACTTTCTTTGCCTCATACATTGAGCTTGGTCGTATATTGCCTATAGGAAGGGCATCACTCAACACTAAGAGCAATTTCGTCAAACTAGAATTGTTCCAACCATTTCTCAATTTCAAATTCATCAATCACAACATAAATTTTAACCTTGTGTACTTGACTTTACTCCCTAGGTACAATGGTATCTCAGCATCATTTAGCAAACTTTCATGTATAGGAGAGTACTTTGAAAGGATTCGGTTTCAATATCACTAAACATATACAGAATTCTATCCATAAATTTATCATTCACAACTTCCTCAAGCAAAGGAGTCTTCCTAATCTCACCATGCCAAATCCAATTTGTATATCTTAAACTTATCCCATCACATATAAGATGCTATCTAATATCAGTAATAACAATATGTTATAGTTGAAATAGTTGACACAATGACAGAAGAAGAAACCATCCCTTTTTTTTCAAAGCATTCATCTGAGCAAATTCAAGAAATCTTTCTACCCCATCTTTATATATTCCTTAGAGTTCTCTTAACTTTAATCCAACTATGATCCACTATTCCCTTAAATGTAAACAATATCAAATAGTAACCAAATCCATCAAATAGGAAATAAATATGAAGCACACCCATACACAAATAGAAGCAATGTAACAAACCAAAACTACAAAGATTGCGTCTTCAATACAAGGATGATAGCACATAAGATGTATTACAACTTATAAACAAACATCCAAAACAACAAGAAAAATGAGCAAATAATGAAGTTAAACTTTAACTTACAGCACTGACGACATAGAGCAACAAGAAAAATGCAAGGAAATGACATTTGTGCAAGTCTATCGTTATTCAGCAGAGCAACATAACACAAAAAAGCTATGAAAAAGTGAAATTAAAACTATACTCTGCGTGAAGGATTTTGAAAATTCGCGAAATTTTACACAGCAATTTTACACTAAATTGCCGTAAAATTTAGTTTTAAAGGTGGTTCTTAGTGGAACCACCATTAAATGATAATTTAACGGCGATTTTAGGAAAACCCGCCGTTATAAAGTTTTACAAATGCGACTTATTTACATATATGGTACTGCCTTTTTTTGTTATGGCATTTTTTCCTTTAAATGCCATGAGGTAGCGCTATTATAAGTATTTTTTATAGTAGTGCTTAATCAAAATATTCACAATTTATCCAAAGAATTTATCTTTTTTATTTTGCTAGATAACATGCACATTTTCTTAAATAAGTATCTACAATATGAACCATTCTATCCAAAAAATACTTAAAAGAGATGAAAAATGCACTAGAATGATAAGAACTTCTATGTTATCAGTACTTTGATGGGATAAAGTTAAGATGATATAACATTTCTAAAATATATAATTATTTCTCATATTATATTTGTTTAGTATTGTAAGGATTAAATACATAACTTATCAAATAATTTTATTAATATTATTCAGTAAAACTAAATTTTTTAAAATAAATTAATAATAATGATAAATATATGAAAATAAAACATATTTCTTTTGATTTAATGATTACCATCTTATAATCAAACACACAGAAGACGGGCGTAAAAGAACATCATAATATATATTCTTTAGGAAAACAAAATTATCCTGAAGATGAGGGGGAAAAGGAAAGAAGAAAAGTGGTTTGACTTAAAATTCTCCATAGATTTTAGTTACCGTCGGCTTCTTCATAGCCTATGGGTCAATCTTACCAAACCCATTTTCTCTTTGTTCTTTTTCTTATTTCTTTAGTTTGAATGCACAATATATCTTCTGGTATATATATTACTAATATAACTAGCAATCCCTTCTCTAATTGTCGTCTTTTCGTTTTCCCCAACAATTATTTATTGTTTTGGCTACGATCATGGATGTTTCTCATTATTTAATTTCACATATAATTATTATACAACAACTTGACTGAAACAATTTACAATTTGAATAAGTTTAAAATATCTAAAAGTTACAATAAATATATATAAACACACAGAGGCCACCTAACATTCTTGTTCTTGTATGATTCTCATATGTAACCACTAGTGAATTAATGTCGTACTACGTTATAATAATTCAATATAGGTGAAGGCAAATGACGGGGTCACGTACACAGCTACTGTTAAATATAATAAACAATGAGCGCGTCGTTATACCAACTCTTCTTGGGAGGCTGTTAGATAGAATACTCTTAGAGTGCATTTGTATATGTACTCATCGATAGCAATAACCTATAACTTGCATCCCAATTCCACTCACGCTACGCACTCCAACACTTTCAACTCCTCTCTTCAACATGGGAAGCCTTTCGGTACTCCTCTCTCTCTCTCTCTCTCTCTCTCTGAGGCGCACACACACAAATACAATCCAGCGTATTTCTTAATCCATCTAGCTTCTTTTTTTTTCACTTGTTTCTTAATTATCTTTTGTGAATCAGCGTTTTGTGGAAGTAAATTCCATGTTAACAATTACTTCACATTTCCACATCCTGTGGAACGAATCACGTACGTATTCTGAATTTGGATGGTGAGGAAACTAAGGGAAAGACAAAGATACAGGGTAAAATTATGAGAGGAGAGAGAGGGAGAGGGGAGTAAATAGCGAAGGAAAAAAAGGAAGTACAAGTCTCACATGTTTTTAATTTTCTCAAGATTTTCTCTTCAAATATAGACATTTTATGGAGAAAACACATCTTGTTATTCTGGGGAATTTTGTAGTTTATAAAACTAATCCTGTGTTTGACGAGAAGAAAATTAAGGGGAAAAGAAAACTAGAGGAAACTATAACTTTGTTTATCTTTTACCAAAAAATTGCCGCCAGTTCTTGCTATATTATGTTAAACGTTAAGTTTTTTTTATGACCACCAAACGAGAAGAGGAAAATTCATAGATTATTTACAAAATGAACATAATTTATAAATATACAAAAATGAAAAAGGATAATGAAAGTACAAAATATTTTTATTTTCTTTAAAAAATATCATTTCTTATTCTTTTACTTTCCACTTGCTCATAGATATTTCTATATATAGTTTAATCAGGTAGTATTGTCATTGTGAAAAATGTCCCCTCCATATTTTTCTTACTAAAATCTGTAATCTTCCATTTACTTCCCTTCTGCATTCATCATTATATTTTCCCCCCATATAATTACATGATTTTTAATATTAATTAAGTCACGTCCTAATATTTTTATTTGGAAAATTATTTAATCTTGTTTTATTCTTTACTTCCCTTTTTTTATTAACCGCATTTGGTATCTGTGTATGATTCTCATGGATTTTTATCATTTTCCCCTAAATAGGATGTTATTTAGGTAATGTAAGAAAGAAATTTTTTTATCAAAAATTTTTGTAAAATCTTCTATTTGAAACAGTTGGTAAAAATCTTTAAACTAATTATATTAATTAATAATTTTGATTATATGCATACTTTTATATTTTAAAATATAAATTTCGCTTCTTTTACATTTCCATAATTTCCTTTATTATTACTTAAAAAATACTTTAAAATCCCATATTATAAAATAAGTATTTTTTTAAAAGAAATAAAAGCTTATAATATTAACTAAAAAGAGTCTGTAATACTTATATTTACTGAAGCAAGCAAATTGTAGAAAGAAAAATTTAATAAAAAAAAGAGTAATGTTAAGCACATGTACACCTTACGTTCCAAGTAAATTGGAAGACTTAGCATGCTATTTACCTCACCTTACTTTCTACCATTTAGACTCTCTTTTATATATTTCTTTATAAACCCCCAGAGACTTGTCGTTTTCCTCTATACAAAGTTTCAATCTACACTCAACTTCCATTCACAACAAGGGAAGCCCTTCGGTACTTTCTTTTTGGTCCCTTCTCAACATAAAAAATTCCCACTCTGATTTCTCTCGTCCTTTTTCTGGCGGTCATCAACATATATATATATATATATATATATATTATGTTTCAACGGCTCCTTATACTGAACAACATGCCTCTTCTTAAACAACTTTGTAAACCTAAACCTTCTTTGTTGCTTGCTTTGAGTGTTTGGTGTTGTCAACTAGTTGGCCATGATGTTGAATCTAATCTTTGTGTTGGTTTTGTGGAAATGAATTTCATAAAATTATTAGTTGGAGACGTCAAAGTTACAGAGCAGAAATGGTGGAGTTTTGAGCAGCCGAACACTTTTATGCACTCCACTTGTAGGAACCACTGTAGATCAAATGCTTGTTGATATGAGAAGGGCCAAGGAAATTGGTTCTGATATTCTTGAGATCCGTCTTGATTGCTTGAGAAGCTTTAACCCAACATCAGATCTTCGAACACTTATTAAACAAAGTCCTTTGCCCACTCTTGTCACTTACAGGTACATTCACAGTACTCACTCTTAGATTTGCTAATATTTAATTCCTATTGAGATTTCAGATTCATATGTGTGTGTGTGTGTGTGTGTGTGTGTTGAAGCACAGAAAAATCAAATGATGATTATGCATGCACCTTTTTTTCAGACCTATTTGGGAAGGTGGTCAATATGAAGGAGATGAAACCAAGAGACAGAATGCTCTTCGTCTAGCCATAGAATTTGGAGCTGATTACGTTGATGTTGAACTTCAGGTAGCCCTGCAAAAACTACAAAGAATAAAAAAAGAATGGTTATTTCATGATATGCAAATAATTACAGTCACAAATTGATTGTCATCACCTTCTGAGGCTTAGGTTGCTCATGACTTCATCAGTTCTATCCATGGAAAGAAACCAGACAATTTCAAGGTGATAGTTTCTTCACACAACTTCCACAATACTCCATCGTCTGAAACCATTGGAAATCTGGTAGCAAGTATTCAAGCGACTGGAGCTGACATTGCCAAGATTGTGACCACTGCTTTGGACATTACAGATTGTGCTAGAATTTTTCAGATAACTGTACATTCTCATGTAAGTATAAATATGAATATGCAGTAGAGTTTCCTATGAATTTTCTGATAAGCAAGTTTGAAAAATTTGCAGATCCCAATAATAGGAATAGTTATGGGGGAAAAGGGTCTGATTTCACGGATACTTAGCCCCAAGTTTGGTGGATATCTTACTTATGCGGCCCTCGAGGCGGGTGCGATCTCAGCTCCCGGGCAACCAACAGCCAAAGACTTGTTGGAACTATACAATTTTAGGCTCATAAGGCCTGACACTAAAGTATATGGAATCGTAGGAAAGCCAGTAGGTCACAGCAAGAGTCCTCTTTTGTTCAATGCAGCATTCAAGTCTGTTGGCCTTAATGCAGTTTATATGCACTTTTTGGTGGATGACGTGGAGAAATTTTTCAATACATATTCATCTCCTGATTTTGCTTCTGGATGCAGGTACTCAATAGATATAAAGCTAAATGCTGATGTTAGATTCAGATTCAACGTGTACCACACTATTACTTTTATATTGTAGTACCTGCGGTAATGCAACTTATGTTGGGAAATGCAGTTGTACAATTCCTCATAAGGAGGCTGCACTTAAATGCATGGATGAGATTAATCCTATTGCCAAGGTAACTTTATTTATTTTTTACAAGATTACCTAATCCTTGCTTGAAGAGAAAATAGTAGAGAACCGTCTTAGGTAGTTTGGACATGTATAAAGAAGGCCAAGAGATGCGCCAGGGTGGATCAAATAGTATGGACACCGGTTAAAAGGAGTAGAGGAAGGCCAAAGAAAACGCTCAAAGAGGTCATTGAACGGGATTTCTTGGTCAATAACCTACCTAAGGATTTAGTTTTTAATAGAGCACAATGGCGTCGTATGATCCATGTAGCCGACCCCATTTAATGAGATAAAGCTTGTTGTTGTTGTTGTTGTTGTACCTAATCCTTGCTTGACTTATTATAAATTTTTTCAGAAAATAGGAGCTATCAATAACATTGTAAGGAGACCAGATGGGAAATTGATAGCTTTCAATACTGATTACATTGGTGCCATCACTGCTATTGAAGATGGATTAAGAGGTTTCTAAGTTACTTTTTCAGGCATATATATATTGCAAGTTGAAGTTAATTTAGTAATCATGGTTTATGAGATCGGTTTGTCCTCCTTTAATTTACAGATTTGTACGGTACAACACCAGGGAGTGCATCGCCGTTGGCAGGTAAGCTATTTGTTGTAATGGGAGCTGGTGGAGCTGGCAAGTCGCTGGCCTATGGCGCTGCACAGAAGGGAGCAAGAGTTGTAGTTTCTAACCGCACATTTGGTAAAATATTGAACTAATCACATTGTGATGTTGTTATTAGATTAAGCATGAGCATAAGGCTTCCCAAAAGCCAATTACTTTGCATGAATCGACATGTATTTGGTTACTAATTATGAATATACATGTACTTGTGGGAACTCAATGTAGAACGAGCTGTAGATTTGGCAGCTAAAGTTGGTGGAAAAGCAATACCACTGAGTGAAGTGGGAGAGTATCATCCAGAAGAAGGGATGGTGCTAGCAAATGCAACTTCCGTGGGTATGAAGCCTAAAGTTGATGAGACTCCCATTCCAAAGGTTTGTTTGAGGAATTAAGGAAATTAAACAAATTACTTAATATAACACATATTACATGATTTTTCTAAAATATTTATTTATATATATCATTAGATTATATATCGGTCTATAAGCCAGATAAATTAGTTTTAGAAAAAAATAAAAAATAAAAATACTTTAAAGTAATTTAGTTTATTCATTGATTAATCTCCTCATATTAATTAATTGAG
The DNA here is from genome assembly GCA_037074615.1 of Leucaena leucocephala. NCBI lineage: Eukaryota > Viridiplantae > Streptophyta > Magnoliopsida > Fabales > Fabaceae > Leucaena > Leucaena leucocephala. The sequence continues at coordinate 8,580,972 of CM073526.1, read as the reverse complement.
TCTTATATTAAGTACTAGAGGAATATCAAATTCATAACACAATTAAGTACTTAAATTTTTTGTTGAAACAAAATTTGCAAATATTGGTTTTCTCTGTTGTTAATTTGAGAGTCTCATTTGTAAATTAGTGAAAACGACTTACAAATTAAATATCTAATTTGCAACTGAAGTAAGGGAAAATCTTACAAAAATACAACTTAAATTTTAAAATTTTAAATTAGTTTGTTTACTATACTTTATAAGCTATTGATTATTCTTGTAAAACAAATAACAACACATTTTTTATAGTAATTCCTGATTTGGGATTTTGAAACTCAAGTGGTATGTTTTTTTTTTTTTTTGGCTAAAGTAATATAGTTACGTTGCAACCTATCTTTTGAACAAAAATGTTTTGAAATCTAATTATCACTAAATTGAGATTTTGAGGCTTACAGTCAATATCATCCTCCATTAATAAATGGTCATAAATTAATTAATTACTCCCTTCAATCCTTAATATAAGAGTTCATTGACTTTTTAGAGTATATTAATGAAACCAAATAAATCAACTAATTATGACTAAATTCAAACCCTTAAGATAAATTTATATTATGTACTCTTTAATTTACTCAAATTAGTCAACTAGAACTCTTAAAAAGTCAACTAGTTCTTAATCAACTAGAACTCAAATTACTCATTTATTTAACTTCTTTAATTTATCCAAAAAAATTAACTAGCTCTTATATTAAGTAATAGAGGTAATATTAATCTTGGTGTGAATACAATGAAACTTGCAGCATGCTTTAAAGCATTATTGCCTGGTGTTTGATGCGATCTACACGCCAAAGGACACCAGACTGTTGCGGGAAGCAGAGGAAACCGGTGCTGCTATTGTGTATGGTACAGAGATGTTGATCCGCCAAGGCTTCGAACAGTACAAAAATTTCACCGGTTTGCCTGGTAATGTATAATTAACTTCACTTAATTAGTGTGCTAAATTATTTAATATGACAAATCATATATGTTAATCACCTGCGTGTTTCATCATAATTTTTCAGCACCCCAAGAATTGTTTAGACAGCTGATGGAGAAACATGCATGATGATCGCGAGGTTAACGTCAATTATCAAAGTTGTACGCTTGTGAAGTTTTATCTTTATCATGAACGTTGGTGCGGATATATATGAAACAATAATAATTAATGTTGTAAGATTGTGAAGTTTCGTTTTCAAATGTGATTTGACCAACAAGATGTTCGATTGTTTTATTCCAGTTGAGATGTTAGAGATGTTATTTTTCTATCTCTATTAGAAATGTGTGGAAAGGAAATATCATTAATGAGCTATGGATCAAAGGATTCGTAACAAAATTTTAATGATATCAAATTGGAAAGATCACTGAATGAATCTAATTTATTTGTCAACAAGCTTAGAGAGATAGTTTAGGGAACTTTGTGATTCACTCCAAGAAAACTCAAACACTAATAAACCTTTGGAACCGATTCATTAGTTTGCTCATTATCTTTTTCTTCAAAATCGGTACAAAATTTCGCTGCCATAGAGGACTATGATTTTATATTGGTATCACTTGGAATATTGGGACTTTGAACAAATACTACTATTGGAAGAAAAGACTTTAACCACGGTTAAAAGTAGCTTTTAACGAAAGTTTCACAAGCGTAATAAAAACTATGTATTACTATTAAAAGATAGATTTTCAACGGGCGATTACACAAACCCCGTTAAAAGTAGATTTTTAATGGCAGTTTTTTTTGTAAAAGTGATTCTAACGGCAAGAGTTGTGTAACTTTCAACTGTTTTTATATCAAAAGCTGCCATTAAAAATAATATTTTTTTTTAAAATATTTTTCTTTATTTTCGAATTGTGCCACCATGTTTTCAAAGAAATCCAGACAAACCAATTTCAAACAAGCAAACTATGCACTAGTTCAACTATAATCATCTAAAAAGTCTAATCAATACTGAAAACCAAAATAAATCGCCCAGTCACTATATGTTGTACAATTAGGCTTGTCAAATCATCTGTTATTGAGTCTATGAGTTCTACTTGATATCTCTCTTAATTATTGAAATTTTGCATGTTAGAAGCAACAAAATAATTAGGCAAGTATTATAAATGTGGAAAAAATAGCAAATTATAAAATATTAATCATGTCCCATCTCTTTACCTCATGTAGCATCACATAATATCCGCATCAACACCTCTAGGTTGACAAAAGTACTAACAATATGAAAAAAAAAATTGAGCACATTAGGAAATATTAAAACTTCATACCTTATAAATTAATTCAAAATAACTTACTTTTGGGAAAAAAAATATTTAACTAGAGTTGAACCTTTCTCTTTAGGACAACCATTTGACACCTTGCATGGCCCTATCACCAATGGGGGAAAAAGATATTATGGCCAATGAAAATAAACTTTATACTTTATAAATTTATAAGCAAATAGAGTCCAATGACCAATAAAAACACTTGTCTCAGCAATATCTTTAATGAAGGGTTGTGGCTCTCTAGAAATTGAATCGAACTAGTAAATAGTGTTTTCATTTATGAGAGAAGACAAGTAGAGTCCAATGGGCTCTACAAGATATTAATCGCATAAAATAAAGGTAATTATAATTATAATATGTATTTTTGTATACCAAATATAAGAGTATACTTACTCTTCAATGAAAGGAGCAAAATATATTATCTTGTTGGTTGTTGTTGTAATCAAAGATAACATGTATCCAGTCCTCGCCTGCTGAGTAGTCCCTACCTGCTAAATTCTTTGGTGACCAAAGAAGCCATTTTTGTCCACCTTTCCTTCTTCCACGGTCTTTTAAAGGAGTGCTTGTTGTTCAAAGGACAAAGAAGTAAGTGCGCATGATAAACCATAAAATATGAAAAATGAAATTGTAACTTATATAATATAGCCAAATGCATGAAAATATAATATAGCCAAATGCATGAAAACAAAATCCAACATCTTGAAATTTAGGAATTGAATGATGTCATGATGGTTAGAATAGTCATTTCACCTAAGAGGGGGTGAATTGAGTATTTTGAAAATTTAAAACTTAAAAAAAATAAAAAGACGAATTTCAGTCCTTAAAACTCCTCTGAGTATTCCACTATCTTTCAAAATTAGTCAGCCTCTTAGCACCTCAATATATTAATGTGAGAATCCCTCTCATTCCCCCTTACAACCTTGTAAGATATCAACCGTAAGAATCCCTCTCACCCCCCTTACAACCCCGTAATGTATTAATACACTCAAGAGACCCACTCTTGAGTATCTAAAAAATAAAATGTAATTTTTCAAATATCTCTCTCAATTATTGAAATTGTACTAAACACTTAAGTACAGACTCTCTAAGTTTCTCTCTTGTAAATAATATGATATGCTCTATTCATAAGAGGAGAAACATAATATAATCAATGAATATGTTCATAGTGCATTGTTGAGCATCTCTTGTTTCTTCTTATGTCTCTTCTCTTTATCTCTCTTCATCTTTTCTCTCCAGCTTCTTTTATAGATGAGCTCTTCAGAAATCTATTAGGTAGCGGTTGAAATAGTTGTTGATGAATATATTCATTATTGTTAAAGTATGCATTCTGACATATTTCACTTTTTTATGAACTTCTGATCTTCTTTATGCCTGAAAATGATATGAAAATATGCTTCAGAAAAGATATATAAACAATATAAGTATATAGCAATTATTTTCAAATGATTTAGATTGAAGCATGAAGTTATGTGAAAGTCTGATATAACAAGATCATTTTAATTTATCAAAATATTTGAAAGTGTGTCTTATCAAAAAGGATTTCTATAAATCTTAAATGAATTTCATTAAAACAATTTTAGATTTATCGAATAGGACTTCAATAAATAGCCTTATCGAAAAGAAATTTGTTAAATCTCAAATGAATTATATTAAAATAGTTCTTAGATTTATAAAATAGGACTTCAAAAAATATCTTCTCTTAAATAGCTTTTATACTTATCAACATATTTCAAAATATTTGACAATACCTAACTTATGGAAGTGTTCTTCGATAAATAGGTTTACCGAATAGTTTATTGATAAGAACCAGAAGAGTAATTTCATATTTTCTCCTTTCTTATTTAATCTATCTTCTTTTTATAATATTTCTTAAACCAGTTTGAGAAATAAACAATTCAAACAAATCAACTGTATTATAATCAATAAATCACTGTCAAAATCATTTATCAAATCAATGCTTAAGTGCTAAGATAAAAACTAAAATTTTCTCTATTTATCGAAGTATTCTTTAATAAATCTCCTTATCGAATAATACTTCAATCAATTGAGTTTTCCTTATAAGTTGTTTAAAAATAGAGTTTAAATTTTATTTTCTTAATTTATCAAATGATTTATCGATTAAGACTTAGATAAGTTTTCTTCAATAATCATTTTCGCAAAACTTTCTGTTTGAAGTCTTTATCGAGCAAAAATCTTATCGATAAATACTTTGATGAATCCTTTCATAAAACACTCTGAGTCATTTTCTAGCTCACCGAATGCTTTATCGATAAATAGCCTTATCAAATAAGTCTTCGAGAATGTTAGGTTTCAAAATAAAGACTTAAGCTTTTCTTAACTAATTTTGTAATCGATAGCAAACTTATCGAATAGGGCTTCAATAAATATACTTCTAGAAATAGATTTTCTTCAAAAATTTCTTTCTCATTTATTGAAGAGCTTATCAATCAAGCCTCTTATCGATAAGCTTATCAATAAATACTTTTTATCAGTTAAAATGTTTTTTGAAATCTTTTCTCAATTGTCATCATCAAAACATTGAAGCCTAACAATTCTTGTCCATGTTGAAGTCATAGTATTTTCTTATAATAACCCCCGATGGAATTTACAAACTATCAGAGCCTACAATCCATCCACCATAGAATGAAGTAATGATAGACGATAGCATACTGAGGCAACGAGTATATCAAGGGGTTTAAGTATAGCTGGCTCTTGTGCCAGCTTCTTCAATGGTAGCTTCCCTGCTAGCTTATTTGTCATTTGTTCTTTACTTTTGATAAGAGATTTTATCCAAATAACTAAATATCCTACAGCTTCATGCAATAGTTTAGCTATAGTGTACTACCATAACCACCTTTGACATGATCTATCATTACCATCAAGTAGCCCTTTGGATGTCTCTAGTAATAGAGTGTTGTACCTGGGTATGCTCGACCTTCAGTAACATTAGCATGCTTGTCCTAGTGCTAGTGATCTATGATAAAGAGAAGACATGGCTTTCTATGGTCTTGAATATGATCAAAGTTATGGTCAGGGTCAGCTGGTCGTAACTTCTCCTTCTAGTTATTACTACCCTTACCACTCGTCACTATGAGTGAATCTTGAAACATTGAAAGAAATTAGTGATAAAAAAATAAATGGTAAAACTTAAATGAACCTTGAAAGTAATTATTACCTATGACAGTTCAAACACCCAGGCATTTAAATACCAGTAGGGAAGCCATCATTATTATAGCTTGTTGGAGCCATGAATCGAAGTCCTCACTTATCTTTAGCATCTATGCTTGATGCTTAGCTCGAAATATTTTAAGGTATGGACACCATATCCATAGAGGATGCACTGGTTCTTCACGAACTAGAGTTAAAGTACTCTTTACGGCTTACACCTTTTAGGCGCCTCTAACTCGGCCAAGGTGGTCATGCTTTCCAATAGCAATCTCTAAGATATACATTCCCTCTTCAGAAATAAATGACCCGTAGATTGCTTATTGCTCAAGTGCATCCTGTAATATACAAGCACCAATTTAAATTAACTAAAGATTAGAACGTATAAAGTTTTCTATTAGACTTAATTAATAATTACTTACAACCCTCTTAGCAACATTGGAAACCTCTGGAGTGATGTACTTGTCCTTCTTAACCCTCATCGCCTTCTATTTCTGTTGGCGAGATAGAGGTTGGATGGGTGGAATGACTCTAGTAGGGTCTGATGCATTACCATTATGCACAGCATGCACCTGCTTCTCTATCATTTTGCTCTCTAGATAGTTGTAACCCCTAAGACATGAAATACAGGTACACATGTTGCTTGGCTAATTCCTTGTTCTTCTTGCTCTTCTCCTATTAAATAAATTGAACAAAGTTAATTTAGTAATTAAAATATAAATGCATTACTAACTAAGTTTATATTCATCAAACCTAATAAGCAAGGTCTACCTGTTGCCCAACAAACTTTTGCCACACCTCATCATTAATGCTTGGGTTGACAAGTTTTGAATGCACACCTCATTCTTGCCTCTATGGAGGTAGTCCCTTGCAACCTTTAATTTAAAACCTTTCCACCGTTCAAAACAATGTTTCAAGATACGATAGTTGGAATATTAAAATAAAGCTGTAATAAAGTACAACATGCATCTAAAAGTTAGAAGTAGAAAGATAGAATAATAACTAAAAAAATAAAAGAAAGATAGATTAGAGAACTACTAGAATATCTTCCAAAATCCTGCCCTTCACACTGTCTTTTATCTTTTTTCAATCGATATACTTGATGCTAACCTTAGTACGTGCCATATGATCGATGCAACTATTCAACTTAGACATGTTTTCACCTACTGTCTTTATATGTTGATTAAACTTGCCCAGTAACTTTATAGGTTATGAATGCTCACCAGTCCTAGTCACCCCTCTCACACGAGTTAACCTTTTACCTCTTTTTTTGGCAGAGATGTAGTGGTATCCTAGCCAGAACTCTGCTGATTAGAATCGTCTATGTCTTGTTCACAAAGCAATAAAAATATAACAATCACATTAAATACAATAAAATTCACATAATAAACTAATTGAGCTACAAATTTAGTTCTTACTAATTAGAATCCTCTCAAATTCCTTCACAATGATCATGCCTAATAGCATATTCGTCATCTACCAAATCAAACTTAGTTGTTTTATTGGCCAATATCCATACAGGGCATAAAGGACATATAAGACACACTTTATGCCCCATAACACAATATCCTAACAAGTTTCCATATGTCGATAAGTCATTTATCATGGTGAAGATCATGTGTGTAGTTTGAAAGTCTCTTATTTATATGCATAAAACACATCAACATCTTTAACCCGCAGTTTCTTCAAATCCTCAATCAAAAGAGCCAAATACATAGCGATATCATTTCCAAGTTATTTAGGCCCCAAGATCATCAATGACAATATGATATACTTTCACTCTATACACAACCAAGGAGGCAAGTTATAAATCACTAAGAGAACTAGCCAAGCACCATTAACGCTATTGAGATTACCATATGGATTGATTACATTCATACATAGCCCAAACTGAAGGTTTCATGGATCACTACAAAATTTAGGAAATTTTTTATCTATTGATTTCCATTAAGCATAATCAACAAGGTGATAAAGTTATCCGTTGCTTATTTTCTCATTGAAGTCTCATCTCAGGTTCTTTGCTTCTTTGGCATTATAGTAAATAAACACTTATTATTAGAAGATACTATAACACCTTTAAAGGAGAGCCTTTAGTCATCTCATCACAATCAGTACTACGTATTTCTTCACTTTGTATCTTGAAGTATCATATTTAAGGCACTTATCCAGCTTTTTATACTCATTTCTATATAGTATGCAATTGTTAGGATACGCATGTATCCATACAACACATTCCTTTTGGAAATATATTGTCTATAGGAACACATCACTCAACAACTCAAGCAATTCAGTAAAACTAGATCAATCCAACTAACTTTTATTTTAAGTTTATCAATTGCAACACAAATTTCAACCTTGTGAACTCATATTTACACTTAGGTACAATGGTATCTCTACATCACTTCGTAACTTTCACATATCAAATAAAACTGTAGAAATGACTCAGCCCTAATATCATGAAACATATTCAAAATTTTATCCCTAAAGTTATCATTCATAACTTCCTCATTTCTAGACAAAGGGGTCTTTCTAATTTCTCCATGCCATATCCAATTTGTATACCTTAAATTTATCCTATTATATTTATGATGCTCTCTTATATCACATTTATCTCTTAAATTTATACTGTTTACACACTTAACACAATTATAGAAATACAACTCATCCCTTTTTTTAAGTAGATTTCTCTCAACAAATTCAAGAAACCTTTCAACGCATCCTATATTCCTTGCTCGTTCTCCTAGCTTTCATCCAACTATGATCCATTGTTCTACATTGTCATTAAGCATAGTTGTCATTGCCTTCTATATTTTATAAAACTTTTAGCAGAGTTTCTTCTTAAATATAAACAATCCCAAATAACAATATAAGTTAAGAAACCAACAATTGCAGTAAACAACAAACAAATTTCAACAAACTCTATTCCATAATACCAAAGATCTCCTTCTAGAGTAAAAGTTCTGAGTTCAAAATGAAAAGTCAAGCAAAGTCAGTTATCCATCAAACTTAACAAGCAAGTTTCTTATTAACCAAATCCTTTAACTAAATTTATAACTTTGCTAAATAACACTTAGATTGCTCAAACAAAAATAACATAAAAATACCAAATATATATCTAAAAAATGAAAAAAAAAACAATATAACATGAAAGATAATCTCACAACCAAAGTTTCCATAACTATTTTAATGATATCCATATCAAATAAATAAGTTATTTAGGTCAATTAATAACAAAAAGTTCCAATTATAATGGTTTATTACTAAATATTTGTATAGAACACGCATATAGATATAGGAGATAGTCCAACAATAAAAAATCTACCAAAATCAAGTCTTCAACATTAGAAAATATTGACTATATCATATACAGAAGTTTAAAAAGACAAATGAATAAGAACAAGAAAAATGGCGACGACGAGCATGATGATGACAACGATGGAGTGGGTGTAGACACCAGAATCTGGAGGAAACAACCAGATTTTGGATTTTGTAGAGGTATGTGGTAGGCACGATGTAAAGGACCACAATGCCTATAAAAAGTGAAACTATTAAAGTGTTCTTTCTGATAAGGTTTTTGAAATTTCTAACGCTCTTTTACAACAATTTTAGAGAAAAATGCTATAAAAGATATTACCACTACATTTTTTGAACAACCGCTGTTAAAAGTATTTGCCACGGCGTTTGTTTAAACATTGCGATAAGTTTTTTCTCTAAGTATATTTTTTGATTGAACTAAATTTTTTTTTGTGACATTTGTTTGAAACAGTGCTGTTAAAATTTTTTTAACAACAATTTATTTTCAAAAATGCCACCATCTTTTTTAAGGGTATTTTTTCTTATAACCATCATAAATTGGGGCTATTAAAAGTATTTTTTTCTAATAGTAAAAAAATTGAGGGAGGCAGTGGTTAGTCATAAGATTAACAACTTGTGCATTCAGTAAACTAAATGGGTTGGAAAAAAGTATCTGGAAATTGATGGTCTCAAACTTTGGTACATAAGAAAAGTAGGTAATGGAATGCCATTGGTATCGTCATAGATAAAGAGTGGGAGACAAAAATGGTGGAAAGTTAAAAGGGTTGAGGACATAATCATATCACTACTAGAAAAAATAAAGGTCTTTAATAGCTGTTAAAATGGGCTTTTAAGACCAGATTTGGGTTCGGTCTACATACAACTACACCAAATTTACAAGTGGTGTAAGTTTACCTTGATTGTGTTTGTAATTAGTGTAATGCGTGGGCATCCAAAAAATGCACACTCCTTAGACTAGTTAATTACTATAACTGGTCTAAAGAGTAGCTTTTTTTAATTCAACTACATTTAACAATTTTTATCCCTAAAATATTCTGATCCACCATATTAAAAACTAATTATGCTACAATGTAAATTCAACATCAGCATAAATATTCCAAATTACAATTGAAAATACAATGCATGTAGATTTCAATTAACATATAAACTAATAAATAACTTATCAATCTAACATGTAGATATATATATATATATATATATCAAACTTGTTGAAAATACATTTACAAGTCAATTGTTTTGCGCCAACTTTCACTGTTTAGTTACTGTTTAAATGAGTGAAGCATATTGATGCAGCAAAGGTTACCCTTATCAATTTTAAAGGCTTCAAACTTAAATATAGGTACATATATGTACATAATTAGAGCCTTTAAAATCAAATAGGTACCATTGCATATACCTAGCCTTCACTCATACAAACCCTCAAGCCTCTTAAACCTTGCATCTTTTATCCCCCAATACAACAATCTTATCCATCAACTCTTCATTACTATTTTTCCTCTCAAAAACACAAACAGAGGGAGGTTATATAACTATATGAATATATCTATGTATGGAGGTTTAAATTGACTAGCTCAAAAACTAATCAAAAGTGAAATAATAAGTTTGAGCTAAAACACCAGTTGGAAGTTAGGAAACTATATTTTTTACTACTACTAGCCAAACCCTAGCAACTTAAATGGACACAATGCAAGTAAAATATTTGCACCAGTACACCAATCAAAAGAAATAAACCATCAAGTGTGACATCCAAATTTGTAGGTCCCTTTGAGTAGAAGTCAGAGAAATATATAAAGGGTGTTAAGGGAATAAAATGTAAATAGACAAAATACAAGAACTTTAGATGAACCCTTGAGACCAAGAAAGAGAAAAAAGGAAGGACTAAATTATAAATAAAGAAAGTCCTTTAAGGATTAAGTAAGAGGTTTAAAGGCACCTAAATAGATAGTTTAAAAGGACTAAAGTAGAAATTAAAAATGTTCCAAGGCTTAAAGAAAATGTAGGCACAAGTTAAGGGATTTAAGTGTAATTATGAAGAATTAAGGCACATGAGTGTAATTTTGAATAATGAAGGGATACAGATAGTATTCTTGAAAAAATAAAGGTGAATAGTAAATATACCCAAAAACACAATAAATATGAAGTTAGAAAAAGATAGAGGGGATTTTTTATTCGTTTGACCAAAGTCATAATTTTGATTTGAAACCCCGATCAATTGATATGAATTTCTAAAATAATTAAATTTATAGTATAATTTTTCAAGTAATGTTAGATCAAATATCTAACAAATAATATAACCTTGGACTAGAAGTCAAGAGGGTATAAGAATAGGGAACCAGGGCTAAGAAATACCCTATAAAATGTGAAAAGATGAAAATACCCCTAGTGTTATAAAAGTGAATGAAGGGCATTTTTGTCATTTTTAAGGCTCAAGTAATAAAATTCTTACCTAGTCTAAGAATGTTAAATGTAGGAAGAATACATACACTAAATCTAATATCAAAAAATAAATTATAGAATCTCAGAAAATTATATTTAGAAAATAGTCCATTTTTTTAAAACAAGACCAAGCCGATACTTGTGAAAGCAATATGTTCTTGGAATTTTATTTATATCCTGTTTGCTGCCACTGTATAGAACTATATGATGGAAGTTAAGTTTGTTGATTTTGATACTTCCAATGGGTTTAAAATGAAATTTGTATAAGGTTAAATAGAGAGGCAAGCATTGGAAGCGATAGAATCAAATATATAATTTTGAGTTCTAAAGGATGTTCATGGATTCTGTCCAGATTTGGGGAAGGAGTTGGAATTTAAAAATTATAACTCCATAATTGAATTCTACATGAAAAACTATGTAGGATTGAACCTTGGTAATTAATTTTAGGAAGATTGAACCAAAAGCCCTAAAAGTGAATTGAAAAGGGTACTTAGAGAACTAACATTAGGATTATGCTTATAGATTATTTTGTGGCATGCCATTGCTTTGCAACATATAGGCTTTGACATTTTCCAAAGGAGGACTTCCACACTAGAGGTAAAGAAGAAGGATTCTTAAAGAGGTAGCAAGGATAACCTACTTTAAAGTTTGTTATGTTTATTGTTTAATTGCATTGTATTTATAATATTTCGTTGAACTTGTTATGTGATGATGCTAAGGGCTATGTTACCATGAGCTATGATAGTTGTTAAATCTCCTTGCACTATATGTCATGACAATATGCATGTTAGAGTATACTTGATGATGAGGTTATATTGCTCTCAAATCATATGCATGTGATTAGATAATTCAATTTAGTAAATGTTAAAGTGAATATCTATTATTACTGAGATTTCTTTGAAATCTCATTCCTTCAATAAATTTGACATTATTTTAAGGGCTAGAACATCCGAGGAAAAAGGCATAAATATGGACAATTAGTCATGCTTTGTATTTAATTATGATATCACATGTTGTATTGAAAGATTTGGAACAATGGCATGTAATTATTAAGTGAGGAAATAACATTGTGACATTGTTTTGATTTTGTTGCTAGACAAAATTTAGTATGATACTTGTTATGCATAAAGATAATGAAATTTAAATGGACACCAAGATCATCTTATTTAGATAAGTAAACAATTTGATATGATTTTTCAAAGTTAGAGTTCATAATCTGAAAAATTAGAAATAAGCCAATTAGTAGGTCCTAGAATAGCAAGTTTCCAACTCCAATTTGACCTAGTAAATGAATGAATATATCTATAAAATTTGGTGAGCTTAAAGTACACATCAAAATTTAAAAGAATGGGTAATTTTCTTTATTTGGATATGTGAATTAGGAGATATGAATTTTAAAGATGAGGCTTAAAACCTGAAAGTTCAAAATGACCATATGAACAGTCATTTTTAATGAATTAATTGTATTTATTGGTCCATTAAAACTCCAATTTTTGTATTTTTTTTCCTTAAAGAAAATTAAAGGAGCTTCAAGTAGGAATTTGAACACCTCATTTTTATTATTCTAGAATTATTTATGAATTTTTAAAATTGGGTCAAAAATATGGAAATTACCATATGAATAGTACTTGAGAGATATAATTTTGAAAAATCACTTTTCTTACTTTAAGAGGTATTCAAGTGGTTCAATTATCTTCCAAATGGGCATATATATAATAAAATAAGGACGTTATATCAAGCAAAAGTCAAACCCTAGCAACTTAAACAAACACAATGCAAGCAAAAGCGTAGCACCAGCACTTGAATCAAAAGAAAGAAACATAGGATCAAGCAAAGGGTGAACCTTAGCAACTTAAATGAATATAATGCAAGCAAAATCATAGCACTAGCATACAAATCAAAAGAAAGAAACATAAGATTGAGAAAAGGTCAAACCCTAGAAACTTAAATGAACACAATGCAAGCAAAATTATAGCACTGGCACATGAATCAAAAGAAAGAAACATAGGATTGAGTAAAGGCTGAACCTAAATCAAGCAAAAAAAAGAAGGAGGAAGGAGGGCAACTACTTACAAGAACAATGCAAATGACATCATCAATAAGAGAGACACCAATAAGGGATAAGCAGAGTGAGAGAACCCCACGATAGTGAGAGCAGGAATGCTGCGAAAAAATAAGGAACGAAGTGGCACCAGATAGAATTGCAAGGTATAAATTATGTCATAATATGTACTCCGGAGATACCCATAATCCGGTGTACATATACATCATTACACTAGACAAACTAAAATCTAGCGTAATTTAATTAAACCAATATTTATATATATATATATATATATATTTCTTAGCTATTATTGTTGTTGTTATTGTTATTACTTGTCTAGATTAATTAACATTTAAATTAAAGATCAAGAGACTAAAATCATAATAATTTATATATTTTTATATATATTAATATGGCCCACGAGGGGGCATGCCAAAAATACATATATATTTATAAATTAAAAAACTAAAACCTAGTAAATTAAAACCTACATAAACTTAAAATCTAATTAAATAACAAATTAAAACAACTAAAATCATTCCTCCTTATCATCGAAAGAATGAGGTTGTAGTACTCGCAGGTATATCCTAGCCATCATTTGGTGGGGTCATCATGTTAGTTCTAGGTAGATAGACTAGATCACCCAAGAGGGGTGAATTAGGTGAATGATGACTTTTAAAATCTTTTGCGAATCTTTGAAAGTTTTATGAATAAAACAATGTAAATTGAAAAACTTGGAATAAAAAAATGTTTTCTGGGAACCAAAGAGTTTAGGAAGAAGAATTTACACAAGGAATTTATCCTTATTTAGTCTTTCCTTTACCTACGTCCAGTCCTCAGCTTCCCACTGAGATTTTTTAATCCATTATAAATACCAAAATTACAATGGGCTCTTAGTAGCCTTTACAACCTCAATTTTAATGGATAATTGAGAACCACCTCAACCTTGAGGTTACACGACACTTCTGGTGACAATACTCCCCCTTAAACTAATACAAAAAAATCTCAACCTTGAATCCCTTGATTCCAAGGTTTTGCTCTCACATAGATGAAGAATAAAGGGTGAATCTAACTCTCAGAAAGAGTGGGTATATAGACATTGAAGCTCATTGAAAATCTCTCTCAAAGACAAATACATGAAGATTGGAGAGTTGGAATGTTTTCTCGGTTACTAGCTATTTGATGCTTACATGACTGAGTATTGTTATTATCTCATCATTCTATTATCATTCATTATCGTCGACCTCATTACTTTGAATGCTCTTCTTTTTATAGTTGATATTTTTAACCTTTGAGCATTGTTTTTGTTGAGATTCTCTTCTGTTGATTTTTCTATCCATTAGAAATATGACCATTGAACTAGCTGTTATAGCCGTTAAGACTTTTTGTCTTTTTATCGTTGATAGCTCGTTAGTTTTGCTCTTATTATAATCTCTTATTTAGCTTTGATCTTAAGGGAATCTAAGCTCTTTGATATTAATCCTATAAATAATTCAAGATTTAATTGTTAGTATATGAATAAGTGAAGTGAGGATTTGAGTAACTGGCATTAAACTTGACTAGATTTAATAACAACAAAAATTATGATAGAATAATGCTTGTTCATTCAAATTTAATAACCCAAATCAATGATCAAGTGTATAAGATTAATTCAGTTATAAACACTTCAAGATCATAAAGATTCTTCTTGTCTCCAAATACTATTCTATATTAATCGATTATCCAATCGATTAAATAGAGTTAACATATGAAATAGAAAACAGAGCATTATATTGATTTTATTTTCTAGATATATATGACATATTCTTTCAAAGATAAATTTATTAAGAGAGATTTGTTATGAAGAATAATGAAGAAAATTTGCAAATTGTCACTTAAATCAACCATTTGAAGTGTGATATGAATTTGTGACGTAGAAAAGAGCTATGCTTCAAATTTCAAAAGTTTTGGGAATAATCGATTAAGATAAGTTATTCAAATGTCTAGTCGATTAATGTGTTTAGGAAAATGAATGAGAAATTATTTTCAACATATATTAATCGAATAGTTAATCTGTTAATATAAATTAATCGATTAATTGGTTTATATTTGAATTTCATAAAGCTAAAAATTTACTAATTAATCAAACAGTTAACAGATTAATATAAATTAATCGATTAGTAGAAATATCTTTATTAAAAAGAAAACATATTTTTAATGTATTAATTATTTAACCAATCGATTAATTGACTTTTCAACTCAAATACAAAAGGTAAGTTAGTCGACATTGATCGATTAACTAATCGATTAATTATTTTTCTTTTTAGAATAGAAGGCTGTCTTTTCAATTAATCTAATATTCAATTGATTAATTGACATTAATCAATTAACTAATAGATTAATACTCAATAATTGAATACCTAATCGATTAACTTCTTCTTTTAGCTTCATTTAATTCTAAAATCATTTTCATTACTTCAAAAACAATTTTTCACAACATTAATTAACTTTATTCTCTTTTTCTCTTTTGACATCATCAAAACATATGCATATTAACACATCATTATCGTCGTCACTAGGCAGCCTATCCATTTACCTTAGGATCCATCAACCTTGGCCCTACATGGCTGGAAGTCCATCCCATTCATGACATCAATGATGAGAACATAGTCCTTCATTAATTCAATGACAAAAACCTAGAGGTAGATAATGGCCTCAAGTATGTCATCATTGGTGGTTGGATCAATAAAAGCTGGTAGTAGTGGTAGTGGTGATGATGATGGAGACGGTGGCGAATGAGGGCTTGCTCGACGAGGGATGAGCCCAAAAATAGACACTACCATTTTATTGCCATGGCAAAAAGAGAAGAAGAGAGAAATTTAAGACTTCTTTTCACTGTGCCTATGTACTTATAGCCAAAAATGCCCTAGTCAATTGATGTGTTGAGATTTCTAAGAGACACATAACTGATCACTTAGAAGAAATACATTGCAAGACAAAAGGATTTGGAGGCGAGAAACATTATAATAAAGTAGGAAGGTTTTAGACTAGTTCATTTAAAGAGCCAATGTAAAAAGTAATATTTATATCAGCTTTACAAGAGTTGATGTAAGAATATAGACCAAGTTCTCGGAAAGCTGGTGTCAATAGTTTATTTAGACCACATATAAGTGTGTCTGGTATAAAGAGTTGTCTATATTTATACAAATGCCATCAGTCACATTTTTTACTTCATCCCCTCATGTTCTAATGTATAAGAGGCTGTGTTGAAGGCTTTTTTTCAATAGTGTATCCTTCAAAATGATTATTGGAAAGGATACTATTAACAACATCAGTGCTTATGCACATCAAGTTGAGCAGAAGTACATCTTAAAGAAATGTTTTGGGAAGATATAGAGGGGTTGATTCAGAGCATACCACTTACCAAAAAGATTCTTATCAGTGGGTGAAAAATCCTTACACTTACCCATTGAGTATGCGATCAAAAGTGAATTTCATTAGCAGAGGTTTTACTTCGACCTTAAATTTAAAAATCTAGAAATTGATCCTCTAATATTGTTCATTTTTCATTTTTCAAATTTTGGTAGTTCAACTTTGAAAAATCATAATTAATTCTACAAATATCGTATGGAGGTGCTCCAAATTTTTACTTGAAGCTCTTTCATTGTCCTTTAAGGAAAAAATATAAATCTAGAAGTTTTATTGAACCAATCAATATAGTTAATTTGTTTAAAATTATTTTTCATATGGTTATTTCTAGAATTTCCAAATTCTATCCCTTAAATTTAAAAATTTATTTCTCTTAGTGTGCACATCCAATTATGGGAAACTACCCATGCTTTTAAATCTTGGGATGTGTACTATGTGCTCACCAAATTTCATGGTTTAATTCATTAATTTGCTAGGTCACACTGGAGCTTAAACACAACTGCTCCAAGACCTACGAATTTGCCATTCCAACTTTCTTTAATTCTCATTAATTATTCTAGCATGGAGAAATCATCCTCTAGGTTTCCCATACATTCATATAAATCATGTAATGTTCTATACAATTTCATTACATAAATTGGCATATTACACAATATAGGCATAATTGGAAAATCATACAACTGATGCTACAACATGTAATTGTCTACTTTCCTGCTTCCATTCATTGAGCTCTTCTTTACGCATACATCTTCCATTATAGTTGATCTATATTGTGTTAGACTCCAATGTCAATGTTTTTATGATGACAAATAATTGAGAAGAAGATTTTAAAAAGTATTTTAAACTGATAAGGATAATTTATCTATAAGCTTATCAATAATGTAATTATTTGATAAGTTATATTCAATAAATGATAAAGAACTTTTGAATTAAAATTGATTTCTGAAAAGGATTTATCAATGACCTATTCGTAAGGTTGCTTATCGATAAAGAATTCGATAAATCAATATAAACTAAACTTATAGAAATTCTGAGTCTTAGTTCTAAAACTAAAGTTATTCGAAAACTTATTCAATAAGGGAATTTATCGAAAAAGCCTTCGATAAGTATTTCACAAACTCAGTTTTATGAAAAGAATTTTATAAAAGGATTTATTGAATAATTAGTCGAACATAGTATTTATCGATAAGATCTTCGATCACTAAAAATTGTTTTCACAGAAGAATTGAAGACTCATTTATTGAATAACTCTCTAATAAAGAAGAGAAAATTTTCAAGTTTTCAAAAGTACTAAACTATGATTCTTCACACTATTTTCTTTTGATTATCTTAACATAATGTAGAAAATTTATTATAAGAAAATGAAAAGGTTTACAAGTTTAAAATCTTATCAATGAAAATGTTTTTGAAATTATCCAGATCACTGAGTTTGAGTTTTCTGATAAATGATCTTTACAATTGATCTAATTATCTTCTTCTCTATTTAATCTTTGAAATCTTGAGTCACAAATTTATAAGATCAAACGAAATTAAAAAAGAAAAGCTAATTTTTTTTAAAATTCAAATCACCAAAGTTTTAACTTGATAAATGTTTTGATGATGATTTGATTAACATACAATATTTGACTATTATGGTTGAATCATCTATAGATTGCTTAGTCTTGAACTTATGAAGATAATCTTATTCATGAAAGATTTAAAGTGAAATTTATTATGCTCTTATCAATAAACTATTCAATCAGGTCATTTATCAAAGAGATCTTCGATAAGATCCTTTGTTAAGATTAATATGTCAAATTCTAATTTGATAGGTCCTTACATAACTTTGATGAGCTTATGAATTACTTTTGAATTTAATCGATTGAATGATCTTCATGAATTCTATAGCCTGCTCTTAATTGATTATATGCTGGTGAATTGTTCTGTTATGATTTGATCTCTGTTTTAATCTCTTATGCTAAAATGATAAATCTTGTAAATTTGTATTGTCAAATGATCTTTTGAATATATGTTTCCAACTATGCGACAATGTTGTAAAGATCAAAGTTTGTTGGAAAGTCTATTTTTGAAAGAATTAAAAAGATATTCTTCAGTATTTATTGATAAGATATTCAAAGAGCAAATTTATTGAAGAACACTTCGATAAATAACAAATTGTAAAATATATCATACATCTGAAAGCATATGTTTTAAAGAATATTCTTTTCAAAGAGTTATTCGATAAGGATATTTATCCAATAACTATTCGATAAATCATGAACTATCTCTTTACAATTTATTGAAGATTTATCAAAGTCCTTTTCAATAAAACTGATTATCAAAGAATTGCTAGATAAGGTTTTAACTGTTTCAAATGTAATTCTTAAGCAATTTATCAAAAACATTTTCGATAAGGGTGTTCTTGAATAAGTCAAGCCGTTTTGCGAAAATCATTTCAAACTAAACTTTATCATATTTGATCTTTAATTCTAAACCATTTGGAAATATTTGCTATATGCTTATACTGATTATATATCTTTACTAAAGCATGTTTCAATATTATTTTCAGGCTGAATCAAGATTAATAAAAATATCAACTAAAGAGTCAAATTATCCATGTCAGCAAATATACAACATCTATATTTGATAACAACTATCTCAACGACTACTTTAATGCTTCAAAGGAATTTTGAAGAACCAAGTATAAAAGAAGAAGAAGCCAAAGTGAGAAAGCTGAAGAAGTGGGGAGACTTAACAAGAGATGCTTACAATACACTACGATCATATACAATGATAGTCTCTGTTACACTTTGTTTCTCATCTTTTGATTCAGAGCATATCATATTCTTAGAAAAGAAAAATATAAGAGATTGAGCTTAAGTGTGTATCAAAATTCACACTATTAAGAGAGAGATTTATGATTGTATTAATCACTTTTCCAAATTGCTCAAGTGAGATTCTTGAATTATTCTAACCTTACGGGTGTAAGGAGAGTAAGAGGGATTCTCACTGGTATAAACTTTATGAGTTGTAAAGGGGAGTAAAAGGGAATTCTTATGTTAATGTACTGAGATACCAAGAGCCTACTAAATCTTAGAGTATAGTGGAACACTGAGAGTTGCTCTAGGAATTGAACATAGGTCAAGTAGATTAAATTGAACCAGTATAAATCTACTTGTGCAATCCTTTTTCATCAACTTTTTCATTTGGTGATATCATTATTAACTCCTCACTTTAAATTTTATTCAAATATTTTAGAGTTTTCAAAAGTTTCAAAGTTTATAAAATTGCCCAATTCACCTCCTATTGGGTGATACAATCATTCTCAACATATTGGTTGGTTAAGGAAGGTTGAGATTTTGAAGAATCTGAATAGCCAACATTACCACATACATGTGCAAGATAGATGCTAATGCATGGTATGTAATTTTACTTAAACTTATGTTAGCTAGTGATATACCATCATGCTTTATGCTTTGTATAAAAATACATGGCCATGCAAAATATGTTATAAATAACATCTTCAACAACAATTATCATGTCATAACATTATTCAATCAACTTAAATATCTCAACACATAAGCATATCACATCAAGAACATAAAGAGGTAAGTCCGCTATCTTGTACATAAGTTTTTCTCTTTATCATTAAACTTGCTCCCTAAGCTTCCCAACCATTGGACTTTCAGTCAACTTCATTAAAACATTATCTTGGATGTATCAAAGTCTTAAACACATCCACAATGATCATACAAACATATTAGGATCAAGAGTTTACATCATAATCAAAACTAGCTCTATTAGCTTAATCTCTTTCTCTTGATTTTAGGATTAGTGTTCTAGCTTTATAAAAATTATTCTCATAGGCCAGTCCTACACAATTTTGCATGAGAAATCCAAATATGAGGTTGAATTTATCAAACTCAAATTCCTTTCCCATGAACTTCACTTGGCTGAGAGGTGTCATCCTTTGTTGCCAAAATATCACTTTTGATTTTAATCCTTCCAACTTCACTTCCTCCACCTAGTTCTGCATAATTTTTTGTTCTAAATTTATTGGAAGCCTTAGAATAATCAAAATCACATCCTAAGGTATAAAACCTACAAGATAGAAGAACTACTTGAATCTTAAATATTCCAACTTATTTTACTATTTCTAACATCAAACTCTTCCTTCTCCTATATATACCATTGTTTTCTAGAAGAATAAGGAGGGAATAAAATGATTTCTAATCACTTAATCTAACAATTAATCATCCTAACTACAAGATTAAGGACTTAGGAGAAAATCTTACCTTGAATCCTTGCTCAATTAGCTCTTAGATTGCATGATCTTGCTTAAATAGAAATTTTACAAGAGTTTTCCCATATATGCCTTATACTTTCTAGCCATGGTTTAGGGGTATTTATAGGCAAAATCAAGATTAGATCAATCGACAACATTGCATTTTACAAACAATGGCCAAGATTACATATTCTAAATCAATGTCCAAGATTTAATCACCTATCTTGCTTGCATCATCTTCTTCTTTGCTTATATCATCACATGAAATCACCAAGGCTAGGTGGCGCCTCCCATGGAAGAAGAAAGTTTCTTGAAAAATCATGTCCAATCTTGTACCGACTCAGTCAGATTTTCTAGAAACCATATTGTTTCTTAAATATAATTTTTTGAGGTTTCATAATTTATCCTCTGACATTAGATTTAGTGTATGTATTCTTCTTATATTTAACATTACTAGACTAATAGGGATATTATCCATTGAACCTTAGAAAATAACCAAAATGCCCTTTATTCATTTTTATAACATTAGGGGCATTTTTGTCTTTTTATATCTTACTAGGATGTTTCATAGTCGTGGTCCTTTATTCCTGTAACACTCTTTGACTTCCTGTCTAGGGTTATATCCTTTGTTAGCTATCTGATTTAACATTGCCCGAGACCTTTTACTGTAAATTTAATTTATTCATAAATTAATATTAATTAATCGGTGCCTTAAATCAAAATTATGACTCTGATCAAACAGCTCAAAAAAATCCCCTCTATGTTCTATTTACTTTTGATTTATTGGGTCTCTGGGTGTCCTTGACTTTCTCATGAATGACATTTGTGTCCCTTAATTCTTTCAAATTACACTTATGCCCCCTTAACTTGTTACTACATTCACTTTAACCCAAGGAAACTTTATAGTTTACACTTTGGTCCCTTTGAACTTTCTTATTTAGGCCCTAAAGGACTTTATTTCTTTATAATTTAGTCCTTCCTTTGCAATTTCTTCCTCTTTACTCTTTCTGTGAAGGCCATTATGAAGAGAGATAAAATAGAAGAATATGACAAAATTGACCTAACAAATATTTAAGTCTTATGGGAAACCAAAATTAAGAAAATGTATCTAACTAAGTGCATTTTGGATAAAATCATTGGAAGATTGTTAAAGAAGCTTTTCCAAACCCTTCCTCCTTCTAGATAGCATCAAATATTACTTTTCCATTAGTTAGAAGTTGCAAGAAGCCTAGTCATCAAACTAGTATGATTATTCATCAACCTAACTTAATCGAGGATTTTATTTTGGATGCCAAATCACCCCATCATTAATTAAACTAGTCATATGTGGACCAATAAGAGAAAACAAATACCATTGTAATTTTTAACAATTTGAAAGGCAATTTGATATCCTAACCCATATAAATAGAAAACTCTCTCCTCCCATTCTCACATTTTGTCCAACCTAGGGGTAAAGGTTTTGCACTTTAAACTTGTGAAAAGAAGGAATAAGAAGTTAGTTATTGCACTAACCAAGCTTAGAATTAAGGTAAGGGTGTAGTTTAAGCTCCTAATTTGATTATTAGATAGCTTAATCTTGATCTTGGATAGATAAAATTCATGAAATCCTAATGTTTGGTAGCTGACCGAAATCTCAAACCCTAGATGAAGATAATTTTGATGTTAGGATTATGTGTAAGTGGTTGAATATAAACCAAATGGTTTGCAATGAAAATTGGAAAAATTTGCATGAACCCTAAGGGTACCTCTTGGCCAAGATGAGTTCTCTAGGGACGCATGAGATTTTGATGAGTTTTATTCATTCAATGAGTTTAAAATGAAAAATTGTATAGGGTAAGCAAGAGAAACTAGATTTGGAAGTATTAAAATTAAAAGTGAAATTTTAGGGTCCAAGAACCCTAAACCTCTCAGCCAAATGAAATTCAAATGGAAGGAAGTTGATTTTGATGATTTTAAGTTAATATTTGGATTATAAATAAAAAATTATGTAGAATTGATCTATGGAATTAATTTTAGAAAGATGGAACAAAAAACCCTAAAATTCAAGCATTAAGGGGATTAAGCTTTTTTGTTAAGTTTATGAGTTTAAGAATTGGTATTTAGTATGAACATTATTATGTGATCATAGGGTTTGATATTTTCCAAGGAGGAAATCAAGATCCAAGAGGAGGAAACAAGGAATAGCTTGGATAAAAGGTAGCAAGATTATCTAGCTTTAACTAACATTAACTTGTGTTGATTGTATGTATGTATGCATGCATGCATGGATGGATGGATGGATGGATGGATGTATGCATGCATGTATGTATGTATGTATGTATGTATGTATGTATGTATGTATGTATGTATGTATGTATGTATGTATGTATGTATGTATGTATGTATGTATGTATGTATGTATGTATGTATGTATGTATGTATGTATGTATGTATGTATGTATGTATGTATGTATGTATGTATGTATGTATGTATGTATGTATGTATGTATGTATGTATGTATGTATGTATGTTGTCATGATTCTTGGTTAAGCTTAAATGATGATGATATTGTAATGTTACATCTCCTTGTAATGTAATGCCATAGCTAATTGCATGTTACAATTTGCATGAAGTATGAAGTAGATATAGCTCCCTAATTGTGGCTTTATACTTAGTTATATGATGATCATGAATGTTAATATATTTTGCTATTGAGATTTTTTTTTTAAATCTCATTCCTCTCCAAATTTTACCATGCATAATAGGGGCAAGCACGTCAAAAGGAAAAGAGAAGACTATAGAGAATTAGAGACATTTTTATGTGTTATTTTGATGAAACTATGTTATATGTACATTATGTAAAATATTATGTATGTCAGTGATACTGTGACTAACTTTTGGTATAGTAAACAAATGAGTTAGTCTATGAAATTTGGTAGACTTTTAGTACACTTCTATAGATTTATTTTCATAGGTAGAAGGCATTATTTGGATATGTATATAAAAATTTATGAATTTTCAAAGAAGAAAAATAATATAGGAAATTCTATTTATCAAATGAATAGGAATTTTCCATGATTTATAATTAATTTTTAGACATGAGGAAGTTCAGTTGAGTATTTTTTCCCCTAAAAAGTACATTAAGAGAGCTTTCAATAAAGGCTAAAACCACTTCATTTCATGTTTTATATAATTAGTTATGCTTTTTTATAATTTGCTAAACATAAGGTTACCAAATGAATAGTAACTTTTGAAGAATTAAATTAAAATTTTAAATTTTTGACCCTAATGACTTCCAATTTGGTTCCTTATGATATAATTTGTTCTCTAGTACTCTTAAAAGAGAAGAGGTGGCACTTTATGTTGTACAGAACTCAGTGTAAGGAGAATGTATAGTCTCTATATAGTGGATCATACCTCGACAAAAATTGAGATTATTAAGAAGAGATTACAAGCAGCTTAAAGTAGATAGAAGAGTTATGCAAATACTAGAATGAGGCTATTAAAATTTGAAATTGGAGATCAAGTGTTTCTAAAAGTATCTCCCACTACAGAAGTAGGTTGATTCATTAAGACAGGGAAACTAAGTCCAAAATATATACGACTGTTTCAAATTCATTCTAAAGTTGGACTTATAGCCTACAAATTGACCCCTAACCTTAGCCTACAAACTTGGAACATGTTATAGAATATGATGATATTACATTGCAAGATAAGTTACCATTTAAGGTCAGGCTAGTACGAGTCATTGATCGAAAGATAAAGCAACTAAGGAGCAAAAAGACTCCACTAGTCAAGGTGGTATGGAAAGACTTAATACCAAAGGAAGCAACTTGGGAAACATAAGACCAAATGAGAAATAGCTATCCATAATTATTTAAGGTTAGTTTTAAATTTCAAGGATGGAATTTACATTTAGGTGGAAGAATTTTCATATCGAGCATTTCCCATACCAATTTAGAAGTGACTAAAGATTAGATAAAAACACTAGAATCCTATATGAGACAACTTTTGATGTTAAACTTGACCAAGGGAAAAAATAAAATTTTAAAAATTTACTAGAAAGAAAAGATATGTTTGAAAAAATGCCAGAAATTCCTAAAATTTTTCACAAATAATAGCAAATAGATAAAAATGTCCTTATTGGAAATTTTAGCAAACGAAAATAATATTTGACACTTAGAAAAAGAAAATATGATGAAAATATGTTAAAATAGAATTTTTAGTAATTATTGAAATTTTGGTCAATTAAGGAAAAATTGGTCAAACCTAATTATTTTAAATACTTCAAGGCCTCAAAAATATTTAAAACAAAGGAATAAATTGTTTGGAATTTTTAGAAATTTTAAAAATGACTCCAACCCTAAAAAATACTATATTAGCTTTAAAAGTATTTAAATCCTAATTATGCTAATTATGAGTATTTTTGGGAAATTCAAAAAGGATTATGACCCCAAAAAAAATTTAGAGAATTTCACTAGAATTAAAGAAAGATAATGGTTTTGACGAAAGAATTTTTTGAGTAAGAGAACCTCAAACAATATTTATGGAAGAAAAGAATTATTTTATGGTCACAGAACACAATTTCAATTTGACTTTCTTAATTTGTCATTAATGGCTCATTTATAACACCGTGTAAAGACCATCATGAGGAAAGAAAAACTAGTAGAATAAGATGAAGCTGAATTGACAATTATTTAACTATTCAAGGAGAATGGAATTGAGAAAAAGTAACTGATAAAGTGTATTTTGGACAAGATAATTGGAAGCTTATTGAGGAAGTTTTCCAAATATCTTATTCCATATAGAATGGTACCATGTAGTGCCTTCCTATTGGCTAGAATATTCAAGAAGGCTTAGTCATCATCTCAATTGATTAATCATCATCTTAATTTAATTTAGAATTTTGTTTTGATGTCAAACAATCACTTCTAATTAATTAGGGACCATGTGGACCTAACTGTATTTCTATTGAAGTTTATAAGTGTTTAAGTGAAGAAGGTGGGTTGTGACTTTCTAACCTATTTAATAAGATTATATGGTCCAAGAAATTGCTTGATGATTGGAGGAAAATCACTTTTGTTCCTATTTACAAAAATAAAGGGATATTTAGAATTGTGTAAGTTACTGAGAGATAAAGCTTATAAGTTATACAATAAAATAGTGGGAAAATGTGATTGAGCATAGTTTGAAATTGGAGACCTGCATTTTTTAAAACAAATTTGGTTTCATGCCAGGCAGGTCCACAACAGATGTGATTTATTTACTCAAGGGGCTAATGGAAAGGTATCGAAGCAAAAGAAGAGACTTACATTTGGTTTTCATTGAGTTGGAAAAAGCTTATGACCAGGTGCCAAGAGATAGACTTTAGAAAGCTTTGGAAAAGAAAGGTATATATGTTACATATATCTAAGCCATACAAGAAATGTATAAGGGGTAACAACTAGTGGAAGAATGTCTAGAGGTAAGATAAAAGATTTTCTTATAAGGATTGGCCTATATTAGGGATATCTTGAAGCCTTATTTGTTTAACCTAGATTTAGTCATCTAATTGAACCTATTCACAAAGAAATCTTTAAGTGCATACTTTTTTCTAATGATATAGTTCTTGTGGCTGAGTTAAGAGAATATATTAACTTTAAACTTGAGTTATGGAGAAGGATCTTGTAGTCAAAGGGTTTTCACATGAATAAAAGTAAGACTTAATATATATATTGTGATTTTGATAAGAGACAAGTTCAAAATAATTTGGAAGTCAAAATTGGAGATCAAACCATCCCGTAAGTACAAAAGTTCATATATCTAGATTCAATATACAAAGAGATGGGAAATTACTATAGATGCTAATCATAGAAATCAATCTGGGTGGTTTAAATGGAGAAAGGCTATTGGAATTATCTATAATCAGAAAGAACCTAATAAAGTCAAAGGAAAGTTCTATCGTATTACTATAAGACTAACAATGCTTTATGGTAGTGAATGTAGGGTTTTAAAGGGACAACATGAGCATAAATGTAATGGCTAAGATAAAGGTGTTGAGATAGATGTGTGGGCATACAAAAAAAGATAAGATGAGTAATGAACACATATGGGGAAGAGTTATAGTGCACCTATTGAAGAGAAAATAATAAAGAATCATCTGAGGTGGTTTGGGCATGTACAAATAAGGTCATCAGATGAACCTATGAGGAGGATGAACTAAACAGTATGGAACCTTGTAAAAATAGGTAGAGGAAGATTAAAGAAAATGTTCAATAAAGTTGTTGAATGGGATCTCTTGGTCAACAATAGTGTCATGTGATCTATATAGCTGACTCTATCTAGTGGGATAAGGCTTGTTCTTCTGTGTAAGGGTAGGTCATGGTGATAATAAATGCTTTTTCAACTCAATCTCTATCAAGTTCTATTATAATTTTCTAATGCCTTAGGCATTTACCCCTATCTTTCAAATTATACTCGTTACTGCAGAATGCAAAAAGAAAGTACGGTCTAAGAGAAGGAGTCACAAACCTTCCAACTCATCCAGGTCGCTTGACTAAGAACTTTCTCTCTCTATTCGATTTGCACTGAAGTAGTGACCCCATTTCTCTAAGACTAAGATGGATAGAAGAATGCGCCCAGTGATAAAGAGAAACTTCTTAGTCCTAAAGTCTTGTAACTCACTTTGTCTTGAAAATCAGTGCTGAAAGCCTAGTCAGCTAAGGAAGCTCAGTCAGTTAATAGATGTAACACTAAGCCAATATGGAAAGTGGAGTAGAATAAAGTTGCATACCTTGAATCTAGCCTACAATCCAATCTTACTTCTCTTTGTAAATTGATATTCAATACAGAGCTATGCTTCTTTGTTGAGATCTCTTGCCTACCCTATCTCTGTTAAGTGGACTATCAAGGAAAGCCTCAAGTGGGACTGAGGAGTCCATAGGTAGCAAGCTATACCACTTGAAATAGCCTAACCATAACTTTATCCAATTTCTTAAAAAATAGTACTCCAAGAAGCTTAAACAAGAAGCATCACCTCAAACTCAGAGCTCAAAAGGAGGAGTCTTTAAGTCGCAAGGAGTTAACCTCTCCAATAAGTACCTTTTTCCCTAGAAGGTATGGGTTTAAGGGAAGGGCCACCATCAAAGAACAAATCCATCGGTAACTTAGCCCTTTAGGACTATGATTTTCACAAAAACAATAAATTTATCTCATATTTTTTTCTTAAAAACATAAAGGTTGAACCCTTTTTTATGAAAAAGTTAATGGGAAAATTCCAAGAAAATACTTAGTCTAATTGTTGAAAATTTTTAATAGTGTTGAAAAAAAGTGAAAATGTATAAAAAGATATAATAACATAAAACTTAGTCTAATTGTTGAAAAAATTTTAATAGTGTTAAAAAAAAGTGAAAATGTATAAAAAGATACTAATAATAACATAAAACTGGAAAAAAGAAAAGAAAGAAGAAGTCCCCCTCCCTTTATTCATCAAAAACAAGCACACCCACAGACGTGACCTTTACTGTTTGTTTTCTTCTTTTGTGCCTTGTCTTGTTTCTTTGGTGATGCCAAAGAGCGAGAGAAGGAGATGGGTTTGGGTTTCTTTTATGCCCAGTTTGATACAATGGAATTCGGAAGTGGAAAGTGGGAAGTAGAATTGAGGTTTTGGTATGTTTAGTATGACATATAGAACCACTTCACTTCCTCTCCTACTTTTACCAAAAAAAAATATGGTCTCAATTCCATGGAATTGAAATATGGTGACCAGTTTGCCCTTCAATAGATCTGATAATCCATACGAGGGATGACAGCGTGAACAACTACGGAGATGAGGACAATGGTGAACAGTGAGCAAGGATTAGATTTGAGATGAGTGAGGATGAAATAAAGACGACAAGCGACGACAAGATCTGAGACGGCAGTAAGATGGGAGACAATGATGGCTTGTAGATCTGTCTTATCCCTACATATTCCAATTTCAATTTCGATTTTGCTCCTTCACTTACGATGCGCCTCTATCGATTTCAATTTTTCTCCTTCATAGATGAAGTGCCTCTTGAATCTTAGATTCCTTTCGCTGTGCTCAAACTTTTGCTTAGATTCCTTTCGCTGTGCTCAAATTTTTGCTTAACTTTTTGTTTGCAATTATTGGAGATTTTTGTCTACTAACTTTTTTTGCGATTTTCTATTATTATTGTTTGTGATTATTGTGAGGATTGTCCATGATTTTTGCTGCCATTGACGCGGCGAAGCTTCATGGATTGGGGAGACAACTATCAGTCCCTCCCTACCTTCATCTTCCACCAATTTTCCATCAACCATGTTTGTCATTGTTATGGATAACCTTGTGCATATTTTTTTTATTCTCAAATTTGTATGTGTAGTGTATGTGAAGCCATGCCTTAGCTCTCTGGTAAAGCTTTCCAGTGGTGGTTCTAGGTGTTGACGGTGTCCTGTGCTGGTTGCTTCCATGATTTTTTTTTAATTTTATGGGTATTAGAAGATTGAATTAGTAATAGGTTAAAAGTGATTAGTGTTAATCACTTGGTTACTAGATGATCCAAATTCTATATAAAGGGTCATAGTCTATAGGTTAAAGTGTGTGGGATAGTAAGATCCTCACCATAATGAGAGAGGGGATAACTTAGGTCTCTCTCCATAAAATCTCATAGGGTTATGGGATTAGTTCATCACCCTTATGTAAGGGTAGATCAATTATAAATGTTGTAATGAGCATGTTGCTCTATACTTAATGAAGATGAAGATATTCTTTTCCAATTAATCTTGTTAATATGGTATCATGAGCAGGTTATTTTGGGCAAAAAAAAATACAGGAGCCCACTTGATGATCGTGATTCTTGTTTTTCCTCCACAACCTATATGTCTTTCTTGTTTTAACATTCCTAACCATCATAATGCTAGAACGACACCGTCGCTATGGTATAACAGTGAAACCCTAAGTTTCTTGATTCCTTATATCATCGCCATCTCTTCGAAGCAAGCTACAATTGGACTGGTGGTAGATCGTTGCTTCCATAACCCTGATAGCTCAAAGGATTCCTCAGGTCAGGAATCTTGCAACTCTGTCATTTTGTTCCAGTTTCTTGAAACCCCAATGGTCATCCTTCCTCAACTGCGTCATTCTTTCTTCGATCTTGCCTCGCGCGATGGGGGTAGCTCAACCTAGCAGAAGCCAAAATGAAGTCACAAGTAAGAGACCCTTCATCGAGAGTGAAAATGAAGTATAATCCTCGGGTATCCATCTCTTGTCCCAAGAACCGCAAGTCACACTTTAAGGTGTCGTCCAGCGTTTAACGTATTTTGATGAGCGCACCTTTCTCTAATGACCTTTGCTCCAAGTACAGTTTGCGGTCCATGACGGTTCACAAGGATGATGAGGTTCAAGTTGTTCGTGGCAACACCTTTTGAGAAAACCAAGATTGATGCTTATACTTTGGGTGCCATGAATCCTTGCATAAGCCTCTATGCATTTTTGGGCAATCAGTTTCAGGAACTTCTAGACAATAACAATCCTCACCCTTACCAGAAGTAGATTGACAGCTACTCTTCTGAAGGTTTCCAGGCCTCTGCTTTACAGACAGAAGACTTGCTTGAGAAATTAAGTGTCCCTTTGACAAAAATTGCAATTGTGACAGCACCAAAAATATTATCAGAATCTATGCAATCATCAAACTGTTCGGATGTCATCATTTGATCTCAAGAATACGTGGATGGAACTATCCCAGGAGTATACAGAGGAGTATGAGCAATGTATAGAAAACACTATGCCTGCTGAGAGATTGGATAATTTTGATTTCCAAAAACTGTCAGTGGCACTGGAGCAACTCTCAAAGTTTGAAAAAAAGAGAGGCAAATGATAAGGTTATTGAGTCAGGGATACTCAAGGGTTTAAACCTTGAAGATATAAAATGGGCTGGGGAGCATCTGATTCTTCAAGCAGGCTTAAATGAGCTGAATGTACATGCTAATGAGTTCGCTTTTGAGGGATTTGTATCCACTAGTGAAATTGTTAAGAAGGTGGAATCTCCCATTGAAGAGATCCAAGCTTTCCGCGATATATTAAACAACTTCAATGATGACAGGAAGAATTTGACTGTTTACATTGGGGACTCAGTGGGTGATTTGCTATGTCTACTTGAAGCAGATATTGGAATTTTGATTGGTTCGAGTTCTAGCCTTAGGAGAGTAGGGATGCAGTTTGGTATTTCATTTCTCCCATTATTTTCTGGCTTGGTTGAGAAGTAGAAGGAATACATTAATGAAAGCTCTTCCATTTGGAAGGGTTTGTCAGGCGTACTTTACACAGTCTCCAGTTGGGCTGAAGTGCATGCCTTTATTTTGGGTTAAAGAGAGAATATAAAACAAGAGTTTACAGATTTTGATAGAAAAAGTCTGCATATAGTCTTCATTGAGGATAATAGCTATGAAGAAATCATGTTGTATTGAATATTAAAAGTTGTATAGTTCAACTCACTCCTTTATATTTTGTGTTGGCAAGTTGAATGCCTAGAATTAAGGGGCATTAACTTGAGCAGGGGTGTTAGAAGATTGAATTAGTAATAGGTTAAAAGTGATTAGTGTTAATCACTTGGTTACTAGATGATCCTGATTCTATATAAAGGGTCATAGTCTATAGGTTAAAGTGTGTAGGATAGTAAGATCCTCACCATAATGAGAGAGAGGATAACTTGGGTCTCTCTCCATAAAATCTCATAGGGTTATGGGATTAGTTCATCACCCTTATGTAAGGGTAGATCAATTATAAATGTTGTAATGAGCATATTGCTCTATACTTAATGAAGATGAAGATATTCTTCTCCAATTAATCTTGTTAACAATGGGTATTTTAGTCTTTTGAAAATATAGATGTATATATTATATAATTTTTTTATCCCACCTTCATCTCTATACAAAACAAATTTTTAACTCTCACTTCTAGTTCTATTTTTACTTCCACTCTATTTTCCTAAAACATAATTCCTTATACCAAATGGGTATTAGGGAGCTCAATAAGTCAACTATTCCTATTATTTTATTTTTTTTCTCTTTCTTTTTTTATTTTTTATGGGTAAGAAATTTAGGGTTTGGTTGATTTCAAATTTTTGGGTATTTAAATAGAGCTAATTAATGAGGTTAGAATAAGTTAGATTTTCGTTAATGGTTGATTTGAGGAGACTAGGGTTAGGGTTTTTTGGGAAATCATGAGTTATGATATTTGGTATCTTAAATTAGAATTTAATTATTTATTTTAACTTATTAGAGTGGATATATTGAATGGATTAATTTTGAAATCTATGTTGAACTGTGAATATTAAAAATTTTAGGTGAAACATTAAGTGTTGGAAATTAGGGTTTTTAGATGGTTTAATGAGTTTAATGTCAATCAAAGATTTAAATTAGTACAATAGGGTTGAGAGAATATAAGATTGTCATTGAATAAATTGTTGTTATTTTTCTTACTGATTAAAGTGAGAAAGTTTTTGGAGACTTTAAAATGATTGGAGGAAAAATTTTAATGTGAATAATTTCAATGATTGAGATCAAGTTATTTGATAATAGAAATGTGAATGGGAGAGAGAAACTAAGTTATAGTAGTGGATTAAGAATTTTTGAATAAATTAAAGTTAGAAAAAGAAATGAGTTTTTATTTGAAATTATATTGTTGTGTAAAATTAACATCTTATTGGTGTACATTTATACTAATTATATAGATCGACAGTGAATTGTGGTCTAAGTACAAGACTTCCCAATTATGATACTCTTATTAGCTTTAGTAAGAGGTAACTCTTTTTACTTATTATAAATGTTAATATATTATTTGTGAGTAGTTTTAATTTATTAAACTTATGAAATACTCTTAGATACTTTTAGAATTATGTTGATATATTTATGAAATTGAAATAATCTTGTGAGAATGGAGTTTTAAAATGCAATCCTTAAAATTTATGTTAATATGTTGAAATTATAAAGTTTGATTTAGAAATGCGTTTTGGGAATTTGGAATTGACCACATAACTATTGAACATGTCCCATATTATGGAATTGAAGTGAGAATTGTATTTGTTATCATCCCGTGGTGAGCTCCTATTAATGCATGGTGATTAGCTCTTTTATGTCTCTATGGTGACTTCTTTACGTCCCTATGGTGAGGGATATTGCAATGAGGGATATGCCTTTTCGGCTTAGTGTTCGTTTAGATGGGAAGAAAAGTGACGAAGAAAGAAAATAGAAGGAGAAAAAATAGAGAGAAGAGAAAAATTGAGAGAAAATATTATTATCTCTTATGTTTGGATGGACAGGAGAAAATAGGGAGGAAAAAAATAAGCAAATATTTAATTAGCCAAAATATCCTTACTGTTATAGTAAAATAAATCATGTTTAATATCAAAATTACAAAAACAATATTAACATTAATATAATTAAATAATATAAAATCAAATTATTTAATAAAGATATGTTATCATATTATTATATTTTAAAATCAAATAATTTAATAAAAAAATTATTTTCCATCAACTGTATGCAAGGAGGGCTCTCTATTTAGCTTTTCTTCTTGTTGTGATATATGTAATTAGCCCGTAGTTATAAATATCCATTTTATGTCTAAAAAAATAATTGGTAAATGATGATTTTGCCTCTTTTATTTATGGCTTATCAACGCCAGTGCTTTGGGCAAAAAATTCAACGCACAGTACCAGCATACACGACGGCCGAGTGGGAATGTGCTTCTTTTGCTCTTTTTTTTGTCGGTACAATTCTTTTGCTCATTTTCTCTCCTTACGGGGTAAGAAAATTTAGAGGGGAAAAGGTGTGGGTCGCACCAACTATTTTCTCCTATAATTTTCTTTCCTCTCACTTTTCTCCCTACTTCAAATAATAGAAAATCCACTTGTCTCCTTATTTTATCTATCTCATACTTTTCTTTCCTCCCTTATTTTCTCTCCAATCCAACCAGGGGTTAAATTCCCCAAAGTGAGGAAATGTGGTCTCTATAATTGTATTTGCGTGATGACATTGTTAAAATATGATGATTGAGTTTTTACATTGAGGTATGAATAATGAGACTTGAGAATTGGGGATAATTGTTACACATATTTATATTACTATCACACTTGATAACTCACAAACATATTGATATGAGTGATAATTTAGATTGTTGGTTATTGTGACTTTTATCTTATCTCATGATTATTAATATTTTTTAGAGGATAATTTTGTGTTAGTATATCTACCTCCTTTTAATTTATGTGTTGAATATATGCATGTTACCATAATAAGACTCATTTTGTATACTCAAATATGATGTAATATTTTATTTGGGTTTGATTATAGGAATGTGTACTGGTAATGAGTTTGAGGCCCTTGGTTATTGCTTGTGATTTATGTGTTAACATGTAATATTTATAATTTATTTATAAATGAATATTATTTAGTACCCTAGTTGTGAAGTGAGTTTATGTGATATTATTTCTATGTTCAATGCTTATAAACCCATTTAAGATTATTATGTTAATAACTATAATATTATTGAGATAATGAGTGGGTGAATTTTAATAATCATATTGATGAGATTGAATCTTTTCTAACATAGTTTCACATGGGAATGATTGTTTGAAGTTTTTTTTATTCATGTTAGCTACTTGAATGGTGTTTGATCATTTTCTAACATGGATAGATTAGAGCACTAATGAATAGTTTAATTATCTATGGTAGACTCTTGTGAAATCATTATTATTCATTTTCTATTATGGAGAAGTCTTTGGAAATGAGTTAAATTATTTTATGATCAGTATAGTCCTATTTAATGTAAGAATGATAATTTTCTATCATGGTTAGTTTTTATTAGTGGGTTGAATTCTTTAACCATGATTAGGGCTATGCACAAAACCCGCGGCTTGGTATACCCACTCGAACCCGCAATAAAAATGCCCTACTCAGCCCGATAGGTATAGAGCAGGGCAGGGCAGGGCATCGGGTTATAAAATACAACCCATGTATTTTTTTTGGCTGGGCACCTGGTATAGGAGTTGTCCTGCCCTGCCCATGAGCACCCCTTCTTTTATTTTTTTTATTTTTTTCTCTATCTTGGAAGGGAGAATATAATAGCTACTGGTAACTAGAAGATAATTTTAGAAATATGAGTAGTTAAGTAGGTACGTTGTATCTTTTAGTATTTATAACTATACTAATTTTTTCTTTTTTTAACTTTGTTAATTATCATATAATTATATTATAAATTATAATTATTTATTTTATTTTTTAGATGATTTATCTTTGTCAATATTAGGGAGATTGATGCAAAGTTATAATTACAAACTATTTAGACTTCAAAACTTATTTTTTATACGCAATGGATCTCAAAATTTTAATTATTATCTTTGTTGCCTTATTCTTAGTAGATTATAAATATTATTTAACTCTTGAAGACAAATAAATATGGTATTATTTTAGAAGTTCGTAATTGCAGATTTTTTTTCACAACATGAGTATGTCATCACGACTTGAGCATACCCAGCCTGCCTATGCCCAGCCCAGCCCAAAATTGTTAGGATTTTTACCGGGTAGGGCCGGGCATCGGGCTGCAAAATATAACCCATGATTTTTTTGGGCATGGCACCGGGCAGGGGCTGCCCTGCCCATGCACACCTATAACCATGATAGTGTTTATAAAAAGGGTAGAATGATATTTTTCTATTATGGTTAGTTGCTGATTAAGAAAAAGTATTTTATAATCATAGTAGGATTTTCCTTAGTTTTTAACAAAACATTTTTCTATCATACTTATCATTTTAAAACTAAGGCATCATAGCTTTCCCTTATTAATTAAACTATGTTTCTAGTATGGTTAAACTTTGAAAGATTAGATAAATCCATTTCTACTCTGGGAGTTTTAGTTAACTAATCCTCTTTTGTACCATAGTAGTCCTATAAATGAGTTATGATAGTTAATTATTGTATTAAAACAAAGAATTTTATACTAAGAGTGTCAAACCTTTGATCTAAATCAAATCTAATGAATGATATTTATTGAAAGGGAATTGGAAGTATTGAAAGGGAATTAGAAGTTACCCAATGAATGTTCAAGGTAATTCGCTGTATGTATTCCTTCTTCTATTCACATATATATATACACATATGGGTACATTAATTTGGAAGCATAATCATAGGGATGAACAAATCGTGGAATACATTTAATAGCATAATCCCCTAAATCTTTCCTCAGTACTTCCTATAATCAAGCATAATCAACACAATTAATTGTGATTGATTGTGATGTTTCCCACACTCCCCCTCAAGTTAGAGCATAGATATTTATCATGTCTAACTTGCAAATTAGGTATTCAAAATTATCTCGTGGTAGCCCTTTTGTGAGTATGTCTGCTGTTTGCTCTTTGGAGGAAATGTGTTTGAGTTCCATTGTCCCAGCATCAATTTTTTCTCTTATGAAATGTTTGTCTATTTCCACGTGCTTTGTTCTGTCATGCTGGATAGGATTGTGTGACATATTTATTGCTGCCATATTGTCTGAATGTAATCTCATGGGTAATTGTATCAACATTCCTAATTCTTCTAGAACTCAGTTTACCCATAAGCCTTCACATATCCCCAAAGCTATAGCTCTGAACTAAGCTTCAGCACTACTTCTTGCAACTACACTTTGCTTTTTGCTGCGCCATGTGACCAGATTCCCCCATGCATAGGTAGCATAGCCTGAAGTCGATCTTCTATCATCTTGATCTCCTGCCCAATCAGCATCTGTGAATATTTCTACGTTCCTTTTGTCTATTTTCTTGAATAGGAGACCTAAACCTGGTGAGCTTTTTAGGTATCTGAGAATTCTATACACTTCATTCAAGTGTTTCTGCTTAGGATTATGAGAATGTTGACTCACCATACTGACAGCATAAGCAATGTCTGGCCTGGTGTGCGATAGGTAAATTAGCTTCCCTACCATAAGTTGATATCTCCCAATATCTACTTCTTTCCCCAAGTCTTCATCATCCTTGATCTTGTCAACCCGAATAGGAGTATCGCTAGGTTTGCAACCTAGCATACCTGTTTCTTCCAGAAGATCCGTAATGTATTTTTTCTATGAGATACTGATTCCTCGTGCAGATCTGGCCACTTCCATACCCAAGAAATACTTCATTTTTCCCAGATCCTTTACTTGAAATTTCTAGTTAAGGGCCTGTTTAACCTTATCAATCTCTGTTAAGTTATTTCCTGTAAGAACAATTTCATCTACATATAATGCTAATACCACAAGTTTCTCATTTATACGCCTGAAGAATAAGGTGTGATCACTTTGGCCTTGTGTATAGCCTAATTGTTTTAGTACTTTGGTGAATCTCTTAAACCATGCGCGAGGGGATTGCTTCAAACCATATAGTGACTTCTTTAGTTTGCATACCTGACCTTCCGCCTTTCCTAGAAATCCTGGAGGCATTTTCATGTATACCTCCTCCTTTAATTCCCCATTTAAGAATGCATTCTTGATATCTATTTGATGCAGTGGCCAATCCAAATTTGCGGCAAGAGAAAAAAGAATTCTGATGGTGTTCAATTTTGCTACTGGTGCAAATGTCTCAGTGTAGTATGTTCCATAGATCTGAGTAAAGCCTTTAGCAACTAGTCGAGCCTTATACTTGTCAAGACTTCCATCTGCGAGATATTTCGGGGTGAATACCCATTTACATCCCACTGCTCTCTTGTTCTCTGGTAGTTCAACTACTTCCCATGTTTGATTATTCTCTAATGCCTTCATTTCTTCCATCACGGCTATTCTCCATGCAGGGCTTGCGAGAGCCTCAGTTATACTTTCTAGTATTCTAATTTTATCAAGATGAGAGATAAAAGCATGATGTCTTGATGAAAGAGCCTGGTAAGAGATAAACCTTTCTATAGGGTGTCGAGTGTATGACCTGCGTTCTCTTCTTATGGCTATTAGAAGATCAAGATCACTCCTATGTTCTGGTGGTAGTTCAGGACCTGCACTCGGCTCAGATTCTTGGCGTGTTTCATTCACTTGAGGGGCAGAACCTATCATATGTTTATGAATATATACTTGTCCCCATTTGTGAGTGTCTCCCCCTAAGTTGGTGTTTTCCTCTTGGTTCTTAGATCCCTCTTGTACAGTTTGATTGAGATCTAGTGGTTGAGGTTCAGGTTCTGTTTGAGGTTCAGGTTCTATTTGAGGTTTTTGAGGTTCACTCCAGGTCTCCCCCTGAACCGAAGAAAGGTAGAAAGGTATGGTTTCAAGAAAGGTAACATCGCAGGTAATGTAGAGTCGCTTAGCTACTAGATCAAAGCATTTGTATCCCTTTTAAGCAAGAGCAGGGCCAAGAAAGATGCATTTGACAGCCTTAGGATTAAGTTTGGAGGTCTGATGGAGATGAACAAAGGCAGTACAACCGAAGACCCTGAAGGGAAGGGTGTTTTCTAGATAGGGTAGGTGAAAGTGTTCTTGGAGAACTTAGAGAGGGGTGCGAAAGGACAAGGGTTTACATGGCATTTGGTTAATTAAGAAGGCGGCCATGAGGATAGCATCGGTCCAATAGAAATGTGGGACATGACTGCTAAACAGGAGAGCTCGGGCTGTTTCTAAAAGATGCCTATTTTTGCGTTCAGTAATGCCATTTTGTTGGGGACTATATGGACAGGAACTCTTGTGGGTGACACCGTTTTGTTTGAGGAATTCAGAAAGAGGATGGTTAAAGTATTCAGTGCCATTATCAGTATGGAGGACCTGGATTTTTGTATCGAATTGGGTACAGATCATGTTGTAAAAGTTGACAAAGGTGTGATACACTTTGGTTTTGTCTTTTAGGAGAAATACCCAACTTACCCTGGTGTGATCATCAATTAAGGTCATGAACCATTTTGACTGGATGTGGTTTGAGATGCAAGATGGACCCCATAAGTCACTATGAATGAGAGAAAAAGGTTTAGATGGTTGATATGGAACACTCGGGAAATGGGTTTGATGATGCTTTGCAAGTTCACAAGAATCACATGAGAAATTAGAATTTTTATTAGAGCATAGTGAGGGGAACATTTTGCACATATATTGAAGGTTGGGATGTCCTAATCATTTGTGCCACAGCTCTAACTCACTAGCCTTAGGAAGAGACACTTTATG
This sequence comes from Leucaena leucocephala, assembly GCA_037074615.1. Taxonomy (NCBI): domain Eukaryota; kingdom Viridiplantae; phylum Streptophyta; class Magnoliopsida; order Fabales; family Fabaceae; genus Leucaena; species Leucaena leucocephala. The sequence goes on along the minus strand of CM073526.1, from coordinate 8,541,950 downwards.
GCATAAGGGGGTACTGAATTGTAGCAGTCATCCAGGTAATAGAGCCCATCAAGCTTCTTAGCAACACCAATCGTCGTCCCCATGAGCAGGTTCTAAAAAATACAATGGGTAGCAGAGAATTTAGCATGGCATTTTTCATCCCTAGTCAACTGACTGACAGATAATAAATTACACTTCAAATTTGGTACATGTAAAACATTATGTAGGGTTAGAGTAGGGGAAACACTGACTGTACCGCTACCGACAATCAAAGCATCAGCAATCTTAACAGTAAGAGGTGATTTTACCGGAGTATAGGTAGTAAAAAATGAAGCCTCATTTGTCATGTGGTCGGAGGCCCCTGAGTCCACTATCCACCAAGAGCCTGTAGATTTACTTCTAAGAGTAGTAAGTGCTTGAAAGAAATTACCTCATTGCACAACTGAAGCAACTGGTTGTTTTTGGGATTGGTGTTCAAGTGCAGTGAGGCGTTCCAAAATAATGCTCAAGGGGTCTTAGGTTGAACTGTTACCATGTATTGGGCCTGCAGTTGCATAGCCCAGTTGGGGACTTGGGCCAAGGGACCAGCTGCTGTTTTGGGCTCTATTTTTGCTTTGGGCTGCATCATACGCTGGACCTCTGCTATGGGCTCCATCGTGCGCTTGGCTAAAGTGTGATGGACTCTTGAATTGGGCTGAATCAGCTGCTTGGCCCAATTCGCTAGAGTTGTCCTGCACGTCAGCCATATGGGCTCTAGGTCATCTCTGTCATGGTTTCTAGTCTGGGGGCTTCCCGTGAAGCTCCCAGAACTTCTCCCTCGTGTGACCCTGTTTCTTACAGTGGTCACATGTAGTGCGATCTCTGCGAACAGCAAGGGCTGAGGATTGGTCGCCAGTGGTTACTGGTCGGGGTTGAGTTGTGTCAGGCAACATGACACGACTGCGAGACTCTTCATCTCTGAGGAGAGCAAAAGCTTCAGAGACGGTCGGCAGAGGAATTCGCCCGAGCAATTGACCACGGATGTCCTCATATGCTGGGTTTAAACCAACGAGGAACTCGAAGAGTCGTTCCTCCTCCAAATCCTGTCGATAAGCGGCGGCGTCCTCCGCGTGTCTCCAGGTGTGTGTCTTCAATTGGTCCAATTCCTGCCACAACGTTTTCTTCTCCAGATAGTATGTGTTTAAAGGGCAGTCGCCTTGTCTCACCGTCCATAACCGTGAACGCAGGTCAAAAATTAGGGATCCCGTCGGCCTCTTACCATAAGCTTCTTTGACAGCTTGCCAGATTTCCTTGGCTGACGGAATGAACATAAAGCTTCGTCGGACAGCTGGAGTCATGGCATTGAGAAGCCAGGAAGCCACCAGAGAATTTTCCGTCTTCCACCGTCGTCATGTACCAGCATCATCGGTGGGCGGGAGGTTATTCTGAATCAGCTCAAGTCGGTCATGACCATCAAGGGCAAGATACATGGACCGTGACCATTCCAAATAGTTTTCACCTGTGAGACGCTTAGGGACCAGAATCACTGTGGAACCTTCAACACCGGCGACCTTGGCTGGGAGACGCAGGCTACCATCAAACAAGGTGGAGTCGACTTTGGCGGAGGATGGAGGTTGGGATTCCGAACCATGTTCTGATACCATATTGAAAAGGAATTGGAAGTATTGAAAGGGAATTGGAAGTTACCTGATGAATGTTCAAGGTAATTCGCTGTATGTATTCCCTCTTCTATTCACATATATATATACACATATGGGTACATTAATTTGGAAGCATAATCACAGGGATGAACAAATCGTGGAATACATTTAATAGCATAATCCCCTAAATCTTTCCTCATTACTTCCTATAATCAAGCATAATCAACACAATTAATTGTGATTGATTGTGATGTTTCCCACAATATTGTAGCTTGAGGATTACGATGATGTTTCTATGAGTATGAAAGGATTATCTCATAGGTCTAAATGTGAATTAAGGTTGCTGGAGGATGTGGGGATGATGTGAGCGAAGAGACCGAAGAAGAAAATGCAGAAAGAAAAGAATTTGAGGTGGGAGAGCAAGAGGAGAAGATGAGATTAGATTACAAGTACCCAAAGGGTGTGATCCTGATCTATGTGGTCTGATAATATATTTTAATATTTTAAAACAATTACTACGTTGGGTAGTTGATTATTAATATGACCTTTGGAAAACCTTTTTTTTTTTAAGGAATGATAGTAGAGAAAATTGTAGAGAGAATCATGGAGAACAATGCGATATTATTTATTTTTATTTTATTTAAGGAATATAATTATAAATAACAAATATAACCAATCTAATATATTAAAAAATAAATATAATAATTTGAGAATGTGGTTTTTTATAGATAAATACGTCAATCATAAAATAGTTGACATGAAAGCTTTATTTTAAAAAATAAATAAATTGTGTTTGAAATTTTTTTCAGGAAAACATGATTTTCTACATCGGTTTATAGCTGAACCGATGTAAATTATTTATTTTACATCGGTTAAATATTTAACCAACATAAAAAATATTCAATTATTTATAAAAAATATTATAGTCTTTTTTCAAGTCATTTTACTTATTAACTGAGGTAAATTACCAACGTGATTTATTTAAGAAATATAATCATAAATAACGAATACAAACAGCTTACATATTAAAAAAAATAAATATAATAATTTAAGAATGTGGTTTTTTAGAGATAAGTAACGCAGTCATAAAAATAACAGACATGGAAGCTTTATTTTTTAAAAAAAAATTGTGTTTAATTTTTTTTAAGAAAACATTATTTTCTATGTCAGTAAAAAGTATTCAAATATTTACAAAAATATCACCCTATTTTTTAAGTTCATTTTACCTATTAATCTTCACAAAAAGTATATTTTGTAGTAATGAGATCACTTAATGCATCCAATTCATTTGTCACAGGGATTTTATATATTATTTACAAAAGATGAAACCAGGTTATTTATATTTTTTTATAGAAATTTAGGACAAACTTGATCGGTATGCCTGTAGAAACTCCAAATAAACCTCACAAAATTTACGAATTAACTTAGATACCTGCAGAGATTCTAAATATCTCGCATGATAAAAGTTAAGAAAGGAAAATGAAAATTTTCATTTTTTTTTGTTCTCAAAACTCTTCAAAAAAAATAAATAGAAATGAAATAAAAATAGATAAAAAGAGAGAGACATGATAGATGCAACAATTTGATGCCAACCATAACAGAGCAATTTCATCCATCATAAATTATGACATATATTGAAGCAAAAGGCAGCCATTGAGTAAACTTACCTTACCATTTGAGCTTGATATGTTGAATACCCTCTAGAACCCATATGGCAATCATGGTGTCAACAAATACCATGTAACAGTGAATATTATTAACATCACCCGCATGTTTAGACCGATTTCAAATATTCAAAGAAGCAGGATGTGGCATCATATATGTTGGAAATATTTTTTAAATATTGTAAAAGGGTGTGTCAAAGAAAGAAATATATTTTATAAACTTTATTAGAGATAAATAATCAGAAGAGATATGAAGAATTATATGTATTATTCAAGAGCAATAAGCTCTTATAACCATGATAAACTACATGGGTTTTCTCACTAATCTACCCTCACTTGAGGGAGATAAACTAACCTCACTTAAGGACTTTGAGGGGAGACCAAAGTTACCTCTCCCTCACTTTAATGAGGATTACACAATCTCACACTAATCAACCAAGGGCTAGAGCCCTTTATATAGAATTCTAGAGTTATCTAGATACAAGTGATTAACACTAATCACCTAACTAATTATACCTTCTAACACCCCTGCTCAAGTTGACACCCCTTAACTCTAGGTATTCAACTTGCCAACACAACTCAAGAGGGAGTAAAGTGAATTAAACCAAACTATTTTTTTTTTACAAAATACAATATGAAAATTTCTTTAAAACTTCCTTTCCTCAATGAATACTTGGAGCAGCAACTTCCATGGAGATATCTTCCCATTTTTTTATCATTGTAGCCATCACTTAAGCACTCCATTTTTTAATTCAGCTTTTATAGAACCCTATCTTCTGATTCTTCATAAGCCTTTTGGTGTGCCTTATTTGGCTCCTTTCCTGTAGCCTTATTCTCCATTTGTAACTCTACAATGAATTATGCCGCCTATTAATCTCTATTTAGAAAATTTTCTTTTCCTTCTTTGTGCAGAACAGTTCCTTATATTAGAACCTGGAAACTCTTCTTCCTTCCAACTTTATGACTTGGCTTAACGAGATAATTGCCTTGACTACTCATAACACTTTAGTCATCTTCATCAACTTGGCTTCATGAAGTGATTGTTTGGACTATCTACTTTTATCTTTATCCTTGCTAACTTTGACTATAATTTTCCCAAAAATCTTCTTTCCTAATGAACTGCAGCAATTTACTCAACAATGTCTACATGTCACGACCTTCACCACACATTTGATATGGTATTAATAATGCGCCTTGTTTGGCCATTATCCCCTCATGGTTGACCCTCAATTAAAGCATGGTCCATCTGGCTTTGAAGTCATTTGGAGAGTAAAAATGAAGACATCACCAACAAAATTAGGAAACAACACTACAATCTTTCTCAATCCTTGGATGTACATCCGATCTCCAATTAATATATAGCTTTTAGGAATCTTTAGAAATTCAAATCAGCCTCTTATATTCTTCCAAACCTTTCACTTCTATCCCTCCTACACCATCCTTCAGTTTGACTTCTTTTACCTCTCCTTTTGAATTGAAGTCAACAAGCTACATTAATTTCTTCTCCTATGTACCTCATGAAGCTCATATGCAACTGCTAAAGAAATATGTTTATCATGTTATCATAGAACTCATGAAACACCATAAATCTAGGCAACTAATTAAGCTGTGATTTTATCCTTAGATATAGGATATCTATAGCAGTCAAGCAATTAAAAGTGAAACCAATGAACAATGACAGAGGAAAGTGAACCTAACGCCACCACCGACCAAGAACGATGCACTTAGAATCTGATTGTGCAGTAGACCCAAATTATGCAGAAGCCATTGTTGGGAAATCTTCTCTCACAAACTATGAACATATCTTGAATTTTGAACCAGAGAAACTGAGCAAATGTTAAAGCTTGAAGTGGCAGATACAGAGAACAAGAAAGGTGACCGTGCAACATCGAGGGGCTATCATTGACCGCAACGAGGACAGCATTAGAGAAGCAGACTTCATCTCTAGTCCCCACGAATGATGGTTACGTAAAACATCGGCGAGTAACTACGGAAAAGAATGGAGATTGTGGCCTAAGCATCAATGGTGAGCACGATATTGGTGGTTTCTTCACTTCTTGAATCTCTGACTCTCCAAGCCCTTTGGTGGTTTCTTGAATAGAGATTAAGGCTCGACGGGTGTGAACGAGAGTGGCAATTTTAAAGAAGGACTTTGAGATGGACAAAGTGCGGGAGCCACTGTTTGCCAAGAACTTCAATCCGATCTTGTATCAGAGAGATAGCTTGAGGCGGCGCTCACTGAATAGACCTCACTGTGAGGAACCATAGTGGTAGTTTCGAGCGACGTTTTGGATGGAAGAATGAAACAATCAAGAAACTTTACGGTTTGCAACAACGTCGTTTGTGGCTTGCGGTGGCTGATCAAGAAGCTAGGAGCAAACGGCAACGTTGAAACAAGAATGGGCAAGAATTCAAGAATTGAACTTTGATCATTTAGGCCTAATAAACCTGCTCTGATACCATGTAAACTTTATTAGAGAGAAATAATCAGAAGAGATATGAAGAATTACATGTATTATTCAAGAGAAAATAAGCTCTTACAACTATGATAACCCACATGGGTTTTCTCACTAATCTACTATCACTTGAGGAAGATAAATCAACCCCACTTGGGGACTTTGAGGGGAGACTAAAGTTACCTCTCCCTCACTTTGGTGAGGATTACATAATCTCACACTAATCAACCAAGGACTAGAGCCCTTTATATAAAATTCTAAAGTTATCTAGATACAAGTGATTAACACTAATTACCTAACTAATTTTACCTTCTAACATATTTTTGATATAACTTTTCGTTATAAAATGGTGTGTTGAAGAAAGAAGCGTATTTCTAATATGACTCTTAGATCTAAGGGACATATGTCTAAAAGACATATCTCGTGGCCTTCTATAATCTATAAAAAGGGTTTCTTGATGAAGGAGAAGTATATAGAAAAAGAGAGAAGATAGAGAGAATGATACACAAATTTTCTGAGATTACTTCTATATTCCACCAGTTATATTGTCCTATATTTTTACATGAAGAGTTCTCTTAATCTTAGAGAGTGCCTTTTCTTAATTTGACGAGGAGTCACAAAATATCTCTTAAGAACAATTTCATCATACTTGACTCAAACTATAAATTTTATTATTTTATAGATTTAGCCAACAATATATAATTTATGGAAATAGTATTAGTATCAACAATAATAACATCAGGTCTTATATTATTAAGTGAGGCCAGTTACATATGAATTGTGTGACACTATTCATAGAAAAAATAAGTAAGAAAAAAATGTCTTGATAAGGGTTGATTATTAAAGCATACACAAGCAAATATATTCATGCAACACAAAGATGGATCACGTTATTGGAGGGTTAAGTGAAGGGAGGTGATGTCATCAACCAATTTTAACGCAGGAATATGAGACAAATCAATTAGAAAAAACGTGCAGAGGTGAAAGGAAAACGGAAATAAAAAATGAAAACAAAAATGAATGAGAATAAACAATAAATAAATAAAATAGATCAATCCAACTTACGTTGGATTCCACCCTCTAGCTATTAGTGTTTAGACTCACATATATGACAATAAACCTCGAGAATATATGACTTCCATGGGCATATAAAAGAAAAGAAAAGTAGAACAGAAATAAATTGAAAAAACAACGAAAAAGCAATAGCCGTTTGGTCTGGTTCAACTGCCAGGGAATGTATTACGGATAATCTTGATCCAGTAGACTCTTTCAGACATTTTGATTGGACTTATGTAATGTAAAATATATTACTTTTTATAATATTAATTACATCAGATGATATAAAAGAGATTACACTGTCAAGACATATGAATAAGGATTATAATATGTGAGAATATGAAAAAAGACATTATTTATCATTACCTCCTCTATAATCTTCTTCCACTTAGTCACATAATACCATTTTCTTCTGATCTCTTCCCACAATAAACTGTCAACGACAAATCTCTTCAACCACCATCTTCCTCCCCTGATATGATATCATCTAAAAAGTATATTATAAAATAATATTTTTTATTATAATATATACACACACAAAATTTAAATTATAAAACCTTATTATACGTTAATTTGTTATATAATACACACAGTTTTAATTTAAAAAACACTCCATTATTCTTTAATTTATTATTATATAGATATGATTTAACTTATCAATATACATAGATTTAACTTAATTATTAATTTCTTATTATATAGATATTGATAGAGGTGATTTTGTCTCTTAATTTATCTATTCCCATATTTGTGATAATCTAACCAAACCTTTGTGTACATATACATCATATTTCTTTAATGGCATACTAAACAAATTTATATAATTATTATATTACATTTCCTTATATTACCGCCGATTCAGTAAAACGGGCTCTAAATCAATCATTCATATTGAATCCCATCCTTTAGCCATGGCGATTATTGATACTCACGTATGTGACAACAACCACAATAGTCTAGGCTTTCCTGGGGTATTTGGAAAAGATCGCAAATATCGATTAAATAAGAAAAGCGAAATAAAGAATATTTAGCAATTGGTTTCACCCTATTAGGGCACCTCTACCCATTTCTAAATCTGTGTTACCATAAGAACATATGATAGAAGAAAAATTCTCTACCTTTCTCAATTGTTTCTCTCCAATTTCTTTTTGGTTCTGCCTCAACCCTTTTTGCTTCTTTATTTTTTTTAATTTTTGTTATTTTTTTTCTTAATGACATTTCCATATTCAAAATCAAATCTTCATCAATTACACCAAATCATAATGAATTTTCAATTTTTTTGAATTTTTTTCATAATATTAACATTTCCTGGTTTAGCAACAGTCATCATTAATGACAGATTTTTTTTAATTTTTTATTTTCTTTAATGATTCAAATAGGAATGGAAAAATGCTAGACCTTTATCTATCAAGGATCTCGATTTAACTTACTTAATACCTAGCCCTAAACCCAGTCTCAAATTTGTTGTCAGGCATATTTAGATAAATAGACTAGGCCTAGTTTTATAAGGCTTAGTCTACATATATGTAAGGAATTGGAAGACACGCAGTGGAAATTAATTTAAAAATTTTTTCATTCCTTGCCAGGATCTATCGTATGTGTTTAAGTCAAGTGGGAAGAAGCATTACCCTTAGTGTTTCTCAGCGACTTCTACAACTTCTCTCCGCGGCTGGTGATCTCTTTCCGATCGCAAGAAGACGTCCACAGCTTTTCTCCACGGCTCGTTCTCTCTTTCTGATCGCGAGAAGTCGACGCCTCAGGTCGGCTTCTTCTACTGGTATCCACACGAACAGCGTTCCAACCACGAACGACGTGCTAGCGTCTCCTGTCCCTCCAAGGCTTTCTCAAGAGTATGTCCTCTCCGTCTCTACTTCAGCAGTTTTTTATCTGCAAACCTTTTGCATATTCCGTTAGGCCTTTTGTGTTGTGTGTTGTGTGTCGTGTGTCAAAAACGTAGCTCCTAAAATCAGATATATAGGATGCTCTGCGTTTTCCTCAACCGAATTAGATTTTGGAATTAATCTATATTAAATCCGAAATTAATACAATATCACATATTGTATAATTTGATAAGAAACTAATTAAATAAATAATGTTTATATTAAATACGTCCCACAGATTTAATTCACCTATTTATTTAATTTAAATAAAGATAATATTGGACTATATTTGACTTATTCTCATAAATCAAATTTGAGATATCCTATCAATTTGAATTTCAAATTCAAACGTGATAGAGATTTAATTTATCCTTATAAATTAAATCTTGTAAATATCTCTTATATGATATATATATATATATATATGAATTTATATATATACGAATATAAATATAAATAAATATATACATCAACCTTGGATCATTCATTGAATCTGGACACGTCTTAGATTCAATGAATCTGGATATCATAGCTCGTGTTGGGCTATTTTGTGTGCGACCCTGTAGGCCCATATGCAGTTGGTAGTGGGCCATTTGCTATACTGGCCTACAAGTCGCAAGCGGTCTCTAGTAAGACATAACGACTACCCAAATCATATGAGGATCGACAAACGATGTAACCTTTTATACAACCATATCATGTCCCTTCTGTCATGCGATATTTTGGTCATGGATGAGGTATGGATAATGTCATCCTCATATTCCTGACCGCTACTTTATCGATCCCTGAGTAGTCTGACTATAGAAATGGAACTACCTTTCCATTACAGTATGGCCATACGTTTCTTAGACTCACTCATCGAGGGACCTAGTAATATTTCTCTACGAATGTGAGGGATAAATTCTATCTTGACCATTCACATTCCTCCGCATGAAAAACCACTAAACCCGAACATAGTCTTTATGATCACTCGGTCAAAAGTGACTTTTGACTAGGTCAAAGCTGAGCGTTTGTCATGTAGGAATCCATGATGATCTCAGGTCAAAGGGTATAGTAACATGGTTTGTATATGAGAGAAGCTTATGATGTAACCCATGCAACTCTCTCATAGTGGGTCGGTCCAACACCTTGTACTCTTACATGTGCCTATGACTTTGATTTATATCTCTATACATCTTCAAAGTCATACTGGCCTTATTTCATCTCTGCTTCCACATAGATGACCAACCAGGGACATTTAGGATAAGATCATGAATTATCCAAGGATGGTCATCACAATAAACATGCAAATAATATGATAACACAATTAATAAATTCATAAATCAATAATGTTCATAAGACAATGATTGGCTCCTAGGGCACGTTTTCCAACAATATATATATAGGCCTGACGTATTTAGCCTTTTTTTTATTTACAACATTTATATAATATAATATAAATTAATTTTATAAAATTATTAACTTAATTTTAGCCCTCAATTTTGTATTCTATCAATTTTGTATTCTATCATTCACATACAAGTTCAACCCTTTTATTGAAGAAAAAAATATATTAAAGTCTAAGATTATTTGTTGTAACCATAATAAATTATGAGCTTGTTTCTAGTATTATTATAAGCAAATTATCATATATAGATATATTGTAAACTTATAATTGTATTGAGTTTTTATGAGTTATTATAATGAATGAAATTTTGTTATTTTAATGTAAATTTAAATTAAATTTATTCAAATAATTGAAGCATGTGTAATCTTTTTATTATAGGCTTGAATTGTTATATAGACAATCAAAGAAATTTTTAAGTGTATTTAAAGCCTACACTTTAAGTAGCATTTTAAAAAGACTTTTACTTTATGGCCTTTTAAAAGTTTAAACTTAAACTTAAGAAAAAAATATAAATATAAGCTCAGGCTGTAACTTTAGATATATATTAGAGGCATATTTATTCACCTAAAATATAACCTATTGTGTATTTAGAAATCTCATAATGATTTTAGAAATCTTTTTATATAAAATTTTAGTTTAAAAAAATTTTAAAATAAATAGCTATATTTATTTAAAAAAAAATTTGAACTAAACTATATTTTAAAATTAAGGTTTTAGGTAAGCTACTAAAACTAATTTATAGAATAGTAAAAGAGTTTATGTACTACTCAATTACTATTTTATCTTTATTTTTTCTTATACTTTCTTCCTTTCTTTTCTCCACCCTCTATCATCTCTCATTTCTCATATCTCTTCTCTACCCTCTCCCCTCTCTCATATATTTAATAAAATTATACCATTTCTAGTAATTTTTAATTACAAAAATTATTCTGGTAATAACTATCTAAATACTTATTTATTCATAACTATTTTTTTCCATAAACTATTTTTTAAAAATTATTTTTTAAAAACTATCCAAAAATATTTTTTATAAGTCGTTTTTTTAAATTTTTAACAGACGTTTACATATCATATTCATGTCTCTTAATTCAAATCATATTTCCTAAACTAGAGGTCCATACCAAAGCAAGATTTTTATTTTTTTTTCAGTTATTAATTTTTATTTTTTCCACAATAATAACCTCAAATGACATTTAACACCTATCATTATCAATGAGATATTCCCAAAGTTCAATCAAGACACACCGTTTTATAAATAGTCATTTAATATAAAATTTATTTAATTAATTTAAAAAAATAAAAAAAATTATTTAATTTAGTTAATGATAAGAATTTTGTGTTAATTTTTCTAATATACCCTTTTTAATTATGTGTATTTAAACCACCTTTAACATAAACTCTCTTCATATATGTGCAATCATAAATGATACTTTGGAGAAACAATTATAATCTTAAAAAACAAAGTGGATTGAGATTATTAAAGTTTACTTCTTATCTAACTCTTATATTTATGATCGGATGAAGTATAAAATTTACACATATATAATACTCCTCTTATTCTAAATATATAACCTAATTAATGAGTTGATATTGATTCTAAATATAAGATATATTTTTTAAATTACCTGTATATATTGATACTCTTTTTATAATAGTTAAATAAGATAATAAGGGAATGAAGTAAAAAAAAGTTGAGAATATATAAAAAAATATATATTATAATAATTAATTTTTAATTTAATCAAATATTTTATTTAAAAATAGGATTGTACAATCAACTCACCCATTCCCACCAACCCTTATGCCAAGTGGGCTCCCACCATATTTGGCTACCGACTACCATCACCAACCCCCAATGTTCTTGGTCACAAAACTAAATAATAAAAATTTAAAAAATCAAACCATGAAAACCTGGCATAATATAATATTTACTTGTACAAAAATTAATGAAAACGTTCAAGACAGAAAATTTGGAAATACCTAGATTGAAAGCTTCACATTGCATTCCCAATCTCTGATCTATCTTCTGGCTATAAATAAAGAATCCGACTATCCCTCGCTTCACCACGCTCTGTTCGCTGCTTCATTCTCAAACCGAAGGTATGGGACATCCTTGCTTTCCTCTCCTTCTTTCATTATTATCGTCTCTTGTAGTCTATTCAGGTCTTCCATTTCACTCCTTCTCTTTCCGCTCTCTTTGATTTCTCAGCTTGTGTTTCACATGTTCTTGAATCTGATCTAGGAGCGACAAAACTTTCAGAATTCTTCGGTTTTCAGCGTAATTATTTCACATTCTTTTTTATTTTAACTTTTTCCAATGCGATCTGCTCTGGTAAATCTACATTTTCTCTGATTGCTTACTTTCAAATTTACTTATCTTTAGTGATCTTTATGTTTGTGTGTTTAACTTTTTCCAATGCGATCTGCTCTGGTAAATCTGCATTTTCTCTGATTGCTTACTTTCAAATTTACTTATCGTTAGTGATCTTTATGTTTGTGTGTCTCTTTCTGTGTGCGTATGCACTACTGACTCTAATATTAATAAATTGACAAGAAATTTCTAGGAACATAAACCTTTTACTTGATTCCAAGACTATCGGATTAATAATGTTTTGAAGGAAAACTTTTTTAATTAAAAAAAAATCAGAATCTTGATGTATTAGTAAATTTTGGAAAAGTCATTTACCAAGAGTAAAGTGCTGCTCATATATACATTGGTTAGGATTCCCACCTTTATGAATATGGATAAGTCAGTATAGATTAATTTCTTATCCTGTGTAGACACAAAATATTGTAAATAGGTGTTGAAGTGCACCAAATTTGTCGTTTCTTTTTTAATGCTTTGTTATATCGACCATAGACGTGGTCCCATGCTATATATTATAATCTCATTACCGAAAACTTCATACTGGTAATTCATATAAACTTGCATTAATATTCAAAATACATTTTCCTGTTTCATGGGATGGATAGCTAGATTGACCAGCCAATATTCGGATTTATTACTTGCATGGTCTATAAGCAATTTCTTTTCTCATTTGTTTGGAAAAGTATAGCTGCACCTAATGGATCTACTGCTTTGATTGGTAGTTGTGCTTAGGATACAACTAAAGCAATGAAGGTTATAGAGAAAATACAGGCAGCGGCAGCAGCTGATCCAGATAGGGTGGTGTTCTCATTTGAGTTTTTTCCACCTAAGACTGAAGATGGGGTGGACAACCTGTTTGAGAGGATGGACCGCATGGTGGCTCATAATCCTTCATTTTGTGATATCACATGGGGTGCAGGTGGTTCAACAGCAGATCTAACACTGGAAATCGCCAACAAGATGCAGAACGTGATATGTGTGGAAACCATGATGCACCTTACATGCACCAACATGCCTGTTGAAAAAATCGACCATGCTCTCCAAACCATCAAGGCCAATGGCCTGCAAAATGTGCTTGCACTTCGTGGTGATCCCCCCCATGGTCAGGACAAGTTTGTTCAGGTTGAAGGTGGCTTTGCATGTGCACGAGACCTGGTACACCATCATAACCTTTCCTTTCAGTTGTCCTTTGTAGTCTTATTTAATTCATTAAGATAATAGGTCTAAACTATCAGACATAGTGTTTGATCCCAAGATATTCATTGTTAACATGTCTAATCTTTTGATTCATTGTAGAAACAATTGGAATCAAACCTCAATTCATAAACTATTTACTTTCAGGAAATCACGTGATTGTATAAATTATTTTCAGTATATAATATTTCTTTAGAAAATATTGATCATTGAAATCACTGGAAACCTCTGTTTTTTTTAACTGCAAACACTTTGTTGGCACTAATGGGGAAAACGGCCCATAACTTTGTAGCATTTTAATTGGTCAGATAAATATCTTGAGAAAAAGCTAGGTAGCATGAAAACTAAATGGATATGAGACACAACATTGACATGGACATGGGGTTGCACGAAATTCTGAAGTGTCCACATGTAGTTTGATGTGTTCTGTAACATATTAACCTGCTTAATACGAGTGCTCAACATGTGCTGAATATGGACACTACTCCCCTTTTGAAGTGTCAGTGCTTCATAGTGAAACAGAGATGCTGTTTTCCTCTAGCTAAAGTTTTTCATTGTATTGGGAGAAATTTTTGTTTATCACTGCGCTTAATAAAGAAAGATTAACAACACTACAGAATGGTAATATATACACTTTATGCACTAGAAAGTGGGGAAAACATTCCAACAAGTGATGTAGCCATTTTTAACTTTCTCACCAGTGATCCATTTTAGTTCTTAGATTCATAAAATATTTTAATCTTTTGTTCCACTAAAATGTTTTTGTATTTGATTATCCAACATGCTGTTATTCTTGTTAGGCTGCTTGACTGGTTCTGACTTTATGGAGATTGTTGCTTTTGCAGGTGAAACACATCAGAGCCAAATATGGTGATTATTTTGGCATCACAGTGGCTGGTTATCCAGGTTTACTGCTTGTTATTGTATTTAACTTCCTTGTGGTTATTTCCATCTGCTTCTCAGTCTCTGCAACCATCATTTGCTCATTTAGCTTTTTTGTCTCTCTTCTCAGAGGCACATCCAGATATGATAGGAAACGATGGTGTGGCAACACCAGAAAGTTATCAAAATGATCTTGCTTACTTGAAGAGCAAGGTTATATCACTAATTTAGAATACTGTTCCCTCCATCTTGTCCCTTTAAAAGTTCATTCATTACTAGATTCATGTGCAATTCTAGTGAGACCACGTACAAAGCTGACTTGCCTGGTTGAGATGTAAAAAAGCAATTGGTTCATGATAATTGTTGTGCTACTTACGAAAAGTAGGAATTCTTCATTTTTTTAATAAATGGAAAACAAGTGTGGATTGAGTGAGGTCAACACTTCAGATTCTGTCTTTATTCAAGGTGTTTTTCATATTATCATCTTTGTTTTACAAGTTCATGTTCTGTTTGTAGGTTGATGCTGGAGCAGATCTGATTGTCACCCAACTATTTTATGATGCTGATATCTTCCTTAAATTTGTGAATGACTGTCGCCAAATTGGAATAACTTGTCCCATTGTACCTGGAATTATGCCCATAAATAACTACAAGGGCTTTATTCGCATGACTGGTTTTTGTAAAACAAAGGTGAGCACTAGTTTTTGTACATATCTTATGTTCATTTTTTATGTTATTTACTCCTAAGGGCTGTGTTAGAAAAAAGGCAAACAAAATCCTTTAGAATGCTATCCTAAATATAAGAATATTGATCTCTATTTTTTTGCATATGCTAGAGGGAAATTACCTCAGTTGTGCCTTCACTTTTGAAACTTGAACCATGTACTATGTCAATCACACTTCAACAAGTGTTGTGCAGGAGTGTACATAAATTAAAATACATATTCTTCCCAACAAGACATAATTCAGGATTTCTGACTAAATTAAACTGCATTTAGATGGATAATCTACATGCTAGTCATTTTTGTACCAGAATGTAGTCATTTAGGAAGAGCTTCCCACTTTTTGGTTTTCAATTGGATGGCTTCCTTGCATCCAGTTGTAATGTCAGAGATGCTAAAGCTTTTACATTTAGACCTAGCTAGTTGGATAGAATTGAAAGTTCTTTGCTGCAATGAACGTTTAAATGTTTGTGCTTATACCTACTAATGAATCAGATTTTAGTCAAGTGCATAATTTGCTTGAGGCTGTGTTTGTAAGAACTTCATTCTACACATGTTATTTACATGTTTTCTCTTTACCTTGTGTTATATTAGGAAACTGTCGTGAGCTCTAATATACTCTTCTCATTTTTTGCAAATAGATACCTGCTGAAATTACTGCTGCCTTAGAACCTATCAAGGACAATGAAGAAGCAGTCAAGTCTTATGGAATTCACCTGGGAACAGAAATGTGCAGAAAAATTCTAGCTCATGGAATTAAGACATTGCATCTTTATACACTAAATATGGAGAAATCAGCTTTAGGCATTCTAATGGTTGTCTCATTTTTCTTTTATTACAATAGCTTTTGATGTGCATACTTTTGATTTTTTTATTGGAGTTTGTCTCTTAATTGCAAATTCTAATTGCATTAATCTGGCAGAATCTTGGTTTAATTGAAGAGTCCAAAATCTCTCGATCCTTACCTTGGAGACGTCCTACAAATGTTTTCCGTGTCAAAGAAGATGTTCGTCCCATATTTTGGTACATGATCTTTGGTATTGCTATTTCTGTTGTCAGCATATGAGTTGTGTTGCTCCGTTAAAAGAATTCTCAGTTTCTTTAACCAACTATAATAGGGCCAACCGTCCAAAAAGCTACATATCGAGGACCATAGGATGGGATCAATACCCACATGGGCGATGGGGTGATTCTTGTAATCCATCGTATGGGGCACTAACTGATTATCAGGTATTCAGGATGACATCGTGACTTAAATTTGTGTTCCTGAAATTACTTTCATAACTTTGAGCTTTAATTTCATTGTGCATGATACATCTCGGATGCATTTATTTGAATATCTATTTTCTGCAATATCTATGCACATTCACATTACAGAAGTTTATTTTGAAATATTTTTCCATAAATAACACAATAATTATGGTTCACACACTTTTTATTACATAGCTATTAATTGTCACAAAAAGAATTCATTATCTTAGGTTGTCTAACAAATCAGAGCCCTGGAGGAGGTAGCCACTGTAGCTTTGTTTACACATGAAGGATCTAGAATAAATATGACAGTTATGGTAAGCGGACCAACATCATGAGGGATTGAGATGATTTCAAGAGTGGGTGGTTCATGCTGAACATGTATTTATTTAATTTTGTTCTGATGAACTTGCTTAATCTGCTTGGTAAAAAGTAATATTTGCATAAAAGTAACATGTGTAGGGTTGAGCTTATTTTGCAAAGTATGGTGAAGAAGCTGAATGTACTGGAAGGGTCACTTTTTTCAGTGAAATGGCTTCTTGGCATCATAATAACTTTTTGAAAGAAGAAAATAAAAGAAAAATATGTTTCAGCTTTGAACAACAGCTATATGGAGGACATGTCCTTCCTTCTGAGTCTGTAATAGCTACTTAATTTATTACTTTGTTACAGTTCATGCGACCACGTTCTCGTGATAAGAAGCTTATTGAAGAATGGTCTGTTCCCTTGAGAACTGCTGAAGATATTCATGAGGTAGGAATAATGTACTGGACTGTGGCTACATTGTTCTTGTTGACACTTAAAAAATTGACTAATTTGTTCCTATTGTTCACATATCAGAGATTTAGGCTATTCTGCCTTGGAAGATTGAGAACCAGTCCTTGGACAGAACTAGATGGTCTTCAACCAGAGACTAGGATCATAAATGATCAGCTTGAGAAACTTAACATCAAGGGCTTCCTCACCATTAACAGTCAACCGGCTGTCAATGGGGAAAGGTCTGATTCTTCTACTGTAGGTAGGTGAACCATCATTTATCAAAGACTTAATATCAGTCTCTTTTCTTCTCACATTATATTGTTACGTAACTAGCTAATTCCTAACTATTCATCTTACAAAAACCCCCATATATTGGTAGAGGAAAATATCGGTAAATAAGAAGTTGGCAGCCTAACATTATATGATGTACAGGACCTTTTTTAATATAATTGAAGTTATTCTCCCATGGTTTAGTATTTTAGGATTGAGTTAGAAGCAAGAAGATTCCACATTGGCACAGATAATTGCATGGAAACCACCTTAGTTCCATATCTCCTACATCATAGAAAGTCAAATGCAACCTATGATGTTAAGATGCTTTCTTAAAAAATGAAAATAAAAAATCGATACTATTTGTCTATATAATCAACCTTGACAATCATGAATTGGTTGCTCTTGTTTCAGCTCCTTCTTCTGTAGTCTAGGTGTTGATATTTATTTTTCTACTTTGCCAACATTCGGAAGGTGACAGTTGTGGCTGCAACTTTTTGTATGATTTTCCTGGCGGGAGGTCTTTTTCCATCTCTTGCGGCTAAAGATATGATGCTTTAAATTCACATTGTTAAACCTGTTAGCCCTGCCTGGCTTAATTACTTGAATGTATGCATAAAACTGCATGAAATTAGTGCCTTTATGGGTATGTTTGGTAGTTGGGAGGAGAAAGGAAGGGAAGTAGTCCAAAGAAAAGGGTATTTTCCTTCCCATTCTTTGGGGAAACTTACTCCTCTCTGGTCTCTCAAATTGTGGGAACTCAAGAATACAAGAGGGAGGATATTGGATTATTTTGGAAAGTAAGTTTAACATCCTTCCCCGTTTAATAATTCCCAGACACAATGAGAACAGTTTCAATAAAACATTTCTTCCCCTCTATTATCCCCTCAGCCAAACATATCCAAAGACAATGATTGCAGATCTGAATCCAACGCTTGGAACAGTGCTAGGCATACCATTCTAATGTTTTCTGCGTTAACTTGGTTTACAAGTGGGCAGTTTTGCAAATGTCTCCCTTTATAGCAGATCTGAATCCACTTTTTGTTAGCAAGTGAACTGTGCATCAAATATCACATGCATATGAAAGTGGCAACCATTCCTACGTATTGTTGAATTTTGTAAACAAAAGAGGGAACCAAATTAAATGGACATTGCCTGATTAGAATGTCTTCCATATGATGCTATTTTGCATTTATCCTTGAGGATGTCTCAGATTGAATTGATTTTTTTTAACCGAGATATGCTAAATTCTTAGCTTCTCTGATGTGTTGCACAGGTTGGGGTGGACCAGGCGGATACGTTTATCAGAAGGCATATGTGGAATTCTTCTGCTCTAAGGAAAAGCTGGAAGCTCTTGTTAATAAATGCAAGAGTCGAGCGTCTCTAACTTACATGGCTGTAAATAAGGATGGGAGATGGATATCCAATGTGGGCCCAACCAGTGTGAATGCTGTCACATGGGGTGTCTTCCCAGCCAAGGAGATCATCCAACCTACTGTTGTAGATCCTGTCAGCTTTAAAGTATGGAAAGATGAGGCATTTGAAATATGGTCAAGAGCGTGGGCTTCCCTATACGCAGAGGCTGATCCATCCAGGAAATTGCTTGCAGAGGTGAGATACACGTGGCACCAAAATCTTACACAAATGAGAACAGATTTTTTTTAAGAGTTGAGATTAGTGAAGTTGAATGCAAAGTACTGGTACTATATTTATATAGTATTGGTACTTTAACCGTACTTGTACTTACGTTCAACTTCACCAACCTCACATAAACAGCTTTTGGCTGAAATTCTATCCTCTGGTAGTAGAGTGTGATAATTCTTCTAAATCTCATTTTGCAGGTGCGAGACAAATATTTCTTGGTAAGCTTGGTGGACAATGATTACATCAACAGTGATCTCTTTGCTGTGTTCGCAGATATCTAAGAAGAGCTTTAAGTATTAGCTTTTCCTTAGCTATGCCGGTTGCTTGTCTTGCTTTTGTTTTTTCTCCTATTATTCTGATCGTGATGAATAATGCTATTTTTATAACTTCTTTGTGGTTTTAATTTCATGTTTGTAGAATTGATATTTTCTAGAACAGGTTCTGAGAATAAAAACATTTAAAAAAAATCTGTTTGAATAATTGTTTTGAAAAATTATATCTAACAACTTGAAAATATAGAAACATGTTTGGTATATTGCTCTCAAAGCATGTTTTGAGAGCAAAAGACAAAAATACTTGTTTTAAATGACACTATTATTGGCATAAGAATAACAAGTTTAACTTAACGTCAGAAAGCAAATGGACAAGTTTAACTCCAGCCAAGCACCGTCTTTCTGGAAACCCTCTAACTTCAAAAAGAAGTTATAGATCATGCAGTAACATTTGAAGACTCAGTTATGGAAACATAGGTATATTCAAACTGTCCATTTTGCTAGCAGTAGGACATCGGATATTGTTTCATATTCCACCTGTCAACAGATTATTGCACTATATCAATTGTTTCGTCTTCTGTAATTTCCAGTTTGGCTCCCTTATCCTCCTCAATTGCGTTATAGTGCCAACATTTGCCAAAATGGCAGCCATTTCCATAAGCCACCGTACAAGAGATTTTTCATGATCCGGTTCTTTATATTGCCCTTCATTTTCACAAGCAAAATCGATGTACAACAAACCGACGAAAATATTTAGGGAAATTATTTAGAGGTAGAAGAGAATTTATTATAAAAAAATCTTATAAAATCATCAAATAATTAAATAGTCTAAGGGGACATGAAGTTAATAAATTTGATTTGTGTAATTAATATGCTACTTTTATACATAAATGATAAATTATTAAAAATATGATGACAATTTAAAGTGTCACAAATAATAATTGAGGGCATATGATGACAACATGATGCACAAATAACAACTGTGGGTATACTTAAACAATCCTTTAATTATTATTTGTGTCACATTAAACTATTACTGTATTCTCACTAATTGTCATTTATGCCATTTTTAAGTTATTATTTTGTATAACTTTAAGTTGTTATTATGTACTAAAATATTTGTTATCTGGATATAAAGGTAACTTAATCATTGTAATTGTATAAATTGAATATATTACCCTTAAGTCCCTTGAGACTATTTAATTATTTGAAGATTTTATTGTGATTTTTTTTTGTAATAAATTATCACAATACCTCTAAGTAATTCTCCCAAATATTTACAACCCTCTAGCTGAAAACACTGGCCACGATCAAGTTGATTGAAAACCTAAATGAACCCCCTATGTATTGTTCAATGTATAAAATTGATTATGGATATGATGTGGGAAGGGAAAACCAATAGCAACCTACACAACCACAAAAAATTCAAACGCTAGGAAAACAAAATATTGTTCTAAGAATACGAATCAGACCCTAATCTTATTTTGTGTTCTCCGCTGATAAGCGAACAAGATACGTGTAATTATCTTTTCTATCTTGACGTCGGACCAAAAATGAAATTCTATTAGTAAATCAAATATACTCTTTTAATTCTTAATATATGATATATTTAACTAATTTAATTAGATTAAATAAATTAATTAAATTAGTTAATATAACATATTTTTTCTAAAATACCATAATCATCTTCTTTAATCTTTCTCTTACTTTATTATTATTGAGAAAGTATCAATAGGAGTATTTTAGGTAAAAGTTGATAGATATAATAAATATGTCTTATATCTAATACTAAAATTAATTTTTTAATTAAATCATATATTAAAAATGAAATGAGTATTTAAATTTGAGTAATAGGGTATAAGTCAAGTGAAGTAACTTGAGTTTGTCTGTGTGTATCTCCGTCACAAGTTTTTCAGTGATCAAAATGTAGAAGGCATTGTTTTAGTTGTCTACTCGATTCATCAGAATTTTACTTTAACTATATCCAGATCTGAACCGCGTTACGCACTTAGTTATAGTGGGTGAATCTTTTAATAGAGATTTTTTATATATGCTAAGACTCAAACTCGAGACCTCATTTAAATAATATTAAATTATTTATCACTCGATCTAACTCTGGTAAGTAATGTAGAAGGCATTTTGATATAAGATAAGCGTGTTATTTTGTGTCCTACTAAACACAATATAGGCCTATTTGGGTATCTTCCAAATTTGCCCTCAAAACTTGTACCATTTGGAGTATTGAGCGTTGATATTTCTTTTCTGTTTTTTCTTTCTTTCTTTTCTCCCGTAGCATTTGTTGCGCTGACAATTTTTTCATCTTCTAGAAAGTTTCAAGTTTAAATTTTCGACTCCTAAACTTTTGTTTTAAAACAAAATATCATTCTTTAATATAAAAATTATTAAATATTTATATTTGTTAAAATATTATACAATAAAGAATAAAATTTAGATAAAATTATCCACTAACTATTAAATCAAATTCTTCAATTATACTTTGCTATGAGTGATTTTTATTATTAATAATGGTATGACAAAATTTTAAAATTTTATCAATATAAAATTTTATTTTAAGAAAAAGTTCATGTGATAAAATATGATTAAAAAACTCAACCTAATAAATATAAGTAAGTTGATCTAACTTTTATCCACAAAAAAGTAATTCTAATACATATAATTCACTTCCCAATATGTTATAAAATTTATTATTTGTGATTATATTATAAAATTTATATTTTATATTTTTATCATATTTATTAAAACTTATTTATTTAGGTTCTTATAAATGGTTAAAAACATTTTAAGCACATACTTTTTTCACCGTATAGTATAAATGGTGCATATTTTTTTTTACTGAATATGTTTATAAATAATTGTAAAAAAATGTGTTTAAAATTTTTAAATGATAACTTTAAAGAATTTATATAATATCTCAAACTTACCTCCTTTATACCATATGATGAAAAAAATATAGATTTAAAATATATTTTTAGCCATTTGTTGTTTTAGGCCTAAATAAGTATGATAAAAAATTTAAAATGTAAAATTTTATAATATAATAAAAATATTAAATTTTATTTTTATAAAAATAATAAATTTTATAACATATTGGAAAGTTTGAAATTATATACATTAGAATTATTTTTGGTTTGTATGATTTTTTGACAAATATAAGTAATTTTTATATTAAAAAGTGATATTTTGATTTAAAATAAATGTTTTTGGAAGTCAAACTTAAACTGGAGAAATTTAGATGATAAAATAATTGTCAGAACCGTAAAATATTAGGGGAAAAGAAGGGAAAATAAAAAGAAAAAGTCTTGCATCAATGCTCAGCAGTCAAAACACTCTAGTTTTGAGTGTTGAGCAGGTTGATGAGTACTAGAGTTAATAAAACAGATTTAATTGGGCTCAACCTATTTTTCATAAAAAAAATTGTGAGTTCTGAATGGCATTTTGCCAACCTACCCATACTAACGGGTTTCTATTTTTAAGTGGTTTAACTTATTTTTTTTTTTTAAATTATTAATATTATTTATTTTATTTAAATATTATTTTAAATATTTTATTATTGAATATTAATAAAGGTAATTATTTATTTGTTAATATATGTTAATATATTATAATTTATTAATATTATATTAATATTTATTTAGATTTATAGTTATAAAATTTGAGATTTTTTTATAAAAATTAAAAGTTTTTAAAAGTATAATATTAACAATTTTTTTATTATAATAATATAATATTAAAAAAATTATTAATATTTTAAAATTTTAAAAATATTTTTTAAAAAAGTAACAAGGCTATCTATTCTACGGGTTTAGGTTGACATTTTGTTAGTCCACGGCCCATTTCCTCCCAACTTACGAATTGCGACAGGTTAACCCAATTTTTCATCTCTATTGAGCACCGATGCATAATTTTTAGGTATATATAGAAGACAGAAAGAAGTCAGAACCAACCCTGTGTCAACACCCAGTTGCTTTGGGTTTCTCATTTCCTAGGCTTTTTAGCCTTCTGCTTGTACTAACTAATAAAATTTAATAAATAAATTAATATTTCTACTTAAATTTGAATATTATTAATATTTTTAACATTAATTGATAAAATAAATAAAAATGAAATTCTAGTTCAAGCAATCTTTTTTATTAAGAGATTATTTAAATTCTTCCCTTGCATACCTTGGATTTATTATGGAAAAAATTAGCCGTTGCATTCCAAATTTTACCACCATTGATTGATTGATATTTGAAACAAGCACATGAATACTTAATAAATTAAAAAAGTAATAAAATCAACAAAATGTATGAGTTTATTGAAAGGGAAAACTAACATAAGGGACCTAGAAAAAATTATTATTTTTAAAGACTATAAAACTGTAATTATTTAGAAGGATTATATATCAAAATATAAAGTTTAAATTATTAAATTACCCTTAACAAACCTTTCACATTTGACATGATGGTATCGTTTTTTCAATTTTTATTTTTTATCAAGTTCCAAGATCATGTAATCAATATATCATTTAATTAACAACTATTAAACTCATATATATATATATATATATATATATATATATATTATTTTTAGTTTTCACCAAGTTCTATATTCATATACTTGATATATTATTTACTTAATTGATATTAGTAACAGTGATATCAAATAAACTCTTTTCATAAAAATAAAAATCTGAAATCATTTAATCATTTGAGAATATAATATACTTTCTGGATTTTTTTAATTTTAATAATATTACATTGGTTTTTTAGCTCACATAAACTTTCTTTGAATTGTTTAAGATTGTTTAAATTTTATTTTTACTTTCTAGACATATATAACTTTTGTTTAACTTATATAATAAATTGTATAACATCTTTAGTTTTACTAAAATTATATATTTTTTTAATTAAATTTGTGTTAATTTTATAAATAAAATTATATATATTTTTTAAAAATGAACAATGTGTAATTTTTTCCATAGATTATCTATGCAAGTTGTACAAATAGAGAAAAAATTGTTTAATTTAGTGAAATTTAGAATTCTGTATTAGTTTCCATATAAAAAAGAATTTTTTATTAGTTTTTAAAAATAGAATGTGGGAAAGAATGTAGGAGGGAATGTAGAAGATTTCATTAAGAAAATTTTTGTATTTAGTCATTCTAAATAATTACAATTTTTATCATCTTTCCCAATAAATATTAGGAAAAATACCATAAAATACTCTTTGAAATTCAATATTCTAAAAATGTGATGCCAATTTTTGAAATCCCCAATAAATACTTATCATTTAAATAGAATTTTGAAATTAGTGTGCTTTACAATATTGCCCTTTATTTTTTCAAAAAAAAATCCAACTACGTATTGTTATGAGTCTCACATCGGGATGGTGACCTTGAAAGAGGGGCATGAGAAGCCTTAGGTTCCCCAACCCTAATAACTAGCTTTTAAGGTATCGTTCTCCTAATGACTTGTGCTTGTTATAATAGTACTTTCATTGAGAGTCAACCAATCGGAGGGGTACTTGTGGAAGGGATGGCCATAGGAGCTCGAGTGAAGCATTGTATTGTGGAGCCACTGAGATGTTGGTTCTTGAGGGGGTGACATTGTTATAAATTCAATCGGGAAGATTATCTTAAAAGAGAGGCTTTATAAGTCTTGGGTTCTCTAACCCCAACAACTAATTTTTGGGATAGGTTCTTCTAAAGAATTGTAATGGTTACAATGGTATCTGTAACTTCAAAAAGAATGAGAGAGGAAGAACATAATTGAGAGAGAAAGGAGAGAGATAGGCACTGAATAGTATTTCTGAATTCATTAGTTCATAAGATATGAGAAAAGTTACACTACCCCTCCATTATATATGTTAGGAGTAAGCTTTCTAATAATGGCTAGACCTCATATTATCCTAATGGTCTTAACTAACCTGTCTAATCCTATGTCTTTTATTAATTACATATCAACACCTGCGCCCCTCCTCCCCCATCCCCTCAAGAACCCTTGTCCCAAGGGTTGAAACCTTGAGAGCGGGAAAATACCTCTACAATTGAAAGAGTGAAACCCAACTTGCTTTTTCCTCAGGGAGGCCTTGCCATTGAACAAGGACTTTAGTAATGATGCACCCTCTTTTTCTTCCCCTTCGATGACCTAGAATCTTTCTAGGAACCTTCCCTGTTGACAAATTTAACCAGTCAATAGGTTGATGACACTATTTAACAAAGGGATCAGGACATAGGTTTACTAGGGAAATGTGGTACGTGGGGTTAATCCTAGATTTTGGAGGAATCTCTAATTTATAAGAGACCTAACCTACCCTCTGTATAGTTCTATAAGGTCCAAAGTACCTTGGAACTAATTTCTGAGTACTTCTAGTAGGGTTGAAGCTTTAAGAAAACCCGTTGCCCAACCTCAAATTCTCTATCAGCCCTATGTAAATCTGCCATTTGTTCCATGCAATTCACATCCCTACTCAAATGATGTTTTGTAATTAACAAAGCTTCTTCTCTAGCTGCAAACGTTCTATCCACCATGTCTATCACAACAGACTTCGACAAGTAAGGAATGTGGACTGGTGTTTGCTCTCCATACTGTAATTCAAAGGGCGTAGCCTTGGTGGACATATGAAAAGTGGTGTTGTATCACCATTCTACCAAAGGCAACCACTTACACCATTCCCATGATTTTCCCAACACATATAATGCAAGTACGTTTCCAAACATCGATTCAAAACCTCATATATGCCATCTATTTAAGGATGATAAGAAGTTAATTTCTATTCAATCTTCAAGTTTACCAAGAAATCCTTCCAGAAATTACTAACAAAGATAGGATCTCTCACTTATAAACTCACCTGGCACTCCATGCAGCTTGTAGGTGTTATCTAAGAAGATTTGAGCCAAGAAGGGGGTGTGCACAATGCCCGTAGTTTGGTCCGTTCGCCCGAGTTTAGAGAAAAATTGCCTAGCCTGACCCAAAAAAAGTTGCCCAAAATATATTTAGGCAGGGTTGGACTGGGCTAAGTGTCAGGCAAGGGAGGGCAAGGTATGTTGCCCTGCCCATTTGGTTCGATCCTATATATATATATATTATTTTTTATTTTTTCTTAGAATCTTATGTAAGGAATTGGAAGACACGCAGCGGAAATTGATTTAAAATTTTTTCCATTCCTTGCCAGGATCTACCGTATGTGTTTAAGTCAAGTGGGAAGAAGCATTACTCTCAGTGTTTCTCAGCGACTTCCACAGCTTCTCTCTGCGGCTGGTGATCTCTTTTCGATTGCAAGAAGATGTCCACAGCTTCTCTCCGCGGCTCGTGCTCTCTTTCTGATCGCAAGAAGTCAACGCCTCAGGTCAGCTTCCTCTACTGGTATCCACACGAACAGCGTTCTAACCACGTACGACGTGCTAGCGTCTCCTGTCCCTCCAAGGCTCTCTCAAGAATTCATCCTCTCCATCTCTACTTCAGCAGTTTCTTATCTGCAAACCTTTTGCAGATTCCCTTCGGCCTTTTATGTTATGTGTTGTTTTAAAAAACGTAGCTCCTAAAATCAGATATATAGGATGCTCTGCGTTTTTCTCAATCGAATTGGATTTTTGGAATTAATCTATATTAATTCTGAAATTAATACAATATCATATATTGTATAATTTGATAAGAAACTAATTAAATAAATAATGTTTATATTAAATCCGTCCCACAGATTTAATTCACCTATTTATTTAATTTAAAATAAAGATAAGACTAGACTATATTTGATTTATTCTCATAAATAAAATTTGAGATATCATGTCAATTTGAATTTCAAATTCAAACGTGATAGATATTTAATTTATCCTTATAAATTAAATCTTGTAAATATCTCTTTTATGAGATATTCTATCAATTTGAATTTCAAATTCAAATGTGATAGAGATTTAATTTATCCTTATAAATTAAATCTTGTAAATATCTCTTATATGAGATATTCTATCAATTTGAATTTCAAATTCAAACATAATAGAGATTTAATTTATCTTTATAAATTAAATCCTATATATCCCTTATATATAATGTATATATACGAATTTATATATATGAATATAAATATAAATAAATATATACATCAACCTTGGATCATTTATTGAATCTGGACACGTCTTAGATTTAATGAATCTGGACATCATAGCTCGTGTTGGGCTATTTTGTGTGCGACCATATAGGCCCATATAAAGTTGGCAGTGGGCCATTTGCTATACTGGCCTATAAGTCGCAAACAGTCTCTAACAAGATATAATGACTACCCAAATCATATGAGGATCGATAAATGATGTAACCTTTTATACAACCATATCATGTCCCTTCTATCACGTGATATTTTGGTCATGGATGAGGCATGGATAATGTCATCCTCCTATTCTTGACCGTTACTTTCTCGATCCCTGAGTAATCTGACTATAGAAATGGAACTACCTTTCTATTACAGTATGGCCATACATTTCTCAGACTCACTCATCGAGGGGCCCAGTAATATCTCTCTACGAATGTGAGGGACAAATTCCATCTTGACCATTCACATTCCTCCGCATGAAAAACCACTAAGCCCAAACATAGTCTTTATGATCACTCGGTCAAAAGTGACTTTTGACTAAGTCAAAGCTGAGCATTTGTCATGTAGGAATCCATGATGATCTCAGGTCAAAGGGCATAGTGACATGGTTTGTATATGAGAGAAACTTATGACGTAACCCATGCAGCTCTCTCATAGCGGGTCGGTCCAACACCTTGTACTCTTACATGTGCCTATGACTTTGATTTATATCTCTATACATCTTTAAAGTCATACTAGTCTTATTTCATCTCTGCTCCCGCATATATGACCAACCAGGGACATTTAGGATAAGATCATGAATTATCCAAGGATGGTCATCACAATAAACATGCAAATAATATGATAACACAATTAATAAATTCATAAATCAATAATGTTCATAAGACAATGATTGGTCCCTAGGGCACATTTTCCAACATCTTATTTCTTTTCTTAGTTTATTCTATTTATAATTATACATTTAGCTGACAACTCTCCTTGCTCATTTTTAAAGTATTGAACATAACTCTTATATTTATATAGATATCGAAATTGCTCCTATGCTTTACTTGCCAAACATTCGATTATTAGTGTTGCAATAACACTACAGATATCTGACCCCTTACATATTTCAATTTTTCTTTTTTATATATGCAATAGACTTTAAGACTTTAATTACTATATTTTTGTTACCTTATTCTTAGTGGATTATGGATATTATTTAACTCTTCAAGATATAAATATAATATTATTTTATAAGTTTATGATTGCATATTTTTTTCTACAATATGAGCAGGATATCGTTATTTGGGCATGAAAGTCCACCCATGCCCAGCCCAAAATGGTTAAAGCTTTTACCGGGTAAGGCCGGGTATCGGTTGCAAAATGCAACTAATAGTTTTTTCAAGCAGAGCATCGGGCAGGGAGGTTGCCCTGCCCAGCTTTGCCCATGCACACCCTTAGAGCCAAGGTAGAGGCTGCATATATGTGTGTAAGAGACAAGAAGAGAGCATATTTACTGAATTGATCACCACTACCCATATTGTATCATTCCCATTAGACTTAGGCAATCCTTCTATAAAGTCCATTGTCACACTCTCCTAAACTCGACTTGGTATAGGAAGAGGCTATAATAACCTTAGATAGGCCACTGTTTCTCCCTTGCATCCACTGTTTCTCCCTTGCATTGCGCACATGTGTCATAGTGCCTAATAAAATCTTTCACATCCTTAAATAAGTTCTTCCACCAAAACAACTTCCTTACCCTGTAATAAGTAGCTTGGACACCTAAATGGCCCCTTTGAGGACTATTATGAAGCCATTCTAAGATATGATGGAGCATTGGAGGAGAGTTCACAAATACCAACTTCCCATTTCTCCTAAAAAATGTGTCATCCTAGGTATGCTTACCAACTACCCCACCATGCTGCTATACATGAGAGATAAAGCCCTTCAAATCATCATCATTCTCCCAAATTTTCTATAGTTGCAGCAACAATTCATCAGCACATTAGAAAATGTCATATGCTTGAGTTCCATTCTAGGCATACGTGAAAGGGCAACTGTAACATTAGTATGGCCTCTTTTATATTGAATCTTTTAGTTGTAGCCCATGAGTTTCTAGACCCAGCTCATCTGAAAAAAGGTCTACAATCTCTGTTCTAGCAGATACTTTAAACTCTATTGTTATATTCGAATGGTGAACCTATAACCCTCTAAATCTTGGTGCTAATGCCATATGGCCAGCACCACGATGAGTAATTATGTTAGAAGGTTGAATTAATTAGGTAATTAGTGTTAATCACTTATGCCTAGATAACCTTAAAAATCTATATAAATGTTCTAGCCTATGGATTTAGTGTGTGAGATTGTGTAATCCTCACCATAGTGAGGAAGAAAATAACTTGGGTCTCCCCTCAAAGTCCTTAAGTGGGGTTGGTTTATGTCCCTCAAGTGAGGGTAGATTAATGTATAAACCCAAGTGGGTTACTATTGTAATGAGCATGTTGCTCTATGGTTAATAAAGATGAAGATATTTTTCTCCAATTAATCTTGTTTACATGGTATCAAAGCAGGTTGTATTGTGGACCTGTTAGATGCGATTCTTGCTTTTCCACCACAGCCTAAGAAGAAGCCCAGTCTTAAAGAGTGGCTGCCAAATAGATCAAAAAAAGGGAAAAGGATTTAGTATAGGCTGTTATCTCATCTCCCTCATACGTCATTTTCTTGTATCTGGAGATTAGGGTTCATCGCAATCTTGTCAATGCTCCTGCTGGCTTCCCTTCTTGCTTTACTATCGTCAAAGCTTCTCCAAAGATTGCTCTGCTTGTCATTGCTGACTCGCCTTTCTTCTTTGAAGCTCTGCTACTGAAATCTTCGTTCTTTTTCTCACCGATTTCTTGATTCAATCTTGTGTGTATACCCACCTACGAGCGTGTAGGAAGAGAAAAAGATTGCCCAAGGTTTTTAGGTTTCACTCTTTCGGTGACCCTGGTTGCCCCATCAGTCCTAACGGACCTTTTAGAGATAACATTAGTCTCTTTCTTCAATAATGTGAGAGCTTGAAGATTTCCATATCCAGGTTATGCCTTTGTGGACTACCTTCCTTATTTATAAGAAATCAAACTCTCTAACCCCTCTTTACACTATTGAAGAGTATATATGCCACTCTACGTACCCCTTCTACAATCATTGCCGATGTTCAGGTTGGGGCGGCCATTTTGTATCGAAGAGAAGGTACCATTTCATAATCACCACCAATAATAAATGGTTGATTAAAGGTTTTCTTGATAATCAGAGTCATCTCTTATATGGAATGATTCATTGCAATGGGTACATATATTTGCTCTTTGTTAATTGCATTGAAAGGGGCTCTAAATTTCTCATGGTAGAGAAATCATGGGTCTATGGGACATGATTTGTACAATTCTTCGAACAAGGAAAATCGCATTTGAAGATACGTCAAATAAGCGTTTAATGGATCTTTGCCTACTTCACGGAGCTGCTTATAGCCATTCTTGGTTTGGTAGGTGGGGTTACAGATTTTTGTCGTGGAAGCTTTAGTGCCATAGAGCACAATTATGATGCAGCAATCAAAGTTCTAAGTTTGTTAGAGCTTGATGAAATCGTTCAACATTTTGGTAATACAATGTGCCATAAAGAAATCAAAGAAACAATTCACCAGGATATGTGATGAAATAATCAAGAAAGTGAAGGTGTCTACAACACTTGATGGAAAAGTGATGGATTTGTTTTTCATCACAGACACTAGGGAGCTTCTACATACATAGAAGAGGAAGGATGACGCGATCAAACACTTAACAACTATATTAGGGGATGCCTTAATTACTATTGATATTGAATTAATTGGCCCATAAATTACTGCATGTTCCCAAGTCTTCTTTCCTTCTAACTGCAATCGCCAAAGACGTCTTCAATTTGGAATTGTCTAGTTCAGTTCAAAGTGGAATTCTCTTTTTAGATAAGGTTTCTATTACAATGGATAAACTTCTTGAGTCCAGCTCATACGCTTGTCCAAATTCTGTGCCTAGATCACAAAGGTCTTCTTTATGATATTATGAGAACCTTATAGGACTACAATATTCAGATTTCTTAGGGGTGCTTCTCTATAAAACCTAGAGGAAAATGTGAGATTGACTTGTTCATCATGCAAGCAGATGAAAAAAAAAGATAGTTGACCCTAGTAAATAGGACCCATGGTGCATCTTCCTCATATGTCTGAAGCATGGTGGGAACTTGTCTGAAGCATGGAAGTAGATTTGAAGCAATTGGTGGGCCATGATTCATGCTTACAATGTTCATGATGTGTGGAATTATGATGAAGAGAGGCCACTTTGATGTTGAATAAGCACTTTCATGTTCTAAGAGAAGAAATTGGTCTACACAAGTTTTTGAAGAAATTTTCATATTGTATTTTGTAAAATGAGAGTGGTTTGATTTAATTCACCTTACTCTTTTATGTGTTATGTTGGCAAGTTGAACACCTAGAGTTAAGGGGTGTCAACTTGAGTAGGGGTATTAGAAGGTTGAATTAATTAGGTGATTAGTGTTAATCACTTGTATCTAGATAACCCTAGAATTCTATATAAAGGGTTCTAGCCTATAGATTTAGTGTGTGAGATTATGTAATCCTCATCATAGTGAGGGAGAAGATAACTTAGATCTCCCCTCAAAGTCCCTAAGTGGGGTTGGTTTATCTCCCTCAAGTGAGGGTAGATTAATGTGTAAACACAAGTGGGTTACTATTATAATGAGCATATTCCTCTATGGTTAATGAAGATGAAGATATTTTTCTCCAATTAATCTTGTTTACAAATTCTTTTTCATATATCGATAGCCTTTAATACGGAAGAGCCAGTACTTTACTATAAAATGCTAATGGCTTCCCTTATGCATCAAAATTGCTCCCACACCACTTCCACATGTTTCTGTTTCTACAATGAAGACCTTGGTAAAGTCTAGGAGTGCCAATACTGCAGTTGCAACCAGGGTCTCCTACAGCAATTTAAATGCTGCAGCCACTTTTGGACTCTGTTGGAAATTGTTCTTCCTTAAAAGATTTGTTAAAAAGGTCGTGCAAGCACTCCATAGCCTCTCACAAACCGTCTATAATACCTAGCTAGCTCGAGGAAAGCCCTGAACTACTTTACCGATATTGGGTCCTGCTACTCTACTATTGCTTGTACCTTCTTATGATCAGTGGATACTCCTCCATCCTTGATAATGTGACCGAGGTATTCCACTTGGGTTGCTACAAAAAACACTTGCTTTCCTTCACAAAGTAACTACTTTCCCTAAGAATTTGTAGCACCTATCTTAAATGTTGAAGGTGTAAATACATGCTGGGGTATAAACTAAAATATCATCGGAAAACACGAAAATAAACTTCCTTAGATATTTTTGGAAAATGCCAATGATGGCGCCTTGAAATGTTACTTGCACATTGGTGAGTCCAAAAGGTATCACCAACCACTCCTAGTGGCCAAAATGTGTCCTGAATGCTGTCTTATAGGTGTCCCTTGGCTCCATCCTGATATGATTGTACCCAACTCTCGCATGTCTAGCTTGGTAAACCATCGCTCTTCTTGCAATTCATCCTACAATTCCTCAACCAAGGGAACAGGGTATTTGTTCTTGCTTGTTATCTTGTGAAGTTCCAAAGAATCAATGCACATCCTCCAGGATCTGTCCTTTTTCTTCACTAGTACGATAGGAGATGCAAATAAAGATGAACTTTCTTGAATTATGTCATATCCTGACTTTTAGGCCTAGAAACCCAATATATAGCCTGAAAAAGGTATGCTACTAGACCCTGTTGAGCAAAAGTGCCAGTAAATAGAGAAAATTATTCTGACCAGTTTGACACAACACAGAATTTTGATATGAGGTCCCAAAAGATTTATATTAATTTTTTAAGAAAAGAAAATTAATACAGTATTCTCTGGACCTCAGAATTAGATAAAATTTGACAGTAAATTCCTATAATTAATATAAGAATTTTTGAAATTGACAGAGCTCAAAAAGGAGTTCTGTAGAATTTGTTATAGAATTTACAGTGAATTAAAACACCGGATAAATAGGTTTTGGGGAAATTTCTCAGTAATTGAGCCATTAAAGGTAGTGGATCATACAGAGGGCCTAAAAGGACACCTTATGGGCCAAATGGTATTTTCAGATAAGTATGTGGGCTAGGGCTAATAAAGACAGAGAAAAATATAAAATTACAAAAATGCCACTGAAGGTATGCCACTGTGTAATATTATTAAGTCAGAGTTAGACGAAGGGTATTTTGGTCATCGAGCCACCAGAGTGCTTGGGCTTGGTTAGAAACCCAAGATGACATTCCAAGGGTCAAAAAACGTAGCCCAATGATTATAGGGTTTAAGTGGTATTAAAATAATATTTCAGTACTTTTTTATAAAGTAAAGTTACCTGGTTAAGGATAGAACTGGGAAAAGTGATCAGATAAAGCTTTAGACCATGAGGTGGCATGAAAGGTGTCCTCATGGGGCCCACAAGGTGCCATATGGCATGATTCTAGGAAAAGAAGAAAAGCTAGGGACACATGGCATGATTCTAGGAAAAGGAGAAAAAGCTAAAGGACACGTGGCACAATCTCAGCCGTTCATTCCGAGAAAAGACTATGGAATTTTCTAGAAAGGTTAAGTCAGCTGATGAGGTGTCCCAAAGGCCCCACCATTGCGCCACCTTGCATGTGAGGTGTCCCATGGATGATGTCATTTTGATGAGTCATTAAGGAGGGTGATGTGATCGTGATGATGAAGGCAAGGCTTCTTGAGGAAGCTAAGCGATTTGAGCCATTCATTGCGATTCAATCTGAGCCATCCATTCCACCTCCTCTTAACTATAAATAAACCACCCCTCCCTCCATTCCATTCACGGCCAAGCATGGCAAATCAAGAGAAAGAAGAGAGAAAAAGAGAAAGAGAGAAAGAAAGAAAGGAAGAGGAAGAAAGGAGGAGTTTTGGTGGAGCTAAGAACAATCCAAGGAGCTTAGGGACTTGGCAAGCTTAAAAATGAGGTAAGTAATTTATTCTAGTCTCTACTATAATAAATTAGAGGATTTTTCTTAATTGTTAGAATAGAGAAATATCTCTCTTGATAAGGTTAAGCCATGGATGGAAAGAAAGTTAAGGAATTGTTAGACTGAGGGTATTACCTCAAGTTAAGCATAAGCTGAGTAGAGCTATACTGATAGAATAATAATGAATATATTATTATGCTATGTATAGGCTCTGACCTATGGAAAGAATAAACCTTAGAGCAAAGGCTAAGGGCTAGAGGAAAGGCAACACGTCAAGTAATAAACTTATCCTAAACTTGTATGCATTGAATGTTATGCTTGATGTGCTATGGCTTTGTTGAATTGTGTTACATACGTGCTTATATATGAAGCTCTGATGCTATGATTACTTTGGTCAATTGTATTTCATATGTTACATGGAAGCATGCACATTACGCAATGTTAACACTTTCACAAGCAAGCACAAGTAGTCACATTAATGCATGCATTGTTTAGTACCGTTTGCTACTGAAATTTTCCCAGAAATCTCACCCCTTCCATATCAATCCAATTACAGTAGGTCTTCTCAAGATGGAGGAGATGAAGATGCATGAAGAATTGTTTAGCATGGTTGATATGTGCTTGATGTATATATGTAATGTTAATTGTTAGCATTTACCACTGTGAACAGTAGCTCGTCAAGAAGCTGTGACCTTTGAGCTGTAATTATAAATAGTAAATGGTTGAATAAATGTATGATATTTTACCAGTAGATAGTATACATGTCAAGCTTCGATTTGATATATAGAACATCTCATTTGGATGTCTACACATAAAGATATGATTTATCAAAGTTGGGACCAGAAATGCTGGAATCAGGGACAAGACGCTAGAGGAACAGTAAATTTGAGAGTTGACTGACGTTGACTTGGTCAAGATGTGGTCAACGAGTTATTTTCTCTTGAAAGAGCATTCAGTTAGATTCTGGTAACAATTTAAACCACTTCATTCTGATTTTTCTAGAATTAGTTATGATTTTTTGAAATCAAGTCACTTTTCTAGAATTTACACAGTGAACAGTACTCGCTAGAGTAAAATTCTAGATTGTGTAACTTGACTTCAATAACCTTAAAAGTGGTTCCAGATACTACCATTTGGTCCCTAAGACGTAATAAAATTAGGATGTTACAAATTATTTCTACTTCCAACAAATACTTTACTTGATTTTTAATCTCATTCTTTTGAATTGCAGGGTAGCGATAAGGTTTAAGATTGATTGAGTCCAACCTTTCTTGCAAGACAATCGAGTGGTTATTGCCCTTTCTAAAGGGTGGTAATGTCATAGGTTCATAAAATACATCACTAAACTCTTTAAGAAGTCTATTTACCCTAGTTTCCCCTTCCTTGATTTCATTCTTCAACTCAACCCTTGGATCACCAAGTTCGTCTACTGCTTGTAATAGAAAAACAATTGGCTACCCTCTTCCAACAACCCATCCATGGTTTTAACAACCTTGCATTTCTCGGGTGGCGTCAGCTTCAAGGTGCAAGGTTTCCCGTTATACCATAATGTCATTGCTAAATCATCATAGTCCCAAGAAGCATAATGCACTACATTTTTAAGCCACTTCAATCTTAGGACAATGTCGTATGTCTTGACCTCTATGATTTTGAGATCCCATTGGAACTCTTGGCCCTGTATTTGCCACTTGAACCCCTTCCATACACCATATACCTTCAATTTGATTCCTCTAGTAACTTCTGCTTCTGCTATAGGGTCTTGATTTCCCTTCCAGCCCAGTTTCCTAGCCAGCGCATAATCTAGCAAATCATATGTAGCCCCATTGTCGACTAATACCTACATGGGTCTTTTATCTACTTATCCTTGAATTCGCATCGAAGATAGTCCAACATTGCCCTAAATTGCATGCAGAGAGATCTGAAGGCATTCTGCTACTTCTTAGCCATCTTCAATTACCTATGGTTCCTCCTCCGCGGCTTCTTCACCTTCTTCATTGTCATATTCCATTAGTTGAAGCTCCAATCATTTCTTTTGCAGCTAGTTATGGTCTTTGGTAAATTTTTTATTAAAATAGAAACAAAGGTTCTTCACTAGCTCATGCTTCTCAACTTCACTCGATGTCAATTTGTGTGACACCCTGATGTTAATTGTAGCGGACGAGGTTCGTGAGTTTGATAGGCCTATCGTGTTTGTGTTCAACCCTATTCTAGAATTAAACGACTATGCTCTTTGCATTGTATAATGCTTGGGTTCACTCAACAGGGACCCATACTCCAAGAAAACATTCTTGGTTGACTTCCACCTATCCAAGGTCCTTGACAAGTAACCCCAGGCCGTCTAGCTATCATTCAAATGTCTTCTTCCCTGTATAGAGTTAACTCATTGGTCATTGTTATGCTCCTCGCTTCCATCATCATTCAAGGACGCAAATAATAATCGATCAGGGATAATTAGAATAATTTATAAATTATTCATGAATCATTATTACATAGAAAATATGCAAAATAATATAATAAATATTTATTTAATAATTTTTATTAAATAAATTATAATGTCTATATCCTATTAATTGGCCTAAGGTATAATCTCCAACAATAAGTGTCAAAAAGTTTGCCCGTTGCAGGCTTTTACTCCTCATCAGACTCACAAGTCTTGGATTAATCAGAGTCAGTAATCTCAATAGGATTATACAAGTTATCATTCTGTTGATGGTGTGAACTTCTACAGGAAGAAATATAAGAGTTGTCAGATTTTGTGTTTTGGGGTTGTAGCTTGCTGTTTTGGATAGGTTTTGGGAAGGGTAATAATGATCCTTATCAGGGCAAACTAAATCATTATCCATAAAGAAATCCATACTCCAACACATATAATAAATGATGGAGATATCATCCCAATTAAACCCACTTAACGTGTAATTAAATCAGATGATGAAAATACCCTCAAATGGTCATTGATCAATGACTAGATTTCAAGCCATCGAATCAGTTAGCAACGATCATTGATAAAAGCCCAATTATCAAGAAATCAAAACGAAAAATTCAAATATGTATGGAATTAGGTTTTTAAGTTCATTGCTGACACTGTACAAATCACGGTTCATCTATGAGAATTTCATGATTTTGATGCTTCCAATGTATTTAAAATAAAAAATTGAGTGGGGTAAAGTAGAGAATCAATTATTGGAAGCATTTGAATTAAAATAGAAATTTTTGGAGAAAATCTTGTTATAAAAAAAAAGTTAAGAAGAAACTTGAATAAAACATCTTATTTGTCTTTACTTGTTTTTAGTTCATTATATTTGTCCAAAATGTTGATGCTTCTTCTTGCAGCTCTTGCATCTCCACTTGGGTCTGTTAGTTCTCCTCTTAGGTTGGCTTCTTTATTACAAGCTACTGTTCTTTAGCACTTTCAGATTTCCCAATTTGTACCTGTGGTAGAGATGAATTCTCAATTTCAACAGCCAATTTATATTTATACATCATTAGACATAGGCATATACTCACTTAAGGAAACATTAATGATAGCGCAACTTGCTGATCAAACCACTAGAAAACCTAAGGGACTACTAGAGGACATATTAGTGAACGTTAAAGACTTGTGGTAGCTGATCATTTGAGCAGGTTGCCTGAAAATACAATAGGAGTATTAGATTCTGACCTTCTTTGTGATACATTTAACTGATGTATGTCATATCCTAATTTTTTCCTATCTGTATAAAACTAATAGAGGAAAAAGGTTTGAAAATGATTACGATGATAAATAGAAAGAAAGATAATAATTAGACAAAAGTTTAGGCCTAGAAGCCCTGTACTATAGTTTATCTTTTTTTTTTATCAACAAGGCCATAGTTTATTAGTGTCTTGTTATAGGCTTAGTCTTCTCAGCTTATCATAATATCTCATCAAGTGCTTCTTGTATGATTCTCACAGGAAAGTGGATCAACATGTTTTCTTAATAAATGGTGTTCTAATATAGACATTTCTGGGCGTTCACAAAAATAAACCAATATAGAACCTAGGAATAATTAAATTGCCAAAGGAGTTCATTATCTATGAATGTTATGATGCTTGAGGATGAAGGAGACAAGTTATAGGTAGGGCATCGAAGTAGTCCTTGTCCTCTTCAGATAAAAATCCCTCATCTAGCTATAGATAAAAGCTCTTAGGTTGAGCTTTTCCCTACTGATGATCCTTGTGGAGAGGTGAAAAAAATCTAAGTGAATTCCTCGTTTGTTAATATGTATTTGTTTTGTGGTTATTTTTTGTGACTTGACTAGCTGTAATATATGCAACTTTTCAATCAATTTCACTTTAGAGAATTTCATTTGACTTGGCAATATAATGCATAACTATATCCAAATTGATATTTGGAGTAAGAAAGCAAATGCTATGCATAAATACAAAAGTAAAAGTTAAAGAAAATAAGATATTTATTTCTAGTACATCATCTTCTGGACCTCATAATAAGCCAAAATTTTATAGCAAATTATTATAATTAATCTAAGAATTTATGAAACTAACAGAAGTCAAAAGCATCTACTAGGATATAGGGAAGCCTTCCAACAAAGAATCCAAGCCTAGATTATATGAGGGATGCTCTTGTTACAAGAGTTTGACACTGAGATAAGTAGTGAAGTAGGAAACTGTTTTCGGGTAGTTTTGGGCCTTTTTTGACTAAACTATCATAATTACGAATTTGACCCTTGAACTTTTGATAAATTACATTTAAGTCCCTCAAACTTTCTAAAATTACACTTCATTTCAAAATTATATCTCATACATTAAAGTTTTTGAAAGATCTAATCTCTAATAATGATGTATGTATGGAAAAGAATGATCCCAAGTATGTTGCAGTCGTAGACCAACCTTAACTTAGTCGCTTGACCCTTGGTCTTGTGGGGTGTGGTTGCCAAGGTAGAGTTCATCCGAGTGAACGTCTCATGTGAGTGGTTTCCCAATTGCCTCTGTCGACTAACTCCGTACTAGTCTACCAAACTATCGACATCCAATCTACTCACTAGGGCATTTAGCTTTGACAACTTCCTTTGCTTTAATCAACCATGTGGCATGCGACAACTTGTTCTTCATTGCATACTAGGTCATAGTCTCTCCAGTTCTTTTTCTTTTATTTTCTTTTGCTTCTTATGAGGAG
The DNA here is from genome assembly GCA_037074615.1 of Leucaena leucocephala. NCBI lineage: Eukaryota > Viridiplantae > Streptophyta > Magnoliopsida > Fabales > Fabaceae > Leucaena > Leucaena leucocephala. Next base: position 8,502,242 of record CM073526.1, on the reverse strand, counting down.
CTAACTTGGAATCGATTTTATTACATATTCTTACCACATAGGATAACTCAATGAGTTATATGAGTTGTACATAACAAGAATAATAATATAACAAAAAAAAGATAAGGAAGTAAGTCTTAGGTGAATAAAAAATTTAAAAATTGAGTCACATTGAGTATAGTTAAAAGATTGAATTATAAATAAATTAATAATTAAATGACTAAAATATTAATTTTTACTTAAAAAAATATTACAAATATTTATTCTGTCATACCTTGCTCTAGGGTCATTTTTTAGAGTTGTCTAGCCACTTAAGTACTAGTGACCCAATAGGTATCTTAACTATACCAAATATTAAAAACTTTCTAAATGCTTGGGTACCATAAAAATTATGAATTTCCCTAAAACTTTAAAAATTAATCACTAATTCAATTTAGCTCTAAAATTAGTGATTCAAAGGTGTAGTTTTAGCCCTCGCTATGATCTTTGAATGAAAAATAAAACTCAGGTTACACTCTATCCCGTTCTGTCTAGAAATACTCATTTATCAAAACTGTACAGGCCATTTTCACAACAATTTTCCAGTTTTCTGGGTCATGCTAGAAAAACCATATCTTTTAATCTGCACATCTAAAAATTATGAAATATGACTCATTTTAAAGGTATGGATGTGTACTTCAATGTTGAAAAATTTCGGAGCTTAATTCACATGATAGCCTTGTCAAACTTCAATCCCAAAATCATAACTCTAAATAAAACAGCATCTAGCTATTAGCCTTGATATGCTTCTTAGCTATGCTTGGGCATAACACTTACCTTAGCTTGTGCTTACTTCTCATGCTCCTCCTTATGGAGGTTAAGTACATACTATCACATACATTTAACTTATTAAATTAACTCAAACAAACACATATATACAAAAGCCACAAATAGATAATAATAAACAAAATCATAACAACTAAGTGGCTTCCATGAAGTTTCTATCTCCAAAATTCCCCCACAAGCTTACTCTTCCTTTTTGAAGTACTAGCTCCTACTGTTGGTACATGGGAAAAATGGTGAGATTAAGGGGAATCTCAGTAACAAAACATCAATTCAATATATATATGTAATGGCAATTAACTAAGCAAGTAAGTAGCCAATGTAAGAACAACACCTTACAAGCAAATACACATGGCCATGGCGCAAACTCAAGCAAGGATATTACATGTTCAAAAGCCTAACTATGATATATATAGCAAATAAACATACAAGCAACCAAACACAGACTATATAAGAGTTAATATGTTTAACTACCTTTACGTTTCTCCTTTCCACTTTCACTTCCTTCTTGATGTCTTCTTGAACAGCTCAGACACAAGTCAAAACCTATAAATTATATATATAGGGGCATATTAATACACAAACTTTGGTGCTTTTTAATTTCATAATCAGTCTTTCCTAAAGCCCCCGCAAACTTTCACTTTAACACTTAACTTTGTTAATTTTCTTAGATTGCAAACTTGTTTATTGTCTTCAAACTTGACTTAAGGCCTATACCACCTACACAATTCCTGCTTCTAAACTCATTGCAGTACTCAAATTTATAAAAGTCCAATTCCTCCTTGCTGACATTGAGCTGGCAGAAGCAGGACAATTGAAAAGAATTGTTGAAATTCCTTTTTATTGTCATTAAACACCTCCTATATGCTTCTAAATATGGCTTGGGTGTAATAAAATAATTAAGAACCTTGTCCTTCACTTTTACACCTCAAACAGTAGCATTTTTCTTAAATTTCACTTCTAAAATTTCAATCCAATAACTATTTATACATCTATTCTTATATCTCACATCATGTAAACATATAATCATCATCTATTCTTCAAAAGAGTCTCATGTAGCGTCCTTCATATTCTGGAAAATATTTTTCAGATTCTCGAAAATTATCCCCCAAAGAAAACTCAACATATAGCAGCATCGTTTCCTCATAAGTAATGTGATATATAACCCACCTAAGCTTTATTTCACACCTTTCCATGATTATCTTCCTCCCCAAAAAGTCTCAGATGGAAGAAATCATGATGGGAGAGTGCTTAGAGGACTTACCTTACCTCGTTAATCGGTTTGCATGTAGGTGTCCTCCTCCTTCTTCCCCATTCGTCCTCTTTGTCTCCTTCTTGCTCTCTTCGTTTCTCAACTCCCTCTCTCACTGTTGTGTTTCCAGATCGTAAATGAAGGAGTGAACGTGTATGTGCTGGAGTGTTTAGTGAATGGGAAAAGTCATTAGGGTCCACATAAGAAGCTTATCCAACAAGCTTTGACTTTTAGCATTTTTCTCATGAACCCAATACATGAATTCTAAAACTCATTTTCTTGATCTGTTGTAAAACGTCTTGGGCTCTGTAATTTAGGCTAAACTTTGGCCCAATTCTATTCTTAGACTTGGGATAATAGATTGACTATTTTACCCTCTCTATTGATACTGAAATTATTGAATAAATTCTAGAAATTAATCCTTAATACTTTATAAGTACTTTCTTCCTTAAACATCTTCTTTACTTTATAAAATATTTTTTCTAAAATTTTCAGACAAAACAATAATTTTTAACTATTTTTCTTGAACTTTTTAAGAAAATGATCTATAGATCTTTCCGAAAAATAAACTTCTCCATAAACTCTCTTATTTTCTAAAATAATCATCTATAATTTTCCCTGGCCTTAATATATTTTTAATAATTATTTGGGATTTCTCAACAAATAAATCCTTTTGGGTGCATCGTCACCTCAAATAAAATTTTCCATTCCTCAACAATACCTTAAGAATATCTTTCTTATTTTTCAGAATTTTTCTTGAATTTTATTATTTTTCTAGGCATTTTTATAATTATACTTTTACTCAATAATTACTCTTATTTATATTTTTTTTTGTCTCTGAACTTCTCATATTCTTAACTTTTAGTCAAACTTACATATATTCTTTATGATGCCTCTTATAATAATTAATAAGTATGCCTCTTTGTCCTGGATTTGACTTATGGTGTTGTGTAACTATGTTTGTATTTACTTTAGGATTAACATTTGTTAAATTATTGGAATTCATATTATCTTTTGGGAATGATATTTTTTAAACTTGTAGGTATAATATTATTTTGGTTTTTATTTGGTTGTATTGTTAAGGAGGACTGTTTTTTCATTGGCTAAAGTTGTCAATATTCTGGTTACAATTCCATTGTAATCATGTATAGTTAGAAAATGGTATTGCATTAATTTTCTCCTCTTCTTCCTTTTCATTCATCTTCCTCTTTCTTTTTTTTGGTTATATTCATCCATTTTTTTTGGTAGAAGGAAATGCTTATTAATTTATATTAGTTATATTTATTATAAATATTGAATGTGTGTGTGCGCGCTTGCTTTTGTATGCATGATCTTGGTAGCGTCATCATCCCCTTTTTATATATTGTTTTGGCGGATCGTCCTTCTTTTTATTGGTTTTCACTTTTACTTGTTATTGCTTTATTTTATTATTTTTTATCTGTTGTTATGAATTTATTATTTAATTTAAAAGAATTTTGCAATATCTGAGGATGAGTTTTTCCTATTAATCTTTTGCACAAGAAGTTATTGATGTGACAGTGCGTGTATAGATGCGACGAAAACATGGGTCTTTTTTTTTTATAATAGCATCATTTTCTTATTTTATATTTGTTATTTATTGTAATACTTTTAATAATACTAAATTAAGCTTTTGTTGGGTATATTTATTTTTGGGTCTCTCTTTTTGCTCATGTACTCTTATGTATTTCCTTATATCTCTGAATATGTAGAGTATTATGGCGATTAAAAGTTTTTAAACTTACATGTGTAATTATTTGGGTTAATTTTTTGTTTCTTCCTTTCCTCAAAGCATCATCATCCCTTTTTATATATTTTTTGAGTTAATTATCCTCCTCTTTATTGGTTTTCACTTCTACTTATTATTTTTTTTTATGTTGTTATGAATTTTTCTATTTGTTACATTCTTTTTTCCTATTGTGCCTCTTGAGTTGAGTTCTATTTAAGCTGTCATACAATTTTGTTTGCTGCTTGTCATACAATCTGTGGGTCAGGCATATTATTCTTCGACAGTTTCCTGCTATGTATTTCTGACTTTGCTATCTTGATATTAATTAACAATTAAGCCTTGAGTAATTGGTTATATTTGATTAATGATTAATTTTATTTTATTCCTCGTCATCTTTTTCTTTCACTTTTTTGCACAAACATCCTCATCCTTTTTTTGTAGTATTTTTTTTGCCAAAAATATACTACTAATATAGTTTATATTTGTTATTAAGTAAATATTATTTTGTTCTCTGTCTTTAATATTGTTCTCTTTATCTGTTATTTTGTGCTTATTCGTGTGTTATAGTATATTGAGTTGAGTATTATGGATTAACAAATTATTTGAATTTATATTTAGTTTTAGAATGTGGATTATATGGAGTAATAAAAAAGGCATCATCCTTCTTTATTAATTAAATATACATTATTAATAACTTATATTAAAAATTTATGATATATAATCCCCATATTCCGTAACTCTTTTGTGGTATATTTATTTTCAGTTATAAAAGCTGATAATGCCTTGTAATTGTAATTATTTAGGTTAATATTTTATTTTATTGTTAAGGATAACTATGTATCTATATTAATATTTCACTTGTTGATCTACTCTTGGCGGTCCAGACTTAATTTTGAATATGTTATTGGGGAAATTCTATTTAATAGAAAATTTATCTTTATAAGGTCTCACAAAATTATTAAATCATTGACAAGTCCCATAAGACCTCAAAAGGAGATATTCTAATTATGAAATGATCATATTATCTTCATTTATTAAAAAATGACAAGTGAAAAATAATAACTTTATATGCTGCAATTGACAAGTTAGATAATAATGAATTACAACTGATATAATTTAAATAGAATATTTTGAAAAAAATAGAGTTATCATTCATTGCTTTCTGACTTATCAATTACAACACATAAAATTATCATTTATATTCCATTAAAAAAAAGACAAGTGAAATAGCAACTTTATATATTACAATTGACTAGTTAGGCGGTAACCAATAATAACTTATATAATTTGGACATAATATTTTAAGAGAAATAGAGTTATCATTTATTACTGTCTGATTTTTTAATTGCAGGACATAAATTTGTCATATGTATCATATTACTTGTCATTTTTTTAATGGAAGTAGGTAAGATGATCATTATTCCACAATTATAATTTCTTCTTCAAAGATCCCATGGAACTTATCAATGCTTTGATGATTTTGTAGAATCTCATAGAGATAAATTCTCTTAAGTGGCGCTTGAGCAGGATTCTCCCCAAGTTATTCTTAAAAAGGAAATTTAAATTCTGAGGTATATTAGTTTAGTATGTTTGTGTATGGTGATACTTATTTTTTAGTTAAGGTCTAATTTTGTCCCGTAGTTTTTGCATAGGGGCTATAGGTATTTAGAAGTCTCTTAACAGTGAACCTTTCCTAATTCTAATACTCAACTCCTATGTAAAATTTTTGGGAAAAAATTTGAACTGAACTCAATTTTTAGAATTAAATTTCTCCAATTTATGTGAATGTCTTTAGCACTATATTCTACCTTATCCTCTTCTGCATCTTCCTCTTTCTTTGTTTTCATGTTATCAATGAGAGTGGAGAAAACAAAACTCCAATATTTCCATTGTGTTATTTGAGTAGCCAGGTCATTTATTTGCAGGTATAATAGTGTTTTGGTTTTTATTTTGTTGTATTGTTAAGGAGGACTATTTTATTCGTTGGAAGTTGTCAGTACTTAAGGTCAAAGTTGGCTTATGGTCTTTTTTCTATTTTGCTTCAATCGGAGGTCAATTTAAAATGTTGTAAAAGGTGTTGTTTATCATCTCTCTAGCTTTTTCAATTATAGCTTTTGCAATTTTCAAACTATCTGTATGTAATATTACTGACACTTTTACGCATACTTAAATGTCTTTTTGACCTTCAATTTCTAAGATTAGTGAGGTTAATTTGTTATGCACTCTTCTTACCATAAAATGTTTTAAGGGTTTGATTACAGTTTTCATTCCTTTAATCATCATTTAGTTTATTATTTTATTATTATATTTGTTTAAAATTTATTTTAAAATTTAATAACTGATAGTTATAAAAAATATTGTAATATTTATTATTTATAATGACTCTTTATAATAATTAATAAGTATTCCTCTCCCTCTTGGAATTTGACATCTGGTGTTGTGTGTTGTTAAATTATTCGAATTCATATTTTTTTGTTAACTTGTAGGTATAATAATATTTTGGTTTTCATTTTGTTGTATTGTTAAGAGGGACTGGTTCTTCATTGGCTAAAGTTGTCAAATATTTTGGTTATAATTGTGTTTTAATCATGTATAGTTAGAAAATGGCATTGAATTAATTTTCTCCTCTTCGGCCTTCCCATTCATCTTGCTCTATCTTTTCCTTTGTGAATTGCATAATATAGCTGATTGTATTGAGTATGAGTATTATGAAATGATAGTTGTCAATATTTTTGAATTTATATTTATTTTGGGGAATGAAATTCTTGCAACTTGTAGGTATAATTACTTGAGTTACTTTTTTGTCATGTTAAGGATGATTGTGTTTAGGCCAGTTAGTCTGTCAATATTTTGATTATAATTTTCAGTTGATCATGTGTGGTTGGAAAAAAGGTATGCAATTGGATTTATTTTGTCTTATTCCTTCACCTCTCCTTTTTTTTCTCTTTATTTTTCTTACTTCTTGGTATTCTCATTAATTTTTTTATTTTTTTCCAAGGCATCATGAGTTTCTTATGTTGTATTTGTTATTAATTTAGTATATATTATTTAATTGTTTTTATTTGATGTTATTCATTTATTATATAGTTTTAAAGATATTTTGTAATATTTGAGTAACTTATATTATTTAATTTTATAAGTATTGAATATGTATAATATTTTGTATTTATTTTATTCTTTCTCTTATGTTATGTAACACCTTATTTTTGTATGAAACTATTCAGTAGCATTTAGAACCACTTATATGATTATTCAAGTTCAAATTCAAAGCTTGGAAATTTCTAGCTCACGGATATTATTCATGTGGTATTTCCAGATTAAGCTATAAATTTTAAAAAAATTATAATTAATTCTAGAAAAATTGAAATGCAATGATTAAAAAGGCTACACAAAGATAACTTACTGAATTTTGAGAAAAAAAATAAGTGTCAGACCAAATGCTCAACCAATAAGTATAGTATTGCGTCAAATATTACTGTTCATTTAGTCAAAAATTCTGAAAACAGTTTATTATCCTAAATCATCTTCATGCATTTTCATCTTGCCCCATCAGTGATAACCTACTGGTGTAGAGATGACATGGAGGGGGTTGAGATTTTGATGAAAATCTCAATAGCAAACAGAATCATACCATGTATGCCACTACATGCTTGATGTTAATCTGTGTACACTTAATGATCATACTTATATAATGATAACTTATATGCTTCCATATTCCTTTATTATAACATATGGTCATAGCATAAAAAAACAGACTATCACTTAATTATACATGTTGCAGATAATCAAAGTAAGCAAATATCACATAAAACATCTGAGCAAAACAAGCATACAAGTAGATAAGTTCATTACCTCTATTCCTTGCTCTTCTTTTAACCTTTCTTTTTTCACTTCTTCTTAATATGTAACTGCCTTCTTTGAGCACACAAATTAAATCCTAACATCATACAATTATTTATTCATTATAGTCTAAATTCACTACATTTCATAACATTAAACTCAATTTACCACTTTAACCCCTAACTTTCTCTATTTGTGGTTAATTTTCTTATCATTTTAACTAACTTATATCTTAACATTTCCCTAAATAATTTTATCTTTTGAATCCATTTATGGACTTACAATGTTAAAATTTTAGCTGATTCATCAAACTAGATAGAACTGAAAAGAAACATATAATTCTTTCAAAAAATCTTATTTTAATTCTAATATTTTCAATGTTCCTTTACTTTATCCCCCATAATTTTTCATTTTGAAACTATTGGAAGTATTAAAATTATAAAATTTCAATAACTGTTCATATGTGTGAACAATAATAGAGAAGACTCTAAAATTTCATCTTTCAATTTTAGTGCTTAAAAGGTTCCAAACTTCTACACAAAATTATTATCTAAATTCAATGAAAGTATTAAAACTATGAAATTCATCTTCTTTAGTCCTATAACCTAAGGCCGAAAACCCTCTTCAATGTGCAAAGCAAGGAATTTCAATGTAATTCTATAGCTAACAATTAAATTTAGCTTGTCTAAGTGTTAATTACATAATTCTAGTTTCAATTTATTATTCTCCCTAAATTTTCAGATTTTGGACACCAAACATACCATGGGAAAATCTCATTTTCCTTCTATTTAAATCCTAAGTTCAAACTCCCTAATTAAAGGAAAATAAGTTAGGATCAATAACTTACCTTGATCCCTTGCCAGCTTGATCACTTAGGCTCCTTGTTCTTGCTTTTCCTTTAGGTTTGAGTGGAAATTTTGGTATAGTTTTCCCATGGTCCTTGGGAGCAAAAAATTGAAGAGAATAGAGGGGTATTTATAGCAAAATTTTGTCACTCTTAGGACTAAATTGTCTCTCCTTTTCCTAATTATTACATAGCCTTAATATTGCTTCCAATTAGTTAGTTATTGAATTAATTAACCATAATCATAATTAGATTAATTCTTATATTATTTTATTATAATGAAGCACACAGAATAAGCTCTTCTTCTTGCTCTTGGAGCCATGTGGAGGGTGTGGGTCCCACTTGGGACACTTTACATTCCAACACATGCTTCTTGCATTTTTTTTCTTGAATTTTCTTTCTTTAAAAATTCATAAAATATCTAAAAATTGACTTGAGATCCAAGATAATTCTCTTAGCATATTTGGATCTCTATATGATGCCATGTTGAGTCAAAATTGGGTCCAATTTCTATTTGGCACAAATTCCAATGTACTTCCTTTACCGGATAGCCTAAACCACCCTGATTTCTGAGATAAATTATAGAAACCTCTCTTAAAGGCTTTAACATTTTTAGAAATTCATTCTAATGTAAAATAAATTTCTCGCAAAGTCTCATAATTTTATGAGACTTAGAAGTCGTGACAAAAGTTCTATATATTTTCTTTAAATCCCTTATCGATGTCCAATTTCACCTTATATTCTCTAATTAATTTTACATAACTCTTTTTTGACTTATGGTAGTTTCATAAATTCTTATATATAAGAATTTACTACAAAATTTTATCTAATTGTGGTCCGTAATATACTGTACTAATATTTAGGCTTTAAAAATTTATATCAATTTACATGGGCCTTAAATCATAATTATGAGAGATATGCCTGACTTGAATTCTATCCTCTATTTATTGGTAAAATTTGGGACAAAAATATTTCCTAGCAAATTTTAGATCTTTTTTGGCTCAACTTTCTATAATTACACTTTTGCCTTTGAAGTTGGCAAAATTGCACTTTAGTCCCTAAAATTGCCAAATTCTATTTTAGTCTCTTTCTACCAAATTTGAAATTTCAATTTGGTCCTTGAAATCTCAAAACTCTATTTAGGTCATTGAACTTTTTACTATTTACAGTTTAATCCCTATACTTTTACTATTTACAGTTTAACCCTTGAATTTTTACTATTTGCAGTTTAGTCCCTTTGACTTTATAACTTTTTTCTTCTATCTTTCTTTGACTTAAACTTTATTTAATCATTATATTTTTTTCTGATTACCATCACAATCCCTTTATAACCTATTTTCTCTATCAGTCTTATATAGATAGGAAAAATTTAAGATGTTACATATTACTTCTTGATTGAGGTATATTTTAGCTATTTTGTATTACATTATATAGTTGAATGTATGAAATATTATGGATTACTAGTTTTGAATTTATATTTATTTTGGGCTATGAGATCTTTCAAACTAAAGGGTATAATTATTTGTGTTGGCTTAAAATTATGTTGTTTTCTAAGCTGTACAAACTTTTGTTTCACCTATGCTTATTTGAAGTTTGATAATAGATAGCCAATGAGAATTTTGAGCTAGCTAGTTGCATCTGGGATGCCATGTTATGAGATAAAATGAAGTTGTGTAAGAAGACATTTTTTGCTTTGTCTGAAATTGCGGGGTGTAACTATCCTATTATTTGTTTGTCTTGGTTAATTATTTGCCTTCTCATTTATTTTACTATCTTGATATTGACTAATAGCCAATTACACATGCATGTTATGCACTTTTTATGTAACACATGCATTCATCAATTATTTTTCTACATCTATGATCCTGGTCCTTGCATTTCTAGTCAATTCTCTTTACCTAGTGGCCACCTGGTCTCAAATAAGAGGCATATCCCGTGTTTGATATATTGCTCTAGCTGTGACCCTTTATTCACTGAAGGTTGGGTTGATGAAATCTCTCATTCTTAATCCTATGGTAGCAATCTTGTTTGGTGTTTCTAATGGAAGTACAGTAAGTATATCGAAGTGCTTCATGCGTTTGTGACCATATCATGTATGACCTAGGCTTTTGGAAAGTTGCTTCATCCATCCAAGTATGTTTTCCTAGAAAAGAGTGAGAATGTGAGGGTGGTTCATAACCAAAACTTTGAGTCTTGTTAAACCAAGCTATGAAAAAAGTAATTCAATTTAATCCCAATGCATAAGAAGCTCAAAAACCACTCTACACACTTAAGAAGTATGAATATGTATCAAGGAATGCAAGTGTCAAAGACTAGAATTAAGGAAAACTTTTTCAGTCTAAAGCTCCATTCGCCGCGACCAAAAGAATGGCTCGCGTGACAATGGTCATAGAGAGAAACCTTTGTAAAACTTAGGAACTTTTGTCACGACTAGCTGCCACAATTGCTTTTTGTTGTAAAAGACTCGTAGCCTCCTTTTCCAAGTCATCAATGGCATTTTCAAGCTTCTCCATCTTTATCATTAGGGCTTCCAATCTTTGGTTGTCTGAAGAAGTTTGATTGGTGAAGCCATTATGCAGTATGCTCAATATCTGACCATTTTTATCCTTATAGGTTTATCAAGAGGTGCTTGAAATGGTTGATAAGAAGGGTCATATTATGTTTGCAAAAGTTTATGGTAATAGTTGGGTGGCGATTGGGGATATGGTGAGTAACATTCAAAATATAGTTCATTGATGTATCATGAAGAGGAATAAGAGGAATTGTAGGGTGGTTAATATAGGTTGGGTTGATGAAATCTCTCATTCTTAATCCTATGGTAGCAATCTTATTTGGTGTTTCTAATGGAAGTTCAACAAGCACATCGAATTGTTTCATGAGTTTGTGACCATATCATGTATGGCCTAGGCTTTTGGAAAGTTGCTTCATCCATCCAAGTATGATTTCCTAGAAAAGAGTGAGAATGTGAGGGTGGTTCATAATCAAAACTCTGAGTCTTGTTAAACCAAGCCATTAAAAAAGTAATTCAATTTAATCCCAATGAATAACAAGCTCAAAAACTACTATACACACTTAAGAAGTATGAATATGTATCAAGGAATGCAAGTGTCAAAGACTAGAATTAAGGAAAACTTTTTTAGCCTAAAGCTCCATTCATTGCGACCAAAAGAATGGCTCGCATGACAATGGTCATAGAGAGAAACCTTTGTAAAACTTAGGAACTTTTGTCATGACCAAAGAAGTAGTTTGTCATGATGAATGGTCACAGATATGAAATTCTGTAGATCACAACAACATAGAAAAATGCTAAGTGTTCAAATATCAAACCAATTTGCTCAAAAACTTCTAAGACTCTTTCTAAAATTCAAAAACAAGTTGGAAAACATTTTCAAGTATGATATTCACATAATTAAGCTAAAATTGTTCTAAGTCAAGTGAAGTTTCCAAACTTAGATTCTTTACACTCAAGTTTAATTCTCCAAAGTTAGCTCCTAAACACTTTGTATACATATGAAAGATTCCCAAAAAGGAAAATTGATGTGGAGATGTGTATAAGCATGCAAGAATAAGTTCAATACATCAAACATCTTAATGTAAACACACATATAGCAATAACGACTCAATTTGATAGCAAACAATTGCTTTCAACGCCTATGCACCAATAATTCAGTCCAAAACAGAGCAATAACTCAAGTATGAGCAAAGTAACTCAAATATAGCAAGGGAAATGGTTGAATCACTTGAGAAAAATTAGCAACAAGTAATTATACAGCAAGAACCTAATCCAAGAAATACAATCCACAAGTCAATTCAAGAAAATATCACAGCAAAAATAGTGAATGTGCTAGTGTGAACATGTAGTCAACAAGCGTGGACAAGTATGATTTGCAAAATACAAAATTAAAAGTAAATAAGATCTTTGTTGGTTTTTCTACAAAAAAAAATTTACGCAAAAGATGGAAATGCAACCTAAAGGCTAAAAACCCCTTGTCAATTAGCTTAGGGAGTCAAAAATAACTTCCTAGCAATAGCGTTATTGATTCGACTATGTCCTTGTATGCCTTAGGGGTCAAGATTATAAATTTACCAATAGAAGCACTACAGTAGTGTGACACTAGATCGTTTTACTAAAGAGCCTCATTAACTATCCTAGGAAACTAAATGCAATTGAAAGCAATAAAGCATGGGGGTTTTGAGAATTCACTTGAAAATAATATAATGATTTTTTTTTTGTTTTTGATAAATAAGTGGAATAGAAATTGGTTTAAAAGATATGATATGATAAAAATCTCTTGGGAATGTGCTTAAACTATCCTAGTTCAATTAATTATAGGAGTTAATTAAGTGGCAAAAGGATTAATTCAATAAAGTTAACGTTGTTTCCATGAACAAGTACATGGCCAAAACACTAATTTAATCAAATACACTATGAACTTACACTCAACACATAGACATATTGGGGAAAATCCATCAATGCACTTATACAAAGGAGTAATCACTACCATAATCAAATATATAAAAGCAAAAGCTTCAAAAGCAATCCAATTACAATAATCAACCCATGGAATCATTCAAGAACAATAACTCTTAACCTCAATACATCAATTGAATAAACTTAGATTAAGGAAATCAAAATATATAGAAAAATATATAATGGAACAAGATAACTCCTACGTAAGTCCTAAAAATAAGCCCAAGCCCTATTCCTCAACAAGCAAGCTGTCTAGCCACACATAGGAGTAGGTTGTATCACCAACATCTCAATCAACATAATAGCCATAGAGGAAGTAAAGGAAAGTGGAAGGGAATATTGATAGAGAGTGAAGGAGATGATAGAATGTGAGTGCTAGGATTAGGAATTGTGTAGAAAGATGAATGAATAATGAATCCATGAATTGGTAGTTGAAAGTAGAAGGTTTGGGACAAAAATTGGGTTAGGAATGAGGCCCAAGTATGAAAATTATGTTATCATTCGCCATGACTAATTGACACATTTGTTGTGACTAAAGGCATAGCTTTAATGAAGGTGCAATTTTGTCTCTAGGTCATTCGCTTATATTAAGTTGGGTCATTCCTTTGTCTTTCTTTGGTCTTTGGTAGCTTTTCCTGAAGTCCTTCTCTAGCATTCTTCAAATTCTCTCCCAACTTCAATTAATCTACAATTTCCTACAATGAAAATCAAACATTTCTAATACCAAATATCCTAGAAATAAATCAAAATTGTAAAGCAAAAACAAATTACCAAAATTCCCTTTAAGCACAAAATCTCATTTATATAGACGTCGAGCTCAATATAATAAAATGAGATACAAGTTAAGATAAAAAAACTCAATAAAATGACCCTAAAATGATATTAGATATATATAATATTGGTCTCATCATATACATTTGTGATGGACTAGCTAAGATATCATAAGGAAAAGAAGAAAATGAGTTTGATGTGGGATGCTAGGGTTTGGTAAAACTTCCCCTGATTTTAAAAGCTAAGAATGAGTGATGAGATTGTAGATTTGATCAAATGTAGCAAATTTGGGTTAGGATAAACTAGGAGCAATAATAGGAATTAGAGCAGATAATATGGGAGCAAGAGTTAGAATAGATGTGCTTAGTACAATAAAGGGCTAAAGCCTAGAGGTAAAGGCATGATTTAGTGAAAGGAGTTTAGGATGGTGGTAAATGGGGGAAGGCCCAAGGAAAGGATATTCTCCAAGAATGCAAGAAGGCTTTTGGTAAGGGCTGGTTAATCAACGAAGGGTGAAAGGTAAAAGAAGTTGATAAAAAGTTGGTATTTAGATGGTTTGAAGTATCCAAGGGGCTTTTATGGAGAAGCTTCTAAACCATTTCATTAATGTCTAGATCATTTAGCGAATGTTGCATTTGGGAAGAAAGATCAAGAGTTTGCAAAGGTGGGCCCCTATTGTTGATAGTGGCAATTAGAGCAATGGAACCTCTACCCCTATTTTAGCGGATCCAAGCTTGTCACCTCTCCTTATATGTATTGGGAATAAAGTTACATGCAAAACTAATTCAATATCTTTCCTAAATTTGATAAGTAACACGATTGAAACTCTAAAAAATTTGCAAGATAGATTTATTGCAATTGTTGAAAGTATGACCAATGTAGCAGTAAATGCTACAACTTTAAAAACATGCTCATAGAGTGACATGTAACCCAAGCTTTGTCTCCATTATCAAGCTCAACTTTAATATCTTGAATTAAAGGAAGACGAGGATTTAAATGACCCAAACACATAACATTTTGATCGAGGAAGAGTATCTGACATTATTGTTATAAGTACAACTAATAGTATTGATAAGGATGTAAGCAGCATACACATTGTGATACTATAAATGAAGATCCCAGAATTGAACCCATATAGTGAAAGTCAAAAAATGAATTTCATGTAGTAAAAGGGTTGGAATCCAACGATTAAGCATGAACAAGGAATTATCAATAGACCATGGTCCATTAAGGATGATATACTCCTGATCCTCTATGTTAGATAATTGACCAATATAAAAGTTACCCCACTTTTCCTTTGACCAAGAAGTCATTCCAAAGTTTTCACAAATAATGTAAGCAATCATTAAGCCATATATCTGAGAAAGGGTGAACATCGATAAGAATACCAATAGCATAATTGGAATAATGACAATGGAGAGGGCCTAAAGATGATAGGTTACAAGAGAGAGCAGGGTAAGGAAAATGATAAGAGTTAGTGGTGAAGGCGCATGACATATTGAGATTAAAGTAGGGAAAATAGAGGAGAATAAGGAACTAAAAGAAAGTCAGGAGATAGTAGGAAGTGGGTGAGCATCAACAATTTAGGAAGAATAAAAAGAAACCAAGCAAGATTGGAGGGGAAGGTTGGATCAAGGGTTGAGGTTGTAGGGGTAGATACAGGAGACGAAGGGTTGAAGATCACATGCAAGAAACAGGAATGGCAAAAGGCAGCTTGTAGAAGATAAAGAAGAAGAATAAATTAAAAAGGGCGGCAACCAATAAGAGGCAAAGAAATAATATAAGGGGAGAGATAACCAACCAGAGAGAAGAATGAAAATAAAGCAACTGCATGATGGAGCCAATAACCAAAAGGAGCATAAGGAAGAAGTAGAAGGTGTAACTTGGATGAATCAAAATAGCGATTGAAGAAAACCAAAGGGGGAGTAATAAATGTAAGGAAGAGTGGGGAGAAAGGAAGACCAATCAGGTATGAAAAATGAACCTTTGAGAGAGAAGTAGGGAAATAATGGTACTAGAAGTAGACTCAAGATAGGAAAAATAAGAAAACAAGGGCAATAAAGATGGAAGAGAAGAATTAGAAATCTCTTCTCATGCTAGAGAAGGAAAGATTTTCTCTCTAAGAGGAGCTTCTCACTCTAAGGCATTATATAATCAACCTATTGGTTTGCATTCAATACCCTCTTTTAGTTGTTAATGATTAATGATAATTATATGTTACTTTTACCTTGTCTCTAATTCTTATATGTGATTGGCCTCCACCTGGATTGTTTTGTAAACTTGAATGACACTTGAGAAGTTAGTTGAAGCGTAGTACTAGGGTAAAAACATGCTAGGCTTGAAGTTTATCGATTAGATGGATTATTTGTTTGTAACATAAATATATAATCCCTTCGTCCCTGTTTATAAGATCATTTTTAAATTATGTTGTTTAAGAAAATGATTAAAATTAGTTAAAAGTAATAAATATGTATGAAATATATTTCTTTTTCCAAATATGCCCTCATTTATAGTGATTAAATGAGAGAGATTAATAATAATTATGATGGTGAAAGAGAATGTATGGGGAAATTAATGAAGGGTAAAATGGGTAAAAGGTATTTATTATTCAAACAAAGTCAAATAGGACCTTATAAAATGGGATGGACCATTTCATAAAAGAAGACCCTATAAATAGAGACGGATGGAGTAGTTACTAACCTAGCATTGTCAATTTAAGGGTTGTTGCTTAGTGGGTTGTTTTCATTAATTGTAATAAGAGATTGTGAAAATTATTTGAGAATATAAAATTTAGTTTTGACTTAACGAATCTTAAATAAATATTTTTGAACCTGGGACAAACTTGTATTTTCATTTAGTGGCTAATTGAGGGGCTTTCAATCAAGTTTCATGATATACATTGGGAAGAAATAATCCTAAGCTCTTTCTTCTTGAAGTTAAAGTTTCAAATTAGTTTCATTTAAATCATTTTCTTTCAAAGAAATTCAATTGCAAATTACAAGATTTTCAACTTGTTTCTCATTCAACCTAATTGAGAGCTTGATTGTGAAAAGTAACACAATTTTGCCTTAGTCTTCATGGGAACGACAATTTCGCACTACTATACTACTTGTTTAGACTGGTGTGCTTGTGGTTAGCTTAATGGCAAACAATCTCCTTTGGGAAAGAAGTTTTCAAAATTATTCGACTAGAAGGGCTTACTCGTGGCTAATGTCATCACCATCACAAATGTCATAAAGGTCTCAAGGCTTCAGATATACCATCATATTCTAATCTTTATGTTTTCCATCTTCAGCAAGATAAACTCGATGTTCCTCTAAGGCAAAATATAAGGCTCATTATCTTCAGATTAACCATGTGAATGAGCCTAAATAAATTTACAAGTGTGATACCCAATTCGTCAATAG
Source organism: Leucaena leucocephala (assembly GCA_037074615.1). Lineage (NCBI taxonomy): Eukaryota > Viridiplantae > Streptophyta > Magnoliopsida > Fabales > Fabaceae > Leucaena > Leucaena leucocephala. The sequence goes on along the minus strand of CM073526.1, from coordinate 8,485,109 downwards.
CAAGTCCCCATGAAGTTGTCATATTTACCCATGAAAACTTGAAGAAAGTTATGGTCAAACGCCGATAATTTAATTAAATGATGTCAATAAGCTTTCCATAACATAGGATGCCTCCAAACTTCATGTTGCATGTTATAGCTATTGCATAACTCGTTGTCTCAAAGGTGTCAAAACTTCAAAGCTTTAGGTGCGCAAACCTTGAACACATTCAATCATGCAAAAGTTGACATTGTATGTAGTAAATCTTCTTGCATGATCGTGTAAACTAGTTGCCAGATTTCTCAAATTTGCTGGATGAGAGTTGTGGTTATTAACTATTCAATGTGCAAACCAACTTGCAAATTCTTTCAGGACCTTTTTATCCACCTCAGTTGAAGTCTGTGTTCGGCTTTATAGTTAGTAATGATCAATTGACATGTTACAAAATTTAAGATATCAAAACAAAAATGTGAATGTAATTCTTACTGAAGGAAGGGATCAACTTGAGTGCAATTTGTTAACACATGTAAATTTAAAAAACAAAACAACTATTATAAAATTTAACTTGTATGCTATAACCTCTACTCACGAGTCCTTCTATACTAGACAAATCTTGCCCTGTCATTCTCCATAATGCCATCAGGCACGTCCTCTATCACCTCTTGGAGTAGGCTCATCCTATCGCCATTCTTGGTGTTAAAGAGTTGCCACCTCTTACATCTTGGGGACAACGTACTCCTTCCTATTATCTCTGACAACAAACTTTTCATGCAATATAAAAGACATTTAATTAAATATTAATTATTCTCAATTCACAATAATCATAAGAAAATTGATCATATTAAATTATAAAAACTATTTAATTAAATATTAATCACCTTAATAAATATCATCCTTATTTTTTGGTAGCACATTGCACCAGTTGTTGAAATAGATGGGTAAGCAGATGGAATTTCTGCCCATATATGTCAAAAAGAAATTAAATAAAGAATTGTCTTTTCTTGATTGGTTGCCCTATCCTCTCATTCCATGACACTATTGCACATTAATCTTGAGCGAGTATATGTGCGCTTTTCACAGTGAGCTTCCTCTTGCTCCGTAAGCGTCTATTCAATCAAATAACACAATTAAATTATATAAATAATAATACATATTTGAAACATTTAATTTACCAGTTGGCTAATTAAAAAATTACTTACCTTGAAGATCAACCTCAAATCCCATCACCCCCCAGTAGAACGATATGGGGGATTCTGATCATGATCTTACTCCTTATCCATGAAATACTCAACCTCATATATAGGCATCCAGATATTTGCCAGATTGAAATCATGAAGATCAAAATCCAAATGTAAGTCATTCTCACAAGGCTCCTAAGGGTTTTAAGATGGGGCCAAGTTCTGAGGGTCTTAAGGGTTCTAAGATTGGGTAGAGTTCTGAGGGTTCTGAGATGAGGGAGGGTCCTTAGGATACATAGGCCCTTTCTGAGTTGATGCCTCATACGTAAAGATTACAAATTAAAAAACCACACAAAAATATATAAATAAACTTAAATAAAAATTTAAATAAACAAAAAAGTTAAAAGAATTAAAAAAACATATAATAAATAAAGAAACATAAATAAAAAGGAAATTAAATAGATCTTAATCTAAATTAAATAAACAAAGTCTGCATACTAACTTGGAGGGTCGAGTTGCTTTGAGACCAAAGCTGGAGTAATACTTCATATGGGAGAGACTTCTTTGTGAGGGTATACATTGATGAATTAGTAGTGACTTTGAAAATAATAGCTTCCAAACCGCTATATGTCAATATCACATTATCTTATTTGTAGCGATTAAAGTCAAAATTACTATAGCCTATGTTACATGTCGACATGACGCCTTGTTCACTATGATATTTCATAACAGTTTGCTAGACAACCACTATCCAAATTACTACAAAAGCAAACCACCTAACTCACTTTTTGTGATATCTTGTAGCAACTTAGACAACCGCTACAAATTTACTATTAATTGCAACCCTTGGTTTTCAGGTTTGACTTGTAGCAATTTCATGCTCCAAGTAGCTAACTTGAAACCAACAATATAGCAATAGTAATATGCATTGCGACAAAGTTCTAGCAGTTTCTTTACTATAACCACTACAAAGAATTGCTACCAAACTTCTCACCATACGAGGCTAGTCAAAGAGCTATAAACTAGTAGTGGTTTTGCTTATAACCACTACTAGTTTTACAATTTGTAGTTGTTCTTTGAACTACCAAATAATGTTTGTTTGTTTTTGTTACAAAAGATCCATGGCTATCAAGTTGATGGAACAACCACTAATAGAGGATGGGGTTAGAGGATAGTAAATGATTGTGGTAAATTGTAACATTTCAAATTTTTCCTATTAGCATAAGACTAATAGGAAAGAAATTAAGAAAGGGATTGGAATAATAATAATAATAAAGAAAATAATTAGATAAGGTTTAAGTCAAAGAAAGAGAGAAAGTATAAAATTATAAAGCACAAGAACTAAATTATAAATAGTAAAAGTCCAGGGAATAAATTGCAAATAGTGAAAGGTTTAATGACCTAAATAGAGTTTTGAGATTTAAGGAACCAAATTAGAATTTCAATTTTGGTAGAAAGGGACTAAAATAGAATTTGATAATTTCAGGGACTAAAGTACAATTTTGCTAAATTTAAGGGCGAAAGTGTAATTTTGTAAAGTTGAGCCAGAAAATGCTTAAAATGTCCAAAAATGTTATAGTTCCAAATTTTATTAGTAAATAGATGATAGAATTTGGGTTAATCATATATCTCAGAATTTTGATTTAAGGTTCCGATAAATTGATATTAATTTTTAAAATCTGAAAATTAGTACAATATCTTCTGGATCTCAGAATCAAATAAAATTTTATATTAAATTCTTATAATTAATATAAGAATTTATGAAACTGATAAAAGTAAAAAATGAGTCCTGTAGAAGTTTACTATGGAATTTAAGGTGAAAAATGACACGGATAAATGATTTAAAGAAAATGTATGAAATTTGTATCAGGACTTATGAGTCTTAGAAAATTGTGATACTTTGCAAAAAATTTATTTTATAGTAGAATGAATTTTTAAAAATGTTAGAACTATTAAAGGAATTTTATAGAATTTCTCAAAAATTATGGTGATTTAGGATATCTAGTAAAGAAAATACTTTGGGATGTATATCAAATATTGAGTTAGACCCAATTTAGGCCCAAAGTGGCGTCAAGTAAGAGCCGAAGATGTCAAAGAATTTATCATGTGTCTAAATAAATTTTTTAGGATATTTTATGAATTTTTAAAAAGAGAAATCAAGAAAAATCAAGAGATAATGCAAGGTCACGTGTGAAGTGTCATTGGTGGGATCCAAACCATGTCCAAAATTGCCACATGGAAGCCAAGCAAGAGAGAAGTTTTTGCACATTGATTTATCTTAAAATAATATAAAAATTAAGTTAATGATGATTAAAGAATTAAGGCACCAATCAAGTTCAATATTAAGTCAATGTAATAATTAGGAGAAGTTAGAAAAATCTTGTCCCAAGATGCCAAAGTTTTGGCTATAAATACCCCCTTCGTGTGCAAAAATGTGGCCTCTTGGAAGCTTAAGGGAAACTCTTTCTATTTGAAAACTCAACATAATCCAAAGCAATTCAAGAGGAGATCTAAGGTACTTTGGTCCAAGATAGTTAAGGCATAAGGTAAGAGATCCTTCCTAGTTTATTTATAAGTATTTTGGAAGGATAAAACCTAAGTTTTAATTGAAGAAAAGTGATATATCCTCTTGGTAGTAGTGTTGGCCAAAACTATATAACATTGAAGGAAGAAGAAAGTCAAGTTAGAATTATGTAGTTAACACTTAAATAAGCTAGAATTAATAGTTGATTATTGAATTAAATTGTATTCTTGACTTTGCTATTTTTGAGGCCATTCAGCTTAGGGCTATTATAAACCAAGGAAGTAGAATTTTAATGATCTAATGCTTCCATTGAATTTATCTGATAATTTTGTGTTGGATTATATAGAATTGGAACCTTGGAAGCATTGTAATTGGAAAGGAGAAAATATGGAACCCTCTATATTAATGTTTACACACATGAATAGTGATATGAATTTCATGATTTTGATACTTTTAATGGTTTTAAAGTGAAAAAATATTTGGGATTAAGTAGAGAAACAAGTATTGGAAGTATTAGAATCAAAATAGAAATTTTTGAAAGAAAGCATACTTCTTTTCAGTCCTATCCAGCATGCCATGAAGGAATTAGAATTTAATGATTTTAAGCTCATAAATAGATTTAGAAAGAAAATTTATGTAGGGTAATGTTAAGTCACAAATTAATTCAAATGACAAGGCAGTTAACCACAAACAAAGAAAGTTAGGGGTTAAATGGTTAATTGAGTTTAATGTTCATGAATGTTAGGTAATTTGGTTATGATGAAAGAATAATTATACAGTGTGTAGGCTTTGACTTGTGTGCTCAAAGAAGGAAGCAACAGATCAAGTAAAAGTGAGAAAGATAAAGAGTAAGGAAAAGCAAGGAATAAAGGTAGTAAACTTACTTACTTACTTGTATGCTTATGTTGCTTATAGGTTTTATGTGATGGTTCTTACTTTGATTATGTGAAGCATGTATGATTAAGTGATGCTCTATTTCTTTTTATGCTATGGCTATATGTTATAATTATTGAAAAATAGAAACATGTAAAGTTATCATTGTGCAAGTATGATCATTAAGTGCACACACAATAACATCACGCATATAGTTATAAACATTGTATGGTATCCGTTTGCTATTGAGATTTCTCTAGAAATCTCACCCCCTCCATGTCACCCCAATGCCAACAGGTTCTCCAAAGATGGAAGAAGATGAAGTTTCATGAAGAAAAGTTAGGGATTGGATAGTATGATGATATATGAATTTGTTATAATTGTATTTAATGTTGTAATATATAATGCATGCTTAAAAGCAGACAGTTGTGGCTATTTATAAAAATAGTAAATGATAGAATAAATGTATAATATTTTAGCAGTGATTAGTTAACATGCCAAGCTATATTTTGACACAAAGAATGCCTTATTTTTATATCTATACAAAAAGAGCAAAATTTTTAAAGTTGGGGACTAGAAACTGTTTTTCGAATTTTTTACCAAAAAATAGTGAACTTTGACGCCAATATTGTATTGATTGGCCGAGCATTGGGTCTAATAAGTATTTTTTCCTTAAAAATTATTATGTTAGCTTTGGGTATCCTTTTGAACTACTGTGTTTCAATTTTTTTTAGAATTAATTACGATTTTTCAAAGTTCATCACCAAATATAGAAATACCAAATGAACAATACCCGTGAAACTTCAAATTTCTAGATTTTGTAATTCAACTTCAATGGATGTTTAAGTAGTTCTAAATGTTACAGAATGGTTCTTAAGACATACGAAAGTAAGGTGTTATATTTTTTGTATCAGAGGAAATTTTATAGCATCATATAAGATAGTTCTGATAAGACACATTTTGTATATGGTTTCTGTGACATTTTTAAGAGTTTTATAACAACTTTACCATTCATTTTATGCCTTAAATTATACTTTTATGATAATACATGATTGTACATGGTAATGTGCTAATTAAAGGGTAAAATGGTTAATTAACTCTTCCAAACTGCATATATTCTGTTATTTACTGATTTTGACTTTTACAGTGAGCTTTTATGTTGGATTACAAGTATTTTGGAAAAGAACAAGGACTATGAAAGAAATCACAAGTCAATGAAAGTGAAATCATACTCCTGCACCTTTTAGCCGTGACCAAAGAGTCCGCTGGTCTCGACCTTGATTCTTTTGGAAGTCTCTCTATGTTTATAGGTCGTGACCAAAACATGGATCTTGTCACGACTAAAAAGCGAAATCACTGAAACTGCGTGTTTTGAATTAGGTCATTCAGAAATAAAAGGAGAGGAGGGTTGCCGTGAAGAGGGAGGCTAGTTTTTGACTTGATTAGGCTAAGAAGAAGTACTTGAGTGCTCTCTGATCACCTTTTCCACATCTTCTATCATTCTACCTCTCTCCATAGACTTTTCCACATCTCTACACCATCGATCTACCTTCTTCTCACCGTTTCTTCATGGCATCACATCTGGACAACGATTGCAGTACAATAGGAGTCATGAGAGGCTAAATCTTTAGTCTCTTTGTGATAGATCTGATATCTTGAGCTCAAGGACTGAAACGGGGAGTTTCTACTGTTTTAATTTGCATATTCTCATGTTATTATTGCTGCTAGATCTAGGGTTTTTATTTTATGAGCAAGTTTTGAATATCGATTGATCATTCTTAGATTAGACTTTGTAATTGAATTGGGATGATTTGAAGGTTTGCTTTTTAATAGAATATTTCAGTTTCAATTTTAAGAGAGTTGGGTTATTATCAGCGATCATTGTTAATTAATTCAATTGCTTGAAATCTAAGGTTTTTGATCGATGACCATTCGAGGGCGTTTTCATCATCTAATTAAACTTACACGCTAAGTGGTTTCTGACAGTTCACTAATAGTTCTTAAACCAGTTTTGATCAAAGGGGTTTAAGGAAAATTAGGGGACTCAATCGATCGATTGAGGTTTTCTTTGAGACTTAGTGATTTAAAAACTCTAATTTTAACGTGAGAGCAAGGATAGATACGTTTTCATCATCAAGAGTCTTTCATAACATATTTCTCAACTAAATCAACCCATTTTCATCTTAATCAAAAATTCAAAAATATTTACTTTTCTGCACCCTACTTTTATTGCATCAATCACTAAAACCAAAATAACCATTTTATCCTGCTCAGGTTTTTCATTGATTTTGACATCCAATCTATTAGGTTTCCAAATAAAAGGCTCCTTGAGAAGAATGATAGGGTTGTGCCTTATACTATATTATGTTGGGTGCAATTAACTTTATTTTGATGGATCAGACCATGATAATCCACCCTCATCAAGTTCCCAGACTCTAACCTTAGCAATTGACATTATATTAAGATTAGGGTACTTGTTGGAAAAATTAGTTTTACAAATGTATAAGCCTGAATCCTAAGTAAACCAAGATCCCCTAGATGATTAGCTCACTGCTTAAAGTGGGGTTCAGATAAAGAACATAAGGAAGAGAATATTTAGGGAAAGGTGTTTAGATCATGACTTATTTTCACAGAGAAGTTATGATGCAATAAGCTAGGTCATAGGTCATGACTAAAATACACGGAGGAGTTTTGGTCCCGACGACTGAAAAGCATTGGCCACAATGGAAGAACACGAAATAATCTGGTCACAATATACCAAGTGGGGTAGATGCAATGACATAACACAGAGGATGTTAGTCACGACAAGTTAGTATGGTGGACATGACTAAAAGTAATAGTGAATGATTTCACGAATTGTCATCGTCTGATTCATAAAGATAAAAAATAATTATACCCTATTAATGTAGTATGAGGAATAACCCTATCGTTCTTCTCAAGGAGCCCTTTTTATTGGAATCCTAGCAATCAGTGACTAAAGCATTGAAAACCCGAGTGAAAGTAAAATGGGTTTTTGGGTTAGATTGATTTTTAATGCAACAAAATAAGGGTGTAGAAAAGTAAATATTTTTTGTATTTTTTATGAAGATAGAAAATGAGTGGATTGTGAAAGAAATATATTGAGAAAAACTCTTGATGATGGAAACCTACCTATCCTTACTCTTAATATGATATGGGGATTTTAAAATCACTAAGTCTTAAATGAAACCTCAATCGATCGATTGAGTCAAGAATATTAACATTTCTTAAACTCTTTTGATCAAAACTAGTTCAAAAACCATTAATGTGCTATTAAAAACCACTTAGCGTGTTATTAAATCAGATAATGAAAATGCGCTCAATTGATCATCGATTGATAACCATAGATTTCAAGCAATCAAATTTATCAGCAATGATCGTTGATAACAACCCAATTATCTAGAAATCAAAACTGAAATATTCATGTTCAAACCAACATTCAAATCATCCAAATTCAATTACAAAACCTAATCTCAGAATAATTGATCGATATTTAATCCTTACTCATACAATGAAAACCCTAGATCTAGGAATTCTAAAACATGAAAAAGGTTAGATTGAAACAGAAAACTCCCTAGTGCAATTTAGTCCATGAGTTTAAGATATACGATCTATCACCAAGAGACTAAAGATTTAGCCTCCCATGACTCCTGCTATACTGCAATCGCTGCTCAGATGTGATGCCATAAAGAAAGAAAAAAAATCATGATGAAAAGATGAATGATGGAAGACATGTGTGTAGGTTATGGAGAGAGAGTTGATAGAATGTTCGAGTATACTTCTTCGTCGTATCAGGTAAAAAAAAATTCTCCTAGTCTCCTGCTACTTCCCTATCCTTTTAAAGCTAGGATAACCTAATCAAAAATGCGCATCTTCACTGATTTTCTTCTTTGGTCGCAACCATATCCTATTTTTTTGTTGCGACTTGTGAATGTAGGAAAACTCTCCAGAAGAAGTGAGATCGCGACCTATGGACACTTTGGTCTCGACTGAACTGTATAGAGGCTGCAATCCTTAATTTAGTTCTCTTTGTCTTGTGATCTATTTTCTGCTCACGTTAATCCTTAGTTCTCCTCCAAAATACCTGTAATTCAACATCAAAGCTCACTATAAAAGTCCAACCAGTTACTAAAGAATAACATATATGCAGTTTGAATGAGTTAATTTACCATTTTACCCTTAAATTAGCATATTGCCAAGTACAATCATGTATACCATAAAAGTATAATTGCAGGCATAAAATGAATAGTAAAGTTGTCACAAAACCCTCAAAATATTACAGAAACCATACACAATTTGTGTCCTATCAATTCCCCCATATTTGAACCTTTGTACTACTGGAAAAAGACCTAAAATACACATAAGCCAAAGCTATTAAATCTAAGGTAATAATATAATCCACAGCGAAACCTTAAGACAATTAATGCACTATCTTTTGGGAATGCAAAGTTGATAATATGAGCAATACCAAGTAATCAACTACTAAATGAAATGAACCTCAAATAGATGAGCACAATAGATTCTCTCTAAGGATGCAAGTGTTTAACTCTCCATAAGCTTTTTGTCATATCCCAATTTTTAGGCCTAGAAGCCCAGTATATAGTCTGAAAAAGGTAGGCTACTAGACCCTATTATGCAGGAGTCCTAGAAGTATACAGATGATATTCAGGGACTAAACTGCAAGTGAAAATTTAGGGGAAATAGTGAAAGTCCCTATGGCATAAAGAAGAAGTAAGAGGTGTTTCTTGGGAACTGAGCCACCATAGTGCTTGGGCTTAGTTAGAAACCCAAGATACCAATCCAAAAGCCCAAAAACGTAGGCCCAAGGATTATGGAGTTAAAGAGGCATCAAAATAATATTTTAGTGCTTTTCCATGAAGTAAAGTTACCCGGTTAATGATAGAACTGGGAAAAGTGATCAGATATGACTTTAGACCATGAGGTGACATGAAAGGTATCATCATGGGACCCACAAGGCACCACATGGTATTATTACAGGAAAAGAAGAGAAGTTAAGGACATATGTCATGAGATTAGAAAAAGGAGAAAGGGTCAAAAGGACACATGGCACAATCTCAGCCGTTCATTCCAGGAAAAGGCTCTGGAATTCTCTGGAGAAGTTGAGTCAGCTGGTGAGGTGTCCCAAGGGCCCCACCATTTATGCCACATACCCCCTGAGGTGTCCTTTGATGATGTCATAATGGTGAGTCATCAAGGAGGATGATGTCATTGTGATGATGCAGACAAAGCTTCTTGAGGAAGCTAAGTAATCTGGGCCATTCATCACGATTCAATCTGAGCCATTCATTCCATCTCCACTCACCTATAAATAGGCCACCCCTCCCTTCATGTTATGCATGGCCAAGCAAGGCAAAATAAGAGAAATAAGAAAGAAAGAGAGAAAGAAAGGAAGGAGTTATGGCGGAGCCAGAAGCAGTCCAAAGAGCTTAGGGACTGGGCAGAGCTTAGGAATGAGGTGAGTAAGTTATCTAGTCCCTACTTTAATAAATTAGAGGATTGCTCTTAATAGTTAGAATAGAGAAATATCTCTATTGATAAAGGTAGCCATAGATAGAAAGAAAGCCAGGGGAATGTCAGAGTAAGGATATTACCCTAGTTAAACATGAGTCAAGTAGAGCTATACTGAATAATAATAAAGATATTATTATGCTATGTATAGACTCTGACTTATGATAAGAAGAAGGGACCTTAGAGACAAGGCTAAGAGCTGGAAGGAAAGGCTTCACGCCAGGTAGTGAACTTAGCCTAAACTTGTATGTATTGAATGTTATGCTTGATGTGCTATGGCTTTGTTGAAATGTGTTGTACATTTGCTTATATTTGAAGCTCTATTTCTATGATTACTTTGGCCAATTGTATTTCATATATTACATGGAAGCACGCACATTACGCAATGTTAACACTTTCACAAGCAAACACAAGTATTAAAATTAATGCATGCATTGTTTAGTACTGTTTACTACTAAGATTTCCCCAGAAATCTCACCCCCTTTATGTAATCCCAATCCCATAGGTTTAAGATGAGAAAGGATTGAAGAAGCATGAAGAGAAGCTGGGGATTGGATAGTGGAAAGTTGGGACCAAAATGCTGAAATCAGGGGAAAACGCAGGATGAACAGTAAACTTTGGACGTTTACTGACGTTGATTTGGTCAAGGAATGGTGAACGAGTTATTTTTCCCTGAAAGAGAATTAAGTTAGCTTCGTGTATCAATTTGAACCACTTTATTTCAATTTGTCTAGAATTAGTTATGATTTTTCGAAGTCATGTCACTCCGCTGGAATTTACATAGTGAATAGTTCTCGCTAAGAGTAAAATTCCAGATTGAGTAATTTGACTTCAATAGCCTTAAAAGTGATTCCAAATGCTACCGTTTGGTCCCTGAGACATATGAAAAGGAGGATGTTACACTCTTATTATTTGGGTTATTTCACTCATATTCGAATTGGAAAATATCCTACCATATGCTTGTAATGGCTCTAAATCTCATCAACTATACAACACTTATACAAAGAATCAAGAGGTCTTTTAAGGGTGTAATGATAGAGATAGGCCATGTGGAATGGGATATGAAGGATAAAAAGTTCCATATGCATGTGATAATGAATATATAGCATATATTCATGTCTTCCGAGATATAGAGGTGGTAATTGTGCTAATAGGATTTAATAGTAGTGCCTCATTCATTGTTCTTTTCTTTCTTCAATTTTTCTTGCACTATCTCTATTTTTTTGTGCAATATGCTTTCTATCTCCTCTATTCGGCACCTTGTATATAAAAGATGTAGCACAATTTCACAATAACAATAATTTTTTGATATGAATAAGAAGTTTATTTCAAAAAGATGTTCATGCATATATGACTTTTTATGATGGAAAAAGAAAAGTGATAGACTCAAACGGGGTGACTATGGATATAATATGTGCTGGCTTATATTTGGGATAAAAAGGGTTTAGAAATGAATGCCTCTATCATCCTTAATAACATAAATGCGCAACTTATAAGACACATTTTGTATATGGTTTCGGTGACATTTTTAAGAGTTTTATAACAACTTTATGATTCATTTTATGCCTTAAATTATACTTTTGTGGTAATACATAATTGTGCATGGCAATATGCTAATTAAAAGGTAAAATGGTAAATTAACTCTTCTAAACTATATATATTCTGTTACTTACTAATTTAGACTTTTACAGTGATCTTTTATGATGGATTGCAGGTATTTTGGAAGAGAGCAAGGACCAGGAAACAAATCACATGTCAATGAAAGTGAAATCACGCTCCTGTACCTTTTAGTCATGACCAAAGAGTCCACCGATTGTGACTTTGATTCTTTTGGAAGTCTCTCTGTATTTATAGGTCGTGACCAAAACATGGATCTTGTCTCAACTAAAATGTGAAATCGCTGAAACTGCGCATTTTGAATTAGGTCATACAGAAATAAAAGTAGAGGAGGGCTATCGTCAAAGGGAAGGCTGATTTTTAATCTGATTAGGCTAAGAAGCAGTATTCGAGCATTCTCTAATCATCTTCTATCGTTCTATACCTCTCCACAGACTTCTCCACGTCTCTACACCATCAATCTACTGTCTTCTCATTGTTTCTTTATGGCATCATATCTGGACAATGATTGCAGTACAGTAGGAGTCATGAGAGGCTAAATCTTTAGTCTCTTGGTGATGGATCTGATATCTTGAGCTCATGGACTGAAACAGGGAGTTTCTACTGTTCTAAATTGCATCTTCTCATGTTATGATTACTGTTAGATCTAGGGTTTTCATTTTATGAGCAAGTTTTGAATATCGATTGATCATTCTCATATTATACTTTATAATTAAATTCGAATGATTTGAACGTTTGTTTTTTTTAGAATATTTCAGTTTCAATTTTAAGAAAGTTGGGTTATTACCAGTGATCGTTGTTAATTAATTCAATTGCTTGAAATCTAGGGTTTTCGACCAAAGACCATTCGAGGGCATTTTCATCATCTAATTCAACTTACACAATAAGAGGTTTCTGACAGTCGCTAATAGTTCTTAAAACAGCTTTGATCAAAAGGGTTTAAGGAAAATTAGGGTTCTGGACTCAATCGATTGATTGAGGTTTTCTTTGAGACTTAGTGACTTCAACACTCCAATTTTAACGTGAGAGCAAGGATAGATACATTTTCATTATCAAGAATCTTTCCTAATATATTTCTCAAGAAAACCAACTCATTTTCATCTTAATTAAGAATCCAAAAAGATTTACTTTTCTGCACCCTACTTTTATTGCATCAATCACTAAAACCCCAGAAACCATTTTATCCCTGCTCAGGTTTTTTATTGATGTTGACATCCAATCTGTTAGGTTTCCAAATAAAAGTCTCCTTAAGAAGAACGATAGGGTTGTTCCTTATACTATATTATATTGGGTGTAATTAATTTAATTTTGATAGATCAAACTACAACAATCCGCTCACCTCATCAATGGCATCATTGACATGGAGCCAAGTAATTGTTTGTCAATTTCATTAGCTACCTGAGTCATTTTTCTTGTTTTTGTTTGCATTTTAGATTTTAGTAGTTTTTAAATTGCATTGCATTCTTCATTTTTCTGAGTTTGTGCAAAAAATAGTCTCTGTGATTGTCAGTCGCTACCTAAATTCACCTGCGTCGCAATAATTACTCTCTGTGACTTTAAGTCATGACCAAACACCATTTGTGTCACGACCTTATTGCTTCCCTGTGAAATTTGACTACTCTGTGAAAACCAGTCACGACTACTGCTCTTTGTGATATTTAGTCGCGACTAAAACACAGTTTTGTCACGACTAACTAAAATTTTTTTGTTGTGCAACTTTCGTGACTGACTCTACCTGATTGCATTGATTATTCTATATTATTTCTGCATTACATGCGTAAAAGAACTGAACCATTAGTGCCTTTTGAACCTAAAATTGAGAGAAAACTTAGGAAACTAAAGAGAGAATTCAGGGAATTTAGAGAAGAAGAAGCAAAATCTAGTTCCTCCTCTAGTATTCCAGAGTCTGAAACTGAACTGAAGATAGCTGTTATTAATCATAATAGGCATAATGGGCATGGAGAAAATGAAATACCAATGAATGTAGAAGATAATAGAAGTGTGATGGAAATTAATCATTCGCATGTGAATTATAATCCTTATAGTTTCTATACTAAAGAAGCTAATTTTGAGATTAAAGGAGCATTGATTGTAGCCTTACCTAAATTTCATGGTTTTGCAGGAGAATGTCCACACAGGCACTTACAAACCATGCATATGATATGTTCTTCAATGAAGTCTCCAATGACTGTACTGGATGATATCTTAAGGAGGTGTTTCCATTTTATCTTGGAAAGGAAGGATAAGGAGTGGTTATACAATTTGTCAACTCATTTCTCCATTCTTACATAGGATCAGCTGAAGTCAACGTATCTTGAACAGTTTTTTCCAGCTTCAAAGACCACTTGAATGAAGAAGGAGATCACTAATATTCTACAACAGGATGGAGAATCTTTACATGAGTATTAGACGAGGTTTCTTAACCTATTGGCTCGATACCCTCCCCACAACATGACCAAGGCTAATTTAGTAGACATTTTCTTTGATGGTCTACTTCCTCATAATCAGGTTTTCTGGAATGTTGTAGTAAATGGATCCTTGAGAGATAAGACTCCACAAGCAAGTTGGGAGTTATTCTAAAAAGTGACCAATGAAGATCATTAGACAAGGGTGTAAGGAATTGGAAGACACGCAGCGGAAATTAACTTAAAAAGTTTTCCATTCCTTGCCAGGATCTACCGTATGTATTTAAGTCAAGTGGAAAGAAGCATTACCCTCAGTGTTCCTCAGCGACTTCCACAGCTTCTGGTCATAACGTTCATAGCTTCTCTCCGCGGCTCGTGCTCCCTTTCCGATCACAAGAAGTTGACGACTCAGGTCGGCTTCTTGTACTAGTATCCACACAAACAGCGTTCCAACCATAAATGACGTGCTAGCTTCTCCTGTCCCTCCAGGGCTTTCTCAAGAATTCGTCCTCTCCGTCTCTATTTCGGCAGTTTCTTATCTGTACACCTTTTACAGATTCCCCTTCGGCCTTTCTGTGTTCTGTATCTTTCAAAACGTAGCGCCTAAAATCAGATATATAGGATGCTATGCGTTTTTTTCTACTGAATTGGATTTTGGAGTTAATCTTATATTAATTCTGAAATTAATACAATATCATATATTGTATAATTTGATAAGAAACTAATTAAATAAATAATATTTTTATTAAATCTGTCCCACATATTTAATTCACCTATTTATTTAACTTAAAATAAAGATAAGACTGAACTATATTTGATTTATTCTCATAAATTAAATTTGAGATATCATATCAATTTGAATTTTAAATTCAAACGTGATAGAGATTTAATTTATCCTTATTAATTAAATCTTATAAATATCTCTTATATGAGATATCCTATCAATTTGAATTTCAAATTCAAACGTGATAGAGATTTAATTTATCCATATAATGTATATATACGAATTTATATATATACGAATATAAATATAAATAAATATATACATCCACCCTGGATCATTCATTGAATCTGGACATGTCTTAGATTCAATGAATCTAGACATCATAGTTCATGTTGGGCTATTTTGTGTATGACCCTGTAGGCCCATATGAAGTTGGCAGTAGGTCATTTGCTATATTGGCCCACAAGTCGCAAGCGGTCTCTAGCAAGACATAACAACTACCCAAATCATATGAGGATCGTTAAACGATGCAACCTTTTATACAACCATATCATGTCCCTTCTGTCACGTGATATTTTGGTCATGGATGAGGCATGGATAATGTCATCCTCCTATTCTTGACTGTTACTTTCTGAGGTCCCTGAGTAGTCTGACTATAGAAATGGAACTACCTTTCTATTACAGTATGGCCATATATTTCTCAGACTCACTCATCGAGGGCCCCAGTAATATCTCTCTATAAATGTGAGGGACAAATTCCATCTTGACCATTCACATTCCTCCGCATGAAAAACCACTAAGCCCAAACATAGTCTTTATGATCACTCAGTCAAAAGTGACTTTTGACTACGTCAAAGCTGAGCTTTGTCATGTAAGAATCCATGATGATCTCAGGTCAAAGGGCATAGTGTCATGGTTTATATATGAGAGAAGCTCATGACGTAACCCATGCAGCTCTCTCATAGCGGATCGGTCCAACACCTTGTACTCTTACATGTGCCTATGACTTTGATTTATATCTCTATACATCTTCAAAGTCATACTGGTCTTATTTCATCTCTGCTCCCACATAGATGACCGACCAGGGACATTTAGGATAAGTTCATGAATTATCCAAGGATGGTCATCACAGTAAACATGCAAATAATATGATAACACAATTAATAAATTCATAAATCAATAATGTTCATAAGACAATGATTGGCCCCTAGGGCACGATTTCCAACAAAGGGATCCAAGGAGAATGCCCACATCTTTTTTATGTAATTCAAAAGAGATATTAGCAAAAATAGTAGCCCTAGGAAATAGAATGGAGAAGAGGATGAATTTGATTAAAAGAGAGATGCATTCCATAAAACAAGTTCATGCAGTGGATACCTCACAAGTCTTAGTTACAAGATGTGAATCATGCGGTTCTATGATGCATGCTACCAATACGTGTGACAGACAGTATGAAGAAGTGGGAACAATATATCAAGGGAGAGCAATCAATACTAGAAAAGAGACCCATACTCTAACACATACTACACTGGTTGGAGAGACCACCCAAATTTTAGGTAGGGGATGGGGAAAATAGACCAAACTAATTCCAAGGAGGTGGTGCTTCCTCAAGCAACTAACAAAATAATGCAAGGTCTATAGTTTCAACTCACCCTAATGCCTTATTAACATCAAGGCCAGATAAGACTTCTCAATTGTTAAAGAGAATGGCTGTGCAGATGAACAATATGGACGGTAGAATGACCAATATAGACAATAAGCTCAAAGAGAATGGCAGTAAATTCACCTCCATAGCTTCAATCCTTCAAAGTATGTAGAAGGATAATGCTAATATGCACATGAAACTTGAAGATTTAAGTTCCAAGAATACAGATATCACAAGTTACTTAACTCAAGTCTCCCACACAGTGAGTGACATTCAAGGAAAGAGCAGTGGCAGCATACCTTTAAATACTATCATTAATCCGAGGGGTCTAAATGCTATATCCCTCAGAAATGGCAAAAAGGTGGATTTTAAGAAAACTAATACACCAGAGCAAGATATGGAAAACCCTGAATTTGAGAATTCATCTTTGCCACAGGTGAAAATTGGGAAATATGAAAGTGCTAAAGAACAATAGCTTATAATGAAGAAGCCAACCCAAGAGGAGAATTTACAAGCCTAAGTGGAGATACAAGAGCTGCAAGAAGTAGCAATAGTACCAAGTCTAGCCTACAAAGGAAAGCAACCTAAAGAGAAGCCGGAGTCGAGCAAGTAAGGAGCCTCTATACACAAAGGTACGGAGGTAAGTATAAAAGATCTCCCTTTTCCTAACTCTTACTTTACTGGAAAAAAATTGACCCTGATTTTGTAAAAGATGCTTATACTATATTCAACAAGTTAGAAATAAACATCCCTTTGGTTGAGTTCCGTAAGAGAAACCCTAAATAAGCAAAATTTTTGAAAGAACGGTGTGTTGATAAAAAGAAGTTTAAGCCTCTTGAGAGAATCCAGGTGAGTGTTAATGTGTCATCACTCTTTAAGGCTGAACTACTTGTTAAGTGCCAAGACCCAGGATCCTACACAATCCCATGCATTATAGCAAATATTCCTATTAAGGGAGCATTACTAGATCTAGGGGTAGCCATTAATGTAATGCCTTGGTCGGTATATCAACTTTAGGTATCAATAATCTTAGAGACACAAGCATAGTACTCCAGTTAGCTGATAGGTCAATTAGGTATCTTAAGGGAATCCCAGAGGATATTCTAGTACAGGTTAAGGACTTAGTGTTCCCAGCTAATGTTTATATTTTGGACATGTCCAATGAGTAAATGACAACACTTTGATCCTCGGCTGACCTTTCCTCTAGACTTCTAAGATCATCATTAGTATGAAGCATAGTTCCATCACAATGGAAGTTAGAGAGCATATGGTAACCTTCAACATGAATGAAGCAATGAAATTTTCTCCTGATAATTCTGCTTTTACTACTTTGAATACCATTGATTATGCTATTGAAGAGACTAGGGATGAACATGAATTGAGTTTGCATGATAATGATAGAGATAATGCGTTTACAAAAGGTTTATTGAGTGATCTTGCAAGATCCCAATATGTTTTGGAAGTTGGAAGTGTAACAATTGAAGAAAGGTCGAGTTTCTATGACCCAAGGTCATGACTAAATGACTTGCACGTCACTACAAAACATCAATATGAGACTCACTGTGAATCTGAGTCATGACCGAATAGCTTTAAGGTCATGACACAAAACTCTAGAGATGAGCAGTCGCAACACGAAGATGAAGATGTCAAGACTAAACATTAATCCACTAAGGTACATCCTTTATGTGACCTCAAGTCGCGACTAAAAGATGAACATGTCACGACAACAAGTTCTAGAGACACACCCTACCAACTAGAGTCATCATGAGAAGCTGAAAAGTCGCGACCAGAAATGCCAAACGCAACCAGGGAACTCCAAACTCCTTCAATTCCCACTCCACTATTTTGGTTAAAGGGCCAATACATTCTAACTCTTCTAACCCTCATTCTCATTCTAAAATTACATCTCATACCTTAAGATTTTTGAAAGATTTAATCTCTAATAATAATGCAGTTATGGAAAAGAATGATCCCAAGTATGTTCTAGTCGTAGACCAACCTCGGCTTGGTGCGACACTTGGGGAAGCAAATGATAAATTGGAGGATCTACTCATGCTAGAGAAGAGCAACTGCAGGGAATATATTAAGGATGCGAAGGAAAAACTTCCAAAGTCTGCTGCTGCTACATGCCAACCACAGTTAGGCAAGTTCAAGTTTAAAGAGGGAAAATTCAAGACGAGCTTGGACAAATCTCAGCATAAGGTGCGCGATTGTGAAATGCTGAAGCAGAGAAAGAGGGCAATTGGGAAAACCTTCCAATCAAACAGCCATCTTTCAAAGTTTTATGATTTCCCACCGCCCCCTGAGGCTAGGTTGTTCATTTCCTATCTCTTGCCTTTTACAAATTTGCCTGATGTGGTATATGTTTGACATGTTGGTTTGATGATTGGAAAAGGATGATCCAGTAGAAGTAGTAGTTAATTTTTATGCTTAATGTTTCAGTAGGATAGTTTCATTTTCTATTTATTCTAGGTGTCTTTCTGTCTTGAACAACCCCCATTATTGTCCATGTGTCGCTTACTCATTGATTGTTCTCTGTGGAACTTACACACTCATATGCATGATTTTAGCTTACCCATCTTGTCGTCTTTGCCTTACTAGTATTACTTTGCATGACTTAAATGTAATTGTGTGATGAACTGTTAATTTGCATTGAGTGATTAGGCTACCTACTATTTTGGAGCTAGATTTAATTAACTTTACAAAGTGATTGTAATTTTTTCTAATTTAGTTCTATTGACAGTGAGGACACTGTCAAGTTTAAGTGTGGGGGAGATGTCTTTGCCCCTGTGCTACTCAATGTGTGTTTCTGTGCTACTCAATGTGACATTCTTCAGTTAATCCAATATTTCATCACAAAATTTTTATTTTTGATCTTAATGTGTGATGAATTGCTGAAAATTGGATCCCCACTTTAAACTGTGTTGATAACTGAAAAGGTGTTAGCATGAAAAAATGTTTTAGGACATTGACAATTATCACTCGGTAATCTATATGAAAACTGGTCGCGCCATATGTACTTTTAGGTCGTGACCTATAATGGAATTTGGACTTAACATGATCTCTATGAACTACGGTCACGACCTATGTACATATTCGTTGCAACAATAACTCTCTGTTGATTTGAGTCACAACATGAGTACCTACCTGGTTGCGACTGTTCCTTTCTGTGTACTTGCTTCGTGAAAGGTATATTCCATGGTCATGACTAAATATTTTGAAAATACTGAGCATGCACCCCCCGAAAGGGGCCGTGACCTCCACTATTTTTAGTCACAACCTATGTTTGAAAAATGTCTAATTACCTTCTCTTTACCTTATGCAAAGCTGTATAGAAGGATCCCTTTTAAACTATTAAGATTCTTTCACAAATGACTCATTGTTCCCTTATTGCAAAACCTTTTTAGCTCCTAGAAACCACTGCCTCACTTGAATTTCTTGGAAAATCTTGGAAATTGAATTTGAAGCACCTAAGCTTTTACTGTTAGATTTGGATTATCACATGGTTTTAAGTGATTACGTTGAAACTTTTAAATCATCGTTTAAAAGGTTTTCAGTTGTGATAAGGGTTTTAATGCCTAGTGAATGATGAACAATGTTTGAGACTTTAGCTTATGAGTAATCTAGATCAAAACCTTTGTTGGAAGGATTCTCGACCTTAAATTCTATATTGAGTGATTATTCAATTGGTTTATATCCTCTAGAACTTGTCTTGGCTCTGAGTTTAGAATTACTTGCACATTTATGAATAGAACATGATAGAGGCATTCTTTCTAAACCCTTTTATCCCAAACACAAGCCCACTACATACTACATCCTTAGTCACCCCTCTTGAGCCCATCACTTTTTCTTTTCATCATTCTTATAGAAAGTCATATGTGCATAAACATCATTATGAAATAAATTTTTATTCATGCCAAAAATTCATTATTGTTGTGTTATTGTGCTACAGCTTCCATGAATGATGTGCCAAATAAAAGAAGAGAAAAGAAGCATATTGCCCTGAAAAATAAGAGTGTAAGAAAAAGAAAACAAAAAGAAAAGAAAAGAGAAGAGGGCACCATTATCAACTCTTATAAGCACAATTACCACAGCTATATCCCTAGAGACATGAATTCATGCTACATATTCATTGTTGAATGAATATAGTACTTTATATTCTTCATATTCCATTTCAAGTGGCCTATCTCCATCATTTTAACCCTAAAAAACCTCTTGATTCTTTGCATAAGTATTATATAGTTGCCGAGATTTAGAGCCATTATAAGCATATGGTATGATGTTTTCCAATTTGAATCTAAGTGAAAAAACCCTAACAATGAGAGGGAATAGAGAGCTAAACACTTACACACTTTGAGAGGACCTATTGCGCTTATACAATTGAGGTTTATTTCACTTAATAGTTGATTACTTGGCATTGCTCACATTATCACCTTTACATTCCCAAAAGATGACAAATTATTTGTTTTCAGGGCACACTATAGATTATGTTATTATCTTGAATTTAATAGTGTTGTTCTCAGTGTGATTCATTTCTTTGTCTAGGAGTACAACGGTTCAAGTATGGGGGAATTGATAAGACATTTTGTATATGGTTTTGGTGACATTTTTAAGAGTTTTATAACAACTTTACCATTCATTTTATATCTTAAATTTTACTTTTGTGGTAATATATGATTGTGCATGGCAATGTGCTAATTAAAGGGTAAAATGGTAAATTAACTCTTCCAAACTACATAAATTCTATTATTTACTGATTTAGACTTTTACAATGAGCTTTTATGATGGATTCCAAGTATTTTAGAAGAGAGCAAAGACTAGGAAAGAAATCACAAGTCAATGAAAGTGAAATCACGCTCTTGCACCTTTTAGTCGTGACCAAAAAGTCCGCCGATTGTGACCTTAATTCTTCTGGAAGTCTCTCTGTGTTTATATGTCACGACCAAAACATGGATTTGGTCATGACTAAAATGTGAAATCACTATAACTACACATTTTGAATTAGGTCATGCAAAAATAAAAGCAGAGAAGGGTTGTCGTCAAAGGGGAGGCTGATTTTTTACCTGATCAGGCTAATAAGCAGTACTAGAGCTCTTTGATCACTTTCTCGACATCTTCCATCATTCTACACCTCTCCACAGACTTCTCCACATCTCTACACCATTAATCTATCATTTTCTCATCATTTCTTTATGGCATTATATCTGAACAGTGATTGTAGTACAGCAGGAGTTACGAAAGGTTAAATCTTTAGTCTCTTGGTGATGGATCTAATATCTTGAGCTCATGGACTAAAATGGGGAGTTTCTACTGTTCTAATTTGCATCTTCTCATGTTATGATTGCTGCTATATCTAGGGTTTTCATTTTATGAGCAAGTTTTGAATATCGATTGATCATTCTTATATTAGACTTTGTAATTGAATTCAGATGATTTGAATATTTGCTTTTTAATAGAATATTTCAGTTTTGATTTTAAGAGAGTTGGGTTATTATCAACGATTGTTGTTAATTAATTCAATTGGTTGAAATCTAGAGTTTTCAATCGACGACCATTCGAGGGCATTTTCATCATCTAATTCAACTTACACGCTAAGTGGTTTCTAACGTTCACTAATAGTTCTTAAATTAGCTTTGATCAAAAGGGGTTTAAGGAAAATTAGGGTTCCAGACTCAATCGATCGATTGAGGTTTTCTTTGAGACTTAGTGATTTCAAAACTCCAATTTTAACGTGAGAGCAAGGATAGATACATTTTCATCATCAAGAGTATTTCATAACATATTTCTCAAACAATCCAACTTGTTTTCATCTTAATCAAAAATCCAAAAAGATTTACTTTTCTGCACCCTACTTTTATTGCATCAATCACTAAATCCCCAAAAACCATTTTATCCCTACTAAGGTTTTTCATTGATTTTGACATCCAATCTACTAGGTTTCTAAATAAAAGGCTCCTCAAGAATAATGATAGGGTTGTGCCTTATACTATATTATATTGGGTGCAATTAACTTAATTTTGATGGATCGAACCACGACAATCTGCTCACCTCATCAGCAAGTAATTTTCCACTCAGAGTTAAGACAAGTTATAGAGAATATAAACCAATTGAATAACCACTCAATATAGAAATTTAGGACGAGAATCCTTCTAACTAAGGTTTTCATCTAAATTGCTCACAAGCTAAAGTCTTAGACAATGTTCATCATTCACTAAGCATTAAAACACTTATCATAATTGAAAACCCTCTTGAATGATGGATTAAAAGTTCCAAAGTAATCACTCAGAATCATGTAATAATCCCAAATTTAACACTACAAACTTGAGTGTTTCTAATTCGATTTCCATTTTCAAAAATTCAAGTGTGATAATGGTTTGTATAAACTATTTATGCAAAAAGTTAGAAAGAAGAGGGCAACGAATCATTTATAAAACTTTAGTAGCTCAAAAGGAATCCTTCTATACAGCATTGCACAAAGCAAAGAGAAGGTAATTGGGCATTTTCAAACTCAGGTTGTAACTTGAAGCACTAAAGGTCACGACAAAATTTCAAGTAAGTACTTGCCCTGAACTTACAACAACTAGTCGCGACCATACAACACATAGGTTGTGACGGCAATACATAGAGAGAGTTTGTCACGACCTAAAGCACTCATGTCGCGATTGATTTTCATAGAGGGCAGATTAAGTCTAAAATTCAATGTCAGGTCGCGACGAAAAACCACAGAGACTGCTAATTAATGCTTTTGAAAGCCCAAAACATCTTTTACACTAAAACCTTTTTAGTTAACAACAAAAATAGTTTAAAGTGGGAATCTAATTTTCAGCAATTCATCACATATTAAGATAAAAAATGAGAAACTTTGTGATGAAAGATTAGATTAATTGAAAATTTTCACATTATTTAGCACAGAAACAAGAATATCTACCCCACACTTAAACTTCATAGTGTTCTCACTATCAGCGAAATTATAGACACCACAGCACTATATAAGATTAGTTTAAATCCAACTTCAGCACAGCAGTTAAACTCATCACTCAATGCAATTTCACAATGAAGCTCTCAAGCACATTCAAATCATACATCGCAATACAAGGAAAACAAAGATGATAAGATGGGTAAGCTAAAATCATGCAATTGAGTATGGATTTAGCTCAGAGAAGCAATAATAAGTAAACAACATATGGCAACACATGGGGTATTATTCAAAATATAAGCAAACTAAAATTAAACACTATCCTATTGAATCATCAAGTAGAAAAAATTAACTCCTCTTCTACTGGTTCATCCATTTCTAATCATCAAACTAACATGTCAAACATATATCACATTAAGAAAACTTATAAAAGGTAAGAGAAGGAAAGGGACAACCTGGCCTCAAGGCGACAAAGCATATTCCTCATAAAGTTTTAAGAGGTAACTATTTGCCTGAAAGATTTTGCCTATTGCCTCCTCCAACTCAATCATCCTAAATTCATAGACTTTAACAACTGTGCAAGGTCCATCCCAGCTAGTTTTGAATTTGCCATGTTTGAACTTGAACCTAGCTTAGTACCTTAACACTCTATCACCCTCCTTAAACCTCTTTCTCAAAATATGAGCATCATAGATTACTTTTGTCTTTAGTTTATAAATCTCAAAGATACTATAAGCATCTAACCTAATCTCTTCTAGCTCTTGAATCTGCAACAATCTCTCTGAACTAGCTTCTACAAGGCCCTCATTGCAAGCTTTCACTGCCCAGAATGTCTTATGCTCTATTTCAATAGGTATATGACAAGCTTTCTTAAAAACTTCCTATAAGGGGACATGCCTAGAGGGGTCTTGAAAGCTATTCTGTATGCTCATAAAGCATCGTCAAGTCTTAAATTCTAATCCTTATTAGATGGATTAACAATCTTTTCTAGAATGTACTTTATTTCCCTATTAGAAACCTCTGCTAGACCATTAGTTTGAGGGTAGTATGGAGTTGAGACTTTGTGGGTTACACCATATTTTGCTAATAAATTATTGATTAGCTTATTGCAGAAATGGGTACCTTGGTCACTGATTAATGCTTTTGGCACTCTAAATCTACTAAAGATATGAGACCTTAGAAACTTAGAGACTGTTTGGGCATCATCTAATCTTGTAAGGATGGCATCTACCCACCTAGATAAATAGTATACAACCAATAAAATGTAATGAAATCCTGCTGAAGGTGGAAAAGGTCCCATGAAGTCTATTCCCCAACATAAAAAACCTCACAAAACAGAATAAGTTGTTGTGGTATTTCATGCCTTATACTAATCTCCCCAAATCTTTGGCACATATCATAGGCTCTACAAAACTCAAAAGTATCTTTGAAAAGGAAAGGCCAATAAAAACCGGATTCAAGGACCCTATGTATAGTCCTTTTCCCCCCAAAATGACTACCACAAACCCATGACTGGCAAGCTTCTAAAACTGATTTATGATCTTGATCTAAGACACGTCGTCTTATTACTTGATCTGAGCACAACCTTTACAAAAAAGGTTTATCTTAAATAAAGTATTTAGATTCACTCTTGAGCTTTTGGGCCTGAAATTTAGACAAATGAGATAGAATTAGGTCAGTCTCAATGAAATTAACTAAATGAGTATACCAAGGTTCTATAACAATAACTAAACAAAGAGATTGATCAGGGAAAGAATCATAAATAAGATCAAAACTAAGTACTCCCCTTGTCTCTGTTGGTAATCTGCTTAGATGATCTGCAACGTGGTTCATATTTCCAGCTCAATCTCTTACTTCTATATCGAACTCTTGAAGCAGTAGCATCCATCGTAGAAGTCTTGGCTTAGATTAAGGTTTATAGAACAGGTACTTGACTATTGCATGATCTATGTAAACAATAACTCTAGAGTTAATGAGGTATGCTCTAAATTTATCCAAAGCCACCACAATTGCAAACAATTTTTCTCAGTAGTGGTATAATTAATTTGAGCAGCATCAAGTATTTTTAAGGCATAGGCAATCACCCTAGACAAATTACCTTCCTTTTGTCTTATCATAGATCCCATAGTATAATTGGAAGCATCACGTGATAGTTCAAAAGGAAGATCCCAATTTGGTGAAGTTAGAATAGGTGGAGAAACCAACCTATCCGTCAATTTTGTAAAGGCCTCTTTGCAATCAGTAGAAAAAACAAATTCAGTATCTTTTTGAAGAAAGTTTGAGAGTGGCAAAGCAATTTTACTAAAGTCTTTGATGAATCTTCTATAAAATCCAACGTGCCTTAGAAAAGATCGAAGTTCTTTTAAAGTTGTGGGGTAGGACAACGAGGAAATGATTTGAATTTTTGCTTTATCCATCTCAATTCCCTTGCTAAATATAAGATGTCTAAGTACTATTCCATGATCAACTATAAAATGACACTTTTCAAAGTTTAAAACCAAGTTTTTCTCAATACATTTAGCAAAGTTGCTATCAAGGCTTTTTAGACACTCATCAAAAGAACGGCCATATACAATAAAATCATCCATGAACATATCCATGCATTTTTCAATGAAATCCGCAAATATAGAAAGTATACAACGCTAAAATGTGCCATGAGTATTACACAAACCAAATGGCATTCTTTTATAGGCATATGCACTAAAAGGGCATGTAAATGTGGTCTTTTCTTGGTCCCTCGGGTCTATTGGAATTTGGAAATATCTTGAATACCTATCTAGGAAACAATAATGGCTTTTCCCTACTAATCTCTCAAGCATTTGATCAATAAAAGGCAAGGGAAAATGATCTTTCATAGTAAAATCGTTCAACTTCTGATAATCAATACAAACCCTCCATGAATTTTGTACTCTAGTAGGTATCAATTCATTATTCTCATTCTTTAATACTGTCAGTCCTTTTTTTAGGCACCACATGCACAGGAGATACTCATTCACTATTTGAAATAGCATATATGATTCCTGCCTTTAACAATTTACTAATATCCTTCCTAACCACATCAGAGATCAATGGATTTAATCTTCTTTAGGGTTGTTTAATTGGTTTAGAATATTCATTTAGCAAAATTCTATGTGTAAACAGTGGGGTATATCCCTTTTACGTCAGCTAATTGCCAACCCAAGGCCTCTTTATTCTTTTTAAGCACACTTAACAACCTAAATTGTTCACTAACAGTTAAAGAACTAGAAATTATTATTGGCAATTTTGAGTTTGGCTCAAGGTAAATGTACTTTAGGTTAGAGGGTAAATCTTTTAACTCTAATTCTGGGGGTAGACAATAGAGGGGATCAAATGGGAAAAATCATTTAAATTATAAATACTCCCTTTTGTACTTAG
This sequence comes from Leucaena leucocephala, assembly GCA_037074615.1. Lineage (NCBI taxonomy): Eukaryota > Viridiplantae > Streptophyta > Magnoliopsida > Fabales > Fabaceae > Leucaena > Leucaena leucocephala. The sequence goes on along the minus strand of CM073526.1, from coordinate 8,458,305 downwards.
AAGCTACTCATATTCAGCTCATTAGGATATTCCATCTTTCCTGAAATCTCTTCAGGAGTTACACCAAGCTCAAGTTGTCCACAAATGCAACATAGTTGAGATTAGTCTCTTTCATTCTTGCATCATTATTTGAGGTCAAATCATTTAAGAATCTTAAATCATTTACCATTTTACCTTTAAATTAGCATATTGCCAAGCACAATCATGTATTACCACAAAAGCACAATTGCAAGTATAAAATGAATGGTAAAGTTATCACAAAACCCTAAAAATATTACAAAAATTACACACAATTTGTGTCCTATCAGTGACCCTTAGATGGGTACATTAAGTTATACCTTAGTCTTAAAGCCTTACGAGATAATCTTTAAAGATGCAGTTACAGTAGATTAGTCTTAGTTACCTCGGAAGGTCTCATGTTTCATAACCTGATGTGGCTAAACTAAGTGGAACAATGGCGGGAAGTAGTTTCCTCTACTAACAGAGACAAGAGTTGATCAATCTAAGGTCAAATAAATTGACCAATCCAATATCAAGAAAGGTAAGATATAAAAGTTAGTTCAAGATAACGCTAGGGGAACAAAATAGAATCGTTCCTTGAACATGAATTCGCCGAAGTTTATCGGCTAAAGGATAGGCAAGAGTTACAAATGAGCTAATAGCATGATGCATAGAGATAGAATTATCAGTTCAAGGTAATACTCAAGAGTATATCCTCTATGTGACAGATATGAGCTGATATACACTATAAAGGATTATGTTAAGCTAGTTTTCCTTGAGCAAAAGGATTAGACAGAGAACCAATATTCCCAAAATAGAGGAACCCCATCACGAAAGAACTAGTGACCAAGAGATAACAGATGAGATCCAAGAGACTTAGGTTCGCAAGGAACGATAAAGAGATTCTTACTATCATGACAGTTGTAGCAGTAGTTGTTATTGATTTATGACAATTAGAAGGAGTCATTAAGGAGCTATTATCCAGTCAAGAGCAGACTAGGGCATATAAACAGTCAAGGTCTAATAAGAAATAGGCTAGTATCCAGTTGTAGATTATACAAGTCAGTAAGTACAAACTGCCTGGGTTTAAAGGAACATTTAATATTCACATAGCAATGAATTGGATAGACTGTTTAGAAGAGATCTCCAAAGCATGGAAGTATCCTACAGAGTAAGACACAGTAGTCAATTACTAGTCAAAATAAGATGTTAATAGATAGTAAAGAGTACAGAAATTGTCTTACATGCAGAGAATAATTTACTTATCTGGGAAGTTTTTCTTAAGCAGATTTATGAGAAATATTTTTTTCAGTCATATAGAGATGAGTGTGAGGCTAATTCTTAAAGTGTTAAAGCAAGGTAAGAGAAACACTTTAATGGATACTTAGTCGAGTTCATCTACATGAATAGTGCGAGTGAATAGTTAAGAAGTTAATTCATAGATTGAATTCCATACTGCAAGAAAGAATTCTTCCCAGTTAGTTGCAAAGGTTCAACAGAATAGTAACAGACAAAAGAATTACTCCTCTCATTGATATTATTAGAAACAAAATAGAAACAGCTTAAGAAACCCATCATAGCCAATCTAATAACCAGTCATTAGTCTCATAATCTAAAACAACTAGTCCAAGAACCATAGTAAACTCATATACCTTTAGACTCCAAGACAATTATCAGTTTTATAAAAAGATTATTTATCACCTGAATTATTTTATCCTCAAACCTCAACATGTAAAATATGCATTCCATTTTACTTTTAACAAAGCTATAACATATCCTAGAACACCTCCAAATTTAGTAAAAGTACTTTATCAGCATTGATTAATTCAATCAATTTATCCCTCATCAACCTTGGAATAAATTTTTGAATTACTCGAACCATTAAAAAGAGCTTAAAAACATATTTTAGAATTAATACCCAATATACAATATTTGTAAGGTGTTATTTAACAATTGTTGAAATAACTCCATAGAGATTTTATCATCTAATAAATTTAGTCTGACTTGGAACTACTAAGAAGCCCTTTGGGCATCAAGTAGACTATAAAGAAGATATTGAAGATGAAAAAGAATTTATACAGACAATATCTAGAATAAGAGCTCAAGATTATCATATAATATTTCAAGAAATGAATATATTATTTCTACAGATGAGGAAACTGCTTGGGTTTATTTTTTTGGCCCAACATCACTTGTATATTCATCAAGAAAGACATCGAAGAATCTTAATTGTTTTAATCAATTTTATGACAAATTGAAAAATAATAAATTTGAAAATATAGAAAAAATTAAAAAGAAGAATATGTCAGATTTTATCAGAATATGCAGCTCATAAATGTAATTATTGTGATAAAAAAAGCCTAAAAAAGAAAGATTTTGAGGATTTAGTAATGGATATTAGTGTGATATAAAGAAGAATTCAATCTATAAGAAGTTATCGATAGTAGAAGAAACTGTCAAGCTGCTGACAAGTTCAAGCAAAGAATAAAGAAGGAAAAGTTGTGGCCAACATCTTGAAAAAACAAGAAGATAAAGAAGGAAGTCAAAGAGGAATAGTAAAAAGTTGAGATGATGGGATATAGATAATATAATGCTTTATCTTGTAAAACTTTATGTCTAGTTTTATGTCTTGTAAAACCTTATGCCTTGTAAGTTTAGCTTTATTTCTTGTATGGTTGAAAGTCGAGAGGAAGAAAGAAGAATGTAGAGTCTTAATTTTTCTATATAAAGCTTGTAACCCCTAAGAGGAAGATATCAATCTGAAGAGTAATAAAAAATTTAGTTTCCTAATTCTCTTGTGATTTGAGCATTCTCATATTTTCTTACCCTTTTCCATAACTATTATCCTTTAGAATTTTGAAGAATTGGAATAGCAAATTAAGGTATATTTAACTAAACTTTTTATTAAAGATTAAGGGTAGTTGTCATATCTTAATTTTTCCCTATCCGTATAGTACTGATAGTGGAAAGATGTTTGGAAAGGATTATGACAAAGATCAGAAGAAATTATAAGAGTTAGATAGCTCTTGAAGAAAGAGAAGGACCTAAACAAAAATTAGAAAAGTTTAAAGGCTAAAAGTCAAAGTCGAAACAAAAGTTAGGCCAAAAGTGATAATTTCCAAAAGTTTAGGGACCTAAATTTAAATATGATAAAAATTAGGGATATAAATGTAATTAAGAGAAAAGTTCAAGGGTAAAATTGTAATTATAGAAAGTTCAGCCCGAAAAGGGTTAGAACTACCTGGAAGTATTTCAGTCCCATATTCCATCAGTAAATAGAGGAAGATATACTGGTCAATCTAACATGATACATAAATTTTATTAGGGTTCCAGACAATAAATATTTATTTGATAGTCTGAAAGTTATCTGAAATTTTATCAGATTTCATGGACTTCAGATATAAGTAAGGAAATTACAGGAAAATGTGCCCTATAGTGTCAGATGTCATGGATCTGATAGAACCCCAGAAGAAGTTATGTATAAAAAGTTATTCACATATTAGTGAATTTTGATGGGAGTTTGATAACACCCGTGATCTGATAATAGAACTTATTTGTATGTGAGCCTGGATAGAATAAGATCAGATAACTTCATATATAGGCCCATGATGATGCCAAGAAGGGCCCAAAACCTAGGATATCAGTCCATCCGCAGAAGGGGCCAGTGTCCAGAAAAAGTGTAAAATTACGAAAATATCCCTAGATGCCCGAATTATACCAATGATGGATGGAGGACATTTTGGTCATCTGGGACAGGCTAAAAATGTGGCATATAGTATAAATATGATTAGTTAGAGCCAGTACATACCAATTAGTGAATTTTGATGGGAGTTCGATAACACCCGTGATCCGATAATAGAACTTATTGGTATGTGAGCCTGGATAGAATAAGATCAGATAACTTCATATATAGGCCCATGATGATGCCAAGAAGGGCCCAAAACCTAGGATATCAGTCCATCCGCAGAAGGGGCCAGTGTCCAGAAAAAGTGCAAAATTACGAAAATGTCCCTAGATGCCCGAATTATACCAATGATGGATGGAGGGCATTTTGGTCATCTGGGATAGGCTAAAAATGTGGCATATAGTATAAATATGATTAGTTAGAGCCAGTACATACCATAAGGCAGTACCAAGAGGGGTGAAATGGCAATTATGCCCTTAGGGTCAACATAGTGCAAGAAAGGACACCAAGAGTATTTTGGTCATTTCTTAAGGGATGAATGGTAGATAAATACTCATTCTAATATTGTCAATGATATGAGAAGCCTAGACATTGATTTCTAGGACATAATATATATCGTGGTATATTATAAAAAAATTAGGAACAGAACGCAGTCCAGTTGTTGTGAAACTGCTCTGATCGGTACCTGATTGGACTCAAATTTTTCCAGAAGCTTCCTTACATGGTCAGCATGCCACATACCCCTATTAGGTATCCCATGAGCTATCCCACATGATGTCATAATTATGTTTTTAGAAAATAGTTAAATCTAAGATTAAATGTGAGCCCTTGGATCAAATAGTAACCAAATTAATCTTGGCCATCCATTTCAACCCAAATTTCTCTATAAATACCCCCAAATCAGAACCCATTCGGCATGCATGGTGAACCATAGGGAAACTCTTGCAAATTTTCCATTCAACTAAGAAAGAAGCACACAAAGTGAAGTAACAATCAAGGTAATCATCTCCCTTGATCTTGAGCTTTGTTCTAGCAAGTTAGATCATGGTTTTAAGGGATTTTCATGCTATATTTCCCTTATGGTTTCTGCTAGAAGTGTTGTCTATATGTGGTTAAAATATGAGTTTTATGTTATGGATAGTTTAGACAAGCTTAAACAAGCTAGAATCAAGTGGTATAAGCTTAGGAATTCAAGTATGTTTGGATTTAGGGTTTTGTGTTCTTGCTGGTACTGTATGTTGAACTGTTCATATGATGATATTTCATGATTTTGATGTTTCCAATGAGTTTAAAATGGAAAATTGTGTGGGGATAAAGTAGGAGAACAAGTATTGGAAGCATTGGAATCAAAATGTGAATTTTTGGAAACCAACAGCATGCATTTGGTTTGTACGATAGCAAGTGGTATGTTTTGATTTTGGAAATTCTGATTTCATATTTGGATTATACATGAAAAATTATGTGGAAATGAACCATGAGAATTTATTTTGGAAAGATGAAAGTAGGAAACATAAAAGAGAGAAAGAAAGGAAGTTAGTGGAAATCTAGTCTTGAATTTGGTTTCAAGTTGAGTTGTAACTTGATATTATTTTGTAATAGCTAGGTTTTGACATTTGTGAAGGAATAAAAGCACTTCAAGAAGGTCTTGACCAAGATAGCTAAGAGGTAGCAAGAATACCTAACTATATTTCATGTTTGCTTAATTGTTTGCTTGCTTGTTGATTATGGTGTTTGGTTGAGCTGGAGCTTATGTCATCATGTTATGATGAAGTATAAATTATTGTAACTCCTTGCAAGTTATGTCATGACAATATGCATGTTAGAGTTTGCTTATGTACCATAATGAAGTAGCTCCCATCTCATGATAACATGTTAAGCATCCAACTAATCATGCATAATATTATAGTTTATATAACTTGCTATCTTCATATGCATAACCATGTTTTAGGTGCTGGGATTTCTCAAGTAAAGAGGGTAAGCATGGATGGTTAGACATGTATAATAAGTCAAATGAGTTGCTTGACATTATGGAATCATATGCTGGAATGCATATTGAATGTTCATGTGTTGGTGTTATGAGGCTGTGACCTTTTGATGATATTTACAGTACCTTAATCAACGAGTTTTAGTCCAAACTTTGGCATGATAATAGCTAAGATACAGATATTTAAATGGACACCAAGAACTCCTTAATTGGATAAGTATCCGAATTGTTATGATTTTTCAAAGTTGGAACTAAAATCTAGAATTGAGATAAAGTGAGTGATGAGAGGCAATGACATTTACGTGTTGATTTTGTATAGAAAATAAACGAGCTTTTCCACAAAATTTTGTGAGCTTAAAGAGGACATCTAGAGCTTTAATTCCATAGGTAACACGGTTCATTTGGACAAGTAATGAAAGAGAAATAAATTTTTAAAGTTAAGGCAAAGAAACTGAAACTTACAGTTTTTACCAAATGAACAGTGATTTTCAATGATTAAATTGATTTCATTAAGACAATAGAACTTCAGTTTTATATTTTTTCCTCAAAGTTCAATGAAAGATATTTCATTAGAAATTGGAACCAACTCATTTTGATTTTTCTACATTTAATTATGAATTTTTAAAGTAGGGTATATGTTCTGGAATTACCAAATGAATAGTGAAAGTGAACAGTACCCGAGAGTTATCTTTTGAAAATGAAGGTTTCTAAAGCAAAAGGCTATGTAATTGGTTCCAATGACTTATAAATGAGTATAATTGAGATGGAAAATAAAGATGTGACAGTAGTAGTATTATTTGATTATGATAGTAATGATCCTATAAGGGATTATTGGATATATGTTTATAATAGTAGAAATTCAGTTACGCCTCTAGTAGAAAATGGAGGAAGGTTGTGCCAAGATGGTTTGAAGGAGGAAGGTTTAAACCTCAGAAGAGAGGTTACAATAATATAATCATTGTATGAAAGGGAACAAGGATCCTTCCATAACCTAAATTATCTTTGGTCAATCTTGAATATCTATCTTTATGAGCACATAGTTAGGCTAGTCAGTTATGGTATAAGAGCACAAATTCGATTGGTCCTAAATCAAAAAGGGATACTAAGTGCATGATCAGGGGTTCTCACTGCGTGAAACTGTTCAAGTGTCTTGAATTTAAAGGTGACATATTGGACAAAGTGTAGACTCTGACATATCCCTGTTAGGGTTGCTCATGCTGAGAGGCTGTGGCTTAAAATGTGTTATGAGGTGCCTATTATAGTCCACTATAGGGAGTGATACCAAAGTTTTGGCTATAAATACGCCCTTAGTGTGCAAAAATGTGGCCTCTTGGAAGCTAAAGGGAAACTCTTGCCATTTGAAAACTCAACCAATCCAAGGCAATTCAAGAGGAGATCCAAGTTACTTTTATCCAAGATAGTTAATGCATAAGGTAAGAGATCATTCCTAATTTATTTATAAGTATTTTGAAAGGATAAAACATAATTTTTAATAGAAGAAAAGTGAGATATCCTCTTGGTAATGGTGCTATCCAAAACTATACAACATTGAAGGAAGAAGAAAATGAAGTTAGAATTATATAGTTAACACTTAAATAAGCTAGAATGAATGGTTGGTTATTGAATTAAATCATGTTCTTGACTTTTGCATTTATGAGGCCATTCAGCCTAGGGTTGTTATGAACCAAGGCAGTGGAATTTCAATGATATAATACTTCTATTAATTTTTTATGATGATTTTGTGTAGGATTAGATAGAATTTGAACCTTGGAAGAATTGAAATTAGAAAGAGAAAAGTATGGAACCCTCTTTGTTACTGTTCATACACATAAATAGTGATATGAATTTTATGATTTTGATGCTTCCAATAGTTTTAAAATGAAAAATTGTGTGGGATTAAGTAGAGAAATAAGTATTGAAAGCATTAGAATCAAAATGAAAAATGTTGAAAGAAAGCATACTTCTTTTTGGTTCTATCTAGCATGCTATGAAGGAATTGAAATTTCATGATTATAAACTTATAAATGGATTTAGAAGGCAAATTTGTGTAGGTTAAAGTTAAAGCACAAATTAATTCAAAGGACAAGGTAAGTAACCACAACTAAAGATAGGGGTTAAGTGGTTAATTGAGTTTAATATTAATAATATTAGGTAATTTGGTTATGATGAATGAATAATTGTGCAATGTTTAGGCTTTGACTCTTGTGTTCAAAGGAAGCAACACATCAAGAAAAAGTGAGAAAGGAAAAGTGTAAGGAAAAGCAAGGAATAGAGGTAGTAAACGTACCTACTTATATGTTTATGTTGCTTGGATGTTCTTTGTAATGGTTCTTACTTTGATTATGTGAAGCATGTATGATTAAGTTATGCTCTGTTTCTTTCTATGTTATAGTCATATGTTATAATTATGAAAATATGGAAGCATATAAAGTTATTATTATGCAAGCATGATCATTAAGTGCACACATAATAACATTAAGCATATAGTTGCATACATTGTGTGGTATCAATTTGCTACTGAGATTTCTCTAGAAATCTCACCCCTCCATGTTATTCCAATCCCAACAGGTTCTCCAAAGATGAAAAGAGATGAAAGTGCATGAAGAAAAGTTAGGGATTTGATAGTATGATGATATATGAATTTGTTATAATTGTATTTAATGTTATAAAATGTACAATGTATGCCTAAAAGTAGAACAATTGTTGCTGTTTATAGAAATAGTAAATGATGGAATAAATATATAATATTTTAGCAGTGATTAGTTAATATGTCAAGTTACGTTTTGACACTAAAAATGCCTTATTTTGATGTTTATATAAAGTGAATAAATATTTCAAAGTTAGGGACAAAAAACTATATTTATAATTTTTGACCAAATAAACAACGAATTTTGACGCCAACACTGTATTGATTTGCTGAGCATTTAGTCTGATAGGTATTTTTCCTTAAAGATTATTATGTTAGTTTTGAGTAGTCTTTTGAACCACTTCATTTTAATTTTTTTAGAATTAATTAACTTTGACCAAATGAATAATATCGTGAAATTTGAAAATTTTAAATTTTGTACTTGAATTTCAATAGATATTTAAGTGGTTTTAAATATTATCAAATAGATGTATGAAAGTAAAGTGTCACACAAATAATAACTAAAGGTAGTGAGAGATAATAGATACTAGGTGAGGATGATTGGCGGTGGTAGAGTTAGATTGTGATTAAGGTTAATGGCAGATGGTGGCAGCCAATAGTAGCGAATATTGATGCCCAATGAGGATGGTGGTTGAAAAGAAAATAAGATGGTTTAACATGGATTTTTTTTAAAAAAGGACAATAAATCATGTTATTGTAAAAATATTAATTTAAAAATTTATTAACATGGATTTAAATAAAACCAAAAAACTAACTAAATATTTTTTACATAGGTAGAATATATAATTTAAATTTTATTGTTATCACATAATTTTATATTTAAAATTACAATATACAGACTAAATTTTATATTTAGAATTACCGTAACACTAGCTCAACCTTTACCTTGTCTTTGTATTTTTTTTAAAAAGGGAATTACTATAACACCTGTGTGATGGGGGAATTTCTTTCACTAAATTACAATATATTATTTGTTTTAATACCTCATACTTAAAAGCATTACTCCATTGAATATCATACACATCTATTTGTAACTCAAATATCAATAGAAGCCAAGGGAAATCCAACTCAAGTCCCCTAGAATATAATTTATTCTTATAAAATTCTATTCAAATCAATGATAAATTTTATAGAATCAAAGAAGGAAAAATTTTAATTATAAAATAACTATTTTAACTTTATTTTTTAAAAAATGACAAATAAAATGATATAAATAATAATTTTATATGCTATTATTTGTATTATTTCACTTGTTATTCTCCAATAAATAAGGATAATTTGAACATTTCATAATTATAATATCTCTCTTTAAAGTCTCATGAAATTTATCAATTTAATAATTTTATAAGATTTTATAGAGATAAATTTTTTTTTATGTGGGAGTTGAGTGAGATTCTCCAAAATAATTTGAACAAAACATCACATTAATTTATTCATTTAAATCTTAAATCTGTTAAAATCTATTAATATTTTTTTGGTTAAAAAAACTCTATTAATATATTTGATTTAATTGATAAATGAATAACCATAAATTCTCATAAATATTTGATGACGCCGTTAAGAGTTTATATTTTTTCAATAATAGCAGAAAATAAAAGTGACGCCTACCCTCTTGCATTCTCCCGATTAATCCCTAGCCATCGACGGGGTCCTCTATCAACTCTGACACTGCCGCCTCATTCTCGCCGGCGAATTTCTCTGCTGCGGTAGCCCGCTTTACCGGCGGACGATTTTAACTATAAAGGCATGTTTATCTCTTTCTGTTTCTCTTGTTTATTGAAACATATGAATTGTTTTTCTCTGCGCAGCATAATCCTGTACCAATTGCCATCTGCATCTTAATTGCCCCAGAAAAAGCGTTTTTCACTCTTCGTTTAGAAATTAATGCAATCGTTGATTAGAATTGTAAATTCTAGGGCTTTGCTAATTATAGCATTTTACGGCTTTGCTAAATGTTTGAAGCACAATGGACTTTTTGTTTTTTTTTTATAACAAATCACTGCTTTAGACGGGTTTTCAGGCAAATGACATTTTAAATTTTCTTTGTCGATGATTATTGCTTGTTCACTAGGTTGCATCTTTTCCTTGTGAAGCAAGTGTTGGCAATTCATTTTTAATTGCCCAGAAATTTCTAAATTTCTGGCACTACAAAATATGCGATTAAGTGGTTCAAGTCTACTCTTGCAGGCAATCCTGAAATATATAGTTGATATCACTGAATAAATAGTCGCTTTCCGGGCTTGATTAGTGGAGAACAATCTGTATATAGATAAATAATGTTAGACATTTTGGCAATACTAAACAAATGATTGGTTTGCGAAAAAATTAACTCCACATGGAAGCTCATATATTAGTCTGTCTTTAATATTTATGTAATTCTTTGTCGTTCCAGTGGGTGGCTCCATGTTGCTCCACTGATGCCCTTTTGGGCTTTTTTAGTAGAGAACAATTTTATATGGATAAAGAATGTTGTTAGTCCTCGTGGAAATACTAAACAAATGATTGGCTTAAGGAAAAAAAAAAAACTCCACATGGAAGATCATATATCAATCTGTCTTTATTATTTATGTAATTCTTTGTCGTTCCTATGGGTGGCTCCATGGTGCTTTAACACTTTTGTGCCATAATGCAAGTGTTAACTTTAATACTGAATTTTATGATTAATGCAGAACAGGGAAGGTATGAAACTTTGATGGATAGTAATCAGTTGCAGGGAAAGTTATTATGAGCATTTTGGTTGGATATGAATATTTGTATACTTCTTGGCATTTTTGATAAATTGTGGAGCCAAAGGGAGCAATGAAGCATTTGGAATGATTTATTATGGCCCAGCAGTCATCTAGACTTCAGCGCTTGCTTACTCTCTTGGACAGTATCCTTCTTTGTCTTGATATATTCTATATTTTTATTCTTGAATTTTGTACTTTATTTGGATTTCTCTTTAATCAAATTCTGTAAAGCTGGGTCAACCCAAGCAACAAGGTTGACTGCTGCTCGGCAAATTGGGGATATTGCAAAATCTCATCCTCAAGACTTGATCAGTCTGCTAAAGAAGGTAAGAGTTACTCTTATATTTTATTCTCCCAGCTTTCTAGAGTTTTGACCATACTTCATTATATATCAGTTTGGTTAGTTGTTAGGTTTCAAAAATAATAATTGGTTTGACCTCACACCTGCTTCTATTTGTTTAAAATTAATTTTAGAGGCAGAAAGCATTTCAGGGCTTCCACCTAATAGCTTAGGCTTCTTAGCTAGTTCTTGTTGATATGGTATCAAAGCCTTGCCAAACTACTGGTCAAGAGCTCTAATCCTTGCCATAAAATATTTTTATCAGATGATAATTGCAAAAGGTTGTGATAGGCTTGTCTTTATCCTTGTTTTAGATTCCAAGAGTTTTTATGTGACCGAATTTATTATATTCAGAAGCCATTTCAGTGTTAAAAAGCTTGTGGGGTTGTTTTCTTGCAAAAATGCTGTATGCATGTAAACGTGCATTTTTGCATGCGTTTTTTTTTTTTGAAAACCTTGTGGCATGTTTCTGTTTGTACAATGCTTGTCATTGTGTGTTGTGAGAGTTGTTTTATTCTTGCTCTCTTTCTTGGTGGTTTTATACTTTTTAAACCTCCCTGTCTTGTGATTAGGTGTCTCAATATCTACACAGTAAAACTTGGGATACAAGAGTTGCAGCTGCCCATGCAATCGGGGCTATTGCTGAGAATGTGAAGCACACAAGCTTAAATGAGCTTATTGCTGCTATTGCAACAAAAATGTCTGAAGCTGGGATATCTGGTAGTGTTGAAGATATGTGCGCATGGCCTTATTTACAATCTAAAATTACCGGAAGTGCAATTAGGAGGTTGGACAACGTTCATTATCTTTGAATAGATTTTTCCTTTTTATTTGAAATTCAAATTATTTCTGGATGATATTTACCTTTTTGCTCCTTGGTAGCTTTGACCTCAACAAGGTTCTTGAATTTGGCGCATTATTAGCATCTGGAGGACAGGTAAGATGAAAATTTCTTGGTAAATCTTTATCTTCTATTTTTTCTTTTGGGGTTAAACATTATAATCATTTTATTTTGTTGAAGATATGCTGAGATTGCCATGTTGCATATGCTAATACTGTATGTGCTTGGAAGCAAACTTCTAAGTTTCTTGAAAATTCCATCATTGTTGTTTAGGAAATTAAGGCAGTTATATAGAAGCTGAAAGAGATGTTTCTTTTAAAAAAAATTGTTAGTATTAAAAAATAAAAAAAATTCTGATAGCAGAAACATGAGTGATTAGGACTCTGGACCAATGATGTAGTAAGGACTGGGTTGATATGAACTTTGCAGTGCTGAATGCCTTAATATAGATCACCCTCAGCAGGAAAGATTGAGACTTCTTTAGAGGCCTTTGACCTAGTTGGGAATAATTTGGATGGAAGTGGAAAAATTTCCTAAAGGCCAATATCTAGAAGGTGACTTTTTTTGTTTTAGGAAGGCAATTTACTTTCATTTATATTTATACGTTGAAAACACTACCATGGTTATAGAATAAACCACCCTGTGGAAAGTGATACAAATTGACCTTTCCAAAACAATTCTGAACACTAGATTCCAATCACAATGGGCTCAAGGTACAAAGTGATACACAAGCATAAAACCCAACCTACAGGCCCAAAACAATCCTCACCCACAAGTCACAACGGGACTTATAGCGCAAACCCAATCCTTCTAGTGCTGATGGCTTCTTGGTTTGATGACTGGCAGCAGTGAAAGCTCTAGATGGTCTGATCAACACATCTTTGAATGACATGGTTTGTGTCACTTTGATACCTTGAAAATATTATGTGCTGAACAGATTACTTTATTCCATTGTGAATGACGATACATATAGGAGATGGGAGATTTACAAAAAGCACATAAAATCCTCCTCAATAAATATCAGAAAAATAAATCAGGAAAAACATTATTCTGTAATCCCTAAAATAATGCTGAATTTAAATCTAATTAAGATAGTAATCTTGACTCATGGCCCTAGTTGTAAAACTAGGGTTAAAGGGCTGAATGGGCCCAATAGAAGAGGCTGACTTCCACCACCCATTATTCAACTACATTTGGAGTAGACTTGTATTTTTTGGTTGCTGAATCTTGAGTGTGCTACCAGTGCTTGGAGGAGTCTATTTGCATTAGTTTTAGAAGCATTAATGAGTAAGTGAAATTGATGTTTTGATTAAGTACAGCACTTTTCCCTCAATTGTCCCATCATATTAATCCTTGTAAGCTTCATCGATGTCTAAAATAAAGGGCCTGAAGGGTCTGTCATCTTCATTTTATTTTAATCAACTTAAAGCATGTGTGCTATAAAATACTTATTGAATGGAACTAACTTTCAAGCACTTTTCTTTGGAGCAATAAGAGTTCTTAACTCTGATAAATTTGTGATAAGAGTAATACAATTTTATAAAAGCTTATAATGTAAGTAGATTTGGAATTGTTGGCGTGGGGTTGTGTCAATTTTGCAATGATTCACAAGTTTACTTTATCAATTGACTCCTTTAGGCAGAAAAGTATTCACGCAGGAAAATTTGAAACAGATTTGGTGAAATATAGTTCATACCTTGGTTCAAGGGTCAAGAAATTTTCGCTTGTATCAAACAATTACGCAACATAGGTATAATGACTAAAGGTCCACAAAATCTATAATTTAGACCTGAACCTCTCGTGTTTAAGGGATTTGAGGAAGTAGACTACATAGAGAATGGCTCTCAAAGCAACTTGGAGTTCTAGATGGGTTGAAAGGCCTCAGATGAATGTCCAAGGTTGACTTGAGGCTACTGTGGTGCAAGGTAAATGTATGGTGCTCTTGTAGATAGTGAGCTGATTTGAGGCTAGGTGGTTTGGGAATTAAAATTTCAGTCTTCGAACTGCATAATAGAGCTTATTCAAGAGTCTAAGGATGTTGAAGGTAAACCATTTGGATGATGGCGCCGATTGAACATGTAATGATTTTAGTGCAATGTTGTTGGGTGACATTTATTGGCTATTTTATAAATCACGCATTGGTGTGTTCATAATCCATGTCTTTGGATTGGAATTTGGTTTTGTTACCATGTGATGAAAGAACTGAGAGAGTGAGAGGAGAATAATTATTTACTTTTGGATAATGGATCGATACACTATATAGGAGGTGATAATCTTGACTTTCTTAAACTTTGTGGCTTAAGTTAGGCGAAGCCAACCATTCAATCTATAAGTCCTTGTTTGGTTTGAAGGATTTTGTGGTTTGGGTGAGGAAAAGGAAAAGGAATTGTCAGATTCCCATCTTTGCTTCAACGGAAATTTATTTCATGAGCTCCACGGGAATTGCACTAGAAAATAATTCTAGAGGGAGTGGTCTAGAAAATTTTCAATTTTTGTGAATCCATCTTTTATAGACCATTTTACCCTCGAGAATTTTTACAATCACAAATTTCAACCTCTCATCCATATTTGAAGTTCTAGCCTCCCTTCACAGCTTCATCACTGGCCACCATTCATAGTTTCATCTTTGTCCTCACAGACCTCCTTCTTTGACGATGCCTTCCACCACACGACCTCCTTCTCTGAAGCTTCTCCTTTGCCAGATTTTAGATCTATTGTTATTCTCCCTTTCCATGGCTTTCTCCTTATTTGACCCTCTTTGTTGTTCTTTCTCCTTCTTCGTCTAGTTTGAAGCCATCGTCTTCTTCAACAGATTTGGTTCATTTCCTTAGACAATTGTGGTCATGGCGGTCTTGAAGATCTGGTTCATTTGCTTCCAGATTAGAGTTTCAATGAGCGAGTGGCTTCCATATTTGGTTCAGTCGTTGGTAATTTGTAGTTTGAAAGTTGCTTATAGATCTGAATATTGCTTGAATTTTCAATTTTCAATGTAAATTTTCTCCCTCAAATCGTTTGTTGTAGACTATGTTTGATGTTTCTTAAAAGTTCAATTTTGGAATTTTGTTAGAACTTGTTAATGTTGGCCATATCTGTAGTCGATGTATGTGAATTGGATCATTTTTTGTCAAAAAATTGAGGGAGGTGGAGGGAGATATTATTGTTGAGGAAGAATCAGGGAAGTTGAGATAAGGGAAGGGTATCTCTGTCTTTTAGTTTTTTTGATGCTTTGTTATATTAATTAAATATAAATTTTTTAAAAAATATTATCTCATAATTCCATCCATATTTTTCTCTTCCCACTCCTTTTACTTACCCTTTTCCATTTGCCATGATTTAAAAACCATTCCGCTGAACCAAAGGAGGCCTAATTGAATCAGAACAGAAAAGGAAAGCGAACATTGGGCAGCAAAATATGTAATGAGTCATTGGGTCTAGAAAGTGGAGGAGGTTGTGAGAGATGGATCTCCGTGAATCTTGACAATTAATTGGGATATTAGAGATTAAAGCCCAACATCTTCTCCAACAGAAATAACCATCAAGAAGCCTTGTGTTATAACAATGCGTATATTATTATCACTTGACTGTCAAATTTTCTTGAGAGTTTCCTTTTACAAATTATTGGGCCCGCATATTGGGGTTTCAATAATTGCCAACAAATAAAAAATATCACAAGAGAGGATAAGATAGCCTCCTAAGAGGTCAAATATATATAGCTGGACTTGTATTTATTTGTTTTAAATATTTTTTTTATTTAGTTGTCTCCATTTTTAATGAATTTATTTTTGTCCTTGTTCCATTTCAGGAGTATGATATAGGAAGTGATAACGTAAAAAACCCAAAGGAGCGGTTGGCTCGCCAGAAGCAAAATCTTCGACGTCGCTTAGGTTAGTATCTAGCTATGATTGTGTGATGTTTTGTATTATTGAATCAATGTATATGGATTTTTTTTTATACTATCAACGGGTATTTGACACTTTGTTTTAGATCTTATTACCAGATATCTAAGCAATTGACTAATCTAGTTCTGGGTTGTGGTTGGCCCTCTTAGCACAAGTGTCTCCTTTGGGGTTTAAACTCGAGACCCCTAGGGATTTAGCAGGGCCTTGTACCGCTAGACCAACTCCATGTTAATACAATGTATATGGATTGTTGATGGGCATCAACAAGGAAAATAAAGTTTTGATTAAATAATGGGGCTGGTGAATGCTAAACATTTTTATGGAATATGCATAGTCCAATCTGATTGGTACACAATGCTTGTGGAACTTGTTTGACCTTTAAAACAATATTCTGTGGTTAAGGGTACTAATTTTGCATGTTGAATTGTCTGCTATCATGTCATATGTTCATCTTTGGTTATTACTATATGTGTTACTCCTCTTAATATTGTTCATCAATTCACTTCAATAACATGCTTCTAGTTCTAATAAATATTTCCACCTAATTTTAGGGTTGGATGTGTGCGAACAATTCATGGATATCAGTGATGTGATAAGAGATGAAGATCTTATAGCGTATAAATCAGATTTACGTCCGTATGGAATTGATCATAGAGTTTTTACATCTCATTCTGTACATAACATCCAGAAAATGGTTGCCAATATGGTTCCTAATGTTAAATCTAAGTGGCCAAGTGCAAGAGAACGGAACCTCTTAAAACGTAAAGCAAAAATGAACTCAAAAGACCAAACAAAAGGCTGGCTTGAGGATGGAAGCACAGAGGCATCACTTGCACAAAATTCGACTTCTAAAGGCACATATCCTGAGTCAGTAAATTACAATAAGGTGATGTAACATTTATTATTATCATTTGATAGCAGTAATGTACCATTTATTGTGTTGATGACTTGATTCTTCTATACGTTGTGTGCTTTTTTAAGCTTGTGGCAATATCCTGGGCATGCCTTCACACAATGGTTTTATTGCACATTTAACCCTTGGTTGCAATTTATACGTATTATTACTTGTTATTGGTTGATTTACATGGCATCCTAGTAAGCAGCAAAGCAAGTTGCATTATATTGTCTTTAAATATTGTGATTCAATTTCCATCTTCAAACTGATGGTATGATTCTATGTTTTGAACTCGGTGTTCTACACAGGCTTTTGTTTATGGTAATCATGATGAAGATGGATTTGATCATGATGAAGATGGGCGGTGGCCTTTCCACATTTTTGTTGAGCAGCTTATTATTGATATGTTTGATCCTGGTAAAACTACCCTATTTGCATTTTCTATAGCACAATTTTAGAGGAGTGTGCCAAACATAGACTGTTGATTTTTTATGTATATTTTCCTAATATTCTTTAACTAATTACTTTTCAAATTATTAGTTTGGGAAGTACGCCATGGCAGTGTGATGGCATTGAGGGAGATTTTAACTCATCAAGGTGCATCTGCTGGAGTATTAAAACCGGACTCACGCTTGGGTGGAGAACTATTTCTTGAATTTGAAGATAAAAATGTTTCAAATTTATTAAAGAGAGATAGGGAGATAGATTTGAATATGCAAATTTCAGGGGATGAGCTTGAGTCAAACTCTAAGAGGCCAAAGCTTGAAGATGTATCATCAACTTCCATGGATGGCAGGAACATTTGCAGCAATGAAGGTGACATTGAAATCAGCATTGGCACTGATACTCTTGGTTGCAATTTGCCTATGGACGGCAGGAATGGACAATTTAATGATAGTTCTGTGTGCTTGGATCTAGAATCTTATTCTGAGGGTTTATGCCATTCATGCAAGGAGCCTACTAATATAGCTGAGCATAAGGATTATTCTGGTGAGGATAAGATTGCATCTGGTAATCTTAATGGGCTTCCTCAGAATTGTGAGCTTGTGAACTTGCTTAATGTGATTAAAAGTTCCTGGCTTCAAAACTACGGATTTCTTCAAGATTGTGTAATACGCTTCTTGTGTGTGTTGTCACTAGATCGGTATGATATTTTCATTCTGTATGTCTTGTAGGGAATGAACTAGCTCTTACTGTACGTAGTGCCTTTCTGCTTGCATGTTTTTATTAATTTTTCTTTGATCATTTTATGTTGTTGCAGCTTTGGAGATTATGTCTCTGACCAGGTTGTTGCTCCTGTACGGGAAACCTGTGCGCAAGCATTAGGGGCTGCATTTAAGTACATGCATCCGGCATTAGTAAATGAAACATTAAATATATTGTTGAAAATGCAGGTAAATTCCATGTAAAGATGCATTTTCCTTTTTCTATGTGTAATTTGACATTGCAAGTGTGAATTAAGTAAAGAGAAAGGAGGAAGAAAAAGCCTTTGTGAATTGTAGCCTAGGAGTCTAAGATGCATGTAATTCTGTATTTATAGGTCAAGATACTAGACAAGACATCAAAGACTTCTTAAGAACTCTACTGATTACAGCCAATATATGGCTGTTGTCTAGTCATCATTATTTACACTGTAAATTTACTTAAACAGTATAGTCCTTTTAATTAGTTGATTTTCTTTCAAAATTTTTATTTTTTGTTTCCTGGTTTCGATTAGTGTTTAATCTTTATGCTTTATGCTTTTATTCATGTTTTGTTCAGTGTAGAGCAGAATGGGAGATTCGTCATGGAAGCCTTTTAGGTATCAAGTATTTAGTTGCTGTGCGGCAGGTATATTTCCATTTGCCATCTCTTCATTTTTGTTTTACTCTGCGTGTAAGAAAATTATGCTTGCACCTAATACCTTGCAAGTTGTTATGCATATTCATTTTTGCCATTGTTTTGTGGATATCCAATATTTTGATTATAGGTTTGAAGCTAGAAATTGAAGAAATTGGCTAAGCAACTTGATGACTTAGCTTCAAGTTTTATTATAGAAGTCGCATGATACATATAGGAAAAATTCATTAGGATTTTTAACAATAAAATAAAATCTAAAACTGAAAAAGATTAATCAGATCTTATCTAATTCGATTGAATTTCCCTAACTAACATAAAAGATAAAAATAATATTCTAATTTGACTGAGATAAATCGTCTCAGTTCATTGCTTTATTCATGATAGTGTGATACATATAGGTGCTCGTAGGAGGCACTAGGTTTATCGTTATGATACCCAATCAGATATTCTAATCGAATCTGATTTGAGGAAATACCTGCAGATCAGATTCGGATCTCCTAGGATTGTGGAAGCAATAAATTACAATCTGGAAATTAAACAAAATAGATAGACCATAGCAGGGCTTTTAGTGTGGTGGTGTGGTGTAGGCTAGAATGTTCTTTATTGATTTAAGAGTGTTCTCTCTGACAGTAGTGAGATAACCAGCAATAGCTTGCAATGTAGAACGGAGTTTGTACCATCTATCTAGGATTAGAAATTACTATCTCATTGATGTTTTTTGATGGGGTGGAATTATCTTCAAACTGCATATACCATGCCTTGAGTAGTATTTGGTGTTGTTGGACATCATTATGAACTTCTAAGAGAAGGCTGCTGAAATTGTTGGCTGTGCCGGTTGGCATCTGATGCATGCAAACTAATTGAAGAGTCACTGAAAAAAGTAGTAATTCATGGGAAATGAATTGTGTTGCCCCAGGAAATGGGCGTAGGATGCCTTACAAAACTTAATAGGTGACATCTATGTGAAGTAAAGAGTTGTAGAAGTCACTTAGGATATTTCATTTTGATTCCTTTCAATTCATTTCTCAACTCTATTTGCCCTAACATTGTTGTCTTCTATATAATATAAATAAGAAGCGGGAAGGGTAGTTATGTTCATTATATTGTTAAATAGGCTACTAGCCATTAGAAAGGGTTAGGTGAGGATTAAACATCTATAGATAGATCCCTAAACCTATTGTACATGTTGTTGACTGATCATGAGAATCTTGGATTCTCTCTTCTCATATCCCTCTTTCTGAATTATCTCTTCTCTCTCCTTTCTCATTTAAACTAGATCTTATCTTTTGCCTATGTTTCTCTTCAAGAGTTAGAAAGATTGTTAATGGTTGCAGGCATGCAAGGTTAATGCCAAACTATCAAGTGAAAGCTTTAGTCATTTCTTGATGCATGTGTTGCATCTTTTATTGATTTGAAATTCATGATATGTTTTGTTCTGGTCTGATTGTTCTCTTAATGACCCTAGGAAATGCTTCCAGAATTGCTTGGACGTGTTCTTCCTGCATGCAAATTTGGGTTGGAGGATCCAGATGATGATGTCCGAGCAGTTGCTGCGGATTCTTTAATACCAGCTGCAGCTGCAATTGTTGGTTTACAGGGTCAAACTTTGCAGTCAATTATGATGCTATTGTGGGACATTTTGCTTGATTTGGATGACTTAAGTCCATCCACTAGCAGGTATTTGATTGGTTATATGTTTAGTAGTTATTTTGTGCGTCCTTTAGTCACATTTTTACTTTTACTTTTATGTTGATATAATACAATGATAAATATCATGAAATCTATTTCATATCCCTTGCTCTCAATTATAGAAACTTTATGTTGACGTCCATTGAGTACTAGTGGTTCTAACGCTTGTGCAAGTCTTTTGTACATTCTTTAAATGAATATCTATAGGTATAAATCTTAATAGATGTTCCATTCCCATCCAAATCCTTTAAACATAATTAAATGATATCTAAATCTATTTAAACCTAAATAAGTAATAATTCTAATTAAATCTTGTCTAAATTCATAATTACATAATAAACTAAGTTGTGCTATGCCTCAGCCCCACTTAAACTAAGTTGTGCTATGCCTCAGCCCCACTTTTCCTTAGAGCTTGTTCAATAGAAACCATTTTCAACATTATAACAATTAGAGTTGTTCTACAATATTGGCTGTGGTATGTGAACAAGGACAGGGATACAATGCGGGATGATAATGTGGATTTCAAACTTAATGTTGTTGGGCTAGTGGTGGGTGACCAGTAAATTGGAATGCACTATTGTGTTATTGTTATGATGAAGATAGGGTGAAGTTATCCAAGGGTGAGGGTTGAAATCGTAAATAAAATGTTAATACATTAAATTCTAATCAAGCCTAATCCCACCGTGTCAGGTCTGATTAGATTGTACAGTACAGGGTTTAGACGATTAGGGACGTTATGATGTATAAGCTCATGCAGTAGTACATGTGCACCAAACATAGCATAAGTTCATAATGTATTGTATAAGCTTATACAACGATGCCTTGTACAGTATGTCAAATGGACCCTAAGTGTAGGTTGGTAGATGTACAGGACAAGATTGTGGGATGGTAAGATGAAATTGTAGGATGTTGATTTTTACACTAACCCTTTAAGTACATGGGAATAAATTTCTGTTTTTTGTTGTGATCTTTATGGTAGTTTGCTAGAAGGGTGTCTTATCTCTATGTTTAGTAGTTTTTTAAACATAGAGAAAAGGAAACGGAGTTGGCAGCTCCAATCTGCTTTTATATTCTATTATAGTTTAGAGAATAGTGGAGTTTCAAAAATTTGATTATAATTCCACTAACCATAACTTAAGTAGTTCTATTTTGACTATAGTTCATATCAAATCTGAGTTTTGTTATCTGGTATAAGTTGATGTGTTTCTATTTTCCTTGCAGTGTAATGAATCTTCTGGCAGAAATTTATTCTCAGGATGAGATGGTTCCAAAGATGAACAGATCATATGAATTCGGAGATACAGAAATGAGTAATCTAATTGGAGTTGGTGACAGCGGTGGTATTGATCATGACAAAAATCCTTATATGCTATCGATGTTGGCACCACGCTTGTGGCCTTTTATGAGGCATAGCATCACCTCTGTTCGGTTTTCAGCTATTCGCACTTTGGTAATTTATCTCCATTGGATAATACTTGTGAAAACCGCTGATCTCATATATCAATCCTTATAACATATTTACAAGCTGGCTTGTTTCTGAAATTTTGGTATTTATAATAATGTACGGTACATAATTTTTCTTGTGCAGGAGAGGCTGCTTGAAGCTGGATACAAGAGAAGCATGTCTGAGCTATGCAGTTCTTCATTTTGGCCTTCTTTTATCCTAGGAGATACCCTTCGTACTGTATTTCAGAATCTGCTGTTGGAATCAAATGAGGCTATATTGCAGTGTTCTGAGAGAGTTTGGAGGCTTCTTGTTCAGGTTATAATCTAGTCTGAGGAAGTTCTTAATAAACTTTTTAAAATGTGTTTTATATGGTTTTTTTCTAAGTTGTGAGTCGTATCAACCTAAATGTTTTGATATTCAATTCAGATTGTGGCTTAAATCTGTACATAGAACTACTTGTTCATAGAACTGGAGTTTTTGCATAGATGCCATACTAAAACATAGTACCTTGGGCTTGCTGCGCTGTCTGATTAAACTGTTCACCCAAATCATTTTGGCTAAACTGCAATTGAGGATATAGCCACTTTGCTTCTAATGTAAAGGAATGAAATAAATGTTTCATTTATAATAATTTATAGGAAAAATTATACCTTTGGTCCTCTAACTTTATGCAAGGTTTGAATTTTATCCCTTAATTTAATAAAGTATGTTTTCAGTCTTTTTACCCTAAAACTGTTAGTCTCAAATGATGACTTTTGTCAATCGTTATTTTAAAAAACACATCATCTTCCTCACTGAAAAAACGAACCTAGAACAATCCTCTCCATCATCATCTGGGTTGATTAAGATATGATTCCTCACCAAAAATAATTTCAAAGCTAGATCAACACTTGACTAAAATAAAAAAAAAAAATCCCCTTTATCATCTTCATCATCCATTAATTTATGAACAATCAGCAAAAATAACAACAAAACCACATCAAGAAGAAAAAACCAATCTGGCTTCTTCACTGTCGTCATTGACACCCATGAAGGAATGAACAATAAAAAAATAACCCCAAAGCCAGATAAATTAACCAATTTGGAGAAGAAAAAATCAATCTGAAAACAAAACCTCTCCCCTTGCGTCATCATCAATTGGAATCCATGAACAATCAATACAAAAAAAATCAAACCAGAAAATCAAAATCAAAGATGAGCAAAAGTTGAACAAGTCCAGAAATCTCCAACAACCATCAAAGATAAGCAAAGGAGAAATAGATCTGGGGTGAGAAATCTTTGGAGGGAGTGAGAGGTAGAGATTGACAGAAGCAAAGATCAAAAGTTCAGAGATCTCTCCGCCATTGCCTTGACATCCTCCACCATCATCAGAATCTCTTCTTGCCTTTGATTTATTCATCACTCTCTTTGGTTCATAGAGATCTGGAGATGGGGCTTCGAATCGCGACAGTGGAGATGAATCCATTGAAGGAGGTTCGTCTAAGGTCGTGGACATGGGTGGAAAAGGTGAGAGAAAACAAGATCAAAGGTGGCAGAGACGAGATTGAGTTTGAGAAGATGCAATAGAGAGCGAAGAAGCTAAGGGTTTCATTGTTTGGAGAAGAGATTTTTTTTTTTGCCAAAGTTTGGTGAAGAGATTGGGTTAGAGGGATGTAGATGCAGAAGAGACTCAGGAGGATCACAATTTTAAATTTGAGTTGGGAAAAAAAGTGAGGTGGATGCCATGTGGGCATGCCACCTCATCATAATTAGGTCAACAAATGTTGACCGTTTAGATCTGTTTGGGCAGGGCGACATTGCTCCAAAAAAAAGCTTCTTGGTGCTCGCTGCTCCTACGTGCCAACTTCCAGGGCAAAAATGACCCTTATCCCTTCTTTTTATGTGGTTCAATTACTATAATTTATGAGGGCTAATAAAGTATCTGTCTTTACTGCCTGCTTTTCCAAAACACTATCAGGGTATCTCATAGAGTTGAGGAATGAGGAGATCTTGAGGCATTTCCTTTGGTTTAAGAGCAAAGTTAGCTATTTTGTAATTGTAGGTTTTCAGGAAAAAGGAGAAGTTGTACTTATGTTTTTATTTCTTGAACAGAATGAATAAAACTAGGTTGAAAAAAGGCTAAGATATCAACTATTATCTCCTAAGAGGTCTAGGTAACTGTAGTTTATTGCTCAGAAAAGTGCTTACTTTATTCCATCATAGGGTTCGAAATATATAGGCATAAATCCTAGGATTTCTAGGATACATAATCTATGATAAAGATAAAACTATAAAGATAAAATCTATCCCCCATAATTTAAGGGATGTAGAATTTAAAGTAATACTAGGGACAATATCCTAATTAAAATTAAATAACCTGCATAAATTTAAAACTAAACAACCTAGGGCCCTCTAGGCCCAAGGCATTCAGCGTCAACAGTAACCAACTAAAATTCAATTTCAAAACGATGATTTCCTAAAAAAAGGAAATCATAACAGAGGGATAAAATTGCCTAGCTACTAAACAAACAAGGAAATAATGTTAATGAAACAACTAAATATGAAGAAACCGTGTAACTAAAGATGGCAAGCCAGAGAAGCTGCATCTGGCACTATTTCAGCTGCAGTCTTGATGCTTGCTTTACTGTATTAGATTTGGGCCCCATGCCTGGATGGTTCTAACTGATTCTTATTTTTACAAGGTTTTGAATTTAGAGACGGATGAATCTGTTCTCCTCACTCCTTAGTTTTCTTTTAAGTGGACTATTTCATTAAACTAATCTTATGTATCTTTCTTAAATTTGTCATCCTTATTGATGCCAGTGTCCAGTTGAAGATTTGCAGACGGCTGCAAGATCTTACATGAATTCTTGGATAGAACTTGCATCTACCCCATTTGGTTCAGCATTAGATACCTCAAAAATGTTTTGGCCTGTTACCTTTCCACAAAAAAGTCAATCGAGAGCAGCGGCTAAAATGAGAGCTGTGAAGGTTGAAAATGAATATGGTGGGGATCTTGGCTTGGATTCTACTAAAGGAATTACTCTACAAGAAAGAAATGGAGATGTTTCCATGGGTTCTGTCAAGATTGTTGTTGGTGCTGACATTGATACATCAGTAACTAATACTAGAGTGATAACTGCTACTGCATTAGGAATTTTTGCTTCTAAGCTGCCAGAGGTTTCTATTAAAGATGTGATTGATCCGCTGTGGAATGCTCTTACCTCTTTGTCTGGTGTCCAGCGCCAGGTAGTTATTTCTGAATTTTCTTATAATAGCCTGCTTGATCTTCTGCCTTCTTTTGCCATCCTCTAATATTTTTTTCCTGATACATATAGGTTGCGTCCATGGTATTTATTTCTTGGTTCAAGGAGATTAAAAGAAGTCAATTATCGGAAAACCTTAAGATTATTCCTGGTGTCCCAAATTATCTCAAAGACTGGCTGCTGGACTTATTGGCATGTTCTGATCCAGCATTCCCGACAAAGGATTCATTTCTTCCTTATGCGGAGCTTTCAAGAACATATTCAAAGATGCGTAGTGAGGCTGGTCAATTGCTTAATGTTATGAAATGTTCTGGTATGTTTGATGACTTATTGTCAACTATGAAAGTTGAGTTGGAGAGCTTGAGTGTGGATGATGCCATTAATTTTGCGTCAAAAGTTCCGGCTCTGTATAATGAAATTGTTGGGAATGAGTCCTTGGGAAGGAACATTATGGATGATATTGAGTCATCAAAACAGAGACTCTTGACAACTTCTGGCTATTTAAAATGTGTTCAGGTATGCTTTGAATCTCCTATCTTGAATTGGTTGATATAATAAGATTTCTAAATTTCTTTAGCACTTGAAGTTAATCTTGATAGATGTCATGCTATTTTCTGGCTAATGAGACTATTTGCAGAGCAATTTGCATGTTACGGTTTCATCTGCAGTTGCGGCTGCAGTTGTCTGGATGTCAGAATTTCCTTCACGCCTCACCCCAATTATTTTGCCTTTGATGGCTTCAATAAAACGAGAGCAGGTGCTGTTTGTTTTTATTAACATTTCTCTGATGCACATAGAGCAAGTTTGGTTTTTTGGTGCTTTCCAACATGAAACCAAATGCAAAGACTAGTTTTCATTTTTCCATATATGTCATATATTCCAGGAGGAAATACTGCAAATGCAGTCAGCTGAGGCACTGGCTGAGCTTATGTATCACACTGTTGAACGTAGACCTTGCCCAAATGATAAATTAATTAAGAATATTTGTGTCTTGACTTGTATGGATCCCTCTGAGACACCTCAAGCTGAATTTATTAGATCCATCGATAGTATTGATGACCAAGGTCTCATGTCCTTTGGAACTCCTGGGGTTAAACAGAGATCAAAGGCCCACGTGCTGGTTGGTGAAGATCGATCAAAGGTTGAGGGCTTTATTAGTAGACGTGGATCTGAACTCTCACTGAGGTTTCTATGTGAGCAGTTTGGTGTTTCATTGTTCGATAAGCTTCCTAAGCTGTGGGATTGCCTTACTGAGGTGCTTAAGCCTAGCTCTGTTGGATCTCTTGCTGCTTCTGAAAGAGAATTCATGTTGGTTATTGAGTCTGTCAGCAATCCCCAGACCTTGATTAACAATATTCAGGTTCGTGCCTTTTTTTTAATCTGAATTTTGCGTGGACGTTACAATTTACAGAAGCTGTACATATGTACTTTTAGTGTGCCATTGTAAGCTGGGATGAAATTGTTATGAAAGAATGTTATTTTTATTCAAGATGAAGGGTAAAATTATTGGCTAGAATAAGGCTTCTCTAGAAATTTAGAAAGATAATATAGGCAGTAGGGAGCTCATGTTTCCTATGAATAATGAGGAATAATGTAAGAGATATTTTCTTTTCTAGGAATAGAGTCATTTCTTAGTCTTAGAAATTAGATAGGACAGGAATCTGATCAAAAAGCATTTCAACCTTTGGAGTTACAGTAAAATTATACAAGTGAACGAAGCTATATATCTGATGAGAAGAAAGGGCCATCAATGAAATTTCCACAGTTGTCCATATATTACCACACTTTTTGTTTTATTTTAAAGAAGAAAAGATTCTTTTGTATCAATTCCTTTGAGATGGAACATTGGTTTCATAACTTATTCAGCAATTAATATCTAATGGTGATTTGCAGATGGCGCATTCAAGCCATTTGTGGATCTGAACTGAACTTATTTACCTATGTAACATGTATTGTTTTCTGCTCATATTACTTTGCATTTTATAGCTCAATCTGCTAATAAACAATATGGTTTAAAGTGATTAGTGTTCCTATATTTAACAAAACTTTTCTACTAGCTGTGTTTCATTTCAGCCTTCTGATTTAACAATTTTATTCCAAATTTAGTCAGATTAGGTACTCATGTTTTTGCAGAATGACAGAATCTTTTGAGCTCTTATTAATTATTTGAGGAATAGGTACATAATTTTGTAAAAATGAAATTTATAAAATTAATTCCATATGTCAATTGAAAGTTCATTTTACTTGAGCATTAAACGTTATTTTTTCATCAATAATTTTATATTCCCTGTTTTGGAATGTCTCAAGTTTCTGTGACAAACCAAAAGTTCAAAACAGATCACTTTTATTTTATTTGAGTTTCTCCATTGTCATCTAGTCTTATCTATATAATACAATTATATCTAGTGTTCATTATCGTGTGGTTATCTACATTTTTATTTAACAACATAGGTTGTGCATGTATTCTTGATAGGGAAAATTAATCTTTTGGTCTTTTAAGTTTTAACTTAGTCTCAATTTTTAGCTCCATTAAAACTCAGCCCAAAGTTTTTTTTCTCATAATAAATTATTGTGGAATTATAGTACCATGAACAATTCAATAAATCCATTCAAAGGGTAAAGCTGATTAAATAGATTACAAGGTGATCAATCCATCATTAAGATTGACATCATATAGTGATATACCGAGATTTCCTCTCACAATCCTATCTGAATTAATATTCCTAATATCTCATTATATCTCCTAATATCCTGCTTAATAATTCTATTAACAAATTTATATCCTATTTACATAATTACCACACTTACCTTCAAGTTGGATCATAAATATTGATCATGTCCAACTTGTTTACAAAGCGTTCAAACACATCTTCTAATAGTCCTTTAGTAAGGATGTCAGTTAACTGTAGCTTGGTGGAGACATATGACAGTCTGATGACCCCATCTTCAACTTTTTCTCTAATAAAGTGTCGGTCCACTTCAACATGCTTGGTTCTGCTATATTGGACAGGATTCAGGGCCATACCCAACGTTGTTTTGTTATCACAGTAGAATTTCAGGGGAGAATGAAATTGAAAATATGCTTATTCTGCTACTCTTTTCAGCCATAGCCCTTCCATAATGCCTTGAGTTATGGCTCTTAGTTTGGATTATGTACTATTCTTGGCAACAACTCTTTGTTTCTAACTTTACCAGGTCACCAGATTGCCCCACACAAAAATGCAATAGCTTGATGTAGACCTACTATCATCTTGAGTTCCTGCGCAATCTGCATCTGTAAAGATTTCAACATTCCTGATATCATTCTTTTTAAAGAATAGTCCCCTGCTAGGTGTACCTTTGAGGTACTTTAGAATTTTATAGGATGCATCTAAATGCTTGTTCTTGGGAGCATGCATGTTTTGACTAGCTACACTTCTGCGAAGGCAATATATGGCATAGTATGCGAGATATATGAGCTTACTAACTAGCCGTTGATATTGGCCTTTATCTATTGCTGCCTCATTTGCCTCGTGTTTCCTTTCTCGTACTGCTTCTTTTTCTGTCTTTGTTGGTCTCCTTTTAGTACAAACAGGTACTTTGCTAATGAGGATAGTTATCAAGTTACCACTTTTTAACACAAACATGGTGTGATCTGATAAGCTTTATTTGTAGCCTTCAGTCTTGAGTACTATAGAGAACACTGCCAAACTAGGCCCGTGGTGATTGCTTTAAGTCATAGATTACTTTTTTCAGCTACATACCTGACCACTTTTCTCTTCATCAAAACCAGACGGTAGACTCATGTAGACCTCTTCCCTTAATTCACCATTTAGGACAGGTTTTTGATGTCAAGTTGTTGGAGTGGCCCGTCAAGATTTGCAGCAATGGAGAGTAGGACCCAGATGGTATTTATCTTAGCAATTGGGACAAATGTCTCAGTGTAGTCCGTTCCATAAGTTTGGGTGAATCTTTCGGCAACTAGCCTGCCTTGTACTTGTTTAATGAACCATTAGGATTAAATTTTGGTGTAAACACCCATTTGCATTCAACGGGTATCGTTCCTTCTGGTAGTTTAGTGAGCTCTCATGTCCCATTCTTTTCTAATGCTCTAACTTCTTCCACTATTGCATTTTTCCATTCTAGACTCTCAAAAGCTTCCTACATAGTTTTGGTGATTTGAATATGATCAAGATTAGTAACAAAGCTATAATATTTCGCAGAGAGAGTGAAGTAAGATACATACTTCTGAATATGATGCTTAGTACATGCCTAAGTTTTCTTTCTTAATGCAATAGGAAGTTCTACCTCTTGTCTTTGCTGACAGAGTATACTCATCAATATTCACAGGACCTTCTATCGGTTCTGAGAGTGGGACATCCTCTGGTATACTGGACCCAACTACTTCTTTGTTTCTACGTGAGTAAATATTATCAAACTATTGAGCATGAACCTCCAGTCGTGGCATAATGTTTGGCATAACATTGAATGGGTCCGTAGAAAGCTAAATAGGCGCAGATGGGGGTATGGGTTCTAGGGTACACTTAAGCTAAAACTTATTCCAATTCTCCCCCTAAGTTGATTTGGTGAAATAGGACTCGTGTTCTGCAAAGGTAACATCTCAGCTGATGAAGAGGTGTTTAGTGATAGGATCATTGCACCTGTACCCTTTTTGGGAATTGGAATAGTCTAGGAATACACACTTGACAGATCTGGGATCAAATTTAGATAGTGGGTGATGTTGATGGAGAACGACAGAGCAACCAAAGACTCAAAGTGGTAAGGTATAGTCAAGGTGAGTGATAGTGTGTCTCACGAAGTTTATCCACTGGTGCAATATAGGAAAAAACATGGTTTGGGAGACAGTTGAGTAGCATTGAGTATGGCATACCCCCAAAAAAATTATGTAGTGTCACAGGTATACAAGAGTGCACGAGCAACTTCTTCAAGTTTATTTTTCCTTTTGGCAATGTCATTTTGTTGAGGACTCTTAAGGACATACTTTTGTGCACAATACCATTGGTTTTAAGCAAGTTGTCGAGAGATTGGTTAAAATATTGTCCTATTATTCGTGTGGATGACTTGCCGTGTGGTGTTAAACTAATTTTTGACATAGTGAAAGAATTGGATAAAAACTAAGGAGACAACTAACTTGTCTTTTAATAGGTAAACCCAACATGTGTGTTGTCACCAATAAACGTAACTAAGTATTTGGAATTGGTACATTTGGAATACAATAGGGACCCCATACATCGTTGTGAATAATTGAAAAATGGTTAGTGGACTTATAGAAGGCTAGAAAGTAGGACGATGATGTTTAGCTAACTCATAAACATCACAATGGGAAATAGTGCTTTTATCCAAAGGTAAATGTGAAAAAATTCTTTGTAAATAAGAGAAGTTAGGATAACCCATCCTTTTATGCCATAATAAAATATCATTTTCATTTGAATTTGAGATTAAACCACTTATTATGCCACATAAATTACTCAAGATAGAAGCGTCAAGGTAGTAGAGCCCCTTATATTCTTTTGATGTGCCAATCTCATCCCCAATTAGAAATCCTGAAAAACACAATAAGTTGGAAAGAAATGAGCCGAGCAATTGATTTGTTTAGTCAGTTTACTGATAGATAGTAAATTACAAGTCAAGTATGGAACATGTAAAACAGAGTCAACATTTAATTTGTCTGATAGATGGACTTTCCCAATGCCTGTTATAGGTGAAGAGGAACCTGTAACTGTCTTTATTGTTTGACTTCCTATTAGAGGAAGATAGGAACCAAACATTTTGACTCTAAAGTCATCTGGTCGGAATTCCCTATATCAACAATCCATTTGGTAGGAACAAAGGTATGTAAGGCTATAACATAATTACCTCGGTGAGCAATAGTAGCAGTAGATGCATATTGCTATTATGTATGAAGGGTTTTGAAATACTTGAAGAATTGACTCATTTGCTCTTTGCTCATGGTGGGGATAGTTGGAGGAACAATCTCTTGAGATTGAGAACTTGATTAGCACGAGGTTTACCACTTTTTGGCTTCCAATCAGCTAGTTTACCGTGGATATCCATCGGAAACAGAAGCTCTAGTTCTTGGAGGATCCATCGAACGAGGTATCCATCAGAAACAGAAGCTTCCCGACGCTGGCTCACTGGACTTGTCATTGACTTACTGGACATTGTCGCTCACTAGATGTTGCCGCTGGCTCATTGGAAGTCGTCGCTCACTGGACGCTAGCGCTCACTGAGAAAGAAGCTTCCTGTCGCTGGCTGGACACTGTCAAACTAAGGTGGCAGTATTTTTGCCACCGACTTTGATACCATGTGGAATTATAGTCCCCTGAACAATTCAATAAATACACTTAGGGTAAAGCTGATTAAATAGATTACAAGGTGATCAATCAATAATTAAGATTGAGATCAGATAGTGATCTCCCAAGATTTCTTCCCACAATCTTATCTGAATTAATATTCCTAATATCTCATTATGCCTCCTAATATACCACATAATAATTCTATTTGCAAATATATATTCTATTTACATAAATAAAACAATTATCCTTTTCATACATAACTCATCCTATGTGGCAAAATGACCTTGTTTATAATTGGTGATGTGGCTTCCAAATAAGCTCCACATCACCCACAATCCCTCCCCTATTTACCCATGTCTGACGAAATGGTGGCAGACGACATGGTTCATTTGGGAGCCAAACTATGATGAGTGATCCTTCTCTTGTGTGAACTGTATTTAGATTCTTGTGAGCTTCTCTTGCAACATGTGTCCTCTGCCCCTTGCCTTTTCTAATTTACTGTTCTGTAGTTTTCACAGCTCAGTGATGGTTGGCTCTGTTCTCGACCCTCCACCCTCAAGGCTTAAACCAGTACTTGTCACCACCAATGGTGAAGCAACAAATACCATGCTCAGTTTGTTACAAGCTCGAGCTGCCAAATATTCCTATTATAATTAATTAATTCATCCTCATTATTCTATCTTGTTAAGATAGTGGAAACAAAGGTTCAACTTGCCACAAATTAGATTAGGAACAGATCTAATTTGGAAGATGAGGGAAACAAGGCCTGATAAGGCAAGCTTGGAATTGATAAAGGACTCCTTAGGAGAATCAAGAGAAGGACCGCTCATAATTGTTTGGCTCCCAAATGAACCTTGTTGTCTTGGCCATCATTCACTCGAAGATGAGGAAATAGGGGAGGGACTGATGTGGAGCTTATTGGAAGCCACATAACATTTTGCCACATAGGATGAGCTATGCATGGTAAGGATTAATTTATTAAATGAGAAAAGATTAGAGACTAAGTTTTAACCGAGTTAAAAATTGAGGGACTGAGTTATACTAAGTCATAGTTGAGGGTCGTTATAACTGAGTTAAAACTTGTAGGACCAAAAGATTAGTTTTCCCTTATTGATATTAGTGGTCTTTTAATAGTTTCTACAATTTCTAAAGTTTTAACTATATTCATTTGCACTTGTTTTGAGAATTTGCATATAGCAACCTGCCTAACATGTGACTGTTTGTTTTAGGTGGTACGCACTATTTCTCCCTTCCTGCATGAGGATTTGAAGCCAAAACTGTTGACACTTCTCCCTTGCATTTTCAAATGTGTTAAGCATCCTCATGTTGCTGTTAGATTAGCTGCTTCACGTTGCATTACTTCAATGGCCAGGTCAATGACTTTAAAAGTTATGGGAGCTGTGGTTGAAAATGCTGTCCCTATGTTGGCAGATGCTTCATCAGTTCATGCTCGGCAAGGAGCTGGCATGCTGATTAGCTTTCTTGTTCAGGGTCTCGGTGCGGAGCTGGTCCCTTATGCTCCTATCTTGGTAGTTCCACTTCTTCGGTGTATGAGTGATTGTGATCAGTCCGTTAGACAGAGTGTTACACATAGTTTTGCCACTCTTGTACCTTTACTTCCTTTAGCACGGGGCCTTCCTCCACCTCTTGGTTTAGGGGAGGGTTTATACAGAAACACAGAAGATATAAAATTTTTGGAGCAACTACTTGATAATTCTAATATTGAAGATTATCAGTTGTGCACTGAGTTGAAAGTAACTTTGAGAAGGTAAATTGCAATGTTGTCCTCTTTTTCCTTCTGAAGGTGCTCTTCTGAAACAATTTTAAAATCCATGTAATTTTAAATATTCCTTCTCTGCCCAATTTGCCCTGGGTTAATCGGTTTTTCCTATAAACTTGATCTATCACTAATAATATATTCACGTTTTTCACATTTTGTATGATGTTTCTTTTGCAAGACTCTGTAGTCATCTCTGAATAAAGCCTATATTATAAAAAAAAGGTTAAAAATGAATTTTATTAATGGCTTTTAACACGTAATATTACTGCTATTTTGCTTCCAGGTATCAGCAGGAAGGTATAAATTGGTTGGCTTTCTTGAAACGTTTCAAGCTTCACGGAATTTTATGTGATGACATGGGGCTTGGTAAAACTCTTCAGGCATCAGCAATTGTGGCATCTGAAATAGCTGAGCATCAAAGTCTGAATGAGAATGAGGAACTTCTGCCATCTTTAATCATTTGCCCATCGACACTGGTTGCACATTGGGCATTTGAGATAGAGAAATATATTGATGTTTCTATTATATCTACTCTTCAATATGTTGGTTCTGCTCAGGAGCGGATGTATGTTAGAGATAATTTCTGTAAGAATAATGTCATCATAACATCATATGATGTTGTCCGTAAAGATATTGATTATTTAGGTCAGCTGCAATGGAATTACTGCATTTTAGATGAAGGACATATAATCAAGAATGCTAAGTCCAAAGTAACTCTCGCTGTAAAGCAGTTGAAAGCCCAACACCGCTTGATATTGAGTGGGACACCAATACAGGTTGGTGACTGGTTTGTGTGCTCTTTAAAAGCATTACCATGAAAACTGATCAGATTAATGGAAGTGATCAAATAATTGGATTGCCTTTTCTTGCAGAATAACATCATGGACTTGTGGTCCCTTTTTGATTTTCTAATGCCAGGATTTCTTGGTACAGAGAGACAGGTAAAGTTTGACGCCCTTTGTGATAATTTATCCCTAGAAATAGAATGTATGTGCAATCATGTTCAGGATTTGTTATGGTTATTGTGTGTTGATTTGGTATGCTATGTTCTTATGGTCTGGATTGAGTATATCTTCAGTTGTTGTACATGGGGGTGTTGCAAATCTGATCAGAAAAGCTTTGATTGCAAATCCCTTGACAGAAAAGCTTGACAAATCAACACTAGAAGATTTTACCATAGTACCAACCTACCAAAATCACTGCAATAGATTTCAACATCTCCATAATTGAATGAAAAATCAATCTACAATATATAATAGGATAAAGCCAATTTGCTAGTAGATTAATGTTACGGAAGCTAGGGTTAGGAGTCAAGCTTCGGGTGATCTTATGTTTTGATAACATGTTGAAAACAGAGGGAGAGAAAGGGCCCATTTTATAAGGTGGAATTGGGATTGCAGAAGTGGAAGTTGAACGAGGAAAATAAGTTGTTTGGTATATTGATTCTCTCTTCTCCAGTGAATCTAGTTCCATCAAAATTGGTGCAAGTCACTTCCTCCGTCATACCCATGTAATTCACTTCTCTCTTGCTTTCGAAAAAATAACCTTCATGTCTATTTGACCTATCTGGTTCCCATCCTCCGTCATATCTCCTTGACCAGTCACCCTCTACACCTTCATCGCAATCTCTTGTATCTCATTAAAACTTGCATGGAATTTTAATCTTGCTTTTGGAATCATGAGTTTGCAATGGGGTTTTGAGCTCCTGTGTTGCTTGCAAATGGACGCCCCATGGACATTGGCTTGTTGGGTGTTCCTGTCAATTCCTTTTCCAAAATTGAATATGACGACTTCTTGACGTAGGCTATTGTGTCTGTTGGTAGCTTTTTCTGTTTGTGTTTGGTCTTTTTTGCTTGCCCTGTATGTTGTCTATCTCATCTCTTGTGACTTTGGGCCTCTTAACATTGGTAATTTTCTAACACAGGTTTTTAAATTTTTTGAAGTGGTATGAACAAGTAAGATGTAGCACTGTGTTATACTGTCTTCTGCTTCTTCCTGCATTTGTTATTTTAATGTTTGTTAATTCATTTTTCCTTTTAAGAGTAAATTACTGAGACCTCTTTTGTGCTTTGTGAAATTATACAAAACAGTTATTCGGATTTCAGTGTGTACTTAGAGGGGAGATAAGGAATAGGACTTTTGGTTGCTTCATTATCAGCTTGAAGGAATAGGACTTCAATCTCAGGATTATTAGTCTCTTTTTCTCTTCCATTGATGATTCTTGTTTTCAATCATGTCTCTTTTATGTAACTCTTCACAGTTCCATGCCACTTATGGAAAACCACTCCTAGCTGCAAGAGATCCCAAGTGCTCTGCTAGGGATGCTGAAGCAGGAGTTCTTGCTATGGAGTCATTGCATAAGCAGGTGAGTGAATTTTCTCCTAAACGCACTATCAAAATTTATATTAGTTTCTTTTAATTGGGTATATTTTTATCCACTAGGTCATGCCTTTCCTTCTCCGTAGAACAAAGGAAGAAGTCTTGTCTGATCTGCCAGAAAAAATAATTCAAGACAGATACTGTGATTTAAGTCCTGTACAGCTTAAACTCTATGAACAGTTTTCTGGTTCTCGTGCCAAACAAGAAATCTCATCTATAGTAGCAGTGAATGAATCAGCTGCGACAGAAGGAAGCAGCAGATCACCGAAAACATCTTCACATGTTTTCCAGGTAATTTGGTTTTTAATCCTATGTTATCAGCTTATCAACTTTATAATATGTATACACACACATGCTTATTTGTTTGTGTCTGATCATCTATTCCATATTTCAGGCACTTCAATACTTGCTAAAGTTGTGCAGTCATCCTTTGCTTGTCGTTGGTGAGAAGATTCCTGATCAACTCTCTACCATTCTCTCAGAATTGTTGCCTGCTGGCTCTGAAATCATTTCAGAACTTCACAAACTACATCACTCCCCAAAATTGGTGGCTCTCCAGGAGATATTGGAAGAATGTGGAATAGGGGTTGATTCTTCAGGTTCTGAGAGTGCTCTTAGCATTGGGCAGCACAGGGTCTTGATATTTGCTCAACATAAGGTGATGCTTACCCTTGAGGACTGATTTCTTTCTGAAGTTATATATACATCCTGGCTGATTTTTCATCTAACTCTGCAGGCTTTTCTGGATATTATTGAGAAAGATTTATTCCAGACATATATGAAGAAGTTAGTTCCTGGTCCTAATCATCCAGTTAATATATAGTAGTTTAGTTTCATGTGTCTCTTTCATCATGCTTAAACAAGCAGTTCTGTATTTTTTGGGTAAAAATTTGTTACTACACTAGTATTGTATGCTTATGATTTTGATTTGTGCTTCTCCAAATTGTTTGCTTCTGATATATATAATTGATGCTGGTATAATTCTCATTTTTACACATTGAAGTGTCACATATTTGCGACTGGATGGATCTGTTGAGCCGGAGAAGCGTTTTGGAATTGTCAAAACATTCAATTCAGACCCCACCATTGATGTATTGTTGCTTACAACGCATGGTAAAAATTTTCACCTCCTCTTAATTGGTTTTTGCCTCATTGTTAATTTTCAAATTACAAATTAATTTTCGGAGATATATAACATATCCATCTGCAGTGGGTGGGCTTGGTTTGAACCTGACATCCGCAGATACGCTTGTTTTTGTGGAGCATGATTGGAATCCCATGCGAGATCATCAGGTAACTGCAATTTCTTGTGTTTTCTTTTGGGTTATGGTTTACTTCATCGCACACCTAATTTGAGGGCCCGAAAATTGAAACCCTGCCATTGGATTAAGCTATTCTCAACTTGATCTATAATTAAGTTTCTGGATCACTGGGTCAAAGGCATCGCCAAAAGCTTAAATTCGGGTTGCTTGTAGTAGTTTAGCTTTCATCATTGCGGTCCATGAGCAAATAGCTGGACGTTCGAGTTTTGTTTTGTTTTGTTAATTGT
Source organism: Leucaena leucocephala (assembly GCA_037074615.1). Lineage (NCBI taxonomy): Eukaryota > Viridiplantae > Streptophyta > Magnoliopsida > Fabales > Fabaceae > Leucaena > Leucaena leucocephala. The sequence goes on along the minus strand of CM073526.1, from coordinate 8,421,061 downwards.
CTTAGTGCTGTAGTCGAATGAAATGTACAAGAGCTCGGCTCCTGCTATAAAAGACGTAACTCATGTTATTGACCTTGCAGGCTATGGACAGAGCACACCGTTTAGGTCAGAAAAAAGTTGTCCATGTCCACCGTCTAATAATGCGTGGTACTTTGGAAGAGAAAGTCATGAGTCTACAAAGGTTCAAAGTTTCAGTGGCTAATGCTGTCATTAATGCTGAAAATGCCAGTATGAAAACAATGAATACAGATCAGTTGCTTGATTTGTTCACACCAGCAGAAAGCTCGAAGAAGGTATAAATAATATGTAGTTCGCGTATTATTACATTATATACATCATAATTATAGCCTGAATATGACAGTCCACCGGCTGAGGTTGTGCTATATGAAATTTTCCATTCTGTTTTTTGGCAATCTTCAATTTGTAAAAAGGGTTGTGCCACACGTTTTATCAATGCAAATTTTTCAGCTAAGTTGGTTAAATGATAGACACCCACAAACTCACTTTTATTATCTATTGCTGGTTTTTGTTGTGTAGGGAGCTTCTGCTGCGAACCGATCAAATGACACAGATGGAGATACTAAATCCGTGGGCAGTGGGAAGGGGTTGAAAGCAGTACTCGGAGGTTTGGAAGAGCTCTGGGACCATTCACAATATACAGAAGAGTACGATCTGACTCAATTTTTGTCAAAGCTTAATGGCTGAAATTCCACATTCACTTGAGGGTGTACATAGGCTAAATCACAAATTTTGATCACCTTTTAACATGTCAATTTTTTTCCCATGACCTTCACCAAGTTTCCGTCGTCATTGTGAAGCCACTAATGCTGCCTGCATTAGCCAGTGTAAATGCGCACGCGTAAGTGAAACAGTGTCTGTATTTTACTGGAGATTGAGTCGAGAGAGGGTGGTTTCTGTGACTAGGGAAATCCCTTGGGAATGGAATGTAAAATGCACAAGTGATGGCCTGGGTAGGGAATGGGATTGAGTATTTTATTTTTGTTTTCGTGTATATATATATAAGCCCCAGTCGTACTCAATTTCCAACATTCTTTTAAAGGTACTAATATCAAAATGCAAATTACTTTACTGTTTGTTGATTCCACGTATGACCGCAGCTATCTTTAATTATTTAATTAACCAGGACAGTATGAGATTAATATATACACCCATTGCAGACATATCGGTTAAGTTATAAGATTTTTTTCCTTTTTATGTTTTGGTTTGTTAATTTTTGCCTGTTCACTTTATTCAACATTAGTTTAAATGAAAACACAGAAAATTCCATTTTGGATTAGTTGTACATCACTTATCTAATCTTCAAAAATTTAAAATAAGGATTTCTGCCATTAAATCTACCGTTAAAGGTATATCTCATATTTTGATTTTTATTGTAATGTTAGTTAAAAAAATATTACTTGGCATTTGACATATAATTTTAAGTATTTATTTTTTTTATTTATGAAAGACAGTCAAAAAATACTTTAAATATTTTATTTAGTATCTAAAATTTACTTAAAATTATAAGTGCTAAGTGTTATTTTTTAAATAACATAATATATAAGAAAAAATATAAAATTATGACATCATAAAAAAAGTTAACTTTAATAGTAATTTTAATAGCGGGGGAGTTGATAGTTAAAACATAAAATATTATAGTCTAACTTAAACTTACAACTGACCTAAAGTTTACTAAAATTTTATAGATTTTAGCCTTTTTCAAATTGTTTTTTCAAACAAGTTGAGAATAAAAAGGAAAAATATATATTTGGATAATTATTCTTAAAATTCATATTTAAAAATAAAAGAATATAAAAATTTTATTTGAAGTAATTGTTGTTAAAATCAACCTATAGAACAATAAATAAAAGGAATTGTTTGATTGACTTAATTTGACGTTATTTTTTCAATAATTACTTAATATTTTATTATATTAATAAAATAATTTGAGGTAAAGTAATACCCAATATCTTGATCTTATTTTTTATATGTAGTTAATATTTTAATTTTATTTGTAGTGCAATTTTACCCGTAATCTTTTTAGTTTTGTGTAATGTTACCCATAATCTTTTTAACTTGGTGCAATTATTGATATTTGAGAAATAAGATTATGGATAAAATTGTATCAAGTTAAAGAGATTATAGGTGAAATTGCATTAAATTAAAAAGATTATGGGTAAAAGCATCACAAATAAAATTAAGATAGCCATATATGAGAAATAAAATTATGATATTAGGTGTTACTTTACTCAATAATTTAATAAAAAATCTGTTGCTAAGTAGAATTTTTTTTTTTGGTATAACTGTCGCTAAGTAGATGGAAGTGCGAGGTAATGTTCTGTCTACAAATAGTGACAGAATTCAAACTGAATGTGTCGTGGCTAATTATCAACAGAATTTGGAGGGAATTTTCTGTCACTAAAGTAGTGAAAAAATATTTCTATCACTAATATTTCAATAATTACGTCGCTAATATTAGCGACGGAATTCCCGATAGATTAGCTGTGGGAGAAAATTCCGTCGCTAATTTCTATCCATAATCACCTGTTTTTTTGTAGTGTGATTGAAAAAAAACCCGTAATATAAGAATATATAGAGTCTATAAGATAAATTGATCCTACAGTAAAAAATAATTTTACAAAATTAAAAAAAACAATTTTATAGAAAAATAAGAAAACATATAAAGGTTGTTTATTTAAAAAAAAATTACTTTTTTTTACAAAACATTTAATGAAAAACCAACTATTAAAGAAGCTTTTTAGATTTTTGTGTTAAAAAACTATTTTGGAAATTGGAAACCAAACTGTTTTGCCAAAAATATATATTTCAGTTTTTCGCCTTTTACTGGAAACTAATCAAACAAACCCAAAGTGTGACTAGTTATTGTTGATCATTTATTTGATTGTAAGGGTCTTGCTAAACTTAAAAGGACGTTGTATTAAATGGTGGTAAGACCAATTCTATTATTATATTGAGCATTGAAAAGGCAACATGATAATAAGAAAATATAGGATATGTAATGATCATATAAGAGAATAAACTAGTGTGACTATTATGAAGGAACAAATAATACCTGTCTTAAAGCCAAGTTAATAATACCTGTATTATTCAAACCTTATCTTTTATTATCTAGTTTTAGTAAGCCTCCAAAAATTTTAAAAAAAAAAATTAGCATGTCACATGTGGGCTTTGGGATAGATTTTTAGTTTTAATGGGTGTTTGACTGATTTACTATGTTTTTTTTATAATAAACTAATTTACTATGTAATCATGGTTGGATAAAAAGGTGCCTTTTGACATCCAGTCCAAACATGCACTTAGGAGAATACGGCATAAGAAGTAATTATTTGTTAAAATAGGTATGTTTTATGGGGAAAAAATATATCTGTAAGACTCTATAATTTTATCTCATTTTTAACAAGGTCCTTCTAGTTTTTAATTTCCTTTTATTGGGGTATTGTATTTTTTTTTTATATTAGCTTACATACTCACAACAAGTTAATTTATTAGAGAAACAACAACGTTAGTGACTGATGACATGATTTTTATTTAGACTGCACCTAGATTAATTTTGTCACGCGGATCTAAATAAAATAAAAATCAATTAGATTACAAATTATATATGTGCTAGGAGATGATTATGACCATAATATTTTATTTTGATTTTAATAATAAATCAATTTTATGGCATCATGTTATTTTTAAAAAAACCTATATTCTTTTTGTATCTTTTGAAAATTATAATGAGTATAGGGATTAATGGATATCATTAGGGATAGAAATAGATTATGTCCAAGTCAAGGTTTTGGCTAAACATGCATGAGTATATCACAAGTGTTTAAAGTCTCAGCCTATATACATGTTCCTAGAGAAGGCCTATTAAGCCTAAAGCCTTTTATAGGTCTATTTACAATGTAGCAATCTAAAAAAGTATCATATTTCAAGTCTTGAGGCCCTATTAATAAACTTTGAGCTAACTAAACCAGTCAAGTTCCTGCTTGAGAACAATTCTCAAGTTCCTAAACCAGTCAAGAAAGTTTGTCCCATTGAGTTTGTCCTTCTCAAGGACAGATCGCAGCGATAATGTAGCAGTATTACTAGTCGTCATGATTCTACAATTAAAATATACAATTCAATTAGCAATCTCCCACTAAATAAACAACCCTCAATGCAATAGTTAGTGGGCTAAGATCCATATTTGGCTCAAACTTAAGTCCGCTTTGGCAGGACGCTTAAATTAAGTTATTTAGGTAGGTAACACCTTTACCAATTACATCAAATGTAACTCTTAGATGTTTATGGGATTCTATCATCATATGATCTGTCATGTTTTTAATCCCATCTAATGCCTTGAGACCTAAAACCGTTTTGTTAATCTCAATTAAGTCAAACAATAATAAACATGTGATAGTAGCACCATTACTCTTGCTTATCTCCCCAAGATAACTCAAAAGCACCCACTTTGGTGGAGTCCACAATTGAGCGATCAAGATTTTGACAAGTGTTCATAAATTGACAGCATTATGACTTAAGATTTCTTTTAGAGGGCCTAATTTAACTATCTGGTTTATAAAACGCATGTTTCTCAGTTCGTATCTCATACAAGTAATATGCATGCGCTGATATAATCATAATATGCATAATCTAAACGTGATACCATATGTCTCACCTATCCTAAGTCCCCTTAAGCCAATGAGAGGAGCTCTCTAGTAAGAAAAGAGAAATTACATATAGAAACCTCTTTTAACATTCGAGGAGAGTGAGATGAGAGGAGAAGGTACATTGAGAGTATATAGAGGAAGGCACGACACGCAGGCCGTATTTAAAAATTACAACATTTGCAATCTAGAGCCATATTGTTCACCATACCCAAATATTCAAGAATCAATATTCAGATCTAATCGAAGGGCAATTAATGTTTCAAATCTAAAACATTCACAAAGTAACATATGTTACGGTTATGTTGCGCTACGAACAGGTAGCTACGGCGGTCCCCATCTATGCGAATTGATCAAATTAAAAAGCATCACCACCGATTTCAATTTCCTTTTAGATTCCTTTTATGTCATACACAACACGGATTCCATATATGTCACACATACAACGCTTATTATATGATCGGCTACTACTAATATATATCATATAAATCAACAATCAAGCCTAATTTAAACACAAAACGGCATGGCTCTGATACCACTGTAAGGAATTGAAAGACACGCAGCGGAAATTATCTTAAAAACTTTTTATTCCTTGCCAGGATCTACCGTATGTGTTTAAGTCAAGTGGGAAGAAGCATTACCCTCAGTGTGTCTCAGCGACTTCCACAGCTTTTGGTCACGACGTTCACAGCTTCTCTCTGCGGCTCGTGCTCCCTTTCTGATCACAAGAAGTCGACGACTCAGGTCGGCTTCCTCTACTGGTATCCACACGAACAGCTTTTCAACCACGAACGACGTGCTAGCGTCTCTTGTCCCTCCAGGGCTTTCTCAAGAGTTCGTCCTCTCCGTCTCTATTTCGGCAGTTTCTTATCTGCAAACCTTTTGCAGAGTCCCCTTCGGCCTTTCTGTGTTCTATGTGTGTGTCTATTCTAAAATGTAACTCCTAATATTAGATATATAGGATGCTCTGCGTTTTCCCTAACTGAAAAGGATTTTAGGAGTTAATCTTATATTAATTCCGAAAATAATACAATATCATATATTGTATAATTTTATAAGAAACTAATTAAATAAATAATATTAAATCCGTCCCACAGATTTAATTACCTATTTATTTAACTTTAAATAAAGATGAGACTGAACTATATTTGATTTATTCTCATAAAATAAATTTGAGATATCCTATCAATTTGAATTTCAAATTCAAACATGATAGGGATTTAATTTATCCTTAAAATTAAATCTTATAAATATCTCTTATATGAGATATCCTATCAATTTGAATTTCGAATTCAAACGTGATAGAGATTTAATTTATCCTTATAAATTAAATCTTATAAATATCTCTTATATGAGATATCCTATCAATTTGAATTTCAAATTCAAACGTGATAGAGATTTAATTTATCCTTATAAATTAAATCTTATAAATATCTCTTATATGAGATATCCTATCAATTTGAATTTCGAATTCAAACGTGATAGGGATTTAATTTATCCTTATAAATTAAATCTCATATATCTCATATATATAATATATATATACGAATTTATATATATACGAATATAAATATAAATAAATATATATACATTCACCTGGATTATTCATTGAATCTAGACATATCTTAGATTCAATGAATCTGGACATCATAGCTCGTGTTGTGCTATTTTATGTGCGACCCTGTAGGCCCATATGAAGTTGGCAGTGGGCCATTTGCTATAGTAGCCCACAAGTCGCAAGCGGTCTCTAGCAAGACATAACGACTACCCAAATCATATGAGGATCGATAAATGATGTAACCTTTTATACAACCATATCATGTCCCTTCTGTCACGCGATATTTTGGTCATGGATGAGGCATGGATAATGTCATCCTCCTATTCTCGACCGTTACTTTCTCGATCCCTGAGTAGTCTGACTATAGAAATGGAACTACCTTTCTATTACAGTATGGCCATACATTTCTCAGACTCACTCATCGAGGGGCCCAGTAATATCTCTCCACGAATGTGAGGGACAAATTCCATCTTGACCATTCACATTCCTCCGCATGAAAAACCACTAAGGCCGAACATAGTCTTTATGATCACTCGGTCAAAAGTGACTTTTGACTAGGTCAAAGCTGAGCGTTTTGTCATGTAGGAATCCATGATGATCTCAGGTCAAAGGGCGTATTGACATGGTTTGTATATGAGAGAAACTTATGACGTTACCCATGCAGTTCTCTCATAGCGGGTCGGTCCAGCACCTTGTACTCTTACATGTGCTTATGACTTTGATTTATATCTCTATACATCTTCAAAGTCATACTGGTCTTATTTCATCTGTGCTCCCGCATAGATGATCGACCAGGGACATTTAGGATAATGTCATGAATTATCCAAGGATGGTTATCATAGTAAACATGCAAATAATATGATAACTCAATTAATAAATTCATAAATCAATAATGTTCATAAGACAATGATTGGCCCCTAGGGCACGATTTCCAACAAAAGGGAGATAAATGTTATATTATTATTAGGGGAATAAAGACTAGATATACTCTTTTTTTTTTAATTAAGGTTTTATCCCACTAGATTTTTTTAGTAAGGTTTTTAATAATGCAGCTTCAATATATATTATATACTCTTTTTCTTTTACTAAATTTTTGTCCCTAAGGACTTTTTTAGTAAAGTTTTAATAATGTATAATATTTATTTATGAACATCTAAGGGGGAATATTATAAATATTAAATCATGTGTAGATGTTTATAGTCTCTTAGGATTCCTTCTCATATTGAATAGCATTGTAGCTTATAACTCCCACATTGAAGGGTCCCTAATACTAATTATCTATAATATCTAATTGTATAATTATATTATTTAATTCCCTTCTTTATGTATTTATAACTCTTTAAAATTAGTTTTAAATATTAGTATCCTATAAATAGAGGATGATGTACACATATTAGGGATAACAATATGAATAATAAGCACTCCCTCTTTCTCTCCAATTCTCTTTTATCCTTCCTATTTCTTTCATCTCAAATCTCTATTGCATTTTCTTTTTTCTTTTATTTTCATAACTGTATAGATTAAATGTTTAAAAAGATATTTTTATTTATTTGGCTTATATAAATAAAATTTGTATATCTATTTGTCTTTAAAATTATATCTATGTTATAGCTACGTCAGTTCTGCCATATAAACAACGGATTTATTTTTTGGTCAAGGATGATGAAAACAACAATGTGTAGTTATTTTTTTAAGGGTAAAAGTACACCTAGTGTAAATTCTCCTTCTTATCACTATTATTAATTATTAGACCTATTTTATTTACAATATAAATCAATAACAATATAATTATGGTTATAAATAAATTTCTTTAATTTTAAAAGAGTTAAACATAGTTGAAAAGAGTTTTACAAAAATTTAAAAGAAACTCTACTATAATTATAAAAATATTTTTTTAATCAACAAATAAAAATGATAGAAAAAGAATAAGATAAGTCAAATTTTTTAGAACATATAAATTACTCAATCTTTTATAAATTCTATATTCTAAATATTATATTTTTTATAAATATATATATTAATTAATAAAACAGTAATTATTGAACCTTTTATGAAATATTTTTAATGATATTAAAAATTAGATTAAAATATATATATTTCAAAAATAATATAAGAGTCTATGTAATTTTAATAAAATTGAAGAAATACTTAATAACTTATAAGAGTATCTCATTAATATTTAAAACACTACCTCTAAGACGTATTCCCATAATCAATTCTAAATAAAATATTATATCATATCATAGTATGCAAAATGAGTCATGTTGTAGTAATATACAACTATTCTACATATAAATTAAAAGGAGGAGGTTATACAATTTATATAGCACTATCAAGCCTCCGAATCCTTCTTTGAGGTCATAGCACGAGACTATCACTTAAACAAAATATTAATAACCACATGGTGAAACAAATATCTCAATAACCATCAACCATACTCATTATACACATCAATATGTACTATTGAGGGGTCAAGTAAGACAAATATACAATAATATCATAATTAACAATAAATAAATAATTTCAAATGTCATAATGCAAATGCAATACTATAACCACAATCCAAGAGTTGTAAAAGTCTATTCTCATATAGGAGGACAAAAATAGCCACTAGGGCTTACCTCACGCAGGAGATAGAGTTAACTATCATGTATTAATAAAGACCTTATCACGTGACAGTAACTAACACAATTTACTTCCCAAAATTACAAACTAAGAGCTATAAAGATATATCCCCCACACAAGAGGATAAAAAGAGTCATATAAAGCTTATCCCCACGCAAGAGAACGAAAAGAGCCTTAGGGCCTACCCTACTCGGGAGGCGATAAAGCCAACTATCATGCATTAATAGAGGCCCTCATCTAACAAAAACACAAACTTCCATTAGACTCATGCCACATAAGTTTTTTGTTTTGACATATTATTTAAAATACCACATGTATAATTTTATTTTTTTAAAAAATATTTACGGTGCAAAATTTATCCTTGAAATTTTTTTAAGAGCAATGTTACTCTGATTTTAAAACAAAATTCAACGTCGCCCCATACAAATTTACAGTTTAACCATAAAAAAAAATGCACCAAATGAAACCCATGTGAGTAAAAAGTGAAGTTAGGGTTTCTGAAGTTGAAACCCATGTACTAGATGAACTCGCCAACAAAGATGCCAAAGCAATAGTCTTCACTTTTCCTAAATTGTTGTATCTCATGGATTTTTATATTAGTGGAGGGATAAAAGTATATTAATTTAAATATTTTAAAATACTAATTATATTTTTAAATACTTTATAATAGTGATTGTACCTCTAAAATTAATTTAAGATATTAAGTATATTTTTATTTTTTTTATTATCATAAGTATGTTGTCGTCATTATTATTGTTATTACAGTAAATATATAAACATCTACCAAAAGTTTTGTAGCTCAATTGTCACACTATCATGGGTCCTATACCCATCTTGACAACAGGGATAGTTGGTGTGTTTATGTTGTTTGTGTAGGTCCCTCTCTTATGGGAATGAGGGTGTTAAATTGTCTAAATTTAAAAAAAAATACACAAAGATCTCCTAAAATAAAAAAAAACTATATTATTTGTTTAATTATATATATAATTAAGGGTCATTTTTACCCTAAAAGTACCTAACAGTTTTTTAAACTTAATATCTCTTTGAAAGTGTTTTTAAAACAGCAATGCTATTAGGGCTATTAAAAAATATTAGTGATTAATATTAATATTTTAATTGTTAATATTAATTTTTTGACGCGTAAGAATAACATTACTTTTTTTTTATTACTTTTAAAGCCACATTGAGAAACAAAATTTATGCTGCATAGCTCCTTAACGTATGCTTCCATGGGAAAAATACCCTTATATACATGTGTTTGTTATTTCAGTACCCACCATTAATTAATACATATTTTTCAACTAAGAGATATGTTAATAAGAGATTAAAATCGAATTAAATTGTATATTCTTACAATTAAATAATAATGTTATGCAAATATTATTAATATAAAGGGCTATAATATTATATAAAACATACACAAAATGAGGTACAAAATATTATATAACGTATAAGGGGCGCATGTACAGCACATGATTATTAAATTTAATTGTTAATGGAAAACTCCTATTCTTTATACTCCTTGAGACTAATATGCTAATATATTTTTCAGTTTTATATGTTTTGTTTTTGTTTTTGTTTTTTTCTTTTCCCTTCCCCTCTAAACCCTTTTTTTAAGTCCAAGGGCCATCGTTTGCTGTTGTGCCCATTAAAAAACAAAACAAAGTCCAAGGCATCTTATTTGAACATTATTGGGGAGTATGTGGACCAGGACTTGTGTCTGACTCAACACGCTCTAACTGCTCTTTTTTGAAAAAATAAAATACACAAAATTCCCGTAATTTTAGGTCAATTCCATATTACTATGCTAACTTTTAAAAATTTAAATTCAACACCCAATACTTTATATTTTAACTATCAACTCCTAATAAAATTATTATTAAGATTAATGATTTTTTCCAAATCAATTTTTTATATATTTTATGATATATCATATCATTTAAAAATAACACCTAACATTTCACATATAATTTTAAGTATTTTATAATTTTTTTATTTAAAAAGATAGGGTTAGATAAAATATTTTTAATACTTTTTTAAGTATAAATATTTTATACTTTTAAGTATTTTAAATATTTAAAATTACATGTCAAGTTTTTAATATTATTTTTCAATGAATATAATAAATCATATAAAAAGTTTGACATGACAAAAATTGTGAAAAATGTTTACATACTCCCAAATATCATTTCATATATACTATAATTAATCAAAATACATATTTATTGTTAATTTATCTACATTTATTTTTTTTAATTGTTAGGGATGTTAATTTATCTACATTTATTTTTTTTTAATTGTTAGGGATTTTCTCTTTTTTAACAAAAATAGAGCTTGTCAACTAAAATTTAAATTAGATAAATTGTTATATTTTAATTGATTAGAGTATAAATAAAATAGTATTCTAATAGTATGTAAATATTTCTTTAAAATTATTAATTTTAACAGTAGAAAAGTTTAGAGTCAAAATATAAAAATTAAGATTTTTAATTTAAAAAATTAGAGAGATATTAAGCAATTGCTCAAAAGTTATGGGAAATTTGAGGTATTTTTACTCTTTCAAATATGTGGAATTCTTCCAATGGACTTGGTCCATAGTCATCACCACTAACCAATACCAAACCGCGTTTTCTTTCTTAGGCTTTTTCATAAATCTCTATGGATCTCTTCACATTTTCTCTTAACCCAATTACCAGTATCATCATCATCATCATCATGAAAGTGTTATCAAGTGATCATTTTCATTTCTATGGCTTTTCTTCTTAACACCAGCTTCTGCCGCCACCTGTTATTAATTTTCTTGTGCTTTCTTTCTTCTTTTCTCATCATCAATTCACTTTCCAGTACTGTTTCCATTTCTGTAACTCCCAGCCACACATTAATCTGTGCCTTGCAGAGCACCGACCGGCTCCAAGGACAGAAAGCATTCCTCAACTGTACCAGTTTACCCACTGGAATTCAAATTCAAGTGAACCCCAACATTTCCTTCTCTGAGATTGCAGGAGGAAATGGGTTTGTCTGTGCACTGAGGCCACCGGTGCGTTCTCCTTCTCCTTCTTCTTCTTCTGTCATGTTTTGTTGGAGATACTCTACCAATGCGACAAATGTTGTCCCCAAGCGCATATACCGTGGGCCTATGATTCAAAATTTGGAAGCAGGAAGCTCCCAAGTTTGTGGCCTTTCAAGCCCCAACAATCGCCTTAACTGCTGGCAATGGCCTGAGTTCAACACTAGTATCGTGAACAGCTTCTCGAGCATATCTTTGGGAGAGAATTTCGTGTGTGGATTATTGGAAACATCTGGGAATATTAATTGCCTAGGAAATAATAGCATAGTTGGAGATGAACCCATGGGGAATTACTCTGTGATTGCTGCAGGAACCAGACATGCTTGTGCTATCTCCTCCATTAATGGAAGCTTGCATTGTTGGGGTGACGTACCAGGAGCCACAATGACGCCTCAAGGAAGATTCATCTCTTTGGCTTTGGGAGATAATCGAAGTTGTGCTTTGAGGGCTGTGAACCGAACAGTTGATTGCTGGGGCACGGACAATTTCAGCATGCCAGAGAGCATGAGAAACGCATCTTTTCAAGCAATTACAGCTAAAGGAAGTGTTTTCTGTGGTTTTATGTCTGATGATTATTCTTTGCATTGTTGGGGAAATGATAAGTTGGGGATGAACGGGACACCTCTTAAGGTGTTTGATAAGGTGCTACCTGGTCCTTGTAGAACTGAATGTCCATGTGGACCATTGCCAGGTTCTACAGAGTTTTGTGATCTGGGTCAATCTATTTGCAGTTCTTGTATTGAGAGCCAACAATCTGAATTCCAACCATCACCCTCGCCGCCACCGACGGGTGCTGCTTCACCATCAAGGCAACGTGATTGGAGCAGCAAAATGGTGGCATTTCTAGTGGTTGGTTGTGTTGGTTCACTTTCTTTGATGCTAGTCTTGGCATTCTTTCTCTACAGGTACTGCAAAGACCGAGGATGCCGGCGTGTCCACGACTCTGGCCGGTTGGATGAGCCAGAAGATCAACCGGCAGTCCAACCAACTTTAGAGAAGAGATTGAGCCATATGATTAGCATGGGAAATGGAGGCCACTTGGAGGAATTTTCTTTGCAAATACTATTGGAATTAACCAACAATTTCTCTGAAGATAAAAGAATAGGAACAGGGAGTTTTGGTTCAGTCTACCATGCCACACTGAAAGATGGTAGAGAAGTCGCCATTAAAAGAGCCGAGATATCAGCCACCTCCCCATCATACAAAATCCTAGGAGGCTCCAAGCGTCAAGAAGACAAAGACAACGCGTTTGTGAATGAACTCGAATCTTTATCGAGACTCAACCATAAGAACCTGGTGAGATTACTGGGTTTCTTTGAGGACAAGGATGAGAGAATTCTAGTCTACGAGTTTATGAACAATGGTAGTCTAACCGACCACCTGCACAAGTTCCATACTTCCACTTCAAATTCTCCTCTCATGTCATGGTTAGGACGCATCCAAGTAGCTTTAGATGCGGCCAGAGGCATAGAATACCTGCATGAGTATGCAATTCCACCGATCATTCATCGTGATATCAAATCAGCAAACATACTATTAGACGCAAAATGGACCGCCAAAGTATCAGATTTTGGACTCTCCCTAATGGGTCCTGAAGATGAAGAGTCTCATCTTTCTCTTCTAGCTGCAGGCACCGTGGGGTACATGGATCCAGAGTACTACAGGCTGCAACACCTGACCACAAAGAGCGATGTGTACAGTTTTGGTGTTGTTCTGCTTGAACTGCTTTGTGGGTATAAAGCGATACACCGGAACGAGAATGGGACGCCTAGGAATGTGGTGGATTTTCTGGTGCCATACATTGTGCAGGATGAAATTCATAGGGTTTTGGATAGGAGGTTGCCACCACCAACACCGTATGAGATAGAGGCAGTGGCATTTGTGGGATATTTGGCTACAGATTGTGTGAGTTTAGAAGGACGTGATAGGCCTACAATGACAAATGTTGTAAATAGGTTGGAAACAGCAATGGATGCTTGTTTAGCACAACCAAAACCAACCCTCTCTCGCTTTGACTCTGCTTCTGATTCAGATTAGTTGAATTTCCCCCGCTTTTATCATTTTTTTTGTCTTTTTCTTCTTATTTCTTTTTTCATATATTTTTGTACAGAAGTCAATGATTAACACCTACCCAAATTTTGCTTCCTCTTAAACTGAATAAGGAGATTTTGCTTTGCTTTTTGCGTTTGATTTAAAGAAAATAATATATATAAAAAAGAAAGATGACTTTTATTGCCATCGGAAAGATGACTAAAGGATCATTTTTGCAAAACTAATTTCATATATTTTAATTAAAAATATTATACTTTTTATACTTTAAATTTGTATAAATATTTTTTGAGGTCTTTTCATAATTTAAATAATGAATTTTGACTAAATGTCACTTAATTAATAAGTCAAAAATAGTCTTTTACTTCATAAATTCTATGTTGAAGTATTCTCATCATTTGTACTTTTTTAAGCCTAAAAAATGCTTGGAAAACTTATTTACTATTTTTTCTTAAATTTATAAAAAAATTTAAAAAATTTGGATAAATTATTCATAATTACTCTTTTTAACTTGAAATTTTTTAAAATTATACTTTTAACCCAAGTTGACTCTTTCCTCATTCTTTATTTTTTAGTTTATAAGGATCTTAGTCAGCAAGTCCATGCCACTCTTTTTGACCATAATGACTAGACACTATTATTTTAATAATACTAGCCGGACCGGACCGCTCGGACCGTCGACTGGCGTTCCGAACGGCTCGTTTTCTAGCTTAAAACCGTTTTAGAGTTTAAGCAGGTAAGAACCGGTTTTTGAGCCGAAAACCGTCATCAAGCCGGTAACCGGAGCAGGTTATAAAAAGCCGGACGGTTAATGACATGAAGGTCCCGTTACAGTTGAGGAGAAGAAGGAAGGGGAGGAAAAAGAACCATAAAAAAAATCCAATGCCTATCTTTATGATTTTCCATTTAATAACTACAGAAATGATGAAAAAAATGGTGACAAAATTAAAAGATAAAACCTGAACGGTGAACCACTTGCTCGCAGGAGTACGCAGGAGCTGGGACGAAGAAGAGAGAAGGCGAAGAAATGAAACAAGGCGTAAACCGATGGAAATAAAATGAGAGGAGAACAAACAATAAATTTGAAAAGAAAGACATCCACTCTCTTTCTTCTGCCATGTTTACTGGCACTCTGATTTGTTCTCGTTTTTCCGTGTGATTATCCCCACAGCCACCCACGCATTCACCGAGGTCGTTAAACCTTTTAACCTTTGTGTATTGAAAAACCGTTTTAGCTGGTATCATTTCAAGAACTAACCAATTTTTATCTAATTTTTCGTTTACTTTTTGTTATACTTTTGGTTTCGTATAATATAAAATTTAAACATACAAATTTATTAATTTATTATAAAATTAAACTATTTAAGTTTTTTATAAATTAATATATCATTAAATAAATATATAATATTATTTTTATTTAATTATTACATATCAAACCATTCGATTGTTTTAACCATTTGAACCATAAATTATCAATCTTTCTGACTCAACATCTAATCTAACTTTTAAAACATTGCATTGCGTAATAGTCAAAATGTCCACCTTTCTTGGATCACAGCATTGGCCACAATGTGTTATTTGACATCACTGTAATTCAGTTTAAAAAATACTGTACAATAAAGTTACGATGAATTAAGTTAACCACCCTAAACTTATCGGATCTAAATTATTTATATATGATTTGATCTAAATTAAAATTTTTTTACACACACTTTTTTAAGTAAAAAAATAATTCTACTTAAAAATGTTAGTTAAAGGATTATCTTTAGATTTTCTATCCATTAATTTTTTTTTAAAAGAATAAAGATAAAAAAAGTAAAATTTGGACAACTCACCAAAATGATGAGCAACCAAATTGATTCTAAACTAGTGAAAAGCTAGTGGACAAGATATACTGCAAACTATTTAGGATATATTGGAGAAACTTCCAAAATATAGTTTCAAAAGTATTTTAACGCTAAATTTCTCTCATATATTTCTCTAAAATCATTTTCAAAAAATTAATCCAAACACCTCAAGTTAGATTTCCAAATTTCCAACTCCATCACTATTAACAGGATTATAAAGAGGAACCAAGACAAGAAAATATTATTTAAAATCTAAAATTTTAAATCAACAATTTTAATTTCACAAATGATATATTGGATACAAGTAATAATATGTGCTTTCAAAATTTTGAGAAAATGACAAAATTGTCCCTAAAAGTAGCCCTCTCATTATGTATGAGATTTATAATTTTTATAATAATTTTGACCATTATAGTGAAGATATTTATGCTCCAGTTAATGACTTAGTTGTAAGTAAATATCTTAAGAAATGTTATCAAAGTCATTATAAAAGTTGTCAATCTCATTACACGATTTATAATTGATTCAAATAATTACTTATAACTAAATTGTTAATAGAGTAGTAAATATATTCACTACGGTGGTCAAAATCATTATAAAAGTTATAAATCACATTACACAAGTAGTAATTGACCTAAATAATTACTTATAACTAAATTGTTAAAAAGAGTAATAAATATCTTAATAAATGTAGTCAAAGTCATTACAAAAGTTGTCAATCCCATTACATGAGTAGTAATTGACCCAAGTAATTACTTAAAACTAAGTTGTTAAAAAGAGTAGTAAATTTCTTAATGAATGTGGTCAAAATCATTATAAAAATTATCAATCTTATTACACGAATAGTATTTGACCCAAGTAATTATTAGTTGTTAAAGAGAGTATTAAAAGTCTTAACGAATATGGTCGAATATTTAATGTCTTAACGAATATGGTCAAAGTCATTACAAAAATTATCAATTCCATTACACAAGTTATAATTGACCCAAGTAATTACTTGCAACTAAATTGTTAAAGAAAATAATAAATATCTTAACAAAAATAGTAAAAGTTATTAATTATATTACACGAGTAGTAAATGACCCAAGTAATTGACTCCATTCATGACTCTATCCTCCATCATCTTTGGCCTCAATCCATCTCCTCCACAGCCAACATCTTCCCTCTCCTTTTCATGCCAGCTTATCGTCTCCATTCATCTCTCAAGCCGTTCACCCAATCCATTCACATCACCTACGCATCTATCCATCATCATCACCATCTCTCAGCCTCCATTCACACACCTATCACATCACTCCATCTACCTCTCCACTCATCATTGCACTGCATCTATTGTTGTTTTCTCAGCAACCAACCCCATTCATCTCGGCACCAACACTAGCAGTAAGACAAGCACAGTGAGACAACGTCAACATACAAGCAGAACGAAATTAAAAGCGATAGCAACACGAGAATAACAATGACATCACTCCTCTTCAACCTCTGCTCACCATCTCCATTATGCGACTCCATTCATTCATCTCCAACTCTTAATCCTATTGATGGCAACAAGAAGAGAGGCGAAGAAAAGAGATAGAAGAAGGAAAAGAAAGTGAGGAGAAAATGAAGGACGTGTGTAAGGAAGAGGGAAGATAAAGAAGGAAAAATGAAGGGCAATTTCATATTTTTCTCTATATTTTTAACAAACAGATGGGTATATGTAACCAATATGTCATTTATAAAATTAAGATCAGTTATTTACAATTTTATATTTCAAATAGTATTTTCTGGTCCTTTCCCTTTATAAGATGCTTTTTTGAATCATATTCATAAACACATACCGAACTCTTCCTCATCCTGAGGTTTGCGCTGATTAAATTTTGGCACTAGAAATCCATTCTTACATATTTCTCTAAATTAGCAACTGGCCTGCTCCTATACAACAATCCTTTCTTTAATTTTAAGGAATAGGTATATATTGAGGTTATCTTTTCTATTAAAATTATTTAAATCAATTTAATAAGTTTTGCTTCAATATTATATACCTTAAATTATTTCTCAACTTAATTAATGTGAGACTCTAAACTCTTATATTCTAATTTTCTCCCTACATGTCTGCAATCCACATTTTCTTGCCTAGGCTTCTACTGTTATTTTTTTCAATTTCAGACTCCAGAAATTTCAATTTTTTTTCATATCCAAGCTCTTATAGTTATTGATACTATACTAGAATTTTGATATATAAATACACAATGGAATTATCTTTCTATCCAAATAACATAAGACAATTTGATAAAATTTATCTTAATATTATATATCTTAAATCATTTCTTTAAATCGATGTGACGCTCAAATACTTTAGTGAATTTATGAGATAATCCCAAGCATTTTCGAAGGTTGCTAAAATTCTTACGGAGTTTTTTTATTAACCGTAAGTTGAAGGAGCTCGTGAAAAATTCCAACCATTCTCTTCTCATGTACTAGGATCCAAATGAGAGGCACTTTTAGGAAATCCAGAATGCACTTCTGTCAAGGTTATATCTATTTCCAGAGATCTCTTTTAATAGAATTCATTTGGAAAAATGAGACAACCCCACGGATCCCCTTCCTTACTAGCCGCCTACGAGCTTCGTTGATTTGGATTCAGAAGAACAACCTTATGCAAGAGGCACCCCTCAAAGTCTCAACAGTATGTGTGTTGACAAGCAATTCATCAACCTGACTCTTTATCTGGCTCCATTTCCTCCATCACATGCAAGAAATACTCTCTTTAATCAAGAGTTTTTCTTCATATCATTTCTTTATATTCCTTTCAACAAACATTCGCTAACTTACACGTGTTCTTTTATGTTTTGGATCCTTGTAACTCAGGTTTTATGCTACTAATGTCATTTTGTTTTTTAATAATAATAAAAAAAAACAGAGGCATCAAGGTAAGGAGAAGTATAGGGAAGTTTCTGCCACTCATTCAACCATTCCATGCATTTCCTTCTCAGCCCAAAACCACTGGCAAAACTAATTGGAAATGCAAATGATCCTTTTCTAATGACATCTTCCTTGTGTTGGATAGAAGCATTCTTCGACAACATGAAAATCATCCCAATCTAACAATTTTAAGCCTATGTCATTAGGGAGGCTAACAAAGGAGAAGCTTTTAGGGTGGTTCAGAACAAAAGAATGCAAGGAATCCTATGGTAACAACAAATCCCTTTTTAACTGGTCAATGGTTCTTAGTGGAAGGATACTGTCTTTTGGGATCATAAGCATAAACCAGTTTGCGAAGCCTATCCCTAAATTCCAACTGATTTTGCGGAAAGATGTAAACTTTCTCTTGATGAACTTTTAATGCTCCAGGACTTAAGCTGAAACATGGGACACGAGAACCTGCACTACCAACCGTAGGATTCAATAAATATATCCGGATAACTCCGTTAAAACGTGGAGAGCTTTCACGTCATGGGAAAGACCAAGCTGTCAACAATAGAAGATAAATGGTAACTGGGAAGACATCCTGAAGGCGAAATAATCGAAGATTATCTGCTGCCTTAAGGCCTCTATAACTAGTAACAACAGAATCCAATGCCCTGTCATTTACCCATTTCAACTTTATATACCAGACTAAACTTCTGCTGACAAATGAATCCTTATTGATGTCCATGGATGTAACCATGGACTCTTGCAACATTAAATAACCAACATTGTATGACTTTAATTAACTATCAATATCAAAGAGAAAAGATGCACCAGATCTTTGTAGAAACAAATATTTAAGGAAGAAAAAATCCCAAGGGATGAGAACGCACAACACCTCTGGTCTCTTACAGTAAAAATAGAAATATAAGGGAACATTGAAATACACAAATCAAAACATCCGGGAATGCAGTCATATACCTCAGCATAACTGAAACAGAAACCTGACAGGAAAAAGGGGGAAAATCTATGAGTAGAATCACTAAAGCAAATTCAGAAATACGATCACATCCTAAAGCTTCTAAAGGGAAGGGCCCTGTCAGATGCACCATAGTACAATTGGGGAAAAATTCTATTATTATCCTCTAGAAGAGGAGACTTGTAATCTATAGAGATCATATATGTGAAGAGAATGGTTTGAACACACAGACAAACACACACAAATATATATAGAAAGAGAGATCTGTTTAGTAGAGAAAGCCTGGAGAAGAATCACTTTTCTCTGATACTACAAGTTGAGTCATAAAAATCCCACATCAGAAACAAAGGAAGAACAAAAACTCTTTAATATTGGGTCAAGTCTCAAGAAATAAAACCATTCAAAAATAATAACTATAAATTTAATCCCAGTCAACTCCAATGTAGCTCCAAGTTGACTATAATAGACATGTCAATGAAGAGGGTGAAATAAATATCCTAATAAATTCAAAATCCAAAAAGAATGATATGAGAAGCTTTAATTAATTTGAGTGTCCACACATCCCTCATGCTAGGGTGTAATCATCAACCAGTCCCAACTTGGATAGATGGGCATAAAAGTAAGTCTTGGAGTAGACTAAATAAAAAAATCTCAGGCTTCGTTTGGTGTTCTGGAAGGGTATTCTAAGAAAGTGAAAAGGGAAGTGGAAATGCAAAATAAAAAAAAGAATGAATGTGTGGTTTCAACTTAAAACATACTCAAGTTGAAATTCACTCTGTCCCTTGATAATGCAAAATCATTGTTGCAAACAGAGATACCAAAAAACTAGGATGCTATATCATATTTCATGAACAGATGGTATAGTCAAGTTAGTTCTAAACTCGAAGACGAAAATCGCATTAGGGTCTTTGACATCATATCCCTGCTAGCTTCTCTTTAGGCTCTACCTTTATGCCATACACAAAAACTAATTATGCGTGGCCATGTAATTACCAACACTATAACAGCTAAAAAAGTATATTTCCAATTGATAAAGCTACGTACAAGTATCGCAGAATCTACTCATAACAATCCATCACTAAGATACAAAAAATAATAGAAGTACCTTGGATACGTTTGGCCACCCTGAATAAAGTACATCAATTATATGAACCACATAATTACATGGAAAAAAAATATTATAGTCCCATCTGACTTAAAATTAGGTACAAAAAATGACAGATTCTGTATGCTTCCTCCTATTAAAGATCACCTCATATTCAAAATGGAAATTTATGCTCAACATCCTTGATCAATCCTTCATTATTATGGTTGTTCATCTATATAACAATACAAAGCCACACAGCCAGCCATTAAAATAACGATCAATGAGATAAGGTGAAGAAAATCCGCATGGTCTGTTTTATTAACTTAGCCAGCCATATAAATAACTATGAAACAGATATATATGCAACTTCTTCTATGATCTATACTCAATTGCTTCAAGTTCTCTGCACTCCAAAATCTGAATACGTTTTGAATCTTGAATTTTCTAATTTCAAGTCTAAAATGATGAGATATGTGTATTAGACATACATTAGAATTGATAGACAAAGATGTGTAACATTTAAATAAGAATATGTTTTTATAAATATAATAAAAATATTTAAACCCCCAACCCATCCATTTAATATATTTCAATATTTTATTATATTTATTATGTATATTTTAAAAGTGGCAATCACATATCCCTAGTTGAACTTCCGCCAATGCATGGAAGTTGTGAAGGAAACAAAGATAACCAAATGGGAAAATAAAAGTATGTAGCTTCATGAATTAGTAACCGACAAACTTGTACCCAACAAAATAGAAACATCACCAAATCAGGAAAATCAAGAATAGTTCAAAGTGACGGCAAAGTAAATTAGAAAAAGTTTAAAATGAAGGTGGAGAGATAAGTGGCCTAGATGAAATTGAGCAGCTTAATAGGGTTGACGGCGAGAGAAAATAGCTGAAGACTGAGAGAGAACTGAGAAGTGAGAAGACGAGGGTGGGGTTCGGAGGCACGAGAAGATGATATGGTTATCGGGGTTGAGGAAGTGGAGAACCAACGTGAAACTGCAAGCGCTGTGATAACCGGAATTTTATGCCAGGGAAAATTGGAACCCGTTTCGGTGCATCTAAATCTGGATGATCTTTGATTATTTTTTAATTAGTATTTTGTAAATAAAAATTATTTTTTAAAAAATAATAGTTAGAAGATTATGTTTATTTTAAATTTCATACCTATTAAAATAATTTTTTTAAAAATAAAAATATCAGCATTTAAATTGGTTCTAGAAAAATTTCCATAACATCATAATATCTAATAATTTTTAAAGGATTCTAAATTTCATTTAAATAAAAATAAAAATATATTTTAATATAAAATTATCAAAATACCCTTGCTTTATTTTTTAAAACCATTTGCGCCTACCAAGTCATCAAACCCATTTGTTTATATAATGTAAAATTTTATATATGTAAAACTTTTTTTGATAGCAATATATATGTAATAAACTTAATGTCCTAATTTACTTGCTAATGGGTCGTGATAGAAAATTTACATGCACGCGGTAGAGCTGTGGAAATAAGTCGGCTTTTTACTAGTTTGGGTATAAATAACCAAAAAAATAGTCTTATTATGAGGTACATTTTTTTGGCTAAGCATAAGTTGCTAGACTCTATATTTTGATAACAATAAATATTCTAATGATACTAAAATTTAATATTCTAAAACTATTTTGACTTAACTTATTTTTTTGATAAATTTACTGATAAAAGTACTTGTCGATAAATCCTTCGATAAGTAAGAAGAAAATTATTTTATGAACATCTATTTTATAAAAAGAATTTTTTGTAGACTTATTCGATAAAGGTCCTTATCAATAAAAATTTCGATAAATAGAATTTAAACTCAATTTATGAAATTGCAAAATTGTGTATAAGAAAGGATTTATCGAATGATTAATTGATAAGAGCATTTAACGATTAAAAACTTCGATAAATATAGTTAGTAAACTTAGTTTATGAAACACCATCTGTTTATAAAGGGATTTATTGAAACACTTATCGATAAACTATTTGATAAATATAGACAATTTGAATGAAACGTATTTTAAGTTCTATTTATTGAAGTATTAATCGATAAAGTCATTTATCAATAAACATTTCGATAAATAGAGAAATTTTAATTTTTAATTAACCACTAAACTAATGATCTAGACATTGTGATGACTTGCTTCTTAAATGATTTTTGAAATATTATTTGACAAGTATTACATATATAAGATAAGATTAAACATCGAAAAAAGAAAGTTTGAAAGTATGTCATTATTCTTCATGTATTTATCAATAAACTATTTGGTAAGACGATTTATCGAATAACACTTTGATAAATTGGTTATCCTATAATACATCTTTTATTATTGATAAGTGAAAGCCTATATTATAAAAAAAAATTGAGAGATATTTCAATATGCTATTTCTTGAAGTCTTATTTGATAAGAAGTAAAACTATTTCATTATAATATGTTTGAAATTTTATTGAAGTCATTTTTTATAAACACTTCGATTAATTCAATTGATTTTTGAAAAGAACTTTAAACCAGATTTTGACATAATTTGGTGTTTCAACCTAAATCATTATGAATCAATTGTTATATGCTTAACCTCTTTGTATATCTTTTATAAAACATATTTCCATATCATTTTTAGACAAAGAGAAGATCAATCAAAGAGTTTCATCAAAAAGCAAAATTATGTCAGAATGCATTAAATGCGTCAACTGTCAGTAACCAATGGCTTTATTTCTTCAACAGTAACATTCATTATGTCTAACAAATGTATGAAGAACTCAAGTATAAAAGAAGCTGAAGTGAATGCCAGAGTTAAGAAGCTCACCAACTACAGTCAAACTGCAGTTACTCAAGCATTAATTCTTATATTCAATATCATATGTTTTAACCTGCTTTACATTCTCTGAACAAAGGAATTTTCTTCAAAGAGAAATACTAAGAAATTATGTTCTTTAGCGGTTAGCATAATCACTCTAGTAAAGAGACAATTATATATTTTCATTATCATCAAATACACAAGAGTGAGATTGTTACCTTATGAGTAGTAAGGGGAAATGAAAGAGATACTCTCAATTGATATATCGAGGCACCAAGAGCCTTGAGAATTTTGAAAGATTAGTAAAATACTCAGAGGGATTATGAAGAATGGATGTAGGTCAAGTGGTTAGGTTAAACCAATATAAACCGATTGAGCAATTATCTTTTATCTACTTCTTTCAGTGAAATTATTCCTTACTTAATCTCTGTGATTTCATTTATAGTTTTTTAAAATTTTTAATATTACATAATTCACCACCTCTTATGTAAAACTGTCGTACTAACATAGTTATCTTTTTATTGGAGGTAATGATATTCGAATATTATTATATAGTAAATGTGAGCATCTTTATCAATAGAGTTTAAGTATTGGTTTATCTGTTATAAGGGATTAGCCCTTTATACCTAACCTTATTGCTACACAAGTACATTTTAATTGACTGTTAAAAATACACTACTAGAAAAAAAAAAGGTCTTTAACACTAGTTAAAATGGGCTTTTAACATCAAATTTAGGTTCGGTATAGATTCGACTAGTATAGAAAGTCCATATCCGATTTACAACTGGTGTAAAGTTTATATTTGTTGTGTTTGTAACCGGTATAATAAGTGGTCGCCCAAAAAATGCTACATTTTATACCAGTTAATTGCTATAAATAGTCTAGAACGATATAAATAGTACAAAATTATAAAATACGAAGGATAAAGGAAAAATTATATAATTTTATTGAGATTAATATTGTAAGAAAATTTTTTCTCTCTCGTCTCTTCTTAAAAAAACCTTCCACTTTTGGAAGGAAGATTAAGAACAGAAAAGAAGGGGAGTATAGTCCCTGCTCTCCTTAAAAATATTTTATCCAAACAAAAGGAGGGGAGCAACTCCCTACCATCCTTTAAAAAATTTTAAACCCAAACAAAGGAAGGGTAGCAACAACACTCCCTCTAAAAGCCCGTGCTAAACACATTGCTATAACTAGTTTAAAGAGTGAGCAATTTTTTAATTAAATTTCTTATTAATAGTTTTTATCCCCTAAGACATTGTGATCCACCTGATTAAAAGCTACTTATGTAGTAATATAAATTCAATAGTCAACCTAAATATTCCAAATTGCAATTGAAAATATAGTGCATATAGGTTTCAATTAGCATATAAACTAATTAAACAACTCATTAATCTAATATGATAAGATATATATATGTATCAAACTTATTAAAAATACACTTACAAGTCAATTTTCTTGTGCCAATTCTTTCCCTGACCTTCATTACTCTTCTTTACCAATTGGTGAGTGTAAAATTTTCCTTAAAGTAACTACTATTAATTTTAAAGTAACTACTATTAATTACTTGAACCCATTTTATTCACAATATAATCATGGTTATAAATTAATTCCTTAATTTAAAAAAAGTTAACTATAGTAGAGATTGTCTTTACTAAAATTTAAAAAAAAATTACTGTGGTTATAAAAAGACTTTTCTTAATCATCAAATAACTAGATTGAAAAGACAAAACTACCTTTCCAACACTATCATGGCTAAGACAATTTAACCTATTTTAAAAAGGTTATCCATGATACAAAAGAGTAAAATATACATCAGGATACTATCATAAATATAAGAGTTACGCATAACTTTCACATACGAAACTATATTAGAAATGATTCAACTCCACTAATATAGTTATATGGTTCAGGCACACGATTAACACCATTATTACAATTATTAATTTCAAACTTCTGAAATAAACATCCGAACATTAAACCCGAGGTAAACAACACCAAAGTCCATTACACAGACAAAAAAAACTAAATAATACTAATAATATAGCAAATAGTTACTATTGATCTACAAAGTCACATGCATAATCTTAAAAAGCCTCCGGCCTTTTACCAGCACACAATATCTAGTATGATCATCAAAATAGAAAATTATCAAAGTATAAACAAAAATAGATCATACAGTGGGGATTTATATCTATTCAACATATAAACTAAAGGAGAGTGCTATACATATCAAATAACACCACCATACATCCAGCACCTTCCCATTTGAATCAACAACTGAACTAATTTATGAAAAATATGAATGACCATAGGGTGAGATAAAAGCCTCAATAACTAATAGTTCCTACTCATAATACATATCAATATATATTTGTGAGGTATTAAGTGAGACAAATATCCAATAATATTATAATTAACAGTAAATAAATAATTTTAAACGTTATGATACTAATGAATCCTATAACCACATTCCAAGAGCTATAAAGGCATATTCCAATGCAAGAGGCAACAAAGCCAACCATCATGCATTAATTGAGGCTTCATCACATGACAGTAATAGACACAATCCACTCACCAATTCTCATAATATGCACTATGCTCAAAAACTCAATAAGTAGTCGATTTCAATATTCATATTTCATTTATAAATCAAATTCTTATAATTCAAATATAATGTCATAAGTTCTAAGGATTGCATTTTCAAAAAAATACAAGTCGCACAAGACTATTTTCACTTCAAATAATTTCATCATATATCAAAATATGGTCCATAGCATTTAATGAGTTCAAGAAACCAAAACTACTCACTTATAAACAAATAAAAAGTAGTTACCTCCTAAAGTGAATAAAAGTACCATAAATAAAGAACCCCTGATTAGTTCACAACTCATTAGTCAATTTATATAATTTGTATAAATGTGCATCAATAAGTTATTAATTTGATACAACATATACTTTTAAATAAGTGTTAACTTTTCTCTTCTAATTTTATTTTATTTAAAAATTCTTAATTCAATACCATAATATAATTTCACTATCCCAATCACACACATATATATTATCTAATAACTTGATAACATCAAAATTTTTATCCAATCATCATAAAATTATCAAAATTTACTCACTTTAATCCTGAAGAAAAATAACAACAATTCATCTATTTTTCAATTATCATTCTAATGATAATCCTATATTGTCTCAACTCTATTATACACTTTAAAATCCTTCTTTAACATCAAACTCCCCAAATCATCTAAAAATCTCAATTTTTAATCTTAAAGTTTCATTTAAAATCTCTAATATTCACATTTCATCATATATCTCAAAATTAATCCATCAAATCATCAATATCCAATTGCTAAACAAATAATTAATTTAATTACACAGGTTTAAAATTCTCAATTTTACCTCTAACTTCCAAATCTCACTCAAAATATTTAAGTCTTTATTTCAATATTAAATTCTATCATTTCTAAATTTCAATAACTCATTTAGACTATTAATTAACTCACAATTATTCAATTTGATTAAAATCCTCAATTTCTCCAATTTAGGGTTCTAACATAGGTACCCATTTTTAATTTACAAGCTACAACAATCTAAACCGGTTAAATATCAATTATACCTCTAATAAATATAACACAATCATTAAACTCAAATTTAATCAATAAAATTATCGTATTAAATAATCTCTACACTCTAACTTTTAAACCTTAACTCCAAAATTTTTAAATAATATAATAAAAAAATTCTAAATGAATTAACTATAAGTATCCACTTATCTCTATAATTCTATAATTTTCATTTGTTGAAAATTCATATTTATTTTAAACTCTAATCCTCAAACTTACTTTGCATTCTACACAATTATATTTCTATATAGCTCTTTTGATATAAAAAATAATTAGACTATAAGTGTAGTAGTTAAAAGATTTTATGAGAATAAATTGAAGTTCAAATGTATCTTAATATGGGGGAATTGGAGCTTGTTGGACAGAAATGGCGAAGGTTGAAGAAGAGTGCCGCAGGTGTTACTGTGTATTTTTTGAAATATTATATAAAAAGGTTAGTGGGCCCACTTTCTTTTTTCAATAATCTATTTATCTTTTTTCTCCAACGGAACAGCTTCTGCTTCTTCTTTTTCATTGTATTTTATTTTATTATTTTCTTCTTCTCCCTTTCTGTTTTTCTTTTAACTTTTTAAAAAACTAATATTAGTATTATTTCAGTTCAGTTTTCTTTTCAATTTTTTAGTTATATTTTAAATAAACTCTCTTAATTTTAAATAAAAATTTAATTTATTAAAAATTAATTCCTTCTAATACTACTTAAATTTTAAATAAAATTTGGGATGTTATAGTTCGTATGGTCTGGGTGAGTTGAGAATTAAGACTGTTAAATTATAAGAGGAAAAACATATGGCTGAAGATCTTGAAAGGAGAAATTTACATATTTGAATTAATCATTTTTCATTGTTCAATGATGGTTTAAATGAGTGAAGTATATTGATAAGGTAAAAGGTACCAGATCGATTTTAAAAGCTTATAATTTATATGTGTGTGTGTGCGCGCGCGCACATATGTACTTAATTAGAGCATTTAAAATCAAACATATATCATTTGCTTGTATCTACCCTTCACTCATTCAAACCCTCAAGCATCTTAAGCTTATATCTTTCAACCTCCAATACAGTGATCTTATTTCTTAACTCATTACCATTTTCATTCTCAAAAAAACAAACGGAATAAGGTTTGATAAGTATATGAATATATATATATATATATATATATATATTTGTGTGTAGGGGTTCAAATCGACTAGCTGAAAAATAATCAACAGAGAAGTAATAAGTTTGAGCTAAAACAATAGTCGGAAGCAAGGAAACTATACTTCAATCACTACTAGTCCAATCCTCGTAACTTAAATGAACACAATGCAAGGAAAATCATAGTACCAGTACACGACTCGAAAGAAAGAAACATAGGATTGAGCAAAGGCCGAACCCTAGAACCTTAAATGAACACTATGCAAAGAAAATCGTAGCACCAGCACACAAATCAAAAGAAAAAACATAGATCGAGCAAAGGCTAAACTTTAACAACTTAAATGAACATAATGCAAACAAAATCATCAATGATGCAAATATAGTCCTTCATTATTTAAATGATAGAAACTTGGAGGTAGACAATGGCCTCCAGTAAGTTGTCGTTGGTAGTTAGGTCAATGGTAAGAGGTGAAAATGATGGTGATGGTGATGGTGATAGAGATGGTGGGAGATGAGGGGTGGGCTAATGAGAGGATGAGCTTAAAAATAGATATTGTTTTTTTTCGCCATGGCATTAAGGAAAGAAGAGAGATATTTGAGACTTCTTTTCACCATGCCTATGTAATTATAGTGGAAAAATTTAGAGTGAAATGATGCTTTGATATTTCTAGAAGATGCACAACTCATTATTTAGAATAAATACATTGGAAGATGGCAGGACTTAAAGGTGAGAATCGTTGTGTAGACCGGTTAATTTAAATAGCTAATGTAAAAAATAATCTTTGCATCGATTTTACAGAAAAACTTATGTATAAATATAGATTGAGTTCTCGTGAAACGGGTGTACGAAGTTTATTTAGACTGTATAATATAAAATTTTCCTAAAATATAACTATTATTAATTATTTAGACATATTTTATACTCAATATATTTTTAAAATAATATTATAAATAAATTTAGTTTATTTAAAGAGAGTAAACCATGGTATAAAAAAGTTTAACTTAAATTTAAAAGAATTCTACCATAGTTATAAAAAGACTTTTCTTAAAATATAAATAAAATAATAGGATATGAGCATACAAAATAAAACATATTATGCAAAATAAAACATATTGTGGCAATATATAAATATTCTACAAATATCTTCAAAGAGAAATGCTATGCAATTAATATAACTTTAATTAATCCTATAAAATTTTTCTTGGGATCTTAAGATGAGAATATACCCTAAAAAATATTAATAAAAATAAGGTGAGACAAACGTCTCAGTAATAATCAATCATACTCATTATGTATATTAAGATGTACTCATGAGATGTCAAGTGGGACCTCATAAAGTATAATATATACAAAATAACATATTATTATAATAAAATCAAATGAAATACACATCTAAGTTTGGCCCCTTAAACCAATTGAATCGCCTTATTCCTGTCGATCGACCTATGGGCTAGTGATAACCGACGACTCAAAAGCTAACCAATCAAGTGGTATGAATATGCCAAAATCCATATAGGACATGACCGGACCATGGGTTCATTCCCTTTTGATAAACAGGTGGGGGTGTCATAGCCCTTCGATAAATAGGTGTTGTACGTCCCTAGATAAATTGGTAAGACAAAAGTCAACTATCAAGTTATAATAGAGGCTATACCACGTGGTAAAAATACAACTCTATCTTCACCTATCCCTAATGTATAATTCTCAAAATAAGAATATTAATCAAAATTTTAATAACTTAATAAATATCACAAAAGGGTTTTTTTCACAATAATAACTTTCTTCAAGTTCCAATATCAAGATATAACAATTTATAATTTTAACTCAAACTTTTTAAATTAAATTTTAAATCCCACAAGACTATTTTCAATACAAATAATCAAACAAATTTTCTTAATACAATTATATCAATATAAATAGCTTTATATATATAATACTCACAAACATCACATTAGCACATACAATAATAGAAAGTAGTTACATTCTTTAGGTATTGAAAAGGGAATGAGAGAAATGACTAAAAAGAGAAAAGACACCTCAATAATTAAATTTGACGAATAACTTAGAACCTTAACTATATTTATAAAGACATAATAATAATTTAAATTTAAATATATATCTAAATCTGAACTCAAATTCTAATAATTCTCTAACTAATAATAACAATCAAATCATAAAATATTAAATTAAGAAAATATAGATATCATATTTTATTAAAAATAATAAAAATGTTAAACTATAATAATTTAATTATATAATATTTTTAATTTATTAATAAATAATATTTTTAATTTTATTTAAATATAAAAATTAAAATTAAAATATTACATATAAAAGCACATTAAATATAAAGAGTTGTCTATATTTATATAAATTTCACTTATCTTTTTTTACTACTTCGTCTCTACGTTGTCCGATGTAGAAGAAGTGGTGCAATAATGATAAACTATGCATGATCATATTATTTTTTGACTAATTCATTTCGTAAGTTTCTCATAGGAACGAAATAACAGATCTTTTACAAATTTCGTGTGGATAATAAAATCAATAACACAAAGTATAATTTGTTTTTTTCTGAAACAATGATGTCGTTACACAAAAAGATTACAAAAGAGAATCATCTGGCTTGCCAAAACACTACCAAGCTGGAGATCAACTTTTCAAATTAAAGTAAAAGGCATAAAAAATCAGAAACCGCCAGATCACAGATCTAGCAAAAGAAAATTAACAGCATCCTGTTTGACGACAGTAAGAGTGGCAAAAACTATAGCTAGTAACATTTGAGCTACCGTGAAAGATTGTACTCAATTAGTCAAATATCAATAATTTAATTAAATGACGAATCTTATAAAACAATAAAAACAATTAATCTTATCACCAAGTACTTATAATACCTTTAATATATGACATATTTAACTAATTTAATTAGATTGAGAAAATTAGTTAAATTAGTTAATATGACAAATTTTTTTAAAATACTAAAATTATTTTTCTTAATTCCCTCCCTCATTCTCTTATATGATTATTGTTGAGTAAGTATTAATAAAAATAATTTAAAAAATAATTGATAAATATAGATATATGTTTTATATTTAGGATAAATATTAATTTTTTAATTAGATAATATATTAAAAGCAAGAGGAATATAAACTATATAAGAAAGCATTTGTTGCTTTAGGATTAACATTGTAACAAAAGAAAAGATTGAAGTTCTAAGAATTGCATTTATACTATATGCTCATATTAACTTTTGTAAATTGCAATCTTCATTTTAATTCGAATAAGATTCACTTTTAAGTTTTGCAGTCAAGCTATCATTTTACTTTATTTTTTTTGTTCAAAGTCATTTTATTTTAATTTGAGATACATTACTGTTAAAACTCGTAAATTTCTTTTTGGTATATCATAAATTTCTAATTCAAATTATAAAATCACAAGTTATATAAATATAAAAATTATTAGGTGGCAGGATCTCATGCCCAAGACTGATTAAATTTATTTAATTGATTTGGGCCTTGGCCCCGTCTTTTACCGAAAAAGTACTCTTATCAAATACATACATACATACATACATATATATATATATATATATATATATATATATATAATTTTAAAATATTAACACATATAATATAAATTAAATCATTATCTAAAAGCTAAGCCAACCTATGTTTTAAAATCCATACTTATATCAAAATTCTAGCATATATTGTCAAAATTTCTAATTATACCTAATTATGTGTACTATTATTTTGGGTGAGTTTAAATTAAATAAAGATATTAAATAATTAGTATACATGATAAAGTAATATTGGAGAAATTGATAAAATAAATATAAAGAATTTGATATAAATTTTTTTCTATTTAAAATTCAAATGAACAAATCATTGTTTCAAAACTAAATAAATCAATAAGGGGAGAATTAAAACAAAGGACATAGTCTAAATGATATTTATTAAGAAAGATTATAAAAGTTATAATTATTTAAAAAGATTAAATATTATTAATTTTTAAATTGATATTGAGATTATATCAATTTTTCATTAGGGAAAATAGTATATAAATGCTATAGAAGAAATTAAATTACATGTAAGTTCTCCAAGTGTATGTTTGGATGGTAGGTTAAAAAATTAATTTTAGGGCAAAACTTTAGTTTAAATTTTTTTTACATAAATAATAATTTTTGTCTAAAATTGATTTTAGCTAAAACTATAGTTTGAAACTATGATTTTGAATAAGTTACTGAAAATAACTTTTGGAACAGTAAAAGAGTTTATGAACTATCCAATTACTATCTTACCCCTAATTTTTCTTATACCTTCTCTCATCTCTCATATCTCTCATCTCTCCTCTCTCTTCTTTACCCTCTCTCATCTCTTATATTTTTTCTCTACCCTCTCTCCTCTCTCATACTTTAATCAAATCATACTCTTTTTAGTAATTTATCAATATAAAAAATAATTTTACTACTAATCATCTAAATATCTCTATTCCCAAAATCTATTTTTCCTAAAATCTATTTTTTAAAATATATTTTTTTTAAAATTTATTTTTTAAAAATTAATCTAAACGGGCCTAAGAAATAGTATAATGAATATGAAATTATATAGTATTGAAGATTAATTTTTTTTAATTATAAAAAAGATGTCGCCTCCCTCTTATAATTCTCTCACGCCTAAAGCATAAATAAAGTCGTTCTGGGAGACCGACCACGAAGCCACAGGAATAACTACAGGAATGGCTATTTTTCTGTCTGAGAATGGCGTTGAAGGATACAATGAAAGAGAGAAGGACTACGAGGAAGAAGAGGATGAGGAAGAGGAGCCGAGGCTTAAGTACCAGAGAGTGGGAGGCAGCATTTCTTCGCTGGTAGCCAGTGATTCGGGGTTGTGTCTCGCTGTTACCGAGCGGATGATAGCCATTGGCACTCATTGTGGCACTGTCCATATCCTTGATTTTCTCAGGAATCAGGTGAGATGCTACTTACTCGATTTATTTATAATTATGGGTACGGTCCATATCCAGTTATGGGTATCATCTGGACTACGGTGGCATGGTCCTTCGAGTGGACACTGCAGGGACTGTACTATCTTATGCAATAGATGGTTGCTATTTTCATCGGTCGCCACCCGGGGAGCCTTCATTTTTGGGGCCTCATTATTGGGTTTCCCCTTTGCAGAAGCTCCCATTTTTCTTTTTCTTTCTTCTTTTCCTTTTGGGATTACATAATCCCCATTTTTCTACATCTTCTAATTTTCGCTCTTCTGATAGCTCTTCTTTCAAGGGTTTCATTTTGTTGTGTTAGTTGTTGGAAACATTTTGAAATGGTAGGAAGTGTCGCCAACGCGGATCCAGAAGTGATAGTGGGTAACCCTGATTCACTGGCCAATAAAATTACCGCAATTCGTTTGGCTGGTCCTCAAAAACTTCAGGTTTTGATATGCCTCTTTTTTTGTTATCAACGTTTCTCATTAAACCAGCGTGTCACATTTTAATAGGGTATTTCATGATTTGTATCGTCGCAGTGAATTCAGTCAATGTTGTGTTTGAGAAAAGTGGTCCCATTTAGTGCCGGATTTTAGTTCCTATGTCCTTGTTGAGCATAATCAAGTTTTCAATTCATTATTATTCACAATTTCCTGATGCCAGGTGATTGCTGATTTTGATGCCACACTGATAAAGTTCTGGTTAATGGAACTCGAGGGCAGAGTATTTTCTCTATGAAGCTTCTCTAATTTCTTTCTGGATTCGTTGCTTTTATAAAATTTCCTTTCTAAGGAAGGGAGTACAAAAAAACTGTAAGATGGATTAGGCTTATTTTTCTAAAAAGTGTGTAGGTAGTCATGGGCTTGTGCAACAGGATAATCCATAATACGATGCCAAAAGACAGGAGTTATATGATTATTATCACCCGCTAGAATTTTCACCAGATATCGGACTTGAAGAGAAAACTAAGCTTATGGAAGAATGGTATATGACATGGTTATCCATGGGAGAAAGTAAGCATTAATTTACCATTATCATTCTATATCGACACTAATGCTGCTTGCTTAAATTGCTTAATCACTGATTATTTCCATTATTTATGATATTAAAATTGAATTTGCAAGATTATATAATGGTTGCTAAACTAACTTTATCTTCTATAAGTCTATGAATAATCTTGTTTTTGCAATAGCCTACTTTGGTTTCAAACACTCAAATTGCTAATTGTTCATTTAGGTGGAGTAAAGTTCATGCTATTTTAATTGAGGGAGGACTTACAAATGAGTCTGTTGCTAATTGCAACATTGCTTTTAGGGAGGGTGTTTTCGAACTAATTGAGTTTTTGGAGGTATATTTCCTATCTTTTGGTAAATGTTCTGCACGCCATTCTTTCATATAGTGAATGTGTTCTATATAAAATGAATCAATTGAATATTATTTCTCAATATTATCCACAAGCTGACGTGGATTCCTATTTTCCATTTGTACTTTGCAGGGAAAAGGCATTCCTGTGTTAATATTCTCTGCAGGACTTGGTGATATGATAGAAGAGGTCTGCATGTTCAATTTTTTCTAATACTTTACCCTGTTGTTATTTTTGCCTCTTAACTGCAGTAAATTCTTCTTTTGGTTATAGCAGGTTCTAAGACAAAAACTTCATAGAACTTTAAAAAATGTGAGGATAGCATCCAACCGAATGATGTTCAATAATGATTTCTGCCTTATATCTTTTAAAGGTGCATCCATATAGTCAATGTTGATTAGCTACGTTGTGTTGGTTCTTCATGCCACTCATGAAATTGACATACATGTTTTAAACCCTTCGTTTCAGAATATTTATTTTCTTATCTCCAACAAGGATGAGTGAAACTTTTGGAAAAACAATGTGGAGATCTTTAGTACATGTTCTGTCCTTGCCTCAATAAGGAAAATCTTTATAAAGATTTCACTTAGGATTTGGCAGATAGTGTTTTAAATTTTACATGTGTTTTGTTGTGTACTGCTATGTTAACAGATTATATTTATGGTAGGAATATAGACAATTAGGGGTCAATACCTTAATGTGTGAAATAACATTGTCAATGTCAGGACACAGGAATTCTTGAGTAATTAATTTAATTCCAATTATTTGAGCTTCTAAACTTCTGACTACGTTTCTTATTGGTATTGGGTATAGGTTTTGTTATTACTTTTTCCTTTTTTGATAGGGATTTATGATTCATGGTTGAATAATTAAATAGTTTTAGATTTAGCTATGTATGCTGTCATGGTTGTTTGGTGGTGTTGTAGGATGTTGTTTTATTTCTCTAGTTATCCTGATAATGAAATAATCATGTGTCCTTTGTCATACGGGTGAAGCCAACATTCTAGTTTTGGAGATGAAGAGTACTTTTATATATTTCAAGAAGTTTATACTACTGCCATGCATTATCTTTACAATGACCCTTGGTATTGTTGTGGCTTTACTTACCTCCATATAAGTACAATTGAATTTTCTCATGTAATTCTTTGAAACTCTCATGCTTGTTTGTAATGTGACTTCCTAAAAATTTAGGCAAAGTTAGGGAGAAATGGAAAAGACCAAATAATTATGTGCACGTAGCTCAAATGTATTTAACAATCAACTTAAGAATTTGAGCTATTAATATTCTTGTTAATGACATCCTCAGCATTTGAACTGCTCCTGCCATTTTCAATGTGCTCACCATGGTTTAGAGAGATATTTGATTGTGACTATCTCTTTAATACCTCTTATCCAAAGTTTAAAACCTGGAATTTGGCTTATATTTGCAAGTATGTAGAAGTGAATATAGATTTTGTTACTATTGTCTGGCCATTATTTGTTTGATTTCTTTGACTTTTGTTTTCCTTTTGGGGGTTCACAGGGAGAAACAGGAACCTTTAAAATTACATATTGCTCTAGATGCCACCCTACCTCCAATTAATTCCATTCAACAAGGATAGTGGGCAATTCTACCTCAAGAACTGCTTTAGTTATTTGTTGCTTAACTACTGCAATTGTAACCCTCTATTGGCATATGTTAAGCTACTACGGAATCATCCTTCACATCGGGACTAAGTATTGTGTAACATCCCAAATTTTCTATCTATATAAGACTGATAGAGGAAAGAGGCTAAGAAGGGGTTATCACAATGATCAGAAAAAAAGACAATGGTTAGCGAAGTTTTAAATCAAAGAAAGAGAAGGTATAAAGTTATATAAAAGTTTATGTACTAAACTATAAATATTAAAAGTCTACGGACTAAATTATAAATAATGAAAAGTTTAATAACCTAAATAGAGTTTTAAGATTTCAATGACCAAATTGAAATTTCAAATTTAGTATATAGGGACTAAAATATAATTTGGCTATTTTAGGGACTAAAGTAAAATTGTCAAATTTAGGGGCAAAAGTGTAATTATGGAAAGTTAAGCTGGAAAAGACCTAAAATTACTCGGAAATAGTTTGGTTTCAAATTTTATTAATAGATAGATGATAGAATTTGGGCCAGTCATATATCTCAGAATTATGATTTAAGGTTCCGATAAATTGATATTAATTTTTGAAGTATGGAGATTAATCAGTATTTTTTAGATCTTAAAATCAGATAAAATTTTGTAATAAATTCTTATATTAAATATAAGAATTTATTAAATTTATAAAATTAAAAAAGGAGTTATGTATAATTTATAATAAAATTTACAGTAAAATAAAATACTTGATAAATACTTTTTGGGGGAATTTATTAGTAGTTGAGCCCATGAAGGGGTGTGACCAAGTCAAATGCCCAAGATGATGTTACATAGGCCTAATGATATACTTGGATAGGTATGTGGGCTAGTGCTTAGAGAAATCCTAAAAAAATAAAATTATGAAAATGCCCCTATGTTACAATATTGAACAAGAGATGATAGAGGGCATTTTGGTCATTTGAACAAGGTCAAAAGGTCAAGGAGGGTTCTCAGAATAGTTGACCAGAGTCAAGGAATACTTTGGTGATGTTTGAAAAGGCAAGAATGTCGAGTTATTGAAGTAAAAAAAATAATAACCAAGGGCATTTTGGTAATTTGATGAGGGATTAGTAATTAAGTTTAGACCCAGTCCAAGAATGTCAATGGTAGAAAAAATATGGATAATATATTTAGAAAAAACATGTTAGAAAACATTATGGAATCTCATAAAAATTAGATTTAGAAAACAATTTGATTTTTGGGAAATTGGACTGATCTGGTATTGAATTGGACTGAAAGTTTTCTAGACTCTTATTTTCCTCTACTTTACACCAAACATGGCCTTGATGATGTCATGGATGAGGTCATCAAAACTTAGAAGGCAAGCAAAGTTCCAAGATTGAATATGGACTCTATGATAAAATAGTGCACAAGGTGATCTTGGTTATCTGTACACCACCTCTTAAATCTATAAATACCCCTCTCTTCCCTTCATATTGTGCCAAGCTTGGAAGACTTTGGGAAGGTGCTGCTCAAGTGGAAACTCAAGCTAGAAGAAAAGATATCCAAGGTAGCAAAGTTCAAGCTATCTAAGAATAAAGGTAAGGAATTTATCCTAACTTATTTTCCTTTAATTTGGAGGCTTGAATCTAGGGTTTTAAGGTAAGGAAAATGAGATTTTCCCATGGTATGCTTGTTGTCCAAAATCTGGAAGTTTAGGGGGGGAAATAAATTGAAACTAGAACTATATAATTGACACTTAAATAAGATAATTTAATGGTTAATTATGGAATTAGATCGAAATTCCTTGCTTTGCACATTGAAAAGGGTTATCGGCTAAGAGTAGACTGAAAGGAGGAGTTTGAATTTCAATAATTTAATGCTTCCATTGAATTTATATGATGATTTTGTGTATGATTGAATAAGTTTGGAACCTTGGAATTATTAGAATTGAAATATAAAATTTTAGAATATTCTCTGTTACTATTTATATGCATGAACACTGATTGTAATTTCATGATTTTAATACTTCCAATGGTTTTAAAATGAAAAATTATGTGGGATAAAGTAGAAGAACAAGTATTGGAAGTATTATAATCAAAATGAGAATTTTTAAAAGACTTATATTCTTCTTTTCGGTTCTGTCCATATTTGATGAAGCAACTGGAATTTCAACATTATAAGTCTATAAATGGGTTCAAAAGACAAAATTATGTAGGGTAAAGTTAATATATAAGTTAGTTTAAAGGATAAGTCAATTAACTACAAATAGATAAAGTTAGGGGTTAAGTGGTTAATTGAGTTTAATGCTATGAAATGTTAGTGAATTGAGATTATAATAAATGAATAATTATATGATGTTAGGATTTAAGTTATGTTCTCAAAGAAGGCAGCCATATATCGAGAAGTAAAAAGTAAGAGGCAAATAAAAGAGTAAAGGAAAGTCAAGCATAAGGTAGTAAACTAATCTAGACTTATATATATTGAATGTGATGTGCAATGGTGCTATGACTTTATGGATTGTTGTGGCATATGTGTATTTGAAAGATGCTATGTTCTAGGACTACTTTTGTCAATTGTACTTTATATGTGATATGGTCGCATGCTCATACATTATGTTAACAAAATCACAAGTAAGCACAAACATTAACA
This sequence comes from Leucaena leucocephala, assembly GCA_037074615.1. Taxonomy (NCBI): domain Eukaryota; kingdom Viridiplantae; phylum Streptophyta; class Magnoliopsida; order Fabales; family Fabaceae; genus Leucaena; species Leucaena leucocephala. The sequence continues at coordinate 8,382,117 of CM073526.1, read as the reverse complement.
TTAACGCATATACTATTTAGTTCCGTTTGCCATTGAGATTTTTCCAAAATTCCCACCCACTCCATTTCCTAATCCTAGTAGGTTCATGAATAAAGAAAGAAGATGAAGTTGCATGAGAAGAAGTTAGAGATTTGATAGTATAATTATTATGTGATGAATGTATGTATAGATGTTGAAATTTGACCATGTGAACAAAGTGAGGCAATGACATTTATGATGAAATGAAAAATAATAAATAATAGAATAAATATATAAAGTTTTACCAGAATTTAGTTAACATGTTAAGTTTTATTTTGACATTAAAAATGCCTTATTTCGATGTCTACACAAAGAGAACAAATTTGCTAAATTTGCGGACTAGAAATTATTTTCATAATTTTTGACCAAATGAACAATAATCTTTGACGCTGATACTGTACTAATTGGCTAAGCATTTGGTTTAAAACTTGTGTTTTTCTCAAATTAAGTATGTTAGCTTCGTGTAGCTTTTTGAACTATTTTATTTTGATTTTTTTAAAATTAATAATGATTTTTTAAAGTTCATCGTTGAATTTGGAAATACCACATGGACAATACTTGTGAGTTGGAAATTTTAAATTTTGAATTTGAACTTGAATGATCATATAAGTGGTTCTAAATGCTACTGAATGGTCTCTAAGATGTACGAAAGTAAGGTGTTACATGTTATCTATCGTAGGTGGCAAAGACTCCAGCACAAACAAGAAAATAGTGATTACTTCTGTGTAATTAGGATTCTGACAATTATTAACAAATTGTGTCATCAAACAATTTTAAGAAATGTAACATTTTTATGTTGTTAATGAAAGAATTTAATGTTGTTCAATCATGTGGTGTGCCGTTTTGTTGCTTGGTTAAGCAGGAAATTTGACAACTGGAATATAAGAAATAAAAATAGGTGTGTGAAATAATAACAGCCGCTTACATAATGCATTGGTGACGGCATCCCAAGACCTATAATATACCAAAATAGTTCTTGTGTGGGTGGAAAAATAACAACTATACCACTAGAAAATAACAACTCTATAGTGAATAAATAACAATATGGGTATATTTCATGCAAGGATTTTAGGAGACATAGGAATCCACTAGGCATGTCAGTCCAACACATATAATGAACCAAAAAACTAAGATTATGGGAATAAGAAAAAAACAACTTCACCAATAAGAAATAATGAGTACATGATATACTAACACCTGGAATGAACCTAACGAGAGCTGATTATGGGGGGAATAATTACAACTTCACAACTAGGAAATAACAACTCAACGGTAAAGGAATAACAACTCAACCACTGGAAAAATAATTACCCTGACAACTGGAAAAATGACAATTCCACCACTAGAAAATAACAATCACATGGTAAAGGAATAACAACTCTACTACTGAAAAAATAACTACCTCCACAATTGGAAAAATGACAACTCCACCACTAGAACATAACAAGTCTATGGTAAAATAATAACAACTCCATCAATAGTAAAATAATAACTCGACAATTGGATAAATAACAACTCCACCACTAGAACATAATGTCTTCATGGTGAATGAATAAAGACTTGGGTAATTTTTTTTTTGTCATTTTGGAAGATCGAAAATGTACTGGGTAGAAGAATAACAATTTGATCCCTAGGAAAAATAACAACTTCGTTGTGAAAGAATAACAACTTATTGTCATGCCCCAAAAATCGAGGGGTGACCGGTATAGAATATGAGAGAACTTATATCCTGTAAGCCTTTAAAATATCATAATTAATATAATAACGATCTTAGACATGCATAAACTATTTTATTATTTACCATATATGAACATATTTATATCTTTCAAAATGATAAATATCATACTATGTATATAAATTTATACATCTAAAAAAGACAAGAGATGATGCAAATCCTGCCTAGAGATTACGTGGAGCATCTACAAGCTGTGAACAACCATGATGGCATTCTTTGTTTTGCTGGAGGTACAAGGTTAGTGGTGCTATCTGAAGCTAAATAATCTATTCATGAATAATGTCCCAAAAACATGATTTAAAAGAATGCGAAAGTAAATAATGTATAAACATGTTTCAAATAACATTTCGTATTTCGATACAACTTTTATGTAAACATTTTCTTTTAGGTAAAACAATTTGAAATAGCCATTTCAAATCAATCGCTCAAAAATAATCCTTTCAAAATCATAATCTTTCCGTAGGACTTTAACAGAACGAAAATCGACATGGACACACAATCCACGAGGGTAAATAACTATGCGTAGCACGAAGCCATGAAACAGACGTGAACACACAGTTCACGAGGGTAAATAACTATCAGACACGGCCCAAAGTCAAGAAACAGACGTAGGTACGAAGCCTACGAATAACAGACGCAAGGATAAATCCCACGAATAACCGTCGCAAGTACGAAACTCACGTATGTCCATCGAGCTCGAGTAACTAAGGTGCACCAAGGACTAACAGTACTACTGTTAGCAACCAACATTCTGTATTATGTCCTTTCTAAAATATTTATATCATACATGGAGTTTATTTCACATGCAATAATTTCAACCGTTTCAATGCCATAACTGTTGGTAAAAACCACTTTGAATTTCAAAAACCCCAGCATGTACATTTAAAATCAAGTTATTGTGAAAATATATGAAATTTGCATAGGAATATATTTCATGAATAATATTAGTTTAATGCAACTTTTGCCAAACTCTTTTCAAAAGCTTATTCATTCATTTTCATATATAATCGTAATTTATTTGTAAACTAATTGAAAAAAAATCATTTATAACGATTTAAACCATACTTTTGTAAAATTTACTTTTAGTAATTCATATTTGAAATTCAACATTTGAAATGACAATGCATTTGAAAATATAAATTTTAGGGAATGTTATTCACTCACTTGGTAATCCCAATAGCTATAGTCTATCATATTTGATAGCTTTCAACATATTTCAACCTTAATTCCCTTTGTCAGTCGATGGTACTACGAATTCAATCTTCGACATTGTGGGCTCGTCCATCCTACCATTGCTCTCTCTCTCTCTCTCAAATCTCTCTCTCGCGTCTTGCTCTCCTTCCAGATGAGAAATCGGTGAAATGAATATATAGAGGAACAGGTGGTGAGAGACATCACTTTTCTGCCATCTCCATTTTATTTATTTCTTATTTTATTTTTTTATTTAATATACTAAATCTTTTAAAAATTCTTAAAAAATAATCCTTAATAGCTTATTATAATTTTATTCCTCTAATAGCTTATCTACCTTATAAAATAATTTTTCTACAATTTTCAAGGCAACCATAACTTCTAACTATTTTTCTTAAATTTTTCAAGAAAATAGAACTATAAATTTAAAAAATAATAATTATTGAATCATTTATTCTTGTCTTGGAGAAATAAATTCTTCCACAATCTTTTAAATCCCAAAAATATCTATTTCATAATTTTTTCTTAATTTCTTTTCTATGACCTAAAATATTTTTAATGATTATTATTTCTTTTATCTTTTTCCTGAGATTTAACCTCTAAGACTTTTTAATTTCCAAGAAAAATATTCTTGACTAGAACAACCCTTTATAAATTTATTCTATTAAAATTTAAGATGTTATAATTCTCCTCTTATTAAATAAATTTTGTTCTCAAAATTTCAAACGTGCCTTAGGTCATTTTAGTGACTTCATGCTCTTCTAACTGTATGAGCTTCTTACCTTATAACCATTTGTCTTAATATCATACTTGTCTCGCCTTAGCCTAACTTTAACTCTTACCAGTCTTACGTAACACCTCTATCTGACTTTTCATCATTACAATCTCCTTTGACATTCATAATTAGTCTTCTCTATTTTTTTAAAAAGAAAAAAACTATTATTGGTTAAAGCTTCTTTGACAATTCTTTTGCTAAAATTTCAAAGAGATATACAATCTTTCTAGCAATCAACTACTCCCTTGAGAAAAATCTCATTACGTGTGACTACCCTTCAAGTCACCTTTTATCAAAGCATTAATTACTACACTAACTTTTTCGAATAATACTTTATCTATTATGTCTCACGTTCAACATAAAAATGCATTTAATTGCAAATAAATTAATATTTTCAATTAATTGCTGTAAATATTTTCAACTTTTACATCTTTAGCAAAGTTATCTCTATAATCAATTTCCCTTACTTCCCTTCAAGCTAATCTATATTAAACATATAAAATAATTGATATTTGATTAGTGCTAACAATCAACCACTTTATTCCATTTTCCAAAACTTCAAAAATCATTAGCTACTATCAACATGCAATCAACATTGAAATTATTACATTCTAATTTGGCCTAATTTAACTTATCATTGCTCCCATTTTCAATTCAACTTAGTGAATATTTCATCACTTCTAAACCTCACACATTTCAGCTAACCTTCTAGGTTCACAGTAATTCCCAAAATCAAATCACACTACATCAACCATGCAAGTTCCTCACCAAAATTTTAACTTGTTTTTTATCCTTACTTATCACACTTTTCTCTTTTCTTTTACCATTTGGAATGGCTACTAAACATGAAAAAAAAAACACCATAGAAAATTTTCCTTTTCCAACTCATTTTGAACCTATTGAAAACATTAACTCATCAAATCCACCTCAATTCTCACCTTAAGCAGCTTTGGTAGAGGCTCTAACTATCATTGAAAAACCTTTTTTACTCTTTGCAATGTTTCCTATTAACCTCAAAGAACTTTTATTTTTGAACTATATTGTGGTCATTCACTAACTTATCTATTTTCATATCTCTTGTTAAAATATCTCAAAACAGTAGGCATTTACTAAAATCTTTACCTCTAGGAATTTAATAACCAATATTTAAACTCTTATAACCTAACAGCCGTGTTTCTGGAATAGTAACCTTCTTGATTTGATAATCAGTGTTTCCTTAACAAATTCCATTGCTAACCTGTTCACTACTAAATCCTTCTTTATACTACTTACATTAAAAAGGGGCGTAACTATTAAACCTTCAATCATAAATCATTTCAAACTTACTCTTTCAACAATCACATTCCCCAATCAGAAAAATTTCAGATTTAAACCAATCCTCAAATCATCATTACCTGAAAGAAAGGGTATATAATTGAAATCCTCTAAAAAAAACCCTCAAACAACAATTTTAAACAGTATTATTACAAGATTCAAACTTTCTTGTTTTCTAAACCCCCAGACATACATTAATCATGTATCAATCCATTTATTATCATTGTCATTGATCACCCTTTTTTTTAAGGCCTCTAGACAAACATGTGTGGTTAAATAACTTAGAACACTTGCTCCCTATTATAACAACAGTATAAACATATAAATCAGAGTATCCTAACCTCATGCCAGTAAATTTGATCTATAATGCAAGTCTAGCAGTGTGACCGCAAAAGCACTTCACTTCACAGTGGTATGAAATTATGATAATAGCTAGAATGACAGCTTAGGAACACAACACCCCCGCATAAACGAAGAGAATCAAAGAGCTATGCAAAAACAGTGTACTTTCAGCCTAACATAAAATAATGTGATGCCAGAAATTAATGTTCAACTTCAGCATAATGGTTCCAATTTCATAACTTTGACAATACAACAACTAATTAGCCTAACAACACATATTACAAGTTTACTTGCTTTCAATACACAATGTAAACCATAATGAAATCACATATATTTTCCTCTCTCTATTTTTTTTGCCTAGATGACAGTTTAAAATGCACCATCCAAGACAAAAATCAGCGTAAACACATGAGTGGCAATTGATTTGTTAGCTATGTGATAGCTACAAAAAGTAGAGTAAGAAAAAGAAAAGAACAATTCTTTGCTTTATATTATTATTTTTTTTTGTTCGGTCCGGATGTGATTAGGAATACCACTTTCACTCTATAATCCAAGATATGGAAAATTTTCAAAATATGAATGCCATGTACTTTTGAGCAAAAATGTGCAAATTTGAGTGCTGAGTGTAAAAGAGCATAGAATAACAGATATAATGAATATGCCAGATTTCAGTTATACGTGTTTAGCCAAAAATCCTGACAGCTTGATTTATTCAACTTTTAAAACCTCACCCTCAATGACATTGTACTACTCTACTACACTACAATAACCACCGAAAACCAATTTCTAAGTATACCAAGTCAAAAATGGAAAATGTTGTGGCATTTTTTTTTCATAATTTATCTAGACCACTTATATCACGCCCTAAATCAGTCACCAAATGACAACACTCAAGAAAGCTTACACACAACCAAAAGTATCATGCAAAATTATCCTCAAGATCATTCCAAATTTCATAACAATTCACTCAGTAGAAATTCTACTATAGAATCTAGGAATTCACAGTTAAATAAGTTGTTACAGCAAAAAACTTAGTTGAATTGATATCAATGAATTCAATCTCACACTTAACCAAATCTTTGACAACTTGGTTAATAACATCTAAAGTTCCAACTTCAGATCATGGTTATTGCCAATATTTATTTATACTAATAGCACCAAATAGCCTTATTGTATTATACTGTCTGTAGTGCAATATATGCGTAAGAACATCCGCTGAGAACAAAACCATTAATCTAGATATCGGCTCTGTTAAATGAAAATAAATTTGGGTTGTTAATATCACTAAAAAGACCCATGCACCCTATCATCTCATTTTCCTCTTTTATGCTTCCTTAAGAATAAAACTTTTTATAGTTCATCTTAATTATTCCCACCACCACGTTTGCCTTTACATTCTCAACAGATGCTCATATGATACTAGTCCCTCAACTTGTCATTTAAAATCACCAAAATATTTTCACTATATAAGTAAACATGTGATATTTTAACATAATATTTGTATCACTTTTATTTAACATAGGTGGCATAGAGAAGAAAGACATTCAACAACCTATTAGGCCTTCAATGATGCCTCGATTATAATTATGCCTAGGTTTATAATGATAATTGAGACCCCAAAGAAGAATCTTTATTCCACGTAACAATAGGAAACCTAGTCTTTGATACCAAACTGTCACGCCCCAAAAATCGAGGGGTAACTGGTACAGAATATGAGAGAACTCACATCCTGTAAGCTTTTAAAATATTATAATTAATATAATAACGATCTTAGACGTGCATAAACTATTTTATTATTTACCATACATGAACATATGTATACCTTTCAAAATGGTAAATACCATAGTATATATACAAATTTATACATCTCGAAAAGACAAGAGAGGATGGGAATCCTGCCTATAGATTACGTGGAGCGTCTACAAGCTCTAAACAACCATGATGACATTCTTTGTTTTGCTGGAGGTACAAGGTTGGTGGTGCTATCTGAAGCTAAATAATTTACTCGTGAATAATATCCTAAAAACATGATTTAAAAGAATGCGAAAATAAACAATGCATAAACATGTTTCAAATAATATTTCGTATTTCGATACAACTTTTCCGTAAATATTTTCTTTCAGGGAAAACAATTTAAAATAGCCATTTCAAATCAATCGCTTAAAAATAATCCTTTCAAAACTATAATCTTTATGCAGGACTTCAACAGAATAAAAATAGATGTGGACACACAGTCCACGAGGATAAATAACCATATGTAGCATGAAGCCATAAAATAGATGTGGATACACAGTCCACGAGGGTAAATAACCATCAGACATGACCCGAAGCAACAAAACAAATGTAGCTACGAAACCTACGAATAACAGGTGCAGGTACAAAATCTACGAATAACAGACGCGAGAATAAATCCCACGAATAACTGTCGTGAGTACGAAATTCACGTATCTCCATTAAGCTCGAGTAACCAAGGTGCACTAAGGACTAACAGTACTGCTGTTAGCAACCAGCGTTCTGTATTATGTCATTTCTAAAACGTTTCTATCATGCGTGGGGTTTATTTCACATGTAATAATCTCAACCGTTTCAATGCCATAACCGTTGGTAAAAACCACTTTGAATTTCAAAAACTCCAGCATGTACATTTAAAATCAAGTTACTGTGAAAACATATGAAATTCGCATAGGAATATATTTCATGAATAATATTAGTTCAATGTAACTTTTGACAAACTCTTTTCAAAAGCTTATTCCTTCATTTTTATACATAATCGTAATTCCTTTGTAAACCAATTGAAAGAAAATAATTTATAACGATTTAAACCATACTTTCGTAAAATTTATTTTTAGTAATTCATATTTAAAATTCAACATTTGAAATGACAATGCATTTAAAAATGTAAATTTTAGGAAACGTTATTCACTCACCTGGTAATCCTAATAGCTATAGTCTATCATATTCGATAGCTTTCAACATACTTCAACCTTAATTCCCTTTGTCGATTGACGGCACTACGAATTCGATCTCCGACATTGCGGGCTCATCCATCCTACCATCGCTCTTTTTCTCTCTCAAATCTCTCTCTCGCGTCTTGCTCTCCTTCCAAATGAGAAATCGGTGAAATGAATATATAGAGGAATAGGTGGTGAGAGACATCACCTTTCTGCCATCTTCATTTTATTTATTTCTTATTTTATTTTTTTATTTAATATACTAAATCTTTTAAAAATTCTTAAAAAATAATCCTTAATAGGTCATTATAATTTTATTCCTCCAATAGCTTCTCTAGCTTATAAAATAATTTTTCTACAATTTTCAAGGCAAATATAACTTCTAACTATTTTTCTTAATTTTTTCATGAAAATAAAACTAATAACTTTTAAAAAAATAATTATTGAATCATTTATTCCTGTCTTGGAAAAATAAATTCTTCCACAATCTTCTAAATCCAAAAAATATCTATTCCATAATTTTTTCTTAATTTTTTTCTAGGACCCAAAATATTTTTAATGATTATTATTTCTTTTATCTTTTTCCTGAGATTCAACCCTTTATAAATTCATTCTATTAAAATTTAGGATGTTACACTTATAGTCTAGGTGAAAAAATGACAACTACACCACTACAAAGAACAACTCCATGGTGAAGGAATAACAACTGGGGCATAATTTTAAAAACTATGGGCAGTTATATCTATTCACAATTGAAAAAAATTAATCTCAGATCTTATGGGATTTCACAATAATTTTTCCATTTCGCAGGATTCTTTTACAATTTAATTCTTTCTATAGATCCTAGATACAATTTTCCCTTTTTATTAATATATTATGATGTTTTGCTTTCTGACACAATTTGGATAACATTTTATTTTTTCATTTGAGCCTACCTAACTAGTTCTAATAAGATATGAAATGTGTTTAATTTTTTATTTTGGGGAATAGAGTTTATTTTATATCATATAATTTAAATCAAGAAAAAAGAACTTAAATATATTATGATATAAATGGATAAATATTTATGTTAATAATTAAATGATTCATTGAGGATATGTATGTGGATGTTAGTGGAAAATAAATTTGAAAAAAAAAGGATCTTGTTATGGATGATTTTGACAGTTTTAATAATGACAAAAAATAAAATTTATATTAGTTTTAAAATAGAATGTGGGAGAAATTGAAAGAGATAATGTAGAAATTTTAAAAATTCATATTAAATTTAAAAGTAGAATGTGAGAAAAAATATAGGTTTGATAAAAGACAATTTGGTAATTTTAAATTTTTATTTTAGTATTTGGTCCTTCTAAATAATTATAATTTTTTTGGTCCTTCCCAATAAATATTATTTACCTTATGAAACCATTTCATGAAATTAAATTCTAAAAACAGACAATAATAATTAACTATTTACAACATCATTAACAATGTAAAAAAAAGTCAATAATATTAATATTATATAAAAAAAATTACAATATAAAATAAAAGGGCCTAAATGGTTGGCCCACTTTAAGCCCTTGGTCCAGTAGGGACCTTTATAGGCTCATTTGTTATTTGAAGGCCGAAATCTTGAGCCCAACCTTAGCAATTTATATTATAAAAGTTTGTTACAATAAAATTTTTAAATGTACATATATATATATATATATATATATATTTTAACAATTAAAATAACAAAATTTATAGGTGAAAATAGAAAAATTGAAAACTTCCAAAAATTTAATTTCCTAATTTACCTACTAACAAGTTATAAAAGAATATTTATAATGTATATAAACATTGAAACAACTAAAATATCAACTTTTACAATTCCCAATTTATATTATAATATTTTTTATAGTAAAATTTATAAGTGAATATAGATATTTTAACAAATAAAATAGAAAAATTTATAAATGAAAATAACAAAGTTTACAACTCCCAAAACTTAGGCAATGTTTGCTTCTTCTTTTTTTCTATTTTTTGTTTTTAAAATAGTTTTATAAAATTTCTTTTAAAACAAGTTTTGGAAAGAAAAAAAAATCTATTTGGATAATTGTTTTTTAGATTGTATTTGAAAATAAAAATATAAAAAAAATTATTTAGGACAATTATTATTAAAATCAATTTGGAGAACTAAGAGTGTAGCAACAACACATAAAGAGTTGGAGGACTAAGGCCCATTTGTATTAGCTTTTAGAGAATAGATTATGGGGAGAATAGATTATGGAAAAAATAGATTCTGGGAAGAATAGATTCTGGAGAATAGATTCTGGGAAAAATAGATTTTGAAAATAGAGATGTTTGGATGATTAGTAGTATAATCACTTTTTATATTAATAAATTACCAAAAATAGTATGATTTGATTAAAGTATGAGATATGAGAGAGAGTAGAGAATAAATAGGAGAGATGAGAGAATGTAGAGAAGAGAGAGGAAAGAGGAGATAGTGTAAAGAAGAGAGATGAGAGAGGGGAGAGATGAGAGAGGAGAGATAGTATAAGAAAAAAGTAGGGGTAAAATAGTAATTGGATAATCTATAAGCTCTTTTACAGTTTTAAAATATATTTTCAGTAGCTTATTCAAAACCATCGTTTCAAACCGATGTTTTGCCCAAAATCAATTCTGGATAAAAATGGTTGTTTGGTTCAAATTTTTTCAAACCGAGGTTTTGGCCAAAATCAATTCTAGACAAAAATTGATGTTTGTTTCAAATTTTCTCAAACCGAGGTTTTGCCCAAAATTGATTCCCAGAAGCTGAATCCAAACAGGCACTAAAAAATGAGCTAGACAAGTGTGAGAAACAAAATAGATAGCAAGGTCGTGAGTGAAAATAAAAATTAGAAAAAATAATACAACAAAATAAACAAATAGAAAACATGTAAGAAATTGTTGGAACATGTTCTATTTTTGTTTTACAAGACACTTAATTAAAAATAAAAAAGTTTTTTTGTTTTTAAAAATAAAACATTATTTTCAAAATAAGAAAATAAACAAGATAATAAATATTGATAGTTTATTAAAAACTGTTAGATCAAATTTTGATAGTTTATTTTTTTATTTTTAATATAATATTATAATATAATTTTATAAGATAATAAATCTCAACCATTTAATTTTTATAAAAGAGAAAAATAAAAAAAAATTAAAATTTGTTCCTTATAGTTTACTATAGTAGAATATCTTAAAATAGAAAAATAATAATTTTATAAAAGATTACATCTCACTCATTCATTTTTTAATTCTATAGTGAGAATATGATGATGAGAAAAATTAAAAAAAAATAATGATGAAAGGATTTTATGTAATAAATATACTAATAGCCCAAGCCAAAACAAAACACTCGAAAAATTCTAAATAGTACGAGCTCACGCAAAACAAAACTCACCAAAAAGACAACACTGTTAAAACAATACGATAAACCTACAAAAAAACAAATTATATTTAAGTCCCATATAAAAAATTTAATTATAAAAAAATTGTGAGAAGTTATTAAATTATTGTGAAATCTTATGAGACTAGGGATCAACCTTTTTAAATTATGAAATGATATAACTATCTATAAAAAATTGCCTCATTTATTATTTTTTCTTCTAATTATTATTTTTTTTTTTAGAGTTGTTATTCCTATTGTTTGAGTTGTAATTTTTTTCTTCTTATTTGAGTTATTATTTTTTTCTTATAGAGTTGTCATTCTTATTACTTGATTTATTTTTCACACAGGTAGTTCTTTCATTTTATAATTAGAAAAATTAATCATAGATTCTATAGAATTTTATAGTAATTTAATAATTTTTTTATAATAAAATTATTTATATAAAACTTAAATGCAATTTTCTCCATGAAAATCCTACAATAAAAACTAAAACTAACCAATGCCACTTCTCACATCAGTAGCAGTAATAGGATCCTGCCAAGCAATTATTTCTGACTAGCAAGAAATTCTCAAGAACATTTGCGAGGTGAAAGAAACAGGGAGTATAACATATGGCAAATAATTGCCAGATAAATTCCCACTATAGCAATTATTATTGTGTCTCTTTTCTCCTAAATATCTTTTTTGTTATTATTTTTTATATATTTTTTGAAATAATTAGTAAATAATTTTAAAATAAATTAATTTAATCAAAATTCTTTCAATCTTGACTCGAATCCAACAAATAAACTGTAAAATAGTGTTTCTACCGATTTAGTAGCTAGTTTAATCTTCAATAAACCTTGCGTCTCTCTCCCTCTCTACACCTTCGTTTTCTTTTCTTTTTTCTTTTCAGACAAATTGTGTTGCTATCAGTCTAGATCTGTGGGGTACGGAAGCACCAAACCGAATATGCTACATAAATGCAAGTTCAGATATTTTGGTTCTTTTACCATTTTCATCCACAAGGGTAAGTCACCTTTAGCTCAATCTGATCCCCAAAAACATTGGATGGATTCAATGCATGCATGCCCATGATATCATAAATTGTATCACTTTATCATCATATGTGAGTTCAGCTGACGAAGGGGAGAGACATAGAACTATTTGTAGCGTGTTCGATCCCTAGTGAGTACCATTTTATTGTGGTTCCAATTGTGGTGCTTGGATAGGCATTCTAACTCCTGTGTGCTTAAGTTTATGCCTGAGAGTAATAGACGGCTCGCCCTGCCCGATATTGGTATCGCTTAGGAGGAAGGGAGACTTCGTCCTACCCTTAAATCTTGGGTGAGCCCAACCCCTTTTCGAAATTTTTTATACAATTTTTTTTTAGTTTGGTGTATTAGATTTATTATTTATAAATTATATGTTAGATAAAATCTTATATATTATTTAATCAGTGCATATTATAACATATATGTATATGATGTCAATGAGAGATACAACAAAAAACTTATAGTTACCTCTCCTATTAGCTTAATTGATCTAAAGAAGAATTGTATCTAAAGATGGGGACATGTTAATTAAAGAACATATTTAGAAGAAATAAACAGGGATTCTTCCAGCTAGTGATTAGGCACAATAATGATAACTAGGGTGCCACTTTCACTAGTAGGGAATCCCCAGAGAGTGGGCAGAGAATATGATAGATTTCGTTCTCAACTCAGAAAATTATGTCGTAGGTTAATTTCCACTATCATAAAATTAATTTTAATTAACTGAGTTAATTACCTACCATAGACTGAACTCAAAATGACTAAGGGCCATATTTAGAATATTTATTAATTATCCTAATTAATATATAAATAATTATAATATAATAAATAAATATCTCAAATTTTTTCACTTGACCTGTATACTCAATGTCATTACCCTGTTAAGATTAACTGATGTCATACTATAAGAACCATGGTGATAAGTCCTCTTTTATTGAGTATTACCTTTCATGTATTACAAGTAGCATAATCATTTAATGGGTATCGCTTTATAGACGAACTCAATGTTCATTTAATTCCTGTCTCAATGTTTATCAATTTCAATATCACAAATGTATACGGTCATAAATTAGAAATGATAAACTGTAAATTCGATTTCATTACTCATACCTCAACTAATTAAATGAAGGATAAAGTCCCATGTGAGGTACGTGTGTGATGAAAATGTTTGGCTTCAATCCTTTAGTCAAAGGATCAGCTAGCATATCAAATGTACTAATGCATTCAACTGAAACTTGGACATCTTAAACTCTTTCTCTCAAAACTCAAACTCTAGACCAATAAGAATATAATGTAATAACGCAGCTGTGGTGGCCATAGCGAACAACAAAAGGAATAAAAGTTGAAGTAAATTTGTCGAACTTAAATTCCTTATCCAAATCGCTTGTGAACTTGCCTTAAAACATGCAATGTACTCAGCATCACCAGTAGAAGGAGCTGTTTAAGTTTACTTTGCGCTTTTCCATGATATAGCTCATTCTGCCAATAGGAAGATGTAACCAGTTGTAAATTTATTTGTATCTACACATCCTCCAAGATATGAATTTGAGTACCCAATTACTTCCAGATTGTATGTTCTTCTATATGTGAACATGTAGTGTTTAATACCTTGTAGGTACCTAAACACCTTCTTTATAGCTATCCAATGTGCTTCCCCATGATTACTTTGATATCTCCCCAACATGCCCACAACAAAAGCGATATCAGATCTTATACAAACATATGCATATATCAAGCTTCTGACTATAGAGGCATATGAGACCTTTTCTATTTATTTCCTTTTAAGCTCAATTTCGAGAAATTGGCATAGGCTAAATTTATCTCCATTTTCAATAGGAGCCACATTTGATGAACAATTCTTCATTATGAATCATTCAATAATTTTGCCAATGTAAACTTCTGAGACAAATCTACAAGACGTTGGGTTCTTTCTCTATGTATCTTTATGCCAATGACATAAGATGCCTTGCCCATGTCTTTCATGTTGAAACTCTTGAACAAAAACTATTTCACCTCATGCAATAATTATCCACATATAAAATTAAGAATATAATCTTACTCCCCTTTTGATATATAAGTCATGTATGATGTTCTTAACAAAACCAAATGATGTGATCAATTCATGAAACTTTAAATACCACTGTTGTGAAGCCTGTTTTAGACAATATATTGATTTCTTTAGCTTTCATACCAACAGTTATTTACCTTCTACAATGAACCCCCTCAGGCTATTTTTTATAGACTTCTTCCTCTAGTTCACTATTGAGGAATGCAATACTCACATCTATTTGGTGTAACTCTATATCAAAATGCGCAACCAATGCCATGATGATACATAATGAATCTTTCTTGGATACAGGTAAAAAAGTTTCACCGTAATTGACTCCTTCCACTTGTGTGAAGCACTTAGCAACCAACCTAGCCTTTTATTTATCAATGTTGCCTTATGAGTCCCTTTTAGTTTTGTAAACCCATTTACAGTCAATAGCCTTAGACCTACTAGGTAACTCTACATGGAATTCATTTAATCAACTATAGCATCGTGCCACAATTTAAAGTTCACACTCTTCATAGCCTAAGTGAACGTTAATGGATTTTTCTCAATATTTACATCAAAGTCAACTTCAACATAATACACTACATAGTCTTTAGGTAATGCCGATCTTCTTTCTCTAATTAACCTTCTTAATTCAACCTCTTGGGTTAATTCAGGTTATTGAATAGGGAAATTTTCTTACATTTTGTGATGGTCCCACTTGTGTGATTGTTTAAACATTTTGTATGTGTCCATCTTGTCCAACATGGTCAACTTGAGCCACAGTGTTTACATCATATTCAATGTCAACTCTAACAGTGGGAGAATCATTAACTATTGATGTTCCCTCATGAATGGTGTCAATGGTTTGCTCTATGTGATCATCTAATGAACAATCACTCTCACTAATCACATCATTCTCAAGAAATTTGGCATTCATAGATTCTATAAATCTTTTAGAAGGTAGAGGACAATAACATTTATAACCCTTTTACCTTTCTGCATAGTCTACAAAGTAAGCTCTAATGGTCTTGATGGTCTAGTTTCTTTTCCTGTGGATTGTACACTTTACTTCAGTAGGATAACCCATACCTTGAAATAATTTAAAATGAATTTTCAACTTTTCTAGATTTCAAAGGGTTTTTTAGACACTGCCTTTGTTGATACCATGTAATATGTATTGGCTGTCTTAAGTTCTTCCTTTCATAGGAAAGTTGAAAATTTGGAGCAACTCATCATGCTCCTAACTATATCTAGTAAGGTCTTATTTCTTCTTTCAGCTACACCATTTATGTTAACTGAGCCAAGCATGATATATTGGAATACTATACTTTATTTTTGAAGAAAATCAGCAAAATGAAATAGGTGCTTGTCCTTCACTAGTGTATCTTTGATCTCACAATCTTGATTGGTTTCCTAATCTATTTTTCTAGTTCTACTTTATATTCCTTGAAAGCATCTAGTGCTTCACTTTTATTATAAAGCATATAGGCATACGTGTATCATGAATAATCATCAATAAATATGATAAAGTACTTTTGACCATGCGCAGTCAAATAAAGCAACAAATATCTGTGTATAATTTGTAGCAATTTAGAACTTCTCTTAGCCCCTTTATGTGACTATTGGTTTTCTTTCCTCTTATACAATCCATATAAGAATCAAATTCTGAATGGTCTAAAGAGGGAAGAATTCTGTCTTTATATAACCTTTTGATTCTATTAATAGAGATGTGTCCCAATCTCCTATGCCACATGCTAAAAGAATTCTTATCAATGACACTACTTTTAGTACCAAGTGAAAAGAAAGGGATTGAGGAGAATCAGAAATGATTTTAAACAAGACATCAATCATAACTAAATTCACAATTAAAAGAGTCATTTGACAAAATCATAAGTTTCTTAGAAAGAATTAAATGATAATCAAATGAAATTAGTTTTGACATGGAAATCAAATTCCTTTGGTAAGAGGGAATATAAAAAATTTCATAAAGGTCTAAAACATGATTATTCAAAAAAAGTATTTGAAATGTTCTAACGGCTTTCACAGGATCTCCTCTCCCACTACCTAAAAAGACCGTTTCCTCAATGAGATATGGATGCTTGCTTATTAGAAACCCCTACATGGTAGTCAAAATATAGAACATTAAACCAGTGTCAATCCACCAAGTGTCATTATTAATGCTAGAAAAATTACATGCAAAAGTAACACGTGATGAAAATATACCTATCTTTTCAAGCCATGCCTTCCTCTTGACAATTATCCCTCATGTGCCCCTTTTTCTTATAGAAGAAGCACCTGCATTCCCTTTGTTGATAGCTAAAACAATAAGGATTTTTCCCTTTTTATTTTTCTCCTTCTCTTGCTTTTCTTTATTTCCCCTTTTGCTGTTAGCCATATAACTTTTTGCTATATAAGCCTCCTTTTGTGCATATTTTCCACTTATTATCAATTTAGTCTCTTCCTGAACACACATAGACAACAGTTTATCCATTGACCATTTCTCCTTATGCGTGTTGTACGAGACCTTGAAGGTATCATATTGAGTAGGAAGTGGGTTCAAGATCAATTGCACTAGGAATTGAGGAATTGCTTTGTAGGATCAATTTCAAAGGATTTCAAGTGAGAGGCTAGTTCTCTCATTTTCATTATAAATTTTCTCATATTGCCAATACCTGTAAGCCTCATAACATATAATTCAGACATGGTGGCACCTCCCATCTATCGACTTGAGCTACTTATCTAAATGTCCTAGGTATCCTTTGGCCGTCCACACTTAGGGACTACTCCCCTAATGTTTTTGGTGATCTTTTGTTATATAAGCAGAAGAGATAAGAGATTGCTTTGCTCCTACATCTTGTGCCTTTCTTTTGCCTTTTTACCATTCGAGGTATCATCTGGTATCAGAGGCTTTTCATACCTTAAGGCATAATCCAAATCTATAAAATTGATCTGTAGTAAAACATCATCTCTTTAATCATCATAGTGCTGCCTTCTAAGATAGTTTTGTTGCTTACATCAGCTATAATTTTGGGGGTAGCAATTATAACTGCAAAATGAAAACATATAAATGTGCAAACAAGTTCACAAGTTAGAATTTGAAGCAATCACAATTTACTGTCATGTATGCATACTTAGAAGAATGTAGCATACAAGTAGTAACAAATACGTATTACCAATATCTACCTGTAGGCAAAGACATTAGCATAGTATATATTTACCTTAATTGATGAAACTAGAATGTATTTATACTTTCTAATACATGTGGGTTACTTAGAAAATCACAAGGTCATTTTATTCCACCATAATTAAATGTACCATTATGAGATATCTACCTGTGGATAAAGATAAATCATAGTTATACATTTGATTACAATCGATATTTCAAATCCATATGTGGTTAATTAGTGCATACAACAAAAAATTAAATAAATAAGGATGTTATGGCTACTCCTCATAGAATTGCATGCTAATAACAAATATAATTAATGTGCATTTAAAATCTAAATATATACAACTTAATAGAGTATTTAATAAATTAATTTAATCAATAAAGGTGATTAAATAATTTAATTTAAATTCTCTCACTATTTCATGTATCAAAATAAATATTTAATAGATTAATTTCAACACATTTCAACTCAAAAAATTTTACAAAATTTAAATAGTTAATTTAATTGTCAAAAAAAATCTAAAATAGGCGATTAAATAACAAATGAAATTAAAATTTGTTGACACCTTTTTCAAATGTTAAAATGATGAAGAAATTAATTTTTCTCTATTTAAACCGTTGCAGTGCAAGAAATAATATTTAAAGGAACATATCACAGTTTTTTGTGTGCAAATGCATTCTGGATAATTAAATCAAATGGCCAAAATAATTTTTTTTGAAGTAATACCAAAAAATCCAAAAAATGAAGCCCAAATGTGTTTTCCATAAACAAAAAAAATTAGTTCAGGCCCAAAACGCAAGTCCAGAAGCCAAATGCACGCTCGAGGGAAAGAGAAAAAAATAACTGAATGGCCCAAAATGTGTGCAACCTAGTAGGCAAGTAGAGAAAAAACTGGATGACATATAAGCATTAATGAAATAGTGCGTTTCAATTCAAGGTTGAAGTGCACTGTTTCGGGCCATCTCCGTCACTGAGTCGGGTTGACCTAACCTAACTTAGGACCCGATGAGCTGGTGAACCCGTAGCGGCTGTGACCACAAACCGATTATGAGTATTCCTATAACATTGAATCCGTAAAAATAAAACCAGATTGTGAATGGAGATTTTGAATCTGAGGCGCAATGGTAAGCTCCTTTCCCAGTGAGTTCAATGCTTGTTTCTAAGGCAAACTCTCAGAGGATCTCTCTCTTGAAATTACAGATACACAAGAACAAATGGGCCACGATCAAAAATAAAAAAATTAGAATAACTAAAGGTCCGTTTATCCCATATTTTGTCTCAGATTATTATTGATGGAGATTAAAAATTAATAACCAAGGCAAGGGAGATCTAAAACCAGGCTCTAATGCCACGTGTTAGATAAAATCATCATATACATTATTTAATCAGTGCAGATTATAACATATATATATGATATCAATGAAAGATACAGTGGAAGTCTTATAGTTACCTCTTGATGCTTAATTGATCTGAGAAAGAATTGGATTTAAAGATGCGGACCTGTTAACTAAAGAACACAGTTACAAGAAATAATTAGGGATTCTTCCAACTGGTGATTAGGCATAATGATGGCAATTGGGGTGCTACCGTTACCAGTAGGGAACCACTAAAGAGTGAATAAAGAATATTATACGTTTCTCTCTCTACTCAGAAAATTATTGTTAGAAATCGTGCCCTAGGGGCCAATCATTATCTTATGAACATTATTGATTTATGAATTTATTAATTGAGTTATCATATTATTTGCATATTTACTATGATGACCATCCTTGGATAATTTATGATATTATCCTAAATGTCCCTGGTCGATCATCTATGTGGGAGCACAGATGAAATAAAACCAGTATGACTTTGAAGATGTATAGAGATATAAATCAAAGTCATAAGTACATGTAAGAGTACAAGGTGCTGGACCGACCCGCTATGAGAGAACTGCATGGGTAACGTCATAAGCTTCTCTCATATACAAACCATGTCAATACGCCCTTTGACCTGAGATCATCATGGATTCCTACATGACAAAATGCTCAGCTTTGACCTAGTCAAAAGTCACTTTTGACCAAGTGATCATAAAGACTATGTTCGGCCTTAGTGGTTTTTCATGCGGAGGAATGTGAATGGTCAAGATGGAATTTGTCCCTCACATTCGTAGAGAGATATTACTGGGCCCCTCGATGAGTGAGTCTGAGAAATGTATGGCCATACTGTAATGGAAAGGTAGTTCCATTTCTATAGTCAGACTACTCAGGGATCGAGAAAGTAACGGTCAGGAATAGGAGGATGACATTATCCATGCCTCATCCATGACCAAAATATCGCGTGACAGAAGGGACATGATATGGTTGTATAAAAGGTTACATCGTTTATCGATCCTCATATGATTTGGGTAGTCGTTATGTCTTACTAGAGACCGCTTGCGACTTGTGGGCTAGTATAGCAAATGGCCCACTGCCAACTTCATATGGGCCTACAGGGTCGCACATAAAATAGCCCAACATGAGCTATGATGTCCAGATTCATTGAATCTAAGACATGTCTAGATTCAATGAATGATCCAGGATAGATGTATATATATTTATTTATATTTATATTCGTATATATATATAAATTCATATATATACATTATATGTATATATGAGATTTAATTTATAAGGATAAATTAAATCTCTATCACGTTTGAAATTCGAAATTCAAATTGATAGGATATCTCATATAAGAGATATTTATAAGATTTAATTTATAAGGATAAATTAAATCTCTATCATGTTTGAAATTCGAAATTCAAATTGATAGGATATCTCATATAAGAGATATTTATAAGATTTAATTTATAAGGATAAATTAAATCTCTATCATGTTTGAAATTTGAAATTTAAATTGATAGGATATCTTAAATTTGATTTATGAGAATAAATCAAATATAATTCAGTCTCATCTTTATTTAAAATTAAATAAATGGGTAATTAAATCTGTGGGACGGATTTGATATTATTTATTTAATTAGTTTCTTATAAAATTATACAATATATGATATTGTATTAATTTTGGAATTAATATAAGATTAACTCCAAAATCCAATTCGGTTGACAGAGAAAAACGCATAGCATCCTATATATCTAATTTTAGGAGCTGCGTTTTGCACAGAGAAACATATAGAACATAGAAAGGTCGAAGGGGACTCTGCAAAAGGTTTGCAGATAAGAAACTGCCGAAATAGAGACGGAGAAGACGAACTCTTGAGAAAGCCCTGGAGGGACAAGAGACGCTAGCACGTCGTTCGTGGTTGGAACGCTGTTCGTGTGGATACCAATAGAGGAAGCTGACCTGAGTCGTCGACTTCTTGTGATCAGAAAGGGAGCACGAGCCGCAGAGAGAAGCTGTGAACGTCGTGACCGAAAGCTGTGGAAGTCGCTGAGGCACACTAAGAGTAATACTTCTTCCCACTTGACTTAAACACATACGGTAGATCCTGGCAAGGAATGGAAAAGTTTTTAAATTAATTTCCGCTGCGTGTCTTCCAATTCCTGACAATTATGTCATAAGTTAATTTCCACAATCAGAAAATTAACTTTAATTAACTGAGTTAATTACCCACCTTGGATTGGGCTCAAAATGACTACAGGTCACACTCAAAATATTTAGTAATTATCCTAATTAATATATAAGTAATTATAATATAATAAATATCTCACACTATACTCATTAATTAATCACATAATAAATCGGTTTCCAAAAAACACATATTAAATCTAGTTAACTTCATCAAGAAAATGATTATTATTAATTTTTATTTTAATTAATTATAAGTAAATATAAAATATAAAAATACATAGGAGTCATACTATTTAGAAACAGTGTCATGTGTAATTCCTCTTTAATTTCCTATAATTTTTTAATAATATTCCTTTATTCTAGACATTTTATTAGATTCTATAGATTTTAGGGAGGATTGTAACTAGGTCTCGTGGAAGGAATCAAATTGCAGATAAGCCTTGAAAAATGACATAATGAATGTGAAGTCCTATAGGACTTGAGATTAATCTTTTTTAATTGTGAAAAGACATAACTATCCATAATCCCATCAACTATTGTCTCTATCATTCTCTTTCTATTATAGTTATCTTTACCATAGTAATTTTTCTCTCACTTGTTATACTTCCTAATTTGCTTCTGCTACTGATTCTATTATTCTAGCTCATATGTGAACCAAAATTTATCTGCTTGACTTGATTAAGAACTCACTTTTTGGTCTTCAATTTGTTCTGTGATTGCCATGGCCATGAATGATCTGATATAGGTATTCTTTGGGTGAGTCATTACAGAACTTACCCTATCTCTAGCAGTGTATGTATTATTTGTAGAAAGAGTCATTGTTGTTAATCACTTCCAAAATTTGCAATCTCCATTTCCTACTATTTATGCGTATATTAAAAAGGAGTAATTTCTTGTTCGCTTGTGGTCCTGCACATGATTTTCCTTGATTGAGAACTAAACTAATATTGTGCTGATTTATTTAGCTTTCTGAATTTAATGCATAACCAAATGATGGTTTATTCCTTTGAAGAAGAATAGGGCTTTATATTATGTTGAGGAGGAAAAATAGACTTATTTGAATGTTTTGTGGTTTGATGGATGATTCTTCTTCAGATTCCTCTTTCCATTGTGATATACTAAGCTTTAAACACATAAGCAACTCATTCTTCTAGTTTTACTTGAGTGTATTAAGAAAGAATGAGCATTAGAAATGTTGTTGTAAAATGTGAATGACAGAGCATGATCTGATATAGGAGGGGAACATGAGTTGTTATTATAGCATGTGATAGTTGTTAATGAGTGATTAAGTTGTTAATAATTTGTGTTTAGTGCAAGTTGTCATTACTGATGACGTTATGTTTTTGCAATTTGTAATCTTGAAGCCTATTTTAGTTGTTGTCATACTGGTGCTTTATGTAAGGGGAAAATATAAAGATGAACATTTTAGTTCAATGCAATCATACTTGTATCTCACAATCATATATACAATATCATAAACAATGCAATCATACTTGTATCTCACAATCTCTCTTTTTTGTTTTGTAAATTGTAAAGTACATTTATATGAGATTATATTCTCACCTGAATGGTGTTAGGAATAAATATGCACAAGTTGTTATGTTTTCCCTAATGGGTTGTCATTTGTTGTTGGTAGAGTTGTTACTTTACTACACAAAGTCCTGTGTTTTTGGCTCACTTCAAGTGCGGGCAAAAATGTGCCTAAGTTGTTATTCATTGACCATGGATTTGTTATTCTTTAATGGTGGAGTTATTATTTTTTTTTACCCAGATTCATGTTAATTTGGTTCATTCCAGGTGTTAGGATGATGTGGCCAATTCCTTTTAGGTCTCTCAAATATATGGGAATAAATGTACCTAAGTTGTTATTCCCTTACCATGGAGTTGTAACATATGATAGCAAAAAGAATTGGCAATCCAATAGCATTAGTTTGTCTTACAAATTACAATGATAGAATAAAACAAGTTCAAGAAATGTAAAATTGTTAGATTGTTAATGAAAAAAACAACTCCATGCTATAAAAACACAACTCCATTACCAAGAAAACAACAAACAGGCAAGTGGAAAAAAAATAACAACTTTAGCACCAGGAAATGACAACTCCATGCTGAAGGAATAACAACTCTACCACTGTAAAATGACAACTTGACAATTGAATAACAACACGCAAAATAACAACCCCATAATAGGAAAAATAACATACACCATTAGGAAATAACCACTTTATGTTGAAGTAATAACAACTCCACTAGTAGAAAAAACACAACCCACAACAGAAAAATAACAACTTCATTTCTAAATAACGATATCTTCATAATTCTTCCCAAGATTAAAACAGACAAAAAGTGAACTGGGAATGCAAGCATAACACCTGGACTGAATTAGAAAGAACATATTGTGTGTATGAAAATAACAACTCTATCAATTACAAATGACAACTATATTGTGTAAAAATAACAACTTCGGCACAAGACTTTCCAATACTACTCTAATGAGAATATAACATCATATATATATACACTTTCTAGTTACAACAGTAATGAGAAGCAAACGTAAAAGGAGTACAATACACACAGTCACCTGTATCAAGATTCACCCTATCATCCAAATTGTGGAGCTTGATGAAGGTTACAAAAAATAATGATATTATCACTTTGCACATCTATTTACAAAGTAAAAATTAATGTGCTCTGTATTTACACATAAAACTATATAACCCAATACCATTTCTCAGCTCAGATTTGGATTATTGTGAGTCTTGACTATGTGTCTAGACTCATGGCATCTTTTATAGTGATAAGTCATTTTGTCTGAAATTGAGACTCAATATTTTTTCTCACTTGACCACCAATATATGTATGACATCCTCCATCATTTCTAAATTGTCCTCCCATATGAACATAATATAATAGATGCTTTCTAGATGATCTTGCCATCAATAATGACAACTTGCACTAGACACAAATTATTAATAATTCAACTACTCATATTAAAAACTATCGCATGCTATAATAACAACTTATGTTCCCCTCCTTATAGACCATGCTCTGTCATTCACATTTTATAGTAACCTTTCTAATGATAATTCTTTCTTAATCTCAAGTAAAACATGAAGAATAAGTTGCTTATGTGTTTAACGCTTAGTATATCACAGTGGAAAGAGGAATCAGAACAAGAATCAACTATCAAACCACAAAACATTCAAATAAGTCTGTTTTTTCCTCCTTAGCATCATATAAAGCCCCATTCTTCTTCAAAGGAAGAAACCATGATTTGGTTCTGCATCAAATTCAAAAAGCTAAATAAATCAGCACAATATTAGTTTAGTTCTCAACAAGGAAAGTCATATGCAAAATACAGAATCACAAGCAAACAAGAAATTGCTCCTTTTCAATGTGTGCATAAATAATTGGAAATAGAGCTTGCAAATTATGGAAGTGATTAACAACAATGACTTTTTCTATAAATGATACATGCACCACTGGAGAGAGGATAAGTTCTAAAATTACTCACCCGAAGAATACCGATATCATATCATTCTTGGCCATGATAATCATAGAATGAATCGAAGACCAAGAAAGCTAGCTCTTAATCAAGTCAAGCAGAGAAATTTTGGTTCACGGATGAGCTAGAATAACAGAATCAGTAGCATAAGCAAATAGGAAGTGCAACAAGTGAGAGAGAATATTAGATTATTGTGGCAGAGACTACTAGAATAGAGAGAGAATGGATGAGCTGATAGGATCAGGGGCAATTGTCTTTTCATAATTAAAAAAAATTAATCTCAGGTCTCATGAGACAATCTCAAGTCTCATGAGACTTCACATTCATTATGTCGTTTCCTAGGACTTATCTACAATTTGATTCCTTCCATGGGACCTAGATGCAATTATACCTAGATTTTAACTGCTCGTTTAGAGGGAAATAAATTAATATTGTTTTAAAATAGAGATATGAATTCTAGATTATTATTGTAGTTCTCACTTCAATGATGTTTATTAATTCTTTTGGATTTTTTTTATAAAATTCTAGAAATTGATAAATTTTAAATGGAGATTCTAATTAGAAATATGAGAAGCTGATTTGAAACTTCATAAATATTAGGAAATAGACCTCACTGCCCCTAATTTCTTCTCACTCTTTCTCTCTCCCTTCCTACCTTAATTTCATCGTGGTAACACTCTTTGATGGTCATTCGATTCTCTATTTCTCCATCATCTTTATGCATCTCTTGTGTCTCCAGTTGAAGATTGAAGAAGAAAGGACGTTGACAGTGACAACGCTCCTCTTGACTCTCCTAGCTCCATTCTCCATTCCATAACTCATTGACAAAGAAGATTCAACAATGATTGATGGCCAATTTTTGCAAGTCAAAGAAGAAGATTGAAAAGTAGTGAAAGACTTTGGCAATTCTCATTCAAGGAGCGATCATCCCCGATATGAATAGAGGAGCATTCTCAAGGTTAGATTCTCCCAGCTCCATCAGATCGATTTCTCAAGAAATGACTCATTCTCCTTGATTATTCCTATCCATTATGGTTTTTCTAGTGGTTATCTTTTTCATCTGATCGTGGACTATGATGATCTGAATTGAAGAATTGGAAACAATTCATTGATGAAGTGGAAAAAAGAAGCAGGGACAACAAAGTAGACTGTAGATCATAGTGCTTCCCTGTCAAAGGAGGCTTCCAAGTATTCTAGGAAGGAAGCGACTTCTAATGATAAGTAAAAATAACTTAGGTTCATTTGAAATAGGGTATTTCAAAAATGAAAATTGTGTTTTGCTTTGCTTTTATAGTAGTTCTTCAACATAAATGATAAAGGAAAATGTTTTATAGTCATGTTTTCTGGGATTTATGGTTGGACTAGAGGCTATTGAGCATGATGAATTGAGAGAAGAGAGAGTCTAATCTCATTCTTTGTTCCCAATAATTGGAATGATTATTGTTACTTACTCCAATTTATTATTTTTATTCTCTTTATTTAGGTTGCATTAATAATTTGACATTGTTATTCCTCTTGTTGTAACAATGATTTTTATACTTAAGTGAGGTTCCAATTCATAGTATTCAGTAGTTTTATCTCAAGCTTAGTCTCATTCTATTCTTTCTTGCACAAGAACATGATCATTGTTACTTACTCCAATTTATTATTTTTATTCTCTTTATTTAGCTTGCATTAAGAATTTGACATTGATGTTCCTCTTGTTGCAACAATGATTTTTATACTTTAGTAAGGTTCCAATTCATAGTATTCAGCAGTTTTATCTCAAGCTTAGTCTCATTATATTATTTCTTGCACAAGAACATGATCAACTTGACAAAGGAGCATTTTGAATGACCAACTATTGGGAAGGAGAGTGTTGCAGAGATGAAATTAGGTAGGAAGGGAGAAAAAAAGAGTGAGAAGAAATCAGGGGCAACTATGTCTTTTTCCCAAAATTTATAAAATTCCAAATTAATTCTTTACACTTTTCTATCATTTATAAATGTGAGTTTCAATTTAAAAATTTTCCATTTCCAAAGTTTCTTTGAGGATTTTCCCTTTTGTTTTTGTGTAAAGGGGGTTTGAATTATAAACCAATAATTATAATGCACACCAATCTGGTTACTCGTACTATGTTTGTGGAGGTGTTTGAAGCCACCCCGTTACATATTTACCCAAAAAAATATTATTCTATTTGGTTTTAAATATACATCAGATACTTTTAACTAATTTATAAAAATAAAGAATAATTAGTTAAATAAGTTTTTTATAAGGGTGACTCGCACAGATTGTCATCGTCTGGTTCATCAAAATAAAATAATTGCACCCTATTAATGCAGTATAAGGCACAACCCTATCGTTCTTCTCAAGGAGCCCTTTTTATTGGAACCCTAGCAGATTGGTGACAAAATCATTAAAAACATGAGTGAAAGTAAAATGGGTTTTGGATTTGATTGATTTTTGATGCAAAAAATAAAGGTGCAGTAAAGTAAATATTTTTGTATTTTTGATTAAGATGGAAAATGAGTGAATTATTAAAGAAATATGATTAGAAAGACTCTTGATGATAGAAACCTATTTATCATTGCTCTTAATAAGATATGGGAATTTTAAAATTACCAAGTCTTAAATAGAACCTCAATCGATCGACTAAGTCTAGAACATTAATATTCCTTAAACTCCTTTGATCAAAGCTAGTTCAAAAATCACTAATGCGTTGTTAAAACCACTTAGCATATAATTAAATCAGATGATGAAAATGTATTCAAATGATCACCGATCGATGGCCATAGATTTCATGCAATCGAGTCAATTAGCAACGATCGTTGATAAAAAGCCCAATTATCCCGAAATAAAAACTAAAATATTCATAGTAAAATCAACATTCAGATCATCCAAATTTAATTACAAAACCTAATCTCAAAATGATCGATCGATATTCAATCCCTACTCATACAATGAAAACCTTAGATCTAGGAATTCCAAAACATGAAAAAGGTAAGATTAAAACAGAAAACTCCCCAGTGTAGTCAGTCCATGAGTTTAAGATATGCGATCCATCATCAAGAGACTAAAGATTTAGCCTGTCATGACTCTTGTTGTGCTACAATCACTACTCAGATATGATGCCATTAAGAAAGTAGAAAAACAGTGATGGAAAGATGAATGATGGAAGATATGTGGGTATGTTGTGGAGAGAGTGTTAGGAGAATGTTTGAGCACTGCTTCTTAGCTGTATTAGGTAAAAACTAGTCTCTCTTTGTGTCTGCATCTTCCCTTTCCTTTTAAAGCCAGAATGACCTAATAAAAAATGTGCAGCTTCACTAATTTTCTTCTTTGGTCGCGACCATATCCTATTTGTGGTTGTGACCTGTGAATATAGGAAAACTTCCTAGAAGAAATGAGGTCATGACCTGTGGATGCTTTGGTCGCAACTAAAGAGTACAGAAGCTGCCTTCCTTGATTTGATTCTCTTTGTCTTGTGATTTCTTTTCTGCTAACATTAGTAATTGGTTCTCCTCCAAAATACCTGCAATTCAGAATCAAAGCTCACTGTAAAAGTCCAACTAGTTACTAAAGAACGACATATATGTAGTTTGGAGGAGTTAATTTACCATTTTTACCCTTAACTCAACATATTGCCAAGCACAATCATATATTACCACAAAAACACAATTGCAGGCATAAAATGAATGGCAAAGTTGTCACAAAACCCTTAAAATGTCATAGAAACCATACACAATTTGTGTCTTATCAATTTCCCCACACTTGAACCTTTGTACTCCTGGACAAAGAAATGAAGTACACCTGGGCTAACGCTATTAAATCTAAGGTAACAACATAATCCATAATGACACCTTCAAACAATTACTGCACCATCTTTTTGGGAATATAAAAGTGATAATATAAGCAATGCCAAATAATTAGCTACTAAATGAAATCAACTTTAACTATATGAGCGTAATAGATTCTCTCTAAGGATGTAAGTCTTTAGCTCTCTATATCCTCTCATTGTTAGGGTTCTTTCACTCATATTCAAATTGGAAAACATCCTACCATATGCTTGTAATGGCTCTAAATCTCATCAACTATACAACATTTATGCAAAGAATCAAGAGGTCTTTTAAGGGTGCAATGATGGAGATAGGCCACTTGGAATGGAATATGAATGATAGAAAATACCATATGTATTTGATAATGAATATATAGCATGAATTGATATCTTTCGAGATGTAGAGGCGGTAATTGTGCTAATAGGAGTTGATAATAGTGCCTCATTCATTGCTCTTTTCTTTCTTCAATTTTTTTCTTGCACTATCTCCCCTTTTTTTATTTGTGCAATATGCTTTTTCTCCCCTCTATTTGGCACCTTGTATATAAAAGATGTAGCACAATTTCACAATAACAATAATTTTCTGACATGAATAAGAAGTTTATTTCAAAATGATGTTCATGCATATATGACTTTATATGATGGAAAAAGAAAAATGATGGGCTTAAAGGGGGTGACTATGGATATAATATGTGCTGACTTGTGTTTGGGATAAAAGGGTTTAGAAACGAATACCTCTATCATACAAAATAACATAAATGCGCAAGTAATTTTCAACTCAGAGCTAAGACAAGTTATAGAGGATATAAACCAATTGAATAACCACTCAATATAGAAATTTAGGCTGAGAATCCTTCCAACTAAGGCTTTCATATAAATTGCTCATGAGCTAAAGTCTAAGATAATATTCATTATTCACTAGGCATTAAAGCACTTATTACAATTGAAAACCCTATAAAATGATGAATTAAAAGTTCCAAAGTAATCACTCATAATCATGAAATAATCCCAAATCTAACAGTAAAAGCTTAAGTGTTTCCTATTTGATTTCCATTTTCAAAAATTCAAGTGCGACAATGGTTTCTATAAACTATTTATGTAAAAGGTTAGAAACAAGAGGGCAATGAATCATTTATAAAATATTAGTGGCTCAAGAGAAATCCTTCTATACAGCTTGCACAAAGTAAAGAGAAGGTAAATGGATATTTCCATACTTTGGTCGTGACCAAAAGCAGTGAAGGTAGCGACTAAATTTCATAGTGATTGCTTGCTTTGAAGTTACAATAGCTAGTTGTGGCACCAATACACAGAGAGATATTGTCACGACCTAATTGCACTCGTGTCGCGATTGATTTTCGCAGAGAGCATATTATGTCTAAAGTTTCATGTCAGGTTGCGACTATGCAACACATAGGTTATGACAAAAAACCACAGATACTACCACTTGATAGTTTTCAACATACAAAACATAGTTTGCACTAAAACCTTTTAGGAAACAACAAAATAGTTTAAAGTAGGAATCCATTTTTCAGTAATTCATCACACATTAAGATCAAAAAACCAGAAATTTTGTGATGAAAGATTGGATTAATCAAAGAATTTCACATTAAATAGCAAAGAAACAAGAACATCTCCCCCACACTTAAACTTGACACTGTCCTCACTGTCAGAAGAATCATAGACACTACAACGCTCTATAAGATCAATTTAAATCTAGCTTCAACACAACAGTTAAAAATATCACTCAATGCAATTTCACGGTGAAGCTCGCAATCACATTCAAATCATAAATCGCAAGACAGGGAAAGCAAAAATAACAAGATGGGTAAGCTAAAATTATGCAATTGAGTGTAGATTCATCTCAGAGAACCAATAATAAGTAAACAATATATGGCAACACAAGGGTATTATTCAAAATAGAAGCAAACTAAAATTAAACACTATCCTATTGAATCATTAAGTAGAAAAATTAACTCCTATTTCTACTGGTTCATCCCTTTCCAATCATCAAACCAACATATCAAACATATATCACTTTGGAAAATTTTTTTGTAAAAGGTAAGAGATAGGAAAGGGACAACCTGACCTTAAGGCGGCAGAGCATATTTCTCATAAAGTTTCAAGAGGTGACCATTTGCCTGGAAGATTTTGCCCGTTGCCTCCTCCTTTAACTCAATCATCCAAACTTTGTGGACTTTAACAATTGTGAAAGTCCATCCCAGCTAATTTTGAATTTACCATGTTTGAACTTGAACCTAGCTTAGTACCTTAACACTCTATCACCCTCCTTAAACCTTTTCCTCAAAATATGAGCATCATGGATTACTTTTATCTTTAGTTTATAAATTTTAGAGCTACTGTAGGCATCCAATCTAATCTCTTCTAGCTCTTGATTATGTAACAACCTCTCTAAACTAGCTTCTACAAGGTCCTCATTGCAAGCTTTCACTGCCCACAATATCTTAAGCTCTATTTCCACAAGCATGTGACATTCTTTCCCAAAAACTGTCCTATAAGGGGACATGCCTAGGGGAGTTTTAAAAGCTATTATGTACGCCCATAAAGCATCATCAAGTCTTAAATTCTAATCCTTAGTGGATGGCTTAACAATCTTTTCTAGAATGTGTTTTATTTCCTTATTAGAAACCTTTACTAGACCATTAGTTTGAGGGTGGTATAGGGTTAAGACTTTGTGGGTTACACCATATTTTGCTAATAAGTTATTGATTAGCTTATTGAAAAAATGGGTACCTTGATCACTGATTAATACTTTTGGCACTCAAAATCTACTAAATATATGAGACCTTATAAACTTGGAGACCATTTGGGCATCATCTAGTCTTATAGGAATGGCCTCTACCCACCTAGATAAGTAGTATACAACCAATAAAATATAATAAAATCCTGCTGAAGGTAAAAAAGGTCCCATAAAATCTATTCTCCAAACATAAGAAACCTTACAAAATAGAATAGGTTGTTGCGGCATCTCATGCCTTTTACTAATCCCCTAAATCTTTGGCACCTATCACAGGCTCTACAAAACTCAAAAGCGTCTTTGAAAAGGGAAGGCCAATAAAAACCTAATTCAAGGACCATACGTGCAGTACTTTTCCTCTTAAAATGACCATCATAAACCCATGAATAGCAAGCTTCCAAAATTGATTTATGATCTTGGTTTGGGCACATCGTCTTAATACTTGATCTGAACATAACCTCCACAGAAAAGGTTTGTGCCAAATAAAGTATTTAGATTCACTCTTGAGTTTTTGGGCCTAAAATTTAGATAAATAAGATGGGTTTATGCTGGTCTCAATGAAATTAACTAAATGAGCATACTAAGGTTCTATAATAGTAACCAAACAAAGAGATTGGTTAGGGAAAGAATCACAAATAAGATCAAAACTAAGTATTCATGTTATCTCTGTTGGTAATCTGCTTAGATGATCTGTAATGTGGTTCACATTTTTAGCTTGATCCCTCACTTCTATATCAAACTCTTGAAGCAGTAGTATCTATCGTAAAAGTCTTGGCTTAGATTGAGGTTTATGAAACAAGTACTTGATTGTTACATGATCTGTGTAAACAATAACTTTGAAGTTAATGAGATATGCTCTAAATTTATCCAAAGCCACTACAATTGCAAACAATTCTTTCTTAGTAGTGGTATAATTAATTTGATCAGCATCAAGTATTTTCGAAGTATAAGCAATCACTTTAGATAAATTGCCTTCCTTTTGTCCTATCATAGCTCCCACAACATAATTGGAGGCATCACATGATAGTTCAAAAGTAAGATACCAATTTGGTGAAGTTAGAATAGGTGAAGAAACCAACCTATCCTTAAAATTTTCAAAGGCCTCTTTACAATCAGTAGAAAAAAATAAATTCATTGTCTTTTTTAAGAAGCTTTGAGAGTACATAGCAATTTTACTAAAGTCCTTAATGAATCTTCTATAAAACCCAATGTGCCCCATAAAAGATCGAAGTTCTTTTAAAGTTGTGGGATAGGGCAACGAGGAAATGACTTCAATTTTTGCTTTATCCCACTCAATTCCCTTGCTAGATATAAGATGACCAAGTACTATTCCATGATCAACCATGAAATGGCACTTTTCAAAGTTCAAAACCAATTTTTTCTCAATACATATAGCAAGGATGCTATCAAGGCTCTCTAGACACTCATCAAAAGAATTTCCATATATGGTAAAATCATCCATGCATTTTTCAATGAAATAAGCAAATATAGAAAGCATACAACGCTAAAATGTGCCAAGAGGTTACACAAACCAAATGACATTCTTTTATAGGCATATGTACCAAAGGGACATGTAAATATGGTATTTTCTTGGTCCCTTGGATCTATTGGAATATGAAAATATCCTGAATACCCATCTAGGAAACAATAATGGCTCTTCCATGCTAATCTATCAAGCATTTGATCAATAAAATGTAAGGAAAAATGATCTTTCCTAGTAAAATCATTCAACTTCTGATAATCAATACAAACCCTCTATGAATTTTACACTCTAGTAGGTATCAATTCATTATTCTCATTCTTTACTACTATTAGTCCGCTCTTTTTAGGCAACACATGCACAAGAGATACCCATTCACTATCTAAAATAGCATATATGATTCCTGACTTTAACAATTTACTAATCTCGTTCCTAACCATATCAGAGATCAATGGATTTAATCTTCTTTGGGGTTGTTTAATTAGCTTGGAATCTTCATTCAGGAAAATCCTATGACTGTAAATAGTGGGGTCTATCCCTTTTATATAAGGTAATTGTCAACCCAAGGCCTCTCTATTCTTTCTAAGCACACTTAATAACCTAGACTCTTCACTAACAATTAAAGAACTGGAAATCATTACTGATAATTTTGAGTCTGGCTCAAGGTAAGCATACTTTAGGTTAGAGGGTAAATCTTTTAACTCTAATTCTGGGGGTTGAACAATAGAAGGGATCAAATGGGGCAAATCATTTAAATTAGAAATACTCCTTTTTATAGATCCTTGTAGGTTGCTCATATTGAGCTCATTAGGACATTCTATCTTTCCTATAATCTCTTCAGGAGTTGCACTAAGCTTAAGTTGGTCTACAACTATAACATAGTTGAGATCAGTCTCTTGCATTCCTGCATCATTATTTGAGATCAAATCATTCAAGAATCTTAATGTATGAGAGGTAATTGTTGAATGTGAGTGAGGATAAATAGGGTTAGAACATATTGGCCCTTTAACCAAATTAGCAGAATGTGGAACTGAAGAAATTTGAAATTCACTAATTGTGTCTGCCATTTCTGGTGGCGACAACTCAAATTTATCTTCAACTTCTCGTCATGACTCAAACTGACAGTGTGTGTCTCTAAAATGTTTGGTCGTGACATAGTCATCTTTTTGTCGCGACTTGGAATCATAGAAAGACTGTCCCCAGCACCATCATATGCTGTCACGACTTCATCGTCCTCGTATCATGACTAGATGTCTCGAGAGTTTTGGTCGTGACCAAACAATCATCATGTCGCGACTCAGTTGCACAAAGAGTCTCTCTGTCTGCAAGCCCATATCTAGTCACAACTTTATGGACTTTACGTCGTGACTTGAGATCATATAAGCTTGACCTCTCTTTGTTTATTCTATTTCCATCATCCACAAGTTCTTGTATTCTTGTAAAATCACTCACAAATTCCTTTCCAAAAATATTATCACTGGAGGATGATGGAAATTGTATCAAAGTTAGATGGGAATGAGAAATCTGTAGAAATTGAAAGCATGCTATTTACATCAAAATAATTAAAATATGACGCATTTCCTTCACAAGAGCAAGGGAAAGAATAAACAGAAGAAAGAGATTCAAAATAGTTATCATAAGAACTCAAAGATGAATTTGAATCCACATGCTCCTGAAATGCTTCATGGGAATTTTGGGAATTATGCAAGATCATACCCATAATGCAAACTCAATTCATGCTCATCACTGGTTTCTTCAACAACATAATCAATGGCATTCACCCCAGCAAAAGCAGAATTATCAAAAGGATATTTCATTGCTTCATTCATATTGAAAGTCACTACATGTCCTCCAACCTCCACTGTAATGGAATTATGCTTCATACTAATGATTGTCTTAGAAGTTTGAAGGAAAGGTCTACCTAGGATCAAAGTACTCTCATTCACTAGCTCACTGGACATATCCAGAACATAGAAATCAGCTGGGAACACTAAATCCTTAACCTACACTGGAATATCCTCAAGAATTCCCTTAGGATATCTAATTGATCTATCATCTAATTAGAGCACTACACTTGTGTCTCTAAGATTATTAATCCCTAAGGCTAAGTATACTAACTAAGACATTACATTAATGGCAACCCCTAGATCTAATAACGCTCCCTTAATATGAACTTTGCCTGTAGTGCATGGGATTGTGTAAAATCTTGGGTCTTGGTACTTAACCGGTAAGTCAGCCTTAAAACGTGATGACACATTAGCACTCACCTGAATTCTCTTAAGAGGCCTAAACATTTTCTTATTAGCACACAAATCTTTCAAAAATTTAGCATACTTAGAGTTTCTTTTAAGGAATTCAACCATAGGAATATTTATTTCTAACTTATTAAAGAGATTGAAAGTGTCTTTTGCAAATTCAGGGTCAATCTTTTTCTTTCCAGCAAAATAAGCTTTAGGAAAAGGAAGATCTTTTATACTTACCTCCTTACTTGTATGAATAAAGGCTCTTTGCTTGCTCGACTCCGCCTTCTCCTCAACTTGTTTCCCTTTATATGCTGGATTTGGTATTATTACTTCCTCTTCTTGCTTCTATTGTATATCCTATTGTGCTTGTGAGTTCTCCTCTTGGGTTGCCTTCTTAATCATAAGCTGTTGTTCTTTCTCACTTTTCTGATTTCCTAATCTTCATCTGTGACAATGATGTATATTTAGCTTCAAGGTCTTTTATATCCTCCTTTGGTGCATCGTCTTCCTCGAATTGAACCTTTCTCCCACTTCTGAGTGATATAGCATTCAAGCCCCTCAGATTGATGACAATATTTAAAGGTATACTGCCACTACTTATTGTTTGGATATCACTCACTGTATTGGAAACTTGAGTTAAATGACTTGTAATATCTGCATTCTTGGAACTTAACTCCTCGAGTTTCTTGTGTACATCTGTATTATCCTTTTGCATACTTTGAAGAATTGAAGCTATAGAGGTAAACTGACCATAATTCTCTTTGAGCTTGTTATGTATATTAGTCTTTCTACCGTCCATGTTGTTCATTTGTGCAGCCATACTCATCAACAATTGAGAAGTCTTATATGGTCTTGATGCTGTTAAAGCATTAGGATGAGTAGGAACTATAGTCCTTGCATTATTTTGGTAGTTGCTTGAGGAAGCACTACCTTCTTGGAATTGGTTTGGCCTATTTTCCCCACTCCCCCACCTAAAATTTGAGTGATCTCTCCAACCAGTGTTGTATATATTAGAGTATGGGTCTCTCTTCTAGTATTGATTATCTCTCCCTTGATACATTGCTGCTATTTCTTCATACTATCTATCACATGTACTTGTGGCATGCATCATTGAACCGCATGTCTCACATCCTGTAACTAGTGCTTGTGAGGTCCCCATTACATGAACTCCTTTATGGAATGCATCTCCCTTTCAATTAAATTCATCCTCTTTTCCATTCGATTTCCTAAAGCTGCTATTTCTGCCAAAATCTCTTTTGAATTACCCGAAGATGACGACGTCATTCTCCTTGGATCCTCAGTCTGATGGACTTTATTAGCCATTTTCTAGAATAATTCCCAACTTGCTTGTGGAGTCTTATCTCTCAAAGATCTATTTGCTGCTGCATTCAAGGACACCTGATTGTGAGCGAGTAGACCATCAAAGAAGATGTCTACTAGATTAGCCTTTGTCATGTTGTGACGTGGACATCAAGCCAACAAGTTGATAAATCTTGTCCAATATTCATGTAATGACTCTCCATCATGTTACAGAATATTTGTAATCTCCTTCTTCATCCAAGTTGTCTTAGAGGCTGGGAAGAATTGTTTAAAATATGTTGACTTCAATTGATCCCATTTAAGAGTGGATAAATGAGTTGGCAGATTGTATAAATACTCCTTAGTATTCCCTTCTATAGTGAAATGGAAACACCTCCTTAAAACATCATCCAATGTAGTCATTGAAGGCTTCATTGAAGAGAAGATCATATGCATGATTTGTAAGTACCGATATGGACATTCTCCTACAAAATCATGAAATGTAGGTAAGGCTACAATCAAAGCTTCTTTAATTTCAAAATTAGCCTCTTCAATATAAAAACTATAAGGATCATAATTCACATACGAATGATTTATTTCCCTCACACTTCTATTATCGTCTACATTCATTGGTATTTCATTTTCTCCTTTCTATTATGCCCATTATGCCTATTAGGATTAATCTCAGCCATATTAAAAATTTCTAATGGAATTTCTAAATTAAGCCCAATTTCAAATTCAGGGACACTAGAGGATGGGCTAGATTCTGTTGACTTTGCCTCTTCTCTAAATTCTTTCCTTAGTTTCCTAAGTTGTCTCTCAATTTTAGGTTTAAAAGGCACTAATTGTTCATTTCTTCTACATATGCAACATAGGAACAATCAAGAATAACCAGGTAAGCAATCACAATCAGACACAGAAGTTTCACAGTAGAAAAGTTCAACTAGTCGTGACATAACGGTGTTTAGGTCGCGACCTAATTACACATAGAGTAAAAGTTCTAAAAATTGGACTTAGCGTCGCGACTAAAATGTGTTTTGGTCGCGTCCAACAATCATAGAGAGTAAATTTTCTAAAATAGTCACTACGAGAGGTTGTGTCTGTCATGACTGGAATTCACAAAGTGTAATCAAGTACCACAGAAAAGTAATCCGGTCGTGACACAATTATGTTTGGTCGCGACTCAAAGGTGTAGAGAGTAAATTAGCATAAACTTAAAAAAAATGCATAATGCTATGAAATGAAAACAACAAAAACTAAAATTCAAACAAAAAATATGACTCAGGTAAGTAATAAAATTGACAACCAATTGCTAATGAACTAATTACTTGGCTCCCCGACAATGCTGCCATTGACTCACATGGATTGTCGCCGTCTAGTTCATCAAAATAAAATAATTGCACCCTATTAATGCAGTATAAGGTACAACCCTATCATTCTTCTCAAGGAGCCCTTTTTATTGGAACCCTAGCAGATCGGTGACAAAATCATTGAAACCAGAGTGAAAGTAAAATGGGTTTTGGGTTTGATTGATTTTTGATGCAATAAAATAAGGGTGCAATAAAGTAAATATTTTTGTATTTTTTATTAAGATGGGAAATTAGTGGATTGTTAAAGAAATATGTTGAGAAAGACTCTTGATGATGGAAACCTATCTATCCTTGCTCTTAATATGATATGGGAATTTTAAAATCACTAAGTCTTAAATAAAATCTCAATCGATCGATTGAGTCTAGAACATTAATATTCCTTAAACTCCGTTGATCAAAACTACCACTAATACGCTGTTAAAAGCACTTAGCGTGTAATTAAATCAGATGATGAAAATGCCCTCAAATGATAATCGATCGATGACCATAGATTTTCAGCAATCGAGGCAGTTAGCAACGATCATTGATAAAAAGCCCAATTATCCAGAAATCAAAACTGAAATATTCATATTAAAATTAACATTCAGATCATCCAAATTCAATTACAAAACCTAATCTCAGAATGATCGATCGATATTCAATCCCTACTCATACAATGAAAACCCTAGATCTAGGAATTCCAAAACATGAAAAAGGTGAGATTAAAACAAAAAACTCCCAAGTGCAATGCAGTCCAAGAGCTCAAGATATGCGATTTGTCACCAAAAGACTAAAGATTTAGCCTATCATGACTCCTGCTGTGCTACAATCACTGCTCAGATATGATGCCGTTAAGAAAGTAGAAAAATTATGATGGAAAGATGAATAATGGAAGATATGTGGGTAGGTTATGGAGAGATTGTTAGGAGAATATTCGAGTACTGCTTCTTAGCCGTATCAGGTAAAAACTATCTCCCTTTGCGTCTGCGGCTTCCCTCTCCTTTTAAAGCCAGAATGCCTAATCAAAAACACGTAGCTTCATTGATTATCTTCTTTAGTCGCGACCATATCCTATTTTTGGTCACGACCTATGAACGCAGGAAAACATCCTAGAAGAAATGAGGTTGCGACCTGTGGATGCTTTAGTCGAGACTAAATAGCACAAAAGCTGCCTTCCTTGATTTGATTCTCTTTGTCTTGTGATTTCTTTTCTGCTAACATTAGTCCTTGGTTCTCCTCCAAAATACCTACAATTTAGAATCAAAGCTCACTATAAAAGTCCAACAAGTTACTAAAGAACGACATATATGCAGTTTGGAGGAGTTAATTTACCATTTTTACCCTTAAATTATCATATTGCCAAGCAAATCATGTATTACCACAAAAGCACAATTGCAAGTATAAAATAAATGGTAAAGTCACAAAATCCTTAAAATGTCATAGAAACCATATACAATTT
Organism: Leucaena leucocephala; assembly: GCA_037074615.1. Taxonomy (NCBI): domain Eukaryota; kingdom Viridiplantae; phylum Streptophyta; class Magnoliopsida; order Fabales; family Fabaceae; genus Leucaena; species Leucaena leucocephala. The sequence continues at coordinate 8,342,696 of CM073526.1, read as the reverse complement.
ATGTCTTATCAAAGGGTTAAATAGTATCCAACGTGCTCAAGTATTTTTCTACTAACACTTAGTATTTTAAAATAATTTTTTATGTATCTAACATTTTAAAATATTTTTCAGTAGGACTCAGTATCCTAAAATAATTTTTGGTACAATTTTACTCTTAAATTATGTTCTCAATATAGCAATGAAAACCATAAATTTTAGATATTGAATGCTGCTGAAAAACATACCTTAGGATATTGAAGACACCAAAAATTATATTAGAATATTGAATACTACTAAAAGAATATTTTGAGGTAGGATAGATAAAAAAATTACTTTATAACACTTAGTGCTATTGAAAAAATACTTCATAGTGCTAGATATTATTTAACCCTATTTATAATTAATGTGTCAAATATTTGTGCTTCTTTTCTACAATTGTCTTTATTTAACTACATAATGTCCTTAATATACGAGCTAATTGAATATTTTTTGTCGATTAAGGAAGTCAAATAAATTAGTTAATTATAACTAATATAAAAGCTAGTAAACTAATTTTGATAAATTAATATGTATATAATATGAGTTTGTTTGAGGGGTTGTGTTTGGTCATAATTAACTTATTTATTTAGTTTTTTTAATCTATTTAAAAAAGTCAACTAACTATTATATTATAGATCATGGAGTATTTAATAGGATGTCTCAACTAGTAATGACTTTTTATCTAAGAAGTTGAGTATTAACTAAGGTATTTTAGTGGAAAAACTTTTAATGCAAGAGAGACAATATGGTTATATTCTTATATAAACTATGAAAACAAAGTACTTTAAAGGATATCATATATTTAGGATAGGAGAAAATATTTTTCTTCCTCTTGTCCTATATTATATAATTAGGGAGTTGATATTAATATTAAATATAAAACATATTTTTTATATTTAATTAATTTTTTTAAATTAACTCTATTGATAGTCTCTCAACAATAATCAAGTAAGAGAAGGAGTGAGAGAATTAAAAACGATGATTAAGATATTTTTTTAAAAAAATGTTATATTAACTAACTTTCTTCATTTAATCAAATTAGTTAAATAAATCTTATATTAAGATGCGGAATAGTATAATATATGTAATTTCTCACGCATCAACGTGCACTGATAAGCATTAAATCTGCCCGAGTTGATGAAATCTATCAGTTTAATCTTTTCCTTTGCGGGGGACCATTTAGCTGCAATTTATTGGGTTGACAATGAAAGCTAGATTCTCTAGGCTTCTGATATTAGAAATCATTGGGAAATAGAGAAAGCAATAAAATCAAAATCAAAGACCACATTTTCTTCTTAAGGTGCGAATTTTTTCCTGCAAAGCTGCATTATTTATCTAACCCTCTTCGTTCTCTTTCTGCCTTTGGCAAAATGCCCTTCTCACCACCTCTCCTTCTCTCTCTTCTTTTTCTTTTCGTTAGAAACTCTCTATCTCTCTCAAAAGGATAGCCTAAAATCCTAATAGTAAAATTCTGGCAGCAGAAACATTTGGATATGAGCGATATAATATATTTTTCTTGGATAACAAAGCATTTGGCATTCAGTAACAATACTATATAATTCACTCCTGAATTGAGTCAACTCTATCTAAAAAGTTCTCCAATTATATTTTCCTGCACGTGTCGTTGAAGTTTAAAATTCCAGAATTGTCTGTTAAATCTTTTTTTGGTATAAAAATTTTTAGAAAGAGGTTAGGCTTATCCCCGATCTAAGGGCATGACGAAATCTCCCTTCCTCCTAGGCGATACCAATATTAGGCAAGGCGAGCTGTTAATTACCCTAATATGTAAACCTAAGTACTTAGGAGTTAGGATCCCTCTCAAAGTGCCGTGACTGAAATTACAATAAAGTGTTATTCTCTAAGTATCGAATATGTTTCAAATAATTTTATATCTTACCCCTTCGCTAGCTGAACCTACGGACGATAGGTCGAAGTGTTTGTTAAATGTTAATTTGTCAAATGGTCACAAAGCCTTGATCAAGACATCGGGTGGCCCAATGGATTATAAAAAAACAATTGTAGTTGGTTTTCAAAAATGTATTTTAATTGAATTATAGGGAGAGATATAAGGTGGCCCCCCACAATCATTGCTAAAATGTGGGATTCTAATCTTAGGGTCCATTTTATTTAGTTTTTAAAAAAGAGCTTATAAAACCTCTGCAACCCCAACACGTCCGCCTCCATTTACTTCTTTTAGTTCATCCTTTCCTCTTCATCGTCGAGTTTGCTGCCGGTGGCTATGGGGAGTAACCCGACAGGCACTTAGTGTCCATCTCAAAATGACACCTATTAAAAATAAAAATCGTCAGAATTTAATCCAACGGTCCCTATAATGACATGGGATTCAATTCTGTGGTGCTTAACTAATCTTTTAATCCTGAGTTATATCATGTAATAAGGTGCATTTTGTGGTGTTTATTTTAATCTAATTCAAAGAAAAAATATTTTCCTATATTCAAACTTCCTTTTGTTTTGCATCAAACTGTCAAACTATTCGCCATCTATTATTAGTCATATTGAGTTTCGAGTAATTCCAATTAAGTCAAAAGGATTAGAAGGGTGATATAACTCTTCTATCAATTTTTTCTTAACACGGTTGTATACACAAACATGCAACCATCAATTAAGCTAGTACAGCCTTCTAACTATTTACACCAAAATTTCTAGCTCTCTCTCTCAATACACAATAATAAAAAATAAAAAAAAATTCCCCTTCTCTCTCTTGCGCTGTTAGACAAAGAAAGAAAGAGGCTATAAAGATGAGTGAGATGGAAGTTGAACAAAGGCTATATCATATGCTATAGTTGGCTCTCTTTGAGATTAGTAATCTTTCCGAAAGCTGAAGTAGCCGGAAAGAGAGAGGGGCTGATCACGCAGGTCTGTATTATAATTATGTTTCTGCATCATCGCTACTTGTTCTTTCTTTGATCTCTATTAAACCCTCGTGAATGAAATAACTCACTCATCACCTTTCTCATTTTCGTTTAATATTTCCCTAGATCTGCGTTTTCCTTCCTTCCTTCCTTCCCACACATATGTAGATTGCAGAATCTTCTTTTTCTATTTCTTACTTTCTCTCTTGTTCTTCCCTCTGATCATCTCAGCAACCACATGTTTTTCCAGAATAAGAAAAGAAAACAAACACCACCATGTTTTGTGTGTACCTTTTTCCTTCTTTACTTTGCAACGTTTTCTTCAGAGAGAAAAGAGAGAGATCTAGAGAGAGAGATTGAGTTATTATGTGCGGGCGGAAGCAACCGGGTCTGATACATCATTCTTGTGCTCAGAGTCGTCTTGCATACTTTTATGTTAAGCCAAAAAAGAGGTTTGTTTTTTCCTTCTGGTTTTTGTTCAGAGAAAATACACTTTAGAAGACTCTCTTTCTGACCCTAAAGAGGTCTTATTAATTGTTGCTTCTCCATGGATTAAGAACAAAGAGAGTAAGAAAGCCAGAGATGAAGATAAACTGTTATAAAAAAGAGAGGTTGTTGTGTACGATCTTCAGGATCTTGTGTTTTTCCTTAGATCTTTCATCCCAAAAGTTTCAACCACGCACTTTACTAGTCTTTTTGTCGTATCCTTCTTCGTGAATAAGCTCCATAGAGATTTATTCATTCATCTTCTAAACAAGAAAAAACATTTAATTCATTCAGATCACAGCTTCTAGGTCCCTAGGAATTTCATTCATCTTCAGATCTAGTACATGTCACAACTACATACGCTTTTCCGTGTAATATTACACAGAATCTAAAGAATGAGCCGTTGATAATAACCTGTGTTAGTGGGACTTGTTATAGATTTTATTTCTCTCTCTCTCTCTATATATATATCTCTGAAGATCTCTCTGATGGGTTTGAGTTGTTGGTTATGAAAGAGATGGGAAGAGGGAAGATAGAAATAAAGAGGATAGAGAACACAACGAATCGGCAAGTGACCTTCTGCAAGAGAAGGAATGGGCTTCTAAAGAAGGCGTATGAGCTGTCTGTGCTATGTGATGCTGAAGTTTCCCTCATCGTCTTCTCCAGCCGTGGCCGCCTCTACGAGTATTCTAACAACAAGTACGTTATTCATTTCTTTCCATACATACATACATACATTATTATGAACCCCTTGCTGTTAACTTGCCATTATCTTTTTGATAGATTTTTTTATATCGATTAATAGAAGACACCTCACATCTTACTTGGCGTCCTACATAGTATCCTATACGAGCTGATAATTTTATACTAATTATATTATTTTTACACAAGGGTTAAATGTCATTTTATCGTTAAAAACAGCCCTAGTTATCCTTATATCTCTCAACCGTCTGCAACCCACCCTTCTTTTAGTGAGAAGGATGTTTTTTTCATCTAAAAACAGAAACACTTGAGTAAGGCCATCAAAAACTAGTCAACCAACCATTATCCCACGATGGCCTTCCGCCCTCCGTTCATTTGTGTCCTTTTGTAGTCTTCCCAAACATCTATTCTTCGTTTGTGTTCCCCTTGTCCCTTCTGATTTTATAAATAATAATTAATTTAAATTCATTTCTAGAAGCTGATCTGTTTTTATCTTTCTCCAAATTTTCATCTCAGTAAATGTGTTTAGCAAGGTCTTCTTAAATCATTAGAAAATTGTTGAACTTGTCGAAAAACCAAGTCCTGAGTTTGATTAAAAGTGGAAACTAAGCCTAAACGAAGGGTGTGTTGCTAATAGCTGGGAGACTTAAGGAGAACGAGGGTTTTTTTATAGTGAAATGACATTTTAATCCTTATATAAAAATAATATAATTACCATAAAATTATTAGTTTATGCGATGTAGGGTGTGAGGTGTCTTCTAATGATTTGATGCGGCAAATTCTATCAAAAAGTTAACAGCAAGGAGTTCATGATAAAAAAAAATAAAAGTTTAGGCTGGTTAAATTTAAATTTTAAAATGTCATAAAAGTTATATGCAACTGTCTCAAAGTTGATAGGAGGTTTGTATAATTTAGCCAATAAAATATTTGAAAAAAACTCCTCCATTATATATCCAGCATCAATAAACCTTGATTACCAAACTATATATATATATGTATTACAATTTAATGCACTTCTCAAAACATAAAACAATTACCTTTAACAATTAACAAAACTAGACAAAATCAATCCAGAATATGGTATAGAAGTACATTCAACAATTAAAAATATAAAATAAAGCAAGTATAAGACTGAGAAGAGATCATTGATCATGTATATTTGTCAATTAGCTTGTGACAATCAAATAATAAAGTAAAAGCATACCTTCAATTTCATAAATTGTAAAGAAGTATGGAACTCTCATATATATGTTGTGGGTGAAAAGCCAACTGATATTTTAGGTACAATTTGGTCGTTTCATTAATTTAAATGGTCTAAATTAATTGATAAAAGATGAGTCATTCTGTCAAAAACGAGAAATGAGGCAATCACAATGTAACTTGTTAGTTCATGTTATCTAGCTTTAGCTTTTATTTATTTATGTAAAATATATGAAGCCATCTGGAATTTGATGAAACTAACTAATTTGGATTCAAGTTATTAGGTTGGACCCAAATAGTTGGTAGTACTCCTAAAGTAATCTTTTTTTCTGATTCACAAGATGTAAACTCAAAGTCTTAATCCAACCCACGGATTCATCTAGCTTTAGAGCCGTTACTTCATTATTGTGGAAACTAGAATTCTGATCTTTTGTAACCAGAAAGAACCATTTTTATACTATTATATTTTCAGATCCCTTTGCCTTTGCTTCCACTTTAAGCTTTCTTAGTCTCTCACGCCCTTTTGTTCATCTTCAAGGGACAGACAGTGAAGACTTCTGTGTTGAATTTCAGTTCGTTCCAGGATATTATTCACTTTAAAAGCTTTTACTCTTTCCTTACATAAAAACTTTGCATGAAAAAGGTGAATCACGGAGATTTTGTAGGCCTTCCAATCATATTGGTTAAAGTTATTACTGCAACTTCCTTCAGATTCAGAGACAGTACAAATCTTCATAAAAACTACTTTATATCTCGAGACTAAGTGTCTTGCTGGTCAATGACTTTTTGTTTCATGATTCCATTTCATTATATAGGAGCATGGGTTACTTACATTTGTCCCTAGCTATTTTCAACCTAGGTTTATGTTTATTCTTTTTGTACTTGACTCTGGATGATAATACATGAGAATAGCTATCTAATTGTGAAATATTAAACAATATACTCATATAATATTTTGAAAAATATTTATTTCTATCCCTTATGGTTTGTGATTTCTCAGGAAGAAAAAATACACGTAACATTATGTTGTAACTGAATTTAGGTAGTCTTTTTCCCCTAGTTTTGTTTATATATATTTGAAATATTTAATCAATGACATAATATTTTTGTTATTTATTTTTTTAAATAAAGAACTTTATGATCTTTGTGAGCGGTATTTCTTAAATTGAAATAAATTGATACTTTGAAAACTGATTAAGACAATATTTAATTATATGATTTAAACAAATGTAAAAAAGAGTAATTTACTAAGTTTTTATAAATATGGATTGGATGGAATATTTCCTAAGCATATATCATCCCAAGTTATTAATGTACACAAGTGAAATTACTTGTGTCTTAATTATCAAGTTTGCTGTAGAGTCTAATTAACTTTATTCACTCACACACGCATGTAAGATTGAAATTACTTGTACTAATAAGCTGGCAGACAAATAAAGTTGAAGGAAAAAAACAGAGTTGTTGTGTCAGTAAATCTGTGAACGCCAATGTCTTTGCATTCAAATCCTTCTGACATGTGTGTGTGTAACTCTTCATGCATGCTTGTCCCTTAATTTCCATTTGTAGCTCCTGAAGGGGAAACCCATCGGTAGTACTTGTATGCACTATTACTCATTGAGAAAGGAAACACTTCTGAAGTCTCTTAATAGCTTTAATTTTCAGTTTCAGTCGTCTAAGGTCAAGGGAAGAGAGAAACATAACAGTAGGTAGTCAAGAAGAAATTGAAATAAGTATACATGTTTCCCAAGAATACCCCATGAAAAATAATTAGTTTCACTTTCATTTCCATAAAAAATGTTCTCGTTTAAAATGATGTTTCGCCTCCTTTAATTAGGTTTTTCTTACTTTTAACCTTATTACACATATCTTTACTTGTTATAGTTATTAGTGTGTACACATTCGCACATTCAGCTCAAAATATCATATACCTAGAGCTTCTTAAGTCTTATGCCATTGAAACTGTAATTGGGTTGTCTATAAAAAAGAAAAGAAAAAGAAAACGCTACTTGGCTATGATATCATTTATATTTATTACTTAAATTATTATTCATATTAATACGTAGCACATTGGTGCAAATGCAAAGTGAGACTATTTTTAGCTTCCAGTAGTTAGTACTGGTTTTAGGGTTGGCATCTTTTCACCCGCGCGCGCACAATTTGATTGAGTTTGGAGTTCTAAACTCTAACAACCACTACAAAAGAATTGACTATCACCAGCGACACTTATTCGCCGCCAAGTCGCCACCTATGAGATTGTCGTCTATAAACATTGGCGGCAATAATTGAAAGTCGCTGCTAAATGTCAACAATTTACGGCGATAAAATTGTCGCCACTGAAAGTTGAATCAGTGGTGACATAACCTATCGCCGCCTAAAGTATAATCAGCGGCGACAGAAATATCGCCGCCCAAAGTATAATCTGCGATGACATTTATGTCATCACCTAAAGTGTAATCTGTCACCACTGAAAGTTAATATTATTGTTTAAATTTTCTTATATTGAAACATGTAATTTAATAATAAAAAAATAACAATTAACTAAATAAACTAAACTCTAATAATTGATGAATAATTTAGATCGTCAAATAAAATATCAAATTACTTCAATTACTTAAACATGTTTAAAAAGAAAATAAAATTGTATAGTTTATATATAAACATTATATGGAAGGACCAGTACTAGGAGTAGAAGAAGTAGGCGCCTGTGGTTACCCTCTCTGCATCAAGGCAGCGAATTGAGCTTGTATCCTTTGCTCCATTAAACTTTGCTCAAATTGCGAACGCTCTTCTTCCATCTTCGCACACTCTGCCGCACGCTTTTATTCCATCTTTGCACACTCTACCTCCAATTTTTCTCTTTCCTCTTAAATTTTTTTTATCAAACTCTTCATACAATTGGGCACACACACTCTGCATAATTGAACAATCACTAGATTTATGACAATTTCTCTTCCTTGAAGGCTCCGCTCTATACCCTTTCCCTCTTACATATTCTGACCTTTCACCAAGAACTGTCACCAATATTTCTTCTGACTTCATTTGAGTATCACTCTCTAAATCTTGGTCTTATTGCTGAGAAAGTTCATGCATACGACTCTATAACAAAACATATGAAATTATTAGATTAAAAATAAAACTAAATCAAAATAAAATATTAAACTACAATTCATACATGAATTTGTTCAAAGTGTGGGTTAGCCCATACTACTTGTCCATCTAATGTCTTCCTCGTATGCGTTATCTCCCATAGCTAGTTATGAGGGGTAAGTTGTCCAGTAGTAGGATCTCTCTACAAAATATAACATATAAGAAAATATAAAGAATGGATTTTAAAATAAAAAATGATTAAAAACTTAAATTATAGCGGTGATTGATTAAACTTACTGTAGCGTACTCAATTCAATCTCTACAAATGATTGAGGACCACAAGTATGTTTAGCCATTTGTTTTTCTCGATTTGTTGTATTTCTTGCACTTTTGTTCTACAACAAAATTTGATAACTAATCAGAATTTAATTATTGAAACAAAAAATATAATTTATTTAGAAGGATAGTGAGGTACCTTAAACATGTCAGACTTAAAATATATTAATAACCACTCCCAATCTTGAAAACTAATAGTTTGAGGAGGATCAACCAACCTATCCTCATCAGTCTTATATTTCTTATAGTAAGAGTGCAAATTGGTTTTCTAATTTCTGAATGCATTTTGTAAAATAATTGATATAGCTATATGAAACTTTTCTTCAGCAATTGCATCATCAAGTTCAAATTTATCCTGAAAGAAGTAAATATGAACATTTTATACAATAATATACATAAACTAAGATAAGTATAAAAATTTGACATAAATAATACCTTTATTTTTAAAATGATACTATGACCAATTTTTCAAAAATATTCTTCCAGTTACCTCCATCATCCCTGAAAAAGATTGTGGTTTTAAGAGTTAAACCACAATAATTAGAAAAGTCTCTTGCTTTTGGACCAATTGCTCTTGACATGGAATTAGAAAACTTGACTTGAATCTTTCCTCCATGTGCAATCCTCAAATTCACATTAATAAACTTATAAACTCCTCTGCGCTTGTTGACTGCACTAGAAGAGCCTATCATTGAAGTTGAATTAGAACAATTAAATGTTACATGTGATGTAAATCAATTATTATAAAATTGAAGCAAATTAACATGCACTACTATTTTGAGTATGGGGAGTAGGAGGAGAATTGACAAGCATTTCCTCAAGTTGTTGTTGCAGTGATAGAGGTGAAATAATATTCTTGATTGAGGTGTAGAGCATGTAACTCAGCTATTTGTGTTGTCATGAGATGTAACAGAAAGACCTTTCCTACCTCAACCTCTCTTTAATACTGACATATTCTATAAAAGTATACATTTCATTTAGGAAATAACAATCAATCAAATTTTAAATAGTAAGGAATCAAGAATCAATCTTGATATTAATAAAATCTACAATATCAATTAATTTCATTCAATTGAGTCTTCTGTCACACTATCACTTCTATCAATGTCTTCTAATTCATCTATTTCTTCTATTTCAGTTTTTATGTCACTTTCTTCTTTAGTATCACTATCAAAGTCATTAAGAAGACCCTATTCATCATTAAGTCCAGTCTCAATGGCATTATTTTTATCTATTTGTGATGGTTCTCCTTGAGCTAAGGTCTACATTTGTCCAACTTTTTCATATAAGTTAGTGATAATATCATCAAGTTCTATAGGACTTGTAGGGTAAACATTCAAGTCTACCACCAACTGTTGATAAGGTTCTTTATCAACCATAGGATCATTGACCCCATTATCATTATCAGTTGTACATTAAACAAGTCACGAGGGTTTATTTTGACAACAACGAGCTAACAGGTGTAACAATGTCATCCACATAGAAAACTTGCTCAACTTGAGATGCTAGAATAAATGGTTAATTCATTTGTAATGAATATCATGTGTTGATGCTTATGAACCTGTACTTATCAACCTTATATCATTTGTCATAATGAGCCACATCCCACCAATGACACTTAAACAAGTATACTTTTATGCTACCTATGTATGACAACTCATAAATATGCTGTAACACACTATAATATTATTTGTCAACATTAGTGTCATCACCCTTAGCCAAGATACCACTATTTTGAATTTTTTTCCTATTGCATGGTCTTCTGTGTGAAAACAAAATCTATTACCTATAAACATAGAATAACGATTCACCATCAATAATGGACTAATTGAGTAACTTATTAGTTCATCACTCACATGGCTCTGTATAGATAATGATGTCACATTTGAGGACAAAAGTCATGTGTTAGATATTTTATACTAATGTAATTGTTAGAAATATGGCTCAAAATGTTATAACTTACTTGTGAATGAAACCATTGAGGAAACTCATATTGGCTTAGCTCACTCCTTGACCCATGGGCTTCAAGCTATGTTGTATATTTCCTACAAATTTTCAAAGCAATAAGAAAAATATGCATTATGACAAATAAATTTTCTCTTTAAGTCAAGCAACTTACTTCATAATTTTATAGCACATACATTCTTGCTTGACAATACTTTTCATAGGGAAGAGAAATTGACTCACAATGTCCCCTAACTTGACACTTTTCTTAAATATTAAAAACTCATTGTTGATATCATCATCGGTATCATCATTCCTATGTGGCACATTAAATTTTGTAGGAAAATCTTTCAAATATCTTGAGCAAAACGTGAGACTTTCATATGTTAAGTGTCCTTCTACAATTAATCCTTCAAGTCGATTTTTATTGCGAACATACGATTTGAGTGTCCGCAAATACCTAGTGTATTAAAATTAATTAACCTTCTATAGTTATGAATAATAAATATACAATGATATTGACGCATGTTACCTTTCTATTGGATACATCCAACGATATTAAACTGGTCTAGCAACTTTTGCCTCCCTTGCCAAGTGTATTGGCAAGTGAACCATCACATCAAAGAAAGCAGGTGGGAAGATAATCTCCAACTTACACAATGTCAATATTATCTGACTTTGGAGTTTGTCAAGTAGTTCACAAGTCAAAGACTTAGAACAAAGATTTTTGAAAAATCTTCCCAACTCTATAATTGGTTCACACACTTTAAAAGGTAATAACCCACGTATTGCAATTGGAAATATCTTTTGCAATAACACATGGTGATCATGACACTTCAAACCAAATAAGTTTCGCTCCTGAATGTTGACACATCTTGAAATATTAGATGAAAAAGTATCATTCACTTTTAGTTAGCCAAGAATTTTAAAAAGGATTATTTATCTTCAAGGGACAATATGTAAGGACCAAGAGGAATAGAAACATTATTACTATCTTCAACTGGGTGCATATCACTCCTAATGCCCAAGTCCATCAATTCGTACCTACTTTTAATTGTATCATTCATCTTTCCAACCAAATCTATCACCGTGCACACAATATTATGAGAAATATTTCTTTCTATATGCATCACATCAAGATTATGCTATATTAGCAAGTTCTTCCAATAAGGCAATTGAAAAAAAAATACTTTTTTTCCTCCAATTGTAAGCATAATTATGTGTATGACGCTTTCGTTTTGTACCCTTCCTAAATGACACATCATCTAAGTGTTCTAGTTGCTTAAGTACTTCATCTCCAGTCAATAGAACTGGTGGATCCATATACTCTTCTTTACCATTAAATGATTCCTTATTTTTACGCTATGGGTGATTTTGAGGAAGGAAGCGCCTATGCCCCATGTAAGACAACTTGCTCCTTATCAAAATACAATGTGTGTCTTTGTAGTAACATGGACATGCAAGTTTACCTTTAATTGACCATCCTAAAAAGTTTCCATATGCGGGAAAATTATTTATAGTCCACAATATTGTTGCGTGCATGATAAAATTTGATTGACAATATGTATCATATGCATGTACCCCTACTTCCCACCATATTTCAACTTCTCAATCATTGGTTGGAGGTAAACATCTATTTCATCACCTGGACACTTTGGACCAGGAATAAGAAGTGTCATCATAATGTATAGGCTTTTCATACAAAGCCATAGTGGCAAGTTATATGGCACTAAGACAATAGGCCAGATACTATGATTGGCACTCATATTCCTAAAAGGTTGAAATTCATCACTTGTTAAACCCAGTCGAAACACTTCTTGGATCACCAGAGAAGTTAGGGTATTGGTGGTCAAAGTGTTTCCAAGCTAAAGAATCAATTGGATGTCTCAATACATCATTATTTGAGTGTTTCTCCTTGTGCCACCTTATTTCTTTAGCTATATCTCTTGACATATAAAGTCTTTGTAGCCTAGGTGTTATGGGAAAATACCTCAACACTTTATGTGGAACCTTCTTCCCTTTCTGTTTGTTTACCTTCCATCTAGGCATCTTACACTTAGGACATGATTATGTATTTGTGTGCTCTCCCCAATACAATATGCAACCGTTCTCACAAGCATCAATTTTATGATAATATAAACCCATATCACAAATTATCTTCTTAGCTTCATAGAATGAGTCTGGCACTAAAGCCCTCTTTTGGGATAACTTCTTTTAACAAGCCCAACAACACATCCATAGATTTATTACTCCAATGGTTAAGGCACTTCACTTGAAGCAACTTTACAATAAAAAGAAAGTTTAGACATCTTTACACAACTTGGATAAAGTTTAATTTAAGCATCTTTTAATAAGTCAAAGAACCTTTTAGCCTAAACATTAGGCTCTTCACTCTCATAGTCACTAGTATTTGTATAATCAACACATGGAACTCTATATACATCACATACCATCCTGATAAAGTTGTCATTATAACTATCATTTTCTAGGTCATGACTAGAAGTTCCACAATCTGTCTGAAATCTTCTAATTTCACCATGCAACTCCCACACGTTATAACTATTCTAGAAACCCTTGCTCAATAAATCAGTCCTAACATCTCTTCTCACTTTAAATATAACATTCATGCATTTTTTAAAGGATAATGTATTTGATTTACCATGCCAGGTTGACTAAATGGCCATTCCAAAAAGGCCTCCACTCCTCTAATATATGATAGATTGCCTCTATCTTTAATATGTAGCCAACTTTTATCTATTTTTATCCCTAAAATGTTACACCTAGGATACAATAACAAAAGCCAACAAACATATCAATGCATAAACATATGTGTATTAGGGTAATTCAATGTTTAAGTATTGAATTTAAAATAACCACCTGTGTGAAAATTTTAACATACATGGAAAGTTATTAGATGGATGAGAAATTACTGTAAAGAAACTTTCGAGAAGATTAGAGCTTGGATCACTTGAATTCAAAAATGAAGTAAAGTTTAGTTGTAGCATTGAGGAACAAGAAAAGTTGTTGCTATATGAGTACATGCCAAATAAAAGTTTGGATTCCTTTATTTTTGGAATGAGCATAAGAAGGTTTATAATTACATGTATTTTAGTACCAATGGTTAAACAGATCATATGGTAGTTCAACTTTGAATTAATAATTCTAACATGAGAAAGGATTTACTCTTTAATGTTAATATATGAAACTAAAGGGAAATCATATTATTGGTTCAAGTACTTCCACATTATTATAGGAACTGCTCAGGGTTTCTTGTATATTCATCAAGATTCAATATGAGTACTTTAAATACAATATTATCATGAAGACTCCACACACAATCTTGTTGGTAATGTGAGTACTTTAAATACAATATTAAAATCTTTTCAATGTCAAACTAAAATATGATAATTGATATACAAGATGGATGTTTCAGGCATGGTTACTATGGAAAGAAGGAAAAGTTTTAGAATTTCATGACAAGAATAGGCAGGAATAACAGTGCAATATATCAGAAGTATTAAGGTGCAATCATGTGAGTCTGTTATGTGTTTAGTGAAATCTAGAAGATAGACCCTTTATAGCTTTTGCAATTTTGATGTTTCAGGCAATGTGTTGATATGGCAACACATAATATGAAGATATTAAAATTGTTTAGTGGTGACCAATTAAGAACAGACAATCAATTAAAAGGGGATTAGGCATTAATTAGTGGTAAACATAATTAACTCCTTACAATATAATACCAACAAAAAATAATGCCTTATCTACAGAGGAATGGGGTGCCTTTCTGGACACATCCAAAACAACTCAGTGTGAGAGGCACCAGCTAAAGACATAAATATGCGTATGGTGAAGGAGATTGAGAATTTAAAAATAACTCAGTGTGAGAGGGAAGAGCATTCCCAGTTGTAGCTAGAACTGAATCAAGAGATTGAGAATACCAGATTGTAGAGGGAATATGTTTTGAAGGAAGCTAAAAGTTTAAAGCATGAGAGAGAGAGGTTTGAGAAAGAATAGGAAGTACTGGGCGAGAGGTTAGGGGATGCAAGGGCTAACACAACACTTGTCAATTTACAGAGCGAGCATATACATCAACTAAAATTTACGATTTTAGTTTGATTTCAAGTTTAATAGCTCAAATCCTTAATCCTTTGCACTTAATCAACCAAAAATCACTCAAAACCTCAACTTCATCGGTGACAGAGTAGAGAAGTCAAAGGTGAAGATGGAGTCAGAGAACTCACCTCAGCTGCTCAACTACGCTGCAAGCTCGTCCCTCCTCCGGCTACCCTTCTGACGTCTCACCCTATGGTCCTTCTCCTGTGCTCCTCTCTCTCTCTCTCTCTCTTGTTGCTCTCTTTCTGTAGATATGGACTATGCAAAGAGGCGTGATATGAAGGTCTAAACTGAAGGACAATGCGATAGGGATATGAATCTTTGCAAAGTTTTTGCAAAGGAGAGGAGAGAAATTCTATGGCAGATGCGATCGGGATTAGGGGGAATTAAGGTTAACATATTTGGTAAAATAACCTTCAATGACGACTAGAGAAAGTTGCCACTGACAGTCTTACTTTCAGTGGTGATAGAAAGTAACTTTCAGCGGCGATAGAAAGAATCGCCTCTAAAAGTCTTACTTTTACCAAATAATTTTTAGAAAATAATCTACTTAGAAAATTAACGATATTTTTCCCACAATAGCTTCTTCAAATTATTAGGGATTTTTTCTAAAATTTTATGGGAAATGATACTTCTAACTATTTTTCTTAAATTTTCTAAAAAAAAGGTCTTTAATTTCTGAAAAATAACTATTAAATCATTTGGGTCTCCTTTAGGGAAATAAACTCTTTCATAAATTTCTAAAGTCCCAAAATACTCATTTTATTATTTTTTCCTTAATTTTTCTTAACCCCAAAATATTTGTAATGATTATTCTTTCCTTTATTCTTTCTCTAAAATTTCACTTTTTAGACTTTTTAATTTCAGAAAAATACTTTTAAACTCAATAATACCTTATAAATCCTTTTTATAAAATTTAGGATGTTATATGAAATATAGCTACAGAGAACATATGTAAGAATGACTAAGAATGTAAGTTTGTAACTTATGTTCCTTCTTTCTCCTAATCACTCCCACACCCACACATCTCCCTCTCTCTATCTCCTCCCCCACATTCTCTCTAACACACATATACTAACTCTCACGTTCATTGACACACATTTATAATATCTTTCTTATGCATATACCCCTATTTCATCTCCTTCTTTCACAGACATTATATTATTATCTGTATAATCTCTCCTTACTACAATAACATGTGAAATTCCTTTATTTAATATTTAAAAATGATGTTATTTATTAATTTAGTTCTATATATTATATAGTTGCTTCAGACCCCTCTAAAATGGGAAAAAATGTATGAAGACTTTTGTTGCCGCTGAAGGATACAAAAGTCACCGCTGAATCATGCCTTCTATGGAGACAAACAATTGCCGCCGCAGAAACTATAGACTTTCTACCATGACACATATATGCCGCTGCAGATACTATGACCTTCTGTGGCGACAATTACTATTGCCGCATAAATGTGCAGTCAAAATTTTTGAGTTATTGACCTTCTACGGCCACAAGACAATGTCGCCGCTGAAAGTCTTTCTTTTAGCGACAAAAATAGAATGTTGCTGTTAAAAGTCTTTCTTTCAGCGGCGCTAGTGTTTGTCGCCACTAAAAATTGACTTTTAGTGGCGCTAGTGTTTGTCGCCGCTAAAAATTGACTTTTAGTGGCGCTAGTGTTTGTCGTCGACTTTATTTGTCGCAGCTGAAAAGTCGTCACTAAAATTTTATTTTTTTTGCAGTGAACATACGTACTAAATCCCATTAGAGACAGAAGAGAAGAGATATCATTAAAGCATATTTGAATTTATATGATTTTTTCTTCTTCTACAGTATTTGCATTGTACATCTCTGAAGTAGAGAGAGAGATTTAATGTGAGAAGAAAAAAGAGGGAGGGGGGGAAACAAAGGGAAGCAAACCCTAAACACACTCTCTTTCATATCACTATCTCTTCGAGTTCTCTATTACGTACTCACCCTATAATTCCAGTTTGTGTACACTTCACTCTTTTTTAGGGGCTGATTGCTACGACTGATTTCAAGGAGAGGGGAAGATGGAAGATTTATTTGAGTTGGATTTAAAAAAAATCAGAGAAGTTTGGTTAGAAGTTTTTAATTAATTTTTCTTACTCTTTGATTATATATATATATATATATATTCTCTTTATTAAAATGTTATAACCCCACTTCTCCAATGTTTTTTTTTTAAAAATCTAATAAAAAAATTTTCCATCCCGTCCTCTCCCTCCTAGATCCCCCATACCAAACAACACATAGAGTCACTATTACTCACCTTCTAACTACATTATATTTTATTATTCTAGAAATTTAAACAGTCCCTTGACATCTAAATGAATTATATTTTTTCTTGTTAGGAGTTAACTTCTCTTTGTTGTTTTGACATCTCTGTCTCTTCTATTGCCTACAGCATAAGGTCAACTATAGAGAGGTACAAGAAAGCTTGTTCAGATAATTCAGGTGCAAGCTCTATTACTGAAATCAATGCTCAGGTAAATTACCTCATGGAATTATTTAAATTAGTTATATGTTATTTCTACGTAGTGACTTTTCCCCCGTTTCGGGTTAGCAGTAAAACTACAGGACGTCTTATATTAGTATTCTTTGGTATATTATGTTATACTACATTATCATTTATATAATATCTACTTAATTAATTTAGGTAGATTAAAGAAGTTAATTAAGTTAGTTATTTGTAATGACTTTATTTTAGTTTTTCTAAATCCTTTAATCATGTGTATCCTTATAATTAGGACAAAATCTAACCCCCATATAGCTCTTATAATTTGGACCAGTGTGAGTATTAGTATTCTAAAACATGAAACAACATGTATAAATTAATTTATAATATCTCACCCCTGAAATTAATTAGAAATGCCTAATTTTGATCCCTCTAACAAAAAAAATGTAAATTACATCGATTTTCGTAAATATAACTATATATATTTACTACTTATGACTAAATAAAATATTAAAAATATATTTTGATCATTATAATTTATTTTTTGCCCTAAGAGTATTACATTTTATAATAATTTTCAATTAATGAATTTGATCATTTGAAATCATTAATCTTATTTTTTTAAAATCAATTAAGCTTAAAAATTGAGTAAGAAATTTCCTCTCCTTCTGCACATTAACTTAAGTAAAATTCTAACATGAAATTGAATTAAAAATATTGTGGTTCGTACTTCACACATAGTGTAAGGTAAACTAGACTAATGAATAGTAGTAGTGTTATTTGTTACTCAATTTTACTCAATATTTTTAAAGTAAAAAAAAAAAAAAACAGAGATATAGTATTGTCTGCATACCCCCGAAACCTGGACAATATCCTTAGAAGCATCCTTACAGTTTCTCAGAAAAGGAAAAGGATGCATTTATTAGTCCAAAGTTACCCTTAACGCAAACCACAGCAACAAAAATCATTCCATAATTTTAACTTTTTCAAAATAATGCATTGAAGATTCTTAGTTTGGTGTATTACTCAAAGCAAATTTAAAAATATGATTTTTAAATTTAGTTGTATTATTTTGAAACTTATAGCAACGCTAAGTTATAATTAAACATTGATATATGTCTTTGAATGTCAGTATTATCAACAAGAATCGGCGAAGCTGCGTCAACAAATTCAGTTGCTTCAAAATTCAAACAGGTAATGTCAATTATTTTTAAATTTAAAGGGTTGAAAATCATATGACAATTATTGGCATACGATCGAGAATACATGAGCTTGTTTACATATCTATATTAATGATTCTTGCTATTTGTCACCAAAAATAGGTCTTGTGAATGAAAATAATTTTATGCTGGCTTATTTATTGCCAGTATTTCTTTCAGTCACTTCATTGTCAATTGTGAGATGAACCTCAATTTGATCATAAAATGATTGTAGAGGGTTCAGGTTAGAAAAAAAGGAAAAGAAAACCCTAAAAGTTCGGGAGTATATATGAATTAAGTTTAAAAAGATCTGGACCAATATATATATGTGTGTGTATAAACTTTGGAGAGGAATTAATTATTAACTAACTAACCGTTAAATTAATGATTTGATGTTGGGACATGCTTGGTTTGTGGTATAGGCACTTGCTGGGTGATGCGTTGGGCACACTCACTGTGAAAGAACTGAAGCAGCTGGAAAATAGGCTCGAAAGAGGAATCTCTCGAATCAGATCTAAGAAGGTATTTCGTATGATTCTGAAACGATTAATGTTGTCTTATATTGTCATGTATTCCTTTTAATTACTTCAATCTATGATACATAATTTTTGTTTTCGTGTAACCCCAAAGAAACATTGATTTAAATTTACTTGTAAGTTCTTTTCCCAGAAAAAGAGTGGAAGTAATAAATTAAATTTGTTACTGCTTGGTTAAAATTAAAACTTTCAAAGATAA
Organism: Leucaena leucocephala; assembly: GCA_037074615.1. Taxonomy (NCBI): domain Eukaryota; kingdom Viridiplantae; phylum Streptophyta; class Magnoliopsida; order Fabales; family Fabaceae; genus Leucaena; species Leucaena leucocephala. Next base: position 8,323,527 of record CM073526.1, on the reverse strand, counting down.
TGTAAATTATACTCACAAAAAGTAAAGATTAAATGAATCAAGCAACCAACTTCTGACTATTTCATTCGTTCGCACTTTTAGTGCCTTGGATGGATTTAATGACAATTGTTTTGTTAATTATATGTAATGCAACAGCATGAGATGCTGCTGGCAGAAATCGAATACCGGCAAAAAAGGGTAATGTCGGAATAGGATATATATATATATATATATATATTATATTCCTCTGCCTTTTGATTCTAATTATTTATGTTTTCTTTAAATCGATGTGCTCAGTTTTTGATTATTTATCGTATCTTTTGTCATATATAACGATAACCTGCAATAACGACTGAATCAGGAGATTGAGCTGGAAAATGAAAATCTCTGCCTTCGGACTAAGGTATGTTGACATAAATACACACTCGCTTATTAAGTTTAAATTGGCTATAGGAAATTAATAACCTAAAACTGATGGATTATTTTATATAAAAAACGAAATATATAAAGCTTCCCTATGCAAATTAGTTTTTTAGTGGAATCCCTATATGATAAATTGTTGTTGTTGTAGTAGTTGTTTGTATTTATATTTAGCCGATTTATTAAGGGAACATTTATTTTCGATGTATGCTATGCCACTTACTTTTCAATTCGATTCTCCTATTTCAAAATATATAATTAGATAGTTATGATTCAAATGATTTTTAGATTAATCTCTGTTAGATATCCTTTAAAAATATTTTGTATGCCATATTAATCTGTATTACATATGTTGTTAAGGAACATTATTGGTTTTTTGGCGAGAACTATTTGTGACGTTATTATTAATTAATTAATGATGAAAGATTGATAATGGGAATAATGTAAATAAATAAACAGATAGCTGAAATGGAGAGGGTTGAGCAGCAAGCAAACATGGTGTCAGCAGACGATCAGCAGCTGAGTGCGATGCAGCAAGCTTTGGCTTCTCGCAATTTCTTCAATCCAGCAACCATCATGGAACTTTCGGCAACTCCTTACCCTCACTCTGACAAGAAGACGCTTCATCTTGGGTACTCTCCTTCATTTTTTATTTCATCCTTTCACAGATACTCCCTCTGATTCATTTTATAACGTTTCTAACTAGTTCATAGTTCATATGTACCAATAAAAACAATTAAAAAAAATATTAAATTTATCATAAATTTTAAATGATTTTAAAGATTACTCTTATTAACTATATTAAACTCCAATATCATATTAATTTCTACTTTCTCTCATTACCCTTATTGAATATAGTCATATAACTATTAAGTTGTTAATTGATGTGATAAAAAGGAAAACACAATTTTAAATCTTTACAAGCACATTTATTGAAAAATGTGATAACTTTTTACAATTTAAGCTTCAAAAGGGATTAATACCCTTCATTAAATAAAAAAATGGGCATATATGATATATAGACAAAATATTTAATACTCATTAAAACAATTAAAATGTCATATAAAAAGGATTAAAAATACCTTCAAAAAGACTTCTATTAAAATGAACCGGAGAGCGTATCAATATATTTCAATTCTTCCTTGATTAATTCTAAGTAGGGCACGTTGGAGTTGCATGGACCTTGAGCTTGAGTTACATTTTTACTATTTATGAGTAGCACTTTCCAATAAATTCTAATATCTAATTGATGATATTGATATTTATTCATCTTAACAATAATATTGATGACAAAAATTATCCCCTCTTTTTGTCTTTAATTTTTGTGTTGTAACTTTTTTCCGACGCAGGTGATCATATGAAGAATAAATCCCAAAATTGGCATCAATAATTGAATCCAAAGAACTATATCATATGCCAATATATCAGGTTGGCCTTGTTCGCTAGCCTAAATGACCAACTACGTACGAACTTATGAATTTTAATGTATGGAGCACTGCTTGTGTGAGAGTGTTATGTTATGTTCCCTAAATTCTATCTTACAAAATTAATGTTTTTTTATTTTCTGTAAGAAATTAAGTGGTTAATGAAAGTATAAAGTCGGATTGGCTAAATTTTCTTTAGTGTCTTCATATCAGAATTTGGGTTCCATTATTTTCTTGAATATAATAAATATATAACTTAATATGTGTTTGTAGAAGAATAATGTGAATAGACTAGCCATCTGTGGCTAGCCCAAGTGATACATGCAAGTTGAGGCATGGGGATAGACTTTTATGATACAAAAACCCTCCCTCTTAATGTAGCCATAAAATGTGAGCAGTCTAATTATTCAAATTATGCATTATAATTATGTGCAAAAGTAGAATGAATTGATATTTCATATTTTTTACTTTACTTTTCATTGGTACATGCGACCTCTTCCTTCATTCATCTTTCTCATTGCCTTGTATCTATTACTTTGTTATTTAGACATTTATTGATCAATGTCATACAAGAAATGGGCAACACACTAATTATAGTTTAGGGTTAAGGTATAAATCTCCTTATAAAGTATTCTTTCATATACACCAAACACTATAAAGTTTCCTTGGGAGCAAAAGTATAAAGTTTACAAAATGGTGAAAAAATCACTACTGGAAAAAAGGTATTTAATGGCGGTTAAAAGTAACATTTTATGGAGGTTTTGTAACTGGTGTAAATTCTACATCCATTGTAAGTCAACCTTTTAATGCTGGTTTGTAACCACCGTTAAATATAACCTTTAATGGTGAAAAAAACCACCGTTTAAGGTAGGGGTGTGTATGAGCAGGGCTGGGTAGGGCAGCCCCCTGCTCGGTGCCTTGCCCAAAAAAAACATGGGCTGTATTTTGTAGCCTGGTGCCTGGCCCTACCCGGTAAAAGTCCTAACAATTTTGGACTGGGCATGGGCTAGCTGGGCATGCCCAAGTCGTGATGCCATGCTCATGTTGTGAAAAAAAGTTACAAGTATGAACTTATAAAATAATACCATATTCATATGTCTTCAAGAGTTAAATAATATCAATAATTCACTAAGAATAAGGCAACAAAGATAATAATTAAAATCTTGAGATCCATTATATATAAAAAAAATAAACGTTGAAGTCTAAGTAGTTTGTAATTTTAACTTTGCATCAATCTCCCCAATATTGACAAAGATAAAGCATCTAAAAAAATAAAATAAACAATTATAATTTGTAATGTAATCATATGATAATTAACAAAGTTAAAAAAAATAAGAAGAAAATATTAGTATAATTATAAATATTAAAGATACAACTTACCTACTTAACTACTCATATTTTTAAAATGACCTTCTAGTCACCAGTAGCTATCATATTCTCCCTTCCAAGATAGAGAAAAAAAAGAAATGGTGCTCATGGGCAGGGCAGGGTAGCCCTATGCCCGGTGCCTAGCCTAAAAATACATGGGTTGTATTTTACAGCCTGATGCCCAGCCCTGCCCTATATTTATCGGGCTGGACAGGGTATTTTTATTACTGGCTCGGGTGGGCATACCGGGCCGCAGGCTTTGTGCACATCCCTAATTTAAGGTTATATTTAATTGTAGTTATAAGAAAAACTGTCGTTAAAGCTTATCTTTCCATGGCGGTTCTGCCTAAAACCTCCATGGAAAGCTTGCTTTTTTTCTTTTTAATCTTTCCATAGTTCTCAGTTTAACCATTATGGAAAGTTATATTTTTTTGTTATTTTTTTATTTAATACCATCCTACATTTAGCATAATAAATACAGACCAATTTTTAAGCAGAGAAGTATGAAGTCAGCAATGCAAAAATTCAAATAGTAATAAAATAATCCAAATTGGTAATATTGCAATGAACAAAATAGGTGTTTGTACATCATATATACAAGAAGGAAATGATTGAATGATCAATACTAAACAAGTTAAAAAGCTATTGACTAGATATTTACCAAAAATTTTGACAAGTACTTCATCTTCAAGGCATGTATTTGTGTTGTTCTTATCAAATCATTTCATACTGAGTCGATTAGGTCATCTTCATAGCTCATGTTATTATCGAATGAATGTAAGTTAGATAAGTATTAAATATGTGAATAAATTGAAGAATTACTAAATATTAATGGTGTCATCTTCATATATACTGTTAGATTTATGCAGGTAGGCTGTATCACCCAATAGGGGATGAATTGGGTATTTGACGACTTTTTAAAATTTTACGAATTTTTGAAAAACTAATGTATTAAACAATTTTATTGAAAAAAAAACCTTTGATTTGAAATTGAGAATGAATTACTATAATTTAAAGATTTTAGGAAGAAATATATTGCATGGAGAATTTATCCTAATTTGGTCTTTCCATGACTTACGTTCAATCCTCAACTGCTTATTGAGATTTTTCAATCCACTATAACCAAGATTATAATGAGCTCTTGGTAGCCTTTACAAACTCAATTTTCATGGCTAATTGAGAACCACCTCAAGCTTGAGGTTACACCATACTACAGTGGCAACACTCCTCTTTAAAAAGATACGAGAAAATCCTAACCTTTAATCCCTTGATATGAAGGGATTTTCTCTCAATAAAATGATACATTATGAAAGGATAGTTGAATGCTTTCTGGGTAGAAATATTTCTGGCATGATTATTCATTCATAGCTCTTTTGTCATCATTGTCTCTCTCTAACCTCTTAACTTTAAATGCTCTTATATTTATAGTTGATGCTTATGACTGTTGAGCAATCTTTTCGTGATGTTTTCTTCCTATTGGAAATATGACCATTGAACTAGCCGTTGCAGCCGTTGAGGCTTCTAATACAAAGTGTCTTTTTGTCGTTGAAAGTCCGTTGGCTTTGATCTCAGTCTTTTCTCATTTTTAGCTTTGAGCATATTCTGAACTTATGAATCCTATAAACACTTCAATTGATTTACTTGTTAGTAAATAAACATGAGAAGTAGAGATTTGATGAAATGAATTTAAACTCGAATATAATGAATCTTAACAAGAACGATATGAGAGTAATTTATACTCAATCATTAATATTTGGTAGCCCAATTAATGATCAAGGGTATAAAATTAATTCAGTTATAAACACTTCAAGATCATATAAGGATTTGCTTGTTTTTAAAGATTATTTTATATTTTATCGATTATGAAACAGAAAGCAGATCATCATACTCATTGGATTATTCAACCATATATAATGTAATTTTATAAAGATAATTTTCTCAAAAAGAATTATCATGAAGAATGATTGAAAATATAGACAAATTATCACTTGAATCCATTAGATGAAATAAGAAATCAGTTTGTAGCTTAAAATAGAGATATATTTGAAGTTTATGAAGTTAATCAATTAAATAATCAATTAATATAAGTTAATTGAATGCATAGTCGATTAATGTGTGTGAAAGAATTGAATTAGAAAGTTTTTCAATACAAATTAATTGAACAATTAATATGTTAATATAACTTAATCGATTAATCAATCGATTAATGGATTGATATTTGAATTTCACAAAATTGATACTTTACTGATTAATCAAATAGTTAGCATATTAATATAAATTAATCGATTAACTAATTGATTAATAGCAATATCTTTGTTCAAGGAGAAATATATTTTTCAAAAGATTAATCTATTATTACAATTAATCGATTAATTGACTTATGAATTCAATTCCAGAAGACAAACTCTTTACATTAATCAAACACTTAATCGATTAATGGTAACTCATTAATCGATTAACTAATCTATTAATTTATTTTCCTTTGCAAAACATAATGCTGCCTTTACATTAATATATTATCCAATCGATTAATTGATATTATTTGCTTAATTATCAATAATCAAATAACTAATCAATTAATTCCTTCTTCTTCTTTTCAACTTCATTTGATTAAAAACTCATTTTCATTACTTCAAAAAACACTTTTCACTTCATAAACCAACTTAATTCTTTATCTTCCTTTGACATCATCAAAATGTATAGAATCTAACATATACTCATATAAGTTCTCCATGAACTCTATCTCAATGATCTCGTGAATGTAGCAAATCAAATAGTATATGTATTCAACACTGCCAGGTTCATGGTGTCACATCCCAATTTTTAGGCCCAGAAACCTAAAAAGTAGCCTAAACTAGGTAGGCTAAAAGGCCCCTTTAAGCAGAAGTCTTAGAAACACACAGAGGCCTAAAATCCATGAAGGATTAGTACTATATCATAAATTGGGAAAAATATTGACACCTTGCACAGCCTTATCGCTAATTAGGAAAAAGATATTATATAACTTGTTAAATTTTATGCTTAATAAATATATAAAGAAAAACTCATGTGTTGACGATGGACACAATCTCGAGATCTGGCAATCCAAACATTGAATCAAACCAATACACCACATTGTCTTGAGGGATAATTACAAGCAGAGTCTAATGCATACTACAAAATTTCAACAATGTTATATATGATTTTATTATAATATGTATATGTGTGTACAAAGTATAAGAATATACTTATCTTTTAATGTATGGTGCTAAGTATATCCTCCTCTTGATTTGGGTTATGATATCGACCATGTACATCATCCTTAAGCTCCTACTGATACTTATCTCTTGGTCCTTTTGTGGAAACATGAAGCCATATATGTCTCTTCTTGATTCGTTCAGGCATTTGCGATAAAAATGGTTGTTGTTCAAAAGAGAAAGGAAACAATGCATGAATGATATAAAATATAAAGTATTAAAATAAATTTATAACTTATAATATGGCCAGTTGGATGACAGCTGAATTTAGCATATGAAAATTTAGGAATTACACTATATCATTCTTGCCCAAGGTGAATTTATAAGGCTACTCTATACTCAAAATCCCTGATAGAATTGTGAAACTAAGTGCTTCCTCCATATCATCTGCTAGAGTATGAAAAGTTACCATATTGCAATATCTAGAGGATATATTCTGATAAAGAGGTCATAACTTGGCTATTTTTGCCCTCTTTATCTTTTGTGGCACCTTCTTTATTTTTGGCTCCTTTAATGTTTAATTATCTGGCACCTTCTTTGGTTCTAGTTCCAGTGTAATCCCCTTTCTCAATTTGATCAAATGTGTTGGCCAGAGAATAAATTGCCATGGAGTATCACCCAATATGTGGACCTTATCAGTATGGCAGGGAACTGGTGTAATGCCAAAACCTTTTTTGAGAGCATTCACCTTCACCTTTACTCTACCATGTGGAATTCGCTTCTGGTGAATTCTTGTGGCGGCTAGGTACATAGTAGCATTAGCGACAAGGGCTATAGTCCTTTTGTCTGTCATTCTGAAGAAACCACCATCTTCCTCATTGTCTTCGGTTTAGTGAGGGTTAGGGTCAAGATCAGATGGTTGGGAGACAACTTCTCTTTCTTATTGTTGTTGCCTTTCCACTTTTCACCTCAAGAGAACTTTAAAAATATGAAAGAAATTATTCAAGATAAAATACATGTTAAATATCCACTAAAAAGAAGTGAATAATTTTTACCTCTGAATATTGATCGGCTATCACACCTTATCTTTCATACGTCTTAGGGACCAAATAGTAGCAATTGGAATCACTTTTAGGGTAATTGAAATTAGAAAATACAAAACTGGAAATTTGCCTTCTTAGGTACTGTTCCTTATGCAAATTCAATAGAAGTAACCCAACTTTAAAAATTCATAATTAATTCAAGAAAAATTTAAATAAAGTGGTTCAAGTTGTTGCACGTAGATCATTCAATCCTATTTAAAGGAAAAATAATTTGTTGACCATGCTCCCACTGAGTCAATGCCAAATGAGCCCTAAAATTTACTATTAATCTAAACGCTTTCCCTGTTTCCCATATTTGGTCCCTTAACTTTGAAAATTCATTTCTCATCATACAGACATCCAAATAAGGCGTTTAATAGATAAAATCAAAGCTTGAAATGTCTACCATATACAAAATATTGAATATTTATTCCATCATTTGCTATATTTTTGGGCATCCTCAAAGTTGCTGCTAGAACATAACATTGTATTTCTTTATATTACAATGTTTATAACAAAGGTATGAACTAAACATGCTATACTACATCAATCTTCTCTTTGCTTATCTTCATCTCTGCTATGATAGGAGCCTATTGTGTATGGTGGCAAATGGAGTGGGTGAGATTTCTGGGAAAATCCCAGTAGAAAAGAATTCACAACCACAAACAATAACAATGTATGATTAACTACATAACAAGTTACTGAGTTACGTGAGCTTAGTCTCTTTGTTATGATGCAATCCAATTATTCTAATGACAAGGCATATAATAACATATAAATAGCCATCATTTTTATTATCAATAAACTCAAATAGTCCAAGCATATAAAGCTCAACCAAGTAACAAGCATAGCAGTAAAGCAATAATCAAAGCGAAGTTAAAGTTCGAGTTAGTATTCTTGCTACCTCTTTATCAATTTTCATAACATTTTCTCCTCTAACCAAAGATATCAAGGCCTAAAGCAGAGCATAACAATTCACACATTACAATCCATTTCTAGACCAACACAATTTACTTAACTGACAAGCCCTTATCTTTTTTTTAATTATGGTTAAATACCTTGCCCTTTGAATTAATTGGTGCCTTGCCTATTTCCCACACAAATTTTCTCAAGAAATCCAAATATAAACTCAGATTTGGGAGAATCAAACTCCTCCCAAAATTTGGAACTAAAATAGCAAGCCTCAAGGAAATTTTTTCAAAAGCTCCCCTTTTTATTCTAATACTTCCAACTCTTGTCCATTGGCTTAGCCTTATACAATTTCACCTTTTAGTCTCAATGGAAGCATTATAATCATTAAAATGATCTTCCCCTATTCAGTTTTATTTCAGGTAGAGAGGGTATTCAATGTCAAAAATCAATGATTACACAATTAATGCAAGGTATAACTATCAATCTAGACTTGTCTAAGTCTCAATTTCATGCTTCTTACTATGATTTGTCCCTCCCCTTATTTTCCAAATTTTTGGCCAGCCACTTACCTAGAGAATTTTCCACATATTCATCCATTAAATCCATAAGAACAATCTCCCATATTACAAGGAGAGGGACTATGGTTAGTTACTTACCTCGATCTCTACCTAATTTGGTCCCTAAGTGCCTTGGATTGCCCTTAGTTTGGTTGACATTTCAATTGGATAGAGTTTTTTTTCTTTTCTCTTGGTGGCTGCTGTGAACACAAGGGGGTATTTATAGTTTAGGCTTGGCTTCGATGAAGGGCCAAGATTAAATCTTAAGAATAACTACTGAGATCACATCGTACAATGGACGACCATCGTACCACGTGTTTTCACTTTATTCAATTGTGTGACCAATATTTCTTCAAGATTTCTTCTTCTAAAAGTTGAAGAAATGTAGAATCTTGGTGGATCCCATAGGGACACCTCATGATGCCACCTCATGGCTTCTGGAAGGCTCTAGTGCTTTCTAGAAAATCCTGTCCAATTTCGCCCAATCTTGTACTTTGTTGAGGGATTTCTCTTGAATTATTAAACTAACCTTTAGTTCAATAATTTCCATGTGTTTTAATGATATTATTTATCTGGGGAACACTGTTGGAAAGAATACTGATAAAAATCCCTCTATCATATCAATTTTCCAGTTATTACTACAACTGGTAATTATACTTTACTGAAAATTATTAAAATATTATTTTAATACACTTGGGCCCTAATGACTTAAAAATTTTCATTTTAGACCTCCTGGGATACCACTTTGTGCCTCTAACTAAGCCTAATTCCTCTGATGACTCAATTCCCAAGGAACTTCTTATAAAGTCTCTACTGGGTGCTCTAATTTACCTTAAATTCTATTATAATTTCCATCAGCCTCCTTTAGGGGTTCTGTTAGTTCCATTAACTCTTATATTTAATAAAGTAATTTCTTATAAAATTTTATCAAAATCTGAGGTCCAAAAGGTCTAGTAAAAATTCTAGATAATTTTCTGGAGCTTTGAAAATTAATATCAATTTTTCAGGAACTCAAATCAAAATTCTATATCACGTTAAAATAAACAGAATAATTTTCTCTATCTCCTAGAGAAATGTGGGACTCAAAAGCTTCTGGATCATTTCTTTACACTTTTAGCTCACTTTTCTCAAAATTATGCTTTTGCCCTAGAAACTTTTTCACTTTTCAATTAAGTCCCTTTCTCGTTTAAACTACCCTTGATACTTTTAGAATTTTCATTTAAGTCCCTCTCCTCTATGCCTTTACTATTCTTTTCCTTTTTCTAACTTAAGCCTCCTTTAATCGTTATCTTTTCTTCCCGTCAACTAAACAATCCCTTCCTAACCTCTTTTCCCCTATCTCAGCCCTTTATAAGAAAATAGGTCTTTAATTCCTGAAAAATAGCTATTAAATTATTTAGGTCTCTTTTCAGAAAATAAACTCTTTCATAATTTTCTAAGCACCCAAAATACTCATTTTATAATTTTTTCTTAATTTTTCTTAACCCCAAGATATTTTTAATCATTATTCTTTCCTTTATTCTTTTCTAAAATTTTACTTTTGAGACTTTTTAATTTTAGAAAACACTCTTAAACTCAATAATACCTTATAAATTCTTTTTATAAAAGTTCAGATGTTACATGAAATGTAGCAACAGAGGGCATATACAACAGTAACTGAAAATGTATGTATGTACATCACTGGTACAAAATATGCTTTTTAAACCCCCATTTTTAAACCGATCCTTACGGAGACAGTTTAAAAAAAATGACCAGTGGTATTTTGGTAAATAAGATAAAATAGTTATACTGGATTAACACGTAACTAGTGTAAAATATAATTATTACACCGGATACTAATATCAATAGGTGTAGATTAGCTATGTCATATTCTAACTCTTCAGTTTCTTGTCTATGCTTTCCTGTTTCTTTTCTTTAACTTCTTTAGACCTTGTGAAGAAGCTTTAGAACAAATGACTAGTGGCATTTTTGTAAATAAGATGAAATATTTACACCATATTTACATTGAACCGGTGTAAAATATATATAACTGATGTTAAATATACTTTCTATTCTAACTCTTTAGTTTCCTGTCTATACTTTCCCGCTTCTTTTTTCGGTACCTTCTCAGGCCATTCATTTCACTTCTTCAGTTCCCAATATTTGTACTCATTATGATAGAAGACCAATTGCATTCTTTGATATTCTTTTATGAAACTATTCTTATTCCTCAACCATATGTATACCATTCTGATGATCAGTACTTTTTGTCTTATCACTTTATTTTATTTTATTTTCTTTTCTTCTATCTGAACACTCCAATGACTTCTTCCTCATGCACACCTTTTCACTGGACAAAAGAAATAGAGACAATTTTGAAGACAAACATCCTGACCCTCACCCTGTAGTTTCTTCTCCTCCTCTCCTAGTTATCACTTTGATTGAGCACCTTGAGGAACTCATCATGTACTTCAATGCCTTGGAGGACTCAGTGGAAGAATTGTCTCAGAAAGTTACTAGACTAAAAGATAGTTTCAAAGCTTGACGCATAAAAGTTTGTCACCATCAACAATATGATAGCTTGTATCATCCTGTTGATCCTACCGACTCTGATAAATCCCAAACCTTTGAGTCTACTGCAGAGTGAAAGCCTACAACCTTTATCTGCCCCTCCTATTTTATTTTTTGTACTTAATGACAAAAAGAGCAAATATATTATATATTCTGTGTTAGAAATCGTGCTGTAGGGGCCAATCATTGTCTTATGAACATTATTGATTTATGAATTTATTAATTGTGTTATCATATTATTTGCATGTTTACTATGATAACCATCCTTGGATAATTCATGATCTTATCCTAAATGTCCCTGGTCGATCATCTATATAGGAGCATAGATGAAATAAGACCAGTATGACTTTGAAGATGTATAGAGATATAAATCAGAGTCATAGGCACATGTAAGAGAACAAGGTGTTGGACCGACCCACTATAAGAGAACTGCATGGATAACGTCATAAGCTTCTCTCATATACAAACCATGTCAATATGCCCTTTGACCTGAGATCATCATGGATTCCTACATGACAAACGCTCAGCTTTGACCTAGTCAAAAGTCACTTTTGACCGAGTGATCATAAAGACTATGTTCGGGTTTAGTGGTTTTGCATGCGGAGGAATGTGAATGGTCAAGATGGAATTTGTCCCTCACATTCATAGAGAGATATTATTGGGCCCCTCGATGAGTGAGTCTGAGAAATATATGGCCATATTATAATGGAAAGGTAGTTCCATTTCTACAGTCAGACTACTCAGGGATCGAGAAAGTAACGGTCAGGAATAGAAGAATGACATTATCCATGCCTCAACCATGACCAAAATATCACGTGACAAAAGGGACATGATATGGTTGTATAAAAGGTTACATCATTTAACGATCCTCATATGATTTGGGTAGTCGTTATGTCTTGCTAGAGACCGCTTGCGACTTGTGGGCTAGTATAGCAAATGGCCCACTGCTAACTTCATATGGGCCTACATGGTCACACACAAAATAGCCCAACACGAGCTATGATGTCCAGATTCATTGAATCTAAGACATGTCTAGATCCAATGAATGGTCCAGGGTGGATGTATATATTTATTTATATTTATATTCGTATATATATATTATATAAGAGATATATGAGCTTTAATTTATAAGGATAAATTAAATCTCTATCACGTTTGAATTTGAAATTCAAATTGATAGGATATCTCATATAAGAGATATTTATAAGATTTAATTTATAAGAATAAATTAAATCCCTATCACGTTTGAATTTGAAATTCAAATTGATAGGATATCTCATATAAAAGATATTTATAAGATTTAATTTATAAGGATAAATTAAATCCCTATCACGTTTGAATTTGAAATTCAAATTGATAGGATATCTCAAATTTGATTTATGAGAATAAATCAAATATAGTTCAGTCTCATCTTTATTTAAAGTTAAATAAATAGGTAATTAAATCTGTGGGACGGATTTAATATTATTTATTTAATTAGTTTCTTATAAAATTATACAATATATGATATTGTATTAATTTCAGATTTAATATAAGATTAACTCCAAAATCCAATTTGGTAGAGAGAAAAACGCATAGCATCCTATATATCTGATTTTAGGAGCTACGTTTTGAGCAAGATACACAGAGAACACAGAAAGGATGAAGGGGAATCTGCAAAAGGTTTGCAGATAAGAAACTGCCGAAATAGAGACGGAGATGACGAATTCTTGAGAAAGCCCTGGAGGGACAAGAGACGCTAGCATGTCGTTCGTGGTTTGAACGTTGTTCGTGTGGATACCAGTAGAGGAAGCTGACCTGAGTCATCGACTTCTTGCGATTAGAAAGGGAGCACGAGCCACGAAGAGAAGCTGTGAATGTCATGACCAGAAGCTATGGCAGTCGCTGAGGAACACTGAGGGTAATGCTTCTTCCCACTTGACTTAAACACATACGGTAGATCCTGGCAAGGAATGGAAAAAATTTTAAATTAATTTCCACTGCGTGTCTTCCAATTCCTTTCATTCTGATAGATATTGTTTTGGAAATTTCATACTTTTGATGTAAAGTTATTAGTAAAGCTGAATGAATGAAGTTTCTTGTTTTGATGACATGTTGTTCCTTTATTTTTCAAAAAAAAAAAAGCAACAGATCGAAATCGGACATGCCAATGTCACGTGTAGAATATAATGACAGGTTTAGAACAAGTTATTTCTACACCGGTCTTCCACTTCATCTAGTGTAGAGTTGTTCAATTTATATTATTTTACACCAGTGTAAGTGACTAGTGTAGAATATAATGTATGGTTTAGACAAAAAAGTTATCTTTACACCAGTGTTACATTTTATCTGGTGTAGATTTGCTTATGAAATACACTTTAATTTAATCAAAGCCCCTTCGTGCCTCCCATATGTCATTTTCACTTGTTACGTATTTAAGTCTTCTTGACCCTTCACAGCGAGTGAGTTTTGTTTTGAACTCCTTGTCTTGAGAACTGAAGATTTATGCACTACTGGCAGTACCTTTTGCCATTATTTGTGTTAGATTCATTGTTGTCATTTACTTGTTTCATTTTATTCATTATTGCAAGCTAGGTTTTTTTATTTTCTATTTTCCTAGTTTTTTAGTCTTTCACAAATATGGATCATAGTTAGATAAATGCTAAATAAACAAGTGTTGAGTGTCATATCCCCAATTTTCTGACCTAATGTACATGTACAGTTTATCTGCAATGGATATAAGATTCTTGGAATAAACTGTATTAGATTGCAAAAAGAAAGGGAAGGATTAATAACTAAGGAAAGAATAGGGACCAAAATGCAAATTGAAAAGTTTGAAGACAAAAAGTTGAAGTAGAAATAAAAGGAGGGACCTAAATGCAATTAATAAAAAGTTTAGGGACTAAAGTGCAATTATTCAAAAGTTAAGGGACCTAAATGTAAATATGGAAAAGTTGAGCCAAAATAGGCCAAAAATGTCTAGAATCAGATTAGACCCAAATTTTACCAGTAGATAGACAAAAACATTCCGGTCAATTTAACACAATACAGAATTTTGATTTGAGGTCCCGATTAATTGACATAAATTTCTGAAGTCAAAAGGAATTATTATAGTATTTTTCAGATCTCAAAATCAGATGAGACCTTATAGAAAATTCATATATTTAATATATGAATTTATAAAATTGAGAGAGTCAGAAAAGGAATCCTGTAGAAATTGTACGGGATTTTACAGTGAAATAAAAAATCCGATAAATAGGATCGGGAGAGTTGTATTATAAATTGGGCCATAAAGACAATAAGACCATAATAAGGCCCAAATGGCGCCATCATGAGCCCATTAGGGTGACTGGACAGTTAAGTGGGCCAGAGACCAGAGCAGTCCAGGAAAAGTATGAAATTACGAAAATACCCCTGGATGCCCATACTGTACCAATAGTGGATGGAGGTCATTTTGGTCACTCTAAACAGGCTAAAAATGTGTCATATAGTATAAAGATGATTATTTAGAGCCCATATACACTATGAGGCAGTATAAAGAGGTGTGAAATGACGATTTTGCCCTTACGGTTAGTACAGTGCAGGAAAGGACACCAAGGGTATTTTGGTCATTTTCCAAGGGATGGATGACAGATAAATATTCATTATATCATTTTCAATGGTATGAGAAGCCTAGATATTGATTTCTAGGACATAATACATATCCTGGTATATTATAAAAAAATTCAGAACAGAAAACAGTTCGGTTGTTGTGAAACTGCTCCGATCGGTACCGGATTGGACTGGAATTTTTCTAGAACCTTATTTACATGGGCAACACCCACCTAACCCTCTTATGTGTCCCATGAGCTGTCCCACATGATGTCATAATTATTATTTTTAGAAAAAGTTAAATCCAAGATTAAATGTGAGCCTTTAGATCAAATAGTAATCAAATCAATCTTGGCCATCCATTTCAACCCAAATTTCTCTATAATACCCCCTATTCAGATCACTTTGGCATGCATGGTGAACCATAGGGAAACTCTTGCAAAATTTCCATTCAACCAAGAAAGAAGCAACCAAAGTGAAGTAACAAGCAAGGTAATCATCTCCCTTGATCTTGAGCTTTGTTCTAGCAAGTTAACTCATGGTTTTAAGGGATTTTCATGCTATATTTCCCTTATGGTTTCTTCTGGAAGTTCTGCTCATATATGTTTAAAATATGAATTTGATGTTATGGATAGTTTAGACAAGCTTAAACAAGCTATAATCAAGTGGTATAAGCTTGGGAATTCAAGTATGTTTGGATTTAGGGTTTTGTGTTCTTGCTGGTACTGTACATGGTACTGTTAATATGATGGAATTTTATGATTTTGATGCTTCCAATCAGTTTAAAATGGAAAATTGTGTGGGGATAAAGTAGGAGAACAAGTATTGGAAGCATTGGAATCAAAATGTGAATTTTTGGAAAAAGGGACATCCATTTCGGTTTGGTACTGTAGATATTGGTATGTTTTGATTTTGGAAATTATGATTTCATATTTGGATTCTAAATGAAAAATTATGTGGAAATGAACCATGAGAATTTATTTTGGAAAGGTGGAAGTAGGAAACATAAATTAGAGAAAGAAAGGGAGCTAGTGAAAACCTAGTCTTGGATTTGGTTTCAAGTTGAGTTGTAACTTGATATTATGTTGTAATGGCTAGATTTTGACATTTTTGAAGGAAGGAAAGCACTTCAAGAAGGTCTTGACCAAGATAGCTAAGAGGTAGCAAGGATACCTAACTATAACTCATGTTTGTTTAATTGTTTTGCTTGCTTGTTGATTATGATGTTTGGTTGAGCTTGAGCTTATGTCATCATGTTATGATGAAGTATGAATGATTTCGACTCCTTGCAAGTTATGTCATGACAATATGCATGTTAGAGTTTGCTTATGTACCATTATGAAGTAGCTCCCATCACATGATAACATGTTAAGCATACAATTATTCATGCATGATATTATAGTTTGTGTAACTTGCTATTGGGATTTCCATGAAATCTCATTCCTTCCACATGCACAACTATGTTTTAGGTGCTGTATCCTCTCAAGGGAAGAGAACAAATGTTGATGATTAATTTTGTATAATAAGTTATATGACTCACATGACACTATGGGATGATATGCTAGCATGCATGGTGTATGTTTCTGTAACTCTGTTGTGAGGCCGTGGTGATGTGATGATGATTTTGATGTGTAACTCAACGATTTTTAGTCTGAAATTTGGTGTGAGGGTAGCTAATATACATATATTTAAATGGACACCAAGAACGCCTTAATTGGATAAGTAACCGAATTGTTATGATTTTCCAAAGTTGGAACTAAAATCTGGAATTGAGATAAAGTAAACGATTAAAGTTAGTGACGTTCACGCGATGATTTTATATATCAAATGAATGAATATTTCTATGAAATTTGGGGATATTAAAGAGGACATCTAGAGATTTAATTATATAGGTAACATGGTTCATTTGTATAAGTAACCAAAGAGAAATGAATTTTTAAATTTAAGGCAAAGAAACTAGAACTTCCAGATTTGACCAAATGAACAGTGATATTTAACCAATAAACTGATTTCGTGTGGACAACAAAACCTCAGTTTCACATTTTTACCTCAAATGTTTATGAAATAGATTTCATTAGAAATTGGAACCACATTATTTAGATTTTTCTACAATTAATTATGAATTTTCAAAATAGGGTACATGTTTTGGAATTACCAAATGAACAGTAATAGTGAACAGTCCCCCGAGAGCAAATCTTTTGGAAATGGATGTTTTTAAAACAAATGATCATATAATTGATTTTAATCACTTCTAATGGAGTATACTTGAGGTTAAAAGTAAGGATGTGACATTTTTGGCATTAGAACAAAGGATTATGGCTTAGGAAATGCTCTGATTAGATTATTTATAGACTGATATATAAGTGAACATCTGCATAATTGACCTTAAGTTAATTATTGCAGGATACCAATGACTGAGTCTAGAACATTAGAGACTACAGTGAACCAGGGGGACCCTAAACCTACAGTCTATAGTTCTGATAGATCAGGGTGGAACTCAAAAGAGATTGATGCTTTCATACATGATCTAGAGTTTGGTCTTCCCCCAGTGATCAATATCAGGGATTCCAGTAGTGAATCAGAATTGGGCAGGTTAGATAACTCTTCTATGGGATCAAATGAGATGGATGAGGATGAGGATGAAGAGGAAATATCAGATGAGGATATACCATCAGAAGAGGATGAACTTGAGGAACCTAACCCAGCCCCACCTATGAATATTGTACTAGAAAGGGATGCAGGTCAGATAGATGATAGAGAGATGATAGATCCTCAAGAGGAACAATCTGATGTGGGTTACTTTTATGTTGGGGGTGCAACAGACCCTGTGCTTAAGAAGGCAGATGAGGTAAATGTTCCTGGACTGAGTCAGGTACCTAAACCAGTTGATGTACCTGGACCGAGTCAGGTACCTAAACCAGTTGATATACCTGGACCCAGCCATATAGCTAATGTGCCTGAACCTAGTCATGTAGCTAATATACTTGGACCTAGTCAGAGACCAGATGCTACAGATATTCCAGGTCCAAGTGGAACCAAGAGTTAATGGTACAGATATATCTGGGTAACTATCAAATAATTGAATTAACCCCTGGGGATGATATGGATGAAGAATATTTCAGGAAAGCTATGGAACTTATGAAGCAGCTATATGAGATAGGAAGAATGTTGATAAGAGATGTGGATCAAGACTATAGAGTTTACAAAAATTTCATAGCAAGAGTAAGAGAGGCCTATCTAGCATATGATCCAGATACTCTTACCCTAGAAGCTTGGGTTAACATCATAGATGATATTTTGCCTCTTACATCAACATGGAGTGAGGAGCTAGACCAGTACTTTGAAGAGGAACCCTTTGAGAATATCTATGATTGGATCTATATGATAGGGGAGTTCATTATGATCCACTATGAGGAAACATAATGTAATAGATGTATGTATGAATGTTGCTGTACTCTATGTACTCATGACTAGTAATGACATAGTACATGTATGTGTGTATGTTAAGAAAAGTTTATGTGATGATGTTAAACTTGTTGTATGCTATGTTTTGAATGAAATATAAAGTATGTTAATTATAATATTCCTTTCCTATTTCCTATTACGATAGTAAAATAAAATGGTAAGAACAAGAAGAGCTAGTTCTTCGGGTCAACCCCAAAACGCCGGAGACATTAATCAGTTAATTCTAGAATAGCTAGAACAACAGTAGAAGCTGATACAGGAAGTAAGAGCTACTCAAGCAAAGAGTGAATAGGAAAGGGATGCTGCTATAGCAGCAGCTATAGCAGAAGCGGTAGAGAACCTAGGCAACCAGAATCTGCTGGTACAGCTAATACAGAACCAGAGATGGTTTAACAGACAACATAATAGCCAAGACAGACAGGACATATAATAGATCCTGCTGGTATTCAATAGTGGATGGCTAAGTTCTGTAAGCATAGTCTTCCAACGTTTGAGGGAACATTCGATGTACAGAAAATGGAGGATTGGATCAGCAAATTAGAGAAGATCTTCAAGGTACTGGGTTGTCCGTCTGAGAGTAAAGCATAGATGGCAATCTACCAGTTAGAGAGAGATGCTGACAGATGGTAGAAGAATACAGAGCTAGTATTGCAGGCAAGGCACATTCCTATCACATGGGAAGTGTTTCTTGAATAGTTTTATGAGAAGTATTTTCCCTAGTCAGTGCGGGATGAACGAGAAGCAGAATTCCTTATACTGAGACAAGGAGAAAAAGAATCATTTGACAAATACTTGGCAAAGTTCATCCGTCTTTCCCAGTATTCCACTTACCTGCGACAAGTAGATGATGAGTGGTAGATGACGGAGAGGATGATTAGGGGATTGAATACTACTCTAAAAGACAAGATGACTCCCTAAAAGTATAACCAATTTAATAAAGCAGTAGAGGCTTACAGGATCATTGAGAACAGCCTAAATCACCGGATGCTTATGAGACCGGTGAGTAAAGAGACTGTTGCTCCTAAGAGACCTAACCAGAATAGAAATACAGCCAGTGGCAGTGGCTATAACAAGAAAAGGAAAAGGCAGTGGCAGCAGAATCGAAAGCCTAACAGAGGGAATTATAGAGGTAACACAAATAATAGAGATCAGAGGTCTAGAGTATATGACAAATACGGGAAGAACCATGGAGATAGACCATGTTTGATGGGGTAGAATGTCTGTTACACATATGGGAAGCCTGGACATTTCTCCAGGAATTGTCCTTAAATGACTAGTGATCAAAGGCCGCGCACTCAAGGGCGAGTGTTTGCAATGACAAGGGAAGAAGCGCAAAGGTCACCCGAGATCTAAGGTATCATCTATCTCAATAATCATGATGTGATTGCTATGTTTGATTCAGGTGCAAGTCATTCCTTTGTTTCTTATGAATGTGCTAAATGTTTGGGCCTTATAATTAGCAAGCTGCATTATGCCATATGTGTCATAACCCCTACAAATGCTAAAGTAGTTACATCAGATGTCTGCCTAAATAGTGTCATTCGATATGAATGTTGTTGCACTACTCTTAACCTAATATGCATGCCATTCCATGAGATGGATGTCATAATTGGATTAAATTGGTTGTCTGTTAATAATGTAATGCTGGATTGTAAGAACAAAACTCTAGTTCTTTATCCACAAGTTACAAATGTGAATCCAGAAGTGAAACTGAATTTCCTGACGGAGGCTCAGGCAGATAGATGTCTACGAAAGGGATGTCAGGGATACATGGTTTTCTTTTCTATCCAAGCAGAAGTGGAAGAAGGAATTGAAGCGATTCCAGTGGTCAAAGAATTTCTTGAAGTCTTTCCAAAGGAGATTCAAGGATTCCTCCAGAACGAGAAGTGGAGTTTGCAATCGACATCGTACCTGGAGCTGGACCAGTATCCAAAGCCCCATATCGTATGGCTCCCAATAAGATGATTGAACTTAAGAAGAAGATAGAGGAGCTATTAGAGAAGGGTTTCATCTGACCCAGTGTTTCTCCATGGGGTGCTCTAGTGTTATTCGTCAAGAAGAAGGATGGCAGTCTCAGATTGTGCATTGACTATCGAGAGTTGAATAAGATTACAATTAAGAATAAGTACCCTTTTCCCAGAATTGATGATTTGCTAGACCAGTTAGTTGAAGCAAGCTTATTCTCTAAGATTGATCTGAGATCAGGCTATCACCAACTCAGAATCAAAGCAGATGATATATCAAAGACTACATTCAAGACTCACTATGAACATTTCAAATTCTTAGTGATGCCCTTTGGTATGACGAATGCGCCTGCAATTTTTATGGATTACATGAACAGAATCTTCAGGCCTTATCTAGATTAGTTTATGGTAGTCTTCATTGATGATATCTTAGTGTACTCTAAATCTTCTGTAAAGCATGAAAAACATTTGAGGATTGTTCTTAGTACTCTTAAAGAGAAATGACTCTATGCTAAGCTTAGTAAATATGAGTTTTGGCTGCAAGAAGTCAAATTTCTTGGTCATGTCATATCCCATGAAGGGGTAGCTATAGATCCTAGCAAAGTTGAAGTAGTGCTAAGCTAGGAACTGCCAAGGACAGTGACGGAGATCAGAAGTTTTATGGGCTTAGCAGGGTATTATAGAAGATTTATTAAGGACTTTTCTCGAATTGCTCTACCGTTAACCAAGCTGACCAGAAAGAATCAGCAGTTTAAGTGGGATGAGACGTGTGAGGCTAGTTTTCAAGGGAAGAGAGCAAATGTTGATGATTAAGTTTGTATAATAAGTTATATGACTCACATGACACTATGGGATGATATGCTAGCATGTATGGTGTATGTTTCTGTAACTTTATGGTGAGGCCATGGTGATATGACGATAATTTTAATGTGTAACTCAACGATTTTTAGTCTGAAATTTGGTGTGAGGGTAGCTAATATACATATATTTAAATGGACACCAATAATGCCTTAATTGGATAAGTAACCGAATTGTTATGATTTTCCAAAGTTGGAACTAAAATCTGGAATTGAGATAAAGTAAACGATTAGAGTCAGTGACGTTCACGTGATGATTTTATATATCAAATGAACGAATATTTCTATGAAATTTGGGGATCTTAAAGAGGAAATCTAGAGCTTTAATTCTATAGGTAACACGGTTTACTTGTATAAGTAACCAAAGAGAAATGAATTTTTAAATTTAAGGCAAAGAAACTGGAACTTCCAGATTTGACCAAATGAACATTGATATTTAACGAATAAACTGATTTTGTGTGGACAACAAAACCTCAGTTTCATATTTTTCCCTCAAATATTTATGAAATAGATTTCATTAGAAATTAGAAACACATTATTTCTATTTTTCTACAATTAATTATGAATTTTTAAAGTAGGGTACATGTTCTAGAATTACCAAATGAACAGTAATAGTGAACAGTGCCCGAGAGCAAATCTTTTGAAAATTGATGTTTTCAAAGCAAATGATCATATAATTAGTTCCAATCACTTATAATGGAGTATAATTGAGGTTAAAAGTAAGGATGTGACATTGAGTATGTTGTGAGGGCGAAGGAGTTTTTGGATTTTTCTAAGTAAAACGGTGATGATGACAATGGAGGGTTTTATTGTCCTTGTGTGTGTTATTTGAATGAGAGGAAACAAAGTCCTGCATATATGTACACTCATCTAATTTGTGAATGGTTTTGCAAGAGTTACATAGTATGGGTATGGCATGGTGAAAATGTGGAAAGGTCAAGTGCATCTGAATAGTTGGAATAGACCTTTAATGATGACATGGATACTGATGATTAAGTAGAGGATATTATTTAGGATATTGGAGATGATGTTTTTATGTGGTCACATGCATATTGTCGTATCCTTATTTTTAACCTCAACTATTCTTAGTTGGAAGTCACTTGAACTAATTACATAGCCTTTTGCCTTAGAAAATTGTATTTTCAAAATATTGCTTCTCGGGTACTATTCATAGTTACTATTTATTTGGTAATTCAGAAAATGCACCCAAATTTGAAATTTCATACTTAAATGAAAAAAAATTGAAATAGGGTGATTCCAATTTATAATGAAATCTATTTTATTTAAATTTGAAGGAAAAATATAAAACTGAGGTTTCATTTTTCCAATGAAATTAGTTTAATCGTTGAAAAACACTGTTCATTTGGTAAAATCTGGCAGTTCCAGTTTCTTTGCCTTAACTTCAAAATTTCATTTCTCTTTCATTACTCTTCCAAATGAACCGTGTTACCTATGGATTTAAATATCCAGATGTGTTCTTTAAGGTCATAAAATTTCATAGAAAAAATTATTCATTTACCATATGAAATCAATGTTGTAACATCAATGCCTCCAGTTGGTCACTTTATCTTGGTTCCAGATTTTAACTCCAACTTGAAAAATTAATAATAAATCGAATACTTGACCAATTGAGGTGTTCTTGGTGTTCATTTAAATCTCTGTATCTTAGCTATTATCTTACCAAATTCCAAGTTCAAACTCATTGGTTAAGGCGTCATAAACATTGTCACATAGCGTCAGCCTTAGAATACAAGTACATGATCAAACACCATACATCCCAACATATACTTTCATAATGCCAAGTAACTCATGTAACTTATTATACAAGTTTAACCATCCATGCTTACCATTTTTCCTTGAGAAGTTCTAGCACCTATAATATGGTTATGCATATGGAAGGACTGAGATTTAATGAAAATCCCAATGGCAAGTCACACAACTATAATATCATGCATGATTAATTGGATGCTTAATATGTTATCATGAGATGTGAGCTACTTCATAATGGTACATAAGCAAACTCTAACATGCATATTGTCATGACATAAGTTGCAAGGAGTTGCAATCATTCATATCTCATCATCAACATGATGACACAATCTCATACTCAACCAAACATCATAACTAACAAGCAAGCATACAATCAAGCAAACATGAAACTATAGTTAGGTATTCTTGCTACCTCTTGAGCTATCCTTGACAAAGTATTCTTGAGATAATTTCCTTCCTTCACAAAAGTCAAAACCTAGCTATTACAAAGTAACATCAAGTTACAACCCAACTTGAAAACAATTCCAAGACTAGGTTTTCACTAACTTCTATTCTTTTCCTATTTTATGTTCCAAACTTCCATCTTTATAAAATAAATTCTTATGGTTAATTTGCACATAATTTTTCATGTAGAATCCAAATATGAAACCAGAATTTTCAAAATCAAAACACATCACAAGCTGCTGTGCCAAACTGAAGTCCATCCTTGATTTTTCAAAAATTCACATTTTGATTCCAATGCTTCCAATACTTGTTCTCCTACTTTATCCCCCCATAATTTTTCATTTAAACTCATTGGAAGAATCAAAACAATAAAATTCCAACATATGAATAGTGTTTTGTACAGTAACAGCTAAGAACACAAAATGCTAACTACATGTATACTTGACTTTCCAAGCTTATACCACTTGATTCTGGCTTGTTTAAGCTTATCTAAACTATCGATAACATGAAAATAATATTATCACCACATATGGACAGAACTTATAGAATCACCCACAAGGGAAAGAAGTTAGAAAAACCCCTTAAAACCATGGGCTAATTTGCTAGATTAAAGTCCAAGAACAAGGGAGATAGTTACCTTGCTTATTGCTCCAAGTTGTGTGCTTCTTTCTTGCTTCAAATGAAATTTAGCCAGAGGTTCCCTAAGGTACCATGAATACCGAATCCAATATTGTTTGGGGGGTATTTATAGAAAATCTTGGGTGGAGATGAATGGCCAATATTAGTTTGGTTACTATTTAATCTAATGGTCCATATTCATTATTGAACCAAGATTGCCCTAGAATCCTTGACTTTGACACCATGCATGACATATTTTAGGGGCATTTTTGGCTAGAAAAAGGTAAATATACTGATAGGAAAAATTTTAGTTCAGTCTGGTACCGATCGGAGCAGTTTCACAAAAATTAGATTAGTTTATGTTCCTAATTTTTATAATATTCCAGAATATGTATTCTATCCTAGAAACTAGTGTCTAGGTTTCACATACCATTGACATTATTAGAATGAATCTTTTTCTGCCATCCATTCTTTGTGAAATGACCAAAATACCCTTGTTGCATTTTCTTGCACTATATTAACGCTAAAGGCATAATTGCCATTTCACACCTCTTTATACTGCACTAGGGCATATAATAGTTCTAACTAATCATCCTTATACTATCTTACATGTATTTGGCCTGTCTAGAATTTTCAAAATACCCTCCATCTATCTCTGGTACAATTTGGCTATCTAAGGGCATTTTCATAATTTCACACTTTTCCTGGGCTGCTCTGGACTATGGCTCACCTAACTATCTCATTACCTTATTGGGCCTACTGGGATGCCATTTGGGCCTTGGTATTGTCCATTATCTTTATAGCATAAATCCCAAGAAATCACTTTTTACCCTACTTATCGGGTATTTTATTCTACTGTAAAATCCCGTAAGAATTCTACAGGATTCATTTTTTTACTCTGTCAATTTTGTAAATTCTTATATTGAATATACGAATTTATTATAAAATTTTATCTAATTCTAAGTTCTGACAAACACTATAATAATTCTTCCTGACTTCAAGAATTTATATCAATTAATCGGGACCTCAAATCAAAATTATGTGATACGTTAAACTGACCAGAATAATTTTGTATATCTACTAGTAAAATTTGGGTCTAATATGATTTTGAGCATTTTTCAGTTCAACTTTCTCATAATTACAGTTAGGTCCATAAACTTTTGCTTAATTATATTTAGGTCCTAAACTTTTAGCTATTTGCATTATGGTCCCTCCTTTTATTTCTACTTTTACTTTTGGCTTCCAACCTTTTCTAATTTTCATTTAGGTCCCTGAATTTTCCTTAGTTATTAATCCCTATCTTTCCTTCCTCAATCTGATAAAATTTATTCCAATAATCTCATGTCCATTATGCATAGACTGTACATATACATCAGATAGGAAAATTGGGGATATGGCACATATGGTACTATGTACAATGATGTTGAAAACTCTCTATACCCAGGGTGTAGAAAATACAACCAGTTTAATGTGGTGTTGAGATTGGTAAGTGTGAAAGTACTGCATGGGTGAAGTGATAGAGGTTTTTCATAATTGCTTGAGTTGTTGCACGACATGTTTCCAGAAGAAAATGTGTTACACAAATGCTACTATGATGCTAAGAAAATAATATGTCATTTAGGCATGCAGTATAGATTCATGCATGCCTAAATGAATGCATACTGTACAGGAAAGATTTTGAAAATGAGGATAAATGTCCAATATGTAAGATACTAAGGTACAGATCAAACAAGTCTCCTGCAAAGGTGTTATGGTATCTTCCAATTATACCAAGGTTTAAGTAGCTTTTTGCTAATAAAGATGATGCAAAAACATGTTATGGCATGCTACTGAAAGGATTTGTGATGGAAAGCTTCATCATCTAACTGATTCTTTGTAATGAAAGAAGATTGATGACTAATTTCCCAAGTTCGGCAAGGAACCACGAAACCTAAGGCTTGGACTCAGTACAGATGGCATGAACACTTATGGTAGCCTTAGTAGTATACATAGTTCATGGCTCATCCTCTTGGTTGTTTACAACCTATCTCCCTTGTTGTGTATGAGATGCAAGTATGTAATATTGTCTATGTTAATCTCAGGACAGAAATAACTGGAAATGACATAGACGTTTACCTAATGCCCTTGATTGAAGATTTGAAGAAGGTATTTAATATGTGGCCCATGATCTTTTGTACAATTAATGACTTTCTTGCATACGGAAATTTTTCAGGGTATAGTCTTAAGGGCCATAAAGTATTTCCTATTTATAAGGAAGCGACTTGCTACTATCAACGTCGTCATGGAAGAAAGACAGTCTACCTAGGTTATAGGAGATTTCTAAAACAAGGCCACCCATACCGTCGACTTAAGAAAAAAAATTTTGGTGACTAAGAATTTGAAAATGCTCTGAAGTCATTGACTGGAGAACAAGTTTATGAAAAGGTGAAAGACATCAATGTTACTTTCAGTAAGACTACCAAGAGAAGTGAGAAAAATATATGGAAAAAAAGATTTATCTTCTTTGAGCTTCCATATTGGCAACATCTTTAGGTAAGACACTGTATTGATGTCATGCATGTGAAGAAAATTGTGTGTGACATCATTGTTAAAACACTTCTCAACCTACATGATAGTTCCAAAAATGCTTTGAAGGCAAGATTAGATTTGCCAGAAATGAGCATACGTGAGGATTTACATCCAAGGATAGATTGTGAGGGGAGTTATTGTGTTGAAGAGATTAATATTTTGTTCAAGGGTGAGAGAAGAAGTATTTGTGAATATTTACAAGGAATCAAAGTTCCCTCTGGGTACTCATATAATATTAAGAAGATTGTGTCGATGAACGATTTAAAATTAGTAGGCCAAAAGTCTCATGATTGTCATGTCTTGATACAATAATTACTCCCAGTAGCTGTTCGAGGCATCCTTCAAAATGATTTGAGACACACTGTAACCTGACTTTGCTTCTTCTTCAATGCTATATGTGGTAAAGTCTTTGAGACTAAAAAGTTGGATGAATTAGAGTATATGTTATTTTGTACAAACTTGAAAAGCTGTTTCTTCTAGGCTTTTTTAACATCATGGTACACCTCATCGTTCATCTAGTGCTAGAGATCAAACTGTATGGACCTGTATACTTATGATGGATGTATCCATTTGAAAGATACATGAAAATCCTTAAAAGGTATATGAAGAATCTAAATCGGCCCGAGGCATCGATTGTTGAAAAATATGTTTCTGAAGAAGCTATGGATTTTTGTCAATACTACCTATCTAAAGCACAACTTATCGGTCTCGTTAAATCCCGTGCCAAACAGGGGGTCTACGCAGAATGTCAGTGAAGAGTGTTGATCATAATGAATTGTAGCAAATATACTTACACATCTTGAATAACATTGATGAAGTTCAAGACTATATAGCTATTCATGAAGAGCTTGTCTGGAAACAAAATAATAGAATGATAGAGCAAAAGCTTATTAGAAAACACAACAAATATTTTACACATTGGTTCAAACAGAAGGTTAAAAATGATGATTGTGTATCTGATTCAATTAGATGGTTGGCATATAGTCCTAATTTCTCAGGTTGTATTTAGTCTTATTTTTTACATCGTCTATCATTACTCCAGTATCGTGCTCTGTGGTTTTCGTCTTGCTTCATGGTGGCTAGTCATTTTTCTCTGTTCTCACTCTCATTGTAGTTTTCTGCGATAAATGCTTGCACTTTTTTCTATCAATAAATGCTTTCACTTCTTTTGCTTAGTCAGTTGTTCTTCATTATTTACTATATTTATTTTTGTTATTGCGTATATAAAAATATGGGGGGTAGTGGTAATCAGAATGAAGCTAGCGATGCTCTAAGTGACTCTAACCAAAGGAGGGGCAGCAGTGTGACGTGATTAAAAGACATTTCAAAAGATAGGAAGGAAGGGAAATTACTACCGATTGAGTTTGACATACGTTGGAACCCAATTATAAACATAGGACAAAGTATATGAGTTATGTTAGCCTCTTAGCATGCAACAAGACTAATATCGCCATACAGACTTGGGATGCTATTGATAATCATGTGAAGAATCATATTTGGGACTCTATTAGGGTATAAGAACTAACTATTATATATTGTATGTAGACCAATACAGAAAAATATAACTATTTGTTGATAACTCTGCTTTCAATGGAAATTATTGCAACTCAATTACGATGTTCCCAACAATAAAGTCTTGAAGAAGAAAATGTTGTCTTATTGCGCTGAGCATTAGAGGGCATTTAAGACACAACTAGCTCGTTAGAATGTGTAAGGAATTGAAAGACACGCAGCGAAAATTAATTTAAAAATTTTTCTATTCCTTGCCAGGATCTACCGTATGTGTTTAAGTCAAGTGGGAAGAAGCATTACCCTCAGTGTTTCTCAGCGACTTCCACAGCTTCTCTCCACGGCTGGTGATCTCTTTCCGATCGTAAGAAGATGTCCACAGCTTCTCTCCGTGACTCGTGCTCTCTTTTTGATCGCAAGAAGTTGACGCCTTAGGTCGGTTTCCTCTACTGGTATCCACACAAATAGCGTTCCAACCACGAACGATGTGCTAGCATCTCCTGTCCCTCCAAGGCTCTCTCAAGAATTCGTCCTCTCCGTCTCTACTTCAGGAGTTTCTTATCTACAAACTTTTTTTCGCAGATTCCCTTCGGCCTTTTGTGTTATGTGTCATTTTTCAAAACGTAGCTCCTAAAATCAGATATATAGGATGCTCTGCGTTTTCTCAATCGAATTGGATTTTTAGAATTAATCTATATTAATTCTAAAATTAATACAATATCACATATTGTATAATTTAATAAGAAACTAATTAAAAAATAATGTTTGTATTAAATCCGTCCCACAGATTTAATTCACCTATTTATTTAATTTAAAATAATGATAAGACTGGACTATATTTGATTTATTCTCATAAATCAAATTTCAGATATCATGTCAATTTGAATTTCAAATTCAAACGTGATAGAGATTTAATTTATCCTTATAAATTAAATCTTGTAAATATCTCTTATATGAGATATGCTATCAATTTGAATTTCAAATTCAAACATGATAGATATTTAATTTATCCTTATAAATTAAATCTTGTAAATATCTCTTATATGAAATATCCTATCAATTTGAATTTCAAATTCAAACATGATAGAGATTTAATTTATCCTTATAAATTAAATCCTATATATCCCTTATATATAATGTATATATACGAATTTATATATATATATATACGAATATAAATATAAATAAATATATACATCAACCTTGGATCATTCATTGAATCTGGACACGTCTTAGATTCAATGAATCTGGACATCATAGCTCGTGTTGGGCTATTTTGTGTGCGACCCTATAGGCTCATATGAAGTTGGCAGTGGGCCATTTGCTATACTGGCCCACAAGTCGCAAGCGATCTCTAGTAAGACATAACGACTACCCAAATCATATAAGGATCGATAAACGATGTAACCTTTTATACAACCATATCATGTCCCTTCTGTCACG
Organism: Leucaena leucocephala; assembly: GCA_037074615.1. Taxonomy (NCBI): domain Eukaryota; kingdom Viridiplantae; phylum Streptophyta; class Magnoliopsida; order Fabales; family Fabaceae; genus Leucaena; species Leucaena leucocephala. The sequence goes on along the minus strand of CM073526.1, from coordinate 8,293,851 downwards.
CGATATTTTGGTCATGGATGAGGCATGGATAATGTCATCCTCCTATTCCTGACCGCTACTTTCTCGATCCCTGAGTAGTCTGACTATAGAAATGGAACTACCTTTCCATTACAGTAAGGCCATACATTTCTCAGACTCACTCATCGAGGGGCCCAGTAATATCTCTCTACGAATGTGAGGGACATTCCATCTTGACCATTCACATTCCTCCGCATGAAAAACTACTAAGCCCGAACATAGTTTTTATGATCACTCGGTCAAAATTGACTTTTGACTAGGTCAAAGCTGAGCGTTTGTCATGCAGGAATCCATGATGATCTCAGGTCAAAGGGCATAGTGACATGATTTGTATATGAGAGAAGCTTATGACGTAACCCATGCAGCTCTCTTATAGCGGATCGGTCCAACACCTTGTACTCTTACATGTGCCTATGACTTTGATTTATATCTCTATACATCTTCAAAGTCATACTGGCCATATTTCATCTCTGCTCCCACATAAATGACTAACCAGGGACATTTAGGATAAGATCATGAATTATCCAAGGATAGTCATCACAATGAACATGCAAATAATATGATAACACAATTAATAAATTCATAAATCAATAATGTTCATAAGACAATCATTGGCCCCTAGGGCACATTTTCCAACAGAATGTGCATGGCCAGGACAAAGATGGTCAGCTTCATCTTTCTCCATACAACAAGTATCAATTCATTGACGAAGCTACTTGGGAAGAATTTGTTAGGCTTCATACTACTATAGCAGCTATGATGAGTTGATATGTCATGAAAAAGGAATCTTGCATTTCCCATGTTTCTTCCTTTTATATGTATTAATTTTAACTACTTCAAGTCTTGTAGGAAAAAAGAACAAAAGCCATTGAACATGTCATATCCCAATTTTTAGGTCTAAAAGCCCAATATGTAACCTGAAAAAGGTATACTACCAAGCCCTGTTGAGCAGAAGTCCCAGAAGTATATATATGATGTTCAAAGACTAAACTGCAAGAAAGTAAAAGATCAGGGACTAAATTGTAAATAGTAAAAGCCCCTAGGGCCATAATGGTCATTTTAGAAAAGAAAGGGATGTTTCTTGAGAACTGAGGCACCAGAGTGCTTGGGCTTGATTAGAGACCCAAGATGACATTCCCATACATCAAAAAACGTGGCTCAAGAGTGATGTGGGCCCAAGTGGCATTAAAATATTAGTTTAGTAATTTTTCAATAAAGTAAAGTTACCCAGTCAAAGAGAAAATTGGGGAAAGTTGAAACATCCTCCTTTTCTTATATTTTAGGGACCATTCAGTAGCATTTAGAATCACTTCTAGGGTCATTGAGGTCAAATAATACAATCTGAAATTTTACTCCTAGCGAACACTGTTCACTCTGTTAATTCCAGCGGAGTGACCTGACTTCGAAAACTCATAACTAATTCTAGAAAAATTGAAATGAAGTGGTTCAAATTGCTATGTGAAGCTAACGTAATCCTATTTCAGGGAAAAATAACTTGTTGACCAAGCCCTAACCAGGTCCATGTCAGTCAACATCTGAAGTTTACTATTCATCCTACGTTTTTCCCTGATTCCAACACTTTGGTCCCATCTTTGCATAACCTCTGCACTATCCAATCCCTAGCTCCTCTTTATGATTCTTCAGTCCTATTTAAACATACCTGTGGGATTGGTATTACATGGAAGGGGATGAGATTTCTGGGGAAATCTCAGTAGCAAACGGTAACCATACAATGTATGCAACTATATGCTTGATATTACTATGTGTGTACTTATGTACTTAATGATCATGCTTGCATCATGATAACATACATGCTTCCATGTTACTTAATTATAACATATGGCCATAGTATAAAAAGAAACATAGCATTACTTAATCATACATGCCTCACATCATCAAGGTAAGAAAACATCACATAAAACATCCAAGCAGTATAAGCATTCAAGTAGGTAAGTCTACTACCTGGCATGTAGCCTTTCCTTCCAGCTCTTAGCCTTGTCTCTAAGGTTCCTTCTTTTAATAATAATTCAGAGTCTATACATAGCATAATAATATCTTTATTATTATCCAGTATAGCTCTACTTACCTCATGCTCAACTAGGGGTGATATCCTTATTCCGACATTCCCCTGGCTTTCTCTCTACCTTTAGCTACCTTTATTAATAGAGATATTTCTCTATTCTAACCACCAAGAGCAATCCTCTAATTTATTAGAGCAAGGACTAGATAACTTTCTTACCTCATTCCTAAACTTTTCCCAGTCCCTCAGCTCCTTAGATTGCTCTTGGCTCCACAAGAACTCCTTCCTTTCTTTCCTTTCTTTCTTTCCTTATCTCTTTCTCTCTTCTTTCTCTTCCTTTTCTTGCTAGATCCATGGTGTGCCTTAAAATGGGAGGGGAGTGGCCTATTTATAGGTGAGAGGAGGTGGAATGAATGGTCTAGATTGATTCGCGATGAATGGCTCAGATTGCTTGCTTTCTCAAGAAGCTTTGCCTGCACCATCACAATGACATCACCCTCCTTAATGACTCACCACTCATGACATCATCTAGGACACCTCAGGGTTATATGTGGAACAATGGTGGGGCCCTTGGGACACCTCACCAGCTGACTCAGCCTTTCCAGAGAGTTCCAGAGTCTTTTCCCAGAATGGACGGCCGAGATCGTGCCACATGTCCTCTTGCTTTTTCTCCTTTTTCTCTAATCATGCCATGTGTCCTTTGCTTTTCTTCTTTTATTGTAATCATGCCATGTGGCGCATTGTGGGCCCCATTTATGTCCCCTCATGATTCCAGATCACTTTACCCAGTTCTATCTTGCACCGGGTCACTTTACTTTATTGAAAAAGCACTAAAGCAATATTTTAATGCCTCTTGGGCCCACATTACTCTTGGGTTACGTTTTTGGGTCTTAGATTGTTATCTTGGGTTTCTAACCAAGCCCAACCACTCTGGTGGCTCGGTTCCCAAGAAACATCCTTAGTAAATTACCAAAATGCCCTTAGTTCTTCTTTAGTACTTATAGGAGCACTATTATCTTTTCACACCTTACCAGAGTACCTCTTGACCCTGGTCAACTATCCAGATACCCTTTCTTGACTGTCTAACCTTAGTCAAATGACCATAACACCCTTAGTCTGACTTTAACTTAATGACACAACACAGTGGTATACCTTTAGTGGCATTTTTGTAATTCTTCATTTTTTTCTGTCTTTATTAGCCCTGGCCCACATACTTATCTGAAAATATCATTGGGCTTATAAGATGCCATTCTGGACCCTCTGTATGATCCACTATCTTCATGGGCTCAATTCTCGATAAATTCCCCTGAAACCTATTTATCAGGTCTTTTAATCCACTGTAAATTCTATAGAACTCCTTTTTTAGCTCTGTCAGTTCCAAAAATTCTTATATTAATTATAGGAATTTACTGCCATATTTCATCTGATTCTGAGGTCTAAAGAATACTGTATTAATTTTCCTTCTCTTCAAAAATTAATATAAATCTTTTGGGACCTCATATCAAAACTCTGTGTTGCATCAAATTGATCAGCATCATTTTCTCTATTTACTGAGACCTCTGTTCAACAGGGTCTAGTATCAGCCCTTTTTCAGGCTATATACTGGGCTTCTAAGCCTAAAAATTGGGATATGACAAAAGTGATCAGATAAAGATTTAGACTCATATGGAACCACAGTATGGCATAAAAGGTATCCTCATGGGACCTACAAGGTACCACATGTCATGAGTCTAGAAAAAGAAGAAAAAGCTAAGGACACGTGGCACAATCTCAACCATTCATTCCATGAAAAGACTTTAGAATTCTCTGGAAACGCTGAGTTAGCTAGTGAGGTGTCCCAAGGACCCTACCATTGTGCCACATAGCATGTAGGTGTGCCATGGATGATGTCCCTTTGACGAGTCATTGAGGATGATGATATCATCATGATGATGCATGCAAGACTTCTTGAGGAAGCTAAGCAATCTGAGCCATTCATCACGATTTAATCTGGACTATCCATTCCATCTCCACTCAACTATAAATACCCTATTCCCGCTCACTTCATTCCCATAGCCAAGCAAAGGAAAAAGAAGAGAAAGAAGAGAGAAAAGAGAAAGAGAGAAAGAAAGGAAGAAAGAGAAAGAGAGGAGGAATTCTGGTAGAGCTAGGAGCAGTCTAAGGAGCTTAGGGACTTGGCAGAGCTTAGGAATAAGATAAGTAAGTTATTCTAGTCTCTGCTCTAATAAATTAGAGGATTGTTCTTATGAAGTTAATAGTTATAGTAGAGAAATATCTCTCTTGATAAGGTTAGCCATGGATAGAAAGATAGTTAGGGGATTGTCAAATTAAGGGTATTACATAAAGTTAAGTATGAGTTCTAAGTAGAGCTATACTAGATAGGATAATAATGAATATATTATTATACTATGTATAGGCTCTAACCTATGAAAAGAAGGAACCTTAGAGCAAAGGCTAAGAGCTAGAGGAAAGGTTGTATGCCAGGTAGTAAACTTATCCTAAACTTGTATGCATTGAATGTTATGCTTATTTGTGCTATGGCTTTGTTGAACTGTGTTTCATATGTGCTTATGTATGAAGCTCTATTTCTATGATTACGTTGGCTAATTGTATTTCATATGTAACATGGAAGCATGCACATTACACAATGTTAACACTTTCACAAGCAAGCACCAGTATTTACATTAATGCATGCATTATTTAGTACCGTTTGCTAATGAGATTTCCCTAGAAATCTCATCCCCTTCCATGTAATCCCAATCCCACATGTTTATGATGATAAAGGATTAAAGAAGCATGAAGAAAAGTTGGGGATTGGATAGTGCAAATGTTATGTAAAGATGGGACCAAAATGCTGGAATCAGGAAAAATACTGGATGAACAGTAAACTTTAGACGTTGACTAATGTTGACCTGGTCAATAAGTGGTCAACAAGTTATTTTTTCCTGAAAGATCATTACGTTAGCTTTGTGTATCAATTTAAACCACTTCATTTTGATATTTCTAGAATTAGTTATGATTTTTTGAAGTCAGGTTACTCCTCTGGAATTTACACAGTGAACAGTACTCAGTAGAGTAAAATTTCAGATTGTGTAATTTGACTTCAACAACCTTAAAAGTGGTTCCATATGCTACCGTTTGGTCTCTAAGATGTAAAAAAAATAAGGATGTTACATAACACACTCTCAAGAATGATTGCCCCTATACAATGTCTTGAAGGGGTTACGCAAAAGCTAAAAGAGACTTATTGAGGCCCAAGAGAAAGAGGCTGCTGAGTCCAATCCTAGTGTTAATCTTGCTCCCCCATCTTCAATATGCCATAAAGATAAATAGTTATACCTTCACCAAAAAAAAGGAGCAGATCATTTACAAGGATCATGCTCGCATGATTGCGGAAAAAATTGTAAGTACTACTTGTATTATTTTGTTTTAGTAGACTAATTATATTATTTTTTATGTTTACTCATTTTATGTTATAGGTTGATCTTAAATAATAAGAATCCCATGGCTCCTTCAAGTCAGATGGTAGGAATGACATCTTGACTGTTGCCAAGGGCAAGCAAGAGCATGGGGTCGTGTTAGGGGAGTTGGAGAAGGTATCGGTATAAGAGATTTTTTTGGAGCATCTCCATGACATTCCCCATATGTGCTGAGGGAAGATTTGGAATTATTGTTATCCACCATGAGGGCAGAAGCTAAGGCAAAGGCTTGGGCAGAGGCTAGGGCGTAGGCAGAAACTTCAATTGAGGCACGATTACAAGAGGGGTTGGCAAAGATCAAGGAAGAAATGTTGTCCATGTTGACATTAAGGTAACAAGAGCCAAGTGCCCCCCAAATGCTCTCACATGTAACCCATCTAGCACTAAAGGGAGTCATTGCATGGCTGGGCCGGTGTTAGAGGATGCTAACCTTATGATCTATATGTATCAAAAGGTTAGTAGCATATGATTCTATCCATATCTTAGGGGCAATTGCCCACCATATCCAAATTCAGGACGATCAGTTAAGGGTGGCAGTTGAAGATATGATATTTGAAACATCATACTTTTACCACCTCAGAGTATGTATTTGAAAGCATATTTGATTAGCGGGAATATTACATTAGCCCAAAAATTAAAATTTTAAAACTTACTTCTCGGGTACTATTTATTTGGTGATTTCTAGATTTACAGTCCAACTTAAAACATTCATAACTAATTGTAGAAAAATTGTATGAAGGTGATCTAAATTTCTAATTGAAGCTCTTTCATATATATTTAAGGGAAAAATATAAATATGGACATTTACTTTTCTAATTGATACAGTTAAATCGTTACTTTTTACTGTTCATATTGCAAATTCTGAAAATTCCAGATTCTGTCTCTTAACTTTGGAATTTCATTTCTCTTGATATACACATCTAAATAAGGCATGTTATGTATGAATTTAAATCTCTGTATGTGTAGTACATGCTTATAAAATTTTGTAAAATAATCCTTTCATTTGCTAGATTAAACTGAAATCACAACAAAACTGCTTTAGGACCTACGTTTTTACCATTTCATCTTCTTTCTTAAATGTTCATAAATTAATCTAGAATTCCTAGACCATCAAATAAGCTTCTCATATATTTATATACATCATTTACATATGCCATAATTATTTCATATAGTTTCATCACATAAATAGACACCTTACATGGCATTTACATACATGAAAAATTTATAGCATATGCTAGGATTTCAATTACTTCACATTCTTTCTTCCATTCTTTAACTCTTCTCCATGCATACATTTTCCTTCATGCTTGACCTAAATTGGTTTGTTATGGGAGGTTGAGAATCTAAGGAATCTCAATAGCAAACATTACCACTTAAATATGCAAGATGGATGCTAATGCATGATATGTAATTTCATTAAACTTTCTTTGATTAGTGACATGCCATCATGCTATATACTTTTGCATAAACGTGCATAGCCATGGAAAACATATTATTCACAAAATATTCAACATCATTCATCATGTCACAATATCATTCAAATATCATATACATGTCAACATATAAGCATACCACATCAAGCACATAAAGAGGTAAGTCCACTACCTTGCACTTAAGCTTTTCTCTTGATCTTTTGCACTTGCTCCCTAGCTTTCCAACCATGAAGCCTTTTGGTCAATCACTTCCAAACATCTTATTGGATGTTTCAAGGTCCTAAACACATTCATAGTCATCACATAATTCATTAGGACCATGAACTCTAACAATATTCAAGACTAACCTTGATAAACTCTTTACTAGCATAACTTTATCTAGTCTTCACTAACTAACTTGGCCCTTGAACCAATTGATGTATTGACTTTACCCTACACAATTTCATATTTTGAATCCATTTATGAGCTTAGAATCATGAAATTCTTAGCTCCTATGTATTGTTCTATACAGAATTACATAACACTCTCTTTTCTTTCAAAAATTCTCATTTTGATTATAATGATTCCCATACTTATTTCTCCAATTTATCCTACACAACTATTCATTTTAAAACCATTGGAAGCATTAAAATCATGAAATTCTAATAACCATTCATACGAGTGAACAGTAATAGAGAAGAACATCAAAAGCTATAATTTAGAATCCCAATGCTTCTAAGGTTCAAAACCTATCCAATCCTACACAAAATCATCATATAAATTCATTGGAAGCATTAGATCATTGAAATTATATCTCCTTTCATCATGAACAGTGCAAAATGAAATGGTTCAACAATGGCAAAGTCAATAATATCAACTTGATTCAACAACCAATCACTTAACTAGCTTGTTTAAGCTTCAATCACATATCTCTAACTTTAATTTCTTCTTTTTCCTTTCATCTAAGGTTTTTGGACAGAATAACACCTTAGGAAAAACTCAACTTTCTTCCATGAAAATCCTAAGTTCAAGCTCCCAAATCAAAGGAAAATAAGCTAGGATAGATTGCTTACCTTTAATCTCTAGCTTGCTTGAACTTTGGTACCTTGAATCTTCTTTGTCTTGGCTCAAGTTTTCATTTTGCAAGAGGTTCCCCAAGGGTTCTCATGCTACAATTTGCTTCAGAATTTGTGGGGGTATTTATAGCCAAATCCCATAGAAAATCAATGGCCAAGATCACTTTGTTTACTATTTGATCTAATGGCTCACATTTAATCTTGGATATGACATCATCCATGACATCATCAAGGGAAAACTCATAAGACATGTGGCGCCATTCCAAGGGAATGAAGCTTCTAGAAAAATTCTAGTCAAATCCAGTACCGACTTAGTCCGATTTCTCAAAGACCAGACTATTTTATAAATCTAATTTTTCTGAGATTCTATAATATGCTTTCTAACCTTAAATCTAATATCCAGATTCTTCCTACCATTGATGTCATATCCTAATTTTTCCCTATCCGTATAGTACTGATAGTAGAAAGAGGTTTGAAAAGGATTATGATAAACATCAGAAGAAATAATAAAGGTTAGATGATTCTTTAAAGAAGAGAAGGACTAAAATGAAAAGTAGAAAATGTTAAAGGCAAAAAGTGAAAGTAGAAACAAAAGATGGGCCCTTAAGTGTAATTTTCAAAAGTTAAGGGGCCTAAGTGCAATTATGCAAAAGTTCAGGGACCTACATGTAAATATGAGAAAGTTGAGCTGAAACAAGCCAAAAATGCCCAAAATCATATCAAACCCAAATTTTACCAGTAGATAGAAAAAATTATTCTGGTCAGTTTAACGCAACACATAGTTTTGATTTGAGGTCCTGATTAATTGATATAAATTCTTGAAGTCAGAAGAATTATTATAGTATTTTTCAGATATTATAATCAGATGAAACTTTATAGAAAATTCCTATATTTAATGTAAGAATTTATAAAATTGATAGAGTCAAAAAAGGAATCCTGTAAAAGTCTTACGGGATTTTATGGTGAAATAAAATACCCGATAAATAGGATCAGGTGAGGTTTATTGGGATTTGTGCCATAAAGGGCATAAAGGCAATGAGCCCAAACCAAAGCCCAAATGACGCCATATTAGGCCCAATGTGATGAATGGAAATTTAAGTGGGCCAGAGTCCACAGCAGTCCAAGAAAAGTGCGAAATTATGGAAATGCCCCTAGATGCCCATACTGTACCAGTGAGGGGTAAAGGACCTTCTCGTCATTCTGAACATGCCAAAAGTGTGTAAGATGGTATAAAGATGATTAATTAGAGCTAGTAAATACTCTGATGATGTTTGAAAAGACGATAATTCCCTTTGGGAAATTAAAGTAAAATCAGACAACGATAAAGGGTTAAAAGAAATATAGGGAATTTTTATCAGGACTTCTGAGTCTCAAAAAATTATGAGACTTTACAGGGAATTCATTTTATATTATAATAAATTTTTAAAAATGTTAAAACCATTAAAAGAGGTATCTAGCATTTATTTCAAAATTAGGATATTTTAAGAATATCGGTATAAGGAAAGTACCTTGGGATTTGTGCCAATTAGCTATTGGACCCAATGAAGGCCTATGGCAGCCCAAAAGTTTGTCCTAGGGCATCCCAATAAGTCCCAATAGTTGTCTTGGAGCCTAGTCCAATAATGAATAATTTATAAATTTTTGAAAAGAAAAAAAAGGGATAAAGGGAAAATTATGGTTTGCACATGGTGGGACCCACACACCCACACACTGGGTGTCCAAGACAAGGGGGAAGAGAAGATTTTTGTCATGTGGATTTATCTCAAGTTGGCTTGGAAAGGAAGCTTGATGTAAGAACAAATATGAGCCATTAGATCAAATAGTGTACAAAGTGATCTTGGCCATTCATTTTCCATGGAATTTTTCTATAAGTACCCCCTCAATTCTGCAGAAAACCGTGAGTCATAGACCCTTGGGGAAACTCTTGCAAAATGAAAACTCAAGCCAATATAAAGAAGATTCAAGGTTCCAAAGTTCAAGCAAGCTAGAGATTAAAGGTAAGTAATCTCTCCTAGCTTATTTTCCTTTGATTTGGGAGCTTGAACTTAGGGTTTTCATGGGAAAAATTTTTAGTTTTCTCTAAGGGTAGGTGCTTCCCAAAAACCTTAGATGAAAGGGGAAAGAAGAAATTAAAGTTAGAAACATGTGATTGAAGCTTAAACAAGCTAGTTAAGTGGTTGGTTGTTGAATCAAATTGATATTCTTGACTTTGCCATGATGTGCCATGTTCGATCTGCATTGTTCATGAGGGAAGGAAATTGAATTTCAATGATTTAAGGCTTCCATTGGATTGAGATGATGATTTTGTGTAGGATTGGAAAGGTTTTGAACCTTGAAAGCATTGAAATCCCAAGGTTGTAGTTTTTGAAACCCTTCTCTATTACTGTTCACACGTATGAACAGTGATTTAAATTTCATGATTTTTATGCTTCCAATGGTTTTAAAATGAGAAATTGTGTGGGATAAAGTAGAGAAACAAATATGGGAAGCATTGGAATCAAAATGATAATTTTTGAAAGAATTGTATGCTTATGTTCAATTCTGTACAGCAGGCCATGAAGGAGCTGGAATTTCATGATTCTAAGCTCATAAATGGATTCAAAAGATGAAATTGTGTAGGGTAAAGTCAATACATCAATTAGTTCAAGAGCTAAGTGGATTAGTGAAGATTAGAGAAAGTTATGACAATAAAGAGTGTAACAAAGTTAGTATTAAACATGGTTGGAGTTCATGAGTCATAATGAGTTATGTGATGAATATGAATGTGTTTAGGACCTTGAAACATCCAAGAACATGTTGGGAAGTGATTGACATAAAGGCTTCATGGTTGGAAAGCGAGGGAGCAAATGCTAAAGATCAAGAGGAAAGCTTAAGTGCAAGGTAGTTAACTTACCTCTTTATGTGCTTGATGTAGTATGCTTATGTGTTGACATGTATATGATATTTGAATGATGTTGTGACATGATTAATAATGTTGAATGTATTGTGAATAACATGTTTTCCATGGCCATGTACTTTGTGTTGGAAAATGTGTCCTAGGGGCCAATCATTGTCTTATGAACATTATTGATTTATGAATTTATTAATTTTGTTATCATATTATTTGCATGTTTATTGTGATGACCATCCTTGGACAATTCATGATCTTATCCTAAATGTCCCTGTTCGGTCATCTATGTGGGACCAGAGATGAAATAAGGCCAGTATGACTTTGAAGATGTATAGAGATATAAATCAAAGTCATAGGCACATGTAAGAGTACAAGGTGTTCGACCGACCCGCTATGAGAGAGCTGCATGGGTTACGTTATCAGCTTCTCTCATATACAAACCATGTCACTATGCCCTTTGACATGAGATCATCATGGATTCCTACATGACAAACGCTCAGCTTTGACCTAGTCAAAAGTCACTTTTGACCGAGCGATCATAAAGACTATATTCGGGCTTAGTGGTTTTTCATGTGGAGGAATGTGAATGGTCAAGATAGAATTTGTCCCTCACATTCGTAGAGAGATATTACTGGGCCTCTCGATAAGTGAGTCTAAGAAATGTATGGCCATACTGTAATGGAAAGGTAGTTCCATTTCTATAGTCAGACTACTCAGGGATCAAGAAAGTAACGGTCAGGAATAGGAGGATGACATTATCCATGCCTCATCCATGACCAAAATATCGCGTGACAGAAGGGACATGATATGGTTGTATAAAAGGTTACATCATTTATCGATCCTCATATGATTTGGGTATTCGTTATGTCTTGCTAGAGACCGCTTGCGACTTGTGGGCCAGTATAGCAAATGGCCCACTGCCAACTTCATATGAGCCTACAGGGTGGCACATAAAATAGCCCAACATGAGTTATGATGTCCAGATTCATTGAATCTAAGACGTGTCCAGATTCAATGAATGATCCAAGGTTGATGTATATATTTATTTATATTTATATTCGTATATATATATATATATATAAATTCGTAAATATACATTATATATAAGGGATATATAGGATTTAATTTATAAGGATAAATTAAATCTCTATCATGTTTGAATTTGAAATTCAAATTTATAGGATATCTCATATAAGAGATATTTACAAGATTTAATTTATAAGGATAAATTAAATCTCTATCACGTTTGAATTTGAAATTCAAATTAATAGAATATCTCATATAAGAGATATTTACGAGATTTAATTTATAGGATAAATTAAATCTCTATCACGTTTGAATTTAAAATTCAAATTGACATGATATCTCAAATTTGATTTATGAGAATAAATCAAATATAGTCTAGTCTTATCTTTATTTTAAATTAAATAAATAGGTGAATTAAATCTGTGGGACGGATTTAATATAAATATTATTTATTTAATTAGTTTCTTATCAAATTGTACAATATATGATATTGTATTAATTTCAGAATTAATATAGATTAATTCCAAAATCCAATTCGGTTGAGAAAAACGCAGAGCATCCTATATATCTGATTTTAGGAGCTATGTTTTTTGAACAACACATAACACAAAAGGCCGAAGGGAATCTGCAAAAGGTTTACAGATAAAAAACTGCTGAAATAGAGACGGAGAGGACGAATTCTTGAGAGAGCCTTGGAGGGACAGGAGACACTAGCACGTTATTCGTGGTTGAAACACTGTTCGTGTGGATACCAGTAGAGGAAGTTGACCTGAGGTGTCAACTTATTGCGATCAGAAAGAGAGCACGAGCCCCGGAGAGAAGCTGTGGACATCTTCTTGCGATTAGAAAGAGATCACCAGCCGCGGAGAAAAGCTGTGGAAGTCGCTGAGAAGCACTAAGGGTAATACTTCTTCCCACTTGACTTAAACACATATGGTAGATCCTGGCAAGGAATGGAAAAATTTTTAAATTAATTTCCACTGCGTGTTTTCCAATTCCTTACAGTAGTATCAGAGCCATGCCGTTTGTGTTTAAGTTAGGCTTGATTGTGGATTGATATGATATGTGTTAGTCGTAGTCGATTATATAATATGTGTTTTATGTATGACATATAAGGAATCTGTGTTATGTATGACATAAAAGGAATCTAAAAGGGAATTGAAATCGGTGGTGATGCGTTTTGATTTGATCAATTAACATTGATGGGATCTAAGAAAACCGAATGCAGATTCGTGATTATTTATGAAATAAAATTTTTTTTAGGGGCGCTGGCCCCAGACCCCGCCCGCTAACCAGCTAGCGGGACCATCGTGGCGCAACACAACCGTAACACATGTTATTTTGTGAATGTTTTAGATTTGAAACATTAATTGCCCTTCAATTAGATCTGAATATTGATTCTTGAATGTTTGGGTATGGTGAACAATATGGCTCTAGATTGCAAGTGTTGTAATTTTTAAATAGGGCCTGTGTGTCGTGCCTTCCTCTATATACTCTCAATGTACCCTCTCTTCTCATCTCACTCCCCTCGAATGTTAAAAGAGGTTTCTATATGCAATTTCTCTTTTCTTACTAGAGAGCTTCTCTCATTGGCTTGAAGGGACTTAGGATAGGTGAGCCATATTGTATCACATTTAAATTATGCATCTTATGATTATATCAGAAACATGCATATTACTTGTATGAGATACAAACTGAGAAACATGCATTCTTATAAACAAGATACATAAATTAAGCCCTCTGAATAAAATCTTAAGTCATAATGTTGTCAATTTATGAACACTTGTCAAAACCTCGATCGCTCAATTGTGGACTTCACCAAAGTGAGTGCTTTTGAGTTATCTTGGGGAGATAAGCAAGAGTAATGGTGCTACTCTCATATGTTTATTATTGTTTGACTTAATTGAGATTAACAAAACGATTTTGGGCCTCAAGGCATTAGATGGGATTAAAAACATGACAGATCATATGATGATAGGATCCCATGAACATCTAAGAGTTACATTTGATGTAATTGGTAAAGGTGTTACCTACCTAAATAACTTAATTTAAGCGTCCTGCTAAAGCGGACTTAAGTTTGAGCCAAATATGGATCTTAGCCCACTAACTATTGCATTGAGGGTTCTTTATTTAGTGGGAGATTGCTAATTAAAATTGCATATTTTTAATTATAGAATCATGACGACTAGTAATACTGCTACATTATCGCTGCGATCTGTCCTTGAGAAGGATAAACTTAATTGGACAAACTTTCTTGACTAGTTTAGGAACTTGAGAATTGTTCTCAAGCAGGAAAGAAAGGCGCATGTCCTAGATCAACCCGTTCCTAAGGAGCCAGCGGCTAATGCTCCTAGAGCTTAGAGAGATGCTTACATGAAGCATAAGGAAGACTCTGTCGATGTGGGATACTTGATGCTAACCACCATGGTTCTGGAGCTTCAAAGAGATCTGGAACACATAGAGGCTTATGAGATGATTGTGCATCTCAAGGAAATGTTCCAGCAATAGGCAAGACAAGAGAGGTATGAGACCACTAAGGCCTTACATTCCTGCAAGATAGCTGAAGGAGCATAAGTCAGTACTCATGTCTTAAAGATGAAGGGGTACATTGATCACCTTGAGAGGCTTGGATTTCCCATGAGCCAGGAGTTAGCTACAGATTTGATTTTAAACTCACTCCCAGAAAGTTATTACCAGTTTATCATGAACTACAACATGAACAACATAGAGAAATCTATTTCTGAACTGCATGGGATGCTTAAAACTGCTGAGCCGAGTCTTAAGAAGAAGCCCAGTGCTGTTTTGAAGGTTCAGAAAGGAAAGGGTATGAAAAAGAAAGGCAAAGGCAAGGGGAAGGGTCATGGCTCATCAGGTAAGACCAAAGAGTCAGGCAAGCCCGAAACCAAGCCTGCACCAAAGAAGGCAGAGCCTCCGAAGGAAGGAGTTTGCTTCTTCTGCAATGAACCTGGTCATTGGAAGAGGAATTGCAAACTCTACCTCGAAGATTTGAAAAAGAACAAGAAGGATAGCGGGGCTATCGCTTCAGGTGTTTATGTTATAGACATTCATCTTTCTACTTCCACTTCATGGGTATTAGATACTGCATGTGGTTCTCACATTTGTACAAATGTGCAGGGACTAAAGGACAGTAGGAAGCTGAAAAAGGGCGAGGTTGACCTACGAGTTGGAAACAGAGCAAGGGTTGCTGCGTTAGCTGTAGGCACTTATGAATTAGTTTTGCCCACTGGGCTTTTATTAGTTTTGAACAATTACTATTATGTTCCTGCTTTAAGTAGTAATATTGTTTCACTTTCTTATTTGGATAAGGAAGGTTTCACTTCCATTACTGGGAATAGTAGATGTTCTATTTATCGTAATGATGTTTTCTTTGCTCATGGTGATTTGCATGTTGATCATTACATATTAAATTTAGAATAACCTAATCATGGAAATATCTATAACATAACCGCCAAAATGGTCAAACCAAACGATTTGAATCCGACATACCTCTGGCACTGTTGTCTGGGCCACACAAATGAGAAACACATTTCCAACTCCATCAAGATGGATTTCTAAACTCATTTGATTTTGAATCATATGATACTTGCGAGTCTTGCTTGTTAGGAAAGATGACAAAGTCACCCTTCACTGGGCACAGTGAGAGGGCCACTAATTTATTAGGCCTTATATATACAGATGTGTGTGGACCGATGAACACAAATGCCAGAGGAGGTTATTCGTACTTCATAACATTCATAGATGATTTCAGCAGATATGGGTACATCTATCTGATGAAACATAAATCTGAATCTTTTGAAAAGTTCAAGATATTTCAAAATGAAGTACAAAACCAGCTTGGCAAAACAATTAAAGCCCTTCGATCTGATCGGGGTAGTGAATATTTGAGCCAAGAGTTCATAGATCATCTCAAGAGTTGTGGGATAGTCTCACAATTGACTACTCCAGGGACACCACAATGGAATGGTGTTTCTGAATGGAGGAATCAAACACTATTAGATATGGTTCGATCCATGATGAGTCAAACATATCTTCCGCCCTCCTTTTGGGGCCATGCCCTAGAGACAGCTGCGTTCACACTCAATCGTGTTCCATCTAAGGCAATTAAAAAGACTCTGTATGAGATATGGACTGGGAGGACGCCTAGTTTGTCTTTCCTCAAGATTTAGGGATGCGAGGTCTATGTTAAGCAACAAGCCTTAGACAAATTAGCGACCAAATCCTCAAAGTACCTTTTTGTGGGATATCCTAAGGAAACCAAGGGATATTACGTCTACAATCCTGCTGTTAACAAAGTGTTTGTTGTCAAAAATGGTATCTTTCTCAAACGAGAATTTATCTCTAAAAGAACCAGTGGGAGTAAGGTACACCTCGAAGAAGTTTGAGAGCCATAAGACACCACAGAACTGCAGATGGAAAATAGAGAAGACTCACAACAAGTTGTTGAGACTCCTCAAGTCACGCAAGGTCCATGGAAGTCTAATAGGACATGACTTCAGCCTTAGAGATATAGATTTCTGATTTTTGACAGTCGTGATGTGTTGCTCATTAAGCATAATGAGCCAACTACCTATCGAGAAGCTATAGTGGGACCAAACTCTGAAAAGTGGCTTAATGCCATGAAGTCTGAAATGCAATCCATATACGACAATAAGGTTTGGACCTTAGTCGACCCGCCTGAAGGTGTAAAAACCATCGGGTGCAAGTGGGTTTTTAAGGAGAAAACTGACATGGATGGCAATGTAAATGTCTCAAGGCACGACTGGTTGCAAAAGGATTTACTCAAACTCATGGTGTGGACTATGATGAGACCTTTTCCCCAGTTGCAATGGCCAAATCAATCAGAATCCTCTTTGCCATAGCAGCATATTATGACTATGAAATATGGCAGATGGATGTCAAGGCAGCCTTCCTTAATGGAAAGCTCCTTGAGGATGTGTACATGACACAACCTGAAGGGTTTGTGCGTTCTGAGGACTCTGGTAAAGTGTGCAAGCTTCAAAGGTCCATTTATGGACTGAAGCAAGCCTCTCGGAGTTGGAATCATCATTTTGATGAAGTAGTCAAAGAGTTTGGATTTCTTCAAAACATTGATGAACCTTGTGTGTACAAGAAGGTTAGTGGGAGCACAGTTGTGTTTTTGGTACTCTATGTCGATGACATCCTACTTATTGGGAATGACATTCCTACCTTGCAGATTGTCAAGTCTTTGTTAGGAAAGTCTTTCTCGATGAAAGACTTGGGTGAAGCCACCTACATCCTAGGAATTAGGATCTATAGAGATAGATCTAAAAGACTTCTAAGACTCAGTTAGAGTACATACATAGACAAAATACTGCATAGGTTCAGTATGCACGAATCAAAGAAGGGTTTCATACCCATGTCTCATGGTAGTCACCTCAGCAAAGATCTGTGTCCTAGTACATATGATCAGCGAGGTCGCATGAGTAAAGTTCCATATGCCTCGGCCATAGGATCTATCATGTACGCCATGTTATGTACTCGATCGAATGTCTCGTTTGCCTTAAGTATGACTAGCATATATCAACAGGACCCTAGTGAGGGCCAATGGACTGCTGTCAAGAATATCCTTAAGTACTTAAGAAGGATTAAGGACTTATTCTTGGTTTATAGTGGATTGGATGACGAACTCTGTGTAACTAGTTACACAGACGCGAGTTTCCAAACTGACCAGGATGACCAAAAATCGCAGTCTGGATATATATTGCTCCTCAATAATGGAGCAGTAAGCTGGAAGAGCTCTAAGCAGGGCACTGTAGCATATTCTACAATGGAAGCTGAGTATATAGCAGTATCTGATGCAGCTAAGGAAGCCGTTTGGATTAGGAAGTTCATCACAGAACTAGGGGTGATACCTACCATCTCAGATCCAATAACTTTGCTCTGTGACAATAGTGGTGCCATTGCATAGGCCAAAGAGCCTAGGCCACATCAAAGGACTAAGCATATTCATCTCATTAGAGAAATCAATGATAGAGGTGATATAAAAATATGCAAAGTAGTAGGAGAAGACAATGTTGCCGATCCTCTAACAAAGCCGCTTGTGGAGGCAAAGCATGAGCGTCATGTTAGGTCAATGGGAATTAGTCAAATTAATGATTGTACCTAATACAAGTGGGAGGTTGTTAGAAAATGTGCCCTAGGGGCCAATCATTGTCTTATGAACATTATTGATTTATGAATTTATTAATTGTGTTATCATATTATTTGCATGTTTATTGTGATAACCATCCTTGGATAATTCATGATCTTATCCTAAATGTCCCTGGTCAGTCATTTATATGGGAGCAGAGATGAAATAAGGCCAGTATGACTTTGAAGATATATAGAGATATAAATCAAAGTCATAGGCACATGTAAGAGTACAAGGTGTTGGACCGACCCGCTATGAGAAAGCTACATGGGTTACGTCATAAGCTTCTCTCATATACAAACCATGTCACTATGCCCTTTGACCTAAGATCATCATGGATTCCTACATGACAAACGCTCAGCTTTGACCTAGTCAAAAGTCACTTTTGACCAAGTGATCATAAAGACTATGTTCGGGCTTAGTAGTTTTTCATGCAGAGGAATATGAATGGTCAAGATGGAATTTGTCCCTCGCATTCGTAGAGAGATATTACTGGGCCCCTCGATGAGTGAGTTTGAGAAATGTATGGCCATACTGTAATGGAAAGGTAGTTCCATTTCTATAGTCAGACTACTCAGGGATCGAGAAAGTAGCGGTCAGGAATAGGAGGATGACATTATCCATGCCTCATCCATGACCAAAATATCGCGTGACAGAAGGGACATGATATGGTTGTATAAAAGGTTATATCGTTTATCAATCCTCATATGATTGGGGTAGTCGTTATGTCTTGCTAGAGACCGCTTGTGACTTGTGGGCCAGTATAGCAAATGGCCCACTGCCAACTTCATATGGGCCTACAGGGTCGCACACAAAATAGCCCAACATGAGCTATGATGTCCAGATTCATTGAATCTAAGACGTGTCCAGATTCAATGAATGATCCAAGGTTGATGTATATATTTATTTATATTTATATATATATATATAAATTCGTATATATACATTATATATAAGGGATATATAGGATTTAATTTATAAGGATAAATTAAATCTTTATCATGTTTGAATTTAAAATTCAAATTGATAGGATATCTCATATAAGAGATATTTACAAGATTTAATTTATAAGGATAAATTAAATCTCTATCACGTTTGAATTTGAAATTCAAATTGATAGAATATCTCATATAAGAGATATTTACAAGATTTAATTTATAAGGATAAATTAAATCTCTATCACGTTTGAATTTAAAATTCAAATTGACATAATATCTCAAATTTGATTTATGAGAATAAATCAAATATAGTCCAGTCTTATCTTTATTTTAAATTAAATAAATAGGCGAATTAAATCTGTGGGACATATTTAATATAAATATTATTTATTTAATTAGTTTCTTATCAAATTATACAATATATGATATTGTATTAATTTTGGAATTAATATAGATTAATTCCAAAATCCAATTCGATTGAGAAGAACGCAGAGCATCCTATATATCTGATTTTAGGAGCTACGTTTTGAAAAACAACACATAACACAAAAGGTCGAAGGGAATCTGCAAAAGGTTTACAGATAAGAAACTGTTGAAGTAGAGACGGAGAGGACGAATTCTTGAGAGAGCCTTAGAGGGACAGGAGACGCTAGCACGTCGTTCGTGGTTGGAACGCTGTTCGTGTGGATACCAGTAGAGGAAGCCGACCTGAGGCGACGAATATATGAACAGTAACCCGAGAAAGAGTAAAATTCCAGATTTGGGTAATAGACTTTCAAGGTCTTGTAAGTGATTCTAATTGCTACTGAATGGTCCCTAAGACGTATAAAAGTAAATATTTTACAATTGACATTCTTGGACTAGGCCTAAAGTTAATTACAGATCCTTTGATAAATTACCAAAACGTCCCTTAGTTCTTATTTATTTACTTTAACATCTTAAGGGCATTATCATCTTTTCACACCTCATCAGAGTATTCCTTGACCTTGGTCAACTATTCTGGAAATTCTCCTTGGCCATCTAACATTATTCAAATGACCAAAATGCCCTGTCTGACTCTGATTTAATGACACAACACAGTTGCATACATTTAGTGGCATTTTCATAATTTTATATTTTTCCGGTCTTTATTACCCTTGGCCTACATACTTATCTAAAAATATTATTGGGCCTATAAGATGCCATTCTGGGGCCTCTATATGGTCCATTATCTTCATGGGCTAAACTCCCGAGAAATTCCCCGAGACATATTTATCAGGTGTTTTAATCCACTGTAAATTCCATAATAAATTCTACAGACCTCCATTTTAAGCTCTGTTAGTTTCATAAATTCTCATATTAATTATAGAAATTTACTACAAAATTTCATCTGATTCTAAGATCCAGAGGATACTTTATTAATTTTCCTTTTTTCAGAAACTAATATAAATTTTTCAGGACCTCAAATCAAAATTCTGTGTTGCGTCAAACTGATCAGAATAATTTCTCTATTTACTGGGAAAATTTGGGACTAATATGATTTTGGGCATTTCTAGGCCTTTTTCAGCTCAACTTTTATTAATTACTATTTTACCCTTGAACTTTTAAAAATTACACTTTAGGCACTCAACTTTTCATAAGTACACTTAATGGCTCAAAGTTTTTATCTATTTTCATTTTCTACCATGAAACCTTTAAACTTTTTATTTTAGTCCCTCTCTTTATACCTTTGTCCAATTATTGTTTTTCCTTTCTATTCACCATCACAGTCATTTCCAAACCTCTTTCCACTATTAATATTATACGGATAGAGAAAAAGTAGGATGTGACAATATTTGACAATGCTCTTGTCCCAATTCTGACTGATGAGGTGAAGACTGTGAGTCAGGCAAAGGGAACTTTCATATTATGGCCAAAGCATATTGTTTTGGATCACGTCGCGTCATCTGCAAGTGAACTTCCCATACCTCCTAATTTGCGTTCCATGCAATGCGTGATCCAATCGGAATATAACGAAACGTTCCATGTGGATACGTTGCCTATGGATTCAGTTGTGGGTGACACGGGGGAACCTACCTTTGTTGACCATACAGATGTGAAATCTGTTATCACTCCTAGGAATGAACTAACCTCCAGGTGCATCCAAGTGTTTTTGATATAAGTCTAATTTAAATGTAAATATATATAATAACAAAATTCATGCAAGCTGAGTGTTTGCATTAACTGCAGGTACATGCAAGCTGAGTTGGTTTCCAAAGGTGAACAAGGTCAGTTCAGATTCCTATGCGTATTTCAAATTTATTCAAAAGGGATCTCCCAATTTTCAAGACTTTAGTACATTGCAAGGAGGCTTGATGAAACCGATATTATTTGTTTCTTCACACCATATATGCAGGAGTAAGAATAATAGTATTTAAGCTTTTTTCATACTAGGTTTGTATTTACTTGATGCTAATAATCATTATTATTTAATTATTTTCTACAGTAATCATTGGCAATTGATCATACTTTGTACGCATACTTATAAAATTTTCTTCTTAAGCTCCCTCTACTACAAGCCATCGATTGATGCTAAGAAGATTATGAACATGTGAGTTTTCTTCCTTACAAAACAATGGTGTTTGTAATAAATTAAATATGGTCTTTGTAATAAAATGGTTACTAAGTTCATAACTTTGGTTATAGGGCTATAAGGACGTTTGGAATTACAAGGTGTCTTAAGAAAGCCAACTCAGTGAGGGACCCTAAATGGATCACACCAAAGGTAATAAAAGTGTTAAGTCTTATGCTCCAAACAGTTTTTTTGCCGATAACACATAATTTTGTTCATCTTTATATTACAGAGTCGAAGGCAACCCAAAGAAAGTAACTTGTGCGGCTTCTACATGGTTAGACACCTAATCAATATCATTTTGTCAAATAGGACTGACCTAATTGAGGAGGTAAATTGTGTTTTTAATTATTTCATATATTTTTTGTCAATTTAATATATCTTAGTAATGCTTTACTTTCTTTTATTTTAATTTGATGTTTCAGATGTTTGATCAATCTGACCCATTTTCTGAACAAGATATTGAGGACCTGCGCAATATTTGGGCTGAGTTTTTTGTTCAAATTATTCCTTCTCAATAGTATTTGTCATTACCAGAATACATTTTTTTATTTTTCTATTCAAATGATTGTATTTTTTATTGAATTTTATTAAATGAATAATGTAATGAGCAATTGAAGATCTGTCTATGCCATCTTGAACTTTGTCTCTACTGCTATCTCTTTGAGTCTGTGTATTTGGGCAGTTTATTCATGAAGCTTCAAGGGATAGGGTTTATGAAACATTGAGGGGTCTTTTTTCAAATACATTTAAATTGGACAAAAAGAATACCGGTAGGTGTAGAAACAATATGTAAATATTACAATACATACACTGATTGTCTTTATAGTGAGGTGTAAAAATTCATTAATCTATACCAAGTACAAATACAACCGGTGTAAATAATTCATTAATCTACAGCAACCATTCAAAAGGTATCAGTTTAACCAGTGTAGATATTAGCAAATTATACTCCTGATTTCAAAAGGGAACAGTTTAAATTCTACTCATTCTACACCAGTAAACCACCAGATTTAAAAAGTGTACACTTTATAAATGGTCTATTTCTACACCAGTCATTGTCCAATGTAGAATACCATTTTTAACCATTTTAGAAAGCCTTTTTTATAGTAGTGCATATGTATTTTACGTCTATTCTTTCTCCTTATCTCTCTCTCACACACATATCACTCTTTCTATCTCCTCCCCCACATTGTCTCTAACACACACATACTAACTCTCACGCTCATTGACACACATTTACAATATCTCTCTCATGTACATATCCCTATTTCATCTATTTCTTTCATAGACATCACATTATTCTCTGTATAATTTTTCTTTACTAAAATAACATGTGAAATTCCTTTATTTGTTATTTAAAAATGAAATTATTCAATAATTTAATTATATATATTAGATAGTTGTTTAAAACCCCTTCAAATTGGGAAAAATTGTATGAACAATGTCGCCGCTGAATCCTACCTTGTCATCGCAGAAACTATAGACTTTATGCCATAACACATATATGTCGATGTACATACTATGACCTTCTACAGCGATAATTAGTGTCGCTGTAGAAACTCAGGACTTTTAGCAGCGACAGCTAAAGTCACCGCTGAAAATCGCAACGACTTTTTTTGTCACCGCTGAAAAGTCGTAGCCAAAAGTTTTGTAGTGATTAGATTCAAATACTCTAAAACACTAACTATAATACAAGGGATAATAAAAGAACAACTAGATATACACCCTTAGAAGATTTAGAGTATTTAAATCCAAGGTTAGATAAAAGTATACATTTAACTAGAACATAGTTAAATATAGATGGTGTAAAAAATAAAGAAGATTAAAAGTCCCGTTCACTACATACAAATACCAACATCTTAAATGTAACAGTGCCACCAACTTGTAGTCGCATGTGTGTCATGTGAGATGACAACCTTCATCAGTACTTGAATAATCACCATATAGTTCCATGTATGCACAAATATTATTAGTACTGAGAGTTTTGCAATAGATAAGCAAATTCTCCTGACATAGTTTGGGGTTCTATGAGTGATAGAATTGAGGGGTTAAAACTTCAAAGAAAGACAAGTTATGTTGTGGTTCATAAATCCAACAAGGCAAGCAAGATAACTAAGTGACACTGCTATAGAATTGTAAATACATATATATATATATATATGACACTTAATACTTGATGGTTTAAAGAAACGTACTGCCAAGTATGGTTAGACAAAATCTGCATAAACTTATATTTAACGATTATAATAAATACTGTCAATACTTCATAAATAATACTTGATGGTTAAATAATGTTACTTTTGTATTTTATATAATTGACGGTTTGTCTATAGAAACTATCAAATAAGTTACACTGGATTTAATAGTTTTAAACTGTCAAATATTCAGCTTGATCATTTATGACACTTGGTTCAGAATTGTTAATTATAGGCAAAATAATCGTCAAGTATCAACTTTTCTAGTAGGGACTGACTGAATCAATGAGGCCATATGTATTGAATTATGCGTTAGAATAGCTATTTCACCCAAGAGAGGATGAATTAGGTGATATTGAAAATTTAAAACTTTAAATGAAATATAAAGATTAATTTAAGAAAGATATCACCAAAGACAAAGGAAGACAAAGAAAGCAGATAAGTGAAGTATTGCACACATACGATTCATACCGGTTTAGCCTAACCACTTGGCCTACATCTAGTCCTTAGAGCTCTCTGAGTGTCCCACTATTCTCCAAGATTCATGGGGTTATTGTGCCTCATTACATCAATAGTGAGTTTCTCTCTCATTCCCCTTACTATCCGTAAGGTAACAATCCCACCAAAAGACCTACTCTTGAGTGTCTTTGAAAATAATTAAAAAGATATAACTCCCTCTTTACTAAAGTGATTATGCTAAGTACTAAAGATCATACTCTTTAAGTTTCTCTCTCAGAATAAAACATGCTTAGTTGGAGAATGAGAAACAGAGTAAAATAGAGTTACTATTAACATAGCTATGAATGCTTCCATAATGTTGTTCTTTGTTGCGCATCTCTCTTCTCAACTTCAACATTTCTCTCTGACTTCTATAATTGAGTTTTTCATAAATATGTTAGAAATCCGTTGAAGAATAGAGTCGTTGGTTGCTAGCATATGCATTATGACAAATTTTGTTCTTTAATGAATATTTTCGTTTGATCTTATTTTTGCTTGCAAATGATCTAGAAATATGTTTCATAAAAGATATATAAAGCTTTTAAGCATATAACAATTGATCCTAAATGATTTAGATTGAAACATCAAATTCTGTCAAAGTTTGGTTTAAAAAACTTTTTGAAGATCAGTTGAATTTATCAAAGTATTTATCCAAAAGAAGCCTTATCGAAAAGGACTTATTAATCAAAGCAAAGCAAGTCATAGAATCATTATCTGAAACCATGTAATATATTTGGAAATAAGATTTCACAAGATCATTAGTCAAAGCAAAGCAAGTCATAGAATCATTAAGATCATTGTTCAAGGGATTATTCGTTAAATCTTTTAACAGTTTTAGAAATTGAATTTTCTTTTACTTGTTAAAGTGCTTATCGAAGAGTTTATTGAAGTACTTAATGATAAATGCTTCAACAAATGTAAACAGTCTTCTCAAAATTCAGAAATTAAGTTTTCTATTTATGTATTTATTGAAGTTTTTATCGATAAATGTCTTTATCTATTAATACTTCTACAAGTGAGGCTTGAAACGTGTTTCATAACAATTTGTCCTCATTTATCTATTAGCTTATCAATAAATTACCTTATTTATAAGTGCTTAAATAAATTCCTTGTAAAACATATATGATTTGAGAAAACTAAGTAATATATATATTTGTAAATAAAGTTTTCATAAATCATTTGAGAAGTAAATCATTACTATCTGTCAAGAGAAGATAACATCATTTACAAAAGCAAGTCATGTAAATCATTTATCAATTTGGTGCTTTTGATAAAATAGAAGTTTTCTCTATTTATCAAAATGCTCTTCAATAAATTACCTAATCGATTAACTCTTTGATAAATAAGGCTTGAAATATACTTATAGTCAAAATCTCTATGTTTATCGAATACCTTATCAATAAATACCCTTAATGATAAGTTCTTTTGAAATCAGAGGGAAACTAAATGATTGACTTCATGTAACACCTTACTTTCCTACGTTTTAGGGATTATTCAATAGTATTTAGAACTACTTAAATAACCATTGAAGTTTATTTACTAAATCTAGAAATTCTAAGCCTGATATTACTATTCATGTGGTGTTTCCGAATTTAGAAACAAACCTCAAAGAATCATAATTAATTCTAGAAAATTGAAATAAAATGGTTCAAAAGGATACGGGTTTAAGAGAAAAATAATTCTTATACCAAATGTTCAGCCAATAAATACATTTTTGGCTTTAAAGATCACTATTCATTTTGTCAAAATTTCTAGAAACATTTTCTATTCCCAAATTTTGAAAATTTTGTTCTCTTTGTACAAACATCAAAATGAGGCATTCTTGGTGTCAAAATGAAGCTTGATATGTTAACTAAATGTTGGCAAAATTTCATACATTTATTTTAACATTTACTATTTTAATTACATCATAAAGCTACTGTCTCATTATGAATTACTGTTCATAGTGACAAATTCTAGCAACTATACACATTATAAACATTTCATTCTTGTTAACTATTTCCTACCTTTTTTCATATATCTTCATCTTCTTCCTCATGTGAAGTTTCTGCTATGATTGTGACATGGAGGGGTGATATTTTTGAGAAAATATTAGGATTAAGTGGTATTGCAAACAATATATGCAACTAATTGCTTAATGTTAAACATTCTTACTAGGATCATGCTTGTGTAATAACATGCCTCCATGCTTCATAAGTATAACATATGGAATAGCATAAAAAGAAATATAGCATCACTTAATCATACATATTTCACATAATCTAGTCAAGCCATGAGCACATTAATAACAATCAAGCATCAAGAATACAAGTTTAGGTATAAGTTCACTACCACAATTCCTTGCTTTTCCTTACTCTTTTCCTTTCTCACTTCTCATTGATGTGTGGATGCCTTCTTGAGCATACAAATCAAAGCCTAACCATTAAATATTCATCCATTCATTACAATCCAATTCAACTAACATTTTAAGAACATTAAACTCAATTAACAACTTAACCCCTAACTTTCTTTATTTGAGGTTAATTGCCTTGTCCTTTGAATGAATTCGTGTCTTGACTTTACCTACACAACTTTCCCTTTTGAATCTATTTATGTTCTTAGAATTATAAAATTCCAGCTCCTGCAACAATTCTAAACAGAACCAAAGAGTACCATCAAGAATTTCCAAAAATTCTTATTTTGATTTCAATGCTTCCAATACTTATCTTTCTACTAAATCCCACACAATTTTTTATTTTAAATCCATTGGAAGCATCAAAATCATGAAATTCTCGTTACTTTTCATGCATGTAAACAATAATAGAGAGGGTTTCAAATTATTTTCTTTTCTAATTCAATGCTTCCAAGGTTCTAAACTTGTTCAATTCTATACAAAATATCATTTGAATTCAATAGAAGTATTAAAACAATGAAATTCAATCTCCTTGGTCCTATACAGTAGTTGGAAGCATGGCCCTCATGATAGAATAAGTCAAAATTACAAATTAGTTCTATTATCAATCATCCAATCTAACTTATATAAGTGGTAATTACATGATTCTAGCTTAACCTTCCTTTTCTTCCCTTCCTTTAGCATTTCAACCAGCATAGATTCAAGGGGAAAATCTATATTTCAACCTCTAAAACCTAGGTTTCAATCTTCTAAAATATATATATATATATATATATAATCTAGAAAATTGCTTACCTTATGCCTTAACTTCCTTGGATCAAAGTGCCTTGAACTTCCTCTTGGAATTGCCTTGGATTAGGTAAGTTTTTATTTGACAAGAGTTTCCCCTAGCTTCTTTGTGCTTGTACCATTTTATGAAGAAAATAAGGGGTATTTATAGCCAACTTTTTAGCACCTTAGGACAAGATTATCCCTCCTTCATCTAATTATTACAACCCCTTAATCTTGTCTCTTATTGGTTACTTTCTCGATTAATTATCCTTAATCATAATTAACTTAAGTCTTACATTATTTTAATATATTTTTGCACAGGGCATAATCTCTTCTCCTTGCTCTTGAGGCCATGTGGAGGGGTGTGGGTCCCACTTGTGACACTTCACAGGCCACCTTGCCCTATCTCTTGATTTTCTTGATTTGTTTCTTTTTAAAAATTCATAAAATATGTAAAAATTGACTTTAGCTCCAATACATTCTCTCGACACATTGGGATCTCTTCTTGACACCATCTTGGGCCTTCCTTGGGTCCAATTCACTAATTAGCCATATCCTAAGGCACTTCCTTTACCAGATAACCTAATATACCTTAAATTTTGAGATAAATTCTATAAAATTATTTTAAGAGTTTAAATATTTTTAAAAATTCATTCTACTATAAAATAAACTTTTTACATAGTCTCATAATTTTTTGAGACCTAAAAATTATAATAAAAATTTTATATATTTTCTTTAAATCATTTTTTGGTGTCCAAATTTACCTTAAATTACATAATAAATTCTATAAAAAAAATTTTTCTTTTGTTAGTTTTATAAATCCTTATAATAATTATAAGAATTTACTGTAAAAGTTTATCTGATTATGAGGTCTAGAAGGTACTGTATTAATTTTTCAACTTCAAAAATTAATATCAATTTATCAATACTTTAAATCAAAATTCTGAGAGATATGCTTAGCCTAAATTCTGTCCTCTACTTACTAATAAAATTTGGGACTGAAACATATATGGGCAATTTTTGGGCCTTTCTTACTCAACTTTTCCATAATTACTTATTTGCCCATAAATTTGATAAAATTACACTTTAGTTCTTGAATTTGTCAAATTCTCCTTTAGTCCCTTTCTACCAAATTTGAAACTCCAATTTGGTGCCTGAAATCTCAAAATTCCACTTAAGTCCCTTTTTTATTTTTTTCTTAAATTTTATATATTTGACTTTTGTCTAAATGACATTTATATCCATTGGATTTAGAACATTACATCTTTTCTTTTCATAACTTAAACTTGATCTAAACATTTTTTTCTGGTCATTATCACGATCCTCTCCTAACATTTTTCCTCTATCAATCTTATACAGGTAGAACAAAAATTAAGATGTGACATTTCATTTATCTCAAAAATTAGGATATCTTTATTGATCAATACTTCGATAAATTCTTTTATATAAACTAATTTCACAACTCAGTCTATGTCTTACTTATCAAAGGATTCTTCGATAAATATGCTTATCGAATAAGTCTTCAAAAAATTCTAGTTCAAAAATAATGACTAGTTTATATTCATTTGTCGAGATCTTTATCGATAAGTATTCTTATCAAATAACGCTTCAAAAAATACCTTTTAGAAATTAGATTTTCTTTACAAGTTTCTTTCTTACTTATCGAAGAGCTTATTGATTAATACACTTATCGATAAGCTTTTCAAAAAATAACCTAAGTTAAAACAGTTCTTGAAAATTATTTGTCATCCCAAAATAACATTGGAGTCTAACATTTCACCCCTTTTTTATGATAGCAAAACATAATTAACAAGGCAAAATAATTTGAATTATGAACTTATCATAAGAACAATAAAAACTTAAAAATGACAGTGATCATATAAGTAAAGTCACATTTCTCATTTAATGTGAAGTCATATGTGTACAAAGAAATTCAAAAGATGTTAATCAGAATTCAAAGCTAAATTAGCTAAGCTAAGTGATAAGGTCAGATTGTCGTGGTTTAATACATCAAAATAAAATTTATTGTACCCAATATAATGTAGTATAAGGCACAACCCTATCGTTCTTCTTAAGGAGCCTTTTATGTGGAAACCTAGTAGATTGGATGTCAAAATCAATGAAAAACCTGAGTAGGGATAAAATAGTTTTAGGGTTTTTAGAGATTGATACGATAAAAGTAGGGTGTAGAAAGATAAATATTTTTGAATTTTTGATTAAGATGAAAATGAGTTAGTTTATTGAGAAATATGTTATAAAAGATTCTTGATGATGAAAACATATCTATCCTTGCTCTCACATTTAAAATTGAAGTTTAGAAAGTACTAAGTCTTAAAGAAAACCTTAATCGATCGATTAAGTTCAGAACCCTAATTTTCCTTAAACCCCTTTGATTAAAGCTGGTTTAAGAATTATTAGTGAACTGTCATAAACCCCTTAGCGTGTAAATTGAATTTAGATAATGAAAATGTCCTTGAATAGTCGTCGATCAAAAACCCTAGATTTCAAGTAATGAATTAGTTAACAACGATCGCTGATAATAATCCACTCTCTTAAAATCAAAACTAAAATATTCTATTAAAACCAAATGTTCAAATCATCCAAATTCAATTACAAAGTATAATCTGAGAATGATCAATTGATATTCAAAACTTGCTCATAAGATGAAAACCCTAGATCTAGCAGAAATTATAACATGAGAATATACAAATTAGAATAGTAGAAACTCCCTGTTTGAGTACATGAGCTCAAGATATCTTATTCATCACTAAGAGGCTAAAGGTTTAGCCTCTCATAACTCCTGTTATATTGCAATCACTGTTCAGTTGAGATGCCATGAAGAAACAATAGAAAGATGGTAGATTAGTGGTGTAGAGATATGGAGAAATCTGTGGAAAGGTGTAGAATGATGCAAGAGGTCGATAAGGTGATTAGAGAGCGCTAGTGTACTGCTTCTTAGCTTAATCAGGTCAAAAACTAGCCTTCCCCTTTTGACTGCAGCCTTTCTTCCCTTTTATTTATGCATAACCTAATTCAAAACGCGCAGTTTCAGCAATTTTGTATTTTATTCGTGACCAGATCCATATTTTGGTCTATACTTGTGAACACAGAGAGACTTCTAGAAGTATCAAGGTCACGACCGGCGGACTCTTTGGTCACGACTAAGAGATACAAGAGTGTGGTTTCACTTTCAATGACTTGTGATTTCTTTCCTGGTCCTTGCTCTCTTCCAAAATACCTGTAATCCAAAATAAAAGCTCACTATAAAAGTCTAAATAAGTAAATAACAGAATCTATACAGTTTGGAAGAGTTAATTTACCATTTTAACCTTTAATTAGTATATTTTCATGCACAATAATGTATTACCACAAAAGTACAATTTAAGGCACAAAATGGATGGTAAAGTTGTTATAAAACTCTTAAAAGTATCACAGAAACTATATACAAAATGTGTCTTAACACTAAGGACTAAAACAATACTAAACCATGTTACTTCCCCTCTCCCCCTTTTTGTCATCAATCGAAAAGATAATCAAAAGAGGAAGGTTGTTGAGAAGTATGGTCAGGAGGGGTTGGTTCAATGGTTAGTTGAGGAATTTGTTTAGATATTGGTTCAACAGATGGAGATGTTGGTTTAGCAGTTGGTGTAGGAATCATGTTAGGAGTTGTTTATGAGGTTGATGGTATTATACACCAATATTTTAATGATGATAAATGATTTTTAAAACTATTTTTGCTTATTTTTTTATAAGCTTATCAATAAAGGTATTGTTCGATAAGCTCTTCGATAAGTAAGAGAAAAAATGTTAAGAAAAGGAGATTTGTGAAAGGTAGAATTTGAAGCCTTATTTGATAAGGATACTTATCGATAAAGACTTCAATAAATGGATATAAACTTAGCTTATAAAAAGTATGAGTTATTATTTTTAAAGCTGGACTATTTTAAAGACTTATTCGATAAAGGGATTTATTGAAGAAGCCTTTGACAAGTAAATCATAGATTCAGTTTATAAAACTATTCTTAAAAAGAACTTATCGAAGTATTACTTGAAAAAATTATTTATCGATAAAGACTTCGATCAAGTCATTTATCAGTAGATTGATTTTCAAAAGACATTTATCAAAGGATTGATTGATGAAGGTATTTATTGATAAAGACTTCGATAAGTAAACACAATTGCTTAGCTTTTTTCTATTTTCAAAAGAACTTATTGATAAAGGGATTTATCAATAGGGGATTCGATAAATATAGAAATCTTGACTATAAGTATTTCAAGCCATATTTATCAAAGAGTTAATCGATAAGACAATTTATCGAAGAACACTTCAATAAATAGAGAAAAAAATTTATTTACAAAAATGCACTAAAGTGTTGCTTTAATAAATGATTTTGATGATGATTTAATTTTGCCTTGCTTAAAATATCTATCTCTCAAATGATTTTATAAAATCTTTGCATATAAGATGAGATTAAACAACAAAGAAGGAAAGTCTAGAAGTCTAATTCATTGGATATTATCAATAAGTCATTTGATAAACCTAGTTATTGAAGAATAATTCGATAAATTGGCTATTGTTATGAAAATGATATTTTTCTAAGAGCTATTCGATCAGGCTATCTATCGAAGTCTTGTTTGATAAAACCTTACTTCAATAAACACTTCAACAAATGAGAAGAAAATTTAGTTCCTAGATTTGTTAAAGACTTAATGGATGATCTTTTGAAAAATGATTTTAGTAATCTTATGACTTGATTTGCTTTGATAAATGATCTTATGAAAGATTGTTTCTAAATACATTACATAGTTTGAGAAAATATTTAACATGAAAGAAAGATTGAAAGTCTGCTCTTTAGGAACTTATTAATAAGTTATTCGATAAGTCTATTTATCAAAGAATACTTTGATAAATTAGCTATTGTGAAATGTTTTGAAATAAAATTTTTATTATCGATAAGTTTGAAAGCCTATGTTATACAAAGAATATTTTTCAAAGAACTATTTGATAAGGCTATTTATTGAAGTCCTATTTGATAAGTACTAAACCTGTTTCAATGCAATATGTTTGTAATTTATCAAAGTTCTTTTTGATAAACACTTCTATAAATTCAATTGATTTCGAACATAACTTCAAACTAGATTTTGAAAAAAATTCAAGTTTTAATCTAAATCATTTGGAATCTTTGTTACTTGCTTAACCTCTTCATATATCCTTCTTGAAACATATTTCTAGATCATTTTCAGGTTCAGAGAAGATCAAATGAAGAAATCCACCAAAAAGTGAAATCTGTCATAATGTATACGTTAGTAACCAACGCCTCTATTCTTCAATGGCTATTTCAATAGTTTTCTAATGGATTTATGAAGAACCCATCCATAAAAGAAATCAGAGAGAAATGAAGAGAAATGCACAACAATCATGAACAATCTTATTCATTGCTATGTTGATTGTAACTCTGTTTCACTTTATTTATCATTCTTTGAACAGTGCATGTCTTATTCTTTGAGAGAGAGAAAACTTATAGAGTATGTACTTTAGTGCTTAGTAAAATACTCTAGTCAAGAGAGAGTTAGAAATTTTATTTATTTATCTGAGTTACTCAAAAGTAACTCTTGAGTAGGATGTCACCTTACAGGTTGTAAGGGGTGTAAGAGGGATTCTCATGGTTGATGTACTGGGACACCAAGAGCTCGTGAATCTTAGAGAATAGTGTACCATTCAGAAAAGATCTGAAACTAGAAGTAGGCTAATTGGTTGGGCTAAACCAGTATAAATTGTCTATGTGCAATATCTCTTCTTCATCTTTAATAGGCAGCAAGAGGAGCTGATATTAGGATGGATCTAGAAGATAATGGAGCAAAAGGCTGAATAGAAGGTTGAGATGTGACTAGAAGATCTTCTATTGAGAAGGAAGTATTGGAAGTTGCAATCTTGTTCTTTGTAGATCAATGATGCATTTGAGATAGATGACTTGAGCACTAGTCACTTCATTTCCTTTGGCAACTTTAGAAACAACTTTGCTCTCTAAATATTGTCCAAATTTATCTTGCAAATCTGCAATATTGTAAATTGTAGCTTGTGTGCTCTCTTGAAATTAAGTCACCAATCTCTCTTCAAAGTTATTCAATTCTTGTTAAACCAGATATTGAACTGTAGTTTGAGCAAATGAAGGTGTAGATGAAGGTTAAGCAAGGCTTACAGATGATTAGGCTCCATATGGCTATATTAGTTGTTTCCTTTTTTAGCTCTCTTATCACTAGCAGGCAAGGGTAGTGAGATACTCATCTAATGAATTTTCTCAACTCCTATTTTAACTTCCTTTTATCCCTTCTCCAGATAAGCTATATTGTTGCATTGGAGGAAGAAAGATACCAATTGGGGATAGGGGATTGGAGTAGCCTTAGACTTATCAAATTGAAAATTCCTTATTTCCCTATAGATTAAGGCTCCAATATTGATCTTTTCTCCACTAATAATTATGGCCAATAGCAGATAATACTCTTGAGCTAGATAGGTGAAGCTTTCTGACTTGTTCCCCATACTTCATGGTAAATATAACGGATTATCATATGATAATCGCATATATCCTTTGGTATAAACTTCAGATCACCTGGAAGTTATCAATAAGCATGAGAATCTTGTAAATTTTCTTCAATAATAGTGTTATCTCCTTCACATGTTATGTGGTTTTAAATAAGAAGTTAATTAATAGGGGAGGTAAAGGTCAGAGTAGGAATGTAAGTAGGAATAGAAATAGGGGAGGTAGGTGAAGGATCTGATATACCTTGGGAAGAGCCATCTTTTCCTTTCCTTGTCATTTGCTTAACCCTTTGACTAGTGGCAACATTACCAGACGGTTGAGGAGAACCTATATTAATAGCAGTGTGAATGTCCTAATTGAGGTTGTCATCTGAATAAGTGTTCTTAGACCCAGTCTCCTCATACACCTTAGAAGAAAGATGCCTTTTCCTCTTAAAAGCTTGACGGGCACATGCCTAATTGGGCTTAGTCGATTGGTCTCAATTCTCTATAACAGTGTTGTGACTTGTTGGATTCTTATCTTTCCTCACCTTCGGCCTATGTTTGGCTTGGATGAAGTTGCTTTCTGTTTTCTGCTTTCTCTTTCCATTATTTGGATTATCTCCTGGGTTCTTCATTTTTACTATTGTTTTTCAAAAAGAAGTGAGAGAATCCAAATAAATGTTGAAGAACAATTGGTGAAAATTTGAAATTTTTGGAGAAAATACTTGGAGATGTTGGGGAGGAAATTTTAGACGATTTTAATAAGTAAATTGAAGATTTGGAAGACGTTATTGAGATTGGGTTTCATAAATTAGAGAATTTTTTTAATAGGGTTTTGATGAACTGAATAGTAATGGACATATTTTACTTTATAACTAGTTATTTATCAGTAAGTGTTTCGATAATACCCTATTCGAAGTGTTTATTTATAAATATCAAAGTATGGTCAAAAATTGCTTTACTAAATCAACACATTTATTGAATGACTTTTCAATAAGTACCTTATTGAAGAGTTGTTTGATAAATGTAAGAACTTTGACATTATAAGAATAGTTTATTTATCGAAGAGTTTTTTAATAAGTATCCTTATCGAAGTGTTGTTCGATAAATATCAGTACTTGACACAAACCAAACAAGATCATTTATTGAATAGCTTTTCGATAAGTACCCTTATTGAAGAGGTGTTCGATAAATTTTAGCACTAAATACCACAAAACTTAATTCATTCATCGAAGGACTTTTTTATAAATGTCTTTATTTATCAAAAAGGTTTTTGATAAAACTCAATTTATCAAAGAGTAAATTAGAAACTAATAATTATATTTTTACCTCCTATTTATTAAAGCCTTTATCAATAAGAGCATTTATGGACAAATTCTTCGATTAATCTTACCATTAGCTTGGTTCTCCATTTTTTGAAGATCTTATCAATAATATTCTTTATTGATAATATCTTCGATAAATTCCTAACTTCTTTCACCAGTTTATTCTTTGATTTAGTGAAGAATTCTTTGAATAAACTTCTTTTTCAAGTGATATTTGATAAATTAAAGTATGAAGTAATTCTCATGATATTTTTAAAAACATGATTTTCATACATATCTTATCCATTTAGTGTAAAATAGTGTGAAAGACAAAAGTTTTTATGCAAACACAAACATATATAGCATGAGAACCATGATCATTAAGATAGCTCAGTTTGTGCAATATATTCTCAATATAAAGAAAGTGTTTAGAAATGTCCATTTAGATTTTGACAACTTGATGAATTGATTTATGAAATTATCTGCATTCCTTTCTTATTTTGTTTGAGCATCTTTTGTATTGGCATATGGATGATAATCCTCTTTAATTTATTGCCAAATTTGATGTATTTTTCGTGTAGTCCATTGAGATTTTCCTTCTCAGCACAAGTTCTCTTCCTATCATGAATGCAAATTCTTTATTTCTAGGAGAATGGTAATATAGTCAAGTATTAAATATATAGAGAATGATTTCTGTATAAGATTATATATTAATAACTCATCATCAAAATAGTTAATTGACAATGAATATAGATGAGTATATTAAGAGATTAGATTGTGAGATATAATGCATTCTTTAAAAGGAGTTGATAAGACACATTTTGTATATAATTTCTGTGACATTTTCAAGAGTTTTATAACAACTTTACCATTCATTTTATGCCTTAAATTGTATTTTTGTGGCAATACATGACCGT
Organism: Leucaena leucocephala; assembly: GCA_037074615.1. Classification (NCBI taxonomy): domain Eukaryota; kingdom Viridiplantae; phylum Streptophyta; class Magnoliopsida; order Fabales; family Fabaceae; genus Leucaena; species Leucaena leucocephala. The sequence continues at coordinate 8,257,627 of CM073526.1, read as the reverse complement.
GCATGGCAATGTGCTAATAAAAGGGTAAAATGGTAAATTAACTCTTCTAAACTGCATATATTATGTTATTTACTGATTTAGACTTTTACAGTGAGCTTTTATGTTAGATTGTAGGTATTTAAAAGAGAGCAAGGACCAAGAAAGAAATCACAAGTCAATGAAAGTGAAACCATGCTCCTACGCCTTTTAGTCGCGACTAAAGAGTTCATCGGTCGTGACCTTGATTCTTTTGAAAATCTTTCTGTGTTTACATATCATGATCTAAACATGGATCTGGTCGTGGCTAAAATGTGAAATTGCTAAAACTACACGTTTTGAATTAAGTCATGCAGAAATAAAAGGAGAGGAGGGATGCCGTCAAATGGGAGGTTAATTTTTTGCCTGATTAGGCTAAGAAGTAGTACTCAAAAACTTGGCTCAAATAATTAGACTAATTTATTTCCTATTTTTATGTATATTTTTAGGCCTCCTCTTGGGTCAAATAATCATATCCTGATAAATACCTCAGATTGAGACATTAAACTGAAAATTTCATTATAGTTACTTTAAGAGTATTTTTGTTATTTATACTCATAAAAAGGCCTCTATGCCCTATTTTCTATTTTCAATGATTTCCTAGAATTTGTTTGCTTTCTCTATTCATAGTGACCCCTTTTGGCCTGAAACTCTTGAAATTATAGTTTTGTCCCTGCTCGGGCTCAACCTTATAAATAATCACTTGTGGTCTCTACCTCAACCTTAAGCCTATAATTATTATCCTTTCTCTTTATGAGCCCTTGACACTCTCCTGGAATCCCTAATTTTATTTACATATTTGTCCTAGAAACTTTCTCTATTTAAAATTTAGTTCATATACTTTCTGTTATATCCTAATTTTTTTCTATCTGTATAGTACTGATAGTGGAAAGAGGTTTAGGAAGGATTATGACAAAGATCAGAAGAAATGATAAAGGTTAAATGAGTCTTGAAGGAAGAAAGGGACCTAAACGAAAATTGGAAAAGTTTAAAGGCCAAAAGTTAAAGTAGAAACAAAAGTTGGGCCAAAAGTTATAATTTTCAAAAGTTTAGGGACCTAAATGTAAATATCCAAAAAGTTAGGGATATAAATATAATTTAAGCTAAAAGTCAGGGACCCAAATGTAATTATGGAAAAGTTGAGCCAAAACATGCCAAAAATGCCCGGAATCATATCAGACTCAAATTTTACCAGTAGATAGACATAATTATTCCGGTTAGTTTAACTCAACACAGAATTTTGATTTGAGGTCCCGATTAATTGATATAAATTCCTGAAGTCAGTAGGAATTATTGTAGTATTTTTCATATCTCAGAATAAGATAAAACTTTACTGTAAATTCTTATATTTAATATATGAATTTATCAAACTAGCAGAGTCAGAAAAGGAATCCTGTAGAATTCTTACGGGATTTTATGGTAAAATAGAATACCCGATAAATAGGATCAGGAGAGGTGTCTTGGGATTTGTGCCATAAAGGGCATAAAGGCAATAAGCCCAAACCAAGGCCTAAATGGTGCCATAGTAGGCCCAATGTGATGACTAGACAGTTAAGTGGGCTAAAGTACAGAGCAGTCCAGGATAAGTGTGAAATTACGAAAATGTCCCTGGATGCCCAGATTGTACCAGAGATGGATGAAGGGTATTTTGGTCATATGGGATAGGCTAAAAATGTGGCACATGGTATAAATATGATTAGTTGAGCCAATATATGCCCTAAGGCAGTACAAGAAGGGGTGAAAGGACAATTATGCCCTTAGGGTCAGTACAGTGTAAGAAAGGACACCAAGAGTATTTTAGTCATTTCCCAAGGGATGGATGGCGGATAAATACTTAGTATAACATTTTCAATGGTGTGGGAAGCCTAGACATTGATTTATAGGATAGAATACATATCCTGGCATATTATAAAAAAATTCGTAACAGAAAACAGTCCGGTTGCTATGAAACTGCACCGATCGGTACTGGATTAGACTGAAATTTCTCCAGAAGGTTCCTTACACTATGAGCACGCCACCTAACCCCTTGAGGTGTCCCTTGAGCTTTCCCACATGATGTCATAATTATTATTTTATGAAAAAAGTAAATCCAGGATTAAATGTGGGCTTTTAGATCAAATAGTAACCAAATCAATCTTGGCCATTCATTTTTCTTGGATTTTGGCTATAAATACCCCTCCATTCTGCAACCAAACCGTAAGCTCATGGACCCTTGGGGAAATTCTTGCAAAATGAAAACTCAAGCCAAGACAAAGAAGATTCAAGGTTCCAAAGTTCAAGCAAGCTAGAGATTAAAGGTAAGCAATCTTTCCTAGCTTATTTTCCTTTGATTTTGGAGCTTGAACTTAGGGTTTTCATGGGGAAAAGTTGAGTTTTCTCTAAGGGGAGGTGCTGTCCAAAATCCACAGATGAAAGGGGAAAGAAGAAATTAAAGTTAGAAACTTATGATTGATGCTTAAACAAGCTAGTTAAGAGATTGGTGGTTGAATCAAATTGATATTCTTGACTTTGCCAAGAGTGAACCTGTTTGGTGTGCACTTTTCATGAGGGAATGAAATTGAATTTCAATGATTTAATGCTTCCATTGAGTTTGTATGATGATTTTGTGTAGGATTGAAAAGGTTTTGAACCTTGGAAACATTAAAAGCTCAAGGTTATAGTCTTTGAGATTCCTTACTATTACTGTTCACCCACATGAACAGTGATTGGAATTTCATGATTTTGATGGTTCCAATGGTTTTAAAATGAAAAGTTGTGTGGGTTAAAGTGGAGAAACAAGTATAGGAAGCATTAGAATCAAAATGAGAATTTTTGAAAAAATTGTATGCTTATATTCAGTTCTATACAGCAGGCCATGAAGGAGCTGGAATTTCATGATTCTAAGCTCATAAATGGATTCAAAAGACGAAATTGTGTAGGGTAAAGTCAAGACATCAATTGGTTCAAGAGCCAAGTGGATTAGTGAATATTAGGGAAAGTTATGACAATAAAGAGTGCAACAAAGTTAATCTTGAACATGGTTGGAGTTCATGAGTCCTAATGAATTATGTGATGAATATGAATGTGTTTAGGACCATGAAACATCCAAGAAGATATTGGGAAGTGATGGACATAAATGCTTCATGGTTGGAAAGCTAGGGAGCAAGGGCTAAGGTCAAGAGGAAAGCTTAAGTGCAAGGTAGTGAACTTACCTCTTTATGTGCTTGATGTGGTATGCTTATGTGTTGACATGTATATTTTATTTGAATGATATTGTGACATGATAAATGATGTTGAATGTGTTATGAATAACATGTTTCCATGGCCATGCAGTTTATGTAAAAGTTTGTAGCATGATGGCATGTCACTAATCAAAGAAAGTTAATGAAATTACATATCATGCATTAGCATCCATCTTGCATATTTAAGTGGTAATGTTTGCTACTTAGATTCCCTAGAATCTCACTCTCCCATAACCAACCAATTTAGGTCAAGCATGAAAAAAAGGTATGCATGGAGAAGAGCTAAAGAATGGAAGAAAGGAAGTGAAGTATTGAGATTTTAGCATATACTATAAATTGTCTATGTATGTAAATGCCATGTAAGGTGTATTTATGTGATGAAGCTATTTGAAATAATTATGGCATATGTACATGATGTATATGAATGTTAAGAAGCTTATTTGATGGCTTGTGCATGCTGAAACAATTATTGGAAATGAAAGAAAAGAAACTGAAATGGTAAAAACGTAGGTCCTGAAGCAGTTTTGTTGTGGCTTCAGTTTGACCTAGCAAATGAAGGAATTAGTTCACAAAATTTTATGAGCATGTAGCCGACATCCATAGATTTAAGTGCATAGGTATAACGTTTCATTTGGATGTGTATATCAAGAGAAATGAATTTCCAAAGTAAGGGACGAGAATCTATTTCTAGAGTTTTTGACCAAATGAACAGTAAATTCAACGAATAAACTGTATCAATTGGCTAATCATTTGGTCTGGAAATTATTTTTCCCTTAAATTTCAAGATGTTATCTTCACGTAGATTTTTGAACCACTTCATTTCGAGTTTTCTAGAATTAATTATGATTTTTTTGAAGTTCATTGCGTAATCTGGAATACCATATAAACAGTAACCCGAGAAAGAGTAAAATTCCAGATTTGGCTAATGGACTTCCAATGTCTTGTAAGTGGTTCTAAATGCTATTGAATGGTCCCTAAGACATATAAAAGTAAGGATGTTACACTTTCTTATTTATAGTTTAGTCCCTAAAAACCCTCTATATATTTTTAGAACTTCTGCTCAAAGGAGCCTAGTAGCCTACCTATTTTAAGCTACTTTGTGGGCTTCTAGATTTAAAAATTGTGATGTGATATCTTGCACATTCAGTACCAAAATTCAAGCTTTGCTAGATCATCTTCTTTGCAAGATTTGAGTTATTCCTCTTTGTAACACAAATCTTGAGATAAGCCTTTCAATCATATTTCCTACACAACAATATAACTAGGTTTCTTTCTCGATATCCAACTTTACTTGGATCCATTAGTTAGTTTGTAGGAATCATAACCACATAATTCACATGGTCTAAAGATATAACCAATTCAAGTTACTTAAGCATGATTACTCTATGCATAAAAAAGATATTTTCTTTTTAGAATCATGTATGCACAAAGAATTGAATTATTGAATATTACCATCTTTTTGTAAATATATTTGTCAAATAGATTTTCTAATGAATATAAAAAAAATATTTCATAGTAGTAAAATATTCATTCCTAAGATCCTTTATGGGCTGTCAAAATCAAAGAGTGAAATATGACGATTGACTCTGTTTTGTGATAATGGATCAGAGTATTTTGCAAAAACAAACTTTTTGGTACTTTGATGCTAAAGTCAATCAAAACATGTAATTTAATGCTTAAGGAGAAATATAGGAAGTGTATGGGCCATTCTTACAATGCAAGTGAGTAGGGATGAATTCTAACGTCCTTCTTTTAAATAGTGCTGGATGTATCTATTTTGTGATATTGAGACTATGGATTTCTTGCTTTGGAATCTTGTAATCTACTTGGTTCTTGAGAAATCCAATTTCTCTTGTTCTCATCAATGTAGTTAAATGGTACTTATGGTAGTCCATTATTAAGATGCAAGGTGCCTCTCTTCTTTGTCTCCATTGCTTTTCCTTGTAAACAGTCTTTGTAACTTGAGAGATGGATGCTCTAATTGTATATCATATGAGTAGCTACCTTAGGCTCTTTCTTCTTTTTTGGGCCAATATGTCCATTCTTCAAAATATCCTGCAAGATTAAAAAATTTGAACATTTTGGTACCCACTTATATTTGGATACTTGAGTTTAGAATAGGTCCTTACTTGTCCTTTATGAACCCAAACTATATTCCTCATATTATAATTTCTTCTAATTTAACATGAGTCAAAAATGTGACATAGTTTATCATATTACCACAATAATTGCAAATGATAGAATGATGTATTTCATGAGTATATTTGCAAGTATTGTGTTGGTCGAGTGGAAACAATCTTAAATGATTGGTGTGCATAACTTCTTTCTTCCAATTAAATTTTTAGCAATATCCTTAAACTTAGAGCACAAAACATTCTTTCTTTTTGAAACTTAATCAACAATAGGTTGAAATACAAGTTTATGCAATCTTTCAAAATCATTTTTCACATATGTACTAAAAGAATTGGAACTTTTTACCATAAGTATATCTTGACACCCACACAATGATTCATTTTCATTTGATTTGTTCATGATGAGCTGTTATTCATCTTGTCTATCAATATTGACTAACTCATGAATTATTTAGATATTTCTTCTTCTTCAATCTCAGCCATTTGTTCAAATGAACTATTAGAACTAAATATCTCAAGATTGTTAGAAGCATAAATGGAGTCAAGAGTGTCACATCCTATTTTTTTTCTATCTTTGTAAGACTGATAGAGGAAAGAGGTTTGGAAAGGATTGTGACAATAACCAGAAGAAAATGTAATGATTATATAAATTTTAAATTATTAAAAGGAAGAAAAATAAAAGTTTATAAAGAAAAGGACTAAATTGTAAAGATGAAAGTATTAAGGAAGGTAGAAAATGCAAAATGACCTAGGTGAAAATTTTAAAAACCTTCCAATGGAAAAAGTGTAATTAAGTGGAAATTGAGCCAGAAATGGCAAAAAATTGCCCGAAAATATTTTGGTCCCAAATTTACCAATAAATAGATGATAGAATTTAGGCTAGGTATATCTCTCATAATTCTGATTTAAGATCCCGATAAATTGATATTAATTTTTGAATTTTAAAAATTAGTATAGTATCTTCTGGACCTCATAATAGATAAAATTTGCAAGAAATTCTTATAATTATTATAAGAATTTATGAAGCTGACATAACTAAAAAAGGAGCTCTATAAAACTTATAGTGGAATTTAAAGTAAATAAAAAATGATAAAGGGCAAAATGGTCATTATAGAAAAGTAGGGGCATAAATATAAAAAGGAGCCAGAGACCCAAAATTCATAAATTAAGTAATTATGGAATTCTCATCCGAAGTCCTCAAAAATTGTTATGAATTTATGAAATAATCAAATATTGAATAGAGAATTCTGGACACAATTAGATCAGTTAACTAACGAAAAGGGTATATTCCTGGACATAAAAATGAGGCGAGTCCATAACAAGGTTTAGTTTCGACAACAACCCTATAAAGCGCAAAATTACAAAAATACCCATGTTATGAAACATAGATAAAGAATGAAGGGATGGTATTTTGGTCATTTAATCAAGGTCAAAGAGGGTCTCAGAATAGTTGACCGGGGTCAGGGAATACTCTTGTGATGTTTGAAAAGATAATAATGTCCTTAGAGTTATTAAAGCAAATAAAGAGGAGCTAAGGGTATATTGGTAATTTACTAAGAAATTAAGTTTAGACCCAGTCCAAGAATGTCAATGGTAAGAAAAATCTGGATACTAGATTTGAGATCAGAAACCATATTATGGAGTCTAAAAAAAATTAAATTTAGAAAACAGTCTGGTTTTTAGAAAATTGGACTAAGGATTGGATTGGATTTTTTTCTAAACTCTTATTTTTCTTATGTTGCACCAAGCATGGCCTTGATGATGTCATGGATGAGGTCATCAAAACTTGGTGGGCAAGACAAAGCTCAAGATGGAATATGGATTGTTAGATCAAATAATGCTTGAATCAATCCTAGCCATCCATTCACCATGACTTACAACTATAAATAACCCCTCCTTCACTTTCATATCAAGCTAGAAGAGACATGGGGAGGCGATGCCCAAGTGAAAACCAAGCCAAGACAAGAGAAAATCTACCCAAGTCAAGTTAGCTAGGAATTAAGATAAGTAATCTATCATAGCTTATTTTCCTTCAATTCAAGAGCTTGATCTTAGGTTTTTAATGGAAGAAAAGTGAGATATTCCCTATGTTATGCTACTGTCCAAAACTGTACAATATTGAGGAAAGAAGAAATTGAAGTTAGAGACATGAAATTAATATTTAGACAAGCTTAGATTGATGGTTATTGCTTGAATTAATTATGTAGTTTCCATTTTCCCACTTTGTGAGGTCTTTTGGCCTGTGCTAGAATAGTATTAAGGAAGTTGATTTTGATAAGTTTGATGCTTCCAAAGAGTCCATAAGGCAAAATTGTATAAAATTGAGCCAAGGGACAAAAGTAGAAAGCATTAAAATCAAAAGTAAAATTTTTGAAAAAGAACCCTTACTGCCAAGGTTCTATTCTAACCAGTGCACCAAGGAGGAGTTAGAATTTTTTAATGCTAACATCACATTTAGATTCCTTTTGGCAAAATTATGTGAGATGTGGTTAAGACATAATTTAATTCAAATGGTAAAGCAATTAACTAAAACTAAATAAAGATAGAGTTTATCGGTTTAGGAAGTTGAGACCAAGTTGAAAATAAATTATTATAAGTATGTTATTATATTATGTTTGGCCTTGATAATTGTGACAAAGGATCACAAAGTAAGGACAAACATGGAAAGGTAAAGAGTAAGGAAAAGCAAGGAATAAAGGTAGTGAATTTACCTACTTGTATGCTTATGTTGCTTGGATGTTCTATGTGATGACTCTTTACTTTACTTATGTGAAGCATGTATGATTGAGTGATGCTATATTTCTTTTTATGTTATGGCCATATATTATAATTATGGAAACATGGAAGCATATAAATTTATCATTATGTAAGTATGATCATTAAGTGCACACATATTAGCATCAAACATGTAGTTGTATACACTTATGGTATCCGTTTGCTATTGAGATTTTTCAAAAAATCTCACCCCTCCAAGTCATAATTACAGTAGGATATTCATGTGATGGAGAAGATGAAGATGCATGAATAGGAATTAGAAATAGAGAGCATGTTTGTTATGTGATAGTTTTTGAAATATGTAAAGATATTCTATGTTCAGTTTCTGGCAACATTTTGTGGAAGCCTAGGGAAAATAGTGAATGATGAAATAAATGTACGATATTTTGTACATAAATGATAGACATGTTAAGCTTTAATTTGAGACAAAGAACGCCTAATTTAGATATCCACACGTAGAGAAATAATTTTTCAAAGTCAGTGGATCAAATATGAAAATTGACCAAATGAACAGTGCTTCTTCCAAGCTAATACTGTATTAATTGGTCAAAGTATTTGCGAGTTTATCAGTAGTATTTGTAACTCCTACTAGTATTTGTCACTTTCACAATATGATTTTCAAGTTTACCAATAGTACTTGCAACTCCCGTAATGATATTTATAACTCCCATAATAGAGAAGAAGCAATGGTATTTGTAATAACTTCAACCATTGACTAACTGATGTTCTGACTTAGTTAATCACTTCTCAATGTTCAATTTTTATAAAGTTCCCTTAAAGAATGAGATTTGCAAAAGTATTTTAGTGTTCAACTTGGCTAATAGTATTTTCTACTCTCCCAAGAGGATTTATAACTTTATCAATATGATTTACAACTTTTTCTATGGGATTTGTAACTTCACCAAAAGGGTTTGTAACTTCACCTACAGGATTTGTAACTTTACCTACAAGATTTATAATTTTTTACAATGGGATATGCAACTTCATCAATAGGATTTGTAACTTCTCTAATAGGATTTGTAACTTCCTACAATGTGATTTATAATTTCACTTAAGGGATTTACAACTTCACCTATGGGATTTGCAGCTTCATCAATGACTTGCAAGTAAGTCTTATTATAAACAATATGTATGCAAAAAGCAAATGTCTACTCTTTCACAAATGACTACTCTTTCCTACTCAATCTAAATGGGTTAAAAAGGAATGCCCCAATGCAGAAAGCAATGGATTGCAGAACACAAAATGCAATGGACAAAAAGCAATGAATTCGTGATTTCTCCTACTGCTTTCTTAAACTAGTCAAAGCTACAGTGTCAGCTACAGTCTTTCTCCCAAAGTTATCATCAAAATGAACAAAACAATGGTGTTAATTGGAGGAGTAAAATAAGAAGATTTGTGTAAAAAATTTATTTGCACTTCCTTCTTTCTAGCTTAAACTCAGCCAAAGATGTCTCCTGCAAGGTTATTCTCTTGTGCTGGTTTCTCCTTCAGATTGATGCATGGGTGATATGTTTTATTTATTCTAAGGCTAATTTAGTCTTTTTATCTAAATTTATAAAAGATAAATTGGACCTCCTGCCCAATCTGTCTTTTTAAATATTCAACTACACAAATTGTTTTTTTAAAATTCACTTATGCTTTATTTGTCTTTTTCCCATTTAATAAAAATTCATGCTCTTAGAATCTTTTAAAAAGATTCCTAACAGTGTTAACATATTGAATTAAATTCTATATTTTTAGAATAGATAATATATCCATATAATTAAGGCATAAGTAAAGTATACTTTATCAAAAAAAAAGTTAAACCCCTACTATTTTGTATAATATTTTTTAAAAAAGAATTGGGCTCACCCATGATTTAAGGGTAAGGTGAAGTCTCCCTTCCTCCTAGGCGATACCAATATCTGGTAAGACGAGTTGTCTATTAACCTTATGTGTAAACTTAATCACCTAAAAGTTAGGATACTTCTATAAATGTGACTACTGAAACCACAATAAAATAATATTTTTTATGAATCGAATACGCTTCAAATAATTGTATATCTTACTATTTTAATAATTGATCATATGAACGATGGTTATTAAAATCTCACTTTTATTTTGAAAATTAAACTCTTGTATATTAATTGTTGGCTCAAGAAACCTTTAGAACTTTGAGATTGGGCCCGGTAGTAACAAGTAACAACAAATGAATTGGGAAGAGTTTAATCATTTATTTATATTATGGTAAGATATATTAGTAATTGAAGTATATTAAAATTTTAAAAAATATTATTTTATGATAATTTTAATTATAATATTTAAAAAATATTTTAATTTTTAAATATTTAAATTTATATTTAGAAATAATTAATAAATCATTCAATATAATATTAATATTATTTAAAAAAAATAAATAAACTTATAGGCTGAGATATATATTCTCGGAGAAGTAGCAATAAAGCTTCATATAAGAATCTATTGGCAGAAAAGAAGTTTTGTACGAGAGAAACGATAAGATGGAGATGACAAGGATGTTGCCGGAGGAGTGCATCTGCAAAATAATTTCACTCACAACTGCGAAGGACGCTTCTCGATCATCCGCCGTTTCCTCCGCCTTCAAGGAATTTGCAGATTCCGATTACACTTGGGAAGTTTTTCTGCCGTTCGATGTGCAAGACTTGATCGCTCAATCCGCTTCTCCAGACCTGATTTCTCTGTCCAAGAAACAACTTTACCTTCATCTCTCTGATCATCCTCTTCTCTTAGCCAACAGATCCATGGCAAATTCAGATCGGTCCCAATTTAACTATCTTTGATTCGCCCAATATTTTCTGGGCTAGATTCGTCTTTGACTTTTTTTCCTTCTTCTTCTTCTCTCTGGACAAAACAATTGTTTTCTTCACTGATCTAGAGAGGATCTAATCGAAAGTAGGACAACACTCTTTTTTTTTTTTTTAAGGTCATATTTTTTCCTTAATTTTATTTAATCCTAAATATCTTTCAACTTTATCTGATTTCAATTTTATTATTAAAGTGTACCTTAAATTTCAGTTTCATATTTTTAGTCCATTTCATTTTATTAATGGAATTTACCGCTCTGTGAGGTTTTAGATATTTTCATACATTAATTTTGACTTGGAGCTTTAACCGATTGGGTTGAACGAATTCAAACCCTTTTGCTTCAATTTAATTTTCTATATTATCTGTGTGCTTTTTTTAGATATTTTAAGTTACTACTTTTGACATAGATCTAATGCCAATTACGTGCATGCTTACACTCTTTTTTATGAAGCAGTTAGGTAAATTTTCAAACCCTTTTGATTTAATTTTAATTTTTTTATGCTTCTTATTTTCTGCTTTCAATTGAAAATTGAAAATTAATGGTATCGATATGAATGGAACAGAGTTTTTCCTTATATAAAGAGAGTGGCAAGAAATGTTATATGATAGGTGCAAGGGGCCTTGGCATTACCTGGGTAGATACGCCTCCTTACTGGAATTGGATTTATTTTCGACATTCCCGGTATGCTTTATTTCTTACCCTTATGGCCTCATAGATATAAATTATACTTTAAAGAAAAATCTTAATAACATCAATCTATTGCTTATTGATTTTTAGGATAACGCTGATGATGAGATCATCCTTTTAGTTAATATTTTATTAGATTGATTTTATAAATATTTATAATTACTCATATGGTATGAAGGTACCACAATTAATAAATTTATAGGAATTATCAATATCATTATTGTCAATTGACTACTCTAGGGGCCTTAATATATGTAAATAGGTGTACTCCCCTCCCATGAGGACATATAACTCGCCATCTTTAGTTGTTACTCTCCCATACTTGGCGTGTGTTTGAACCGTATGCCAAACAATGTTTTTATCCAGATCATGGTTTTAAAGTAAATTAGCCCAACACCCATTAATTAAAACCTAAAATCTATTCTGAACCCCAAAATCATAGTTTGAGAGAAGTACATCAGTCCACCTTTTGACATATTTTAAAAGTTAATCCAAACACACTTTTATAGTGAACTATGTACTAGACATAATTTTTTCCCGTATATTTGCAGATTCCCCGAAGTAGCAGAGCTCCAATATGTGTGGTGGTTTGATGTGAGGGGAGACTTAAACACTATGCTTTTGACCCCAAAAACAATGTATGAGGTGTTGTTCATCTTTAGGTTTGGAAGGAGAAGATCTGGATTCACAAATAGACAAGTGAATCTCAGTCTCACCGCTGAAGGAGGTATGAGTACGTCTACAACACAAGTGGTCTTAGACCCTCCAGGAATTGGTGTTATTCATAGGGAAGATGGATGGATGGAATTTAAGGTGGGCGAATTTTTCACTCAAGACGAAGAAGATAATGATGGCTCAGTGGCCTTCAGAGTTTGGGAGACTAATAATTATTATACTAAAAACGGCATTTTAGTTGGAGTTGAATTCCGGCCTAGAAGCAATATATGAAATATACTGTGTTTGTGCAACTGGGATTATGTATTTGATTTTACACTAGTTTGATACTTTTGGTGAATACATGGTGGAATTATAGGTATTATTTTTTATTTTATTTTGATTTAATTAAAGTATCTCCAAATCATTTTAAATTTGAGTGTAATATCTTTTAAGACTTAAAATGAAAAGGATTTTTACTTAAAATGAAAAGGATTTTTAACTCTTTCAATAAATAAATTTACGTTCTTCATGAGATTTGAATATGCATGGAATTATGGATATTATTAATTTTTTTTAGTAAATTTTTTTTAAAAAGAAGTTAGATTTACCCACGATTCAATAAATAATTTTGTTTTTTAGATAATATTAATATCAGGTAGGACAAATTGTCAATTACTTTCAAACGTAAATTTAGGCACTCAAGAATTAAGATATTTCTCCAAATACTACAATTAGAATCACAACTAAGTAGTTGATTTTTTTGTACAAAAATTTTTAGAAAGGGGTTGAGTTTACCCATAATTAAAAAGTATGGTAAAATCTCCCTTCCTGTTAAGAGTACAAATATTGGGCACGACGAGTTGTTAATTACTCTCAAGTATAAACTTAAGTATTTAAAACTTAGGATGTCTACTTAAGTGATATGATTAGAACTATAATAAAATAGTACTTTTTAAATATCAAACACATTTTAAATAGTCATATATCTTTATCTTTTTATCAATCGATTGTTGATTTTGATAAGCATGAGTGGAATTCATCTACTGTTAACAGGTTATCTTCAATAAAAATTCCGATGCCCATTAAAAATTACTGAGTCCAATGTAGGCCTAGAAGAAAAAGCCTACAAAGAAGCAACATGAACAATGATATAAGAAGAAGAGAAATTTTACTCTATTTTTAGATTATAGATAAGTTAAACTCTTTTTTTAAAAAAATTTATAAAAAAAAGCAACAGGGACATGAAGTGAAGCCACATCATTATTAACATTGTCATTATTTTATTAATTTAACTTTATAATAGAATAGAGAATACTAGTTTACCAGTTATAAAACTAGATATTTTATAACATGACAAAAAATATTTAACAGCTCCAAATAATTATAATGATAAATACAATTTTTTCAATATAACTATTTATTATCATTATTATTAACTATATTCTTAAAATTTTATAATACCTAATTTAATTAAAAAAATAAATTTAGTTCGATCAAACTCAATATTTTTAATATTTTTTTAACAAACCATAATAAATAATCTTACCTCAATTTTTGAAAAATTTGAGCCATATGATGATAATTAGTTAATGATTATATATATTAATTGATTATATATTTTTTAAATTTTTAACAATAATAATGATTTATAATAATCATAATCACTTTTATCTTTAAAATATTTTGAGTTTCATGATAATAGTTAATCAATAATTTCATTAACTAATTCAATAATATTTTAAATTTCTAACCATAATAGTAATTTATTATAATCATAAATAATTAATCAATTATAATATAGTTCAACTTACTATCCAATTTGAGGAATGATAAGGTATTCCTTTTTATACTCCTAAAGTAAGAGTTATTTAACTATTTTTTAATAAATCAAGACAGATAAATGAGTTAATAACATATGAGATATGATCTTGTTAAAATATCTCTATGAAATATTAAATTATAAATTATTTTATAAATTAAATAAATTATTTTGAGAAAAATAATAAATATTAGAGATAAAATGGGAGTGATTTTTTTTTTTGTGGAATTATGTTGAAATTTCCATATAAATACTAATTATATTTATATAAAGTATTTTTTTAGATAAACACTGAATTAAAAAAATAAGTATGTATATTTTTACTTCAGACTATAAGTTGAAATATTGAACAAATCTTTTCCCTTACTCGTCAATAGAGTTAAAAGGAGAATTAGTTAACTAAAACTAAATTCCCCAAGAACGAAATGAAAGATAAAATTTTGGATAAAGTTAAGGATTTAAATTGAAACTAGAGTTTTCTCCTGGTGTGAAAAAATAGTTTATAATTAATTATTTATAATTATTATAATTTTTTATGATTAAAAATTTAAAATATCATAAAAAGTTAAAATTTAATATTGAAAAGATTTTATATCCCACTTTGATATTTGAAATATTTTAAACAATATAATAGTAATTAATCAGTTATACCATTAAATAGAGTTCAAAATCTTTTAAAGATTAAAGTGAGATTACTAATTAAAATTATTGATTGTAGATTGAAGACAAAAGACTTAAAAGTATTAGATTGGGTCCACACAAATCTTTTTTTAACTGAACTAGGTATTATAAAATTTTAAGAGTATAATTTTTTAATTGAATTAATCAAAGAATAAAATAAAATTAAAAACAACTTTGACAGATTAATTGGCCGTAATTTGGAATTCATTAATTTTTATATTAGCTTTATGATATATGTTATAAATATTTTAATATTTTTTTAAGAATATGTATCATCCTATTAGAGTAAGCCCCCTTTGATTAAATATTCCAAGTTGATTGTGATTATAAAAGTGTTTCAAAATGAGCCTCGCATCTTGAGTTTGCAATCTATTTATTTTTGGTAAATGATTTGTGATGACATTTTCATGGAATGCTTTTGTTTTTTTTTTTTTTGGTAAATATAGAATTCCATTAGAATGAAGCAACTTTAAAAATTATTATTATTATTATTACTATTATTACTACTACTATTGTTGTTATACCAATCTTTAATATAGAATTTAATTAAGGAGTTAAGTTTAATCTTAAATATATATAAGATATATTTTTTATATTTATTAACTTTTTTAAATTATCCATATTGATACTACTTTAATAATAATTAAATAAGAGTCTATTTGCTAAAAAGAATTGGTCATGATGGAAAGGAAGGGAAAGGAAAATTGCTGCCCAAATGCATGTATGGTAGGCACTAAAATGGAAAATTGTTTGATGAACATTTTTTATTAGATGGAAAATCTTTATTAGGTATGAGGAAAATGATGATAAAATAAGTAGAAAAATTATGCAAACGACTATATTGCCTTTAATGGTAGGATGAAAATGATAAGATGATGGAAAAGAGAAAAGATTAAATGAGCATAATGCTCCATATATAAAAATAAGAAAATGATTATTTTTACAATATAAATAATTAAATATAATTAAAACATCATTATTATGTATTTATGGTAATAATTTAATTTGTATTAATAAATAAAAATATATTAACTAAAATTATATGCTAATTATCATGACTAATAAAAAATTATTTTATTTAAAATAATAAAATATAATGTGTTATGAAAATAAGAAAAGAATGAAGAAGGTAGAGAGGAAAATAAATAATAAGACAAGAGATTAAGAGGAGAAGTAATGGAGTATTCATCATTCACTTGTATATTTTCTTATACAAATATTTTATGCATAGCTCCTATTTATAGACCCCAACCATTAATAACTAAACCTAATATTACAAATGAATAAAGATGAATGTAATACTATTAATAATAATAATACTATTAACAATAAGAAACTCCTCTCTAAGTCATTTATTTGGGAGTTTATGGGTTTATATATGACATTAAGAGAAGAATAAATTTTAAGAAGAATTCTAAAAGCTAAGGGTTATAGACATCACATATTTATTAAATATATATAACAATTAGGAATTTTTAATTATTTAATTTATCAAAATGAATAACAATATATTTTTATTTAGTAAAGCCTCTAGCCTTCAAGAGTGTCTTTCTTATGGAAGCTTCTTATTTTTGAGTTGGTGGTGGGTCACTTTTGACATTCTAATAATTTTGAGTGGAAAATTGCATTCTCCGTAGCATATTGGTGAGAGACAATTTTCCCTCACATGAATGAAAATGAATTCCACAGGGAAATGGGTTCAAAATATCAAACATGCAAGCTAGTGGGAAAATGGCAATTTTCCTTTTCTATAGGCTAATTTTTAGCCAACAAAATGGCATCTAAAAAAAGGAGGGTATAAATTAAGGAAGATGATTATAGTATTTTAAAAAATATATGTCATATTAATTAACTTCTTTAATCTAATCAAATTAGTAATGGCATCTAAAAAAAGGAGGGTATAAATTAAGGAAGATGATTATACTATTTTAAAAAATACATGTCATATTAATTAATTTCTTTAATCTAATCAAATTAGTTAAATATATCATATATTAAAGACCAGAGTATAATTATTATTATTATTATGTGAAAAATATATGGTCCAACCCATATGTTACTTAAAGCCCATTCATTTTGTAATCATTTATTCACATAATAATAAGCAATTTTTCGATTCATGTTGCCTTTGTGAGAGCTCATTTGATAGGCAATAGCGTAAGTCTCCTATAAATGCTCTTTAAACCCTAAATGTCCATTTTTTTTGGCTTCCTTAGATATTTCTGGACCTAACAATTGGAATATCTTCGTATAAAAATAAAAAAAAATCTGAAAATCTGTGTATGAGAGAGAGAAGAGGAGGAAGATGGAGATGATAGAGGTTTTGTCGAGGGAGTGTATGTGCAAAATCATTTCATTCGCAATGCTGAAGGATGTGTGTCGTGTGAGATATTTATTATTATATAACCTATTTATATATTAATTTGGATAATTAATAAATATTTTTGAATGTGACTTATAGTCATTTGAGCCCAATCCAAGGTGGGTTATTGACTCAGTTTATTAAGGTTAATTTTTTAATGGTGAAAATTAACAATTGAGAATTATTTGTGCGATAGTTTCTGAGTTATAGAGTGATCACATAGTTTCTCTACTCATTCTTGAAGGTTTCCCACTGGTGACAATAGTATACAAGCTGCCATCACTTTTTCTAATCACCAGCTGGAAGAACATGTTATTTATCTAATAGTATTTTCTGATTAATAGGTCTCTGAGTTGAGTTACAGTTCTTTCTCATGTCAATTAAGGTAATGGCGAGAAGTAACTTTAAGTCTTTTGTTGCATCTCATATATGTTTTATACTTACATATGTTTTAACTTTAAGTCCTTCTTGCCTTACTTATTGATTTATAATTCTCATGAATAATAATCTAAGATAGAACATGGGATACAAAGACCTATAGAGATCATAATTTGTTTTATTTTGATCTTTTAACCATTTGTTCTTCTGTAAATGGCGAGTGAGAGGTCACTGAACTCACTGAGAGAGAGAGAGTGAGGGTTGTTAGAGTCTGGAGGTTCACCGCAAAATCACCGTGGGAAACTAACAATTGGTGAAACCGTTGGAGGCAGTAACAAGGAGACTGAACGCCACCAAGTTAAGTCGCCGAAGACAACGGTGCAAGTTGCCATTGAAACCACCAGTAAAGGAGATCATGTAGCATGTAGTCACCTAAGGAAGCTAGTTGGCATCGCTATTGTTAAGGAGATGAGCCGTGTCCGCTGCAAGGTAGAGTTTCGGGTCACTGAGTTGGGTTAGGTCAACCCAACTCAGTGAAGTATATGACCTGAAACGGTGTGTTTCAGCCTTGAGCAAAAAATGCACCGTTTCATTTAAGCCTGGTCATCACTGTTCAAAAAAAATTATTGCTTTAGGCCATCTAGCTAAGGAAGTTTTTTTTTTGTGAAAGGCACCTAGGCTGCTTTGTTGAGATTGGGCTGATGTAATTTTTTGGCTACTGTAATTTTTTTAATGGAAGCCTTCTGGGCCTCTTGTTTTTAGGCTAGATTTTTGTTTTCTTTTGGTTGCTTTAGGAAAAATGGATTTGGACTTAGACTTTAAAAAGTTTTTATTTCTAAAAAATATTTTAGGCTCTATTTTAAACTTTTGTGTATGGCCCATTTAATTTTATTTTTAGAAAATTACTTTGAGCCATTTAATTTGATTTACAAGAATATTTAGTTCAAATCAAAATTATATATCCTTTTAATTAATATTATATGCACTGTAAATGTTTAAATAAAGAAAAATTAATTTTCCATTATTTTTTCTATTTTAAAAGTTGTTTATAAATTTTAATTTTTATGTTATTTAATTACTTATTTTATAAATTAATTTCTCCTTTTCCAATTAAATTAGTATTTAATTTTTGTAAAAACCTTCTGAATTAAAATTAATTATTAAATATTTTTTAGTGTATGAAATAGTAGAAGAATTTAAATTAAATTAAATTATTTAGTCATATTTATTGATTAAATTAATTTATTAAATGCTCAATTAAGCTGTACACATTTGAATTTTTATACACATTAATGATATTTGTGATTGGCATGCAATTTTATGAGGAGTAGCTAGAACATTCTTATTTATTGAATTTTATTGCATGTCTTAATTAATCACATATAGATTTAAAATATTAATTATAATTAAATGTATAGTTATGATTTATCTTTACCCTCAAGTAGATTTTTCATAATTGTACATTTAATTAAGATGAGAAATAATTGCTCCATTAAGTTGTGAATATTTAAATTTTCAATGCACATGAATGATATTTGTATTAGCATGCAATTCCTTGAGGAGTAACCATAGCATCCTTGTTTATTGGATTTATTGCATGCATTCATTAATCACATATGGATTTGAAATATCAATTATAATTAAATAATAGTTATGACTTATCTTTACCCATAGGTAAATATCTCATAATTGTACATTTAATTAGGATGGGATAGAATGGCCTTGTTATTTTCTAAATAACCAACGTGTATTGGAAAATTACGAATGCTAGTTCCATCATTTGAGATAAATACATACTATGCTAATACATTTGCCCACATGTAGACATTGGTGATACATATTGATACTACTTGCATGCTACATTTATGCTAAGCATGCATACATGGCACATTGACTTGTGATTGCTTCAAATTCTAACTCATAAGCTTATTTGTATATTTGTCTATTTTTATTTTGTATATCCAATTGTTTCCCCTAGGATTATGGTTGATGTAAGCAACAACACAATCTTAGATTACAGCATTAATTATGCTGCCTGGAGAGATGCTATTTTGCTACAGCTTGTTTCTTGGACTTGGATTATGCCTTAAGGTATTGAAAATCTCAAAGACCTGATGATGCCTTTGATGATAGAGAGGCAAAGGGTATAATATGTAGGAGTGGAGTAATTGCTTATTTCTTCTACTTATACAATAAAGGATCACTAGAAGTATTAGGGGAGAAGTCCCTAAGTGCCACATAGCCAAAAGATACCTGAAAGCTTTAAAGAATTTAAGCTGACAAACAATCAAATGGGAATTCTTATAGCCTGTGGTATAGGAGATTGGGACATATCTCTATTGACAGAATTAAAATGTTAAATAAAGACATAATTCTTCTATTTTTAAACCATTCAAAATTTGATTATTGTGTGGACTGCAGAAGGAAAAAACAGACCAGTAAGTCATATAAAGAGGCTAAGAGAAGTTTTAAATTGCTAGAAATTATACATTTAGATGTTTGTTGCCCTGATTTGACTATGCATGGTCAAAAGTACTTTGTCACCTTTATTGACGATTACTCATAATACATGTATGTCTACATGCTTTCTAATAAAAGTGAGGCACTAGATGCTTTCAATGAATATAAAGTAAAAGTAGAAAAATAGATTGAGAA
The DNA here is from genome assembly GCA_037074615.1 of Leucaena leucocephala. Taxonomy (NCBI): domain Eukaryota; kingdom Viridiplantae; phylum Streptophyta; class Magnoliopsida; order Fabales; family Fabaceae; genus Leucaena; species Leucaena leucocephala. The sequence continues at coordinate 8,237,420 of CM073526.1, read as the reverse complement.
ACCAATTAAGATTGTGAGATCAGATTATGGTGGTGAGTATTTGTTGGAAATTGTGCCCTAGGGGCCAATCATTGTCTTACAAACATTGTTGATTTATGAATTTATTAATTGTGTTATCATATTATTTGCATATTTACTGTGATGACCATCCTTGGATAACTCATGATCTTATCATAAATGTCCCTGGTCGGTCATCTATGCGGGAGCAGAGATGAAATAAGACCAGTATGACTTTGAAGATGTATAGAGATATAAATCAAAGTCATAGGCACATGTAAGAGTACAAGGTATTAGACCGACCCACTATGAGAGAGCTGCATGGCTTAAGTCATAAGCTTCTCTCATATATAAACCATGTCACTATGCCCTTTGACCTGAGATCATCATGGATTCCTACACGACAAACGCTCAGCTTTGACCTAGTCAAAAGTCACTTTTGACCTAGTGATCATAAAGACTATGTTTGGGCTTAATGGTTTTTCGTGCGGAGGAATGTGAATGGTCAAGATGAAATTTGTCCCTCACATTCGTAGAGAGATATTACTGGGCCCCTCGATGAGTGAGTCTGAGAAATATATGGCCATACTGTAATGGAAAGGTAGTTCCATTTCTATAGTCAGACTACTCAGGTATCGAGAAAGTAACGGTCAGGAATAGGAGGATGACATTCTCCATGCCTCATCCATGACCAAAATATCGTGTGACAAAAGGGACATGATATAGTTGTATAAAAGGTTACATCGTTCATCGATCCTCATATGATTTGGGTAGTCGTGATGTCTTGCTAGAGACCGCTTGTGACTTGTGAGTCAGTATAATAAATGGCCCACTGCCAATTTCATATGGGCCTACATGGTCGCACACAAAATAGCCCAACACGAGCTATGATGTCCAGATTCATTGAATCTAAGACATGTCCAGATTCAATAAATGATCCAGGGTGGTTGTATATATTTATTTATATTTATATTTGTATATATATAAATCCGTATACATATATTATATATAAGAGATATTTACAAGATTTAATTTATAAGGATAAATTAAATCTCTATCACGTTTGAATTTAAAATTCAAATTGATATGATATCTCATATAAGAGATATTTACAAGATTTAATTTATAAGGATAAAATTAAATCCCTATCACGTTTGAATTTGAAATTCAAATTGATATGATATCTCAAATTTGATTTATGAGAATAAATCAAATGTAATTCCGTCTTATCTTTATTTTAAATTAAATAAATGGGTGAATTAAATCAGTGGGACGGATTTAATACAAACACTATTTATTTAATTAGTTTCTTATCAAATTATACAATATATGATATTGTATTAATTTTAAAATTAATATAAGATTAATTCTAAAAATCCAAGTTTGTGGTAACATGCATAACATCCGATATATCTGATATTTAGGAGCTATGATTGGGACAGAAAAAAAGAAAAAATGGGAATCCGCAAAAAGGTTTGCAGATAAGAAACTGCCAAAATAGGGACGGAGAGGACGAATTCTTGAGTAAGCTCTGGAGGAACAAAAGGCGCTAGCACGTCGTTCGTGGTTGGAACGCTGTTCGTGTGGATACCAGTAGAGGAAGATGACTTGAGTCGTCGACTTTTGGAGATCAAAAAGAGATCATGAGCCGCGGAGAGAAGCTGTGGATGTCGTAACCATAAGTTGAGAAAGTCACAACTGAATACTGAGGGTAATACTTCTTTCCACTTGATTTAAACACATATGGTAGATCCTGGCAGGGAATGGAAAAAATTTTAAGTTACTTTCTGCTGCGTGTCTTCCAATTCCTTACAGGGGTATTAGAGCCATGATGTTTTGTGTTTAAGTTAGGTTTGATTGTTGATTCATATGATATGTGTTAGTCGTAGCCGATCATATGATAACATGCCTTTTATGTGTGACATATAAGGAATCCGTTTTATGTATGACATATAAGGAATCTGAAAGGGAATTGAAATCGGTGGTGCATGCGTTTTGATTTGATCAATTAATATTGATGAGGTCTAAGAAAAACAAATTTAGATTCGTGATTATTTATGAAACAAAAAAAAATTTCTCGGGCCGCTGCCCCAGACCTCGCCCGCTAACCGGCTAGCAGGACCGCCGGGGCTACCTGTTCGTAGCACAACATAACCGTAATATATACTATTTTGTGAATGTTTTAGTTTTGAAACATTGATTGCCCTTCAATTAAATCTGAATATTGATTCTTGAATGTTTAGGTATGGTAAACAATATGGCTCTAGATTGCAAGTGTTATAATTTTTAAATACGGCCTGCGTGTCGTGCCTTCCTCTATATACTCTTAATGTACCTTCTCTTCTCATCTCACTCCCCTTGAATGTTAAAAGAGGTTTCTATATGTAATTTCCCTTTTCTTACTAGAGAGCTCCTCTCATTGGCTTGAGTGGACTTAGGATAGGTGAGCCATATTGTATCACGTTTAAATTATGCATCTTATGATTATATCAGCACATGCATATTACTTGTATGAGATACAAACTGAGAAACATGCATTCTTATAAACCAGAGTGTTAAATTAAGCCCTCTAAATAAAATCTTAAGTCATAATGCCGTCAATTTATGAACACTTGTCAAAACCTCGATCGCTCAATTGTGGACTCCGCCAAAGTGGGTGCATTTGAGTTATCTTGGGGAGATAACCAAGAGTAATGGTGTTACTCTCACATGTTTATTATTGTTTGACTTAATTGAGATTAACAAAACAGTTTTGGGTCTCAAGGCATTAGATGGGATTAAAAACATGCCAGATCATATGATAATAGAATCCCATGAACATCTAAGAGTTACATTTGATGTAATTGGTAAAGGTGTTACCTACCTAAATAACTTGATTTAAGCGTCCTGCCAAAGAGGACTTAAGTTTGAGCCAAATATAGGTCTTAGCCCACTAACTATTGCATTGAGGGTTGTTTATTTAGTGAGAGATTGCTAATTCAATTGCATATTTTAATTGTAGAATCATGATGACTAGTAATACTGCTTCATTTTCATTGCAATCTATCCTTGAGAAGGACAAACTCAATGGGACAAACTTTCTTGACTAGTTTAGGAACTTGAGAATTGTTCTCAAGCAGGAAAGAAAGGCACATGTCTTAGATCAACCCATTCTTGAGGAGCCAGCAGCCAATGCTCCTAGAGCTCAGAGAGATGCTTACACGAAGCATAAGGAAGACTTTGTCGATGTGGGATGCTTGATGCTAGCCACCATGGTTCTGAAGCTCCAAAGAGATCTAGAACACATGGAGGCTTATGAGATGATTGTGCATCTCAAGGAAATGTTCCAACAATAGGCAAGGCAAGATAGGTATGATACCACTAAGGCCTTACATTCCTGCAAGATGGTTGAAGGTGCATCAGTCAGTACTCATGTCTTAAAGATGAAAGGGTACATTGATCACCTTGAGAGGCTTGCATTTCCCATGAGCCAGGAGTTAGCTACAGATTTGGTCTTGAACTTACTCCCAGAAAGTTATGATCAGTTTGTCATGAACTACAACATGAATTGAAAGGAATTGGAAGACACGCAGTGGAAATTAATTTAAAATTTTTTTCATTCCTTGCTAGGATCTACCGTATGTGTTTAAGTCAAGTAGGAAGAAGCATTACCCTTAATGTTCCTCAGCGACTTCCATAGCTTTTGGTCACGATGTTCACAGCTTCTCTCCGCGGCTCGTGCTCCCTTTCCGATCACAAGAAGTCGATGACTCAGGTTAGCTTCCTTTACTGGTATCCACACGAACAGCGTTCCAACCACAAATGACGTGCTAGCGTCTCTTGTCCCTCCAGGGCTTTCTCAAGAATTCGTCATCTCTGTCTCTATTTCGGCAGTTTCTTATCTGTAAACCTTTTGCAGATTCCCCTTCAGCCTTTCTGTGTTCTATGTGTGTATTGCTAAAACGCAGCTCCTAAAATCAGATATATAGGATGCTATGCGTTTTTCTCTCTACCGAATTGGATTTTAGAGTTAATCTTATATTAATTCCAAAATTAATACAATATCATATATTGTATAATTTTATAAGAAACTAATTAAATAAATAATATTAAATCCGTCCCACAGATTTAATTACCTATTTATTTAACTTTAAATAAAGATGAGACTGGACTATATTTGATTTATTCTCATAAATCAAATTTGAGATATCATATCAATTTGAATTTCAAATTCAAACGTGATAGGGATTTAATTTATCCTTATAAATTAAATCTTATAAATATCTCTTATATGAGATATCCTATCAATTTGAATTTCAAATTCAAACGTGATAGGGATTTAATTTATCCTTATAAATTAAATCTCATATATCTTTTATATATAATATATATACAAATTTATATATATATACGAATATAAATATAAATAAATATATACATCCACCTTGGATCATTAATTGAATCTGGACATGTCTTAGATTCAATGAATCTGGACATCATAGCTCGTGTTGGGCTATTTTGTGTGCGACCCTGTAGGCCCATATGAAGTTGGCAATGAGCCATTTGCTATACTAGCCTACAAGTCGCAAGCGGTCTCTAGCAAAATATAACAACTACCCAAATTATATGAGGATTGTTAAACGATGTAACCTTTTATACAACCATATCATGTCCCTTTTGTCACGCGAAATTTTGGTCATGGTTGAGGCATGGATAATGTCATCCTCCTATTCTTGACCGTTACTTTCTCGATCTCTGAGTAGTCTGACTGTAGAAATGGAACTACCTTTCCATTATAGTATAGCCATACATTTCTCAGACTCACTCATCGAGGGCCCCAGTAATATCTCTCTACGAATGTGAGGGACAAATTCCATCTTGACCATTCATATTCCTCCGCATGAAAAACCACTAAGCCCGAACATAGTCTTTATGATCACTCGGTCAAAAGTGACTTTTGACTAGGTCAAAGCTGAGCATTTGTCATGTAGGAATCCATGATGATCTCAGGTCAAAGGGCATAGTGACATGGTTTATATATGAGAGAAGCTTATGACATAACCCATGTAGCTCTCTCATAGTGGGTCAGTTTAACACCTTGTACTCTTACATGTGCCTATGACTTTGATTTATATCTCTATACATCTTCAAAGTCATACTGGCCTTATTTCATCTCTGCTCCCACATAGATGACTGACCAGGGACATTTAGGATAAGATCATGAATTATCCAAGGATGGTCATCACAATAAACATGCAAATAATATGATAACACAATTAATAAATTCATAAATTAATAATATTCATAAGAGAATGATTGGCCCCTAGGGCACGATTTCTAACATGAATAACATGGAGAAATCTATTTCTGAACTGCATGGGATGCTTAAAACTGCTGAGCTGAGTCTTAAGAAGAAGCCCAGTACTGTTTTGATGGTTCAGAAAGAAAAGGGTATGAAAAAGAAAGGCAAAGGCAAGGGGAAGGGTCATGGCTCATCAGGTAAGACCAAAGAGTTAGGCAAGCCTAAAACCAAGCCTGCACCAAAGAAGGCAAAGCTTCCGAAGGAAGGAGTTTGCTTCTTCTGTAATGAACCTGGTCATTGGAAGAGGAATTGCAAACTCTACCTCAAAGATCTAAACAAGAACAAGAAGGATAGCGGGGCTATTGCTTCAGGTATTTATGTTATAAATATTCATCTTTCTACTTCCACCACATAGGTATTAGATACTGCATGTGGTTCTCACATTTGTACAAATGTGCAGGGACTAAAGGACAGTAGGAAGCTGAAAAAGGGCGAAGTTGACCTACGAGTTAGAAACAGAGCAAGGGTTGTTGTGTTATCTGTAGGCACTTATGAATTAGTTCTGCACACTAGGCTTTTGTTAGTTTTGAACAATTGCTATTATGTTCCTGCTTTAAGTAGTAACATAGTTTCACTTTCTTATTTGGATAAGGAAGGTTTCACTTCCATTGCTGGGAATAATAGATGTTCTATTTATCGTAATGATGTTTTCTATGCTTATGGTGATTTGCATGTTGATCATTACATATTAAATTTGGAACAACCCAATCACGAAAATATCTATAACATAACTACTAAAAGGGTCAAACCAAACGATTTGAATCTGACATACCTCTGGCACCATCGTCTGGGCCACATAAAAGAGAAACGCATTTCCAAACTCCATCAAGATGGATTTCTCAACTCATTTGATTTTGAATCATATGACACTTGCGAGTCTTGCTTGTTAGGAAAGATGACAAAGTCACCTTTCACTGGGCACAGTGAGAGGGCCACTGATTTATTGGGCCTCATACATACAGATGTGTGTGGACCGATAAACACAAATGCCAGAGAAGGTTATTCGTACTTTATAACATTCATAGATAATTTTAGCAGATATGGGTACATCTATCTGATAAAGCATAAATCTGAATCTTTTGAAATGTTCAAAATATTTCAAAATGAAGTATAAAACCAGCTTGGTAAAACAATTAAAGCCCTTCGATCTGATCGGGGTGGTGAATATTTGAGCCAACAGTTCATTGATTATTTTAGGAGTTGTGGGATAGTCTCACAATTGACTCTTCCAGGGACACCACAATGGAATGGCGTTTCTAAACGGAGGAATCGAACACTATTAGATATGGTTTGATCTATGATGAGTCAAACATATCTTCCACCCTCCTTTTGGGGCCATGCCCTAGAGATAGCTGTGTTCACACTCAATCGTGTTCCATCTAAGGCAATTGAAAAGACTCTGTATGAGATATGGACTGGGAGGACACCTAGTTTGTCTTTCCTCAAGATTTGGGGATGCGTGGTCTATGTTAAGCAACAAGCCTCAAACAAATTAGCGCCCAAATCCTCAAAGTACCTTTTTGTGGGATATCCTAAGGAAACCAAGGGATACTATGTCTACAACCCTGCTGATAACAAAGTGTTTGTTGTCAGAAATGATATCTTTCTCGAACGAGAATTTATCTCTAAAAGAACCAGTGGGAGAAAGGTACACCTCGAAGAAGTTTGAGAGCCACAAGACACCACAAAACTGCAGATGGAAAATAAAGAAGACTCACAACAAGTTGTTGACACTCCTCAAGTCACGCAAGGTCCACGGAAGTCTAATAGGACACGACTTCAGCCTCAGAGATATGGATTTCTGATTTCTAACAGTCGTAATGTGTTGCTCATTGAGCATAATGAGCCGACTACCTATCAAGAAGCTATAGTGGGACCAAACTCTGAAAAGTGGCTTAATGCCAAGAAGTCTGAGATGCAATCCATGTATGACAATCAGGTTTGGACCTTAGTCAACCCACTTGAAGGTGTAAAAACTGTCGGGTGCAAGTGGGTTTTTAAGGAGAAAACTGACATGGATGGCAATGTAAATATCTTCAAGTCACGACTGGTTGCAAAAGGATTTACTCAAACTCATGGTGTGGACTATAATGAGACCTTTTCCCCAGTTGCAATGGCTAAATCAATGAGAATCCTCTTTGCCATAGTAGCATATTATGACTATGAAATATGGCATATGGACGTCAAGATAACCTTTCTTAATGGAAAGCTCCTTGAGGATGTGTACATGACATAACCTGAAGGGTTTGTGCATTCTGAGGACTATGGTAAAGTGTGCAAGCTTCAAAGGTCCATTTATAGACTGAAGCAAGCCTCTCGGAGTTGGAATCATCATTTTGATGAAGTAGTCAAAGAGTTTGAATTTCTTCAAAATATTGATGAACCTTGTGTGTACAAGAAGGTTAGTGGAAGCACAGTTGTGTTTTTGGTACTCTATGTCGATGACATCCTACTTATTGGAAATGACATTCCTACCTTGCAGATTGTCAAGTCTTGGTTAGGAAAGTCTTTCTCGATGAAAGACTTGGGTGAAGCCACCTACATCCTAGGAATAAGGATCTATAGAGATAGATCTAAAATACTTCTAGGACTCAGTCAGAGTACATACATAGACAAAATACTGCATAGGTTCAGTAGGCACGAATCAAAGAGGGGTTTCATACCCATGTCTCATGGTATTCACCTCAGCAAATATCTGTGTCCTAGTACATCTGATCAGTGAGGTCGCATGAGTAAAGTTCCATATACCTCGGCCGTAGGATCTATCATGTACGTCATGTTATGTACTCGACCAGATGTCTCATTTGCCTTAAGTATGACTAGCAGATATCAACAGGACCCTGGTGAGGGCCATTAGATTGCTATCAAAAATATCCTTAAGTACTAAGAAGGACTAAGGACTTATTTTTGGTCTATGGTGGATTGGATGACGAGCTCTGTGTAACTGGTTACACAGATGCGAGTTTCCAAATTGACCAGGACGACCAAAAATCGCAGTTTGGATATATATTCCTCCTCAATAATAGAGCAGTAAGCTGGAAGAGCTTTAAGCAGGGCACTGTAGCAGATTCTGCAACAGAAGCTGAGTATATAGCAGCATCTGATGTAGCTAAAGAAGTCATTTGGATCAGGAATTTCATCACGGAACTAGGGGTGATACCTACCATCTCAGATCCAATAACTTTGCTCTGTGACAATACCGGTGCCATTGCACAGGACAAAGAGCCTAGGTCACATCAAAGGATCAAGTATATACTCAGGCAATTTCATCTCATCAGAGAAATCAATGATAGAGGTGATATAAAAATATGTAAAGTAGCAGAAGAAGATAATGTTGCTGATCCTCTAACAAAGCCACTTGTGCAGGCAAAGCATGAGCATCATGTTAGGTCAATGGGAATTAGTCAAATTAATGATTGTACCTAGTGCAAGTGGGAGGTTATTGGAAATTATGCCCTAGGGGCCAATCATTGTCTTATGAACATTGTTGATTTATGAATTTATTAATTGTGTTATCATATTATTTACATGTTTACTGTAATGACCATCCTTGGATAACTCATGATCTTATCCTAAATGTCGCTGGTCGGTCATCTATGCGGGAGCAGAGATGAAATAAGACCAGTATAACTTTGAAGATGTATAGAGATATAAATTAAAGTCATAGGCACATGTAAGAGTACAAGGTGTTGGACCGACCCGCTATGAGAGAGCTGCATGGCTTAAGTCATAAGCTTCTCTCATATATAAACCATGTCACTATGCCCTTTGACCTCAGATCATCATGGATTCCTACACGACAAACGCTCAGCTTTGACCTAGTCAAAAGTCACTTTTGACCTAGTGATCATAAAGACTATGTTTGGGCTTAGTGATTTTTCATGAGGAGGAATGTGAATGGTCAAGATGAAATTTGTCTCTCATATTCGTAGAGAGATATTACTGGGCCCCTCGATGAGTGAGTCTGAGAAATATATGGCCATACTGTAATGGAAAGGTAGTTCCATTTCTATAGTCAGACTACTCAGGGATCGAGAAAGTAACGGTCAGGAATAGGAGGATGACATTCTCCATGCCTCATCCATGACCAAAATATCGTGTGACAAAAGGGACATGATATGGTTGTATAAAAGGTTACATCATTCATCGATCCTCATATGATTTGGGTAGTCATGATGTCTTGCTAGAGACCGCTTGCGACTTGTGAGTCAGTATAGTAAATGACCCACTGCCAACTTCATATGGGCCTATAGGGTCGCACATAAAATAACCCAATATGAGCTATGATGTCCATATTCAATGAATGATCCAAGGTGGTTGTATATATATATTTATATTTATATTCGTATATATATAAATTTGTATAAATATATATTATATATATAAGAGATATTTACAAGATTTAATTTATAAGGATAAATTAAACCTCTATCACGTTTGAATTTAAAATTCAAATTGATATGATATCTCAAATTTGATTTATAAGAATAAATCAAATGTAATTCCGTCTTATCTTTATTTTAAATTAAATAAATGGGTGAATTAAATCTGTGGAACGGATTTAATACAAACACTATTTATTTAATTAGTTTCTTATCAAATTATACAATATATGATATTGTATTAATTTCAGAATTAATATAAGATTAATTCCAAAAATCCAAGTCTGTGGTAACACGCATAGCATCTGATATATCTGATATTTAGGAGCTACAATTAGGACATAAGAAAAGAAAAAATGGGAATCCGTAAAAAGGTTTGTAGATAAAAAACTGCCAAAATAGGGACGGAGAGGACGAATTCTTGAGTAAGCCCTAGAGGGACAGGAGGCAATAGCACGTCGTTCGTGGTTGAAACGTTGTTCGTGTGGATACCAGTAGAGGAAGTCGACTTGAGTCGTCGACTTTTGGAGATCAAAAAGAGATCATGAGCTGCGGAGAGAAGCTGTGGACGTCGCAACCAGAAGCTGAGAAAGTCATGACTGAATACTGAGGGTAATACTTCTTTCCACTTGACTTAAACACATACGGTAGATCCTGGCAGGAAATGGAAAAATTTTTAAGTTAATTTCTATTGCGTGTCTTCCAATTCCTTACAGTATTATGGCAGATACACTAGTGAAGGACAAGCATCAGATCCATTTGCTGATTTTCTTTGAGAGTAAGGTATAGTAACTAATATACCATGCCTGGCTCACTTGACATGAATGGTGTAACAGAAAGAAGAAATAGGATTTTACTGGATATTATTAGTAGCACGATGAGTAGCTCCAAACTTGTATTTTCCCTGTGAAAGGAAGTACTAAAGACATCTACATATATATTAAACAGGGTTCCAATAAAGGCAGTGTCCAAGACACCCTTTGAAATCTAAAAAGGATGGAAATCTAGTTTAAATCATTTCAAGGTATAGGGTTGTCCTGTTGAAGGAAGAGTGTACAATCCATAAAAGAAGAAGTTGGACACCAAGACCATTAGAACTTACTTTGTAGGATATACAGAAAGGTCTAAAGGTTATAAGTTTTATTGTCCTCCACATTCTAAAAGGTTTATAGAGTTTAGGAATATCAAGTTTCTTGAGAATGATGTGATTAGTATGAATGATTATCCACTAAATGATCACATAGACTAAACCATTAACATCATTCTTGAGGGGACGCTAATAGTTAATGATCATCCTACTATTGGGATTGACATAGAACATGATGTAGACCTGGTGGTTCAAGTTGATAATGCTAAACAAGATGGACACATATCAGTTTTTTAACCCTATCATACAAGTGAAACCACCACAAAATGTGATAAAGGATGTCCTTATTTAGTGACCTAGATTAACCCAAGAGGTTGAATTAAGAAGGTCCACTAGAGAAAGAAGACTAGCATTACCTGATGACTACTTAGTGTATTTTGCTAAAGTTGATTGTGATGTAAGTGTTGAAAATGATCCTTTGACGTTCACTCAGGTTGTGAAGAGAGTGAACTCTAAGTTGTGGCATGATCCTATAATTGATAAAATGAATTCCATGGCAAACAACTATGTTTAGGAACTTATGGAGTTTTCTAGTGGGTCTAAGGCCATTGGATGTAAATAGGTTTACAAAACTAAAAGAGACTCACAAAGCAACATTGATATATACAAGGCTAGGTTGGTTACTAAGGGCTTTACTCAAGTGGAAGGAATCGATTACAGTAAAATATTTTCACCTGTATCTAAGAAAGATTCGTTCCATATCATTATGGCATTGATTGCTTATTTTGATCTAGAGTTACACCAAATGGATGTGAAGACAATATTCCTCAATGGTGAACTAGAGGAAGAAATCTATATGAAATAATTTGAGGGATTCGTTGCAGAAGATAAAGAACAATTGGTATACAAGTTAAAGAAATCAATATATGGTCTGAAACAAGCTTCACACAGTGGTATTTGAAGTTGCATGAAGTGATCACATCATTTGATTTTGTTGAGAACATCATGGATGACTATATATACCACAAGGCTAGTGGGAGTATGATCATATTCTTGATTTTATATGTGGATGACATTTTACTTGCTACCAATAATCTAGGACTATTGCATGAGGTGCAACAGTTTCTGTTTAAGAGTTTTGATATGAAAGACATGGGTGAGGCATCTTATGTCATTTTCATAAAGATCCATAGAGATAGAACCAAATGTCTTGTAGGCTTGTCTCAATAGGGTTACATTGTCAAGATTCTTGAATGATTAAAATTACAAAATTGTTCATCTAATATGGCTCCTATTGAAAAAGGAGATAAATTCAATCTAAGTTAATGTCCTAAAATTGAGCTTAAAAGGAAATAGATGGAAAAGGTCACATATGTAACAACGGTGGAAAGCTTGATGTATGCATAGGTTTATACAAAACTTGACATCGCTTTTGCTTTGGGTATGTTAGGAAGATACTAAAATAATCCTAGGGAAACACATTAGATAGCTGTAGAAAAGGTGTTTAGGTACCTACAAGGCACTAAATACTACATACTCATATAGAAGAACAAACAATCTGGACGTAATTGGATACTCAGATTCAAATCTTAAAGGATGCGTAGACACAAATAAGTCTACATCTAGTTACATCTTCTTATTGGCAGAAGGAGTTATATAGTGGAGAATCACTAAGAAAATTCAAATAGCTCCTTCTACCGGTGATGCTAAGTATATTGGTTATTTTGAAGTAAGTTCACAAGCTATTTGGATAAGAAATTTCATTGTTGGGCTTAAGATTATGGATTCAGTCTCTAAGCCAATTAGAATATACTGTGATAACGTAGCTATGGTGGCCATAAAGAAAAACAAAAGCAATAAAAGTCTAAGCAAGTTTGTCGAACTTAAATTCCCTTCCTTGAGAGAAAGAGTTTAGGATGACCAAGTTTCTGTTGAATGCATCAATACATTGGATATTTTGGCTGATCATTTGATGAAAGGATTAAAGCCGAACATCTTTGTCATACATGTACCATATATGGGACTTTGTCCTACTTTTGATTAGTGGATGTATGAGCAATGAAATCAGATTTTGTAGTTCATGTATAATGTGATATCCATTAAGTGATGATACTACATGTAATACATGGAAGGCAATACTCGGTAAAAGAGGACTTATCACCATGATTCTTGTGGCATGACATCAGTTTACCTAGATAGGACAATAGCATTGAGTATACTAGCCAAGTCAAAAAATGTGAGATATTTATTATTATAATATAACCTATTTATATATTAATTAAGATAATTAATTAATATTTTTTAGTATGGTCGTAGTCATTTGACCCCAGTCTAAGGTGGATTATTACTTAGTTTATTAAAGTTAATTTTCTAATGGTGAAAATTAATAATTAAGAACTATTCGTGCTGTAGTTTCTAAATCCTAGAGCGATAATCTAGTTTCTCTCCTCACTCTTGAAGGTTTCCCACTAGTGACGATAGTACACAAGTTGTAATTACTCAACCTAATTACTAGCTGGAAGAACCTGTTATTTATCTAATAGTATTTTCTGACTGACATATCTCTGAGTTGAGTTATAGTTCTTTCTCAGATCAATTAAGTTAATGGCAAGATGTAACTTTAAGTCTTCTGCTACATCTCATATAGATTTTATACTTATATATATATATCATAATTTAGATTGATTATATTGTGCAAGAGATATTTATATTCCCAACATGTCGATCATCCGCTGTTTCTTCTGCCTTCAAGAAATTTACAGATTTATTTGCAGATTCCAATGAGACTTGGGAAGCTTTTCTGCCACCCGATTGCCGATACTTGGTCTGTCAATCCTCTTCTCCGAACATGATTTCTCTTCCGATGAAACAACTCTACCTTCATCTCTCTAATCATCCCCTACTTTTAGCCAATAAAACCATGGTAAGATCAGTTCCCAATTTAACTTACTCTTCTTTCGCCTTACTTGATCAAAACTTTTGGCCGAAATTTGTCTTTCAATATTTTTAGAGAAACAACTGTTGCCTTTAAAAAAATGATCAACTTTAATTTCTAACTAGTAGATGCTATAGCTATTTACCTAGAATATCTAAAATGCATTTTCTGTGCTTTACTTCTATGTAAAATAGTGCCATTGAATGATGATTGATGTGGATAGAATAGAGGTTTTCCTTGGCAAAAGAGAGTGGCAAGAAGTGTTATATGATAGGATCAAAGGGGCTTTGCATTATTTAGGGAGATACGCCTCGGTAGTGGAATTGGATTTCTATTCCAGAATCCAGGTATTCTTCACTCTTTATGAATGAATAATGCTATCCATGTCTCATACCTAAATATTTGTATAAGCAGTAATTCAGGTCAATAAAAGTATACAGACATAATGATACTTCAAATTGTGTTATAGCGGGTTTCAGTCTCTTGTTCTTATAATAGGTGAGGGCTTAGTGTTAGGTGACATGTACATTTATCTTACTCATTTTTCTTTAGATATTCTCAAGTAGCAGAGCTCAACCATGTCTGGTGTTTTGAAGTGAAGGGCAGCTTAAAGATTAAACTTTTCTCCCCAACAACTCCATATGATGTGTTCTTCATCTTCAAGTTTGGAAGTGAGAGATACGGATTCGCAGAAGCACCGGTAAATTTCAGTCTCACTAAAAGGGGTAACTACAGGTATTTTGGAGTGGTGCTAGGCCCTCTAGAATTTAATGTTAGGCAAAGAGAAGATGGATGGATGGATGGATGGAAATTAAGGCTGGGGAATTTTTCACTGAAGAGGAAGAAGAAGAAGGCTAGTGGAGTTTAGACCATGGTAGACTGATGCTTTTATTAAAGGCATTTTAATTGAAGGAATTGATCTGGCCTAAAAGGAATAAGTACAAGAAAATTGTATATGTATAGTTATGCATGGTAAAAACCTTAGGCCTTGTTTGGTTTGTGGATTGTTTTTATGGAATATGAATCAGAAAGAGAATGAGAATGAGAATGGGTTGTGAATGTGATAGAACGAAATAGTTATATTTGTTGCAAATATTCTTGCACATGTGGATGTCCATATAACTTCTACCTCTTGGGATTCCTCTTATGATTCCTTCTTGCCTTTATGCCATAAAACTATAACTTCCTCAATGAATGACTTGAGAGGGGTTTCTTATGGTTAATGGCATTTTATTCATCTTTAATCCTTTGTAACCTTATGTTTAGTCTTTAATGGTTGTGGCCTATAAATAGTGGCTATGTAGAAGGCATTTGGACAAGTAAATATACAAGCATATGAAGGATACTCTATTGCCTCCCATTTCACTCTTTTGTCTTGTTATTTCTTCTCCTCTTTAACTTCTTCATCTTCTCTTATTTTATAAAACGTTATCAGCACGACATTGCTTTGAAAAATTTAAGGTATGAACTCCTTATCAATTCATATACTATTATGTTTAATTACATACAAAGGATATTGGTTTTCTCTTTATCTAATTATCATATATGTTTTATTTTCTATTATCATCTTACTTAATTATTATGGGCAAATGTTATTTTTATATATTTGTTATATATTTTACCGTTATTTATTATTCTTTCCTGTCCATTTTAATTTTTGTTGTTAGATATATGTGTGTGGGTTATCTTTATTGTATTTTATTCTTATATAAAATATTGTGTTATTCTAATTTTTCTTCTTCTTTTGATATATTGATATAATATTATGATTGATTCTCTATTTATATATATATATATATATATATATATATATTTACATATATGTGTTGTTTATATTTTTCCTTCTCCTTATATATTGTTTACATTTCCAATTCCCCTCCCTATATATTTATTAATTTATATTTCAATTGATTTATTTATCTTCTTGTATTCTTAGCTTTATTATATATTTATTACAATTATATAATATTCACTTATTTAGATTACGAAATACTTATATTATGTTATTATTTATATATTTAATTTATGTTATTTCTATTGTAGTATTATTTTCTCTATATTATTTATGTTGTTTACATTATTTTATGTTCTTATGTGTTACTATATATATTTTATAGTTATTTTATTTTATTTATTTATTTTGTTTCTTTATTTATACCATTTATATTTTGTTTTTTATTGAATTTATATTTATGTTTAATATATATTGTTTATTTGATTTATGTTTTTATTATCATATTTTTTAATTAATTTTATCAGAATTCTAATTGTTATTATTATTTTAGTTTGATCCATGGCTAATTTGACGAAACTCGAGTTTATTACTCTTGATATCTCATGAAAAAATTATCTGTCTTGGGTTTTAGATGCTGAAATCCATTTAGATGCCAAAGGTCTAGGGAATGCTATTTTACCTAGAAATAAAGCAAGCAGTCAAGACAAGGCTAATGCCATGATTTTTCTTCGCCACCATTTACATAAAGGGCTAAAAGCTGAATACCTAATGGTGAAAGATCAGTTAGAATTTTGGAGTAATTTAAAAGAATGATATGATCACCAAAAGACGGTAATATTGCCTAAAGCTCGTTATGAATGATTGCATTTGAGGCTGCAAGATTTTAAATCTGTATCTAAATATAATTCAGCTATTTTTAAAATAAGTTCTTAACTGAAGTTATGTGGTGAGAAAATAACAGATGAGGACTTATTAGAAAAAACTTTTTCAACCTTTCATGCTTCAAATGTGCTCCTGTAGCAGTAATACCATGAAAAATGTTTTAAAAGGTATTCTGAACTAATCTCATGTCTTCTTGTGGCTGAACAAAATAATAAGTTGTTAATGAAAAATTATGAGATCCGTCCCACTGGATCAGCTCTATTCCCTGAAGCGAATGTGACTGAACATACTGATTTTCAAGCCCATGGTCATGATCGCGGTCGTGGTCATGGTAGGGGACGTGGCAATTATCATCATCATAGTGGTGGAAGTAATTATAATCCAAATACCCACCAAAAGAAGAAATATAATGAAGGGCAGGAAAAAGACAAGGGTGGTTTCTCAAAAACTGTGGAAAATCTATGTTATAGGTGTGGGATGAAAGGGCATTGGTCGCGTACCTGTCGTACGCCTGATCATCTAGCAAAGCTTTATCAAGCCTCCATAAAAAAGAATTCAAAGAACATGGAAGCAAATATGACTTTCCAAGATGATGATGTTGAGGCAAATTTTGCATACAAGAATAATGATACCAATGAGCTATATGATGACCTTGATGCTATGGCACACTTAGAAGTGGTTGATTTCTTTGAGAATTATGATTAGAGAAATAAATTTAGTTTATGTTCTATCTATATTTTATCTTAATTTAGTTATGGTTTATGCTTTATTTATGTTTACTTTTATTTTCTTCTTTTAAGAGCATTATTGCTAATAATATATTTTGACACATTTATTTTCTTTTGATGAAGAATATGGATATTCCTCTCTCTTTTATTGGGCACAAGAATGAAGATATATGTCTCATAGATAGTGCTACAACACATACCATACTCAAAGATAAAAAGTATTTTTCTCATTTGACAATGAATGGTGCAAGCATCAATACTATAGCGGGTAATACAAAACTAATTAAAGGCTTTGGAAGAGCAATGATAATATTACCCAAAGGGACAAATTTTGTAATTAATGATGCTTTATATTCCTCTAAGTCTCAAAGAAATTTGTTAAGTTTTAAAGATATCCGCCGAAATGGGTATCATATTGAGACTATAGATGAGAAAAATATTGAATATCTATATATTACAATTGTTAGACATGGAGAAAAATGTGTTCTTGAAAAAGTACCCGCATTATCTTCTGGTTTGTACTATACCAATATTGGTATAATTTAAACAAATGCTACAGTAAACCAGAAGTTTACTGATAAAAATACATTCATTATTTGGCATGACTGGTTAGGCCATCCCGGATCAACTATGATATGCGAAGGATTATTGAAAATTCACATGGACATCCATTGAAGAGCCAGGAGATTCTTCAATTTAAAGATTTTTTATGTGTTGCTTGTTCTTAAGGCAAACTAATTACAAGACCTTCATTAACAAAAGTTGGGGTAGAATCCCCTATATTTCTAGAACGTATCCAAGGGGATATATGTGGACCTATTCATCCACCATGTGAACCATTTAGATATTTTATGGTTTTAATAGATACATCTACAAGATGGTCACATGTGTGTTTGTTATCTACACGTAATTTAGCATTTGCTAGCTTACTTGCTCAAATAATTCGATTAAGATCACAATTCCAGAATATGCAATTAAGACAATTCGTCTTGATAATGCGAGTGAGTTTTCATCACAAAAGTTTAATGATTATTGCATGGCAACTAGAATAACAGTGAAAAAATCTGTTGCTCATGTCCACACTCAAAATGGTTTAGCAGAATCATTAATTAAACACCTCCAATTGATTGCTAGACTAATACTCATGAGAACAAAACTTCCCATTTCAGCTTGGGGACATGCAATTTTACATACATGAACAATTATATGCATCAGGCCAAGCTATCATAGATTCTCCCCATTATAATTGGCTTTTGGTCAGGAGCCAAATATTTCTCATCTTAGAATTTTTGGATGTACGGTATTTGTCCCAATTGCTCCACCACAACGCATAAAGATGGGACTTCAGAGAAAGTTAGGGATATATGTTGGTTATGAATCTCCTTCCATAATCAAGTATTTAGAATCGTTAACGGGAGATTTGTTTATGGCACGTTTTGATTATTGTCATTTTGATGAGACAAATTTTCCAACAGTAGGGGGAGATAATAAGTAGCTGGATAAAGAAATCACATGGAAAGCATTATTGTTGTCTCATTTAGATCCTCGAACACAAATATGTGAGCTTGAAGTTCAAAAAATAATTCATTTGCAAAATATTGCAAATCAACTGCCAGATGCATTTACTGACCCCAAGAGAATTATTAAATCTCATATTCCAGCTGAAAATACTCCAATTCAAATTGATGTCCCAGCAGGACAAGTAGCAAGTACAAATGAAAGCAAACCATGTTTGAAGCGTGGTAGACCAATCGGTTCAAAAGATAAAAATCCTAGAAAGAAAAGAGTAAACAATCAAGATGGTCAAATTGAGGAGGCTAATCTTATAGGAGATACCCAGGACATAACAAATCAAAAGACCCCAGAAGAGGTCTAGGTACCTAAAAATAATAAAGAGATCTCGATAAGTTATGTCACTACGGGAAAAAGGTGAAACTGAGAAAATATAGTCGTCGACGATATTTTTTCATACAGTGTTACTGTTGAAATAACTAATCAAAGTGAGGATCTTGAACCTAGGTCAGTTGAAGAATGTAGACATAGAAATGATTGGCCAAAATGGAAAGACGCAAGTCAAGTAGAATTGAATTCACTTTCAAAACGTGAAGTTTTTGGACTTGTAATTCAAATACCAAATGGTGTTAAACCAGTTGGGTATAGATGGGTTTTTGTGCAAAAATAAAATGAGAAAAATGAGGTTGTTAGATATAAAGCACTGTTAGAAATTGGAAGACACGCAGCGAAAATTAATTTAAAAATTTTTTTCATTCCTTGCCAGGATCTACTGTATGTGTTTAAGTCAAGTGGGAAGGAGCATTACCCTCAGTGTTTCTCAGCGACTTCCACAGCTTCTCTCCGCGACTGGTGATCTCTTTCAAATCGCAAGAAGACGTCCACAGCTTCTCTCGACGGCTCATGCTCTCTTTCTGATTGCAAGAAGTCGACGCCTCAGGTCGGCTTCCTCTACTAGTATCCACACGAACAGCGTTCCAACCACAAACGACGTGCTAGCGTCTCCTATCCCTCTAAGGTTCTCTCAAGAATTCGTCCTCTCCGTTTCTACTTCAGCAGTTTCTTATCTCCAAAACCTTTTGCAGATTTCCTTCGGCCTTTTGTGTTATGTGTAGTTCGAAAAAACGTAGCTCCTAAAATAAGATATATAGGATGCTCTGCGTTTTTCTCAACCAAATTGGATTTTTAGAATTAATCTATATTAATTCCAAAATTAATACAATATCACATATTGTATAATTTGATAAGAAACTAATTAAATAAATAATATTTGTATTAAATCCGTCCCACAGATTTAATTCACCTATTTATTTAATTTAAAATAAAGATAAGACTGGATTATATTTGATTTATTCTCATAAATCAAATTTGAGATATCATGTCAATTTGAATTTCAAATTCAAACGTGATAGAGATTTAATTTATCCTTATAAATTAAATCTTGTAAATATCTCTTATATGAGATATTCTATCAATTTGAATTTCAAATTCAAATATAAATTAAATCACGTAAATATCACTTATATAATATATCCTATCAATTTGAATTTCAAATTCAAACATGATATAGATTTAATTTATCCTTATAAATTAAATCCTATATATCCCTTATATATAATGTATATATACGAATATATATATATATATATACGAATATAAATATAAATAAATATATACATTAACCTTGGATCATTCATTGAATCTAGACACGTCTTAGATTCAATGAATCTGGACATCATAGCTCGTGTTGGGTTATTTTATGTGCGACCCTGTAGGCCCATATGAAGTTGGCAGTGTGCCATTTGCTATATTGACCCACAAGTCGTAAGCGGTCTCTAGCAAGACATCACGACTACCCAAATCATATGAGGATCGATAAACGATGTAACCTTTTATACAACCATATCATGTCCCTTCTGTCACGCGATATTTTGGTCATGGATGAGGCATGGATAATGTCATCCTTCTATTCCTGACCGTTACTTTCTCGATCCCTGAGTAGTCTGACTATAGAAATGGAACTACCTTTCCATTACAGTATAGCCATACATTTCTCAGACTCACTCATCGAGGGCCCTAGTAATATCTCTCTACGAATGTGAGGGACAAATTCCATCTTGACCATTCATATTCCTCCGCATGAAAAACCACTAAGCCCGAACATAGTCTTTATGATCACTCGGTCAAAAGTGACTTTTGACTAGGTCAAAGCTCAGCGTTTGTCATGTAGGAATCCATGATGATCTCAGGTCAAAGGGCATAGTGACATGGTTTATATATGAGAGAATCTTATGATGTAACCCATGCAGCTCTCTCATAGCGGGTCAGTCTAACACCTTGTACTCTTACATGTGCCTATGACTTTGATTTATATCTCTATACATCTTCAAAGTCATACTGGCCTTATTTCATCTCTACTCCCATATAGATGACCGACTAGGGACATTTAGGATAAGATCATGAATTATCCAAGGATGGTCATCACAATAAACATGCAAATAATATGATAACACAATTAATAAATTCATAAATCAATAATGTTCATAAGACAATGATTGGCCCCTAGGGCATGTTTTCCAACAAGCACGACTTGTGGCACAAGGTTTTTTGCAAAGACCTGGCATTGATTATGAAGAAACATATTCTCCTGTGGTGGATACAATTACTTTAAGATATCCAATTAGTCTAGCAGTGCATGAAAGACTTGATATGCGTCTAATGGTTGTTGTTACATCATACTTATATAGTTCTTTAGATACTGAAATTTATATAAAAATTCCTGAAGGATTTAAATTACCTAAAGCATGTAAGAATTCCCAAGAAAATTATGCAATTCATTTGCATAACTCCTTATACGGATTAAAACAATCTGGAAGAATGTGGTATAACCGTCTAAGTGAATATTTGTTGAAAGCAGGCTATAAAAATGACTCAATTAGCCCATGTGTTTTTATAAAAAGGAATATATCACAATTTATTATAATTGTTGTCTATGTGGATGACTTGAATATAATTGGAACTCCTGAAGAGCTTCAAAAAGTAATGGATTGTTTAAAGAGAGAATTTGAAATGAAAGATATTGGAAAAATAAAGTTTGTCTCGGTTTACAAATCGAGCACTTAACAAATGGAGTTTTTCTTCATTAATCAGCTTATATTGAAAAAATATTAAAGCAATTTTATATGGATAAAGCACATCCATTAACTACTCCAATGGTTGTGAGATCGCTAGTTAAAGAAAAAGATCCTTTTCGCCCTCAAGAGGAAAATGAAGAACTTCTTAGTCCAAAAGTACCATATCTTAGTGCTATAGGGGCACTAATATATCTTGCTAATCCGACACGACCTGATATTGCATTTACTATGAGTTTATTGGCAAGATTTAGTTCTTCTCCAACAAGAAGACATTGGAATGGAATTAAACATATATTTTGATACCTTCGAGGGATAATTGATATGGGATTATTTTATTATAATGAATCCAGATCACAATTGATTGGTTATGTAGATGCAGGATTTTTAGCAGATCCACATAAAGGTAGATCTTAGACAGGATATTTATTTACTTGTGGAGGTACCGCTATATCTTGGCGTTCGATAAAGTAAACTTTATTAGCTACCTCATCAAATCATGCAGAAATAATTGCAGTTCATGAGGCAAGTCGAAAATGTGTTTGGCTAAGGTTAGTAATCCAACATATCCAAAGAATGAGTGGTCTACTTCCAGAAGAAGAAATTCCAACAGTATTATATGAAGATAATACAGCATGCATAGCTCAATTGAAAGGAGGATATATCAAAGGATATAGAAAAAAACATATTTCTCCAAAATTCTTTTTAACTCATGATCTTATGAAGAATGGTGATATAGATGTTCAGCAAATTTGATCATGTGACAACCTTGCAGATTTGTTTACCAAGACACTACTAACTAAGCCATTTGAGAAGTTAGTGTATGGTATTGGAATGCGCAGATTCAAAGACATAAATTGACAACGTCATCAGGGGGAGTAAACAAGTACTTAATGTACTCTTCATTGTAAGGATTTTGTTTTTCACTGGGTTTTCCTGAAAAGGTTTTTGATAAGGCAACCTAAATAAATATTGTGTACTCTTTTTCCTTCACTAAGTTTTTGTCCCAATGGATTTTTCCTAGTAAGGTGTTAATAAGGCACAATATCTGTCATGGACATCCAAGGGGGAGTGTTAATGATGTCCATATAACTTCTACCTCTTGGGATTCCTCTTAGGATTCCTTCTTGCCTTTATGCCATAAAACTATAACTTTCTCAATGAATGACTTGAGAGGGGTTTCTTATGGTTAATGGCATTTTATTCATCTTTAATCCTTTGTAACCTTATGTTTAGTCTTTAATGGTTGTGGCCTATAAATAGTGGCTATGTAGAAGGCATTTGGACAAGTGAATATACAAGAATATGAAGGATACTCTATTGCCTCCCATTTCACTCTTTTGTCTTGTTATTTCTTCTCCTCTTTAACTTCTTCATCTTCTCTTATTTTATAACAATATTTAGTATGTCATGGAAAGGAATGGAAAGTTTATACTTCCGAGTCCTTTTTCTAAAGCACCAAAATTACCATAAAAGTTTTGGGTTTCTTTATTCATTTTGTTTACATATTAATATTCTTGCTACCTCTTGGTGAGGGCCTAATCCATGCCCATTGGTAGTGACGATGGTGGTGTATCGGTTAGAAGGGAAGAGCTTGGAACTGGAACTGCCACCTGGTCCAATTTCGTAACTCCATTTGACCAATATATATATATATCACAATTGTTGCTATAATTCTCTTGATATGATCTTAGAAACCCCATTTGCGTCACCTGAGATTAGTAACAGACGGAGATGTTGCTGGAGCCCAAAAGTAGTGGGAGTGAAACTGTTATAGGTACAAACAAAAGTTGAGTAGAGTAGAATGTGTTAGTTTTCATAACATGACAAATTAAGGTTCGAATATCTGTTGGGAGATATGTCATATTTAGTGTCTAATATTACTTCTAATATGATTGTTTTCAATAAAAGGATATCTATACTTAAAAGAAATATAAGGTCATGATGGAGAGTTTTTATCTCTCTCAAAACACATCAGAAGTTTATTTGCCAAGCTTGCATGGAAACCATGGTTTTGGTAAGTGAAACCTTGTTTTTAAGAGGAAAAATGCTTCTTCTTCTTCTTTTAGTAGTTGGCACTTAGATTAGCAAATGATGAATTGAAATGAATTAAGAACTCACAGCAAGAAAGTCACATACTTTTCCCCTGAATCTTCCGTGAATATTTATAAAATAGAAAATGTAAATGAATCAAGATGTATTCAAGTATACAAGGAATTCGACAACTTATTTTGGATTGGATGAAAAATCCTGAGGCCCATGAAAAGTGAGAGAGCAGAATTCAGGCCAAGAGAAGAGAAAATAAAAATAAGCCTTGATCATCTTTGAGGAGTCTTGGTGATTCGTATGGTTGTGGTCACATGATTATAGGAAAAGTACTTAGGAATGATAGGGTCAATGCTCCAAATAATTATCAGTTTACAAATAACCTCTTTTATTTATATAATATTTGGTATTTTATGCATAAATTTGACTACGGCAAGAGTATTTGATATTTTCTATTTCACTTAATAACTGATAATTTTTTTAAGATATTTTATTCTAATGAAACTTTTTACGTATGAATCAAGTCATAATTTTTCAAAAAATGAAAAGCGTAAAAAAGTATTTATCCTAAAATGAAGAATCAATTAAATGGAAAAAAAACTTGCTAGCTTTTCTTTTTTGTATTGCAACTAAATTTAGAATCATTTCATCTTAATTTCAACAAAGAAAACAATTCGCACCTTCCGAGTCAAAGGCATCTCACTAATCTATTACATCAAGATAACAACGTACTCTTCTGATATTTAATATAAAATATAATTAGAAAGTTGATTTTAGTGATAAATATAAAATATATTTTTTATATTTATCTATTTTTTCACATTATACTCCTAATAATATTCTCTTAACAATAATCAAGTAAGAGAGGGAGGAGAGAGTTAAGAAAAATGATTAAGATATTTTATATAAAATATACCATATTAACTAAATTAACTAATTTTGTTATAACCCTAATGAATTCCTCTTTGATTGTTGGTCCAAATTAGCACTACAAACAGTAGTAACTCCTACTTTGCAATTAATATTGGGTTCCACAAGTTGATTATGCAAAAGTGCTCCCAAAATACCTCTAGAGCTGAAATGAAAATCAATGTTAGTTGTAATAATCCCTAGAAATGCCAAAATAAGAAGTAAGTTTACAATTAAAATCAATACTCCCCAGATTACATAATTCAGTTACTTATATTAGTTTAAGCCTCGAATTTGTAGCAGTGCAATTCTATTTATTCTTGATAATCTGCTTCAAACTTTGCAGCCCTGAAATATCTAAAAATTTCAAGTTAAAGCTCCTATGAACGGGATTAGAATAAAAGATATTATAACTATTAAATTGAAAATTTTCTAGCCTAGAAATATCAGCTTCTTGTCTCTTAAAGTGTGAAATAATTTTCTGATTTTTATAATCATTGCAATTATGATTTAATGGTTTTTGAACTGTCAAGCTAGTCTTATCAGCATAACCAGTTAGAATTCCATTGTTTATAGCTTCATCATACTTCAAATGAGGTAATTCAGTTTAGTACTAAGTGCCTAAATCAAAATCAGGATTTAGAACTTGAGAAAACTTTTCTCTTATATGTTCGGTACATGTTTCTTTGCCTTGCAATTCTGTCAAATCTACCAACAATCTCTTTGGATAATGTCCATCACTTGAAACAATAAAGTTAGTTCCAATGGAAGAAATAATAGATGAAGACTGAAAAAAAAATCAATCATAGTGGAAAGTCAGCCATCAATTTTAGAATTAATGCATAACATATTATTGGATGAAGACAAATAAGGAAAATAAGTAGAGGAGAAAGAAGTGAAAGGTTTTTCAACTTCATCATCATTAACAAGCTCAAAAATAGACTCACACTCATTTTCAAACAAAGCATAAATCATGTTAAGTACTAGGAGAGAATAATCCTCATGTGGGTGTCTCATCATTTATTAAATTGAATTATATGCCCACCAAATTCCATTTTAATTATTCCATCTTTCATGCAAATTATAATATTAGCTATCCTCAAGAATGGTGTTTCTAGAATAAGGGTACTATCATTGAGAGATTTATTTGACATATTTAGGACATAAAAGTCAGCAAGAAAAACAAGGTCATTAACTTGAAATAAAATATCTTCCAAAATTCTCTTAGGATTTCTAATACTCTTGTCGGCCAATTGAACTAACACACTTGTTGGATTAATCAAATTCACCCTTAGTACATGATAAATTGAACTAGGCATTACATTTATAGTAGCACCTAAATCTAATAATGCTTTAGAAATATTTATCTTACCAATTGTACAAGGAATAGAGAAAGCACTTGGATCTTGACACTTTACTGGAAGTTGAGCCTTAAAAAGTGCAAAAATGTTAGGTCCCACTTGTACTAATTCATTAGGCTTATATCTTCTCTTGTGTGTGCAAATGTCTTTCAAATACTTTGTATATTCTTGCACTTTTAAACTCACTCTTGCATAGATACATTTACTTCAAATTACTGAAAAACTCAATGATTTCTTTGTTCTGTTTCTCCAATACTTTTTTTTTACTACTCATGAATGCTCATGGGAAATATAAATCCTTCAGATTTACCTCTTTCTCAGTTGAACCAAAAGTTGTTTCTTGTTTTAGCTTTGAATTTTTGTTATTCAACAAAGCAGATTATATATCTTCAGTTGTACAAACTCCCCAATTTTTTATCCCAAAATCCATAGCCTCAGGTAGCTACATTCCTTGCTATATAATGGACCATAAACTTCAAGGTCTTGCACATAATTGATTTGACTTTCTACAAGGTCAAATATAACATGTTTCTTCTTAAGTAATTGTGTCTTATTCTTGCTTTTAGACTTCTTGATGCTATTTCTTATTACACTACTAGAAGCAATTTCCACATCACTCCCCTCTTCATTTTTAGCAGTTGTAACTTGTTCCCTAATTTGTTTTTCACTTCTCAAACTTATAGCATTCAAAGCTTTTGGATGTATGATAGTGTTAAAAGAAAGAGTGCCTTCACTTTGAGCTCAGAACTGGCTAAAATTGTTAGACAATTCGGTTACATTACTAGAAAGGTTTGAGTTCTTAATTTTAAATTATTCCATCCTCTTTTCCAATACTGACATTACAACATCTGATGTAGTAATCTAGTTGTCAATTATATCCACTTTAGAATTCAAATTAGTGATTCCCTTTAAGATTTGAGCCAACTCTCCATTGTTTGAAATGCTAGCTTCTTGGGTAGGTACTAAAACCCTTGAATCATTTGATTGTTGCAAAAATCTAGTGTTCTATCCAGCACCTTGCCTATAAGCATTTTCCTTGTTGTCTCTTGTTTTCCACCTAAAATTTGGATAAGCTCTCCACACTTTATTATAGGTATTTGAGTAAAGGTCCCTCTTTTGGAATTGATTTGGCCTATTTTAATAAAGAGCTTAGACCTTTTCATATCTAGAGGGACAAACATTAGGAAAATGTGTAGTTGACCCTCAAAAATTACATGAAGGATCTGCCAATTGATTGCAACTAGCTATAAGTTGAAAGGAAGAAAGATTCATGTTGCTAAATATCAATTACAAATTATCAATTTGTGAGACAAGTTTATGTATAATTGAGTCAGAATGCCCAAGACTTACTTCACTAACATCACAATTTTCCCTAGTGTTAAACTGTTGATTATTCCTTGCCAATTTCTCCAAAAGATCCCATCCTCTTTGAGGTGGCATACCTAGTATAGAACCATTAGCTGCAGTAAGCTGCAGTATTTGTAATGTCTTTAGTATGGAATTTCATGCCTTCATAGAAATATTGAATCGACCATTATTGAGGAATTTGATGATGGGGTACCTTGTCAGCATCTCTATTAATCTAGTCTAGTATTCATACAATGCTTCTCCACTATTTTGAGTGACATTGTAAATCTCCTTCTTCAGTTTTGTAGTTCTTGAAGCTGGAATATATTTCTCCTAAGAAAATCTTCTTAAGTTGATCCCAAGTGAGCATAGAGTAATGTTGAGGAAGTTTCCTCAGCCATTCTTTTGCTTGGCCTTCAACAGAAAAGTGAAAGGCAGTCCTTAGAACCTCTTCTAAAGGAGCATTTGGTGGTCTAAGAGTTGAACATGTTTGATATAAATCCTACAAATGTTGGTGTGGATCATCTCCTATAAGACCATAAAATTTTGGAATATGATTCAAAAATGAGCTTTTAAGTTCAAAATTAGTAGTCTCATTATAAAATCTGTACGGGTTATAATCCATAGTAGAATTATTTAGTTCTCTTATGCTTCTTGTTCCATCACCATTATTAGCATGCATATTAGGAACATTTTTAGCCCATTGTTCCATGTGATCTCCACCCCTACCATCCATATTTACTTCATTCTCATCCATATTTTTCACCACAAAATGATTATCAACTAGTTTACAATCAATCAAGCCAACAAACAGATTTTCACAAAAGCCAACACTTACTTGTAATCTCCTAAGATTCTTTAAGGTGCGATTTATTTGCCAATCAATTATAATTTTAGCACAATGTTTAACAGTAAACTCACTATTAGAAAGTTTTGATAGTAAGATTGAGTCAATTTCAAAACATATCAAATTACTCTGAGCGCTTAACAACTTAAGTAAAAGAATTTCACTTAGCAAATTAGCAAACATGCTTTTTCAATAAAATTCTAGATTCAATTTGCTTAGGTAAAATTCAATAATGCTCGCATGACTCTCAAACTCAAACTTAGCATAATCACAATCACATATCAAAGCAATTACAACTACTATAAACCAGAGGAAAAAAATCTATTTATTGATTTTTTATTTAGCATTTTTGTTATTTTTTTCTCTATATTCTTTTTATATTTTTTAGGCCAAAATGATTGCTAGGGAACTTTAACAAGTAAAGGTCTCTAGTAATAGTG
Organism: Leucaena leucocephala; assembly: GCA_037074615.1. Classification (NCBI taxonomy): domain Eukaryota; kingdom Viridiplantae; phylum Streptophyta; class Magnoliopsida; order Fabales; family Fabaceae; genus Leucaena; species Leucaena leucocephala. The sequence goes on along the minus strand of CM073526.1, from coordinate 8,208,740 downwards.
CCATTTTTATAAACATGTCTATTTATAAAAAGAACTAAGCTAACTATAATAAAGTGGAATCTAACCTAGATCGAATCATAAGTAGCCTAGAGGAATTAAGTTCCCAACAATCCAAATGAACCATAAATTAATCAATTAAGTCAACAAAGAGCAGAGGAGTCATGAAATTTATCTTTCTGGTTTTCCAATGTACTTTTTCTAGTTTTATGTTGCAGGAGAAATTGTGGTTAAGAAAGAAGAATTAATGATGGAACAGACAAGAAGTCAGCAATTATAAGATGATGTCTCCCTAGAGATTACCTAACCTTCTTCGTCCTCAAAATACAAGAGTTCATAGACTGAATCTCTAAATCAACTGGCAACTCACTGGCTTATTAGCTTATAATGTCTGTAACTTAGAAAGTAAAAGTAGTACAATCATTAGGAGAAGGAAGAGGAATACGAAAAGGCATTCCTTCTGTTGATAGTTATAATTATACACTTCCTCATTCTATTGAATTGGTCATGAACATCAATCAACTCAATTAAATTCATGATCCAAACAATAACAAAGCCAGAAAGAGTATCCTTAAATTGAGTTTACAAATGAAATCTCATACTTCCAATCCTAATAAGATCTATAACTTTAGCTCAAAATGAAACTGAAGGTTTTGGGCATACCTAGAATTCTTTGTTTGACTCAGACTCACTGAATACCCACATGAAACTAGAGCATTTTAGAAGGCTCACAGTCACGTTTGCACATCAAATGCATGAGTGAGGGGAAGTGGGTTACTAAAAACTCTCCTCACTACACCACGTTCTCCTTCTGTAAAACCAGTGGGTAATTCCCACTTCTTTTCATATGGGGTTTGGGTTAAAATAACCCACCAAAGGTGGAGCAACCCACTTTCTAATATCTCCTACTCACATTTGGTGAATTAGATATCATGGGTCCAATCTTATACAATCTCATACTCTTCCTTATTTCATACTAGGTTCTTTGCCATGACCCCGTAGGCATGACATCTCCTTTCGGGCATTTGTACTAGAAATCCCTTTTATAGAGACTAGCACAAAGCAACCCTTTATTGCAGCTCGATCATAATAAATTATAGTGCCTTGAATGTCCTAGATTTGCCCATATACACTTTTCTTATGGCTAATCTAATCCCTCTTGAGTCAACATATAACTCAGATAGCCTTCACTTTTGCATAGTATCTATACTTATGAAATTACCAAAATAATATCACAAGGGACCGGTCATAAACACTAGAATGGATGTGTATATTCTGGCAATCTTTCTTTTGCCCATATATCATTTTGATATGAATCAACCGCTTTCCTAGCATAATACCTTTGGTTCATATATAATTTGACAATAGGACATATACTAAAGTAGCAATTGCTGAAACATATCTCCATAATACTGTCAAAGTTAAAGGACATTAATAAAAGGATTATACCTTTCTGGAACTCACACAACAATGAAGTAGGGATTGATTCACTTGCTTTCTATTTGCGGTTCTTTAGCACATGTGGTATGAATCACATGTTACTGTGCTTCTCTTATCCTTAAAGAGTGTACATCATTTTGATTCTATCAATCACACTGTACGGACTTAAGTCTAGACACTCATAGTATCTAAACCTAAACTTTTCAATTATATTCACATAATGTGACATAAATTTTGAAGAGTTTGTTATCTGATAACAGGTTTTATGGATATGAGTATCCATTGTTTGATCCATACCCTTACTCATGGATCTCATCTCGACTTACTGCACTTTTTAAGCCAAGGCGACATCTATTGTGTTTCTTCTCTACCATACCAGTACTCTTGCTGCTTTACTGGTGAACACATGTCTCATCATTGAACGCTTTTCTAGCATCAAAGGCGATTGCTCGTGTGAGAGAGCTACCCTTTTCAACCTGTACGACATACTAGACATTGTATACTTTTACCCAGACATATAAGTAATAATAAATGACATGATATCATTAATAAAAAATAAAAGTATTACATACAGTCTGTAACTTTATATTTTTTGTATGCCAATAGCTTTTACATATTTCTCGAATATTTCTTTGCCTATTGGCTTAGTCAATGGGTCTATAACCATACATTTAGTTGAAATGTATTGTACAGTGACAATTTTTTGTACTATATAATCCCTCACAAAGTTATACTTTATATCAATGTGTTTGGTCTTGCTGTGATACTTAGGGTCTTTAGTGTAGACTATAGTTGCAGTATTGTCAGAGTGTATCAACACCAGATTGGTACTCTCGTTCCCAAATCCTAGGTTTTCAATAAATCTCTTCAGCCAAACATCCTCTTATGCTGCTGCAGTGCATGCCACAAACTCAGCTTCCTTAGAGTGTACAGCAATGCACGTCTGCTTCTTACTATTCCAACATATGGCATCGTTGTTAAGCAAGAAGGTGGATCCTGAAGTTGATCTTCATTCTGCTTCATCACTGCCTATATCAATATTGAAATAGCCGATGAGGCGCAGATCGCTTCCTTGATAAGACAACGCATAGTCAGTTGTTCCCTTTAAGTATCTCAAGATTCTTTTCACTGCTTTCCAGTATTTCTCACCAGGGTTGGACTAGAATCTGCTAACCAACCCTACAACGTAACAAATATCTAGTCTTATACATATAATTGTATACATCAAGCTACCAATGACATTGGCATATGGAACTCTTTCCATTTGCTTTTTTATCTAATTTAGTTTTGGGACACATGTCAAAACTCAAGGCCACTTTAGTGGCCGCAGGGATATCCATGGGATTGCATTCACTCATATTGGATCGCTCAAGCATCTTCTTGATATAATTCTATTGTGAAAGAGTGAGGATTCTCTTGGAACGATTTCTTCGAATCTTGACTCCAAGTATGCATTCTGCTTCACCTATGTCTTTCATCTCAAAATTTGATAAAAGCTATTCTTTAATAGCTATCATCGAGTCAAGACTATTTCTGCCTAAGAGTATATCGTCTATGTATAAGGATCAAAAGTAACCCTCAAATCGCTTAACATAGACACAGTGGTCTTCCTCTATCATCTGGAAGTTATATGAGGTAATCGCCTTGTTAAACCTCAAGTACCACTGCTGGATGACTATTTTAATCCATAAATGAATCTTTTGAGTTTACACTTCTTGTGTTCAAACCCTTTTTCAATGAAACATATTGGTTGTTCCATATAGATTTCTTCATTCAGATCACCATTCAGGAATGTGGTTTTTACATCTATCTGATGTAACTCTAAGTTTAAACTATTTACTATTGCCAGAATAAGTCTTATTGAATTGAAGCGTACAATAAGTGAAAAAGTATTCTCATAATCTATACCTTCCTGTTGTGTATATCCCTTTACAACCAATCGAGCTTTGAATTTGTCAATTGATCCATCCACCTTTCTCTTGATTTTGAGAACCTACTTGTTCCCAATGGTTTTATGCCCTTTTGGCATATTAGCCAATTCCCAAACTTGGTTTTTCATCATTAAGTATATTTTCTCTTTCATTGCTTTCTTCCATTCCTCCTTCGCAGGACCTGCTAAGGCCTCATGAACAGTGTGGGGTTCATCATCCACTTCTAGAGTAATTAAGAGCGTTTCGCCTTCTATTGAGAAGTGTCTCTTTGGAACACTTTCCCTGTTACTCTTTCTGGTAGGAGCAACTTTCTTATCTTTTCTCATTTGTCTCGGTCTTTGTGTTGACTGTTCTTGGCTCCTACTTAGATTGACATATATAGAGGATTCTAGTCTGTCAATTTGTTCAACACTGTCATGTTCCTAAGTCTCATAAAGAGATACAGTGCGGTCAACATCTCCTCTACTGGGAAACTCTGTCTCAGTAAACACAGTATCTCTTGATTATGTGTAGGCACCATATTAGAGTTTAAATTTGAAGACATCATGAACGGCTATAGAGGAAGTGGTTCGATAAGGAATAAAGTTTTTTAGCACGGTCCAGAATCATTTATTTCTTCTAGTTCCTCTTACAGAACTTCCTCCATCAACTCTCTGGGTCTTCTTCAGAAAGTTCATCAAGATCTTATTCTGGATCCTCCTCAGGTTCTCCCTCAGAGTCCTCTTGAAGGTTTTTCTCTAAGTTATTGACCTCATCCAAGAATGAGATGTTATCATTTAAAGTATATCCCAGAGGTTCAATGCTAGATGAAGTCATTTTCACCTAAATAATAAAAAATATTAATTATCATAATTTTTTAGAATTTTTAAACACTAAAAAATTCCAGAAAATACACTAAATATTCATATATAGGTCTAGAATTATCCCCAAAATTAGGCAAATTATATATCAAAACAAAGATCTTGATTTTAGGCATTTTTAAGAACAAACTGCACCTCAATCGAAGGTCTCATGCTCCCTCACATGCCCCAAGAAGAAAAAATTCAGAAAAAAATAAAAATTGAATGAAATCTACTCTTGACGCACGTGTCAGTCTAGTGCTACCATGTGTAAGCCACCAGAATTTCCTCTTTTCTTTTTAAATAATTTTTTAAGTAGGTATGGGTTAGATCCACTGATCTGACCTGACTCATTACCCCTACTTCCAGAACAAATATAAAATGTTTTCTTGGGAATGGGCATCTATGAGGCCAAAAAAAATTCTTTTGTTTCTTTGTTATTGGATTGGGCTGGACGTAGCCCAGTCCACAGGAACAGTGTTACGCTGGTTTTTTTCCTTCATACGTCAAAATGATGCCATTTTGGGATGATCAAAACGGTGTGTTTTGATCATCCCTGACCTCCAGCCGGGTCGTAGAGACACGAATGGAAAACGAAACAGGCCTGACCCATTTTTTTGGCCATAACTTCTCTGTCTGACGTCCGATTTTGACATTCTTAGTGTCGTTTTCTTCATTTTTTTTCATGCTCTACACAATATGACTAATTTTAAGGCCTAAAAACTCTAGTTTCTAATGACCCAATTTCAAAAAGAAAGTTCTCTATTTCGGTTAACGTTGAATATGCTTATGTTTATGGTTTAGATGCATGCTCTATACATATTATCACTAAATAAACACTCTAAAACAGAAATAAGCATACAAAATGGTGTATAACCAGAAAACAAAAAATCACAGAGAAGCATGAGGAAGCAGAGGACATGGCTCATGACACCACTAAAGGTTTTGGGCATACCTGGAATCCTTTGTTTGATTCACTGAATATCCACAAGAAATCGGAGCACTTTAGAAGGCTCACAGTCATGTTTGCACAACAAATGCACCAAAGAAAGTAGACGTAGAGTGTCGGACACCATACTTGAGAGAGAGAGCAATTGAAAAATAAAAATACAGAACACACATGCTCACTCATTTTGCTTTTGTGCCTTGTATGTATATGCATGAGTGAGGGGAAGTGGGTTACTAAAAACTCTCCTCACTCCCCTATGTTCTCCTCCTGCAAAATCGGTGGGTAACTCCCACTTCTTTTCATATGGGGTTTAGGTCTAACCTACCAAAGGTGGATCAGCCCACTTTCTAACAGAAACAATTCATAGCTTCAGAGTACAACTCATCCAAGCCAACTACAAATGCAATATGAAGTTAAGAATCAAGAAGAACTCCCCTGTATAGCTCATGGACTCAGATCTAGATATCTCTATTACAACTTAGCAATTTAGCCACGCATCATTAGGTCCAGCTTAACTTATAAGGTAAGAGAGAAGGAAGCCCAATTGAATTTCAAAAAGACAAATTGGGCTTCTCAATATTGAAAATGATAGATTGGGCAAGAGGCCCAATATGTCATTTGCAAATTTGTATACAAAGACCAAATTAGCCTTCACTTTCCCAATAGTATTTGCAACTTTAACAATACGATTTACAACTCTGCTAATGGTATTTACAACTCTAATAATGGTATTTGCAACTAGGAGAAATCCAATTTTGGCAATTGGGAGAAAGACTGTAGCTGACACTGTAGCTTCGACTAGGTGTAGTTTTAACACTGTTGCAAATCCCAATGTAAGAAGTTGTAAATTCTATAGGTAAAGTTACAAATCCATTTGGTGAAGTTGCAAATCCTATAGGAAAAGTTGTAAATCCTATTGATAAAGTGGCAGATCCCATTGGGAAAGTGGTAGATCCCATTGGGAAAGTTGAACACTAAAATATTGTTGCAAATCTTATTTTTTAAGGGAACTTTACAAAAATTGAACATTAAAAAGTGATTAACTAAGTCAGAAGTTGAAGTTATTACAAATACTATTGCTTCTTCTCTGTTGTTGAAGTTGTAAATATCATTGCGGGAGTTGCAAATATACCATTGGTAAAGTTGAAAATACTATTGTAGAAGTGACAAATACTAGTAGGAGTTATCCATACAATTGATAAATTTACAAATACCATTGGCAAAACTGTAAATACTATTGTGGGAGTTGCAAATAACATTGGCAAAGTTGCTTCTTCTCTATTGTGGGAATTACAAATACTATTGGCAAAATTACAAATACCATTGTGGAAGTTGCAAATATTGGCAAAGTTGCTTTTTCTCCGTGGTAGGAGTTGCAAATACCATTGTGGGAGTTGCAAATACTATTGGCAAAGTTCTAAATCCCATTGTGAAAGTGGCAAATACTAGTAGGAGTTACAAATACCATTGATAAACTTGTAAATACTATTAGCAAAGTTGCAAATATAATTGTGAGAGTTACAAATACCATTAGCAAAGTTGCTTTTTCTCCGTTGTGAGAGTTGCAAATACTATTGTGGGAGTTATAAATACTATTGACAAAGTTACAAATTCTATTGTAGGAGTTACAAATATTAGTGGCAAAGTTATTAATCCCATTGGCAAAGTTGTTTCTTCTCCTTTGTGGGAGTTAACAAATACCATTGCAGGAGTTGCAAATATTATTGTTAAAATTGCAAATACCACTATGGGAGTTACAAATACTATTGGCAAAGTTGTAAACATCATTGTCAAAGTTACAAATACTATTGTCAAAGTTACAAACACCATTGTTAAAATTATAAATACTATTGTCAAAGTTATAAATAGTATTATAGGAGTTGCAAATACCATTGTGAGAATTGTAAATATTATTGGTAAAATTGTAAATCGTATTTTCAAATTTGCAAATATCATTGGGAAAGTAAAGGCTAATTTGGTCTTTACTCACAAATTTACAAATGACAGATTGGGTCTCCTGCCCAATCTGTCATTTTCAATATTAAAAAGCCTAATTTATCATTTTGAAATTTAAATGAGCTTTTTTTGTCTTTTCTCAAAGAAAATTTGCCCATGTGGAATATGAATATCCATGTGGAATTTTGTTTTTAAAAATATTATGCTTAGATGTTCTCTCCTCTTAAAATACGTAAGAGGATTGTTAGTATTGGATAAAATTGAACCAAATTTAAAATATTAAGAATAAAATTATACCATAAATAAGATTAAAATATTTAATATATTTAAAAAACAATATTAAGATTAATACATATAGGAAATAATATTAAGTTACTAAGTGTTACTTTACTTAATATTATATTAACCCTTCTTTTATTAGTGTGGTAAACTTGTCTTTACTAGAACCTTTGCTCCCTCTGATCTAATTTTTTTAACATGTCACATTATCCATGATTTGGCTTGAGAATAATAAGAATTGTTACAGATTTAAAATTTTATATTGATATTGATTATTATACCACTTATGGAGAAACTTGCAGGCGCATTGATTACTCTTTTTTCAGTAAAACCAATACCAGATGAAAAAACTCCCTAACACGAGTAATTTTCGAATAGTAAAACTTCCTACTTAACTTTAATTTCAATATCAAAGTACTTCAGATCAAAGTTCAAATTAAAATCTACTATCAAATGAATGGAGAGAAATCTCATATCTTTTTCAATACTTCAAATAAATAAATAAAATCAACGGAACAACAATTGCTATTCACATAATGAAAGTTATTAAAAAGATGAAACCTGCCTTTTTACTAATAAAGAGATTCATGATCGTTCCTATTTTCTATTTCAAAGATAAGAAAAAAAATAAAACACCCAAGTGGGCTTCCGTGTACTAAATACAAATATAATCGTCAATTATGTAGAGCCATGTAATCAACTACTCTTCTAGTTTCTTAGTCTAAATATAGGCGTGGAAGTAACAATGATATCTTGAACATTACTCTTAAGGAATTTGAGCTATTTCCACCAAAATTTTGTGGAGGGATTGTGGCTTAGAGAAGAATGGACAGTGGTCACTGCCTTTGATTTTGAAGACTCCTTCTGGTGGGTTTTCCCTCACTAGCTTCTCTTGAACATCCGGTGAAAGTGCATGATCATCCAGTGTTTGAATATAAAAACGCCGGCCTGAACCATATTTCTCTGGTGACAAAGACAGTTTCTCCATGATAGGACCAAGTGGGCTAGGTCTCATTGAAGCCATCGCCAATGCCACATCCTGAAATGTGCTTAATTTTAAGTTTTATCATCGCAATAAATTCTCTACGTGAATCTGCCTACCAAAAAAATTCATGAACTAAGAAAATAATCAACAGACACAAGCATATTTTAAAGTGTATTCTCTAAAACACGTTTTTCATACTTAGATGTCAATTCATGATTGTCTTGGTTTGCAATATTTTTGAACCAGTTATACATAAAACTTATCAAGCAAATATGGGTATAATCACAAGGTTTGGCTGGAAATGGATACTAGATAAAATGATCACAGTAAATTGTATAAATTTATTCTAATTGTACAATTCAAAGAAGCATCATATCATGAGTTTAGCTTGTTATGAAGAATATTTTTTGAACACAAACTGAAATTTTGCATACCAGAATTTATGGTCATGATTTACTGAATGTAACCTATTATGTATTCTCTAACATGGACCGGTAAATGCCACAAAAGATTTTGGAGATGAGAAAGTCATCCGACCCTACCCTAGCATGAAGAAAAGGTAGAAGACATTAATACAGATGTGGAAAGCTAAAACAGCACAGAGAGTCACCTAATGAAAATATTTGTCCATACAGAAAACCAGAACAATTTTTGAAGTTTTAGATATTCATTTGTAGAAAATGCATTTATGGGGAATAGAAAATGGTTAATGCACAATGATCATCAAAGTTTTATAAGTACAGATTAATGGCTAGTAATAGACAAGTTATGGGCCGATCCCAATATCATTTGAGCATTCAATATACAAATGACAACACTAATGGTCACTGCTCATTTTGTAAAGTAGTGTCAATAGTATTGTACAGATGTCAAAAACCATATCTGGAATAACCTGCTTGTGGGTAGGTTCATTAATGATTTGTTACTCCAATGACTCAAAATGTGCCTCTATTCCTTAGCAGAATGCAGCCGTGAACTATTCCCCCACCCATCTTAAAATTTTAACAAACTTCAACACATGGAAGGCAAATTTTTTACCATTTGTGCTATGCCCAGTTCCATGGTTTTATTGTTTGGCACGGGAATGGCTTGGGAATGGAGATAGAATCTTTGTTTCTCTTGTTTGGTGCAATGGCTATCAGCTATTGAAATTGCTCTCGTGCCCTTCCAAACAAAACCAGGTTATTTATACAACTAGCCTCAACAGTATTTCAGTCTTGTCCCCATTATTTTATTTCATTTCTCTTGTATTTCTATCATTTCATTATAATTTTCTTTTCATTTAAAACATTTTCCAGCCTACCAAATGTAACCTTGGTTAGCACCTTGCTTATTCACTTAATTGTAGTTTTCCAGTTTGAAGTTTACATAAGTATTTTACTCACTTATCAACAGAAAATAACATAAGCCAGCAATCCATTAACCGAGCATTCCAAAGGTAGGCAAAGTAGATTTTAAGCAGGATAGGTACACAGGGTAAACAATCTCATACACAAGGGGGATTATTTGAAATATACCAGAATGGAAAAGCAAAAGGCCTTCAATGGCAAGATTTGATTATTTATGATAGAAGTGCAGCTTTTAGCAAAAAAGTAAAATTGAATGATTCAAGTGCAGCTACCAAGCAAACTACTGTGAAAATGTTATCCTGCATACCTTGGTTGGGGATTGGTTAAAATACAATCCTTTCATCAGCTCTTTCTCAAACATAAATCCTGTTGGGGGCTTTTCTTTTCCATCCCCATGGATCAAAAACTTAGATTCTTGCATAAACTGTTCAGCAGATCCAAGCTGCAATCCAATTATCTTGTGAGAACTTATGTGAAAAAGAAAAACAATATGAAACAACCAAAAATAGTTCTTCCATGAGAATAAAAAATGCATCATAAGGAAAAAATTCAATTATCACTCTCGTTATAAGGCCATGGCCACTAGTTAGTTGTGTGGCTGTAAAGCAAAACATATGTTCTGTATTTGGGGTTGGAGAAAAATATTCCAGTTTATTAGTTATTTTCATTTCCTAGAAACAATTATTCAGTTTTAATTTTCAACTATTATCAAACATTCTCCATTCGGAAACAGAGGTAGAATTACAAAAAACCACTTTGTTTCTGAGAAGGGCAAAAGCAATTGAAACATGGTTTACTCCACAATTTCTCTTTTCATTGAACATAGAACAGAAAACCATGAAAGTAAGCACATTCTACAATTCACAAGTAGGGTTTTCCCTGAGGAACCATATGTTAGTAGATTTTGCACAGCATAAGAGAGGAAAAGAAGGATAACAATTGAAACATGGAAAGAGAAAATTTAGTTGGCATCCACATCGTTGAGATCTCTCAGGATCCATTCTTCATACTTGAATTCTAAAATGTTCAGCAGGGAACGTATATAAGTGAACATTGACTAGATACCTGATCAGCAAAAACATCAAATGGCTTTTGGCCATCAGTCACCATCGTAGCACAAAGGAAAATTGCTTTTGAGATCTTCTGGGAGTAGTGTTCCAATGCGTAAGAAATGCAAGCGCCACCAATGCTATGACCAACAAGAATAACCTGCGAAATCCCCATTTTCAAGAAATATTACAGACTGCAGAACACCGAAGGTGACATGCTTCAAGTTGCATACATTATAGAATGTCAAATGAAGTTTCTAACCTTTTCATCCTCAGGAAGGTTTTCAAGATAATCAGCCAATGGTTTTGAATACTCAGCCAATGTAGTAACCTTGTTAATATCTGTGAGATCAATTCCAGAACCTGTGAGATCAAATGCTACAGGAAGCAATCCTGTTTCTTCAAGAAGGGCTACGGTCTTGTACCAACACCAAGCTCCAAAACCTTCTCCATGGAGTAAAACAAACTTTTTTATTTTTATGCTCTCTAGAAATTCCGGGTCCTGTAGAGCATATAGTATAAAAGATTATGTTGCAATCTAGTTGAGGATATGGCTATATGTGAAAGTCATAGAAAGCCAGATCACCACAACAAGTTCGAGAACTATTAAGCTGACTATTAATCAATGAGCATGCACACATTCAAAGCACAGATGTAGAGATGAAGGACCAAACTCAAGTAAGATTCTTAATTGTTTGCTATCAGAATAAAAGGAGAAATTTGTAAGATCCAATCATGTAATCCTAAGCTGAAAATTTTCACTTATATTTTTATTACAGAATCAAGTTGCAAAAAAAAATATACCAAACCTAGGTTTCATCTTAGTAGATGAATGATTTTCTTTTCCGGAACTCATAAACATACAAGTTTGTTACTAAATATATGTTCCCCAAACAACATTAAAATAAGAGGGCAATATTATTTAGCATCACAGACAAAAAAAAGTTACTAGTATCACATTTATCAAAAAGAAAAAAGGGATCGCTCAACACAATCTGGCACTAAATATGGTTGACAATGATTGAGGTCTAAATAGACAATACAAGGAATATGTTAGCGATTGCTTACAGCACCTTCTAAACGATTGAACTCTACATTATACAAGGATTTTGGGTGAAACTGTCAGACACCACTGTTACAGATAAAAATAATTCAGAAGCATGTCAGATTCAATAGCATGGAAAAGGATAACTTCGTGTTAAATGTAAGTGCTGGTTGTGTCGCCAGCATCATGAACTTGTAAATGGAATTGCTTATGGTTGCAGAATGAATCAACCCTCATCTTTTTCCCTTTATTTCCTTTCTTCTTGTTTTTTTTTTTTTGTTGCCAGAAATCCTCTTAATCTTCCAACGCACCTTTTAGGGCCTGAAAAGAAAGAAAAAGTCCTTACTTTTTTCTATGTGCACTTTTTCAGACTTGGCTTGGACTATTGACTAAGTCCCTTCTCCGAGTAAGTTGCTAGTATCTTCCACTAACATATACCCATAAACTAACAATCCTTAATCATTACGACCCACTTTTTCCCACCGATCAAATAATTCAAAAAATATTTAAAAACTCGCAATAATTCACAAATCATAGTCAAACTATCAATCTGGTCCCCGCACCTGTTTATTATTGGTAACAGAATCGGGCAGATTGCGTCTTCGAGAGCTTGTGGATCCAATTCTTCGCGACATAGACCCTTCAAACCTCTGAGACAATTGATGCTGTTGAAGTGCCATAGACAGAGCTTGGCGATGCAAATACTCTTCCTCAGCTAACAGCTTCCTCTGCGATCGATTCATTCTCTTGCTTTTCGATCCCACATCTTTCGAGCCTTTCTTCGTCATGCAAATAAACCGATTACCCATGTTTGCAAAAACTATTTTCTTCAAACAGGATGTAGTTTTGAAGCGAAACCGGAAGCTAAGAGGTTGAAGAACTGGAAAAACTATGGGAAAGCGAAGGCACCGATAGCATTGCCTTTCTTCTACAGCTAGAATTGCTCAGAATCTTTCTATGAGCTTTGTCTTTTTCCTTTGCTGGTCTCAAGAATGAGAGTTGTTGAAGAAAAAATAGAGTAAAAGCGAGAGAAGTCGTTGGCCATAAATGCACAAATAATTGAAATTATGCGAATATACAACTCAAGCCAACTGAATTTAGAGGATATTAAATGCTCCTCACTTCTCTCCACGACTCTCTGCGCTCCTTGGCCAACATTATCGTTTTCATCTACTCGAACCAACATAATCTTTTTTGCCCCTTTGGCCATTGATTTTGCAGTTTACTTTTACACCCAAAATTTTCAATAGCTGCAAGGCCAGAGAGGTTATGTCAGTGTTTCTGCTTTTTGGTATATCTCATACGCAAATATTTGGATGTGTATTTAAGGTGTAATAAATAAAAAATAGAAAAATTAGTTATAGTCTTTAAAATTAGAGAAATTACAGAAAAAAATTAAAAAATAATAAATTTTAAATTATATCTATTACCAATAATAGATCAAATATTATTAAGATAATATTTTATTTTAACATTTATTATTTTTTAAAAAATATTTCTGTCATTTCCCCTTAAAATTATACCCTTAAAAAATTAGTTAAGAATCTTAATTTTTCCAACAATTATTATGCTCCTTCTGGTCACATATATATAAGATATAAATAATAGAATTATATAGATTAATTAAAATTAATTAAAGATAATAATTGTATATAAATATATTTGAATTTTTAAAAGTACTTTATTTGTGAAGAGAATGTGGTTAAAATAATTAATACTGTGACATAACATGTTATTAATATGAACAAATAATAATAGGACTAGAACATGTCTAAAATTTATATTTTATGAGCAAAGGAAAAGAGGAATTTTACACTAATCAGTAACTGTTATGTATGAGATACCAATTTGGAGGTTCTAAGTTTCTAACATGACCCTCGTGTCATTTTACTCTAATCAATATGTAACTATTATGAGTCTTATATTACAGTCTCATAAGTAGATTAGAGTGGGAAACCTCATAGATGAAGTATTATTTATAAGTTTAAGAATTTTTCTTTTTTAATAGGCTATTTTTTTGAGAATAGACTCTCCCCTTAGATAATTTTTTTTAAAAATTTTAAATTTGAATTTGTGGGGATTATTGAGTTTTCATATAAAAGAAAAAATATGGTTGATATTTCAATATAAAATAATTACAATGAAAAAGTTTACAGACAATAATACCAAAAAGAATTATAATAGATGAAAATGTCTATCTCTATAAATGTTAATTGTAGATCAACATATAGTCTTGCGAATACAGGTATTGAAAAAATTATTTACCTACAAGAGCTAACTAATATGCAATAAATGTTCTTTAAACTACTGCTCTGTGTATATCAGGGGGCTTGCCGTGTAGTTATATTTTATTTTTATTTTAGTTTTTATCATAATGTAATTTCATATTTAAAAATATTACAAATATAAACAGTTGATAAAATTTATTTTACATATATATATCACTTTATTTCCTCTATTATTGTCAATATATATTACTTTTATAAGTATAAAACAATCATCAGTATGGATATAGTATATATATACATATATATATATATAAATAATTATTTGCCACTAAAACAAATGTATTTATGGCAGGGTAGAACTAGGGGAGGGGCAAAAGGTCAGCCGCCCCACCTGTTAGCGGAAATTTCTTTATATCCTTTATTTTTATATTTATAATATTATATTTTTATAATTTTTAATATAAGAAATAATTAATTTTTTTATAAATTAAAAAAATTAAAAAAATTAATTAATTGTAATTAAATTTAAATTTTTAAAACAAATTCATATTATATATTTAATTAATATAAATTAATCAACTAGTTCTTATATTAGTTATAATTAAATAATTTATTTTATTTTTTTAATTTATCTAGATAATCAACTCAGTTTTATATTAAAAAATAAAAGAATAGTTTATTTATTTAATTAATAAAAAAATTATTAAAAATTTGTCTGTGTAGTCTCAAATTTCTGGTTCTACCATTTATTGGTACATCTATACATGCATAATTATTTTCACTGGATGTCACGTATGTGACATAAATACTTTAAAATTTACAATTAGTTTGTATTTGAATAATAACATTGGCCAGTATAATATTGAAAAAGACAATTGCAGACAAACAAACGCATAAATCTGGTAGAGTTGGCTCACCCAAAAAAATATGAATGAATGAATGAATGAAGATATGGAGACAAACTAACGCGCAAAATCTGGAGGCGATTTTCGTTTTCAATGCGCACAACATATTAAAACAAGTTTTTCCTTCCTCATCATCAAAACAAGATGTCAGCGTTGCAAAATGACTTTTTTATACTGACTAAAAAATTGGAAAATTTAATCTTTTAATTCTTAAAATTTTGACTTAATTAAAAGGTATGATTTAATCCCTCAACTATAATTTGGTATAGCTCAATTACTCACTTTTTAACTCATCTAAAATTTATTCTATAATTTTTCTAATTTTTAAAATTACTAGTTAAAAAAATGGTTTTTTAAACTGTCATTTTTAGGCTAGTTATTATAGAGACGATTTTAAAAATATAATCGGTATCATTTTTATAAATATTAATATATGTTTTAGACTGATTTTGTATAAGTTATGTCTAAATAACTATTAAAAATAATTTTTAAATATATTTTTAAACCAATTCTAAAAGATTTTAAATGTATTTTTTTTTAAATTGGTTATATGGACAAGGAAAAATGACACAACAAGAACTTTAAAAATGTAAAAGGACAGATTGGGTGCTTGAATTTCAATAATCCCTATAACATGTGACACCCCAAAAATTTCTTTTCCACTGGTGGGATTTTTACTTTTTGAAAGTGGTGGAGGTGGGATTTAATCCCACAACCCCTTGCATGCCAAAAACATTAATCACAAAGGAGCCACCAATGTTTTTCAAAGAATATGTTGCAAAAAATTATACAAGTTAACTCCTTAGTTTTGGTTGCAGCTCATTCATAAATTTTGTATAATTATTCAGTACAATTTATTATCTATTAAGAACTTTCATTTAGCAAATAAAAATGCTACTCTTTCAGGTCAATCACAACTTTTGTATAGTTATTCACTACTTTTCATTTTTTTGAGGAAAGACAATATGATTTATTAAAAGATCAACAATATACAAGGTTCTTAAAAATAAATAAAAGAAACGGAACTACACAATGTAAAATTAGAAATAAAAGATTCATGAAAGGGATTTGAATGAAAGGAACATTCTTTGTGATGAAGCAACAGATCTTGGATGTCGCGTTGATGACAGAAAGAGGACCTGCCGGCTTATAGTCGTTTCTTTTATGAGATTGTGTCATACAACCTATACTTAAATGAGAGGGATCTGCATTATTATCTGAAATGGAACGGTTAAGCTAGAGTAACAACGCTCTTAAGCAATGATAATAGAAGTTATGAACCCTTGAATTTCGCTTGATGCAAAACACATGTCCATCCAAACTAATGAAAAAAAAAATGTCAAGTTTTAGGTCTTGTGGTAATCAGAGACCTATTGAGAATAATCATCCAACCATGTGAGTTGAGTTTATGATACGAACTGTAAATTTTAGCAGGAAGAAGAGACTTGGTAGTGCTAGTGTCAACTTCTTGTAGAACAGAGTTAAATTTAGAATTGAGCAAATCTCTTTGATAACCTTTCTTGGAGGTCCTTAATGCATTGATGTATAGCCAGATTTCTTTTGAACCAAACAGCGTTGAGGATAATAATGGTTCCTTTCACAAGTCTATAACCCCCATTCTCCCATAGTCTGAGCATTGAAGATTTGAGCCATTGCTTGAATTCATTAAGATCAATGTTCCCCAATTAGATAGAGAAGCAACCAAACCATATTCTAGTGAAGGGGCAAGAAATGAAAAGATGGCTTAGGTTTCCTCATTGGGACATCCAAATAGACAAGATCTATAAAAACAAGCTCTATTTCTTCCAGGATCAACCCAGTATGTGTCAAGGTATTTTCCAAGCCTAGGAGAGCAATGAATATTGAAATTATGGGCAATTTCATTTCTCACCATGGGTGGAGTGCTCAGGCTAAAAACAAGCAAAGATTTGGATCTGTTAATACCTTGACCAGACCACCTGCAAAAGGTCTCAATGGTAGACTTAACTACATTGTAGCATTCAATTGAACTCTCAAAGAAGAAAATAGAATGATTTGCATAGAGAAAATGGGACAATGGTTTTATAGCATTGCAAATCTTGATGCCCTTCCAACCAAGAGAATATTCAGCTTTGTATATAAGACAGGAGAGAATATTTGATACTAATATGTAGAGGTATGTTGGAAAACATGCCCTAGGGGCCAATCATTGTCTTATGAACATTATTGGTTTATGAATTTATTAATTGTGTTATCATATTATTTGCATGTTTATTGTGATGACCATCCTTGGATAATTCATGATCTTATCCTAAATGTCCTTGGTCGGTCATCTATGTGAGAGCAGAGATGAAATAAAGCCAGTATGACTTTGAAGATGTATAGAGATATAAATTAAAGTCATAGGCACATGTAAGAGTACAAGGTGTTAGACCGACCCGCTATGAGAGAGCTGCATGGGTTACGTCATAAGCTTCTCTCATATACAAACCATGTCACTATGCCCTTTGACTTGAGATTATCATGGATTCCTACATGACAAACGCTCAGCTTTGACCTAGTCAAAAGTCACTTTTGACCGAGTGATCATAAAGACTATGTTCGGGCTTAGTGGTTTTTCATACGGAGGAATGTGGATGGTCAAGATGGAATTTGTCCCTCACATTCATAGAGAGATATTACTGGGCCCCTCGATGAGTGAGTCTGAGAAATGTATGGCCATACTGTAATGGAAAGGTAGTTCTATTTCTATAGTCAGACTACTCAGGGATCGAGAAAGTAACGGTCAGGAATAGGAGGATGACATTATCCATGCCTCATCCATGACCAAAATATCGCGTGACAGAAGGGACATGATATGGTTATATAAAAGGTTACATCGTTTATCGATCCTCATATGATTTGGGTAGTCGTTATGTCTTGCTAGAGACTGCTTGCGACTTGTGGGCCAGTATAGCAAATGGCCCACTACCAACTTCATATGGGCCTACAGGGTCGCACACAAAATAGCCCCAACACGAGCTATGATGTCCAAATTCATTGAATATAAGACGTGTCCAGATTCAATGAATGATCCAAGGTTGATGTATATATTTATTTATATTTATATTCATATATATATAAATTCGTATATATACATTATATATAAGGGATATATATAGGATTTAATTTATAAGGATAAATTAAATCTCTATCATGTTTGAATTTAAAATTTAAATTGATAGGATATCTCATATAAGAGATATTTATAAGATTTAATTTATAACGATAAATTAAATCTCTATCATGTTTGAATTTGAAATTCAAATTGATAGAATATCTCATATAAGAGATATTTACAAGATTTAATTTATAAGGATAAATTAAATCTCTATTACGTTTGAATTTGAAATTCAAATTGACATGATATCTCAAATTTGATTTATGAGAATAAATCAAATATAGTCCAGTCTTATCTTTATTTTAAATTAAATAAATAGGTGAATTAAATCTGTGGGACGGATATAATACAAACATTATTTATTTAATTAGTTTCTTATCAAATTATACAATATGTGATATTGTATTCATTTTGGAATTAATATAGATTAATTCTAAAAATCCAATTCGGTTGAGAAAACGCAGAGCATCCTATATATCTGATTTTAGGAGCTACGTTTTATATAACAATACATAACACAAAAGGCCGAAGGGAATCTGCAAAAAGGTTGCAGATAAGAAACTGCTGAAGTAGAGACGGAGAGGATGAATTCTTGAGAGAGCCTTGGAGGGACAGGAGACGCTAGCACATCGTTCGTGGTTGGAACGCTGTTCGTGTGGATACCAGTAGAGGAAGCCGACCTGAGGCGTCGACTTCTTGCAATCAGAAAGAGAGCACGAGCCACGGAGAGAAGCTGTGGATGTCTTCTTGCGATCGAAAAGAGATCACCAGCCGCGGAGAGAAGCTATGGAAGTCGCTGAGAAACACTGAGGGTAATGCTTCTTCCCACTTGACTTAAACACATACGGTAGATCCTGCCAAGGAATGGAAAAATTTTTAAATTAATTTTCGCTGTGTGTCTTCCAATTCCTTACAATGGTAAGAGAGGATCACCCTAACAATTACCGTTTTTTAAGGATAAATAGCAGGGGAGATTTGACCATTGAATTGAATTTGATTATGTACTGTTGAGATTCATTGTTGAATCAAAATAATCCATTTCCTAGGAAACCCCATTCTGTTCAAGACAACAATGATAAAATTCCAAGAAAGTCTATCAAAAGCCTTAGAGAAGTCAACTTTAAGAGCAGCGAGCTTTCTTCTATGCTTGCCAGATGAATGAATTTGAGAGAGTATATCAGAAGCAAGCATGATGTTGTCAGATATGAGTCTCCCTTTTAGAAAGGCACATTGGTTAGGTGCAATCATATGAGACAAAGGCTCCTTTAACCAGTTACAAAGCACTTTAGAGAGAATTTTGCATGCCACATTGGATAAACTAATAAGCTGAAAATCAATGCATTGTGGTCTGTCTGATTTTGGGATTAGGGTGATGATGGTTTTCGTTAAAACTAGTAAGCAAATGTTCAGAATCCCAGAAGTGCTTCACCATCTTAACAATATCATGTTGCACAAGGTTTCAGTTTTTTTGATAAAAAGATGCATGAAAACCATCAGATCCAGGGGCACTACTTTTAGGAAGATTGAATACTGTAATCCTAATTTCATTAGCTGATAATGGTTCCATTAAAGACATAGCATCCTCAAACTAAGTGTAGGAATTTGTAACTGGGAAAGAGCATAGGTTAGTTCATCATAAGAGCAAAGATCGTCTTCCTAAAAAACTCATAATACCAACTCATACCAAAATGGTTTACACAGATGCCCATAAGCTCATTACGATTGTCAGTCCATTTGTAATATCCAAATTTTTAAGCCTACAATCCCAGACTATAGCCTAAAATAAGTAGGCTACTAGGCCCTTTTGAGCAAAAGTCCTAGAAATGTACAGAAAATTTATAGGGACTAAACTGCAAAATAGAGAAAGTATACGGACTTCAAATATAAATAATGAAAGTTCCTATGATCAAGTATATAAAGTTAGAGGCTTTAGAAAAGTCTCCTGGGTACAGAAAGAGGCAAAGAAAAACAAAGGATTGAATTATAAAGAAGAAAAGTTCTTCAGGTACCAAACTAAAATTTTAAAAAGTATAGTAAGAGACTAAAATATAATTTGGTCAAAGTCGGGACCAAAGTGTAATTATGAGATTTCAAGGGCATAAGTGTAAATTTCTAAACAACAATAAAAGTTCATGACCTAAACATCATTTTTGAGAAAATTCCTAGATTTTAAGAGAAGATAAAGGAGATTCTCCTACACTCTTTGAGTAATAACAACATTTTTATTTAAGGGACAATAATTAAATTTATACCTAGTCTAAGGATGTCAATGGTAATAAAAATTCAGACACTAGATTTAATGACAGAAAATATATTATGGAATGTTACAAAAATTAGAATTAGAAAACAGTTTGGTTTTTCTGAAATATGACCAGGCTAGTACTGGATTAGACTGAATTTTTCCAAGCACCCATTTCTTTCTTGGAAGACGCCACACATGACTTTAAATGATGTCATGGATGATATTGTAAATTTGCTTGGTGGGCAATAAATCTAGGCCCTTGATTCAAATAGCGCAAGGGTTGATGTAAGCCATTGATTTGCCAAGCAAAAATCTATAAATCCCCCCCAAATCTGCAGCATGTGAAGCTAGGGAACTAAAGGGAAATGGTGCCAAAATGCACCTAGACACAAGAATAAGAGGAAAACTAAGTGACCAAGGAAGTTAGGAATCAATAGAACAAGGCCATGAGATGTTAAAGAGAATGAGTTGAAAAGGTTAAGCAAGCAACCATTGCTTAGTTGGAGGCTAAGGGAGCAAAGAGAAAAGAATAAAACTATAAGGTCAATTATGATGGAAGACTTGTGCTCGATGAAGGAGCCAAAGAATGGAAGAAGGAAAGTTGACAAACTAATGTTCTAGTAATGTTATATAAATTTTCCATGTATATAAACACTATGTAAAGTGCCTATTTATGTAATAAAAATATATGAAATAATTATGTACATTTACATGAGGTATATGAATGTATGGAAAATCAAGTTGATGTGTTATGAATGCTAGAATAATTTATGAGAATTAAAAAAGAAGTTGGAATGGTAAAAATTTAAGTCCTGAAGCAGTCTTGTTTAACTCTAGTTTAACCTAGTAAATGGATGAATTAAGTTATGAAATTTTATGAGCATGTAGTACACATCCTGAGCTTTAATCCATAGGTAACATTCCTTATTTAGATGTGCACATCAAGAGAAATGAATTTCTAAAATTAAGGGTCAGAATCTAAAAATTTCAGAAATGACCATATGAATAGTAAAAAGAAATGATTTAATTGTATTGAATGGGCAAGTAAATGTCCAATTTGATATTTTTTCTTTAAATAGAAATGAAATAGATTTAATTAGAGCTTTGAATCATCTTCATATAATATTTTTAGAATTAGTTATAAATTTTTAAAGTTGATAAACTCATATTTGTAGTGATTTTTAGTGTGTTTAAAGAGAATTTTATTATTGATTTTATCCCCATTTACTAATATGATGAGCAATTAATTAATAAAATCAAGTTGGAGCAGTTAGAAATTAATTGATGTGATTTTAGTGATTAATTGGATAAATAATAAGTTTCTTTTAGTTTCCTATTTCAGGAAAATGCTCATTATCAAGACAATTTGCTGCTGTGAGAATGAAACAAAAATGATTGACAATTGGACAAACAAAGCATGTGCTAGATTGAACAAGTGGGCTAACAGAATTACATGCAGGAAGGAGCTGATAATAGAAGTTAGTGGGAGATCCAGCACATGTGCATCACAACAGAAGCAAGTGGGAGATTCATACATATTCTGTAACAGATTCATGCACATGCTGTCATCACACACTTCACACAACTCATCATTTCATATTAGTCATACCATTCACACTTCTTCTATATAACACACACATCAGCATATTGAGGGGACATCATTGGATGCCATCTGCACCCTTTGATTTCATCATTTCCCATTCACGCATTTACGACTGAATAGGGATCCCATATTCCATACAATTCACGCCAACTATAGCTTCTAGCATTCATTCATTCACTCCATCCAGCTTCCACTCCACACACCATCTGTTTACTCTCTTTCTCCATCTCCAATTTCTATTCTCTCTCATCTGTAACTTTCTTCTGTTATAGACAATAGAACTAGAGGAAAGTTCGGTCTTCACCTTAATCTTCTTCTTCTATATTCACCATGATTGTTGATCTGTTTACTACTTCTGTTGAAGTCTTAACAGCAATGGAAGGCTAGATCTATTGTGTCCTCTTAGAGATGATATTGAACTAGGATCCTTGAGCTGAATATGGAGTTTATTGTGTCTTTAATTCAAAATTAATTATATTGAGTTGATGTAGTTAATTCTATAATTACTAATGCAATTAGAGTTAGTAAATGATTAATGATTAGGGAACCAAGTTGGATTTCCTATTTCTGTATAATTGATGCTTTGATTGATTTTCATTATTGGATTGAGTTGGACATGAATGTTTAATTAGAGTAATATATAATAGAATACAGTTGTGTCTGTTTAATTCATCTTATTCTATCTCAAGTTGAATGATTCTTATTTATCTATTCAATGTCTGCGAGTTGTAGCTTTGATTGAGAATTTAGCTGGTGAGTTGTTAGCTAACATATTCTAATTCAACTCATTAACTCCAAATATTCTGTGGATAATGAAGATGAGGTAGTCTCTAAGGGAACACACTTGTCATTGATTAAGTTCATCATCATAAACACCTAAATTCATAAGCAAGTAGCATAGGATTTACATTCAAAATTAGTTCAAACACCTTATCTCACAATTCATCTGATTAATTTGTTAATTTGTGGCTTATTAGATTAATTATGTACCTTAGCATCCATTTAGGCTCCTTGTGAATCATCCTAGGTTAGCTTCACTTTACTATTTATTAGGTTAGTTTTGTTTGATAATTAATACGACAGTTATCACAAAGTCATGTCTGTTTTTGGAATTTTTCCAAAGGAACAGTATCTGAAGTGTTTGGTTGAGATAAACCAAGTTTTTGGTCGCAACCAATGAACACAGAGATATTAGTCACAATGAGAGAAATGTTTGGTCACAACTAAAAAACACAAAAAGATATAACATGAGTTATCTTCGAAAATTCATATTCCTAACTTAAAAGGGTGTTAAAGCGGTCCAAATAACTTCCAAATGCGCATGTATGAGGGTTAAAACTAAGGATACGACATTTTATATAATAAACAGTAACCGAGGACTTGATTCAAAAGTTTTAAATTTTTAGGCTAAAGTAATACTTTTACTTATTAAATAAGCTTTTGAATATATACTCTGAGGGAGTAAAAAGTATGATGTTTCACCATTCACTATCAGATTTCTTCAGACTCCAAATAAACTTAAAAACTCTTCTTCTAGAGACAATTGCGTGGAAAAATTTTACCTTTCTTTCACCTTATGAATGTTAATCAACTTTAGCTTATTGTGCCTAATAACAAGCTTCTCAATCATATAAGAATTCCAGTTCATGCATAGAATTCCCAATTTCATATTCAAGGGAGCCTAATGGTCTTTGATAAGTGCGAATCATACTAGAAATATACAATAGGTGCTCTTCTAGAATAGCAATTCTATTAGAGAAATTTCCAATACACTCCTTACTCCAATTATTCAAAGAAGAGAGAGTTCTTGCAAGTTTGCAATGGACTAAGAAAGAGGGGATCCCATCCCTATTTCAACATCTTTAAATAATATGATAGTATTAGAAAATGGGCCAGTCCACCCTTAGTGGATTAGGCCCAGATCCATGAGGAGTGTAGATGGAGGGAACGTTTATATTTTTTGAGGGAGGAAAATGAGGGAGTAGGAACTTACAAGTATCCCACTCTCCCATAAGATACACACATACAGAAGAAACAATGGGTTAGAAATTAGTTTCAGACTCTCGGGTGTGTAGTTCTTCTTTCTAGTAGCAAAGGAAAAGGAGTGTGTTGTTCTTTTTCTCCTCCTTTGTTCTCCTTCCATTTTTATGTTCATCGGTGTTCTTCCTTTGTGGGTGAATTACTGTGAAATGTACTAGAGTCCATACAAGGTGCTCTAGTTGCGTGTAGGTATCTCAGTGGAGAAGAAACCATCTCACGTATGCCCAAAAACCTTCAGTGGTATTAGAGCCATATTCTATGCCTCTACATATACTTTGTAATTTTCTATTTTTTTGGTAGCATGCGTTTATTGCCTCTATTTATGTTTAAAACCATTTGTTATATGCCAAGAAACATAGAGCGTGCATTTAAACCATAAACAGAAGCATATTCAACATCCACGTATCAGAGAGCTTTTGTTTTTGAAATTGGGTCATTAGAAAACAGAGGTTTTAGGCCTTGAAATTGTTTCATTGTGTAGAGCACGAAAAAATAAAGAAAGTGACACTAATAATGTAAAAATTGGAGACAGAGGAGTTATGGACAAAAAACGGGTAGGACCTGACCCCATTTTTTACTTGGGTATATGCGACCCAACTGGAGGTTAGGGATGATCAAAATGCACCATTTTGATCATCCTAAAATGGAGTTATTTTGATGCCTGAACAAAAAAAATAGAGGCACTATTCCTGTGGACTGGACTGGGTCTAGCCCAGTCCAATAATAAAAAAAAATTGGGCTTTAAGAAGCCCATTTTAAAAAAATGTTTTTGTTTTTTTGGTAGCAGGGGTTATAGGCCAGGTCGAATCAGTGGATCTAACTCAGACTCATAAAACAAAAAAAAAATTGACTAAAAAAAAGAGAAAAATATGGTGAATGACACGTGGTAGAGGCTATGTGGCAACACCAGACTGGCGTATGCAAAGGCCGAGAGTGGGCTTTATTTAGTTTTTTTCCTAAATTTTTTCTTCTTGGGGCACGTGAGAGAGTGTAGGACCTCCGATTGAGGTGTGGTTTATTACTAAAAATCTGTAAAATCAATATCTTTATTTTGATATATAATTTGCCTTATTTTGGGGGCAATTATGGACCTATTTATGAATATTCAATATATTTTATAGTGTTTTTTGGTGTTTGAAAATTCTAAAAAGTTATGATAATTGATATTTTTTATTATTTAGGTGAAAATGACTTCATCTAGCACTGAATCTAAGGGATATACCTTAAATGATAGTATCTCATTCTTGGATGATGTTAATAACCTAGAAGAGAATCTTTAAGAGGACCCTGAGGGGAAACCTGAGGAGGATCTAGAACAAGATCTTGATGAACTTTCTGAAGAAGACCCAAAGGAGTTGATGGAGGAAGTTCTGCAAGAGGAACCAAAAGAAATATGATTTTGAACCGTGCTAAAAAACTTTATTCCCCATCGAACCTCTTCCTCTACAGCCTTTCATGGTGTCTTCAGATTTAAACTCCAAGATAGTTCCTACTCTTAACAAAGAATCTCCAGTTGAGGATGGAGAAGAAGTGAACCAACCTCTTACCCTTACTTTGGCCATGAACATAGATGAAAGAGATTCAGCCAAACTAACAAACATAAAAAACATTAATGGCGTGATTAGTGATTACATTGAATTCATGACAGATAAGGAGAATACTGAATTCTACTTGAAAGTCATAATGGAATATGTAAGAGCAACAAAGGTTAGAGGCAAGCCCAAAATAGGATGCATGACAAGACATATTGGCTTAAAACTATAGAATTTGTATATAACCTTAAAAAGCCGCCTCGTAAATTTTATAAGCTAAGAAAAGCGATGTTAGAATATTGTAAAGCTCATATCAAATGATGTATATTTGTATTTTGATTTCCATTGCTTTACTTTGTTAAGGACATGTTTCATTACTCTTTCTTTGTAAAGACTTACCATTTATTACATGCCTTATATGAAAGAAAAACATATTTCATTTCATTTCTTTTTCTTAGTTGTGATTTATGTATAATTTTTTATAAGTGGGAGCTTTTTTAGATGATGAGTATTCTAAAACCAAGATTTGATGAGAATAGTGCCTATATAATTTTGATAGAAAATGATGGCGTTGCTAGTGCTTATGTGATGGGAGGTACAAACGTATTCTCCTGATCATGGGTCTAGCGATATTATTATTTTATGATAAAAAATCATAAAAGTATGTGACATTGTATACTTTACATGTGCTATATATATGTAAATTCACTTAAATGTTATATGGTTCAATAAATTAATGTGGGAAAGGTTTGTCACAGAACCAATATTGAACAATGGCATCAAAGAACATTATTATTGAATTGAACAAGGGGAAAGCTCAACGGGGAACAACTGGGATATTTGGCATCGAAAGGTCCAATATATTATAGAAGAACAAAATGCAATTGAGCAATTAACAATGGCAATGGTAGAGCCTGAGGCTGGAAATACGGGCCAGCACAGGAGAGACTAGGAAGTATACCTGTCCTAGAAAAGGAAGAATAACATAGCAAGAATCACACTGCTGAGTGCAATGGCTAATGATTTAATGTGAGTTTGAGATACTCAGAATAGCACAAGCAACATGGACTACCTTAAAGGATAAGTTTGGGGGAGTCTCCACGACTAAGCTTAGAAGGTTGACAGTTAGGAGCACATGAAAGTTAATCTGACCCATAATGAAAATACATCACTTTCAATGATGTAGCTAAGTATTTAGAGCTAGAGGATAAATGTCTGGAGGCTTATAAGGCTACTGGACAAGCATATTTGACCAAAGGTATTGGTCCTTCCTAATCAAAGCCTGAATTCAAAAAGGGCAAGAAATTTCAGAAAAATAAGAAGAAAGGTGGTCCTCCACCCAAGAAGAGAAAGCAACAATGCAAGAAGAAAGGAAAGAAAGAAGGCAAGAAAAAGCTAGACCTAAAGAAGGTCAAATGCTTTGCCTACCACAATATGAGACATTTCGCACGTGGCTGTTCTAAATAGATCGGGAGCGGAAAGGTAATAGTGAATTATGTGAATTCACATGTCTCATTTGTTTCTAGTACTATTTTTTTTTGACATAACCTATTTCTTTTTCTTGGATTATTGACTCAGACTCCACAGACCACGTAAGTTGAGATTGAGGATCTTTCATGAAATACCATCGGTTGCCATTTCAAAGTAAGTGCCTTTTTATTGGCAATAATGCAGGGATCGAGGTTCGAGGCATTAGCACCTACAAACTTGTTTTGTGTGGTGGAAAGACCTTGATGCTGCATGATGTGGTTCATGCTCCTGACATCCAAAGAAATTTAATTTCTATAATTTGTTTATTAGACTTTGGGTTTAATGTAAACTTTCATGGTAAAGTTATAGACATTTATAGCGACTCAATATTTTATGGTTCAGCTTTCTGATTTCAAAAGTTCTTTGTTTTAGATCTTGTTAGTGATTTTAATACTCACGATTATTTTGCTATTACTTCGAATAATCCTGATATGAATATTGGCATGCTAGACTAGGGCATATTAATCAAAATAGAATGATTAACTGGCTGAAGAAGGCTTGTTGGGAGTAATCCCTAATATGGATATGTCATTATGCGAAAGTTGTCTAGCTGGTAAAGCTACTAGAAACCATTTAGTAAGAGAACACGAGCCAAAAACCCGTTACAATTTCCATTATGATATTTATGGTCTAATGAGTGTGAGGGCAAGACACGGAGCTTAGTATTTCATTACCTTTATTGATGATTTTTCATGATATGGTCATGTCTATTTGATTTCACATAAGTTTGAAGCACTAGAGTGTTTTAGACGATACATAAATGAAGTAGAAAATCAAATGGACAATAAGATTAAGGCATTATATACTAATCGAGGTCGTGAATACCTTTTAGATCAATTCAAATTGCTCTGTGAAGAAAAAGGGATTATTAGGCAACTAACTATTCCAGGCATACCTCAACAGAGTGGGGTTGTCGAAAGAAGAAATAGAACTCTTCTAGACATGGTTAGGTCTATGATGGCACAGGTAAACCTTCCAATTTCACATTAGAGTGATACTTTATTCACGGCAATCTTCATACTTAACCGTGTGCCCTCAAAGTTAGTCGCTTCCACACACTACGAGTTATGGACTCGACGTTAGCCAGATCTAAGCATCCTTAGACCTTGGGGCTCGATGGCATATATCCATGACAGTTCTCATAGACATGGGAAACTGGGTCTTAAAGGGAAGAAACGTATTTTCATAAGGTACTCTAAACCCTCAAAAGGATATGTATTCATAAGTGAAATTGAAGATGGAACAGTAATTGAAACAATATCAAGAGATGTTGTATTCATTGAAATGGAGTTTCCCAGTAAGGGAGATGTTGACTGCACTGTATCTCTTTATGAGACTCATAAATATGACAGTGCCAAACAAATTGACAGACTAGAATCCTCTAGGAATGTCAATATGAGTGGGAGCTAAGAATGGTCAACACAAAGACCAAGATAAATGAGAAAAATAAGCAAGTTTCTCCTTTCATAAAGAGTAATAGGGAAAATGTTCCCAAGAAATGCTTCCAAATAGAAGGAGAAGCACTCTTAGTTACTCTAGAAGGGGATGATGAACCCTACACTGTTCATGAGACCTTGGCAAGTCCTGCTAAGGAAGAACGGAAGAAAGAAATGAAAGAGGAAATGGACTCAATGATGAAAAACTAAGTTTGAGAATTGGTTGATCTGCCAAAAGGGCGTATAGCCATTGGGAACAAGTGGGTTCTCAAAATCAAGAGAAAGGTGGATGGATCAATTGACAAATTTAAAGCTTAATTGGTTGCAAAGGCATATACACAACACAAAGGTATAGATTATGAAGATACCTTTTTACCTGTTGTGCGCTTCAATTTTATAAGACTTATTTCAGCAATAGTAAATAGTTTAAACCTGGAATTATATCAGATGGATGTAAAAATTGCATTTTTGAATGGTGATCTAGATGAAGAAATCTATATGGAACAACCATTAGGTTTTATTGAAAAAGGGTTTGAACACAAGAAGTGTAAACTCAAAAGATCAATTTATAGATTAAAATAGTCATCCAGAGAGTGGTACTTAAGGTTTCATAAAGCAATAACCTCATATAACTTCGAGATGATAGAGGAAGACCACTGTGTCTACGTTAAGCGGTTTAAGGGTAACTTTGTGATATTATCCTTATATATAGAGGACATACTCTTAGTCAGAAATAGTCTTGACTCGGTGATAGCTATTAAAGATGGCTTTCATCAAATTTTGGGATGAAAGATATGGGAGAAGTAGAATACATACTTGGAGTCAAGGTTTAAAGGAATTTTTCTAAGATAATCCTTACTCTTTCACAAGAGAATTATATCAAGAAGATACTTGAGCGATTCAATATGAGTGATTGCAATTCCATGGATATCCCTGTGGCCTTGAGTTCTGACATATGTCCTAAAATTGAATTAGATAAAAAGCAAATGGAAAAAGTTCCATATGCCAATGCCATTTTGGTAGCCTGATGTATGCAATGATGTGTACAAGACTAGATATTTGTTATGCCATATGGCTAGTTAGTAGATTGCAGTCAAACCCTAGTGAGAAATACTGGAAAGCAGTAAAGAGGATCTTGAGATACTTAAAGGGCACAACTGATTATGCATTATGTTATAAAGGAAGCGATATGCACCTAATCGGATATTATGATGTTGATGTAGGCATTGATAAAGAAGAACAAAGATCGATTAGGATGCACCTTCTGTTGGAAATCGTGCCCTAGGGGCCAAACATTGTCTTATAAACATTATTGATTTATGAATTTATTAATTGAGTTATCATATTATTTGCATGTTTACTATGATGATCATCCTTGGATAATTCATGATATTATCCTAAATGTCCCTGGTCGATCATCTATGTGGGAGCACAGATGAAATAAGACCAGTATGACTTTGAAGATGTATAGAGATATAAATCAATGTCATAAACACATGTAAGAGTACAAGGTACTGGACCGACCCGCTATGAGAGAACTGCATGGGTAACGTCATAAGCTTCTCTCATATACAAACCATGTCAATACGCCCTTTGACCTGAGATCATCATGGATTCCTACATGACAAAATGCTCAGCTTTGACCTAGTCAAAAGTCACTTTTGACCGAGTGATCATAAAGACTATGTTCGGCCTTAGTGGTTTTTCATGCGGAGAAATGTGAATGGTCAAGATGAAATTTGTCCCTTACTGGGCCCCTCAATGAGTGAGTCTGAGAAATATATGGCCATACTGTAATGGAAAGGTAGTTCCATTTCTATAGTCAGACTACTCAGGGATCGAGAAAGTAACGGTCAGGAATAGGAGGATGACATTATCCATGCCTCATCCATGACCAAAATATCGCGTGACAGAAGGGACATGATATGGTTGTATAAAAGGTTACATCGTTTATCGATCCTCATATGATTTGGGTAGTCGTTATGTCTTGCTAGAGACTGCTTGCGACTTGTGGGCTAGTATAGCAAATGGCCCACTGCCAACTTCATATGGGCCTACAGGGTCGCACACAAAATAGCCCAACACGAGCTATGATGTCCAGATTCATTGAATCTAAGACATGTCCAGATTCAATGAATGATCCAGGATAGATGTATATATATATTTATTTATATTTATATTCTTATATATATATAAATTCGTTTATATACATTATATGTATATATGAGATTTAATTTATAAGGATAAATTAAATCTTTATCGTGTTTGAAATTCAAAATTCAAATTGATAGGATATCTCATATAAGAGATATTTATAAGATTTAATTTATAAGGATAAATTAAATCTCTATCACGTTTGAAATTCAAAATTCAAATTGATAGGATATCTCAAATTTGATTTATGAAAATAAATCAAAAAATAGTTCAGTCTCATCTTTATTTAAAATTAAATAAATGGGTAATTAAATCTGTGGGACAGATTTGATATTATTTATTTAATTAGTTTCTTATAAAATTATACAATATATGATATTGTATTAATTTTGGAATTAATATAAGATTAACTCCAAAATCCAATTCGGTTGACAGAGAAAAAACGCATAGCATCCTATATATCTGGTTTTAGGAGCTGCGTTTTGCACAGAGAAACATATAGAACATAGAAAGGCCGAAGGGGACTCTGCAAAAGGTTTGCAGATAAGAAATTGCCGAAATAGAGACGGAGAGGACGAACTCTTGAGAAAGCCCTGGAGGGACAAGAGACGCTAGCACGTCGTTCGTGGTTGGAACGCTGTTCGTGTGGATACCAGTAGAGGAAGCCGACCTGAGTCGTCGACTTCTTGTGATCAGAAAGGGAGCACGAGCCGCAGAGAGAAGTTGTGAACGTCATGACCGAAAGCTGTGGAAGTCGCTGAGGCACACTAAGGGTAATACTTCTTCCCACTTGACTTAAACACATACGGTAGATCCTGGCAAGGAATGGAAAAATTTTTAAATTAATTTCCGCTACGTGTCTTCCAATTCCTTTCAGTGGTATCAGAGCCATGCCGTTTTGTGTTTAAGTTAGGCTTGATTGGTGATTCATATGATATGTGTTAGTCGTAGCCGATCATATGATATGCGTTTTATGTATGACATATAGAGGATCCGTGTTATGTATGACATAAAAGGAATCTAAAAGGGAACTGAAATCAGTGGTGATATATTTTGATTTGATCAATTAACATAGAAGGGGTCCAAGAAAACCGAATGCAGATTCATGATTATTTACATAGCAAAATTTTTTTTCTCGGGGCGCTGCCCCCAGACCCCGCCCGCTATCCGGCTAGCGGGACCGCCGTGGCTACCTGTTCGTAGCGTAATATAACCATAGAATATGCTATTTTGTGAATGTTTTAAGATTTGAAACATCAATTGCCCTGCAATTAAATCTGAATGTTGATTCTTGAATGTTTGGGTATGGTGAACAATATGGCTCTAGATTACAAGTATTGTAATTTTTAAATACGGCCTGCGTGTCGTGCCTTCCTATATATTTACTCTCAATGTACCTTCTCTTCTCATCTCACTCCCCTCGAATGTTAAAAGAGGTTTCTATATGTAATTTCCCTTTTCTTACTAGAGAGCTCCTCTCATTGGCTTGAGGGGACTTAGGATAGGTGAGCCATATTGTATCACGTTTAAATTATGCATCTTATGATTATATCAGCACATGCATATTAATTGTATGAGATACAAACTGAGAAGCATGCATTCTCATAAACTAAACAGTTAAATTAAGCCCTCTAAATGAAATCTTAAGTCATAATGCCGTCAATTTATGAACACTTGTCAAAACCTCGATCGCTCAATTGTGGACTCCGCCAAAGTGGGTGCTTTTGAGTCATCTTGGGGAGATAAGCAAGGAGTAATGGTGCTACTCTCATATGTTCATTATTGTTTGACTTAATTGAGATTAACAAAATGGTTTTGGATCTCAAGGCATTAGATGGGATTATAACATGTCAGATCATATGATGATAGGATCCCATGAACATCTAAGAGTTACATTTGATGTAATTGGTAAAGGTGTTACCTACCTAAATAACTTAATTTAAGCGTCCTGCCAAAGCGGACTTAAGTTTGAGCCAAATATGGATCTTAGCCCACTAACTATTGCATTGAGGGTTGTTTATTTAGTGGGAGATTACTAATTACATTGCATATTTTAATTGTAGAATCATGACGACTAGTAATACTGCTACATTATCACTGCGATCTGTCCTTGAGAAGGACAAACTCAATGGGACAAACTTTCTTGACTGGTTTAGGAACTTGAGAATTGTTCTCAAGCAGGAAAGAAAGGCGCATGTCCTAGATCAACCCATTCCTGAGGAGCCAGCCGCCAATGCTCCTAGAGCTCAGAGAGATGCTTACTTGAAGCATAAAGAAGACTCTGTCGATGTGGGATGCTTGATGCTAGCCACCATGGTTCCGGAGCTCCAAAGAGATCTGGAACACATGGAAGCTTATGAGATGATTGTGCATCTCAAGGAAATATTCCAGCAACAGGCAAGGCAAGAGAGGTATGAGACCACTAAGGCCTTACATTCCTGTAAGATGGCTGAAGGTGCATCAGTTAGTACTCATGTCTTAAAGATGAAAGGGTACATTGATCACCTTGAGAGGCTTGGATTTCCCATGAGCCAGGAGTTAGCTACGGATTTGATCTTGAACTCACTCCCGGAAAGTTATGACCACTTTGTCATGAACTACAACATGAACAACATGGAGAAATCTATTTCTGAACTGCATGGGATGCTTAAAACTGCTGAGCCAAGTCTTAAGAAGAAGCCTAGTAGTGTTTTGATGGTTCAGAAAGGAAAGGGTACTAAAAAGAAAGGCAAAGACAAGGGGAAGGGTCATGGCTCATCAGGTAAGACCAAAGAGTCAGGCAAGCCCGAAACTAAGCCTACACCAAAGAAGGCAAAGCCTAAAGGAAGGAGTCTGCTTCTTCTGCAATAAACCCGGTCATTGGAAGAGGAATTGCAAACTCTACCTCAAAGATCTGAAAAAGAACAAGAAGGATAGCAGGGCTATCGCTTCAGGTATTTATGTTATAGACATTCATCTTTCTACTTCCACCTCATGGGTATTAGATACTGCATGTGGTTCTCACATTTGTACAAATGTGCAGGGACTAAAGGACAGTAGGAAGCTGAAAAAGGGCGAGGTTGACCTACGAGTTGGAAACAGAGCAAGGGTTGCTGCGTTAGCTGTAGGCACTTATGAATTAGTTCTGCCCACTGGGCTTTTGTTAGTTTTAAACAATTGCTATTATGTTCCTGCTTTAAGTAGTAACATTGTTTCACTTTCTTATTTGGATAAGGAAGGTTTCACTTCCATTGCTGGGGATAGTAGATGTTCTATTTATCGTAATGATGTTTTCTATGCTCATGGTGATTTGCATGTTGATCATTACATATTTTTGGAACAACCCAATCATGGAAATATCTATAACATAACCGCCAAAAGGGTCAAACGAAACGATTTGAATCCCACATACCTCTGGCACTGTCGTCTGGGCCACATAAATGAGAAACGCATTTCTAAACTCCATCAAGATGGATTTCTAAACTCATTTGATTTTGAATCATATGACACTTGCGAGTCTTGCTTGTTAGGAAAGATGACAAAGTCACCTTTCACTGGGCACAGTGAGAGGGCCACTGATTTATTGGGCCTCATACATACAGATGTGTGTGGACCGATGAACACAAATGCCAGAGGAGGTTATTCGTACTTCATAACATTTATAGATGATTTCAGTAGATATGGGTACATCTATCTGATGAAACATAAATCTGAATCTTTTGAAAAGTTCAAAATATTTCAAAATGAAGTACAAAACCAGCTTGGCAAAACAATTAAAGCCATTCGATCTGATCGGGGTGGTGAATATTTGAGCCAAGAGTTCATAGATCATCTTAGGAGTTGTGGGATAGTCTCACAATTGACTCCTCCAGGGACACCACAATGGAATGGCGTTTCTGAATGGAGGAATCGAACACTATTAGATATGGTTTGATCCATGATGAGTCAAACAGATCTTCCGCCCTCCTTTTGGGGCCATGCCCTAGAGACAGCTGGGTTCACACTCAATCGTGTTCCATCAAAGGCAATTAAAAAGACTCCGTATGAGATATGGACTGGTAGGATGCCTAGTTTGTCTTTCCTCAAGATTTGGGGATGCGAGGTCTATGTTAAGCAACAAACCTTAGACAAATTAGCGCCCAAATCCTCAAAGTGCCTTTTTGTGGGATATCCTAAGGAAACCAAGGGATATTACGTCTACAACCCTGCTGAGAACAAAGTGTTTGTTGTCAGAAATAGTATCTTTCTCGAAAGAGAATTTATCTCTAAAAGAACCAGTGGGAGTAAGGTACACCTCGAAGAAGTTCGAGAGCCACAAGACACCATAGAACTGCAGATGGAAAATAGAGAAGACTCACAA
Source organism: Leucaena leucocephala (assembly GCA_037074615.1). NCBI lineage: Eukaryota > Viridiplantae > Streptophyta > Magnoliopsida > Fabales > Fabaceae > Leucaena > Leucaena leucocephala. Next base: position 8,173,773 of record CM073526.1, on the reverse strand, counting down.
CAAGTTGTTGAGACTCCTCAAGTCACGCAAGGTCCACGTAAATCTAATAGGACATGACTTCAGCCTCAGAGATATGGATTTCTGATTTCTGATAGTCGTGAAGTGTTGCTCATTGAGCATAATGAGCCGACTACCTATCGAGAAGCTATAGTGGGACCAAACTCTGAGAAGTGGCTTAATGCCATGAAGTCTGAAATGCAATCCATGTACGACAATAAGGTTTGGACCTTAGTCGACCCGCTTGAAGGTGTAAAAATCGTCGGGTGCAAGTGGGTTTTTAAGGAGAAAACTGACATGGATGGCAATGTAAATGTCTTCAAGGCACGACTGGTTGCAAAAGGATTTACTCAAACTCATGGTGTGGACTATGATGAGACCTTTTCCCCAGTTGCCATGGCCAAATCAATCAGAATCCTCTTTGCCATAGCAGCATATTATGACTATGAAATATGGCAGATGGACGTCAAGACAGCCTTCCTTAATGGAAAGCTCCTTGAGGATGTGTACATTACACAACCTGAAGGGTTTGTGCGTTCCGAGGACTCTGGCAAAGTGTGCAAGCTTCAAAGGTCCATTTATGGACTGAAGCAAGCCTCTCGGAGTTGGAATCAACATTTTGATGAAGTAGTCAAAGAGTTTGGATTTCTTCAAAACATTGATGAACCTTGTGTGTACAAGAAGGTTAGTGGGAGCACAGTTGTGTTTTTGGTACTCTATGTCGATGACATCCTACTTATTGGGAATGACATTCCTACCTTGCAGATTGTCAAGTCTTGGTTAGGAAAGTCTTTTTCGATGAAAGACTTGGGTGAAGCCACCTACATCCTAGGAATCAGGATCTATAGAGATAGATCTAAAAGACTTCTAGGACTCAGTCAGAGTACATACATAGATAAAATACTGCATAGGTTCAGTATGCACGAATCAAAGAGGGGTTTCATACCCATGTCTCATGGTATTCACCTCAGCAAAGATCTATGTCCTAGTACATCTGATCAGCGAGGTCGTATGAGTAAAGTTCCATATGTCTCGACCATAGGATCTATCATGTACGCCATGTTATGTACTCGTCCGGATGTCTCGTTTGCCTTGAGTGTGACTAGCAGATATCAACAGGACCCTAGTGAGGGCCATTGGACTGCTGTCAAGAATATCCTTAAGTACTTAAGAAGGACTAAGGACTTATTCTTGGTCTATGGTGGATTGGATGATGAACTCTGTGTAACTGGTTACACAGATGCCAGTTTCCAAACTGACCAGGACGACTAAAAATCGTAGTCTGGATATATATTCCTCCTCAATAATGGAGCAGTAAGCTGGAAGAGCTCTAAGCAGGGCACTGTAGCAGATTCTGTGATAGAAGCTGAGTATATAGCAGCATCTGATGCAGCTAAGGAAGCCATTTGGATCAGGAAGTTCATCACAGAACTAAGGGTGATACCTACCATCTCAGATCCAATAATTTTGCTCTGTGACAATAGCTGTGCTATTGCACAGGCCAAAGAGCCTAGGTCACATCAAAGGACCAAGCATATACTCAGGCGATTTCATCTCATCAGAGAAATCAATGATAGAGGTGATATAAAAATATGCAAAGTAGCAGGAGAAGATAATGTTACTGATCCTCTAACAAAGCCGCTTGTGCAGGCAAAGCATGAGCGTCATGTCAGGTCAATGGAAATTAGTCAAATTAATGATTGTACCTAGTACAAGTGGGAGGTTGTTGGAAATCGTGCCCTAGGGGCCAATCATTGTCTTATGAACATTATTGATTTATGAATTTATTAATTGAGTTATCATATTATTTGCATGTTTACTATGATGATCATCCTTGGATAATTCATGATATTATCCTAAATGTCCCTGGTCGGTCATCTATGCGATAACAGAGATGAAATAAGACCAGTATGACTTTGAAGATGTATAGAGATATAAATTAAAGTCATAGGCACATGTAAGAGTACAAGGTGTTGGACCGACCCGCTATGAGAGAGCTGTATGGCTTAAGTCATAAGTTTCTCTCATATATAAACCATGTCACTATGCCCTTTGACCTGAGATCATCATGGATTCCTACACGACAAACGCTCAGCTTTGACCTAGTCAAAAGTCACTTTTGACCTAGTGATCATAAAGACTATGTTTGGACTTAGTGGTTTTTCGTGCGGAGGAATGTGAATGGTCAAGATGAAATTTGTCCCTCATATTCGTAGAGAGATATTACTGGGCCCCTCGATGAGTGAGTCTGAGAAATGTATGGCCATACTGTAATGGAAAAGTAGTTCCATTTCTATAGTCAAACTACTCAGGGATCGAGAAAGTAACAGTCAGGAATAGGAGGATGACATTATCCATGCCTCATCCATGACCAAAATATCGCGTGACAGAAGGGACATGATATGGTTGTATAAAAGGTTACATCGTTTATCGATCCTCATATGATTTGGGTAGTCGTTATGTCTTGCTAGAGACCGCTTGCGACTTGTGGGCTAGTATAGCAAATAGCCCACTGCCAACTTCATATGGGCCTACAGGGTCGCACACAAAATAGCCCAACACGAGCTATGATGTCCAGATTCATTGAATCTAAGACATGTCCAGATTCAATGAATGATCCAGGATAGATGTATATATATTTATTTATATTTATATTCGTATATATATATAAATTTGTATATATACATTATATGTATATATGAGATTTAATTTATAAGGATAAATTAAATCTCTATCATGTTTGAAATTTGAAATTCAAATTGATAGGATATCTCATATAAGAGATATTTATAAGATTTAATTTATAAGGATAAATTAAATCTCTATCACGTTTGAAATTCAAAATTCAAATTGATAGGATATCTCAAATTTGATTTATGAGAATAAATCAAAAAATAGTTCAGTCTCATCTTTATTTAAAATTAAATAAATGGGTAATTAAATCTGTGGGACGGATTTGATATTATTTATTTAATTAGTTTCTTATAAAATTATACAATATATGATATTGTATTAATTTTGGAATTAATATAAGATTAACTCCAAAATCCAATTCGGTTGACAGAGAAAAAATGCATAGCATCCTATATATCTGATTTTAAGAGCTGCGTTTTGCACAGAGAAACATATAGAACATAGAAAGGCCGAAGGGGACTCTGCAAAAGGTTTACAGATAAGAAACTGCCGAAATAGAGACAGAGAGGACGAACTCTTGAGAAAGCCCTGGAGGGACAAGAGACGCTAGCACGTCGTTCGTGGTTGGAACGCTTTTCGTGTGGATACCAGTAGAGGAAGTCGACCTGAGTCGTCGACTTCTTGTGATCAGAAAGGGAGCACGAGCCGCAGAGAGAAGCTGTGAACGTCATAACCGAAAGCTGTTGAAGTCGCTGAGGCACACTAAGGGTAATACTTCTTCCCACTTGACTTAAACACATACGGTAGATCCTGGCAAGGAATGGAAAAATTTTTAAATTAATTTCCGCTGCGTGTCTTCCAATTCCTTTCACCTTCTTGCTTAACAACGGCACCATATGTTAGAGTAGCAAGAAGCATGCATTACTTTATACTCTATGGAAGTTGAGTTTGTTGCATGCACTGCTGCAGCGTAAGAGGCTTTTTGGCTGAAGAGATTTATCGAACACCTAAGATTTGGGAATAAGAGTACCAATCTAGTGTTGATACACTGTGATAATATTGTAACTATAGCCTACACCAAAGACCCTAAGTATCAAGCAAGACCAAACTTATTGATATAAAGTATAACTTTGTGAGGGATTATATAGCACAAAAAATTGTAACTGTACAATACATTTCAACCAAATGTATGGTTACAGACCCCCTGACCAAGCCAATAGGCAAAGAAACATTCGAGAAACATGTAAAAGCCATTATGGGCGATATCACTGGTGGCCTCAACGTTCTGTCCATGTCTGACATTAAGGAGTGGCGCTGATAGAAGATGTAGAACTTGGTGGTCTCAGCATGGCTGCTCAATTCCATGATCTTTGCTATCAAGAAGTCATTCCTCTTCCTTTTAATGGCCCATGAAATCTGGGAGGCAATGAAAGACTCCTATGGCTCTTGAAAAAATGCAGCAATGATTTATGATGTTCGAGCTAAGGTATGGTGCTTCTAATATGACAACCAGAGTCTCACAACATATTACTTGGCAAAAGTATTTCTTTGGCAAGATCTTGACCTTCTCTAAGACCGTACATGGCATTGCACTGAAGATGCCAAAGGCAGCAAATAGGAATTAGAGGAGGAGAGGTTGTTTGAACTCTTGGTAGGACTCAATCTAATGTATGACGACACTTAGTGCCACCTCTTAGCCCAAGTTCCATTGCTCACTATCCGTGACGCTTTCTTTCTCCTCCATAATGAAGAAGCTTATTGTCTGGCTATGCCCATTGGTGAATCTAACCCTCGTCTGGCTGCTGCTACCCCTGCAGAGATGTCTGCCCTTGCTGCTCGAAGCATTGACTCTAAGACTGGTAAGCCTCGTCCAACCTATGACTATTGTAAGAAACTTGGACATACCAAAGATACCTGTTAGGATTTGTATGGCAAGCCACCAGACTAGAAACCAAAGAAAGGGAAGAGCTGAGATATGTTGCTGAATCAGTAAATACCGGTGAGAGTACTGTTACACCTTTATACCAACATGATGCACTAAAAATGATTCTAGCCAGGCTTACCGCCCTAGAGACCAAAAACCAACCTGTGGTGATAGTTGTCTAGCGAGCTAATTTTTCTAGGGCCCTAACCACTATTAAAGGTAGGTATTCTGGCTCGTGTTGGATTGTTGACTCTGGTACATTAGACCATATGACTAATGATCGGTCTTTATTTTCTTATTATACCACTGCCTCTTCTCATCTATCAGTCAAAATTGGTGATGCTTATAATGTGTCTATTGCTGGCATTGGTTGTGTGAAAGTCTCTGATTGCCTTACATTACACAATGTTCTCCATGTGCCTAACTTAAAGTGTAACTTGTTATCTATAAATCAACTTGCTTGCCAAGAGAGATGCCATGCTGATTTTTTTGCCACTCATTGTGTGTTCCAGGATCTGCTTATAGGGACAACTATTGGCAATGCTAAAGTGTTTGATGGGCTCTACTATCTAGATGGGTGTGAAGGATGACCCATTGATTCTTATCAAGTGTCTCTCTCTAGGAGTACTGGTATGGATTTATGGCACAAATAGTTAGGTCATCCTAATTTTCAGTATATGTCCCAGATGTTTCCTTCATTAATTTCTAATAAAAGTGCCAAGCTTCATTGTGATTCGTGTGAGTTGGCCAAACATCAACATACCTCATTCCCTAGACATTCATATCATGTTTTCGCTCCTTTCATAATCATTCACAGTGATTTATAGTGTAACATCCTTACTTTTATACGTCTTAGGGACCATTCAGTAGCATGTAGAACCACTTACAAGACCTTGGAAGTCCATTAGCCAAATCTGGAATTTACTCTTTCTCGGGTTACTGTTCATATGGTATTCCATATTACGCAATGAACTTCAAAAAATCATAATTAATTCTAGAAAACTAGAAATGAGCTGGTTCAAAAAGCTACATGAATATAACATCTTAAAATTTAAGGGAAAAATAATTTCCAGACCAAATGATTCGCCAATTGACACAGTTTATTCGTTGAAGTTTACTGTTCATTTGGTCAAAAACTCTGGAAACAGATTCTTGTCCCTTACTTTGGAAATTCATTTCTCTTGATATACACATCCAAATGAAACGTTCCACCTATGAATTTAAACATATGGATGTGTACTACATGATCATAAAATTTCGTGAAATAATTCCTTCATTTACTAGGTCAAATTGAAGCCACAACAAAACTGCTTTAGGACCTAGGTTTTTAACCATTTCAGTTTCTTTTCTTTCATTTCCAATAATTGTTTCAGCATGCACAGGCCATCAAATAAGCTTCTTAACATTCATGTACATCATGTACATATGCCATAAGTATTACAATAGTTTTATCACATAAATGGACACCTTACATGGCATTTACATACATGGACAATTTATAGTATATGCTAAAATCTCAATATTTCACTTCCTTTCTTCCATTCTTTAGCTCTTCTCCATGCATACCTTTTATTCATGCTTGACCTAAATTGGTTGGTTATGGGAGAGTGAGATTCTAGGGAATCTCAGTAGCAAACATTACCACTTAAATATGCAAGATGGATGCTAATGCATGATATGTAATTTCATTAACTTTCTTTGATTAGTGACATGCCATCATGCTATATACTTTTATATAAAGTGCATGGCCATGGAAACATGCTATTCACAATACATTCAACATCATTTATCATGTCACAACATCATTCAAATAACATATACATGTCAACACATAAGCATACCATATCAAGCACATAAAGAGGTAAGTTCACTACCTTGCACTTAAGCTTTTCTCTTGACCTTTAGCCCTTGCTCCCTAGCTTTCCAACCATGAAGCCTTTATGTCCATCACTTCCCAACATCTCCTTGGATGTTTCATGGTCCTAAACACATTCATATTCATCACATAACTCATTATGACTCATGAATTCCAACCATGTTCAAGACTAACTTTGTTACACTTTTTATTGTCATAACTTTCTCTAATTTTCACTAATCCACTTGGCTCTTGAACCAATTGATGTCTTGACTTTACCCTACACAATTTCATCTTTTGAATCCATTTATGAGCTTAGAATCATGAAATTCCAGCTCCATCATGGCCTGCTGTACAGAACTGAACATAAGCATACAATTCTTTCAAAAATTCTCATTTTGATTCTAATGCTTCCCATATTTGTTTCTCCACTTTACCCTACACAACTTTTCATTTTAAAACTATTGGAACCATCAAAATTATAAAATTCCAATCACTGTTCATGCAAGTGAACAGTAACTGTCATATCCCCAATTTTTTTGACCTAATCTACATGTACAGTTTATCTGCAATAGATATAAGATTCTTGGAATAAACTGTATCAGATTGTGAAAGGAAAGGGAAGGATTAATAACTAAGGAAAGAATAGGGACCAAAATGAAAATTTAAAAGTTTGAAGGTGAAACGTGAAATAGAAATAAAAGGAGGGACCTAAATGCAATTAATGAAAAGTTCAGGGACTAAAGTGCAATTATTCAAAAGTTAAGGGACCTAAATGTAAATATGGAAAAGTTGAGCCAAAATAGGCCAAAAATGCCAGAATCAGATCAGACCCAAATTTTACCAGTAGATAGACAAAAATATTCCGGTCAGTTTAAGGCACCACAGAATTTTGATTTGAGGTCCCGATTAATTGATGTAAATTCCTGAACTCAGAAGGAATTATTGCAGTATTTTTGAGATCTCATAATTAGATGAGACTTTATAGAAAATTTATATATTTAATATATGAATTTATAAAATTGATAGAATCAGAAAAGGAATCCTGTAGAAGCCATACAGGATTTTACAGTGAAATAAAATACCCGATAAATATGATCGGGAGAGTTGTACCGTGAATTGTGCCATAAAGGCAATATAGGCAATAAGCCCATAATAAGGCCCAAATGACACCATCATGAGCCCATTAAGGTGACTGGACAGTTATATGGGCCACAGGCCAGAGCAGTCCAGGAAAAGTGCAAAATTACAAAAATGCCCCTAGATGCCTATACTGTACCAGTGATGGATGGAGGTCATTTTGGTCATTATGGATAGGCCAAAAACGTGGGACATAATATAAATATGATTATATAGAGTCAATATATGCCCTGAGGCAGTGTAAAGAGGTGTGAAATGATGATTTTGCCCTTAGGGTTAGTACAGCGCAGGAAAGGACACTAAGAGTATTTTGGTTATTTTTCAAGGAATGGATGGCAGATAAATATTCAATATATCATTTTCAATGATATGAGAAGCCTATATATTGATTTTCAGGACATAATACATATCCTGGTATATTATAAAAAAATTCAGAACAGAAAACAGTCCGGTTGTTGTGAAATTGCTCCGATCGGTATCGGATTGGACTGGAATTTTTCCAGAACCTTCTTGACATGGGCAGCACGCCACCTAACCCTATTAGGTGTCCCATGAGATGTCCCACATGATGTAATAATTATTATTTTTAGAAAAAGTAAAATCCAAGATTAAATGTGAGCCTTTAGATCAAATAGTAACTAAATCAATCTTGGCCGTCAATTTCAACCCAAATTTCTCTATAAATACCCCCTATTCAGAACACTTCGGCATGCATGGTGAACCATAGGGAAACTCTTGCAAAATTTCCATTCAACCAAAAAAGAAGCAACCAAAGTGAAGTAACAAGCAAGGTAATCATCTCCCTTGATCTTGAGCTTTGTTCTAGCAAGTTAGCTCATGGTTTTAAGGGGCTTTCATGCTATATTTCCCTTATGGTTGCTGCTGGAAGTGCTGCTCATATGTGGTTAAAATATGATTTTTATGTTATGGATAGTTTAGACAAGCTTAAACAAGCTAGAATCAAGTGGTATAAGCTTGTGAATTCAAGTATGTTTGGATTTAGGGTTTTGTGTTCTTGCTGGTACTGTACGTGCTACTGTTCATATGATGGAATTTCATGATTTTGATGCTTCCAATGAGTTTAAAATGGAAAGTTGTGTGGGGATAAAGTAGGAGAACAAGTATTGGAAGCATTGGAATCAAAATGAGAATTTTTGGAAAACAAGAGCATGCATTTCGGTTTGGCACTGTAGCAATTGGTATGTTTTGATTTTGGAAATTCTGATTTCATATTTGGATTCTACATGAAAAATTATGTGGAAATGAACCATGAGAATTTATTTTGAAAAGATGGAAGTAGGAAACATGAAGTAGAGAAAGAAAGGGAGCTAGTGAAAACCTAGTCTTAGATTTGGTTTCAAGTTGAATTATAACTTGATATTATTTTGTAATGGCTAGGTTTTGACATTTGTGAAGGAAGGAAATCATCCCAAGAAGGTCTTGACCAAGATAGCTAAGAGGTAGCAAGGATACCTAACTATAACTCATGTTTGTTTAATTGTTTTGCTTGCTTGTTGATTATGGTGTTTGGTTGAGCTTGAGCTTATGTCATCATGTTATGATGAAGTATGAATGATTGCAACTCCTTGCAAGTTATGTCATGACAATATGCATGTTAGAGTTTTCTTATGTACCATTATGAAGTAGCTCCCATCTCATAATAACATGTTAAGCATACAATTATCCATGCATGATATTATAGTTTGTGTAACTTGCTATTGGGATTTCCATGAAATCTCATTCCTTCCACATGCATAATGTCATATCCTAATGTTTCCCTATCTGTATAGTACTGATAGTGGAAAGAGGTTTAGAAAGGATTATGACGAAGATCAGACGAAATAATAAAGGTTAGATAAGTCTTAAAGAAAGAGAAGGACTTAAACGCAAATTGGAAAAGGTTAAAGGCCAAAAGTTAAAGTAGAAATAAATATTGGGCCAAAAGTGGTAATTTCTAAAAGTTTAGGGACCTAAATGTAATTAAGCAAAAAGTCAGGGACATAAATATAATTATAGAAAGATCAGCCCGAAAAGGGTTATAACTGCCCAGAAGTATTTTAGCCCCATATTCCATCAGTAAATAGAGGAAGGTATGCTGGATAATCTGACATGATACAGAAATTTTATCAGGGATCCAGACAGTAGATATTTATCTGATAGTCTAAAAGTTATCTGAAATTTTATCAGATTTCATGGACTTCAGATATAAGTGGGCAAATTACAGGAAAGTGTGTCCTACAGTGTCAGATGCCCTAGATCTGACAGAACTCCAGAAGAAGTTCTGTATAAAAAGTTATTCACATATCAGTGAATTTTGACGGGAGTTTGTTAACACCCGTGATCCGATAATGGAACTTATTGGTATGTAAGCTTGGATAGAATGAGATCAGATGACCTCATACATAGGCTCATAATGACGCCAAGGAAGGCCCAAAACCTAGGGTACCAGTCTATCAGTAGAAGGGGCCAGTGCTAGAAAAAGTGTGAAATTACGAAAAAGCCCCTGGATGCCCAGATTGTACCAGAGATGGATGAAGGGCATTTTGGTCATCTGGGATAGGCTAAAAACATGACACATGGTATAAATATGATTAGTTGAGCCAATATATGCCCTGAGGCAGTACAAAGAGGGGTGAAATGATAATTATGCCCTTAGGGTCAGTACAGTGCAAGAAAGGACACCAAGGGTATTTTGGTCATTTCTAAAGGATGGATAGCAGATAAATACTCAGTCTAACATTTTCAATGGTATGAGAAGCCTATACATTAATTTTCAGGATAGAATACATATCTTGGTATATTATAAAAAAAATTAGAAACAGAACACAGTCCGGTTGTTGTGAAATTGCACTAATCGATACCGGATTAGACTGGAATTTCTCCAGAAGGTTCCTTGCATGGGCAGCACGCCACCTAACCCTCTTAGGTGTCCCATGAGCTGTCCCACATGATGTCATAATTATTATTTTATGAAAAAGTTAAATCCAAGATTAAATGTGGGCCTTTAGATCAAATAGTAACCAAATCAATCTTAGCCATTCATTTTTCTTGGATTTTGGCTATAAATACCCCTCCATTCTACAACCAAACCGTAAGCTCATGGACCCTTGGGGAAACTCTTGCAAAATGAAAACTCAAGCCAAGACAAAGAAGATTCAAGGTTTCAAGGTTCAAGCAAGCTAGAGATTAAAAATAAGTAATCTTTCCTAGCTTATTATCCTTTGATTTGGGAGCTTGAACTTAGGGTTTTCATGGGGAAAAGTTGATTTTTCTCTAAGGGGAGGTGCTGTCCAAAATCCATAGATGAAAGGGGAAAGAAGAAATTAAAATTAGAAACTTATGATTGATGCTTAAACAAGCTAGTTAAGAGATTGGTGGTTGAATCAAATTGATATTCTTGACTTTGCCATGGTGTGCCCTGTTCGGTATGTACTGTTCATGAGGGAAGGAAATGGAATTTCAATGATTTAATGCTTCCATTGAGTTTGTATGATGATTTTGTGTAGGATTGGAAAGGTTTTGAACCTTGGAAACATTAAAATCTCAAGGTTGTAGTCTTTGAGATTCCTTGCGGTTACTGTTCACTCGCATGAACAGTGATTAGAGTTTCATGATTTTGATGGTTCCAATGGTTTTAAAATGAAAAGTTGTGTGGGGTAAAGTGGAGAAACAAGTATGGGAAGCATTAGAATCAAAATGAGAATTTTTGAAAGAATTGTGTGCTTATGTTCAGTTCTGTACAGCAGGTCATGAAGGAGCTGGAATTTCATGATTCTAAGGTCATAAATGGATTCAAAAGATGAAATTATGTACGATAAATTCAAGACATCAATTGGTTCAAGAGCCAAGTGGATTAGTGAAAATTAGAGAAAGTTATGATAATAAAGAGTGTAACAAAGTTAGTCTTGAACATGGTTGGAGTTCATGAGTCCTAATGAGTTATGTGATGAATACAAATGTCTTTAGGACCATGAAACATCCAAGAAGATGTTGGGAAGTGATGGACATAAAGGCTTCATGGTTGAAAAGCTAGGGAGCAAGGGCTAAAGGTCAAGAGAAAAGCTTAAGTGCAAGGTAGTGAATTTACCTCTTTATGTGCTTGATGTGGTATGCTTATGTGTTGACATGTATATGTTATTTGAATGATGTTGTGACATGATAAATGATGTTGAATGTATTGTGAATAACATTTTTCCATGGCCATGCACTTTATATAAAAGTATATAGCATGATGGCATGTCAGTAATCAAAGAAAGTTTAATGAAATTACATATCATGCATTAGCATCCATCTTGCATATTTAAGTGAGAATGTTTGCTACTGAGATTCCCTAGAATCTCACTCTCCCATAACCAACCAATTTAGGTCAAGCATGAAGAAAAGGTATGCATGGAGAAGAGCTAAAGAATGGAAGAAAGGAAGTGAAGTATTGAGATTTTAGCATATACTATAAATTGTTCGTGTATGTAAATGCCATGTAAGGTGTCCATTTATGTGATGAAACTATTGTAATACTTATGGCATATGTACATGATGTATATGAATGTTAAGAAGCTTATTTGATGGCTTGCGCATGCTGAAACAATCATTGGAAATGAAAGAAAAGAAACTGAAATGGTAAAAACATAGGTCCTAAAGCAGTTGTGTTGTGGCTTCAGTTTGACCTAGCAAATGAAGGAATTAGTTCACGAAATTTTATGAGCATGTAGCACACATCCATAGCTTTAAGGGCATAGGTATAACGTTTCATTTGGATGTGTATATCTAGAGAAATGAATTTCTAAAGTAAGAGACTAGAATCTGTTTTTAGAGTTTTTGACCAAATGAACAGTAAATTCAACGAATAAACTGTATCAATTGGCTAATCATTTGGTCTGAAAATTATTTTTCCCTTAAATTTCAAGATGTTATCTTCATGTGGATTTTTGAACCACTTCATTTTGAGTTTTCTAGAATTAATTATGATTTTTCGAAATTCATTGCGTAATCTGGAATACCATATGAACAGTAACTCGAGAAAGAGTAAAATTCCAGATTTGGCTAATGGACTTGCAAGGTCTTGTAAGTGGTTCTAAATACTGCTGAATGGTCCCTAATACGTATGGAAGTAAGGATGTTACACATAACTATGTTTTAGGTGCTGGATCCTCTCAAGGGAAGAGAGTAAATGTTAATGATTAAGTTTGTATAATAAGTTATATGACTCACATGACACTATGGGATGATATGCTAGCATGCAAGGTGTATGTTTCTGTAACTCTGTTGTGAGGCCGTGGTGATGTGACGATGATTTTGATATGTAAACCAATGAGTTTTAGTATGAAATTTGGTGTGAAGTTAGATAAGATACAGATATTTAAATGGACACTAAGAACTCCTTAATTGGATAAATATCCGAATTGTTATGATTTTCCAAATTTGCAAGTAAGATCTGGAATTGAGATAAAACGAGTGCTAAGAGGCAGTGACGTTCACGCAATGATTTCATATATCAAATGAACGAATTTTTCTACGAAATTTTATGAGCTTAAAGATAACGTCTAAAGCTTCAAATCCATAGGTAATACAGTTCATTTGGATAAGTAACCAAAGAGAAATGAATTTTTGAAGTTAAGCAAAGAAACTGGAACTTCCAGATTTTACCAAATGAACAGTGATTTTCAACGATTAAACTGATTTCATTGGTACAAGAAAACCTCAATTTCATATTTTTCCCTCAAAGATATGTGAAAGATATTTCATTAAAAATTGGAACCATGTTATTTCAATTTTTCTACAATTAATTATGAATTTTCAAAGTAGGATACCTGTTCTGGAATTACCAAATGAACAGTAAAAATGAACAGTACCCGAGAGCAAATCTTTTGGAAATGGATGTTTTCAAAGCAAATGATCATGTAATTGGTTCCAATCACTTCTAATCAAGTATAATTGAGGTTAAAAGTAAGGATATGATATTTTGGTATCAGAGCAAAGGATTCTGGCTTAGGAAATGCTCTGATTACATTATTTATAGACTGAAACATAAGTAAAGATTTGCATAATTGACCCTAAGTTAATTATTGTAGGATAGCAATGACTGAGTCTAGAACATCAGAGACTACAGTAAACCAGGGGGACCCTAGACCCGCAGTCTATAGTTCTGATAGATCAGGGTGGAACTCAGAAGAGATAAATGCTTTCATACATGATCCGGAGTTTGGTCTTCCCCCAGTGATCAATATCCGGGATTCCAGTAGTGAATCATAATTCGGCAGGTTAGATAATTCTTCGGTGGGATCAAATGAGATGGATGAGGATGATGATGAAGAAGAGGAAATATCAGATGAGGATATACCATCAGAAGATGATGAACTTGAGGAACCTAACCCAGCCCCACCCATGAATATGGTACTAGAAAGAGATGCAGGTCAGATAGATGATAAAGAAATGATAGACCCTCAAGAGGAACAATCTGATGTGGGTTAACATCATGGATGATATTTTGCCTCTTACAGCAACATGGAGAGAAGGGTTAGATCAGTACTTTGAAGAGGAACCCTTTGAGGATATCCATGATTGGATCTACATGGTAGGGGAATTTATTAGGATCCATTATGAGAAAATATAGTGTAATAGCTGTATGTATGAATGTTGTTGTAATCTATGTACTTTTGACTAGTAATGACATAATACATGTATGTGTGTCTGTTATGAAGAGTTTATGTAATGATGTTAAACCTGTTGTATGCTATGTTTTGAATGAAATATAAAGTATGTTAATTATAATATTCCTTTCCTATTTCCTATTACGATAGTAAAACAAAATGGTAAGACCCATAAGAGCTAGTGCTTCGGGTGAATCCCAAAACGTTAGAGATATTAATCAGCTGATTCTAGAACGACTGGAGCAGCAGTAGAAGCTGATAGAGGAAGTAAAAACTGCTCAAGTAAGGAGTGAGCAGGAAAGGGATGCTGCTATAGCAGCAGCTGTAGTTGAAGCAGTGGAGAACCTCAGACACCCAGAGTCTGCAGGTAAAACTAATACAGAACCAGAGATGGTTCTACAGACAACAGAACTGCTGAGACAGACAGGATAAACAGTAGATCTTACTAGTATTTAATAATGGATGACTAAGTTCTACAAGCATAGTCCTCCGACATTTGAGGGAACGTTCGATGTACAGAAAGCGGAGGATTGGATCAGCAGATTAGAGAAGATCTTTAAGGTACTAGGTTGTCCGTCTGAGAGTAAAGCACAGATGGCAATCTACCAGCTAGAAAGGGATGCGGACAGATGGTGGAAGAACACAGAGTTAGTATTGCAGGCTAGACACGTTCCTATCACATGGGAAGTGTTCCTTGAACAGTTTTATGAGAAGTATTTCCCCAGTCTGTACGAGATGAACGAGAAGCAGAATTCCTTGTACTAAGACAAGGAGAGAAAGAATCCTTTGACGAATACTTAGCAAAGTTCATCCGTCTTTCCCAGTATTCCACTTATCTACGACAGGTGGACGATGAGTGGTGGATGACGGAGAGGATGATCAGGGGATTGAATACTATTCTAAAAGATAAGATGACCCCTCAATAATACCATCAGTTCAATAAAGCAGTAGAGGCCTGCAGAATTATTGAGAATAGTCTGAATCACTGGATACTGATGAGACCAGTAAACAGAGAGACTGCTGCTCCTGAGAGACCTAACCAGAATAGAAATATAGCCAGTGATAGTGGCTATAATAAGAAAAGAAAAAGGCAGTGGCAGTAGAACTGAAAGCCTAATAGAGGAAACTATAGGGGTGACACAAATAATAGAGATCAGAGGTCTAGAGTATGTGACAAATGTGGGAAGAACCATGGAGACAGACCATGCTTGATGGGGCAAAATGTCTGTTACATATGTGGGAAGCCTAGACATTTCTCCAGGAGTTGTCCTCAAGCATCTGATTATCAAAGGCCGTGCACTCAAGGGTGAGTATTTGCAATGACAAGGGAAAAGGCATAAAGATCACCCGAGATGATCCAAGGTATCATCTATCTCAATAATCATGCTGTGATTGCTATGTTTGATTCGGGTGCAAGTCATTCCTTTGTTTCTTATGAATGTGCTAAATGTTTGGGCCTTACAATTAGCAAGCTACATTATGCTATATGTGTCATAACCCCTACAAATGCTAAAGTAGTTACATCAGATGTATGCCTAAATAGTGTCATTCGATATGAATATTGTTGCACTATTCTTGACCTAATGCATGCCATTCCATGAAATTGATGTCATAATTGGATTGAATTGGTTGTCTACCAATAATGTAATGCTAGATTGTAAGAACAAAACTCTAGTTCTTTGTCTACAAGCCCCAAATGTGAATCCAGAAGTGAAACTGAATTTCCTGACGGAGGCTCAAGCGGATAGATGTTTACGAAAAGGATGTCAGGGATATATGGTCTTCTTTTCTGTTCAAGCAGAAGTGGAAGAAGGAATTGAAGCAATTCCAGTGGTCAAAGAATTTCCTGAAGTCTTTCCAAAGGAGATTCAAGGATTGCCTCCAGAACGAGAAGTGGAGTTTGCAATTGACATCGTACCTGGAGCTGGACCAATATCTAAAGCTCCATATCATATGGCTCCTAATGAGATAATTGAACTTAAGAAGCAGATAGAGGAGCTATTAGAGAAGGGTTTCATCTAACCCAGTGTTTCTCCATAGGGTGCTCCAGTGTTATTCGTCAAGAAGAAGGATGGCAGTCTCAGATTGTGCATTGACTATTGGGAGTTGAATAAGATTACTGTTAAGAATAAGTACCCTCTTCCCTGAATTGATGATTTGTTAGACCAGTTGGTTGGAGCAAGCTTATTCTCTAAGATTGATCTGAGGTCAGGTTATCACCAACTCAGAATCAAAGTAGATGATATTTCAAAGACTGCGTTCAGGACTAGATATGGACATTTTGAATTCTTAGTGATGCCCTTTGTCTGACAAATGCGCCTGCAATTTTCATGGATTACATGAACAGAATCTTTAGGCCTTATCTAGATCAGTTTGTGGTAGTCTTCATTGATGATATCTTAGTGTACTCTAAATCTACTGTAGAGCATGAAGAGCATTTGAGGATTGTTCTTAGTACTCTTAAAGAGAAACGACTCTATACTAAGCTTATTAAATGTGAGTTTTGGCTGCAAGAAGTCAAATTTCTCGGTCATGTCATATCCCACGAAGGGGTAGCTATAGATCCTAGCAAAGTTGAAGTAGTGCTAAGCTGGGAACAGCCAAGGACAGTGACAGAGATCAAAAGTTTTCTGGGCTTAGCAGGGTATTATAGAAGATTTATTAAGGACTTTTCTTGAATTGCTCTACCGTTAACCAAGCTGACAAGAAAAAATCAGCAATTCAAGTGGGATGAGAAGTGTGAGGCCAGTTTTCATGAACTAAATCAGAGATTAACCATGACTCCTGTGCTGATTATTCCAGACCCAACTCAGACTTATGTAGTCTACACTGATGCTAGCAAGCAGGGGTTGGGATGTGTGTTGATGCAGCAAGGACGAGTGGTAGCCTATGCTTCTCGACAGTTAAAGCCACATGAAGAGAATTATCCCACGCATGATCTGGAGCTTGCAGCGGTAGTTTATGCTCTCAAGATATGGAGGCACTACTTGTATGGAGCTACCATAGAACTGTACTGTGATCATAAAAGCCTAAAGTACCTACAAGATTAGAAAGAATTGAATATGAGGCAATGGAGATAGATGGAATTTCTAACGGATTATGATTTCCAGATCAAATACCATCTAGGAAAAGCTAATGTAGTGGCCGATGCCTTAAGCAGAAAGGTGGTGTAGGTTGCTAGTCTCATGATCAAAGAGCTAGAACTGATAGAAGATGTTCGAGATTGGAGTCCTCTGTATCAAATGCAGACATTAGAAAGTTCTTATGGAGGAACGCAGATTAAAGCTTTTATTGAGGATGAGATAAAAGAGACTCAGGAGCAAGATAGGCTCACTGAAATTTTCAAAGGTAAGCTGGAAAGAGGGAAACTAAAAACTTTGATGTGTCCCAAGATGGATTACTACAATTTAGGGGACGACCATATATTCCCAATGTAATGGGATTGAGAGAAAAGATACTAGAGGAGGCACATAAAAGCAAGTATACAGTACATCCAGGTATGACCAAGATGTATCATGATGTGAAGAGTTTATTTTGTTGGCCTGGATTAAAGAAAGATGTTGTAAATTATGTGTCCAAATGTTTGACATGTCAAAAGGTGAAAGTTGAGCATCAGAAGCCAGCAGGGAAATTACAACCACTAGAGATACCCGAGTGGAAATGGGACAGCATTGCCATGGATTTTGTTGAAGGACTGCCTATGACTCCTACTAAGCATGATGCTATATGGGTAATAATTGACCTATTAACGAAGTCGGTTCATTTCCTGGCAATCAATAAAAAGGATTCTCTAGAGAAGCTGGTGAAACTCTATATAAAAGAGATTGTTAGACTACATGGTATTCCCAGTAGTATTATTTCTGACAGAGATCCTCGGTTTACATCAAACTTTTGGTGAGCTTTACATAAAGAAATGAACACTACTCTCAAATTTAGTACAGCCTACCATCCTCAAACAGATGGTCAATCTGAGAGAAGGATCCAGACGCTTGAGGATATGTTGAGAGCTTGTGTCTTGGATTTCAAAGGAAGTTGGGATGTCTATTTGCCGTTGATAGAGTTTGCCTATAACAACAGTTATCAGGCTAGCATTCAGATGGCTCCATTTGAAGCACTTTATGGACAAAAGTGTAGATCTCACTTATGCTGGGTGGAGTTGAGTGAAAGGAGGATGTTTCGTCCTGATCTAGTAGACCAGATAGCAGTACAGATTGATAAGATCAGAAAAAGGCTATTAACAGCTCAAAGTAGACAGAAGAGTTATGCTGATGTTAGAAGGAAGCCGTTGGAGTTTGAAGAAGGAAAGCATGTATTCCTTAAGTTGACTCCAACGATAGGAGCTGGACGATCAATCAAAGTAAAGAAGCTGCATCCTAGATACATTGGGCCATTTTAGATCCTCTCAAGAGTAGGATCAGTGGCTTATAAATTAGCTCTTCCTCCACATCTCAACAAGATTCATGATGTATTCCATGTTTCCCAGTTAAAGAAGTATGTTCCAGATCCATCACATGTGATTGAGCAGGATGATATTGCATTGCGAGATGACCTGACTTATGAAGTTGGACCAGTACAGATAGTAGATAGAAAGGTCAAGCAGTTGCGAAATAAGCAGATCCCTCTAGTTAAGGTGGTCTGGAAGGGATTAACAGAGAATGAAGCTACCTGGGAAGCAGAGGAAAGGATGAGAGAGATATACCCTGAACTATTTCCTTAATGTATATGTAATGTAAATTTCGAGGACGAAATTTATTTTAAGGGGGAGAGAAATGTCATATCCCCAATTTTTTTGACCTGATGTACCTGTACAGTTTATCTACAATAGATATAAGATTCTTGGAATAAACTGTATTAGATTGTGAAAGGAAAGGGAAGGATTAATAACTAAGGAAAGAATAGGGACCAAAATGAAAATTTAAAAGTTTGAAGGTGAAAAGTGAAATAGAAATAAAAGGAGGGACCTAAATGCAATTAATGGAAAGTTCAGGGACTAAAGTGCAATTATTCAAAAGTTAAGGGACCTAAATGTAAATATGGAAAAGTTGAGCCAAAACAGGCCAAAAATGCCTAGAATCAGATCAGACCCAAATTTTACCAGTAGATAGACAAAAATATTCTGGTCAGTTTAACGCAACACAGAATTTTGATTTGAGGTCCCGATTAATTGATATAAATTCCTGAAGTCAAAAGGAATTATTGCATTATTTTTGAGATCTCATAATTAGATGAGACTTTATAGAAAATTCATATATTTAATATATGAATTTATAAAATTGACAAAATCAGAAAAGGAATCCTGTAGAAGCCATACAGGATTTTATAGTGAAATAAAATACCCCACAAATATGATGGGGAGAGTTGTACAGTGAATTGGGCCATA
This sequence comes from Leucaena leucocephala, assembly GCA_037074615.1. NCBI lineage: Eukaryota > Viridiplantae > Streptophyta > Magnoliopsida > Fabales > Fabaceae > Leucaena > Leucaena leucocephala. The sequence goes on along the minus strand of CM073526.1, from coordinate 8,154,196 downwards.
AAGGCAATATAGGCAATAAGCCCATAATAAGGCCCAAATGACACCATCATGAGCCCATTAAAGTGACTGGACAGTTATATGGGCCATAGGCCAGAGCAGTCCAGGAAAAGTGTAAAATTACGAAAATGACCCTGGATGCTATACTGTACCAGTGATGGATGGAGGTCATTTTGGTCATTATGGATAGGCCAAAAACGTGGGACATAGTATAAATATGATTATATAGAGTCAATATATGCCCTGAGGCAGTGTAAAGAGGTGTGAAATGACGATTTTGCCCTTAGGGTTAGTACAGCGCAGGAAAGGACACTAAGAGTATTTTGGTTATTTTTCAAGGAATGGATGACAGATAAATATTCAATATATCATTTTCAATGATATGAGAAGCCTATATATTGATTTCCAGGACGTAATACATATCCTGGTATATTATAAAAAAATTCAGAACAGAAAACAGTCCGGTTGTTGTGAAACTGCTCCGATCGGTACCGGATTAGATTGAAATTTTTCCAGAACCTTCTTGACATGGGCAGCACGCCACCTAACCCTCTTAGGTGTCCCATGAGCTGTCCCACATGATGTAATAATTATTCTTTTTAGAAAAAGTAAAATCCAAGATTAAATGTGAGCCTTTAGATCAAATAGTAACCAAATCAATCTTGGCCATCCATTTCAACCCAAATTTCTCTATAAATACCCCCTATTCAGAACACTTCGGCATGCATGGTGAACCATAGGGAAACTCTTGCAAAATTTCCATTCAACCAAGAAAGAAGCAACCAAAGTGAAGTAACAAGCAAGGTAATCATCTCCCTTGATCTTGAGCTTTGTTCTAGCAAGTTAGCTCATGGTTTTAAGGGGCTTTCATGCTATATTTCCCTTATGGTTGCCACTGGAAGTGCTGCTCATCTGTGGTTAAAATATGGGTTTTATGTTATGGATAGTTTAGACAAGCTTAAACAAGCTAGAATCAAGTGGTATAAGCTTGTGAGTTCAAGTATGTTTGGATTTAGGGTTTTGTGTTCTTGCTAGTACTGTACGTGGTACTGTTCATATGATGGAATTTCATGATTTTGATGCTTCCAATGAGTTTAAAATGGAAAGTTGTGTGGGGATAAAGTAGGAGAACAAGTATTGGAAGCATTGGAATCAAAATGAGAATTTTTGGAAAACAAGAGCATGCATTTCGGTTTGGCACTGTAGCAATTGGTATGTTTTGATTTTGGAAATTCTGATTTCATATTTGGATTCTACATGAAAAATTATGTGGAAATGAACCATGAGAATTTATTTTGAAAAGATGGAAGTAGGAAACATGAAGTAGAGAAAGAAAGGGAGCTAGTGAAAACCTAGTCTTAGATTTGGTTTCAAGTTGAATTGTAACTTGATATTATTTTGTAATGGCTAGGTTTTGACATTTGTGAAGGAAGGAAATCATCCCAAGAAGGTCTTGACCAAGATAGCTAAGAGGTAGCAAGGATACCTAACTATAACTCATGTTTGTCTAATTGTTTTGCTTGCTTGTTGATTATGGTGTTTGGTTGAGCTTGAGCTTATGTCATCATGTTATGATGAAGTATGAATGATTGCAACTCCTTGCAAGTTATGTCATGACAATATGCATGTTAGAGTTTGTTTATGTACCATTATGAAGTAGCTCCCATCTCATGATAACATGTTAAGCATATAATTATCCATGCATGATATTATAGTTTGTGTAACTTGCTATTGGGATTTCCATGAAATCTCATTCCTTCCACATGCATAACTATGTTTTAGGTGCTGGATCCTCTCAAGGGAAGAGAGTAAATGTTAATGATTAAGTTTGTATAATAAGTTATATGACTCACATGACACTATGGGATAATATGCAAGCATGCAAGGTGTATGTTTTTGTAACTCTGTTGTGAGGCCGTGGTGATGTGATGATGATTTTGATATGTAAACCAACGAGTTTTAGTATGAAATTTTGTGTGAAGTTAGATAAGATACAGATATTTAAATGGACACCAAAAACTCCTTAATTGGATAAATATCCGAATTGTTATGATTTTCCAAAGTTGCAAGTAAGATCTGGAATTGAGATAAAATGAGTGCTGAGAGGCAGTGACGTTCACGCAATGATTTCATATATCAAATGATTGAATTTTTCTACGAAATTTTCTGATCTTAAAGATAACGTCTAAATATTCAAATCCATAGGTAACACAGTTCATTTGGATAAGTAACCAAAGAGAAATGAATTTTTGAAGTTAAGCAAAGAAACTGGAACTTCCAGATTTTATCAAATGAACAGTAATTTTCAACGATTAAACTGATTTCATTGGGACAAGAAAACCTCATTTTCATATTTTTCCCTCAAATATATGTGAAAGAGATTTCATTAGAAATTGGAACCATGTTATTTCAATTTTTCTACAATTAATTATGAATTTTCAAAGTAGGATACATGTTCTGGAATTACCAAATGAACAGTAAAAATGAACAGTACCCGAAAGCAAATCTTTTGGAAATAGATGTTTTCAAAGCAAATGATCATGTAATTGGTTCCAATCACTTCTAATCAAGTATAATTGAGGTTAAAAGTAAGGATATGACAGTAACCTTAAGGAATCTCAAAGACTACAACCTTGAGATTTTAATGTTTCCAAGGTTCAAAACCTTTCCAATCCTACACAAAATCATCATACAAACTCAATGGAAGCATTAAATCATTGAAATTCAATTTCCTTCACTCATGAACAGTGCAGACTGAACAGGGCACACCATGGCAAAGTCAAGAATATCAATTTGATTCAACAACCAACCATTTAACTAGCTTATTTAAGCTTCAATCATATAGTTCTAACTTTAATTTCTTCTTTCCCTTTTCCTTTAAGGTCTTTGGGCAGCACCACCCCTTAGAGAAAACTCAACTTTTCTCCCATCAAAACCCTAAGTTCAAGCTCCCAAATCAAAGGAAAATAAGTTAGGAGAGATTGCTTACCTTTAATCTCTAGCTTGCTTGAACTTTGGAACCTTGAATCTTCTTTGTCTTGGCTTGAGTTTCCATTTTGGAAGAGCTTCCCCAAGGGTACATGAGATTACGGTTCTGAACCAGAATTGAGGGGTATTTATAGCCAAAATCCAAGAAAAATGAATGGCCAAGATTGATTTGGTTACTATTTGATCTAAAGGCCCACATTTAATCTTGGATTTAACTTTTTTATAAAATAATAATTATGACATCATGTGGGACCCATCAAGGGACACCTCAAGGGGTTAGGTGGTGTGCTCATAGTGTAAGGAAGCTTCTAGAAAAATTCCAGTCCAATCCAGTACCGATCGGTGCACTTTCACAGCAACCGGACTGTTTTCTGTTCCTAATTTTTTTATAATATACCAGGATCTGTATTCTGTCCTAGAAATCAATGTCTAGGCTTCTCACACCATTGACATACTTGTACTTGCCACAAATTAATTACAGATCCCTTGGAAAATGACCAAAATACCCTTGGTGTACTTTCTTGCACTATATTGACCTTAAGGGCATAATTATCATTTCACCCCTCTTTGTACTGCCTCAGGGCATATATTGGCTCAACTAATCATATTTATACCATGTGTCACGTTTTTAGCCTGTCCCAGATGACCAAAATGCCCTTCATCCATCTCTGGTACAATCTGGGCATCCAGGGGCTTTTTCGTAATTTCACACTTTTTCTAGCACTGGCCCCTTCTACTGATAGACTGGTACCCTAGGTTTTGGGCCTTCCTTGGCGTCATTATGGGCCTATATATGAGGTCATCTGATCTCATTCTATCCAAGCTTACATACCGATAAGTTCCATTATCGGATCACGGGTGTTAACAAACTCCCGTCAAAATTCACTGATATGTGAATAACTTTTTATACAGAACTTCTTCTGGAGTTCTGTCAGATCTAGGGCATCTGACACTGTAGGGCACACTTTCCTGTAATTTGCCCACTTATATCTAAAGTCCATGAAATCTGATAAAATTTCAGATAACTTTTAGACTATCAGATAAATATCTACTGTCTGGATCCCTGATAAAATTTCTGTATCATGTCAGATTATCCAGCATACCTTCCTCTATTAACTGATGGAATATGGGGCTAAAATACTTCTGGGCAGTTATAACCCTTTTCGGGCTGATCTTTCTATAATTACAATTTTGCCCTTGAACTTTTTACTTAATTACATTTAAGTCCCATAACTTTTGGAAATTACCACTTTTGGCCCAAATCTTGTTTCTACTTTAACTTTTGGCCTTTAACCTTTTCTACTTTGCTTTTTAGTCTTTTTCTTCCTTCAAGACTCATATAACCTTTATCATTCCTTCTTATCTTCGTCATAATCCTTTCTAAACCTCTTTCCACTATCAGTACTATACAGATAAGGAAAAATTAGGATATGACATATGGGGACCTTCTCGTATTCCAAATCGTACCAAGTCTAAATGGTTCATCACCTTTATTGATGATCACACACGTGTTACATGGGTATTTTTGTTAAAAGATAAAACAGAAGTTTGTTCCACCTTCTGCACTTTCTATACCATGGTTGAAATTCAATTCCATACAAAGATTAAGACCCTTCACACAGATAATGGAAACGAATACTTCAATCAATCTTTGGCCATATTCTTAACTGAACATGACATTATACATAAAAATGCCTATCCATATACACCCCAACAAAATGGTGTAGCTGAAAAGAAAAATAGGCACATCATGGAAATAGCCCACGCCCTTCTCTTTGCCTCAAATGTTCCTAAATTCTATTGGGATGATGTCGTGCTTACTGCTACCTTCCGCATTAATCACCTTCCAAGCAAGCCCCTTTCTAACAAGTCTCCTTTACAAGTACTTCACCAGTTATATAAACTCCCATTCCTCGAAAACCACCTTTCGCTTAAGGTCTTTGGCTGCACATGCTATATTCACATTCATCACCCCAATAAGCTTGATCCTAAAGCTGTCAAATGCATCTTCTTGGGTTACTCAGGTACTCAAAAGGGATACAGATGTTATGATCCCCTTACCTATCATCTATTTGTCATGACTGATGTTACCTTTCATGAGTAGGCCCCTATTACTAGTCCTTGGTCTAAGGGAGACTTGGAAAGAACCTCAGGAACAACCACAACTACCACCAACTGGAAATGCTCCATTGTTGTTTGAATATGATCCTACTCCTCATATGGAATTACCATATCAAAATCCACCTCTTAACATAAATTCAAAAACAAATACTCTAGGGGAGACAAACCAAATTGTTCAGGTTTATACTAGAAGACCTACCATAGGGAGGGCCCCTCTAACACCTTACAGATACCAAAACTCAAAACCAAATGCAGATCCAGAGGGAGCAGAGAACAATGCATCTGAGCATACACCAGGTGACCTTGAATTACCTATTGCCCTAAGAAAGAAGCCTCGGTCATGTACCCAACATCATATTGAAAGGTTTGTTTCATATAAAGCCATTTCATCAAAGTATTGTACACTTGTCTCTCACCTTGACAATGTTAGGATCCCTACGAATATTAATGAGGCTTTATCTAGCCCAAAATAGAAGAATACGGTCATGGAGGAAATATAAGCACTGGAAAACAATGGAACATGGGAGATGGTAGACCTCCCTAAGGGCAAGAAACCTGTAGGATGTAAATAGGTATTCACCCTAAAATACACAGCTAATGGTACTATCTCCTAGTACAAGGCAAGATTAGTGGCAAAAGTTTTTTCTCAGATATATGGTACATATTATATAGAAACTTTTGCACATGTAGCAAAGCTGAACACCATCATAATTTTTGTCACATCCTTATTTTGAACTTCAATTATACTCATTCATAAGTCATTGGAACCAATTATATAGCCTTTTTCTTTAGAAACCTTCATTACCAAAAGAATTGCTTTGGGTACTCTTCACGTTTACTGTTCATTTGGTAATTCCAGAACATGTACTCAACTTTGAAAATTCATAATTAAATATAGAAAAATAGAAATAAGGTGGTTCCAATTTCTAATGAAATCTTTGTCATTTAACTTTGAGAGAAAAATATAAAACTTAGGTTCCAATGTCCCAAGGAAATCAGTTTATTCATTGAATACACTGTTTATTTGGTAAAATCTGAAAGTTCTAGTTTCTTTGCCTTATCTTCAAAAATTTATTTCTCTTTCATTACTTGCCCAAATGAACCATGTTACCTATAGATTTAAATCTCTAGACGTCCTCTTTAAGCTCACCAAATTTCAGGGGAAAATCATTCATTTTCTATACAAAATTCATGTCAGAACGTTACTGCCTCCAATTGCTTACTTTCTCTTATTTCTAGATTTTAGCTCCAACTTAGAAAAATCATAACAATTTGAATACTTAACCAATTGAGGTTTTCTTGGTGTTCATTTAAATCTATATATCTTATATATCATCATGCTAAATTTCAAGTTAAAAATCATTGATTAAGGTGTCCTAACTATTGTCACATCAGTACGATCTCATAACATAATTACATAATTATTCACCATACATCCATACATGCTATAATATGCTCCCATAATGTCAAGTAACTCATGTAACTTAATATATAAGTTCATCCATCTATTCTTACCCTCTCTCCTTGCGAAGTTCCAGCACCTATGACATGGTTATGTATATGGAAGAAATGAGATTTCATGGAAATCCCAATATCAAGTTACACAAACTATAATATCATGCATGATTAATTGGATGCTTAACATGTTATCATGAGATAGGAGCTACTTCATAATGGTACATAAGCAAACTATAACATTCATATTGTCATGACATAACTTACAAGGAGTTGCAATCATTCATAACGCATCATCAACATGATGACACATTCTCATGCTCAACCAAACAGCATAATCAACAAGCAAGCAAACAATTAAGCAAACATGAAACTATAATTAGGTATTCTTGCTACCTCTTAGCTATCCTTGTCAAGGTCTTCTTGAGGTGATTTCCTTCCTTCAAAAATGTCAAAACCTAGCCATTACAAAGTAATATCAAGTTATAACTCAACTTGAAACCAAATCTAAGACTAGGTTTTCACTAACTTCCATTCTTTCTCTATTTTATGTTTCATACTTCCACCTTTCCAAAATAAATTCTCATGGTTCATTCCCACAAAATTTTTCATATAGAATCCAAATATGAAATTATAATTTCCAAAATCAAAACATTCCACATGCAACAATACCAAACTGAAGCAAACCCTCTTGTTTTCCAAAATTCATCTTTTGATTCCAATGCTTCCAATACTTGTTCTCCTACTTTATCCCTACACAATTTTTCATTTTAAACTTATTGGAAGCATCAAAATCATGAAATTCCAACATATGAACAGTGCCACATACAATAACAATAAGAACACAAAACCCTAATTCCAAACATATTTGGATTTCCAAGCTTATACCACTTGATTCTAACTTATTTAAGCTTGTCTAAACTATCCATAACATAAAACTCATATTTTAACCACATATGGACAGCACTTCCAGCAGCAACCATAAGGGAAATATGGTACAAAATCCCCTTAAAATCAAGAGCTAACTTGCTAGAATAAAGCTTAAGATCAAGGGAGATGATTACCTTGCTTTGTGCTCCAAGTTGTGTGCTTCTTTCTTGGTTGAATGGAATTTTGCAAGAGTTTCCCTATGGTTCACCATGCATGCTGAACCAAGATGAATAGGGGGTTATTTATAGATGACCTTGGGTTAAAATGGATGGTCAAGACTGATTTGGTTACTATTTGATCTAATGATCCATATTCATTCTTCAACTTGGCTTGCCCTAGAAGCCTCTCACTTGACGCCATGCATGACATCATTTAAGGTCATATTTGGTTGGAAAAAGTAGAATATACTTATAGGAAAAATTCCAATCCAGTTTGGTACCGATCAGAGCATTTCACAAAAACCAGACTATTTTCTGTTCCTAATTTTTATAATATTCCAGGATATGTATTATGTCCTAGAAACCAGTATCTAGGTTTCTCATACAATTGACATTGTTAGGCTGAGTATTTATCTGCCATCCATCCCTTGAAAAATGATTAAAATACCCTTGGTGTCCTTTATTGCACTATATTAACCCTAAGGGCATAATTGTCATTTTACCCCTTTTTGTAGTGCCTCAGGTCACATACTAGCTCTAACTAATCATATTTATACTATATCCCACATTTTTTAGCCTGTCTAGAATGACCAAAATGCCCTCCATCCATCACTCTTACAATATAGTAATCCAAAGGCATTTTCGTAATTTCACACTTTTCCTACACACTGGCCCCTTCTACTGATGTACTGGTATCATGGGTTTTGGGCCCTCCTTGGTGTCATCATAAGCCCATATATGAGGTCATCTAAGCTTATTCTATCCAGGTTTACTTACTGCTAAGTTCCATAATCGGATCACGGGTATTCTCAAACTCCCGTCAAAATTCACTAATATGGGGATAACTTTTCATATAGAGCTTCTTCTGGGGTTATGTTAGATTCATGACATCTGATGTCATGGGACACACCTTCTTGTAACTTTTTCACTTATACCTGAGATCCATGAGATCTGATAAAATTTCAGATAACTTTCAGACTATCAGATGAATATCCACTATCTGGAACTCTAATAAAATTTCTATATTATGCTAGATTAATAGCATAACTTTCTCTATTTACTGATGAAATGTGGGACTGAAATACTTTCAGGCAGTTCTAAGCCTTTTATGGCTGAACTTTTCTATAATTACATTTAGGTCCCTGACTTTTTGTTTAATTATATTTAGGTCCCTAAACTTTTGGAAATTACCACTTTTGGCCCAAATCTTGTTTCTACTTTAACTTTTTGCCTTCAACCTTTTCTAATTTGCGTTTAGGTCCCTATATTTTCCTTAGACAATAATCCCTCTCTTTCCTCTCTCAATTTGATATAGTTTATTCCAAGAATCTCATGTCCATTTCATATAAACTGTACAGTTACATCAGGTAAGAAAATTGTGGATATGGCATTTCTATCCCCCTTAAAATAAATTTCGTCCTCAAAATTTATGTTACATGTACACTAAAGAAACAATTCAAGATATGCTTCCTTCATCCTTTCCTCTGCTTCCCAGGTAGCTTCATTCTCCATTAATCCCTTCCAGACCACCTTAACTATAGAGATATGCTTATTTCACAACTGCTTGACCTTTTGATCTATAATTCGTATTAGTCTGACCTCATAAGTTAGGTCATCTCATAGTGTAGCATCATCCTGCTCAATCACATGTGATAGATCTAGAAGATACTTCTTTAATTGGGAAACATGGAAAACATCATGGATCTTAATGAAATTTAGAGGAAGAGCTAACTTATAAGCCACTGATCCTATTTTTGTGAGGATCTGAAATGGTCCAATATATCTAGGATGCAACTTTTTCACTTTGATCGATTTTCTGACTCCCGTTATTGGAGTCAACTTAAGGAACACATGTTCTCCTTATTCAAACTTTAACGGCTTTCTTCTAACATCAGCGTAACTCTTCTGCCTACTTTGAGCTATCAACAATCTCTTTATGATCTAATCGATCTGTGGTGCAGTCTAATCTACTATATCGGGGCTAAACATTCTTCTTTCGATCAACTCCACCTAGCACAAGGGAGATCTGTACTTGTGTCCGTAAAATACTTCAAATGGAGTCATCTGAATACTAGCCTGATAACTGCTGTTATAGGCAAACTCTATTAATGATAGATGGATATCCCAACTCCCTTTGAAATATAAGACACATGCTCTTAACATATCCTCTAGGGTTTGGATTGTTCTCTCAGATTGACCATCTGTCTGAGGATGATAAGCTATACTAAATCTGATAGTAGTGTCCATTTCTTTATGTAAAGCCGCCAAAAATTTGACGTAAATTGAGGATCTCTGTCAAATATGATACTACTTGAAATACCGTTTAGTCTAATAATCTCCTTTACATACAACTTTGCCAGCTTTTCAAGAGAATCTTTCTTGTTCATTACCAAGAAATAAGCTGACTTAGTCAATCGGTCAATTACTACCCATATAGCATCATGCTTAGTAGGAGTCATGGGCAGTCCTTTAACAAAATCCATGGCAATACTGTCCCATTTCCACTCAGGTATCTCTAGTGGTTGCAACTTTCCTACTGGCGTTTGGTGCTCAACTTTCACCTTTTGACATGTTAAGAACTTTGACACATAAGCCACAACATCCTTCTTCAATTCAGGCCACCAAAATAAACATCATGATACATTTTGGTCATACCTGGATGTACTATATATTTGCTTTTATGTGCCTCATCTAAGATCTTCTCTCTTAATCCTATCGTATCGGGAATATATGGCCATCCCCTAAATCGTAGTAATCCATCTGGGCAGACATCAAAATTCTTAGTTTCCCCTCTTTCTAGCTTATTCTTGAAGATTGTTGTGAGCTGATCTTGCTCCTGAGCTTCCTTTATCTTATCCTCAATTAAAGCTTTAATCTGCGTTCCTCTATAAGAACTTTCTACTATCTGCATTTGATATAAAGGACTCCAGTCTCTGACATCTTCTATTAAGTCTAGCTCTTTGATCATTAAACTTGCCACTTGCACCACCTTCCTACTCAAGGCATCAGCTACCATATTTACCTTTCCTGGATGGTACTTGATCTGGAAATCATAATCCTTCAGAAATTCCATCCATCTCCGCTGCCTCATGTTCAATTCTTTTTGTTCTTGCATATACTTCAGGCTTTTGTGGTCACATTACAACTCTATGGTAGCTTTGTATAGGTAATGTCTCCAAATCTTGAGAGCGTAAACTACCGCTACAAGCTCCAGATCATGAGTGGGATAGTTCTCTTCAAGTGGCTTTAATTGCTAAGAAGCATAGGCTACCACTCGACCTTACTGCATTAACACATATCCCAACCCCTGCTTGCTAGCATCAGTATAGACTACATAAGTCTAAGTTGGGTATGGAATAATCAACACAGGATTCATGGTTAATCTCTGCTTTAGTTCTTGGAAACTAGCCTCACACTTCTCATTCCACTAGAACTGTTGATTCTTTATGGTCAGCTTGGTTAATGACAGAGCAATTTGAGAAAAGTCCTTAATAAATCTTCTATAATACCCTGCTAAGCCCAGAAAACTTCTAATCTCTATCACTGTCCTTAGCAGTTCCCTGCTTAATACTACTTCAACTTTGCTAGGATCTACAGCTACCCCTTCGTGGGATATGACATGACCGAGAAATTTGACTTCTTGCAGCCAAAACTCACATTTACTAAGCTTAGCATAGAGTCATTTTTCTTTCAGAGTACTAAGAACAATTCTCAAATGCTCTTCATGCTCTTCAACAGATTAGGAGTACACTAGGATATTATAACATCCTCCTTTTCATACATCTTAGGGACCAAACAGTAGCATCTGGAACCACTTCCAAGGCTGGTGAAGTCAAATTACTCAATCTGGAATTTTACTCTAGAGAGTACTGTTCACTGTGCAAATTCCAGAGAAGTGACCTGACTTCAAAAAATCATAACTAATTCTATAAAAATCAGAATGGAGTGTTAAAATTTTTACACAAAGCTAACATAATAATCTTTCAGGAAAAAATGACTCATTGACCACAACTTGACCATGTCAAGGTTGGTCAACGTTCCGAAATCACTGTTCATCTAGCGTCCTGTCCCTGATTTGAGCGTCTCTGGTCCCACCTTTGATAAATCATATCTTTATGTGTAGACATCCAATAAGACGTTCTATATATAAAATCGAAGCTTGGCATGTCTACTATTTACTGGAAAAATATCATACATTTATTCAATCATTTACTATTTATAATTACAGATCAAATGTCACTGCCTCCATCACGAGTTACTGTTCACAGTGACAATTTCCAGCAATTATACATACATGAATCACATATCAATCATGCTAAGCAATTAACATCTCTTCATGCATCTTTATCTCCTCCATCTTGAGAAGACCTGTTGTAATTGGATTGATATGGAAGGGGTGAGATTTCTGGGGAAATCTCAGTAGCAAATAGCACTAAACAATGCATGCATTAATGTGAATACTTGTGCTTGCTTGTGAAAGTTTTAGCATTGCATGCTTCCATGTTGCATATGAAATACAATTGGCTAAAGTAATCATAGAAACAGAGCTTCATACATAAGCACATGTTCAACACAATTCAACAAAGCCATAGCACATCAAGTATAACATTCAATGCATACAAGTTTAGGATTAGTTCACTACCTGACATGTAGCTTTTTTTCTAGCTCTTAGCCTTTGGTTCTAAGGTTCATTCTTTCCATAGGTCAGAGCCTATACATAGCATAATATTATCTTCATTATTACTCTATCAGTATAGCTCTATTTAACTCATGCTTAACTAGGGGTGATATCTTTATTCTGACATTCCCCTGGCTTTCTCTCTACCTTTAGCTACTTTTATTAATAGAGATATTTCTCTATTCTAACTACTAAGAGCAATCCTATACTTTATTAGATAAGGGACTAGATAACTTTCTTACCTCATTCCTAAGCTTTGCCCAGTCCCTCGGCTCCTCAGACTGCCCTGGCTCCACCAGAACTCCTTCCTTTCTTTCCTTTCTTTCTTTCCTTCTCTCTTTCTCTCTTTTCCTTTTCTTTCTCTTCCTTTTCTTGCTAGATCCGTGGTGTGCCTTGGAATGGGAGGGGAGTGGCCTATTTATAGGTAAGAGGAGGTGGAATGAATGGTCCAGATTGATTCATGATGAATAGCCCAGATTGCTTGCTTCCTCAAGAAGCTTTGCCTGCATCATCATGATGACATCACCCTCCTTGATGACTCACCACTCATGACATCATCTAAGACACCTCAAGGGTATATGTGGCAAAATGTGGGGCCCTTGGGACACCTCACCAGCTGACTCAGCCTCTCCAGAGAGTTCCAGAGTCTTTTCCCTGAATGGACGGCCGAGATCATGCCACGTGTCCTCTTGCTTTTTCTCCTTTTTCTATAATCATGCCATGTGTCCTTTGATTTTTCTCTTTTACTATAATCATGCCATGTGGCACATTGTGGGCCCCATTTATGTCCTCTCATGATTCCAGATCACTTTACCCAGTTCTATCTTAGACCGGGTCACTTTACTTTATTGAAAAAGCACTAAAATAATATTTTAATGCCTCTTAGGCCCACTTTACTCTTGGGCTACGTTTTTGGGCCTTGGATTGTCATCTTGGGTTTCTAACCAAGTCCAAACACTTTGGTGGCTCGGTTCCCAAGGAACATCCTTAGTAAATTACCAAAATGCCCTTATTACCTCTTTAGTATTTCTAGGGCACTATTGTCTTTTCATACCTTACCAGCATATCTCTTGACCCTGGTCAACTATCCATATACCCTTTCTTAACTATCTAACCTTAATCAAATGATCATAATACCCTTTGTCTGACTCTGACTTAATGATATAACACAATGGTATTTTCGTAATTCTTTATTTTTCTCGATCTTTATTAGCCCTGGCCCACATACTTATCTAAAAATATCATTGGGCCTATAAGGTGCCATTCTGGACCCTCTGTATGATCCACTATCTTAATGGACTCAATTCCCGAGAAATTCCCCCGAAATCTATTTATTAGGTCTTTTAATCCACTGTAAAATCTGTAGTAAATTCTACAGAACTCCTTTTTGAGCTCTTTCAGTTTCAGAGCTTCTTATATTAATTATAGGAATTTTCTGCCACATTTCATCTGATTCTGAGGTCTACAGCATACTATATTAATTTTTCTTTTCTTTGAAAATTAATATAAATCTTTTGGTACCTCATATCAAAACTTTGTGTTGCATCGAACTGATCAGTATATTTTTCTCTATTTATTGAGACCTCTGCTCAATGGGGTCTGGTAGTATCCCCTTTTCAGGCTATATACTGGGCTTCTAAGCCTAAAAATTGGGATATGACAGATATCATCAATAAATACCACCATAAACTGATCTAGATAAGGCCTGAAGATCCTGTTCATATAATCCATGAAAATTACAGGTGCATTTGTCAGAACAAAGGGCATTACTAGAAATTCAAAATGACCATAGCGAGTCCTAAACACAGTCTTTGAAATATCATCGGCTTTGATTCTAAGTTGGTGATAACCTGATCTCAGATCAATCTTAGAGAATAGGCTCGCTTCAACCAACTGGTCTAGCAAATCATCAATTCGCGAAAGAGGGTACTTATTCTTAACAGTAATCTTATTCAACTCCCGATAGTCAATACACAATCTCAGACTACCATCCTTGTTCTTAACGAATAATACTGGAGCACCTCACAGAGAAACACTAAGTCAAATGAAACCCTTCTCTAAAAGCTCCTCGATCTGCTTCTTCAGCTCAATCATCTCATTAGGTGCCATTCAATATGGGGCTTTGGATAATGGTCCAACTCTAGGTATAATATCGATTGCAAACTCTACTTCTCATTATGGAGGTAGTCCTTGAATCTCCTTTGGAAAGACTTAAGGAAACTCTTTAACTACTGGAATCATATCAATTCCTTCTTCTACTTTTGTTTGAACAGAAAAGAAGACCATATATCCCTGACATCCTTTCTGTAGACATCTATCTGCTTGAGCCTCCGTTAGGAAATTCAGTCTCACTTCTGGATTCACATTTGGGGTTTGTGGACAAAGAACTAGAGTTTTGTTCTTACAATCCAACATTACATTATTGGCAGACAACCAATTCAAACCAATTATAACATCAATCTCATGAAAGGGCATACATATTAGGTCTAGAGTAGTGCAACAACACTCATATCAATTGACACTATTTAGGAAGACATATGATACAACTATATTTGTAGGGGTTGTCATACATATAGCATAATGAAATTTGTTGATTGTAAGGCATAGCCACTTAGCACATTCATAAGAAACAAAGGAATGGCTTGCACCCGAATCAAACATAATAATCACAAAATGATTATTAAGATAAATGATACCTTGAATCATGTCGGGTGATCTTTGTGCATCTTCCCTTGTTAATGCAAACACTCTCCCATGAGTGTGTGGCCTTTGATCATTAGCTGCCTGTGGACAATTCTTGAAAAAATGTCTAGGTTTCCCACATGTGTAACAGACGTTCTGCCCTATTAAGCACGGTCTATCTCCATGGCTTTTCCCACACTTGTTGCACACTCTGAACCTCGGGTCTCTATTATTAGTATTACACCTGAAGTTCCATCTGTTAGGCTTTCTGGTCTACTGCAACTATCTTTTCTTCTTTCTATTATAGCCACTGCCACTAGCTACATTTATGTTATGGCTAGCTCTCTCAGGAACAGTCGTCTCTTTGCTCATCGATCTCATCAACATCCGATGATTCAGGCTATTATCAATGATTTTGCAGGCCTCTACTGCTTTATTAAACTGGTTGTACTATTGGGGAGTCATCTTATCTTTGAGAGTAACATTCAGTCCCCTGATCATTCTCTCCATCATCCAACATTCATCATCCACCTGTGTAGGTAAGTGGAATATAAAGATGGATAAACTTAGCCAGGTACTTGTCAAAAGATTCTTTTTCTCCTTGCCTTAGCACTAGGAATTCTATTTCTCTTTTATCCCGCACAGACTGAAGGAAATACTTCTCTTAAAACTGTTCGAGAAATACTTCCCATGTGATAGGAACATGTCTGACCTGCAGTAATAGCTCAGTGTTCGTCCATTATCTATCGGCATCTCTTTCTAGCCGATAGATCGCCATCTGTGCCTTACTCTCAAATGGAAAATCAAGTACCTTAAAAATCTTTTCTAGTCTACTAATCCAGTCTTCCACTTTCTATACATCAAATATCTCCTCAAACATTTGAGGACTATGCTTACAAAATTTAGCCATCCACTATTGAATGCCAGTGGAATCCACTGTCTGCCCATCTATCTTGGTGGCTCTACTATCTGTTGAACTATTTCTAGTTTTGTATTAGCTGTACTCACAGATTATGGTTGCCATAAATTCTCTACACCTTCTGCTACAGATGCTGCTATAGCAGCATCCCTTTCCTGTTCGCTCTTTGGTTGAGCTGCTCTTACTTCTTCAATCAACTTCTGTTGTTGTTCTAATCGTTCTAGAATTAACTGGTTAATGTCTCCAGTATTCTGGGGTTCTCCCGAAGAACTAGCTCTTCTTGTTCTTACCACTTTGTTTTACTATCGTAATAGGAAAGGAATATCATAACTAACATACTTCATATTTCATTCAAAACATAGCATACAGCAAGTTCAGTAGCATTACATAAATCCTTCATAATATACATACATGTACAATATCATCACTAGTCATAAGTACATAGTCACAGTAGCATTCATGGATACAACTATTACATTATGCCTCCACATAATGGATCCTAATAAACTCCCCTATTGAAACATCCTTACTTTTATATATTTTAGGGACCACTTAGTAGCATTTAGAACCACTTACAAGACCTTGGAAGTCCATTAGCCAAATCTGGAATTTTACTCTTTCTCGGGTTACTGTTCATATGGTATTCCAGATTACGCGATAAACTTTGAAAAATCATAATTAATTCTAAACAAATCAAAATGAAGTGGTTTAAAAAGCTACGTGAAGACAACATCTTGAACTTTAAGGGAAAAATAATTTCCATACCAAATGATTAACCAATTAATACAATTTATTCATCAAAGTTTTCTATTCATTTGATCAAAAATTCTGAAGACAGATTCTGGTCCCTTACTTTGAAAATTCATTTCTCTTGTTATACACATCCAAATGAAACGTTCTTCCTATGCACTTAAGTGTTTCGTAATATAGATTAACTCTTGATGATCATACGGAGGATTTACTTCTGAACCTCTTCTTAAACTGATATTCTATATCTCAGTACCTCGTACTATTTGGCTTGCCTCATACTGTACCAAACCTCTAACTGATAAACTTTAGTGATGTCAGCATCTTCATTCCTGTCATCAGGTCTCTGTGCATTTTGGTCACCACTTGAATACTTGCTACCGCATCTCATATTCTCTATACCCTTTAGTTGTGACCATCTCAACTTACTTGTCACTACTTAACAGCTCTGTATTCTTTTGTCGAGACCATAGATCATCTTCCATCACAACCTAGCAGCTCGAGAAATTCCCATCGTGATCAATAGTCTTTACTTGTTAGGACCACGAGTTTCTATAAATATTTGTCATGACCTGTGGCTTAACTCATCGTGACTTAACTTGTCTGGTACTTCTAACCATCACCTTTTATGTCACCATAACATTTGTACATACATTACCCATCGGTTGGCAGGTCATTTACTAAATACTCACTTAACTCTATACGCCATGTAGGGGTATATGGTAATATATGACTTACTATCATCTCAAGCCAGTCCTCTAGAGTATATTAGGTTAATGCCCTCTACTGTATGTCTTTTCATCATCCCTGCTATGGCTTTGAGGAACTGTAGATAAACTGACTATTCTTAATCTCTACTTTTGTCTATCCCTTGACCTAGACTGAGTAATTTACTCTCTACAGCTTTCTTCAGACTAATATGGTTAGCACTATTTGTCTTTAACAAAGAAGGCTAGGGCTGACTAGGACCAGGAACATCCCACTGATCTTTCTCTATAAAGTCACATATTCCTGGACTTTGGGAATGGAAAGGAACTGTCATAAACTCTAACTGGATGTCTGAATTAGGGAACTGTGATCTATTACTTATAATAACTCTGTCCTTAACCTCTAGTGGAGGAGAAATAATATCTGGTCTACCTATAATTCAGTACCAGTACTCAGCTTTTTCAGCCATAATTTGTCCTCTCATTGAAGGGATAAAGCTTATATTAGGGTTAGAGGGCACTCCAATAAACTTATACCGTATAGAGTCACTAGACTCAACATCATTTGGTACATACATAACTTTAATATAAATCTCTACATAACCTCCAGATTGCAGGTTTGAGTCTACAGAAATATCTATGGGACATCCTACTGTAGACTTTCCTGACTATCCCATATACTCTCCTATGAACTCTTTTCATTATCTGAGGGATAATCCAAGTCTAGATGTACACTATCTTCATACATCACTACTAGCCAGGAGTTTCCCTTATTAACTGCCTTATTAACTAAGGCCTTTGACTTAACTTTAGGAAACCCCATATCTATTCCTGCACTATCTGCTTAATCAAGCCATGCTAACTATCCTAAAATATACCCTATCATAACAAAATACTTACTGTTTAGGGTTAGAGTCTGGGAATAATCTCATATCAGTCCATAAATAATCTATTCAGAGCATTTCTTAAGCCAGAATCCTTTGCTCTGATACCAAAATGAAACATCCTTACTTTTATACATTTTAGAGACAACTTAGTAGCATTTAAAACCACTTATAAGACCTTGGAGGTCCATTAGCTAAATCTGGAATTTTACTCTTTCTCGGGTTACTGTTCATATGGTATTCCAGATTACGCAATAAAATTCAAAAAATCATAATTAATTCTAAAAAAATCAAAATAAATTGGTTCAAAAAGCTACGTGAAGACAACAGCTTGAACTTTAAGGAAAAATAATTTTCAGACCAAATGATTAACTAATTAATACAATTTATTCGTCAAAGTTTACTGTTCTTTTGGTCAAAAATTCTGAAGACAGATTATGGTCCCTTATTTTGGAAATTTATTTCTCTTGTTATACACATCCAAATGAAATGTCCTGTGTGTGTGCTTAAAGCTCTGGATGTGTGCTACATGCTCATAAAATTTTGTGGAATAATTTCTTCATTTGCTAGGTCAAATTGAAGCCACAACAAAACTACTTTAGGACCTACATTTTTACCATTTCAGTTTCTTTTCTTTCACTTCCAATAATTGTTCCAATATGTATAAGCCATCAAATAAGCTTCTCAATATTCATATACATCATGTACATATGCCATAATTATTACAAATGGTTTCATCACATAAATGGACACCTTACATGGCATTTACGTACATAGATAATTCATAGCATATAATAAGATCTCAATTACTTCCATTCCTTTCTTCCATTCTTTAGCTCTTCTCCATGTATACCTTTTCCATCATGCTTGAACTAAATTGGTCAGTTATGGGAGAGCGAGATTCTAGGGAATCTCAGTAGCAAACATTACTAATTAAATATGCAAGATGGATACTAATACATGATATGTAACTTCATTAAATTTTCTTTGATTAATAACATGCCATCATGCTATATACTTTTACATAAAGTGTATGGCCATGGAAAACATGTTATTCACAATACATTCAACATCATTTATCATGTCACAACATCATTCAAATATCATATACATGTCAACACATAAGCATACCATATCAAGCACATAAAGAGGTAAGTTCACTATCTTGCACTTAAGCTTTCCTCTTGATCTTTTGCACTTGCTCCCTATCTTTCCAACTATGAAGCCTTTATGTCAATCACTTCCCAACATCTTCTTGGATGTTTCAAGGTCCTAAACACATTCATATTCATCACATAATTCATTAGGACTCATGAACTCTAACCATGTTCAAGACTAACCTTGTTACACCCTTTATTATCATAACTTTCTCTAATCTTCACTAATCCACTTAGCTCTTGAACCAATTGATGTCTTGAAATTACCCTACACAATTTCATCTTTTGAATCCATTTATGAGCTTAGAATCATGAAATCCCAGCTCCTTCATGGCCTGCTGTACAGAACCGAACACATGCACACAATTCTTTCAAAAAATCTCATTTTGATTCTAATGCTTCCCATACTTGTTTCTCTACTTTATCACACACAATTTTTCATTTTAAAACCATTGGAAGCATCAAAATCATGAAATTCCAATCACTGTTCATGTGAGTGAACAGTAATAGAGAAGGATTTCAAAAACTATAATCTTGAGATTTTAATGTTTCCAAGGTTCAAAACTTTCCAATCCTACACAAAGTCATCATATAAATTCAATGAAAGCATTAAATCATTGAAATTTCATTTCCTTTATTCATGAATAGTACATACCGATCAGGTTTAACCATGGCAAAGTCAAGAATAACAACTTGATTCAACAACAATCACTTAACTAGCTTGTTTAAGCTTCAATCATATACTTCTAATTCTAATTTCTTCTTTCCCTTTTGATTTAGGGTTTTTGGGCAGCACAACACCTTAGAGAAAATTCAACTATTCTCCCATGAAAACCCTAAGTTCAAGTTCCCAAATCAAAGGAAAATAAGCTAGGAGAGATTGCTTACCTTTAATCTCTAGCTTGCTTGAACTTTGGTACCTTGAATCTTCTTTGTCTTGGCTTGAGTTTCCATTTTGCAAGAGTTTCCCCAAGGTTCATGAGGCCACAGTTTTGAACCAAATTTGAGGGGGTATTTATAGAAAATTTTATGGAAAATCAATGGCAAAGATTACTTTGTGTACTATTTGATGTAAAGGCTAACACTTAATCTTGGATTTAATTTTTTCAAAAAGGAAATTTATGACATCATCCATGACATCACAAGGGACATCTTATGGGACATGTGGAAAAATTCTCATGGTAGGAAGCCTCTGGAAAAATTCCAGTCCACCGATCGGAGCAGTTTCACAAAAAACTAGACTATTTTCTATTCCTAATTTTTATAATATACCATGATATGTATTTTGTCCTAGAAATCAATGTCTAGGCTTCTCATACCATTGAAATTGTTATACTGAGTATTTATCTGCCATCCATCCCTTGGAAAATGACCAAAATACCTTTGGTGTCATTTCTTATACTATATTAACCTTAAGGGCATAGTTGTCATTTCACCCCTCTTTGTACTGCCTCATGGCATATACCGGCTCTAACTAATCATATTTATACTATATCCCAAGTTTTTAGCCTCTCTAGAATGACCAAAATGCCCTCCATCCATCACTGGTATAATATAGTCATCCAAGGGCATTTTCGTAATTTCACACCTTTCCTGCACACTGACCCCTTCTACTGATGTACTGGTATCATGGGTTTTGGGCCCTCCTTGGTGTCATCATAGGCCCATATATGAGGTCATCTAAGCTTATTCTATCCAGGCTTACTTACTGCTAAGTTCCATAATCGGATCACGGGTATTCTCAAACTCCCGTCAAAATTCACTAATATGGGGATAACTTTTCATATAGAGCTTCTTCTGGGGTTATGTCAGATTCATGACATCTGATGTCATGGGACACACCTTCCTGTAACTTTTTCACTTATACCTAAGGTCCATGAGATCTGATAAAATTTCAGATAACTTTCAGACTATCAGATGAATATCCACTATCTGGAACTCTAATAAAATTTATATATTATGCTAGATTAATAGCATAACTTTCTCTATTTACTGATGAAATGTGGCACTGGAATACTTTTAGGCAGTTCAAAGCCTTTTCTGGCTGAACTTTTCCGCAATTACATTTAGGTCCCTGACTTTTTGCTTAATTACATTTAGGACCCTTAGCTTTTGGAAATTACCACTTTTGGCCCAAATCTTGTTGCTACTTTAACTTTTTGCCTTCAAGCTTTTCTAATTTGCGTTTAGGTCCCTATATTTTCCTTAGACAATAATCCCTCTCTTTGCTATCTCGATTTGATACAATTTATTTCAAAAATCTCATGTCTATTTCATATAAACTGTACAGTTACATCAGGTAAGAAAATTGGGGATATGACAATTTTACTCTTTCTATATGTGAATCTCAACCGGCCACTGCATCAAATGGATATAAATAATGAGTTTCTTAATGGAGAGCTAAGGGAAGAAGTTTATATGAAGCTTTCACCAGGCTTCTATGAGAAACAGGATGGCCAAGTATGCTGATTACAAAATTCTCTATATGGCTTAAAGCAGTCACCTAGGGCATGGTTTGAACATTTTTCTAGAATGCTGACAAACTAGGGCTATAGGCATGGACAAAGTGATCACACTATGTTCTTCAAGCACTATGGAAAGAAGATTACTATACTAAAAGTATATGTGGATGACATATTCCTCACTGGAGATAACCATGGTGAAATCAGTCGGATCAAAGGAGTTCTTAATGAAGAGTTCCAAGTCAAGGATCTCGGGGAAATGAAGTACTTCCTAGGGATGGAAGTTGCCAGATCAAGAAAAGGAATCAGTATATCCTAAATAAAGTATGTCTTAGATCTCATAAAAGAAACATGCATGCTAGGATGTAAACCAAGTGACACACCTATACAGGTCAACAAAATCGATGAAGATAAGGATTGAGGGAAGGATGTTGACAAAGGAAGATACCAACGAATGATAGAAAAATTAATCTACCTGTCTCACACTCGACCAGATATAGCTTTTGCAATAAGTGTGGTGAGTCAACACTCCCATAACCCTAAACAAAGACACTTAAATGAAGTCTATCGTATTCTTTGATATTTGCAGGGCACACCAGTCAACATCTATCATTTCAACAAACTAATGAAAGACAAGTCAAAATATTCACGGATGCTGATTGGACAGGACACCAAGATGATGTATGCTAGCTTTATTTGGGGTAATCTTGTCACTTAGAAAATCAAGAAATAAAGTGTAGTTGCTTGAAGTAGTGCAAAAGTAGAATTCAGAGTTATAACCCTTAGGATTTGTGAAGGTATCTAGATTAAAGAAGTACTTGAAGAGTTGAGGGTGACCATGACTCTACCCATAACATTATACTTAGACATGATTGTAGCCATCAATAACTCTCATAATCCAATTCAACATGATTGTACTAAACATATTGAAATAGACATACATTTCATTCGAGAAAAAATTAATGCAAAAACCATTAACCTTAGATATATACCCTCTAGAGAACAAACAACAGACATTCTTACTAAAGGTCTATCCAGAGAGAAGTTTAAATACTTTGTTGCCAAGTTGGCAATGATGAATATATACGGGCCAACTTAAGGGGCAGTGTAGATATCAGTACACTTAATGGATATATTATGAGAAGGATTATGGGGGAATCAATTAATTAGGAGGATTATGGGTGATTTACTTTTATTGTATAGATTATAAATGTCACATCCTTATTTTCAACCTCAATTATACTCATTCATTAGACATTGGAACCAATTAAATAGCCTTTTGCTTTAGAGACCTTCATTTTCAAAAGAAATGCTTTTAGGTACTGTTCACTTTTACTGTTCATTTAGTAATTCCATATAAGTAATGTCTCCAGATCTTGAGAGCATAAACTACCACTGCAAGCTCTAGATCATGAGTGGGATAGTTCTCTTGATGTGGCTTTAGTTGTCGAGAAGCATAGGCTACCACTCGACCCTGCTGCATCAGTACACATCCTAACCCCTACATACTAGCATCAATATAGACTACATAAGTCTGAGTTGGGGCTGCAACAATCAGCACAGGCATCGTGGTTAATCTCTGCTTTAATTCTTGGGAACTAGCCTCACACTTCTCATCCCACTTAAACAACTGGTTCTTTCTGGTTAGCTTGGTTAACGGCAAAGCAACTCAAGAAAAGTCATTAATAAATATTCTATAATACCCTGCTAAGCCCAGAAAACTTCTGATCTGCGTCACTGTCCTTGGTTGTTCCCAGCTTAGCACTACTTCAACTTTGCTAAGATCTACAGCTACCCCTTCATAGGATATGACATGAACGAGAAGTTGACTTCTTGTAGCCAAAACTCATATTTACTAAGCTTAGCATAGAGTCATTTTTCTTTAAGAGTACTAAGGACAATTCTCAAATGCTCTTCATGCTCTTCAGCAGATTTGGAGTACACTAGAATATCATCAATAAAGACCATAACAAACTGAGCTAGATAAGGCCTGAAGATCCTGTTCATATAATCCATGAAAATTGTAGGCACATTTGTCAGACCAAAGGGCATTACTAGGAACTCAAAATGACCATATCGAGTCCTAAACGCAGTCTTTGAAATATCATCTACTTTGATTCTGAGTTGGTAATAACCTAATCTCAGATCAATCTTGGATAATAGACTTGCTCCAACTAACTGGTCCAGCAAATCATCAATCCAAGTAAGACCAAAGGCCTGAAGATCTTGTTCATATAATCCATGAAAATTGTAGGCATATTTGTTAGACCAAAGGGCATTACTAGGAACTCAAAAAGACCATATCGAGTCCTAAACACAGTCTTTAAAATATCATCTACTTTGATTATGAGTTGGTGATAACCTAATCTCATACCAATCTTGGACAATAGACTTGCTCCAACTAACTGGTCCAGCAAATCATCAATTTGAGTAAGAGGGTACTTATTCTTAACTGTAATCTTATTCAACTCCCGATAGTCAATGCACAGTCTGAGACTACTATCCTTGTTCTTAACGAATAACATTGAAGTACCCCACGGAGAAACGCTGGGTCAGATGAAACCCTTCTCTAACAGTTCCTCTATCTGCTTCTTTAACTCAATCATCTTGTTATGAGCCATACGATATGGGGCTTTAGATACTATCCCACTCCAGGTACAATATTGATAGCAAACTCCACTTCTCGTTCTAGAAGGAATCTCTTTCAGAAAGACTTCAGGAAATTCTTTAACTACTAGAATCGTTTCAATTACTTCTTCAACTTTTTCTTGAATAGAAAAGAAGACCATATATCCCTGGCATCCCTTCCGTAGACATTTATTTGCCTGAGCAGCCATCAGGAAATTCAATTTCACTTCTGGATTCATATTTGTAGTTTGTGGACAAAGAACTAGAGTTTTGTTCTTAGAATCTAGCATTATATTATTGGTAGACAACTAATTTAATCCAATTATAACATCATTCTTGTGAAATGGCATACATATTAGGTCTAAAGTAGTGCAACAACATTCATATGGAAAACACTATTTAGGCAGACATCCGATGTAACTACTTTAGCATTTGTAGGGGTTGTAAAACATGTGGCATAATGCAGCTTGCTAATTGTAAGGCTTAACCGTTTAGAACATTCATAAGAAATAAAGGAATGACTTGCACCCGAATCAAACATAGCAATCATAGAATGATTATTAAGATAGATGATACTTTGGATCATCTCAGGTGATCTCTGTGCATCTTCCCTTGTTAACGCGAATACTCACCCCTAAGTGTGTGGCCTTTGATCATTAGCTGCCTGGGGATAATTATTGGAAAAAAGTCCAAGTTTCCCGCACGTGTAACATACATTATACCCCATTAAGCATAGTCTATCTCCATGACTTTTCCCATACTTGTCACATACTCTAAACCTCAGGTCTTTGTTACTTATATTACCCCAATAGTTTCCTCTGTTAGGCTTTCAGTTATGCTGCCACTGTTTGTTCCTCTTTTTGTTATAGCCACTGCCACCAGCTATATTTCTATTCTGGTTAGCTCTTTCAGGAATAGTGGTTTCTCTGCTCATCGGTCTCATCAGCATTCGATGATTAAGGCTGTTCTCAATGATTCTGCAGGCCTCTACTACTTTATTAAACTAGTTATACTGTTAGGGAGTCATCTTCTATTTGAGAGTAACATTCAATCCCCTGATCATTGTCTCCTGTCATATCCTAAATTTTTCCCTACCTGTACAATACTGATAGTGGAAAGAGGTTTTGAAAGGATTATGACAAAGATCAAAAGAAATAATAAAGGTTAGATAAGTTTTGAAGAAAGAGAAGGACCTAAACAAAAATTGAAAAAGGTTAAAGGCCAAAAGTTAAAGTAGAAATAAATGTTGGGCCAAAAGTGGTAATTTTCAAAAGTTAAGGGACATAAATGTAATTAAGAGAAAAGTTCAAGGGCAAAACTGTAATTATAGAAAGATCAGCCCAGAAAGGGTTATAACTGTCTGAAAGTTTTTCAGTCCTATATTCCATTAGTAAATAGAGGAAGTTACGCTGGTTAATCTGGCATGATACAGAAATTTTACTAGGGCTCCAGACAGCAGAAAATTATCTGATAGTCTAACAGTTATCTGAATTTTTATCATATTCCATGGATATCAGATATAAGTGTGGGAATTACAAGAAAGTATGCCCTACAGTGTCAGATGTTATAAATCTGACAGAACCCCGGAAGAAGTCCTGTATAAAAAGTTATTCCCATTCCCATAATAGTGAATTTTGACGGGAGTTTGATAACACCCATGATCCGATAATGGAACTTATCGGTATGTGAGTCTAGATAGAATGAGATCAGATGACCTCATATATAGGCCCATGATGATGCCAAGAAGGGCCCAAAACCCAGGGTACCAGTCCATCAGTAGAAGGGGCCAGTGTCAAGAAAAAGTGTGAAATTATGAAAATGCCCCTGGATGCCCAGATTGTACCAGAGATGGATGAAGGGAATTTTGGTCACTTGGGATAGGTTAAAAATGTGGCACATGGTATAAATATAATTAGTTGAGCCTAGAAACACCTTGAGGCAGTATAAAGAGGGGTAAAATGACAATTATGCCCTTAGGGTCAATATAGTGAAGAAAGGACACCAAGGGTATTTTGGTTATTTCCTAAGAAATGGATGGTAGATAAATAATTAGTATAACCATGTTAAGGGTATGATAAGCCTAGACATTGATTTCCAGGACATAATACATATCCTGGTATATTTTAGGAAAATTTGGAACAGAAAATAATCCGATTGTTGTGAAACTGCTCTGATCGGTACTGGATTAGACTAGAATTTTTCCATAAGCTTCCTGGCATGGTGAGCACGCCACATAACCCCTTGAGGTGTCCCTTGAGCTGTCCCACATGATGTCATAATTATTCTTTTATGAAAAAGTAAAATCCAAGATTAAATGTGAGCCATTAGATCAAATAGTAACCAAATCAATCTTGGCCATTGATTTTTCTTGGATTTTGGCTATAAATACCCCTCCATTCTGCAGCCAAACTGTAAGCTCATGGACCCTTGGGGAAATTCTTGCAAAATGAAAACTCAAGCCAAGACAAAGAAGATTCAAGGTTCCAAAGTTCAAGCAAGCTAGAGATTAAAGGTAAGCAATCTCTCCTAGCTTATTTTCCTTTGATTTGGGAGCTTGAACTTAGGGTTTTCATGGGAGAAAAGTTGAGTTTTCTCTAAGGGGTGGTGCTGCCCAAAGATCTTAAAGGAAAGGGGAAAGAAGAAATTAAAGTTAGAACCATATGATTGAAGCTTAAACAAGCTAGTTAAGTGGTTGGTTGTTGAATCAAATTGATATTCTTGACTTTGCCATGGTGTGCCCTGTTTGGTATGCACTTTTCATGAGGGAAGGAAATTGAATTTCAATGATTTAATGCTTCCATTGAGTTGGTATGATGATTTTGTGTAGGATTGGAAAGGTTTTGAACCTTGGAAACATTAAAATCTCAAGGTTGTAGTATTTGAGATTCCTGATGGTACTGTTCACTCGCATGAACAGTGATTGAAATTTCATGATTTTGATGGTTCCAATAGTTTTAAAATGAAAAGTTGTGTGTGGGGTAAAGTGGAGAAATAAGTATGGGAAGCATTAGAATCAAAATGAGAATTTTTGAAAGAATTGTATGCTTATGTTTAGTTCTGTACAGAAGGCCATGAAGGAGCTGGAATTTCATGATTCTAAGCTCATAATTGGATTCAAAAGATGAAATTGTGTAGGGTAAAGTCAATACATCAATTAGTTCAAGAGCCAAGTGGATTAGTGAAAATTAGAGAAAGTTATAACAATAAAGAGTGTAACAAAGTTAGTCTTGAACATGGTTGGAGTTCATGAGTCCTAATGAGTTATTTGATGAATATGAATGTGTTTAGGACCATGAAACATCCAAGAAGATGTTGAGAAGTGATGGACATAAAAGCTTCATGGTTGGAAAACTAGGGAGCAAAGGCTAAAGAAAGGTCAAGAGAAAAGTTGAAGTACAAGGTAGTGAACTTACTTCTTTATGTGCTTGATGTGGTATGCTTATGTGTTGACATGTATATGTTATTTGAATGATGTTGTGACATGATAAATGATGTTGAATGTATTGTGAATAACATGTTTCCATGGCCAAGCACTTTATATAAAAGTATATAGCATGATGGCATGTCACTAATCAAAGAAAGTTAATGAAATTACATATCATGATTAGCATCCATCTTGCATATTTAAGTGGTAATGTTTGCTACTGAGATTCCCTAGAATCTCACTCTCCCATAACCAACCAATTTAGGTCAAGCATGATGGATAATGTATGCATGGAGAAGAGTTAAAACATGGAAGAAGAAAAGTGAAGTATTTAAGATGTTAGTGTCATATCCTAATTTTTCCCTATCTGTATAGTACTGATAGTGGAAAGATTCTTAGAAAGGATTATGACAAAGATCAGACGAAATAATAAAGGTTAGATAAGTCTTAAAGAAAGAGAAGGACCTAAACACAAATTGAAAAAGGTTAAAGGCCAAAAGTTAAAGTATAAATAAATGTTGGGCCAAAAGTGGTAATTTCTAAAAGTTTAGGGACCTAAATGTAAATATGCAAAAAGTTAGGGATATAAATGTAATTAAGCTAAAAGTCAGGGACATAAATGTAATTATGGAAAAGTACAGCCAGAAAAGGCTTAGAACTGCCTGTAAGTATTTCAGTCCCACAATCCATCAGTAAATAGAGGAAGTCATGCTGGGTAATTTGGCATGATACAGAAATTTTATTAGGGCTCCAGACAGCAGAAAATTATCTGATAGTCTAAAAGTTATCTGATTTTTTATCAGATTCTATGGACATCAGATATATGTGGGGGAATTACAGGAAAGTGTGCCCTACAGTGTCAGATGTTATGAATCTGACAGAACTCCATAAGAAGTTATGTATAAAAAGTTATTCACATATTAGTGAATTTTGACGGGAGTTTTATAACACCCGTGATCCGATAATGGAACTTATCGGTATGTAAGCCTGGATAGAATGAGATCAGATGACCTCATATATAGGCCCATAATGATGCCAAGGAAGGTCCAAAACCCAGGGTACCAGTCTATCAGTAGAAGGGGCTAGTGCCAGAAAAAGTGTGAAATTACGAAAATACCCCTGGATGGCCAGATTGTACCAGAGATGGATGAAGGGCATTTTGGTCATTTGGGACAGGCTAAAAACGTGACACATGGTATAAATATGATTAGTTGAGCCAATATATGCCCTGAGGCAGTACAAGAAGGGGTGAAATGACAATTATGCCCTTAGGGTCAATATAGTGCAAGAAAGGACACCAAGGGTATTTTGGTCATTTCCCAAGGGATCTGTAATTAAGTTGTGTCCAGTACAAGTATGTCAATGGTGTGAGAAGCCTAGATATTGATTTCCAGGACATAATACATATCCTGGTATATTATAGAAAAATTCAGAACAGAAAACAGTTCGGTTGTTGTGAAACTACACTGATCGGTACCGGATTGGACTGGAATTTCTCCAGAAGGTTCCTTGCATGGGCAGCACGCCACCTAACCCTCTTAGGTGTCCCTTGAGCAGTCCCACATGATGTCATAATTATTATTTTATGAAAAATTTAAATTCAAGATTAAATGTGGGCCTTTAGATCAAATAGTAACCAAATCAATCTTGGCCATTCATTTTTCTTGGATTTTGGCTATAAATACCCCCTCATTCTACAGCAAACCGTAGCTTCATGGACCCTTGGGGAAACTCTTGCAAAATGAAAACTCAAGCCAAGATAAAGAAGATTCAAGGTTCAAAAGTTCAAGCAAGCTAGAGATATAAGCAATCTTTCCTTGCTTATTTTCCTTTGATTTGGGAGCTTGAACTTAGGGTTTTCATGGGAGAAAATTTGAGTTTTCTCTAAGGGAAGGTTTTGCCCAAAGACCTTAAAGGAAAGGGGAAAGAAGAAATTAAAGTTAGAACCATATGATTGAAGCTTAAACAAGCTAGTTAAGTGGTTGCTTGTTGAATCAAATTGATATTCTTGACTTTGCCATGGTGTGCACTGTTTGGTCTACACTGTTCATGAGGGAAGGAAATTGAATTTCAATGATTTAATGCTTCCATTGAGTTGGTATGATGATTTTGTGTAGGATTGGAAAGGTTTTGAACCTTGGAAACATTAAAATCTCAAGGTTGTAGTCTTTGAGATTCCTTACGGTTACTGTTCACTCGCATGAACAGTGATTGGAATTTCATGATTTTGATGGTTCCAATGGTTTTAAAATGAAAAGTTGTGTGGGGTAAAGTGGAGAAACAAGTATGGGAAGCATTAGAATCAAAATGAGAATTTTTGAAAGAATTGTATGCTTATGTTCAGTTCTGTACAGCAGGCCATGAAGGAGCTGGAATTTCATGATTCTAAGCTCATAAATGAGTTCAAAAGATGAAATTGTGTAGGTTAAAGTCAAGACATCAATTGATTCAAGAGCCAAGTGGATTAGTGAATATTAGGGAAAGTTATGACAATAAAGAGTGTAACAAAGTTAATCTTGAACATGGTTGGAGTTCATGAGTCCTAATGAATTATGTGATGAATATGAATATGTTTAGGATCTTGAAACATCCAAGAACATGTTGGGAAGTGATTGGCATAAAGGTTTATTGGTTGGAAAGCTAGGAAGCAAATGCTAAAGATCAAGAGGAAAGCTTAAGTGCAAGGTAGTGAACTTATCTCTTTATGTGCTTGATGTGGTATGCTTATGTGTTGACATGTATATGGTATTTGAATGATGTTATGACATGATAAATGATGTTGAATGTATTTTGAATAACATGTTTCCATGGCCATACACTTTATGTAAAAGTATATAGCATGATTGCATGTCACTAATCAAAGAAAGTTAATGAAATTACATATCATGCATTAGCATCCATCTTGCATATTTAAGTAGTAATGTTTGCTATTGAGATTCCCTAGAATCTCACTCTCCCATAACCAACCAATTTAGGTCAAGCATGAAGAAAAGGTATGCATGGAGAAGAGCTAAAGAATGGAAGAAAGGAAGTGAAGTATTGAGATTTTAGCATATACTATAAATTGTCCATGTATGTAAATACCATATAAGGTGTCCATTTATGTGATGAAACTATTGTAATACTTATGGCATATGTACATGATGTATATTAATGTTAAGAAGCTTATTTGATGGCTTGTGCATGCTGAAACAATTATTGGAAATGAAAGAAAAGAAACTGAAATGGTAAAAACGTAGGTCCTGAAGCAGTTTTGTTGTAGCTTCAGTTTGACCTAGCAAATAAAGGAATTAGTTCACAAAATTTTATGAGCATGTAGCACACATCCAGAGCTTTAAATTCATAGGTGGAAAGTTTCATTTGGATGTGTATATCAAGAGAAATGAATTTCCAAAGTAAGGGACCAGAATCTGTTTCTAGAGTTTTTGACCAAATGAATAGTAAAATTCAACGAATAAACTGTATCAATTGGCTAATCATTTGATCTGGAAATTATTTTTCCTTTAAATTTTAAGATGTTATATTCATGTAGATTTTTTCACCACATCATTTTGAGTTTTCTAGAATTAATTATGATTTTTCGAAGTTTGTTGCGTAATCTGGAATACCATATGAACAGTAACCCGAGAAAGAGTAAAATTTCAGATTTGGCTAATGGACTTCCAAATTCTTGTAAGTGGTTCTAAATGCTACTGAATGGTCCCTAAGACGTATAAAAGTAAGGATGTTACAGTTAGCATATGCTATGCACTTTTCATATATGTCAAAGCCATGTAAAGTATCTATTTATGTGATGAGATTGTATGAAACAATTATTGTATAACCCCATGATGTATATAAATTTAGAAAAAGTAAAAGAGATGATTTATGTATGCTGGAACAATTATGGAGAGTGAAAGAAAGGAAACTAAAATGGTAAAAAACTAGGTCCTAAAGCAGTTTTGTTGTGGCTTCAGTCTGACCTAGCAAATGAAGGAATTATTTCAAGAAATTTTATGAGCATGTATTACACATCCAGAGCTTTAAGTACATAGGTAGAACATTTTATTTGGATGTGTATATCAAGAGAAATGAATTTTCAAAATAAGGGACTAGAAACTGTTTCCAGAGTTTCTGACCAAATGAACAGTAAACTTCAATGAATAAACTGTATCAATTGGCTAATCATTTGGTTTAGAAATTATTTTTTCCTTAAATTTCAAGATGTTATCTTCATGTACCTTTTTGAACCACTTCATTTAGAGTTTTCTAGAATTAATTATGATTTTTCGAAGTTTGTTGTGTAATATGGAATACCATATGAACAGTAACCCAATAAAGAATAAAATTCCAGATTTGGCTAATGGACTTCCAAGGTCTTGTAAGTGGTTCTAAATGCTACTGAATGGTCCCTATGACATTTAAAAGTAAGGATGTTACATCTCTGTTATCCACCGTTCATCATCCACCTGCCCAGGTAAGTGGAATACTGGGAAATACGGATAAACTTAGCTACGTACTCATCAAATGATTATCTCTCCCCTTGCTTCAACACAAGGAACTCTACTTCTCTTTCGTCCCGTACAGTCTAAGGGAAATACTTCTCATAAAACTGTTCTAGAAACACTTATCATGTGATAGGAATGTGTCTAGCCTGTAATACCAGCTTAGTGTTCTTCCACCATCTATCAGCATCTCTTTCTAGCTGGTAAATGGCCATCTGTCCCTTGCTTTCAAACAGACAATCTAGTACCTTGAAAATCTTTTCCAGTCTATTGATCCAGTCTTCCACTTTCTGTATATCAAATATCCCCTTAAATGTTGAAGAACAATGCTTACAAAATTTAGCCATCTACTATTGAATGCCAGCGGGATCCACTGTCTGTCCCATATGTCTTGGTGGTTTAGCTGTCTGTTGAACCATCTCTGGTTCCGTGTTAGCTATACCCGCAGACTCTGGTTGTTTGAGATTCTTTACTGCTTCAGCTACAGCTGCTGCTATGGCAGCATCCCTTTCCTGTTTGCTCCTAGCTTGAGCTGCTCTTACCTCTTCAATCAGCTTCTATTGTTATTCTAATCACTCTAAGATCAGCTAGTTAATATCTCCAACATTCTGGGGTTCTCCTGTAGAACTAGCTCTTCTTGTTATTACCATTTTATTTTACTATCGTAATAGGAAAGGAATATTATAACTAACATAATTCATATTTCATTTAAAACATAGCATACATCAAGTTTAGCAGCACTACATAGACTTTTCATAATATACAGACATGCATAATATCATCACTAGTCATCAGTACATAGATTACAGTAACATTCATAGATACAACTATTACATTATGCTTCCTCATAATGGATTCTAATAAACTCTCCTATCATATAGATCCAGTCATAAATGTCCTCATAAGGTTCCTTATCAAAGTATTGATCCAGACCTTCTCTCCACGTCGCTGTGAGAGGTAAGATGCCATCCATGATATTAGTCCAATCAGTAAGGGTAAGGGTATCTGGATGATAGGCTTGATAGGTTTCATGCACTCTGGTGATGAAGTCCATGTAAGTTATGTAATCCTGATCTACTTCTCTAAACAGCATTCTCCACAAATCATACAGTTGTTTAGCTATTTCCACCACTTTCTTGAACCGATCCTCCGTCATATTCTTTCCTGATACTAATTCTATAACTTGATTATGGTCCAGGTATATTTCTACTGTTGGCTTCTTTGTTCCATTAGGACCTGGAGCATTTGTATGGTCTGGCATATAGCTAGGTTCAGGTACATCAGCTGTATGGCTAGGTCCAGGTATATTAACTGGGTTTGGCACTTGACTTAGACTAGAAGCACCTACCTCAGCAGCCTGCCTAGGTACTGGTTCTGTAGCACCCCAACATAGGAGTAACCTATATTAGATTGTTCTTCTTAAGGGTCTTCCATCTCCCTATCATCTATCTGATTGGCATTACCCTCTCCATTAGGGTCAGCCTCTTCAGGAGTTACAACATTAAGGGGTGGGGCTAGAATAGGTTCCTCAGGTACATCCTCATCTAATGTTTCATCTATCCCATTTGATCCTATTGATGAACTATCTAGCCTGACCAGTTTTGATTCACTACTGGAATCCAGGATGTTGATCACTGGAGGAAGCCCATACTCTGGATCATTCACTAAAGCCTCAACTACCTCTGGGTTTAGTCCTGACCTATCTAAACTAAAGGCCTCAGGTATAGGATCCCCCTAGTTTACTGTAGTCTCTAAAGTCCTAGATTCAGTCATCTTTACCCTACAATAACTAACTTAGTGTTAATTATGCAGATGTTTACTTATGTAATAGACTATAAATAATCTATTCAGAGCATTTCTTAAGCTAGAATCCTTTGCTCTGTACCAAAATGTCACATCCTTATTTTCAACCTCAATTATACTCATTCATAAGTCATTGGAACCAACTAAATAGCCTTTTGCTTTAGAGACCTTCATTTTCAAAAGAATTGCTTTTGGGTACTGTTCACTTTTACTGTTCATTTGGTAATTCTAGAACATGTACCCTACTTTAAAAATTCATAATTAAATATACAAAAATCAAAATGAGTTGGTTCCAATTCTAATGAAAGCTCTTTTGTTTAACTTTGAGGAAAAAATATAAATCTAAGGTTCTATTGTCTCAATGAAATCAGTTTATTCGTTGAAAAACACTGTTTATTTGGTAAAACCTGGAAGTTCCAGTTTTGTTTGCCTTAACTTCAAAAATTCATTTCTCTTTCATTACTTGTACAAATAAACCTTGTTACCTATGGATTTAAATATCTAGATATCCTCTTTAAGCTCACAAATTTTTGCGGTAAAAATCGTTCATTTGCTATATAAAATCAATGCGTGAACATCGCTACCTCTAACCACTCACTTTATCTCAATTCCAGATTTTAGTTCCAAATTTGGAAAATCATAACAATTCGAATACTTAACCAATTGAGGTGTTCTTGGTGTTCATGTAAAGATTTGTATCTTAAATATAAGAATACCAAGTTTCAAGTTCAAACTTGTTAGTTAAGGTACTGAAAATAGTGTCACAAGGTCACTGCCTTAGAACACCAACACATGAACATACAATATACATTCTAGTATATGCATCCATAAGGTCAAGTAACTCATATAGCTTATTATACAAGCTTAATCATCAACATTTACTCTTTTACCTTGAGATGATCCAGAACCTAAAACATAGTTATGCATGTGGAAGGAATGAGATTTCATGGAAATCCCAATAGCAAGGCATACAAACTATAATTGAATGCTTAACATGTTATCATGTGATAAGAGCTACTTCATAATGGTACATAAGAAAACTCTAACATGCATATTGTCATGATATAACTTTCAAGGGGTTGCAATCATTCATACTTCATCATCAACATGATGACACATCTCATGCTCAACCAAACACCATAATCAACAAGCAAGCAAGCAATTAAACAAACATGAAACTATAGTTAGGTATTCTTGCTACCTCTTATCTATCCTTGTGAAGGTCTTCTTGGGATGATTTTCTTCCTTCACAAATATCAACACCTAGCCATTACAAAGTAATATCAAGTTACAACTCAACTTGAAACCAAATTCAAGACTAGGTTGTCACTAACTTGCTTTGTTTCTCCCTTTTGTTTCATACTTGCATCTTTCCAAAATCAATCCTCATAGTTCATTTCTACATAATTTTTCATGTAGAATCCAAATTTGAAACTAAAATTTCAAAAATCAGATCATACCACATGTCACAGTACCAAATTGAAGCAACCCTCTTGTTTTCAAAAAATTCACATTTTGATTCCAATACTTGTTCTCCTACTTTATCCCCACACAATTTTCCATTTTAAACTCATTGAAAGCATCAAAATCATGAAATTACAACATATGAACAGTTCCATGTACAGTAGCAGCAAGAACACAAAACCCTAATTCCAAACATACTTGGATTTCCAAGCTTGTACCACTTGATTCTAGCTTGTTTTAGCTTATATAAACTATCCATAACATAAAACTCATATTTTAACCATATATAGGCAGCACTTCCAGCAGCAACCATAAGAGAAATATAGCACAAAAATCCCTTAAAACTATGAGCTAGATTGCTAGAACAAAGCTCAAGATCAAGGGAGATGATTACCTTGATTGTTGCTTCACTTTGTGCGCTTCTTTCTTGATTGAATGGAAATTTTGCAATAGTTTCTATATGGTTAACCATGAATTCCAAAATTATCTGAATAGGGGGTATTTATAGATGGTCTTGGGTTGAAATGGAAGGCCAAGATTGATTTGTGCACTATTTGATCTAAGGGCTCACATTTAATCTTGGATTTAACTTTTTCAAAAAGGAGAATTATGACATCATTTATGACATCACAAGGGACAACTTAAGGGACACCTCATGGGGGTATGTGGCGCAATTCTCATGGGGAGGAAGCTTATGGAAAAATTCCAGTCCAATCTGGTACCGATTCCCCAAAAACTGGATTGTTTTCTGTTCCTAATTTTTATAATATTCCAGGATATGTATTCTGTCATGGAAATCAATGTATAGGTTCCTCATACCATTAACATTGTTATACTAAGTACTTATCTGCCATCCATCCCTTGGGAAATAACCAAAATACCTTTGGTGTCCTTTCTTGCACTATATTAACCTTAAGGGTATAATTGTCATTTCACCCCTTATTACCTTGCCTCAGGGTATATACTAGCTCTAACTAATCATATTTACACTATATCTCATACTTTTAGCCTATTCTAGATTACCAAAATGCCCTCTATCCATCTTTGGTACAATATAGTCATCCAGGGATATTTTCGTAATTTCACACTTTTCCTGGACACTGGCCCCTTCTATTGATGGACTGGTATCCAAGGTTTTGGGCCCTCCTTGGCATCATCCTAGGACCATATAGGAGGTCATCTGAGTCCATTCTATCCAAGCTTACTTACTGCTAAGTTTCTTAATCGGATCACAGGTATTCTCAAACTCCCGTCAAAATTCACTAATATAGGGATAACTTTTCATACAGAACTCCTTTTGGGGTTCTGTCAGATTCATGACATCTGATGTCATGGGGCACACCTTCCTATAACTTTTCCACTTATACCTGGGTTCCATGGTATCTGATAAAATTTTGGATAACTTTCAGACTATTAGATAAATATCCACTATCTAGAGTCCTAATAAAATTTTTGTATGATGCTAGATTAACTAGCATAACTTTCTCTATTTACTAATAGAATATGGGACTGGAATACTTCTAGGAAGTTTTAAGCCTTTTCTAGCTGATCTTTTTTATAATTACATTTAGGTCGCTGACTTTTTGCATATTTATATTTAGGTCCCTAAACTTTTAGAAATTACCACTTTTGGCCCAACTTTTGTTTCTACTTTAACTTTTAGCCTTTCACCTTTTCTACTTTGCGTTTAGGTCCCTATGTTTTCTTTAGGCAATAATCCTTCTCTTTCCTTTCTCAATATAATACAGTTTATTCCAAGAATCTCATGTCCATTAAAGAGAAATTGTACAGTTACATCAGGTAAGAAAATTGGTGATATGACATTTCTCTCCCCTTTAAAATAAATTTCGTCCTCAAAATTTACATTACATGTACACTAAGGAAATAGCTCACGATACTTTTATTTCATCCTTTCCTTTGCTTCCTAGGTAGCTTCATTCTCTGTTAGTCCCTTACAGACTACCTTAACTAAAGAGATCTGCTTATTTTGTAACTGCTTGACCTTTTGATCTACAATCTATACTGGTCTGACCTCATAAGTTAGGTCATCTCATAGTGCAACATCATCCTGCTCGATCACATGTGATGGATCTGGAATGTACTTCTTTAACTGAGAAACATGGAACACATCATGGATCTTGCTAAGATTCAGAGGAAGAGTTAATCTATAAGCCACTGATCCTACTCTTGTGAGGATCTAGAATGGTCAAATATATCTAGGATGTAGCTTCTTTACTTTGATCGATCTTCCAGCTCCTGCCGTTGGATCAACTTAAGAAATATATGCTCTCCTTCTTCAAACTCCAACGGCTTTCTCCTAACATCAGCATAGTTTTTTTGCCTGCTTTAAGCCGTTAGCAATCTCTTTCTGATCTTATCAATATATGCTGCTATTTGATATACTATATCAGGACTAAACATCCTTATTTCGCTCAGCTCTAGCCAGCACAAGGGAGATTTTGATCGAGCTGCACTAAAGGGTTGCTTTGTACTGTCTCTGTAAAAGGGATTTCTAGTACAAATGCCCGAATGAAGACGTTATGCCTACACGGTCACGATAAAGCACCACGTATGAAATAAGGAAGATAATGAGATTGGACCCAGGATATCTAACCCACCAAGTATGAGTGGAAAATGTTAGAAAATGGGTTAGTCCACCCTTGGTGGATTAGGCCCAGGTCCTTGAGGAGTGAAGATGGAGGGAAGGGTTATATTTTTGAAGGGAGGAAAATGAGGGAGTGGGAAGTTACAAGTATCCCACTCCTCCTATAAGATACATACGTACAGAAGAAACATTGGGTTAGAAATCAATTTCATACTCTCAAGTGTGTGGTTATTTTTTCCAGTAGCCAAGGAAAAGGAGTGTGATATTCTTTTACTCCTCCTCTGTTCTCCTTCCATTTTTTTGTTTATCAGTGCTTTTCCTTTATGGGTGAATTTGCTGTGAAACATACCAGAGTCCATACAAGGTACTCTGGTTGCATGTGGGTATCTCAGTAGAGAAGAAACCATCTCAAGTATGCCTGAAAACCTTCAGATAGTAATCAAGAAAATTATACCAATAATTATAAAGATGAAAAGATAATTTGACAGTGATTAGAAGCTGCTTGGGCAAGAGTGTTGCTTGACATTTGGGGAATAGGTTCATATAAGGCAAATTGAAAAAGGCTTTACCTAATTTTCCTTAATAAGATTGTCACCTTTTCTATTATTTGACCAGGGAATGTAGGTCCAAATGGCATGAGAGGAAGGTAAAAAAGCATAAGCTAAAATAATTTTAATTTTAGAAAGAAATATGAAATCAGGCTCATAATTAGCAATGAGCCTCTTACATTTAAGAACTATTGGGGCCTTCCTAAACCCTCAACAGTTCCAACTGCTAATATTTATGGCACTTTGGGAACCTTTTCCTAGGTTACTTCCCTAGACATTTTTAGATTGGAGGGGGTGGGTTCCATACTCTTTAATCTCTTGCTAACTAGATCGATAATGAGCATGGTTTTAGCCTTCCTTTTCTTATCCATAGTGCAGTTGAGGAATTTCTTTGTCAGCTCAAGTAGTTGAGAATTGGATGGGCTAGCAGTAGTGGAGCCAATTATTTCGGTTGTTCTTTATGTCTTTAGTGAGTCCTAAAGTGAAAGAAGGTTCAAAGATTTCCTCTAACCTCATAGGTGAGTTGGTAGTCAGTTAGGGAACTGTTGAAAGTTCAGGCTCTTAAAAGAAAGTTGTTAATTGTCATACCTTAGTTTTAGACTATATTAGGGTTCAATTATGTCCTTTGGAACCATTATAGAAGGCCCAAGACTTAAGAATCATATTTGGATTTTATCTTTTTTAGTTTACTATTTATTTGGTATTTCTAGAGTTTACATCTAATTTTAAAAATTTATAACTAATTCTAAAAAATTTAAATTGAGTAGTTATAAGTCCTACCAAAAGCTATTTTATCATTATTTAATAGGAAAAAAATCTCAGGAACTCATTAATTGTAAAAGTGCCATTATGGAAGTTACACTGTTCATATGGTTAAAAACTGTGTTCCAGATTTCTAACATAACTTTTAAAATTAGTCATTAAATGTACACAACTTTAATTTAGGTGTTCTACCTATAAATTTAAAGCTCATTATGTGTGTTGTAATTATGTAAAGTTTCAGGGTCACATTCAATCATTAACTTGATCAAAACATAGTATCAAGGTGAC
This sequence comes from Leucaena leucocephala, assembly GCA_037074615.1. NCBI lineage: Eukaryota > Viridiplantae > Streptophyta > Magnoliopsida > Fabales > Fabaceae > Leucaena > Leucaena leucocephala. The sequence continues at coordinate 8,114,305 of CM073526.1, read as the reverse complement.
TTCCTCATATAAATCTTACATATTATCATAAATACATATACATCACTATGTTTCATAATGTCATGACATAATACATTAATTCTCCATCATAGTGCTCTTGCCCTTGTTTGATCAGCTCCTAGATAATTGTTCAATTTGCGGAGTGAGATTTCAAAGAAATATGTAACATCCTTACTTTTATACGTCTTAGGGACTATTCAGTAGCATTTAGAACCACTTACAAGACCTTGGAAGTCCATTAGCCAAATCTGGAATTTTACTCATTCTCGGATTACTGTTCATATGGTATTTCAGATTACGCAATGAACTTCAAAAAATCATAATTAATTCTAGAAAACTCAAAATGAGGTGGTTCAAAAATCTACATGAAGATAACATATTGAAATTTAAGGAAAAAATAATTTCCAGACCAAATGATTAGCCAATTGATACAGTTTATTCGTTGAAGTTTACTGTTCATTTGGTCAAAAACTCTGGAAACAGTTTCTGGTCCCTTATTTTGGAAATTCATTTCTCTTGATATACACATCCAAATGAAACGTTCTACCTATTCAATTAAAGCTATGGATGTGTAATACATGCTCATAAAATTTCTTGAAATAATTCCTTCATTTGCTAGGTCAAACTGAAGCCACAACAAAACTGCTTTAGGACCTACGTTTTTACCATTTTAGTTTCCTTTCTTTCACTTTCCATAATTGTTCCAGCATACATAAATCATCTCTTTTGCCTTTTATGAATTCATATACATCATGGGGTTATACAATAATTGTTTCATACAATCTCATCACATAAATAGATACTTTACATGGCTTTGACATACATGGAAAGTGCATAGCATATGCTAACATCTTAAATACTTCACTTTTCTTCTTCCATACTTTAGCTCTTCTCCATGCATACATTGTTCATCATGCTTGACCTAAATTGGTTGGTTATGGGAGAGTGAGATAATAGGGAATCTCAGTAGCAAATTTACCACTTAAATATGCAAGATGGATGCTAATGCATGATATGTAATTTCATTTACTTTCTTTGATTAGTGACATGCCATCATGCTATATACTTTTACATAAAGTGCATGGCCATGGAAACATGTTATTCACAATACATTCAACATCATTTATCATGTCACAACATCATTCAAATAACATATACATGTCAACCCATAAGCATACCACATCAAGCACATAAAGAGGTAAGTTCACTACCTTGCACTTAAGCTTTTCTCTTGACCTTTAGCCCTTGCTACCTAGCTTTCCAACCATGAAGCCTTTATGTCCATCACTTCCCAACATCTTCTTGCATGTTTCATGGTCCTAAACACATTCATATTCATCACATAACTCATTAGGACTCATGAACTCCAACCATGTTTAAGACTAACTTTGTTACACTCTTTAATGTCATAACTTTCTCTAATTTTCACTAATCCACTTGGTTCTTGAACCAATTGATGTCTTAACTTTACCCTACACAATTTCATATTTTGAATCCATTTATGAGCTTAGAATCATGAAATTCCAGCTCCTTCATGGCCTGCTATATAGAACTGAACATAAGCATACAATTCTTTCAAAAAATTCTCATTTTGATTCTAATGCTTCCCATACTTGTTTCTCCACTTTACCCCACACAAATTTTCATTTTAAAACAATTGGAACCATCAAAATCATGAAATTTCAATCACCGTTCATGCGAGTGAACAGTACCATAAGGAATCTCAAAGACTACAACCTTGAGATTTTAATATTTCCAAGGTTCAAAACCTTTCCAATCCTACACAAAATCATCATGCAAACTCAATGGAAGCATTAAATCATTGAAATTCAATTTCCTTCCCTCATGAACAGTGCAGAACGAACAGGGCACACCATGGCAAAGTCAAGAATATCAATTTGATTCAACAACCAACCACTTAACTAGCTTGTTTAAGCTTCAATCATATGGTTCTCACTTTAATTTCTTCTTTCCCCTTTCCTGTAAGGTTTTTGGGAAGCACCTTCCCTTAGAGAAAACTCAACTTTTTCCCCATGAAAACCCTAAGTTCAAGCTCCCAAATCAAATGAAAATAACCAAGGAAAGATTGCTTATATCTCTAGCTTGCTTGAACTTTTGAACCTTGAATCTTCTTTATCTTGGCTTGAGTTTTCATTTTGCAAGAGTTTCCCCAAGGGTCCATGAAGCCATGGTTTGCTGCAGAATGAGGGGGTATTTATAGCCAAATTCTAAGAAAAATGAATGGTCAAGATTGATTTGGTTACTATTTGATCTAAAGGCCCACATTTAATCTTGGATTTAAGTTTTTCATAAAATAATAATTATGACATCATGTGGGACCCATCAAGGGACACCTCAAGGGGTTAGGTGGCATGATCATAGTGTAAGGAACCTTCTAGAGAAATTCTAGTCCAATCCGGTACCGATCAGTGCAGTTTCACAACAACCGGACTGTGTTCTGTTCCTAATTTTTTATAATATACCAGGATATGTATTATATCCTGGAAATTAATGTATAGGCTTCTCATACCATTGAAAATGTTAGACTGAGTATTTATCTGCCATCCATCCCTTTGGAAATGACCAAAATACCCTTGGTGTCCTTTCTTGCACTGTACTGACCCTAAGGGCATAATTGTCATTTCACCCCTTCTTGCACTGCCTCAGGCCATATATTGGCTCAACTAATCATATTTATACCATGTTCCACATTTTTAGCTTGTCCCAGATGACCAAAATGCCCTTCATCCATCTCTGGTACAATCTGGCATCTAGGGGTATTTTCGTAATTTCGCACTTTTTCTGGCACTGGCCCCTTCAATTGATAGACTGGTACCCTGGGTTTTGGGCCTTCCTTAGCGTCATTATGGGCCTATATATGAGGTCATCTGATCTCATTCTATCCAGGCTTACATACCAATAAGTTCCATTATCAGATCACGGGTGTTATCAAACTCCCGTCAAAATTCACTAATATGTGAATAACTTTTTATACAGAACTTCTTCTGGAGTTTTGTCAGATCCAGGACATCTGACACTGTAGGGCACACTTTCCAGTAATTTGCCCACTTATATCTGAAGTCCATGAAATCTGATAAAATTTCAGATAACTTTTAGACTATCAGATAAATATCTGCTGTCTGGAGACCTAATAAAATTTCTGTATTATGTCAGATTATCCAGCATACCTTCCTCTATTTACTGATGGAATATGGGACTAAAATACTTCTGGGCAGTTATAACCCTTTTCGGGCTGATCTTTTTATAATTAAATTTTGCCCTTGAACTTTTTACTTAATTACATTTAAGTCCCATAACTTTTGGAAATTACCACTTTTGGCCCAAATCTTGTTTATACTTTAACTCTTGGCCTTTAACCTTTTCTACTTTGCATTTTAGTCCTTCTCCTTCTTTAGGACTCATATAACCTTTATTATTTCTTCTGATCTTCGTCATAATCCTTTCTAAACCTCTTTCTACTATCATTACTATACAGATAGGGAAAAATTAGGATATGACAAAATACCAATAGCAAGTTACATCAACAATAATATTAACATATAAGATCAATATGTAACTAAACATTTTGCCAGAATTAGGGAACTACTTCTATCTCATGCCAACTCAATTTTGCATCAAGTCAAGACATCCAATGCAAGAGTTACATCATATCATCATCTTTATTTCAACCAACAATCATGGTAAACACACATATAACAATCAATACATGTTAACATTAAGGTTGAGTAAACTTACTTCCTTGATCTGATAACTTCTTAATTATTGTTCTTTGAGTTTAGTCCTTTACTCCACAAATTTCAAATCCTATTCCAATATGACAAAAGATAGCATAGCCATCAATACACAATATATTAATTATGGCTTAAACATAAACCCCTTAAACCCTCAATCTTTAACTTGAATTTTAGGGTTTTGTTTCTACCAACTTAAAAATTATTCTCTTAGGTTATTCCTACATAATTTTTCATGTATAATCCAAATATGAACTTGGATTCATAAAATTCAAACTCCTTTCTTAAATTTTGTCCATGACCGAGACATAACCTACATAAATCCTAAATTTCTAATTTTAATTCCAATGATTCCAATACTTGTTTCTTAGGTTCACCCTTCATTTTAAACACATGGAAGCATCAAAATCATCAAATTCAATTCCTAGGATAGAAATTCTAGAGTGTCCAAGAGGCCTAGCCAATTTTTTATTCAAGGGAATTAAAATATCCTCATATAATATTACTTAAACTAACCACTAATCCATGTCTTTAACCTAGGTTTAACATCAAAATCACATCTCCATAAGCCTCACACATTTCAGCGAGTATGCTTCAATGGGACATTCTTGATTTTTCAACTACCTAAATCATGATTGAACTAGCTAAAATATTAATTTGGAGATTGGAGACATAAACTAACCTTTTATCCAAACTAATTAACTAAGATAGTTAGCATCAATTCCTAGGACATAAATTCTAGAGTATCCGAGAGACCTAGCTAATTTTCAATTCAAGGGAATTAAAAAATTCTCAAGCAATATTACTTAAACTAACCACTAATCCATGTCTTTAACTAAGTTTAACATCAAAATCACATATCCCTAAGCCTCACACATTTTAACTAGTATTTATCCATGGGAGATTCTTATTTTTCATTTATGTAAACCATGTTTAACAAGCTAAAACATTAATTAGGAGATTGGAGACATAAACTAATCGTTTATCCAAGCTAATTAACCAAGACAGTTAGCATCTCCTTGTCTTGAAAGGTTGATAATTCAATTTGCCAGAGGTTCCATATGCATGGCAAATTTGCAATAGTGAGAGGGGAGGGGTGGTGTTTGTAACAATCCTCATTTTACTATGAACATATGCATATTTGGACTATAAGGTTGGATGGAATTAGGAATAATAGGCTGACTAAGAATAAGGTCTACTATTATTAGGACCTGAGGATGGAATTTATCTGGATGTAAGGGTTTAGGTTAAGGTAGACCATAATCATGTAGATAAATTGAATCAAGGTAGATAGGTACTCGTTGAAGGGAGGCTGGGATAGGTTCCTCTACTTCTACCTCAACATCATTAGACCCAACATATGAACTCCTTAATATGTCTATAGTAGAGATCTTCGAACTTAAGTCTTCTAGAATTTGAAACCAGAACTATCGTGTCCTTAATTTTAACCCTCATTTATGTGCAATTAGAAGCTATTTAAACACTTTATAACCTCTTTAAGTTAGTAAAATGAATTTTTCAAAGATTTCTTTATGTTTTTATTCGTTGCGACCAAAACCAGTATTCATCACGACTAAACACTTCAGGTACTATTTATAAGGAAATCTCTAGATTATAGATCCAACTTTGAAAATTCATAATTAATTATAAAAAATATCTAAATGATGTCATTAAAATTATTATTGAAAGCTCTTTTATGAATCTTTGAAAAAAATTATGAAATTGAAATTTCATTGGGCAATTGATATAGTTTAATCGTTGAAGGTTACTGTTTATTTGATAATTCTGGATGCTTATAGTTTTCAAACCTTAACTTTAAAAATTCATTTATCCTTGATCACTTATCCAAATGAGGCATGTTACCTATGGTTTTAAAGATCAAGAAGTGTAAATTAAGCTCACAAAATTTCATTATAAAATTCATTTGCTTGCTATTTCAATACGTCACTTAAACCTTACTGCCTCATAACACAGATAATTTCTTTACATATTTTATCTTTCAATTTGAAAAGTCATATTAAATCGAAAACATAACCAATTGAGGTGTTCTTAGTGTCTAATTAAAGTTCTTTATCTTTACTTTAATCATAACAAATTTCATTGTATAACCCATGCTTTACGATATTTAAAATCACGTCATAAGTTAGCAACTTAGATTACATACATGCCATATTATACCATAATACTCTAGAATGTCTAGCATCTATAATATACCATAATACAAGTTCAATTATCCATGTTTAACCCTTTTCCTTTTGATGTTCCATCACCTAAAAATGGTCACCTTAAACCTTAAACCCTAAACCCTAAACCAAAATATACCATAATACAAGTTCAATTATCCATGTTTAACCCTTTTTCTTTTGATGTTCCAGCACCTAAAAATGGTCATTTATATGAAAATAATGAGATTTCAAAGAAATCTCAATATCATGATATACAAACTATAATATCATGCATGCTTGATCAAATGCTTAATATGTTATTATGATATGGTAGCCACTTATTCATCATACATAGGCGATCTCTAACATATATATTGTCATGACATAAAATGCAAGGAGTTGCAACTATTTATCCATCATTATCGTCATCATCATAAATTGTTAGACTCTAGTATTTTGATGATGACGACAATTGAGCAAATATTTTCAAAAAGTATTTTATAACTAATAAAGAATATTTATCGATAAGCTTATCGATAAAATGCCTATTCGATAAGCTATTTGATAAATGGAAAATAAATTTGTGAAAAGATTAATTTATGAAGGATCTTTATGGAAGACCTATTAAATAAACTATGAAAAAAAGTCTGAGTCTTTGTTTCCAAAACTAATATTTCTTCAAAGACTTATTTGATAAAGTTATTTATCGATAAAGCCTTCGATAAATTGAAAATGACTTTGTAAAATTTGTGAAGGAATTTATCTAAGCATTTATTGATAAGAATGATAATCGATAAAGATTTCAAATAGAAATAGATTTGTGAAAATATTTTTGAAGATATATACTCAGTTTAAAGATCTTATTAATTTACCAACTCAATTTATCGATAAGATATTCGATAAGGCTACTTATCAAAGATTTATTAATAAAATGAGAAAATTTCACTCATAACAGACTTGTTTCAAAATGTTATTTAAGGTAATTTATCGATAAGCTATTCGATAAGATAGTTTTTCAAATAAATCTTTGATAAATTAGATTAAGAGAATTTAAATTTAATCTGATCTTATATAGTATTTATCGATCATCTATTCGAGTAGACCATTTATTGATAAGAGGCTAAACTATTTTACAAAGGATTTCACTCAAGTTTTATCGAAGTCTTGTGAAATAAATAATCTTATCCATAAACTCTCCAATAAATGCTGATAATTTTTCAAAGAATTTTAACATAAGATTTTGATACAACAGGTTTAAATATAGTATAATCATTCCTATATGTTTCTTATCATTGCCTATTACATTCACAATGTTTTACTAGCTTGTTTACATTATAGAATTCAAAAATAAAGAGCTTATAACTAAAAGGATAACTATCAGAAAATCGTATTAAATGCCACTACCTTTTGGCCCAACAACCAACTGCTTTGTCTCCACTTCACTCAATGCTCAATGTCTCTAACAAATATCCTTGGAGCTAAAGCTATAGATACATGGAAAATTGAATGCTCAAGTTAAGACACTCAATAACCTATACAGAGTAATTACAACACATTCATTCTTGTTCTGTGAGTGTTATGTGTTCATACTCTGTTATACTCTGTTTTCACTTGGCGTGAACAAGGAAATTTTCTAAGAGAATTTATTTTATTTCAGTGCTTAGCATATCTTCTCTATGTGAGAGATTCGTTAATTCTCCATTCTTAATCTAAGTTGCTCAAGAGTGTGGGACTCTTGAGTCGTGACTATCATTTCAAGTTATAAGACAAAGCGAGAGGAAATTGTCATAGTGAATGTACTAAGGTGCTAAGAGCATGTTAAATCTTATAAGATAAGTTGAAAATCTCATACATATCTAATGACTGGATATAGGCTAAGTGGTTGAGCCGAACTAGGATAAATCTTTGTATCTGCTTATTCTTCAAACTACTCTAGTAAAATCTTTCTTAACTTATCTATTTTTATTTTAGAAGAAGTTTAAATTTTTCTAACATCACTCAATTCACCCCTCTTGGGTATATCTACCATTCTAATATTTGGTATCAAAGCAATCTCTTGTAAATAACCTAATAGTCTCAAGAGCTTAATTGCAAGATTGGGTGATAATGTGTTGCTAGAAGGAAGTTATATCACAAAGCCTCCAGAATTCAATGGAGAAAAGTTCACATTATGGAAAATGAGAATGAAAACATTGATAAAAGCATCTGAGTATAGATTATGGGATGTCATTCAGGAAGGAAACTATATTCCTACAAAAATAGTTGACAAGAGAAGTGTTTCGAAGATACCAATCAAATATAATAATGATAAAAAGATTATTGTACTCAATGACAAAGTAGTAAATATTTTGACGAGTGCTCTTAGCTAGAAGGAGTATTTCAAAGTATCAAGTTTGAAGACAGTAAAAAAATATGGGAAGCTTTGGAGATTGGCCATGAAAGGACATTTGGAGTCAAGCAGAGCAGGATAAATACTCTTACCACTAAATTTGAATTTTTTGTAAATGAATCCAAGGGAGATGATCAGAGAAATATAAGTTAGATTCTCACAATCATGAATCACCTAACTGCTCTTAGCAAAAGATATAGCCAAGAAGATCAAGTAAGAAAGATTCTAGATGGCTTGGCCAAAGAATGGGATATGAAGGTAACTACAATCGAATAATCCAAAGAAGAATCCATACGGCCCATTGCAACACTCTTTAGAAGTCTATATGAGTTTGAGAGCATAAAAATATAAGAAAGATCTAAAGGAAAAATATCTAAAGGTATTGCTTTCATGGCTCAATAGTGTGAAGAAGAAGAAGAGCTCGAAGATGAGGAGATTGGGCTTATCATAAGACGATCCAAGAGTTTTACAAAACAGAGCAGGAAAGAAATTCTAAACTAAACAAAATTTTCCTTTAACATCAATTTCATATTCTCTGGATCAAATTATATGCTACGAATGTAAAAAGCTGGGCCACATCAAAGCATATTGTCCTCAACTCATAAAGAAGGATAAAGAGAAGAAGAAAAAAATTAACTCAACTCACAAAGAAGGATAAAGAGAAGAAGAAAAAAAATTAAAAAGAGGAGAGCCTTTGTATCTTCTATTTGGGGAGATAGCTTATCAGAAAATGAGGGAAACGACCATGAAGATGTTGCCAACATATGTCTTGTTGCTCAAGAAGAATCAAAGACATATGAGGTATTAAATCTTGAACCCTCTTATGATAATTAATTTTTTAATACAATGATTTGATAAGTGAGCTATTTAGGATTGCTAAAGAATTAGAAAATTCTAAAAAGAGAGTTAAAGTGCTAGAAAAGCAAATCAACTCACAAACCACTAAAATTACATCAGTGCCTTGCACTAAATGTGAGACAATAAATAAAAAGAATGAAGAGTTGACTAAAAATCTTCAAATATTTACTAAGGGTGGTGAAGTACTTAATATCATTTTAGGAAATCAAAGATGTATCTTAGATAAATAAAGAATTGGATATGATCTAAATCTGGACAACAGGAAAGGTGAAAAGAAAAATAGAGTAAAACCATATTTAAAACATTTAAGAACCTCTCTTCATAACTCTAATCCTTTTTGCTCGATGTACTTATTGTAACACAAGGATCATACTACTACTTCTTGCTATCACAAGAAAATGGTACCTACGGGACACTAAGATGGGTATCAAAGGTACATATGAAGTGGTTGCTCTATAGACTAACCAATTAGGACCCAAAAAAAATATAGATACCTAAAGTCAGAAAATGTCTTATGTAGGTATGTCTTAAAGCATCCAAGATAACAAAATGGTATAATGGTAGTGGATATTCAAGACACATGACTGGGATGCTAACAAGTCCTTAAAGCTGACACCCATAGAAGGGGAAAAGTCAATTTTGGAGGAAATCAATCTAGAGAAATTGCTAGGATTGGAGAGATTGGTAGCACATATGGCATGAGAATAGCATATGTTAGCCTTATAGATGGATTTGCCATAATCTACTAAGTGTAGTCAAAGTGTAGATAAAGACAACTGGGTAATCTTCAACTTGGAAGAATGCCTAATTATCAACAAGAAATATATGATCCTAAACAAAGATGAGTTGAAAGCAAAACTTAGAGAACCAAGCAATGATAACTGCTATAATGTTTCATTCAATTCAAATCATTCTAAAACAATTTTATGGGAAAAACTGATGAATGTTGGCAATGGCATAAAAGATTAACTCATGTAAGTATAAGCCGAGTTTCAAAATTAATTAGAAAAGATTTATTTACTAGTTTACCCAAAATGAATTTTGAAAACAATATTGTTTGTGATGCTTATCAATGAGGAAAGTAAACAAGGTCATCATTTAAATCTAAGAAGGTAGTTTTGATTGAAAGACTATTTTAAATGCTCCATAAGGATTTGATTGGTCCTGCAAGATTAAAAAGTTTTAGAAGAAACTTGTATACTCTTGTAATAGTCGATGACTATTCTAGATTTACATTGACTTTGTTTCTTCCATCAAAAGATGAAATATTTGATGCCTTTACTATTTTTACCAAGAAAGTTCAAAATGAGAAAGGTATTTCCTTTATGTCTATCAGGACGAATCATGGAGGAGAAGTTGAGAATAATGAATTTACAATATTCTATGAAGAAAATAGAATTGATCACAACTTCTCAGCTCCTCGAATTCCTCAACAGAATGGAGTGGTGGAGTGCAAAAATAGAGTCTTTATCGATATTACACGAGCAATGCTAAATGAGAAAGGTGTATCTCAAGTATTATGGGCTGAGTCCATGAGCACTGTATAAGGATAAATTAAATCTCTATCACGTTTGAATTTAAAATTCAAATTGATAGGATACCTCATATAAGAGATATTTATAAGATTTAATTTATAAGGATAAATTAAATCTCTCTCATGTTTGATTTTGAAATTCAAATTGATAAGATATCTCATATAAGAGATATTTATAAGATTTAATTTATAAGAATAAATTAAATCTCTATCACGTTTGAATTTGAAATTCAAATTGATATGATATCTCAAATTTGATTTATGAGAATAAATCAAATATAGTTCAGCCTTATCTTTATTTTAAGTTAAATAAATAGGTGAATTAAATTTGTGAGACAGATTTAATATAAATATCATTTATTTAATTAGTTTCTTATCAAATTATACAATATATGATATTGTATTAATTTCAAAATTAATATAAGATTAACTCCAAAATCCAATTCGATAGAGAAAAACACATAGTATCCTATATATATGATTTTAGGAGCTACGTTTTGAAAGATATAGAACACAGAAAGGCTGAAGGGGAATTTGCAAAAAGGTTTGCAGATAAGAAACTGCCAAAATAGAGACGGAGAGGACGAATTTTTGAGAAAGCTCTGGAGGGACAGGAGACGCTATCACGTCGTTCATGGTTGGAACGCTGTTCGTGTGGATACCAGTAGAGGAAGCTGACCTGAGTCGTCGACTTCTTACGATCAGAAAGGGAGCACGAGCCGCGGAGAGAAGCTGTGAACATTGTGACCAGAAGCTGTGGAAGTCGCTAAGGAACACTAAGGGTAATGATTCGTTCTACTTGACTTAAACACATACGGTAGATCCTGGCAAGGAATAGAAAAATTTTTAAGTTAATTTCTGCTGCATGTCTTCCAATTTCTTACAGGTCATACATTTCTCAGACTCACTTATCGAGGGGCCTAGTAATATCTCTTTACAAATATGAGGGATAAATTCCATCTTGACCATTCACATTCCTCCGCACGGAAAACCACTAAGCCTTAACATAGTCTTTATGATCAATCAGTCAAAAGTGACTTTTGATTAGGTCAAAGCTGAGCTTTTGTCATGTAGGAATCCATGATGATCTCAGGTCAAAGGGCATAGTGACATGGTTTGTATATGAGAGAAGCTTATGACTTAACCCATGCAGCTCTCTCATAGCGGGTCGATCGAACACCATATACTCTTACATGTGCCTATGACTTTGATTTATATCTCTATACATCTTTAAAGTCATACTGGTCTTATTTCATCTTTGCTCCCACATAGACGACCGACCAGGGACATTTAGGATAAGATCATGAGTTATCCAAGGATGGTCATCACAGTAAACATGCAAATAATATGATAACTCAATTAATAAATTCATAAATCAACAATCTTCATAAGACAATGATTGGCCCCTAGGGCACAATCTCCAACATAATTCTCAAGAAAACAACATATATCACATAGTCAATATTCATTAGTCGATTAGCTGTTCGATTAATTAATATTAGTCAAATCTTTAATCGATTATTCTCACAGTAAAATAATTTTTAAAGCATTTTCAAACAGACTTTAATTGAACTATTAATCAATTAACTCTATATAAAAATGAAATCGTTGAAGACTAAAAATGCTAACTTTTATTGAAACATAATGAACAAATTTTGAAAATGGATTTTATAAACTTATTTAAGCATAAACTTTAATATTGGAAAATAAAACACATATCATATCATGAAAAGCATATTAACATCAAGATGCCTCATATATCTATCAATATAAAGAGAGGGTTGTAGAGAGTTTATTCAGTTTTTGCCACTTGATGTATAGATTCATTTGCCTTCCTCTCATTGGTACAAAATATGCTTTTTAAAGCCCCATTTTTAAACCGGTCCTTGGAAAGACGATTTAAAAAATGACTAGTGTCATTTTTGTAAATAAGATAAAATAGTTATACCAGATTAACACGTCATCGGTGTAAAATATAATTACTACGTCAGATATTAATATCAATAGGTATAGATTAGCTACGTCATATTTTGACTCTTCAGTTTCTTCTCTATGCTTTCCCGCTTCTTTTCTTTAACTTCTTCAGACCTTGTAGAGAAGCTTTTAGAATTAATGAAAGGTGGCATTTTTGTAAATAAGATAAAATATTTACACTGAATTTACATTGAATCGGTGTAATATATATAAAACCGGTGTTAAATATACTTTCTATTATGACTTTTCAGTTTTTTATCTATGCTTTCCCACTTCTTTTCTTTAACTTCTTCAGACCTTGCAGAGAAGCTTTTAAAACAAATGAAAGGTGGGATTTTGTAAATAATATGAAATATTTACACCGGATTTATATTGAACCAGTGTAAAATATATATAACCAGTGTTAAATATACTTTATATTTTGACTCTTCAGTTTCATGTCTATGCTTTCCCACATCTTTTCTCTGTACCTCTCAGGTCGTTCATTTCACTTCTTCATCTCCCAATATCTATACTCATTATGATAGAAGGCCAATTGCATTCTTTGATATTCTTTTCTAAAATCGTTCTTATTCCTCAACCATATGTATACCATTCCTATGATTAGTACTTTATCTCAATTTTATTTTATTTTCTTCTATCTAAATGCTCAAATGGCTTCTTCCTCATGCACACCTTCTTCTTTGTGGCATAAAAGAAATAGAGATGGTTTTGAAGACAAATATCCTGACCCTTACCCTATAGTTCCTTCTCCTCCTCCCCTAGTTGTCACTCTGATGGAGCGCCTTCAAGAACTGATCATGTACTTAAATGCTCTAGAGGACTCAGTGGAAGAACTATCTTAGAAAGTTACTAGACTGAAAGACAGTTTCAAAGCTTTCTGCTCAAAAATTTATCGCCATCAACAGCATGATAGCTTGTATCATCCTGTTGATTATCGACTCTGATGAATCCCAGACCTCCAAGTCTGATGAGGAGCGAAAGCTTGCAACTTTTATTTGCCCTTCCTATTTTATTTTTGTACATAATGACAAAAAGAGATAATATATTATATATTATGATAGATACTATGTTTGGAAATTTCATACTTTTGATGTAAAGTTATTATAAAGCTGAATGAAGTTTCTTGTTCTCTAAATGAATGAAGTTTCTTATTCTGATGAAATGTTGTTCTTTTATTTTCCAAAAAAAATGCAATAGCTTGAAACTGGACATATCAATGTCAGGTGTAGAATATAATGACTAGTTTAGAACAAGTTATTTTTGCGCTGGTCTTCCACTTCATCCAGTGTAAAGTTGTTCAATTTATATTATTTTACACTAGTGTAAAGTGACCGGTGTAGAATATATTGTCCGGTTTAGAAAAAAGTTATTTCTACACTGATATTGCATTTTATCCGGTGTAGATTTGCTAATGAAATACCCTTTAATTTAATCAAAAGCCCCTTCGCACCTCCTATCTGTCATTTTTACTTATTCGCGCGTTTAAGTCTTCTTGACCCTTCACAGCCGGTGAGTTTTGTTTTGAACTCCTTGTCTCGAGAACTGAAGATTTATGCACTACTGGCAGTACCTTTTTCTGTTATTTGTGCTGGATTCATTGCTATCATTTACTTGTTTTATTTGATTCATTGCTACAAGCTAGGTTTTCTTGTTTTATGTTTTCCTATTTTGTTTCTCTTCCATAAATATGGATCATAGTTGGATAAATGCTAAACGAACAAGTGTTGAGTATGCTGAGGGGTGAAAGAATTTTTGGATTTTACTAAACAGAATGGTGATGATGACAATAGAAGGTTTTATTATCCTTGTGTGAGTTATTTGAATGAGAGGAAATAAAGTCCTGTAGATATGTATACTCATCTAATTTGTGAGGGGTTCTGCAAGAGTTACATAGTATGGGTATGTCATGGTAAAAATGTGAAAAGGTCGAGTATATCTAAACAATTGGAACAGAACTTTGATAATGACATGGATACTAATGATCGATTAGAGGACATGATTCGTGACATTGGAGATGATGCTTTTATGCAGCCACATGCATATGGTACTATGTACATTGATACAGAAAAACCTCTATACTAAGGGTACAGAAAATACAACCTGTTGAATATGGTGTTAAGATTAGTAAGTGTGAAAGCATGGCATGGGTGGAATAATAGAGGTTTTTAAAAATTGCTTGAGTTATTGCAAGACATGTTTCCAAAAGAAAATGTGTTACCCAAACGCTACTATGATGCTAAAAAAATTATCCTTTAAGCATGTAGTATAAAAAGATTCATGCATGCCCAAATGATTGCATACTGTATAGGAAAGATTTTGAAGATGAGGAGAAATGTCCAATATGTAAGATACTAATTGCATACTGTATAGGAAAGATTTTGAAGATGAGGAGAAATGTCCAATATGTAATATACTAAGGTACAGATCAAACAAGTCTCCTACAAAGGTGTTATGGTATCTTCCAATTATACCAAGGTTTAAGCGGCTTTTTGCTAATGAAGATGATGCAAAAGAAATGTTGTGGCATGCGACTGAAAGGATTTGTGATGGAAAGCTTCGTCATCTGGCTTATTCTTTACAATCAAATAAGATTGATGACTTATTTCCTAAGTTCGGCAAGGAACCATGAAACCTAAGGCATGAACCCAGTACAGATGGCATGAACTCTCATGGTAGCCTTAGTAGTATACATAGTTCATGGTATATCCTCTTGGTGGTTTACAACCTATCTCCCTTATTGTGTATAAGACGTAAGTATGTAATGTTGTATATATTGATCTCAAGAGTGAAATAACCAGGAAATGACATAGACATTTAATAATGCCCTTGATCGAAGATTTGAAGAAGCTATGGGAAGGCATGGATTTTTTTATGCTATTAAGAAGGAGGTATTCAATATGTGGGCCATGATCTTTTGTACAATTAATGACTTTCCTGTATACGAAAATTTGTTAGGATATAGTGTTAAAGGCCATAAAGCATGTCCCATTGTGAGAAAGAGACTTTCTATTATCAACTTCGTCATAGAAGAAATACAGTCTACCTAAGTTATAGGAGATTTATAAGACAAGGCCACCCATACCGTCAACTGAAGAAAAAAAATTTTTGCGGCCAAGAATTTGAAAATGCTCTAAAGCCATTGACTGGAGAACAAGTTTATGAAAAGGTGAAAGACATCAACATTACTTTTGGTAAGACTACCAAGATAATTGAGAAAAATATATAGAAAAAAAGATATGTCTTCTTTGAGCTTCCGTATTAGCAACATCTTTAGGTAAGGCACTATATTGATGTCATGCATGTGGAGAAAAATGTGTGTGACAACTTTGTTGGAACACTTCTCAACCTACATGGAAGTTTCAAAGACGCTTTGAAGGCAAGATTAGATTAACAAGAAATAAGAATACGTGAGGATTTACATCTAAGGCTAGATGGTGAGGGTAGTTATTGTGTTGAAGAGATTAATATTTTGTCTAACGATGAGAGAAGAGGTATTTATGAATGTTTACAAGGAATCAAAGTTTCCTCTGGGTACTCATATAATCTTAAGAAGATTGTGTCGATGAAAGATTTGAAATTAGTATGCCAAAAGTCTCATGATTGTCATGTCTTGATGCAACAATTACTCCCAGTAGCTATTCGAGGAATCCTTCAAGATGATTTAAAACACATTGTAACCTGACTTTGCTTCTTCTTCAATGCTATATACAATAATTAGAGCATGAGGGTTATGTTATTTTGTGCCAACTTGAAAAACTATTTCTTCCAGGCTTTTTTTACATCATGGTACACCTCATCGTTCATCTAGTGCGAGAGATAAAACTGTGTGGCCCTATATACTTATGATTGATATACCCATTTGAAAGATTCATGAAAATCCTTAAGGGGTACATGAAAAATCCAAATTTTCCCCAAGCATCCATTGTTGAAAAATATGTTTCTGAATAAGCTATGGATTTTTGTCAACACTACCTGTCAAGTGCGACTTATCGGTCTCGCTAAACCCCATGCACAGAATGTCAGTGAAGAGTGTTGATCGTAATGAATTGTAGTAAATACACTTATATATCTTGAATAATATTGATGAAGTTTGAGCCTATATAGTTGATTATAAAGAGCTTGTCCAGAAACAAAATAATAGAATGACAGAGTAAATTCTGATTAGAGAACATAACAAATCTTCTGTACATTGGTTCAAACAGAAAATTATGATTGTGTAGATGATTCAATTAGATGGTTGGCATATGGTCCTGAATTCAATATGATATGTTGGAATTCATTTGACATCAATGAGTATTCCTTTTATACTAAGTCATAAATGATAAAAGTAGTATGCATAATAGTGGTGTTATGTTAGTGGCTGAAGGTATGCACTTCTTTAGTTTAAAAGACAACAATCCTAAATTAGCAACCATCCCTTATTATGGTGTCATTAAGGAGATTTGGAAGTTGGACTACACCAAAGTCACAGTTCCCGTGTTCAAATGCAAATGGGCTAATGTAAATAACAGTGTTATGGTAGATCGGTTAGGATTTATACTAGTTGATTTGAATAGTATAAGTTTTGGGAATGAGCCTTTTATTATGGCAGACCAAGCAAAGCAAGTGTTCTATATCATTGATCCGGTAAATAAAAGATGGTCTATCACTCTCTAAGGAAAAAGGGTTATTGATGATGATGATTCAATTTGAGACCCCTTCATTTTCAGTAGGTTTACCAAAATTGAATGAAGAAGAAGTGGATTCTGATTAATTTGTATGTGATTACATATATTATTTTTATGTAATAATAGCACAAACAAATTTGTTCTGATTGCATATATTATTTTGTTGTAACTTATTTTGTTGCAACTTACAAGTGATGGGTTAATAAAGGGTTGTTTTTAAAAAAATAACTCCAATATTTAAACAGGTTATACATGTTATCCGTCGTAAAAAGTGATTTGAAAACTCTTTTACACTAGTTGTACATGTTATTTGGTGTCGAAATTATTTTGAATTTCAAAATATTAGTTATTTCATATTCAAAATATGATTTTTACACCAGATTTAAATGTTAACCGATATAAAGTCTTAAATGAAAATACTTTATCGAAGCCCACCCCTTGGCGCATCTCTTCCTTTCTCATTTCTCAGGTTATATGCAGCCTTATTTTTTACTTCATTTATCATTATGCAATCATCGTGCTCTGTGGTTTTCATCTTGCTTCATTGTGGTTAGTCGTTCTTCTCTATTCTCGCTCTCGTTGTGCTTTGCCATGTACTTGTTCTGGATACTTATTTTCTTGTGTACATGCTTCACCTTTTACTTGTTCATTTAATCTAGGCTTTGTAGTTTTTTCTGATATATGCTTATGTTGGAAATCGTGCCCTAGGGGCCAATCATTGTCTTATGAACATTATTAATTTATGAATTTATTAATTGTGTTATCATATTATTTGCATGTTTACTGTGATGACCATCCTTGGATAATTTATGATCTTATCCTAAATGTCCCTGGTCAGTCATCTATGCGGGAACAGAGATGAAATAAGATCAGTATGACTTTGAAGATGTATAGAGATATAAATCAAAGTCATAGGCACATGTAAGAGTACATGGTGTTGGATCGACCCGCTATGAGAGAGCTGCATGGGTTACGTCATAAGCTTCTCTCATATACAAACCATGTCACTATGCCCTTTGACCTGAGATCATCATGGATTCCTACATGACAAACGCTCATCTTTGACCTAGTCAAAAGTCACTTTTGACCGAGTGATCATAAAGACTATGTTTGGGCTTAGTGATTTTTCATGCGGAGGAATGTGAATGGTCAAGATGGAATTTGTTCCTCATATTCGTAGAGAGATATTACTGGGCCCCTCGATGAGTGAGTCTGATAAATATATGGCCATACTGTAATGGAAAGGTAGTTCCATTTATATAATTAGACTACTCAGGGACTGAGAAAGCAAAGGTCAGGAATAAGAGGATGACATTATCCATGCCTCATCCATGACCAAACTATCGCGTGACAGAAGGACATGATATGGTTATATAAAAGGTTACATCGTTTAACAATCCTCATATGATTTGGGTAGTCGTTTGTCTTGCTAGAGATTCATTGAATCTAAGATATGTCCAGATTCAATGAATGATCCAGGGTAGATGTATATATTTATTTATATTTATATTCGTATATATATAAATTCATATATATACATTATATATAAGAGATATCTGAGATTTAATTTATAAGGATAAATTAAATCTCTATCACGTTTGAATTTGAAATTCAAATTGATATGATATCTCATATAAGAGATATTTATAAGATTTAGTTTATAAGGATAAATTAAATCTCTATCACGTTTGAATTTGAAATTCAAATTGATATGATATCTCAAATTTGATTTATGAGAATAAATAAAATATAGTTCAGTCTTATCTTTATTTTAAGTTAAATAAATAGGTGAATTATATCTGTGGGACGGATTTAATATAAATATTATTTATTTAATTAGTTTCTTATCAAATTATACAATATATGGTATTGTATTAATTTTAGAATTAATATAAGATTAACTCCAAAATCCAATTCGATAGAGAAAAAAACACATAGCATGCTATATATCAAATTTTAGGAGCTACGTTTTGAAAGATATAGAACACAGAAAGGCCGAAGGGGAATTTGCAAAAGGTTTGCAGATAAGAAACTGCTGAAATAGAGACGGAGAGGACAAATTCTTGAGAAAGCCCTGGAGGGACAGGAGACGCTAGCATGTCGTTCATGGTTGGAACGCTGTTCGTGTAGATACCAGTAGAGGAAGCCGACTTGAGTCATCGACTTCTTGCGATCAGAAAGGGAGCACGAGCCGCGGAGAGAAGCTGTGAACGTCGTGACCAGAGGCTGTGGAAGTCGCTGAGGAACACTGAGGGTAATGCTTCTTCCCACTTGACATAAACACATACGGTAGATCCTGGCAAGGAATGGACAAATTTTTAAGTTAATTTCCACTGCGTGTCTTCCAATTCCTTATGGTGGTATCAGAGCCATGCCGTTTTGTGTTTAAATTAGGCTTGATTGTTGATTCATATGATATGTGTTAGTCGTAGCCGATCATATAATGTGCGTTTTATTTATGACATATAAGGGATCCGTGTTATGTATGACATAAAAGGAATCTAAAAGGGAATTGAAATCGATGGTGATACGTTTTGATTTGATCAATTAACATAGATGGGGTCTAAGAAAACTGAATTTAGATTCGTGATTCTTGAATGCTTAGGTACCTATTCGTAGCACAACATAACCATAACATATACTATTTTGTGAATGTTTTAGTTTTGAGACATTAATTGCCCTTCAATTAAATCTGAATATTGATTCTTGAATGCTTGGGTATGGTGAACAATATGGCTCTAGATTGCAAGTGTTGTAATTTTTAAATACGGCCTGTGTGTCATGCCTTCCTATATATACTCTCAATGTATATTATTTTCTCATCTCACTCCCCTCGAATGTTAAAAGAGATTTCTATATGTAATTTCCCTATTCTTACTAGAGAGTTCCTCTCATTAGCTTAAGGGGACTTAGGATAGGTGAGCCATATTGTATCATGTTTAAATTATGCATCTTATGATTATATCAGAAACATGCATATTACTTGTATGAGATACAAACTGAGAAGCATGCATTCTTATAAACCAGATAGTTAAATTAAGCTCTCTAAATGAAATCTTAAGTCATAATGCCGTCAATTTATGAACACTTGTTCAAACCTCGATCGCTCAATTGTGGACTCCACCAAAGTGGGTGCTTTTGAGTTATCTTGGGGAGATAAGCAAGAGTAATGGTGCTACTCTCACATGTTTATTATTGTTTGACTTAATTGATATGATGATAGGATCCCATGAACATCTAAGAGTTACATTTGATGTAATTGGTAAAGGTGTTACCTACTTAAATAACTTAATTTAAGTGTCCTGCCAAAGCGGACTTAAGTTTGAGCCAAATATGGATCTTAGCCCACTAACTATTGCATTGAGGGTTGTTTATTTAGTGGGAGATTGCTAATTCAATTGCATATTTTAATTGTAGAATCATGACAACTAGTAATACTGCTACATTATCGCTGTGATCTGTGCTTGAGAAGGACAAACTCAATGGGACAAACTTTCTTGACTGGTTTAGGAACTTGAGAATTGTTCTCAAGGAGGAAAGAAAGGTGCATGTCCTAGATCAACCCATTCTTGACGAGCCAGCGGCTAATGCTCCTAGAGCTCAGAGAGATGCTTACACAAAGCATAAGGAAGACTCTGTCAATGTGGGATACTTGATGCTAGCCACCATGGTTCTGGAGCTCCAAAGAGATCTAGAACATATGGAGGCTTATGAGATGATTGTGCATCTCAAGGAAATATTCTAGCAACAGGCAAGGCAAGAGAGATATGAGACCACTAAGGCCTTATATTCCTACAAGATGGCTGAAGGTGTATCAGTCAGTACTCATGTCTTAAAGATGAAAGGGTACATTGATCACCTTGAGAGACTTGGATTTCCCATGAGCCAAGAGTTAGCTACGGATTTGATCTTGAACTCACTCCCAGAAAGTTATGACCAGTTTGTCATGAACTACAACATGAACAACATGGAGAAATCTATTTCTGAAATGCATGGGATGCTTAAAATTGCTTAGCTGAGTCTTAAGAAGAAGCCCAGTACTGTTTTGATGGTTCAGCAAGGAAAGGGTATGAAAAAGAAAGGCAAAGGCAAGGGGAAGGCTCATGGCTCATCAGGTAAGACCAAAAAGTCAGGCAAGCCCGAAACTAAGCCTGCACTAAAGAAGGCAAAGCCTCTGAAGGAAGGAGTCTGCTTATTCTGCAATGAACCTGGTCATTGGAAGAGGAATTGCAAACTCTACCTCGAAGATCTGATAAAGAACAAGAAGGATAGCGGGGCTATCGCTTCAGGTATTTATGTTATAGACATTCATCTTCTACTTCCACCTCATGGGTATTAGATATTACATGTGGTTCTCATATTTGTACAAATGTGCAGGGACTAAAGGACAGAAGGAAGCTGAAAAAGGGCGAGGTTGACCTAAAAGTTAAAAACAGAGCAAGGGTTGCTGCGTTAGCTGTAGGAACTTGTGAATTAGTTCTGCCCATTGGCCTTTTGTTAGTTTTGAACAATTGCTATTATGTTCCTACTTTAAGTAGTAACATTGTTTCACTTTCTTATTTGGATAAGGAAGGTTTCACTTCCATTACTGGGAATAGTAGATGTTCTATTTACCGTAATGATCTTTTCTATGCTCATGGTGATTTGCATGTTGATCATTACATATTAAATTTGGAATAACCCAATCATGGAAATATCTATAACATAATCGCCAAAAGGGTCAAACCAAACAATTTGAATCCCACATACCTCTGGCACTGTCGTCTGGGCCACATAAATGAGAAACGCATTTCCAAACTCCATCAATATGGATTTCTAAACTTATTTGATTTTGAATCATATGACACTTACGAGTCTTGCTTGTTAAGAAAAATGACAAAGTCACCTTTCACTGGGTACAGTGAGAGGACCATTAATTTATTGGGCCTCATACATACAGATGTGTGTAGACCGATGAACACAAATGCCAGAGGAGGTTATTCGTACTTCATAACATTCATAGATGATTTCAGCAGATATGGGTATATCTATATGATAAAACATAAATCTGAATCTTTCAAAAAGTTCAAAATATTTCAAAATGAAGTACAAAACCAGTTTGGCAAAATAATTAAAGCCCTTCGATCTGATCGGGATGGTGAATATTTGAGCCAATAATTCATAGATTATCTTAGGAGTTGTGGGATAGTCTCACAATTGACTCCTCCAGGGATACCACATTGGAATGGCATTTCTGAACGGAGGAATCGAACACTATTAGATATGGTTCAATCCATGATGAGTCAAACAGATTTTTCCCCTCCTTTTGGGGCCATGCCCTAGAGACAACTGCGTTCACACTCAATCGTGTTCCATCTAAGGCAATTGAAAAGACTCCGTATGAAATATAGACTGGGAGGACACCTAGTTTGTCTTTCCTCAAGATTTGGGGATACGAGGTCTATGTTAAGCAATAAGCCTCAGATAAATTAGCGCCCAAATCCTCAAAGTGCCTTTTTGTGGGATATCTTAAGGAAACTAAGGGATATTACGTCTATAACCCTGCTGATAACAAAGTGTTTGTTGTCAAAAATGGTATCTTTCTCGAACAAGAATTTATCTCTAAAAGATCCAGTGGGAGTAAGGTACACCTTGAAGAAGTTCGAGAGCCACAAGACACCACAGAACTGCAGATGGAAAATAGAGAAGACTCACAACAAGTTGTTGAGACTCCTCAAGTCACGCAAGGTCCATGAAAATCTAATAGGACATGACTTCAGCCTCAGAGATATGGATTTCTGGTAGTCGTGATGTGTTGCTCATTGAGTATAATGAGCTGACTACCTATCGAGAAGCTATAGTGGGACCAAACTCTGAAAAATGGCTTAATGCAATGAAGTCTGAGATGTAATCCATGTACGACAATAAGGTTTACACCTTAGTCGACCCGCCTGAAGGTGTAAAAACTGTCGGGTGTAAGTGGGTTTTTAAGGAGAAAACTGACATGGATGGCAATGTAAATGTCTTTAAGGCACGACTGGTTGCAAAAGGATTTACTCAAACTTATGGTGTGGACTATGATGAGACCTTTTCCCCAGTTACAATGGCCAAATCAATCAGAATCCTCTTTGCAATAGCAGCATATTATGACTATGAAATATGGCAGATGGATATCAAGACAACCTTCGTTAATGGAAAGATCCTTGAGGATGTGGACATGACACAACCTAAAGGGTTTGTGCATTCTGAGGACTCTGGTAAAGTGTGCAAGCTTCAAATGTCCATTTATGGACTGAAGCAAGCCTCTCAGAGTTGGAATCATCGTTTTGATGAAGTAGTCAAAGAGTTTGAATTTCTTTAAAACATGGATGAACCTTGTGTGTACAAGAAGGTTAGTAGGAGCACAGTTGTGTTTTTGGTACTTTATGTCGATGACATCCTACTTATTGGGAATGATATTCCTACCTTGCAGATTGTCAAGTCTTGGTTAGGAAAGTCTTTCTCGATGAAAGACTTGGGTGAAGCCACCTACATTCTAGGAATCAGGATCTATAGAGATAGATCTAAAAGACTTCTAGGATTCAGTCAGAGTACATACATAGACAAAATACTGCATAGGTTCAGTATGCACAAATCAAATAGGGGTTTCATACCCATGTCTCATGGTAGTCACCTCAGCAAAGATCTGTGTCCTAGTACTTCTGATCAGTGAGGTCGCATAAGTAAAGTTCCATATGCCTCGGCCATAGGATCTATCATGTATGCCATGTTATGTACTTGATCGGAAGTCTCGTTTGCCTTAAGTATGACTAGCAGATATCAACAGGACCCTGGTGAGGGCCATTGGACTGCTGTCAAGAATATCCTTAAGTACTTAAGAAGGACTAAGGACCTATTTTTGGTCTGTGGTGGATTGAATGACAAACTCTGTGTAACTGGTTACACAGATGCAAGTTTCTAAACTGACCAGGATGACCAAAAATTGCAGTATGGATATATATTCCTCCTCAATAATGGAGCAGTAAGCTAGAAGAGCTCTAAGCAGGGCACTGTAGCAGATTCTACAATGAAAGCTGAATATATAGCAGCATTTGATGCAGCTAAGGAAGCCGTTTGGATCAAGAAGTTCATCATAGAACTAGGGGTGATACCAACCATCTCAGATCCAATAACTTTGCTTTGTGACAATAGCAGTACCATTGCATAGGCCAAAGAGCCTAGGTCATATCAAAGGACTAAGCATATACTCAGACGATTTCATCTTATCAGAGAAATCAACGATAGAGGTGATATAAAAATATGCAAAATAGCAAGAGATGATAATGTTGCTGATCCTCTAACAAAGCCGCTTGTGCAAGCAAAGCATGAGCGTCATGTTAGGTCAATGGGAATTAGTCAAATTAATGATTGTACCTAGTACAAGTGGGAGGTTATTGGAAATCGTGCCCTAGGGGCCAATCATTGTCTTATGAACATTGTTGATTTGTGAATTTATTAATTGTGTTATCATATTATTTGCATGTTTATTGTGATGACCATCCTTGGATAATTCATGTTCTTATCCTAAATATCCCTGGTCAGTCATCTATGCGGGAGTAGAGATAAAATAAGACCAATATGACTTTGAAGATGTATAGAGATCAAAGTCATAGGCACATGTAAGAGTACATGGTGTTGGACCGACCCGCTATGAGAGAGCTGCATGGGTTACGTTATAAGCTTCTCTCATATACAAACCATGTCACTATGCCCTTTGACCTGAGATCATCATGGATTCCTACATGACAAACGCTCAGCTTTGACCTAGTCAAAAGTCACTTTTGACCAAGTGATAATAAAGACTATGTTTGGGCTAAGTGGTTTTTCATGCGAAGGAATGTGAATGGTCAACATGGAATTTGTCCTTCACATTTGTAGAGAGATATTATTAGGCCCCTCAATGAGTGAGTCTGAGAAATGTATGGCCATACTGTAATGGAAAGGTAGTTCCATTTCTATAGTCAGACTACTCAGGGATCGAGAAAGTAAAGGTCAGGAATAAGAGGATGACATTATCCATGCCTCATCCATGACCAAACTATCACGTGACAAAAGGACATGATATGGTTATATAAAAGGTTACATCATTTAACGATCCTCATATGATTTGGGTAGTCGTTATGTCTTGCTAGAGACCGCTTGCGACTTGTGGGCCAGTATAGCAAATGGCCTACTGCCAACTTCATATGGGCCTACAGGGTTGCACACAAAATAGCCCAACACGAGCTATGATGTCCAAATTCATTGAATCTAAGACATGTCCAGATTCAATGAATGATCCAGGGTGGATGTATATATTTATTTATATTTATATTCGTATATACATAAATTCATATATATACATTATATATAAGAGATATGTGAGATTTAATTTATAAGGATAAATTAAATCTCTATCACGTTTGAATTTGAAATTCAAATTGATAGGATATCTCATATAAGAGATATTTATAAGATTTAGTTTATAAGGATAAATTAAATCTCTATCACGTTTGAATTTGAAATTCAAATTGATAGGATATCTCATATAAGAGATATTTATAAGATTTAATTTATAAGGATAAATTAAATCTCTATCACGTTTGAATTTGAAATTCAAATTGATATGATATCTCAAATTTGATTTATGAGAATAAATCAAATATAGTTCAGTCTTATCTTTATTTTAAGTTAAATAAATAGGTGAATTATATCTGTGGGACGAATTTAATATAAATATTATTTATTTAATTAGTTTCTTATCAAATTATATAATATATGATGTTGTATTAATTTCAGAATTAATATATGGTTAACTCCAAAATCCAATTTGGTAGAGAAAAAACACATAGCATCCTATATATCTGATTTTAGGAGCTATGTTTTGAAAGATATAGAATACAGAAAGGCCGAAGGGGAATTTGCAAAAGGTTTGCAGATAAGAAACTACCGAAATAGAGACAGAGAGGACGAATTCTTGAGAAAGCCCTGGAGGGACAGTAGACGCTAGCACGTCATTCATGGTTGGAACGCTGTTCGTGTGGATACCAGTAGAGGAAGCCGACCTAAGTCATCGACTTCTTGTGATCAGAAAGGGAGCACGAGCTGTAGAGAAAAGCTGTGAACGTCGTGACCAGAAGCTATGGAAGTCGCTGAGGAACACTGAGGATAATGCTTCTTCCCACTTGACTTAAACACATACGGTAGATCCTGGCAAGGAATGGACAAATTTTTAAGTTAATTTTCGTTGCGTATCTTCCAATTCCTTACAGCTTGCACTTCTTTCCATCGATAAATGCTTGTACTTCTTTCGTAGTGGTCAGTCGTGCTTCTCTGTTTACCATGTTTATTTTTGTTATTGCGTATATAGAAATATGGTTGGTAGTAATGAGGCTAGCGAAGCTACAAGAGACTCTAAGCAAGGTAGGGGCAGAAGTACGACACGATTGAAAGATGTTTCAAGAGATAGAATGAAAGGGAAATTGCTACCGATTGAGTTTAACACACGTTGGAACCCAATTGGTGAACACATGATAAAGTACATGAGTTATGTCAGTCCCTAGCATGTAACAAGACTAGCATCGCCATATAGACTTAGGATGCTATTGATAAATACGTGAAGTGTAACATCCTTACCTTTATATGTTTTAGGGACCACTTAGTAGCATTTAGAAGCACTTACAACTCTTTGGAAGTTCATTAGCTAGATCTAGAATTTTTCTCTTTCTTGGGTTATTGTTCATAAGGTATTCCAGACTATGCAATAAACTTCAAAAAATCATAATTAATTGTAGAAAACTTGAAATGAAGTGGTTTAAAAAGCTACGTGAAGCTAACATCTTGAAATATAAGGCAAAAATAATTTCTAGACCAAATGATTAACCAATTAATACAGTTTATTTATCAAAGTTTACTATTAATTTGGTCAAAAATTCTAAAGACAAATTCTGGTCCCTTACTTTGGAAATTCATTTCACTTGTTATACACATCCAAATGAAACGTTCCACCTATGCACTTAAAGCTCTAGATGTGTTATACACACTCATAAAATTTTGTGAAATAATTTCTTCATTTCTTAGGTCAAATTGATGCCACAATAAAACTGCTTTAGGACCTACGTTTTTACCATTTTAGTTTCTTTCCTTTCACTTTCAATAATTGTTCCAACATGTATAAGCCATCAAATAAGCTTCTCAATATTCATATACATCATGTAAATATGCCATAATTATTACAAATAGTTTCCTCACATAAATGGACACCTTACATGGCATTTACATACATAGATAATTCATAGCATATGCTAGGATTTCAATTACTTCACTTCCTTTCTTCCATTCTTTAGCTCTTCTCCATGTCTACCTTTTCCATCATGCTTGACCTAGATTGGTTGGTTATGGGAGAGTGAGATTCTAGGGAATCTCAGTAGCAAACATGACCACTTAAACATGCAAGATGGATGCGAATGCATTATATGTAATTTCATTAAACTTTCTTTTATTAGTGACATGCCATCATGCTATATACTTTTACATAAAAGTGCATGGCCATGGAAACATGTTATTCACAATACATTCAAAATCATTGATCACGTCACAACATCATTCAAATAACATATACATGTTAACACATAAGCATACCAGATTAAGCACATAAAGAGGTAAGTGCACTACCTTGCACTTAAGCTTTCCTCTTGATCTTTTGCACTTGCTCCCTAACTTTTCAACCATATAGCCTTTATGTCAATCACTTCCCAACATCTTCTTTGATGTTTCAAGGTCCTAAACACATTCATATTCATCACATAATTTGTTATATCCTAATTTTTCCCTATATGTATAATACTGATAGAGGAAAGAGGTTTGAAAAGATTATGACGATGATCAGCAGAAATAATAGAGGTTAAATGAGTCTTGAAGGAAGAAAGGGATCTAAAAAAAATTAGAAAAGTTTAAAGGCCTAAAGTTAAAGTAGAAACAAATGTTGGGCCAAAAGTGGTAATTTGCAAAAGTTAAGGGACTTAAATGTAATTAAGTAAAAAGTTCAAGGGCAAAATTGTAATTATAGAAAGTTCAGCCAAAGAGGCTTAGAACTGCCTGCAAGTATTTTAGTCCCATATTCCATCAATAAATAGAGGAAGATATGCTAGTTAATCTAGCATGATACAGAAATTTTATTAGGGCTCCAGACAACATATTTATCTGATAGTCTGAAAGTTATCTAAAATTTTATCAGATTTCATGGACTTCAGATATAAGTGATAGAATTATAGAAAAGTGTGCCCTATAGTTTAGAATGTCATGGATCTGACAGAACCCTGAAAGGAGTTCTGTATAAAATGTTATCCCCATTTTAGTGAATTTTGACGGGAGTTTGATAACACCCGTGATTCGATAATATAACTTATCGGTATGTAAGCCTGGATAGAATAAGATTAGATGACCTCATATATACAGCTATGATGATGGCAAGGAGGGCCCAAAACCCAGGGTACCAGTTTATTAGTAGAAGGGGCCAGTGTCCAAAAAATGTGCAAAATTATAAAAATACCCCTAGATGTCCAGATTGTATCATAGATAGATGGAGGGCATTCTGGTCATTTGGGATAGGCTAAAAACATGGGATATAGCCTAAGGATGATTACTTAGAGCCAATATAGGCCCTGAGCCAGTACAAAGAAGGGTTAAAAGACGATTTTACCCTTAGGGTTAATATAGTGCAAGAAAGGACACCAAGGGTATTTTGGTCTTTTTCTAAAGGATGGATGGTAGATAAATATTTAGTATAATAATTTCAATAGTATGAGAAGCCTACACATTGATTTCTAGGATAGAATACATATCCTGATATATTATAAAAAATTAGGAACAAAAAATAGTCTAGTTGTTGTTAAACTGCTCCGATCAGTATCGGATTGAACTAAAATTTTTCCAGAAGGTTCTCCCTCTAGAAATGGTTCCATATAACCCCTTTGAGGTGTCCCTTGTGATGTCATGGATGATGTCACAATTAGCTTTTTGGAAAAAGTTAAATCCAAAATTAAATGTGGCCCATTAGATCAAATAGTGCACAAAGTAATCTATAAATACCCCCTCAAATCTGCCCAAAACCGTGAGCTTGTGATACCTTGGGGAAACTCTTTCAAAATGGAAACTCAAGCCAAGACAAAGAATATTCAAGGTTCCAAAGTTCAAGCAAGCTAGAGATTAAAGGTACGCAATCTATCCTAGCTTATTTTTATTTGATTTGGGAGCTTGAACTTAGGGTTTTCATGGGAGAAAAGTTGAGTTTTCTCTAAGGTGTTGTGCTTCCCAAAAACCTTAGATGAAAGGAAAAAGAAGAAATTAAAGTTAGAGACGTATGATTGAAGCTTAAACAAGCTAGTTAAGTGGTAGGTTGTTGAATCAAGTTGATATTCTTGACTTTGCCATGGTTGAACCTATTTGGTATGTACTGTTCATGAGGGAAGGAAATGGAGTTTCAATGGTTTAATGCTTCTATTGAATTTATATGATGATTTTGTGTAGGATTGGAAAGGTTTTGAACCTTGGAAGCATTGAAATTCCAAGATTTTAGTTTTTGAAATTCTTCACAGTTATTGTTCACTCGCATGAATAGTTATTGGAACTTCATGATTTTGATGCTTCCAATGGTTTTAAAATGAAAAGTTGTTTGGGGTAAAGTGTAGAAACAAGTATGGGAAGCATTAGAATCAAAATGAGTTTTTTTTTGAAAGAATTGTATGCATATGTTCAGTTCTGTACAGCAGGCCATGAAGGAGCTGGAATTTCATTATTCTAAGCTCATAGATGGATTCAAAATATATGATTGTGTAGGATAAAGTCAAGACATCAATTTATTCAAAGGCCAACTCCATTAGTTAAGATTAAGGAAAATAAGTGAGTTAATGTTCGAGAGGAAGTTATGTTAGTTAAAGTAAGTTTAATGCTCAAGAAAATTAGATGATGATGGATGAAATGTTATGTAATATTAGGGATTGATTTATATGATCCAAAAGAGGCAGCCACATATCCAAGAGAAGTGAGAAGAAAGAAGCAAGATAAAGTGAAAGAAATCAAGTATATGAGGTAGTAAACTTATCCTAAACTTGTATGCATTGAATGTTATGCTTGAATGTGCTATGGCTTTATTGAATTGTGTTTCATATTTGCTTATGTATGAAGCTCTGTTGCTATGATTACTTTGGCTCATTGTATTTCATATGTTACATGGAAGCATGCACATTATACAATGTTAACACTTTCACAAGTAAGCACAAGTATCTACATTAATGTATGCATTGTTTAGTAATGTTTGCTACTGAGATTTTCTTAGAAATATCATTGCTTTTCATGCAAACCCAATCCCACAGGTTTGTGAATAATGAAAGAGGATGATGAAGCATGAAGAAAGGCTAGGGATTGGATGGTATATATGTTATGCAAATGTGTAATGTTGCTGTATGACCAATGTAAGTAGTGATGGTCATGATGTAAAGAAAAATAGTAAATGATGGAATAAATGTATGAAATGTTACATACATTTAGTTGACACACTTTATTTGGATTTTTGTACAAAAAGAACTAATTTTCCAAAGTAAGGGACCAAAATCTGTGTCCAGAAATTTTGACCAAATGAACAGTAAACTTTGGCAAATAAACGGTATTAATTGACAAGTCATTTGGTCTGGAAATTATTTTTCACTTACCTTTCACGATGTTATCTTCATTTAGCTTTTTCAACAACTTTATTTCAATTTTTCTAGAATTAATTATGATTTTTTGAAATTCGTTGCGTAATTTAGAATACCATATGAACAATAACCCGAGAAAGAGTAAAATTCTAGATTTGGCTAATGGACATCCAAGGTCTTGAAAGTGGTTCCAAATGTAACTTCCTTACTTTTATACGTCATAGGGACCATTCAGTAGCATTTAGAACCACTTACAAGACCTTGGAAGTCCATTAGCCAAATCTGGAATTTTACTCTTTCTCGGGTTACTGTTCATATGGTATTCTCGATTACGCAACAAACTTTAAAAAATCGTAATTAATTCCAAAAAACTCAAAATGAAGTGGTTCAAAAAGCTACATGAATATAACATCTTAAAATTTAAGGGAAAAATAATTTCCAGACCAAATGATTAGCCAATTGATACAGTTTATTCGTTGAAGTTTACTGTTCATTTGGTCAAAAACTCTAGAAACAGATTCTTGTCCCTTACTTTGGAAAATCATTTCTCTTGATATACACATCCAAATGACACTTTCTACCTATTAATTTAAATCTCTAGATGTGTGCTACATGCTCACAAAATTTCGTGAACTAATTCCTTCATTTGCTAGGTCAAACTGAAGCCACAACACAACTGCTTCAGGACCAACGTTTTTACCATTTCAGTTTCTTTTCTTTCATTTCCAATGATTCTTTCAGCATGTGCAAGCCATCAAATAAGCTTCTTAACATTCATATACATCATGTACATATGCCATAAGTATTACAATAGCTTCATCACATAAATGGACACCTTACATGGCATTTACATACATGGACAATTTATAGTATATGCTAAAATCTCAATACTTCACTTCCTTTCTTCCATTCTTTAGCTCTTCTCCATGCATACCTTTTATTCATACTTGACCTAAATTGGTTGGTTATGGGAGAGTGAGATTCTAGAGAATCTCAGTAGCAAACATTACCACTTAAATATGCAAGATGGATGCTAATGCATGATATGTAATTTCATTAAACTTTCTTTAGTGAGTGACATGCTATCATGCTATATACTTTTACATAAAGTGCATGGCCATGGAAAACATGTTATTCACAAGACATTGAACATCATTAATCATGTCACAACATCATTCAAATATCACATACATGTCAACACATAAGCATACCACATCAAGTACATAAAGAGATAAGTTCACTACCTTGCACTTAAGCTTTTCTCTTGACCTTTAGCCCTTGCTCCCTAGCTTTCCAACCATGAAGCCTTTATGTCCATCACTTCCCAACATTTTCTTGGATGTTTCATGGTCCTAAACACATTCGTATTCATCACATAACTCATTAGGACTCATGAACTCCAACCATGTTCAAGACTAACTTTATTACACTCTTTATTGTCATAACTTTCTCTAATTTTCACTAATCCACTTGGCTCTTGAACCAATTGATGTCTTGACTTTATCATACACAATTTCATCTTTCGAATCCATTTACGAGCTTAGAATCATGAAATTCCAGCTCCTTCAATTCTTTCAAAAATTCTCATTTTGATTCTAATGCTTCCCATACTTGTTTCTCCACTTTACCCCACACAACTTTTCATTTTAAAACCATTGAAACTATCAAAATCATGAAATTGCAATCACTGTTCATGCGAGTGAACAGTAACTGTAAGGAATCTCAAAGACTACAACCTTGAGATTTTAGTGTTTACAAGGTTCAAAACCTTTCCAATCCTACACAAAATCATCATACAAACTCAATGGAAGCATTAAATCATTGAAATTCAATTTCCTTCCCTCATGAACAGTGCATACTGAACAGGGCACACCATGGTAAAGTCAAGAATATCAATTTGATTCAACAACCAACCACTTAACTAGCTTGTTTAAGCTTCAATCATGTGTTTCTAACTTTAATTTATTCTTTCCCCTTTCATCCTAGGTTTTTGGGCAGCACCTCCCCTTAGATAAAACTCAACTTTTCCCCATGAAAATCCTAAGTTCAAGCTCCCAAATCAAAGGAGAATAAGCTAGGAAAGATTGCTTACCCTTAATCTCTAGCTTGCTTGAACTTTGGAACCCTGAATCTTCTTTGTCTTGGCTTGAGTTTTCATTTTGCAAGAGTTTCCCCAAGGGTCCATGAAGCCAAGGGTTGCTGCAGAATGAGGGGGTATTTATAGCCAAAATTCAAGAAAAATGAATGGCCAAGCTTGATTTGGTTACTATTTGATCTAAAGGCCCACATTTAATCTGGGATTTAACTTTTTCATAAAATAATAATTATGACATCATGTGGGACCCATCAAGGGACACCTCAAGGGGTTAGGTGGCGTGCTCATAGTGTAAGGAAACTTCTAGAAAAATTCCAGTCCAATCCAGTACTGATCGGTGCAGTTTCACAGTAACCGAACTGTTTTCTGTTCCTAACTTTTTATAATATACCAGGATATGTATTCTGTCCTGGAAATCAATGTCTAGGCTTCCCACACCATTGAAATACTTGTACTGGCCACAACTTAATTATAGATTCCTTGGGAAATGACCAAAATACCCTTGGTGTCCTTTCTTGCACTATATTGACCATAAGGGCATAATCGTCATTTTACCCCTCTTTATACTATCTCAGGGTGTATCTGGGCTCAACTAATCATATTTATACCATGTGCCACATTTTTAGCATGTCCCAGTGACTAAAATGCCCTTCAGCCATCCCTGGTACAATCTGGGCATCCAGGGGCATTTTTGTAATTTTGGCACTTTTTCTGGCATTGGCCCCTTCTACTGATAGACTGGTACCCTGGGTTTTGGGCCTTCCTTGGCATCATTATGGGCCTATATATGAGGTCATCTGATCTCATTCTATCCAGGCTTACATACCGATAAGTTCCATTATCGGATCACAGGTGTTATCAAACTCCAGTCAAAATTCACTAATATGTGAATAACTTTTTATACAGAACTTCTTCCAGAGTTCTGTCAGATCTAAGATATCTGACACTGCAGGGCACACTTTCCTGTAATTTATCCACTTATTTCTGAAGTCCATGAAATCTGATAAAATTTCATATAACTTTTAGACTATCAGATAATTTTCTATTATCTGGAGTCCTAATAAAATTTCTGTATCATGCCAGATTACCCAGCATGACTTCCTTTATTTACTGATGGAATGTGGGACTGAAATACTTACAGGCAGTTCTAAGCCTTTTCTGGCTGAACTTTTCCATAATTACATTTATGTCCCTGACTGTTTACTTAATTACATTTAGGTCCCTAAACTTTTGTAAATTACCACTTTTGGCCCAACATGTATTTCTACTTTAACTTTTGGCCTTCAACTTTTCCAATTTGCGTTTAGGTCCTTCTCTTTCTTTAAGACTTATCCAACCTTTATTATTTCTTCTGATCTTCGTCATAATCCTTTCCAAACCTCTTTCCACTATCATTATTATATAGATAAGAAAAAATCAGGATATGACATTTCTACCCCCTTAAAATAAATTTTGTCCTCGAAATTTACTAAACATCTCAGTCAATGATTGGGGTATCTATCTCTGAAAATAAACATCTTAGCAGAGTACTTTTTATATCCGCAATTCTTCATATTTTACTATGGTCATTCTTCTATTATGAATCAACTCAATCAGAGTTGACGTCTAGTTCATTCTATTACTTTCTTGCTATGCATCTATCTGTATATGGACTTCTTACTATGCTGGACTTGTGAGTAGTGTCCATTTCTTTCATGTCAAACTCCCTCGAATACTGCTATATTCTGGAGCTTCTACTAACTATTCATCATATTTCTTAGTGCAATCACTTATTGCTCATTTGAGTATCTAGCGGAATTCTCTGAATATCCATAAACATTAACTCTCATTCTCATACCATCATACATTCTTACCATCTTTAAAAGCTCATCATAATACAAAGAGAGGACTTATATCATTATTCTTTCTTTCATTGCTCAACTGCTAAATAGGAGCACATAGGAGCATATAGGAGCATATACTCTAACATGCATAATACCTGGCCAACATATTGCAGGACTGCATACCTGCCCATGAATGCAAAACTCTAACATTGGACCTCAAGCATTCCTTCTCTTAATATGCACAGCTCTAACACTTGGAGCTTGTACAGCTCTAACACTCAAAGCTTGCACTGCTCTAACATTCAGAGCTTTAGCATATTCTGTAAACATCACATAATGTAACGTAACATAAGGCCTGACATTCTATGCAAGGAGTGAAAGCTCTCAAAGCTCTCATTTGCTCTTTCACATGTAGCTCATCATTCAAACATCTTATCTTTTCCTGAATGGAAGCCTCTCTATCTGTTTATAAAGCTAGCTATACAGCCGCTTTTCAAGGCATATCTTCTCATTTCGTATCTTTCATGACATAAAATGGCATATATGGCCAAATCTGGCTATATCATAGTTCATCTTTCAAATCCATTTCATTTAGACTTGAAATAAGGGTTCTAGTCTCTTACTGTTTCATAACCCTTTCTAGCTTTTCATAGCTCTTTTTATCATTTTACATAGCTTTGTGCATATATGCCAATTTCTTGTGGCATTCACCTTTTTTTTCATCACTTCCTAGGGGGTCACCCGTCATTGGACTACCCTTGCTTGAGCATGCTTAACTAAAATGTGTAGATAAAAATCTAAAGCACTGGTGCTCACTGGCTCTGACTCTTGTACTTTACCATCTTAGACCCATCTTATACTATCTCTCTTGCATCTATCTGTGTCATATCCTAAATTTTCCCTATCTGTATAGTACTGATAGTGGAAAGAGGTTTAGAAAGGATTATGACGAAGATAAGAAGGAATAATAAAGGTTATATAAGTCTTAAAGAAAGAGAAGGATCTAAACGCAAATTGGAAAAGGTTAAAGGCCAAAAGTTAAAGTAGAAATAAATGTTGGGCCAAAAGTGCTAATTTTCAAAAGTTTAGGGACCTAAATGTAATTAAGCAAAAAGTCAGGGACATAAATGTAATTATGGAAAAGTTCAACCAGAAAAGGCTTAAAATTGCCTGTAAGTATTTCAGTCCCATATTCCATCAGTAAATAGAGGAAGTCATGCTGGATAATCTGACATGATATAGAAATTTTATTAGGGCTCCAGACAGTAGATATTTATCTGATAGTCTAAAAGTTATCTGAAATTTTATCAAATTTCATGGACTTTAGAAATAAGTGGGCAAATTACAGGAAAGTGTGTGTTGCAGTGTCAGATATCCTAGATCTGACAGAACTCCAGAAGAAGTTATGTATAAAAAGTTATTCACATATTAGTGAATTTTGACGGGAGTTTGATAACACCTGTGATCCGATAATAGAACTTATCGGTATGTAAGCCTGGATAGAATGAGATCAGATGACCTCATATATAGGCCCATAATGACGCCAAGGAAGGCCCAAAACCCAGGGTACCAGTCTATCAGTAGAAGGGACCAGTGATAGAAAAAGTGTGAAATTATGAAAATACCCTTAGATGCCCAAATTGTACCAGAGAGGGATGAAGGGCATTTTGGTCATCTGGGATAGGCTAAAAATGTGACACATGGTATAAATATGATTATTTGAGCCAATATATGCCCTGAGGCAGTACAAAGAGGGGTGAAATGACAATTATGCCCTTAGGGTCAATATAGTGCAAGAAAGGACACCAAGGGTATTTTGGTCATTTCCTAAGGGATCTGTAATTAAGTTGTGGCCAGTACAAGTATGTCAATGGTGTGGGAAGCTTAGACATTGATTTCTAGGACATAATACATATCCTGGTATATTATAGAAAAATTCAGAACAGGAAATAGTCCGGTTGCTGTGAAACTGCACCGATCGGTACTAGATTGGATTGGAATTTTTCTAGAAGCTTCCTTACACTATGAGCAAGCCACCTAACCCCTTGAGGTGTCCCTTGATGGGTCCCACATGATGTCATAATTATTATTTTATAAAAAAGTTAAATCCCAGATTAAATGTGGGCCTTTAGATCAAATAGTAACCAAATCAATCTTGGCCATTTATTTTTCTTGGATTTTGGCTATAAATACCCCTCAATTCTGGTTCAGAACCGTAAGCTCATGTACCCTTGGGGAAGCTCTTGCAAAATGGAAACTCAAGCCAAGACAAAGAAGATTCAAGGTTCCAAAGTTCAAGCAAGCTAGAGATTAAAGGTAAGCAATCTCTCCTAGCTTCTTTTCCTTTGATTTGGGAGCTTGAACTTAGGGTTTTGATGGGAGAAAAGTTGAGTTTTCTCTAAGGGGTGCTTCTGCCCAAAGACCTTAAAGGAAAGGGGAAAGAAGAAATTAAAGTTAGAACCATATGATTGAAGCTTAAACAAGCTAGTTAAGTGGTTGGTTGTTGAATCAAATTGATATTCTTGACTTTGCCATGGTGTGCCCTATTTGGTCTGCACTGTTCATGAGGGAAGGAAATTGAATTTCAATGATTTAATGGTTCCATTGAGTTTGTATTATGATTTTGTGTAGGATTGGAAAGGTTTTGAACCTTGGAAACACTAAAATCTTAAGGTTGTAGTCTTTGAGATTCCTTACGGTTACTGTTCACTCATGTGAATAGTGATTAGAATTTCATGATTTTGATGGTTCCAATGGTTTTAAAATGAAAAGTTGTGTGGGGTAAAGTGGAGAAACAAGTATGGGAAGCATTAGAATCAAAATGAGAATTTTTGAAAGAATTGTATGCTTATGTTCAGTTCTGTACAGCAGGTCATGAAGGAGCTGGAATTTCATGATTCTAAGCTCATAAATGGATTCCAAAGATGAAATTGTGTAGGGTAAAGTCAATACATCAATTGGTTCAAGAGCCAAGTGGATTAGTGAAAATTAGAGAAAGTTATGACAATAAAGAGTGTAACAAAGTTAGTCTTGAACATGGTTGGAGTTCATGAGTCCTAATGAGTTATGTGATGAATACAAATGTCTTTAGGACCATGAAACATCCAAGAAAATGTTGGGAAGTGATGGACATAAAGGCTTCATGGTTGGAAAGCTAGGGAGCAAGGGCTAAAGGTCAAGAGAAAAGCTTAAGTACAAGGTAGTGAACTTACCTCTTTATGTGCTTGATGTGGTATGCTTATGTGTTGACATGTATATGTTATTTGAATGATGTTGTGACATGATAAATGATGTTGAATGTATTGTGAATAACATTTTTCCATGGCCATGCACTTTATGTAAAAGTATATAGCATGATGGCATGTCACTAATCAAAGAAAGTTAAGGAAATTACATATCATGCATTAGCATCCATCTTGCATATTTAGGTGGTAATGTTTGCTACTGAGATTCCCTAGAATCTCACTCTCCCATAACC
This sequence comes from Leucaena leucocephala, assembly GCA_037074615.1. Lineage (NCBI taxonomy): Eukaryota > Viridiplantae > Streptophyta > Magnoliopsida > Fabales > Fabaceae > Leucaena > Leucaena leucocephala. Next base: position 8,075,876 of record CM073526.1, on the reverse strand, counting down.
AACCAATTTAGGTCAAGCATGAAGGAAAATGTATACATGGAGAAGAGCTAAAGCATGGAAGAAGGAAAGTGAAGTATTAAGATTCTAGCATAGGCTTTGAGTTATCCATGTATGTAAATGCCATGTAAGGTGTGTATATATGATGAAACTATTTGAAATAATTATGGCATATGTACATGATGTATATGAATGTTAAGAAGCATATTTGATGGCTTGTGCATGCTGAAACAATCATTGGAAATGAAGAAAAGAAACTGAAATGGTAAAAACGTAGGTCCTAAAGCAGTTGTGTTGTGGCTTCAGTTTGACCTAGCAAATGAAGGAATTAGTTCACAAAATTTTATGATCATGTAGCACACATCCATAGCTTTAAGTTCATAGTAGAACATTTCATTTGGATGTGTATATCAAGAGAAATGAATTTCCAAAATCAGGGACCAGAAACTATTTCCAGAGTTTTTGATGAAATGAACAGTAAATTTCAACGAATAAACTATACCAATTGGCTAGTCATTTGGTCTAAAACTTATTTTTCCGTTAAATTTAAAGATGTTATGTTCATGTAGACTTTTAAACCACTACATTTCGAGTTTTGTAGAATTAATTATGATCTTTTTGAATTTCATTGCGTAATCTAGAATACCATATGAACAGTAACCCGAGAAAGAGTAAAATTCCAGATTTGGCTAATGGACTTCCAAGGTCTTGTAAGTGGTTCTAAATGCTACTGAATGGTCCCTAAGACGTATAAAAGTAAGGATGTTACAATCTGGCCTTCTAATCTCTTTGTCCTCATCTGGAGGATCTACTTACCTTTATGTTTAGTCTTTATAATATCATCGTAAGGATCTCTTGATTCTCATTTGACCCTTTCTCATATCTTATAAAACATTCTCATAAATCCTTGGAACTCAGGATTAGTAGCTTTAACTTTGATCACTTAGTTCCTGATACGTGTAAGGAGATTCTGAGTTCAATCCCTGATAGTAATAAGGCTATCTGAAACTAGCATCATGGGTACTCTCTCTGTTATGAGTTAATCAACTTGTGAAGCTTCTATACCTTAACTTTTCCTTGGTATTTGTCCTTCCAAAGAAATAATGTACTTATGGCTTATTACTTTCTTCCTCTAGGCTTGGTCTACTATGACCCTCAGGATCTACTGTGATCAACCGTAAGCCTCTTTAGGATCTAACTGTGACCCTGTGAGCCATACTAGGATCTAACTGCAATCCTCCAGAATCTACTACGATTCTGTTGTACTGTATTCTTATCTCTGAAAGACTTATACCAACGGACAAAGTTACAAGGTTAGTCACTTCCACATAGTTGTTAACTCTATAAATAATTCCCCAAAAATGATCACACAAGCCAATATTATCTATTAGGACTTGACTCATTTCCTCTATCACTCAGGAACTTCATATACCATTCTCATCTTTATAACTTTACTTTATCCATTACTACAGAGAGCTACACAGGCTCAACCATGCATATGTCTATCATCATCTATTCATCTCATCAGAGGGATTTTACTCTATTACAAGAGCAATCTAGCTCTATTGCAAAAACATTAACTTATAGTACTTAAAAACTGCTCTTTCTTAGAGCCATATCATCTTTCATAACTGCGTCTCATTTCCTTTCATCTTTAATCTCATTCTCTATCCCATTGACTATCATAGTCTGATCATAAATTCTCTTTCTATCTTCTGAGAATCAAGTAGCTAACTTTCTTGTTTAGCACTTTGCTATTGCTTCATTCTTGCTAAGTTGAATTATTTAATTGCATGTCATAGGGCATGGAAGCAACATAACTTTCTCATCTAGTATACTCTACCCAGTACGTACTGCACAAGGGGAGTATTCATTTATCATAGCATACTCAACATACATAATATGTAAGTAGATGCAATCAATTAAGCATTCTCTAGTATGTGTGTCATCACATGATAACTGCAATGAGATACAATTTCTTATTATAACTTATGGCAACATAAGCCATGCATCATTACATAGTTTGCTCAATCATCCCTCATACTCACATTGCCATTAAGCAATTAACTAGGTAGACTTTAAAATATTATGTCCCTTTATCACCTTAACTACTAGGTCCTGATCATCTATTCAGGTACCTGAGTCATTTACTTGTTTCACTTAGGCTGCCACATTACCCTCTTATTAGGGTATAGACTCAACCCTTCTTTACTCTTTCTTATATAGGGAATAGGGGAGTCACCTTAACTTTAAATCTATGGCTACTTTACTTTCTTTAAACCTCATAAACTTCTTTCTCTTAGCTTACATATATCTTTTTCTACTAACCCTCAAACAATTTCTGAGGCAATTTATCTTTAACTTACATCTCCAATATCCTATTTATTTATTTAGGAATCAAAGATAGCTTATCATATCAGGTTATCTTGTCATAACATTTCTCATCGGCTGTAAGCCTTTTATGTCTCTAACCTGAAGGATTTATGTGTCCTTGGCCTCACAACAATCCATAATTGAGTCAGCTATCTTCTTTCAGCTAACGGAGGAAAGGTTTGGCTCCTATCTTTATGCCATTCGAACTTTTAAGTTTTCCCTAATCCTCCTGGATTACTAACAGGTGAGAAAGTATCTCTTATTAAGCCTCAAGGTTCATATGAATGAACTCGATTAAGTATCCATCAAAAGAGTTCTCTTTGCTTTGCTCTAACCCTTAGCCTCATGCTCACCTCTCTCTCTAATTGAGAGGAATGCTTCCTTTAAACTTCTTTGAGAAAAACTTCTCAAGTAAGTGAATCACTCTCCATCTCGTATGGAGTAACTTTTGTATCCCTTAGTTGTTTTAACTCTTTCTTTCCATCAGTCTTAGTCTACTCTGGACTAGACTATGATTCTTTTCTAGTCTGCCTCTAGATCCTGACCAATTCAGGTCACTTGGATCTCATTCATCACTTAACATTAATATTTCTGTTCTCTAGGTGCTCTACCCTAGATGTGCTAGGTTACTGTGTCTTCATGATGGAATCCCTCTGTATTAGGAACATTAACTTTCTATCTATTATCCATCACAACTTTAACCTTAGGCCATGTATTAGATTATTCTTAGGTAAGTCTCATTCTAACTTCTCATTATTCTTTTTCGTAAAGACTAGCTGCACAAAGTCTTTCATACTGTAGATCAACTCCTGATGAGCATACAGAGGATCTACTATTGAACCTCTTCTTAAACTGATCTTTTGTATCTTAGTGCTTTGTACTGTTTAACTTGCTTATACTCTGTGCTAAATCTCTAACTGATAGACTTCAGTGAGGTTGGCATCTTTAGTCTCATGACTCTTGACTTACTATTATCTCATACCAGTCTTCTAAAGGATATTAGGTTAATGCCCTCTATTGGATGTCTTTTTATCATTCCTGCTATGGCATTGAGGAACTGCAAATAACTAATTGTTCTTAATCTCTACTTCTGTCCATCCCTTGACCTAGACTGAGTAATTCACTCTCCATAGCTTTCTTCAGACTATATGGTCAACACTATCTGTCTTTAATAAAGAAGGCTGGGGTTGACTAGGACTAGGAACATCCCACTGATCTTTCTCTATAAAGTCACATATTCTTGGACTTTGGGAATGGACAAGAACTATCATAAACTCTGACTGGATATCTGAATTAGGGGACTGTTGTATCTTAATTATCTTAAATTTATCCTCAAACTATGGTAGAGGAGGAATAATATATGGTTTACGCATAATCCAGTACCAGTACTCAGCTTCCTCAGCCATAATCTATCATCTCGTAAGAGGGATAAAACTTATATCAGGGTTAGAGGGCATTCCAACAAACTTATACCGTATAGAGTCACTAGACTCAACATCAACTGGTGCATATTAGGCTTCAGGCTGAATCTCTATATCACTTCCATACTGTAGGTTTAAGTCTACAGAAACGTCTATAGGATATTCCACTATAGATTTTCCTGGCTGATCCCCTAAACTCTCATCTGGACTCTCTTCATTGTCTAAGGGATGTGGATATATATCTTCTTCATATATCACTTTTGGTCTGGAGTCTCCCTTATTAATTGAAGGCTCTGACTTAACCTTATGGAATCTCATATATATTCTTGCAACACTTGCTTAATTAAGCAATGTTAACCATCCTATAGCATACCCTAACTTAGCAAAATACTTACTGTTTAGGGTTAGGGTCTGGGAATAATCTCATATCAGTCCATAAATAATCTATTCAGAGCATTTCTTTAGCCAGAATCCTTTACTCTGATACCATAATATAACATCCTCACTTTTATACGTCATAGGGACCATTCAGTAGCATTTAGAACCACTCACAAGACCTTGGAAGTCCATTAGCCAAATCTGGAATTTTACTCTTTCTCGGGGTTACTGTTCATATTGTATTCCAGATTACGCAACAAACATTGAAAAATCATAATTAATTCTAAAAAACTCGAAATGAAGTGGTTCAAAAAGCTACATGAAGATAACATCTCAAATTTAAGGGAAAAATAATTTCTAATCTAAATGATTAGCCAATTGATACAGTTTATTCGTTGAAATTTACTATTCATTTGGTCAAAAACTCTGGAAACAGATTCTTGTCCCTTACTTTAGAAAATCATTTCTCTGGATATACACATCCAAATGACACGTTCTACCTATTAATTTAAATCTCTGGATGTGTGCTACATGATCATAAAACTTCGTGAACTAATTCCTTCATTTGCTAGGTCAAACTGAAGCCACAACACAACTGCTTCAGGACCTACGTTTTTACCATTTCAATTTCTTTTCTTTCATTTCCAATGATTGTTTCAGCATGCGCAAGCCATCAAATAAGCTTCTTAACATTCATATACATCATGTACATATGCCATAAGTATTACAATAGTTTTATCACATAAATGGACACCTTACATGGCATTTACATACATGGACAATTTATAGTATATGCTAAAATCTCAATACTTCACTTCCTTTCTTCCATTCTTTAGCTCTTCTCCGTGCATACCTTTTATTCATGCTTGACCTAAATTGGTTGGTTATGGGAGAGTGAGATTCTAGGGAATCTCAGTAGCAAACATTACCACTTAAATATGCAAGATGGATGCTAATGCATGATAATTAATTTCATTAAACTTTCTTTGGTGAGTGACATGCTATCATGCTATATACTTTTACATAAAGTACATGGCCATGGAAAACATGTTATTCACAATACATTGAACATCATTAATCATGTCACAACATCATTCAAATATCACATACATGTCAACACATAAGCATACCACATCAAGCACATAAAGAGATAAGTTCACTACCTTGCACTTAAGCTTTTCTCTTGACCTTTAGCCCTTACTCCCTAGCTTTCCAACCATGAAGCCTTTATGTCCATCACTTCCCAACATTTTCTTGGATGTTTCATGGTCCTAAACACATTCGTATTCATCATGTAACTCATTAGGACTCATGAACTCTAACCATGTTCAAGACTAACTTTGTTACACTCTTTATTGTCATAACTTTCTCTAATTTTCACTAATCCACTTGGCTCTTGAACCAATTGATGTATTGACTTTACCCTACACAATTTCATCTTTGGAATCCATTTATGAGCTTAGAATCATGAAATTCCAGCTCCTTCATGGCCTGCTGTACAGAACTGAACTTAAGCATACAATTCTTTCAAAAATTCTCATTTTGATTCTAATGCTTCCCATACTTATTTCTCCACTTTACCCCACACAACTTTTCATTTTAAAACCATTGGAACCATCAAAATCATGAAATTCCAATCACTGTTCATGCGAGTGAACAGTAACCGTAAGGAATCTCAAAGACTACAACCTTGAGATTTTAGTGTTTCCAAGGTTCAAAACCTTTCCAATCCTGCACAAAATGATCATACAAACTCAATTGAAGCATTAAATCATTGAAATTCAATTTCCTTCCCTCATGAACAGTGCATACTGAACAGGGCACACCATGGTAAAGTCAAGAATATCAATTTGATTCAACAACCAACCACTTAACTAGCTTGTTTAAGCTTCAATCATGTGTTTCTAACTTTAATTTATTCTTTCTCCTTTCATCCTAGGTTTTTGGGCAGCACCTCCCCTTAGATAAAACTCAACTTTTCCCCATGAAAACCCTAAGTTCAAGCTCCCAAATCAAAGGAGAATAAGCTAGGAAAGATTGCTTACCCTTAATCTCTAGCTTGCTTGAACTTTGGAACCCTGAATCTTCTTTGTCTTGGCTTGAGTTTTCATTTTGCAAGAGTTTCCCCAAGGGTCCATGAAGCCAAGGGTTGCTGCAGAATGAGGGGGTATTTATAGCCAAAATCCAAGAAAAATGAATGGCCAAGATTGATTTGGTTACTATTTGATCTAAAGGCCCACATTTAATCTGGGATTTAACTTTTTCATAAAATAATAATTATGACATCATGTGGGACCCATCAAGGGACACCTCAAGGGGTTAGGTGGCGTGCTCATAGTGTGAGGAAGCTTCTGAAAAAATTTGAGTCCAATCCAGTACCGATCGGTGCAGTTTCACAGCAACCGAACTGTTTTCTATTCCTAATTTTTTATAATATACCAGGATATGTATTCTATCCTGGAAATCAATGCCTAGGCTTCCCACACCATTGACATACTTGTACTGGCCACAACTTAATTACACATCCCTTGGGAAATGACCAAAATACCCTTGGTGTCCTTTCTTGAACTATATTGACCATAAGGGCATAATCGTCATTTTACCCCTCTTTATACTGTCTCAAGGTGTATATGGGCTCAACTAATCATATTTATACCATGTACCACATTTTTAGCATGTCCCAGATGACTAAAATGCCCTTCAGCCATCCCTGGTACAATCTGGGCATCCAAGGGCATTTTCGTAATTTTGCACTTTTTCTGGCATTGGCCCCTTCTACTGATAGACTGGTACCCTAGGTTTTGGGCCTTCCTTGGCGTCATTATGGGCCCATATATGAGGTCATCTGATCTCATTCTATCCAGGCTTACATATCGATAAGTTCCATTACCGGATCACAGGTGTTATCAAACTCCCGTCAAAATTCACTAATTTGTGAATAACTTTTTATACAGAACTTCTTACAGAGTTATGTCAGATCTAGGATATCTGACACTACAGGGCACACTTTCCTGTAATTTGCCTACTTATTTCTGAAGTCCATGAATTCTGATAAAATTTCAGATAACTTTTAGACTATCAGATAATTTTCTGCTGTCTGGAGTCCTAATAAAATTTCTGTATCATGCCAGATTACCCAGCTGACTTCCTCTATTTACTGATGGAATGTGGGACTGAAATACTTACAAGCAGTTCTAAGCCTTTTCTGGCTGAACTTTTCCATAATTACATTTATGTCACTCACTTTTTGTTTAATTACATTTAGGTCCCTAAACTTTTGGAAATTACCACTTTTGGCCCAACATTTATTTCTACTTTAACTTTTGGCCTTCAACCTTTTCCAATTTGCGTTTAGATCCTTCTCTTTCTTTAAGACTTATATAACCTTTATTATTTCTTTTGATCTTCGTCATAATTCTTTCGAAACCTCTTTCCACTATCATTATTATATAGATAGGGAAAAATCAGGATATGACACCAAATGTTACTGAATGGTCCCTAAGACATATAAAAGTAAGGATATTACATAATTCATTAGGACTCATGAACTCCAACCATGTTCAAGACTAATCTTGTTACACTCTTTATTATCATAACTTTCTCTAATCTTCACTAATCCACTTGGCTCTTGAACCAATTGATGTCTTGACTTTACCCTACACAATTTCATCTTTTGAATCCATTTATGAGCTTAGAATCATGAAATTGTAGCTTCTTTATGGCCTTCTACATAGAACCGAACACATGCACATAATTCTTTCAAAAATTCTCATTTTGATTCTAATGCTTCCCATACTTGTTCCTCGACTTTATCCCACACAACTTTTCATTTTAAAACATTGGAAGCATCAAAATCATGAAATTCTAATCACTGTTCATGCAAGTGATCAGAAACAGAGAAGAATTTCAAAAATTACAATCTTGGAATTTCTTGCTTCCAAGGCTCTAAACATGTCCAATCCTACACAAAATTATCATATAAATTCAATGGAAGGATTAAATCATTGAAATTTGTAACATCCTTACTTTCATACGTATTAAGGACCAATCAGTAGCATTTAGAACCACTTACAAGACCTTGGAAGTTCATTAGCTAAATCTGAAATTTTACTCTTTCTTGGGTTACTGTTCATATGGTATTCCAGATTACGCAATGAACTTTGAAAAATCATAACTAATTCTAGAAAATTAGAAATAAAGTGGTTCAAAAAGATACGTGAAGATAACATCTTGAAATTTAAGGGGAAAATAATTTCTAGACCAAATTATTAGACAATTAATACAGTTTATTTGCCAAAATTTACTGTTCATTTGGTAAAAAATCCTGGAAACAGACTCTGGTCCCTTACTTTGGAAAATCAGTTCTCTTTGTACAGACATCCAAATAAAGCATTCTTGGTGTCAAAAAGAAGCTTGGCATGTCATCTAAATGTATTTAAAATTTCATACATTTATTCCATCATTTACTATTTTTTATTACATCATGACCATCACTACTTACATTGGTCATACAACAACATCACACATTCACATACCATATATACTATCCAATCCCTAGCTTTTCTTCATGCTTCATCATCCTCTTTCATCATTCATAAACCTGTGGGATTGGGATGACATGGAAAGGGATGAGATTTTGGGGAAAATCTCAGTAGCAAATGGTACTAAACAATGCATGCATTAATGTAAATACTTGTGCTTGCTTGTGAAAGTGTTACTATTGTGTCATGTGCATGCTTCCATGTTACATATGAAATACAATTGGCCAAAGTAAACGTATAAACAGAGCTTCATACATAAGCATAGGCAACACAATTCAATCAAGCCATAGCACAATCAAGCATAACATTCAATGTATACAAGTTTAGGATTAGTTTACTACCTTGAACACTTGACTTTCTTTCACCTTAACTTGCTTCTTTCTTCTCACTTTCCTTGAACATGTGGCTGCCTCTCTTGGAGCATACCAATCAATTCCTAACATTACATAATCATTCATCAATTACAATCTAACTTCCTTGAGCATTAAACTCACTTTAACTAACATAACTTCTTCTTGAACATTAATCTCATTAACTTTCCTTAATCTTAACCAATGGACTTTGTCTTTGAATCAATTGATGCCTTGACTTTACCCTACACAATTTCATATTTTGAATCCATTTATGAGCTTAGAATCATGAAATTCCAGCTCCTTCATCACATGCTGTACAGAACTGAAACTACACTTAATTCTTTTAAAAATTCTCATTTTGATTTTAATGCTTCCCATACTTGTTTCTCTACTTTATCCCACACAACTTTTCATTTTAAAACTATTGGAACCATCAAAATCATGAAATTCCAATCACTGTTCATGCGAGTGAACAGTTATAGAGAAGGATTTCAAAAACTACAATATTGGAATTTCAATGCTTTCAAGGTTCAAAACCTTTCCAATCCTACACAAAATCATCATCTAAATTCAATGGAAGCATTAAATCATTGAAATTCAATTTCCTTCCCTCATGAACAGTGCAGACTGAACAGGTTCCATTAAGGCAAAGTCAAGAATATCAACTTTATTCAACAACCAATCTCTTAATTAGCTTGTTTAAGCTTCAATCATATGTTTCTAACTTTAATTTCTTCTTTCCCCTTTCATCTAAGGTTGTTGGGCAGAAAAACCCCTTAGAGAAAACTCAACTTTTCTCCCATGAAAAACCCTAAGTGCAAGCTCCCAAATCAAAGGAAAATAAGCTAAGATATATTGCTTACCTTTAATCTCTAACTTGCTTGAACTTTGGAACCTTGAATCTTCTTTGTCTTGGCTTGAGTTTTCATTTTGCAAGAGTTTCCCCAAGGTATCACAAGGCCACGCTTTTGGGCAGAATGAGGGGGTATTTATAGCCAAAATCCAAGAAAAATCAATGGCCAAGATTGATTTGGTTACTATTTGATCTAAAGGCTCACATTTAATCTTGGATTTTACTCTTTCATAAAAGAATAATTATGACATCATGTGGGACAGCTCATGGGACACCTAAGAGGGCTAGGTGGCGTGCTCATAGTGTAAGGAAGCTTCTGGAAAAATTCCAATCCAATCTAGTACTGATAGGAGCAGTTTCACAACAACTGGACTTTTTTCTATTCTGAATTTTTCTATAATATACCAGGATATGTATTCTATCCTAGAAATCAATATCTAGGCTTCTCATAACCTTGACATGGTTATACTGAGTATTTATCTGCCATCAATTCTTTGGGAAATGACCAAAATACCCTTGGTGTCCTTTCTTACACTATATTGACCCTAAGGGCATAATCGTCATTTTACCCCTCTTTATACTGCCTCAGGGTGTATCTGGGATCAAATAATCATATTTCTACCATGTGCCACATTTTTATCCTGTCCTAGGAGACTAAAATGCCCTTCATCCATCTCTGGTACAATCTGGGCATCTAGGGGCATTTTCATAATTTCGCACTTTTTCTAGACACTGGCCCCTTCTACTGATGGACTGGTACCCTGGGTTATGGGCCCTTCTTGGCATCATCATGGTCCTATATATGAGGTCATATGATCTCATTATATCCAGACTTATATACCGATAAATTGTATTATCGGATCACGGGTGTTATTAAACTCCCGTCAAAATTCATTAATATGTGAATAACTTTTTATACAGAACTTCTTCCAGAGTTCTGTCAGATCCAAGACATCTGACACTGTAGGGCATGTTTCCTTGTAATTTGTCAACTTACATCTGATGTCCATGCAATCTGATAAAATTTTAGATAACTTTTAGACTATCAGATAATTTTCTGTTGTCTAGAGTCCTAATAAAATTTCTGTGTCATGGCAGATTAACTAGCACAACTTCCTCTATTTACTGATGGAATGTGGGACTTAAAAACTTCTAGGCAGTTATAACCCTTTCCAGGCTAATCTTTCTATAATTACAATTTTGCCCTTGAACTTTTTACTTCATTACATTTAAGTCCCTTAACTTTTGGAAATTATCACTTTTGGCCCAAATCTTATTTCTACTTTCACTTTTTGCCTTTAACCTTTTCTACTTTTCATTTTAGTCTTTCTCTTCCATAAAGAATAATCTAACCTTTATTATTTCTTCTTATGTTCGTCATAATCCTTTCCAAACCTCTTACCACTATCAGTACTATACGGATAGGGAAAATTAGGATATGACATTTCTATCCTATCAAAATAAATTTCGTCCTCAAAATTTACTTTGCACCTTAGTCAACAATCTTGGATAGGTATCCTTGTCCTCTTTATGACTATGAATTGGGGTATCTATCTCTTAAAATAAACATCTTAGCGGAGTACTTTTAATATCCACAATTCTTCATATCTTTACTATGGTGATTCTTTTATTCTAAATCAATCAATCAGAGTTGAACTCCAGTTCATTCTATTACTTACTTACTCACTATATATCTATCTGCATATGGACTTCTCACCATACTAGACTAGTGAGTAGTGTCCATTTCTTTCATATCAAACTCCTTTGAATACTTATATTCTGGAGTTTCTATTAACAACTCATCATACTTTTTAGTGCAATCACTTCTTTCTTATCTGAGTATCTAGCGGAATTCTTTGAATATCCGCACACTTTAACTCTCATTCTCATATCATCATACATTCTTATCATCTTTAATAACTCATCATAATACAGAGAGAGGACTTATCATTATTCTTTCTTTTATTGCTCTACTGCTAAATAGGAGCACATAGGAGCATATAGGAGCACATACTCTAATATGCATAATGCCTGGCCAACATATTGCAGGACTGCATACCTGCCTATGAATGCAAAGCTCTAACATCGAAGCTCAAGTATTCCTTCTCTTAATATGCATAGCTCTAACCCTCGGAGCTTACACAACTTTAACACTCAGAGCTTGTACTGCTCTAACATTCAGAGCTTTAGCATATTCTGTAAACATTACGTAATATAACGTAACATAAGGCCTGGCATTCTATGCAAGGAGTGGAAGCTCTCAAAGCTCTTATTTGCTCTTTCACATGTAGTTTAACCTTCAAACATCTTATCCCTTTCAAAAAGGGAGCCTCTCAATCCGTTCATAGGGCTAACTATAAAGCCACCTCATATTGTTCTTCTCATTACATACTTCTCATAACATATTTCATTATGTACTATTCATAGCATTTCTCATTTCGTATCTTTTCATATCATAACATGACATATCTGGCCACATCCATCTACATCACAGTTCATCTTTTAAATCCATTTCATTTGGACTTGACATAAGGGTTCTAGTCTCTTACCGTTCATAACCCTTTCTAGCTTTTCATAGTTATTTCTATCATTTTACATAGTTCTGTGCACATATGCCAAATTTATATGGCATTCATACCTTTTTCATCACTTCCCAGGAGGTCACCCATCTTTGGGCTACTCTTGCCTGAGCACGCTTAACTAAAATATGCAGATAAAAATCTAAAGCACTGGTGCTCACTGGCTCCAATCCTGGTACTTTACTATCTTAGACCCATATTGTACTATCTCTCTTGGGCCTATCTGGCCTTCTAATCTCTTTGTCCTCATCTGGAGGATCTATTTACCTTTATTTTTAGTCTTTGTAATCTCATCGTAAGGATCTCTTTATTCTCATTTGACCCTTTCTCATATCTTATGAAACATTCTCATAAATCCTTGAAACTCAGGATTAACAACTTTAACTTTAATCAATGAGTTTCTGTTACGTGTAAGAAGATTCTGAGTTCAGTCCCTAATAGTAATAAGGCTATATGAAACTAGCATCATAGGTACTCTCTCTGTTATGAGTCAATCAACTTGTGAAGCTTCTATACCTTAACTTTTCCTTAGTATTCGTCCTTCCAAAGAAATACTGTACTGATGGGTCATTACTTTCTTGCTCTAGGCTTGGTCTACTGTGACCCTCAGGATCTACTGCGATCAACCATAAGCCTTTCAGGATCTAACTGCGACCCTGTGAGCTATACCAGGATCTAACTACAATCCTCTAGAATTTACTGCGATTCCGTTATACTGTATTCTCATATCTGGAAGACCTAAACCAATAGACAAAGTTACAAAGTTGGTCACTTCCATATCGTTGTTAACTCCACAGATAATTCCCCAAAAGAGATCACAGAAGCCAATATTATCTATTAGGACTTGACCCATTTCCTCTATCACTCAGGAACTTCATATACCATTCTCATCTTTATAACTTTACTTTATTCATTACTGCAGAGAGCTACACAAGCTCTATCATGCACATGTCCATCATCATCTATTCATACATCTTACCCTTACTGAAGGGATATATCCTGAGTATCATAATCATTTATCTACAGATTCACTATTAATTCTCATCTTTAATCTCATTCTCTATCTCATTGACTATCACTGTTTGATCGTAATTTCTCTTTCTACTCTTTGGGACTTAACTAGCTAACTATCTCATTTAGCCCTTTGATGTTGCTTCATCCTTACCAAGTTGAATTATTTAATTGCATGTTATAGGGCATGGGAGCATTTATCCATCATAACATACTCAACATGCATAATATGCAAGGAGATGCAATCATTTAAGCATTCTCTAACATGCGTGTCATCATATGACAACTGCAAGGAGATGCATCTTCTCATCATATCTTATGGCAACATAAGCCATACCACTATCACATACATCTGGTCAACCATCCCTTATACTCACATTGCAATTAAATAATTAACCAAGTAGACTTTAAAGTATTCTATTCCTTCATTACCTTAATCACTAGGTCCTGATCATTTATTCAGGAACCTGAATCATTTACTTATTTCACCTAGGTTACCACATTACCCTCTTATTAGGGTATAAACTCAACTTTTTTTTGTACTCTTTCTTATATAAGAAATGGGGAGTCACTTTATCTTTGAATCTGTGGCTACCTTACTAGGTCATATTCATTCTATCATATAATCTCTTATCGCTTGTAAGACTTCTGTGTCTCTAGACTAAAGGATTTATGTGTCCTTGGCCTCATCGCAATCTAGCAGTAATCTATAACTAAGTCAGCTATTTCCTATCAGCTAACTGAGGAAAGGTCTGGCTCACATCTTTATGCCATTTAAACCTTTAAGTTTTGCCCTATCCTCCTGGATTACTAACAGGCAAGAGAAAGTAACTCTTACTAAGCCTCAAGGTTCATATAAATGAACTTGATTTAGTATCCATCAAAAGAGTTCTTTTTCCTTAGCTCTAACCCTTAGCCTCATGCTCCCCTCTCTCTAATTGAGAGGAATGCTTCCTTTAAACTTCTTTGAGAAAAACTTCTCAAGTGAGCGGATCACTCTCCATCTCATATGGAGTAACTTCTGTATCTCTTAATTCTTTTAACTCTTTATGTCCATCAGTCTCAGTCTACCCTAGACTAGATTATGATTCTTTTCTGGTTTACCTCTAGATCCTGACCAATTAAGGTCACTTGGATCTCATTCATCACTTAACATTACTATTTCTGCTCTATAGGGCAGAGCGTTAGGTTACTATCTCTTTGTGATGGAATCCCTCTACGTTGGGAACATTAAAGTTCTATCTATTAGCCATCACATCTTTATCCTTAACTCATACATTAGGCTTCTTTCTAGGCAAGTCTTTCGTAACATAGATCAACTCCTGATGATCATACGGAGGATCTACTTTTGAGCCTCTTCTTTAATTGATCTTCTATATCTCAGTGTATCATACTATCTAACTTGCCCGCACTCTCTACTAAGTCTCTAACTGATAAACTTCAATGAGGTCAACATCTTATTCTTATCATCAGGTCTCTGTGCATTTTAGTCACCACCTAAGTACTTGCTAGCCGTCTCATATTCTTTGTAACTTTTAGTCATGACCATCTCAACTTACTTGTCACAGCTTAACAGCTATGTATTCTTCCATCGCGACTATAGGTCATCTTCTGTCGCGGCCTAGTAGCTCGTAAAAACTCTTGTCTTTGGATGACTCTAAATTAATTAAAGCACATTCATATACATACATCATAGTCACACTTAAATAGGGAACATATTCACATACATGTTCAACCAACATCCATATTCCATATTACCATAACATTTGTACACACATTACATACATATCAATTACATATTTAGGGTATATCATAACTACCATACACATGATTAATTACTTTTCTTTACACTTTACCTATTTACATTACCCTTCATCTACTTTTACATTTCTTTCTAAGGGATTATAGACTGCACATACTTCTGTACACGGATATGCCACCCCGTTGGCGGATTATTTGCTAGATACTCACTTAGCTCTATATGCCATGTAGGGGTATATGGCAGTACTTGGCTTACTATCATCTCATGCCAGTCCTCTAGAGTATAAACTTGATTTAGGTTAATGCCCTCTACTACATATCTATTTATCATCCCTAATACGGCATTAAGGAACTATAAGTAAACTGACTGCTCTTGATCTCTAATTCTGTCCATCCTTGAACTAGACTGAGTAGTTCACTCTCCACAGCTTTCTTGAGACTGATATGGTCAGTATTATCTGTCTTTAACAAAGAAAGTTGGGGTTGACTAGGGCTACGAACATCACACTAATCCTTCTCTATAAAGCCACATATTCCTGGACCTTGGGAATGAATAGGTTCTATCATAAACTCTGACTGGATATCTGAATTAGGGGATTATGGTATATTAGTCATAGTAACTCTGTCCTCAAACTCTGGTAGAGGAGGAATAATATCTAGTCTACCCATAATCCAGTACTAGTACTCAGCTTCCTCGGCCATAATCTATCCTCTCATTAGAGGAATAGAACGTACATCAGGGTTCGATGGCACTCCAACAAACTCATACTGTGTAAAGTCACTAGACTCAGCATTATCTGGGGTATACTGGGCTTGAGGCTGTATCTCTACGTGACCTCCAGACTGTAGGTTTGAGTCTACAGAAATATCTATGGGACATTCCACTGTAGACTTTCCTGAATGATCCCTTAAACTTTCCTCTAAACTTTCTTCATTGTATGAAGGATCAAAGTTTGGATGTACATCATCTTCATATATCACTACAAAATAGGGGTCTCCCTTATTCACTGAAGCCTCTGAATTAACTTTATGAAATCCCATATTTATTTTTACACTACTTGGTTAATTAAGCAATACTAACTATCCCACAACATACATTAACTTAACCAAATACTTACTATTTAGGGTTAGGGTCTGGGAATAATCTCATATGAGTCCACAAATAATCGATTTAGAGCATTTCTTAAGCAAGAATCCTTTGCTCTGATACCAAAATGTAACATCCTTACTTTCATACGTATTAAGGACCAATCAGTAGCATTTAGAACCACTTACAAGACCTTGGAAGTTCATTAGCTAAATTTGAAATTTTACTCTTTCTCGGGTTACTGTTCATATGGTATTCCAGATTACGCAATGAACTTCGAAAAATCATAACTAATTCTAGAAAATTAGAAATAAAGTGGTTCAAAAAGATACGTGAAGATAACATCTTGAAATTTAAGGGGAAAATAATTTCTAGACCAAATTATTAGACAATTAATACAGTTTATTTGCCAAAATTTACTGTTCATTTGGTAAAAAATCCTGGAAACAGACTCTGGTCCCTTACTTTGGAAAATCAGTTCTCTTTGTACAGACATCTAAATAAAGCATTCTTGGTGTCAAAAAGAAGCTTGGCATGTCATCTAAATGTATTTAAAATTTCATACATTTATTCCATCATTTACTATTTTTTATTACATCATGACCATCATTACTTACATTGGTCATACAACAACATCACACATTCACATACCATATATACTATCCAATCCCTAGCTTTTCTTCATGCTTCATCATCCTCTTTCATCATTCATAAACCTGTGGGATTGGGATTACATGGAAAGGGATGAGATTTTGGGGAAAATCTCAGTAGCAAACGGTACTAAACAATGCATGCATTAATGTAAATACTTGTGCTTGCTTGTGAAAGTGTTACTATTGTGTCATGTGCATGCTTCCATGTTACATATGAAATACAATTGGCCAAAGTAAACGTATAAACAGAGCTTCATACATAAGCACAGGCAACACAATTCAATCAAGCCATAGCACAATCAAGCATAACATTCAATGTATACAAGTTTAGGATTAGTTTACTACCTTGAACACTTGACTTTCTTTCACCTTAACTTGCTTCTTTCTTCTCACTTTCCTTGAACATGTGGCTGCCTCTCTTGGAGCATACCAATCAATTCCTAACATTACATAATCATTCATCAATTACAATCTAACTTCCTTGAGCATTAAACTCACTTTAACTAACATAACTTCTTCTTGAACATTAATCTCATTAACTTTCCTTAATCTTAACCAATGGACTTTGTCTTTGAATCAATTGATGCCTTGACTTTACCCTACACAATTTCATATTTTGAATCCATTTATGAGCTTAGAATCATGAAATTCCAGCTCCTTCATCACATGCTGTACAGAACTGAAACTGCACTTAATTCTTTTAAAAATTCTCATTTTTATTTTAATGCTTCCCATACTTGTTTCTCTACTTTATCCCACACAACTTTTCATTTTAAAACTATTGGAACCATCAAAATCATGAAATTCCAATCACTGTTCATGCGAGTGAACAGTTATAGAGAAGGATTTCAAAAACTACAATATTGGAATTTCAATGCTTTCAAGGTTCAAAACCTTTCCAATCCTACACAAAATCATCATCTAAATTCAATGGAAGCATTAAATCATTGAAATTCAATTTCCTTCCCTCATGAACAGTGCAGACTGAACAGGTTCCATTAAGGCAAAGTCAAGAATATCAACTTTATTCAACAACCAATCTCTTAATTAGCTTGTTTAAGCTTCAATCATATGTTTCTAACTTTAATTTCTTCTTTCCCCTTTCATCTAAGGTTGTTGGGCAGAAAAACCCCTTAGAGAAAACTCAACTTTTCTCCCATGAAAAACCCTAAGTGCAAGCTCCCAAATCAAAGGAAAATAAGCTAGGATATATTGCTTACCTTTAATCTCTAACTTGCTTGAACTTTGGAACCTTGAATCTTCTTTGTCTTGGCTTGAGTTTTCATTTTGCAAGAGTTTCCCCAAGGTATCACAAGGCCATGCTTTTGGGCAGAATGAGGGGGTATTTATAGCCAAAATCCAAGAAAAATCAATGGCCAAGATTGATTGGTTACTATTTGATCTAAAGGCTCACATTTAATCTTGGATTTTACTCTTTCATAAAAGAATAATTATGACATCATGTGGGACAGCTCATGGGACACCTAAGAGGGCTAGGTGGCGTTCTCATAGTGTAAGGAAGCTTCTGGAAAAATTCCAATGTAATCTGGTACCGATAGGAGCAGTTTCACAACAACCGGACTTTTTTCTGTTCTGAATTTTTCTATAATATACCAGGATATGTATTCTATTCTAGAAATCAATGTCTAGGCTTCTCATACCCTTGACATGGTTATACTGAGTATTTATGCCATCAATTCCTTGGAAAATGACCAAAATACCCTTAGTGTCCTTTTTTGCACTATATTGACACTAAGGGCATAATCGTCATTTTACCCCTTTTTATACTGCCTCAGGGTGTATCTGGGCTCAAATAATCATATTTATACCATGTGCCACATTTTTATCTTGTCCCAAGTAACTAAAATGTCCTTCATCCATCTCTAGTACAATCTGAGCATTTAGGGGCATTTTCGTAATTTCGCACTTTTTCTGGACACCGGCCCCTTCTACTGATGGACTGGTACCCTGGGTTCTGGGCCTTTCTTGGCATCATCATGGGCCTATATATGAGGTCATATGATCTCATTCTATCCAGGCTTACATATCGATAAATTCTATTATCATATCACGGGTGTTATTAAACTCCCGTCAAAATTCATTAATATGTTAATACCTTTTTATACAGAACTTCTTCCAGAGTTCTGTCAGATCTAGGACATCTGACACTGTAGGGCACATTTTCCTGTAATTTGTCCACTAACATCTAAAGTCCATGAAATCTGATAAAATTTCAGATAACTTTTAGACTATCAGATAATTTTCTATTGTCTGGAGTCCTAATAAAATTTCTGTATCATGCCAGATTAACCAGCGCAACTTCCTCTATTTACTGATGGAATATGGGACTGAAAAACTTCTGGGCAGTTATAACCCTTTCCGGGCTGATCTTTCTATAATTACAATTTTGCCATTGAACTTTTTACTTAATTACATTTAAGTCCCTTAACTTTTGAAAATGACCACTTTTGGCCCAAATCTTGTTTCTACTTTCAATTTTTGCCTTTAAACTTTTCTACTTTTTATTTTAGTCTTTCTCTTCCTTAAAGAATCATCTAACCTTTATTATTTCTTCTGATATTTGTCGTAACCCTTTCCAAACCTCTTTCCTCTGTCAGTACTATACGGATAGGGAAAAATTAGGATATGATAAAATTCCATTTCCTTCCATCATGAACAGTGCCAACAGAATAGATTTATCCATGGCATAGTCTAGAATATCAACTCGATTCAACAACCAATCACTTAACTAGCTTATTTAAACTTCAATAATATATTTCTAACTTTAATTTCTTCTTTCCCCTTTCATCTAAGGTTTTTGGGAAGCACAACCCCTTAGAGAAAATTCAACTTTCCCCCCATGAAAACCCTAAGTTCAAGCTCCCAAATCAAAGGAAAATAAACTAGGTTAGATTGCTTACCTTTAATCTCTAGCTTACTTGAACTTTGGTACCTTGAATCTTCTTTATCTTGGCTTGAGTTTTCATTTTGAAAGAGTTTCCCCAAGGTTAATAAGGCCACAATTTTGAACAAGATTTGAGGGGTTATTTATAGAAAATTTCATGGAAAATCAATGGCCAAGATTACTTTATGCACTATTTGATCTAAAGGCTCACATTTAATCTTGGATTTAACTTTTTCAAAAAGGAGATTTATGACATCATCCATGATATCACAAGGGACAACTCATGAGGGTATGTGGCGCAACTCACAAGGGACGAATATCAACTTATGGAGAAATTCTAGTCCAATTTGGTACCGGCTCGATTTGATTCCACAAAAACTGGACTGTTTTCTGTTCCTAATTTTTATAATATTCCAGGATATGTATTTTGTCCTGGAAATGAATGTCTAGGTCTCTCATACCATTGAAATTTTTGTACTGGGCCATAATTTAATTACAGATCCCTTGGAAAATGATTGAAATACCCTTGGTGTCCTTTTTTGCACTATATTGACCTTAAGGGTAAAATTGTCTCTTCACCCCTCTTTGTACTACCTCAGGGTGTATACTGGCTCTAACTAATCATACTTATACTACACTACACATTTTTGGCCTGTCCTAGATGACCAAAATGCCCTCCATCCATCTCTAGTACAATCTGGCTACATAGGGGCATTTTCATAATTTCGTACTTTTCTGGACACTGGCCCCTTCTACTAATGAACTGGTACCCTGGGTTTTGGGCCCTCCTTGGCATCATCTTGGGTCTATATATGAGGTAATCTGATCTCAATCTATCCAGGCTTACATACTAATAAGTTCAATAATCGGATCACGGGTGTTATCAAACTCCCGTCAAAATTCACTAATATGGGGATAACCTTTTATACATAACTCCTTTCAGGGTTCTGTCAAATCCAAGACATCTGACACTATAGGGCACACTTTCTTGTAATTCTCCCACTTATATCTGAAGTCCATGAAATTTGATAAAATTTTAGATAACTTTTAGACTGTCATATAAATATCTACTGTCTGGAGCCCTAATAAAATTTCTGTATCATGCTAGATTAACCAGCATACCTTCCTCTATTTACTGATGGAATGTGGGACTGAAATACTTCTATGCAGTTTTAAGCCTTTTCTGGCTGAACTTTTCCATAATCACATTTAGGTCCTTGACTTTTTGCTTAATTACATTTAGGTCCCTAAACTTTTAGAAATTATCACTTTTGGCCCAAATCTTGTTTATACTTTAAGATTTTGCCTTCAATCTTTTCAAATTTTTGTTTAGGTCCCTTTCTTTCTTCAAGACTCATTTAACCTCTATCATTTCTTCTGATCTTCGTCATAATCCTTTCCAAATCTCCTTCCACTATCAGTATTATACAGATAGGGAAAATTTAGGATATAACATTTACTGCAGAGAGCTACACAGGCTCTACAGGCACATATCTATTCATCTCATTTAAAGGGCATTACTCTCTCTTGGTTTCATTTCAAAAGTAATCTTACTCTATCACAAGAGCAATCTAGCTG
Organism: Leucaena leucocephala; assembly: GCA_037074615.1. Lineage (NCBI taxonomy): Eukaryota > Viridiplantae > Streptophyta > Magnoliopsida > Fabales > Fabaceae > Leucaena > Leucaena leucocephala. The sequence continues at coordinate 8,054,386 of CM073526.1, read as the reverse complement.
TATTGTAAAAATATTAACTTGTATTACTTAGAATCTGCTCCTTCTTAGGGACGTATCATTTTTCATAAATGCTTCTCATTCCATTTCATATTCATAGCACATCATTCATATATCTTACCCCTACTAAAGGGATATATCATGAGTATCATAATCATTTATCTGCAGATTCATTATTAATCCTCATCTTTAATCTCATTCTCTATCTCATTGACTATCATTGCTTGATCAAAAATTCTCATTCTATTCTTTCCGAATTAACTGGCTACCTATCTCGTTCATCATTTTTCTATTGCTTTATCATCACCAAGTTAAATTGTCTAATTGCATGTAGTAGGGCGTGGAAGCAATATAACTTTCTAATTTGGTATACTCTACCCTGTATACACTGTATGAGGGAAGTATTCATTATCATAGCATATTCAACATGCATAATATGTAAGATGTAGTCATTTAAGCATTCTCTAACATACGTGTAATCATATGACAACTGCAAGTAGATGCCACTTCTCGTCATAACTTATGGTAACATAAGCCATACCATTATTATATAGTTTGCTCAACTATCCCTTATACTCACATTATAATTAACAATTAAGTAGGTAGACTTTAAAGTATTCTGTTCCTTTATTACCTTAACTGCTAGGTCCTGATCATCTATTCAGGTACCTGAGTCATTTACTTGTTTCACTTAGGCTACCACGTTACCCTCTTACTAGGGTATAGACTGAATCCTTCTTTACTCTTTCTTACATAAGGAATAGGAGAGTCATATTATCTTTGAATCTATGGCTACGTTACTAAGCCATATTCATTCTTATTGTAACATTTCTCATCGCCCATAAGACTTATGTGTCCTTAGCCTGAAGGACTTATGTGTCCTTGGCCTCACCGTAATCTAGTGGTAATCCATAACTAAGTTGGCTATTTTCTTTTAGCTAACTGAGGAAGGTCTAGCTCACATCTCTTATGCCATTCAAACTTTTAAGTTTTCCCCTTATCTTCCTGGATTACTAACAGACAAGAAAATATTTCTTATTAAGCCTCAAGGTTTATGTAGGTGAACTCAGCTAATTATTCATCAAAGGGTTTCTCTTTCCTTTGCTCTAACCCTTAGCCTCATGCTCACCTCTCTCTAATTGAGAGGAATACTTCTTTTAAACTCTTCGAGAAAAAATTCTTAAGTGAGCGGATCACTCTCCATCTCATATGGAGTAACTTCTGTATCTCTTAACTCTTTATTTCTGTCAGTCTAAGTTTATTCTTGACTGTACTGTGATTCCTTTCTGGTTTATCTTTGGATCCTGACTAATTTAGGTCCTATGAATCTCATTCATCATCCAGCACTATACTTCTGTTCTCTGGGGTGATCTACCCTAGATGTACTAGGTTAATATCTCTTCATGATGGGATCCCTCTGTTTTGGGAACATTAACTTTCAATCTATTAGCCATCAAGTCTTTAACCTTAGGCCATGTATTAGATCATTCTTAGACACGTCTCATTCTAACTTCTTATCATTCTGTTTAATAGAGACTAGCTGCACAAAGTATTTCATAATGTAGATCAACTCCTGATGATCATACGAAGGATCTACTTCTGAACCTCTTCTTAAACTGATCTTCTGTATCTCAGTACATCGTATTGTCTAGCTTGCTGTATTCTATGCTAAACCTCTAACTGATAACCTTCAGTGAGGTCAGCATCTTCATTCCTATCTCTGTGCATTTTAATCGCCACTTGAATACCTGCTAGTCGCGTCTCATATTCTTTGTAACCTTTAGTCGTGACCATCTCCACTTACTTGTCACAACTTAACATCTCTGTATTCTTCTATTACGACCATAGTTCATCTTCCGTTGTGGCCTAGCAGCTTGGGAAATTCCTATCACAATCAATGGTCTTTACTTATCACAACTATGAGTTTCTATAAATATTTGTCGCATCATGCGGTTTAACTCATCGTGATTTAACTTGTCTGGTACTTCTAGCCATCACCTTTTATGTCACCATAACATTTGTACATACATTACCCCTTATCTCTTTTATATTCTTTCCTATAAATCATGGACTACACATACTTTTGCATCCAGAAGTACCACCCCTTGTATATCGGTTGGCAGATCATTTGCCAAATACTCACTTAGCTCTATATGCCATGTAGGGGTATATGGCAATATATGACTTACTATCATCTCATGCCAGTCCTCTATAGTATATTAGGTTAATGCCCTTTACTGTATGTCTGTTCATCATCCCTGCTACGGCATTGAGGAACTGCAGATAAACTAACTGTTCTCAATCTCTACTTTTGTTCATCCCTTGACCTAGACTGAGTAATTCACTCTCCACAGCTTTCTTCATACTAATATAGTTAACACTATCTGTCTTTAACAAAGAAGGCTTGGGTTGACTAGGACTAGGAACATCCCACTGATCTTTCTATCACATCCTTACTTTTAACCTCAATTATACTCCATTAGAAGTGATTGGAACCAATTACATGATCATTTGCTTTGAAAATATCCATTACCAAAATATTTGCTTTTGGGTACTGTTCACTGTTACTGTTCATTTGTTAATTCCAGAACAGGTACCCTACTTTGAAAATTCATAATTAATTGTAGAAAAATCAAAATAATGTGGTTCCAATTTCTAATGAAAGATCTTTCGTAAATATTTGAGGGGAAAATATGAAACTAAGGTTTTCTGGTCCAAATGAAATCAGTTTATTGGTTAAAAATCACTGTTCATTTGGTAAAAATCTGGAAGTTCCAGTTTCTTTGCTTAACTTCAAAAATTCATTTCTCTTTGGTTACTTATCCAAATGAAATGTGTTACATATGGAATTAAAGCTCTATACATCCTATTTAAGCTCACCAAATTTCATAGAACAGTTCGTTCATTTGATATATGAAATCATTACGTGAACATCACTGCCTCTCAGCACTCATTTTATCTCAATTCCAGATCTTACTTTCAAATTTGGAAAATCATAACAATTCGGATACTTATCCAATTAAGGATTTCTTGGTGTTCATTTAAAGCTATGTATATTAAATTTAATCATGCCAAGTTTCAGTCTAAAACTCGTTGATTTGAATGTAATAAACATTGTCACATCACCACGGCCTCAAAACAGGGTTACAGAAACATACACCATACACACTAACATATCATCCCATATTGTCATGTAAGTCATATAACTTGTTATACAAACTTAATCATCAACAATTACTCTCTTCCCTTGAGAGGATACAGCACCTAAAACATAGTTATGCATGTGGAAGGAATGAGATTTCATGGAAATCCCAATAGCAAGTTACACAAACTATAATATCATGCATGAATAATTGTATGCTTAACATGTTATCATGTGATGGGAGCTACTTTATAATGGTACATAAGCAAACTCTAACGTGCATATTGTCATGACATAACTTGCAAGGAGTTGCAATCATTCATACTTCATCATAACATGATGACATAAGCTCAAGCTCAACCAAACACCATAATCAACAAGCAAGCAAAACAATTAAACAAACATGAGTTATAGTTAGGTATCCTTGCTACCTCTTAGCTATCTTGGTCAAGACCTTCTTAAAGTTCTTTCCTTCCTTCACAAATGTCAAAACCTAGCGATTACAACATGATATCAAGTTACAACTCAACTTGAAACCAAATCCAAAACTAGGTTTTCACTAGCTCCCTTTCTTTCTCTAATTTATGTTTCCTACTTCCACCTTTCCAAAATAAATTCTCATGGTTCATTTCCACATAATTTTTCATGTAGAATCCAAATATGAAATCAGAATTTCCAAAATCAAAACATACCAATGTAAGGAATTAGAAGACATGCAGCGGAAATAAACTTTAAAAATTTTCCATTCCTTGCCAGGATCTGCCGTATGTGTTTAAGTCAAGTGGAAAGAGTCATTACCCTTAGTGTTGCTCAGCGAATTTCACAGCTTCTCTACGTGGGTGGTGATCTCTTTCTGATCGCAAGAAATCGACGGAGTGTTCCTCAGCGACCTTCACAGATTCTCTCCGTGGATGGTGGTCTCTTTCCGATCACAAGAAGTCGACGCCTCAGGTCGGCTTCCTCTACTGGTATCCACACGAACAGCGTTCCAACCACGAACGACGTGCTAGCGTCTCCTGTCCCTCCAATTCTTTCACAAGTCTCCGTCTCTATTTTAGCAGTTTCTTGTCTGCAAACCTTTTGCAGATTCCGTTCGGCCTTTTGTGTTCTGTGTTATTTTCAAACGTAGCTCCTCCAATCAGATATAGAGGATGCTATGCGTTTTTCCACTTAACCTAATTGGATTTTGGAGTTAATCTTATATTAATTCCAAAAATAATACAATATCATATATTGTATGATTTTATAAGAAACTAATTAAATAAAATAATATCAAATCCGTCCCACAGATTTAATTACCCATTTATTTAATTTTAAATAAAGATGAGACTGAACTATTTTTGATTTATTCTCATAAATCAAATTTGAGATATCCTATCAATTTGAATTTCGAATTTCAAACGTGATAGAGATTTAATTTATCCTTATAAATTAAATCTTATAAATATCTCTTATATGAGATATCCTATCAATTTGAATTTCGAATTTCAAACGTGATAGAGATTTAATTTATCCTTATAAATTAAATCTTATAAATATCTCTTATATGAGATATCCTATCAATTTGAATTTTGAATTTCAAACGTGATAGAGATTTAATTTATCCTTATAAATTAAATCTTATAAATATCTCTTATATGAGATATCCTATCAATTTGAATTTCGAATTCAAACGTGATAGGGATTTAATTTATCCTTATAAATTAAATCTCATATATCTCATATATATAATATATATATATACGAATTTATATATATACGAATATAAATATAAATAAATATATATACATTCACCTGGATCTTTCATTGAATCTGGACATGTCCTAGATTCAATGAATCTGGACATCATAGCTCGTGTTGGGCTATTTTGTGTGCGACCCTGTAGGCCCATATGAAGTTGGCAGTGGGCCATTTGCTATACTAGCCCACAAGTCACAAGCGGTCTCTAGCAAGACATAACGACTACCCAAATCATATGAGGATCGATAAACGATGTAACCTTTTATACAACCATATCATGTCCCTTCTGTCACGCGATATTTTGGTCATGGATGAGGCATGGATAATGTCATCCTCCTATTCCTGACCGTTACTTTCTCAATCCCTGAGTAGTCTGACTATAGAAATGGAACTACCTTTCCATTATAGTATGGCCATACATTTCTCAGACTCACTCATCGAGGGGCCCAGTAATATCTCTCCACGAATGTGAGGGACAAATTCCATCTTGACCATTCACATTCCTCCGCATGAAAAACCACTAAGGCCGAACATAGTCTTTATGATCACTCGGTCAAAAGTGACTTTTGACTAGGTCAAAGCTGAGCGTTTTGTCATGTAGGAATCCATGATGATCTCAGGTCAAAGGGCATATTGACATGGTTTGTATATGAGAGAAGCTTATGACGTTACCCATGCAGTTCTCTCATAGCAGGTCAGTCCAACACCCTGTACTCTTACATGTGCTTATGACTTTGATTTATATCTCTATACATCTTCAAAGTCATACTGGTCTTATTTCATCTGTGCTCCCACATAGATGATCGACCAGGGACATTTAGGATAATATCATGAATTATCCAAGGATGGTCATCATAGTAAACATGCAAATAATATGATAACTCAATTAATAAATTCATAAATCAATAATGTTCATAAGACAATGATTGGCCCCTAGGGCACGATTTCCAACAACTTCCCACTTGCACTAGGTTCAATCATTAATTTGACTAATTCCCATTGACCTGACATGACGCTCATGCTTTGCCTGCACAAGCGGCTTTGTTAGAGGATCAGCAACATTATCTTCTCCTGCTACTTTGCATATTTTTATATCACCTCTATCGTTGATTTCTCTGATGAGATGAAATTGCCTGAGTATATGCTTGGTCCTTTGATGTGACCTAGGCTCTTTGGCCTGTGCAATAGCACCGCTATTGTCACATAGCAAAGTTATTGGATCTGAGATGGTAGGTATCACCCCTAGTTCTGTGATGAACTTCCTGATCCAAACGGCTTCCTTAGCTGCATCAGATACTGCTATATACTCAGCTTCCGTTGCAGAATCTGCTACAGTGCTCTGCTTAGAGCTCTTCCAGCTTACTGCTCCATTATTGAGGAGGAATATGTATCCAGACTGCGATTTTTGGTCATCCTGATCAGTTTGGAAACTCACATCTGTGTAACCAGTTACACAGAGCTCATCATCCAATCCACCATAGACCAAGAATAAGTCCTTAGTCCTTCTTAAGTACTTAAGGATATTCTTGACAGCAGTCCAATGGCCCTCGCCAGGGTCCTATTGGTATCTGCTAGTCATACTTAAGGCAAACGAGACATCTGGTCGAGTACATAACATGGCGTACATGATAGATCCTATGGCCGAGGCATATGGAACCTTACTCATGCGACCTCGCTGATCAGATGTACTAGGACACAGATCTTTGCTGAGGTGAGTACCATGAGACATGGGTATGAAACCCCTCTTTGATTCGTGCATACTAAACCTATGCAGTATTTTGTCTATGTATGTACTCTGACTGAGTCCTAGAAGTCTTTTAGATCTATCTCTATAGATCCTGATTCCTAGGATGTAGGTGGCTTCACCCAAGTCTTTCATCGAGAAAGACTTTCCTAACCAAGACTTGACAATCTGCAAGGTAGGAATGTCATTCCCAATAAGTAGGATGTCATCGACATAGAGTACCAAAAACACAACTGTGCTCCCACTAACCTTCTTGTACACACAAGGTTCATCAATGTTTTGAAGAAATCCAAACTCTTTGATTACTTCATCAAAACGATGATTCCAACTCCGAGAGGCTTGCTTTAGTCCATAAATGGACCTTTGAAGCTTGCACACTTTACCAGAGTCCTCGGAACGCACAAACCCTTCAGGTTGTGTCATGTACACATCCTCAAGGAGCTTTCCATTAAGGAAGGCTGTCTTGACGTCCATCTGCCATATTTCATAGTCATAATATGCTGCAATAGCAAAGAGGATTCTGATTGATTTGGCCATTGCTACTGGGGAAAAGGTCTCATCATAGTCCACACCATGAGTTTGAGTAAAACCTTTTGCAACCAGTCGTGCCTTGAAGACATTTACATTGCCATCCATGTCAGTTTTCTCTTTGAAAACCCACTTGTACCCGACGGTTTTTACACCTTCAGGCGGGTCGACTAAGGTCCAAACCTGATTGTCGTACATGGATTGCATCTCAGACTTCATGGCACTAAGCCATTTTTCAGAGTTTGGTCCCACTATAGCTTCTCGATAGGTAGTCGGCTCATTATGCTCAATGAGCAACACATCACGACTATCAGAAATCAGAAATCCATATCTCTGAGGCTGAAGTCGTGTCCTATTAGACTTTCGTGGACCTTGCGTGACTTGAGGAGTCTCAACAACTTGTTGTGAGTCTTCTCTATTTTCCATCTGCAGTTCTGTGGTGTCTTGTAGCTCTCGAACTTCTTCGAGTTGTACCTTACTCCCACTGGTTCTTTTAGAGATAAATTCTCGTTCAAGAAAGATACCATTTCTGACAACAAACACTTTGTTATCAGCAGGGTTATAGACGTAATATCCCTTGGTTTCCTTAGGATATCACACAAAAAGGCATTTTGAGGATTTGGGCGCTAATTTGTTTGAGGCTTGTTGCTTAACATAGACCTCGCATCCCCAAATCTTGAGGAAAGACAAACTAGGCGTCCTCCCAGTCCATATCTCATACGGAGTCTTTTCGATTGCCTTAGATGGAACACGATTGAGTGTGAACGCAGCTGTCTCTAGGGCATGGCCCCAAAAGGAGGGCGGAAGATCTGTTCGACTCATCATGGATCGAACCATATCTAATAGTGTTCGATTTCTCCGTTCAGAAACGCCATTCCATTGTGGTGTCCCTGGAGGAGTCAATTGTGAGAGTATCCCACAACTCCTAAGATGATCTATGAACTCTTGGCTCAAATATTCACCACCCCGATCAGATCGAAGGGCTTTAATTGTTTTGCCAAGCTGGTTTTGTACTTCATTTTGAAATATCTTGAACTTTTCAAAAGATTCAGATTTATGTTTCATTAGATAGATGTACCCATATCTGCTGAAATCATCTATGAATGTTATGAAGTACGAATAACCTCCTCTGGCATTTGTGTTCATCGGTCCACACACATCTGTATGTATGAGGCCCAATAAATCAGTGGCCCTCTCACTGTGCCCAGTGAAGGGTGACTTTGTCATCTTTCCTAACAAGCAAGACTCGCAAGTGTCATATGATTCAAAATCAAATGAGTTTAGAAATCCATCTTGATGGAGTTTGGAAATGCGTTTCTCATTTATGTGGCCCAGACGACAGTGCCAGATGTATGTCGGATTCAAATCGTTCGGTTTGACCCTTTTGGCGGTTATGTTATAGATATTTCCATGATTGGGTTGTTCCAAATTTAATATGTAATGATCAACATGCAAATCACCATGAGCATAGAAAACATCATTACGATAAATAGAACATCTACTATTCCCAGCAATGGAAGTAAAACCTTCCTTATCCAAATAAGAAAAGGAAACAATGTTACTACTTAAAGCAGGAACATAATAGCAATTGTTCAAAACTAACAAAAGCCCAGTGGGCAGAACTAATTCATAAGTGCCTACAGCTAACGCAGCAACCCTTGCTCTGTTTCCAACTCGTAGGTCAACTTCACCCCTTTTCAGCTTCCTACTGTCCTTTAGTCCCTGCACATTCGTACAAATGTGAGAACCACATGCAGTATCTAATACCCATGAGGTGGAAGTAGAAAGATGAATGTCTATAACATAAATACCTGAAGCGATAGCCCCGCTATCCTTCTTGTTCTTTTTCAGATCTTCGAGGTAGAGTTTGCAATTCCTCTTCCAATGACCCGGTTCATTGCAGAAGAAGCAGACTCCTTCCTTCGGAGGCTTTGCCTTCTTTGGTGTAGGCTTAGTTTCGGGCTTGCCTGACTCTTTGGTCTTACCTGATAAGCTATGACCCTTCCCTTTGCCTTTGCCTTTCCTTTTCGTACCCTTCCCTTTCTGAACCATCAAAACTGTACTGGGCTTCTTCTTAAGACTCGGCTCAGCAGTTTTAAGCATCCCATGCAGTTCAGAAATAGATTTCTCCATGTTGTTCATGTTGTAGTTCATAACAAACTGGTCATAACTTTCCGGGAGTGAGTTTAAGATCAAATCTGTAGCTAACTCCTGGCTCATGGGAAATCCAAGCCGTTCAAGGTGATCAATGTACCCTTTCATCTTTAAGACATGAGCACTGACTGATGCACCTTCAGCCATCTTACAGGAATGTAAGGCCTTAGTGGTCTCATACCTCTCTTGCCTTGCCTGTTGCTGGAACATTTCCTTGAGATGCACAATCATCTCATAAGCCTCCATGTGTTCCAGATCTCTTTGGAGCTCTGGAACTATGGTGGCTAGCATCAAGCATCCCACATCGACAGAGTCTTCCTTATGCTTCATATAAGCATCTCTCTGAGCTCTGGGAGCATTGGCGGCTGGCTCCTCAGGAATGGGTTGATCTAGGACATGCGCCTTTCTTTCCTGCTTGAGAACAATTCTCAAGTTCCTAAACCAGTCAAGAAAGTTTGTCCCATTAAGTTTGTCCTTCTCAAGGACAGATCGCAGCGATAATGTAGCAGTATTACTAGTCGACATGATTCTACAATTAAAATATGCAGTTGAATTAGCAATCTCCCACTAAATAAACAACCCTCAATGCAATAATTAGTGGGCTAAGATCCATATTTGGCTTAAAATTAAGTCCGCTTTGGCAGGACGCTTAAATTAAGTTATTTAGGTAGGTAACACCTTTACCAATTACATCAAATGTAACTCTTAGATGTTTATAGGATCCTATCATCATATGATATGGCATGTTTTTAATCCCATCTAATGCCTTGAGACCCAAAACCGTTTTGTTAATCTCAAATAAGTCAAACAATAATAAACATGTGAGAGTAGCACCATTACTCTTACTTATCTCCCCAAGATTACTCAACTGCACCCACTTTGGTGGAGTCTACAATTGAGCGATCGAGGTTTTGACAAGTGTTCATAAATTGACGACATTATGACTTAAGATTTCATTTAGAGGGCTTAATTAACTATCTGTTTTTATGAGGATGCATGTATCCCAGTTTGTAACTCATACAAGTAATATGCATGTGCTGATCTAATCATAAGATGCATAATTCAAACGTGATACAATATGGCTCACCTATCCTAAGTCCCCTCAAGCCAATGAGAGGAGCTCTCTAGTAAGAACAGAGAAATTACATATAGAAACCTCTTTTAACATTCGAGGGGAGTGAGATGAGAGGAGAAGGTACATTGAGAGTATATGGAGGAAGGCACGACACGCAGGCCGTATTTAAAAATTACAACACTTACAATCTAGAGCCATATTGTTCACCATACCCAAACATTCAAAAATCAATATTCAGATCTAATCGAAGGGCAAAAAAACATTCACAAAGTAACATATGTTACGGTTATGTTGCGCTACGAACAGGTAGCTACGGCGGTCCCGCTAGCCGGTTAGCGGGCGGCTGTCCCGCTAGCCGGTTAGCGGGCGGGGTTTCATGGAAATCCCAATAGCAAGTTACACAAACTATAATATCATGCATGAATAATTGTATGCTTAACATGTTATCATGTGATGAGAGCTACTTTATAATGGTACATAAGCAAACTCTAACGTGCATATTGTCATGACATAACTTGCAAGGAGTTGCAATCATTCATACTTCATCATAACATGATGACATAAGCTCAAGCTCAACCAAACACCATAATCAACAAGCAAGCAAAACAATTAAACAAACATGAGTTATAGTTAGGTATCCTTGCTACCTCTTAGCTATCTTGGTCAAGACCTTCTTAAAGTTCTTTCCTTCCTTCACAAATGTCAAAACCTAGCGATTACAACATGATATCAAGTTACAACTCAACTTGAAACCAAATCCAAGACTAGGTTTTCACTAGCTCCCTTTCTTTCTCTAATTTATGTTTCCTACTTCCACCTTTCCAAAATAAATTCTCATGGTTCATTTCCACATAATTTTTCATGTAGAATCCAAATATGAAATCAGAATTTCCAAAATCAAAACATACCAATGTAAGGAATTAGAAGACACGCAGCGGAAATAAACTTTAAAAATTTTCCATTCCTTGCCAGGATCTGCCGTATGTGTTTAAGTCAAGTGGAAAGAGTCATTACCCTTAGTGTTGCTCAGCGAATTTCACAGCTTCTCTACGTGGGTGGTGATCTCTTTCTGATCGCAAGAAATCGACGGAGTGTTCCTCAGCGACCTTCACAGATTCTCTCCGCGGACGGTGGTCTCTTTCCGATCACAAGAAGTCGACGCCTCAGGTCGGCTTCCTCTACTGGTATCCACACGAACAGCGTTCCAACCACGAACGACGTGCTAGCGTCTCCTGTCCCTCCAAGGCTTTCACAAGTCTCCGTCTCTATTTCAGCAGTTTCTTGTCTGCAAACCTTTTGCAGATTCCGTTCGGCCTTTTGTGTTCTGTGTTATTTTCAAACGTAGCTCCTCCAATCAGATATAGAGGATGCTATGCGTTTTTCCACTTAACCTAATTGGATTTTGGAGTTAATCTTATATTAATTCCAAAAATAATACAATATCATATATTGTATGATTTTATAAGAAACTAATTAAATAAAATAATATCAAATCCGTCCCACAGATTTAATTACCCATTTATTTAATTTTAAATAAAGATGAGACTGAACTATTTTTGATTTATTCTCATAAATCAAATTTGAGATATCCTATCAATTTGAATTTCGAATTTCAAACGTGATAGAGATTTAATTTATCCTTATAAATATCTCTTATATGAGATATCCTATCAATTTGAATTTCGAATTTCAAACGTGATAGAGATTTAATTTATCCTTATAAATTAAATCTTATAAATATCTCTTATATGAGATATCCTATCAATTTGAATTTTGAATTTCAAACGTGATAGAGATTTAATTTATCCTTATAAATTAAATCTTATAAATATCTCTTATATGAGATATCCTATCAATTTGAATTTCGAATTCAAACGTGATAGGGATTTAATTTATCCTTATAAATTAAATCTCATATATCTCATATATATAATATATATATATATACGAATTTATATATATACGAATATAAATATAAATAAATATATATACATTCACCTGGATCTTTCATTGAATCTGGACATGTCTTAGATTCAATGAATCTGGACATCATAGCTCGTGTTGGGCTATTTTGTGTGCGACCCTGTAGGCCCATATGAAGTTGGCAGTGGGCCATTTGCTATACTAGCCCACAAGTCGCAAGTGGTCTCTAGCAAGACATAACGACTACCCAAATCATATGAGGATCGATAAACGATGTAACCTTTTATACAACCATATCATGTCCCTTCTGTCACGCGATATTTTGGTCATGGATGAGGCATGGATAATGTCATCCTCCTATTCCTAATCGTTACTTTCTCGATCCCTGAGTAGTCTGACTATAGAAATGGAACTACCTTTCCATTACAGTATGGCCATACATTTCTCAGACTCACTCATCGAGGGGCCCAGTAATATCTCTCCACGAATGTGAGGGACAAATTCCATCTTGACCATTCACATTCCTCCGCATGAAAAACCACTAAGGCCGAACATAGTCTTTATGATCACTCGGTCAAAAGTGACTTTTGACTAGGTCAAAGCTGAGCGTTTTGTCATGTAGGAATCCATGATGATCTCAGGTCAAAGGGCATATTGACATGGTTTGTATATGAGAGAAGCTTATGACGTTACCCATGCAGTTCTCTTATAGCGGGTCGGTCCAACACCCTGTACTCTTACATGTGCTTATGACTTTGATTTATATCTCTATACATCTTCAAAGTCATACTGGTCTTATTTCATCTGTGCTCCCACATAGATGATCGACCAGGGACATTTAGGATAATATCATGAATTATCCAAGGATGGTCATCATAGTAAACATGCAAATAATATGATAACTCAATTAATAAATTCATAAATCAATAATGTTCATAAGACAATGATTGGCCCCTAGGGCGCGATTTCCAACAACCAATTGCTACAGTGCCAAACCGAAATGCATGCTCTTGTTTTCCAAAAATTCTCATTTTGATTCCAATGCTTCCAATACTTGTTCTCCTACTTTATCCCCACACAGTTTTCCATTTTAAACTCATTGGAAGCATCAAAATCATGAAATTCCATCATATGAACAGTACCACGTACAGTACCAGCAAGAATACAAAATCCTAAATCCAAACATACTTGAATTCACAAGCTTATACCACTTGATTCTAGCTTGTTTAAGCTTGTCTAAACTATCCATAACATAAAACTCATATTTTAACCACATATGAGAAGAAATTCCAGCAGAACCCATAAGGAAAATATAGCATGAAAACCCCTTAAAACCATGAGCTAACTTGCTAGAACAAAGCTCAAGATCAAGGGAGATGATTACCTTGCTTGTTACTTCACTTTGGTTGCTTCTTTCTTGGTTGAGTGGAAATTTTGCAAGAGTTTCCCTATGGTTCACCATGCATGCCGAAGTGTTCTGAATAGCGGGTATTTATACAGAAATTTGGGTTGAAATGGATGGCCAAGATTGATTTGGTTACTATTTGATCTAAAGGCTCACATTTAATCTTGGATTTTACTTTTTCTAAAAAGAATAATTATTACATCATGTGGAACAGATCATGGGACACCTAAGAGGGTTAGGTGGCGTGCTGCCCATGCAAGGAACCTTCTGGAGAAATTCCAGTCCAATCCGGTACCGATTAGTGCAGTTTCACAACAACCGAACTGTGTTTTGTTCCTAATTTTTTTATAATATACCAGGATAGGTATTCTATCCTGAAAATTAATGTCTAGGCTTCTCATATCATTGAAAAAGTTAGAATGAGTATTTATCTGTCATCCATCCATTGGGAAATGACCAAAATACCCTTGGTGTCCTTTCGTGCACTATGCTGACCCTGAGGGCAAAATCGTCATTTCACACCTCTTTATACTGCCTCAGGGTGTATATGGGCTCTAAATAATCCTATTTATACTATATGACACATTTTTAGCCTGTCTATAGTGACCAAAATAATCTCCATCCACTACTGGTATAGTGTAGGCATCCAGGGGTATTTTCGTAATTTTGCACATTTCCTGGACTGCTCTGGTCTCTAGCCCACATAAACTGTCCAGTCACCTTAATGGGCTCATGATGGCGCCATTTGGGCCTCACTATGGTCTTATTGCCTGTATTACCTTTGTGGCCCAATTCATACTATAGCTTCCCTGATCCTATTTATCGGGTATTTTATTTTACAGTAAAATCCCGTATGGTTTCTACAGGATTCCTTTTCTGACTCTCTCAATTTTATAAATTCATATATTAAATATATGAATTTTCTATAAGGTCTCATCTGATTATGAGATCTGAAAAATACTGTAATAATTCCTTCCGACTTTAGAAATTTATATCAATTAATCGGGACCTCAAATCAAAATTCTGTGTTGCGTTAAACTGACCAGAATATTTTTGTCTATCTACTGGTAAAATTTGGGTCTGATCTAATTCCGGGCATTTTTGGCCTGTTTTGGCTCAACTTTTCCATATTTATATTTAGGTCCCTTAACTTTTGAATAATTGTACTTTAGTCCCTGAACTTTTCATTAATTGCATTTAGGTCCCTCCTTTTTCTTCTACTTTCACTTTTCACCTTCAAACTTTTAAATTTTCATTTTGGTCCCTATTCTTTCCTTAGTTATAATCCTTCCCTTTCCTTTCACAATCTGATACAGTTTATTCCAAGAATCTTATATCCATTGCAGATAAACTGTACAGGTACATCAGGTCAGAAAATTGGGGATATGACACTTTCTCTATAAATTCACATATTCCTGGACTTTGGGAATAGACAAGAACTATTATAAACTCTGGCTAGATGTCTGAATTAGGGGATTGTGATCTATTACTTATAACAACTCTATCCTCAAACTCTAGTGGAGGAGGAATAATATCTAGTCTATCCATAATTCAGTATTAGTACTCAGCTTCCTTAGCCGTAATCTATCCTCTCATTAGAGGGATAAAGCTTACTTCAGGGCCAGAGGGCACTCCAACAAACTTATATCGTATAGAGTCACTAGACTCAACATCAACTGGTGAATATTGGTCTTCAGGTTGAATCTCTACATGACCTCCAGACTGCAGGTTTGAGTCTACAGAGATATCTATGAAATATTCTACTGTAGACTTCCCTGACTAATTCCCTATACTCTCCTCTAAACTCTCTTTATTGTCTGAAGGATGATCAAAGTATGGATGTACACCATGTCCATACATCACTACTCGCCTGGGATCTCCTTTACTAACTGAAGCCTCTGACTTAACTTTATGAAATATCATATCTACTTTTACAATATTTGCTTAATTAAGCAATGCTAACTATCCCATAACATACCCTACCTTAACAAAATACTTACTGTTTAGGGTTAGGGTCTGGGAATAATCTCATATCAGTCCATAAATAACCTATTTAGAGCATTTCTTAAGCTAGAATCCTTTGTTATGATGCCAAAATGTAACATCCTTACTATTATATATTTTAGGGACCACTTAGTAGCATTTCGAGCCACTTATAACTCTTTGGAAGTTCATTAGCTAGATCTGAAATTTTTCTCTTCCTCGGGATATTGTTCATATGGTATTCCAGACTATGCAATAAATTTCAAAAAATCATAATTAATTGTAGAAAACTTGAAATGAAGTGGTTCAAAAAGCTACGTGAAGCTAACATCTTGAAATATAAGACAAAAATAATTTATAGACCAAATGATTAACCAATTAATACAGTTTATTTATCAAAGTTTACTATTAATTTGGTCAAAAATTCTAAAGACAAATTCTAGTCTCTTACTTTGGAAATTCATTTCACTTGTTATACACATCCAAATGAAACGTTCCACCTATGCACTTAAAGCTCTGGATGTGTTATACACACTCATAAAATTTTGTGAAATAATTTCTTCATTTCTTAGGTCAAATTGATGCCACAATAAAACTACTTTAGGACCTACGTTTTTACCATTTTAGTTTCTTTCCTTTCACTTTCAATAATTGTTCCAACATGTATAAGCCATCAAATAAGCTTCTCAATATTCATATACATCATGTACATATGCCATAATTATTACAAATAGTTTTCTCACATAAATGGACACCTTACATGGCATTTACATACATAGATAATTCATAGCATATGCTAGGATTTCAATTACTTCACTTCCTTTCTTCCATTCTTTAGCTCTTCTCCATGTATACCTTTTCCATCATGCTTGACCTAGATTGGTTGGCTATGGGAGAGTGAGATTCTAGGGAAACTCAGTAGCAAACATTACCACTTAAACATGCAAGATGGATGCGAATGCATTATATGTAATTTCATTAAACTTTCTTTGATTAGTGACATGCCATCATGCTATATACTTTTACATAAAAGTGCATGGCCATGGAAACATGTTATTCACAATACATTCAAAATCATTGATAATGTCACAACATCATTCAAATAACATATACATGTTAACACATAAGCATACCACATCAAGCACATAAAGAGATAAGTTCACTACCTTGCACTTAAGCTTTCCTCTTAATCTTTTACACTTGCTCCCTCGCTTTCCAACCATGAAGCCTTTATGTCAATCACTTCCCAACATCTTCTTGGATGTTTCAAGGTCCTAAACACATTCATATTCATCACATAATTCATTAGGACTCATGAACTCCAACCTTGTTCAAGACTAACCTTGTTACACTCTTTATTATCATAACTTTCTCTAATCTTCACTAATCCACTTGGCTCTTGAACCAATTGATGTCTTGACTTTAACCCATACAATTTCATCTTTTGAATCCATTTATGAGCTTAAAATCATGAAATTCCAGCTCTTTCATGGCCTGCTGTACAGAATCAAACACATGCACACAATTCTTTCAAAAATTCTCATTTTGATTCTAATGCTTCCCATGCTTTTTTCTCCACTTTATCCCCCACAACTTTTCATTTTAAAACCATTGGAAGCATCAAAATTATGAAATTCCAATCACTGTTCATGCGAGTGAACAGTAATAGAGAAGAATTTCAAAAACTACAATCTTGGAATTTCAATGCTTCCAAGGTTCAAAACCTTTCCAATCCCACACAAAATCATCATATAAATTCAATGGAAGCATTAAATCATTGAAATTCCATTTTCTTCCATCATAAACAGTGCAGAATGAACAGATTCATCCATGGTAAAGTCAAGAATATCAACTTGATTCAACAACCAATCACTTAACTAGCTCATTTAAGCTTCAATCATATACTTTTAACTTTAATTTCTTCTTTTCCATTTCATCTAAGGAGAAAATTCAAATTTTCCCCATGAAAGCCCTAAGTTCAAGCTCCCAAATCAAAGGAAAATAAGTTAGGTTAGATTGCTTACCTTTAATCTCTAGCTTACTTGAACTTTGGTACCTTGAATCTTCTTTCTCTTAGCTTGAGTTTCCATTTTGCAAGAGTTTCCCCAAGGTTCATGAGGCCACGGTTTTGAACCAAATTTGAGGGGGTATTTATAGAAAATTTCATGGAAAATCAATTGCTAAGATTACTTTGTGCACTATTTGATCTAAAGGCTCACATTTAATCTTGGATTTAACTTTTTCAAAAAGGAGATTTATGACATCATCCATGACATCACAAGGGACAACTCATGAGGGTATGTGGCGCAATTCTCCATGTGGAGGAAGCTTATGGAGAAATTCTAGTCCAATTTGGTATCGGCTCGGTTTGATTCCACAAAAACTGGACTATTTTCTGTTCCTAATTTTTATAATATTCCAGGATATGTATTTTGTCCTGGAAATAAATGTCTAGGTCTCTCATACCATTGAAATTTTTGTACTGTGCCACAATTTAATTACAGATCCCTTGGGAAATGATTGAAATACCCTTGGTGTCTTTTTTTGCACTATATTGACCTTAATGGTAAAATTGTCTCTTCACCCCTCTTTATACTACCTCAGGGTGTATACTGGCTCTAACTAATCATACTTATACTACACTACACATTTTTTGCCTGTCCCAGATGACCAAAATGCCCTCCATCCATCTCTAGTACAATCTGGCTACATAGGGGCATTTTCATAATTTCGTACTTTTCTAGACATTGGCCCCTTCTACTAATGAACTGGTACCCTGGGTTTTAGGCCCTCCTTGGCATCATCTTGGGCCTATATATAAGGTCATCTGATCTCAGTCTATCCAGGCTTACATACTGATAAGTTCAATAATCAGATCATGGGTGTTATCAAACTCTCGTCAAAATTCACTAATATGGGGATAACCTTTTATACATAACTACTTTCAGGGTTCTATCAGATCCATGACATCTGACACTATAGGGCATACTTTCCTGTAATTCTCTGACTTATATCTGAAGTCCATAACATCTGATAAAATTTTAGATACTTTTAGACTAGCAGATAAATATCTACTATCTGGAGCCCTAATGAAATTTCTGTATCATGCTAGATTTACCAGCATACCTTCCTCTATTTATTGATGGAATATGGGACTAAAATACTTCCAGGAAGTTCTAAGCCTTTTCTGGCTAAACTTTTCCATAATCACATTTAGGTCCTTGACTTTTTGCTTCATTACATTTAGGTCCTGAAACTTTTAGAAATTATCACTTTTGGCCTAAATCTTGTTTATACTTTAACTTTTTGCCTTCAACCTTTTTAAATTTTCGTTTAGGTCCCTTTCTTTCTTCAAGACTCATTTAACCTTTTTCATTTCTTCTGATCTTTATCATAATCCTTTCCAAATCTCCTTCCACTATCAGTATTATACAGAGAGGGAAAATTTAGGATATGACATGAAGAATCAAATTTGGGATGCTATCTGGGTATAAGAACTGACTATTGTATATTGTATGCAGACCAATACCAAAAAACACAACTATTTATTGATAACTCTACTTTCAATGGATATTATTGTAGTTCACTTACAATATTCCCAATAATGAAGTCTTAAAGAAGATGTTGTCTTATTACGCTAAGCATTAGAGGACATTCAAGACAACTAGCTCATTAGTATATGCATGGCCAGGACAAAGATGGTCAGCCTCATCCTTCTCCATGTAGCAAGTATTAATTCATTGATGAAACTACTTGGGAAGAATTTGTTAGGCTTTAGACTACTACAGAAGCTATGGTGAGTTGATATGTTGTGGAAAAGGAATCTTGTATTTCCCATGTTTCTTCCTTTTGTATTTATTAATTTTAACTAGTTCAGTCTTGTAGGAAAAAAGAGCAAAAGCCATTGAACACGCTCTCAAGAATGATTGCCCCTACACAATATCTTGAGGGGGTTACAAGAAGGCTTTAAGAGACTTGTTGGGGGCCAAGAGGAAGAAGCTACTGAGTTTAATTCTAGTGTTACTCTTGTTTGCCCATATCTAATATATCGCTAAGATAAATGGTTGTATGCTCACCAAAAAAGGAGTGGATCATTTACAAGCAATCACACTCACATATTGCGGCAAAAATTGTAAGTATTACTTATTGTATTATTTTGTTTTAGTAGACTAATTATATTATTTCTTATGTCGGCTCTTTTTATGTTATAGGTTGATCTTAAATAACAAGAAGCCCATGGCTCCTTCAAGTCAGATAGTAGGAATGACATCTTGATTGTTGTCATGGGCAAGCAAGAGCATGGGGTCGTGTCATGGGAGTTAGATGAGGTATCGGTATAAAAGATTTTTTTAGAGCATCTCCATAATATTCCACATATGTCCTGAGGGCAGAGTTAGAATCATTGTTATCCAACATTAGGGCAGAGGCTTGGCTAGAGGCTAGGGCACAAATAGAAGCTTCAATTCAGGCACGATTACAAGAGGGGTTAGCAAATATCAAGGAAGAAATATTGTCCATGTTGACATCAAGGCAATAGGAGCTAAGTGCCACCCAAATGCTCTCACATACAGCCCGTCCTAACACTAAAGGGAGCTGTTGCATGGCCGAGCCGGTGTCAGAGGATGCTGAACCTTGTGATCTATATATGAAGGATCCTATCAAAAGGTTAGTGGCATATGGTTCCATCCATATCTTAGGAAAAACTGCCCACCACATCCAAATTCAAGATGATCAGTTAAGGGTGGCAGTTGAAGACGTGAAATTTGAAGATACTCTTGTCCCAATTCCTACTGATGAGGTGAAGACTATGAGTCAAGCAAAGGGGACTTTCATATTATGGCCAAAGTATCGTGTTTCAGATCACGTCGGGTTATCCCCAAGCAAACTTCCCATACCTCCCAATTTGAATTCCATGTAACGTGTGATCCAATTGGTATATGACAAACGTTCCATGTAGATGTGTTGCCTATGGATTCAGTTATGGGTAACACGGGGGCACCTGCCTTTGTTGACCATGCAGATATGAAATATGTTATCACTCCTAGGAATGAACTAACCTTCGGGTGCATCCAAGTGTTTTTAATGTAAGTCTAATTTAAATGTAAATATATGTAATAACAAAATTCATGCAAGATGAGTGTTTGCACTAACTAATATCGTGTTTGCATTAACTGTAGGTACATGCAAGCTGAGTTGATTTCTTTGGGCAAACAAGGTCATTTCGGATTCCTATGGCTATTTCAGATTTATTCAAAAAGGTCTACCCAATCTTCAAGACTTCAATACATTGCAAGGAGGCTTGATGAAGTCGATATTGATTGTTTCTTTGCACCATATATACAGGAGTAAGAATAATAATATTTTTGTTTTTTCATACTAGGTTTGTATTTGCTTAATGCTAATAATCATTATTGTTTAATTATCCCTCCACTAGGTTTCTACAACAATCATTGGCAATTGATTATACTATGTAAGCATACTTATAAAATTTTCTTCTTATGCTCCCTCTACTATAAGCCATCGATTAATGCCAAGAAGATTATAAACATGTGAGTTTTCTTCCTTACAGAATAATGGTGTTTGTAATAAATTAAATATAGTCTTTGTAACAAAATAGATACTAAGTTCATAACTTTGGTCATAGGGCTATGAGGATGTTTGCAATTGCAAGGGGTCTTAAGAAAGCCAACTTGGTGAAGGACCCTGAATAGATCACACTAAAGGTAATAAAAGTGTTAAGTCTTATGCTCCATGTAGTTTTTTTGCTGATGACACATAATTTTGTTCATGTTTATATTACAGAGTCAAAGGCAACCCAAAGAAAGCAATTTGTGTGGCTTTTACATGTTTAAACACACGATCAATATCATGTTAAATAGGAATGACCTAACTGAGGAGGTAAATTGTGTTTTTAATAATTTCATATATTTATGGTCAATTTAATATATCTTAGTAATGCTTTAATTTCTTTTATTTTAATTTGATATTTCAGATGTTTGATAAATCTGACCCATTTCCTAAACAAGATATTGAGGACCTGCGCAATATTTGGGCTGAGTTTTTTGTTTAAATAATTCCTTCTCAATGAATAATGTAATGAGCAATTTAAGATCTATCTCTGCCATCTTGAACTTTGTCTCTGCTGCTGTCTCTTTGAGTCTGTATATTTGAGCAGTTTATTCATGAAGCTTTAAGGGATGGGGTTAATGAAACATTGAAGGGGTCATTTTTTCAAAATATATTTAAACTGGTCAAAAAGAATACCAGCAGGTGCAGAAACAATATATGTAAATATGACAACATCTACACCGGTTGTCTTATAGTGAGGTTTAGAAAATTCATTAATCTACACCAGGTATAAACACAACTGGTGTAAAAATTCATTAATCTACACTGGGTACAAACACAACCAGTGTAAACAATTCATTAATCTCAGTAACTGTTCAAAAGGGATCAATTCAACCAGTGTAGATATTAGCAAATTCTACTCCTGATTTTAAAAGGGACCGGTCTAAATTCTACTCATTCTACATAGGTGAATTGCCCCAATTTAGAAAGTGTATACTTTCTAAATGGTCTGTTTCTACACCTGTCATTGTCCAATGTAGAATACCATTTCAGCCAATTTAGGAAACCTTTTTTGCAGTAGTGTCTATTAAGCATCATGTGTTAATAGTGATGATGATTCCTTCAATTTTTGGCCAATTCTTCTTTACTACTTCAATGCTCACTTCCTCAACTATCTTAATCTTGATATATTATTACAGTCCATTGAGATATGTCCTTATTCTCCTGTCATAAATGTAAATGTCTTTCTTTCTTGGAGAATGGTCAGTATGATCATAAAGAGATTAAATTCTAAATGTGAGATTATACAAAGACAACTCATCATCAAAAATATAAATCTTTAGTAAATGTAGATGAGTATGCTTAAAGAATTGAGCTCATAAAAATGAAATAAATATATAAAGCTCTCATTTTCTTGAAAAATATCTTGAGAGATAATGCTTTATTTAAAACACAAATGTATTTTCAATGTTATTTTCCAAAGTGAATCTCTGAAGAATTGATTTCCTAAACATATTAAGAATCAACTTAATGGAGAAAATATTAAACACAAATTGAATAACATGTTGAATCAGAAATGTTAACATGTTTGAAAATTTCTTATGAGAACTAGTTAGATAGGAAACAAAGAATGAAGACTCTTAGACCTTACTCAATGAAGCAAATTGACTATGAATCTAAATAACCATAATAACAAATATATTCTATTAGATAAACACTTTTAAGCATAAGGAATATTTTTATTTCTCTATAGATAAGCTTGAACTTTACGTGGATGATTATGTCATTAAAGGATAAGGAGTTTAAGCAATTTATAGTTTAGAGAAAATAATTCTTTCAAATGGATTTTGAGAAATTCGAAATTTCCATTCAAATGCATAAACTCCAACATTGATGTTTTCGTATTTCAGAAACCAAACATCTTCAAAATTATTTGTATGCAACAAGAAAAAAATTGAGATTTGATGCATATATTTGAAATTTTTCTTGGAAATATGAATATACATATTTATAAGTCAATTAATGGATTCATAAAACAATGTTTGAAAACATGTACAATTCATTTTGTAATCTATTTTAGCAATCTAAAAATATATTTAGAAAACCCTTTAGAGAATTATTGCTAATGAAATGCAACAAGGAACAAGTATTCAATACCCAAATATGAATTAATTTAATAAGCACAAAATTGGGTAGGAATAGATTTCACCATCATCTCTCTTGTTCTAGTGAATACTTGATTTATGTGGGCTACTTACTGATTCTTAAGGTTTGTGAGATTCAGCACCACCAAAATCATAAGTTTACTTCCTGAAGATTTAAATTTATCTCTCATATGGAAAAATGATTACCTTTGTATACCTACTGCATCTTTGAATTTCTTCTGATATTTATTTGCAATGGTCTCTCAACTAATTTGAACTTTGAAGTATGAGAGATCCTTCTTCTTCTTCTGTTCTTCTGGAGATAGTTGAATGATAGTGTGATAGTCTATTCTTGCGGCAAAATATGCTCCTTGGGCTTTTCTACATTTCTTCTTATGGATTGCCTTTGATATATCAGCAATGGATGCTCCATGAGTTCTCCTAAGTGGTACGACTTTTACTAATGTATGAGAGGCTCTTAAATGCCTAGTTCTCTATGTACCATGTCCATTCTTCTAAAGATTATTCTATACATTTGATACATTGAAAGCGCATTTTAGTACCCATTTAATTGTTGGTTCTTATTTTGGACCTTGATTGTCCTTTAGGAACCCAATAAATTTATTTCTCATATTAGAATTTCTTCTAATATAACAAGTATGAGAAATATCACCTGATTTACCATAATAATTGCAGACAACAGAATGATACACTTTTGGAGTATATTTGTAACTACTAAGTTGGTAAAGAGGAAGAGTTTATAATCATAATTTCTTCCTTTTTATTGAATGTTCTAGTGATATGTTTTTTATGCGAAACATCTTTACTTTGTGTTACAACATCGATAATTGGTTGAAAAATCATATCATGAAAACCTTTGAAATTGTTGTTTACCATTGAAAGATTTTGAGCTCTTAATGATTATTCATCATATTCTCATGCATTGAGCTTTTATACCTGATTAACTTCTTCCTCTTGTTGTTCTGTGTTGACAGATACATGGAAGTCAGTTTGAATTTCTCCTTCAATGCTCTCTGCTTCTATTTGTTCATCAGTAGAGAATTTGAAGTTGTCAACTATTGATTAAATGTCAATACTTTCAACACAATGATCAGAAGAATAAGCAAATTTAAGCGTATTCAAAAAAATTCTAACATTAAAGCAAAGCTTGATTTTTATATAATCATTTTTCAAAAACAAAATTATATAAAATTTTTATTGCTCTAAGATTAAGGGAAAATAGTTTATTTTCATTTTCATTCCAATTATTTTTTGTTTAAAATTGAAATCATTTGAAAGGATTTTTCTCATATCAAAATAAAGAGTTTTCAAAAAATGGTCATTCGACCTTTCCAATACAAAAACTCAGAATTTTCTAAAATAGGAGGAATGGTAAAATCAAAACCTTCACAAAGCATTTTACTAACAAATCAACCTTGATCTTTTCACTTGAGATCGTTAGATCCTTTAAACAAGTGACCTACTATGATACCAAATGTTAGTTCTAGGCAGATAGGTTGGATCACCTAAGATGGGGATGAATTGGGTGTTCGACAGATTTTAAAAACTTTATGAAACTCATTTGAAAACTGATAAGTGAAACAAATCAACTTGAAAACTTTGATAATATTTTGGAACTATATTATTGAAAATCAAAGGGTTAGGGAAGAGAGAAATTGCATGATAGATTTATCCTAGTTTAGTATTTCTCTGTGCTACATCCAGTCCTCAGCTTCCCATTGAGATTTTTCAATCCACTATATCTAAGATTTTAATAGGCTCTTGGTAGCCGTTACAACTTCAATTTTTATGGCTAATTGAGAACCACCTCTATTATGAGGTTACACCACACTTTCAGTGGCAATGCTCTCCCTTAATCAGATACGAGCAAAAATCTAATCTTGAATCTCCTGATTCTAAGGTTTGCTCTCAAATAGATGAAGAAATGGAGGGTGAATCTAACTCTTAGATAGAGTGAATAATAAGACGTTGTAGCTCATGGTATTTTTCTCTCTTAATGAAATAATACATAATGAATGAAAAGTTAAAGAACTATTGAAGTTTTGGCTTTTTCATGACTTGTATTTTTCTTATTGATATCTCATCATCTTTTTATCGTTCGTCATCAGCCGCCTTTAAACTTTGAATGATCTTCTATTTATAGTTAAACTTTTGACCGCTAAGTAGTATTTCTGTTGAGTTTTTATTTCAATTGAACTTTACTTCTATTGGAAATATGACTGTTGAACTAGTCATTGTGGCCATTGAGAATTTCTAACACAATGTCTGTTTGTAGTTGAATGTCCATTGGCTTTAATATCGGTATAATGTCAGTTTTATCTTTAAACTTGACTAAATCTGAACTTCTGATATTAATACTATAAAGACTCTATTTAATTCTCATGTTAACTAATAAAGATATGAAGTGAGGATTGATACAATGAATTTAAGTTTGAATAGTCACAACAAGAATGATAGTATAATAATGCACGTTGAATCATATGAGTTTCTATTTGATAGCCCAATAATTGATCAAGTGTATAAAACTCAATTTAGTTACAAACACATCAAGATCAAATAAATATTCTACTTGTTTTCAAAAATTGTGTTGTATTAATCGATTATTCATAATTAATTCAATCAATGATTCGATTAATGCGTGAAACAAAAAATACAGCATCACACTGATCGGATTATTCAAGCATATATTATGTAGTTTTTGTAAGACAAGTTTCTCAATTGGTTTATCATAAAGAATGATAAGAAACATAAGCATTCTTTAACTTAAATCAATCATATGTAATTTTGAAATAGATAAAATCAGTTTCAGTGTAAATATACAAGGATAAATAGAATATCTAATCGATTAATGTATCTGGAAGAATTTAATCATAAAATATTTCAATATAGATTAATCAAATAATTAATATGTTAATGTAAATTAATATATTAACTAATCAATTAATGGCATATATTTGTTCAATTGAATATCTATTCTCACTATATTAATCAAATAACTAATTGATTAATTAATCAATCGATTAATTAGCCTATCAATTCAATTCCAGAAGGAAAGCTTTTGAAATTAATCGAACAATTAATGATTAATGATTACTTTTTAATCGATTAACTATTCGATTCATTGATATTCCTTTATAACACATAATGCTGCCTTTACATTCATCTAACAACCAATCAATTAATTGATATTAATCTACTAACTAATCAATTAAGTATAATTAATCGAATGAATAATTAATTAACACCTTCTTCTTTTCTTTTTAATTTCATTTGATTAAAAACACATTTTCATCACTTTAAAAACACTTTTCACATCATTAAACAACTTAATTCTTTATTCTCTTTTGACATTATCAAAACATATAGAATCTAACAACAAAGCCATAATCTTAATGTTTCCTTTTAGATCCTGTCTGACATAAGGGTTATAATCCCTTACTTTTCATAATTTTTTTAAATTTTCTTATCATCTTACATAACTTTGTGCACCTTTGTCAAACCTTTATGGCATTTGCACTCTTTCTTATCACTTGCCAGGAGTCACCCTTTATTAGGCTACTCTTGTATGAAAAGTGATGATAAAAATCAGAAGCACTAGTGCTAATAGGCTCCTGCCCTGATATTTCTCTATCTTAGACCCTTCTTATACTATCTTTCTTGGGTATATTTGGCTCTTATTCTCTTTAACTTCATCATAGGGATCTATCTGCTTATAGTCGATCCCTTCATATATCCTGTGGGATTCTCTTCTTCTTTTCCTTAGGCATACTACCTATAGACTTATGAATACATTGTACTCAAGACTATAAACTTTAACTTTGTTAACTTAATTCATTCTTCGTGTAAGAAGATAATGAATTCAGTCCATATAATAAAGCTATCTGGAAAAAATATTGTGGGTACTCTCTCTGTATGAGTTAAACAACCTGTGACACCTAAAACTTGTCCTTGGTAATTGCCTTTCTAAAGAGATATTGTATTATCATCTTATTCTCATAGCTCACACTTTTCATTCTATCATGTTAGTTGATTTGGAATCACCCACGATCGCCCTAAGCCTTTTTAGGATATATTGGACCCTAAAATATCATTCTAGTGAAAGCCATGTTAAGATTAAATCACAGTTCTATGGAAGATTCAAAGCCAACGAACTAAGTTATAGGTTAGCCATTTCCACTTATTGATAACTCAACCGCAACTATTAATTTCCCAGAATAAAATTTTTCTTAAAATAAATATTTTCTATTAAGACTATATTCATTTCTTCTATTATAACACCTTAATTTTGTATGTCATATGGACCATTCAGTAGCACTTAGAACCACTTAAACATCCATTGAAGTTCAATTACTAAATTTGAAAATTTCAAGACTGCGAGTATTGTTCATTTGGTATTTCCAGATTTGGCGATGAATTTTAAAAAATCATAATTAATTCTAGAAGAATCAAAATGAAGTGGTTTAAAAGGCTACGCGAAGGTAAAATATTTCATTTTTAGGAGAAAATATCACTTAGACCATATACTCAGCCAATAAATATAGTATTGGTGTCAACAATTACTATTCATTTGGTTAAAAATCTTGAAAATAATTTATGGTCCCTAACTTTGATAAATTCATTCTCCTTGTATAGTCATCAAAATAAGGTATTTTTAGTGTCAAAATGAAGCTTGACATGTTAACTAAATCTTGAAAAAATATCATACATTTATTCTATCATATTCTAATTTTTCCCTATCTATATAATACTGATAGAGAAAAGAGGTTTACAATATGTCATATCCTAATTTTTCCCTATCTGTATAATACTGATAGAGGAAAGAGGTTTACAAAGCATTGTGATGATAAATAGAAAGGAAAAATAATGATTAGACAAAAGGTATAAAGATGAGGGACTAAAATAAAAAGTTTAAAAGTTCTATGTGAA
The DNA here is from genome assembly GCA_037074615.1 of Leucaena leucocephala. Lineage (NCBI taxonomy): Eukaryota > Viridiplantae > Streptophyta > Magnoliopsida > Fabales > Fabaceae > Leucaena > Leucaena leucocephala. Next base: position 8,026,036 of record CM073526.1, on the reverse strand, counting down.
AAATGAAAGTAGAAATAAACTTTGGGCCATTAAGTGTAATTATGAAAAGTTGAGAGCCTAAAGTGTAATTTTTAAAAGTTCAAGGGCAAAATGGTAATTATGAGAAAGTTGAGCCAGAAAAGACCCAAAAATACCTAGAATTAGATTAGTCCCAAATCTTTCCAGTAAATAGAAAAAATTATTCTGATTAGTTTGACAGAAAATAGAATTTTGATATGAGGTCCTAAAAATTTTATATTAATTTATGAAGAAAGAGAAATTAATACAGTATCATTTTGACCTCAAAATCAAATAACATTTGGTAGTAAATTCCTATAATTAATATAAGAATTTTTAAAACTGGCAGAGCTTAAAAAGGAGTTATGTAGAATTTATTATAGAATTTACAGTGGATTAAAGCACCCGATAAATATGTTTCGGGATAATTTCTCAGGAATTGATTCCATAAAGGTAGTGGATCATGTAGAGGGCCCAAAATGGTGCCTTATAGGCCCAATGATATTTTCAGATAAGTATGTGGGCCAAGGCTAATAAAGACTAAAAAATATAAAATTACGAAAATACCACTAGGTGTATGCCAATGTGTTGTGTCATTGAGTCAGGGTTAGATGAAGGGCATTTTGGTCATTTGGAAAGGTCAAAAACATCTAGGCAAGTACAAGAGTGATTATTTAGTGTCAGTATATGCCCTGATAAGAAGTAAAGAGGTGTAAAATGACAATTATTCCCTTAGGGTTAATATAGTGTAAGACAGTGAACAAGGGCATTTTAGTCATTTACTAAGGGATCTATAATTAATTTTTAGCCCATTCCAAGAATGTCAATGGAAGGATGAATCCGGATACTGGATTTAAGGTCAGAAAGCATAATATGGAATCTTAGAAAAATTAGATTCATAAAACAGTCTGATATTTGGGAAATCGGACTGAATCGGTATCGAATTAGACTAGAATTTTTCTAGATGCTTCCTCCCTTTGTAATTTTGTCACATGGTCTTTGAGGTGTCCTTTGATGATGTCATCTCATTGGCTTCTATGGCAAGCTAATCCAAGATCAAATATGAGCCATTAGATCAAATAGTGCACAAAGTGATCTTGGCCATTGATTTTCCATAGGATTTTTCTATAAATACCCCCACAAAAATTTGAAGCAAGACATGGCATGAAAACCCTTGGGGAACCTCTTGGAAAATGAAAACTCAAGCTAAGACAAAGAAGATTCAAGGTACCAAAGTTCAAGCAAGCTAGAGATTAAAGGTAAGCAATCTATCCTAGCTTATTTTCCTTTGATTTGGGAGCTTCAACTTAGGGTTTTCATGGAAGAAAGTTAAATTTTCTCTAATGTATTTGTGCTTTCCAAAATCTTAGATGAAAGGAGAAAGAAGAAATTAAAGTTAGAGTTATATGATTGCAGCTTAAACAAGCTAGTTAAGTGATTGGTTGTTGAATCAAGTTGATATTCTTGACTTTGCCATGGTCGAACCATTTCAGTTTGCACTATTCATGATGGAAGGAAATAGAATTTCAATGATCTAATACTTTTATTGAATTTATATGATGATTTTGTGTAGGATTGGATATGTTTTGAACCTTGGAAGCATTAGAATTCCAAGTTGTAGTTTTTGAAGTTCTATATTACTGTTCACTCACATGAAAAGTAATTGGAATTTCATGATTTTGATGCTTCCAATGGTTTTAAAATGAAAAGTTGTGTGGGATAAAGTGAAGAAACAAGTATGGGAAGCATTAGAATCCAAATGGGAATATTTGAAAGAAAATAGGGTGTTATATAATTCTGTACATAATAGTGTATAGGAGTTGGAATTTTATGATTCTAAACTCATAAATGGATTCAAAAGATGAAATTGTGTAGGGTAAAGTCAAGACACCAATTTGTTCAAGGGCCAAGTTAATTAGGGAAAACTAGAGAAAGTTATGTTAGTAAGGAGTTAAGAATTTATCAAGGATAGTCTTGAGCATTGTTGGAGTCCATGGTCCTAATAAATTATGTGATGAATATGAATGTGTTTATCACCTTAAAGCATCCAAGAAGATGTTGGGAAGTGATTGACTAAAAGGCTTCATGACTAAAAATCTAGGGAGCAAGTGCAAAAGATCAAGAGAAAAGCATAAGTGCAAGGTAGTAGACTTACCTCTTTATGTGCTTGATGTAGTATGCTTATGTGTTGACATGTACATGATATTTGAATGATGTTGTGACATGATAAATGATGTTGAATGTATTGTGAATAACATGTTTTCCATGGCCATGCACTTTTATGCAAAAGTATATAGCATGAAGGCATGCCACTAATTAAAGAAAGTTTAATGAAATTACATATCATGCATTAGCATCCATTTTGCATATTTAAGTGGTAATGTTTGCTACTGAGATTCCATAGAATCTCACCCTCCCATAACCAACCATAATAGGTTATTCATGATGGGAGAATTGTGTTGGGTACATGAGCTAAGGAATGGAAGAGGAAGAGTAGACAAGTGATGGCATGCATGTATGTTAGCCTTTTTATGTAATGTTATGTAATATCCATTACATGTAATGGAAATGTATGAAAGAATTATGGCATAACCCCATGATGTATATGAATGCATGAAAGACAAAAGAGATGGTTTATCCATGCTGGAACAATTATTGAAAGTGAAAGAAAGGAAACTGAAATAGTAAAAACATACGTCCTGAAGCAGTTTTGTTGTAGTTTCAGTTTGACCTAGCAAATGAAATAGCTTCAATTGGCAAAGTAAATGTCCAGATTTATATTTTTCCCTTAAAGAGCTATGAAATAGCTTCAATTTGAACATTAAAAGGTAACGACTTAACTGTATCAATTGGCAAAGTAAATGTCTAGATTTATATTTTTCCCTTAAAGCATACAAATTAATTGACGAGGTAGAACACTTGGAAAGCGATGGTGAAACAACAAATTATGAGATTCGTTCAAGAAGAGCCAAACTGTAGTAATTTTTACTGATGACTCAGAGAATGCCGATGCTTATACGGATACCAAGAATACTAATAATTCTGTTGAAAAAAGATGAATTAGCTTTAATACGTTATTCGCAACAACTGGATTTTTAGCGAGACATAATCAAAGGATCTAGACGCGCTCAAAGGCGTAAAATTGTTAATTGGAAAATCTTTCAAGCAAGGGCACATTCTCCTCTTTTTTTTTACAAAATTGACAAACCCTCTTTCTTTTCTTTTGATATTTTTGAGCCAATGAAAATCTTTTTTCTAAATTGGATGTGCAAAAAAATACAAAATTGAAAATTTTGGATTATACAGAGGAAAAGAAAAAAGAGATTAAGAAAAAAGAGGAAGAAAGGCATCTAGAAATAGCAGAAGCCTGGGATAACATTCTATATGCTTAAGCAATAAGAGGTTTTTTATTAGTAACCCAATCGATTATTAGAAAATATATTCTATTACCCTCATTGATAATAACTAAAAATATCGTTCGTATACCATTATTTCAATTTCTCGAATGGTCAGAGGATTTAAAGGATTGTAATAGAGAAATGTATATAAATGCACCTATAATGGCATTCCATTATCTGAAACAAAATTTCCGAAAAAACTGGCTAACTGAGGGTATTCAAATAAAGGCCCTTTTTCCTTTTCATCTAAAATCTTGGCACAGATACAGATCTAAGCTACGATCCCCTCAAAAGGAAAAGGATCCAATGAAAAAAAAATGAAAAAAATGGATTTCTTCTTTTTAACAGTTTTGGGAATGGAAGTAGAATTGCCTTTTTCTTCTTCTCTCCGACCACGAAACTGATGTTCGTTTTTTTATCCCATTTTTAAAGAACTTAAAAAAATAAAATTTTGGAAAAAGAATATTTTTCTATTTCTAAAAATATTAAACGCAAGAACAATTTTTTTTCTAAATATCGCAAAAGAAAGAGCACAATGCATCATCCAAAGTATTCTCAAAAAGATTCTATTTCTAAAAGAAAAAATAAAAAAACTATCATTAACAAATCTTTTATTGATATTTGGATTGAGAAAAATATATGAATTGAATGAAATTCAAAAAGATTCAACAAAAAGGAAGAGTAATCCAATGATTTATGAATCCACCATTCCAATTCAATCTATTAACTGGACAGACTGTTCATTGACAGAAAACAAAATAAAAGATCTGAATGATAGAACAAAGAAAATCATAAAACAAATAGAAAAATTTTAAAAAGACAAGAAAAAGGGTTCAAAGAGAAATATTTGTTCTAAGAAAACAACTTATGATGATAAAAGATTAGAATTACAAAAAAATATTTGGCAGATATTACAAAAAAGAAATGTTCGATTATCCCGCAAATCACATTATTTTTTTCAATTTTTCATAGAAAGGGTATATATAGATATCTTTCTATGTATCATTAATATTCCTAGAATCAATGTACAACTTTTTCTTGAATCAACAAAAAAAATTCTTAATAAATACATTTACAATAATGAAGCAAATGAAGAAAGAAAAAGAAGTGATAAAAAAAATAAAAGTCTAATTCACCTTATTTATACTATAAAAAAATCAATTTGTAATATTAGGAATATGAATTCTAAGAATTTTTGTGACGTATCCTCTTTGTCACAAGCATATGTATTTTACAAATTATCACAAACCCAAGTTATTAACTTATATAAGTATAAATTAAGATCCATTTCTGAATATGATGGAACACCTCCTTTTCTTAAGAATGAAATAAAGGATTATTTTTTTGGAGTACAAGGAATATCTCATTCCAAATTAAAACAAAAGAGCGCTCCCAATTCTGTAATGAATCAATGGGCAAATTGGTTAAAAGGTCATTATCAATACGATTTATCTCATAATGGATGGTCTAGATTAGTATCCCAAAAATGGCGAAATAAGATGAATGAAGGCCATGTGGCTCAAAATAAGGATTTAACCAAATATCATTCATATGAAAAAAATGGATTAATTCTTTACAAAAAACAAGAAATAGACTCATTAACAAATAAAAAAAATAAAAAACAATATGGGTATGATCTTTTATCATATAAATCTATTAATTATGCAGATAAGAAGGACTCATATTTATGGATATAGATCATCATTCCAAGCAAATAATAACCAAGCAATTTCTTATAATTCCAACAATCGTAAAAAAAAAATTGGATATGATGGGTGATATTCCTATCAAGAATTATATAGTAGAAGATTCTATTCTAGATATGGGAAAAAATCTGGATAGAAAGTGTTTTGATTAGAGAATTCTGAATTTTTGTCTTAGAAATAAAGTGCATTTTGGGGGTTCGATCGATACCGATTATTATTTTATGCTTCATCAAGAAATCAACTCATTCAATAAAAAAAACCTTTTTGATTGGATGGGAATGAATGTAGAAATACTAAATTGTTCCATAGCGAATCGGGAATTTTTTTCTTCTCTAAAATTTTTATATTTTATAATGCATATACGAGTAACCCATAGATCATACCAATCAAATTCCTTTTTTTTCAATTTTAATATAAATAAAAATGTTAGTGAAAAGAAAAACATCATGGAAAAGAAAAAAATAGATATTTTGAGTCGGTGGAAAACAAGTATCTTGAATTAGAGTTAGAGACTCGAAATAAAGAAAAAACAGAATATGCAAGTCGACTAAATCTTGAAGCTTCCCTTTCAAACAAAGAAAAAGATGTTAAAGAAGATTATGCAGGACCTGACATAAAAAAGGGTGTAAAAAAATAAATACACGAATAACATCGAAGCAGAACTTAATTACTTCCTAAAAAGCTATTTGCTTTTTCAATTGAACTGGCATAATTGCTTAAATGAAAGAATAATGAATAATATCCAAGTATATTGTCTCCTGCTTAGACTGAAAAATCTAAAAGAAATTGCTATAGCCTCTATTCAAAGAGGAGAACTAAGTCTAGATATTATGAAAATTCAGAATCAGAAGGATTTCACTCTTACAGAATTGAATAAAAATATGGAATTAATGAAAAAAGGAATATTGAGTATCGAACCAATTCGTCTATCTAGAAAAAACCATGAACAATTTAATATGTATCAAACCATAGGCCTTTCATTGATTCATAAGAGAAAGCACCAAATTAATCAAAGATACCAAGAAAAAAAGCTACGTTGATAAGAAAAATTTGGATAAATCCATTACAAGAACAAGAGATCAAAAGCTGACTGAAAATAAAGAAAAAAATAATTATGATTTGCTTGTTCCTGAAAATATTTTATCCGCTAGACGTCGTAGAGAATTGAGAATTCTAATTTGTTTCAATCCTAGGAATAGAAATAGTGTGCATAGAAATACGGCATTTTACAATGAGAATAAAGTGAATAATTGTTGTCAAGTTTTGGCTACAAGTAAAGATCTTGATAGAGATAAAAAAAACTAATTAATTTAAAGTTATTTCTTGGTCCAAATTATCGATTAGAAGATTTAGCTTGTATGAATCGCTATTAGTTTGATACAAATAATGGCAGCCATTTCAGTATGGTAAGGATACATATGTATCCGCGATTGAAAATTCTTTAATCTACATTTTTATTTTTTTTCTATTTCTCGTAACATATCGGGTACACGAAGACAAATAGATGCACATACGCATTGTCTTACCCTCTATTATGAGGCACAATACTAATTCAATGATATATCCTATCCATTAGATCTAGCCTCAATGATATATGAAATAGCTTCAATTAGAAATTTGGATCACCTCCATATGATTTTTCTACAATTAGTTATGAATTTTTAAAATTGGACTATAAATCTAGAAATCACCAAATGAACAATATCTGAGAAGTAAATTTTAAAATTTTAATTTTTGGGCTAATGTAATACTTTCGCTAATCAAATATGCTTCTGAATATGTACTCTGAGGAGGTAAAAGTAGGATGTTTCATTTTAGTATCAGAGCAAAAGTTTCTGGCATTAGTACAAAATAAAGTTTAACATAGAACATAGGTTCTAGTGCAAGATAAACTTGCTCTTATTAGGAAACAGAGTATGTAGCGGTTACCTAAGGCCTAATTGAGGTTAAGGTTAGTAATGGGTTACTTGTTCACAGTCCAACTAAGATTATGGATTGGTGATCAATGCTCTAGGGAAATGGAACATTGAGGCTTAATAAGAGATACTTTATCTTCTGTTAGTGATCCAAAAGGATAAGGGCAAACTTAAAAGTATGAATGGCATAGAGATGTGAGCCAGACCTTTCCTCAATTAGGTAAAAGAAAATAACCAACTCAGTTATGGACTACAATTAGATTACAGTGAGGCCAATGACACATAAGTCCTTCAGGCTAGGGACACAGAAGTCTTACAGGCAATGAGAGATGTTATGATAGAATGAATATATCCTAGTTAAGGAAAAATGGCCTAATATGATAAGCTATCTCAGATTCCTAAATGAATAAATAGGATATTGGAGATATAAGCTAAAGATAAATAGCTTCAGAAATTTCTTGAGGATTAGTAGAAAGGGATGATAAGAGATATAATATGAGCTTTTGGTAGTGCCTTCTAAACCTAATGTAAGTCCTATTCCTCTTATAAGAGGATAATCTACGGCTAAAGAAGTTAAGCACTGGTACTGGATTACAGGTAGACTAGATATTAGTTATTCCTTACCAGAGTTTGAGGATAGATTTGCTATGAGTAATATACAGTAGTCCCTTAATCCAGAGATCCAGTCAGAGTCTATGACAGTCCTTGTCCATTCTTAAAGTCGAGGAATATGTTATTTTATAGAGAAAGATTAGTATGATGTTCCTATCCCTAGTCAACCCCAGCCTTCTTTGTTAAAAACAGATAATGTTGACTATATCAGTCTCAAGAAAGTTGTAGAGAGTGAATTACTCAGTCTAGGTTAAGGGATGGACATAAGTAGAGATCAAGAGCAGTCAGTTTATCTACAGTTCCTCAATGCTGTAGCAGGGATGATAAATACATATATACAAGAGAGGGCATGAACCTGAATCAAGTTTATACTCTAGAAGACTGGCATGAGATGGTAGTAAGTCAGATACTGCCATATATCCCTAAGGGCCAAGTAGAGCTGTAACATCCTTACTTTCATACGTCTTAGGGACCATTCAATAGCATTTAGAACCACTTACAAGACCTTGGAAGTCCATTAGCCAAATCTCAAATTTTACTCTTTCTTGGGTTACTGTTCATATGGTATTCCAGATTACGTAATAAACTTTAAAAAATCATAATTAATTCTATAAAAATTGAAATGAAGTGATTGAAAAAGATACGTGAATCTAACATCTTGAAATTTAAGGGAAAAATAATTTCCAGACCAAATGATTAGCAAATTAATACAATTTATTCGTTAAAATTTACTATTTATTTGGTCAAAAACTCTTGAAACAGATTCTGATCCCTTACTTTGGAAATTCATTTCTCTTGATATACACATCCAAATGAAACGTTATACCTATGCACTTAATGTAAGGAATTGGAAGACACGCAGCGGAAATTAATTTAAAAATTTTTCTATTCCTTGCCAAGATCTATCGTATGTGTTTAAGTCAAGTGGGAAGAAGCATTACCTTCAGTGTTACTCAGCGACTTCCACAGCTTCTGGTCACGATGTTCACAGCTTCTCTCCGTGGCTCGTGCTCCCTTTCTGATTTCAAGAAGTCGACGACTCAGGTCAGCTTCCTCTACTGGTATCCACACGAACAGCGTTCCAACCACGAACGATGTGCTAGCATCTCTTGTCCCTCCAGGGCTTTCTCAAGAATTCATCCTCTCCGTCTCTCTTTTGGCAGTTTCTTATATGCAAACCTTTTGCAGATTCCCCTTCGGCCTTTCTGTGTTCTATGTGTGTCACTAAAACGCAACTCCTAAAATTAGATATATAGGATGCTATGCATTTCTTTCTCTCTACCGAATTGGATTTTGGAGTTAATCTTATATTAATTCTGAAATTGATACAATATCATATATTGTATAATTTTATAAGAAACTAATTAAATAAATAATATTAATTATGTCCCACAGATTTAGTTACCTATTTATTTAACTTTAAATAAAGATAAGACTGAACTATAAATTGATTTATTCTCATAAATCAAATTTGAGATATCATATCAATTTGAATTTCAAATTCAAACGTGATAGGGATTTAATTTATCCTTATAAATTAAATCTCATATATCTCATATATAATATATATATATACGAATTTTTATATATACGAATATAAATATAAATAAATATATACATCCACCTTGGATCATTCATTGAATCTGGACATATCTTAGATTCAACGAATCTGGACATCATAGCTCGTGTTAGGCTATTTTGTGTGCGACCCTGTAGGCCCATATGAAGTTGGCAGTGGGCCATTTGCTATATTGGCCCACAAGTCGCAAGCGGTCTCTAGCAAGACATAATGACTACCCAAATCATATGAGGATCATTAAACGATGTAACCTTTTATACAACCATATCATGTCCCTTCTGTCACGCGATATTTTGGTCATGGATGAGGCATGGATAATGTCATCCTCCTATTCCTGACCGTTACTTTCTCGATCCCTGAGTAGTCTGACTGTAGAAATGGAACTACCTTTCTATTACAGTATGGCTATACATTTCTCAGACTCACTCATCAAGGGGCCCAGTAATATCTCTCTACGAATGTGAGGGACAAATTCCATCTAGACCACTCACATTCCTCCACATGAAAAACCACTAAGCCCGAACATAGTCTTTATGATCACTAAGTCAAAAGTGACTTTTGACTAGGTCAAAGCTGAGCATTTGTCATGTAGGAATCCATAATAATCTTAGATCAAAGGGCATATTGACATGGTTTGTATATGAGAGAAGCTAATAACGTTACCCATGCAGTTCTCTCATAGTGGGTCAGTCCAACACCTTGTACTCTTACATGTGCCTATGACTCTGATTTATATCTCTATATATCTTTAAAGTCATACTGGTCTTGTTTCATCTGTGCTCCGGCACAGATGATCGACCAGGGACATTTAGGATAAGATAATGAATTATCCAAGGATGGTCATCATAGTAAACATGCAAATAATATGATAACACAATTAATAAATTAATAAATCAATAATGTTCATAAGACAATGATTGGCCCCTAGGGCACGATTTCCAACACTTAAATCTGTATATGTGTGCTACAAGCTTGTAAAATTTCATGAAATAATTCTTTCATTTGTTAGGTCAAACTGAAGCCACAACAAAACTGCTCTAGGACCTACGTTTTTACCATTTCAGTTTCCTTGCTTTCACTTTCAATAATTGTTCCAATAAGCATAAGCCATCAAATAAGCTTCTCAATATTCATATACATTATGTACATATACCATAAGTATTACAAATAGTTTCATCCCATAAATGGACACCTTATATGGCATTTACATACATAGATAATTCATAGCATATGCTAGGATCTCAATTACTTCCATTCATTTCTTCCATTCTTTAGCTCTTCTCCATACATACATCTTCCATCATGCTTGACCTATATTAGTTGGTTATGGGAGAGTGAGATTCTAGGGAATCTCAATAGCAAACATTACCACTTAAATATGCAAGTTGGATGCTAATGCATGATATGTAATTTTATTAACTTTCTTTGATTAGTGACATGCCATCATGCTATATACTCTTACATAAAGTGCATAGCCATGGAAAACATGTTATTCACAATACATTCAACATCATTTATCATGTCACAACATCATCCAAATATCATATACATGTCAACACATAAGCATACCACATCAAGCACATAAAGACGTAAGTTCACTACCTTGCACTTAAGCTTTCCTCTTGATCTTTTGCACTTGCTCCCTAGCTTTCCAACCATGAAGCCTTTATGTCAATCATTTCCCAACATCTTCTTGGATGTTTCAAGGTCCTAAATACATTCATATTCATCACATAGTTCATTAGGACTCATGAACTCCAACCATGTTCAAGACTAACCTTGTTACACTCTTTATTACCATAACTTTCTCTAATCTTCACTAATCCACTTGGCTCTTGAACCAATTGATGTCTTGAATTTACCCTACACAATTTCATCTTTTGAATTCATTTATGAGCTTAGAATCATGAAATTCCAGCTCCTTCATAGCCTACTGTACAGAACTGAACACATGCACACAATTCTTTCAAAAATTCTCATTTTGATTCTAATGCTTCCCATACTTGTTTCTCCACTTTATCCCACACAACTTTTAATTTTAAAACCATTGGAAGTATCAAAATCATGAAATTCGAATCACTTTTCATGCGAGTGAACAATAATAGAGAAGATTTTCAAAAACTACAATCTTAAAATTTCAATGCTTCCAAGGTGCAAAACCTTTCCAAACCTACACAAAACCATCATATAAATTCAATGGAAGATTTAAATCATTGAAATTCCATTTCCTTCCATCATGAACAGTACATACCAAACAGGTTCATCCATGGCAAAGTCAAGAATATCAACTTGATTCAATAACCAATCACTTTACTAGCTTGTTTAAGCTTCAATAATATGTTTCTAACTTTAATTTCTTCTTTTCCCTTTCATCTAAGGTTTTTGGGCAGCACCACCTCTTAGAAAAAACTCAAATTTTCCTCCATGAAAACCCTAAGTTCAAGCTCCCAAATCAAAGGAAAATAAGCTAGGAGAGATTGCTTACCTTTAATCTCTAACTTGCTTGAACTTTGGTACCTTGAATCTTCTTTATCTTAGCTTGAGTTTTCATTTTACAAGAGTTTCCCCTAGGTTCCATGGCTCATGGTTTGGATGCAGATTTGAGAGGGTATTTATAGAAAAATCTTGGTGGAAATTAATGGCCAAATTTAGTTTGTACACTACTCAATCTAATGGCCCACATTTAATCTTGGATTTCACTTTTTCAAAAAGATAATTATGACATCATCCATGACATCATCAAGGGACAACTCAAGGGGACACCTCATGGGGTGATGTGGCGCAATTCCAATAGGGGAAGAATGTTCTGGAAAAATTTCAGTCTAATCCGGTACCGGCTCGGTTCAATTCCCCAAAAACTGGACTGTTTTATAAATATAATTTTTCTTATATTTCAAAATATACTTTCTGACCTTAAATTTAGTATCTGGATTCTTCCTACCATTATCATTCTTGTATTGGCCACAACTTAATTACATATCCCTTAGGAAATAACTAAAATGCCCTTAGTTCACTGTCTTGCACTATATTAACCCTAAGGGCATAATTGTGATTTCACACCTCTTTACACTACCTCAAGATGTATACTAGCTCTAAATAATCATCCTTGTACTATCTTGGACAGTTTTGGCCTATCTAGAATTACTAAAATGCCCTCCATCTATCTCTGGTACAGTATGGGTATCTAGGGATATTTTCGTAATTTCGCACTTTTCCTGGACTGCTCTGGACCCTGGCCAACTTAACTGTCCAGTCATCATATTGGGCCTACTATGTCGCCATTTAGGCCTTGGTTTGGGCTCATTGCCTCTATGCCCTTTATGGTATAAATCCCAAGACACCTCTCCCGATCCAATTTATCGGGTATTCTATTTTACCGTAAAATCTCGTAAGAATTCAACAAGATTCCTTTTCTGACTCTATCAGTTTTATAAATTCATATATTAAATATAAGAATTTACAATAAAGTTTCATATGATTCTGAGATCCCAAAAATACTGCAATAATTCCTTCTGACTTTAGGAATTTATATAAATTAATCGGGACCTCAAATTAAAATTCTGTGACTCCTTAAACTGGCCATAATCACTTTGTCTATCTACTAGTAAAATTTGAGTCTAATATGATTCCAGGCATTTTTTAGCCTTTTTCGGTTCAACTTTCTTATAATTACATTTAGGTCCCTAACTTTTTGCTTATTTATATTTAGGTCCCTAAACTTTTAGAAATTACCACTTTTGGCCCAACTTTTTGTTTCTACTTTAACTTTTGTTCTTTAAACTTTTCTAATTTTTGTTTAGGTCCCTTTCTTCCTTCAAGACTCATTTAACCTCTATTATTTCTTCTGATCATCGTCATAATCCTTTCTAAACCTCTTTCTTCTATCAGTACTATATAGATAGGGAAAAATTAGAATATAACAAGAGCTAAGTGATTTTTTTGGCAAATGAGATGCCAACTGATATACAGGGGTGGCATTTCTGTATGTAGAAGTATTTACAGTTCACTATTCCCTATAAAAGAATGTAAAAAGAGACGAGGGATAATGTAAATTTGTAAATGGTGTAAAGTAAAGTAAATACATGGATGTATGACAATTATGATGTACCCTGAATATGTAGTGGACATGTATGTATCGTATGTACAAATGTTATGGTGACTTGAAATATGAAGTTTTGATGTGATATAATGAAATGATAGTTAGTTGAACATTTATGTGAATATATTCCCTATTTAATGTGATTATGATAGATATATATGAATGAGTTTCAATTGACTCAAACTCATCAAAGTTCAGAACATTAGAAGAGGATGTTTAGAAAAAGCTATGCCCAGGTCGCGATGTGAAGCAGTTTAGGTCGTGACTAAAAGTTCTAGAGAAGTTAAGTCACGATGAGTTAAGCCACAGGTCGCGACAAATATTTATAGAAGCTTTTGGTCGTGACGAGTCAAGACTATGAGTCCAAGCCATAGGATGCAAGTAATGCATAAGCAGATCAGGTCGTGATAGAAGATGACCTATGGTCATGACTGAAGAACACAGAGCTGTCGAGTCATGATGAGTAAGTGGAGATGGCCGCGACTAAAGTTCACAGAGAATATGAGTCACGACTAGCCAATATTTAGGTTACGACTAGAATGCACAGAAACTTAATGACAAGAATAGAGATGCCAACCTCACTGAAGTTTGTCAGTTAGAGGTTTAGCACATGAGGCAGGCAAGCCAAATAGTATGAGGTACTGGGATATAGAAGATCAGTTTAAGAAGATGTTCAAAAATACATCTTCCATGTTACCATTAGGAGTAGATCTACATTACAAAAGAATGTGTTCAGTAGTCTTTCCTGAACAAAAGAATTAAAGTTAGATTGAGACTTGCCTAAGAATGAGCCTAATACATGGCTTATGGTTAGAGACATGATGGTTAATAGATAAAAAGTTAAAGTTCCTGGAACAGAGGGATACCATCATGAAGAGATAATAACTTAGTAGACCTAGGGTAGAGTACCCTAGAGAATAGAAGTAATAGTGCTAGATGATGAATAAGATCCATATGACCTAAATTAGTCAGGATCTAGAGACAGACCAGAAAAGAACTGTAGTCTAGTCCAGAGCAGACTGGGATAGACAAAAAGAGTTAAGAAATAGTAGAGAGATACAGAAGTTACTCTATATGAGATGGAGATTGATCCGCTCGCTTGAGAAGTTTTTATCGAATAGTTTACTAGAGGCATTCCTCTTAGTTAGATAGAGATGAGCATGAGGCTCAGGGTTAAAGCAGAGAAAGAGAACCCCTTTGATGAATATTTAGCCGAGTTCATCCACATGAATCGTGTCATATCCTCAACTTTTGTGCTTGTTATAACTGTACAGTTTATCTACAATGGATATGAGATTCTTGGAATAAATTGTATCAGATTGGGAAAGAAAATAAAAGGGATTATGAACTAAGGAAGTTTAAGGACTAAAACGCAAATTTGAAAAGGTTGGTGGCAAAAGTTAAAGTAGAAACCAAAGTTGGGTCAAAAGTGATAATTTTTAAAAGTTTAGGGACCCTAATGTAAATATGCAAAAAGTCAGGGACCTAAATGTAATTATGGAAAAGTTGAACTGGAAAATGCTCAAAAATGCCTGGAATCATATTAGACCCAAATTTTGCCAGTAGATAGATAAAGTTATTCTGGTCTGTTTAATGAGTCATAGAAATTTGATTTGAGATTTCGATTAATTGATATAAATTCTTAAAGTCAGAAAGAATTATTGCAGTATTTTTCAAACTTCAAAATTAGATAAAAATTTACAAGAAATTCATATATTTAATATAATAATTTATAAAACTAACAGAGTTAGAAAAGGATTCCTGTAGAATTCTTACGGGATTTTACATGAGATAAAATACCCGATAAATAGGGTCGTAAGAGTTGTATTGTAAATTGGGCCATAAAGGCAATAAAGACAATGAGCCCATATCAAGGCCCAAATGGTGTCATCATGAGCCTAATAAAGTAATGAGACAGTTATGTAGACCAGAGTCCAGAGTAGTCTAAGAAAAGTGCGAAATTATGAAAATATCCCTAGATGCCCATATTGTACCAGTAATGGATAGAGGGCATTTTGGCCATTCTAGACAGGCTAAAAATGTGATATATAGTATAAATATGATTAGTTAGAGCCAGTATATGCCCTGAGGCAGTGTAAAGAGGGGTAAAATGACAATTGTGCCCTTAGAGTTAGTATAGTGCCAGAAAGGACACCAAGGGTATTTTGGTCTTTTCTAAGGGATGGATAGCAGATAAATATTCAGTACATCATTGTCAATGGTATAAGAAGCCTAGACATTGATGTCTAGGACAGAATACATATCCTGGTATATTATAAAAAAGTAGGAATAGAAAACAGTCCGGTTGTTGTGAAACTGCTCCGATCGGTACCGAATTGGGCTGGAATTTTTCCAGAAGCTCCCTTGCATGAAAATGGTGCCACATACCCCCATTAGGTGTTCCTTGATCTGTCCCACATGATTTCATAATTATTCTTTTTGGAAAAAGTTAAATTCAAGATTAAATGTGAGCCATTGATCAAATAGTGCACAAATCAATCTTGGCCATCCATTTCAACCATAGGGAAACCATAGGGAAACTCTTGCATATGCATGGTGAACCATAGGGAAACTCTTGCAAAATTTCCATTCAACCAAGAAAGAAGCACACAAAGTGAAGCAACAATCAAGGTAATCATCTCCCTTGATCTTGAGCTTTGTTCTAACAAGTTAGCTCATGGTTTTACGGGGTTTTTGTGCTATATTTTCCTTATGGTTGCTGCTGGAAGTTCTGTTCATAGGTGGTTAAAATGTGATTTTTATGTTATGGATAGTTTAGACAAGTTTAAACAAGCTAGAATCAAGTGTCTTAAGCTTGGGAATTCAATTATGTTTGGATTTAGGGTTTTGTGTTCTTGCTGGTACTGTGAGTGGCACTATTCATATGATGGAGTTTCATGATTTTGATGCTTCCAATGAGTTTAAAATGGAAAATTGTGTGGGGGTAAAGTAGGAGAACAAGTATTGGAAGCATTAGAATCAAAATGTGAATTTTTGAAAAACAAGAGCATGCATTTGGTTTGGTACTATATCAATTGGAATGTTTTGATTTTGGAAATTTTGATTTCATATTTGGATTATACATGAAAAATTATGTGGAATGAACTATGAGAATTTATTTTGGAAAGATGGAAGTATGAAACATAAAGTAGAGAAATAAAGAGAGTTAGTGAAAACCTAGTCTTGGATTTGGTTTCAAGTTAAGTTGTAACTTGATATTACTTTGTAATGGCTAGGTTTTGATATTTGTGAAGGAAGGAAAGCACCTCAAGAAGACCTTGACAAGAATAGCTAAGAGGTAGCAATGATACCTAACTATATTACATGTTTGCTTAATTGTTTGCTTGCTTGTTGATTAT
Source organism: Leucaena leucocephala (assembly GCA_037074615.1). Taxonomy (NCBI): domain Eukaryota; kingdom Viridiplantae; phylum Streptophyta; class Magnoliopsida; order Fabales; family Fabaceae; genus Leucaena; species Leucaena leucocephala. Next base: position 8,009,370 of record CM073526.1, on the reverse strand, counting down.
GGTGTTTGGTTGAGCATGAGAATGTGTCATCATTTTGATGATGAAGTATGAATGATTGCAACTCCTTGCAAGTTATGTCATGACAATATGCATGTTAGAGTTTGCTTATGTACCATTATGAAGTAGCTCCCATCTCATGATAACATGTTAAGCATCCAATTATTCATGCATGATATTATAGTTTGTGTAACTTGCTATTGGGATTTCCATGAAATCTCATTCCTTCCACATGTATAACTATGTTTTAGGTGCTGGATCCTTTCAAGGGAAGAGAGTAGATGTTTATTATTAAGTTTGTATAATAAGTTACATAACTTACCAGACACTATGGGATGATATGCTAGTATGCATGGTGTATGTTTCTGTAACTTTGTTCTAAGGCTGTGGTGATGTGACGATGATTCTGACACTTAAATCAACGAGTTTAAGTCTGAAATTTGGCATGAAAATAGCTAAGATATAGATATTTAAATGGAAACCAATAATACCTTAATTGGATAAGTATCCGAATTGTTATGATTTTCCAAAGTTGGAACTATAATCTGGAATTGAGATAAAGTGAGTGATTAGAGGCAGTGACGTTCACACAATGATTTTATATATCAAATGAACGAATTTATCTATAAAATTTTAGGAGCTTAAAGAAAATATCCATATATTCAAATTCATAGGTAACACTATTCATTTGGATAAGCAACCAAAGCGAAATGAATTTTTGAAATTAAGGCAAAGAAACTGGAACTTCCAGATTTTACCAAATGAACAGTGATTTTCAACGAATAAATTGGTTTTATTTGGATAAGAAGACCTCAGTTCCATATTTTTACTTCAAGTATCTATGAAAGAGGTTTCATTAGAAATTGTAACCACATTATTTTTATTTTTCTACAATTAATTATGAATTTTCAAAGTAGGGTACATGTTCTGGAATTACCCAATGAACAGTAAAGTGGACAGTACCCCCTGAGAGCAATTCTTTTGGAAATGGATGTTTTCAAAGCAAATGATCATGTAATTGGTTCCAATCACTTCTAATGGAGTATAATTGAGTTTAAAAGTAAGGATGTGACAAATTGCGAGAGTCAAATGACTGAGAAGTTAGCTCACGGATTGAATTTTTTGTTATAAAGAAAGAGTTTTTCTCAGGTAGTTATAGAAGTTCAACAGAGTGGTAGATGTATGCAAAATAAGAAAAGAAGTTTATGATATTTAGAGAGAGAAAAGTAGTCACAGTTAAAAAGATAAAGTGATTCCCCTATTCCCTATGTAAGAAATAGTAATGAAGAGTTGAATCTATACCCTAGTAAGAGGGTAACATGGTAGCCTAAGTTACATGAATAGTTACTTCAGGATTTGACAATGATTTGATCAGATAATGTGATAGATAATATGGTAGTTAAGGTGATAAAGGGATAGAATGCTTTAAAAGATTACCTAGTTAATCGTTTAATTGCAGTATGCATATAAGGGATGGCTGAGCAAATTATGTAATGATGATATGGCTTATGTTGCCATGAGTTATGATGAGAAGTTGCATCTCCTTGCAGTTGTCATATGATGACATGCATGTTAGAGAATGCTTAAATGATTGCATCTCCTTGCATATTTTGCATGTTGGAGTATGCTATGATAAACGAATATCCCCTTTCACATTTCATTAAGGGTAGAGTATATATGATGAGAAAATTATGTTGCTCCCATACCATATGACATGCAATTAGATAATTCAACTTGGTAATGATAAAGCAATAGAAAAGTAATCAATGAGATTAAAGATGAATGCTAGTAGAAAATTATAGACATATAGTTATATTACTTAGGACATATCCCTTCATTAGGGATAAGATACATGAATAATGTACCATGAACATGAAATGAAATGAGACGCAGATATGAAAGATCATGTAGCTCTAAGAGGGAACAACATCTATGCAATAGAAGTTAATGTTCTCGCTATAGAGCTAGATTGCTCTTGTATAGAGTCAGATTGCTCTTGAGATAAAGCCAAGAGAATGGATAATGCAGCTCATGTAGAGTAATGTCTATTAGATGAGATGAACAGATTATGATGGATATGTGCATGGTAGAGCCTATGTAGCTTTCTGCAGTAATAGACATAGTAAAGTTATGAATGATGGGAAGATATAAGAAATTCCTGAGTAATAGAGGACATGAATAAAGTCCTAATAGATAATATTGGCTTCTGTGATCATTTTTGGGGAATTATCTGTTGATTTAACAACTATGTCAAAGTGGCTAACCTTGTAACTTTATCCGTTAGTTTAGGTCTTCTAGAGATAAGAATACAGTACAATAGAATCGTAGTAGATTCTGGAGGATTATAGATAGATCCTAGCATAGCTCACACAGAATTGAATTTTGGGGTCACAGTTAGATCCTGAATAGGCTTATGGATGATCGCAGAAGATGCTGAGGGTCGTAGTAGACCTAGCCTAGAGAAAGAAAGTAATGAGCCATAAGTATAGTATTTCTTTGGAAGGCCGAATACAAGGAAAAGGTTAAGGTATAGAAGCTTCACAAGTTAGTTAACTCATAACAGAGAGAGTACCCATGATGTTAATTTCAGATAGCCTTATTACTATTAGGGACTAAACTCAGAATATTCATACACACAATAGGAACTAAGTGATCAAAGTTAAAGTTATTAATTATGAGTACCAAGGATTTATGAGAATATTTTATAAGATATGAGAAGGGGTCAAATAAAAATAAAGAGATCCCTAAGATGAGATTACAGAGAATAAGAATGAGAGACAAATATATCTTCTAGATGAAGATAAAGAGATTAGGAGGTCAGATAGACCCAAGAGAGAAAGTATAAGAATGGTCTAAGATAGTAAAATACCAAGGTTGGAGCTTGTTAGCACCAGTGTTCTAGATTTTTATCAGTACTTTTTAATTAAGCGTGCTAAGGAAAGAGTAGTCTAATGATGGTTGATTTAACATCCTTCTTTTCTTACATCTCAGGGACCAAATGGTAGTATCTGAAACCACTTTTAAGGTTATTGAAGCAAATTACATAATCTGAAATTTTACTCTAGGGAGTACTGTTCACTGTACAAATTCTAGAGAAGTGACCTAACTACAAAAAATCATAACTAATTCTACAAAACTCCAAATGAAATGGTTCAAATTGATACACAAAGCTAACTTAATTATCTTCCAGGGAAAAATAAATTGTTGACCACGCCTTGACCAGGTCAATATCAATCAACATTCAAATTTTACTATTCATCCTACATTTTTCCCTGATTTCAGTATTTTGGTCCCAACATTTGTACTATCCAATCCCCAGCTTCTCCTCATGCTTATTCAATCTTCTTCTAACATACCTGTGGGATTGGGATTACATGGAAGGGGGGGTGAGATTTATGGGAAAATCTCAGTAGCAAACAGAAACCATACAATGTATGCAACTATATGCTTGATGTTACTATGTGTATACTTAATGATCATGCCTGCATAATGATAACTTACATGCTTCCACATCCCTTAATTATAACATATGGCCATAGCATAAAAAGAAATAGAGCATTACTTAATCATACATGCTTCACATCATCAAGGTAATGAAACATCACATAAAACATCCAATCAGTATTAGCTTACAAGTAGGTAAGTTTACTACCTGGCGTGTAGCCTTTCCTTCCAGCTCTTAGCCTTGTCTCTAAGGTCCCTTCTTTCATAAGTCAGAGCCTATACATAGCATAATAATATCTTCATTATTATCTAGTATAGCTCTACTTAACTCATGCTTAACTTTAGGGTAATATCCTTAATCCGACATTCCCCTAAGTTTATTTCAATCTATAGCTAACTTTATTAATAGAGATATTTCTATATTCTAACCACTAAGAGCAATCCTATACTTTATTAAAGCAGGTACTAGATAACTTACTTACCTCATTCCTAAGCTCTGTCTAGTCCTTAAGTTCCTTGGACTGCTCCTGGCTCCACCAGAGCTCCTTCCTTTCTTTCTATTTCTCTCTTTCTCTCTTCTTTCTCCCCTTCTCCTTGCTCTTGGCTATGGAGTTTATGAAGGTAGGGTGGCTTATTTATAGGTGAGTGGAGGTGGAATGAATGGCTCAGATCAAACCGTGATGAATGGCTCAGATCACTTAGCTTCCTCAAGAAGCTTTGCCTGCATCATCATGATGACATCATCCTCCTTGATGACTCACCATTATGTGGAGCAAGTGGTGGGGCCCTTGGGACACCTCACCAGTTGACTCAGCCTCTCAAGAGAATTCTAGAGCCTTTTCCTGGAATGAGTGACCAAGATTATGCCACGTGTCCTTTTTACTTTTTCTCCTTTTTCCTATGTCATGACATGTGTCCTTAACTTTTATTCTTTTCCTATAATCATGCCATGTGGTACCTTGTGGGTCCCATGAGGATACCTTTCATGCCACCTCATGGTCTAAAGTCATATATGATCACTTTTCCCAGTTCTATCCTTAACCAGGTAACCTTACTTTATGGAAAAATACTAAAATATTATTTTAATGCCTCTTAAACTCCCATAACCACTGGGCCTACGTTTTTGGGACTTTAAATGTCATCTTGGGTTTCTAACCAAGCCCAAGTACTCTGGTGGCTCAGTTCCCAAGAAACACATCTTTCTTCATCTTTATGCCTACAGGGACTTTCACTATTTATGCTTTAGTCCCTGAACTTTCACTTTCTTGTAGTTTAGTCCGTGAACATTATCTGTATACTTTTGGGACTCCTGCATAATAGGGTCTAGTAGCCTACCTTTTTCAGGCTACATATTATGCTTCTAGGCCTAAAATTTGGGATATGACAGTTGACCCCCTGGGAAGTGATGAAAAGGGTGTAAATGCCATAGAAATTTGGCATATATGCGTAGAGTTATGCAAAATGATAGCAAGAGCTATGAAAAGTTTGAAAGGGTTATGAATAGTAAGAGACTAGAACCCTTATGTCAACTCTAAATGAAATAGATTTGAAAGGAAATATTTAGAAGAGATTTCTTAAAAGCTACAAAGTTATAAGTTAAACAGAATGTTTAACTTATGTTATCTCAGAATACGTTATGACAAGACAAGATAGACTATGATATAACCAGATTTGGCCAGATATGCCATGATACGACATGAAAAGTGCATAATGAGATATGCTATGAAAAATATGTAATGTGATACATAATAAAAAAATATGTATCAAGAAGTACAATACGAAGTCACTTTGTAGCTAGCTATGTAAACAGATAGAGATGCTTCCTTTTTAAAAGGGATAAGATGTTTGAATGTTATATTCCAGATGAAATAACATGTGAGAGCTTTCACTCATTGCATGAAATGCCAGGCATTATGTGATGTTTGTAAAATATGCTAAGGCTCCAAATGTTCGAGTAGTACAAGCTCTATGTGATAGAGCTATGCAAGCTCCAAGTGTTAGAGCTGTGCATAGTAAGAAAAGGAATGCTTCAGCTCTGATATTAGAGCTTTGGATTCATGGGCAGGTATGTAGTCTTGGAACATGTTGGCGAGGCATTATGCATGTTAGAGTATGTGCTCCTATGTGTTCCTATTTTGTAGTAGAGAAAGAAAGAAAAAATAATGACATAAATCCTCTCTCTGTATTTTGATGAGTCAATAAATATGATAAGAAGAAAAGAAGTACGATGGTATGAAAATGAGAGATAAAGTTTTGCGGATGTTCAGAAATTTTGCTATATACTCAGAGAAATAATAAGAGATACATGTTAAAGGTATGATAAGTAGTTGACAGAAACTCCAGAATATACCAGTATTCGAGAGAGTTTGATATGAAAGAAATGGACACTACTCATAAGTCTGGTATGGTAAGAAATCCATATGCAACGTAAGTAAGCAAGTAACAGAAGGAAGTAGCATTCAACTCTGATTGAGTTGATTTAGAAAAAGAAGAGTAATGACAATAAAGATATGAAGATATGCGGATATGAAAGGTACTCCGCTAAGTAGATACCCCAATCCTTAGTCATAAAGAAGACAATGATATCTATCCAAGATTGTTCATTAAGCTACCAAGTAAATTTCGAGGACAAAATTTATTTTAAGGGGGTAGAAATGTCATATCCTAATTTTTCCCTATCTGTATAATATTGATAGAGGAAAGAGGTTTGGAAAGGATTGTGATGATAAATAGAAAGGAAAAATAATGATTAGACAAAGGTATAAAGATGATGGACTAAAATAAAAAGTTTAAAAGTTCTATCATGAAAAATGAAAGTAGAAATAAACATTGGGCCATTAAGTGTAATTATGAAAAGTTGAGGGCTTAAAGTGTAATTTTCAAAAGTTCAAGGGCAAAATGGTAATTACGAGAAAGTTGAGTTAGAAAATGCCCAAAAATGCCTAGAATCATATTAGTCCAAAAATTTTCCTAGTAAATAGAGAAAATTATTCTGATTAGTTTGACGCACCACAGAATTTTGATATGGGGTTCCCAAAAATTTATACTAATTTATGAAGAAAGGAAAATTAATACAGTATCATCTTGACCTCAAAATCAGATAAAATTTAGCAGTAAATTTCTATAATTAATATAAGAATGTTTAGAATTGACAGAGCTTAAAAAAGGAGTTATGTAGAATTTATTATAGAATTTACAATGGATTAAAACACATGATAAATATGTTTCAGGGGAATTTCTTGGGAATTGAGCCCATGAAGGCAATGTATCATGTAGAGGGCCCAAAATGGAACCTTATAGGCCCAATGATATTTTTAGATAAGTATGTGGGCCAGGGATAATAAGGATCGGGAAAAATATAAAATTATGAAAATTCCACTAGAGTATGCCACTGTGTTGTGTCATTGAGTCAGGGTTAGATGAACGGCATTTTGGTGATTTAGAAAGGGCATTTTATAAGCATGTAGTAGACATCCAGAGCTTTAAATTAATAGGTAACATGCCTCATTTGGATGTGTATATCAAGAGAAATGAATTTCTAAAGTTCAGAGACAGAATCTGAAAATTCCAGAATTTGCCATATGAATAGTAAAAAGTAACGATTTAACTGTATCAATTGGCAAAGTAAATGTCTAGATTTATATTTTTACCCTAAAGAGCTATGAAAGATCTTCAATTTGGATCACCTCTATACGATTTATTTGCAATTAGTTATGAATTTTTAAAGTTGGATTGTAAATCTGGAAATCACCAAATGAACAGTACCTGAGAAGTAAGTTTTAAAATTTTAATTTTTGGGCTAATGTAATGCTTCCGCTAAGAAAATATGCTTCCAAATGTCATATCCCCAATTTTCTTATCTGATATATATGTACAGTTTATATGTAATTGACATGAGATTCTTGAAGTAAACTATATCATATTGAAGAAGGAAAGAGAGTAACTTGTAACTAAGAAAAGTTCAAGGACCTAAATGAAATTTAGAAAAGGTTTAAGGCCAAAACTAAAGGTAGAAATAACAGTTGGGCCAAAAGGTGTAATTACTAAAAGTTAAGGGACTTAAATATAATTTATCAAAAGTTCAAGGGCAAAAATGTAATTATGAGAAAGTTGAGCCGAAAAAGGCCTAAAATTGCCTGGAAACAGTTTAGTCCTAAATTTTACTAGTAAGTAGAGAAAATTATTCTGATCAGTTTAACGCAACACAGATTTTTGATTTGAGGTCCCGATTAATTGATATGAATTCTTGAAGTTAAGAAAAATTATTACAGTATTTTTTTGACATCAGAATCAGACAAAACTTTACAGTAAATTCTTATAATTAATATGAGAATTTATAAAATTGACAGAGTCTGAAAAGAAATCTTGTAAAATTTTTAAGGGAATTTACAGTGTAATAAAATACCCAATAAATACCTTCAGGAGAGGTTTCTCGAGATTTGTGCCATAAAGGTAATGGACCCATATAAAGGCCCAAAATGGTGCCCTAGAGGCCTAGTAAGATGGTTGAACAGTTAAGTGGGCAAGAGTCCAGAGGAACCCCAGAAAAGTAGGAAATTACGAAAATACCCCTATGTTGTAGGATTGTACCAGAGAAAGATGGAGGTCATTTTGGATAGGTCAAAAATGTCCAAGCAAGTATATGGGTGATTAGTTAGAGCTAGTATATACTCTGATGAAGTATAAAGAGGTGTGGAATGACAATTATGCCCTTAGGGTTAATATAGTGCAAGAAAGTGCAATAAGGGTATTTTGATTATTTCTAAAGGGATGGTTAGCAGATAAATACTCAATATAACAATGTCAATGGTAGGAAAAACCTAAATACTAGTTTTTATGATAGAATACATATTCTAGAATATTATAAAAATTGGGAACATAAAACAGTCTGGTTTTTGTGAAACTGCTTAGATCGGTACCGGAATGGACTAGAATTTTTCCTATCAATATTTCTACTTTTCTTCAGCCAAACACAGCCATAAATGAGGTCATGAATGGCTTCATTAATGAGGCTTCTAGGGCAAGCTTGATGGAAGGTGGATTATGGACCATTAGATTAAATAGTAACCAAATTAATCTTGGCATGCTATTTCCACCCAATTTTGTCTATAAATACCACACAATTTCAGACTTGTTTGGCAGCTTAGACACCTTATGGAACCTCTTCCAAAATTTACTTTGAAGCAAGAAAGAAGCATAAAACTTGGAGCAACAAGAAAGGTAACTAGTTCCTTTATTCTTGGACTTTAATCTAGCAAGTTGGCTCTTAGTTTTAAGAGGTTTTTGTGACATAATTCCCTTGATAGTGTTGCTGGGCATGCTGTCAATATGGGATGAGAATATGAGTTTTATGTTATAGATAGTTTAGACAAGCTTAAATAAGCTAGAATCAAGTGGTATGGGCTTGGAAATTCAAGTACGCATGTAGTTAGGGTTTTGTGTTCTTGGCTGCCACTGTATGAATCACTATTCATGTGTTAGAATTTCATGATTTTTATTCTTTCAATGGCTTTAAAATGGAAAATTGTGTGGGTATAAAGTAGAGAAACAAGTATTGGAAGCATTGGAATCAAAATGTGAATTTTTGGAAAATATTAGAGGCATTTCGGTTCTGTACAGCAGCCAAGGATGTGTTTTGATTTTGGAAATTCTGGTTTCATATTTGGATTCTACATGAAAAATTGTGTGTAAATGAACCATGAGAATTTATTTTAGAAATATGGAAGTATAGAACATAAAATGGAAAAAGAATGCAAGTTAGTGAAAACCTAGTCTTGGAATTGTTTTGAAGGGGAGTTGTAACTTGATGTTACTTTTTAATGGCTAGGTTTTGACATTTACGTGGAAAGAAGACCATTTCAAGAAGGGTGTGACAAGGATATCTTAAGAGGTAGCAAGAATACCTAACTATAATTTCATGTTTGTTTAATTGTATGCTTGCTTGTTAGTTATGATGTTTGGTTGAGCTTAAGATTACACCATAATGATGATGATGAAGTATGAATGATTGCAACTCTTTGCAACTAATGTCATGACAATATGCATATTAGAGTTGGCTTATGTATTATTATGAAGTAGCTCCCATCTCATGTTAACATGTTAGGCATTTAATCAATCATGCATGATATTATAGTTTGTATGACTTGCTATTGAGATTTCTATGAAATCTCATTCTTTCCATATGTATAACTATGTTATAGGTGCTGGAACCTCCCAAGGAAAAGGTTAAATGTGGATGTTTGAATTTGTGTAATAAGTTATGCTTACTACTTGTCACTATGAGGTGACTTGATGGGATACCTAGCATGGTATATTGTGTTTGTATTATGAGGTAGTAACCTTATGACGATAATTATGATAACATAACCAACGATTTTGGACTTGAAATTTGGTATGAAAATAGATAAGATAATGATCTTTAAATAGACACCAAAAACATCTCAATTGGTTAAGTGTTCGATTTAATATGATTCTTCTAATTTTGAGATAAAATCTGGAATTGAGATAAAGTGAGGGACTAGAGGTAGTGACGTTCAATCCCTAATTTTATATAGTAAACGAACAAATTTCTCTACAAAAGTTAATGGACTTAAAGAACACATCTGGAGCTTTAAATCCATAGGTAACACATTTTATTTGGACAAGTAACCAAAGCGAAATAAATTTTTGAATTTAAGGTAAAGAAGCTAGAACTTCCAGATTTACCAAATGAACAATATTTTTCAACGAATAAACTGATTTCATTTGGAGAAGGAAACCTTAGTTTTATATTTTTCCTTCAATGTTAAATGAAAGAGCTTCTATTAGAAATTGGAACTATTTCATTTCGATATTTAAATATTTAATTATAAATTTTCAAAGTTAGGTATGTATTCCGGATTACCAAATGAATATTTCTAAAGCAAAGGGATATGTAATTGGTTCAAGTTACTTCCAATTGAGTATAATTGAGGTTAAAAATAAGGATACAATAAAGTTTAGGGACTAAAATATAAATAAGTGAAAGTCTAGGGACTAAGTTGCAAATAAGGGAAATTTTAAGGACTTAAATGTAAATTAGACAATTTCCAAGGCCAAAAATGAAAGTAGAAACAAGTTATGGGCCATTAAGTGTAATTATAAAAAGTTAAGGACCTAAAGTGCAATTTCCAAAAGTTCAGGGGCAAAATGGTAATTATATAAATTTGAGCTAGACAAGGCCAAAAACTACCTGAAAGTATTTTAGTCTCAAATTTTACCATAAAATAGAGAAAGTTATTCTGATTAGTTTAACGAAACACATAATTTTGATTTGAGGTCCCGAAAATTGATATAAATTTCTAAACTCTGAAGATTATTGTAATATCCTTTGGACCTCATAATCATATAAAATTTGACAGTAAATTCTTATAATTAATATAAGAATTTATGAAATTAAAATAAGTAAAAAAGGAGTCTTGTATAATTAATTATAAAATTTAAGGTGAAATCGGACACCGATAAAGGGTTAAAAGAAATGTAGCGAATTTTTATCAGGACTTCTGGGTCTTCAAAAATTATGAGACTTTGCAAGGAATTTACTTTATATTAAAATGAATTTATAAAAATGTCAGAACCATTAAAATAGATGTCTAGCATTTATGACAAAAATCATGGTGATTTAAGAATATCGGTATAAGGAAAATGACTTGGGATATATGCCAATTAGCTATTAGACCCAAGAAAGGCTCAAGATTTCGTCTTAGGGCAGCCCAATAAGTCCCAAAAGTTGTTTTGGAGCCTAAGTCTAATAATGAATAATTTATGAATTTTTAGAAAAAGAAAAAAAGAGATAAAGGAGAAATGGGGTTTGGCACATAGTGGGTCCCACAAGCTTTACACATGTCACCAAGAAGAGGAAAGGAAGATTATCCCATGTGTTAAAATGTAATAAGATAATACAAGAATTAACCTAATGATGCTTAAGGTTAATTAATCCAAAAACCAACCAATCAAATTCAAGATTAAGCTATTGTAATAATTAGGAAAAGTGGGGTTATTATTGACCTAAGGTACCAAAATTTTGGCTATAAATACCCCTCCCATTCTTCAAAAAACCGTGCACCCTTAGTTCCCTTGGACAAACTCTTGTCATTTAAAAACTCCACCAAGATAAAGGCAATTCAAGGCACTTAGATATCAAGGTAGTCAAGGCATAAGGTATGTGATCCTTCCTAGTTTATTTAGAGGTATTTTGGAAGGGTAAAACCTAGGTTTTAGTGGTTGGAAATTCCATTAAACCTAGAGTATGCTTACTGTCCAAATTATAAGTTGAAGGAGGAAGAAGAAAATAAAGGTAGAACTAGGTGGTTAAGGTTTAGATAATTGGTTTTTGAATTAAGTTGTGCTTTGAAACATCCTCCTTTTCTTACATCTCAGGGACCAAATGGTAGCATATGGAACCACTTTTAAGGCTATAGAAGTCTAATTATTACCTGGCGTGGAGCCGTTCCTTCCATCTCTTAGCCTTGTCTCTAAGGTCCCTTTTTCTCATAAGTCAGAGCCTATACATAGCATAATAATATCTTTATTATTATCTAGTATAGATTTACTTAATCTCATGATATCCTTAATATGAAATTCCCCTAACTTTCCTTCTATCGATAGCTACCTTTATTAATATAGATATTTCTCTATTCTAACCACTAAGAGCAATCATTTACTTTATTAGAGCAGGGACTAGATAACTTACTTACCTCATTCCTAAGCTTTGGCCAGTCCCTCAGCTCCTTAGACTGCTCCTGAATCTACCAGAACTCCTCATTTCTTTCTCTTCCTTCCTTTCTTTCTCTCTTTCTCATTTTCTCTCTTCTTTCTCTTCTTTCTTCGCTCTTGGCTGTGCATAACATGAAGGGAGGGGTGGCCTATTTATTGGTGAGTGGAGGTGGAATGAATGGCTCAGATCAAATCGTGATGAATGGCCCAGATTGCTTAGCTTCCTCAAGAAGCTTTGCCTGCATCATCACGATGACATCATCCTCCTTGATGACTCACCAATATGACATCATCCAAGGACACCTCAAAGGACACCTCAAGGGGTATGTGGCATAATTGGTGGGGCCCTTGGGATACCTCACCAATTGACTCAGCCTCTCCAGAGAATTCCAGAGCCTTTTCCTAGAATGAACGATCGAGATTGTGCCACGTGTCCTCTTACTTTTTCTCCTTTTTCTAATCTCATGACATGTGTCCTTAACTTTTCTTCTTTTCCTATAATCATGCCATGTGGCACCTTGTGGGTCCCTTTTATGCCACCTCATCATTCCACATCACTTTCCCCAGTTCTATCTTTGACCGGTCACTTTACTTTATTGAAAAGCACTAAAATATTATTTTAATGCCTCTCAAACTCCATAATCCTTTGGCCTACGTTTTTGGGCTTTAAAATGTCATCTTGGGTTTCTAACCAAACCCAAGCACTTTGGTGACTTAGTTCCCAAGAAATACCTCTTACTTTTCCATTATGCCCACAGGGACTTTCACCATTTTCCCTGAATTTTCACTTTCTTGCAGTTTAGTCCCTAAACATCATTTGTATACTTCTGGGACTTTCATAATAGGGCCTAGTAGCCTTCATTTTTTAGGCTAAATACTGGGCTTCCAGGCCTAAAAATTGGGATATGACATTTCTCCCCCCTTAAAATAAATTTCGTCCTCGAAATTTGAGGGTCAAACCTCTATTCATTCTTTTATGAATAGTTTTCTCTGAGTATAATATCCCTTTCATTTCATAACAGTTTCTTAACTTTCTTAGCTCTTCTCAACCTTTCTTACTATCTTTCATAACTTTTTGTATCTATGCCAAACTTTTGTGGCATTTACACCTTTTTCATATAACTGCATTCTATTCTTACTCTATCTTAGACCCTCTTCTTTGGGTCTTTACTAGCCTCTTCATCTCTTCATATCTAAAGGATCTATCTACTCATACTTTTCCATTCTCAAAACATATGGGGTTCTCTTCTCTATTCCTCAGGCATACTTCTACAAAACTTTTTGAATATCATCACTCAGACTTGAACTGGACTCCATCTTCATAAGGGTAAACTAAGTTTAGTCTGTATATAATATAGGCTATTTGAGGAAAATCATTATAAATAGGTTTTCTAGAGTTAATCAACTAGTGAAGCTCCTTACCTTAACTTCATCTTTGGTACTCATCTTTCCAGAGAGATACTGTACTATTCTCATTTCTTTATGGCTCCTTACTTTCCTTAGGCTAGGTCTAACTGTGACCTCGGGATCTAACTGCGATAAACCGTAAGTCTCTTCAGAATCTAACTGTGACTCTAAAGCTGTTAGGTTATAACTGTGACCCTTGAGCCATGCTAGCATCTAACTGTGACCCTCTAGAATCCTCTGTGATTCTGTTGTACTGTATCATCATCTCTGAAAGATCTTATCCAATAGACTAAGTTATAAGGTTAACTGCTTCCACTTGTTGATAACTCAATAAAAATTTTAAAATACATTCTATAGCCCATATTATTTACCCAGACTTTACTTATTTCCCCCTTACTCAGGAGTTTCTTCTCATCTTCTCACTCTATTGTGGTTTACCAGTTATGGTCTAACCACCTGCCATTGTATTCTGTTGCTATGGCCTCATCATAACTTCTCATTTAAATATGTTCTCTAACTGTGAGCCATTTGAACTATGCTCTAACTGCAAGCAATCTGTATCAGATATAACTCTTATCTGAAGAGTGATATGAACTCATCTGAATCTAGCTCTATCTGAGAGCCATCTGTTTCATATCCAACTCTTATCTGAAGAGTGATATGAAAATAATCTCTTTACTGCTATCTCTTACTCTTTCTGTATACCATTTCTTTTGATAGAGTTATAACACTACCACCTTCTTGGTACTTGCTGTAACCTTAACATTAGAAATGACCCTGAGTACTGTATTTGCAAGTTTATAAAAATACCTGAGTAACCCTAATCATATTGTAACAACTATCCTACTTACTAAGACAATATATCATCTTGGGTACATTCTTATTGCATGTCGTATGGTATAGGAGCAACATCACTTTCTTATCTCATTATAAACTCTACCCTGCATGTACTGCATAAGGGGAGTATTCATAGCATACTCTAGCATGCGTGTCATCATATGACAACTACAAGGAGATACAACTATTCACCATAACTCATGGCAATATAAGTTATATCATCATCACATAAATTTGCTCAACCATCCATCATACGTACATTGCAATTGAACAATTAACTAAACTTTAGAACATTATTTCCTCTATCACATCCTCTGCCAGATTCCAAATATTCATTTAGGAACCTGAAATAATTACTCATTTAACTTAGGCTGCCACATTACCCTCTTACTAGGGTATAGACTGAACCCTTCATTACCCTTTCTTACATAGGAAACAGGGGAGTCACTTTATCTTTAAAACTGTGGCTACCTTTCTCTCTTTAAACATTATAAACTTCTTTCTTTGTAACACGGAATTCAATCCGCGAGCTAACTTCTTAGTCATTCAATTCTCAACTATCTCTTAACTCTTTCTTTCTATTAGTCTCTGTCTACTCTGGACTAGACTGTAGTTTCTCTGTCTTGGGAACATCAGCTTTCTATCTATTAATAATCTTGTCTTATGCTAGGATCATTCCTAGGCAAGTCTCATTCTAACTTTTGCTTCTTTTGTTCTGGAAACACTAGCTGAACAAATTCTTTTGTAATGTAGATCTACTCACATGGAGGATATACTTCTAAACATTATCTTAAACTAATCTTTCATATCTTATTACTTTGTATTATTTGGCTTGATCATACTTTATACCAATCCTCTAGTTGATGAACTTCAACGAGGTTAGTACCTTCATTATCATCGTTGTAAAGTCTGGCCTCAAGCTACTATTGCAGCTTCCCTTGACTTGGGATTGGTCAGCTTCTGTCTCCATCCATAGAGGAAACTACCTCCCAGATGTTATCCTGCTTAGTCCAGCCACATCGTACTAAGAAACATGAGACCTCAATGGTAACGACTGACTCAGACTTAACTACTTCCTTGAAGATTAACTTGTACCGCTGTAAGGTATGTGGTATTGTTCTATCTATCTGGGTGTTACTGTCTCTTAGTAGTGAATTCCATCCCCATATCTTGTACTAGGGAGAGAACCTCTCTAGTTCAAATCTCTTACTATACCAGAGCATCACTAAGACACAACCTTTTGTTCTATGCCAGAATCTTATGCTCTGTGCCAGAACCCTTTGCTCTGTACTATAACCCTCTCAATTCTGTACCAGAACCTTATGCTCTGAGCCAAAATTATTTTTCTCTGATACCAAAATGTAACATCCTCCTTTTCTTACATCTCAGGGACCCAGTGATAGCATATGGAACCACTTTTAAGGCTATGGAAGTCAAATTACTCAGTTCACTGTGTAAATTCCAGCTGAGTGACATGACTTCAAAAAATCATAACTAATTATAGAAAAATCAAAATGAAGTGGTTCAAATTGATACATTAAGCTACCTTAATTCTCTTTTAGGAAAAAATAATTTGTTAACCACACCTTGACCAGCTCAACGTTAGTAAATGTCCAAAGTTTACTATTCATCTTGCGTTTTTACCTGATTCCAACATTTTGGTCCCAACTTTTGCACTATCCAATCCCTAGCTTCTCTTCATGCTTCTTCAATCCTTTCTCATCATAAACCTGTGGGATTGGGATTACATGGAAGGGGGTGAGATTTTTAGGGAAATCTCAGTAGCAAATGGAAACCATACAATGTATACAACTATATGCTTGATGTTAGTATGTGTGTACTTAATGATCATGCTTGCATCATGATAACATACATGCTTCCATGTTACTTAATTATAACATATGGCCATAGTATAAAAAGAAACAGAGCATTACTTAATCATACATGCTTCACATCATCAAGGTAAGAAAATAACACATAAAACATCCAAGCAGTATAAGCACACAAGTAGGTAAGTTTACTACCTGGCGTGGAGCCTTTCCTTCCATCTCTTAGCCTTGTCTTTAAGGCCCCTTTTTCTCATAAGTCAGAGCCTATACATAGCATAATAATATCGTTATTAGTATCCAGTATAGCTCTACTTAATCTCATGCTTAACTAGGGGTAATATCCTTAATCTGACATTCCCCTAACTTTCTTTCTATCTATAACTACCTTTATTAATAGAGATATTTCTCTATTCTAACCACTAAGAGAAATCCTTTACTTTATTATAGAAAGGACTAGATAACTTACTTACCTCATTCCTAAGCTCTGCCTAGTCCCTTAGCTCCTTAGACTGCTCCTGAATCCACCAGAACTCCTCATTTCTTTCTCTTCCTTCCTTTCTTTCTCTCTTTCTCTTTTTCTCTCTTCTTTCTCTTATTTCTTGGCTCTTGGCCATGCATAACATGAAGGGAGGGGTGGCCTATTTATAGGTGAGTGGAGGTAGAATGAATGGCTCAGATCAAATCGTGATGAATGGCCCAGATCACTTAGCTTCCTCAAGAAGCTTTGCATGCATCATCACGATGACATCATCCTTCTTGATGACTCACCAATATTACATCATCCAAGGATACCTCAAGGGACACCTAAGGGTTATGTGGCATAATTGGTGGGGCCCTTGAGATACCTCACCAGTTGACTCAGCCTCTCCAGAGAATTCCAGAGCCTTTTCCTGGAATGAACGACTGAGATTGTGCCACATGTCCTCTTACTTTTTCTCCTTTTTCTAATCTCATGACATGTGTCCTTAACTTTTCTTCTTTTCCTATAATCATTCCATGTGGTGCCTTATGGGTCCCTTTTATTCCACCTCATCATTCCAGATCACTTTCCCCAGTTCTATCGTTGACCAAGTCACTTTACTTTATTGAAAAGCACTAAAATATTATTTTAATGCCTCTCAAACTCCCATAATCCTTAGGCCTACATTTTTGGGCTTTAAAATGTCATCTTGGGTTTCTAACCAAGCCCAAGCACTCTAGTGGCTCGATTCCCAAGAAACACCTCTTACTTTTCTATTATGCCCATAGGGACTTTCACTATTTTCCCTAAATTTTCACTTTCTTGCAGTTTAGTCCCTGAACATCATTTATATACTTCTGGGACTCTTGCATAATAAGGCCTAGTAGCCTTCCTTTTTCAGGATAGATACTAGGCTTCCAAGCCTAAAAATTGGGATATGACACACTCTTGACTTTGTCATTGATGGAGGCATTCAGCCTAGGTCTGTTTTGGACTAAGAAGAATGAATTTCAATGATCTAATGCTTCCATTGTATTTATATGATTATTTTGTGTAGGATTGGATAGATTTGGAACCTTGGAAGCATTGGAATTGAAAGTTGTAATTTTTAAGTCTTATATGTACTGTTCACATGCATGAATAGTGATTGGAATTTCATGATTTTGATACTTTCAATGGTTTTAAAATGAAAAATTGTGTGGGATGAAGTAGAAAAACAAGTATTGGAAGCACTGGAATCGAAATGATAATTTTTGAAAAAAATTATGTACATGTTTTCGGTTATGTCTAGCAGGCCATGAAGGAGCTATAATTTCATGATTCTAAGTTCATATATAGATTTAGAAGATGAAATTGTGTAGGGTAAAGTTAAGACACAAATTAATTCAAAGGACAAGGTAATTAACCATAAATTAAGAAAGATAGGGTTAATTGATTAAGTTAAGTTTAATGTCCTTATATGCCAATTGAGTTGAATCATGATGAATGAATGAGTATGTGATGTTTAGGATTTGATTGTGTATTTAAGAATACAACCTTGCTTCAAGGAAAAGTGACAAGAAATAGGATAAGGAAAAAGTAAAGCATTAAGATAGTAAACTTACCTAAACTTGTATATGCTGAATGTATGATTGATTGTGTTATGGCTTGATTGATATTGTTGATATGTAAATGTTGAAGCTATATGTTATGATTACTTTGGACAATTGTATTTCATATGTTACATGGAAGCATGCACATTACATTATGTTGACACAATCACAAGCAAGCACTAACACCAAGCATTAATGCATAAATTGTTTAGTTCTATTTACTACTGAGATTTCCCTAGAAATCTCACCCCAAATTATATATCTAATCAACAGGAACCTCAAGCATGAGAGAGGAATAATTTTAGATAATGATATGATTTTCTTATATGGTTATGTTATAGACAAGTTTTGGGATGAGTGTATGTAAAGTTAGTTGTTAAAATTCTGCACTGGAACAAAAGACAGTTTTGAGCTATGATAGTTGGGTTGTAATTAAAAAAAGTTAATGATATAATAAATGTATGATATTTTAGAAATAGATATTTAACATGCTAATCTTCATCTTGACACCAAGTATGCCTTATTTCGATATCTGTACAAAGAGAAAGAATTTTCCAAAGTCAGGGACCATAATCTGCTTTCAGAATTTTGACCAAATGAATAGTAATATTTGACAATTAAACTATATTAATTGGTTAAGCATTTGGTTAGGAACTTATTTTTCCCTTAAATTTAAAGATATTAGCTTCGAGTAGAATTTTGAATAACTTCATTTCGATTTTTTTAGAATTAATTATGATTTTTCGAAGTTCATCACTGCATCTGCAATTACCATATGAATAGTACTCGTAAAGAGTGAAATTTCAGATTTTGTAATTGAACTTCAATGGACTTATAAGTTATTCTAAATGCTACCAAATGGTCCCTAAGACAAATAAAAGTAAGGTGTTACACCAAGCACTATACTTTGACATTCTTACATCATACAATCCATACAACAATCACATTGCAGTCATACTAGCTAATTCTTAACTCTTCTTTATACATCTTCATCTTCCTCCATCTTCAAAAACCTGCTAGTATGGGGATGACATGGAGGGGTGAGATTTATGGGGAAATCTCATTAGTAAATGGATACCATACAATATATTCAAGTACATGCTTAATGTCAATATGTGTTCACTTAATGCTCATGCTTGCATAATGATAACTTTACATGCTTCCATGTTTCCATAATTATAATATATGGCCATAGCATAAAAGAAACAGATCATCACTTAATCATATATGCTTCACATAATCAAAGTAAGCAATCATCGCATAAGACATCCAAGCAACATAAGCATACAAGACTTTGATCTTAGTTAATCCTACACAATTTTTTCATTTTAAATCCATTAAAAACATCAAAATAAGAAATTATAATCATTATTCTTATGTATGAAAAATAGCATAGAGGGTTTCAACTTTTCCCTTTCTCAATTCTAATGTTTCCAAGGTTCTAATCATATCCAATCCTGCACAAAATTATCATATAAATTCAATAGAAGCATTAGATCATTGAAATTCTACTTCCTTGGTCCATAACAACCCTAGGCCAAATGGCCTAAAAAAATAACAAAGCCAATAACACAATTTAATTCAATAACCAACTATCAATTCTAACTTATTTAAGTGTTAATTTCATAGTTATAGCTTAATCTCCTTTCTCCTATTTTTCTTTTGAATTTTGGCCAACATGTCATACCAAGGGAAAATTCATCTTTCAATCCATAAAACCTAGGTTATACATAGCCTTAATCTTGAACTTGATTGGTTGCTTAATTCCTTAATCATCATTAACATAATTCTTATATTATTTTAATATAAATCAACATATGCTAAAATTTCTCCTTTCTTGCTTGGCTTCTATGTGGCATTTTCTGAACATGGTATGTGTCCTACAATGGACACTTCACAAGCCAACTCATACTCTTGAAATTTCCTTGAAGTTTCCTTTTTTTTATAAAATAGTATAAAAACTCTATTTGGCTTCTACACAATTTCTTATCATTTTAGGCCTTCATGTGATGCCATTTAGTACCTAAATTGGGTCCAACTCAATATTTGGTATATATCCTAAGGCATTTCCTTTACTGGGTATCTTAAAGCACCCTATTTTTGAGATAAAATCTATAAAATTTCTTTAAGGCTTTTGACATTTTTAGAAATTCATTCTACTATAAAATAAATTTGCTAAAAGTATCATAATTGTTTGAGATCCAGAAGTTCTGATAAAAATTCTATACATTTTCTTTAAATCCTTTATCGATGAAGAATTTTACTTTAAATTTCATAATTAATTATGCAGGACTCCTATTTTACTTATGTCCATTTTATAAATTATTATATTAATTATAAGAATTTAATATAAAATTTTATCTGTTTCTAATGTCCAGAATATATTATACTAATTTGTAGAATTTAGAAATTAATATCAATTTATCATGACCTTAAATCAGAATTTTGAGAGATATTCCTAGCCCAAATTTTATCTTCTACTTACTGGTAAAATTTGGGACTAAAATATTTTTGGGCAATTTTGTGCATTTTTTGACTCAACTTTCTATAATTATACTTTTGCCCATGAATTTGGTAAAATTACACTGTAGTCCCTGAATTTACCAAATTTCACTTTAATCCCTTTCTACCAAATTTGAAACTCCATTTTAGTCTATAAAATTTTAAAACTCCATTTAAGTCTCTTGAACTTTTCACAATTTGCAATTTAGTCCTGGACTTTTACTATTTACAGTTTAGTCCCTACATTTTCACTATTTGTAGTTTAGTCCCTTTAGTTTTATAACTTTATACATTCTCTCTTTCTTTGACTTAAACTTATCTAACTATTGTCTTTTCTTCTTATTATCATCCTAAGCCCTTCTTAACCTCTTTCCTTTTTCAAATTAATAGAGTATCCTTTGGACCTCATAATCGATCAAATTTGGTAGTAAAATCTTTTAATTAATATAAGAATTTATGAATCTGATAGAGCTAAAAAAGGAGTTATGTAGAATTTATTATGGAATTTACAGTGGAGTAAAACACTCGATAAATATTTTTTGGGGGAATTTATCGGGAGTTGAGCCCATGAAGGTAGTGGATCATGTAGTGGGCCAAAAATGGACCCTTATAAGACCAATAATATTTTTAGATAAGTGTGTGGGTCAGGGCTAATAAAGACCCAAAAAATGTAAAATTGCGAAAATACCACTAAGTATGTCACTGTGTTGTGTCATAAAGTCAAAGATAGACGAAGGGTATTTTGGTCATTTGACCAATGTTAGAAATTCAAGGAGAGTTCCCAGAATAGTTAACCAAGGTCAGGAAATCCTCTGATGAGGTGTGAAAAGATGATAATGCTATTGAGGTATTAAAGTAAATAAAGAAGAACTAAGGGACGTTTTGGTAATATGCCAAGGGATCTATACTTAAGTTTAGACCTAGTACAAGAATGTCAATGGTAAGAGAAATCCAGATATTTGATTTAAGGTTAGAAAGCATATTATAGAATCTCAGAAAAATTAGATTCATAAAACAGTTTAGTTTTTGGGGAATCGGACTGAGTCGGTACCAGATAGGACTAGAACTTTTCCAGAAACTTCTCTCCCTTAGAATTTTGCCACATATACCTATGAGTTGTCCCTTGATGATGTCATGGATGATGTCATCTCAGTAGCTTCTAGGGCAAGCTAATCCAAGATTAAATATGAACTATTAGATCAAATAGTGCACAAAGTGATATTGACTATTCATTTTTCATGGAATTTTTCTATAAATACCCCCATATTTCTAATTCAAAACTGTTGCATGAGAACCCTTGGGGAAACTTGTCAAAATGGAAACTTAAGCCAAGAAAATGAAGATTCAAGGCACCAAAGTTCAAACTAGCTAGAGATTAAAGGTAAGCAATCTATCCTAGCTTATTTTCCTCTAATTTGTGGGCTTGAGCTTAGGGTTTTTATGGAAGAAAGTTGAGTTTTCTCTAAGGTTTATGTGCTATTCAAAACCGTAGATGAAAGGAGAAAGAAGAAATTAAAGTTAGAGTTATGTGATTGAAGCTTAAACAAGCTAGTTAGATGTTAGTTGTTTGATCAAGTTGATATTTTTGACTTTTCCATGGTTAAGACCTTTTGGTTTGAACTGTTCATGATAGAAGGAGATAAAATTTCAATTATCTAATGCTTCCATTAGATTTATATGATGATTTTGTGTAGGATTGGATAGGTTTTGAACCTTAGAAACATTGGAATTAGAAGTTATAATTCTTAGAATTCTTCTCTATTACTATTCACTCACATGAACAGTGATTAGAATTTCATGATTTTGATTCTTTCAGTGGTTTTAAAATGAAAAATTGTGTGGGATAAAGTAGAGAAACAAGTATGGGAAGCATTGGATATGCATTTTTTCAAATCTATCCAGAACAGTACATGAGAGAAAGAATTTCAAGATTCTAAGCTTATAAATAGATTCAAAAGATGAAATTGTGTAAGGTAAAGTCAAGACATCAATTGATTCAAAGGCCAAGTCAATTAGTAAAGATCAAAGGAAGTTATGTTAGTTATAATAAGTTTAATGTTTAAGGAAGTTAGATTATGATGGATGGATGATTATGTTATGTTAGGATTTGATTGTAGACTCCAAAGAGGCAGCCACACATCAAAGAGAAGCAAGAAGAAAGAGGCAAAGCAAAGTTAGAGTGAAAGAAAGTCAAGTATATGAGCTAGTAACATATCAAGCTTCATTTTTATTGAAGAACACCTTATTTTTAGGTCTTTACAAAGAGAACAAATTTTCCAAAGTAAGGAACCAGAATCTGTTTTTAGAATTTTTGACCAAATAAATAGTAATATTTGACAAATAAATTGTATTAATTGACTAAGTATTTGGTTTAGAAATTATTTTTCCCTTAAATTTTAAAATGTTATATTCATGTATCTTTTTGAACCACATCATTTTGATTTTTCTTGAATTAATTATGATTTTCTGAAGTTCGTCACTAAATCTGGTATACCATATGAACAGTAACTAGAAAAGAGTGAAAATTTCAGGTTTAGATAATGGACTTCCAAGGTCTTGTAAGTGGTTCTAAATTCTACTGAATGGTCCCTAAGACATATGAAAGTAAGGATGTTTCAGTATTCATAGCTCTAACACTAAGAGCTTTAGCATATTTTCATAAATATAACATAATGCTTGGCATTCAATACAAGGAATATAAGCTCTTACTCGCTATTATTTTTGTAGCATTTTATTCAATCATTCTATCCCTCCTAGAGGGAGCCTCTCTATCTGTTTATAGAATTAGTTATAAAGTCACTCCTACTATATTTCTTATTATATATTTCTCATTGTGTATCTCACTGAGTATTTCTCATGGCATATCTCGAGATACCATAAGTCTAACATTTTCTTTGACTTATAACTTTGCTGGCTTATAAGGAGGATCTTGCTCTTAAGTCTTTCTAACTTCCTCCTAAAATAAAACTGTAATCTAAATCTTTCTTTTCGAATCCACTGTATTTGGAATCTAGCATATTGTTCTAATCCCTTATTTATTTTATCCTGACTTTTCTCATCTCTTTCTATCATCTTGCACAACATTGTTCATGACTTAGAAACGATGCAAAATTTTTCATAACTTTTTAGGGATTACCTATCATAGTTGAAATTTTTTTGATCTAACTATCTCTTTCTCTCTTCACAGTTCCTCTACTTGGAACTAGATTATAATTTATACAGCTATGAGCTCTCACATACTTTTCTTCATAAAGTAATGTTCTATCTTTACTTTGCTTTAGACCTTCTTCTTTCGGTCTCAATGTTTGCCTTAGGCACTTTTCTCTGGGTCTATCTAACCCAGACATATCTTTTGGTCTCTTCTCAAGACATTTAAGGTTCTCTTATTTGTTCCTCAGGCATACTTCTACAATCTTTTGAATGTTAATACTCAGATTTATACTTGGACTATGTCTTCGTTTAATAGAAAATTAAGTTTAGTCTTATGGCTAACTTGGAAAACACTATGGGTATTCTCTTTGTATGAGTTAATCAACACCTTGTCCTTCATGACCATCTTTTTAGAGAGATATCGAGTTTTCCTATTCCTTTTCTCAATGACTAACGTTATCATATCCTTAGGGCTTAGGCTAGGTCATTATAAGACTCAAAATCACCCGCTGTTGCCCTAAGCCTTTTAAGAACTATCGGATTATAGGATATCACTCCCTTGTGGATCATATTAGGATCAACTGTGACTCTTCTGAAATACTTCAATCAATGGACTAAATTATAGGGTTAATTACTCCATTTTGTTGATAACTCAACAGATAATTCTCCAGGACTATGTCCAATAGCCCATCTCATTTATTAAGACTTCACTTATCCTCTCTCTTCTCAATGTTTTTTCTCAGCTTTCTTTCTCTATTGTGGCTCACCATAGGTAGTTATCATGTACAATCATAGTCTGGCCACTTGCATTTCTACAATTTCCTTTTGTTACTACGGCTGTATGATAACTTCTTATTTCTTATGATCTGAATCTAGCTCTATCTAAAAGAAATATATATATGAACTAGCTCTTATTTAAAGTGCAATCTAGATATTGCTCTACTTTGAAAGTAATATATTTCTTTGCTATATCTATCGTATTCATCGCATAAGTAATGGAATACTGTGTACTTATGCTATACTTTTACTAATACTACCTTATTCGTATACACCCTTCCTTTTGATAAAGTTATAACGCCACCATAATAAATGACCCTGAGTATTATATTCATAAGCTTGTAGAAATACCTGAGTAATCCCAATCATACTATAACTGACTGTCTCACTTGATAAGACTATCTGTTATTCTGGGTACTTTCCTATTATTTTCCTATTTCTCATTTCAATTCTCATCTATAACCTCATTTATAGCCTCATTCATAGTCTTATAGGGATTTGTCTATCAAAACTCAGTATGCTTTCATATCATATGGGGTTTTTATCACATCTAAACTAGTCTAATTTCTTCTTGTTCAGAACTTATAGTTCTAACTAGTCTTTGTCTTCTTTTGTTAATGGCAAAAAAATTTGACTTAGCCTAATAATTGATAAAGTTATTGGAACATAATATTGGGTACTTTCTCTGTATTAGTTAACCAACTTGAGAAGTTCACCTAATCCCTAGTCTTCGTCTTCCTAAAAATATACTATATTCTTTCACATATGGCTCAACAACTTTCCTTAGGATAAGTCTACTATGACTTTTAGGATCTACTGTGATCTACCGTTAGCCTATTCAGGATCTACTGTAACCCTATAACAATATTTTTACTAGCCATATTATGATCTACTATGATCCTTTAGAATCCATCGTGATTCCATTGTGATGCGTCCTCATCTCTAGGAAACTTCAAACCACAAGACTAAGTGATTTCTACATAGTTGGTAATCACTATTGATAATTTCCCAAGATTGTTTCCATATATTAGTACTATTTTCTTAAGCCT
The DNA here is from genome assembly GCA_037074615.1 of Leucaena leucocephala. Classification (NCBI taxonomy): domain Eukaryota; kingdom Viridiplantae; phylum Streptophyta; class Magnoliopsida; order Fabales; family Fabaceae; genus Leucaena; species Leucaena leucocephala. Next base: position 7,983,593 of record CM073526.1, on the reverse strand, counting down.
TATGAACTCTCTAACCAACTAGCAATCCCTTCAAGTTCTTTTTGTGCCTCATCAAGACTTTCTCTAATAGGCATAAGTAATCATATTAGGTCAAGAGTAGCTCTATAGTATGCATTTTGGACATTACCATTTAAACATGCATCGGGCTACAGCTAACAGGAATAATGGTATAGTACTAACAGGAAGACCAAGTTGCCCTATACAATCATTGTTACAAACAAATGACGAGCGCATGAATCACATATCGCATATACCAGTGATCATTAATTCATATTCAATCTTCAATCATCTCAGGTGACTTCCTTGCCTCTTCTCATGTCAGGGAAAAATTCTTCCTTTGTTTCTAAGATCTTTCACTTATAGTATTGTATAGATATTTCATCACAAAATATCCTGACTTGCAGTAACTATAGCAACTTTCTCAACTTGCCAATCAAAGCCTATCTTTGTGGTTTCTATTGCAGATCTCATATTTGTTAAGCTCTGATTGTATGTTCATATTTATAGCTTATTACTTTTCTATTCTAAATCCTCTACACACATTCTCACATTTCTTGCTTCTTATTATCTCTTATGAGAATTAAAGGTCCTCTGGAATCATCCTTATCAAAAACATCGAGAGGATTCATCTCTTAGAGTTGTTTATCTTTTTTGGGGATTGTAGCTTTCTTTATGTAATCTTGCATCCCTTTACCACTTTGTTGAACCTCTACAACTGCTTGGGAATAATTCTTTCTTGTAGCATGGAATTCAATTCATAAGCTAACTTCTCAGTCATTCAACTCTCAGTGTTTATGTGGATAAATTCTGCTAATTATGCATCAAAGGGTTCTTCTTCCCCTACTTTAACACTTTATCTTAGCCTCACGCTTATCTCTATCTAACTAAGGAGAATGCTTCTTATAAAAACTTCTCAAGAAAACTTCCTAGGGGAGTGGATCCTTTTCTATCTTCATGGATTAACTTCTATTTAAGCTTTTCTTTAGCTAGTAATTAACTAACTATGCCTTTAACTTTGTAGGATACTTTATCGCTTTGGAGATCACTTCCAAGCAGTTTATCCCATTCACTACTGCGTGAACATTGAATGTTCTCTTAAACGTAAGCAACTTGTACTTACTAATTTGCATAATTTGAAATCGGATACTAGCCTATTTCTCAATAAACAAAGACTATATTAATCCTAATATATTCCTATCTATACTATGACTCTTCGATGGCTCCTTCTGATCATCGTAAATCAGTAACAACTACTATTATGGCTATTATGATAGTAATATGTCTTTCTTGTTCCTGGAGAACCTGAGTTGTCAGGATCTCATCTATCATCTACTGTTGTTGTTCCTACTCTCTAGAGTGCTCTACACTAGGCCTACTGGTCCACTGGTTCTTTCATGATGAGTTCCTCTATTTATGGAACATTAGCTCTCCATATTTTTACCACAAAGTCTCTAAGCAACCTCAGTCTCATACTTCTAAACCTTCCTTTTAGGAAAGACTAACTTAATGAAGTCTTTCATAATGTAGACTATCCTACGGAGGATCTACTTCTGAACACTTTCTTAAACTGGTCTTTTGTGTCCTAACACTTCGTATCATTTGACTTTCTTACACCTCATACTGATCCTCTAGCTGATAAATTTTAACGAGGTTAGTGCCTTTATTCTCATCATTACTGTAACATCTAATATCTATTTCTAAGAAATTTGGTTCATGAAATAATTCTGTTTCATTTCCCTAGCTATACCTTAAGCTAACTCTTACAGCTTGGCTCCCTTGACCTTAGACTAGTAAATTACTATCTCTGTCAATAGAGGGATCTACTCCTCATGCATTATCCTGCTTAGTCTAGCCATATCATGTTAATAAACACGAGACCTTAGAGGTACTAGCTAACTAAGACTAGTCTATTATAACCGTGTCCTTAATAACTGTCTTGTAAAGCTGTAAGGTTTAGGGTATGATATGTTATGCTTATTTGGGCATCCCTATCTCGATTTGTCGTGTCTTGAACATATTCTTCATAAAGCATTATCTTTCTAACATTCTTTGTCTGAATCTTACTCTAAATAATGAACCAACCATCTAAGGAAAAAGATCTTCTTGGTTCACTTAAGATTCAAACTTCTATATTAGCAAACCTAACTTTCCAAATAAGTGCCCTAACCTTAACATAATGTTAACTACTTAGGTTTAGGGTCTGAGAATTATCCTATATGATGCCAACAACTTTTCTTTGATACCAAATATATAACACCTTACTTTCATACATTTTAGGGACTATTCGATAGCATTTATAACCACTTAAACATCCATTGAAGTTCAATTACTAAATATAGAATTTCTAAGACTGTGTACTATTCATTTGGTATTTCTATATTTGGCAATAAACTTCAAAAATCATAATTAATTCTAAAAAAATTAAAATAAAATGTTTCAAAAGGCTAAGTGAATCTAACATATTGTATCTTTGGGAAAAAATTACTTAGACTAAATACTTAGCCAATAAATATAGTATTTGCTTCAAAGATTACTGTTCATTTGGTTAAAAATCCTGAAAATAGTTTCTGGTCACTAACATTGATAAATTATTCTCTTTGTATAGATATCAAAATAAGGAATTATTGGTGTCAAAATAAAGCTTGACATGTTAACTAAATCTTGGAAAAATATCATACATTTTTCAATCATGAACTATTTTTCCTATGCAAATGCAAATTACTTTTAAGAACTATACATATGACATTCTTACATCTACAATTTATACAACAATCACATTTCAGTCATACTAACTAATTCTTAACTTTCTTCATGAATCTCATCTTCCCCCATCTTTGAAAACCTGCTGGTGTGGGGATGACATAGAGGGGGTGAGAGTTCTAGGGAAATCTTAGTAGCAAAAGGATACCATACAATGTGTGTAACTACATACTTGATGTTAATGTGTGCACTTAATGGTCATGCTTTCATAATGATAACTTTACATGCTTCCATGTTTCTATAATTATAATATATGACCATAGCATAAAAAGAAGCAGAGCATCACTTAATCATACATGATTCACACAATCAAAGTAAGCAATCATCACATAAAACATCCAAGCAACATAAGCATACAAGTAGGTAAGTTCACTACCTCTATTCCTTGCTTTTCCTTACTCACTTTTCCTTGATGTGTTGCTGCCTTCTTTGAGCATATAAGTTAAAGCCTAAATATTACATAGTCATTCATTCATCATAACCAAATTACCAAATATTCATGAACATTAAACTCAATTAATCACAAAACCCCTAACTTTCTTTCTTTGTGGTTAATTGCCTTGCCCTTTAGATTAATTTATGCTTTAGCTTTACCCTACAAAAATTTTCCTTCTAAATTCATTTATGATCCTAGAATCATAAAATTCCAGCTCCTTCATGGTTTGCTAGATAGAACCGAAATAGTGCATATAACTTAAAAAATTCCTCTTTTCAATTCTAATGCTTCCAAGACTTTGATCTTAGTTAATCCTACATAATTTTTCATTTTAAATCCATTGAAAATATCAAAATCATGAAATTATAATCATTGTTCTTGTGTATGAACAGTAACCTAGAGGGTTTCAAATTTTCCCTTTTTGAATTCCAATATTTTCAAGGTTCCAATCCTATACAATCCTACACAAAATCATCATATAAATTCAATAGAAGTATTAGATCATTAAAATTCTACTCCCTTGGTCCAGAATTTCCCTAGACTGCATGGCTTGATAAATAGCAAAGTCAAGAACACAATTTAATTGAATAACCAGCCATCAATTCTAACTTATCTAAGTGTTAATTTCCTAGTTATAGTTTAATCTCCTTTCTCCTCTTTTTCTTTTGAATTTCAGCCAACATGTAATACCAAGGGAAAAATTCATTTTTCAACCCTTAAAACCTAGGTTTCATTCTTCCAGAACATATATATATAAGCTAGGAAGATAACTTACCTTATGCCTTAGCTTTCTTGGATCAAAGCCCCTTGAATTTCCTCGAGTTACCTTGGAATAGGTTGAGTTTTCAAATGACAAGAGTTTTCCTTTAGCTTCCAAGAGGCCACGATTTTTCACACTAAGGGGAGTATTTATAGCCAAAATTTTTGCATCTTCGGACAAGATTATCCCAACTTTTTCTAATTATTATATAGACTTAATCTTGAACTTGATTGGTTGCTTAATTCCTTAATCATCATTAACATAATTCTTATATTATTTTAATATAAATCAACATGTGCCAAAATTTCTCCTCTCTTGCTTTGCTTCCATGTGGCGTCATGTGCACATGTTGTGGCCCACAATAGACACTGCACAAGCCAACTCATACTCTTGAAATTTCCTTGAAGTTTCCTTTTTTATAAAATAGTATAAAATTTCTATTCGGCTTCTACACAATTTCTTATCATTTTGGGCCTTCATGTGATGCCACTTGGGGCCTAAATTGGGTCTAACTCAATAGTTGGTACACATCCTAAGGCATTTCCTTTATTGGATATCCTAAAGTGAGACATCCTACTTTTACCACTTTAGAGTATATATTCAGAAACGTATTTGATTAGCAAAAGCATTACATTAGCCCAAAAATTAAAATTTTAAAATTTCCTTCTCGGGTACTGTTCACTTGGTGATTTATGGATTTACAGTCTAACTTTACAAATTCATAACTAATTGTAGAAAAATCGTATGGAGGTGATCCAGATTTCTAATTGAAGCTCTTTCATAGATCTTTAAGGGAAAACTATAAATATGGATAGTTACTTTGCCAATTGATACAGTTCAATTGTTCCTTTTTACTGTTAATATGGCAAATTCTGGGAATTCCATATTTTATCTCTTAATTTTGGAAATTCATTTCTCTTGATATACACATCCAAATGAGGCATGTTACCTATGCATTTAAAGATCTAGATGTGTACTACCTGCTTATAAAATTTCCTGAAATAATAATTTCATTTGCTAGGTTAAACTGAAGTCACAACAAAACTGCTTCAAGACCTACGTTTTTACTATTTCATCTTCTTTATTAAATGTTCATAAACTAATCTAGCATTCCTAAACCATCAAATAAGCTTCTCATATATTCATATACATCATGTACATATGCCATAATTATTTCATATAGTTTCATCACATAAATATATACCTTACATGGCATTTACATACGTGAAAAATTCATAGCTTATGCTAGGACCTCAATTACTTCACTTCCTTTCTTCCATTATTTAGCTCTTCTTCATGCATACATTTTCCTTCATGCTTGACCTAAATTGGTTGGTTATTGGAGGGTGAGATTCTAAGGAATCTTAGTGGCAAATATTACCACTTAAATATGCAAGAAGGATGCTAATGCTTGATATGTAATTTCATTAAACTCTCATTAATTAGTGACATGCCATCATGCTATATACTTTTGCATAAAAGTGTATGGCCATGGAAAACATGTTATTCACAATACATTCACCATTGTTTATCATGTCAAAACATCATTCAAATATCATATACATGTCAACACATAAGAATACCACATCAAGCACATAAAGAGGTAAGTCCACTACCTTACACTTAAGCTTTACTCTTGATCTTTTGCACTTACTCCCTAGCTTTTCAATCATGAAGCCATTTGGTCAATCACTTCCCAACATCTACTTGGATGGTTAAATGTCCTAAACACGTTCATATTCATCACATAATTCATTAAGACCATGAACTCCAACAATGTTCAAGACTAACCTTGATAAACTCTTTACTAACATAACTTTCTCTAGTCTTCACTAATTAACCTGTCCTTCAACCAATTGATGTCTTGACTTTACCCTACACAATTTCATCTTTTGAATCCATTTATGATCTTAGATTCATGAAATTCCAACTCCTATGCACTATTTTGTACAGAATTGCATAACACCCTCTTTTCTTTAAAAAAATCTCATTTTGATTCTAATGCTTCTCATACTTGTTTCTTCACTTTATCCCACACAACTTTTCATTTTAAAACCATTGGAAGCATCAACATCATGAAATTCCAATCACTGTTCATGTAAGTGAACAGTAACATAGAAGAACTTCAAAAATTACAACTTGGAATTCCAATGCTTCCAATGTTCAAAATCTATCCAATCCTACATAAAATCATCTTATAAATTCAATGGAAGCATTGAATCATTGAAATTCCATTTCCTTCTATCATGAACAGTGCAAACTAGAATGATTCAACCATGGCAAAGTCAAGAATATTAACTTGATTTAACAACCAATCACTTAACTAGCTTGTTTAAGCTTCATTCATAGAACTCTAACTTTAATTTCTTCTTAGATTGCTTACCTTTAATCTCTAGCTTGCTTGAACTTTGGTACCTTGAATCTTTTTTATCTTGGCTTGAGTTTTCATTTTGCAAGTTGAGCAGAAATATTGGGGGTATTTATAGAAAAATTCTATGGAAAATGAAGGGCCAAGATCACTTTGTGCACTGTTTGATCTAATGGCTCATAGTTGCCCTCACATTAAACTTACTCACCAAGACAACTTGAGATAAGGTCACATAACAAAAATCTTCTCCTCCCCCTTGTCTTGGATGCCATGTGTGAGGTCTTATGAGTCCCACCATGTGCAAACCCTAATTCTCACTTTATTCCTTTTTCTTTTCTTTTTCAAAAAATCATAAATTATTCATTATTGGACTTGGGTTCCAAGAAAACTTTTGGAACTTATTGGGCTGCCCTAGGCCTTCCTTGGATCCAATAGCTAATTAGCACAAATCCTAAGGCAATTCCATTTACTGATATCCTGAAAATATCTTAATTTTGAAATAAATGCTAGACACCTATTTTAATGGTTCTAACATTTTTAGAAATTCATTATAATATAAAATAAATCCCCTGCAAAGTCTCATAATTTTCTGAGACCCAGAAGTCTTAAAACAATTTCCTACATTTCTTCAACACCCTTTGTCAGTATCCGATTTCACTTTAATTCCTTAAAGGGCATTATTGTCTTTTCACATATTATCAGAGTATTCTCTGACCTTGGTCAACTATTTTGGGGACTCTCCTTGATTGTCTAACCTTATTCAAATGACCAAAATACCCTTCGTCTAACTTTGATTAAATGACACAACACAGTGGCATATTTAGTGACATTTTTGTAATTTTATATTTTTCTCGATCCTTATTAACCCTAGACCACATACTTATCTAAAAATATTACTGGGCCTATAAGATGTCATTTTGGGTCCTCTACATGGTCCACTACTTTCATGGGTTCAACTCCCAAGAAATTCCCCCGAAACATATTTATCGGGTATTTTATTCTACTGTAAATTCTATAATAAATTCTACAAAACTCTTTTTTATGCTCTGTCAATTTTATAAATTCTTATATTAATTATATGATTTTAATGTCAAATTTTATCTGATTCTGAGGTCCAGAGGATATTGTATTAATTTTCTTTTATTAGAAATTAATATAAATTTTTTGGGGCCTCAAATCAAAATTCTGTGTTGTGTCAAACTGATCAGAATAATTTTTTCTATTTACTGAAAAAATTTGGGACTAATATGATTTTGGGCATTTCTAGTCATTTTTTGGCTCAACTTTCATTAATTACTATTTTGCCCTTGAACTTGTAAAAGTTACACTTTAGGCCCTCAACTTTTCATAATTACACTTAATGGCCCAAAATTTAGTTTTATTTTCATTTTTCACCATAGAACTTTTAAACTTTTCATTTTAGTCCCTCATCTTGATACCTTTGCCTAATCATTATTTTCCCTTTCTATTCATTATCACAATCCTTTCCAAATATCTTTCCACTATCAGTATTATACATATAGGAAAAAAGTAGGATGTGATATTTCTACCCCCTTAAAATAAATTTTGTCCTCAAAATTTACTTAGCACCTTAGTCAACAATCTTGGATAGATATTCTTTTCTCACTTTATTACTAAGGATTGGGGTATCTATCTCTTATTTTCTATCTTGATATCTTAGCAGAGTATTTTCCATATCTGCAGATTTTCATATATTTGCTGTGATTATTCTTCTATTCTGAATCAACTCAATCAGAGTTGAACTCTACTTCATTATATTACTTGCTTATTTGCTATGCATATATTTGCATATGGACTTCTCACCATACGAGACTTGTGAGTAATGTCTATTTCTTTCATATCAAGCTCTCTCAAATATTGTTGTATTCTGGTATTTCTGTCAACTACTCCTCATACTTCTTAATGCAATCACTTATTACTCATCTGAGTATCTAGTAGAATTCTCTAAACAGTCGCAAAACTTCATCTCTCATTTTCATACCATCATACTTCTTTTCTTCTTATCATCTTTAATAACTCATCATAATAGAGAGAGAGGAATTATATCATTATTCTTTCTTTCTTTACTTTACTGCTAGGTAGAAGCACATAGGATAACATACTCTAACATGCATAATGTCTGGCCAACATATCATAGGACTACATACCTATCCATGAATGCATAGCTCTAACATCAGAGCTCAAGCATTCCTTTTCTTAATATGCACAGCTCTAACACTCGGAGTTTGAACAGCTCTATCACATGGAGCTTGCACTGCTCTAACATTTGGAGTTTTAGCATATTTTACAAACATAACATAATGCCTGGCATTTTATACAAGGAGTGAAAGCTCTTATTTGTTATTTCACATGTAACAGAACATTTAAACATCTTATCCTTTTTAAAAAGGGAGCCTCTCTATCTATTTACAAAGCAAGCTATAAAGCTACTTCGTATTGTACTTCTTAATACATGTTTCTCATTATGTATCACATTACATATTTCTCATAACATATCTCTTTACGTACTTTTCATGTCGTATCATGGCATATCTGGCCAAATCTGGCTATATCATGGTTTATCTTGCCTTGTCATAACGTATTATGAGATACCATAAGTCAAACATTCTCTTTAATTTATAACTTTGCTAGCTTTTGAGAAAACTCTTCTAAATATTTCCTTTCAAATCCATTTCATTTGGACTTGACATAAGGGTTCAAGTCTCTTACCATTTATAACCATTTCTAACTTTCCATAGCTCTTTCTATCATTTTACATAACTCTGTGCATATATGCTAAACTTCTGTGGCATTTACACCCTTTTTATCACTTCCCAGAGGGTAACCCATCATTAGGCTACTCTTGCCTGAGCACGCTTAACTAAAAAGTGCAAATATAAATATGAAGTACTGGTGCTAACAGGCTCTAACCCTAGTACTTTACTATCTTAAACCCTTCTTATATTGTCTCTCTTGGGTCTATATGGCCTTTTAATCTCTTTATCTTTATCTGGAAGATATATTTGTCTCTTATTCTTATTTTCTGTAATATCATTTTAGGGATCTCTTTATTCTTATTTGACCCCTTCTCATATCTTATGAGATATTATCATAAATTCTTAGTACTCAGGATTAACAATGTTAACTTTGATCACTTAGTTCCTGTTACGTGTAAGAAGCTTCTAAGTTCAGTCCCTAATAGTAATAAGGCTATATGAAATTAACCTCATGGGTACTCTCACTGTTATGAGTTAACTAACTTGTAAAGCTTCTCTACCTGAACCTTTTCCTTGGTATTTATCCTTCCAAATAAATAATGCACTTATGGCTCATTCCTTTCTTTCTCTAGGCTAGGTCTACTGTGACCCTCGAGATCTACTGCAATCAACCGTAAGCCTTTTTAGGTTTTAACAGTGACCCTAGAATTTTATTGTAAGTGATACTAGGATCTAACTGTAATCCTCAGAATCTACTGTGATTCTATTGTACTGTATTCTTATCTCTGGAAGACCTAACCAATGGACAAAGTTACAAGGTTAGCCACTTTCACTTAGTTGTTAACTTAACAGATAATTCCCAAAAAATGATCACATAAGCCAATATTATCTATTAGGACTTTACTAATTTCCTCTATCACTCAGGAATTTCTCACATTATTCCCATCTTTCATAACTTGACTATGTCTATTACTGCAGAGAGTGTCATATCCTAAATTTTCTCTATTTGTATAATACTGATAGTGGAAAGAGGTTTGGAAAGGATTATGATAAAGATAAGAAGAAATGATAAAGGTTAAATGAGTCTTGAAGGAAGAAAGGGACCTAAACGAAAATTGAAAAAGTTTAAAGGCCCAAAGTTAAAGTAGAAACAAAAGTTGGGCCAAAAGTGGTAATTTCTAAAAGTTTCAGGACCTAGATGTAAATATGCAAAAAGTTAGGGATATAAATGTAATTAAGAGAAAAGTTCAAGGGCAAAATTATAATTATAAAAAGTTCAGCCTAAAAAGGGTTAGAACTGCTCGGAAGTGTTTTAGTCCCATATTCCATCAAAAAATAGAGGAAGTTATGTTAGTCAATCTAGCATTATATAGAAATTTTATTAGGGCTCCAGACAGCAGATATTTATCTGATAGTTTGAAAGTTATCTGAAATTTTATCATATTTCATGGACTTCAAATATAAGTGGGGGAATTACAGGAAAGTGTGCCCTACAGTGTCAGATGTCCTGGATCTAACAAAACCCTGAAAGAAGTTACGTATAAAAAGTTATTCACATATTAGTGAATTTTGACAGGAGTTTGATAACACCCGTGATCCAATAATGGAACTTATCGGTATGTGAGCCTGGATAGAATGAGATCAGATGACCTCATATATAGGCCCATGATGACGCCAAGAAGGGACCAAAACCCAGGGTATCAATCCATCAGTAAAAGGGGCCAGTGTCCAGAAAAAGTGCAAAAATAAGAAAATGCCCCTAGATGCCCAGATTGTACCAATGATGGATGGAGGGCATTTTGGTCATCTGGGATAGGCTAAAAATGTGTCACATAGAATAAATATGATTAGTTGAGCCAGTATATGCCTTAAGGCAGTATAAAGAAGGGTGAAATGATAATTATGCCCTTAGGGTTAATACAGTGCAAGAAAGGACACCAAGGGTATTTTGGTCATTTTTCAAGGGATGGATGGAAGATAAATCTTAAGTATATCATTTTCAATGGTATGATAATCCTATACATTAATTTCTATGATAGAATACATATCCTGGTATAGTATAAAAAATTAGGAACATAACACAATCCAGTTTTTGTGAAACTACTTCGATCGGTATCGGATTGGATTGGAATTTTTCAGAAGTTTCCTTACATTGTCAACATGCCACATACCCCTATTAGGTGTCCCATGAGCTGTCCCACATGATGTCATAATTATTCTTTTTAGAAAAAGTTAAATCCAAGATTAAATGTGAGCCCTTGGATCAAATAGTGTACAAATCAATCTTGGCTATCCATTTTCACCCAAATTTCTCTATAAATACCCCCTCATTTCAGACCTATTCAGAAGCCCTTGGAACCATGGGGAAAATCTTGTAAAATTTCCACTCAACCAAGAAAGAAGCACACAACTTGAAGCAAGAAGCAAGGTAATCATCTCCCTTGATCTTGAGCTTTGTTCTAACAAGTTAGCTCTTGATTTTAAGAGGTTTTTGTGCTCTATTTCCCTTATGGTTTCTTCTGGAAGTGCTGTCCATATGGGGTTGGAATATGAGTTTTATGTTATGGATAGTTTAGACAAGCTTAAACAAGCTAGAATCAAGTGGTATAAGCTTGGGAATTCAAGTATGTTTGGATTTAAGGTTTTGTGTTCTTGCTGGTACTGTGCGTGACACTGTTAATATGATGGAATTTCATGGTTTGGATACTTCCAATGAGTTTAAAATGGAAAATTGTGTGGGGATAAAGTAGGAGAACAAGTATTGGAAGCATTGGAATCAAAATGTGAATTTTTGGAAAAAGGGGGCATTCACTTCAGTTTGGCACAGAACCTTTTGAGGTGTTTTGATTTTGGAAATTTTAGTTTCATATTTGGATTCTACATGAAAAATTATGTGGAAATGAACAATGAGAATTTATTTTGGAACAATGGAAATATGAAGCATAAAAGGAAGAAAGAAAGCAAGTTAGTGAAAACCTAGTTTTGAATTTGGTTTCAAGTTGAATTGTAACTTGATATTATTTTGTAATGGCTAGGTTTTGACATTTGTGAAGGAACGAAACTACTTCAAGAAGACCTTCAGAAGGATAGCTAAGAGGTAGCAAGGATACCTAACTATAACTCATGTTTGTTTAATTGTTTTGCTTGCTTGTTGATTATGGTGTTTGGTTGAGCTTGAGCTTATGTCATCATGTTATGATGAAGTATGAATGATTGCAACTCCTTGCAAGTTATGTCATGACAATATGCATGTTAGAGTTTTCTTATGTACCATTATGAAGTAGATCCCATCTCATGATAACATGTTAAGCATCCAATTATTCATGCATGATATTATAGTTTGTGTAACTTGTTATTGGGATTTCCATGAAATCTCATTCCTTTCACATGCATAACTATGTTTTAGGTGCTGGATCCTCTCAAGGGAAGAGAGTAAATTTTGATGATTAAGTTTGTATAATAAGTTACATGACTTACATGTCACTATGGGACAATATGCTAGCATGTATGATGTATGTTTCTATAACTATGTTTTGAGGCTGATGCTTTGTGATGATGGTTATAATATCTAAACCAATGATTTTTAGTATGAAACTTGGTATGATTAAATTTAATATACATAGCTTTAAATGAACACCAAGAACACCTCATTTGGATAAGTATCCGTATTGTTATGATTTTCCAAAGTTGGAAGTAAGATCTGGAATTGAGATAAAATGAGTGCTGAAAAGCAGTGACGTTCAGCAATGATTTCATATATCAAATGAATGAGTTTTTCTATTAAATTTTATTAACTTAAAGAGGACGTCTAGATATTCAAATACATAGGTAACACAGTTCATTTTGATAAGTAACCAAAGAGAAATAAATTTTTGAAGTTAAGCAAAGAAACTGGAACTTCCAGATTTTACCAAATGAACAGTGATTTTTAACCAATAAACTGATTTCATGTGGACAAGAAAACCTCAGTTTCATTTTTTTACCTCAAATATATATGAAAGATATTTCACTATAAATTGGAACCACATTATTTCAATTTTTCTACAATTACTTATCAATTTTCAAAGTAGGGTACATATTCTAGAATTACTAAATGAACAGTAAAAGTGAACAGTACCCCCCAGAGCAATTCTTTTGGAATTGAATATTTTCAAAGTAAATGATCATGTAATTGGTTCCAATCACTTCTAATGGAGTATAATTGAGGTTAAAAGTAAGGATGTAACAGAGAGCTACATAGGCTCTACCATGCACATATCCATCATAATATGTTCATTCTCTTGGCTCAATCTTAAGAGCAATCTGACTCTATTGCAAGAGCAATCGAGCTTTATTACAAAAATGTTAACTTCTATTGCATAGACGCTACTCCCTCTCAGAGTAATATCATCTTTCCTAATTGTGTCTCATTTCATTTCATGTTCATAGCACATCATTCATGTATCATATCCCTACTGAAGGGATATGTCCTGAGTACTATAATCATGTCTATAGATTTGCCACTAGCATTCATCTTTAATCTCATTTATTGTTTCTCTATTGCTTTATCCTTATCAAGTTGAATTATCTAATTGCATGTTGTATCACATAGGAGAAATAATTTTTTTTTCAAAACTTTCACATCATATCTACTCTACCTGCGTGTAATGCAAAAAGAGAGTGTTCATTCATCATATCATACTCTAACATGCATAATATGCAAGGAGATGCAATCATTTAAGCATTCTATGAAACATCCTTACTTTTATACGTCTTACGGACCATTCAGTAGCATTTGGAACCACTTACAAGACCTTGGAATTCCATTAGCTAAATCTAGAATTTTACCCTTTCTCAGGTTACTGTTCATATGGTATTCCAGATTACGTAATAAACTTCAAAAAATCATAATTAATTCTAAAAAAAGTGAAATGAAGTGGTTCAAAAATATAAGTGAAGCTACTGTATTGAAATTTAAAGGAAAAATAATATGCAGACCAAATGATTGACCAATTAATACAGTTTATTCGTCAAAGTTTACTATTCATTTGGTCAAAAATTCTAAAGACAGAATCTGGTCCCTTACTTTTAGAATTCATTTATCTTGATATACATATCCAAATGAAGCATTCTACCTATGAATTTAAAGCTCTAGATGTGTGATACACACTCATAAAATTTTATGAAATAATTCCTTCATTTGCTCAGTCAAACTGAAGCCACAACAAAACTACTTTAAGACCTATGTTTTTACCATTTTAGTTTCTTTTCTTTCACTTTCAATAATTGTTCCAACATGTATAAGCCATCAAATAAGCTTGTCAATATTCATATACATCATGTACATATGCCATAATTATTACAAATAGTTTCCTCACATAAAGGGACACCTTATATGGCATTTACATACATAGATAATTCATAGCCTATGCTAAAATTTCAATTACTTCACTTCCTTTCTTCCATTCTTTAGCTTTTCTCCATGTATACCTTTTTCATCATGCTTGACCTAAATTGGTTGGTTATGGGAGAGTGAGATTATATGGAATCTCAGTAGCAAATATTACCATTTAAATATGCAAGATGGATGCTAATGCATGATATGTAATTTCATTAAATTTTCTTTGATTAGTGACAGGACATCATGCTATATACTTTTACATAAAGTGCATGGCCATAGAAAATATGTTATTCACAATACATTCAACATTATTTATCATGTCACAACATCATTCAAATATCATATACATGTCAACACATAAGCATACCACATCAAGCACATAAAGAGGTCTGTTTACTACCTTGCACTTAAGCTTTCCTCTTGATCTTTAGCACTTGCTCCTTAGCTTTCCAACCATGAACCCTTTATGTCAATCACTTCCCAACATCTTCTTGGATGTTTCAAAGTCCTAAACACATTCATATTCATCACATACTTCATTAGGACTCATGAACTCTAACCATGTTCAAGACTAACCTTATTACACTCTTTATTATTATACTTTCTCTAATCTTTACTAATCAACTTGGCTCTTGAACCAATTGATGTCATGACTTTACCCTACACAATTTCATCTTTTGAATCCATTTATGAGCTTAGAATCATAAAATTCCAGCTCCTTCATGGCCTGCTATACAAAACCGAACACATGCACACAATTCTTTCAAAAATTGTCATTTTGATTCTAATGCTTCCCATACTTGTTTCTCCACTTTATCCCACACAAATTTTCATTCTAAAACCATTGAAAGCATAAAAATCATGAAATTTCAATCACTATTCATCTGAGTGAACAGTAATAGAGAAGAATTTCAAAAGCTATAATCTTGGAATTTCAATGCTTCCAAGGTTCAAAATATTTCCAATCCTACACAAAATCATCATATAAATTCAATGGAAGCCTTAAATCATTGAAAATCCATTTCCTTCCCTCATGAAAAGTGCAGACCAAACAGTTCCATTATGGTAAAGTCAAGAATATCAACTTGATTCAATAACCAATCACTTAACTAGCTTATTTAAGCTTCAATCATATACTTCTATCTTTAATTTCTTCTTTCCCCTTTCATCTAAGGTTTTTGGGAAGCACAACCCCTTAGATAAAATTCAAATTTCCTCCCATGAAAACCCTAAGTTCAAGCTCCCAAATCAAAGAAAAATAAACTAGGAGAGATTGCTTACCTTTAATCTCTAGCTTGCTTGAACTTTGGTACCTTGAATCTTCTTTATCTTAGCTTGAGTTTCCATTTTGCAAGAGTTTCCCCAAGGTTCATGAGGCCACAGTTTTGAACCAGATTTGAGGGGGTATTTAGAGAAAATTTCATGAAAAATCAATGGCCAAGATTACTTTGTGCACTATTTGATTTAAAGCTCACATTTAATCTTGGATTTAACTTTTTCAAAAAGGAATAATTATGACATCATAAGGGAAAGCTCAAGGGAAACTTCATGGGGGTATGTGGTGAAATTCTCATGTAAGGAAGCTTCTAGAAAAATTCCAGTCCAATCCGGTACCGATCGGAGCAGTTTCACAACAAGGACTGTTTTTTATTCCTAATTTTTTATAATATACCAGGATAAGTATTCTGTCTTAGAAATCAATGTCTAGGCTTCTCATGCCATTGATATTGATATACTGAATATTTATCTGCCATCCATCCCTTGGGAAATGACCAAAATACCCTTGGTGTCCTTTCTTGCACTATATTAACCCTAAGGGCATAATTGTCATTTTACCCCTCATTGTCCTGCCTCAAGGCATATACTGGCTCTAACTAATCATATTTATACTATATCCCATATTTTTAGCCTATTATAGATGAACAAAATGTCCTCTATCTATCACTAGTACAATATGGGCATCCAGGGGCATTTTCGTAATTTTATACTTTTTCTGGACACTAGCCCCTTCTGCTGATGAACTGGTACCTTGGGTTTTGGGTCCTTCTTGGCGTCATCTTGGGCCTATATATGAGGTTATCTAATCTTAGTCTATCCAATCTTAATACTACTAAATCCTATAAACGGATCACGGATATTCTCAAACTCCCCTCAAAATTCACTTATACAGAAATAACTTTTCTTATAGAACTTTTTCCGGGTTATGTGAGATTCATGACATCTGACACTATAGGGCACACTTTCCTATAATTCTATCACTTATATCTGAAGTCCATGAGATATGATAAAATTTCAGATAACTTTCAGACTATCAGATAAATATCTACTGTCTGGAACTCTAATAAAATTTCTATATCATGCTAGATTAACCAGCGTAACTTCCTTTATTTATTGATGGAATATGGGACTAAAATACTTTTGGGTAGTTCTAACCCTTTTCGGGCTGATCTTTGTATAATTACAATGTTGCCCTTGAACTTTTTACTTAATTCCATTTAAGTCCTTAAACTTTTGAAAATTACCACTTTTGGCTCAACTTTTATTTCTACTTCAACTTTTTGCCTTAAACCTTTTCTAATTTACGTTTTAGTCCTTCTCTTTCTTCAAGACTCATTTAACCTTTATCATTTCTTTTGATCTTTGTCATAATCGTTTCCAAACCTCTTTCCACTATCAGTATTATACAGATAGGGAAAAATTAGGATATGACATTTCTACCCCTTAAAATAAATTTCGTCCTCGAAATTTACTTAACACCTTAGTCAACAATCTTAGGTAGATCTCTTTTTCTTCTTTATGACTAAGAACTGGGGTATCTATATCTTATCTTCTATTTTAACATCTTAGCGGAGTACCTTTCATGTTCGCAGATCTTGATATCTTTATTGTCATTACTTTCCTTTTATTTCGAATCAACTCAATCAAAGTTGAACACTACCTCATTCTACTACTTACTTCATTGCTTTGCAACTATTTGCATATGGACTTCTCACTATACTGAACTTGTGAGTAATGTCCATTTCTTTCATGTAAAACTCTCTTGAATACTACTCTATTGGAGTTTCTGCTAACTATTAATCATACTTCTTAGTATAATCATTTATGACTCATTTGAGTATCTAGCGGATTTTTTTGAACATCCGCACAACTTTCCTCTCATTTTCATACCATCGTACTTATTTTCTTCTTATCATCTTTAATAACTCATCATAAACAGCGAGAGGGTTTATGTCATCATTCTTTCTTTCGTTGTTTCACTACTAAATAGGAGCACATAGAAGCATATAGGAGCACATACTCTAACATGTATAATGCCTGGCCAACATGTTCCAGGACTAAATACTTGCTCATGAATACAAAGCTCTAACATAGGAGCTCAAGCATTCATTCTCTTAATATGCACAGCTCTAACACTCGGAGCTTGCACAGCTCTATCACATAGAGCTTGTACTGTTATAACATTTGGAGCTTTAGCATATTTTACAAACATAACATAACATAATGCCTGGCATTTTATGCAAGGAGTGAAAGCTCTCATTTGCTACTTCATCTATAACATAACACATAAACATCTTATCCCTTTCAAAAAGGGAGCCTCTCGATCTGTTTACAAAGCTAGCTATAAAGCCACTTCATATTGTATTTCTCAATACATATTTCTCATCATAGATCTTATTACATACTTTTCATAGCTCTTTCTATCATTTTACATAACTCTGTGCATATATGCCAATTTCAATGGCATTTACACCTTTTTCTATCACTTCCCAGGGGGTCACCCAACATTGGACTACTCTTGCCTGAGCAAGCTTAATTGAAATATATAGATAAAAATCTGAAGCACTGGTGCTAACAGGCTCCAACCCTGGTACTTTACTATCTTAGACCCTTCTTATACTATCTCTTTTGGGTCTATCTAGCTTCTATTCTCTTTATCCCCATCTGGAGGATCTATTGGTCTCTTATTCTTATTTTCTATAATCTCATCATAGAGATCTCTTTATTCTTTTCCTCTTCCTTAGGAACATTATCTACAAATTCATAAACATCTGTTATTAATGACTAAAAACTCTAACTCTGATCATTTAGTTCCTGTTGCGTGTACAAAGATTTTGAGTTTAGTCCCTAATAGTAATAAGGCTATTTGAAATTAGCATCATGGGTACTCTCTCTGTTATGAGTTAACTAACTTGTGAAGCTTCTATACCTTAACTTTTCCTTAGTATTCATCCTTCCAGAGAAATACTGTACTTATGGCTCATTTACTTTCTTGCTCTAGGTTTGGTCTACTACAACCCTCGGGATCTACTACGATCAATCATAAGCCTTCTCAGGATCTAACTGTGACCCTGTGAGCCATACTAGGATCTACTACAATACTCTAGAATCTACTGCAATTCCTCTAGAACTATTGCTATTCCGTTGTACTGTATTCTCATCTTTGGAAGATCTAAACCAACTGACAAAGTTACAAGGTCACTTCCACATAGTTGTTAACTCAATAGATAATTCCCCAAAAATGATCACAGAAGCCAATATTATCTATTAGGACTTTACTCATTTTGTCTATCACTCAGGAATTTCTCATATCATTCTCATCTTTTATAACTTTACTATATCCATTACTGCAGAGAGCTGTACAGGCTCTACCATGCATATATCTATCATTATCTATCCATCTCAACATATGGGCCTTACTCTATCTGAGTTGTACTGTCCTATCTCTTGGTTTTATTTTAAAAGTAATCTTACTTTATCGCAAGAGCAATCTAGCTCTATTGCAAAAACATTAACTTATATTACTCAGAATCTGCTCCTTCTTAGGACTGCATTATCTTTCATAAATGCTTCTGATTCTATTTCATATTCATAGCACATCATTCATATATCTTCCCCTACAGAAGGAATATATCCTGAGTATCATAATCATTTATCCATAGATTCATTATTAATCCTCATCTTTAATCTTATTCTCTATCTCATTGACTATCATTGCTTGATCATAAATTCTCATTCTATTCTTTGGAAATTAACTGGCTACCTATCTCATTCATAGTTTTTCTATTGCTTTATCATCACCAAGTTAAATTATCTAATTGTATGTCGTAGGGCATGGGAGAAACATAACTTTCTCATTTGGTACACTCTACTTAATGTGTACTATGTAAGGGGAGTATTCATTTATCATAGTATACTCAATATACATAATCTGTAAGGAGATGTAGTCATTTAAGCATTCTCTAACATGCGTGTCATTATATGACAACTGCAAGTAGATGCAACTTCTCATCATAACTTATGGCAACATAAGCCATACCATTATTATATAGTTTGCTCAACTATCCCTTATACTCACATTGCAATTAAACAACTAACTAGGTAGACATTAAAGTATTATGTCCCTTTATTACATTAACTGCTAGGTCCTGATTATCTATTCAGGAACCTGAGTCATTTATTTGTTTCACTTAGGCTACCGTGTTACCCTCTTACTAGGGTATAAACTCAACCATTCTTTACTCTTTCTTACATAAGGAATAGGGGAGTCACTTTATCTTTAAATCTATGGCTACCTTATTAGTCCATATTCATTCTTATCATAACATTTTTCATCGCCTATAAGACTTCTGTGTCCTTAGCCTAAAGGACTTATGTGTCCTTGGCCTCACTGTAATCTAGCGGTAATCCATAACTAAGTCGACTATTCCTTTCAGCTAACTGAGGAAATGTCTAGCTCATATCTCTATGCCATTCATACTTTTAAGTTTTCCCCTTATCCTCTTAGATTACTAATAGGCGAGAAGGTATCTCTTATTATGTCTCAATGTTTATTTGGATGAACTCGGCAAAGTATTCATCAAAGAGTTTATCTTTTCCTTGTACTAACCCTTAGCCTTAGCTCATCCCTATCTTACTGAGAGAATTTTTTCTCGTAACTATTCAAGAAAAAATTCTCATCTCATATGGAATAACTTTTGTATCTCTTTGTATCCATTAATCCTTTCTGTCTGTCAGTCTCAGTCTGCTCTTGACTGGACTGTGATTCCTTTCTGGTTTGCCTTTGGATCCTAACTAATTTAGGTTACATGGATCTCATTCATCATGTAGTACTATTACTTTTGTTCTCTAGGGTACATTAGGTTAATGCCCTCTACTATATGTCTGTTCATCATCCCTGCTACGGCATTGAGGAACTATTGATAAATTGACTGTTCTTAATCTCTACTTTTGTCCATCCCTTGACCTAGACTGAGTGATTCACTCTCCACAGCTTTCTTCAGACTAATATGGTCAACACTATCTGTCTTTGACAAAGAAGGCTTGGGTCGACTAGGACCAGGAACATCCCACTGATCTTTCTCTATAAAGTCATATATTCTTGGACTTTGGGAATGGACAAGAACTGTCATAAACTCTGACTGGATGTCTAAATTAGGGGACTGTGATCTATTACTTATAACAACTCTATCCTCAAACTCTAGTGGAGGAGGAATAATATCTAGTCTACCCATAATTCAGTACCAGTACTCAGCTTCCTCAGCCGTAATCTGTCCTCTCATCAGAGGGATAAAGCTTATATCAGGGTTAGAGGTACTCCAACAAATTCATACTGTGTAGAGTCATTAGACATAACATCATCTAGTGCATACATGGCTTCAGGCTGAATCTCTATATGACCTCCAGACTATAGGTTTGAGTTTACAGAAATATCTATGGGACATTATACTGTAGACTTTCGTACTGATCCCCTATACTCTCATATGAACTCTCTTCATTGTCTGAGGGATGATTAAAGTTTGGATGTACATTATCTTCATATATTACTACTGGACGAGGGTCTCCCTTATTAACTGAAGCCTCTGACTTAACCTTATGAAATCCCATATCTACTCCTGCAATATTTGCTTAATTAAGCAATGCTAACTATCCCAATAAATACCCTAACTTAATAAAATACATACTATTTAGGGTTAGGGTCCGAGAACTATCTTATATCATGCCAGAAACTTATGCTCTGATACCAAAATGAAACATCCTTACTTTTATACGTCTTAGAGACCATTCAGTAGCATTTATAACTACTTACAAGACCTTAGAAGTCCATTAGCCAAATCTAGAATTTTACTCTTTCTCGGGTTACTGTTTATATAGTATTCCAAATTATACAACGAACTTCAAAAAATCATAATTAATTGTAAAACAATTGAAACTAAGTGGTTCAAAAAGCTAAGTGAAGCTACCATCTTGAAATTTAAGGGAAAAATAATCTCCAGACCAAATGATTGACCAATTAATATAGTTTATTCGACAAAGTTAACTGTTCATTTGGTTAAAAATTCTGAAGACAAAATCTGGTCCGTTACTTTGGAAATTTATTTCTCTTGATATATATATCCAAATGAAGTGTTCTACATATACATTTAAATCTATGGATGTGTGCTACAGGCTCATGAAATTTTGTGAAATAATTCCTTCATTTGCTAGGTCAAACTGAAGACACAACAAAACTGCTTTAGGACCTACAATTTTACCATTCCAGTTCCTTTTCTTTCACTTTCAATAATTGTTCCAACATGTATAAGCCATCAAATAAGCTTCGTAATATTCATATACATCATGTACATATGCCAAAATTATTATAAATAGTTTCCTCATATAAATGGACACCTTACATGGCATTTACATACATAGATAATTCATAGCATATGCTAGGATTTCAATTACTTCACTTCCTTTCTTCCATTCTCTAGCTCTTCTCCATGTATACCTTTTTCATCATGATTAACCTAAATTGGTTGGTTATGGGAGAGTGAGATTCTAGGGAATCTCAGTAGCAAACATTACCACTTAAATATGCAAGATGGATGCTAATGCATGATATGTAATTTTATTAAACTTTCTTTGATTAGTGACAGGACATCATGCTATATACTTTTACATAAAGTGAATGGCCATGGAAAACATGTTATTCACAATACATTCAACATCATTTATCATATCACAACATCATTCAAATATCATATACATGTCAACACATAAGCATACCACATCAGGCACATAAAGAGGTAAGTTTACTACCTTACAATTAAGCTCTCCTCTTGATCTTTAGCACTTGTTCCCTAGCTTTCCAACCATGAACCCTTTATGTCAATCACTTCCAAACATCTTCTTGGATGTTTCATGGTCCTAAACACATTCATATTCATCACATATTTCATTAGGACTCGTGAACTCTAACCATGTTTAAGACTAACCTTATTACACTCTTTATTATCATACTTTCTCTAATCTTTACTAATCAACTTGGCTCTTGAGGTATGTGGCGAAATTCTCATGTAAGGAAGCTTCTGGAAAAATTTCAGTCTAATTCGGTACCGATCGGAGCAGTTTCACAACAACTGGACTATTTTCTGTTCCTAATTTTTTATAATATACCAGGATATGTATTCTATCCTAGAAATAAATATCTAGGCTTCTCATACCATTGAAATTGATATACTGAATATTTATCTGCCATCCATCCCTTGAAAAATGACCAAAATACCCTTGGTGTCCTTTCTTAAACTATATTAACCCTAAGGGCATAATTGTCATTTCACCCCTCATTGCCCTGCCTCAGGGCATATACTGGCTCTAAATAATCATATTTATACTATATCCCATGTTTTTAGTCTATTCCAGATGACCAAAATTCCCTCCATCCATCACTGGTACAATCTGGGTATCTTGTAATTTCACACTTTTTCTGAACACTAGCCCTTTCTGCTGATGAACTGGTACCCTGGGTTTTGGGTCCTCCTTGGCGTCATCTTGTGCCTATATATGAGGCCATATGATCTCAGTCTATCCAGGCTCACATGCTATTAAATCCCATAATTAGATCACGTGTGTTCTCAAACTCCCCTCAAAATTCACTTATATGGGAATAACTTTTCATACAGAACTTCTTCCAAGGTTTTGTGAGATTCATGACATCTGACACTATAGGGCACACTTTTCTATAATTCTCCCACTTATATTTAAAGTCCATGAGTTTGATAAAATTTCAGATGACTTTCAAACTATCAGATAAATATCTACTGTCTGGAGCTCTAATAAAAGTTCTGTATCATGCTAGATTAACTAGCGTAACTTTCTCTATTTACTGATAGAATGTGGGAGTGAAATACTTCTGAGCAGTTATAACTCTTTTCAGTCTAATATTTCTATAATTATAATTTTGTCCTTGAACTTTTTACTTAATTCCATTTAAGTCCCTAAACTTTGGAAATTACCACTTTTGGCCCAACTTTTATTTCTACTTCAACTTTTTGCCTTCAACCTTTTCTAATTTACGTTTTAGTCCTTCTCTTTCTTCAAGACCCATCTAACCTTTATCATTTATTCTAATCTTCATCATAATCCTTTCCAAACCTCTTTCCACTATCAGTATTATACAGATAGGGAAAAGTTAGGATATGACATTCTTGAACATGCATGTCATCATATGACAACTGCAAGGAGATGCAACTATTCATCAAAACTTATGGCAACATAAGCCATAACATATAATTTGCTAATCATCCCTCATACACACATTATAATTAAACAATTAATTAGGTAACTTTAAAGCATTATTTCATCTATCATATTATCTATCGGACTATCTACACATTATCTGAATAGATCATTGTCAGATCCTGAAGTAGCTATTCATCTAACTTATACTGCTACATTATACTTAACCCTTCATTACTTTTTCTTACATAAGGAATATGGGAGTCATTTTATCTTTCCAACTGTGGCTACCTTTCTCTCTCTAAATATCATAAATTTTTTCTTATCTTGCATCTACCGCTCTATGGAACTTCACAACTACCTGAGGAAACCTCTTTCTTTGCAACACAGAATTCAACCTGTGACCAACTTCTCTGTCATTCAACTCTTAATGTTCATGTGTATGAACTTGGCTAAGTATTCATCAAAGGGTTTCTCTTTCCCTACTTTAACCCTTAGCCTCACACTCACCACTATCTAACTGAGAGGAATGCTTTTGGCAAACTATTCGATAAAATCTTCTCAGGTGAGCGGATCAATCTCCATCTCATATGGAGTAACTTCTGTATTTCTCTACTATCCCTTAACTCTTTCTGTATGTCAGTCTCAGTCAACTCTAGACTAGACTCCAGTTCCTTTCTAAACTTTTCTTGATCCTAACTAACTTAAGTCACTTGGATCTCATTCATCATCTAGTATTCTTACTTTTGTTCTCTAGGCTGCTCTACCTTAGGTCTGCTAAGTTATTACCTCTTCATGATGGTATCCCTCTAAAACATCCTACTTTTACCACCTTAGAGTATGTATTTAGAAGCGTATTTGATTAGCAGAAGTATTACATTTGCCCAAAAATTAAAATTTTAAAACTTACTTCTTGGATACTGTTCATTTGGTGATTTCCAGATTTATGGTCCAACTTTAAAAATTCATAACTAATTGTAAAAAACCCATATAGAGGTGATCCAAATTTCTAATTGAAAATATTTTATAGTTATTTATTGGAAAAATATAAATCTAGATATTTACTTTGCCAATTGATACAATTAAATCGTTACTTTTTACTGTTCATATGGCAAAT
Organism: Leucaena leucocephala; assembly: GCA_037074615.1. NCBI lineage: Eukaryota > Viridiplantae > Streptophyta > Magnoliopsida > Fabales > Fabaceae > Leucaena > Leucaena leucocephala. Next base: position 7,958,557 of record CM073526.1, on the reverse strand, counting down.
TCTGAAAATTCCAGATTCTGTCTCTTAACTTTGGAAATTCATTTCTCTTGATATACACATCCAAATGAGGTGTAATACCTACGCATTTAAATATCTGGATGTGTACTACATGCTTATAAAATTTTGTGGATTAATTCCTTCATTTTCTAGGTCAAACTGAAGTCGAAACAAAACTGCTATAGGACCTACGTTTCTACCATTTCAGTTTCCTTTCTTTCACTTTCAATAATTGTTCCAGCATGTATAAACCATCTCTTTTGCCTTTCATGCATTCATATACATCATGGGGTTATGCCATAATTTTTTCATACATTTTCTTTACATATAATTGATATTACATAACATTACATTAAAAGGCTAACATACATGCATCCCATCACTTGTCTACTCTTCCTCTTCCATTCCTTAGCTCATGTACCAAACATGATTCTTCCATCATGAATAACCTATTATTGTTGGTTATGGGAGGGTGAGATTCTAGGGATTCTCAGTGCCAAATATTACCAGTTAAATATGCAAGATGGATGCTAATGCATGATATGTAATTTTATTAAATTTTCTTTGATTAGTGACATACCATCATGCTATATACTTTTGTATAAAAATGCATGGCCATGGAAAACATGTTATTCACAATACATTCAACATTATTTATCATGTCACAATATCATTCAAATGTCATATACATGAAAACACATAAGCATACCACATCAAGCACATAAAGAGGTAAGTCCACTACCTTGCACTTAAGCTTTTCTCTTGATCTTTTGCACTTGCTCCCTAGCTTTCCAACCATGAAGCCTTTCAGTCAATCACTTCCCAACATCTTCTTGGATGTTTCAAGATCCTAAACAGATTCATATTCATCACATAATTCATTATGACCATTAACTCCAACAATATTCAAAATTAACATTGGTAAACTCTTTACTAACATAACTTTCTCTAATCTTCACTAATTAATTTGGCCTTGAACCAATTGATGTCTTGACTTTACCCTACACAATTTCACCTTTTGAATCCATTTATGAATTAGAATCATGAAATTCCAACTCCTATACACTATTTTGTATAGAATTGTATAACACCCTCTTTTCTTTCAAAAATTATTATTTTGATTCTAATGCTTCCCATACTTGTTTCTCCACTTTATCTCACACAAATTTTCATTTTAAAACCATTGGAAACATCAAAATCATGAAATTTCAATCACTGTTCATGCGAGTGAACAGTAATAGAGAAGAACTTCAAAAAACTACAACTTGGAATTCCAATGCTTCCAAGGTTCAAAACCTATCCAATTCTGCACAAAATCATCATATAAATTCAATGGAAGCATTAGATCATTGAAATTCCATTTCCTTCCATCATGAATAGTGCAAACCAAAATGGTTCAACCATGGCAAAGTCAAGAATATTAACTTGATTCAACAACCAATCACTTAACTAGCTTGTTTAAGCTTAAATTACATATTTCTAACTTTAATTTCTTCTTTTTCCTTTCATCTAAGGTTTTTGGATAGCACAACACCTTAGAGAAAACTCAACTTTCATCCATGAAAACCCTTAGTTCAAGCTCCTAAATCAAAAGAAAATAAGCTAGGATAGATTACTTACTTTTAATCTCTATCTTACTTGAATTTTGGACCTTGGGTTCTTCTTTGTTTTGGCTTGAATTTTTATTTTGCAAGAGGTTCCTCAAGGTTCTCATGCTCCATTCTTTTGCATCAGAAATAGGGGGTATTTATAAAAAAATCTCATGGAAAATCAATAGCCAAGATTACTTTGTGTACTATTTAATCTAATGGCTCACATTTAATCTTGGATTGAACTTTTCTAAAAAGCTAATTATAACATCATCCATGAATTCATCAAGGGACAACTCATAGGGCATGTTGTACAATTCCAAGGGGAGAACCTTCTAGAAATATTCCAGTCCAATATGATAGTCGCTCAGTCTGATTTCCCAAAAACCATAGTTTTATAAATCTATTTTTTTTTGAGATTTTATAATATGCTTTCTGAACTTAAATCTAGTATCCAAATTCTTCCTAACATTGACACTCTTGTACTGGGTCAAAATTTAATTACATATCCCTTGGCAAATGATTGAAATGCCCTTGGTTCACTATCTTGCACTATATTAACCCTAAGGACACAATTGTCATTTCACATCACTTTATACTTTATCAGAGTATATAATGGCTCTAACTAATCACCCCTATACTTACTTGGACATTTTTTACCTGTCCAAAATGACAAAAATGCCCTCCATCCTCCTCTAGTACAATCTTACAACATAGGGGCATTTTTGTACTTTCATACTTTTCTAGGTTCCTCTGGACTCTGGCCCACTTAACTGTTCAACCATCTTACTAGGCCTTTGAGATGCCATTTTGGGCCTTTATATGGGTCTATTACTATTATGGCACAAATCTCAAGAAACCTTTCCCGAAGGTATTTATCGGGTATTTTATTACATTGTAAATTCCCTTAAAAATTCTACAAGATTCCTTTTCTGACTCTGTCAATTTTATAAATTCTCATATTAATTATAGGAATTTACTGTAAATTTTTATCTGATTCTGAGATTCAAAAAATACTATAATAATTTTTCCTAACTTCAGGAATTCACATTAATTAATCGGGACCTCAAATCAAAAATCTATGTTGCGTTAAACTGATCAGAATAATTTTCTCTATTTACTGGTAAAATTTGGGACTAAACTATTTTTAGGCAGTTTTAGGCCTTTTCCAGCTCAATTTTCTCATAATTATATTTTTGCCCTTGAAATTTTGATAAATTACATTTAAGACCCTTAACTTTTGGTAATTACACATTTTGGCCTAACTTTTATTTATACTTTCATTTTCTACCATAGAACTTTTAAAATTTTCAATTTAGTCCTTCTCTTCTTTCAAGAATCATCTAACCTTTATTATTCCTTCTAATCATCGTCAAAATCCTTTCCAAACTTCTTTCCTCTATCAGCATTATACATTAGTTGTATTGGCTAGTCATGACTCATACTCTCTGTGAACTTTAGTCGCAACCATCTCAACTTACTTGTCATGACTTGATATCTCTGTGTTCTTCAGTCACGACTATAGGTCATCTTCTGTCGTGACTTTATCTGCTTATACATTAGTCGCATCCTATGGCTTAGACTCATCGCGACTTAACTTCTCTGGAACTTCTCATCGTGACCTAAACTACTTCACATCACGACCTGGCATAGCTTTTTCTAAATATTCACTTATAATGTTCTTGACTTTGATGAATTTGAGTCAATTGAAACATATTCATATCTATATATCATAATTACATTAAATTGGGAGCATATTCACATAGATGTTCAACCAACTATCATTTCATTATATTGTTGGAAATCATGCCTTAGGGGCCAATCATTGTCTTATGAACATTATTGATTTATGAATTTATTAATTGTGTTATCATATTATTTGCTTATTTACTGTGATGACCATCCTTGAATAATTCATGATCTTATCCTAAATATCCCTGATCGGTCATCTATGCGGGAGCAGAGATGAAATAAGACCAGTATGACTTTGAAGATGTATAGAGATATAAATCAAAGTCATAGGCACATGTAAGAGTACATGGTGTTGGACTGACCCGCTATGAGAGAGTTGCATGGGTTACATCATAAGCTTCTCTCATATACAAACCATGTCACTATGCCCTTTGACCTGAGATCATCATGGATTCCTACATGACAAACGCTCAGCTTTAACCTAGTCAAAAGTCACTTTTGATCTAGTGATCATAAAGACTATGTTTAGGCTTAGTGGTTTTTCATACGGAGGAATGTGAATGGTCAAGATGGAATTTGTCCCTCACATTCGTAGAGAGATATTACTGGGCCCCTCGATGAGTGAGTCTGAGAAATATATGGCCATACTGTAATGGAAAGGTAGTTCCATTTCTATAGTCAGACTACTCAGGGATCGATAAAGTAATGGTCAGGAATAAGAGGATGACATTATCCATGCCTTATCCATGACCAAAATATCGCGTGACAGAAGGGACATGATATGGTTGTATAAAAGGTTACATCGTTTAACGATCCTCATATGATTTAGGTAGTCGTTATATCTTGCTAGAGACCGCTTGTGACTTGTGGCCCAGTATAGCAAATGGCCCACTGCCAACTTCATATGGGCCTACAGGGTAGCACACAAAATAGCCCAACACGAGCTATGATGTCTAGATTCATTGAATCTAAGACATGTCCAGATTCAATGAATGATCCAGGGTGGATGTATATATTTATTTATATTTATATTCGTATATATACATTAATATGTAAGAGATATATGAGATTTAATTTATAAGGATAAATTAAATCTCTAACACGTTTGAATTTGAAATTCAAATTGATAGGATATCTCATATAAGAGATATTTATAAGATTTAATTTATAAGGATAAATTAAATCTCTATCATGTTTGAATTTAAAATCCAAATTGATAGGATATATCATATAAGAGATATTTATAAGGATAAATTAAATCTCTATCACGTTTGAATTTGAAATTCAAATTGATATGATATCTCAAATTTGATTTATGAGAATAAATCAAATATAGTTCAGTCTTATCTTTATTTTAAGTTAAATAAATAGGTGAATTAAATTTGTGGGACGCATTTAATATAAATATTATTTATTTAATTAGTTTCTTATGAAATTATACAATATATGATATTGTATTAATTTCAGAATTAATATAAGATTAACTCCAAAATCCAATTCAGTAGAGAAAAACGCATAACATCCTATATATCTAATTTTAGGAGCTACGTTTTGAAAGATATAGAACACAGAAAGGCCAAAGGGGAATTTACAAAAGGTTTGCAGATAATAAACTGCCAAAATAGAGACGGAGAGGACAAATTCTTGAGAAAGCCCTGGAGGGACAAGAGACGCTAGCACGTCATTCGTAGTTGGAACGCTGTTCGTGTGGATATTAGTAGAGGAAGTCGACCTGAGTCATCGACTTCTTGCAATTAGAAACGGAGCACGAGTCACAGAGAGAAGCTGTGAACGTCGTGACCAAAAGTTGTGGAAGTCGCTAAGGAACACTGAGGGTAATGCTTCCCACTTGACTTAAACACATACGGTAGATCCTAGCAAGGAATGGAAAAAAATTTTAAGTTAATTTCCGCTACGTGTCTTCCAATGCCTTGCATATATCACATCAAAACTCATATTTCATATCACCATAACATTTGTACACATAATATATACATGTCCATTACATATTCGGGGTATATCATATCTTTATACATCTATGTATTTACTTTACACTATTTACAAATTTACATTACCCCTCATCTCTTTTTACATTCTTTTCTAGGGAATAGTCAACTGTAAATACTTCTGCATACATAAATGCCACTCTTGTATATCAGTTGGAGGATTATTTGCCAAAAACTCACTTAACTTTACATGCCATGTAAGGGTATATGGCAGTATCTGACTTACTACTATTATATCCCAATTTTTAGGCCTAGAAACCTAGTATGTAGCCTAAAAAAATATGCAACTAGGCCCTATTGAGCAGAAGTCCCAGAAGTATCAAATGATATTTAGGGACTAAACTGCAAATAATAAGAGTTCAGGGACTAAATCGTAAATAGTGAAAGTCCCTAGGGGCATTTTGGTAAATTGCTAAGGGATATTTCTTGGGAACTGAGCCACCAGAGTGCTTGAGCTTGATTAGAAACCCAAGATAACATTCCCAGATGTCAAAAAATGTGGCCCAAGAGTTATGTGGGTCTAAGTAGCATTAAAATAATATTTTAGTACTTTTTCAATAAAGTAAAGTTACCCGGTCAAAGATAGAACTCAGAAAAGTGATCAGATCAGGCTTTAGACTTATATAGAACCATGAGGTAGCATAAAGAGTGTCCTCATGGGACCCACAAGGTGCCACATGTCATGAGTCTAAAAAAAGAAGAAAAAGCTAAGGACACATGGCACGATCTCAGCCGTTCATTCTGGGACAGGACTCTGGAATTCTCTGGAAGCGCTGAGTCTGCTGGTGAGGTATCCCAAGGGCCCTACCATTGTGCCACCTAGCATGTGAGGTGTCCTATGGATGATGTCATTTTGATGAGTCATCTAGGATGATGATGTCATCGTGATGATGCAGGCAAAGCTTCTTAAAGAAGCTAAGCGATCTGAGCCATTCATCGCGATTCAATCTGGACCATCCATTTCACCTCAACTCAACTATAAATACCCCACCCCTTTCAAGGAACTCCACGGCCAAGCAAAGGAAACAAGAGAAAGAAGAGAGAAAAAGAGAAAGAGAGAAAGAAAGAAACGAGGAGTTTTGGCGAAGCTAGGAGCAATCCCAAGAGCTTAGGGACTTTGCAAGCTTAGGAATAAGGCTCTTACCTATGAAAAGAAGGAACCTTAGAGCAAAGGTTAAGGACTAGAGGAAAGGCTCCACGCTAGATAGTAAACTTATCATAAACTTGTATGCATTGAATGTTATGCTTGGTTATGCTATGGCTTTGTTGAATTGTGTTGCATATGTGCTTATGTTTGAAGCTCTATTTCTATGATTACTTTGACCAATTGTATTTCATATGTTACATGGAAGCATGCATATTACACAATGTTAACACTTTCACAAACAAGCATAAGTATTCACATTAATGCATGCATTGTTTAGTACCGTTTGTTACTGAGAGATTTTCGCAGAAATCTCACCACTTCCATATCAATCCAATTACAGCAGGTATTCTCAAGATAGAGGAGATAAAGATGCATTAAGAGATGTTAATTATTTAGCATGATTGATATGTCATTCATGTATGTATCATTACTGGAAATTGTCACTGTGAACAGTAACTTGTGGTTAGGCAGTGACATCTGAGCTATAATTATAAATAGTAAATGATTGAATAAATAAAATATATTTTTCCAGTACATAGTGGACATACCAAGCTTCAATTTGATATATAGAACATCTCATTTGGATGTCTACACATAGAGATATGATTTTTCAAAGTTGGGACCAGAAATGTTGGAATCAGGGGAAGACGCTAGATGAACAGTAAAATTAGAATATTGACCAATGTTGACTTAGTCAAGGCATGGTAAATGAATTATTTTTCTCTGAACTAGCATTAAGTTAGATTTGTGTAGCAATTTGAACCATTTCATTTTGAGTTTTTTAGAATTAGTTATGATTTTTTGAAGTCAGGATACTCCTCTGGAATTTGCACAGTGAACAGTACTCGGTAGAGCAAAATTCCAGATTGTGTACTTTGACTTCAATGACCTTAGAAGTGGTTCCAGATGCTACCATTTGGTCCCTAAGATGTAAGGAAATTATGATGTTCCAACTACCATCTCATGCCAGTCTGCTAGAGTGTAAACTTGATTCAAGTCAATGCCTTCTATTATATATCTATTTATTATCCCTGCTACGACATTGAGGAACTATTGTAAGTTACCCATATCAAATCTATCCTCAAACTCTAATGAGGGAGGACTAATATCTAGTATACTTGTAATCCAGTACTAGTGTTTGCTTCCTCAGCCGTAGATTGTCCTCTTATAGGAGGAATATGACTTATATTAGGTTTAAAAGGCACTACCAAAAACTCATTATATCTCTTATCATCCCTTTCTAGTAATCCTCAAGAAAATTTTGAGGCTATTTATCTTTAGCATACATCTCCAATATCCTATTTATTCATTTAGGAATCTGAGATAGCTTATCATGTCAGTCCATTTTACCTTAACTAGGCTATATTCATTATATCATAACATCTCTCATTGTCTGTAAGACTTCTGTGTCCCTAGCCTGAAGGACTTATGTGTCCTTGGCCTCACTGTAATCTAACTATAATCCATAACTGAGTTGGTTATTTTCTTTCAGCTAACTCAGGAAGGGTCTAGCTTATATCTCTATACCATTCATACTTTCAAGTTTTCCCTTATCCTCCTGGATCACTCATAGGCGAGAAGGTATCTCTTATTAAGCCTCAATGTTCCATTTCCCTAGAGCATTTATCACCAATCCATAATTTTAGTTGCACTGTGAACAAGTAACCCATTACTAATCTCAACTTCAATTGGGCCTTAAGTAACCGCTACATACTCTATTTCCCAATCAAAGCAAGTTTATCTTGTATCAAAACCTCTGTTTTGTGTTAAAACTTTATTCTATACCAATACCAGAAACTTTTTCTCTGATACCAAAATGAGATATCCTACTTTTACCATCTCAGAGTATGTATTCTGAAGTGTATTTGATTAGTAAAAGAATTACATTAGCCCAAAAATTAAAATTTTAAAACTTATTTCTCGGGTACTGTTCACTTGGTGATTTTCATATTTACAATCCAAATTTAAAAATTCATAACTAATTGTAAAAATATCATATGGAGGTGATCCAAATTTCTAATTAAAGCTCTTTCATAGCTCTTTAAGGAAAAATATAAATATGGATAGTTACTTTGCCAATTGATATAGTTAAATCGTTAATTTGTACTATTCATATGGCAAATTCCAGGAATTCCATATTCTATCTCTTAATTTTGGAAATTCATTTCTCTTGATATACACATCCAAATGAGACATGTTACTGATGCATTTAAAGCTCTAGATGTGTAATACATGCTTATAAAATTTTGTGAAATAATCCTTTCATTTCCTAGGTCAAACTAAAGTCACAACAAAACTACTTTAGGGTCTACGTTTTTACCATTTCATCTTCTTTCTTAAATGTTCATAAACTAATCTAGCATTCCTAAACCATCAAATAAGCTTCTCATATATTCATATACATCATGTACAAATGCCATAATTATTTCATATAGTTTCATCACATAAATAGACACCTTACATGGCATTCACATATATGGAAAATTCATAGCATATGCTAGGATATCAAGTACTTCACTTCCTTTCTTCCATTCTTGAGCTCCTCTCCATGTATACATTTTCCTTCATGCTTGACCTAAATTGATTGGTTATGGGAGGGTGAGATTATAAGGAATTTTAGTAGCAAACATTACCACTTAAATATGCTTCACTTGATTTTTGAGATAAATTCTATAAAAAACTTTTAAGGGTTCAAAAATTTTTAGAAATTCATTCTACTATATGATAAACTCATATTTATAGTGATTTTTAGTTTGTTTAAAGTGAGTTTATTATTGATTTTATCCCCATTTATCAATATATTGAGCCGTTATTAAATAAAATAATATTCAGAACAATTGAGAATTAATTCATATCAATTTAGTGCTTAAAGTGAACAAATAATCTGTTTATTCTAATTTGCTATCACAGATCAATTGTTTAAGGGAGAATGACAACTGGACTTAAGGAGTTGATGACATGTAATAGCACAAGGGCTAGATCTAGGAATTGACGAACAAATTACAAATGAGAGCTCATGCATATGCTGACACATGGAGAAGCACTGTTCACGCACACAGTACTGTTCACGCATATCTAGCACTGTTCACAAACACTATCCACGCACACACAACAGAATCACACATTTCAGCAGCAGCTCATGCACTCCACACATTCACACCATTTCAATGACCCTTCACATCCTTCCACACCTATATATGCATCTACACCATTCCATATCAAGGGGTCTACTTCTACCATATTCCAGCTCACACACATTCTTTAATTCCACCACACCAGACGCCATCTTCTTCTTCATTTCTTTCTCTATTTCTATTCTGCACTTTCCTCTGTTCTTTTCAATATAACCAGAGGAAAGTTCTGCAGTTCATCTTCATCTTCTTCTATCATTCTCACCATGATTGCTGCTATATTTTCTGTTGCTTTTAAAGTTCAGATAACAATGGAAGGCTAAGCTGCTGTGCTCTCTTGGAAATGATCCTAAACCAGAATCCTTAAGCTGAACAGGGAGTTTATTTTTCCTTTAATTTAGAGTTAATTGTGTCAAGTTGATGTAGTTAATTATATAATTAATGATGCAAGTAGAGTAGTAGAGGACAAAGAAGTAGGGAACCGAGTTAGATTTCTTATTTCTACATAACTATCCTTTGATTGATTTGCATCTTTGATCAAGTTGAACTTAGTTGTGATTAATTGAAGTGATTCTGCTTAATTCATATTCTACTATCTCTAAGTTGAATGATTCTAAATCTCTTTTAATGTTTGCGAGTTGTAGTTTTGATTGAGATTTAGCTAGCGAGTTATTAACAAACATATTCTAATTCAACTGATCTAATCCTCATATTCTGTGGATAATGAAGGTAAGGTAATCTCCAAAGGAACACACTTGTCATTCATTCATCTCATCATCATAAACACTAAAAACATAAACAGTAGCATAGAATTTACTTTCAGTAAGTAGATTGAACTCATCAAATACCATCTCTTTAACTTGTTAATTTGTGGCTCATTAGACTAATTAGACATCTTAACATCCATCTAGGCTCCTTGTGAATCGACCTAGATGGATATAAAGAGGAGGCTAACCTAGGTCAATTCACAAGGAGCCTAGATGGATGTTAAGATTCCTAATTAATATAATTAGCCACAAATTAATTAGGAATCTTAACACAAATTAATTAGGTACCGACTCAGTCTGATTTCCTAAAAACTATACTATTTTCTTAATCTATTTTTTTTGAGATTCCATAATATACTTTCTGACCTTAAATCTAGTATTTGGATTCTTCCTACCATTGACATTCTTGTACTGGATCTAAACTTAATTACAGATCCCTTGGCAGATTACCAAAATGCCTCTTGGTTCTTCTTTATTTACTTTAATACCTCAAGGGCATTATCGTCTTTTCACACATCATTGAAGTATTCCCTGACCTTGGTCAACTATTCTGGAAACTCTCCTTGACTATCTAACCTTAGTCAAATAAACCAAATACCCTTCATTTATCTCTGGCTCATTGACACAAAACAGTGGAATACTCAGTGGAATTTTCATAATTTTATATTTTTCTAGTCTTTATTAGCCCTGGCCCACATACTTATCTAAAAATATTATTGGGCCTATAAGGTGCCATTTTAGGCCCTTACATGATCCACTACTTCATGAGCTCAACTCTCGAGAAATTCCCCTGAAACATATTTATCAGGTGTTTAATCCATTGTAAATTTCATAATAAATTCTACATAATTCTTCTTTAAGCTCTGTCAGTTTCATAAATTTTTGTATTAATTATAAGAATCTACTGCCAAATTTCAACTAATTCAAAGGTCCAGAGGATACTGTATTAATTTTCCTTTCTTCAAAAATTCATATCAATTTTTTGGGACCTCAAATCAAAATTCTGTGTTGCATCCAACTAATCAAAATAATTTTATCTATTTACTAGGAAAATTTGGGACTAATATGATTGTGGGCATTTTTGATCCTTTTCCGGCTCAACTTCCAATAATTACCATTTTACTCCTGAACTTTTGAAAATTATACTTTAGGCCCTCAACTTTTCATAATTACACTTAATGGCCCAAACTTTATTTCTACTTCTATTTTTGCACCATAGAACTTTTACACTTTTCCAATTTTGACCCTCATCTTTATACCTTTGTCTAATCATTGTTTTTCCTTTCTATTCATCATCACAATTATTTCCAAACCTCTTTCCACTATCAATATTATACAAATAGGGAAAAAAATTGGATATGACATTCATCAATAAGAGCATAATGAATTAGACTTTGAGTCATTCGTGAATAATCTAATTTTCATAACTTCAATTCTAAACAAACCATAGATGATTCAAATAAATAAATTGGAAACTATAAGCACATAATCATCTTCAAACTAGTTTTAAACAATAAAATGACCATCAAAATATTTATCACAGAAATTCTAGTGATTTGAGTTTGAAACAATTTTCCTTCTCTTTCTTCAAATTGATATGGTCGATTTATAAACCAGGTTTTCTCAAATCAATTTGAGAAGAAGACAATTCATAAATTAGATCACTGTGAAAATTATTTTTGAAAATAAAGCTTTAGTGATCTTGATTAAAACATTTTCAATGATCAGATTTTAAACCTATAAAACTTTTTAAATCTCTAATCATAAGATTTTATAACATTAAAAGCAAATGGTGAAAATATATGAGAAATCATTTATTAGTGCTTTTGAAAAACTTAGAAACTTATCTTTATTTATCGAAGAATTATTCTATAACTCCCCTTAACGAATAGTCTATCGATAAATGGGTCTTAGAAAATAGAATATCTTCTTTGGAAAATATGACTTAATTGATCGAATATCTTATCGATAAATCTATTGTTCGATCAACTCTTTGATAAACAAACTGAGTCTTTTTCAAAACTTATTGAAGGCTTATTCAATAAATTCACTTATCGAATAGAGCTTTGAATAATTCTAGTTTCAAAATAGGGTGACACAAAATTTTCTCAACTAAATATGCTTGATTTATTGAAGTCTTTATCGATAAGAAACCTTATCGAATATATCATCGATAAATGCCTTTCAGAAAACATATTTTCCTTCAAAAGTACTTTATTATTTATCAAATAACTATCTTACCGATAAGATTATCAATAAATATTTTATATCAATTAAGTTTTACTTTCTAAAATCTTTTAAAGTCTTTTCTCAATTATTATTTGTCATTATCAAAATATTATAATCTAAAATTTCTCCGCCTTTTTGATGATGTCAAAATTTGAGAAAAAATTGAAAAACCTTGATTTTTAATTTATGATTATGGAGATATAATCATCACAAATGCAAACACAATGCAAGCACAACAGTCACATACAGATAATTCAAAACATCACAAATTCAAATTTGTATTCATGTTAAACAATTACAAAAATTCAAGAACAAAACCACAAACTAATTGAACCAAGACTAAACCAGTTTATCTATCTATTCTCCCCTTTTTGGACATTTACAAAAAATGAGGTCCTGAAGTCCTAAAAATAGAGCCTTGTGGGTGAGGTAAGTTATAGGTAGGTCCAGGGGAGTGGTTGGGTTGGGAGGACTAGAAGGGGTTGATGCAACTTAATTCTTTAATTTAGTCACCTCTTTTCTCATAAATGTGATGGCCTGAGTCCACAACACAATGATTTCAAGAATATGAGTTGAATGAGTCTTTCTATCTTGAATTGCTCTTTCTATTTTCAGAGACAAACTTGTTTTCCAACGAATTTCTTAACCCTTTGAGTAACTCTAAAAGATTAGAATTGTAAAACTCTTCTTCTAATAATAATAATAATTAATCAATTGAAATCAAGTTTACCGTAATTGGTTACAAACTAACCATATTTATAAATGAGTTTTTTAATTTTAAAAAGTCAACCATGGTAGAAAAGAGCTTAACAAAGATTCTAAAAAGAACACTACCATGGTTATAAAAGATTTTTCATAATCAACAAATAACTATGATTGGAAATATCAAATTACTATTCAAACACTATCATAATTATCAATTCTGAACTTCTAAAAGGGGCCTCCGAGCATTGAACCCGGGTAAACAACCTCAAAGCCCATAACACAAACAAAATACTGAATAATACTATTAATGAGGCAAAATAGTTACTGTGGATCAACAAATTCACCTGAGAGGCCCCCAGCCTTCTACCACCATAACATGTATAGTATGATAATCAAAATAGTAAATTATAAAAGTGTAACAAAAGTAGGCCCTACAGTGGTAATTTACATCTATTTAGCACATAAACATAAAGGGTGGTGCTATACAAGTTAAATAGCACTACTATACCTCTGGCACCTTCTTGTGAGAACCAATAACTGAACTAACTCCTAAAAAATGTTAACAACCATAGGGTGAGACAAATATCTCAGTAACCAACAATCATACTCATCAGGCATACTTACATATGCTCATGAGGTGTAAAGTGTGACAACTAAAAAATACACGAGATAGAAAATAATATATTATCATAATGTGATCAAATTGAATTACCACCCCAGTTCCTCCTATCAAACCAACCGAGCCGCCTTAAACCTGTCGACTAAACCTATGGGCTAGTGATAACTACCATATGGCTAGCCACTCAAAGCTAACTAATTGAGTTATGGATAGGGCAGAATCCATAGAGCACAAGACTGGACCATGGGTTCATTCCCCCACAGTAAATTGGTGGGGATGTCGCAACAACTCGATAAATTGGTGCGGGGAGCCCCTCAGTAAACTGGTGGGACAAAAGCTATACATCGAGCTATAATGAAAGCTATACCACGCGTAGAAATATAACTCCATCATCGCCAATCCCCAATCCAAAATTCTCAAGATATAACAAATTTCTAATCTCAATTCAAACTTTTCAAATTAGACTTTAAATCCCACAAGACCATATTCAATAAAAATCATCATTCAAGTTTTCTCAATATAATCATATCAACAATAATAGATTTATATATATCAAATCACTCATAAACATTACATTAGCGCACACAACGAGTGAAAAGTGGTTACTTTCTCCAAACCTAACAATAAAACCACAAATAAGGAGCCAAAGACTTATGTCACAATTTATTAGTCAATCTACATAGTTTATATAAATGTGCATCAATCGTTGTTAATTTGATAGAACATATACTTTTAAATAAATACTCACATTTCTCTTCCAACCTTATTTTATTTAAAAATTATTAATTCAATACCATAACTTAATTTCTCTATCACAATCACACATCTATTTTCCAAATTATCATTTCAATCATAATCTTATATTGTCTCAACCTTATTCTACTCATATAAATTCTCATATAACATCAAACTCCTCAAATAACCCAAAAACTCTCAATTTATCATCCTTAAAGCTTCACCCAAATTTTTAAATTATCACATTTCATAATCAACCTCAAAAATCAATTCATTTAATCCCCAATACACACTTCAATAAGTTAAAATAAATCATTGAATTCAAATATGACAAACCCAACATCATAATTCATAATTTTCAATCAACCTCTAACTTTAATTTAGTTAAATCAACCACTAAATCCTCCAATTATACAAAATCCTCAAATTCCTTAACTTATGATTAACACTCAATATACTAAACCTTGAGTTTCATCATTAATCAAATTGCTAAACAAATAATCAATTTAATTACATAAGTTTAAAGTTCTTAATTTTACGTCAATTTTCTAAATCTCACTAACAATATCTAAATCTTCATTTCAATATTAAATCATATCATTCATAGATTTCAATAACTCATTTGCACTATCAATTAACCCATAATTATTCAATTTGACCTAATCCTCCAATTTCTCCAATTTAGGGTTCTAATAAAAATACCTATTTTCAATTTACAAGCTCTAGTAATAATCTAAACCAATTAAATATCAATTATACCTCCTATAAACATAACCTAATCATTAAACTCAAATTTAATCAATAAAATTATCATATTAAATCATCTTTACACTCTAACATTTAAACTATAACCCTAAATCTCTTAAATAATGTAATAAACAAAATTCTAAACCGATTAAATACAATTATTAACATATCTCTAGAATTCTATGGTTCTCATTAGTTAAAAATTCATACTTGTTCCAAACCCTAATCCTTAAACTTATTTTCTTTCTAATAGAAATTATATTTCTAAAGAACTCACTTGGTATAAAAAATAATTAAGAAATAACTATGATATGTGAAAGATTTTATGAGAACAAACTAGAGCTCAAAGGGATATGATGTTTATCAATGGAGGCACTGGAGACAGAAATCACGACGCAGAAAAGAAGAAGAAGAAGAAGAAGAAGAAAAGAAAAGCATGGTTTCTGTGTATGTTTACTATATAAAAGGTGTGGGTCCCATTTTTTTATTATTACATTTATTATTCTATCGTCCTGCTTCCCTCTTTTATTTTTTTAATATATATATTTCCCCTAAAAGCCACGGCTTTTTTTTTTTGTTTTTTTAAACCATAAAAAATGATTTGTTTATATATTTTTTTTTATAATTTAGATAAACTCTCTTAACATAAGTAATTAAATAAAATTTCATCTACTAGGCATTAATCCTTTCTAATACTAGATGAATCCTAAAAGAAAAATTGGTATGTTACAACTCTCCCTACCTATTAGAATTTTGTCACCAAAATTTACACACAAGAAAACACACATGTAATGAAACACACAAGAAACTAACCGAGGAATAGATTTAGTTACTCTCATCGCATTCTTTCTTCGATCTCCCAAGTAGCATATCCCAGTGTCATTCCCTTCTAGAAGACTTTCACAAGTCGAATATTTTTGTTCCTCAACTGTTTGTCCTTTGTATCCAAAATTCTCTCTAGTTCAGCTTCATAAATGGGTGGTACTTCTTCAATTATGACACGTGAAACAAGTCATGCACATTAGATAGATGTAGAGGTAAGGCTATTCGATAAGCAACATCCCCAATCCTCTTTAAGAACTCAAATGGACCAATAAATTTAGGAGACAACTTCTTCGCTTTAATGGACCTTCAGAAGCTTGTAGTAGGTATGACCCTTAGAAATACATGATCACCTTCATTAAACTCCAAATGTCTCCTCCTTCGATCTACATAACTCTTATGCCGACTCTGTGCTAGCAACAATTTATGTCAGATAAGATCAATTTTCTTAGTGGTGGTATCCACTAACTCCGATCCTAACACCATCCTTTCACTCAGTTCAGTCCAGTAGAAAGGCAACAAACACTTTCTTCCATTCAATGCCTCATAAGGTGCCATATGAATACTTGCACGGTAACTGTTATTGTGTGGGAACTCAACCAATGACAAGTGATTTATACAACTTCCCTTAAGTTCAATGGCATAAGCCCTCAACATAACCTCAAGAGTCTGAATGGTATACTTTATTTGACCATCAATCTGAGGGTGATAAGCGGTGTTAAACTTCAATTTTATACCCGAATCCATATTGACTGACTTCTAAAAGTTTGAATTATCTTAGATCTCGATATGATATGATGCTCTCTGACATGCCATAAAGCCTCACTATCTCATTCATATATAACTGACTCATTTCCTCTAAAGAATAAGTGGTTTTGTAAGGCAAAACGTGTGCAGAATTAGTCAACCTATCTATAACTACCCAAACGGCATCATAACCACCTAATGTCCTAGATAATCCCACTATGAAATCCATAGAAATGCTATCCCATTTCCACTTAGGAATCTCCAATCCCTGTAATAAACCTCCTAGCCTCTGATGCTCTATCTTGACTTTTTAATAAGTCAAACATCAAAGTACAAAGTTTGTCACATCTCTCTTCATCTTTGGCCACCAATATTGTTGTTTCAAGTCATGATATATCTTAGTTATGCCTGGATGTATGGCATATCTACTCTATGGGCTTCCTCAAGAATAGTTTTCTTAATCTCCTCATTATACGGAACACAAATTCTCTTTTTGTACATCAATATCCCCATATCACCAAAAGCATAGTCTTGTACTGGCACATTCTTCAACTCCCAGAATTCTTGCCAACCAATCATCATCTAATTGTGCTTCTTTTAAGTGTTGATAGAAGCTATAGTCTCCAAGCACCGCACCTAAGGTAGCATTCTTTGTAGGTATAACATGAAGGTCTGTCAACCTTTCTAATAAATGTTGGTCATTTAAGGTCATGCTAAATACATGCATTGACTTTCTACTTAAGGCATCTGCAACTACATTTGCCTTCCCAGGGTGATACTTAATCTCAAAGTCATAATCTTTCAAGAATTCCATCCATCGGTGCTACATATTGTTCAACTCCTTCTGGTCAACTAAGTATTTCAAACTCTTATGTTCACTAAACACTTCAAACTGAGATCCATATAGGTAATGCCTATAAATCTTCAATGTAAAGACTACAGCTGCTAACTCCAAGTTATAGGTAGGATAATTTCCTCATGCGGTCTCAACTACCTCGATGCATAAGCCCCTACCTTATTATTTTGTACTAGCACACATCCAAGACCCTTCAAGAAAGCATAAGTGTATAGAACATATGGTACCCTTGGGGTAGGAAGAGTAAGTACTAGAGTTGTAGTCAACTTAATCTTCAATTCTTGAAAAGCCCCTTATATTTCTTACTCCAAACAAATGGTTGGTCTTTCTTGGTCAACTTAGTCAATGGCATGGCAGTATGAGAAAAACCTTGAATGAATTTTTGGTAATAGCCAGCTAGGCCTATAAAACTTCTCACTTCAGTTACTAACCTAAGAGCCTCCCACTTCAATACTGTATCAACCTTACTAGGGTCCACTGCTTTTTCCTCAGCAGAGACTACATGACCTAGGAATTTTGCTCCATTAAGCCAAAATGCACACTTTAATAATTTAGCATACAATTGATGATCCCTTAAAATTTGCAATGTAATATGAAGATGCTCTCGATGTTCCTCCTTACTCCACAGTATAGCAATATATCATCGATAAAAACCATAATAAATCTATCCAAGTAAGGTCTAAAAATCTGATTCATGTAATCCATAAAGATAGTTGGAGAATTTGTCAACCCAAAAGGCATAAATAGGAACTCGTAGTGTCCATATCGAGTCTTAAAGGCAGTCTTAGGAATGTCATCAGCTCGAACTCTCAACTGATGGTACCCTAACCTCAGATTAATCTTAGAAAACACAGACGATCCTACCAACTGATCCAACAAGTCATCAATCCTAGGTAGTAGGTACTTGTTCTTTATTGTTACTTTATTCAACTATACATAGTCAATGCATAATCTTATACTGCAACTGGTGATCCCCATGGTGAGATACTCGGTCAGATGAAGCCTTCCCCAAGCAATTTCTCAAGCTGCTTATTCAGTTATGCCAATTCAGATGAAGATATTCTAAATGATGCCTTTAATATCAGAGTTATCCCTGAAACTAACTCAATAGAGAATTGAACCTCACGCTCTGGAGGTAAACCAGACATCTCCTATGGAAACACTTTTGGGTGTTCATTGACCACCTCAATATGATCAATCCCGCCTTTCATATCTACATCAACAAAGAAGAAAACCACAAATGCTTGACACCCTTTCTTAACAATTTTGTATACTTGTGCAACAGACAATAGTATATGACCCTTTAGCATCTCTACAAGCATAATACTCATCAAAACAAGCACCAATTTCCTTTTACAATCAAGAATAGCATTATTTGCTGTCAACCAATCCATGCCGATAATCACATAAATCCCCTTAAGGGCAAGTAAATTAAATCAATCGAAGACTCTCATTTCCCAAACTTAATAGTAAGTTTTAAACATGCACGAGCGATAATAACAGTAGCTCCCGTAGAAGTTGACACTTGTAAATCATATAGCAAATCAGTCTTATGCAATTTCAATCTCCTAACACAATCTACATATATGAAAGAATGAGTAGCACCAGAATTAAATAATGCATATAATTATGGCTTTGAAGAAAAATAGTACATGGGATATAATTGGGAGACATTGCAGCCTTTTCCTGGGTCATCGCAAACACACAGTCTAAATGGGTAGATCTAGTGCTTTGAGCAGGTTGCCTATTCTCTGGGCATCATTTGGCAATATGCCCTAGTTTATGACACTTGTAACACTCCCAGCATTGTCCCTGGTGCGATCGCCCATACTTCTAACATGGGTCACTAACACTAGGTGTAGACTCATAGACCTTCTATTTGCATTATGGGTCTCACTCTATTGGCTTCTCTAACCATAGCCCTTTTGAAATGGTCCCCTTTAATTTGGCCTTTTGTGATCATGTCTCTTCTGACCACTACTCCTGTTCTTACCCAAGCTACCCGAGCTCCCCATACTGAGTTGAATCTATTTCCCAACACCTCCAGTAGGCCTAAATGATTAGGTCCCCTAACTAGAGCATACACCCTCTTTGCTAGGTCTACCTCTTAGGCTTTTCTAGCCATAACTCTTAGCTTGATGCACATATCCTCAAATAACTCAGGCTTATATAGAGCCAATGCCTACTGTAGCTTTGGCTTGGCATGATACAACAATTGTTATGCCTTCTAAAGAGAGTAATTCACCTTTTCTGGTCAAGGAACATAACCAATTCAATAAACTTAGTGATAAATAGGTCCTTGTGCATATCATTCTGCTACAAGGAGTAAAATTGGAATTGTTTCTCCATATGTAGTTCTTTAGGAAAGAAATGATCATAGAACATCTCTTTAAAATCTTCCCAACTCATTTATGAGATATTTGCTGGCCCTACACTGTCCCACCAGTCCTAACCTCATCCTCTAAATATGTAATAACCACTTGTACCTTTAATGGTGAGATACAAGGGGCTGCTGAGAATATCACCTTCATCCTCTTAATCCACTTATCTGCCTCTGAAGCCTCTAATCCTCCCTTAAACTTTAGAGGGATATGCTTATGCACTTATTTCTAAACTTTAGTGATGTCATTTAACAGTAGTGGATAAAGACTCTTCTGGATGATTCCCCCAACTCTCACTTGATCATGCTTTCTATTGTGGCCCTCACTTACAAAACCATTCTCCATCTCATTATGGTTGTTTGATCCCTTATAACCTGATCCTTGCTTCTCTAGTATATTTTCTTCAAACTTCTTTAACCTCTCATCAACCATACCCAATACTACATCCTTCATCTGTTTCATTATTGCTCCATAATATGGTTAAGGCCTACCATGATGAGGCCTACTACCATTAGGCATACTTTATCTTGATCGAGTTTGTACCATCCTTTCCCCACCTAAGAATGCAACCTACCAAAGAAGCACACACAAGAACAAAGATTAATAAGGAAGGTATGTGTGAATAATGTATATTGCCACTAATATGCAATGTCACAGTCAGGAAATAACCTGGAAACTGATACCAAGTTGTAAGATTCTCCTTTTAATATCACTTGAAATCAAGTTTACGATAATTGGCTACAAACTAACCATGTTTATAAATGAGTTTCTTAATTTAAAAAGAGTCAACCATGGTAGAAAAGAGCTTCACAAAGATTTCAAAAAGAACACTATCATGGTTATAAAAGATTTTCTTAATCAATAAATAACTATGATTGAAAATACCAAATTACTATTCTAACACTATTATAATTATCAATTTTCAACTTCTAAAAGGGGCCTCCTAGCGTTGAACCCGGGTAAACAACCTCAAAGCCCATAACACAACAAAATACTGAATAATACTATTAATGAGGCAAAATAGTTACTATGGATCAATAAATTCACGTGAGAAACCTCCGACCTTCTACCAGCATAACATGTATAGTATGATCATCAAAACAGAAAATTGTACAAGTATAAATAAAAGTAGGCCCTACAGTGGCAATTTACATCTATTTAGCATATAAACATAAAGGTTGGTGTTATACAGGTTAAGTAGCACCACTATGCCAATGCACCTTCCTGTGAGAACCAACAACTGAACTAACTCCTGAAAAATGTTAATAACCATAGGATGAGATAAATGTCTCAGTACCAATAATCATACTCACCAGGCATACTAACATTTGTTCATGAGGTGTAAAGTGGGACAACTAATAAAATACATGAGATATAAAATAATACATTATCATAATATGATCAAATGGAAATATCACCCTAGTTCCTCCCACCAAACTAACTGAACCATCTTATACCTAAAATATCCTACTTTTACCACCTTAGAATAAATATTTAGAATCATATTTGATTAGCGGAAGCATTACATTAGCCCAAAAATTAAAATTTTAAAACTTACTTCTTGGGAACTATTTATTTGGTGATTTTCATATTTACAGTCCAATTTTAAAAAATCATAACTAATTGTACCAAAATCATATGGAGGTGATCTAAATTTCTAATTGAAGCTCTTTCATAGATCTTTAGGGGAAAATATAAATATAGACATTTACTTTGTCAATTGATATAGTTAGATCGTTACTTTTTACTGTTCATATGGCAAATTCTGGAAATTCCAGATTTTGTCTCTTAACTTTGGAAATTCATTTCTCTTGATATACACATCCAATGAGGCGTATTACATATGAATTTAAAGATCTAGATTTTTACTACATGCTCATAAAATTTCGTGTATTAATTCATTCATTTGCTAGGTCAAACTAAAGCCACAACAAAACTGCTTAAGGACCTACATTTTTACCATTTCAGTTTCCTTTCTTTCACTTTCAATAATTGTTCCAGCATGATAAATCATCTCTTTTGCCTTTCATGCATTCACATACATTATGGGGTTATGCCATAATTCTTTCATACATGTTCTTTACATAAATAGACACCTTACATGGTATTTACATACATGGATAATTCATAGCATATGCTAAGATATCAATTACTTCACTTCCTTTCTTTCATTCTTTAGCACTTCTCCATGCATACATTTTCCTTCATGCTTGACCTAAATTGGTTAGTTATAGGAGAGTGAGATTCTATAGAATCTCAGTAGCAAACATTACCACTTAAATATGCAAGATGGATGCTATGCATGATATGTAATTTCATTAAACTTTCTTTGATTAGTGACATGCCATCATGCTATATACTTTTGCATAAAAGTGCATGGCCATGGAAAACATGCTATTCACATTACATTAAACATCATTTATCATGTCACAACATCATTCAAATATCATATACATGTCAACACATAAGCATACCACATCAAGCACATAAAGAGGTAAGTCCACTACTTTGACTTAAGCTTTTCTCTTAATCTTTTGCACTTGCTCCCTAACTTTCTAACCATGAAGCCTTTTGGTCAATCACTTCTCAACATCTTCTTGGATATTTCAATGTCCTAAACACATTCATATTTATCACATAATTCATTAGGACCATGAACTCCAACAATGTTCAAGACTATCCTTGATAAATTCTTAACTCTTTACTAACATAACTTTCTCTAGCCTTCACTAATTAACTTGGCCTTTGAACTAATTGATGTCTTGAATTTACACAATTTCATCTTTGGAATCCACTTATGAGCTTAGAATCATGAAATTCCAGCTCCTATGCATTGTTCTGAACAGAATTACATAACACCCTCTTTTCTTTCAAAAATTCTCACTTCGATTCTGATGCATCTCATACTTGTTTCTCCACTCCCACACAATTTTTCATTTTTAAACCATTGAAAGCATCAAAATCATGAAATTCCAGTCACTATTTATGTAAGTGAACAGTAATAGAGAAGAATCTCAAAAATCACAACTTATAATTCCAATGCTTCCAAGGTTCAAAACCTATACAATCCTACTCAAAATCACCATATAAATTCAATGGAAGCTTTAAATCATTGAAATTCCATTTTCTTCCATCATGAACAGTGCAAACCAAAATGGTTCAACCATGGCAAAGTTAAGAATACCAACTTGATTTAATAACTAATCACTTAACTAGCTTAGTTAAGCTTTAATCATATAACTCTAGCTTTAATTTCTTCTTTCTCCTTTCATCTAAGGTTTTTGGACAGCATAACACCTTAGAGAAACTCAACTTTTCTCCATGAAAACTCCAAGTTCAAGCTCCCAAATCAAAGGAAAATAAGTTAGGATAGATTGCTTACCTTTAATCTCTAGCTTGCTTGAACTTTGGTACCTTGAATCTTCTTTGTCTTGGCTTAAGTTTTCATTTTGCAAGAGTTTCCCCAAGGTTGTCATGCCATGACTTTGAATCAGATTTGGTGGGAGTATTTATAAAAAAAATCTTGTTGGAAATGGAAGGCCAAGATTAGTTTAGTTACTATTTGATCTAATGGTCTATAATCCACCTTCCATCAAGCTTTCCCTAGAAGCCTCATTAATGACATCATCCATGACATCAAAAAGGGCTGTGTTTGGTGCAAATAATGGGGAAATATTGATAGGAAAAATTCTAGTCTAGTTCGGTACCGATTTGAGCAGTTTCACAAAAATAAACTGTTTTATGTTCCCAATTTTTATAACATTCCAAAATATGTATTCTGTCATGAAAACTAGTGTCTAGGTTTTTCATACCATTGACATTGTTAGACTGAGTATTTATTTGCCAACCATCCTTTGGAAAATGACCCAAATACCCTCATTGCACTTTTTTGCACTATAATGACCCTAGGGGCATAATTGTCATTTCACATCTCTTTACATTGCATCAGAGTATATACTGGCTCTAACTAATCACCCCTATACTTACTTGGACATTTTTGACTTGTCCAAAATGACCAAAATACCCTCCATCCATCTCTGGTATAATCTGGCTATATAGGGGAATTTTTGTAATTTCACATGGGTTGCTTTGGGCTCTGGCCCACTTAACTGCCCATCCACCTCACTAGGCCTCTAGGATGCCATTTTGGGCCTTGATATAGGTATATTGCCTTTATGGCACCAATCCCAAGAAACCTCTCTAGAAGGTATTTATCGGGTATTTTATTACACTGTAAATTCACGTAAGAATTCTCTAGGATTCCTTTTCTGACTTTGTCAATTTTATAAATTCTCATATTAATTATAAAAATTTACTGTAGAGTTTCATCTAATTCTGAGGTCTGAAAAATACTATAATAATTTTTCTTGACTTGAGGAATTTATATCAATTAATTGGGACCTCAAATCAAAATTATGTGTTGTGTTAAACTGATCAGAATACTTTTCTTTACTTACTGATAAAATTTGGAACTAATCTGATTCTGAGCATTTTTGGGCCTTTCCAAGCTAAACTTTCCCATAATTACATTTTTGCCCCTGAACTTTTGATAAATTACATTTAAGTCCCTTAACTTTTGATAATTACACCTTTTGGCCCAACCTTTTTCTCTACCTTTAGTTTTGGCCTTAAACCTTTTCTAAATTTTATTTAAGTCATTGAACTTTTAAAAATTACACTTCAGGCCCTCATTTTTATACCTTTGTCTTATCATTGTTTTTCCTTTCATTCATCATCATAATCCTTTCCAAACTTCTTTCAACTATCAGTATTATATAGATAGGAAAAAATTAGGATATGACAATACCCACCCACTGAACCCATGGCTAGTGATAAATACCATATGATTGGCCAGTCAAAAAGCTAATTGGTCGAGTGTTATAGATAGGGCAAAATCCACAGAGTACAAGACTGGACCATGGGTTCATTCCCCCTCAGTAAATTGGTGGGGATGTCGCAGCTACTCGGTAAATTGGTGGGGTGAACCCCTTAGTAAACTGGTGGGACAAAAGCCAACCATCGGGCTATAATATAGGCTATACCATGGGTAGAAATATAACTCCATCATCACCAATCCCCAGACCAAAATTCTCAAGATACAACAAATTTATAATCTCAATTCAAACTTTTCAAATTAGACTTTAAGTCCCACCAGACCATATTCAATAAAAATCATCATTCAAGTTTTCTCAATATAATCATATCAACAATAATAGATTTATATATATCAAATCACTCATAAACATTACATTAGCACACACAACGAGTTAAAAGTGGTTACTTTCTCCAAACCTAACAATAAAACCACAAATGAGGAGCCATAGACTTATGTCACAATTCACTAATCAATCTACATAGTTTATATAAATGTGCATCAATCAGTTATTAATTTGACAGAACATATACTTTTAAATAAATACTCACATTTTTCTTCTAACCTTATTTTATTTAAAAATTATTAATTCAATACCATAACTTAATTTCTCTATCACAATCACACATCTATTTTCCAAATTATCATTTCAATCATAATCTTATATTGTCTCAACCTTATTCTACTCATAAATTCTCATATAACATCAAACTCCTCAAATAACCCAAAAACCCCAAATTTATAATCCTTAAAGCTTCACCCAAAATTTTAAATGATAACATTTCATAATCAACCACAAAAATCAATTCATTTAATCCCCAATACACACTCCAATAAGTTGAAATAAATCATTGAATTCAAATATGACAAAGCCAATATCATAATTCATAATTTTCAATCAACCTCTAACTTTAATTTAGTTAAATCAACCATTAAATCCTCCAATTATACAAAATCCTCAAATTCCTTAACTTATGATTAACACTCAATATACTAAACCTTGAGTTTTATCATTAATCAAATTGTTAAACAAATAATCAATTTAATTACATAAGTTTAAAGTTCTCAATTTTACGTCAATTTTCTAAATCTCACTAACAATATCTAAATCTTCATTTCAATATTAAATCACATCATTCATAGATTTCAATAACTCATTTGCACTATCAATTAACCCATAATTATTCAATTTGACCTAATCCTTCAATTTCTCTAATTTAGGGTTATAATAAAAATACCCATTTTCAATTTACAAACTCTAGTAACAATCTAAACCAATTAAATATTAATTATACCTCCTATAAACGTAACCTAATCATTAAACTCAAATTTAATAAATAAAATTATCATATTAAATCATCTCTACACTCTAACATTTAAACTGTAACCCCAAATCTCTTAAATCATGTAATAAACAAAATTCTAAACCGATTAAATACAAGTATTAATATATCTCTACAATTCTATAGTTCTCATTTGTTAAAAATTCATACTTGTTCCGAACCCTAATCTTCAAACTTATTTTCTTTCTAACATAAATTATATTTCTAAAGAACTCACTTGGTATAAAAAATAATTAAGAAATAACTATGATAGCTGAAAGATTTTATGAGAACAAATCAGAGTTCAAAGGGATATGATATTTATCAATAGAGGCGTTTGAGATAGAAATCATGATGCAGAAAATAAGAAGAATAAAAGAAAAATGTGGTTGTCTCTCTGTGTGTGTTTATTGTTATAAAAGGTGTGGGGCCCACTTTATTATTATTACATTTATTATTCCACCATCCTGCTTCCCTCTTTTATTTTTTAATATATATATTTCCCCTGAAAGCCGTAGCTTTGTTTTGTTTTTTTAAATCATAAAAAATTATTTGTTTATATATTTATTTATTTATTTATACTTTAGATAAACTCTCTTAACTTAAGTAATTAAATAAAATTTTATCTACTAGGCATTAATTCTTTATAATACTACTTGAATCCTAAAATAAAAATTGGGATACTACAAGAATCAGAAGGCTTCAAACTTGTCTGAAGTTGAGCTAATAAATCTTCTTTAAAGCTCATATGTTCTTGCTTTACTAAATGGTGCATTGCTGCTTGGGCAAAGGAAGTTTCAATGAAAGTGGCAATAGGAGAAGCTGGAGATTTTGCTTAATCTTGCATAGGCTTCTTTCCTTTATGTGGTTTCTTCCCTCTAGCATCTAGTGGTAGTGAAATCCTTATGCGATGTATCTACTCAGCCCCAAATCTAAGCAACTTTACTTTCTTCTCCTCTTTCTCCAGATACTCTAAGTTGTAGTGTTGAAGAAAGAGAAAAATTAGTTGGGGATAGGGTATAGAAGTGGTGTTGGATTTTGAAAAATAAAATTTCCTTATCTCATTATAGATCAACTCTCTAATGTTCATCTTTTCTCTACTTATTATCCTAGCCAATAGTCTATAATCATCTTGAGTCATATAAGTGAAGCTTCCTGATTTGTTGACTATACTTCTTGAGTTGATATAGTGGATTATCCTATGATAATCGCACAAATCTTTTGGCACAAATTTTAGTTTACTCGAGAAGTTGTCTGTCATCATGAAAATCTCATAAATCCCTTCATAGATGACTCTGGCCTTTTCTCATAATCAGTGGCTTTTAGCAGTAAGCTAATCATATATACATCTAGTATTATTTCTCTTCCTAAAAATAATATAATCAGATAGTTATTCACTAATTCTCTATCATCTCCAGCTTTATCAATCACTCTCATATTGCTATAGAATGTTTTGGCTACTTTAGGGAAATATCAGAGGTTAACTGCTAACCAGTTTGTGTAGTGTGCCATAGGGTTACTTAAATCTAACTTAGTTTTCTCGTTGTCCTTTAGGTAGTCTAAGTCTACAACAACGACATAAAAAAGCCCTATGAGAGTATTTTGCCTTCAACTTCCTTTTATCTACCCCTTGATCAAGATTTCCAGTAAGTAATGGTAGAGAAGCAAAATTTGAAGATGAAGACCCATAATTACCTTAAGAAGTCTCTTCTATTTTCTTTCTTTTAGAAGTATGATGAGAACTTTCTCGAGCAAGACTTCCTCATGTTTGCTTCTGAGCCTATGAATAACCCTTTTCTTTTACCCCTTTTAATTTTGAATCATCTTCCATTTTCTTCCCATTTTTTAACCTAATTTTTGGTACCTTGGTCCTTGCCATTGATATAGTGATGAACAGTGAGGGTTTGTGATAATGAGGAAGATTGGCAGAGGATTTGGTTGAGAAATATGCTTTGGAATGTTAGGGGAATGATTTCAAACAGTTTTAATTTTAGAGAGGGAGTTATGGATACAGTTATAGGTTTTGGGTTAAGAGAATCTGAAGGATTTTTTTAAAACGGTTTTGATGAACTGAAACAGTAATGGTCATATTTTTATGAAATAACACATAATTTATGGATAAGTCCTTCGGTAAGTACCTTATTCAAACTGTTTATTGATAAATCTTCACACAACAATAATAAATTTATCCAATGGTTTTGCTATAAGTCTCTTTTTTGAATAGTTGTTCAATAAATAATGACCTTTTTCATAGAAATTACCAAAGATTTATGGAAGCATCATTTGAAAAGTCTCTTTATCAAATTGTTATTTGATCAAAAACTTTGGTTATTTTTTAAAAAAATACTTCATTTGTTGAATAGCTTCTCAATAAGTAGCCTTATCAATAACTTGTTTGATAAACTTCAACATTTTTTGCACATCTTTAAGTATTCTTTTTAAAGAATTTATCACTGAGATATAACACAGAATACTTTGAAAAAATTTCAAACAATTCATTCTTATCAAATAAATTTTTGAAAAGATTTAGCTTGTGAAAACACAAATTTTGTTTCATATTTATTGAATATTTTATTGATAAAATCCTTTATTGATGACTTCTTTGATAAGTTCTTGATAAAAAAAATTGGATGATAAGTTTTCAAACACATGAGCTTTATGATGCATCATATAGGACAAAATAAATATACATAGCATAGAATCCATCAAGATCAATATAGCTCAAATATAGTTTCAATATAAAAAGAGGGTTTAAGAATTCTTATGCAGTTTTTGCAGCTTGATGAATTGATCTATAAAGCTCTTTGCCTTCTGTTCTTGAGCAACTTTTGTATTGACATGAATGATTATTCTTTTAGCTTGTTACCAATTGATCTTTATTGCTTTAGTGCTGACTTATCTTTACTACATCTTTATATCTCATACTTAATATATCCAAAGTGCAACCCATTGAGATATCTTTATTCTCCTAAAAAATGGATCATTTCTTTCTAGGGGAGTAGTTAGTATGATGGATAATTTCCATATATGTATTAGATCATACTGAGATAACTCATAATCAAAACACATTAATTTTTAATAAATGCAAATGAGTATGCATAAAGGATTGACCTTGTAAGATATTACACATAGCTCTTCTTTTAACAAAAATCTATCTTGAAAGATAATGTTTTACTTTAAAAGGTATGCAATTTCAATATGCTTTTTTTTAAAAAATACAACTTTGAAAATTGATTTTACAAAAGAATGAACGATCGGCTACTTGGAGAAAAATACTTCGTAGGATCACATATTAAACAACTAAGGGGATTCTTGTATGAGTAAAATTTGAATAGAATATTAGCATAATAAATGGTTTAAGGATTTTGCTCATTCAATATTTAAGTGATGATTGAATAATGAAGCACATTTACCCTTTAGTCTAAATGACTAGAGTGACCAGAATATTCTAGCAAATAAATATCTTAAGCATAAGGCTTTGAATTACTGGAATATTTTTTTGTTTGAGTAGGTAAGCTTGAACTTTTAACAGATGAATGCTTAACCCATTGAGGAATAATTAGTTCAAGCATAGATTGGTTGATGGATTTGGAGGAAGGTGAGATTTCCATTCAAGTATATTCTTCTCTAATAATGATTCCCACATATAAAATTTTTAAACCTTTGCATACATTTTGTAAAATTAAGATATTTGATGCACAAATTTTGAAAAATACTTTTGTCTTTGAAATCATGAATATGGACGATTATAAATCAGAATAAATTGAAAACAATGAACACAATTTTTGTACTTGGAGAACATGCATATAATATAATCCATTTAGTAATCAAAAAATATATTTAGAATATGAAAATTGATTGCCAAAGAGATGCAACAAAGAACAAGTATTCACTAATCCATAATATAATCAAACACTATAAAGAGGTAATGATTATATTTTACTATGTTTCCTTTTGTCCTTGTGGTAGCTCACTTGATTTTGGTGATTTAGCATTGAACTTTGTTTTTAGAACCAAAACTCAAGCTTTGCAGGTTCGTCATGATTTAGGCTATCTCTCTTTATTGCCACAAAATTTTGAGATAAACCTTATTAACCAGATTTACTACAAACAATTTGAGCTTATTTTCTTTCCAGGTATCCAACTTTTCTTAGATCCAATAGTGGTTAGTTTGTAGGAACTAGGATATGCTCAAAGAGAATGAATAAATTTGGAGCGAGCATAGTGATATCAATATATCTTTATGTATAAGAATTATTTTCAATTTTTAGAAATATTTATGCACAAAGAATTGACCTACTGAACGTTGCCTTTTTTAAATATTTAACAATCAAGTTTTCTCAGGAGTACATACATAATTTTAAAAATAAGTTGTAATCTTTTACTAAAAATATAGATATAGACTTCAAAGATATGATAATGTACAAAATTTACCATTGTTCCTTTTACCTCATGTGTAAGAAGAATTTTCTTTGTGTACCCATTGTATCTTTTGATTGCTTTTGACAAATGCTTGTAATGGTGTCTCAACTGATTTGGATTTTAGTGCTAGAGATATCCTTCTTCTCCTTCTGTTCTCCTCAAGATAGGTGAATGGTACAACATGGTATTCCATTCTTGAGGTAGAACAAAATCCTTGGGCTTTTCTCAATTACCTATGATAAATTGACTTTGAAGATGCAACAATGAATCTTCCTTGAGTCCTCTCAAAGGATGTAACTTTCATTGATCCATGAGACTTTGAATATCTTGTTTTGAAATCTTGCAATTTTCTTTGTGTTTTAGCAATCCAATTTCTCTTGTTCTAATCAAAGTGGTTTAGTGGTACTCTGCGATTGTTTATTGAGATGCGAGGTTTAATCTTCTTTGTCTCCATTGTATTTCCTTACGGATATTCTGTGTTGCTCAAGCAATAGGCGCACTAAGAGTTCTCTTGTTCATCATGTGAGTCAATCTGGTAGGCACTTTCTTTGTCTTTGGGTTAATTCTTCCATTTTTTTGATATATTCTACAAAAATAGAGTACTAAGACATTTTGGTACACACTTATACTCGGGTTATTGATTGTTAGCAGTGGATCTTACTTGTTCTTTGAGAACCCAAACTAGATTTCTCACATTTGAATTTTTCTAATATAGTGTGTGATAAATATGACCTTGTTTTTCATGATAATTACAGATAACATAATGATACACTTTGGAAGTATATATGCAAATACTATGTTGATTGAGTTGAAGCAATTTATAATTATTGTGGAAAATTTCTTTCTTCCTAATAAATTTCTTAATGATATCATATTCAGAATGAAAAACACTTTTGCTTTTCAAAATAGAATCAATAATCGGCTGAAAGACTATATCATGAAAATATTTGAAATAATTTTCTCTTAAATTCACACGAGGATTGAAATTGTTTACAATTGACACTTTTTCAGCTTTGGATGATGATTTATCATATTCACATGCACTTAGCTCTTCTTATTTATTCTCTTCTTTCTCCTGTTCCTCTGTGTTGATCATTTCATGAAGATATTCTATGATTTCTCTCTTTTTAGAACCATCTTCCATTTGTTCATCGGTAGAAGGTTTGTATCTTTTAGTCATATATGAACTATTAACTTAATCAACTTTAATATAATCGTCAGAGGAATAGATAGAATCAAGAGTATTCAAAACATCTCTAACATTAGAGTAATATTTGATTTTAAAATAATCATTTTTAGATAAAGCTTTGTATAAGATTTTCATTGCTCTAAGGTTTAGCAAAAATAATGTCATTTTATTTTCACCCCAATTTTTTCTTGGTTTAAGATCAAAATCATTTGAAAGAATTTTTCTCATATCATGATCAAGAGATTTAAAAAAATATGATAATTCGACCTTTCTAACATAAAAACTCATAATTTTCTAAAACAGGAGGAGTACTAATATCAAAACCTTTAGAAAACATTTCACAATCATATACAGCTATATCTATGGACTTAAGAACATCAGATCTTTTAAATAAGTGACCTTACTCTAATATCAAATGTTAAATCTAACTATATCACCAAAAAGGGGTAAATTGGGTGATTTTAAAACTTCTAAAAATTCTAAAGATATTTAAAACAAATTTAGAGAGAAGAGTTTAGAATGATATCACTGAATGAAGAAGTTGATGAAGAAAGATTGCACAAGTTAATTTATATTGGTTTGACCCAATCTACTTGGCCTACGTCCAGTCCCTAGGGACTCCTCTGAGTGTTCTACTATACTCCAAGATTCAGTGGGCTCTTTGTGCCTCATATAATCAATATGTGAATCTCTCATAGTCCCGCTTACACCTGTGAGGACTCAATCTAGTGAGAATTCCCCTCACTCTCTCTTACACTTCATAAGGTGATAATCCACTAAAGAGATTACACTCTTGATCAATCTTAAAAGGAATTGATACAAAAAAAATTCTCTCTCAGTAGAGTAGATAGGAAAATAACTTAAGCTCAATCTCTCAAGTTTCTCTATTTACAAGAATATGACACGCTCTAAATTAAAAGTCGAGAAACAGAGTAAAATAGTGACCAAATGAATATGATCAAAATACGTTCTAAGCTTCAATTGTTAAGTCTCCTAACTTCTTCAGCTTTCTCACTTTGGATTCATCTTTCTTTTATACTTCATCTTCATAATTTCATTGAAATATTGAAGTATGTCACATCTTAATTTTCCCTATCTATATACGACTGATAAAGGAAAGAGGTTTGAAAGAGATTGTAAGAATGATTGAAAGAAAAAACAATGATTAGATAAGGTTTAAGTTATTAAAATGAAGAAAAATGAGAGGTTAAAAAGAAAGGGACTAAATTGCAAAGATGAAAAGTATTAAGGAAGGTAGAAAATGAAAAAAGACCTAAGTGAAAAGCTTAAAACCTTCCAAGCACAAAAGCATAATTATAGAAAGTTGAGCCATAAAATACCCAAAATTGTCCATAAATGTTTTGGTCCCAAATTTTACTAGTAAATAGAGGACAAAATTTGGGCAGGCATATCTCTTAGAATTCTAATTGAAGGTCTCGACAAATTGATATTAATTTTTAAAGTTTGAAAATTAGTACTATCTTATGGAACTTAGAATTAGATGAAATTTTACAAGAAATTCTTATAATTAATATAATAATTTATAAATTTGGAAGAAGTCAAAAATGAGTTTTGTAGAAGTAATTAGAGAATTAAGGTGAAATAAGACATAGATAAAGGATTTAAAGAAAACATATAGAATTTTTAATAGGACATCTGAGTCTTAAAATATTATGAGACTTTGTAAAAAATTTATTTTATAGTAGAATGAATTTCTGAAAATTTCAAAACCCTTAAAAGAAATTTATAGATTTTATTTCAAAAATTATGATAATTTAGGAATATCTATATAGGAAATAATAGGGAATTCCTTGGGATTTATGCCAAATTAATAATTTGAACTTAGATAAGCCCAATATGGTGCCATCCCATGAAGCGTATGATCCAAGGAAGTGTCTTGGAGCTAAAGTCAATTTTAAAGTATAAAAATTAAAACAAATAATAAGTATTATGAAAAGATGTAAGGTGGCATGTGAGGTGTCCCAAGTGGACCATACATTGCGCCACATAGAAGCCTATGCAAGGAAGAAGAGTTTCATCACATGTTAGATTATAAGAAAATAATATAAGAATTTAACTAATTATGATTAAAGTTAATTAATCCAAATAGCAACCACAATCTCAACCTATTCAAGCTTGAACCAAGGGAGATCTAAGGTACTTTGATCCAAGGTAGGTAGGGTTTAAGGTATGCAATCCTTCTTAATTTATTTATATGTTTTTTGGAAGATGAAACTTAGGTTTTAATAGTTAGAAATAGGATTTTAACTTGGATATGCTTGCTGTCTAGAATTTATAAATGAAGAAGGAAAAGGAAAATCAAGTTAGAATTAAGTAAAAGATACTTAGGTAAGATAGATAGGATGGTTAGTAATGGAATTGGATTGAAATTCCTTACTTTCCACATTGTGGAGGCTATTCAACCAATGCTTTTATAGATAGGAAGAGTGTGATTTTCAATTATCTAATGCTTCTATTGAATCTAGATGATGATTTTGTGTAGGAATGAATAAGATTGGAACTTTGGAAGCATTAGAATTGAAAGATGAATTTTTACAACCTTCTATATTACTGTTCATATACATGAACAGTGATATTAATTTTATGATTTTAATGTTTCCAATGATTTTAAAATAAAAAATTGTGTAGAATAAAATAGAGAAACAAGTATTAGAAGCATTGGAATTAAAATAAGAATTTTTAGAAGAATTATATGCACTCTTTCAGTTTTGTCTAGCAAGATATGTAGTAGTTAGAATTTTGTAATTCTAAGTTCATAAATAGATTTACAAGGTAAATTATATAGGGTAAAGTTAAGATACAAGTTAGTTCAAAGGACAATTAGCCACAAATAGAGAAAGTTAGGGGTTAGTTATTTAACCAAGTTTAATGTTTTCAAAATATGGATTGAAATGAGATTGTGATGCATATATGAATATGCAATGTATAGGATTTGATTTGTGTATTCAAGAAGACTACCTCACATCAAGGAAAAGTAACAAAGAGGAGGATAGAGAAAAGTAAAGCATCAAGGTAGTAAGCTTATCTAAACTTGTATGTGTTGATTGTAGGGATGATTGTGTTATGGCTTTCTTGATTGATATTGTTCATGTGCATTAGTTGTAGCTTTGTGCTATGATTACTTTGGGAAATTGTATTTCATATATTACATGGAAGCATGCATAGTAAAATACATTATGTTAACACAATCACAAGTAAAAATAAGTTCTAAGCATTAAGGCATACATCATTTAGTACTGTTTAGTACTGAGATTTTCCAAAAAATCTCACCCAAATCTATAATTCCATACAGCAGGACCATCAAGCATGGGAGGTGAAGATTATATCATGATGTTATAGTATGTTTGTCTGGTTATGTTATGAACAAGTTGTGGATTGTATTTTTGTAAAGTTAGTTGATGAAAACTTTGTAATTGAACAAAGACAAGTTTTAACTAGTAACTTGTAGTCTATAATTAAAAATAGTAAATGATAGAATAAATATACAATATTTCACCAATGTTTATTTAACATGACAAGCTTCGTTTTAACACAAAAAATGCATTACTTTGATGTTTATGCAAGGATAACGAATTTTTAAAAATTAAGGTTCAGAAACTATTTTCAGGATTTTAACCAAATGAACAATAAAATTTGATGTCATAACTGACTTAGTTGATTGGTCAATTAGTCTTAGGTATATTTTTCCCTTAATCTAGAATTACCATATCAACAGCAACTGTGAACTTTAAAATTCTAGATTTTGTGTATGAACCCCGATGTCATGTAAGTTGTTGTAAATGCTACAGATTGGTCTCTAAGGCATTTAAAAGTAAAGTGTTAGAAAGTTGACTTTGTCAAATATAGCCGTTATTGCTGACTTATGCATCAGATGCTTTTTTCTCCTTGATCATTCTCTTTGATTGATTCTACAAATGATCTTAAAACATGCTTTAGTAATGATATATAATTAGTATAAGCTTATAGCAAGTGTTTCCAAATGATTTAGTATTAAAGATAAAAATCTGATAAAGTCTAGGTTGAATTTCTTTTCACAAAATGGCTTGACTTATCGAAGCATTTATCAAAGAACACCCTTATTGAAAAGGTCTAAAATAAATTGCTCAAAAGTTGCTTTGAAACAGTTAAAATCTTATTGAGCAATTCTTCGATAATTAGCCTTATCAAAAATGACTTCGATGAATCTTCATTGAATTTCATTCAAACAGATATGAGATTTATCTAATAGTTCTTTGATAAATGCCATTATTGATAAACTATTTAAAAACTACTCTATCAAATTATATGCATTCAGACTTATCAATATATTTTATAGTGCAATTTTTTATCGAAGAACATTTTAATAAATAGTCTCTTTGAATAGCTTATTGTTAAATGCTGAAGATCATTCTTTTCAAATCTTTTCAAACATAATTTAAAAAATTTAGATCTTTTCTAAAATCATGTAATACACTTGGAAATCAGAAGATCATTTATCAATTTAGATAAGAGCACACCAGAACAAGTCAAAGCATCATAAGCTTGAGTAAAAGAGATATATTCAATATAAATCATGAGCTTATAATCAATCATCATATAAATATTCATCAATTAGATTTAAGCTATAAATCCATAAAGATCAATCATTCAATCGAATTCAAAGCAATCCATAAGCTCAACATAAATACAATACACTACTATCAATCAGATATTCAGTTAAGCTTATCAGAAGATCTTATCGAAGATCTCTTTCATAAATAACCTAATTGAATAGTTCATCGATAAGAGCATAATGAATTAGAATTTGAGTCATTCATGAATAATCTAATTTTCATAACTTCAAGTCTAAAAAACCATAGATGATTCAAATAGATAAATTGAACACTATAACCATAGAATCATCTTTAACCATCTTTTAAACAATCAAATGACCATCAACACATCTATCAGATAGAAATTCCAGTGATTTGAGTTTGAAAATATTTTCCTTCCCTTTCTTAAAATTGATCTGGTAGTTTTATAAACCTAGTTTTCTCAAATCAATTTAAGAAGAAGACTATTCATCAATTAGATCACTATGAAAACCATTTTTGAAAACAAAGCTTTAGTGATGTTGATTAAAACATTTTCAATGATCAGATTTTAAACATGTAAACCTTTTCAAATCTCTAATTATAAGATTTTATATTATCAAAAGAAAATGAGAAAATATATGAGAAATTATTTATTTGTGCTTTTTTAAAAACATGGAAACTTATCTTTATTTATCGAAGAATTATTCTCATAACTCCCCTTATCGAATAGTTTTTCGATAAATGGGTCTTAGAAAATAGAATATCTTCTTTTGAAAATCTGAGTTGATTGATTGAATATCTTATCAATAAATCTATTGTTTGACCATCTCTTTGATAAATAAACTGAGTTTTTTTAAAACTTATCAAATTCTTATTCGATAAATCCACTTATTGAATAGAGTTTCGAATAATAATAGTTTCAAAATAGCGTGACTCAAAATTTTCTCAACTAAATATGATTGATTTATCAAAATCTTTATCAATAATAAACCTTATAGAATAGGGCATCGATAAATGCCTTTCAGAAAATATTTTTTTCTTCAAAAGTTCTTTCTCATTTATCAAATAGTTATCTTATTTATAAGTGCTTTATATCAATTAAGTTTTATATTCTAAATTTTTTTAAAATCTTTTCTCAATTATTATTTTTATCATCAAAACATTGGAGTCTAACAATACTGAGGATCTACTTCTGAGTATTCTCTTAAATTGATCGTCTGTATCTCAATGCATCATACTATCTTGCTCACCCGCACCTCATGCCAATCCTCTAGCCAATGAACTTCAACACAGTTGTGTAAGTAATTTAGAAGACACGCAGCAGAAATTAACTTAAAAATTTTTCCATTCCCTGACAGGATCTACCGTATGTGTTTAAGTCAAGTGGAAAGAAGTATTACCTTCAGCATTCAGTTGCGACTTTCTCAGCTTTTGGTTGCAACGTCCACAGCTTCTCTCCGTGACTCGTGATCTCTTTTTGATTGCTAGAAGTCGACGACTCAAGTCTACTTCCTCTACTGGTATCCACACGAACAGCATTCTAACCACAGACGACGTGCTAGCGCCTCCTGTCCCTCCAGGGCTTACTCAAGAATTCGTCCTCTCCATCTCTATTTCGATAGTTTCTTATCTGCAACCTTTATGCTGATTCCCGTTCACCCTTTTTTTCTATCCCAACTGTAGCTCCTAAAATCAGATATATCGGATGCTATGCGTGTTACCACAGACTTAGATTTTGGAATTAATCTTATATTAATTCTAAAATTAATACAATATCATATATTGTATAATTTGATAAGAAACTAATTAAATAAATAGTGTTTGTATTAAATCTGTCCCACAGATTTAATTCACCCATTTATTTAATTTAAAATAAAGATAAGACAGAATTATATTTGATTTATTCTCATAAATCAAATTTGAGATATCATATCAATTTGAATTTCAAATTCAAACGTGATAGAGATTTAATTTTATCCTTATAAATTAAATCTTGTAAATATCTCTTATATGAGATATCATATCAATTTGAATTTCAAATTCAAATGTGATAGAGATTTAATTTATCCTTATAAATTAAATCTTATAAATATCTCTTATATATAATATAAATATATGAATTTATATATATACGAATATAAATATAAATAAATATATACATCTACCGTGGATCATTCATTGAATCTGGATATGTCTTAGATTCAATGAATCTGGACATCATAGCTCGTGTTGGGCTATTTTGTGTGCAACCCTGTAGGCCCATATGAAGTTGGTAGTGGGCCATTTACTATACTGACTCATAGGCCGCAATCGGTCTCTAGCAAGACATCACGACTACCTAAATCATATGAGGATCGATGAACGATGTAACCTTTTATACAACCATATCATGTCTCTTTTGTCACACGATATTTTGGTCATGGATGAGGCATGGAGAATGTTATCCTCCTATTCCTGACCGTTACTTTCTTGATCCCTGAGTAGTCTGACTATAGAAATGGAACTACCTTTCCATTATAGTATGGCCATACATTTCTCAAACTCACTCATCGAGGGGCCCAGTAATATCTCTCTATGAATGTGAAGGACAAATTCTATCTTGACCATTCATATTCCTCCGCATGGAAAACCACTAAGCCCGAGCATAGTCTTTATGATCACTCAGTCAAAAGTGACTTTTGATTAGGTCAAAGCTAAGCGTTTGTCATGTAGGAATCCATGATGATCTCAGGTCAAAGGGCATAGTGATATGGTTTGTCTATGAGAGAAGCTTATGACTTAACCCATGCAGCTCTCTCATAGCGGGTCGGTCCAACACCTTGTACTCTTCCATGTGCCTATGACTTTGATTTATATCTCTATACATCTTTAAAGTCATACTGGTCTTATTTCATCTCTGCTCCCGTATAGATGATTGACCAGGGATATTTAGGATAAGATCATGAGTTATCCAAGGATAGTCATGACAGTAAACATGCAAATAATATGATAACACAATTAATAAATTCATAAATCAACAATGTTCATAAGACAATGATTGGCCCCTAGGGCATAATTTCCAACAGGCTAGTATTCTTATCCTTATAGTCATTGTAGAATCTAGTTAATATTCCTAGGAGGCTTAAGTACATGGGATGATCCTAGTTCATTCTCGTATCAATACCTTAAGCTAACTTTTGCAGCTTAACTTCCACAATTTCCCTTGACCTTAGGCTGGTCAACTTCTTTGACTTGACTGGTCAACTCCTATCTTTGTCAGTGAAGGGAATTGCTTCCTGTACATTATCCCACTCAGTTCAGTCACATCATGCTAAGAAACATGAGACCTTAGAGGTATTGGCTGACTAAAACTAGTCTACCATAGCTGTGTCCTCAAAGATTACCTCGTAAAGCTGGAAAGCTCGGGGTATGGCGGACCAAAGTTATGTAGACTAGAGTCATGACCTTCGCATCACCTTTGTGTTCCTATATCATTACCATAATGATTTCTCATCACGACTAAACCTCTCTATGATTATTCGTCACAACTAACGCATATGCTCATCGTGACTTGAACATACTTTTCCTAGAACAATTACTACTTAATGTTTGTTGCCTAAACCCTCATCTTCAAAGTAGTGAACCAATCATTCCTACCTCTTACTCTAGTGAGGGAATCTCCTTGGTTAACTAAATTTTCATATGTCTTAGAGACTAAATAGTAGCATCTAGAACTATTTTTAAGGTCAATGAAGTTAAATTACACAATCTATAATTTTATCCTCTTGGTTATTGTTCACTGTGTAAATTCCAGACAGGCGACCTAAGTTCAAAAAATATAATCAAATCTTCAAAAATCAAAATGAAGTGGTTCAAGTTTCTACGTGAAAATAACTTAAGCCTTTTTCAAGGAAAAATGAGTCATTGACCAAACCTTCTCTTAG
Organism: Leucaena leucocephala; assembly: GCA_037074615.1. NCBI lineage: Eukaryota > Viridiplantae > Streptophyta > Magnoliopsida > Fabales > Fabaceae > Leucaena > Leucaena leucocephala. Next base: position 7,918,084 of record CM073526.1, on the reverse strand, counting down.
TCAATTCTAGTCAACGTGAAAATTTACTATTCATTTGGTCAATTTTATCTGTTTCTAGATTTGGTCCCTTAAATTTAAAAATTTGTTTCTCCATGTATAGACATCCAAATGCAACATTCTTTATGCAAAATTAAAGCTTAGGATGTATAGTTTCATTATGTAAAATCTCATACAATTATTTCATTGTTTACTATTTTTCCTAGGTAGATACAAATCATCACCAGAATCTAAATATTTCACATTCATACATAATACAAGTCATAACATTGAATACAAATTATTCATACTATCCATTTTCTAATTCCTCTTCATGCATCTTCATCTCCTTTCATCTTTGGAGAACCTGTTTGGATGGTTGTAACATGGGAAGGGATGAAATTTCAAGGAAAATCTTAGTAGCAAACAAATACCATAACAGATGTATGCATGAAAATACTTGGTGCTATACTGTGTGTGCCATAAGTGACTATGCTTGCATTATGACATGTTACATGCTTCCATGCATCTTAGTTATAACATATGGCTATAGCATAAAAAGAAACAGGGCATCATCCAAACATACATGCTTCACACAATTAGACTAAGCAATTAGCACATTAACAACCAAGTAATCAGTGCATACGAGTTAGGTAAGTTTACTACCTCTTTAGCTTGATTTTCCTTGTTCTTTCTCATTACCTCTTTGTTTCTTACTCACTGTCCTCTTAACCAAAAATATCCAATCCTAATTGTAGGATTGCCACATGTACATTAGAATTTAATCAGACAAGTTTCTAAGCTTGGTTCTACTCCAGAACTGATAAACTCCTGGCTTTCTTTAATTTTAGTTAATTACTTTACCCTTTGAATTAAATTTTTTTCTAGACCATGTCCCACACAATTCTTTCCAAAGAATACTGAAATGTCCTTACTTTTATACGTCTTAGGAACCATTTAGCAGTATTTAGAACCACTTACAAGACTTTGGAAATCTATTAGCTAAATCTGGAATTTTTCTCTTTCTCGAGTTACTGTTCATATGGTATTCCAGATTTAGTGATGAACTTCCAAAAATCATATTTAATTCTAGAAAAATCGAAATGAAGTGGTTCAAAAAGTTACATCAAGATAACATCTTGAATTGTAAGGAAAAAATAATTTCCAAACCAAATGCTTAGCTAATTAATATAGTTTATTCGTCAAAAATTCTAAAAATACATTCTGGTCCCTTACTTTGGAAAATTAGTTCTCTTTGTAAAGACATCAAAATAAGGCATTCTTGGTGTCAAAATGAAGCTTAACATGTTTACTAAATGTGTGTAAAATTTCATAATTTATCTCATCATTTAATATTTTTCATTACATCATGATCATCACTACTTGCATTAGTCAAATAGTAACATTACATATAACAATTATTCACATAACATTTATACTATCCAATCCCTAGCTTCTCTTCATGCTTCTTCAATCCTCTTTTAACATTAACAAACCTGTGGGATTGGGATTATATGGAAGGGGATGAGATTTCTTGAGAAATCTTAGTAGCAAACAGTACTAAATAATGCATGAATTAATGTAATTACTTGTGCTTGCTTGTGAAAGTGTTAACATTGTCTAATATGCATGCTTCAATGTAACATATGAAATATAATTGGCCAAAGTAATCATAAAAACAAAGCTTCATACATAAGCACATATGCAACACAATTCAACAAAGCCATAGCATAACCAAGCATAACATTCAATGCATACAAGTTTAGGATAAGTTTACTACCTCATATACTTGACTCTCTTTCACTTTATCTTGCTCCCTTTTTCTCACTTCTCTTGGATATGTGGCTGCCTCTTTTGGAGCATATCAATCAATTCCTAACATCACATAATCATTCATCCATCATAACCTAACTTCCTTGATCATTAAACTCACTTCAACTAACATAACTTCCTCTTGAACATTAAGCTCATTTAACTACATTAACTTTCCTTAATCTTAACTAATGGACTTGACCTATGAATCAATTGATGTCTTGACTTTACCCTACACAATTTCATATTTTGAATCCATTTATGAGCTTAGAATCATGAAATCCCAGCTCCTTCATGGACTGCTGAACAGAACTGAACACATGTGCACAATTCCTTCAAAAATTCTCATTTCCATTCTAATGCTTCCCATACTTGTTTCTCCACTTTATCCCACAAAAATTTTCATTTTAAAACCATTGGAAATATCAAAATCATGAAATTTCAATCACTGTTCATGTGAGTGAACAGTAATAGAGAAGAATTTCAAAAACTACAATCTTGGAATTTCAATGCTTCAAAGGTTCAAAACATATCTAATCCCACACAAAATTACCATATAAATTCGATGGAAGCATTAAATCATTGAAATTCCATTTCCTTCCATCATGAATAGTTCAAACCAAACTAGTTCAACCATGGCAAAGTCAAGAAGACCAACTTGATTCAACCACCAATCCCTTAACTAGCTTGTTTAAGCTTCAATCATAAATCTCTAACTTTAATTTCTTATTTTCCCTTTCATCTAAGATTTTTGGACAGCACAACACCTTATAAAAAACTCAACTTTCCTCCATGAAAACCCCAAGTTCAAGCTCCCAAATCAAAGGAAAATAAGCTAGGATAGATTGCTTACCTTTAATCTCTAACTTGCTTAACTTTAGTATCTTGAATCTTCTTTGTCTTGGCTTGAGTTTTTATTTTGCAAGAGTTTCCCCAAGGTTGACATGCCATGGTTTCGCTTCAGATTTGATGGGGTATTTATAGAAAAATCTCATGGAAAATCAATGGCCAAGATTACTTTGTGCACTATTTGATCTAATAGCTCACATTTAATCTTAGATTTAACTTTTTCAAAAAGAGAATTATGACATCATCCATGGCATCATCAAGGGATAACTCATAGGGCTAGGTGGAAAAATTCCAATGAGGGAAGCTTCTAAAAAAATTCCAGTCCAATCCAGTACCGGTTCAGTTCGATTCCTAAAAAATCAGACTATTTTCTAAATCTAGTTTTTCTGAGATTCTATAATATGCTGTCTAACCTTAAATATAGTATCTAGATTCTTCCTACCATTGATATTCTTAGACTAGGTCAAAACTTAATTACAGATCCCTTGAAAAATGACTGAAATGCCCTTGATCCACTATCTTGCACTATATTAACCCTAAGGGTATAACACTCCTTTATACTACATCAGGGTGTATACTGGCTCTAACTAATCATCTTTATACTAGCTTAGACATTTTTGGCCTGTCCATAATGACTAAAATGCCCTCCATCCATCATTGGTATAATCTGGCTACCTAGGGACATTTTCGTAATTTCATACTTTTTCGGGTTGCTCTGGACTCTAGCCCACTTAACTGTCCCATCACCTTATTAGTTCTCTTGGGATGCCATTTGGGCCTTAATATTGGCCCATTACCTTTATGCACAAATCCTAAGGAACCTCTCCCGATAGCATTTATTTGGTATTTTATTCCACTATAAATTCTCATAAGAATTCTACAGGATTCCTTTTCTGACTCTGTCAATTTTATAAATTCTTATATTAAATATAGGAATTTACTATAAAAATTCATCTGATTCTGAGTTCTGAAAAATACTGTAACCATTTTTAATCGGGACCTCAAATTGAAATTCTGTGTTTCGTTAAACTTATCAGAATAATTTTGTCTATCTACTGGTAAAATTTGGGACTAAACTGCTTCCGGGCAGTTTTTTGCCTTTTTCTATTTAACTTTCTCATAGTTACATTTTTGTCCCTGAACTTTTGCTTAATTACGTTTAGGCCCTAAACTTTTGATAATTACCACTTTTGGCCCAACTTTTGTTTCTACTTTCATTTTTTTCCTTCAACCTTTTCTAATTTTCATTTTATTCCCTCTCTTTCTTCAAAACTCATATAACCTTTATTATTCCTTCCGATAATCGTTATAATCCTTTCTAATCCTCTTTCCTCTATCAGTATTATATAGATAGGAAAAAATTAGGATTTGACAAATACAATATGAAATCAGAATTAACAAATTCTAACTCCTTCCTTAAGGTCGAACATAACAGAACCGTGGCACTTAAAGGTTTTATAAAATATTCTACTATAAAATTTACATAGCTCATTTTTTAGTTTTGTCTGTTTTATAAATTCTTATAATTAATATAAGAATTTCCTATAAAATTTTATTTGATTATGAGGTCTAGAAAGGCCTATAGTAATTTACAAACTTTAAAAATTAATATCAATTATTTAGAACCTCAAATTGAAAATTTGGAAAAACATGGGTCTCCCAAGTACTGTCCCAACCAATACCCTAACATAACAAACTACTTACTACTTAGAGTTAGGGTATGGGAATTGTATTATATTATGTCAAAAACTTCTACTCTAATACCAAAATGAAACATCCTACATTTATCATCTTAGAGTACGTATTTGGAAGCGTATTTGATTAGCGGAAGTATTACATTAGCCTAAAAATTAAAATTTTAAAACTTACTTCTCATGTAATGTTCATTGGTATTTTTAGATTTATAGTCCAAAATTAAAAATTCATAACTAATTCTAGAAAAATCGTATGGAGGTGCTCCAAATTTCTAATTGAAGCTTCTTCATAGATCTTTAAGGAAAAAAATATAAATCTAGACATTTACTTTGCCAATTGATACAGTTAAATCGTTACATTTTACTATTCATATGGCAAATTCTGGAAATTCCAGATTCTGTCTCTTAATTTTAGAAATTCATTTCTCTTGATATACACATCCAAATGAGTCGTGTTACCTATGAATTTAAAGTGCTGGATGTGTACTACATGCTTATAGAATTTCGTGAAAAAAATCCTTTCATTAGCTAGGTCAAACTAAAGTCCCAACAAAATTGCTTTAGGACGTACGTTTTTACCATTTCATCTTCTTCCTTAAATGTTCATAAACTAATCTAGCATTCCTAAACCATCAAATAAGCTTCTCATATATTCATATACATCATGTACATATGCCATAATTATTTTATATATTTTTATCATATAAATAGACACCTTACATGGCATTTACATACATGAAAAATTCATAGCATATGCTAGGACCTCAATTAATTCACTTTCTTTCTTCCACTCTTTAGCTCTTCTCCATGCATACATTTTCCGTCATGCTTGACCTAAATTGGTTGGTTGTGGGAGGGTGAGATTCTAGGGAATCTCAGTAGCAAATATTACCACTTAAATATGCATGATGGATGCTAATGCATGATATGTAATTTTATTAAACTTTCTTTAATTAGTGGCATGCCATCATGCTATATACTTTGTATAAAAATGCATAGCCATGGAAACCATGTTATTCATAAAACATTCAACATCATTTATCATGTCACAACATCATTCAAATATCATATACATGTCAACACATAAGCATACCACATCAAGCACATAAAGAGGTAAGTCCACTACCTTGCACTTAAGCTTTTCTCTTGTTCTATTACACTTACTCCCTAGACTTTCTAACCATGAAGCCTTTCAGTCAATCGCTTTCCAACATCTTCTTAGATGTTTCAAGGTCCTAAAAACATTCATATTCATCACTTGATTCATTAGGACCATGAACTCCAACAATGTTCAAGACTATCCTTGATAAACTCTTTACTAACATAACTTTATCTAGTCTTCACTAATTGACTTGGCCTTTGAACCAATTGATGTCTTGACTTTATCCTACACAATTTCACCTTTTGGATCCATTTATGAGCTTATAATCATGAAATTCTAGCTCCTATGCACTGTTCTGGACAGATTTGAAAAACATGCATAATTCTTCCAAAAAATCTCATTTTGATTCCAATGCTTCCCATACTTGTTTCTCTACTTTATCCTACACAACTTTTGTCGTATCCTTATTTTTAACCTCAATTATACTCAATTGGAAGTCATTTGAACCAATTACATAACCTTTTGCTTTAGAAACATGTATTTTCAAAAGATTTCTTCTCGGTAGTGTTCATGGTTACTGTTTATTTGGTAATCCAAAACATGTACCTAACTTTGAAAATTCATAATTAAATGTAGAAAAATCGAAATAGGGTGGTTCCAATTTTTAATGAAAGCTATTTGATTTAAATTGGAAGGAAAAATGTAAAACTGAGGTTCCATTGTCCCAATGAAATCAGTTTATTCGTTGAAAAATATTGTTCATTTGTTAAATCTGGAAGTTCCAGTTTCTTTGCCTTAACTTCAAAAATTCATTTCTCTTTGGTTACTTATCCAAATGAACCATGTTACCTATGTATTTAAAGCCCCAGATGTTTTCTTTAAGACCATAAAAGTTAATAGAAAAAATCGTTCATTGGCTACATTAAATTAATATTGGAACGTCACTGCCTCAAGTTGTTCACTTTATCTCAATTCCAGATTTTATCTCCAGTTTAGCAAAATCATAGTAAATCGAATACTTAACCAATTGAGGCATTCTTGGTGTCCATTTAAAGCTCTATATCTTAGATATTATCATACCAAATTTCAAGTTCAAACTCGCTGGTTAAGTCATGGTAAACAACATCATAAAGCGATGGCCTTAGAATACAACTACATGATAATACACTATGCATCCCATCACGTTCTTCCATAATGTCAAGTAACCCATATGACTTATTATACAAGTTCAACCATCTATATTTACTATTTTTCCTTGAGATGTTCCAGCACCTATAACATGGTTATGCATATGGAAAGAATGAGATTTCATAGAAATCTCAATAGCAAGTCATACAAACTATAATATCATGCATGATTAATTAGATGCTTAACATGTTATCATGAGATGGGAGCTACTTCACAATAATACATAAGCAAACTCTAACATGCATATTGTCATGACATTAGTTGAAAGGAGTAGCAATCATTCATACTTCATCATCAACATGATGGCACAATCTTAAGCTCAACCAAACAACATAACTAACAAGCAAGCATACAATCAAGCAAACATGAAATTATAGTTAGGTATTCTTGCTACCTCTTAAGCTATCCTTGACAAAGTCTTCTTGAGATGATTTATTTCCCTCACAAATGTGAAAACCTAGCCATTACGAAGTAACATCTAGTTACAACTCAACTTGAAAATAATTCCAAGACTAGGTTTTCACTAACTTCCATTCTTTTTCCATTTTATGTTCCATACTTCCATCTTTCTAAAATAAATTCTCATGGTTCATTTCCACATAATTTTTATCTAGAATCCAAATATGAAATCAGAATTTCCAAAATCAAAACATACCATTAGCTTCTGTACAGAACCAAAGTGACACCCTTATTTTCCAAAAATTCACATTTTGATTCCAATACTTGTTCTCCTACTTTATCCCCACACAATTTTCCATTTTAAAGTTATTGGAAACATCAAAATCATGAAATCCCAATATATGAACAGTGTTTTGTACAATAGCAGCCAAGAACACAAACCCTAACTACATGCATACTTGAATTTCCAAGCATATACCACTTGATTCTAGCTTGTTTAAGCTTGTCTAAACTATCCATAACATAAAACTCATATTCTTATCACATATGGACAGCACTTCTAGCAGTACCCCCAAGGGATATATGTTACAAAAATCTCTCAAAACCAAGAGCTAACTTGCTAGATTAAAGTTCAAGAATAAAGGAGCTAGTTACCTTATTACTCCAAGTTGTGTGCTTCTTTCTTGCTCTAAAGAAAATTTGGCCAAAGGTTCCCTAAGGTACTCCAAGGTTTCGCACAAGTCTGGTTTGGGGGGATATTTATAGAAAATTTTGGGTGGAAATGAAAGGCCAAGATTAGTTTGGTTACTATTTGATATAATGGTCCATATTCCACCTTGAATCAAGCTTGCCCTAGAAGCCTTGGAATGAAGCCATGCATGACATCATTTAGGGCCATGTTTGGTTGGAAAAAGGTAGATATACTTATAGAAAAAATTATAGTCCAGTCCGATACCGATCGGAGCAGTTTTACAAAAAACAGAATGTTTTATGTTCCTAAATTTTATAATATTCTAGAATATGTATTCTGTCATGAAAACCAGTGTCTAGGTTTTTCTTACCATTGATATTGTTATACTGAGTATTTATCTGCCAACCATCCCTTGGAAAATGACCAAAATACCCTTGTTGCACTTTCTTGCACTATATTAACCCTAAGGGCATAATTATCATTTCACACTTCTTTATACTGTATCAGGGTATATAATGGATCTAACTAATCATCTTTATACTAGCTTAGATGTTTTTAGCCTATCCAGAATGACCAAAATGCCCTTAATCCATCACTAGTATAATCTCCCTACATAGAGGTATTTTCGTAATTTCACACTTTTCCTAAATTACTCTGGGCTCTGGCCCACTTAACTGTCCAATCACCTTATTGGGGCTCTTGGGATGCCATTTGGGCCTTAGTATAGGTCCATTACCTTTATGGCACAATTCCCAAGGAATCTCTCCTGACAGAATTTATCGGGTATTTTATTGCACTGTAAATTCCCTTAAGAATTCTATAGGACTCTTTTTCTAACTCTGTCAATTTTATAAATTGTTATATAAATTATAGGAATTTAATGTAAAGTTTCATATGATTCTAAGGTCTAAAAAATACTTTAATAATTCTTCATGTCTTCAAAAATTCATATCAATTAAATGGGACCTCAAATCGAAATTATGTGTTGCATTAAACGTATCAAAATAATTTTGTCTATCTACTGGTAAAATTTGAGACTAATATAATTATGGGCATTTTTAGATCTTTTCCTGTTCAACTTTCTCATATTTACATTTTTGTCCCTGAACTTTTTGTTAATTACATTTAGGTCCCTAAACTTTTGATAATTACACCTTTTAGCCTAACTTCTATTTCTTCTTTTATTTTTGACCTTCAACCTCTTCTAATTTTCATTTAGGTCCCTGAACTTTCCTTGGTTACTAATCCCTCTCTTTCCTTCCTCAATCTGATACAGTTTATTTTAAGAATCTCATGTCTATTAACCATAAACTGTAGATATACATCAGATAAGAAAATTGGGGATATGACAACTTTTCATTTTAAAACCATTGGAAGTACCAAAATCATGAAATTCCATTCACTGTTCAAGAGAGCGAACAATAACAGAGAATAATTCTAAGAATTACTTAAAACTTTTAATTCCAATACTTCCAAGGTTCAAAACCTATCCAATCCTACACAAAATCATCATATAAATTCAATGGAATCATTAGATTATTGAAATTTCATCTCCTTCTATCATAAACAGTGTAGACCAAAATATATCTTCAATTATAAAGTCAAGAATATCAACTTGATTTAACAACCAATCACCTAACTAGCTTGTTTAAGCTTCAATCACATAATTCAAACTTTAATTTCTTCTTTATCCTTTCATCTAAGGTTTTAGACAGCATATATACCTTAGAGAAAACTCAACTTTCTTCCATAGAAACCCTAAGTTCAAGCCCCTAAATCAAAGGAAAATAAGCTAGGATAGATTGCTTACTTTATTCTATAACTTGCTTGAACTTTAGACCTTGGCTTCTTCTTTGTCTTGGCTTGAGTTTCCATTTTGACATAGCTTCCCCAAGGTTCTTGCTTCACATTTTGAGCAGAAATAGTGAGGGTATTTATAGAAAATCTTATGGAAAATGAATGGCCAAGATCACTTTGTGCACTATTTGATCTAAGTATGGTCAACTATTCCCTGACTATGGTAAACTTTTCACACATCATCAGAGTATTCCCTGACTATGGTAAACTATTCTAGGAACTCTCATTGACTGTCTAACCTTAGTCAAATGACCAAAATGTCCTTTGTCTAACTCTGACACAATGACACAACACAGTGGCACACTTAGTGGCATTTTCATAATTTTATATTTTTTAGTCTTTATTAGCCCTAGCCCACATACTTATCTAAAACTATTATTGGTCCTATAAGGCACCATTTTGGGCCCTCTACATGATCCACTAACTTCATGGGTTAAATTCTCAAGAAATTCCCCCGAAACATATTTATCGGGTGTTTTAATCCACTATAAATTCCATAACAAATTTTACAGAACTCCTTTTTGAACTCTGTCAGTTTCATAAATTCTTATATTAATTATAATAATTTTGTACCAAATTTTATCTAGTTTTGGAGTCCAGAGGATACTGTATTAATTTTTCTTTCTTTAAAAATTAATATAAATTTTTTGGGACCTCAAATCAAAATTTTGTGTTGCATCAAACGGATCAGAATAATTTTCTCTATTTACAAGGAAAATTTGGGACTAATGATTTTGGGCATTTTTGGGCCTTTTCCAATTCAACTTTCAATAATTACCATTTTACCCTTGAACTTTTAAAAATTACACTTTAGGCTCTCAACTTTTCATAATTAAACTTAATGGCCCAAAGTTTATTTCTATTTTCATTTTTGCACAGTAGAACTTTTCGACTTTTCAATTTAGTCCCTCATATTTATACCTTTGTTGAATTATTGTTTTTCCTTTCTATTCATCATCACAATTCTTTCCAAACCTCTTTTCATTATCAATATTATACAGATAGGGAACTACATTAACTTTAGGCCATGGAACTTTTATAGTTTACACTTTAGTCCCATTGAACTTATTACTTAGGTCCTAAAGGACTTTCTTAAGGGTCTTCTAAAGCTTAGAAAACTCCTCTGTATGTTCCATAATCATCCTTTAATTATAGGAAATTTCATGAATTTTCTTGGGCCATAACTCTTCCTTTAACTATTTCTTTCTGAATTCCCTATAAAGTACCTCTTACCAGCATCCTTAGTTTTCAGCATTTCTATAGCCCACACAATTAATATTTTATGAATGGGCCAATTTTATAAAGATCTTTAGTCTCTTAATTATTTATTCCTCATTTTTTACATATACTTTTTAGGCCTAGTCACAACTCTAATAATCATATATAGATAATTACCTCAAACTGAGCCATTATACTAAAAACTCTATTAAAGTAACTTTAGAGGTATTTTTGTCATTTATACTCATAAGAAGTCCTCTATGCCTCATTTCCCATTTTATGAGATTTTCTAGAAATTTCTTTTTTTATATGCATAACTACCCGTATTGGCCTAAAACTTTCTAAAATTACAGTTTTACCCCTACTCGAGCTCAACCTCAACCTCATAAACTATCACTTTGAGGTCTTTACCTTAACCTTAGGCCTGCAACTAACCTCTTTCTTCTTTATAAGTCTCAAGGGCCCTTTTGGAGTCCTTAACTTTATTTACATATTTGCCCCAAGAACTATCTCTATTTGTATCTTAGTCCCTATACTTTCTCTATTTGTAGTCTAGTCCTTAAAAACTCTTTGTATGTTTATGGGACTTCTACTCAAAGGGTGTAACACCTTACTCTTATACATCTTAGAGACCATTCAATATCATTTAGAATCACTTAAACATTCATTGAAGTTCAATTACAAAATCAAGAATTTTCAAGTTCCCAGGTACTATTCATTTGGTATTTCCAAATTTAGCATAGTGAAGTTTAAGGGAAAAGTACTTCCTAGACCAAATGCCCAGCAAATCAATACAATTTAATCGTAAAAAATCACTGTTCATTTGGTCAAAAATTCTAGAAAACAGTTTATGGTCCCTAACTTTGAAAAATTCGTTCTCCTTGTATAGACATAGAAATAAGGCGTTCTTGGTGTCAAACTTTACCCTACACAATTTGGCCTTTTAAATCCATTTATGAGCTAAGAATTATAAAATTCTAACTCCTTCATGAAATCTGAGCATAACCGAAAAAATATATTTTCTTTCAAAATTTCTTATTTTGATTCCAATGCTTCCACTAATTGTTTCTAAGCCTAATCCCACACAATTTTTCATTTAAAAACCATTAGAAGCATCAAAATAATGAAATTAATATCACGGCTCATGTGTATGAACAGTAACAGAGGGTTCCATATTTTTCCCTTTCCAATTTCAATGCTTTTAAGGTTCCAATTCTATCCAATCCTATACAAAATCATCATCTAAATTCAATGGAAACATTATATCATTGAAATTCACATTCTTTGGTCTAGAATATCCCTAGGCCAATTGGCCTCATAAATAGAAATGTCAAGAACTCAATTTAATTCCATAACCAACCATTAATTCTAACTTATCTAAGTGTTAACTACATAGTTCTAGCTTCAATTTCTTCTTCCTTCAATGTTGTACTATTTTAGACAGCAAGCATAGTCCAATAAAAACTCAATTTCTAACAATTAAAAATTAAGTTTTATCCTTCCAAAACTCATATAAATAAACTAGGAAGGATCTTTTACCGTATACCTTAACTATCTTGGACTAAAATACCTTGGATCTCCTCTTTAATTTTCCTTCAAATGGTTGAGTTTTCATTTTGCAAGAGTTTCTCCTTGGCCACCCAATGCTTCACCATTTTGTACTCAAAAGGGGAGGTATTTATAACCAATTTTCAAGGTTCAAGGGACCATTTTACTGCTCAAATTCCTAATTAGAACAATCCCTTAATCTCTCATTGGTTGTTCTCCTTAATTAATTATCTTTAATCATCATTAACTTAATTCTTACATTATTTTAATATAATTCTACATATACCAAAACTCTTCCTTTCTTGTTTAGCTTCCAAGTGGTATTTTTTTCACATGCTGTGGGTCCCACAAAGGACACCTCATATGCCACCTTGCATGCTCTTGGATTTTTCTTTCTTTTTCTATTTTAAAATTCCATAAAATATCCTAAAACAATTCATTTGGCCACGTGATACATTCTTTGACATATTGGGCTCTTACTTGACACCACTTTGGGCCTAAATTGGGTCTAACTCAATATTTGGCACACATCCAATGTATTTCCTTTACTGGGTATCCTAAATCATCCTAATTTTTGAGATAAATTCTATAGAATTTCTTTAAGTTTTTGACATTTTTATAAATTTATTCTACTATAAAATAACTTTTTTACAAAGGCTAATAATTTTCTAAGACTCAGAAGTCCTGATAAAAATTTTATACATTTTCTTAAAATCCTTTATCTGTGTCTTATTTTTCCTTAAATTCCATAATTATTTCTACAGGACTCTTTGTTGAACTCATTCAGTTTCATAAATGCTTATAACAATTATAAGAATTTCTTATAAATTGTATTTGATTCTGAGGTCCATAAGATACTGTACTAATTTTCAAACTTTAGAAATTAGTATCAATTTATCGGGACCTTAAATCATAATTTTGAGAGATATACTTAGCCTAAATTCTAAGCTCAGTAAATGTGAGTTTTGTCTATGAGAAGTCTGATTTCTCAGTCATGTCATATCCTAAGAGGGAGTAATTGTTCGCCCTAGTAAGACTGAAGTAGTCTTGAGCTAGGAACAACTAAAGATAGTGATAGAGATCAAAAGTTTCCTTGAACTTATAGTGTATTACAGAAGAAATATCATAGGCTTTTCTCAAATTGCTCCTCTACTTACTAGGCTCACCAGGAAGAACCAGCTATTCTTATGGGACGAGAAGCATGAGACTAGTTTCTAGGAGGTAAAGAGATAGCTCAACTTTACTCCTATGTTAATAATCCCTAATCCTACACAAATCAATGTTATTTGATGCTAGCAATCAAGGATTACAGTGTGTGCTTATGTAACAAGGTTGAGTACTAGCTTATGGCTCATGATAGTTAAAATCTCATGAGGAGAACTACTCGCCCATAAAATTGAGCTTACAACGATAATGTGTACTCTAAAGATATAAAGACACTATCTATATGGTGTAACCATAGACTATACTATAACCTCAAGAGCCTTAAGTATCTATATGATTAGAAAGAGTTGAACATGAGGTAACATAGATGGATGAACTTCTCAAAGATTATGATTTCTGGATTAAGTAACATGAAGGTAAGGCAAATATGGTAGACGATGCCCTAAGTAGAAAGGAAGTGCAAGTAGTATTCCTAATGATGAAAGTGCAGAATTTGATAGAGCATTTTAGAGTCTATAATCCTTTATAACATATGTAGCTGGTTGATAACAGAGGTACTAAAATGCAATTTAAAACTTTACTACAAGATAATATCAAAGAAGTGTAGCAATAAGATCGATTGGCAAAAATCTTTAAGGCAAAATTGCTAAAGGGAGAAACACGAAACTTTGAGGTTTCTTAGGAGAGACTGTTGAAATTTAAAGGAAGAACATATATTCCACTAGTAGATGATCTTAGAGAAATGATTCTAGATGAAGCATATAAGAGCTGATACACTCTTCACCCAAACATGACCAAGAGTACCATAACATCATAAAAATCTTTTGGTCGCCTAGAATAAAGAAAGATATTACGACCTATATGACAAATGTCTCACATACCTACAGGTAAATGTAGAGCATCAGAAGCCTGTAGGCAAGTTGTAGCCTCTAGATATCCCTGAAAGGAAATAGGATAGTATTTCCATGGATTTTATTATCAGGCTACCACTTACGTCGTCTAAGCATAATGCTATATGGGTTATAGTATATCATTTGACCAAATCGTCTCACTTTCCCATAGTTAATGTCAAAGATCCTCCTAAGAAATTGCAAAACTTTATATTAAGGAGATCATAAGGTTACATGGTGTTCCAAGCACCATTATTTCATATAGAGACCCTAGATTTACTTATAAATTCAGGAGATATGTACAGAAAAATTGACACTACTCTTAAATTTATTACAACCTACTGTTACATTCTAATTTTTTTCTATCTATATAAGACTAATAAAGGAAAGAGGTTTAGAAGGAATTATGATAATAGACAAAAAAAAAAGATAATGAGTAGATAAAGCTATAAAGAAGAGGGACTAAAGTGAAAACCCTAAAAGTTCTATCATGTAAAATAGAAGTGGACATAAGGTTTGGGCCATTAAGTGTAATTACAAGAAGTTGAGGGCCTAAAGTGTAATTTTTAAAAGTTTAGAGGCAAATTAGTAATTATAGAAAGTTGAGCTAGAAAAGGCCCAAAATTGCCTAGAAAAGGTTTTGCCCAACTTTTACCAATCAATAGAAAAATTATTCTGATTAATTTAACACAATGCGAAATTTTGATCTGCGTCTCGAAAATATGAATTTCTGAAGTTAAGAAATTATTATAGTATCTTCTAGACCTTAGAATCATATGAAATTTGATAGTAAATTCTTATAATTAATATAAGAATTTATAAAACTGATATAAGTCAAAAGGAGTATTGTAGAATTAATTATGAAATTTATAGTGAAAAATAACCTCGATAAATGGTTTAAAAGAAGATGTATGAATTTTTAATAGGACTTATGAGTTATAAAATTATGAGACTTCGCAAAAAAATTATTTTATATTAGAATAAATTTATAAAAATTTTATAATCATTAAAAGAGCTCTATAGAATTTTTCTTAAAAATAGGGTAATTTAAGGATATCGATATAGGGAATTCCTTGGGATTTATCCCAATTAGCCAATTGGTAGGCCCAAAGTGGCATCAAGTAAGAGCCCAAGTTGTTAAGGAATTTATCATATGGCTAAATAATTTTTTTAGGATATTTTATGAATTTTTAAAGAAAGAATCAAGAAAAATCAAGAGATAATATAAAGGGCATGTGAGGTGTCCTTGGTGGGACCCACACCATGTGTAAGAATTCTATTTGGAAGCCAAACAAGAAAGGAAGAGTTTTGGAACATGAGGGATTATGTTAAAATAATGTAAGAATTAAGTTAATGGTAATTAAGGAATTAAGCAACTGATAAGATTAAAGATTAAGACATTGTAATAATTTGTTGAAGGAGGGGTAGATTAGTCTAAGGAGCCTTGAAATGTCACTATAAATACCCCGTTCCTCCTTCAAAATTTCGTGCACCTAAAGGACCCTTGGGGAAACCATGCCAAAATGAAGAGAGAATTCAAAATAAGATGAAGGAGAAACCACCCAAGCAAATACATAAGGTAAGAGATCCTTCTTAGTTTATTTGTAAGTATTCTAGAAGGATAAAACCTAGGTTTTAATGGTTAGAAAATGGATTATTCCCTTGGAACCCTTGCTTAAAGGTGGAAGAGGAAAATTAAGTTAGAACTATGAAATTGATGCATAGATAAGCTACAATTAATGATTGGTTGTTGAATTGAATTGTGTTATTGACTTTACCATTAAAAAGGCCATTATGCCACCTACTATACAGGACTAAGAAGAATGCATTTCAATGATCAAATGCTTCCATTGAATTCAAATGATAATTTTGTGTAGGATTGGATAAGTTTGGAACTGTGGAAGCATTGGAATTGAAACTTATAATTTTTAAGTCTTCTCTGTTATTCTTCATATACATGAACAGTATTTAGAATTTCATGAATTTGATTCTTCCAATGGTTTTAAAATGAAAAATTGTGTGGGATCAAGTAGAGAAACAAGTATTTAAAGCATTGGAATCAAAATGAGAATCTTTAGAAGAATTATGTACACTTTTTTTGGAATTTCATGATTCTAAGCTCATAAATGGATTTCAAAGGTAAAATTGTGCAGGGTAAAGTTAAGGCACAAATTAATTCAAATGACAAGACAATTAACCATAAATTAGGAAAGATAGTGGTTAATTGATAAAGTTAAGTTTAATGTCTTTATATACCAATTGAGTTGGATCATGATGAATGAATGAATATGTGATATTTAGTCTTTATTTTGTGTACTCAAGAAGGCATCCACTTAGCAAGGAAAGAGGACAAGTAAGAGAATAAAATAAAGTAAAGCAATAAGGTAGTAAACTATCCTAAACTTGTATGTATTAGATGTTATGCTTGGTTGTGCTATGGCTATATTGAATTGTGTTGCATATGTGTATATAATTGAAGCTCTATTTCTATGATTACTTTGTCCAATTGTATTTCATATGTAACATGATATAATGCTCATTACAATATGTTGACTTCTCCTTCCCTTGTCTTGGATGCAATGTGTGAGGTTTTGTGGGTCCCACCATTTGCAAACCTAATTCTCACTTTATTCCATTTTCTTTTCTTTTAAAAAATTCATAAATTATTCATTATTGGACTTAGGCTCCAAGAAAAATTTTTGGACTTATTGGGATTCCCTAGGACAAAAGTTTGGACTGCCCTAGTCCTTCCTTTGGTCCAATAGCTAATTGACACAAATCCCAAGGCACTTTCCTTATATCAATATCTTGAAAATATCATGATTTTAAAATAAATGCTAAACACATCTTTTAATGGTTCTAACATTTTTAAAAATTCATTATAATATAAAATAACTCCCTTCCAAAGTCTCATAATTTTATGATACCTAGAAGTCCAGATAAAAATTCCCTACATTTCCCTTGACCCTTTATAGGTGTCCGATTTCACTTTAATTTCTCAAAGGGCATTATCGTCGTTTCACACATCATCAGAGTATTTTATGACCTTGGTGAACTATTTTGGAGACTCTCCTTGATTGTCTAACCTTGGTCGAATGACCAAAATGCCCTTCATCTAACTCTAACGCTAACTCAATGACACAACATAGTGGCATTTTCGTAATTTTACTTTTTTCTTGGTCCTTATTAGCCCTGGCCCACATACTTATCTAAAAATATTATTAGGCCTATAAGACGCCATTTTGGGCTCTCTACATGATCCATTATCTTTATGGGCTCAACTGCCGAGAAATTCCCCGAAACGTATTTATCGAGTGTTTTAATCCACTATAAATTCTATAATGAATTTTATAGAACTCCTTTTTGAGCTCTATAAATTTCATAAATTCTTATATTAATTATAGGAATTTATTGTCAAATTTAATCTGATTCTGAGTCCAGATGATACTGTATTAATTTTCTTTTCTTCAGAAATTAATATAAATTTTTTGGGACCTCATATCAAAATTTTGTGTTATGTCAAACTAATAAGAATAATTTTTTCTATTTACTAGAAAAATTTAGGACTAATCTAATTGTGGGCTTTTTGGGCCTTTTTCGGCTCAATTTTCAATAATTACCATTGTGTCCCAGAACTTTTGAAAATTGCACTTTATGCCCTTAACTTTTCATAATTACACTTAATGGCCCAAAGTTTAGTTCTACTTTTATTTTTTACCATAGAACTTTTAAACTTTTCATTTTAGTCCCTCATTTTTATACATTTGTCTAATCATTGTTTCTCCTTTCTATTCATCATCACAATCCTTTCCAAACCTCTTTCCTCTATCAGTATTATACAGATAGGTAAAAATTAGGATATGACAACCTTCTCCACATCTTCCATCGTTCTACACCTCTCCACAGACTTCTCCACATCTCTACACCACCAATCTACGGTCTTCTCATCGTTTCTTCATGACATCACATCTGGACAGCAATTGTAGTACAGCAAGAGTCATGAGAGGCTAAATCTTTAGTCTCTTAGTGATAGATCTGATATCTTGAGCTTATGGACTGAAATAGGGAGTTTCTACTATTCTAATTTGCATCTTATCATGTTATGATTGCTGCTAGATCTAGGGTTTTCATTTTATGAGCAAGTTTTAAATATTGATTGATCATTCTCATATTAGACTTTGTAATTGAATTCAGATGATTTGAATGTTTGCTTTTTAATAAAATATTTTAGTTTCAATTTTAAGAGAGTTAGGTTATTATCAGCGATCATTGTTAATTAATTCAATTGCTTGAAATATAAGGTTTTCGATCGATGACCATTCGAGGGCATTTTTATCATCTAATTCAACTTACACGATAAGTGGTTTCTAACAGTTCGCTAATAGTTCTTAAACCAGCTTTGATCAAAGGGGTTTAAGGAAAATTAGAGTTCTGGACTCAATCGATCGATTGAGATTTTCTTTGAGACTTAGTGATTTCAAAAATCTATTTTTACATGAGAGCAAGGATAGATACGTTTTCATCATCAAGGTCTTTCATAACATATTTCTCAAATAAACCAACTCGTTTTCATCTTAATCAAAAATCCAAAAATATTTACTTTTCTGTACCCTACTTTTATTGCATCAATCACTAAAACCCCAAAAAGCATTTTATCCTTGCTCAAGTTTTTCATTGATTTTGACATCCAATCTACTAGGTTTCCAAATAAAAGCCTCCTTAAGAAAAATGATAGGGTTGTGCCTTATACTATATTATATTAGGTACAATTAACTTTATTTTGATGGATCGAGCCATGACAATCCACCCTCATTAGGATCCAAGGAGAATGCCCTCATCATCTTCAGGTAATTCAAATGAGATCTAATTAGAAATAGCAGCTTTGGGAAACTGAATGGAAAAGATGATGAATTTAATTGAAAAAGAGTTACATTCAACAAAGCAAGTTCATGCAATGGGAACCTCACAAGCACTAGTTACAGGGTGTGAGTCATGCGGTTCAATAATGCATGCTACCAGTACATGTGATAGACAGTATGAAGAAGTAGCAGCAATGTATCAAGGGAGAGAAAATCAATACCATAAGAGAGACCTATACTCTAACACATAAAACCCTGGTTGGAGAGACCACCCAAATTTCAGGTGGGGGAGTAGGGAAAATGGGCTAAACCAATTCCAAGGAGGTGGTGCTTCCTCAAGCAACTACCAAAATAATGCAAAGTCTATAGTTCCAACTCACCATAATGCTTTAGTGGCATCAACACCATATGAGACTTCTCAGTTATTGAAAAGTATGGCTGCACAAATGAAGTAGAATGACCAATATAGACCATAAGCTTAAAGAGAATGACGGTCAATTCACCTCCATAGCTTCAATCATTCAAAGTATGCACAAGGACAATGTTGATATGCACAGGAAACTTAAGGAATTAAGTTTCAAGAATGCAAATATTACAAGTCATTTAACTCAAGTTGCCAATACAATGAGTGACATCCAAACAAAGAGCAGTGACAGCATACCTTTGAATACTGTCATTAATTCGAAGGGTCTGAATGCCATATCACTCAGAAGTGGGAGAGAAGTTAGATTTAAGGAAGATGAAATAGCAAGGGAGGATATGGAAGATTTTAAAGTTGAAAATTTAGCAATGTCACAGATGAAGATTGGGAAATAAGAGAGTATTAAAGAATAACAACTCTTGATCAAGAAGGTAACCCAAGAAGAGAACTCACAAGCACAAGAGGAAACAAAAGAGAAGCAAGAAGAGAAAGTGACAATTCCAAGTCCAGCATATAAGGGAGAGCAAATTGAGGAGAAGGTGGAGTCGAGCAAACAATTAGCCTATATGCATATAGGTAAAGATGTAAGTATAAAGGATCTCCCTTTTCCTAAATCTTATTTTATTGGAAAAAAATATTGATTCTAAATTTGCAAAAGATGCTTTTAATATCTTTCATAAGTTAGAAATAAACATCCTTATGGTTGAATTCCTCAATAGAAATCTAAAATATGCTAACTTTTTAAGAGTCGTGTGCTGATAAGAAAAATTTTAGGGTGAGTGCTAATATGTCATCACTTTTTGAGGGTAAATTACTGGTTAAGTGCCAAGACCCAGGATCTTACACAATCCCATGCACTATAGGAAAGGTTCATATTAAGGGAGCGTTATTAGATCTAGGGGCTGCCATTAATGTAATGCCTTGGTTGGTATACTTAGCCTTAGGTATTAACAATCTTAAAGACACAAGTGTAGTACTCCTATTAGTTGATAGATCAATTAGGTATCCTAAGGGAATTCTAGAGGATATTCTAGTACAGGTGAAGGATTTAGTGCTTCCTGCTGATTTTTATGTTCTAGATATGTCCAGTGAACTAGTGAATGAGATCACTTTGATCCTAGGCAAACCTTTCCTTCAAACTTCTAAGACAATCATTGGTATGAAGCATAGTTCCATTACAATAGAAGTTGGAGGACATGTAGTGACCTTCAATATGAATGAAGCAATGAAATATCCTTTTGATAATTCTGCTTTTGTTGAGTTGAATGCCATTGATTATGATGTTAAAGAAACTAGGGATAAGCATGAATTGAGTTTGCATGATGAGTATGATCCTATATTTCATAATTCCCAAAACTTCCCTAAAGCCTTTCAGGAGCATGAGGATTCAGATTCATCTTTGAGTGCTTATGATAACTATTTTGAATCTCCCTCATCTATTTATTCTTTTTTTCTCCTGTGAAGTTAATGCTTCAAGTTTTGATTGTTTTGATGTGAATAGCATGCTTTCAGTTTTCAAAGATTTCTCATTCCCATCTACTTTGATACGATTTCATCAATAGCCAGTGATAATGTTTTTGGAAAGGAATTTGTGAGTGATTTTACAAGAATACAAGATATTGTGGAAGCTGGAAGTAGAACAAATAAAGAGGGGTCGAGTTTATGTGATCACAAGTCGTGATGTCAAGACCTCCACGTCGTGACTAGATATGAACTTGATGAGGAAGAGATTCTCTTTGCAACGGAGTCACGACATGATAATTTTGTGGTCGTGACTAATATCTCCTCAGACCATATGTCACGATGTGAGGATGATGATGTCGTGCCTAAATGTTAGGATGCTGAAGGATATTCTCTCTGTGATCCTAAGTCGTGACTAAAGGATGAGTACATTGTGCCTAGATGTTCTAGAGACACTCATTGTCAGTTTGAGTCATGACGAGAAGTTAAAGATAACCTTGAGAGGTCGTGACCAAAAATGGCTAACACAACTAGCGAATTCTAATTTCCTTCAACTCCATATTCCGCTGTTTTGGTTAAAGGGCCAATATGTTCTACCTTTACTTACCCTCACTCACATTCGCTAATTATCTCTCATACTTTAAGATTATTAAATGATTTGACCTCAAATAATGATGTAAGAGTGAAGTAGACTGATCTCAACTATGCTTACATGCCCTTTAGTACATATGCCTATAAAAGAATGCCATTTGATTTGTGTAATGCTTCAGGCATATTTTAGCATTGTATGCTTTCTATATTTGTTGATTTCATTGAAAAATGTATGGATGTGTTCATGGATATTTTACTGTATATGCCAATTCTTTTTATGAGTGTTTAGAGAGCCTTAATAGCATCCTTGCTAGATGTATTGAGAAAAAAATGGTTTTGAACTTTGAAAAGTGCTATTTCATGGTTGATCATGGAATAGTACTTGGACATCTTATATCCAGCAAGGGAATTGAGGTGGATAAAGTGAAAATTGAGGTCATTTCCTCGTTGCCCTACCCCATAACTTTAAAAGAACTTCGATCTTTTCTAGGGCATGTCAGATTTTATAGAAGATTCATCAAAGACTTTAGTAAAATTACTTTGCCATTCTCAAAGCTAACTTATCCCAACAAATACCCTAATTTAACCAAGTACTTACTATTAAGAGTTAGGGTCTGGGAAATATCTTAAATCATGCCAGAAACTTATGCTCTGATACCAAAATATAACATCCTTACTTTCATACGTCTTAGGGACCATTCAGTAGCATTTATAACCACTTACAATTCCTTGGAAGTCCATTAGCCAAATCTGGATTTTACTCTTTCTTGGATTACTATTCATAAGGTATTCTAGATTACGCATAAACTTCAAAAAATCATAATTAATTATAGAAAACTCGAAATGAAGTGATTCAAAAATATACATGAATATTACATCTTGAAATTTAAGGGAAAAATAATTTCCAGACTAAATGATCCGTCAAATAATACAGTTTATTCGCCAAAGATTACTATCCATTTGGTCAAAAATTCCAGAAATAGATTCTAGTCCCATACTTTAGAAATTCATTTCTCTTGATATACATATCCAAATGAAACGTTATACCTATTCCCTTAAAGCTATAGATGTTTGCTATACTCTTCTAAAATTTCATGAAATAATTCCTTCATTTGCTAGGTCAAATTGAAGCCACAATAAAACTAATTCAGGACCTACGTTTTTACCATTTTAGTTTCTTTTCTTTCATTTTCAATAATTATTCCAGCATGCATAAGCCATCAAATCAGCTTCTCAATATTCATATACATCATATACATATGCCATAAGTATTACAAATAGTTTCATCACATAAATGGACACCTTATATGGCATTTACATACATAAATAATCCATAGCATATACTAAGATCTCAATTACTTCCATTCCTTTCTTCCATTCTTTAGCTCTTCTCCATGCATACCTTTTCCATCATGCTTGACCTAGATTGGTTGGTTATGGGAGAGTGAGATTCTAGAGAATCTCAGTAGCAAATATTACCACTTAAATATGCAAGATGGATGCTAATGCATGATATGTAATTTCATTAAACTTTCTTTCATTAGTGACATGCCATCATGCTATATGCTTTTACATAAAATGCATGGCCATGGAAAACATGCTATTCACATTACATTAAACATCATTTATAATGTCACAACATCATTCAAATATCATATACATGTCAACACATAAGCATACCACATCAAGCACTTAAAGAGGTAAGTTCACTACCTTGCACTTAAGCTTTCCTCTTGATCTTTAGCACTTGCTCCCTAGCTTTCCAACCATGAAGCCTTTATGTCAATCACTTTCCAAAATCTTCTTGGATGTTTCAAGGTCCTAAACACATTCATATTCATCATATAATTCATTAGGACTCATGAACTCCAACCATGTTCAAGACTAACCTTGTTACCCTCTTTATTATCATAACTTTCTCTAATCTTCACTAATCCACTTGGCTCTTGAACCAATTGATGTCTTAACTTTAACCTACACAATTTTATCTTTGGAATCCATTTATGAGCTTAGAATCATAAAATTCCAGCTCCTTCATGGCCTGCTGTACATAACCAAACACATGCACATAATTCTTTAAAAAATTCTCATTTTGATTCTAATGCTTCCCATACTTGTTTCTCCACTTTACCCCACACAACTTTTCATTTTAAAACCATTGGAAGCATCAAAATCATGAAATTCCAATCACTCTTCATGTGAGTGAACAGTACCATGAAGGATTTCAAAAACAATAATCTTGGAATTTCAATGCTTCCAAGGTTCAAAACCTTTCCAATCCTACATAAAATCATCATATAAATTCAATGGAAGCATTAAATCATTGAAAATCCATTTCCTTCCCTAATGAACAGTGCATACTAAACAGGTTCCATTATGGCAAAGTGAAGAATATCAACTTGATTCAATAACCAATCACTTAACTAGCTTGTTTAAGCTTCAATCATATATTTCTAACTTTAATTTCTTCTTTTCCCTTTCATCTAAAGTTTTTGGGCAGCAGCACCCCTTAGAGAAAACTTAACTTTTTCCCCATGGAAAACCTAAGTTCAAGCTCCCAAATCAAAGGAAAATAAGCTAGGAGAGATTGCTTACCTTTAATCTCTAGCTTGCTTGAACTTTGGTACCTTGAATCTTCTTTGTCTTGGCTTGAGTTTTCATTTTGCAAGAGTTTCCCCAAGGGTTGACAAGGCACGGTTTGTATTCAGATTTGAGGGGGTATTTATAGAAAAATCTTGGTGGAAATCAATGGCCAAGATTAGTTGGTACACTATTTGATCTAATGGCCCACATTTAATCTTGGACTTTACTTTTTCAAAAAGATAATTATGACATCATCCATGACATCATCAAGGGACAACTCAAGGGGACACCTCATGGGGTGATATGGCACAATTCCAATGGGGGAAGAATGTTCTAGAAAAATTCCAGTCCAATCCAGTACCCGCTCGGTCCGATTCCCCAAAAATCAGATTGTTTTATAAATTTAATTTTTCTAATATTTCAAAATATACTTTCTGACCTTAAATCTAGTATCCAGATTCTTCCTACCATTAACATGCTTGTACTGGCCACAACTTAATTACAGATCCCTTGGGAAATGACTAAAATACCCTTAGTTCACTGTCTTGCACTATATTAACCTTAAGGGCATAATTATCATTTCACATCTCTTTACACTGCCTCAGGGGTGTATATTGGCTCTAACTAATCATCCTTATACTGTCTTGGATGTTTTTGGCCTATCCAGAATGACCAAAATGCCCTCCATCCATTACTGGTACAATATGGGCGTCCAGGGGTATTTTCATAATTTCGCACTTTTCTTGGACTGCTCTAGACTCTGGCCCACTTAAATGTCTAGTCATCATATTGGGCCTACTATGGCATCATTTGGGCCTTAGTTTGGGATCATTGCCTTTATGCCCTTTATGCCACAAATCCCAAGACACCTCTCCCGATCCTATTTATCGGGTATTTTATTTCACTGTAAAATCCAGTAAAAATTCTACAGGATTCTTTTTCTGACTCTGTCAGTTTTATAAATTCTTATATTAAATATATGAATTTCTTGTAAAGTTTCATCTAATTCTGAAATTTGAAAATACTGTAATAATTCCTTCTGACTTCAGAAATTTATATCAATTAATCGGGACCTTAAATCAAAATTCTGTGTTGCGTTGAACTAACGAGAATATTTTTGTTTATCTACTGGTTAAATTTGGATCTTATCTGATTCTAGGCATTTTTTGCCTGTTTCGGCTCAACTTTCTCATAATTATATTTAGGTCCCTAAACTTTTGAATAATTGCACTTAACCCCTGAACTTTTGGCTATTTGCATTTCAGTCCCTTAACTTTTGAAAATTACGCTTAAGGGCCCAACTTTTGTTTCTACTTTCACTTTTTGCCTTTAACCTGTTATACTTTGCCTTTTAGTCCTTCTCTTTCCTCAAGACTCATCTAACCTTTATCTTTTCTTCTGATCTTCGTCATAATCCTTTCCAAACCTCTTTCTATTATCAGTACTATATGGATAGGGGAAAATTAGAATATGACAATATGTGCTTGACATTTTGGTTTGATGATTGGAAAGGGATAAACCAGTAGAAGTATTAGTTAATTTTTTTGCTTGATGATTCAATAGGATAGTGTTTCATCTTAGTTTGTTTCTATTTTTGAATAATACCCCTATGTTGCCCATGTGTTATTTCTTCAGTGATGGTTATTTGAGGTGTAACACACTCAATTGTATGCTATAGTTTACCCATCTTGTCATATTTGCTTTTTTTTGTTTTGCGATGTATGATTTAAATATGACTGTATGCTTCATTGCTGAATTTGCATTGAGTTGTGTGTTAGTTTATTGAGGGAGAAATCTATTCTACTAATAGCAAGGACACTGTCAAGTTTAAGTGTTGGGGAGATGTTATTATTTCTGTGCTAATTAATGCAAATTCTTCGATTACTCCAATCTTTCATCATAAAATTTAGTTGTTTATTTTAATGAGTGATCAATTGCTGAAAAGTGGATCCCCACTTTAAACTATTTTGCGGTTAGCCAAAAAAAGTTTCAGTGTAAAACATGTTTTGGGCTTTAAAAAGCATTAAGTGGTAGTCTCTGTGATGTTTTGTCGCGACCTATATGTTTTATGGTCACAACCCGACATGGAATTTTGGACTTAATATGCTCTTTGTGAAAATAAGTCACAACATGAGTGCCTTAGGTCGCTTCAATATCTCTCTGTGTACTTTTATCGTGACCTATGTGATGCATGGTCACGACTACTTGTTGTAAGTTTAGGGCAAGTACCGACTGTGAAATTGGGTCACGACCTTCACTACTTCAAGTCGTGACCTGAGTGTGAAAATGTCCATTTACCTTCTCTTTGCTTTGTGCAATGCTATATACAAGGATTCCTTTTGAGCTACTAAATGTTTTTTATAAATAAATGATTCATTACCCTCTTATTTTCAACCTTTTGCAAGAAATAGTTTATAGAAACCAATGTCACACTTGAATTTTTAGAAATGGGAACTGAATTAGAAATACTCAAGCTTTTACTGTTAAATTTGGGAGTATTACATGATTCTGAGTGATTACTTTAGAACTTTTAATCCGTCATTCAAGAGGGTTTTCAATTGTGATAAGTATTTTAATGCCAAGTGAATGATGAACATTGTTTAAGACTTTAGCTTATGAGTAATTTAGATTAAAACCTTAGTTGGAAGGATTCTCGGCCTAAATTTCTATATTAAGTGGTTATTCAATTGGTTTATATCCTCTAGAACTTGTCTTAGCTCTGAGTTGAAAATTACGTTCACATTTATGCTATTGAATATGATAGAGGCATTCATTTCTAAACCCTTTTATCCCAAACATAAGACTATCACACATTATATCCATAGTCACCCCCTTTGAGCCCATCACTTTTCTTTTTCCATCATAGAAAGTTATATATGCATGACACTCTTTTTGAAATAAACTTTTACTCATGTCAGAAAATCATTGTTATTATGATATGGTGCTATATCTTTTATATACAAGGTGCCAAAAGAAAGATGGTGCAAGAAAAATTAAAAAAGAAATAAAAGAGAAATAAATTAGGCACTATTATCAATTCCTATTAACACAATTGCCACCTCTACATCTCGAAAGACATGAATTAATGATATATATATTCATCATCACATGTATATGGTACTTTCTATCCTTCATATTCCATTTCACGTGGCCTATCTCCATTATTTCACCCTTAAAATACCTCTTGATTCTCTGCATAAGTGTTATATAGTTGATGAGATTTAGAGCCATTTACAAGCATATGGTAGGATGTTTTTCAATTTGAATCTGAGTAAAAGAACCCTAACAATGAGAGGCCATGGAGAGCTAAACATTTATATCCTTAAAGAGAATCTATTGCGCTCATATAGTTGAGGTTGATTTCAATTAGTAGTTGATTACTTGGCATTGCTCATATTATCACCTTTACATTCCCAAAAGATGGTGTATTAATTGTCTTAAGTTAGGCTGTGGATTATGTTATTACCTTAGATTTAATAGCTTTGGCTTAGGTGTATTTCATGTCTTTGTCCAGGAGTACAAAGGTTTAAATATGGGGGAATTTATAGAACACAAATTGTGTATGGTTTATGTAACATTTCCAGGGTCTTATTACAACTTTACCATTCATTTTATGCCTGTATTTGCGCTTTTGTGGTAATACATGATTGTGCTTGACAATGTGCTAATTAAAATATAAATGGTAAATTAACCCTTCCAAACTGCATAAATATTGTTCTCTACTGATTTGGACCTTTACAGTGAGCTTTGGTTTTGAATTGCAGGTATTTTAGGGGAGAACAAGGACTAATATGAGCAGAAAATAAATCAAAAGATGAAGAAAATCATATCTCTCCTCTATGCTTTTTAGTCATGACCAAAGTATCCCAGGTCACGACCTCATTTCTTCTATGAAGTTTCTCTGTGTTTATAGGTCGAGACCAAAACATGGATCTGGTCACGACTAAAATAGACAATCGCTAAACTGCATATTTTGGATTAGGTCATATGGGAATAAAACAAAGCTAAAGCTGCGTATATTGGGTAGGCTAGTTTTTGACTTGATTAGGCTAAGAAGTAGTATTGGAATCCTCTCTACACCTTCTCCCTAACCTACACACTCATCTTCTATCGTTCTGCACCTTTCTATATAATCTTACATCTATACACCATTAACCCATCACCTTTTTATGCTTTCTTCATGGCATCATATCTAGATAGCGATTGCAACACAGTAGGAGTCATAAGAGGCTAAATCCTTAGTCTCTTAGTGATGTATTTGATATCTTGAACTCATAGATTGCACTGGGGAGTTTTAATCTACACTTATTTCATGTTTTGATATTGCTAGATCTAGGGTTTTGCATTATATGAACAAGGGATTGAATGTGGATTGATTATTCTCATATTGACAACTATAATTTACTTCGGATGACTGGATGTTGATTTTTAATATAGTATTTCAGTTTCAATTTTAAGATAGTTAGACTATTATCAACGATCATTGTTAAATAATTCAATTGCTTGAAATCTAAGGTCATCAATCGATGATCATTCGAGGACATTTTCATCATTTGATTTAATTGCACGCTAAGTGGTTTTCAACAGTTTATTAAGAGTTTTTAAACTAACTTTGATCAAAGGAGTTTAAGAATTATTAATGCTCTAGACTCAATCGATCGATTGAAGTTTTATTTAAGACTTAGTGATTTTAAAACTCCTATATCAAATTAAGAGCAAGGATAGATAGGCCCCCATCATCAAGAGGTTTTCATAACATATTTCTTGCATAATCCACTGAATTTTCATATTAATATAAAATACAAAAACATTTACTTTATTGCATCTTACTTTATTGTATAAAAAATTAATCAAATCCTAAAACCCATTTTACTTTCACTCATGTTTTCAATTAGTTTTGTCACCTATTTGCTAGGTCTCCAATAAAAAGCTCCTCGAGAAGAACAATAGGGTTGTGCCTTATACTACATTAATAGGGTGCAATTACTTTTGTTTTGATGAGTCGGATGACGATAATTTATGCTCCAAATCATAATAACAAGACCAAACTGGACTTGTTTGATCCTCTAAAACTACCAACATTGGCTAGGAATTGATCTTCCCTACTGCCCAGATGTTGTTAGGCATTTTTATTGTAATATGCAAATTTTTTATAAGGACGGGGATCATAGGAAATTGATTAGTAGTCATCTAATTATTGAATTAAGGGGAAGAATATTAAGTTAAACTCCAGTGCCATAAATCATCTTCTAAACACCCTAGAGTTTGAGTATAAGCCTGAGTAATCTATGAGAGAGGTATACCAGATCTTAATGGTTAAGGACAAGTTTTCTGAAGATTTAAAATTTGTACCAAAGGATATGTGTGATTATCACAAGATAATCCAATATATTTATTCCAAAAGTACGGTGAACAAGTCTAAAAGCTTCACCTATATGACACATGAGGACTACATTATGCTATCTAAGATCATCAACGGGAAAAATATCAATATAGGAACCTTGATCTTTGAGGAAATAAGGAGTTTTTTCTTCCCAAAAACTAGAGCCACTCTAATTCCTTATCCTCAGTTAGTATCCTACTTTCTCCACTACAATAATATTGACTATCTGGAGAAGGGTGAAAAAGTAGTAAAGATTCCAAAATTTGGAGCAGAGCATATTCACAGGATGAGAATCTCACTCCCACTAACAACTGGACGAAAGAAGATTAAAAAAGATAAGGGGAAACAACCAATTCAAGAAGAGGCTAAATCATCTACTGTACTATTTATTCCCGCTGCACCATAAGCCACTGCTCATACAATTATTCAGCAATAATTGAAGAATTTTGAAGAAAATGTTATGTTCCATATTTCTGACATGGCACAAAGGAATGAAGCAACAAATGCATAGATCCAATCTCTTAAGGAGATTATTGAACCCTAGAGGTGTGTCATAGGAACTTTAAGTTCAAAAGTTATGGACTTGAAAGGCAAGATAGTTTCTTCCAACACTATTTTTAATGGGGGCAATCTTTTGTACACTCCTGGATCCCAAACTCTACCTCATTCTACTTAGACTCATGTTCCTCTTGCTGCAATACAATTATCTAAGTCATTGTTATTGCATAGACCATTCTACTTCCTGTGAACCTTAGGCTTGTATCACTATTCCTCCCTCTACTTCTTTGACCTTTGGCTTCATAATAATTCCCTCTACCTCTTATCCACCAAGTCACCTTCTCTACCACTACCACCTAAATCTACCATTGACCCCCCACTTCTTTCTTCTCAACCTGATCATACTACAAATCAACAATATGACCCTCAATCCTCTGACTAAATTTTTATGAATGACAAAAAGGGGATACTTAAGATGAACTAGAACAATAGAAGTTGTATTGTTTCATATATGTTGTCTTGATATTGCTTTGATTGTAGGTATGACTTATTAATTGATCAATACAAATTTTGTTCCTTTGCTTCATGTTATTTTTTCATTCTATTTTGATTGCTTTATTTCTTTAAATCACTTTATTCTTTATCAATTCATCTATTAAGTTTTGCTATCATTAAAAGGGAGAGAAATATTATACTCCAATGTTCTAATGATGACAATTGAGAAAATGTTTTCAAAAAGTATTTTAAGACTGATAAAGATATTTATCGATAAGCTTATCAATAAAACACCTATTTGATAAGCCCTTCGATAAATGGAAAAGAAATTTTTGAAAAAGATTAATTTTTGAAGGATATTTGTCGAAGACTTATTCAATAAGTTTACTATTGATAAGACCTTCGATAAATAGACTATGAAGAAAACTGAGTCTTTGTTTTTAAAATGATCTCTCTTCGAAGACTTATTTGATAAAGTTATTTATTGACAAGAACAATTTTGAGAAAAGTTTTTTTAGTTAATTTATTGAAGTCATATTCGATAAATATGTTTATCAATAAGATCTTCAATAAGTAATATTTCAAATAAAGAAGAGCTTATTCATTTATCAATCAACTTTTTGATAAATTCAAAATTTGTGATATTTTCAAAGACTCAATTTATCGAAGAACTATTCGATAAGGCTACTTATAGAAGATCTCTTCTATAAGAATGAGAAAATTTTACTAACAGACTCGCTAAACTCAGACTAGTTTCAAAATGTTATTTGAAGTAATTTATCGATAAGTTATTCAACAAGATATTTCTTTGAATAAATATTCAATAAATTTGATTCAGAAAATTTAAATTTAGTATGATTATGTATGGCATTTATCAATAAGATATTCGAGCAAACCATTTATCGATAAGAGGCTCAACTATTTTACAAAGGATTTTATTTAAGTTTTATCGAATACCTTTCTGATAAATAATTTTATCGATAAGATCTTCGATAAATATTGATAGTTTTTTCAAATAATATTAACAATCAGATTTGATGCAATAGTTTAAACATAGTGTAATCATAATTCAGAATGAAAGGGTTCACTTTGACCATTAAGAGCAGGTAACCCATTCCCCGTGTCTTTGTTTCTATTCTTAACATTGTATATTACACTCATAAAGTTTGCATAGCATGTTTATGTTACAGGATTCAAAATGAAGAGGTTACAGCTAAAAGTTAACTGTCAAAAAACCATATTAAATGCTACCACCTACTATTGCCAACTGCCAATGGCTTTGACTTTTCTTCTTTCAATGCTTAATGTTTCTAACAGATATCTTTGGAGCCAAAGCTATAAATAGATGGCAATTGAATGCTTAAGTTAAGACCCTCAACTACCTGTGAATTAGCGTGAATAGAGTTTATCTATGATAAAAATACCCCTAAAGTAACTTTAATGGAATTTTTAGTATAATGGCTCAGTTTGAGGTAATTATCTCGATAGCTTTAATAAAAGTTTTAGTATAATGGCTCAATTTAAGGTAATTATCATGATATGATTATTTGAGCCACTAGGAGGCCTAAAAGATATACGTAAAAATAGGGGATAAATAGTTAAGTGACTAAAGATATTTATAAAATTAGTCTCATTACCAAAAGGTTAATTGTGTGAGCTATATAAATACTAAAAACTCATGATGCTGGTAAGAGGCATTTTGCTGGGAATTTAGAAAGAAATAGTTAAAGGAAGAGTTATGGCCCAAGAAAATTCATAGAATTTCTTATAATTAAAATGATTATGGTAAAGAGAGAAGAATTTTTTGAGCTCCAGAAGACTGTTAAGAAACTCCTTTAGGACCTAAGTAAGAAGTTCAAAGGGACCAAAGTATAAACTATAATGGTTTCATGGCCTAAAGTTAATGTAATGATAAGTTAAGGGAACATGAGTGTAATTTTAAAGAATTAAGGGACATAAGTGTCATTCTTAAGAAAGTAATGACACAAATGTAATGTTCCTAGAAACCATAATTCAATAGAAAATAGAGGAGATTATTTTGAACCATTTGACAGGCGTCAAAATTTTGATATGAGAAGCCGTTAAATTGATATGAATTTCTGAAAGAATTAAAGTTAAAGTAGAAATTCTTAGGGAATGTTAGACTAGATATCTAACAAGGATATAACCCTTGAAAAAAATTAAAGAGGGTTACAGGAATAGACGATAAGGGTAAGGAATACCCTGGTGAATTGTGAAAAGACAAAAATGCCCCTAGTGTTATAAAGTGAACAAGGGCATTTTGGTCAATTCTAAGGATCAGTTAATAAGATCCTTACCCAATCAAATAATGTTAATTTAGGAAGAACACAGACACTAATCTAATGTCAAAAGATAAATAATGAAATCTCATAAAAATTAGATTAGTCTAGTTTTTGGAAAATCTAACTGAGCCAGTACATAATTGGACAGAATTTTCCAAGAAGCTTTCTTCTTCCATGAGAGGACACCACATGGCCCCTAATGATCTCATGATAATTATATAAGTAAAGGAGAAGATGATGCAAGCAAGATAGGTGGCTAAATCTTACCATTGATTAGTAAGATTGGCCATCCATATCAAGATGCAATATTGGCCATCCATTCAATCTTGAGTTTGTCTATAAATAGCTCCCACTTGAGTATGGATTGAAAGCATGATGAAAGTATAGGGAAACTCTTGCAAAATTTCCACTTAAGCAAGATTATGCAATCCAAGGTTTAATTGATCAAGCATACAAGGTAAGATATTCTCCTAATTCCTTAATCTTGTAGTTGGGAGGATTAATTTTTAGATTAAATGGTTAGAAATCATGATTATTCCCTACCTATGTGCTGGAAGAAATCTAAAAAAACAAGGGAATGATGAATTTAATGTTAAAATTATGCAAAACAAGTAGGAATAGATATTATTCAAGTGGTTCTAGCTTGTAGTTGATTGAATTGCATGATTTGTTGCCTAGAAGGGTGCAATAGCTATGCTGTGTTTATGTGTTTAGGATGTGATTTTGATGATTCTCGGGCTTCCAATGGATTCTACATGAAAAATTATGTGGAACCAACTTGAGAAAGTGAAGTGGAAAGCATTGAAATCAAAAGTAAAATTTTGGCACTAAGGATTGTACCTCTCGGCCACTACGCAGACTGGATATGAGGAGTATGAATTTAATAATTCCAATTTTATATTTGGATTCTTTGGACAAAATTTTGTATGATTGGTCTAAGTAAACACTTGTTACAAAGCTATATCATTAACCCTAAGAGACAAGTTAAGAGTTAAGGGTTTTAAGAAAGTTAATGTACATTGTTAATGTAATGGCTCTAATGAGTTGAATACACAATGTAATTTTGTTTAGGTCCATGAGATGTCAAAGAGGATGAGTTAAATAAGTTGAAAAAACAACCATTGATTGGTTGGAGGCAAAGGGAGCAAGGAGAAAATGATCAAGCCATAAGGTAGTGGACTTGCCCCTTTATGTGTTTAATGTGGTACACTTATGTATGTATAAGTTGATTGTATGATATTGTGACATGATAATTGTTTCTAAAAATTATACTATATTATTATTCCTATGGCCATGCATTTTTATACAGAGCATAAACATGATGGTGTGTCACTAGTTAACAAAAATTTAAGTAAAATGACATATCATGCATAGCCTCCATCTTACATATATATGTGGTAATATCTGCTACTAAGATTCCCCCAAATTTCACCATCCCTTAACCAACCAATATAGGTCAAGCAATATAAAAGATGTATACATGAAGAAGAGTTAAATGAATGAAAGGAGAAAAGTAAACATTTTAATGTTCTAGTATGAGTTGTATGATTTTTCCCTATATGTAAATGTTGTATAATATGTCAATTTATGTAATAAAATTGTATAAAACAATTATGACATGTTCATATGAGTATATGAATGTATGGGAAGCCCAGTGAATGGTTTATGCATGCTAGAATAATTAATAAAAATTAAAGAAAGAACTTGGAATAGTAAATTCATAAGTCCTAGAGCATTGTGTTCTAGCTCCAGTTTGACATAACAAATAAATGAATTAAACCACGAAATTTGCTAAACAAGTAGTACACATCCCCAACTTTAAAAGCATGGGTAGTTTACCTTAAATGGATGTGTGTAGTAAAATAAATGAATTTTCAAATTTGATTCAGAATCTGGAAGTTCCAGAAATGACTATATATGAACAGTAATTTTAAACAAATTAACTGTATTGATTGGTACAGTAAAACTCCATATTTCTATTTTTTCTTTAAATAACCTTGAAATATATTCAAGTATAAATTTGAACTACCTTTATACGATTTTCTTAACATTAATTATGATGCTTCAAAGTTGGACTGTCAAATCTAGAAAATACACAGTGAACAATACTTGATGACAAAATTGAAATTTTTTAATTTGTTGGCCTAAATAAAGCTTCCGTATACCAAAAGGTTTCCAAACGCATACTCTGATAGGTAAAAGTAAGGATGTTTCAAATTCTTTCACAGTGATATAAACAATCCTAAATAATAATCAAATCTATCAAACTTGCCAATCAAGTTTCTTTTTAACCAAGTAACTTAATTTTATAACTTTTCTAAATAATACTCACATTGTTCAAACAAAAAAACATAAAAATACCAAACACAATGAAAAATTAGAAATTTATTAACAACAAAAGGTATTTACTAAATAAATAAGACTTAATGAATAAACGAGCACTATACAAAATTGGCAATGTATTGAACAAATAGGAACAAATGTATTGAATATGCCTATTAACAAGAAAAAGTCCAATAACAATGTGTTATTTTTCAAAATTCTCAAAGGCACACCCATAAACAAATAGGAATCAATGTAACAATCCAAACACTATAAAAATGAAGTCTTTAATAAAGGAAGATAGCCCATATGATCTTATAAACAACAAACAAGCTAATAATAAAAAAAAAGACCCACAAATTTGAAAATTTCTCAAAAATGCACCCACAAACAAATAGGAACTAATGTAACAAATTATTACTACAAAAATTAAGTCTTTAATACAATAATGATAGCCCATGTGATGGATTACACTTTAAAAACAAACAACCAAATATGTAAGAAAAATAAGCAAATGAAGAAGTTAAATGGTGACTTACAGCTTTAACAGCGAAGAATGACGTTAATGATGGAGATCAACGCCAAAAATAGGGGAAAACATTGGGAAATGACCTTTGTCCAACTCTGTCGGGGTGAGACAGAGAAACCGGACCACAAACGAATGTGAAAAAGTGAAACTGAAATTGAGTCAAATTTTTGAATTTTTGGGGTACTTGAAATGGCGGTTTTATGAAAAATCATCATGATAAATAGTTATCATGGCCTTTTTTCAAATACGATGATACCTTTTACTCTAACAGAGTTTTTTAAACTCGATTGGACAACTTTTAATGTCATGAAAAGTGTTTTAAAATAAAACTTATTTATAAAAATTCTACCTATCTTTTTTATGGTATTTTTTCTTATAACTAGCATCGTGAAAAGTACTTTTTTGTAGTAGTGATAGTACACAACCTAAACACTTGAGGCAACGTCTCAACACCTAAGATAATTACTCCCCCTTACAACTTATAAGAGTATATCCCACGCAGTATTCCACAACCCTAAACAACTCAAAAGAATAAATAAAGTTTACAAATAAATCTCTCTCTTGATAGAGTAAATGCTAAACACTAAAGTACAATAAATCTTTCAGAGAATGCTTATAATGAATAAGCACTTGAGAATCTTCTTTATGTATCTTTTATTCTTTCTTTCTTTTTTTGTGCATGGAACATCTGATATGATATCCTATGCATACCTCACTTTAACTTGGAGGATTTATCAGGGCCTATAGACTAATTTAGATCGACCAGAGTAGGAACACAAGGGCAGAAAAGCTCTTCAATCAAGTATTTAACACTACTGCATTCCCAGAGCTCGAACTTGAGACCTATAGTTAAGCTAATGCAACCCCTTACTAGTTGAACTAAGTGCTTGGTGGGTTATATCTCTTCTATTCATCTCTGCATTCAATGTGTCTTCTTCTATTTATAGTGCAACTATGATGATATCCATTAGAGACAAAGAATTTTCCTGTTGAAGCTTGTGTCTGATGTAAGTGTGGCATTAAATGAATCTCCCATTGGAGCTTGTGTTTTAAGTAGTTGGTTGCATTTAATCTTCACTTTGGAGTTCAAATATTCTCTTGATCCCCTGCAAAGAGTGCTAATATATATATTTTAATATAATTGTAAGCTTAAAACACTTTTTTCTTTGATATGAAAATAATTTTGAGACCATTTTGAAATTTGAAACAAAATTAAATTCAGATAGAACTCGAGGTAAAAATGAATTGGAATAACCTTTCAAGACATTAGAGTCATTTTTTACTTCCATTAGACTTGAAGCTCAATCGAATCAGATACTTAAAATATAGTGTTGCTACATGAATATGACTTGGCGCATTTTTGACTTGTATCAAACTTGGAAGAAACTCGAGTCGAATGCTTAATTTATGACATTGTTTGAGATGCGACTCGGGGTGATTTTGACTTCCACAGAACTTGGGATTTATGCGAAATATAACTAAGGATCTTGAAATGACTTGAATAGCATTATAGTCAAATGGTCAATAAGGATTTTTTACTCAAATATAATTTTGGTTAAATTACAAAGTCTATTTTCTCATATATCATATATATTTATGAATTAAAATTATAATCCCTATAAAAGAAATACTTCCCCAGTTTTATTATCATCATCAAAACACTGAGTCTAACTCAACACTTCCTTCCTGAATAATACTAATTTATAATTAAAATATGGGTTAAGGCACCATAACCTTTTCTTGGGTGCAAAAATGCATAAGAAGTCTTTAAAATGGTGCAAAAATGCCATGACTATTAATTATTGTAACATTGACCATTTGTTTGACTGAAGGCAATGATATGGATAGTAATATGGCTTTGAGGGTCTAATAAAAAAAGGTAAAGGTTCACATATACCCATAACCTTTCCCAAATGTGAGCTTAACACCATAAACAAACCTCGTGTAAAATACCTTAGAAGAATAGTGCTGCTCTCTTAGCTCCACTCTAGTTACATCTCCTCTAGTTACTCATTGATGAAGACTGGAGTGGAGCTGAGAGAGTAACGCTGTTCTTTGTGGAACAAGAGAGACTGAGATATGAAATGAATGAGTGAGTTCTATGGAGAGCTTCATATTGTCTTCTTCTCTTTGATAGAGGTGCGACGGTGACCAGAGAACACCATTGGGATCAGAGGTAGATGCAAACGTGATCATTTGTAGGAGAACAGGGAGAAGTCACACTTGAAGGAGGGAGATTACAACGTGTCATTTGCAATAGATAAGGGAGAAGTCACACTTGAAGGAGTGAGATTGAAACACTAGCTTAGTGTCCTTGTCAACTTATTTAGTCAAAAGTTTGAATCAAAAGATCAACGATGAATTAAATGGATGGTTAAGTTGCAAGAATACCCATGAATTGTTCTCAAATATTCGTATGGCACCATAGGTAAAACATTATGTTAAAAAAATGCCTATAAAGATTATAAATGGGGTTTTGCCATTGAATATGTCACCGTTAGTTATGCATATGTTAACCAAAGATGGTGACATAGAGGCTGACATGGCAACAAAAATATCTTAGTTGGCAATAAAAACACAACACGTCATATTATATTAATTCAACATGACACCTTCTCTCTCTTCCTTATGATCACATCACTTACAATTATTTTTAATTTTTTTAAATAAACTGCCTCTTCCTTTTCCATTCATTTCCTTCAACTTATGATTTTCTGGGAAACAAGAATCAAACTTCCAAGAAAAATAACAGAGTAGCAATATGGGTATCTTTCTTTGAATTTTTGCACTCTTTTTCGTAGCAATTCTCCCTCATTTCTCAGAAACCACCAACATGAAAGAAATTTTTGCACTCTTCAGTTGCATGTCTAGATTTGGCTGTCCCAAACCATTATCCATTAAAACCTTACCTTACCTCTATAGCCTTATTTAATGGTGACCCCGACAAACTTATTAAAAGAGAAAACCAAACGTAGGGTCCACGGTTGAGGGATCAGAGTGTTGATGTGATGGTGGAGAGAAGAAACACATGACTGAGAGGGAAAAGTGAGAGGTTGGCAAGGTCAGGAGAATGCTATGATAGCATCAACCATAATTGAGATTGAGATTGAGATAGAGACAATAGGGCTTTGCTTTTCAAAGTTGAAATCTCTGTTACAATGGTTTAATTTTGAAAACATGCTAGAGACGAAGGGGCAGAGGTGGTTCTTGAAGTAGAGAACCAAATCTAAAAATATAAAAGATGAAGGAGGAGGAGGTAGCCGTGAAGGTTGTCGGGCTTTAATGATAAAGAAGAAGGTTTTGTAGAATTTCTCTTTCCCTCTATTGCCACCCCAACCTCTATCTCACCATCTTTGGTCAGCATATGTATAATTAACTTTCAACATAGACATATTTAATAGTGGTAGTATTTTTGTCCCATTTTAAATATTTATAGGAATCTTTGCACCTGAAATTTTACTATGGTGAAAGAAGCACACTTGAGAATAGTTCATGGGTATTCTTACACTTTAACCCTTAAATTACTGTAGCATTTTAGGATCATTTTGAAATGACCATAGGTATTTATTCAATCGAGGTTTGTTTATGGTGTGGCGTACTTTTAGGAAAAGTTTATAGATATATTTGCACCTTTATCTTTTTTTTATCAGACCCTCTAAGCCACATCAATGTCGATGTGATCATCTTTAGTCAAACAAATAGTGAACATTGCAGTCATGACATTTTTACACCCTTTTGAAAACTTTATGTGCATTTTTTCACCGAAAAAAAGTTTATAGTGCAAAACACACATTTGGGATAACTTTATATATATATTTGTACCTTAACCCTTAAAATATTAAAGTCCTAAGTTCCAA
Source organism: Leucaena leucocephala (assembly GCA_037074615.1). NCBI lineage: Eukaryota > Viridiplantae > Streptophyta > Magnoliopsida > Fabales > Fabaceae > Leucaena > Leucaena leucocephala. Next base: position 7,878,394 of record CM073526.1, on the reverse strand, counting down.
AAGTGGATCACTATTCAAGTGTCACATGTATTAACCTATGGACGAAGGCTAACTTCCAATTACATATCCAAATATAGTTAATCACAAAAGTAAATAGAAATCGGTGAACGAAGGTATGAGCCCTAAATTTGGCAATATACTATTATCCCACACATAATCGAAAGTAGGAGCCTATACACAAATTAACAAGTAATCGAGCATAAACCAACACGAGAGAAATCACTTGGAAAATATTAACAAGTATAAAGTGAGACAATCTTTAATAACTAACAATCTAACTCATCATACAAAATAATATGTACTCGTAAAGTGTCAAGTGAGATAAATATAAAAGTACAACAATAATAATTATTGTCAAGTTTAACAACTCTATCACTAAAGATGAAAATAAGCTAAGTCTCTATTAAGCGGCCCACAGCCTGGCCTATTTGACAAATAGGCTAGACCAAGGCCTATTTAAAAGCCTTCCATTCTTTAGTAAGACTGTCAAGTATCTTACGTACTTTATCTCTTAGACTATATAATTGCCCAAGAGTCGTTAAATGACTGCTTCTCTGTCAATCATTTTGAATAACTCAAACTCAATTTTGAGCGTATTGACTCTACTTTCTTTTACTATAGAGGTTCCTTAATAAGATACTTCAAGAGCTTCCCATATCTCCTTCACATTTTCTAAACTAGACACTCAGAAATACTCCTTCTGACTTAAGACACATATTATGATGTTGATTGCATTAACTAATATCAATGTTTTGTCATCTTCGTTAAACTCGATTCGGTGCTTTACAATTTTAGCTCCATTGATGATTTTAGTTAGAGTGTATTTTCCATCTTCTATCACATCCCAGATCCCATACTTGGAAGCTTTGATAAAAGTCTTCATCCTCATTTTCCAGAATGTAAAATTTTCTTTGTTGAATTCTGAGGTTTAGTTGTAGAGCTTCCTTCAAGTAAAACACTATCTCCAAAACCTGCCATAACTTCAAGATCTCTCTTGAGATTTTTAGATCTTTTATAAGAGATATACTCTGATACTAAATACTAGTTTAGGTAGAAACACCCAAAAGGGTGGTGAATTGGGTGTTTTAAAAAATTTAACTAAAATCTAAACGTCAACAAAAAGATAAAAAATATATGCTTGATAAATAAAAAAATATGAGAGATTTCACCAAGGGGAAGCAAATCAATTTATATTGGTTCAGACTAAATTCTTGTCCTACATCCAGTCCTCAGACACCTTCTAAGATTTTTCACCATCTCTAAGATTACAATGGGCTCTTGGTGCCTTCAGTACAACGATTCTGCAATTTACTCCTTTAATTTCTCCCCTTATTTCCTCTAAGGTTATGATTACAACTTAAGAGAAATAATTTCTTAAGCAAACAGAATGAAATGAAAGTTGAGACAATCTCTCTTGAGTAAATATAAAGATACACACTGAAGCTCAATGTTCGTGGAATTTTTAGAGAATAAAGAATAAATGGGAATGTAATAAATTCAATGTTGTTGTACCCGTTAGTTGGTTGTTGCCTTCATTCATTAAGTCCTTAAATAGCTTTTTCTTTAGTTGCAGCCGTTAGACTCAGATTTATAGCTGTTGAAGTGAAGGCATGGTTGGTCGCTAACGATAGTAGGTAACCATTTAATGCATTACCAGAAGTAGAAAGTTTCTATTGCATAGCCTTGATCATTTCAAATCCATAGCCTTTTCTAAATATACTCAAACAAAAGATTTGTTGGTAGTTGAAGCATTAATTTGAGTTTATGATCTTGTCATTGACTTGTTATTAAGAGATGGAGTTCATAAATAAATTCAGATGACTTAAAAAAGAAATGATATGTTGTATTAATCGATTATATAATCAATTAATGCACAGTTAGTGCGTGAGATAAAGAAACAGAGCATCACATTAATTAGTTTATTCAAGCATATGCAATGTAAACTTGTAAAGATAAGTTACACAATGGAATCTTTATGAAGAATAATGAGAACCATAGACAAATTAATAATGAAATATTTATATGAAATAGGAAATCAGTTTTTTCTTCAAAAATAGAGATATATTTTACCTTTCTAAAGTTTTTGGAATTAATCGATTAATATAAGTTAATCGAATGTATAGTCAATTAATGTGTCTAGAAGAATTGAATTGGAAAATATTCAACATAAATTAATCGAACAGTTAATTTGTTAACGAAACTAATCAATTAACCAATTGATTAATTGGTTTATATTTGAATTTTAGAAACTAAAACTTCACTGATTAATCGAATAGTTAACAGATCAATATAAATTAATCGATTAATTGGCTCATTAACTTACTTCCAGAAGGCCAACTCCCGACATTAATCGATTAACCAACCAATTAATTATAATTAATCGATTAACCAATTGATTAATTGGGTTATTAACTTATAACTAAATCGATTACTTAATCAATTAATGGACAACTTTTCAAAACACAAAACGTTATTTTTATATCAATTGAGTAACCAATCGATTAATTAAAATTAATTGATTAACCAATCAATTAACTTGACTAACTACTTCTTTTGACAATATTTAAGCATAGAAATACTTATTAGATTAATCTTAAACAATTTTTAACACTATATTTAAACACAAATGTAATTTAGTAAATTAGTTATTAGAAATATTATTTGTCAAAGCATCAAACCATCTAACCATCCAACAAAAGCATTTTTATAACACTCTTAGTCTTACTCATGTTTATTGAAATTTTTTTATATTTGACATTATCAAAGAATTTTGACATTATCAAAACATATAAGGCCTATTTGGGAAAGTTTAAAATCTAGGTTTTAAAAGGGCTTATGGCTCAAACCTTAGTTTGGAGAAATTTTAAAACAAACAGCCACATTTATCCAAAAGGGGCTTCTAGACCAAACCATAGTTTAAAACTAAAGTTTTAGATAAACTACTGAGACTAACTTCTAGAATAGTAAAAGAGTTTATGGACTACCCATTTATTATTTTATCGTATTTTTTCTTATATTCTCTCTCCTCTTCTCCCTCTTCTCGCTTCTCCCTCTTCCTCTACTGCGTCGTCGTTATCGTCCTCCTCCTCCTTCTTTCTTTACCACCATCATCTTCCTCCTCCTCCTCCTCCTCTTCATCCTTCTTTGTCGGATATCCCTCCTTCATTGCCGCCACCTGTCTTCACCAGAATTGCTGTGACTCCTCCTGTGCTTCTAGTGAGAGAGAGAAGAGGAGAGCAATAATATTTTTTTATCTTATACTCATTTTAGTAATTTACTAATCACAAAAGTCCTTCTGGTAATAACCATCTAAACACTCATTTATCCAAAATCACTTTTTTCCATAAGCTCTTATCCAAAAGCCTTTTTCTAAAAGCTATCCAAAAGTCATTTTTTTCCATAAGCCCTTTTATAAAATCCTATCCAAACACACATAGTTTTTCCAACATCACCAATTGAATTAAAGATGAAACATCCTCATTTTCTTATGTCATAGGGACCAAATAGTAGCATCTAGAACCACTTTTAAGGTCATTGAAGTCAAATTACACAATCTAGAATTTTACTTTCCTGAGTACTGTTCACTGTGTAGATTCCATAGGAGTGACCTGACTTCGAAAAATCATAACAATCTGGCATGTCTACTATTTACTGGTAAAATATCATACATTTATCCAATCATTTACTATTTTTAATTATAGCTCAAAGGTCACAGTCTCTCCACGAGCTACTATTCATAGTGGCCAATTCCAGCAATCAGCATTATATACATACATTAATCACATATCAATCATGCTAAATAATTCTTAACTTCTCTTCATGCATCTTTATCTCCTCCATCTTGAGAAGACCTGTTGTAATTGGATTGATATAGAAGGGGTGAGATTTCTAGAGAAATCTTAGTAGCAAACAGAAACCACACAATGTATGCAACTATATGCTTGATGTCATATCCCAATTTTTAGGCCTAGAAGCCTAGTATGTAGCCTGAAAAAGGTAGGATACTAGACCCTATTGTGAAGGAGTCCCAAAAGTATACAGATGATGTTCAGGGACTAAACTGCAAGAAAGTAAAAGTTCAGGGAAAATAGTAAAAGTCCCTGTGGGCATAATAGAAAAGTAAGATGTGTTTCTTGGGAACCGAGCCACCAGAGTGCTTGGGCTTGGTTAGAAATCCAAGATGACATTTAAAGGCCCAAAAACATAGGTCTCGTAATTATGGGAGTTTAAGAGACATTAAAATAATGTTTTAGTACTTTTCCATAAAGTAAAGTTACCCGGTCAAAGATAAAACTGGGAAAAGTGATCAGATATAGCTTTAGACCATGAGGTGGTATAAAAGGTGTCCTCATGGGACCCACAAGGCGCTACATGGCATGATTACAAGAAAAGAAGAAAATTTAATGACACATCTCATGAGTTTAGAAAAAGGAGAAAAAGTAAAAAGGACATGTGGCACAATCTCGGCCACTTATTCCAGGAAAAGACTCTGGAATTCTCTAGAGAGGTTGAGTCAGCTGGTGAGGTATCCCAAGGGCCCCACATTTGCTCCACATACCCCCTGAGGTGTCCTTGGATGATGTCATGTTGGTGAGTCATCAAGGAGGATGATGTCATCATGATGATACAGGCGAAGCTTCTTGAGGAAGCTAAGCGATCTGGGCCATTCATCACGATTTGATCTGGGCCATTCATCACAATTTGATCTGAGCTATTCATTCCACCTCCATCCACCTATAAATAGACCCTCCCCCCTCACTTCATTCCACACCCACAGAAAGCCAAGAAAAGGAGAGAAGGAAGAGAGAAAAAGAGAAAGAAAGAAAGAGAAAAAAAGGAAGGAAAAAGGATGAGTTCTGGCAGAGTTAGGAACTAGAGGAAAGGCTACTCACCAAGTAGTAAACTTACCTACTTGTATGTTTATACTATTGGAAATCGTGCCCTAGGGGCCAATTATTGTCTTATGAACATTATTGATTTATGAATTTATTAATTGAGTTATCATATTATTTGCATGTTTACTATGATGATCATCCTTGGATAATTCATGATATTATCCTAAATGTCCCTGGCCGATCATCTCTGTGGGAGCACAGATGAAATAAGACCAGTATGACTTTGAAGATGTATAGAGACATAAATCAAAGTCATAAGCACATGTAAGAGTACAAGGTGCTGGACCGACCCGCTATGAGAGAACTGCATGGGTAACGTCATAAGCTTCTCTCATATACAAACCATGTCAATACGCCCTTTGACCTGAGATCATCATGGATTCCTACATGACAAAACACTCAGCTTTGACCTAGTCAAAAGTCACTTTTGACTGAGTGATCATAAAGACTATGTTCGGCCTTAGTGGTTTTTCATGCGGAGGAATGTGAATGGTCAAGATGGAATTTGTCCCTCACATTCGTAGAGAGATATTACTGGGCCCCTCGATGAGTGAGTCTGAGAAATGTATGGCCATACTGTAATGGAAAGGTAGTTCCATTTCTATAGTCAGACTACTCAGGGATCGAGAAAGTAACGGTCAGGAATAGGAGGATGACATTATCCATGCCTCATCCCTGACCAAAATATCGCGTGACAGAAGGGACATGATATGGTTGTATAAAAGGTTACATCGTTTATCGATCCTCATATGATTTGGGTAGTCGTTATGTCTTACTAGAGACCGCTTGCGACTTGTGGGCTAGTATAGCAAATGGCCCACTGCCAACTTCATATGGGCCTACAGGGTCGCACACAAAATAGCCCAACACGAGCTATGATGTCCAGATTCATTGAATCTAAGACATGTCCAGATTCAATGAATGATCTAGGATAGATGTATATATATTTATTTATATTTATATTCGTATATATATATAAATTCGTATATATACATTATATGAATATATGAGATTTAATTTATAAGGATAAATTAAATCTCTATCACGTTTGAAATTCGAAATTCAAATTGATAGTATATCTCATATAAGAGATATTTATAAGATTTAATTTATAAGGATAAATTAAATCTCTATCATGTTTGAAATTCGAAATTCAAATTGATAGGATATCTCATATAAGAGATATTTATAAGATTTAATTTATAAGGATAAATTAAATCTCTATCATGTTTGAAATTTGAAATTCAAATTGATAGGATATCTCATATAAGAGATATTTATAAGATTTAATTTATAAGGATAAATTAAATCTCTATCATGTTTGAAATTTGAAATTCAAATTGATAGGATATCTCATATAAGAGATATTTATAAGATTTAATTTATAAGGATAAATTAAATCTCTATCACGTTTGAAATTCGAAATTCAAATTGATAGGATATCTCAAATTTGATTTATGAGAATAAATCAAAAATAGTTCAGTCTCATCTTTATTTAAAATTAAATAAATGGGTAATTAAATCTGTGGGACGGATTTGATATTATTTATTTAATTAGTTTCTTATAATATTATACAATATATGATATTGTATTAATTTTGGAATTAATATAAGATTAACTCCAAAATTCAATTCGGTTGACAGAGAAAAACACATAGCATCCTATATATCTGATTTTAGGAGCTGCGTTTTGTATAGAGAAACATATAGAACATAGAAAGGCCGAAGGGGACTCGGAAAAAGGTTTGCAGATAAGAAACTGCCAAAATAGAGACGGAGAGGACGAACTCTTGAGAAAGCCCTGGAGGGACAAGAGACGCTAGCATGTCGTTCGTGGTTGGCATCATTACTGTGTCACAATTGAATTAATAAAATTCAGGAGCAATGAAGGCGAAGTCATAGCTCATAGGTGGCATCTTTCATACTGAATTTTACATCAATCACTGAATCTTGTTACCTTTTCTCTGCATCAGAACTTAATTAATATAAATTCTAGCATGTTGAACTCAATTCAGATCTCTGCTGTGCAATTCCTAGCTCTGGTTAAGTTGTGAATTAACTTCTCAATTAAAAACTTGAGACATCTAAAGCTCCTTTGAGATTGACCGCTACGGTGAACCACTAGCTTCATTTATTAGAGCAATTGTTTTGAAAAGCCTAACGAGAAGCTTCTTTAAACTGACTTGTCTCCCTGGCTTTGATTAGTGGTTATCTTGCATTTTAGGCTGAGGTAGATCCCTGTTCTGGTTGTTGTTGGTGTAAGGACTGAATAATTTTTGGTTTCCTCAGATTTCGCTGGTATCATAAACTTTTGTGTGCATATGTTGAGATACGCTAGTTTATAATTAATTATTAATTAATATTATGTTTTGTTAGTTATTTAGTTAATCGTCTCAAATTAATTTTAGATATTATTTAGGATCATATTTGAATATTAAATTATCATATCTTAAATAAATAAATATGAGATGTTAGGATTATGATAGATTCTAGACTTGACTTATTAGTTTATATTTTTGCCTATATAAAGGCCTATTTGTATTATCATTCATTTGAGGATTAATCACATTTTGAGGTTTCCTATACTTGTAATCCTTCAAATTTCTATATGGTATCAAAGTAGGAATATTAAATCATGGTTAAGGTCTCGATGAAGAAGAAGAAGAAAAATGTCAAACCTGAAGAGAAGGCACGCCTTCAAAGCCTTCAAATAAGGATTAGTTACATATGATATAAGAGGGCAATTTAGGTCTCTTCCCACAAAATCCCATAGGTTATGAGATTAGTTCATCTCCCTCAAGTGATGTTAGATTAGTGTGTAAATCCAAATAAGTTACCATGATTGTATGAGCATGTTATTCTTGAATAATATATATGATGAAAGAGGGTAACTTGAGTCTTTTCCCACAAAATCTTATAGGTTATAGAATTAGTTTATCTCCCTCAAGTGAAGTTAGATTAGTGTGTAAACCCATAGGTTACCATGATTGTATGAGCATGTTGCTCTTGAATAATATATATAATTCTTCATCAAGTTCCTCTATGGGAAATGTTATTATCAGTCATCTAATAATGATGTTCTTCGTCGAGTTCTCAACTTTGCCTTAAGATTCAGATTCAAGATCCAATCAACTTTAGTTTAGTGGTTACTACTGGTTTAAAAAGATGTTCTTCGTCAAGTTCGCAACTTTGTCTTAAGATTCTGATTCAAAATTCAATCAATTTCAATTTAGTGGTCACTACTGATATAAGGATTCAAAGTTTTGGTCTTGATGTTGCTCACATCCAAGCTTCCTCTCAACTTGAGGTGAGTGTTGAGAAGCACAAGTATTCAAGTTATAGATCTAATTTGAGGGGGAGTATTGAGATACACTAGTTTAGAATTAATTATTAATTAATTAATATTATGTTTTGTTAGTTATTTAATTAATCATCTAAAATTAATTTTGGATATTATTCATGATCATATTTGAATATTAAGTTATCATATCTTAGAGGAATAAATCTGAGATATTAGGATTATGATAGATTATAGGTTTAGCCTATTAACTTATACTTTTTCTATATAAAGGCCTATTTGTATTCTTATTGATATGAGGATTAAAAACATTTTGAGGTTCCCTATACTTTTAATCCTTCAAATTTACATAGCATTTGTAGAGCCAAGTAGGTTTCTAGATGTAAGTAATTCAGTAATGGAAAATTGTTCTGTGTATTATTCACGGTCTATGCCCGATGTTATATACATGGAGAGCTAAAATCAAGACTTTAATGAGGAGCCTGATATCTTGGGAATACAATAAGTAACAATGAATAACAAATTCAAATCAATATGATTCTAATCCCTTCAAATCCTCTGTCCCTACAATTACGACATACCTACACTCCCCTTTAAGTTGTACCATAAATATCATACATGTCAAACTTGCCAATAAAGTATTCGAATTTTTATCTACCTAATGCTTGCGTGAGAACATCTTCTGTTTGTTCTCTAGAAGGGATTTATTTGAGTTCAACAATTCCTTCGGCAATTTATCTGTCTCTGTGAGATATATATCCCTTTCTTTGATCTAGCCACCTCCATTCGAAGAAAGTATTTTATCTGTCCTAGATTCTTGACTTGAAAATCCTAGTTCAACGGCTTCTTAATACGTTCAATTTCCATTCAGTCATCACCTGTGAGAACAATATCATCCACATATACTGCTAGTACGACCATATTTCCCTTTAGTGTCTGAATAATAAAGTATGGTCACTCTGCCCTTGGGTATATCTTTGTGTTTTTAAAATGCGGGTGAACTTGTCAAACCATGCTCGAGGAGATTGTTTCAATCTATATAGGGATTTCTTGAGTCTACAGACTTGATTTGTCTTTTCACTTGGGAAACCTGGAGGTAGCTTCATATATACTTCTTCTTTCAGTTCACCGTTCAAGAAGGTATTTTTGATGTCTATTTGATGTAGAAGCCAATCTAGATTAGCAGCCAAGGATAACAAGATTCTAATAGTGTTTAGCTTTGCTAATAGGGCAAATGTCTCTGTATAGTCTATACCATATACTTGTGAGAAACCCTTGCAACTAGACGTGCCTTATACTTGTCTAAGGTTCCGTCAACCGTGTATTTTGGAGTGAAGACCCATTTACAGCCTATTGGTTTCTTTCCTTTTGGAAGATCCACAAACTCCCAAGTGTCATTTACTTCCAGAGCTTTCATTTCTTTCATCACAGCCTGCCTCCAATGGGGATTGGCAAGTGCTTCATGTATGTTATTGGGTATTTCAACCTGGTCCAGATGAGAGGCAAAAGTACAGTAATGCGAGGCAAGGGGTTTATATGAAACAAACCCCTCAATGGGATGTTAAGTGCAGGATCTAGGCTTTTTTCGCAAAGCAATATATAGCTCAAGATTATCATGTGAGTGAATCCTCCCTTACTTCCTCTGGATCTGTTTCTGGTTCAGATTCATGGGTTGCATCATTTGTCTGAGGAGCTTCACCTGTCATGTGGCGACGTGTATAGGTTTTATGCCAATTATTGGTATCTCAACCTGAGCTAGTATTTTCTTGACTTTTAGGTGTGAATTATGGGTTAGTCATGATGACAATGTCAAGATCAGATTTAGTGGATGGTTTAGATTCAGTTTGTGAAGTGTGAAATTCTCTTCAGCTCTCCCCCTAAATTGAAAACTGAGGATAGGATGGAAGGATTTTATGGAAAGTGGTGTCACAAGTGATGTAGAGACGTTAGGAAATGGGATCATAACATTTGTACCCTTTCTGTGTTCCTGCATGGCCCAAAAAAATGCACCGGGTGGTTTTTGGTTCAAGCTTGGTAGTTTGGTGAAGGTGAACGTAGGTGGTGCAACTAAAGACCCTGAGAGGAAGAGTGTTTTCCAGGTAGGGAAGATTATAATAGGCTTGTAAAACTTGTAAGGGAGTGCGAAAGGATAGTGGTTTGCTAGGCATTTAGTTTATAAGAAAGGTAGCTTGAAAGATGGCATCACTATAATAAAAGAAAGGGACATTACTACTGAATAGCATGGCTCTAGCTGTCTCTAAAAGATGACATTTTTTTCTCTTAGCAATACCATTTTGTTGAGGACTATGAGGACAAGAGCTTCTATGAAGATGCTGTGATTGGTTAAGAAAGTGGAGGATAATGTTTGATGAAAATATTTAATTCCATTATCAGTCTGAAGGGCCTGAATTTGGACCACGTGATAGGACCCAATGAAGGTTTGTGGAACTTGAGTTTTATCATTTAGGAGAAAAATCTAGCTAACACGGGTGTGATCGTCAATGAACGTTATGAACCATTTGGAATGAGTGCGATTTGGAACACGAGATAGACCTCACAAGTCACTTTGAATTATTGAAAAAGGTTTGGAAGAACGGTAAGATGCACTAGGAAATGAAGTGCGGTGGTGTTTAGCGAGTTCACATGAGTAACAATGAAAATTGAAATTATTATTATTATTATTGCAAGTGGAGGGAATCATAGTAGTCATATAATGAAAGTTGGGTGTCCTAGTTATTAGTGTCATAGCTCTAGGTCACTAATCTTAGAGAGAGATACTACCTTACAGGATCTGAGGGTTTGAGTAGCGCAATCATCCAAGTAATACAGCCCCTCAATCTCCTTAGCAACACTAATCATAGTTCCTGTGAGCAGATCCTGAAAAAGATTGTGAGTAGCAAAGAATTTAGCTTGACAATGTTCATCTCGAGCCAATTGGCTAACAGACAGTAAATTATACTTTAAGTTGGGAACATGTAGGACAGATTTCAAGATTAAAGAATCAGTGACTTTGATGTTCCCTAGACTAGCAACAAAAGAGGTTGAGGCATCAATAATTTTTACTATAATTGTGACTTAGTAGGATTATATGTAGCAAATAATGTATCATCATTTGTCATATAGTCAGATGCGCCTGAGTCCAAAAGTCATACCTTTGATAGTGGTTAGGCCTTTAAAAATTTTACCTTGTTGAACCACACTAACAATGAGCTGCTTATTTTCCAAAGCTACAAGCCTTTCCAGTTAGCTGATCAGGAACAGAAGAGGAGGGTGTTTCATCTGATTTAATTACATCAGTGATATATTCCTTGGGCTTACCCTTTTTGGGCTTCCAATCAGGTGGCTTTCCATGAATATCCCAACATGTCTCCCTTGTATGGCCCACTTTCTTACAATGATCACAAGTGGGCCGATCTATATTATACTTTGGGATGTGATCTAAGAAGCCAATCTAGATGCTTCAACTGGATTCATCAGAGAGGGGTTCAACAACATGTCTGGAGCTTGGAGCATGACCTTCCGATGCGACTCCTCCTACCTTAGAATCACAAAAGCTTTGCAGACTGATGTAAGTGGTTCACTGGCGAGTATCTAGCCCTTTACATCGTCGTAGATGGGGTTGAATCCAGTGAGTAGTTCGAAGAGGCATTCCTCCTCCAGTTCTTTCTTGTTCTCGGCAGCATCGTCGGCATACTTCTAGACACAATCTTTGAGCTGATCAAGTTCTTGCCAAAGCGCCATGTTTTCCAACCAATATTCATTCAACGATCGCATCCCCCGCTTCGCCTGCCATAACTGAGAGCGTACGTCGAAGATCACAGAAGCGTTTGCCTTGTTGCAGTAGGAATCTTTGACCACGTCCCAAATAGCTTTAGCCGACAGGAGGACTATGTAGCTCTTCTTAATTCTTGTAGTCATCGCGTTGATGAGCCATGATGAAACTAGGGAATTGTCGGACTTCCATCTCCTTTCCATTTGAGCGTCGCCAAATGCTGGTGCTTCTGTGGTAATGTAGTCGAGTTTGTCTTGACCGTCAATTGCTAGTTTCATTGACTGTGCCCATTCCATATAATTGTCTACAATGAGCTTCTCTGACACAAGACTGTCGACACTTCAACATTGACAATCTTTGATAACCCATTCTGGGGACTCACTTTGTTTGACCTTGTGATTCCATTGATACATACGAGGATCCTTCAATTCGCTTTGATACCATGTAAGTAATTCAGTAATGGAAAACTGTTTTGTGCATTATTCACTGTCTATACACGATTTCATATATATGGAGAGTTGAAATCAAGTCTTTAATGAGGAGCATAATATATTGGGAATACAATAAGTAACAATGAATAACAAAAACAAATCAATATAATTCTAATCCCTTCAAATTCTCTCTCCCTACAATTACGGCATATCTACACTAGATCTGACATTGATCTGCATTTCTGATTATTTTTCATTAGATATATCATTTGTGACTTGTTATTATCATAAGATCTAGAAGTATATTTTGGTTTAAGCCCATCATAAATATGATATTGGCACTTCTTTGACAGTAACTACCCTGTACACTGAGTATTTTTGCTGTAAACACCTGGAGGATTTGAAAACTTTTTGCTATATACTTTGGTATTGAAGCTGTTTTGCACTTAGTAACCTCACTGCCTGTGGTATTTAAATTCTCAGTACACGTCTGATCTGTCCATATTAAACTCTTCGACATTGATCAATTTGCTGCACCAATTATCTGGTCATTCTGCTATTTTTAGTTCTGGAAATCTTCATTTTAAAAGGTTTTTGATTCTACTGTATCAATTGTGGTATTTATAGGCCATGGCAAATCTATTTAGCCTATAAGTTCCACCAATTTACAAGGCTTATGTGTTAAAATTCCTTGGCTTCTTGCAACTTTTTCAACAAAAAAATAATCCTAAATTAAATTAATTTTTTAAGTCAAAATCATCACCATCCTTTGCTAGACAAATGGCATCATACTTGGTCTAATAAGATGGCTAGATTATTATATCAGTGCACTTTATACCAGAATAAATAACTATTTTACAATTCCCCGTGTCCTTGGCACTATAATTAATTTTTATCTATCCCATAATAAAGTCCTCACATTTTTCTCATCCAATTGAGCCTTTCTTTATTGCCATCATAATTTTATTGATAATAAAATAAGAAGAAACTAATTTAATTCTTATTTTCCAACTTTACTTTGGAATTAATTTCTAAAATTTTTGAGTTAATAAAAGACTTATGTCTACTACATTATCTCATATTAATTATAGGAAAACCCCTTAAATTTTCTTGGAATTTATTTACCCCTATAGGTATTTATTTGAATTTTCTCCAAATAAAATTCTTAATTGTCTCAACTTGCATTTAAATTCCTCTAAAATTTAACTAGGGGCATTTTGGAAATAAAATCAATTGTACAATGTCGTATAACTCCCAAAGTATATTATCCCTGTCTTTCCTTAATTTCTGAAGTATCTTTAATAGCCCAAATAATTAAATATGACTAAATAGTTTATATTTAACCAAATATCTAAAAATTTCTTAAAAATTATTATAGGGGTATTTTTGTCATCTATCACCTCAAATGGGCCTTAACTCATTTCCCATTTTTTGAGATTTTTCTGGAATTTTCACATTTTTTCAAAATTACCCCTATTGGCCCAAACTTTCTGGAAATTACATTTATGTTACAGTTTTGACTTCATATGTTGAGTCAATAATATTGATACAACTCTTCTAAACTTAAAAATATGGGATGTGACATTAGCCTTGTTCATGGAGTTCTAAAGAAGAGTGGCATAACACGGATTAAAAATAACAAGGAACTAATACTTACTAGGGTCCAAAACTCATATGGAGAGTGTGTATTGATTACAGAAAATTAAATGATGCGACAAAGAAAAACCACTTTCCTTTTCCTTTCATTGACCAAATGCTTGAACATATTGCTAGAAAAACTAATTACTATTTTCTTGAAGATTTTCAAAGTATTTCCAGATTCTACTTGACCCTACAGATAAAAAAAACTACTTCCATGTGTCCATTTGGTACATAAGCATATAAAAAGATACCTTTTGGGTTGTGCAATGCTCTAGGGACATTTCAGAGAGTTATGATGTCTATATTCAGTGAGATTTTGGGCAGCTGTCTGGAAGTCTTCATGGATAATTTTACATTGTATAGTAATAACTACAAGGAATGTCTTGAGAGTCTAGATAGAGTCCTAGTTAAGTGCATAGAGAAGAAACGTGTTCTTAACTTTAAAAAATGTCATTTTATAGTAGATCAATAGATCAAGGCATTGGATTAGGACATCTAGTCTCTAGTAAAGGCACTGAGGTTGATAAGGTAAAAATAGAAGTCATCTCATCATTACCATATCCTACCGCATTGAAAGAGCTTAGATCTTTCCTTGGTCATGCTGGCTTCTATAGGAGGTATGTGAAAAATTTTAGCAAGATTGCATCTCCTTTGTCTAGGCTTTTGCAAAAGGATACATAATTTATTTTTGATGATCCATGTAAGAAATCATTTGATACACTCACGCTGGTGACACCACTTATTTTGACAGCACCAAACTGGTCTTTACCCTTTGAACTTGCTTGTGATGCATCTCATAGTTCTATGGGTGCTATGTTGAGACAAAAAGATGGGAAGCTGTCTAGGGTCATTTCATATGCATCTAAGACACTTGACAGGGCACAAACAAATTATATCACTACTGAAGAGGAACTTTTTGCTATTGTCTTTGCATTGGACAAGTTTATAACCTATCTAGTTAACTCCAGAGTTGTTGCATGTACTGACCATGCTGCTGCTGTGAAATTCTTCTTCAATAAACACACTAAACCAGGGCTGTTAAGGTAGGTGTTGCTTTTCCAACAGTTTGACCTTGAGATTAAGGCTAGAAGTGGTGCAGAAAATTTTGTTGATGATCATTTGAGTCGGTTGCCAGTAAATACAAGGGGAGTTCTGATCATGATACAATTTGTGATGAGTTTCTAGCTTCTATTTTGTTTGCAATGGCTGTCCATTATCCTTGGTATCGAACTTGGTTAATTACCTTGCAAGAGATCTGATTCCTTCTTCTTTGTCTCATTTTTAGACTCAAAAGTTGAAGAGTGAAGCAAAGCATTTCATATGGGATCCACCTATTTTTTGGAAGATTTACAGTGACCAAATTATAAGATGTGTTCCTAATGAAGGAATTAAGGGTGTGTTGGAAGCTTCTCATTCTTCGGCTTGTCAAGGCCATTTTAGTGCCATAAAGACTTAAAGGAAATTTCCTGAAGTTGGATTTTACTGGCAAATGCTATTCAAGGACACTCATGAGTTTTTTAAGAACTGTGACAAATGCCAACGTTTTGGTGGCAACAGCAAAAGGCATGAAATACCTTAACACCGGATACTATTTTATGAGGGGTTTGACGTATGGGGCATTGATTTCTACATACTGTTGGCAGTGGATTATGTCTCAAAAAGGGTTGAAGCTATACCCACGATCAAAGATGATGCAGCTAGTCTCAATTTATCAAGTCACATATACTTTTGTAGATTTGGTATTCCTAAGGCTATTGTAAGTGACCGTGGTTATCATTTCTGTAATAAGCTATTTAAGGGGTTGTTTGCAAAGTATGGAATCACACATAAGAAGTCAAAACCCTACCACCCACAGACCAACGGTCAAGCTGACGTTTCAAATAGGGAGATAAAGCAAATTTTGGATAAGATAGTTACACCTACAGGGAAGGATCGGAGTTCTAAAATGAATGATGCCTTATGGGCTTTAAGACTGCATATAAGACCCACATAAGATGTCTCTCTATAGGATACTGTATGGAAAAGCCTGCCATTTACCAATTGAGCTTGAACACAAAGCATATTGGGCTATAAGAGACTGTAACATGGATTTTGAGGCTACTGCAACTAAGAGGAAATTGCAATTACACGAGTTGGACGAATTTAGGAGAGAAGCCTATGAGAATTCAAGGCTTTACAAAGAAAGAACAAAGATCATCCATGATGAAGGGATCTTGAGAAAACACTTTAATGTGGGAGATAAGGTGTTAATGTTTAAAGCCAAATCCAAATTTAAACCTTGAAAGCTGAAATCCACTTGGGAAGGAGCTTATGCAGTGAACAAAGTGGGCAAAAGCTTAAAGCGACTGGCCATCTCCTCAAATTGTACCATGAGAACTCCTAGCCTCATTAAGCACACAATTGTTCCTTTCCTCTGTCTAGCCCTTTAATTTCTGATATGACCTTGCTTTACTTTCATTTACTGCAATTAGCATGTGAGCTAGTGTGGGGGAAGGGGCATTTTTCATTAGCAAGATAGAAGTAGATTTTTAATTTCCTTTTGAATCTGTGACCTAGACACCTTTTTCACACAAGTGGATGCACTTTTGCACTTTATCTATCCATCTATTCTCTGGTTATTCCTTGGTCTTGAGGACAACACAAAGTTTGAGTGTGGGGAGGAATTAGAATTTGCTCATGAATGCTGCTGCTGGAATCTGAGTTGTTTACTAGTTTCTACTTATTGTGGTGTGCTGCATGAGAGTTGGAATTGAGTGTTGGAACTTGAATGGAGATTGTAGCTGAACATGCTTGAAAATTAAGTGAATTAGTGCTGTGACAATGATTTCATTCTGACATGTTGCTGTTATAAGAGCTAGATCTTCAGTTCATTAGTGAATGTTGAATTTTCCTACACTTGCACTACTGTTTTTAAAATTCATGTACAGAACTGAACAGGTTCTCTTTTGAAGCGAGTTCATTTCATATCAATGCTAGCTGTATGGTTTATTGTCTGGAAATTAGTAACATTGGTGGAAAACTTTAATGGATTCTTTGTCTAGCCTTGTGAGAGCCTAGAGTGTACAAAGCCCTTTGGAAGGATTTGAGCCTTACATCCTTAAATTTCAGAGTGCACACTCCACTTAGTTCTAATTTCTTGCAAAACTTGTCGTGTCTCTTAAGTCAAGCCATATATAGTCATTTGAGGTAATGAATATAATAGAGGCATTATTTCTAAATCCTTTTTGACCAAACACAAGCCCGTGCTATTTGACCCTTTGTTAAGCCACTCTGAGCCTTCATTTTCTTTCTTCCATTATTCCACTCAAGCTGCTGTGCATGTAAAGTAACTAATGACACTAAATGGCATCCTTGGTCTTTTCTTAAGAAGTATATGACGCATGGAGGCTATTATTTCATCACTTGTGATATGTTCATTGTACAAAGAATTAAAGTCAATAGAAAAAAAAAGAAGAGAAAGGGAAATGAAGGAAAAAAAACGAAGAAAACAAAAAATATATACATGAACATCAAAAAAAAGGAAAGAAAAAAGAGAGTACAGAAATTATGCAAAAAAAAAAAACAAAGAAAGCAAAGAAGGGTCTGTTGTTTTGTTACCAAAGAAAAAAA
The DNA here is from genome assembly GCA_037074615.1 of Leucaena leucocephala. Classification (NCBI taxonomy): domain Eukaryota; kingdom Viridiplantae; phylum Streptophyta; class Magnoliopsida; order Fabales; family Fabaceae; genus Leucaena; species Leucaena leucocephala. The sequence goes on along the minus strand of CM073526.1, from coordinate 7,860,748 downwards.
AGTGTTATGCATTGTCAAGGAAATATTTTACTACTAGATATAGTAAACTAAGTTGAGGATTTGTTGCAGACTAGCAACCCTTGTTTTTTATTTGCTTTCAATGATTCTGTAATGACATAATGGGACTAGCTGCTGTTTAGTGATCTCATCCTTCTAAATGCATGCATAGCTCTAGAACAACACATTCATCCATCTTACCACTTCCATCTCGACGTCTCCAACATTACAATCTTAAAGTGGTAAAGATGGTAGAGGCATTACAACCCTATGATAAGGGGTTAGGCTAGTGAAGGAGAGTGAAATGACCTTGAGAGAGTGTGAGGAGTGTGAAACAGTTCAAGTTGCATATGAGATTATGGGCCTTCATGAATTCTATCTATGGGATTATGGGCCTGTTTGGTTCAGTTTTTAGAGAAGAGTCACGGAGAAAAATTGATTTAAAAGTGATTGTGGAGAAACTCTTATGGAGAAGAGTTTATAGAAGAAAAGTGATTATGAATTTCATCAGTGTTTAGATGATTATTACCAGAATGACTCTTTTAATAAGTAAATTACTAGAAAGGGTATAGGGTAAAATGATAATTAGAGAACCTCAAAGGATTACAACGAAGATCATCCTGTGATCGACATGCAACGGAGATCCACCGGCAACTTGAAGAAGAATGATGACCTCTAACAACATCCATCGATGACTGACTTGCAACAGAGAGACGGATTGGAGGTGAAGACATGGTCCGACTTCCTTCCGCACCTCATTCTCTGTCGTCACCACTTGATTCTTCCTCTCCATCGTCACCTTCTCATTTCTTCACCTCCGTCGGAACCTCTGCAGATCTGATGGAGTCAAAGAAAGGATATAAGGTGAAATGTTAAATTTGTATTTTCTGTGTGCTGCCGTCGTCACCCCCTGTTCTACTATCGTTGTTCTAGTTGTCGCTGAAGTTGTGATGGTCTTATGTCGCTCTGCTGCTCAGCCGTGGATCTTCAGTGGGTGTCATTTACTTCTATTTTTGTCGTCTACCCTATGCTTCTCGCTATTGTCACCAAACTGATGGAAGATGGGATGATGGAGGGAACCGAAGGTGGAAGGTGGTGGAAATGAAGGACGTCGATTGTGGAATGGAGGAGTGGGGATAACAATGATGGTGTGTGGAGGCCTAATGGCGTCCCTGTGCTATTAGCGAGAGGATGGAGTCAATGATGAGAGAGCTTTGGTGATGAAGAGAGAGGAGATAGAGTGAAAAAAAAAAAGGAAGGGCAAAATGATCATTTAACAGCCCAAAAGTCATTTTCCCTATCCAAAAGCTATTCTCACAAGTTTATTCAAAATTATGATTTGAAATCATAGTTTAATCTATAAGCTATTTTAGACATTTGATGGCTGTTTGTTTAATTTGTGACTCAAACTGAAGTTTGTTCCAAAAGCATTTACAAAACCACAGTTACAAACTTATCCAAAAAGGCACTAAATGAAGGATAAGACGCCATTATGCTTACATAATTTCTTTCTAACTTGTTTCACTTATACTTGTGTTCAGTTCTGTATTGAATGTCTTAATTAAATCTTTTGCTCAGGAGTGTAAAAGTGCAAGTGTGTGGGAATTTGATATGTCATGATTTTACTATGATAAAATGTGCATTTTGGGAGGATTTTAGTGAATTAATTGGTCATTATTTGCATTATTGTTGGATTTATAGGGAGATGCACATTGGCTATGAATTCTCGTTAAAACATTGATTTTATTGATAAAAGTGTAAGCAGTTTCCATGAAATACATTGCTAATGGAATCCGTTTTCCATCACAAAAGGAAAGGGAATTCCTTCGTCAAATGTTGAGCGCTGGGAACTAAAATCAAATAGGGTTGCGCGTGAAGGAGTAGATCCACCTGGAGACAACCATACTCTTCAAGTTCATTGACCCAAATCTGTTGAGCATCGTTACAAGGAGACCAAGTCAGATCAGGAGGAAGCATAGGAACCTCCATCAAGAGTCTCACTAGCTGCAGATCTGTAATATATGTAGTGGAGACTTGGGATTCAGGGGTTTCTTCTTCCATCTCGTTTTTCTCTGACCAATTTTGGCTCCTCTGCTCTCTCTAACTTCGTCCAGATTCACTCTCAACTTCTGCACTTGACTGTCAAGGATATTTCGAGCACCACTCTAGGTTCTCTGATCACCATGTCAGGCTAGTTCCTCTTGCTGACCTGAGAGATATGACAGAGCCTGAGCAATGAGCTGACAGGGAATTCGTTGTGCATTTATCTACTTGTTCATATCTAGATTTGATTTGTATGCTCATATGAATGTGTTTGAGATATAGGAACAGATTTAGAATTTCCATATCCTCAATTAGATTTCATAATTCGTTTTGATTCAGTTTAATTCAGAGGTGGACTTTGACTGATTGTAGTGTATTTGCTTTGTTTAGTTTTTGCACGACCTACTTGTACAAGATCAAACTGAAATGAAAGCAAAGAAAGCAAAACCTACTTGTACACACAAATTCAAAACTAAAATGAATGAAATGAAGTGGATGCAAGTGTATATGGTGTGCATAGAAGCTATAAACTCAAGTATGAATGGAGGGATAAGGTATGTATGCAAAAAAGAGACAAAGAAAACAAAGAAAAACAAATCTAGAAATTCAACCCTTGCTGAAGCAAAGAGTTTATATAACTGTGCTCCTTTGCCATGACGAAAGAACACAGAGAACTCAAAAACAAAAATGGTGCACTCTTGCCACGGCGAAGGTATACAGAGAGCAAGCCTACATAAAAATTCAAGTTTGCCAGGATGAGGATAGATTTTGGTCAAGTGACATGGTACTTTGAAAATCAGCAAAGTTCAAGAAAGGAAACAGTAGAGGTATTGAGATCAGTAGTAGAGGTATTGAGATCAGTAGTAGAGGTATTGAGATCTTTACTGATGTTAATTATGGAGGTTCTGTATCAGATAGCAGTTCTTCTACAGGATAAGCCACCTATGTATGGGATAATCTAGTGACCTAGAAAAGTAAGAAACAATATGTTATCTCAAGGAATAGCACAAAGTCAGAACTCAGCATTGGCTCAAGCTATGTGAAGGAATGTGGTTGATGATGCTGCTCAAAGAACTCAAGAAGGATGTGGCCCTACTAGTGAATTTGTTCTGCATAACACTGAGGCTATAAAAATGGCCAAGAATCCTGTCCAACACAACCGAATGAAAGCACGTTGGGATTGGTTGGCATTTTATTAAGGAGAACATAGAATCGAAGGTTTGAAGTATCCCATGTCTGCTCACTAATCGTAAGTGGTGGAACTATTCAGTACAGCCTTCGAAAGACCCATATTTAAAGAACTCATCCAAGCTAGGAATGATTGACATGTACTATAGAGCTTGAGGTGGAGTGTTGAATAATAAAGCCTACTTTGGGCCCAAGTCTATTAGCAAATCTGTTATATCTAATTTAGATTAGTTTAGGATTACTTAGATTTAAATACTATTTAGATTTAAGGTTTGATTTGATTTTATCTTTAATATCTTATATATCTTAATATTAATATATGATAAAGATTTAGACAGGATTTATTTTATGATTTTTCTTGCCTATATTAGGCTGCCTTGTACAATGTTATTGCTTATGTAATAAGAGTATTATTCATTCCTAAAATCTACAATAATAATAATAATAATTTTTTATCCCGTGAAACATATCATTTAACATAAGGGAGGGTCACATCTTGTTAATTGAAACATATAGTTTTTTGTGTAACTGAAATGACTTATCATTTTGTTCATCTCCTAATTTCTAACCAAGTCACACTAGACCAGTTGAACAATGAGTCAAATCTGTTAGACCTAACTTATTTTTTTTTTATTTTGAACGTTGTAGATATCAATTTATGATGACATGGGTTTTGTTCTCTTCATTTTCTCCTCCTATAAATCTTTATACCAATTAATAGCATTAAAACTCAATTTTCAAGTGACCCAATTATAAAGTTTTGACACCCTATGTTTGTCAAGCAGTGTTGATTTCCCAGAGGCATTTCACTTTATTTACAGTTTCTAAAGGATCATATTTTTTGTCCTTGCACTCTTTTCAATGACATGTAACCACATAAAACATAAGGAAAAGAGGAAAACATGTAAAAGACAAAAAATTAATAGAATGAAGTGAGAGAGAGAGAGAGAGGAAAGAATTGCTCTAGGAGTTACCCTTTCACATCATCCATTGTGATTTCTTATATCCTCTCATTCCTCAATCCCGTATATCATAACTGTTATCTTCACATACTTTAAATGAGACGGGTATATTATTAGTATAAACCCCTACTTTATATTATTCACATTTAAGCCCCAATTGAAATGAGCTTTAGACCCTAATCCATCAAAGGTGGACAAGGTATAACCCAAGAGGGGAAATGCTTCAAGTTTTTATACTGCTCAAGATGGATTTAAATTGTAGCTCCAAGCCCTCCTCTCAGGATCTCAAGATATAGAACCTTTTTTGGAAATTTTTTTAGTCAATCTCACTGCCATATAAATATTTATTTTTAATCTGGGAATAGTTGCATCATTATTTTCCTTCATGTGATATTCTTAAAAAGCATCATGTTAATGTTTCTGGACTTTGTTTATTTGATTGAATGGTCATGAAGAAACTTTAGAACATATTTTTATATCATGCCCATATGTTCGTGCACTTTGGTTTGGATGTTTTTCCATAGGACTTTCTAGATATATTCTACCTCGTTTTGAGTTGTGGCTTAAGCATATACTTTATTGCAGCATTTGACTATCTGATGTGCGGAATCAAAACTCTCATCAACGTGGTTTGGCGTAAAAGAAATAAAGCATTACATGAAGGTAAAGTTGGGAATCCGTATTCAGTAATTTAGGAAATATTAGGACCACTATCATTTAATCATTAGTCTTCCATCACCATCACTCACATAATGAGAAATTGCCTGCTTCTATTGTCATTTCTTATGATACTCTCTATTTGTAAGAAGGCTAGAATATTGTGTTGTCAAAAAACAAAAAGAATAGGTCTAGTTTCTATTCTGTAGTAATATATTTAAACAGATCTCCTTGCAACAATTTCAATGGCAAAGACGGGATGCAGACCCCAATTTATTTTTAATCTTGTGTTTCCGTAAGGCTTTAAGTTGGATTCATCGTTCTAGGGTTAAACAACATTTTTTCCCCCAGATGTTTTCAAACAGGAGCTGCGGTATCTAGAAATTTTTGTTTGGAACAATGCCGTTTTGGAGGTTGCAAAATAGTAGCAATGTCATCGTACCTAAAGAAACCAAACAGTCAAACATTAGTTAACCAATTATGCTAACGTGAAATGTCACCTAACCTTTTTATTCAGCTTACATTTACACGTTGTGTGGGGAGGGGCGAAGATGGGGGAGAGGGGAGGGGTGTTGTGGTTGAATTGGGTCGTCCTCTTTCTTCTTCCTCTGGTGCCCGGCGATGACTATTCACTCCTCAGATACAGAAACAACTAGAAATTATTTTAAATTTATGTCCTCAAGTTCCTAACAACAACAATTGGCAGCAAAAAGCAAACAAAACCAACTAATCCTACAATTAAAAATTTACATTGAACTTCTTATTTCAAATCTATCTCATTTATTATTATTTCAGTAAACAAAACACCACAAAACATTGCCTCCTTTCAATCATCTGAAACATCAAAGATGACACAAAAAACCAATCCAAAGAACACAAGTCTATGGATGAGAAAAATACCATGAGTTCGAGAAATCGCCCATAATCTTAAGAAGGGGACCCATAATCAATAATGCTAGTGCACCCTTAAGAATCGGGCCTACCCTTAATGGATTCACTTATAATCTGGAGAAGTGGAGGCGAATGCAATAGCTAGAGATGGTAGTCGAATAGGGGAAGAGGAATCTCCGATGCAAATCGCGACTAAGGTAGAAGGAGAAAGGGATGAAAAAGTGAATCTCTAATGGTCAAATCAGAATGTAGGGAATGATATAGGTGAAGTCTTGAATGGCTCTAATCAAAGTGGATGGGAACGAATTTAAATGAGTGACAGAGTGCATGACTGATGCTTGCCATCGACCCACTAGGAGACGACAGAATGGACCTTCTCGCGAGAGAGGGACTTAGATCTGTGGGTTCCTTCAGGCTATTCCTGCGACGAGATTAGCGCAGATGTCGGAGTAGGTGATGTAGGTCATCCCAGCTTCACTCCGAAACGGCTCTGTTGCGTTCAACGCTATCTTCTCTTTCGCAACTTCTTTAGTTCACTCTCCCCTTCATGGTTTGATTGGAGAAGACTGAAGAGGAACCAATTTTTTTTCCTCGCGTAAATCTGAGTTGGAGAGCAGAAGGGAGCCATCCCCCTCAATATAATTAGTCAACATTTGACCGTTTGAATCTATTAAAATAGGGTAACATTATAGGAAAAATAATATCTAAATCCCATATAAGTAAATAACAAAAAAAAATTCAAGAAATAACATAATTAAAGTCATATGGAATCTCATGAATTTTTTTCAATTATGAAAAAGATATAACTGCCATTTTAAAATAAAAAACCAATAAAAAGCAAATGAGACTTTGAGCTCTCTAGTGTGGAAAGAAGAAGAAAAAACAAGATGAGAAAGATAGCATACGATAGCCAACATAGTGTGTTCATAGCTGAGTTTTCTCGTAATTGTGGCTAAAAGGGCTTCATGCCCTTCCCTTTCAGCTTTGCAGGTTTAAAAGTTTTGTTGGTACTGTGACTGATTCAGAGAGAGGGGGAGAAATGTTGGAGGATGGAAGGCTTGTAGTTTTGTTCATCATCATCTGTATTATGGGTTTAATCCCCATTGCCATCAATGGCAACACATATCCAAATGATGGTTAGTAGCTTCATTTGCTTTACTCTCTAGTTCGCTCTATTCATGAGTTTTTGAGTTCCTTGTGCTTTCAAAGTATCACTGTGGTAAATTTTGTCACTAGTGATTCTTCATTAACTCTTATATTATGCAAGGCAATATGAGTTGTTATTATAGTACGTGATAGTTGTTAATATAAATACTATAGTTATTAATATTATATGTCTAGTGCAGGTTGTCATTACTGTAAGCACTAAAGCATTAATTTTACTTTTTCAGTTTGGATGGATCATTGATGATTTGTTTTTGCAATTTGTAAAATTTTGGTATCCACCTGAGAAATCTTGTCATATTTAACTAGTATTTGTATCATTTTTTAATGTTTGAATTATTTATGGATGCCTTTCTTACCTTTTTCTTTTTTAATGCATGGATTTAAAAATTTTATTAGCTTATTAGATGGATGAAACGTGACTGATAAGTAGTTTGATTAGTTGGACTATTTTATTTCTAATAACCAATTAGAGTTATTGTGATATATTTTCCTGGGGATGCTGAAATGAAATGCCACATAGGTGATATTTTTTTATGTCTAACTTCTATTAAGTTTTCGTGCATATTAGTGTACCTATTACTTGCCACCTCAATAGTAAACTTTCAAGGGAGGATTTTTCTTCTAAACATGTAGCTTTGAACTGTAGCACAAGCTTTATCTTAATTGCAATTTACAATTGTGGGCAATGTACATAATTGCACACAATATGCTAATTCATATATTTCATACGGATTTAAAGATTGAGTAATAATTCCTTTTGTTGATGAAAGTGGTTGTTATTATAGGATAAAAAGATGTCCAACATGAAAAAGAATATGATAAGATTGATGTTTATGCTTTCAGAGTTATTTTATTATAACACATAACTGTCTGAAGTTGTTTTACTTGAGTGTGTAAAGAAAGAATGAGCTTAGAAAGGTTACTGTAAAATGTGAATGACGGAACATGGTCTAGTGAGGAGAACATAAGTTGTTATTATAGTACGCGATAGTTAATATGAGTAGCTGAGTTATTAATAATTTTTATCTGGTGCAGGTTGTCATTATTGATGACATGATCTTCTGGAAAGCTTGTGATCTTGAAGCCCATTTTAGTTGTTGTCACACTGGTGCTTTATGCAAAGAGAAAATATAAAGATAGAAATTTTAATCCAATGCAATCATACTTGTATCTCACAATCATTTATATAATATCATACACCATGCAACCATATATGTATCTCACAATAATGTATACAATATCATACATAATGCAATCATACTTGTGTAAATGCATCGCATACTCTCTTTTTTATTTTGTGAATTGTAAAGTACATATATATGAATTTATATTCTCATTTGAATGGTGTTGGTAATAAATGTATACAAGTTGTTATTTATTCCCCATGGAGTTGTCAATTGTTGTTGTTGGAATTGTTATTTTCCTATACAAAGTCATTTTTTTTGGCTCATTACAAGTCAATTACAAAAAGAAGTAGGACAATTATAGAAAAAAATGGCAGTCAGTGTTATAATGGTTTGGTTCTAAATGACTTTAGAGAAGATACATTTGTGACTTTAATTAATTTTAAAGTCTATCCATATATAACAAAGTCATCTATAAAACATAGTAGGAATTCTAAATAAAAAAGCTTTTGTTTTAGGAATATTAAACTAATTAATGGTTAAGTATGTTATTATATGATTAATCCTTGGCTTTGCATCATCACTTTGTCTGGTTAACATCCCTAAAATGTTGAACATTTTTGCCCCTATTGAAGGAATAATAACCCCATAATGAAGGCATAACAACTTCGTAGTGAAGGAATAATAACCCCATATGAAGACATAACAACTTAACCACTGAAAAGATAACAACCCCATAACTACAAAAGTAATAACACAAAAAGGGAAAATAAACAACTTAATCAATGAAAACAGAACAACCCCATAACTGCAAAAGTAACAAAACTAGAAGGAAAAATAAAGAACTGAAAAAATAACAAGTCCAAAAAGGTTAACAACTTCCAATAAAAACATAATAACCCCACAACTGGAAAACTAACAAGTCTAAAAGGGAAAACAAACAACTGAAAACATAACAACCCTATCACTATAAAATAACAATCCCGTAGTACAGGAATAACAATTGCTTCATAATTCTTCATAAGAATTCCGCAGACAGAAAGTGTAGTAGCCTCACTAGCATAACACCTTAATTTTAGCAAAAAAACATACTGTTGGATTCAACATAACAACACCACTAATAAGACATGACAACTTCATGTTGATAAAATGCAACTGGAGCACATATCTTCCCATAATCATTATAGTCATAACATAACTTCATATATATACACTTTATAATTACACCAGTTCTTGGCCGTAAATGTAAAAAGAATACATTAAACATAGTCACCTTCATCAATATCCACCCTACCTTCCAAACAGATGGATATTGATCAAGGTTACAAAAAATTACTTTCATCACTGTGTACAGATATTTACAAAGTAAAAATCAGTGTGCTATGTAATTACATATGAATACTTTCTCCATTGAACATTATAAAATACTCAACTCTTTCATCATTAAACATGTCAACAAATGTGTGTCGATCAAATCTAACAGTGAATTTTATTACAATTTCATCACTTCCTTTCCAAACAAGTGATGCTACTAATATTTTGAACTCATCATGTGTTATGCCTTCTTTTATAGATATTGTTATTACTTGACCGCCAACATATGTATGACATTCTCTATCATTTCCAAGCTATCCCCTATATGAACATAACATAATATATATTTTTCAGATAAACTCACCATTAATAATGACAACCTGCACTAGACATATAATATTAATAACTCTAGTACTTATATTAATAACTATCGTGACTATAATAGCAACTCATATTGCCTCGCATATCAGATCATGATTTGTCATTCACACTTTGAAAACTAAGAAGAAAAGTAGGCAAATAGAAGAGTTAATGAAGAATCACTAGTGACAATCATTTTACCACATTGATACATCGAAACACAAGGAACTCAGAAACACATGAATAGAGTGAACTAGCGAGATGAAGATACTAACCATCCTTTGGATTCGTGTCACCATTGATGGCAATGGGGATTAAACCCAGAAAACAAATGCTTCTGAACAACACTACAAGTCTTCCATCATCTAACATCTGTCTCTCCCCCTTTCTCTCTAAATCAGTTATTGTACTTACAAAACTTTTAAATCCAGAAAGCCAAAAGGGAAGGGCATGAAACACTTTTAGCCACGATGACAAGAAATCCCATCTGCGAACACACTATGCGGTTTATCGTACGACGTCTTCCTTGTCCCGCTTTCTCATCTTCTTTCCACACTAGAGTGCGCTAAGTCTCATTTGCTCTTTATTGGTATTTTATTTTACAAGGGCAATTATATCTTTTCACAATTAGAAAAAATTCATCTGAGGTCCCATGGGATTTAAAATTAATTATGTCATTTTATGAGACTTTTTGTCATTTAATTGCTTCCATGTAACCCAGATGTCATTTTCCTAACATTATATTACTATAATTTTATTATTTATAGGGCGGCATTGCTTAAAAAATTTCAAGTTACCTAAAATTCCTTTTTAAAAAATTCCCAACCCCATAATTTGTGTACAAGTTTTCTACTTTTTCATCTCTACCTACTACTTACTTTGTATTATCAACTTGTTGCTTTTAATATTATTTTGTCTTTTATAAAAATATTCCCCAATTTTTACATTAATGGGATTTTTTTTCAAAAACAAAAATTAAAATTCAAAATATCAAAATGGGAAAAATTTATTTTGAGAGAATAACAATTGAGTCCCTAAGTGTTAGAATACTGAGTTTGATAATAACAAACATTAAGTTTAATACAAGAGGCAAATATTGAACAAAAAACAACAAGAAATACAAATGAAGACTAAGCTTACAAGATCATTAGTCTAGGATTTTATTTTTGCTACACTTGTAAATAGTATATGAGAGCTTTGATCTTAATTTTGAAAAGGTTCCGAAGCAAAAATAAGCTTTTTCATACTTAATTTCAAACTAAAAAAATGAGTTTCTAAGTACCATAAAAAGAATTGGAGACAATTTGATGTTAAATAGATAACACCTTAGAGCTTGACTGGTTTAATTCACATATCCATAGAGACAGGTAATACAATATAATGGGATGCGATGCAATGTTTAATACCATCAATATATTTAGTACATTATTATCAAGATTGAGTTAAAAAAATTATTTTTTGTTTTTAATCAAACAAAATAACAATGAAAAGTCTAGAATACCCATCAATAAAAAAGAAAAAGAAAACTCTTTCCTTTATAGATTTATCAACGGAGGCAACGACAGTGACAAAGGGGGTGCTGGTGGCGATAGTAGTATCAATGGTGGCTAAGGGGGTGACGATAGCAGTGGAGGGAATGATGGTGGTTGTGGCACCAACAAGAAAGGCAATGGTGGTGGCAAGCAACGAAGGTGTAGTGGAGGGGGTGACGATGGTGGTGGTGGCAAGTAATGGTGATGGTGGTAATAGCCCTAGTAACAATAGTGGGTGAAAGAGGATCATCAAAATAAAGACCTATGAGATTGAATGATAAATATAACTTTTTTAAATATACAATGGGTGATAATGAGTATTCATATAAGGGGAGGTACGAATATGGATTATTAAATTTTTTGTAATAATCATTACAATGGTAAAACATAAAGTAAAAGTACTCTAACTATCTTCTGATGTATTTTAATTACATAAACTACTCCTCTATTTTAAAGTATATATTTAAATCCAAACTATTAATTCTGTTAAAAATATTATAAAAAGATGCTAAAAATATATTTTTAATTAAAATTTATATTAAAATGAATTTTATTTATTAATTTACCCTTCATATATAATTAATCTTTTGGCTAAAAATGTCGGTAGCAAAATATGTTTAAAAATTTTTAATTTTAAATTTATATGATTTAAGAAATATATTTTGAAATGTTAACATAAACTATGCGTTTAAAATATATTTTTAGCTATTTAAGAAATCAAAGTAAATCAATTTTAGTAAATGTGATGAAAAAATAAATCCAAAAAATTATAATATAATCAAAATTAATAAATTAGATAATGGGCATGTTTGGATAAAGTTTGAAAAATGACTTATGAAAAAAAAAAAGCTTTTGGACAGCTTTTAGAAAATAACTTTTGGAGAAGAGCTTGTAAAAAAGAAGTAGTTCTGAAAAAATAAGTGTTTAGATAGTTTAGAAAGACTTTTATAATTAAAAAATTATTAAAAAAAGTATACTTTTATTGAAAATAGAAGAGATGAGAGATGGTGGAGAAGAGAGAGGAGATAATAGAGAGGATGTAAGAAAAAGTAAGTAAAATAGTAAATGAGTTGTCCATAAGTTATTTTACTATTATAAAAACTAGTCTCAGTAACTTATCTAAAACCATAGTTTTGTTTAAAAGTGCTTTTGGACAAATATGACTGTTTGTTTTAAAATTTTCTCAAATCAAGGTTTGGACTAAAATTCCTTTTAAAACTAAGGTTTATGAACTTTCCAAAGCCTTAGAAACATTTTTTTGTTATAAATTTTTTTTGGAAAACATAACTTTTTAAATAATCTTTATTTTAAAGAGGAGTATTTTTGTTAAAACTAAGTGCAAAAGTCAAACTTTACAGTTTTGGTAAATGGAAGTATAATATAAATTCATAAGGGAAGTTTGTGTGAGATACATTTTAATTTTAAAGGTGGTTTATATGAGGTTTTAAAATAGAAAGAATGTCTACGTAATTAAGGTAAAACTAAAAGTTTGTTAGAACATTTTACTCTAAAATATATTACCAAATTAAAGAGTAACCAAACATCAATTTCTTAGCAATACAACCATGATTACCATTTTAATAGAGTTGAACCAAGCATACTCTTATAAGTCATTTGGTTCGATTATATGTAATATTGATGCCAGATATTGATTCAGATATTTGGTTGAGCCTATGCAATATAAAGAGGATTATATTTTGTAATAGATTATATCAAATAATGTAAAGAGGAAGTACTAATTCATGAGGATGTAGACCTCATATAATCAATTAGAAAAGATAATAGTGTAATTATAATTTTTTAAATTGATCAAAATGCCCTTAATGAATAAATGAGCCCTATTAATCCTTTGCAATTCGCTTTATCACTGGCTTCATCAAATCATCCCTGCTGGTGTCGTGGTGTGGCTCACGAAACATCCAACGCAGAAGAGCTTCACCCTCAAAGATCCGACTGGGGTTCTTGTCATCAAGGGTCAAAAGCTCCCTTGCGTTATCACGAATACGACTCAAAGCGTACTGAACCGCCATAGCTTTCTTTTGCAAAGAAGTCCAGATTCTTCGTCAAGCTTCAGTTCAGCATCCCAAAGCGACGCTTCTTGAAGGTTTTCTCATCTATTTAAGAATGGGATATGTTACAGTATAAATTGATGGCGGAATATATATTTCTGGAATGTTTCCATAAGAATGACCATTTTAAAAAAATTCACTTCAATAATGGCGGAAAAAGTTAAACACCATATAATAAAATTGACCTCAGGTCATATTCTCTTCTATTTTTTCTATTAATTTATTACTTCTTTAATATTTAATATAAAATATATTTAATTAATTTAATTATATTAAAAAATTAATTAAAATAATTAATATAATATATTTGTTTAAAAAATATTATAATTATCTTCCTTAACTCCCTTTTTTTATTTGATTATTGTTGAGAGATTATCAATAGAAATAATTTGGGGAAGTTGAGAAATATAAGAAATATATCTTATATTTATAATTAAGATAAATTCTATTAAAGACTAGAAGAGTATTATACATGTCTATAGGGTTGCTATCTATATATAAATATATATAGTGAAAGATAAATAATTTTAATTCATTATATATATATATATGTATGTATGTGTATGTAGACGGGTAATTTTGTCTCTTGGTATATTACTCCTACCTATTCCTATGTTCTTTATAATCCAGCCAAATGATTTTATATTTATGCATCATCTTTTTTTTAAGGTGTATCAAACAAACTAATTAAACATCATCTTATTATATCCCATTACATTCTCTATGATTAAGTGAATCAAACTGGCTATTAGTTTTACAACAACTTAATTCGAATAACATTTAAGGCCAATTCAACCATAGTTAAATCTTGAAGGGGAATTGAACTCGACACAATAGAAACTTGGATTGAATTATTCCTGGAAATACTTTATACCTTAACCTGGTTCGAATTTACTTTGAAATTTTGCCAAATTTGTTTTGCTCTCATTACGTCTTTAAAATGGCGTTGATAAAAAATTGTTGGTCAAATCCAAATGATACTCAAGGTCCAGGTACCTCTGAAAAAAATTTCCATTCAACATTGAATGCACGCCAATCCTACCTTCAGTGTTTAAACATTTCTTGAATGCTCTTCGGCCGAATTGGATTCAAATTATTCTTGGTTTTAACTTCGGCCTAGAGTTATTATAGGCAATTGAAAATAATCATGATAATTCAAATTGGATTTGCTTTAGTTTCGACCTTATATATTGTCACTTGTCTTCTTCTTCGTCTTCTTTTTCTAAAACCTTAAAGTAGACCTACAGTTCTAGTAAATTAGAATTTTGAAGATTCTACAAAACTAACAAGAAGCTTTTTATCCTACTAAATGGGTCCATTATATGAACTCTATTAACTATTAAATATTTAAATAAATTGTTTACCAACATATCATGTTCAATGATTTTAATGAACATTCTCTTTTGAATAATTTTCTATAAAACTAAAAAAAAATTGAACCACATAAATCAAATCAATGGCTATTTTTCGAAGTAATGACTACTTTTAGCATCAAATGGACGACAGAAACTTAGAAAAACTATAAATATCTACCTCATTTATGTCAAGAACAAAGAAGCATTGAAAATTTGCCGAACTACCCAAAGAGAAGAAACCACTTGGGAGCAAATGGGTTTTGCTTTAGTAATTAATATACAGGGATGATAGCTCACAAGAGGGGTACCACAGGGTGCAGGCAAATAAGCCTATGGAATCCATTATCAAGAAACCTTTGCTCCTAGGGCAAACATGAACACCGTCGGAATGGTTTTTCACTAACAGTAAACTATGATTGGTCACTTCGACAATTTGAAATAGAAAATGATTTTCCTAATGAAGATTCAGAGGATGCAAACAAAACAAAATTATGAGACCACAGTTTGTCAAGCACAGATTTAAAAGTTACTTCTCCAACTGCATATGTAGATGACATTGTTGTAACAAAAAAATTATGAGAATTAAAGCGGAAATTTAAAAAGATGTCTGCACAAGGAATTTGAAATAAAGGAGAAAGGAAAGTTGAAATGCTTTTCAGGAATTGAAGTTGCTTATTTCAGAAAAAAAATGTGACAGATTAGTTGAAAGATAGTGGGAGACTTAATACATACTCCAAGAGACTCAAATCACCAACTTGGAGAAGCTAATGAAGACACCAAAGTTGATTGGGAGATGTTCCAGATATTGGTAAGAAAACTATTCTATCTATCACCTACTAGACCAGATACAGCACACACGATAAGCCAATATATGCTTAAACCTAAGGAGCTAAATCTACATGCTACATATCATATCCCAAGCTACTTAAACGGTAATGTTAAACAAGGCATATATTGGCTTGTTTCTTGGAGTAAGGAATCTTTGAAGCGTCGTGGTTTAAAATCATCATAGAAGATGCAAAGATTAAAATGGGATAACCCAATGAGACTATTGTAATAACAAATCAACAATTAGCATTACCTACATTGAAATATATACACTTCAGCTAGGAGGCAGGATATTTGGGATTATGTCGAATCAACTATTTAGACAACCTTTTTTTTTTTCTTTTTAATTAAAGGGTCTTAAGTTTTAATGGCCTGGCCTGATTCTCTGATTCCAAAGAGTAGCAGATCAGTCACTTTGAATATGTTGATTTTTTACTAAACATAAATATCCTCCTATTAAAAATAATTATATTCAAACAAAATACTATTGGATACTAAATATAAATATATCTTTTAGCAAGAATTTAAACCTTATTAATCCTTTCCACTAAACCAAGCCCATGTAGGTTCACCACGTTGTTTGATTTGAACAGTATCTCTCTTTTCACAGAAACTACACGTCATGACTTACTCTTGGATCAACGTAGAACAGACTAGTGGATTTGCTTCACAAAAATTATTAAGTGGTTAATCAAATTCTGAGAACATCTTGTTATGGGATTTGATACCTATTTGGCAGTGTGATTTGAAAAGCCCTTTTGAACAAAACTTTAGTTTAAAAAATTTTTATACAAAATAATTTTGGCTAAAACTATGATTTAAAACCATAGTTTTGAACAAGTTATTGAAACTTTTAGCTATCTAATTACTATCTTACCCCTACTTTTTTTTACACTCTCTCCTCTCTCCTCTCTCTTCTCTACCCTCTCTCATCTCTCTTATCCACCCTATCTCCTCTTTCCTCCCTCTTCTCTACACTCTCTCCTCTCTATTATTTACCCTCTCTCCTCTCTCCTACTTTTAATCAAATTATAATATTTTTAATAATTTACCAATATGAAAAATAATTCTACTATTAATCATCTAAATATCTATATTTTCAAAATCTATTCTTACCAAAATCTATTTTCTAAAAATTAATTTAAATAGACCCTTAAAATATTACAAAATAATGAATATAATAAAATTCTAAAAGTAACGTAGGAGCTTTCCAATACAAAGGTTTTATGGGAATAGGAGTGGGTTACACCAAAAAACTTATAAGACTGAGTATTGTTATAGTTAATTAATTGATACAAGTGCGGTTATTTACCAAATTATGAAAGAAAAGTATGAATCTGACTGGATTGCAGTATCCTGAGGAAATAAACTAAGAAAGAACCTACAAATCATAGGCACTATATTTTGTCTACTAATTACAAATATACCAAAATTCTAATAACATGCCAAAAATGTGAAAGACTAATTTATGCCTACAAACAAAAGACAAGTCTTAAGAAATAACAAATAAAAATTATACAAAAACGCTTATACACAAATACAAATGCGTGTTGGGCATGTACCTAGTGTGCATCCTCAGTCAGTGCACATTTGCCTGCACCTGTTTGTAGTTTATTAATGCCATAAATTATAGCCTTTCATGTTTTAGTTCATATAGCCTTGACCACCTTTTATCAATAGAAGAACTGTTTATCCCTCCAGTATCTGAAAAAAAAAACGTTTCTTCTCTATGAATCAGCAACACAAACATGTAGCCATATTAAGCTTCAAAAGCAACTACCACCTTATCCCACTAAGTGGGATAGATTACATGGATTATACTTCGTTATTGTACTCTATTGATAACAAAATCTTTAAAAGCATAAATATAAAATTTGGCATGACATATATCAGTTGAAGAGTGTGTGTGTGAGAGAGAGAGTGTGTGCGCGTGAGATAGAGAGATTGTATCAACTATGACTCCTGGCATTATTCTATATTTTAAATCTCTTGCATTATTATCGTGATTCAAATCAAATCACTATAATTATATTATCTGAATTATTCATGTGCCAAAAAAAATTGGAAACTAACTTTGATTATTTCATATGAGTTCTTTAGTCCTCTTTATTTTACATTTGTTCACCCCCTTTTTGTAAAATAAATTTTATTTTGACATCCCCATACGCTGTTAGATGGATGTCAACTTATTGCCATTCTGTGTTGCTGTTGGAATAAGAGTTCAACATGACACTTCCTTTTATTTTTTTGGAGCTTCATTTTGTTGATTACCAAAAGCAAAATGAAACCCTGTTATCATTATTAAGTTTTCAACAAATGCTTACACTGTAATGAAGCCTCAGATTTCTCACACAACTCTGAGCAAGTATCCTGCAGAGAAAGGGGAAAATGAGTAAATAAAAAATGGTTTGCATTGCATATTATAACCTTAGATAGAAAACAGTATTACTTCTGAAATGTGTCATTCATAGTTGATATAAAATGATACTGTGCATGTTTAAATTACAAAAAATTTCATAATGATGTACAATTATTATTAACATTAACACCTATTGGCGAAACACAGTTCCTTGAAATTCACTTTCATTTTTCAAATTTCTATTTTATCTCAACAATGATATCATAACACCGATGCAATATAAAATTAGAAAGAAGATACACCACAAAATTTTTCCCTCTGATAACTGAAACTGACTTTCAATGATAAAACTGTTCATTGTTTTAATTTCTACATGGTCCTTTTCATTAAATTAGTGGTGAAAAGTATTATACGGCAACTAAGTGATAACATAATATATCATAAAAAGATTAAATGACACAACTAATGAATGATAGAATTAAATTATTTGTTTCCATCATATTATACTTTGACTGGGGTGTTTAGCCGGATGGCATCTTGTATGAGAGAATCAAGATCAGCTTCATATCCCGGTCTCACATATATCACCTGCATTTTATAAGTAGCTGTATCAGATTACCCTTGGCTATATACAATAGTATGGGCCATGACAGTACTATATATGAGAGCATCCCGAGTAGATTAGGATTCCATTTTTTTTCTCTCAATGCAGAACGTCATAAAAATGTTGCAGTTTAGTGAGACAACAAAAGATAACATCCATTTCACTAGAAGGGTGATCAGAACTTTTTGCTTTCATTTACAAAATTTCTTGTAAAACCCATATTTTCAAGTCAGCATCAATTTTATTGCTAATTTAGTTGTGTTTTATTAAATCAAACTAAAAAGAAGATTGTCAAAGTTAAAGTGTACATGCTTGGTATATTTTATTAGAAACTACATTAATGGTGAATGTAAGCCTGAAACAATAATTCTGTTCTTTTTCGTTTTTTTTTGGGACCTGATACTGAAACAATAATTAGAAAACGGAAAATCCACAAGAACTCTTGTGAGACGTTGTCAATAGTGGATCTATAAAACTTACAACTTATTTGTATTGGTTAATATTTTGAACTCTTCAGTCACATGGGCTAGCTTTTATGGTTTGGTTTTCCCAAAGATTCTGAACTATCGACATGAGAACCTTCTATAACATCCTAGGCGGTTGCAACTATGTTGCCAGTTGGGGATGCACTATTGCAAATATTTACTTGTATTTTGTGATTTGTAGAGTTTAACTGCAAAGAAAATGAAGATTCTGGGGTCAGTGATTGATACAGAGATATCAGAGGCAATACGTAAAACTTAGATCATTTGGCAACCTAAGACCTGCATCAGGCAACAGCAAGAAAGACTTGCTGAGCACAACAAACTAAGGTACACTTTGGTACATATCCACGAGTTCAAAGCCCTAATGAGAAGACATTGCTCTGTTCTTTAATACTTGAGGTTTCAGAGGAAATCGTATCTTTTTTTCATTTTCAAATTGTTATCAGATTTATGTACAAAGTTCTTGGCTCTGACATTTTGTAGGAAACTTATAGGAAGGCTTCACTACAAAGGCTTGAACCCCATCAACCTTTCTCCACTCCACTCTCTAATGTTCCTATGCAAATATCATAAACACTAAAAGGGCTACCATTGATCCAACGAGACAATAAGGCTGGAAGCATTTGTGAAGCGTAGACTTGTGGGATGTTTACTGGTTTGAAAATTCCTTGGTAATCTTAGGTATTACAAGGTTTGGGTAGAAGTAGAGTAGACTCTTTAGTGGCTCTCTAAATCATTAAGACCGGATGCTCAGCTGCAAACCAGCATTGATCCTTATTTGAAACAGTGTTGTTTAGTCATATACAAGGAAATTTAGTGGCAAACTGGCTAGAGACAAATGATACTAACGATGTTTTAGGTTTTATGTATGATGTAAAACAGTGAAAGGAAAGGGAGAGGGAGAAGGACTATTCAAAATACTCAATTATATTACAATGGCATAAAGTCTAACAATTGATGACATCCTAGGGTTATTTAAGGAGCCCTAGGTATAATTATTTAAAATAATAATCTAAATCCAACTCTAAAGGATAAGATAAAAGATAGATCCTAATAATTCCTATAAGATAAGAGACAAACTAATTAAATGTAAAAGTTAATCTAGATATCCTAACAAAATAACTATTTAAAAATCCTAATGATCTTAAAATTAATACTCCTTGGATCCTTAATATATGACCTGATTGAGGAGTCGATGTTGATTCTAAATATAAGATATATTTCCTATATTTATTAACTTTTTTCCAAATTACCCCTTTGATACTCTTTCAATAATAATCAAGTAAAAGAGAGAAAGGGAGTTAAAGAAGATGATAAGGGCATTTTAAAAAAAAACTCATATTAACTAACTTAAATAACATCCTTAATCTAATTAAATTAATTAAATGGGTCCTACATTAAGGACCAGAAGAGTATAAAATTATCACACAACTTTCTTTCAATTGGTCTTTGTTGGGTTGATCTATCATCAAGCCATAAATTTATACCTTTATATACCAAGCATTTCAATATATTTTCTTTAAATCCCTTTAATATGTAAAAATTTGACAAAAATAAATTGACTGGGATAGAGACTTAAAGAAGGGTCACCGCCAATATCAGGGAGCTGTATATTGTGATTTTCTCTTCTTGCCAAGAGAATCCATACTTTAAATTTTGCATCAATCTGTAAAATTTAATAGAAATAGAGACAGTCACAATCCAAGTTGAATAAGTAAATAACTTACCATAAAATTGATCCATCTATTTCTCATGTTACAGACCTCAATTTCAATGTTCCAAAAGCCAAATGATCAAAATCAGATATAAGTCAGTTTGCCTGCCATTGCTTCTTAAACAAGATTCAAGCTTAAGAGAATCATTTTATGCTCTTAAGATACTCTCTAGATGGACATAGGATGTTATAAGTTGAAATTGGGGTGAGAACATCAAGCTTGGGGACTTCTAGTATATAGCACAAAAGCTCTAAAACTTCCCCCTTAGGGTACCTAAGAACATGGTGGTGGAGATGAATATTTTGAACTGCAACTTTGGATCTCTATCTTCTTCATGGACCATAATATGCAACCCAATGGCATCAACTAAAACGTGCTATTTCTGTTTTTTCTTCTTGTTTTTTTTTGCCAAGATTCAATAACGGAGACACAAAAAATTAATGCCCTAAGTTTTCTTTTGAATTGAGAAACTAACCAACTTACAATCAAGTCTATCCTATCATAGTATTTAAATGTCTTACAATAAATTATAAAAATATATTATTTGTTCTCAAAACTTTCACAAATATTGCTTTAAAGTTTAAAAAACAGCAATTTATAATGAGAGGAAATAAAGTACCTGTCGGCAATAAGGTGAAGAGCAGGTACTGCATTTTCGAGTGAATGATGTCACAATGTTTCCATCTACTGTCAAGCCAAAGCTAGCATGCTGGTACATTGCAAGAAATATTAAATAAATATTATGGTCAGTTGAAATAAACAATCTCTATACCAAAATTATTCTATGTTCTCTAGTACATTATTATAATAAAAAATTAAAGGAAAAATGTTAAGTGATGCATATAATCTTGAGAAACATGTAAAAAATGAAAAGAGGAAGAAGAACCTTTTGGATATTGAGGCTGACCAACACTTGTGCATTTTTCTTTTTTTCTTCTTCAACTTCAACCAAATCCTGTAATTGTAGGTCTTGCAAAGTTAATTTATAATCACTTGTCCATTCACCATGCCATTTTCCACCACCAGTTGATATTGTGATTAGACGACGTGGTGCTCTACTTGTCTTTCCAATCTGTTATGCAGAAAAAAATAAGCGGTAAATACAAAAGGGTTAGCAAAGAAACCAAATAGATTATTATATCAATGGAAACAAAAGTCGGTGATTAAATTTACTTTAAGATATGTTCGTCATTACTAAAACCTTTCACAATGAACTTATTTGTAATAAGAACTTTTATTTGCCACTAAAACATTTTACATCAGACTTGTTAACTGAGACATCTCTTATTAATTGGCTAACAAAAATGTGGGAAGAATCATTTAGTCTGTAATGATATTATAATCAGGGCAAGTTTTATGTATATACAGAATGTTGATGTTGGAATAGATCAAGCAAGTTCTTTGACTGATACTAAAAGAGCAGGGCCTTCCCCGCACTTGATTATCTAAAGTAAAGCTAGTATCATAGTTTGGCTTTTCATTATGTGTGTGTGTGCGCGTATGACAACGGTATAACCATTTTACAGTTTTCAAAAAAAGGAAGCTAAATTTCTGCTTACTTGGTTAAAAGTAGTGGCTAGAAAACTAAAACCCAAATTAATATATAGTGGCGAAGACAGAAAATCCTGGACAGGTAACGAAGTGTTGTTGGTTGGTTGAATAATTGGCTTCCTTTAATGATAAAACTTGGTTTTGACCAGGTTCACTCAACAATCAATGCTCCTTAAATTCAGGATTAAGGGAATTGTGAAAGGTTATTATAAGGTTCTTCCATTTTGTTAAGCTTCACACAACTGTGAATAGGTTTTTGTTATGAACCATTTTAACTTTGACCCTCCAGTAATGCTTTAATTCACCCTTCCACCTATTGAAACCCGCTCAACAGAACGTCAAGCGAAACAAACCAAATGAATGAATCTGCTGATTCCAAAATAAATGAACCCTAATTTCTAACACGAAGACAATGAAAATGAGTAAATATTGGGTGAATTAAAGACACATCAAATAGAAGTGAGAAATTTGGGTTAGTTAAAGAACCTCTCTTGGATCTCTCAGCAGTGGATTGCGACAAAAAGATGAGCAGCGCCAAAAGGCTCGATTTTCTTTCCTTCTTTCTTTGTTTTTTTTTATTTTTATTTCAACTTCTCCTTTGAAAATTGGGACTATCAAAACCATATTGGTATCGCAGAATAAAGAATACTTCACCAAGTTCGTGATCATTATCATCTTTTTAAAAATTTTCGTATAAAAAATAAAATTAAAAAAAATCAAGAAGTGTTCATTTTTTGGTACAAATATCATGTATAGTACTCCCTCGTGTTTTATATGTTAAAATTGAATAACAAAAAATTTATACATATTAAAAAGAGTAGTAAAATTAATTATTTATATATAAAAAATGAAAAAAAGATAAAAAAAAAACCATTTAAATTTTAAAGAGATAAATTTAGCATCTCAATATTGAAAATGACAGATTAGACAGAGGTATAATCTGTCATTTGTAAATTTGTGTGCAAAGACTAAATTAGCCTTAACTTTACTAATGGTATTTGTAAGTTTAACAATACGATTTATAACTATACCAATAATATTTACAATTCTTATAATAGTATTTATAACTTTAACAATAGTATTTGCAATTTTGACAATGGTATTTATAACTTTGACAATGGTATTTATAACTTTAACAATGATATTTGCAACTTTGCTAATGGTATTTATAACTCCTATAGTAGTATTTGTAACTTCAATAATGATATTTATAACTCTAGCAGTAGTATTTGCAACTCCCACAAAGGAAAAGAAACTAATTTACCAATGGGATTAACAACTTTGCCAATAATATTTGTAACTCCTACAATAAAATTTGTAACTTTGTCAATGATATTTACAACTCCCGCAATAGTATTTGCAACTCCCACTATGGAGAAGAAGTAACTTTGCCAAATGGATTAATAACTTTATCAACAGTATCTGCAACTCCCACAATGGAGAAGAAGCAACTTTGCCAAAACAACTTTGCCAATGTTATTTACAATTCCCATAATAGTATTTGCAGCTTTGCCAATAGAATTTACAAGTTTATCAATATTATGTGTAACTCTTACTAATATTTACTTCTTCCATAATGGGATTTTTAACTTTACCAATGGTATTTGTAACTCCCATAATGATATTTACAACTCCCACAATAGAGAAGAAGCAATGGTATTTGTAATAACTTCAACCATTGACCGACTGATGTTTTGACTTAGTTAATCACTTTTTAATGTTCAATTTTTATAAAATTCCCTTAAAGAATGAGATTTGCAATAGTATTTTAATGTTCAACTTGGCTAATAGTATTTGCAACTCTCCCAATGGGATTTATAACTTTATCAATAGAATTTGTAACTTTTCCTATGGGATTTGTAACTTCACCAAAGGGGTTCGTAACTTCAACTATAGGATTTACAACTTCTTACAATAGGATATACAACTTTATCAATAGGATTTACAACTCCTCCAATAGGATTTGTAATCTCCTACAATGGGATTTATAATTTCACTTAAGGGATTTACAACTTCACCTATGGGGTTTGTAGCTTTGTCAATGACTTGTAATTAAGTCTTATTATAAACATTATGTCATACAAAAAGCAAAGGTATACTCTTTCACAAATGACTACTCTTTCATGCTCAATCTAAATGAGCTAAAAAGGAATGTCCCAATGCATAAAGCAATGGATTGCAGAACACAAAATAAAATGAACGAAAAGCAATAAATTCGTGATTTCTCCTACTACTTTCTTAAACTAGTCAAAGCTACAGTATTAGTTACAGTCTTTCTCCCAAGGTTATCATCAGAATGGACAAAACAATGGTGATAATCAGAGGAGCAAAAGAAGAAGATTTATGTACAAAATTTACTTGTACTTTCTCCTTTCCAGTTTTAGCTTAGCTAAAGATATCTCCCGTAAGATTTATCTCCTGTGCCCCAATGGTTTCTCCTTCAAATTGATGCGTGAGTGATATGTTTTATTTATTCCAGAGATAATTTGATATTTTTACCTAAATTTATAAAAGATAAATTGGACCTCCTGTCCAATATGTCAGTTTAAATATTCAACTACCTAAATTATCTTTTTAAAATTCATTTGAGTTTTCTTTGTCTTTTTGCAAAAAAAATACAATAATTTGTTTTTAAAATATTACCCTCTTTCCTATATATTCCCTTAACATCTATAATTAATAAGGATATTTTTAAAAAAATTATAAATTTAAAAAATTAAAATAGATTGATATTTTATATTTAAAATTAAAGTAAATTTTATAATTGATTTCTATAATTAAGACTAAAGAGAGTATTAACTAATTTAAATTTAAGTTTAATCAAATTTAAATAGTGAGTGATGGTTATTGTTATTTTTTTTCCATCTGCCCATTGACTCTCTAGGAATTAATTTGAGTTAATTACCCTATCAGTTCAAATTCTATGGAAAACATTTTGTTATTGGTTTGTTGACATGAGAGAGAATGTAAAGCTAAATAGTTTCCCAATACTATATAAATAAAAAAATTACTCCTACTAGCTAGTATATTACATACAAGCTAATTTTGTATTAACTGAGAAAAAACTGACATATACTGATTAATTCCTTTAAATGATTAATTTAAAGAATGTTCGTGCCAGAGAGTCGGACATCTTCCAATCTTCTAGAGTTTTAACTCGTATTACCATATCTTATTTTTTATTTTAAAAAATTATTTATACACAAAAAGAATATATATATATATATGGATCCCTATTTGGTGTCTATCAAGCCATTATTATCATCCATACTTTCTTTAACTATAGAATCAAGATTCGATCTGAACTTACTCAATACAAAGAAGCCATGCTCAGATTCAGCGAACTTAACCCCAGAAAGAACATATAATTAAATTCAAGAATTAAAGGACTAATAATCAAGTAAAAGAGATAAATAAGAAGCTATATTACGACCCCAGAAAGAACATATAATTAAATTCAAGAATTAAAGGACTAATAAGCAAGTAAAAGAGATAAATAAGAAGCTATATTACGTACCCATGGTGACGAGTGGTGGTGCTTGCTTTTGTGGGATGAACTAGTGGCAAAGATAGCATTATTGCAGGCTTGAAAGATGCTGAGAGTTATGGTTTTGGGTTTCGCTGATGATAAGTGATGAGGAGATGAATTCAAAACTGTATATGCCAGATTTGCAGACTTCGCCATAGCTAGCTCTTCACCTCTCGACAAAATCTTTATTCCCAGATAGATAGAGATTCATGTGATATTTCACATTGTTTTGTATTTTTATATAATTAGTTTAACCTTATCTTCGATGTGTGCTTCTGCTTGTGCCTCGTAGTACACAAAACTAGTTAGCTTCGTCGGTCACACTTGGGCCTTAGATATGCTAGGCACAAAGCTTATTTTAGTTTAACAAATAACTTTGCTATGCTTTAAGGGGTCTACCTCTTTATATTAAATATATTAAATTAATATAAAGTTAAAGGTACTATTTTATTTTAGAAGTTTATACGTTTGAGCTATACTATTTAAAAGTTTATAGTTCAATGCTATTTTAAAAGTTTTTAAATTGTAGTAAATTTGCCCTAACTATTATCCTTGTTAAATTTGATCATTAGTTGACTAAATATGATAAGTTAGCCGTCTATATATGTCATATCCTAATTCTTTTCTATCTATATAATACTGATAGTAGAAGGAGATTTGAAAAGGATTATGATAAAGGTTAAATGAGTCTTGAAGAAAGAAAGGGACCTAAATAAAAATTCGAAAAGGTTGAAGGTGAAAAGTTAAAGTAGAAACAAGATTTGGGTTAAAAGGGGTGATTTTCAAAAGTTAAGGGATTTAAATATAATTAAGTAAAAAGTTCAAAGGCAAAATTGTAATTATAAAAAGATCAGCCCGGAAAGGGTTAGGACTGCCAGGAAGTATTTCAATCCCATATTCCATTAGCAAATAGAGGAAGTTACACTGGTTAATCTGACATGATGCATACATTTTATTAGGGCTCCGAACAGCAGATATTTATCTGATAGTCTGAAAATTATCTAAAATTTTATCATATATCATAGACTTCAGATATAAGTAGGGGAATTACAGGAAAGTATGCCCTACAGTGTCACATGTTATGGATATGACAGGACCCTAAAAGGAGTTCTGTATAAAAATTTATTCCCTTATTAGAAAATTTTGACGGGAGTTTGATAACACTCGTGATCCGATAATGAAACTTATCGGTATGTAAGCTTGGATAGAATGAGATCAGATGACCTCATATATAGGCCCATGATGATGCTAAGGAGGGCCCAAAACCCAAGGTACTAGTTCATCATTAGAAGGGGCTAATGTCCAGAAAAAGTGTGAAATTACAAAAATACCCCTGGATGCCCATATTATACTAGTGATGGATGGAGAGCATTTTAGTCATATGGGATAGGCTAAAAATGTGGCATATAATATAAGTATGATTAGTTAGAGCTAGTATATGCCCTGAGGCAGTACAAAGAGGGGTGAAATGATAATTATGCCCTTAGGGTTAATATAGTATAAGAAAAGACACTAAGGTTATTTTGGTCATTTTTCAAGGGATAGATGGCAGATAAATACTCAGTATAACAATATCAATGGTATGAGAAGCCTAGAAATTGATTTTCAGGACAAAATACATATCCTGAGTTCATGGTTGGAGTTCATGAGTCTACATACATAATACATACATAACAAGGTTAGTCTTGAACATGGTTAGAGTTCATGAGTCTTAATGAATTATGTGATCAATACGAATGTGTTTAGGACCTTGAAACATCCAAGAAGATGTTGGGAAGTGATTGACATAAAGGCTTCATGGTTGGAAAGCTAGAAGTAAATGCTAAAGATCAAGAGGAAAGCTTAAGTGCAAGGTAGTGAACTTACCTCTTTATGTGCTTGATGTGGTATGCTTATGTGTTGACATGTATATATTATTTGAATGATGTTATGACATGATAAATGATGTTGAATGTATTGTGGATAACATGTTTTCCATGGCCAAGCACTTTATGTAAAAGTATATAGCATGATGGCATGTCACTAATCAAAGGAAATTTAATGAAATTACATATCATGCATTAGCATCCATCTTGCATACTTAAGTGGTAGTGTTTACTACTGAGATTCCCTAGAATCTCACTCTCCCATAACCAACAAATCTAGGTCAAGCATGATGAAAAAGGTATACATGGAGAAGAGCTAAAGAATGGAAGAAAGGAATGGAAGTAATTGACATCTTATTATATGCTATGAATTATCTATGTATGTAAATGCCATGTAAGTTGTCCATTTATGTGATAAAACTATTTGTAATAATTATGACATATGTACATGATGTATATGAATATTGATAAGCTTATTTGATGGCTTATACATGTTGGAACAATTATTGGAAGTGAAAGAAAAGAAACTGAAATGGTAAAAATGTAGGTCCTGAAAAAGTTTTGTTGTGACTTTAGTTTGACCTAGCAAATGAAGGAATTATTTCACAAAATTTTATAAGCATGTAGCACACATCCAGATCTTTAAGTGCATAGGTAGAACATTTCATTTGGATGTATATAACAAGAGAAATGAATTTTCAAAGTAAAGGACCAGAATCTGTCTTCAAAATTTTTGACCAAATGAACAGTAAACTTTGACGAATAAACTCTATTAATTGGTTAATCATTTGGTCTAGAAATTATTTTTCTCTTAAATTTTAAGATGTTGTCTTCATGTTACTTTTTGAACCAGTTTATTTCTATTTTTCTAGAATTAATTATGATGTTTCAAATTTTGTTGCGTAATCTGGAATACCATATGAACAGTAACCCGAGAAAGAGTAAAATTTCAGATTTGGCTAATGGACTTCTAAGGTCTTGTAAGTGGTTCTAAATGCTATTAAGTAGTACCTAAAATGTATAAAAGTAAGGATGTTTCATTTTGGTATAAGAACAAAGGATTATGGCTTAAGAAATGCTCTGAATAGATTATTTATGGACTGATATGAGATTATTCCCAGACCCTAATCCTAAGCAGTAAGTATTTTTTTGTTAAGTTAGGATATTTATTGAGATAGTTAGCATTGCTTAATTAAGCAAATATTGCAGGAGTATATATGGGATTTCATAAGGTTAAGTCAGAGGCTTCAGTTAATAAGGGAGACCCCCAGCCAGTAGTGATATGCGAGGATAATGTACATCCAAACTTTGATCATCCCTCAGACAATGAAGAGAGTTTAGATGAGAGTATAGGGGATCAGTCAGGAAAGTTTACAGTATAATGTCCTCATAGATGTTTCTGTAGACTCAAACCTGCAGTCTGGAGGTTATGTAGAGATTTATATTAAAGTTATGTATGTACCAAATGATGTTGAGTCTAGTGACTTTATACGGTATAAGTTTGTTGGAGTACTCTCTAACCCTGATATAAGCTTTATCCCTACGATGAGAGGACAAATTATGGCTGAGGAAGCTGAGTACTAGTATTGAATTATGGATAGACTAAATATTATTCCTCATCCACTAGAGTTTGAGGACAGAGTTGTTATAAGTAATAGATCATAGTCCCCTAATTCAGACATCCAGTCAGAGTTTATGACAGTTCTTGTCCATTCCCAAAGTCTAGGAATATGCGACTTTATAGAGAAAGATCAGTGGGGTGTTCCTGGTCATAGTCAACCCTAGCCTTCTTTGTTAAATACATATAGTGTTGACTGTATTAGTCTGAAGAAAACTGTGGAGAGTGAATTACTCAGTCTAGGTCAAGGGATTGACAAAAAGTAGAGATTAACAACAATCAGTTTATTTGCAGTTCCTCAATGCCGTAGCAGGGATGAGGAATATACATACAGTAGAGGGCATTAACCTAATATACTCTAAAGGACTGGCATGAGATGATAGTAAGTCATGTATTGCCATATACCCCTGCATGGTATATAGAGTTAAGTGAGTATTTGGCAAATGATCTGCCAACCGACATACAAGGAGTGGTACTTCTGTATGCAAAAGTATGTGCAGTCCATGATTTATAAGAAAGAATGTAAAAGAGATAAGGGTAATGTATGTATAAATGTTATGGTGACATAAAAGGTGATGGCTAGAAGTACCAGACAAGTTAAGTCGCGATGAGTTAAGCCACAGGTCGTGACAAATACGTACAGAAACTCGTGGTTGTGATAAGTAAAGACCATTGATCGCGATAGGAATTTCCCGAACTACTAGGCTGTGACAGAAGATGACCTATGGTCCTGACGGAAGAATACAGAGCTGTTAATATATGACAAGCAAGTGGAGATGGCTGCAACTAAAGTTTACAAAGAATATGAGTTATGACTAGCCATCGCTCAGGTTGTGACTAATTTGCGTAGAGACTTGATGACATGAATAAAGATGATAAACTCACTGAAGTTTATTAGTTAGAGGTTTAGCACATGAAGCTAAACAGTACGAGATACTGAGATACAGAAGATCAGTTTGAGAAGAGGTTTAGAAGTAGATCCTTTGGATGATCATTAGGAGTTTATCTACATTACAAAACACTTTATGCAGCTAGTCTTTATTGAACAGAATAATAAGAAGTTAGGATGAGACTTATCTAAGAATGATATAATACATAGCCTAAGGTTAAAGACGTGATGGCTAATAGATAGAAAGTTAATGTTCCAAAAATAGAGGGATTCCATCATGAAGAGATAGTAACCTAATGGTCTACCCCAGAGAATAGAAGTAATAGTGCTGGAAGATGAATGAGATTAATAGGACCTAAATTAGTCAGGATCTAAAGATAAACAAAAAAGGAGCCACAGTCTAGTCAAGAGTAGACTGAGACTGATCGACTGAGAGAATTAAGAGATACAAAGATATACAAAAGTTACTTCATATGACATGGAAAGTGATCCGATCACTTGAGAAATTTTTGTCAAAGAGTTTAAAAGAAGTATTTCTCTCAATTAGAGAGAGGTGAGCGTGAGGCTAAGGGTTAGAGCAAAGGAAAGAGAAACCATTTGATGAATAATTAGCTAAGTTTATCTACATAAACCTTAAGGCTTAATAAGAGATATTTTCTTGCCTGTTATCAATCCAAAAGGATAGGGGAAAACTTAAAAGTTTAAATGGCATAAAGATATGAGTAAGACCTTTTCTCAGTAGCTGAAAGGAAATAGCTGACTTAGTTTGTATTACTACTAGATTACGGTGAGGCCAAGGACACATAAGTCCTTCAGGTTAAGGACATAGAAGTCTTACAGGCGATGAGAAGTGTTATGATAAGAATGAATATGGCCTAGTAAGGTAGCCACAGATTCAAAGATAAAGTGACTCCCTTATTCCTTATGTAAGAAAGAGTAAAGAAAGGTTGAGTCTATACCCTAGTAAGAGGGTAACGTGGCAGCCTAAGTGAAACAAGTAAATGACTCAGGTACCTGAATAGATGATCAGGACCTAGTGATTAAGGTGATTAAGGGATAGAATACTTTAAAGTCTACCTAGTTAATTGTTTAATTGCAAATTGAGTATAAGGGATGGTTGAGCAAACTATATGATAATAGTATGGCTTATGTTACCATAAGTTATGATGAGAAGTTGTATATACTTGCAGTTGTCATATGATGACACGCATGTTAGAGAATGCTTAAATGACTATATCTTCTTACATATTATGCATGTTGAGTATGCTATGATAAATGAATACTCCCCTTACGCAGTACGTACTGGATAGAGTATACCGGATGAGAAAGTTATGTTTCTCCCATGCCCTATGACATGCAATTAGATAATTTAACTTGGTGATAATAAAGCAATAGAAAAATGATGAACGAGATAGGTAGCCAGTTAATTCCCAAAGAATATAATGAGAATTTATGATCAAGCAATGATAGTCAATGAGATAGAGAATGAGATTAACAATGAGGATTAATAATGAATCTGTAGATAATGATTACGATACTCAGGATATATCCCTTTTGTAAGGGTAAGATATATGAATGATGTATTATGAATATGAAAAGGGAATGAGAAGCATTTATGAAAGATGATACAACCCTAAGAAGGAGCAGATTCTAAGTAATATAGGTTAATATTTTTGCAATAGAGCTAGATTACTCTTGCGATAGAGTAAGATTACTTTTGAAATGCAACCAAGAGAGAGTAATGTCCTTCAGATGAGATGAATAGATAATGATAGATATATGCATGGTAGAGCCTGTGTAGCTTTCTCTAATAATGGATATAGTAAAGTTATAAAAGATGAGAATGATATATGAAGTTCCTGAGTGATAAAGGAAATGAGTAAAGTCCTAATAGATAATATTGACTTCTGTGATCAGTTTTGGAGAATTATTTGTGGAGTTAACAACTATGTGGAAGTAACTAACCTTGTAACTTTGTCTGTTGGTTTAGGTCTTCCAAAGATAAGAATACAGTACAACAAAATCACAGTAGATTATAGAGGATTGCAGTAGATCCTAGTATGGCTCACAGGGTCATAGTTAGATCCTGTAAAGGCTTACGGTTGATCGCAGTAGATCCCGAGGGTCGCAATAGACTAAGCTTAGAGCAAGAAAGTAATGAACCATAAGTATAGTATTTTTTTTGGAAGGATGAATACCAAGAAAAAGTTAAGGTGTAGAAGCTTCATAAGTTGGTTAACTCATAACAGAGAGAGTACCCATGATGCTAATTTCAGATAGCCTTATTACTATTAGGGACTGAACTTACAATCTTCGTATACGCAACATGAACTAGATGATCAGAGTTAGAGTTTTTAGTCCTGAATAATAGATGTTTATGAATATGTAGATAATGTTCCTAAGGAAGAGGAAAAGAATAAAGAGATCCCTACTATGAGATTACAAAGAATAAGAATAAAAAACAAGTAGATCCTTTAGATGAGGATAAAGAGATTAGAAGGCCAGATAGACCTAAGAGAGATAGTATAAGATGGGTCTAAGATAGTAAAGTACTAGGGTTAGAGCCTATTAGCACCAGTGCTTCAGATTTTTATCTGCACTTTTTAGTTAAGCGTGCTAGGTGAGAGTAGCCTAATGATAGGTGACCCACTAGGAAGTGATAGAAAAAGGTGTAAATGCTATAGAAATTGGCATATATGCATAGAGTTATGTAAAATGATAGAAAGAGCTATGAAAACTACATAATAAGATACATTATGAGAAATATGTATTGAGAAATACAATATGAAGTGGCTTTATAGTTAGCTTTGTAAATAGATCGAGAGGCTCCCTTTTTGAAAGGGATAAGATGTTTAAGTGTTATGTGAAACATCCTTACTTTCATACATCTTAGAGACCATTCGGTAGCATTTAGAACCACTTATAAGACCTTAAAAGTCCATTAGCCAAATCTGAAATTTTACTCTTTCTCGGGTTACTGTTCATATGTTATTTCATATTATACGACAAACTTAAAAAAATCATAATTAATTCTAGCAAAATCAAAATGAAGTGGTTTAAAAAGATAAATGAAGATAACATCTTAAATTTTAAGGAAAAAATAATTTTCAGACCAAATACTTAGCCAATTAATACAGTTTATTTGTCAAATTTTACTATTCATTTGGTCAAAAATTCTGAAAATAGATTCTGGTCCCTTACTTTGGAAAATTAGTTCTCTTTGTACAGACATCGAAAGAAGGAGTTCTTGGTGTAAAAATGAAGCTTGACATGTTAACTAAATGTCTATAAAATTTCATGTATTTATTCTATCATTTACTAGTTTTCATTACATCATGATCATCACTACTTATATTGGTCATACAACAACATTACGCTTAACAATTTCTCACATAATAAATATACTATCCAATCCCTAGCTTTCTTCATGCTTCATCATCCTCTTTCATTATTCATAAACCTATGGGATTGGGTTTACATGAAAAGGAATGAGATTTCTGGGGAACTCTCAGTAGCAAACATTACTAAATAATGCATACATTAATGTAGATACTTGTGCTTGCTTGTGAAAGTGTTAACATTGTGTAATGTACATGCTTCCATGTAACATATGAAATACAATTGTCCAAAGTAATCATAGCAACAAAGCTTCATACATAAGCACATATACAGCACAATTCAACAAAGCCATAGCATATTCAAGCATAACATTCAATGTATACAAGTTTAGGATAAGTTTATTACCTTGCACTTAAGCTTTCCTCTTGATCTTTTGCACTTGTTCCCTAGCTTTCCAACCATGAAGCCTTTATGTCAATCACTTCCCAACATCTTCTTGGATGTTTCAAGGTCCTAGACACATTTATATTCATCACATACTTCATTAGGACTCATGAACTCTAACCATGTTCAAGATTAACCTTGTTACACTCTTTATTATCATACTTTCTCTAATCTTTACTAATCAACTTGGGTCTTGAACCAATTGATGTCTTGACTTGGCCCTACACAATTTTATCTTTTGAATCCATTTATGAGCTTAGAATCATGAAATTCCAGCTCCTTCATGGCCTGCTATATATAACCAAACACATGAACATAATTCTTTCAAAAATTCTCATTTTGATTCTAATCCTTCCGATACTTGTTTCTCCACTTTATCCCACACAAATTTTCATTTTAAAACCATTGGAAGTATCAAAATCATGAAATCCCAATCACTGTTCATGCTCATGAACAGTAACAAAGAAGAATTTAAAAAACTAGAATCTTGGGATTTCAATGCTTCCAAGGTTCAAAACCTTTCCAATCCTACACAAAATCATCATATAAATTCAATGGAAGCATTGAATCATTGAAATTTCATTTCCTTCCATCATGAACAATGCAGACAGAATAGGTTCATCCATGACAAAGTCAATAATATCAACTTGATTCAACAACCAATCACTTAACTAGCTTGTTTTAGTTTTAATCATATACTTTGACCTTTAATTTCTTCTTTCCCCTTTCATCTAAGGTTTTTGGGAAGAACAACCCCTTAGAGAAAATTCAACTTTTCCCCTATGAAAACCCTAAGTTCAAGCTCCTAAATCAAAGGAAAATAAGCTAGGAGAGATTGCTTACCTTTAATCTCTAGCTTGCTTGAACTTTGGTACCTTAAATCTTCTTTATCTTGGCTTAAGTTTCCATTTTGTAAGACTTTCCCCAAGGTTCATGAGGCCACAGTTTTGAACTAGATTTGAGGGGGTATTTATATAAAATTTTATGGAAAATCAATGGCCAAGATTACTTTATGCACTATTTGATCTAAAGGCTCACATTTAATCTTAGATGGAAAATCATAAGGGACACCTCATAGGGTTATGTGGCAAAATTCTCATGTAAGGAAGCTTCTGGAAAAATTCTAGTCCAATTCGGTACTGATCGGAGCAGTTTCACAACCACTGGACTATTTTCTATTCGTAATTTTTTATAATATACCAAGATATGTATTTTATCCTAGAAATCAATGTCTAGGCTTCTAATACCTTTGACATTGATATAATGAATATTTATCTACCATCCACCCTTTAGGAAATGACCAAAATACCCTTGGTGTCTTTTCTTGCACTATATGAACCTTAAGGGCATAATTGTCATTTCACCCCTCTTTGTACTGCCTCAGGGCATATACTAGCTCTAACTAATCATACTAATACTATATGCCACATTTTAGCCTGTCCTAGATGACCAAAATGCCTTCCATCCATCATTGGTATAATATGGGTATCTAGGGGCTTTTTCATCATTTCATACTTTTTTTGGACACTGGCCCCTTCTATTGATGAACTGGTACCCTGGGTTTTGGGCACTCCTTGGTGTCATCATGGGACTATATATGAGGTCATCTGATCTCAGTCTATCCAGGCTTACATACTGATAAGTTCTATTATCGGATCACGGGTGTTTTCAAACTCCTATCAAAATTCATTAATATGGGGATAATTTTTTATACAGAACTTCTTCCGAGGTTCTGTCAAATCCATTACATTTGACATTGTAGGGCACACTTTCTTATAATTCCTCCACTTATATCTGAAGTCCATGAAATCTGATAAAATTTTAGATAACTTTCAGACTATTAGATAAATATCTGCTGTCTGGAGCCCTAATAAAATTTATGTATCATGCTAGATTGACCAGCGTATCTTTCTCTATTTACTGATGGAATAGGGGACTGAAATACTTTTGGGTAGTTTGAACCCTTTTCAGGATGACCTTTCCATAATTACAATTTTGCCATTGAACTTTTTACTTAATTACATTTAAGTCCCTCAAGTTTTGGAAATTATCACTTTTGGCCCAACTTTTGTTTCTACTTTAACTTTTGGCTTTTAAAATTTTCTAATTTTCATTTAAGTCCCTTCCTTCCTTTAAGACTCATTTAACCTCTATTATTTCTTCTTATCATCATCATAATCCTTTCCAAACCTCTTTCCTCTATCAGTATTATATAGATAGGGAAAAATTAGGATATAGCATTATGTTACAGATGAAGTAGCAAATGAGAGCTTTCACTCCTTGAATAAAATGCCAGGCATTATGTTATGTTATGTTTGTAAAATATGCTAAGGTTCTAAATGTTATAGCAGTGTAGCTTTATGTGATAGAGTTGTGTAAGCTCTGAGTGTTAAAGCTGTGCATATTAAGAGAAGGAATGGTTGAACTCTGATGTTAGAGCTTTGCATTCATGAGCAGGTATGTAGTCCAACAATATGTTGGCCAGGTATTATGCTATATGCTTTTATGTGCTTCTACTCATTAGTAAAGTAATGAAAGAAAGAGTAATGACATAAGTCCTCTCTCTTTGTATTATGATAAGTTATTAAAGATGTTAAGTATGATAATATGAAAATGAGAGTAAAGTTGTGCAGATGTTCAGAGAATTCTGCTAGATACTCAGATGAGTAATAAATGATTATACTAGGAAGTATGATGAGTCATTAATAGAAACTCTAGAATATAGTAGTATACGAGAGAATTGGATATGAAAGAAATGGATAGTACTCACAAGTCTAGATAGTGAGAAGTCCATATACAGATAAATGTATAGCAAGTAAGTAATAGAATGAATTGGAGTTCAATTATGATAGAATTGATTCAGGATAGAAGAATGATCATGGTAAAGATATGAAGATCTGTGGATATGGAAAGTATTCTGCTGAAATGTGAAAACAGAAGATAAGAGGTAGATACCCCAATCCTTAATCAAAAAAAGACAAGGATATCTATCCAAGATTACTGACTAAGGTGCTAAGTAAATTTTGAGGATGAAATTTATTTTAAGGAGGGTAGAAATGTCATATCCTATTTTTTTTCTATATGTATAATACTGATAGAAAGAGGTTTGGAAAGGATTATGACGATGATCAAAAGAAATAATAGAGGTTAAATGAGTCTTGAAGAAAGAGAAGCACCTAAATGCAAAGTAGAAAATGTTAAAGGCCAAAAGTTAAAGTAGAAACAAGATTTGGGCCAAAAATGGTAAGTTCTAAAAGTTAAGGGACTTAAATATAATTAAGTAAAAAGTTCAAGGGCAAAATTATAATTATAGAAAGATTAGCCTAAAAAGGGTTGGAACTGCCCGGAAGTATTTCAGTCCCACATTCCATTAGCAAATAGAGGAAGTTACACTGATTAATCTGGCATGATACAGAAATTTTATTAGGGCTCGGGATAGCAGATATTTATCTAATAGTCTGAAAGTTATATAAAATTTTATCAGATTTCATGAACTTCAGATATAAGTGGGAAAATTATAGGAAAGTGTGCCCTACAGTGTCAAATTTCATGGATCTGATAGAATCTAGGAAGAAGTTCTGT
This sequence comes from Leucaena leucocephala, assembly GCA_037074615.1. NCBI lineage: Eukaryota > Viridiplantae > Streptophyta > Magnoliopsida > Fabales > Fabaceae > Leucaena > Leucaena leucocephala. The sequence goes on along the minus strand of CM073526.1, from coordinate 7,823,281 downwards.
ATAAAAAGTTATCCACGTATTAGTGAATGTTGACAGGAGTTTAAAAATACCAGTAATCTGATAATGGAATTTATTAGTAAATAAGCCTGGATAGAATGAACTCATATGGCCTCATATTTGGGCCTAGGATGATGCCAAGTAGGGCTCAAAACCTATGGTACTAGTTCATTAGTAGAAAGGGCCAGTGTTTAGAAAAGTGTGAAATTACGAAAATACCCTTAGATGCCCATACTGTACCAGTGATAGATGGAGGGCATTTTGGTCATCTAGGATAGGCTAAAAACATGGCACATGGTATAAATATGATTATTTGAGCCAGTATATGCCCTGAGGTAGTACAAAGAGGGGTAAAATGACAATTATACCCTTAGGGTTAATATAGTGCAAGAAAGGACACCAAGGGTATTTTGGTTATTTCTCAAGGGATGGATGGAAAATAAATATTCAATATAACAATGTCAATGGTATGAGAAGCCTAGACATTGATTTTTAGAATAGGATACATATCTTGGAATACTATAAAAATTAGGAACAGAAAACAGTCTGGATATTGTGAAACTGCTCCGATCGATACCAGATTGGACTAGAATTTTTCCAGAGGTTTCCTTGCATGAGAATTTCGCCACATACCCCCATGAGGTATCCCATGATTTGTCCCTTATGATGTCATAATTATTCTTTTTGGAAAAAAATTAAATCCAAGATTAAATGTGAGCCTTTAGATCAAATAGTGCACAAAGTAATCTTGGCCACTGATTTTTGATGAAATTTTCTATAAATACCCCCTCAAATCTGGTTCAAAACTGTGGCCTCATGAACCTTGGGGAAACTCTTGCAAAATGGAAACTCAAGCCAAGACAAAGAAGATTCAAGGTACCAAAGTTCAAGCAAACTAGAGATTAAAGGTAAGCAATCTCTCCTAGCTTAGTTCCCTATGATTTGGGAGCTTGAACTTAGGGTTTTGATGGGGGGAAATTTGAATTTTCTCTAAGGTGCTGTGCTGCCTAAAAACCTTAGATGAAAGGGGAAAGAAGAAATTAAAGTTAGAAGTATATGATTGAAGGTTAAACAAGCTAGTTAAGTGATTGGTTGTTGAATCAAATTGATATTCTTGACTTTGCCATGGATTAACCTGTTCGTTCTTCACTGTTTATGATGGAAGGAAATGGAATTTCAATGATTTAATGTTTTCACTGAATTTATATGATGATTTTGTGTAGGATTGAAAAGGTTTTGAACCTTGGAAGCATTGAAATTCTAAGATTCTAGTTTTTGAAATTCTTCTTTGTTACTGTCCACTAGCATGAACAGTGATTGGAATTTCATGATTTTGATGCTTCCAATGATTTTAAAATGAAAATTTGTGTGGGATAAAGTGGAGAAACAAGTATGGGAAGGATTAGAATCAAAATGACAATTTTTGAAAGAATTGTGTTTATGTGTTCGGTTATATACAGCAGGCTATGAAGGAGTTGGAATTTCATGATTCTAAGCTCATAAATGGATTCAAAAGATAAAATTGTGTAGGGCCAAGTCAAGACATCAATTGGTTCAAGAGCCAAGTTGATTAGTAAAGATTAGAGAAAGTATGATAATAAAGAGTGTAACAAGGTTTATCTTGAACATGGTTAGAGTTCATGAATCCTAATGAATTATGTGATGAATATGAATGCATTTAGGACCTTGAAACATCCAAGAAGATATTGGGAAGTGATTGACATAAAGGCTTCATGGTTGGAAAGCTAGGGAACAAGTGCAAAAGATCAAGAGAAAAGCTTAAGTACAAGGTAGTGAACTTATCTCTTTATGTGCTTGATGTGGTATGTTTATGTGTTGATGTCATATCCCCAATTTTCTTACCTGATGTAACTGTACAGTTTATCTGTAATAGATGTGAGATTCTTGGAATAAACTGTATCAGACTCAGGATGGAAAGGGAAGGATTAATAACTAAGGAAAGAATAAGGACCAAAATGCAAATTAGAAAAGCTTGAAGGCAAAAAGTGAAAGTAGAAGAAAAAGGAGGGGCCTAAATGCAATTAATGAAAAGTTCGGGGACTAAATTACAATTATTCAAAAGTTGAGAGACCTAAATGTAAATATAGAAAAGTTGAACTGAAAAATGCTCAGAATCATATCAGACCTAAACCAGTAGATAGACAAAAATATTCTGGTCAGTTTAATAGAATACAGAATTTTGATTTGAGGTCCCAATTAATTGATATAAATTCCTGAAGTCAGAAGAAATTATTATAGTATTTTTTAGACCTCAGAATCAGATGAGACCTTATAGAAAATTCATATATTTAATGTATGAATTTATAAAATTGACAGAGTCAGAAAAGGAATCCTGTAGAAACCATACGTGATTTTACAGTGAAATAAAATACCTGATAAATAGGATCGGGAAAGTTGTATTGTGAATTGGGCCATAAAGGCAATACAGGAAATAAGCCCATATCAAGGCCCAAATGGCGCCATCATGAGCCCAATAAAGTAATGAGACATTTATGTGGGCCAGAGTCCAGAGTAGTCTAGGAAAAGTGCGAAATTACAAAAATGTCCGTAGATACCCATACTGTACCAGTGATGGATGGAGGTCATTTTGGTCATTTTAGATAGGCCAAAAATGTGACATATAGTATAAATATGATTAGTTAGAGCTAGTATATGCCATAAGGCAGTACAAAGGGGGTGAAAATGACAATTATGCCCTAAGGGTCAATATAGTGCAAGAAAGTACACCAAGGGTATTTTGGTCATTTCTCAAGGGATGGATGGCAGATAAATACTCAATCTAACATTTTTAATGGTATGAGAAGCCTAGACATTGATTTTCAGGACAAAATATATATCCTGGTATATTATAAAAAATTAGGAACAGAACACAGTCCGATTGTTATGAAACTGGTCCGATCAGTACCAGATTGAACTGAAATTTTCCCAAAAGCTTCCTTACATGGGAGTCATTCCACATAACCCTATTAGGTGTCCCATGATCTGTCCCACATGATGTCATAATTAGTTTTTTTTGGAAAAAGTTAAATTTAAGATTAAATGTGAGCCTTTAGATCAAATGGTATACAAATTGATCTTGGCCATCCATTTCAACCCAAATTTCTCTATAAATACCCCCTATTCAGATGGATTCAGTATGCATGGTGAACCATAGGGAAACTCTTGTAAAATTTCCATTCAACCAAGAAAGAAGCACATAAAGTGAAGTAACAATCAAGGTAATCATCTCCCTTGATCTTGAGCTTTGTTCTAGTAAGCTAGCTCATGGTTTTAAGGGGTTTTCATGCTATATTTTCCTTATGGTTGCTTCTAGAAGTGCTGCCCATATGTGGAAAAAATATAAGTTTTATGTTATGGATAGTTTAGACAAGCTTAAATAAGTTAGAATCAAGTGTTATAAGCTTGGGAATTCAAGCATGTTTGGATTTAGGGTTTTGTGTTCTTGCTGGTACTGTGCATGAACTGTTCATATGATGGAATTTCATGATTCTTATGCTTCCAATGAGTTTAAAATGGAAAATTGTGTGGGGATAAAGTAGGAGAACAAGTATTGGAAGCATTAGAATCAAAATGTGAATTTTTGGAAAACAACAACATGCATTCAGTTTAGTACTGTAGCAAGTGGTATGTTTTGATTTTGGAAATACTGGTTTCATATTTGGATTCTACATGAAAAATTATGTGGAAATGAACCATGAGCATTTATTTTGGAAAGATGGAAGTAGGAAACATAAAAGAGAGAAAGAAAGGAAGTTAGTGAAAACCTAGTCTTGGATTTGGTTTCAAGGTGAGTTGTAACTTGATATTATTTTGTAATGGCTAGGTTTTGACATTTTTGAAGGAAGGAAATCATCCCAAGAAGGTCTTGACCAAGATAGCTAAGAGGTAGCAAGGATACCTAACTATAACTCATGTTTGTTTAATTGTTTTGCTTGCTTGTTGATTATGGTGTTTGGTTGGAGGAAGGAAATCATCCCAAGAAGGTCTTGACCAAGATAGCTAAGAGGTAGCAAGGATACCTAACTATAACTCATGTTTGTTAAATTGTTTTGCTTGCTTGTTGATTATGGTGTTTGGTTGAGCTTGAGCTTATATCATCATGTTATGATAAAGTATGAATGATTGTAACTCCTTGCAAGTTATGTCATAACAATATGGATTTTAGAGTTTTCTTATGTACCGTTATGAAGTAGCTCCCATCTCATGATAACATGTTAAGCATCCAATTAATCATGCATGATATTATAGCTTGTGTAACTTGCTATTGGGATTTCCATGAAATCTCATTCCTTCCACATGCATAACTATGTTTTAGGTGCTGGATCCTCTCAAGGGAAGAGAGTAAATATTGATGATTAAGTTTGTATAATAAGTTACATGACTTACATGACACTATGGGATGATATGCTAGTATGCATGGTGTATGTTTCTATAACCCTATTTTGAAGCTGTGGCGATGTGATGATGATTATAATACTTAAATCAACTAGTTTTAGTTTGAAATTTGGCATGATAATAGATAAGATGTAGAGCTTTAAATGTACACCAAGAACTCCTTAATTGGATAAGTATCCGAATTGTTATCAGTTTCCAAAGTGGGAACTAAGATCTAGAATTGAGATCAAATGAGTGTTAAAAGGAAGTGATGTTCAAGCAACAATTTTATATATCAAATGAACGAATTTTTCCACTAAATTTTGTGATCTTAAAGAGGACATCTAGAGCTTCAAATACGTAGGTAACATAGTTAATTTGGATAAGTAACCAAAGATAAATGAATTTTTGAAGTTAAGGCAAAGAAACTAGAACTTCTAGATTTTACCAAATGAACAGTAATTTTCAACAAATAAACTAATTTCATTTGGACAAGAAGACCTCAGTTCCATATTTTTCCTTCAAATATATATGAATTATATTTCATTAGAAATTGGAACCACATTATTTTGATTTTTCTACAATTAATTATGAATTTTCAAAGTAGGGTACATGTTGTGGAATTACCAAATGAACAGTAAAAGTGAACAGTACTAAAGAGCAATTCTTTTGGAAATAAATATTTTCAAAGCAAATGATCATGTAATTAGTTCCAATAACTTCTAATGGAGTATAATTGAAGTTAAAAGTAAGGATATGACGGTTGACATGTATATGATATTTGAAAGATGTTGTGACATGATAAATGATGTTGAATGTATTGTGAATAACATGTTTTCTATGGCCATGCACTTTATGTAAAAGTATATAGCATGATGGCATGTCACTAATAAAAGAAAGTTTAATGAAATTACATATCATGCATTAGCATCTATCTTGCATATTTAAGTGGTAATGTTTGCTATTGAGATTTCCTAGAATCTCACTCTCCCATAACCAACCAATCTAGGTAAGCATGATCGAAAAGGTATACATGGAGAAGAGCTAAAGAATGGAAGAAAGGAATGGAAGTAATTAAGATCTTCGTATATGCTATGAATTATCTATGTATGTAAATGCCATGTAAGGTGTCCATTTATGTGAGGAAACTATTTGTAATAATTATGGCACATGTACATGATGTATAACAATATTGAGAAGCTTATTTGATGGCTTATAAATATTGAAAAAATTATTGTAAGTGAAATAAAAGAAACTGAAATGGTAAAAATGTAGAGCCTGAAGTAGTTTTGTTGTGGCTTTAGTTTGACCTAGCAAATGAAGGAATTACTGAACAAAATTTTATGAGATGTAGCATACATCCAGAGCTTTATATTCATAGGTAGAACGCTTCGTGTATAACAAGAGAAATTAATTTCTAAAATAAGAGACTAGAATCTGTTTTTAGAATTTTTGAACAAATGAACAGTAAACTTTGATGAATAAACTGCATTAATTAGTTAATCATTTGGTCTAGAAATTATTTTTTCCTTAAAGTTCAAGATGTGAGCTTCACGTAGCTTTTTAAACCACTTCATTTTGATTTTTGTATAATTAATTATGATTTTTTGAAGTTCATCATGTAATCTGGAATACCATATGAACAGTAACCCGAGAAAGAGAAAAAAATTTCAGATTTAGCTAATAGACTTTCAAAGACTTGTAAGTGGTTTTAAATGCTACTAATTGGTCCCTAAGACATATGAAAGTAAGGATGTTTCACTCTATTTTTCTATCTCACACACTAACTATGCATTAATCGATTGGGTAATTGATTAATACATCATATTGTTTCTGAAAAGCTATTTGAATTTAATTATGAACTCAATCCTTCAAACAAGTTATTTATTAATAATTTATATACTCAATTAATGCTTTAAACAACTAATTAATTATTTTTGGTTGAGTATATTTAGAAAAGGCTATGAATTAGAAATGATGAAGGTTACGCATAACAAAAACTTTCTACTTTAGGCAACACATTAAATTATTACCTACTCGTCAGTTAATAACCATGCCTTCACTTTAACGGTTACAAATCTGAGTCTAACAGCTACAATTAAAGTAAATGCTATTTAATGACTCAGCTTTGAATGAAAAAAACAACTAAGAAAATGATACAATAACTTCTGAATTTATTGCATTCTAGTGATTCTTAATTCTCTGTGCACTTCCACATTCATTGAGCTTCAGTGTGTAACATCATTTTTACTTTTTGAGAGAGATTGTAAGAACTTTTCTTTCATTTTGTTAGCTTAAGATATCGATTCTCTTAAGTTAGGATTGTAATATCCTTACTTTTATATGTCTTAGGGACCATTCGATAGCATATAAAACTATTTACATGACCTTTGAAGTCTATTAGCTAAATCTAAAATTTCCCTACTTTAACCTTGCCCTTGGTAATCGTCTTTCCAAAGAAATATTGTATTCATGGCCATTCATGTTCTTTCCTTAGGCAAGTTTTACTGTGACCTCAGGATCTACTACAATCAACTATAAGCCTCTTCAGGATCTAAATGTGACCAAGGAATTCTATTCTCTATGAGCCACGCTAGGATCTAACTATGACCCTCCTGAATCTACTGCGATTCCATTGTATTATATCCTTATCTCTAGAAGATCTAAAACCAACAGACTAAGTTACAAGGTTAGCCATTTTCACTTAATTGGTAACTCAACTGATAATTCCTCAAGACTGATCACGTAAGCCAATATTATCTATGAGGACTTTACATATTTCCTTTATCATTCAGGAATTTCTCATATCATTCTCATCTTTCATAACTTTTCTATATGTAGTACTCTGTAGAGAGCTACACAGGCTCTACCATACATGTAATTATTATAATTTGTATATCTCATCAGGTGGACATGGCTCTAACATTTGTTGCACTGTCCATTCCCATGGCTTTATCTCAAGAGTAATCTAGCTTTATTATAAGAGTAATCTAGCTCTATTGTTGTGTTAACTTTTATCATACAGACACTGCTCCCTCTAGAGTTACATCATCTTTCACAACCGCATCTCATTTCATTTCAAGTTTATGGTACATCATTCATATATCTCATCCCTACTGAAAGTATATGTCTTGAGTGTTGTAATCATATGTTTATAGGCATGTCGATAACATTTATCTTTAATATCATTCTTCGTCTAACTAAATATCTTTGTCTTGTCTTAGACTTTCATTCTAATCTTTATGAATTAACTAGCTAACTATCTCATTTATCACTTTTTCTATTGTTTTATCATTACCAAGTTAAATTATCTAATTGTATGGCGTATGGTATGGGAGAAACATAATTTTATCATAACTTTCTCATCATATATACTCTACCCTGCATGTAATATGAAATGGGAGTATTCATTCATCATACCATACTCTAACATGTATAATATGCAAGGAGATGCAATCATTTAAGCATACTCTAACATCTGTGTCATCGCTTGACAACTACAATGAGACACAACTATTCATCATAACTTATGGCAACATAAGACATATCATCATCACATAATTTGCTCAACTATCCATTATATGCACACAATATAAACAATTAACTAGGTAAACTTTAAGGTATTCTTTCCTTTGTCTCATTATCTGCCAGATCCTGATCATTTAAGAACTTGAGACACCTACTCATCTAACTTAGGCTACCACATTATCTCCTACTAGGGTATATACTCAACCCTTCGTTACTCTATCTGACTCTTGATTATTACTCTTTCTTAACTAGGGAAGTCTCTTTATCTTTAAACTCTAGCTACTTATCTCTTTCTAGGCATCATAAACTTCTTTTTCTATTATTGCATACACCTAACGCTCTGTTGAACTTTTGTAACTACCTAAGAAAAATTCTTTCTTTATAACACATAATTCAATCTATGAACTAACTTATCAGTCATTTAATTCTCATTATCCATGAACTCATCTAAGTATTCATCAAAGGGTTCCTCTTTCCTTGCTTTAACACTTAGCCTCACGTTCATCTCTATATAACTGAGAATAATGTTTATCAGGTAAGCAGATGAATCTCTATTTCGATAAAGTAACTTATGCATCTCTCTACTATCTTTTAACTTCTTCTATCAATATATTAGTCTAAGTCTATTCTTGATCAGACTATAGTTCCTTTCTGGTATTTTTCTTGATTCTAGAGAACTTGAATCACATAGATTCATTAATCATCTACTACTATTACTTCTGCTCTCTAGTAGGCTTTATCCTAGGTCTTCTATGTTATAGTTTCTTCATGATAGGATCCTTCTATTTCAGGAATATTAGCTCTCTATCTATTAACCATCACGCTCTAACCTTAGGCCATGTACTAGGATCATTTATAGGCAATCCTTAGTCTAACTTCTTATTCTTCTATTTAGGAAAGACTAGCTAAACAAAGTCTTTTGTAACGTAGATCTACTCTTGGTGATCACATGGAGAATCTACTTCTAAATACCTTCTTAAACTGATCTTTTGTATCTCTGTACTTCGTATTTCTTCATTGTCAACACCCTATAGCATCCTTTAGTTGATAAACTTCATCGAGGTGGCACCTTAATTTTCATCGTTGCCATGATATCTTGTCTCTATGTATCTCAGTCATGATTTAAGTATTGGCTAGTTGCAACTCACATTCTCTATCAAATTTTGTCCTGGCCATCTTGCTCGACTCATCACAACCAGATAGCTCTATGTTCTTCCCTTGTAGCTAATGGTCTTTTATCGTCAATACCTGAACATATCTTTCTCTAAACATTCACTTCCTAAGAGTCCTTATCTGAATCTTACTTTAAGTAGTGAACCAATCATAAAGAGGGGATCTTCTTGGTTAACTTAAGATCTAGACTTAAGTGATACTAACTTTCCTACTAAGTACTAGAACCTTAATATAATATTAACTTCTTATGTTTAGGGTATTGAAATTATTCTATCTTATGCCAAAAACTTTACTCTGATACCAAAATATAATATCCTTACTTTTATATGTCTTAAAGACCATTTGGTATCATTTAGAACTACTTACATGACCTTTGAAGTCTATTAGCTAAATATGAAGTTTTTCTTTTCACGAGTTACTATTTATATGGAATTTCAAATTTGGCGATGAACTTTGAAAAATCATAATTAATTCTAGAAAAATTGAAATGAAGTGTTTCAAAAAAAACTAAGCAAAGCTAACATACTAAACTTTAAGTGAAAAAAATACTTCCTTGGACCAATTGACCATTCAACTGAGTCAACTATGAGTCAAAATTTATTGTTCATTTGGTCAGGATTTCTGGAAACAGATTATGATCTCTGACTTTGGAAAATTTGTCCTCTTTGTACATACATCAAAATAAGGCATACTTGGTGTCAAAATAAAGCTTGACATTTTAACTAAGTGTTTGTAAAATTTAATATATTTATTCCATCATTTACTATTTTTATTATATCATAAACATCACTACTCAAACTAGTCATATAACATCATTACATATAACAATTCATACATTCATTATATAATATTTATATTATCCAATCCTTAACATCTCTTAATGCTTCTTCATATTCTTTCATCATTCATGGACATGTTAGGATTAGGATTACATGGATGGGTGAGATTTTTGGGGAAATATCAGTAGCAATCGGTAACCATACAATGTATGCCACTACGTGCTTGATGTTAATATGTATCCACTTAATGATCATGCTTGTATAATGATATCTTACATGCTTCCATATCCCTTAATTATAATATATGGCCATAGCATAAAAAGAAATAGAGTATCACTTACTCATAAATGCTTCACATAATCAAAGTAAGTAAACATCACATAAAACACCTAAGCAAATAAGCATACAAGCAGGTAAGTTCACTAGCTCACATACTTAACTTTTCTTTACTTTATCTTTGCCTCTTGCTTCTTGCTTTTACTTGATGTGTGGCTGCCTCCTTTAAGGACACCATTCAAATCCTAAAATCACATTATCATTCATTCATTACAATATAACTTCTCTAGTATCCAGATTCTTTCTACAATTGACATTCTTGTAAAGGGTCTAAACTTAATTACAGATCCCTTGGCAAATTACAAAAATGCCCCTTCTTTCCTTTTATTCACTTTAATATCTCAAGGGCATTATCGCCTTTCCACACCTCATCAGAGTATTCCCTAACCTTGGTCAACTATTCTGGGAACTCTCCTTGACTGTTTGACCTTATTTAAATGACCAAAATACCCTTCATCTATCTTTAACTTTATGACACAATACAATGGCACACTCAGTAGCATTTTTGTAATTTTATATTTTTTGGGTCTTTATTAGCCCTTGCCTACATACTTATCTAAATATAATATTAGGCTTATAAGGTGCCATTTTGGGCCTTCTACATGGTCCACTGCCTTCATGAGCTCAACTCCAGAGAAATTCCCCTGAAATGTATTTATCAAATATTTTAATCTACTGTAAATTCTATAATAAATTCTACAGAATTCCTTTTTGAGTTCTATCAATTTCATAAATTCTCATATTAATTATAATAATTTATTACTAAATTTTATCTAATTCTAAGGTCCAGAGGATATTGTATTAATTTCCCTTCCTTCAAAAATTAATATAATTTTTTCAGGACCTCAAATCAACATTCTGTGTTTCGTCAAACTGATCAGAATAATTTTCTATATTTATTGGGAAAATTTGGGACTATTATAATTTTGGGCATTTTTGGGCCTTTTTTAGCTCAACTTTCATTAACTACCATTTTGCCCATGAACTTTTAAAAATTACACTTTAGGCCCTCAACTTTCATAATTACACTTAATGGCCCAAAGTTTATTTCTACTTTCATTTTTGTACCATAGAACTTTTAGACTTTTCAATTTAGTCATTTTTCTTTAAACCTTTGTCTATCATTATTTTTCCTTTATATTTATCATCACAATCCTTTCCAAACCTCTTTCTACTATCAGTATTATACATATAGGGACAAATTAAGATATGATATTTCTACCCCTTTAGAATAAATTTTGTTCTCAAAATTTACTTAGTACCTTAGTCAACTATCTTGGATAGATATCCTTTTATGCTTTATGACTAAGTATTGGGGTATTTATCTCTTATCTTGTATATTGACATGTTTACAAAGTATTTTACATATTTACAGATCTTCATATCTTTGTTGTCGTTACTCTTCTTTTCTGAATCAACTCAATCAAGTTGAACTATACTTTATTCTGTTACTTGATTACTTGCTATGCACCTATTTGCATATGGACTTCTCAGTATACTGGACTTATGAGTAGTGTCCATTTTTTTCATATAACACTCTCTCAAATACTATTGTATTCTAGAGTTTTCACAACTACTCATCATACCTTTGACACATATCTCTTATCATTTCTCTGAGTAACTAGCAGAATTTTCTCAACAACCGCAAAGCTTTATATCTCATTTTTGTATCATCATACTTCTTTTACCTTAGAAAATTTATCACCTTTCAATTGCTCTTATCATCTTTAATAATTCATCATAATATAGAGAAAGGACTTATGCCATTATTCTTTCTTTCTTTACTTTACAGCTAGGTAGGAACATATACTGTAACATGCATAATGCCTGGCCAACATATTGTAGGACTACATACCTTCCCATGAATGCAAAGCTTAAACATCAGAGCTTAAGCATTCTTTTTCTTAATATGAATAGCTCTAACACTCGAAGCTTGCATAGCTCTATCACGTAGAGCTTGTACTACTCTAACATTTGGAGCTTTAGTATATTTTACAAACATAACATAATGCATGGTATTTCATGCAAGGAGTGAATGCTCTCACTTACTATTTCATCTGTAATATAACATAAATATCTTACCCCTTTCAAAAGGGAGTCTCTCTATTTGTTTATAAAGCTAGCTATAAGGCCATTTCGTATTGTACTTCTCAATACATATTTCTCATAATGTATCTCACTACATACTTTTCATGCCATATCATGGCATATCTGGCCAAATATAGCTATATCATGGTCTATCTTGCCTTATCATGATGTATCCTACGATACCCTAAGTCTAACATTCTCCTTAACTTATAACTTTGCTAGCTTTTGAGAAAAATCTTCTAAATATTTTCTTTCAAATTCATTTTATTTGGACTTGAGATATGTCATATCCTAAATTTTCTGTATCTGTATAGTACTGATAGTGGAAAGAGGTTTAGAAAGGATTATGACAAAGATCAGATGAAATAATAAAGGTTAGATAAGTCTTAAAGAAAGAGAAGGACCTAAACGCAAATTGGAAAAGGTTAAAGGCCAAAAGTTAAAGTAGAAATAAATGTTGCGCCAAAAGTGGTAATTTCTAAAAGTTTAGGGACCTAAATGTAATTAAGTAAAAAGTCAGGGACATAAATGTAATTATGGAAAAGTTCATCCAGAAAAGCCTTAGAACTGCCTGTAAGTATTTCAGTCCCATATTCCATCAGTAAATAGAGGAAGTCATGCTGGGTAATCTGGCATAATACAGAAATTTTATTAAGGCTCCAGATAGCAGAAAATTATCTGATAGTCTAAAAGTTATCTGAATTTTTATCAGATTCTATGGACATCAGATATATGTGGGGGAATTACAGGAAAGTATGCCCTATAGTGTCAGATATCCTAGATCTGACATAACTCTGGAAGAAGTTCTGTATAAAAAGTTATTCACATATTAGTGAATTTTGACGGGAGTTTGATAACACCTGTGATCCGATAATAGAACTTATCGGTATGTAAGCCTGGATAGAATGAGATCAGATGACCTCATATATAGGCCCATAATGACGCCAAGGAAGGCCTAAAACCCAGGGTACTAGTCTATCAGTAGAAGGGGCCAATGCCAGAAAAAGTGCGAAATTATGAAAATGCCCCTGGATGCCCAGATTGTACAAGGGATGGATGAAGGGCATTTTAGTCATCTGGGACATGCTAAAAATGTGGAACATGGTATAAATATGATTATTTGAGCCCAGATACACCCTGAGATAGTATAAAGAGGGGTAAAATGATGATTATGCCCTTATGGTCAATATAGTGCAAGAAAGGACACCAAGGGTATTTTGGTCATTTTCCAAGGGATCTGTAATTAATTTGTGACCAGTACAAGTATTTCAATGGTGTGGGAAGCCTAGATATTGATTTCCAGGACATAATACATATCCTGGTATATTATAAAAAATTAGGAACAGAAAACAGTCTGGTTGCTGTGAAACTGCACCGATCGGTACTGGATTGGACTAGAATTTTTCCAGAAGCTTTCTTACACTATGAGCACGCCACCTAAACCCTTCAGGTGTCCCTTGATGGGTCCCACATGATGTCATAATTATTATTTTATGAAAAAGTTAAATCCAAGATTAAATATGGGCCTTTAGATCAAATAGTAACCAAATTAATCTTGGCCATTCATTTTTCTTGGATTTTGGCTACAAATACCCCATCATTCTGTAGCAAACGGTGGCTTCATGGACCCTTGGGGAAACTCTTGCAAAATGAAAACTCAAGCCAAGACAAAGAAGATTCAAGGTTTCAAAGTTCAAGCAAGCTAGAGATTAAAGGGTTTTCATGGGGAAAAGTTGAGTTTTATCTAAGGGGAGGTGCTGCCCAAAAACCTTAGATGAAAGGGGAAAGAATAAATTAAAGTTAGAAATATATGATTGAAGCTTAAACAAGCTAGTTAAGTGGATGGTTGTTGAATCAAATTGATATTCTTTACTTTGTCATGGTGTGCCCTGTTAGGTATGCACTGTTCATGAGGGAAGGAAATTGAATTTCAATGATTTAATGCTTCCATTGAGTTTGTATGATGATTTTGTTGGAAATCGTGCCCTAGGGGCCAATCATTATGTTATGAACATTATTGATTTATGAATTTATTAATTGAGTTATCATATTATTTGCATGTTTACTATGATGACCATCCTTGGATAATTCATGATATTATCCTAAATGTCCCTGGTCGATCATCTATGTGGGAGCACAGATGAAATAAGACCAGTATGACTTTGAAAATGTATAGAGATATAAATCAAAGTCATAAGCACATGTAAGAGTACAGGGTGTTGGACCGACCCGCTATAAGAGAACTGCATGGGTAACATCATAAGCTTCTCTCATATACAAACCATGTCAATATGCCCTTTGACCTGAGATCATCATGGATTCCTACATGACAAAACGCTCAGCTTTGACCTAGTCAAAAGTCACTTTTGACCAAGTGATCATAAAGACTATGTTCGGGCTTAGTGGTTTTTCATGCGGAGGAATGTGAATGGTCAAGATGGAATTTGTCCCTCACATTCGTGGAGAGATATCACTGGGCCCCTCGATGAGTGAGTCTGAGAAATATATGGCCATACTGTAATGGAAAGGTAGTTCCATTTCTACAGTCAGACTACTCAGGGATCGAGAAAGTAACGGTCGGAAATAGGAGGATGACATCATCCATGACCAAAATATCACGTGACAGAAGGGACATGATATAGTTGTATAAAAGGTTACATCGTTTATCGATCCTCATATGATTTGGGTAGTCGTTATGTCTTGCTAGAGACCGCTTGTGACTTGTGGGCTAGTATAGCAAATGGCCCACTGCCAACTTCATATGGGCCTACAGGGTCGCACACAAAATAGCCCAACACGAGCTATGATGTCCAGATTCATTGAATCTAAGACATGTCCAGATTCAATGAATGATCCAGGTGAATGTATATATATTTATTTATATTTATATTCGTATATATATAAATTCGTATATATATATATATATCATATATATGAGATATATGAGATTTAATTTATAAGGATAAATTAAATCCCTATCACGTTTGAATTCGAAATTCAAATTGATAGGATATCTCATATAAGAGATATTTATAAGATTTAATTTATAAGGATAAATTAAATCTCTATCACGTTTGAATTCGAAATTCAAATTGATAGGATATCTCATATAAGAGATATTTATAAGATTTAATTTATAAGGATAAATTAAATCTCTATCACATTTGAATTCGAAATTCAAATTGATAGGATATCTCATATAAGAGATATTTATAAGATTTAATTTTAAGGATAAATTAAATCCCTATCATGTTTGAATTTGAAATTCAAATTGATAGGATATCTCAAATTTGTTTTATGAGAATAAATCAAATATAGTTCAGTCTCATCTTTATTTAAAGTTAAATAAATAGGTAATTAAATCTGTGGGACGGATTTAATATTATTTATTTAATTAGTTTCTTATAAAATTATACAATATATGATATTGTATTATTTTCAGAATTAATATAAGATTAACTCCTAAAATCCTTTTCGGTTAGGAAAAACGCAGAGCATCCTATATATCTAATATTAGGAGCTACATTTTGGGATAGACACACACATAGAACACAGAAAGGCCGAAGGGGACTCTGCAAAAGGTTTACAGATAAGAAACTGCCGAAATAGAGACGGAGAGGACGAACTCTTGAGAATGCCCTGGAGGGACAAGAGACGCTAGCACGTCATTCGTGGTTGAAAAGCTGTTCGTGTGGATACCAGTAGAGGAAGCCGACCTGAGTCGTCGACTTCTTGTGATCAGAAAGGGAGCACGAGCCGCAGAGAGAAGCTGTGAACGTCGTGACCGAAAGCTGTGGAAGTCGCTGAGACACATTGAGGGTAATGCTTCTTCCTACTTGACTTAAACACATACGGTAGATCCTGGCAAGGAATGAAAAATTTTTAAGATAATTTCCGCTGCGTGTCTTTCAATTTCTTTCAGATTTTTTGTGGGATTGGAAAGGTTTTGAACCTTGGAAATACTAAAATCTCAAGGTTGTGTAGTCTTTGAGATTCCTTACGGTTACTGTTCACTCACATGAACAGTGATTGGAATTTCATGATTTTTATGGTTCCAATGGTTTTAAAATGAAAAGTTGTGTGGGGTAAAGTGGAGAAACAAGTATGGGAAGCATTAGAATCAAAATGAGAATTTTTGAAAGAATTGTATGCTTATGTTCAGTTCTGTACAGCAGGCCATGAAGGAGCTGGAATTTCATGATTCTAAGCTCATAAATGGATTCAAAAGATGAAATTGTGTAGGGTAAAGTCAAGACATCAATTGGTTCAAGAGCCAAGTGGATTAGTGAAAATTAGAGAAAGTTATGACAATAAAGAGTGTAACAAAGTTAGTCTTGAACATGGTTGGAGTTCATGAGTCCTAATGAGTTATGTGATGAATACGAATGTGTTTAGGACCATGAAACATCCAAGAAAATGTTGGGAAGTGATGGACATAAAGGCTTTATGGTTGGAAAGCTAGGGAGCAAGGGCTAAAGGTCAAGAGAAAGCTTAAGTGCAAGGTAGTGAACTTATCTCTTTATGTGCTTGATGTGGTATGCTTATGTGTTGACATGTATGTGATATTTGAATGATGTTGTGACATGATTAATGATGTTCAATGTATTGTGAATAACATGTTTTCCATGGCCATGCACTTTATGTAAAAGTATATAGCATGATAGCATGTCACTAACCATAGAAAGTTTAATGAAATTACAAATCATGCATTAGCATCCATCTTGCATATTTAGGTGGTAATGTTTGCTACTGAGATTCTCTAGAATCTCACTCTCCCATAACCAACCAATTTAGGTCAAGCATGAAGAAAAGGTATGCATGGAGAGAAGCTAAAGCATGGAAGAAGGAAAGTGAAGTATTTAAGATTCTAGCATATGCTATGCATTTTTCATGTATGTAAATACCATGTAAGGTGTCTATTTATGTGATAAACTTGTATGTAATAATTATGGCATATGTACATGATGTATATGAATGTTAAGAAGCTTATTTAATGGCTTGTGCATGCTGAAACAATTATTGGAAATGAAAGAAAAGAAACTGAAATGGTAAAAACGTAGGTCCTAAAGCAGTTTTGTTGTGGCTTCAGTTTGACCTAGCAAATGAAGGAACTATTTCAAGAAATTTTATGAGCATGTAGTACACATCCATATATTTAAGTGAGTAGATAGAACGTTTCATTTGGATGTGTATATCAAGAGAAATGAATTTCCAAAGTAAGGGACTAGAATCTGTTTCCAAAGTTTTTGACCAAATGAACAGTAAACTTCAACGAATAAACTGTATCAATTGGCTAATAATTTGGTATAGAAATTATTTTCCCTTAAATTTCAAGATATTATCTTCATGTATCTTTTTGAACCACTTTATTTTGATTTTTGTAGAATTAATTATGATTTTTTGAAGTTCGTTGCGTAATCTGGAATACCACATGAACAGTAACCCGAGAAAGAGTAAAATTCCAGATTTGGCTAATGGACTTCCAAGGTCTTGTAAGTGGTTCTAAATGCTACTGAATGGTTCCTAAGACGTATAAAAGTAAGGATGTTACATTATGGTATCAGAGCAAAGGATTCTAACTTAAGAAATGCTCTAAATAGATTATTTATGGACTAATATGAGATTATTCCCAGACCCTAACCCTAAACAGTAAGTATTTTGTTAAGTTAGGGTATATTATGGGATGGTTAACATTGCTTAATTAAGCAAATGTTGCAGGAATATATATGAGATTCCATAAGGTTAAGTCAGAGGCTTCAGTTAATAAGGGAGACTTCAGACCAATAGTGATATATGAAGATGATATATATCCACATCCCTTAGACAATGAAGAGAGTCCAGATGAGAGTATAGGGGATTAGTCAGGAAAGTCTATAGTAGAATACCCTATAGATGTTTCTGTAGACTTAAACCTGCAGTCTGGAGGTCGTGTAGAAATTCAGCCTGAAGCCTAATATGCACCAATTGATATTGAGTCTAGTGACTCTATACGGTATAAGTTTGTTGGAATGCCCTCTAACCCTGATATAAGTTCTATTCCTCCGATGAGAGGACAAATTATGGCTGAGGAAGATGAGTATTGTGTTAGGAATTGGAAGACACGCAGCGAAAATTAATTTAAAAAATTTTTCCCATTCCTTGCCAGGATCTACCGTATGTGTTTAAGTCAAGTGGAAAGAAGCATTACCCTTGGTATTCCTCAGCGACTTCCACAGCTTCTCTGCGCTACTGGTGATCTCTTTCCGATCCAAGAAGATGTCCACAGCTTCTCTCCGCGGCTTGTGCTCTCTTTCTGATCACAAGAAGTCGACACCTCAGGTCAGCTTCCTCTACTAGTATCCACACGAACATCGTTCCAACCATGAACGACGTGCTAGCGTCTCCTGTCCCTCCAAGGCTCTCTCAAGAATTTGTCCTTTCCATCTCTACTTCAGCAGTTTCTTATCTGCAAACCTTTTGCAGATTCTGTTCGGCCTTTTGTGTTGTGTGTTGTGTACCAAAAACGTAGCTCCTAAAATCAGATATATAGGATGCTCTGCATTTTCCTCAACCGAATTGGATCTTGGAATTAATCTATATTAATTCTGAAATTAATACAATATCATATATTGTATAATTTGATAAGAAACTAATTAAATAAATAATGTTTATATTAAATCCGTCCCACAGATTTAATTCACCTATTTATTTAATTTAAAATAAAGATAAGATGGGACTATATTTGATTTATTCTCATAAATCAAATTTGAGATATCATGTCAATTTGAATTTCAAATTAAAACGTGATAGAGATTTAATTTATCCTTATAAATTAAATCTTGTAAATATCTTTTATATGAGATATTCTATCAATTTGAATTTCAAATTCAAACGTGATAGAGATTTAATTTATCCTTATAAATTGAATCTTGTAAATATCTCATATGAGATATCCTATCAATTTGAATTTCAAATTCAAACATGATAGAGATTTAATTTATCCTTATAAATTAAATCCTATATATCCCTTATATATAATGTATATATACGAATTTATATATATATATATACAAATATAAATATAAATAAATATATACATCAACCTTGGATCATTCATTGAATCTGGACACGTCTTAGATTCAATGAATCTAGACATCATAGCTCGTGTTGGGCTATTTTGTGTGTGACCCTGTAGGTCCATATGAAGTTGGCAGTGGGTCATTTGCTATACTGGCCCACAAGTCACAAACGGTCTCTAGCAAGACATAACGACTACCCAAATCATATGAGGATCGATAAACGATGTAACCTTTTATACAACCATATCATGTCCCTTCTGTCACACGATATTTTGGTCGTGGATGAGGCATAGATAATGTCATCCTCCTATTTCTGACCGTTACTTTCTCGATCCCTGAGTAGTCTAACTATAGAAATGGAACTACCTTTCCATTATAGTATGGCCATACATTTCTCAGACTCACTCATCGAGGGGCCCAGTAATATCTCTCTACAAATGTGAGGGACAAATTTCATCTTGACCATTCACATTCCTCCGCATGAAAAACCACTAAACCTGAACATAGTCTTTATGATCACTCGGTCAAAAGTGACTTTTGACTAGGTCAAAACTGAGCGTTTGTTATGTAGGAATCTATGATGATCTCAGGTCAAAGGGCATAGTGACATGGTTTGTATATAAGAGAAGCTTATAACGTAACCCATGCAGCTCTCTCATAGCAGGTCGGTCCAACACCTTGTACTCTTATATGTGCCTATGACTTTGATTTATATCTCTATATATCTTCAAAGTCATACTGGCCTTATTTCATCTCTGCTCCCACATAGATGACCAACCAGGGACATTTAGGATAAGATAATGAATTATCCAAGGATGGTCATCATAGTAAACATACAAATAATATGATAACACAATTAATAAATTCATAAATCAATAATGTTCATAAGACAATGATTGGCCCATAGGACACATTTTCCAATATACTGGTACTGGATTATGGGTAGACCATATATTATTCCTCCTCTACCAGAGTTTGAGGATAGATTTAAGATAATTAAGATACAACAGTTCCCTAATTCAGATATCCAGTCAGAGTTTATGACCATTCCTGTCCATTCCTAAAGTCCAAGAATATGTGACTTTATAAAGAAAGATCAGTGTGATGTTCCTGGTTCTAGTAAACTCCAGCCTTCTTTGTTAAAGACAGTTAGTGTTGACCATATTGGTCTGAAGAAAGCTGCAAAGAATGACTTACTCAGTCCAGGTCAAGGGATGGATAGAAGTAAAGATTAAGAATAGTTAGCTATTTACAGTTTCTCAATGCCATAGCAGGAATGATAAACAGACATCCAGTAGAGGGCATTAACCTAATATACTTTAGAGGATTGGTATGAGATGATAGTAAGTCAAGTGTCACAAGACTAAAGATGCCAACCTCACTGAAGTCTATCAGTTAGAGGTTTAGCACAGAGTATAGGCAAGTTAAACAGTACGAAGCACTAAGATACAGAAGATTAGTTTAAGAAGAGGTTCAACAGTAGATCCTCTGTATGATCATCAGGAGTTGATCTACAGTACAAAAAACTTTGTACAGCTAGTCTTTACGGAAAAGAATAATGAGAAGTTAGAATGAGACTTGCCTAAGAATAATCTAATACATGGCCTAAGTTTAAAGTTGTGATGGATAATATATAGAAAGTTAATGTTCCTAATACAGAGGGATTCTATCATGAAGAGACTGTAACTTAGCACATCTAGGGTAGAGCACCTAGAGAACATAAATAGTAATGTTAAGTGATGAATGAGATCCAAGTGACCTGAATTGGTCAGGATCTAGGGGCAGACCAGAAAAGAATCACAATCTAGTCTAGAGTAGACTGAGATTGATAGACAGAAAGAGTTAAGAGATACAGAGAGGCACAGAAGTTACTCCATATGAGATGGAGAATTATTTGCTCACTTGATAAGTTTTTCTCAAAAAGTTCAAAAGAAGCATTCCTCTCAATTAGAGAAAGGTGAACATGAAGTTAAGGGTTAGAGTTAAGGGAAGAGAACTCTTTTGATAGATACTTAATCGAGTTCATTCATATGAATCTTGAGGCTTAATAAGAGATACTTTCTTGCTTGTTAGTAATCCAGGAGGATTAGGGAAAACTTAAAAGTTCGAATGGCATAAAGATAGGAGCCAAACCTTTCCTCAGTTAGCTGAAAGAAGATAGCTGACTCAGTTATAGATTACAGATAGATTACAGTGAGGCCAAGGACACAAAAATCCTTCAACTTAGAGACATAGAAGTCTTACAGGCGATGAGAAATATTATGATAGGATGAATATGGCCTAGTAAGATAGCCACAGATTCAAAGATAAAGTGACTCCCCTATTCCTATGTAAGAAAGAGTAAAGAAGGGTTGAGCTTATACCCTAGTAAGAGGGTGATATGGCAGCCTAAGTGAAACAAGTAAATGACTCAGGTACCTGAATAAATGATCAGGACCTAGTGATTAAGGTGATAAGGGATGGTTGAGCAGATGTATGTAATAATGATATTGCTTATGTTTTTATAAGTTAATGTTTTTGCAATAGAGCTAGATTGCTCTTGCAGTAAAGTAAGATTGCTTTTGAAATGAAGCTAAGATATGGGATAGTATAACTCAGATAAAGTAAGGTCCCTCTGATGAGATGAATAGATGATGATAGATATGTGCATGGTAGAGCTTGTGTAGCTCCCTGCAATGTTAAATGTAATAAAGTTATAAAGATAAGAATGGTATATGAAGTTCCTGAGTGATATGAAAGCATCTATCTCTTCTGAGTTCCACCCTAATCTATTAGAAATATAGACTACGGGTCTAGGGTCCCCCTGGTTCACTGTAGTCTCTGATCTTCTAGACTCAGTCATTGGTATCCTGCAATAATTAACTTAAGGTCAATTATGCAAATGTTCACTTATGTATCAGTCTATAAATAATCTAATCAGAGCATTTCCTAAGCCAGAATCCTTTGCTCTGATACCAAAATGTCACATCCTTACTTTTAACCTCAATTATACTCCATTAGAAGTTATTGGAACTAATTACATGATCATTTGCTTTGAAAATATCCATTTCCAAAAGATTTGCTTTTGGGTACTGTTCACTGTTACTGTTTATTTGGTAATTCCAGAACATGTACCCTACTTTGAAAATTCATAATTAATCATAGAAAAATCAAAATAATGTGGTTCTAATTTCTAATGAAAGATATTTCGTAAATATTTGAGGGGAAAATATGAAACTAAGGTTTTCTGGTCCAAATGAAATCAGTTTATTTGTTAAAAATCACTGTTCATTTGGTAAAAATATGGAAGTTCCAGTTTCTTTGCTTAACTTCAAAAATTCATTTCTCTTTGGTTACTTATCCAAATGAACTGTGTTACATATGGAATTAAATCTCTAGATGTCCTCTTTAAGCTCAACAAATTTCATAGAACAATGCGTTCATTTGATATATGAAATAATTGTGTTAACGTCACTGCCTCTCAGCACTCGTTTTATCTCAATTCTAGATCTTACTTCCAACTTTGGAAAATCATAACAATTCGGATACTTATCCAATTAAGGAATTATTGGTTTTCATTTAAATCTATGTATATTAACTTTAATCATGCCAAGTTTCAGTCTAAAACTCGTTTATTTGAATGTCATAAACATTGTCACATCACCACGGCCTCAAAACAGGGTTACAGAAACATACACCATACACACTAACATATCATCCCATATTGTCATGTAAGTCATATAACTTGTTATACAAAATTAATCATCAACAATTACTCTCTTCCCTTGAGAGGATCCAGCACCTAAAACATAGTTATGCATGTGGAAGGAATGAGATTTCATGGAAATCCCAATAGCAAGTTACACAAACTATAATATCATGCATGAATAATTGTATGCTTAACATGTTATCATGTGATGGGAGCTACTTCATAATGGTACATAAGCAAACTCTAACATGCATATTGTCATGAAATAACTTGCAAGGAGTTGCAATCATTCATACTTCATCATAACATGATGACATAAGCTCAAGCTCAACCAAACACCATAATCAACAAGCAAGCAAAACAATTAAACAAACATGAGTTATAGTTAGGTATCCTTGCTACCTCTTAGCTATCTTGGTCAAGACCTTCTTGAAGTGCTTTCCTTCCTTCACAAATGTCAAAACCTAGCCATTACAACATAATATCAAGTTACAACTCAACTTGAAACCAAATCCAAGACTAGGTTTTCACTAGCTCCCTTTCTTTCTCTAATTTATGTTTCCTACTTCCACCTTTCCAAAATAAATTCTCATGGTTCATTTCCACATAATTTTTCATGTAGAATCCAAATATGAAATCAGAATTTCCAAAATCAAAACATACCAATTGCTACAGTGCCAAACCGAAATGCACGCTCTTGTTTTCCAAAAATTCTCATTTTGATTCCAATGCTTCCAATACTTGTTCTCCTACTTTATCCACACCATTTTCCATTTTAAACTCATTGGAAGCATCAAAATCATGAAATTCCATCATATGAACAGTATCATGTACAGTACCAGCAAGAACAAAAACCCTAAATCCAAACATACTTGAATTCACAAGCTTATACCACTTGATTCTATCTTGTTTAAGCTTGTCTAAACTATCCATAACATAAAACTCATATTTTAACCACATATGAGCAGCAATTCCAGCAGCAACCATAAGGGAAATATAGCATGAAAACCCCTTAAAACCATGAGCTAACTTGCTAGAACAAAGCTCAAGATCAAGGGAGATGATTACCTTGCTTGTTACTTCACTTTGGTTTCTTCTTTCTTGGTTGAATGGAAATTTTGCAAGAGTTTCCTTATGGTTCACCATGCATGCCGAAGTGTTCTGAATAGGGGGGTATTTATAGAGAAATTTGGGTTGAAATGGATGGCCAAGATTAATTTGGTTACTATTTGATCTAAAGGCTCACATTTAATCTTGGATTTTACTTTTTCTAAAAAGAATAATTATTACATCATGTGGGACAGCTCATGGGTCACCTAAGAGGGTTAGGTGGCGTGCTTCCCATGCAAGGAACCTTCTGGAGAAATTCTAGTCCAATCTGGTACCGATAAGTGCAGTTTCACAATAACTGAACTGTGTTTTGTTCCTAATTTTTTATAATATACTAGGATATGTATTCTATCTTGGAAATTAATGTCTAGGCTTCTCATATCATTGAAAATGTTAGAATGAGTATTTATCTGCCATCCATCCATTGGAAAATGACCAAAATACCCTTGGTGTCCTTTCGTGCACTGTACTGACCCTAAGGGCAAACTCGTCATTTCACACCTCTTTATACTGCCTCAGGGTGTATATGGGCTCTAAATAATCCTATTTATACTATATGACACGTTGTTAGCCTGTCTACAGTGATCAAAATAGTCTCCATCCACTACTAGTATAGTGTAGGCATCTAGGGGCATTTTCGTAATTTTGCACGTTTCCTAGACTGCTCTGGTCTCTTGCCCACATAAACTGTCCAGTCACCTTAATGGGCTCATGATGGCGCCATTTGGGCCTCACTATGGGCTTATTGCCTGTATTGCCTTTATGGTCCAATTCACACTATAGCTTCCCCAATCCTATTTATTGGGTATTTTATTTCACGGTAAAATCCCGTATGGTTTCTACAGGATTCCTTTTCTGACTCTCTCAATTTTATAAATTCATATATTAAATATTTGAATTTTCTATAAGGTCTCATCTGATTATGAGATCTGAAAAATACTGTAATAATTCCTTCCGACTTCAGTAATTTATATCAATTAATCGGGACATCAAATCAAAATTCTGTGTTGCGTTAAACTAACAGGAATATTTTTGTCTATCTACTGGTAAAATTTGGGTCTGATCTGATTCCGGGCATTTTTGGCCTGTTTTGGCTCAACTTTTCCATATTTACATTTAGGTCCCTTAACTTTTGAATAATTGCACTTTAGTCCCTGAACTTTTCATTAATTGCATTTAGGTCCCTCCTTTTTCTTCTACTTTCACTTTTCACCTTCAAACTTTTAAATTTTCATTTTGGTCCCTATTCTTTCCTTAGTTATTAATCCTTCCCTTTCCTTTCACAATTTGATACAGTTTATTCCAAGAATCTTATATCCATTGCAGATAAACTGTACAGGTACATCAGGTCAAAAAAATTGGGGATATGACAATACATCTTGGTCATACCTGGATGTACTGTATATTTGCTTTTATGTGCCTCATCTAAGATCTTTTCTCTTAATCCCATTGCATTGGGAATATATGGTTGTCCCCTAAATTGTAGCAATCCATCTTGGGAGACATCAAAATTCTTAGTTTTCCCTCTTTCCATCTTACTTTTGAAAATCTCTGCGAGCTTATCATACTCCTGAGCTTCTTTTATCTCATCCTCAATGAAAGCTTTAATCTGTGTTCCTCCATAAGAACTTTCTGCTATCTGCATTTGGTATAAAGGACTCCAGTCTCAAACATCTTCTATCAATTCTAGCTCTTTGATCATTAAACTTGCCACCTGCACCACCTTCCTGCTCAAGGCATCGGCTACCACATTTGCCTTTCTTGGATGGTATTTAATCTAGAAATCATAATCCTTTAGAAATTTCATCAATCTCTGCTGCCTCATATTCAATTCTTTATGATCCTACAGGTACTTCAGGCTTTTGTGGTCACAGTACAGCTCTATGGTAGCTCTATATAGGTAATGCCTCTAGATCTTGAGAGCATAAACTACCGCTTCAAGCTCCAGATTATGAGTAGGATAGTTCTCCTCATGTGGGTTCAACTACCGAGAAGCATAGGCTACTACTCGACCATGCTATATCAATACACATCCCAACCCCTACTTGCTAGAATCTGTATGGACTACATAAGTCTGAGTTGGGTCTGGAATAATCAGCACAGGAGTCGTGGTTAATCTCTGCTTTAATTCTTGGAAACGAGCTTCACACTTCTTATCCCACTTGAATTGCTGATTCTTTTTGGTCAGCTTGGTTAACGGCAGAGCAATTCGAGAAAAGCCCTTAATAAATCTTCTGTAATACCCTGCTAAGCTCAAAAAAACTCCTGATCTCCGTCACAGTCCTTAGCTGTTCCCAGCTTAGCACTACTTGAACTTTACTAGGATCTACAGCTACCCCTTCATGGGATATGACATGACCAAAAAACTTGACTTCTTGCAGCTAAAACTCACATTTACTAAGCTTAGCATAAAGTCATTTTTCTTTAAGAGTACTAAGAATAATTCTCATATGCTCTTCAGCAGATTTGGAGTACACTAGGATATCATCAATAAAGACCATAACAAACTGATCTAGATAAGGCCTGAAGATTCTATTCATATAATCTATGAAAATTGTAGGTACATTCGTCAGACCAAAGGGCATCACTAGAAATACAAAATGACCATAGCGAGTCTTGAACGCAGTCTTTAAAATATCATCAGCTTTGATTCTGAGTTGTGATAACCTGATCTCAGATCAATTTTAGAGAATAAACTAGCTCCCACCAACTGGTCTAGCAAATAATCAATATGTGGAAGAGGGTACTTATTCTTAACAATAATCTTATTCAACTCCTGATAGTCAATGCACAGTCTGAGACTACCATCCTTCTTCTTAATGAATAACACTCGAGCACCCTATGGAGAAACAATGGGTCAAATGAAACCCTTCTCTAAAAGCTCCTCAATCTGATTCTTTAGCTTAATCATCTCGTTGGGAGCCATATGATATAGGGCCTTGGATACTGGTCTAGCTCTAAGTACAATATCGATTGCAAACTCCACTTCTCGTTCTGGAGGTAGTCCTTGAATCTTCTTTGGAAAGACTTTGTGAAATTCTTTAACTCCTGGAATCGTATAAATTCCTTCTTCGACTTCTGCTTGAACAGAAAAGAAGACCATATATCCTTGAAATCCTTTCTATAAATATTTATCTGTTGGGCCTCCATCAGGAAATTTAGTTTCACTTATGGATTCACATTTGTGGCTTGTGGACAAAGAACTAGAGTTTTGTTCTTACAATCCAACATTACATTTTTGGCAGACAACTAATTCAATCTAATTATAACATCAATCTCATGAAAGGGCATACATATTAGGTCTAGAGTAGTGCAACAACAATCATATCGAATGACACTATTTAGGCAAACATCTGATGTAACTACCTTGGCATCTGTGGGAGTTGTCACACATGGCATAATGCAATTTACTAATTGTAAGGCCTAGCCGTTTAGCACATTCATAAGAAACAAAGGAATGACTTACCCCCAAATCAAACATAGCAATCACATAATGATTATTGAGATAAATGATACCTTAAATCATCTCAGGAGATTTTTGGGCATCTTTCCTTGTTAATGCAAACACTCGCCCTTGAGTGCGTGGCCTTTGATTATTAGCTGCCTGGGGACAATTCTTGGAGAAATGTCCAGGTTTTCCACATGTGTAATAGATGTTCTGCCCCAATAAGCACGGTCTATCTCCATGGCTTTTCCTGCACTTGTCATATGTTATGAATCTTAGGTCTCTATTATTTGTGTTGCCCCTAAAATTTCCTCTAGTAGGCCTTCTATTTAGTTGCCATTGCCGTTTTCTTTTCTTATAGTAACCACTGCTGCCAGCTGCATTTTTGTTTTGGTCAGCTCTTTCAAGAACAACAGTCTCTGCTCATCTATCTCATTAGCATCCGGTGATTCAGGCAGTTCTCAATGATTCTACAGGCCTCTACTGACTTATTAAACTAGTTATACTGTTGGGGAGTCGTCTTATCTTTCAAAGTAACATTAAATCCCCTGATCATTCTCTCTGTCATCTAACGTTCATCATCCACCTATCGTAGATAAGTGTAATATTGAGAAAAATGGATGAACATAGCCAAGACCTCATCAAAATATTCTTTTTCTCCTTGCCTTAGCATAAGGAATCTGCTTCTCTTTTATCCCTTATCGATTGGGGAAAATACTTTTCATTAAACTGTTCAAGAAATACTTCCCATGTGATAGGAATGTGTCTAGCCTGTAGTAATAGTTCAGCGTTCTTCTACCATCTATGTGCATCTCTTTCTAGCTGATAGATTGCCATCTATACTTTACTCTCAGATGGACAATCAAGTACCTTAAAAATCTTTTCTAGTCTGTTGATCCAATATTCTACTTTCTGTAAATCAAACATCCCCTCAAATGTTAGAGGCCTATACTTATAGAATTTAGCCATCCACGGTTGAATGCCAGTGGGATCCACTGTTTGTCCCGTCTGTCTTAGTGGCTCAACTATCTGTTGAACCATTTCTGGTTTTGTATTAGCTGTACATGTAGATTCTGGTTACTGTAAATTCTCTACTGCTTCTGCTACAGCTGCTACTTTGGCAGCATCCCTTTCCTGTTCGTTCATCGCTTGAGCTGCTCTTACCTCTTCAGTCAGCTTCTGTTGTTGTTCTAATCGCTTTAAGATAAGCTATTAATGTCTCCAGCATTTTGGGGTTCTCCTGATGAACTAGCTCTTCTTGTTATTACCATTTTGTTTTACTATTGTAATAGGAAAGGAATATCATAACTAACAAAATTCATATTCCATTAAATGATAAGATGTCATCCATGATATTAGTCCAATAATCTAGGGTAAGGGAATGTGGATCATAAGCTTGATAAGCTTCTCGTACTCTTGCTATGAAGTCCTTAAAGATTCGGTAATCCTGATCTACCTCTCTAATCAACATTCTTCCTATGTCATATAGCTGTCTAGCTAGTTCCATAGCTTTATTGAATTGTTCTTTATTCATATCCTCCCAAGGGGTTAGCTCTATAATCTGGTGGTTATCCATATATATATCTCTACCATTGGCTTCTTTATTCCACTAGGACCTGGGATATCTGTAGGGTATGGTATAGGACTAGGTCCAGGCATAACAGCTGTATAGCTAGGTATAGGTACCTCAACTAGGTTAGGCACTTGACTTAGACTAGGAACATTTACTTCAGTAGCCTGCCTATATACAGGTTCTGTAGCACACCCAACATAGGAGTAACCCTCCTCAAATTGTTCCTCTTGAGGTTCTACCATCTCTCTATCATCTACCTGATCTGCATCCCCCTCTATACTAGGGTCAACGTCTTCAGGTAGTACAATATTAATAGGTGGGGATGGAATATGTTCTTTAGGTTCATCCTCATCTGATGACATCCATCTCATTTGATCCGATTGAGGAGCTAACTAACCTGCCCAGCTCTAATTAACTACTAGAATCCAAGATATGGATCATTGGAGGAAGCCCAAACTTTGGATCATTTATTAAAGCATCTACCTCATCTGAGTTCTACCCTGACCTATCTGAACTAAGGACTTCTGGTATAGGGTCCCCTGGTTTACTATAGTCTCTGAAGTCCTAGACTCAACCATCTTTACCCTGCAATAACTAACTTAATGTCAATTATGCAGATGTTTACTTATACATCAGTCTATAAATAATCTATTCAGAGCATTTCCTAAGCCAGAATCCTTTGCTCTAATACCAAAATGTCGCATTATTACTTTCAACCTCAATTATACCTTATTAGAAGTTATTGGAACCAATTACATGGTCATTTGCTTTAGAAACATCCATTTTCAAAAGAATTGATCTCGGGGTACTGTTCACTTTTACTGTTCATTTGGTAATTCCATAACATGTACCTAACTTTGAAAATTCATAATTAAATGTAGAAAAATTTAAATAGGTTGGTTTCAATTTCTAATAAAAGATATTTCATTGAACTTTGAGGAAAAAATATAAAACTGAGGTTCTATTGTCTTAATGAAATCAGTTTATTCGTTGAAAAATACTATTCATTTGGTAAGATCTAGAAGTTCTAGTTTCTTTGTCTTAACTTCAAAAATTCATTTCTCTTTCGTTTCTTATCCAAATGAACCGAGTTACCAATGGATTTAAAGCTCTAGATGTTCTCTTTAACCTCCCAAAATTTCACAGAAACAACCATTCATTTATTACATGTTCAACTTAGTTCCAAATTTACTCTAAGTTATAACGTTATGGCCTCCAGTTGCTTACTTTCTCTTAGTTCTAGATTTTAACTTCAAATTAGAAAAATCATAACAAATAAAATTCTTAACCAATTGAGGTGTTTTGGGTGTTCATTTAAAGCTCTTTATCTTATCTATTACCATGCCAAATTTCATATTCAAACTCATTGAATAAGGCATGATAATAATCGTCCTAAGGTCGCAGCCTCAGAACACTACTATATGATCATACACCATGCATACTATCATATCATTCCATAGTATTATATAAGTAATATGACTTATTATATAAACTCATCCATCTATGTTTACCCTTTTCTCTTGTGAAGTTCCAGCACCTATAACATAGTAATGCATATGGAAGGAATATGATTTCATGGA
Source organism: Leucaena leucocephala (assembly GCA_037074615.1). Classification (NCBI taxonomy): domain Eukaryota; kingdom Viridiplantae; phylum Streptophyta; class Magnoliopsida; order Fabales; family Fabaceae; genus Leucaena; species Leucaena leucocephala. The sequence goes on along the minus strand of CM073526.1, from coordinate 7,792,531 downwards.
AATCCCAATAGCAAGTTAAACAAACTATAATATCATGCATGATTCATTACATAACTAACATGTTATCATGAGATAGGAGCTACTTCATAATGGTACATAAGCAAAATCTAACATGCAAATTGTCATGACATAACTTGCAAGGAGTTGCAATCATTTATACTTCATCATCAACACGATGACACATTCTCATGCTCAACCAAACACCATAATCAACAAGCAAGCAAACAATTAAGCAAACATGAAACTATAGTTAGGTATTCTTGCTACCTCTTAGCTATCCTTGTCAAGGTCTTCTTGAGATGATTTCCTTCCTTCACAAATGTCAAAACCTAGCCATTACAAAGTAATATCAAGTTACAACTCAACTTGAACACAAATCTAAGACTACGTTTTCACTCGCTTCCTTTCTTTCTCTACTTTATGTTTCATACTTCCATATTTCCAAAATAAATTCTCATAGTTCAGTCCCACATAATTTTTCATGTAGAGTCTGAATATGAAACTAGAATTTCCAAAATCAAAACACATCAAAATGTCTTGCCCTTGACCGAAGTGCATGCCCTTATTTTCCAAAATTCACATTTTGATTCTAATGCTTCCAATAATTGTTCTCCTACTTTATCCCTACACAATTTTCCATTTTAAACTCATTGGAAGCATCAAAATCATGAAATTCCAATATATGAACAGTGTCACACACAGTACCAGCCAAGAACACAAAACCCTAATTCGAAACATACTTGAATTTCCAAGCTTATACCACTTGATTCTAGCTTGTTTAAGCTTATCTAACTATCCATAACATAAAACTCATATTTTAACCATATATGGGCAGCACTTCCAACAGAAACCATAAGAGAAATATAGCATAAAAATCCTTAAAACCATGAGCTAACTTGCTAGAACAAAGCTCAAGATCAAGGGATATGATTACCTTACTTTTTGCTTCAAGTTGTGTGCTTCTTTCTTGGTTGAATTGAAATTTTGCAAGAGGTTCCCTTATGGTTGTCAAGGCATGCTAAACCAAGCTGAATAGGGGTATTTATAGATGAGCTCGAGTTAAAATGGATGGCCAAGATTGATTTGAATACTATTTGATCTAATGGTCTATATTCATTCTTATTCTTGGCTTGCCCTAGAAGCCATGCTTTTGATGCCATACATGACATCATTTAGGGGAATGCTTGGCTAGAAAAAGTAAAATATATTAGTAGGAAAAAATTCCAGTCTAGTCCTGTATCGATCGGAGCAGTTTCACAAAAACCAGACTGTTTTCTATTCCTAATTTTTATAATATTCTAGGATATATATTCTGTTCTAGAAATAAATGTTTAGGTTTCTCATACCATTTACATTTTTAAACTGAGTATTTATCTGTCATCCATTGTCATATCTAATATTTCCCTATCCATATAGTACTGATAGTGGAAAGAGGTTTAGAGAGGATTATGACGAAGATCAGAAGAAATAATAAAAGTTAGATGATTCTTTAAGGAAGAGAATGACTAAAATGAAAAGTAGAAAAGGTTAAAGGCAAAAAGTGAAAGTAGAAACAAAAGTTAGGCCCTTAAGTATAATTTTCAAAAGTTAAGGGACTTGAATGCAAATAGCCAAAAGTTCAGGGGCCTAAGTGTAATTATGCAAAAGTTCAGGGACCTAAATGTAATTATGGAAAAGTTGAGCCAAAACAGGCCAAAAATGCTCAGAATCATATCAGACTCAAATTTTACCAGTAGATAGATAAAATTATTCCGGTCAATTTATCGCAACACTGAATTTTGATTTGAGGTCCCGATTAATTGATATAAATTCTTGAAGTCAGAGGAATTATTGTAGTATTTTTCATATAGCAGAATCAGATGAAACTTTATAGGAAATTCCTATATTTAATGTAAGAATTTATAAAATTAACAGAGTCAGAAAAGGAATCTTGTATAAGTATTACGGGATTTTACGGTGAAATAAAATACCTGATAAATAGGATCGGGTGAGGTTTATTGGGATTTATGCCATAAAGGGCATAAAGGCAATGAGCCCAAACCAAGGCCTAAATGGCACCATATTAGGCCCAATGTGATGACTAGACAGTTAAGTGTGCCAGAGTCCAGAGTAGTCCAGGAAAAGTACGAAATTATGAAAATGCCCTTGGATGCCCATATTGTACTAGAGATGGATGAAGGGCATTTTGGTCACTTGGGATAGGCTAAAAATGTGGTACATGATATAAATATGATTAGTTGAGCCCAGATACACCCTGAGGCAGTATAAAGAGGCATAAAATGACGATTATGACCTTAGGGTCAATATAGTGTAAGAAAGGACACCAAGGGTATTTTGGTCATTTCACAAGGAATGGATGGCAGATAAATACTCAGTATAACCATGTCAAGGGTATGAGAAGCCTATACATTGATTTCCAGGACAGAATACATATCCTAATATATTATAGAAAATTCAGAACAGAAAATAGTCCGGTTATTGTGAAACTGCTCTGATCGGTACTGGATTAGACTGAAATTTTTCCAAAAGCTTCCTAGTATTGTGAGCACGCCACATAACCCCTTGAGGTGTCCCTTGAGCTGTCCCACATGATGTCATAATTATTCTTTTATGAAAAAGTGAAATACAAGATTAAATGTGAGCCTTTAGATCAAATAGTAACCAAATCAATCTTAGCCATTGATTTTTCTTGGATTTTGGCTATAAATACCCCCTCAGTTCTGCATAAAAACCGTGGCTTCATGGACCCTTGGGGAAACTCTTACAAAATGAAAAATCAAGCCAAGACAAAGAAGATTCAAGGTTCCAATGTTTAAGCAAGGTAGAGATTAAAGGTAAGCAATCTCTCCTAACTTATTTTCCTTTGATTTGGGAGCTTGAACTTAGGCTTTTCATGGGAAAAAGTTTAGCTTTCTCTAAGGGGTGGTGCTGCCCAAAAACCTTAGATGAAAGGGCAAAGAAGAAATTAAAGTTAAAAACATATGATTGAAGCTTAAATAAGCTAGTTAAGTGATTGGTTGTTGAATCAATTTGATATTCTTGACTTTGCCAAGAGTGAATCTGTTCAGTATGCACTGTTCATGAGGGAAATAAATGGAATTTCAATGATTTAATGCTTCCATTGAGTTTGTATGATGATTTTGTGTAGGATTGGAAAGGTTTTGAACCTTGGAAACATAAAAATCTCAAGGTTGTAGTTTTTGAGATTCCTTACAGTTACTATTCACTCGCATGAACAGTGACTAGAATTTCATGATTTTGATGGTTCCAATGGTTTTAAATGAAAATTTGTGTGGGGTAAAGTGGAGAAACAAGTATGGGAAGCATTAGAATCAAAATGAGAATTTTTGAAAGACTTGTATGCTTATGTTCAGTTCTGTATAGCAGGCCATGAAGGAGCTGGAATTTCATGATTCTAAGCTCATAAATGGATTCAAAAGATGAAATTGTGTAGGGTAATGTCAAGACATCAATTGGTTCAAGAGCCAAGTGGATTAGTGAAGATAGAGAAAGTTATGACAATAAAGAGTGTAACAAAGTTAGTCTTGAACATAGGTGGAGTTCATGAGTCCTAATGAGTTATGTGATGAATATGAATGTATTTAGGACCTTGAAACATCCAAGAACATGTTGAAAAGTGATTGACCTAGAGGGTTCATGGTTGGAAAGTTAGGGAGCAAGTGTAAAAGATCAAGAGGAAAGCTTAAGTGCAAGGTAGTGAACTTACCTCTTTATGTGCTTGATGTGGTATGCTTATGTGTTGACATGTATATGATATTTGAATGATGTTGTGACATGATAAATGATGTTGAATGTATTGTTAATATCATGTTTTCCATGGGCATGCACTTTATGTAAGAGTATATAGCATGATGGCATGTCACTAATCAAAGAAAGTTTAATGAAATTACATATCATGCATTAGCATCCATCTTGCATATTTAAGTGGTAATATTTGCTACTAAGATTCCCTAGAATCTCACTCTCCCATAACCAACCAATTTAGGTCAAGTATGATTGAAAAGGTATGCATGGAGAAGAGCTAAAGAATGGAAGAAAGGAAGTAAAGTATTGAGATTTTAGCATATACTATGAATTACTCATGTATATAAAGGCCATATAAGGTGTCTATTTATGTAATGAAACTATTTGAAATACTTATGGCATATGTACATGATGTATATGAATATTAATAAGCTTATTTGATAGCTTATGCTTGTTAAAACAATTATTGAAAGTAAAAGAAAGGAAAATGAAATGGTAGAAACATAGGTCCTGAAGCAGTTTTGTTGTGGCTTCAGTTTGACCTAGCAAATAAAGGAATTAATTTATGAAATTTTACCAGCATGTATAAAACATCTAGAGCTTTAAGTTCATAGGTAGAACGTTTCATTTGGATGTGTATAACAGGAGAAATGAATTTCCAAAGTAAGGGACCAGAATCTGTTTCCAGAGTTTTTGACCAAATCTATAGTAAACTTCAACGAATAAACTATATCAATTGGCTAATCATTTGGTCTGGAAATTATTGTTCCCTTAAATAAAGATATTATCTTCAAATAGATTTTTGAACCACTTCATTTTGAGTTTTATATAATTAATTATGATTTTTCGAAGTTAATTGCGTAATCTGAAATACCATATGAATAGTAACCCGAGAAAGAGTAAACTTCCAAATTTGGCCAATGGACTTCCAAAGTCTTGTACGTGGTTCTAAATGCTACTGAATAGTCCCTAAGATGTATGAAAATAAGATGTTACATCTATCCTGTCATATCATAATTTTTCCCTATTTGTATAGTACTGATAGTGGAAAGAGGTTTAGAAAGGATTATAACAAAGATAAGAAGGAATGATAAAGGTTATATGAGTCCAGAATAAGGAGAAGGACTAAAACGCAAAGTAGAAAAGGTTAAAGGCCAAAAGTTAAAGTACAAACAAGATTTGGGCCAAAAGTGGTAATTTCTAAAAGTTTAGGGACCTAAATGTAATTAAACAAAAAGTCAGGTACCCAATTGTAATTATAGAAAGATCAGCCCGGAAAGGGTTAGAACTGCCCAGAAGTATTTTAGTCCCATATTACATCAGTAAATAGAGGAAGGTATGCTGGATAATCTGACATGGTACAGAAATTTTATTAGGGCTCCAGACAGCAGATATTTATCTGATAGTCTAAAAGTTATCTGAAATTTTGTCAGATTTCATGGACTTTAGATATAAGTGGGTAATTTACAGGAAATTGTGCCCTACAGTGTCAGATATCCTGGATCTGACAGAACTCCGGAAGAAGTTCTGTATAAAAAATTATTCACATATTAGTGAATTTTGGCGGGAGTTTGATAACACCCGTGATCCGATAATGGAATTTATCATGTGATAAAGAGAATACTTAATTGACTACATCTACTTGCATATTATGTATGTTGAGTATGCTATGATAAATGAATACTCCCCTTATGCAGTACGTACTGGGTAGAGTATACCAGATGAGAAAGTTATGTTGCTCCCATGCCCTATGACATGCAATTAAATAATTCAACTTAGCGAGAATGAAGCAATAGCAAAGTGCTAAACTAGAAAGTTAGCTACTTGATTCTCAGAAGATAGAAAGAGAATTTATGATCAGACTACGATAGTCAATGGGATAGAGAATGAGATTAAAGATGAAGATTAGTAGTGAGTCTACAGATAAATGATTATGATACTCAGGACATATCCCTTTAATAGGGATAAGATAGATGAAAGGAAATGAGAGGTAGTTATGAAATATGATATGGCTCTAAGAAAGAGCAGTTTTTAAGTAATATAAGTTAATATTTTTGCAATAGAGCTAGCTTGCTCTTACAATAGAGTAAAGTCCCTCTGATGATATAAATAGATGATGACAAATATGTGCGTGGTAGAGCTTGTGTAGCTCCCTGCAATGTTAAATGTAATAAAGTTATAAAGATAAGAATGGTATATGAAGTTCCTGAGTGATAGAGGAAATGAGTCAAGTCCTAATAGATAATATTGGCTTCTGTGATCATTTTTGGGAAATTATCTGTGGAGTTAACAACTATGTGGAAGTGACTAACCTTGTAACTTTGTCCATTGGTTTAGGTCTTCCAGAGATGAGAATACAGTATAATGGAATCCAGTAAATTCTGGAGGATTACAGTTAGATCTTAGTATGACTCATAGGGTCGCAGTTAGATCCTGAAAGGCTTACGGTTGATCGCAGTAGATCCCGAGGGTCGCAGTAGACCAAGCCTAGAGCAAGAAAGTAATGACCTATAAGTACAGTATTTCTTTGGAAGGACAAATACCAAGGAAAAGTTAAGGTATAGAAGTTTCACAAGTTGATTAACTCATAACAGAGAGAGTACCCATGATGCTAGTTTCAGATAGCCTTATTACTATCAGGGACTAAACTCAGAATTTCCTTATAGGTATCAGGAACTAAGTGATCAAAATTAAAGCTGTTAATGCTGAGTCCCAAGGATTTATGGGAATATTACGTAAGATATAAGAAGAGATCCTTATGATAAGATTACAGAAAATAAGAGACAAGTAAATCCTCCAGATGAGGATAAAGAGATTAGAAGGCCAGATAGACCCAAAAGAGATAGTATAAGATGGGTCTAAGATAATAAAGTACCAGGGTTGAAGCCTGTAAGCACCAATGCTTCAGATTTTTATCTGCACATTTTAGTTAAGCGTGCTCAGGTAAGGGTAATTCAATGATGGGTGACCCCCTGGGAAGTGATGGAAAAGTGTGTAAATGCCATTGAAATTGGCATATGTGCACAGAGCTATGTAAGATGATACAAAGAGCTATGAAAAGTTAAAAAGGGATATGAATAGTAAGAGACTATAACCCTTATGTCAAGTCCAAATGAAATGGATTTGAAATATAGAATATGATGTAGCCAGATTTGGCCAGAGATGTCATGATATGGCATAAAAGATATGTAATAAGATATGCCTTGAGAAGCGGCTGTATAGCTAGCTTTGTAAACAGATAGAGAGGCTTATGTTCTAGAAATGATAAGATGTTTGAATGATGAGCTACATGTGAAAGAGCAAATGAGAGCTTTCACTCCTTGCATAAAGTGCCAGGCATTATGTTATGTTATGTTTGTAAAATATGCTAAAGCTCTTAATGTTATAGCAGTGCAAGCTTTATATGATAAAGCTGTGCAAGTTCTGAGTGTTAGAGCTGTGCATATTAAGATAAGGAATGCTTGAGCTCCAATGTTAGAGCTTTGCATTCATGAGCAACTATGTAGTCCTGTAACACGTTAGCCAGGCGTTATGCATGTTAGAGTATGTGCTCCTATATGCTCATATGTGCTCCTATGTGCTCCTGCTAGGCAGTAGAGCAATGGAAGAAAGAATAATGATATAAGTCCTCTCTCTATATTATGATAGTTTTTAAAGATGATAAGAATGTATAATGATATGAGAATGAGAGTTAAAGTTTGCGGATATTCAGAGAATTCTGCTAGATACTCAAATGAGCAATAAGTGATTGCACTAAAAAATATGATGAATAGTTAGTAGAAGCTCCAGAATATAGCAGTATTTGATGGAGTTTGACATGAAAGAAATGGACACTACTCACAAGTCCAGCATAGTGAGAAGTCCATATGGAGATAGATGCGTAGCAAGAAAGTAATAGAATGAACTGGACGTCAACTCTGATTGAGTTAATTCATAATAGAAGAATGATCATAGTAAGATATGAAGAATTGCGGATATAAAAAGAACTCCATTAATATGTCACGATAAAAGATAAGAGATAGATACCCCAATCATTGACTGAGATGTTGAGTAAATTTTGAGGACAAAATTTATTTTAAGGGGGTAGAAATGTCATATCATAATTTTTCCCTATCTGTATAGTACTGATAGTGGAAAGAGGTTTAGAAAGGATTATGACGAAGATAAGAAGGAATGATAAAGGTTATATGAGTCCTGAAGAAGGAGAAGCACTAAAACGCAAAGTAGAAAAGGTTAAAGGCCAAAAGTTAAAGTAGAAACAAGATTTGGGCCAAAAGTGGTAATTTCCAAAAGTTTAGGGGCCTAAATGTAATTAAGCAAAAAGTCAGGGACCCAATTGTAATTATAGAAAGATCAGCCCAGAAAGGGTTAGAACTGCCCAGAAGTATTTTAGTCCCATATTCCATCAGTAAATAGAGGAAGGTATGCTGGATAATCTGACATGATACAGAAATTTTATTAGGGCTCCAGACAGCAAATATTTATCTGATAGTCTAAAAGTTATCTGAAATTTTGTCAGATTTCATGGACTTCAGATATAAGTGGGCAAATTACAGGAAAGTGTGCCATATAGTGTTAGATATCTTGGATCTGACAGAACTCCGGAAGAAGTTCTGTATAAAAAGTTATTCACATATCAGTGAATTTTAGCGGGAGTTTGATAACACCCGTGATCCAATAATGGAATTTATCGGTATGTAAGCCTGGATAGAATGAGATCAGATGACCTCATATATAGTCCCATAATGACGCCAAGGAAGGCCCAAAACCCAGGGTACCAGTCTATCAGTAGAAGGGGCCAGTGCCCAGAAAAAGTGCGAAATTATTAAAATGCCCCTGGATGCCTAGATTGTACTAGAGATGGATAAAGGGCATTTTGGTTACCTGGGACAGGCTAAAAATGTGGCACATGGTATAAATATGATTAGTTGAGCCCAGATACACCCTGAGGCAGTATAAAGAGGGGTAAAATGACGATTATGCCTTTAGGGTCAATATAGTCTAAGAAAGGACACCAAGGGTATTTTGGTCATTTTACAAGGAATGGATGGCAGATAAATACTTAGTATAACCATGTCAAGGGTATGAGAAGCCTAGACATTGATTTCCAGGACATAATACATATCCTAGTATATTATAGAAAAATTCAGAACAGAAAACAGTCCGGTTGTTGTGAAACTGCTCCGATCGGTACCGGATTGGACTAAATTTTTTCTAGAAGCTTCCTGGTACGGTGAGCATGCCACATAACCCCTTGAGGTGTCTCTTGAGCTGGCCCACATGATGTCATAATTATTCTTTTATGTAAAAGTGAAATCCAAGATTAAATGTGAGCCTTTAGATCAAATAGTAACCAAATCAATCTTGGCCATTCATTTTTCATGGATTTTGGCTATAAATAACATTCAATGCATGCAAGTTTAGGAAAAGTTTACTTCCTGACATGTAGCTTTTCTTCTAGCTCTTAGCCTTTGCTCTAAGGTTTATTCTTTCATAGGTCAGAGCCTATACATAACATAATAATATCTTCATTATTACTCTATCAGTATAGCTCTATTTAACTCATGCATAGCTAGGGGTAATATTCTTACTCTGTCATTCCCCTGGCTTTCTTTCTATCTGTAGCTACCTTTATTAATAGAGATATTTCTCCATTCTAACTACTAAGAGCAATCTTATACTTTGTTAGAGTAGGGACTAGATAACTTACTTACCTCATTCTTAAGCTTTGCCCAGTCCCTCGGCTCCTTAGACTGCTCCTGGCTCTACCAGAACTCTTTCCTTCTTTCTCTTCCTTCCTTTCTTTCTCTCTTTCTCTCTTCTCTCTTCTTTTTGCTTTGATTTGGCCGTGAATGGAATGGAAGGAGGGGTGGGGTATTTATAAGTGAGAGGAGGTGGAATGAATGGTCCAGATTGATTCGTGATAAATGGCTTAGATTGCTTGCTTCCTTAAGAAGCTTTGCCTGTATCATAACGATGACATCACCCTCCTTGATGACTTACCACTAATGACATCATCCAGGACACCTTAGGGGATAACTCAAGGGGCATGTGGCGCAATGGTGGGGCCCTTGGGATACCTGACCAGTTGACTCAGCCTCTCCAGAGAATTCCAGAGTTTTTTCCCTTAATTCACGGCCGAGATTGTGCCACATGGCCTCTTCCTTTTTCTCCTTTTTCTGTAATCATGCCATGTGTCCTTTTCTTTTCTTCTTTTACTGTAATGATGCTATGTGGCACCTTGTGGGCCCCATTCATGACTCCAGATCACTTTACCTAGTTCTATCTTTGACCGGGTCACTTTACTTTATTGAAAAAGTACTAAAATAATATTTTAATGCCTCTTGGGCCTACATTACTCTTGGGCTACGTTTTTAGGCCTTGGATTATTATCTTGGGTTTCTAAGCTAGCCCAAGTACTCTGGTGGCTCGGCTCCCAAGAAACATCCTTAGTAAATTAACAAAATGCCCTTAGTTCCTCTTTAGTACTTATAGGAGCACTATTATCTTTCCATAACTTACCAGAGTGTCCATTGACCCTGGTCAGCTATCCAAATACCCTTCTTGATTGGATAACCTTAGTCAAACAATCATAACACCTTTCGTTTGACTCTGACTCAAAGACACAACACAGTAGCATACCTCCAGTGGCATTTTCGTAATTCTTCATTTTTCTTGGTCTTTATTAGCCTTGGCCCACATACTTATCTGAAAATATCATTAGCCTATAAGGTGCCATTCTGGACCCTCTGTATGATCCCCTATCTTTATGGGCTCAATTCCCGAGAATTTTCCCCGAAACCTATTTATCGGGTATTTTAATCCACTATAAATTCTGTAATAAATTATACAAAAATCCTTTTTGGGCTCTATCAGATTTAGAAATTCTTATATTAATTATAGGATTTTACTGCCATAATTCATCTAATTCTGAGATCTAGAGAATATTGTATTAATTTTCCTTTTCTTCAGAAGTTAATATAAATCTTTCAGGACCTCTTATCAGAACTTTGTGTTGCATCAAACTGATTAGAATAATTTTCTCTATTTATTGAGACCTCTTCTCAACAGGGCCTGTAACATCTATTTTTTAGGCTATATGTTGGGCTTCTAGGCCTAAAAATTGGGATATGACACATCAGGTAAGAAAATTGAGGATATGACATTGGACATAGTTGTGATTAATTGAAGTGATTCTATAACAGAGTATAGTTGTATCAGTTTAATTCATATTCTACTATCTCTAAGTTGAATGATTCATAATCTTTTTTAATGTCTGCGAGTTGTAGCTTTGATTGAGATTTAGCTAGCGAGTTATTAGCTAACATATTTTAATTCAGCTGATTAACTTCTCATATTCTATGGATAATGAACATAAGGTAATCTCCAAGGGAACACACTTATCATTCATTCATCTCATCATCATAAATACTTAAATGCATAAACAATAGCATAGGTTTTACTTTCAGTAGTTAGATTAAAACTCATCAAACACCATCTCTTTAACATGTTAATTTGTGGCTCACTAAATTAATTAGGAACTTCTAAATCATTTAGGCTCCTTGTGAATCTACCTCGGTTAGCCTCTATTTTACTATTGGTTAGCTTAGTTTTGTTTGATAATTAGAACAATAGTTATCAAAGCGAAAGCTTTATATAAGCCCCAAAATTTAAAAATTTCAATTTGGTCGTCTGGTGCTGTTCACTGTGTATTTTCTAGATTTGGCAGTCCAATACAGTTAATTCGTTAAAGTTTACTGTTCATATGGCCATTTCTATACCTTCCATATTTTGAGCCTCAACATCAAATTAGGGTAATGTAACATCCCAAATTTTTCCTATATGTATAAGACTAATATAGGAAAGAGGTTATGAAGAGATTGGGATGGTAATCGTAAGAAAAGATAATGATTAAGATAAGTGTTAAGCCAAAGAAAGAGATAAGGTATAAAGTTGTAAAGTAAAAGGGGCTAAATTGCAATTTAGAAAAAATCTAGGGACTAAATTGCAATTAGTGAAAGATTCAAATGGTCATTTTGGAAAAGAAAGGTACTAAAGTGAAAACTTTAAAAGTTCGATGGTGCAAAATAGAAGTAGACATAAGCTTTAACACTTTATCGGAGACCATAAAGTGTTAAAGAAAATGTAGAGAATTTTTATTAGGACTTATGGGTCTCAAAAACTTATGAGACTTTGCAAGAAATTCATTTTATAGCGATAGAAATAGAATTAGTTATGATTTTTCAAAGTTCATCGCTTAATCTAGAATTATAATATGAACATTACTCATAAAGGGTGAAATTCCATATTTTGTAATTGAACTTCAATGAACTTGTAAGTAGTTTTAAATGCTATCGAATGGTCCCTAAGGCATACAAAAGTAAGGTGTTATATTTTTAGTACCAGAGCAAAGTTTCTGGCATCAGATAGGATAATTTCTAGACCCTAAACCCAAGAAGTTAACACTATGTTAAGGCTAGGGTACTTTATGGAAAATCTAGTATCATTTAAGTCTAGATCTTAAGTGAACCAAAGAGATTCCCTTCCTAGAATAAGATATAGGGATAGTGTTCACTATTTAGATAAGTATTCAGACAAGAGACAATAACACCTAGATAAATAGAACTAGACCCCGTATCTTACAGCTTTACAAGGTAGTCTTCAAGGAAATGACTACAATAGACTAGTCTTACTCAGTCGTGACTAGCGAGGTCTTATGTTCTGATCACGATATGGCTGGACTAAGCAGGATAATGTTAGAGGAGCAATTTCCTCTCTTGATAGAGACAAAAGCTGACGAATCCAAGGTCAAGCAAGCTGTTAGAGTAGCTCGAGGTAATGATAGTAGAATGAATGAGAATCATTCTATGTACATAAAGTAGCGACTAGACACTACGGTAATGATGATAATGAAGGTACCAATTTTGCTAAAGTTTATCAGCTAGAGGATTGGTATTAGACACGACCAAGTCAGATAGGATGAGATACTAAGATATGGAAAATCAATTTAAGACGGTCAAAAGTAGACCCTCCATGTGATCACCAAGAGTAGATCTACATTACGAAATAATTTGTTCAGTTAGTATTTCCTGAACAAAAGAATCAAAAGTTAGAATGAGACTTGCCTAGGAATGATCCTAGCACATAGCCTAAAGTTTGAGACAAAATGGTTAATAGATAAAGAGCTGATGTTCCCAATAAAAAGGGACCACATCATAAAGAAAAAACAATAACCTAGTAGACCTAGGGAAAAGTACCCTAGAGAATAGAAGTAATATTGCTAGATGATGAATGATGTCACATCCTTACTTTTAACCTCAATTATACCTTACTAGAAGTTATTGGAAGCAATCACATGATCATTTGCTTTGAAACCATTCATTTTCAAAAGAATGGCTCTCAGGTACTGCTCACTTTTACTGTTTCTTTGGTAATTCTAGAACATGTACCCAACTTTGAAAATTCATAATTAAATATAGAAAAATTAAAATACATTGGTTCCAATTTTTAATGAAATCTATTTCATTGACTTTGAGGGAAAAATATAAAACTGAGGTTTCCTTGTCCAAATGAAATCAGTTTATTTGTTAAAAATCATTATTCATTTGGTAAAATCTGGAAGTTCCAGTTTCTTTGCCTTATCTTCAAAAATCCATTTCTCTTTGGTTACTGGTCCAAATGAACTGTGTTACCTATGGATTTAAATCTATAAACATTCCCTTTAAGTTCACAAAATTTCAAGTAAAAACTTGTTCATTTACAATACAAAATTCATGTCGGAAGGTCATTGTCTCTAGTTGCTTACTTTACCTCTATTCCAGATTTTAACTCCAACTTAGAAAAATCATAACAAATTGAATACTTAGTCAATTGAGGTGTTCTTGGTTTCCATTTAAATCTCTATATCTTAACTATAACCATGCCACATTTTAAGTTCAAACTCACTGATTAAGGTATTGTAAACATTGTCTAACGTCACTGCCTCAGAACACCAACACATGAACATACAATATACATTCTAGCATATGCTTCCAAAGTTCCAAGTAACTCATGTAACTTATATAATTGATCATACAATTTCAACCATCTATGTTTACCCTATTTCCTTGAGAAGTTCCAGCACCTATGACATGGTTATGCATATGGAAGGAATGAGATTTAATGGAAATCCCCATAGCAAGTTACACAAACCATAATATCATGCTTGATTATTTGGATGCTTAACATGTTATCATAAGATGGGAGCTACTTCATAATGGTACATAAGAAAACTCTAACATGCATATTGTCATGACATAACTTGCAAGGAGTTACAATCATTCATACTTCATCATCAACATGATGACACATTCTCATGCTCAACCAAACATCATAATCAACAAGCAAGCAAACAATTAAGCAAACATGAACTATAGTTAGGTATTCTTGCTACCTCTTAACTATCCTTGTCAAAGTCTTCTTGAGATGATTTCCTTCCTTCATATGTCAAAACCTAGCCATTACAAAGTAATATCAAGTTACAACTCCACTTGAAAACAAATGCAAGACTAGGTTTTCAATCGCTTCCATTCTTTCTCTATTTTATGTTTCATACTTTCATCTTTCCAAAATAAATTCTCATGGTTCATTTCCACATATTTTTTCATGTAGAATCCAAATATAAAACTAGAATTTCCAAAATCAAAACACCCGAAGAGCTGCTGTGCTAAACTGAAGTGAGCTCTCTTTTTTCCAAAAATTCACATTTTGATTTCATAGTATACTGTCTAACCTTAAATCTAGTACCCGGATTCTTCCTACCATTGACATTCTTGAATTGGGCCAAAACTTAATTATATATCCCTTGGCAAATGATAGAAATGCCCTTGATGTCCGTTCTTGTACTATATTAACCCTAAGAGCATAATTGTCATTTCACCCCTCTTTGTAATGCCTCAGAGTATATAGTGTCTCTAACTAATAATTTTTATACTATCTTACACATTTTTGGCCTTGCCAGAATGACCAAAATGGCCTCTATCTATCACTGGTACAATATAGGCATCCAAGGGTATTTTCATAATTTCACACTTTTCCTGAACTGCTTTGGACTCTGGCCCACTTAATTGTCCAGTCACCTTATTGGGCTTATGATGGTGCCATTTGGGCCTTTGTTTTAGCTCATTGCTTTTATGGCACAAATCTCAATATATCTCTCTTGATTATATTTATTGGGTATTTTATTCTACTATAAAATCCCGTATGAATTCTACAAGATTCCTTTTCAGACTCTATTAGTTTTATAAATTCATATATATAATATAAGAATTTACTGTAAGGTTCTATCTGATTCTAAGGTCTCAAAAATACTGTAATAATTCCTTCTAATTTCAGGAATTTATATCAATTAATTGAGATCTCAAATCAAAATTCTATGACTCCTTAAATTGACCAGAATAACGTTGTCTATCTACTAGTAAAATTTGGCTCTGATCTGATTCTGGGTATTTTTGAGCCTTTTTCGGTTCAACTTTCTCATAATTACATTTAGATCCCTGACTTTTTGCTTATTTACATTTAGGTCCTAAAACTTTTGAAAATTATCACTTTTGGCCCAACTTTTGTTTCTACTTGAACTTTTAGCCTTTAAGCTTTTCTAATTTTCGTTTAGGTCCTCTCTTCCTTCAAGACTCATCTAACCTTTATTATTTCTTCTAATCATTCTCATAATCCTTTCCAAACCTCTTTCCACTATTAGTATTATACAGATAGGAAAAAATTAGGATATAACATTTCTACCCCCTTAAAATAAATTTTGTCCTCAAAATTTACTTGGTACCTTAGTCAACAATCGTGGATAGATATACTTGTCTTCTTTATGACTAAGGATTGGGGTATCTACCTCTTATCTGCTATCTTATATCTTAACAGAGTACTTTTCATATCTGTAGGTCTTCATATCTTTACTATTATTACTTTTCTTCTATTATGAATCAACACTATCAGAGTTAAACGCTACCTCATTCTGTTACTTGCTTGCTTTGTATCCATTTGCATATGGACTTCTCACTATACTAGACTTGTGAGTAGTGTCCATTGTCACATCCTTACTTTTCACCTCAATTATACTCCATTAGAAGTAATTGGAACCAATTACATGATCATTTCCTTTGAAAACATTCATTTCCAAAAGAATTACTCTCGGGGACTATTCACTTTTACTATTCATTTTGTAACTCTAGAACATGTACCCTACTTTAAAAATTCATAATTAATCATAGAAAAATTGAAATAAAGTGGTTCTAATTTCTAATGAAAGATCTTTCATAAATATTTGAGGAAAAAATATGAAAGTGAGGTTTTCTTGTCCACATGAAATTAGTTTATTGGTTTAAAATCACTGTTCATTTGGTAAAATCTGGAAGTTCCAATTTCTTTGCTTAACTTCAAAAATTCATTTCTCTTTGGTTACTTATCCAAATGAACTGTGTTACCTATGGATTTGAAGATCTAGATGTCCTATTTAAGCTCATAAAGTTTCATAGAAAACTCGTTCATTTGATATATGAAATCATTGTGTGAACGTCACTGCCTCTCAATACTTATTTTATCTCAATTCCAGATCTTACTTCCAACTTTGGAAAATCATAACAATTCGGATACTTATCCAAATGAAGCATTCTTGCTGTTCATTTAAAGATATGTATCTTAAATTTAATCATTCCAAGTGTCAGACTAAAATACGTTGGTTTAGATGTTATAACCATCATCACAAAGAGTTAGCCTGAAAACATAGTTACAGAGACATACACCATACATGCTAGCATATCACCCTATGGTGTCATGTAAGTCATGTAACATATTATACAAACTTAATCATCAACATTTAATCTCTTTCCTTGAGAGGATCCAGCACCAAAAACATAGTTATGCATGTGGAAGGAATGAGATTTCATGGAAATCCCAAGAGCAAGTTACACAAACTATAATATCATGCATGAATAATTGAATGCTTAACATGTTATCATGAGATGGGAGCTACTTCATAATGGTACATAATCAAACTCTAACATGCATATTGTCTTGATATAACTTGCAAGGAGTTGCAGTCATTCATACTTCATCATAACATGATGACATAAGCTCAAGCTCAATCAAACACTATAATCAACAAGCAAGCAAAACAATTAAACAAACATGAATTATAGTTAGGTATCCTTGCTACCTCTTAGTTATCCTTGTCAAGGTCTTCTTGAGGTTCTTTCCTTCCTTCACAAATGTCAAAACCTAGCCATTACACAATAATATCAAGTTACAACTCAACTTGAATACAAAACCAAGACGAGGTTTTCACTAGCTCCCTTTCTTTCTCTACTTTATGTTTCTTACTTCCATCTTTTCAAAATAAATTCTCATGGTTCATTTACACATAATTTTTCATGTAGAATCCAAATATGAAACTAGAATTTCTAAAATCAAAACACTTCAGTTGCTACAGTACCAAACCGAAGTGAAGCCCTAGATTACCAAAAATTCACATTTTAAATCTAATGCTTCCAATACTTGTTCCCCTACTTTATCCCCACACAATTTTCCATTTTAAACTCATTGGAAACATCAAAATCATGAAATTCCATAATATGAACAGTACCACGTAAAGTACCAGCAAGAACACAAAACCCTAAATCCAAACATACTTGAATTTTCAAGCTTATACCACTTGATTCTAGCTTGTTTAAGCTTGTCTAAACTATCCATAACATAAAACTCATATTTTAACCACATATGTACAGCACTTCCAGCAGCAACCATAAGGGAAATAGAGCACAAACACCCCTTAAAACCAAGAGCTAACTTGCTAAAACAAAGCTCAAGATCAAGGGAGATGATTACCTTGCTTCTTGCTTCAAGTTGTGTGCTTCTTTCTTGGTTGAATGAAAATTTTGCAAGAGTTTCCCCATAGTACTCAAGGCTTCCAAATAGGGTCTGATTTGAGGGGGTATTTATAGAAAAATTTGAGTGGAAATGGATGACCAAGATTGATTTGGTTACTATTTGATCTAATGGTCCATATTCATTTTTTAAACCAATCTTGCCCTAGAAGCCTTTGTATTTTCATCATGCATAACATCATTAGGTCCATGTTTAGCTAGAAAAAGTTAAATATACTGATATGAAAAATTTCAGTCCAGTTTGGTACCGATCGGAGCAGTTTCACAAAAACCAGACCATTTTCTGTTCCTAATTTTTATAATATTCCAGGATATGTATTCTGTCCTGGAAACCAGTGTCTAGGTTTCTTATACCATTGAAAATGTTAGACTAAGCACTTATCTGCCATCCATCCTGTAGGAAATGACCAAAATACCCTTAGTTTCCTTTCTTGCACTATATTAACCCTAAGGGAATAATTATCATGTTACCCTTCTTTATACTGCCTCAGGGCATATACTGGCCCTAACTAATAAATTTATTCTATATGACAAGTTTTTGGCCAATCTAGAATGACCAAAATGCCCTCCATCTATTACTGGTATAATATAGTCATCCAGGGGCATTTTTGGACTTTTCTTGAACACTGGCCCCTTCTACTGATGAACTGGAATCATGGTTTTTGGGCCCTCCCTAGCATAATCATAGGCCTATATATGAGGTCATCTGAGCTTATTCTATCTAGACTTACTACTAATTTACATAATCAGATCACGAGTATTCTCAAACTCCCGTCAAAATTCACTAATATGGGGATAACTTTTCCTACAGAGCTCCTTCCAGGGTTCTGTTAGATTCATGACATCTGATGTCATGGAGTACACCTTCCTGTAACTTTTCCACTTATACCTGAGGTCCATGAGATATGATAAAATTTTAGATAACTTTCAGACTATCAGATAAATATCCACTATCTAGAACTGTAATAAAATTTCTGTATTATGCTAGATTAACCAACATAACTTTCTCTATTTACTTATTAAATGTGGGACTGGAATACTTCCAGGCAGTTCTAAGCCTTTTCTGTCTAGACTTTTCCATAATTATATTTTGGTCCCTCAGTTTCTGTTTAATTATATTTAGGTCCCTAAACTTTTAAAAATTACCACTTTTGGCCCAACTTTGTTTCTGCTTTAACTTTTGGCCTTCAACCTTTTCTAATTTTCGTTTAGGTCCTTCTCTTCCTTTAAGACTCATTTAACCTCTATTATTTCTTCTTATCATCATCATAATCCTTTTCAAACCTCTTTCCACTATCAGTACTATACAGATAGGGAAAAATTAGGATATGACAGGTGACAAGTAGGAGTTGAGATTTCGGGAGAAATCTCAGTAGTAAATGGAAACCATACATTGTATGCAACTATATGCTTAATGTTATATGTGTGTACTTAATGATCATGCTTGCATAATGATTACATACTTCTATGTATCTTAATTATAACATATGGCCATAGCATAAAAAGAAACAGAGCATTATTTAATCAAACATGCTTCACATCATCAAAGTAAGTAAACATCACAAAGTATCCAAGCAACATAAGCATACAAGTAGGTAAGTTCACTACCTCATACTCGCTTTCCTCATCCTTTTCCTTTACCTCTTGCTTCCTACTTTTCTTGAGATGTGACTGCCCTCTTTGAGCTCATAAACCAAATCCTAACATTGTATTATCATTAACTCATTACAATCCAACTTCATTGAACATTAAACTTTATCTACTAAAGTAACTTTCTTAAATCTTTGTTAATTAGCTTAGTCTTTGAATCAATTGAAGTCTTGACATTACCCTACACAATTTGGCCTTCTAAATCCATTTATGAACTCTAAATGGACAAATTCTAGCAACTGTAACCTATTCTAGACAGTAACAAAAAGCTTCTCTTTTTCTTTCAAAATTACTCATTTTGATTCCAATGCTTTCAATACTTGTTTATCTATTTTCCTCCACACAATTTTTCATTTTAAGACCATTGGAAGCATCAAAATCATAAAATTTCAATCACTATTCATGTGTGTTAATAGTAATAGAGAACACTTAAAAATTACAACTTTGAATTTCAATGCTTCAAAGGTTCCAAACTTATCCAATCCTACACAAAATCATCTTTTCAATTCAATGGAAGCATTAGACCATTTAAATTCTATCTTCTCCTACCTAGAATAGCCTTGGCTAAAAGGCCTAAAGGAAGAGAAAAGTCAAGAATATCAACTCAATTCAATAACCAATTATCAAACTAGATTATCTAACTGTCTTCTACTTGATTCTATCTTGCTTTTCTTCTTTCTTTATTTCTATCCAGATCTTGACAACAAGCATACTCTAGGTTTAATAGAATTTCCAACCACTAAAACCTAGGTTTTACCCTTCCAAAACACATCTAAATAAACTAGGAAGGATCACATACCTTATCCCTTGACTACCTTGATCTCTAAGTGCCTTGAATTGCCTTTATCTTGGTTGAGTTTTCAAATGACAAGTGTTTCTCCAAGGGAACCAAGAGGCCACGGTTTTGCAATGAAATGGAGGGGTATTTATAGCTAAAATTTTGGCATCGTGGGATAAGAATATCTTTGATTGGTTGGTTTTTGGATTAGTTAACCTTAATCACCATTAGGTTAATTCTTATATTATTTTATTTCATTTTAGCACATGTACACACTCTTCTTCATTATTCTTGCTTCCATGTGGTGTATTGCACATGGCGTATGGGTCCCACCATGTGCAACCCTTGGCTTCCTCTTGAAGCTCCTTCATTTTGTTTTGATTTTTCTATTTAAAAATTCATAAAATATCCAAAATTGAATTAAGCTCCAAGACTTGATCTTGGGCTTATTGGGCTTGTCTAGGATGCCATATTAGGCCTCTTTTAGGTCTAGTAGCTATTTGGCACAAATCCCAGGGCACTTTCCTTATACTGATATTCTTAAATCACCTTGATTTTTGAAATAAATGCAAGAAACCTCTTTTAATGGTTATAACATTTTTAGAAATTTATTCTAAAATAAAATGAATTTCTTACAAGGTCTCACAATTTTTTGAGACCCATAAGTCCTGATAAAAATTTATACATCTTCAAATCCTTTATCGGTATTTGATTTCACCGTAAATTCCATAATTAATTATTCAAGACTCGGTTTTGAGCTCTGTCAGTTTTATAAATTCTTATATTATTTATAAGAATTTACTACCAAGTTTCATCTAATTATGAGATCCAGAGGATACTGTAATAATCTCCCTAACTTTGGAAATTAATATCAATTTATCGGGACCTAAAATCAAAATTATGTGTTGTGTTAAAAGGATCAAAATAACTTTCTCTATTTTATGGTAAAATTTGGGACTAAAATGTTTCTGGAAAAATTTTAGCCTTTTCTGACTCAACTTTTCATAATTACCATTTTGCCCCTAAACTTTTGAAAATTGCATTTTAGACCCTTAACTTTTCATAATTACACTTAATGGCCCAAAGTTTAGTCTACTTCCATTTTGCACCATGTGACTTTTAGAAATTTCACTTTAGTCCCTTTCTTTTTTAAAATGTCCATTATGTCATTTGCAACTTTTATTAATTGTAATTTAATCCCTAGACTTTCACTAAATTGCAATTTAGTCCCTTTTTCTCTGTCTTTGGCTAAATAAATTTAGTCACTAAATAAATACTCATTATCTAACTATTTTTTTCTTTACAATTTTGTTATTTGCAACTAGTACAAGGAATACTGAAGTCCTTTATTTTCTCTAATGAGCACTAGTGTTATTCTTTCTTTTTTTGTGGCTAGCTAGCAATATTCTTGCTCATTGTTCTATAACATATTTCTAACTTTGTGACTCCACAATGTATTTACCAGTGGTTCACCCATCTCTAGGCTACTCTGGCTTGAGCACATTTTATTTAAGCATGTTGCTACGTTAGGGCTAGGTTACACGCCATATGGCTCTGAGCTGTAGCATACTCTCTCTAATATAACTATGTTTTAACTTTGCTTTGCCTTAGACTCTCTTCTCTAGGTCTCTTTGGCCTTTTAATCTCTTCATCCTCATCTAGAGGATTTATCTGCTCATACTTGTTCATTCTTAAGACATATAGGGTTCTCTCTTCTATTTATCAGGCATACTCCTACAATATTTTGAATTCCAGTACTCAGATTTAAACTTTGAACTCTCTCTTTGTTTAAGAGAACTAAGTTAAGTCTAGAGGCTAGTTGGAAACACCATGGATACTCTCTCTATATGAGTTAGTTAATACCTTGTCCTTAGTGATTGTCTTATCAGAAAGATATCAAGTTGTCATATTTCTCTTATTCATGATTCACATTATCCTATCCTCAAGCTAGGTTATTTCATGACTCATAATCACCTGCTGTCATCCTAAACCTTTTTAAGAACTATCGGATTCTAGGATATCACTCCCTTGTGAATCATGTTTGGATCAACTGAAACTCTTCTGAAAGACTTCAACTAATGAACTAAGTTATAGGGTTAATTACTCCCTTATTATTGATAACTCAATAGATAATTCTCTATCACTATATTCTCTAGCCCATCTTACTTATTAAGACTTCACTTAATCTCTCATTTACTTAAGAGTTCTTCTCAACTTTCTTTCTTTCTTGTAACTTACCATGAGCTATTGCCATTTCAATCATGGCCTAGCTTTATGCAAATTGCCATATGCAATTCGCCATCAGTAATTGGCATAGGCCTTTGCCTTTTGTTATTACGATTCCATTTCATAAATTTTTTTCATCTAAATTTGTGCTCTATATACGAGTAATCTATATTAGATCTAACTCTTATCTGAAGAGTGATCTTGGCTCAGTTGAGTTTAGGTTTAGCTGAGAGCCAATCATTTTAGATCCAACTCTTATCTGCAGAGTGATTTGAAAATAATTTCCTTACTATTGTCTGTTATTCTTTATGTATACATTTCTTTTGATAAGTTATAACACTACCACCCTCTTGGTACTTGTTATAACTGAACCATAAGAAATGACTCTGAATACTATATTCATAAGCTTGTAGGAATACCTGAGTAACCCCAATCATATTGTAACTGACTGTCTAACTTACTAGGACTGTCTGTCATTTTGGGTACTTTCTATTTCTTACCTATTTTAGGTTCCTCATCTAACTAACTCTTATTATTATCTTATCTCAAACTCTCATTCATATTTATAACTTTAATCTCACTCTGATCCTGATCTTCATTTCTATTCTACTCTTAATCTTAACCCTTTAGGATTAACTAACACTAACTACCTTATCTATTTCTCTAATCTTTTAGAGAAAACATACCAAGTCTAGAGTAGTTCTACCATATGCATGCTAGAAATTACCATTTAAATATGTGTAAGGTTTTATCACCTTAAACAAATGGGAGTAATTGCATTTACAGTCATTGTTGTTAACAAATGATTGGCACTTGAATCACATATTGCATCTACTTAGCGATTATGATCCCAATCATTTCTTTGGATTACCTCAGGTGACTTTCTTGTCCCTTCTCATATTAGTGCAAAATTTTCTTTTGCATTTGGTATCTCTTACATGTTATATTCTGCAAACATTCCCTGGCAAAATGTCCTAGCTTGCTGCATCTATAGTAACTTCCTTGACCTATCAATCAAAGCTTATACCCGTGGTTTCTACCACAGTTCTCATATATGTTAGGCTCTAATTGCATGTCTGGATCTCCTAGCTTACTACTCTTCTACTTCTTAATTACTTCTTATTACCTATTCTAAAAACTAAATGCCCTCTGGAACATCCTTATCAGAAACACTGAAAGGATTCATCTTTCAGAGTTACCTTTATCTTTTCTATACATCACAAGCTTCTCTTTATAATCTTGGTTGCCTCTATAGCTTTATTGAACTTCTACAACCACCTGTGAAAATTTCTTCCTTGCACTACAGAATTCAATCTGTGAGTTAACTTCTCAGTCATTTAACTCTCACTTTTCACGAGGATGAACTTGACTAAGTATCCATCAGAGGGTTCCACTTTCCTTGCTTTAACATTTTAAGTTAGCCTCATGCTCATCTATATCTGACTGAGGAGAATGCTTCTCATAAATTTAATTAAGAAAAACTTCCCAGGTGAGCAGATCATTTATGTCTTCATAAAGTAACTTCTATCTTTCTATTGTTGGATACTATCTTATTCCTTAGTAGATCCTAACTGTTCGCTAATCTCAGTCTGTTCCTACTTAGATTGTAACTCCTTG
Organism: Leucaena leucocephala; assembly: GCA_037074615.1. Classification (NCBI taxonomy): domain Eukaryota; kingdom Viridiplantae; phylum Streptophyta; class Magnoliopsida; order Fabales; family Fabaceae; genus Leucaena; species Leucaena leucocephala. The sequence goes on along the minus strand of CM073526.1, from coordinate 7,768,564 downwards.
ATGATTTCTCTCTCTAATTGATGTAAATCAACAACAACTACTGCCACGACTATCGTGATAGTAACATCTCTTTCTTGTTCTTGGAGAACTCGAGTTGTCAGAATCCCATCTATCATCTACTACTGTTACCCTTACTGCTATCTGGAGTGCCCTACACTGCTCTGTGGGTCCCTTCATAATGAGGTTTCTCCATTAGCTCTCTATCTTAGTTTCATACTTCTGAACCTTCTATTCAAGAAAGACTAACTTAATGAAGTATTTCATATAGTAGATCAACTCCTGACTATCTTATAGAGGATTTACTTCTGAATGCCGTATTGAGTTGGTCTTCTGTGTTCTAGGCCTCGCATATCTGGCTTGCCTACACCTCATACTAAACCTCTAGTTGATAAACTTTAGTGACATTGGCGCCTTTGTTCTCAACATTCTCATAATGTCTAATCTCGATTTATAAGGATTTTAAGTTCACAAAACAATTCTATTTCGTTCCCCTAACGTTATCTTAAACTAACTCTTGTATCTTAGTTTTCATTATCTTGAACGTATCAACTTTCTTGACCTTAGACTGGTCAACTTCTGTCTCTATCAACAGAAGGAACTGCTCCCTATCACTGTTCTACTTAGTCTAACCACATCGTGCTAAGAAACATGATACCTCAGAGGTATTGGCTGACTAATACCAATCTACTATTACTTTGTCCATCATAGTAGCTTGTTGTGTCTAACATTCTCTGTGTATCCCTGTCGCTACCTAAACATCTCTTCATCACAACTTGGACATACCATTCTCAAGACATTAAGGTTCCTTATCTGAATCATTTTTTAGGTAGTAAACCAATCATCTATAGAGGGGTTCTTCTTGGTCCACTTCAGATTTAGACTTAACTGATATTAACTTCTCACTAAGTACCCTAACCTTAACATAATGTTAACTACTTAGGTTTAGGGTGTGGTAATTATCCTATCTGATACCAGAAACTTTACTCTGATACCAAAAATATAACACCTTACTTTTTGATGTCTTAGGGACTAAACAGTAGCATCTAAAACCACTTATATGATCAATGAAGTCAAATTACATAATCTAGAATTTTTGACCACGAGTTATCGTTTATTTTGTAAAACTCCGGATAAGTGATGCAACTTCAAAAATTCATAGCTAATTCTAAAAAACTCAAAATAAAGTGGTTCAAACTGGTATACGAAGCTAACATAAGCCTCTTTAAAGGAAAAATATGAATATGACCAAACTACATACCAATTAATACAGTCTTGGTGTGAAATATTACTATTTATTTGGTCAATTTTATAGTTTCCAAATTTGGTTCCCTAATTTTAAAAAATTCGTTCTCTTTGCATAGAGGTCAGAATAAGGCATTCTTGGTGTTAAAACGAATCTTAACATGTCAACTAAATACATCTCAAATATCATACATTTATTTGATCATTTACCATTTTTATAAATAGCTACAAATGTACTGCCTCTAAGCATACATTACATAAGTTACAACATAAAAATTACACTTAAACATGTCATCTATCCCCTAACCCCTCTTATTGCATCTTCATCTTCTTCCATCTTTGATGAACCTGTTAGTGTGGGGGTGACATGTAGGGGGTGAGATTTACGGAGAAATCTAGTAGTAAATGGAAACCATACAATGTATGCAACTATATGCTTGATGTTACATGTGTTCACTTAATGATCATGCTTGCATAATAATTACATGCTTCCATGTATCTTAATTATAACATATGGAGATAGTATAAAAAGAAATAGAGCATTACTTAATCATACATGATTCACATCACATAAAGCATCCAATCAACATAAGCAAACAAATAGGTAAGTTAACTACCTCATACTCCTTGCTTTCCTCATCCTTTTCCTTTACCTCTTGCTTCCTACTTTTCCTTGAGATGTGACTGCCCTCTTTGAGCTCATAAACCGAATCCTAACATTGTATTATCATTAACTCATTACAATCCAACTTCATTGAACATTAAACTTTATCTACTAAAGTAACTTTCTTAAATCTTTGTTAATTAGCTTAGTCTTTGAATCAATTGAAGTCTTGACATTACCCTACACAATTTGGCCTTCTAAATCCATTTATGAACTCTAAATGGACAAATTCTAGCAATTGTAACCTATTCTAGACAGTAACAAAAAGCTTCTCTTTTTCTTTCAAAATTACTCATTTTGATTCCAATGCTTTCAATACTTGTTTATCTATTTTCCTCCACACAATTTTTCATTTTAAGACCATTGGAAGCATCAAAATCATAAAATTTCAATCACTATTCATGTGTGTTAATAGTAATAGAGAACACTTAAAAATTACAACTTTGAATTTCAATGCTTCAAAGGTTCCAAACTTATCCAATCCTACACAAAATCATCTTTTCAATTAAATGGAAGCATTAGACCATTTAAATTCTATCTTCTCCTACCTAGAATAGCCTTGGCTAAAAGGCCTAAAGGAAGAGAAAAGTCAAGAATATCAACTCAATTCAATAACCAATTATCAAACTAGATTATCTAACTGTCTTCTACTTGATTCTATCTTGCTTTTCTTCTTTCTTTATTTCTATCCAGATCTTGACAACAAGCATACTCTAGGTTTAATAGAATTTCCAACCACTAAAACCTAGGTTTTACCCTTCCAAAACACATCTAAATAAACTAGGAAGGATCACATACCTTATCCCTTGACTACCTTGATCTCTAAGTGCCTTGAATTGCCTTTATCTTGGTTGAGTTTTCAAATGACAAGTGTTTCTCCAAGGGAACCAAGAGGCCACGGTTTTGCAATGAAATGGAGGGGTATTTATAGCTAAAATTTTGGCATCGTGGGATAAGAATATCTTTGATTGGTTGGTTTTTGGATTAGTTAACCTTAATCACCATTAGGTTAATTCTTATGTTATTTTATTTCATTTTAGCACATGTACACACTCTTCTTCATTATTCTTGCTTCCATGTGGTGTATTGCACATGGCGTATGGGTCCCACCATGTGCAACCCTTGGCTTCCTCTTGAAGCTCCTTCATTTTGTTTTGATTTTTCTATTTAAAAATTCATAAAATATCCAAAATTGAATTAAGCTCCAAGACTTGATCTTGGGCTTATTGGGCTTGTCTAGGATGCCATATTAGGCCTCTTTTAGGGCCAATAACTAATTGGTACAAATCCCAAGGCACTTTCCTTATACCGATATTCTTAAATCACCTTGATTTTTGAAATAAATGCTAGAAACCTCTTTTATTGGTTCTAAATTTTTTAAAAATTCATTCTAATATAAAATGAATTTCCTATAAAGTCTTATAATTTTTTGAGATCCAAAAGTCCTGATAAAAATTTATACATGTTCTTCAAATCATTTATTAGTGTCTAATTTCACTGTAAATTTAATAATTAATTATGCAGGACTCATTTTTGAGCTCTGTCAATTTTATAAATTCTTATATTATTTATAAGAATTTACTACCAAATTTCATCTGATTTTGAGGTCCAGAGGATACTGTAATAATCTCCCTGACTTTAGAAATTAATATCAATTTATCGGGACCTCAAATCAAAATTTTGTGTTGCGTTAAAATGATCTTAATAACTTTCTCTATTGTATGGTAAAATTTTAGACTAAAATGTTTCTAGGCAATTTTTAGCCTTTTCTTGTTCAACTTTTCATAGTTATCATTTTGTCCTTGAATTTTTGAAAATTGCATTTTAGGCCCTTAACTTTTCATAATTACACTTAATGGCCCAAAGTTTAGTCTACTTTCATTTTGCACCATGGAACTTTTAGAATTTTCACTTTAGTCCCTTTCTTTTTTAAAATATCCATTATGTCATTGGAAACTTTTATTAATTACAATTTATTCCCTAGACTTTCACTAAATTGCAATTTAGTCCCTTTTTCTCTTTCTTTGGCTAAAAAATTATCTTAATCATTATCTTTTCTTCTGATTACCATTCCAATCCCTTCATAATAGAAAGAGAAAAAGGGACTAAATTGCAATTTAGTCCCTTTTTCTCTTTCTTTGGCTAAAAACTTATCTTAATCATTATCTTTTCTTCTGATTACCATTCCAATCCCTTCATAATCTTTTTCCTCTATCAGCTTATATAGATAGGAAAAATTTGGGATGTTACAAGCAAACTCTATTAATGTCAGATGGACATCCCAACTCCCTTTGAAATCCATTACACATGCTCTTTACATATCCTCTAGGGTTTGGATCATTCACTCATATTGACCATCTATCTGAGGATGCTAAGCTGTATTAAATATGAGAGTAGTTTTCATTTCTTTACGTAAAGCCTGCCAAAAATTTGACATAAATTGAGGTCTCTGTTAGATATGATACTACTTGGAATACCGTATAGTCTAATAATCTCCTTTACATTCAACTTTGCCAGCTTCTCAAGAGAATCTTTCTTGTTGATTGCCAGGAAATGAGCCAACTTAGTCAATCGATCAATTACTACATATATGCATCATGCTTAGTAGGAGTTATGGGCAGTCCTTCAACAAAATCCATGGAAACACTGTCCTTGTAACATCCTTACTTTTATACGTCTTAGGGACCATTCAGTAGCATTTAGAACCACTTACAAGACCTTAAAAGTCCATTAGCCAAATCTAGAATTTTACTCTTTCTCAGGTTATTGTTCATATGGTATTCCAGATTACGCAATGAACTTCAAAAAATCATAATTAATTCTAGAAAAATTGAAATGAAGTGGTTCAAAAAGCTACGTAAAGATAACATCTTGAACTTTAAGAAAAAAATAATTCCAGACAAAATTATCAGCAAATTAATATAGTTTATTCGCCAAAGTTTACTATTCATTTGGTCAAAAATCCTGGAAACTGATTCTGGTCCCTTACTTTGGAAATTCAATTCTCTTTGTACAGACATCCAAATAAAGCATTTTTGGTGTCAAAATGAATCTTGGCATGTCATCTAAATGTTTGTAAAATATCATACATCTATTATATCATTTACTATTTTTCATTACATCATGACCCTCACTGCTCATATTGGTCATACAGCAATAATACATTTAACAATTCTTCACATAACACATACTATTCAATCCCTAGCTTTTCTTCTTACTTCATCATCCTCTTTCATTATTCATAAACATGTGGGATTGGGATTACATGGAAAGGGATGAGATTTTTGGGAAAATCTCAGTAGCAAATATTACTAAATAATGTATGCATTAATGTAACTACTTGTGCTTGCTTGTGAAAGTGTTATAATTGTGTAATGTGCATGATTCCATGTAACATATGAAATACAATTTTCCAAAGTAATCATAGAAACAGAGCTTCATACATAAGCACAATTGCAACACAATTCACCAAAGCCATAGCACAATCAAGCATAATATTCAATGCATACAAGTTTAGGATACGTTTACTACCTTATACACTTAGTTTCTTCCACTTTATCTTGCTTCTTTCTTCTCACTTTTCTTGAACATGTGGCTGCCTCTTTTGGAGCATACCAACCAATATCTAACATCACATAACCATTTATCCATTACCATCTAATTTCCTTGAGCATTAAACTTACTTTAACTAACATAACTCCCTCTTGAACATTAAGCTCACTTACTTTTCTTAATCTTTACTAATATGTGAATAACTTTTTATACAGAGCTTCTTCCGGAGTTCTGTCAGATCTTGGACATCTGACACTGTAAGGCATACTTTCTTGTGATTCTCCCATTTATATCTGAAGTCCATGAAATCTGATAAAATTTTAAATAACTTTTAGACTATCAGATAATTTTTTGCTGTTTAGAGCCCTAAAAAAATTTCTGTAGTATGCCATATTAACCAACGTAACTTCCTCTATTTACTGATGGAATGTGGGACTGAAAAACTTTTGGGAAGTTATAACCCTTTTCGGGTTGATCTTTCTATAATTACAATTTTGCCCTTGAACTTTTTACTTAATTACATTTAAGTCCCTTAACTTTTGGAAATTATCACTTCTGCCCAACTTTTGTTTCTACGTTAACTTTTGGCCTTTAAACTTTTCTAATTTTCATTTTAGTCCTTCTCTTTCTTCAAGACTCATTTGACCTTTATCTTTTCTTCTGATCTCTATCATAATCCTTGCCAAACCTCTTTCCACTATCAGTATTATACAGATAAGAAAAATTTAGGATATGATAGTCCTATTTCCATTCGGGTATCTTTAGTGGTTCCAATTTCACTGCTAGCCTTTGGTGTTCAATTTTCACCTTCTGACATGTTAAGCACTTTGACACATAAGTCACAACATCCTTCTTAAATCCAGGCCACCAAAATAAGCTTTTAACATCATGATACATGTCACATCCTTACTTTTAACCTCAATTATACTCCATTAGAAGTGATTGGAACCAATTACATGATCATTTGCTTTGAAAATATCCATTTCCAAAAGATTTGCTTTCGGGTACTGTTCACTGTTACTGTTCATTTGGTAATTCCAGAACATGTACTCTACTTTGAAAATTCATAATTAATTGTACAAAAATCAAAATAATGTGGTTCTAATTTCTAATGAAAGATCTTTCATAAATATTTGAGGGAAAAATATGAAACTGAGGTTCTCTGGTCCAAATGAAATCAGTTTATTGGTTAAAAATCACTGTTCATTTGGTAAAAATCTGGAGGTTCCAGTTTCTTGGCTTAACTTCAAAAATTCATTTCTCTTTGGTTACGTATCCAAATGAACTGTGTTACATATGGAATTAAATCTAGACGTCCTATTTAAGCTCACCAAATTTCATAGAAAAATTCATTCATTTGATATATGAAATCATTGCGTGAATGTCACTGCCTCTCAGCACTCGTTTTATCTCAATTCCAGATCTTACTTGCAACTTTGGAAAATCATAACAATTCGGATATTTATCCAATTAAGGCGTTCTTGGTGTCCATTTAAATATCTGTATCTTATCTAACTTCACACAAAATTTCATACTAAAAATTGTTGGTTTACATATCAAAATCATCGTCACATCACCACAGCCTCACAACAGAGTTACAGAAACATACACCTTGCATGCTAGCATATCATCCCATAGTGTCATGTGAGTCATATAACTTATTATACAAACTTAATCATTAACATTTACTCTCTTCCCTTGAGAGGATCCAGCACCTAAAACATAGTTATGCATGTGGAAGGAATGAGATTTCATGGAAATCCCAATAGCAAGTTACACAAACTATAATATCATGCATGAATAATTGTATGCTTAACATGTTATCATGTGATGGGAGCTACTTCATAATGGTACATAAGCAAACTCTAACATGCATATTGTCATGACATAACTTGCAAGGAGTTGCAATCATTCATACTTCATCATAACATGATGACATAAGCTCAAGCTCAACCAAACACCATAATCAACAAGCAAGCAAAACAATTAAACAAACATGAGTTATAGTTAGGTATCCTTGCTACCTCTTAGCTATCTTGGTCAAGACCTTCTTGAAGTGCTTTCCTTCCTTCACAAATGTCAAAGCCTAGCCATTACAACATAATATCAAGTTACAACTCAACTTGAAACCAAATCCAAGACTAGGTTTTCACTAGCTCCCTTTCTTTCTCTAATTTATGTTTCCTACTTCCACCTTTCCAAAATAAATTCTCATGGTTCATTTCCACATAATTTTTCATGTAGAATCCAAATATGAAATCAGAATTTCCAAAATCAAAACATACCAATTGCTACAGTGCCAAACCGAGATGCATGCTCTTGTTTTCAAAAAATTCTCATTTTGATTCCAATGCTTCCAATACTTGTTCTCCTACTTTATCCCCACACAACTTTCCATTTTAAACTCATTGGAAGCATCAAAATCATGAAATTCCATCATATTAACAGTACCACATACAGTACCAGCAAGAACACAAAACCCTAAATCCAAACATACTTGAATTCACAAGCTTATACCACTTGATTCTAGCTTGTTTAAGCTTGTCTAAACTATCCATAACATAAAACTCATATTTTAACCACATATGAGCAGCACTTCCAGCAGCAACCATAAGGGAAATATAGCATGAAAACCCCTTAAAACCTTGAGCTAACTTGCTAGAACAAAGCTCAAGATCAAGGGAGATGATTACCTTGCTTGTTACTTCACTTTGGTTACTTCTTTCTTGGTTGAATGGAAATTTTGCAAGAGTTTCCCTATGGTTCACCATGAATGCCGAAGTGTTCTGAATAGGGGGTATTTATAGAAAAGTTTGGGTTGAAATGGATGGCCAAGATTGATTTGGTTACTATTTGATCTAAAGGCTCACATTTAATCTTGGATTTTACTTTTTCTAAAAAGAATAATTATTACATCATGTGGGACATCTCATGGGACACCTAAGAGGGTTAGGTGGCGTGCTTCCCATGCAAAGAACCTTCTGGAGAAATTCCAGTCCAATCCGGTACCGATCAGTGCAGTTTCACAACAACCGGACTGTGTTCTGTTCCTAATTTTTTATAATATACCAGGATATGTATTCTATCCTGGAAATTAATGTCTAGGCTTCTCATATCATTGAAAATATTATACTGAGTATTTATCTACCATCCATCCCTTGGAAAATGACCAAAATACCCTTGGTGTCCTTTCCTGCACTATACTAACCCTAAGGGCAAAAACGTCATTTCACCCCTCGTTATACTGGCTCATGGTGTATATGGGCTCTAAATAATCCTCTTTATACTATATGACACGTTTTTAGCCTGTCTAAAGTGACCAAAATGACCTCTATCCACTACTGGTACAGTATGGGCATCTAGGGGCATTTTCGTAAATTTGCACTTTCCTGGACTGCTCTGGTCTCTAGCCCACATAACTGTCCAGTCACCTTAATGGGCTTATGATGGCGCCATTTGGGCCTTATTATGGGCTTATCACCTGTATTGCCTTTATGGCCCAATTCACGTTACAACTCTCCTGATCCTATTTATCGGGTATTTTATTTCACTGAAAAATCCCGTATGGTTTCTACAGGATTCCTTTTCTGACTCTCTCAATTTTATAAATTCATATATTAAATATATGAATTTTCTATAAGGTCTCATCTGATTATGAGATCTGAAAAATACTGTAATAATTCCTTCCGACTTCAGAAATTTATATCAATTAATTGGGACCTCAAATCAAAATTCTGTGTTGCGTTAAACTGACCGGAATATTTTTGTCTATCTACTGGTAAAATTTGGGTCTGATCTGATTCTGGGCATTTTTGGCCTGTTTTGGCTCAATTTTTCCATATTTACATTTAGGTCCCTTAACTTTTGAATAATTGCACTTTAGTCCCTGAACTTTTCATTAATTGCATTTAGGTCCCTCCTTTTTCTTCTACTTTCACTTTTCACCTTCAAACTTTTAAATTTTCATTTTGGTCCCTATTCTTTCCTTAGTTATTAATCCTTCCCTTTCCTTTCACAATTTGATACAGTTTATTCCAAGAATCTTATATCCATTGCAGATAAACTGTACAGGTACATCAGGTCAAAAAAATTGGGGATATGACAATACATCTTGGTCATACCTGGATGTACTGTATATTTGCTTTTATGTGCCTCATCTAAGATCTTTTCTCTTAATCCCATTGCATTGGGAATATATGGTTGTCCCCTAAATTGTAGCAATCCATCTTGGGAGACATCAAAATTCTTAGTTTTCCCTCTTTCCATCTTACTTTTGAAAATCTCTGCGAGCTTATCATACTCCTGAGCTTCTTTTATCTCATCCTCAATGAAAGCTTTAATCTGTGTTCCTCCATAAGAACTTTCTGCTATCTGCATTTGGTATAAAGGACTCCAGTCTCAAACATCTTCTATCAATTCTAGCTCTTTGATCATTAAACTTGCCACCTGCACCACCTTCCTGCTCAAGGCATCGGCTACCACATTTGCCTTTCTTGGATGGTATTTAATCTAGAAATCATAATCCTTTAGAAATTTCATCAATCTCTGCTGCCTCATATTCAATTCTTTATGATCCTACAGGTACTTCAGGCTTTTGTGGTCACAGTACAGCTCTATGGTAGCTCTATATAGGTAATGCCTCTAGATCTTGAGAGCATAAACTACCGCTTCAAGCTCCAGATTATGAGTAGGATAGTTCTCTTCATGTGGGTTCAACTACCGAGAAGCATAGGCTACTACTCGACCATGCTATATCAATACACATCCCAACCCCTACTTGCTAGAATCTGTATGGACTACATAAGTCTGAGTTGGGTCTGGAATAATCAGCACAGGAGTCGTGGTTAATCTCTGCTTTAATTCTTGGAAACGAGCTTCACACTTCTTATCCCACTTGAATTGCTGATTCTTTTTGGTTAGCTTGGTTAACGGCAGAGCAATTCGAGAAAAGCCCTTAATAAATCTTCTGTAATACCCTGCTAAGCTCAAAAAAACTCCTGATCTCCGTCACAGTCCTTAGCTGTTCCCAGCTTAGCACTACTTGAACTTTACTAGGATCTACAGCTACCCCTTCATGGGATATGACATGACCAAAAAACTTGACTTCTTGCAGCTAAAACTCACATTTACTAAGCTTAGCATAAAGTCATTTTTCTTTACGAGTACTAAGAATAATTCTCATATGCTCTTCAGCAGATTTGGAGTACACTAGGATATCATCAATAAAGACCATAACAAACTGATCTAGATAAGGCCTGAAGATTCTATTCATATAATCTATGAAAATTGTAGGTACATTCGTCAGACCAAAGGGCATCACTAGAAATACAAAATGACCATAGCGAGTCTTGAACGCAGTCTTTAAAATATCATCAGCTTTGATTCTGAGTTGTGATAACCTGATCTCAGATCAATTTTAGAGAATAAACTAGCTCCCACCAACTGGTCTAGCAAATAATCAATATGTGGAAGAGGGTACTTATTCTTAACAATAATCTTATTCAACTCCTGATAGTCAATGCACAGTCTGAGACTACCATCCTTCTTCTTAACGAATAACACTCGAGCACCCTATGGAGAAACAATGGGTCAAATGAAACCCTTCTCTAAAAGCTCCTCAATCTGATTCTTTAGCTTAATCATCTCGTTGGGAGCCATATGATATAGGGCCTTGGATACTGGTATAGCTCTAAGTACAATATCGATTGCAAACTCCACTTCTCGTTCTGGAGGTAGTCCTTGAATCTCCTTTGGAAAGACTTTGTGAAATTCTTTAACTCCTGGAATCGTATAAATTCCTTCTTCGACTTCTGCTTGAACAGAAAAGAAGACCATATATCCTTGAAATCCTTTCTATAAATATTTATCTGCTGGGCCTCCATCAGGAAATTTAGTTTCACTTATGGATTCACATTTGTGGCTTGTGGACAAAGAACTAGAGTTTTGTTCTTACAATCCAACATTACATTTTTGGCAGACAACTAATTCAATCTAATTATAACATCAATCTCATGAAAGGGCATACATATTAGGTCTAGAGTAGTGCAACAACAATCATATCGAATAACACTATTTAGGCAAACATCTGATGTAACTACCTTGGCATCTGTGGGAGTTGTCACACATATGGCATAATGCAATTTACTAATTGTAAGGCCTAGCCGTTTAGCACATTCATAAGAAACAAAGGAATGACTTACCCCCAAATCAAACATAGCAATCACATAATGATTATTGAGATAAATGATACCTTAAATCATCTCAGGAGATTTTTGGGCATCTTTCCTTGTTAATGCAAACACTCGCCCTTGAGTGCGTGGCCTTTAATTATTAGCTGCCTGGGGACAATTCTTGGAGAAATGTCCAGGTTTTCCACATGTGTAATAGATGTTCTGCCCCAACAAGCACGGTCTATCTCCATGGCTTTTCTTGCACTTGTCATATGTTATGAATCTTAGGTCTCTATTATTTGTGTTGCCCCTAAAATTTCCTCTAGTAGGCCTTCTATTTAGTTGCCATTGCCATTTTCTTTTCTTGTAGTAACCACTGCTGCCAGCTGCATTTTTGTTTTGGTCAGCTCTTTCAAGAACAACAGTCTCTGCTCATCTATCTCATTAGCATCCGGTGATTCAGGCAGTTCTCAATGATTCTACAGGCCTCTACTGACTTATTAAACTAGTTATACTGTTGGGGAGTCGTCTTATCTTTCAAAGTAACATTAAATCCCCTGATCATTCTCTCTGTCATCTAACGTTCATCATCCACCTATCGTAGATAAGTGTAATATTGAGAAAAATGGATGAACATAGCCAAGACCTCATCAAAATATTCTTTTTCTCCTTGCCTTAGCACAAGGAATCTGCTTCTCTTTTATCCCTTATCGATTGGGGAAAATACTTTTCATTAAACTGTTCAAGAAATACTTCCCATGTGATAGGAATGTGTCTAGCCTGTAGTAATAGTTCAGCGTTCTTCTACCATCTATGCGCATCTCTTTCTAGCTGATAGATTGCCATCTATACTTTACTCTCAGATGGACAATCAAGTACCTTAAAAATCTTTTCTAGTCTGTTGATCTAATATTCTACTTTCTGTAAATCAAACATCCCCTCAAACGTTAGAGGCCTATACTTATAGAATTTAGCCATCCACGGTTGAATGCCAGTGGGATCCACTGTTTGTCCCGTCTGTCTTAGTGGCTCAACTATCTGTTGAACCATTTCTGGTTTTGTATTAGCTGTACATGTAGATTCTGGTTACTATAAATTCTCTACTGCTTCTGCTACAGCTGCTACTTTGGCAGCATCCCTTTCCTGTTCGTTCATCGCTTGAGCTGCTCTTACCTCTTCAGTCAGCTTCTGTTGTTGTTCTAATCGCTTTAAGATAAGCTATTAATGTCTCCAGCATTTTGGGGTTCTCCTGAAGAACTAGCTCTTCTTGTTATTACCATTTTGTTTTACTATTGTAATAGGAAAGGAATATCATAACTAACATAATTCATATTTCATTAAATGATAAGATGTCATCCATGATATTAGTCCAATAATCTAGGGTAAGGGAATGTGGATCATAAGCTTGATAAGCTTCTCGTACTCTTGCTATGAAGTCCTTAAAGATTCGGTAATCCTGATCTACCTCTCTAATCAATATTCTTCCTATGTCATATAGCTGTCTAGCTAGTTCCATAGCTTTATTGAATTGTTCTTCATTCATATCCTCCCAAGGGGTTAGCTCTATAATCTGGTGGTTATCCATATATATATCTCTACCATTGGCTTCTTTATTCCACTAGGACCTGGGATATCTGTAGGGTATGGTATAGGACTAGGTCCAGGCATAACAGCTGTATAGCTAGGTATAGGTACCTCAACTAGGTTAGGCACTTGACTTAGACTAGGAACATTTACTTCAGTAGCCTGCCTATATACAGGTTCTGTAGCACACCCAACATAGGAGTAACCCTCCTCAAATTGTTCCTCTTGAGGTTCTACCATCTCTCTATCATCTACCTGATCTGCATCCCCCTCTATACTAGGGTCAGCGTCTTCAGGTAGTACAATATTAATAGGTGGGGATGGAATATGTTCTTTAGGTTCATCCTCATCTGATGACATCCATCTCATTTGATCCGATTGAGGAGCTAACTAACCTGCCCAGCTCTAATTAACTACTAGAATCCAAGATATGGATCATTGGAGGAAGCCCAAACTTTGGATCATTTATTAAAGCATCTACCTCATCTGAGTTCTACCATGACCTATCTGAACTAAGGACTTCTGGTATAGGGTCCCCTGGTTTACTATAGTCTCTGAAGTCCTAGACTCAACCATCTTTACCCTGCAATAACTAACTTAATGTCAATTATGCAGATGTTTACTTATACATCAGTCTATAAATAATCTATTCAGAGCATTTCCTAAGCCAGAATCCTTTGCTCTAATACCAAAATGTCGCATTATTACTTTTAACCTCAATTATACCTTATTAGAAGTTATTGGAACCAATTACATGGTCATTTGCTTTAGAAACATCCATTTTCAAAAGAATTGATCTCGGGGTACTGTTCACTTTTACTGTTCATTTGGTAATTCCATAACATGTACCTAACTTTGAAAATTCATAATTAAATGTAGAAAAATTTAAATAGGTTGGTTTCAATTTCTAATAAAAGATATTTCATTGAACTTTGAGGAAAAAATATAAAACTGAGGTTCTATTGTCTTAATAAAATCAGTTTATTCGTTGAAAAATACTATTCATTTGGTAAGATCTAGAAGTTCTAGTTTCTTTGTCTTAACTTCAAAAATTCATTTCTCTTTCGTTTCTTATCCAAATGAACCGAGTTACCAATGGATTTAAAGCTCTAGATGTTCTCTTTAAGCTCCCAAAATTTCACAGAAACAACCATTCATTTATTACATGTTCAACTTAGTTCCAAATTTACTCTAAGTTATAACGTTATGGCCTCCAGTTGCTTACTTTCTCTTAGTTCTAGATTTTAACTTCAAATTAGAAAAATCATAACAAATAAAATTCTTAACCAATTGAGGTGTTTTGGGTGTTCATTTAAATCTCTTTATCTTATCTATTACCATGCCAAATTTCATATTCAAACTCATTGAATAAGGCATGATAATAATCGTCCTAAGGTCGCAGCCTCAGAACACTACTATATGATCATACACCATGCATACTATCATATCATTCCATAGTATTATATAAGTAATATGACTTATTATATAAACTCATCCATCTATGTTTACCCTTTTCTCTTGTGAAGTTCCAGCACCTATAACATAGTAATGCATATGGAAGGAATATGATTTCATGGAAATCCCAATAGCAAGTTAAACAAACTATAATATCATGCATGATTCATTACATAACTAACATGTTATCATGAGATAGGAGCTACTTCATAATGGTACATAAGCAAAATCTAACATGCAAATTGTCATGACATAACTTGCAAGGAGTTGCAATCATTTATACTTCATCATCAACACGATGACACATTCTCATGCTCAACCAAACACCATAATCAACAAGCAAGCAAACAATTAAGTAAACATGAAACTATAGTTAGGTATTCTTGCTACCTCTTAGCTATCCTTGTCAAGGTCTTCTTGAGATGATTTCCTTCCTTCACAAATGTCAAAACCTAGCCATTACAAAGTAATATCAAGTTACAACTCAACTTGAACACAAATCTAAGACTACGTTTTCACTCGCTTCCTTTCTTTCTCTACTTTATGTTTCATACTTCCATATTTCCAAAATAAATTCTCATAGTTCAGTCCCATATAATTTTTCATGTAGAGTCTGAATATGAAACTAGAATTTCCAAAATCAAAACACATCAAAATGTCTTGCCCTTGACCGAAGTGCATGCCCTTATTTTCCAAAATTCACATTTTGATTCTAATGCTTCCAATAATTGTTCTCCTACTTTATCCCTGCACAATTTTCCATTTTAAACTCATTGGAAGCATCAAAATCATGAAATTCCAATATATGAACAGTGTCACACACAGTACCAGCCAAGAACACAAAACCCTAATTCGAAACATACTTGAATTTCCAAGCTTATACCACTTGATTCTAGCTTGTTTAAGCTTATCTAACTATCCATAACATAAAACTCATATTTTAACCATATATGGGCAGCACTTCCAACAGAAACCATAAGAGAAATATAGCATAAAAATCCTTAAAACCATGAGCTAACTTGCTAGAACAAAGCTCAAGATCAAGGGATATGATTACCTTGCTTTTTGCTTCAAGTTGTGTGCTTCTTTCTTGGTTGAATTGAAATTTTGCAAGAGGTTCCCTTATGGTTGTCAAGGCATGCTAAACCAAGCTGAATAGGGGTATTTATATATGAGCTCGAGTTAAAATGGATGGCCAAGATTGATTTGAATACTATTTGATCTAATGGTCTATATTCATTCTTATTCTTGGCTTGCCCTAGAAGCCATGCTTTTGATGCCATACATGACATCATTTAGGGGAATGCTTGGCTAGAAAAAGTAAAATATATTAGTAGGAAAAAATTCCAGTCTAGTCCTGTATCGATCGGAGCAGTTTCACAAAAACCAGACTGTTTTCTATTCCTAATTTTTATAATATTCTAGGATATATATTCTGTTCTAGAAATAAATGTTTAGGTTTCTCATACCATTTACATTTTTAAACTGAGTATTTATCTGTCATCCATTGTCATATCTAATATTTCCCTATCCATATAGTACTGATAGTGGAAAGAGGTTTAGAGAGGATTATGACGAAGATCAGAAGAAATAATAAAAGTTAGATGATTCTTTAAGGAAGAGAATGACTAAAATGAAAAGTAGAAAAGGTTAAAGGCAAAAAGTGAAAGTAGAAACAAAAGTTAGGCCCTTAAGTATAATTTTCAAAAGTTAAGGGACTTGAATGCAAATAGCCAAAAGTTCAGGGGCCTAAGTGTAATTATGCAAAAGTTCAGGGACCTAAATGTAATTATGGAAAAGTTGAGCCAAAACAGGCCAAAAATGCTCAGAATCATATCAGACTCAAATTTTACCAGTAGATAGATAAAATTATTCCGGTCAATTTATCGCAACACTGAATTTTGATTTGAGGTCCCGATTAATTGATATAAATTCTTGAAGTCAGAGGAATTATTGTAGTATTTTTCATATAGCAGAATCAGATGAAACTTTATAGGAAATTCCTATATTTAATGTAAGAATTTATAAAATTAACAGAGTCAGAAAAGGAATCTTGTATAAGTATTACGGGATTTTACGGTGAAATAAAATACCTGATAAATAGGATCGGGTGAGGTTTATTGGGATTTATGCCATAAAGGGCATAAAGGCAATGAGCCCAAACCAAGGCCTAAATGGCACCATATTAGGCCCAATGTGATGACTAGACAGTTAAGTGTGCCAGAGTCCAGAGTAGTCCAGGAAAAGTACGAAATTATGAAAATGCCCTTGGATGCCCATATTGTACTAGAGATGGATGAAGGGCATTTTGGTCACTTAGGATAGGCTAAAAATGTGGTACATGATATAAATATGATTAGTTGAGCCCAGATACACCCTGAGGCAGTATAAAGAGGCATAAAATGACGATTATGACCTTAGGGTCAATATAGTGTAAGAAAGGAGACCAAGGGTATTTTGGTCATTTCACAAGGAATGGATGGCAGATAAATACTCAGTATAACCATGTCAAGGGTATGAGAAGCCTATACATTGATTTCCAGGACAGAATACATATCCTAATATATTATAGAAAATTCAGAACAGAAAATAGTCTGGTTATTGTGAAACTGCTCTGATCGGTACTGGATTAGACTGAAATTTTTCCAAAAGCTTCCTAGTATTGTGAGCACGCCACATAACCCCTTGAGGTGTCCCTTGAGCTGTCCCACATGATGTCATAATTATTCTTTTATGAAAAAGTGAAATACAAGATTAAATGTGAGCCTTTAGATCAAATAGTAACCAAATCAATCTTAGCCATTGATTTTTCTTGGATTTTGGCTATAAATACCCCCTCAGTTCTGCATAAAAACCGTGGCTTCATGGACCCTTGGGGAAACTCTTACAAAATGAAAAATCAAGCCAAGACAAAGAAGATTCAAGGTTCCAATGTTTAAGCAAGGTAGAGATTAAAGGTAAGCAATCTCTCCTAACTTATTTTCCTTTGATTTGGGAGCTTGAACTTAGGCTTTTCATGGGAAAAAGTTGAGCTTTCTCTAAGGGGTGGTGCTGCCCAAAAACCTTAGATGAAAGGGCAAAGAAGAAATTAAAGTTAAAAACATATGATTGAAGCTTAAATAAGCTAGTTAAGTGATTGGTTGTTGAATCAATTTGATATTCTTGACTTTGCCAAGAGTGAATCTGTTCAGTATGCACTGTTCATGAGGGAAATAAATGGAATTTGAATGATTTAATGCTTCCATTGAGTTTGTATGATGATTTTGTGTAGGATTGGAAAGGTTTTGAACCTTGGAAACATAAAAATCTCAAGGTTGTAGTTTTTGAGATTCCTTACGGTTACTATTCACTCGCATGAACAGTGACTAGAATTTCATGATTTTGATGGTTCCAATGGTTTTAAATGAAAATTTGTGTGGGGTAAAGTGGAGAAACAAGTATGGGAAGCATTAGAATCAAAATGAGAATTTTTGAAAGACTTGTATGCTTATGTTCAGTTCTGTATAGCAGGCCATGAAGGAGCTGGAATTTCATGATTCTAAGCTCATAAATGGATTCAAAAGATGAAATTGTGTAGGGTAATGTCAAGACATCAATTGGTTCAAGAGCCAAGTGGATTAGTGAAGATAGAGAAAGTTATGACAATAAAGAGTGTAACAAAGTTAGTCTTGAACATAGGTGGAGTTCATGAGTCCTAATGAGTTATGTGATGAATATGAATGTATTTAGGACCTTGAAACATCCAAGAACATGTTGGAAAGTGATTGACCTAGAGGGTTCATGGTTGGAAAGTTAGGGAGCAAGTGTAAAAGATCAAGAGGAAAGCTTAAGTGCAAGGTAGTGAACTTACCTCTTTATGTGCTTGATGTGGTATGCTTATGTGTTGACATGTATATGATATTTGAATGATGTTGTGACATGATAAATGATGTTGAATGTATTGTTAATATCATGTTTTCCATGGGCATGCACTTTATGTAAGAGTATATAGCATGATGGCATGTCACTAATCAAAGAAAGTTTAATGAAATTACATATCATGCATTAGCATCCATCTTGCATATTTAAGTGGTAATATTTGCTACTAAGATTCCCTAGAATCTCACTCTCCCATAACCAACCAATTTAGGTCAAGTATGATTGAAAAGGTATGCATGGAGAAGAGCTAAAGAATGGAAGAAAGGAAGTGAAGTATTGAGATTTTAGCATATACTATGAATTACTCATGTATATAAAGGCCATATAAGGTGTCTATTTATGTAATGAAACTATTTGAAATACTTATGGCATATGTACATGATGTATATGAATATTAATAAGCTTATTTGATAGCTTATGCTTGTTAAAACAATTATTGAAAGTAAAAGAAAGGAAAATGAAATGGTAGAAACATAGGTCCTGAAGCAGTTTTGTTGTGGCTTCAGTTTGACCTAGCAAATAAAGGAATTAATTTATGAAATTTTACCAGCATGTATAAAACATCTAGAGCTTTAAGTTCATAGGTAGAACGTTTCATTTGGATGTGTATAACAGGAGAAATGAATTTCCAAAGTAAGGGACCAGAATCTGTTTCCAGAGTTTTTGACCAAATCTATAGTAAACTTCAACGAATAAACTATATCAATTGGCTAATCATTTGGTCTGGAAATTATTGTTCCCTTAAATAAAGATATTATCTTCAAATAGATTTTTGAACCACTTCATTTTGAGTTTTATATAATTAATTATGATTTTTCGAAGTTCATTGCGTAATCTGAAATACCATATGAATAGTAACCCGAGAAAGAGTAAACTTCCAAATTTGGCCAATGGACTTCCAAAGTCTTGTAAGTGGTTCTAAATGCTACTAAATAGTCCCTAAGATGTATGAAAATAAGATGTTACATCTATCCTGTCATATCATAATTTTTCCCTATTTGTATAGTACTGATAGTGGAAAGAGGTTTAGAAAGGATTATAACAAAGATAAGAAGGAATGATAAAGGTTATATGAGTCCAGAATAAGGAGAAGGACTAAAACGCAAAGTAGAAAAGGTTAAAGGCCAAAAGTTAAAGTACAAACAAGATTTGGGCCAAAAGTGGTAATTTTCAAAAGTTTAGGGACCTAAATGTAATTAAACAAAAAGTCAGGGACCCAATTGTAATTATAGAAAGATCAGCCCGGAAAGGGTTAGAACTGCCCAGAAGTATTTTAGTCCCATATTCCATCAGTAAATAGAGGAAGGTATGCTGGATAATCTGACATGGTACAGAAATTTTATTAGGGCTCCAGACAGCAGATATTTATCTGATAGTCTAAAAGTTATCTGAAATTTTGTCAGATTTCATGGACTTTAGATATAAGTGGGCAATTTACAGGAAATTGTGCCCTACAGTGTCAGATATCCTGGATCTGACAGAACTCTGGAAGAAGTTCTGTATAAAAAATTATTCACATATTAGTGAATTTTGGCGGGAGTTTGATAACACCCGTGATCCGATAATGGAATTTATCATGTGATAAAGAGAATACTTAATTGACTACATCTACTTGCATATTATGTATGTTGAGTATGCTATGATAAATGAATACTCCCCTTATGCAGTACGTACTGGGTAGAGTATACCAGATGAGAAAGTTATGTTGCTCCCATGCCCTATGACATGCAATTAAATAATTCAACTTAGCGAGAATGAAGCAATAGCAAAGTTCTAAACTAGAAAGTTAGCTACTTGATTCACAGAAGATAGAAAGAGAATTTATGATCAGACTACGATAGTCAATGGGATAGAGAATGAGATTAAAGATGAAGATTAGTAGTGAGTCTACAGATAAATGATTATGATACTCAGGACATATCCCTTTAATAGGGATAAGATAGATGAAAGGAAATGAGAGGTAGTTATGAAATATGATATGGCTCTAAGAAAGAGCAGTTTTTAAGTAATATAAGTTAATATTTTGGCAATAGAGCTAGCTTGCTCTTACAATAGAGTAAAGTCCCTCTGATGATATAAATAGATGATGACAAATATGTGCGTGGTAGAGCTTGTGTAGCTCCCTGCAATGTTAAATGTAATAAAGTTATAAAGATGAGAATGGTATATGAAGTTCCTGAGTGATAGAGGAAATGAGTCAAGTCCTAATAGATAATATTGGCTTCTGTGATCATTTTTGGGAAATTATCTGTGGAGTTAACAACTATGTGGAAGTGACTAACCTTGTAACTTTGTCCATTGGTTTAGGTCTTCCAGAGATGAGAATACAGTATAATGGAATCCAGTAAATTCTGGAGGATTACAGTTAGATCTTAGTATGACTCATAGGGTCGCAGTTAGATCCTGAAAGGCTTACGGTTGATCGCAGTAGATCCCGAGGGTCGCAGTAGACCAAGCCTAGAGCAAGAAAGTAATGACTTATAAGTACAGTATTTCTTTGGAAGGACAAATACCAAGGAAAAGTTAAGGTATAGAAGTTTCACAAGTTGATTAACTCATAACAGAGAGAGTACCCATGATGCTAGTTTCAGATAGCCTTATTACTATCAGGGACTAAACTCAGAATTTCCTTACAGGTATCAGGAACTAAGTGATCAAAGTTAAAGCTGTTAATGCTGAGTCCCAAGGATTTATGGGAATATTACATAAGATATAAGAAGAGATCCTTATGATAAGATTACAGAAAATAAGAGACAAGTAAATCCTCCAGATGAGGATAAAGAGATTAGAAGGCCAGATAGACCCAAAAGAGATAGTATAAGATGGGTCTAAGATAATAAAGTACCAAGGTTGAAGCCTGTAAGCACCAATGCTTCAGATTTTTATCTGCACATTTTAGTTAAGCGTGCTCAGGTAAGGGTAATTCAATGATGGGTGACCCCCTGGGAAGTGATGGAAAAGTGTGTAAATGCCATTGAAATTTGCATATGTGCACAGAGCTATGTAAGATGATAGAAAGAGCTATGAAAAGTTAAAAAGGGATATGAATAGTAAGAGACTATAACCCTTATGTCAAGTCCAAATGAAATGGATTTGAAATATAGAATATGATGTAGCCAGATTTGGCCAGAGATGTCATGATATGGCATAAAAGATATGTAATAAGATATGCCTTGAGAAGCGGCTGTATAGCTAGCTTTGTAAACAGATAGAGAGGCTTATGTTCTAGAAATGATAAGATGTTTGAATGATGAGCTACATGTGAAAGAGCAAATGAGAGCTTTCACTCCTTGCATAAAGTGCCAGGCATTATGTTATGTTATGTTTGTAAAATATGCTAAAGCTCTGAATGTTATAGCAGTGCAAGCTTTATATGATAAAGCTGTGCAAGTTCTGAGTGTTAGAGCTGTGCATATTAAGATAAGGAATGCTTGAGCTCCAATGTTAGAGCTTTGCATTCATGAGCAACTATGTAGTCCTGTAACACGTTAGCCAGGCGTTATGCATGTTAGAGTATGTGCTCCTATATGCTCATATGTGCTCCTATGTGCTCCTGCTAGGCAGTAGAGTAATGGAAGAAAGAATAATGATATAAGTCTTCTCTCTATATTATGATAGTTTTTAAAGATGATAAGAATGTATAATGATATGAGAATGAGAGTTAAAGTTTGCGGATATTCAGAGAATTCTGCTAGATACTCAAATGAGCAATAAGTGATTGCACTAAAAAATATGATGAATAGTTAGTAGAAGCTCCAGAATATAGCAGTATTCGATGGAGTTTGACATGAAATAAATGGACACTACTCACAAGTCCAGCATAGTGAGAAGTCCATATGGAGATAGATGCGTAGCAAGAAAGTAATAGAATGAACTGGACGTCAACTCTGATTGAGTTAATTCATAATAGAAGAATGATCATAGTAAGATATGAAGAATTGCGGATATAAAAAGAACTCCATTCATATGTCACGATAAAAGATAAGAGATAGATACCCCAATCATTGACTGAGATGTTGAGTAAATTTTGAGGACAAAATTTATTTTAAGGGGGTAGAAATGTCATATCATAATTTTTCCCTATCTGTATAGTACTGATAGTGGAAAGAGGTTTAGAAAGGATTATGACGAAGATAAGAAGGAATGATAAAGGTTATATGAGTCCTGAAGAAGGAGAAGCACTAAAACGCAAAGTAGAAAAGGTTAAAGGCCAAAAGTTAAAGTAGAAACAAGATTTGGGCCAAAAGTGGTAATTTCCAAAAGTTTAGGGGCCTAAATGTAATTAAGCAAAAAGTCAGGGACCCAATTGTAATTATAGAAAGATCAGCCCAGAAAGGGTTAGAACTGCCCAGAAGTATTTTAGTCCCATATTCCATCAGTAAATAGAGGAAGGTATGCTGGATAATATGACATGATACAGAAATTTTATTAGGGCTCCAGACAGCAAATATTTATCTGATAGTCTAAAAGTTATCTGAAATTTTGTCAGATTTCATGGACTTCAGATATAAGTGGGCAAATTACAGGAAAGTGTGCCATATAGTGTTAGATATCTTGGATCTGACAGAACTCCGGAAGAAGTTCTGTATAAAAAGTTATTCACATATCAGTGAATTTTAGCGGGAGTTTGATAACACCCGTGATCCAATAATGGAATTTATCGGTATGTAAGCCTGGATAGAATGAGATCAGATGACCTCATATATAGTCCCATAATGACGCCAAGGAAGGCCCAAAACCTAGGGTACCAGTCTATCAGTAGAAGGGGCCAGTGCCCAGAAAAAGTGCGAAATTATTAAAATGCCCCTGGATGCCCAGATTGTACTAGAGATGGATGAAGGGCATTTTGGTTACCTGGGACAGGCTAAAAACGTGGCACATGGTATAAATATGATTAGTTGAGCCCAGATACACCCTGAGGTAGTATAAAGAGGGGTAAAATGACGATTATGCCTTTAGGGTCAATATAGTCTAAGAAAGGACACCAAGGGTATTTTGGTCATTTTACAAGGAATGGATGGCAGATAAATACTTAGTATAACCATGTCAAGGGTATGAGAAGCCTAGACATTGATTTCCAGGACATAATACATATCCTAGTATATTATAGAAAAATTCAGAACAGAAAACAGTCCGGTTGTTGTGAAACTGCTCCGATCCGTACCGGATTGGACTAAATTTTTTCTAGAAGCTTCCTGGTACGGTGAGCATGCCACATAACCCCTTGAGGTGTCTCTTGAGCTGGCCCACATGATGTCATAATTATTCTTTTATGTAAAAGTGAAATCCAAGATTAAATGTGAGCCTTTAGATCAAATAGTAACCAAATCAATCTTGGCCATTCATTTTTCATGGATTTTGGCTATAAATAACATTCAATGCATGCAAGTTTAGGAAAAGTTTACTTCCTGACATGTAGCTTTTCTTCTAGCTCTTAGCCTTTGCTCTAAGGTTTATTCTTTCATAGGTCAGAGCCTATACATAACATAATAATATCTTCATTATTACTCTATCAGTATAGCTCTATTTAACTCATGCATAGCTAGGGGTAATATTCTTACTCTGTCATTCCCCTGGCTTTCTTTCTATCTGTAGCTACCTTTATTAATAGAGATATTTCTCCATTCTAACTACTAAGAGCAATCTTATACTTTGTTAGAGTAGGGACTAGATAACTTACTTACCTCATTCTTAAGCTTTGCCCAGTCCCTCGGCTCCTTAGACTGCTCCTGGCTCTACCAGAACTCTTTCCTTCTTTCTCTTCCTTCCTTTCTTTCTCTCTTTCTCTCTTCTCTCTTCTTTTTGCTTTGATTTGGCCGTGAATGGAATGGAAGGAGGGTTGGGGTATTTATAAGTGAGAGGAGGTGGAATGAATGGTCCAGATTGATTCGTGATAAATGGCTTAGATTGCTTGCTTCCTTAAGAAGCTTTGCCTGTATCATAACGATGACATCACCCTCCTTGATGACTTACCACTAATGACATCATCCAGGACACCTTAGGGGATAACTCAAGGGGCATGTGGCGCAATGGTGGGGCCCTTGGGATACCTGACCAGTTGACTCAGCCTCTCCAGAGAATTCCAGAGTTTTTTCCCTTAATTCACGGCCGAGATTGTGCCACATGGCCTCTTCCTTTTTCTCCTTTTTCTGTAATCATGCCATGTGTCCTTTTCTTTTCTTCTTTTACTGTAATGATGCTATGTGGCACCTTGTGGGCCCCATTCATGACTCCAGATCACTTTAC
This sequence comes from Leucaena leucocephala, assembly GCA_037074615.1. NCBI lineage: Eukaryota > Viridiplantae > Streptophyta > Magnoliopsida > Fabales > Fabaceae > Leucaena > Leucaena leucocephala. The sequence continues at coordinate 7,743,733 of CM073526.1, read as the reverse complement.
CTACTTCTATCTTTGACCGGGTCACTTTACTTTATTGAAAAAGTACTAAAATAATATTTTAATGCCTCTTGGGCCTACATTACTCTTGGGCTACGTTTTTAGGCCTTGGATTATTATCTTGGGTTTCTAAGCTAGCCCAAGTACTCTGGTGGCTTGGCTCCCAAGAAACATCCTTAGTAAATTAACAAAATGCCCTTAGTTCCTCTTTAGTACTTATAGGAGCACTATTATCTTTCCATACCTTACCAGAGTGTCCATTGACCCTGGTCAGCTATCCAAATACCCTTCTTGACTGGCTAACCTTAGTCAAACAATCATAACACCTTTCGTTTGACTCTGACTCAAAGACACAACACAGTAGCATACCTCCAGTGGCATTTTCGTAATTCTTCATTTTTCTTGGTCTTTATTAGCCTTGGCCCACATACTTATCTGAAAATATCATTAGCCTATAAGGTGCCATTCTGGACCCTCTGTATGATCCCCTATCTTTATGGGCTCAATTCCCGAGAATTTTCCCCGAAACCTATTTATCGGGTATTTTAATCCACTATAAATTCTGTAATAAATTATACAAAAATCCTTTTTGGGCTCTATCAGATTTAGAAATTCTTATATTAATTATAGGATTTTACTGCCATAATTCATCTAATTCTAAGATCTAGAGAATATTGTATTAATTTTCCTTTTCTTCAGAAGTTAATATAAATCTTTCAGGACCTCTTATCAGAACTTTGTGTTGCATCAAACTGATTAGAATAATTTTCTCTATTTATTGAGACCTCTTCTCAACAGGGCCTGGTAACATCTATTTTTTAGGCTATATGTTGGGCTTCTAGGCCTAAAAATTGGGATATGACACATCAGGTAAGAAAATTGAGGATATGACATTGGACATAGTTGTGATTAATTGAAGTGATTCTATAACAGAGTATAGTTGTATCAGTTTAATTCATATTCTACTATCTCTAAGTTGAATGATTCATAATCTTTTTTAATGTCTGCGAGTTGTAGCTTTGATTGAGATTTAGCTAGCGAGTTATTAGCTAACATATTTTAATTCAGCTGATTAACTTCTCATATTCTATGGATAATGAACATAAGGTAATCTCCAAGGGAACACACTTATCATTCATTCATCTCATCATCATAAATACTTAAATGCATAAACAATAGCATAGGTTTTACTTTCAGTAGTTAGATTAAAACTCATCAAACACCATCTCTTTAACATGTTAATTTGTGGCTCACTAAATTAATTAGGAACTTCTAAATCATTTAGGCTCCTTGTGAATCTACCTCGGTTAGCCTCTATTTTACTATTGGTTAGCTTAGTTTTGTTTGATAATTAGAACAATAGTTATCAAAGCGAAAGCTTTATATAAGCCCCAAAAATTAAAAAATTTCAATTTGGTCGTCTGGTGCTGTTCACTGTGTATTTTCTAGATTTGGCAGTCCAATACAGTTAATTCGTTAAAGTTTACTGTTCATATGGCCATTTCTATACCTTCCATATTTTGAGCCTCAACATCAAATTAGGGTAATGTAACATCCCAAATTTTTCCTATATGTATAAGACTAATATAGGAAAGAGGTTATGAAGAGATTGGGATGGTAATCGTAAGAAAAGATAATGATTAAGATAAGTGTTAAGCCAAAGAAAGAGATAAGGTATAAAGTTGTAAAGTAAAAGGGGCTAAATTGCAATTTAGAAAAAATCTAGGGACTAAATTGCAATTAGTGAAAGATTCAAATGGTCATTTTGGAAAAGAAAGGTACTAAAGTGAAAACTTTAAAAGTTCGATGGTGCAAAATAGAAGTAGACATAAGCTTTAACACTTTATCGGAGACCATAAAGTGTTAAAGAAAATGTAGAGAATTTTTATTAGGACTTATGGGTCTCAAAAACTTATGAGACTTTGCAAGAAATTCATTTTATAGCGATAGAAATAGAATTAGTTATGATTTTTCAAAGTTCATCGCTTAATCTAGAATTATAATATGAACATTACTCATAAAGGGTGAAATTCCATATTTTGTAATTGAACTTCAATGAACTTGTAAGTAGTTTTAAATGCTATCGAATGGTCCCTAAGGCATACAAAAGTAAGGTGTTATATTTTTAGTACCAGAGCAAAGTTTCTGGCATCAGATAGGATAATTTCTAGACCCTAAACCCAAAAAGTTAACACTATGTTAAGGCTAGGGTACTTTATGGAAAATCTAGTATCATTTAAGTCTAGATCTTAAGTGAACCAAAGAGATTCCCTTCCTAGAATAAGATATAGGGATAGTGTTCACTATTTAGATAAGTATTCAGACAAGAGACAATAACACCTAGATAAATAGAACTAGACCCCGTATCTTACAGCTTTACAAGGTAGTCTTCAAGGAAATGACTACAATAGACTAGTCTTACTCAGTCGTGACTGGCGAGGTCTTATGTTCTGATCATGATATGGCTGGACTAAGCAGGATAATGTTAGAGGAGCAATTTCCTCTCTTGATAGAGACAAAAGCTGACGAATCCAAGGTCAAACAAGCTGTTAGAGTAGCTCGAGGTAATGATAGTAGAATGAATGAGAATCATTCTATGTACATAAAGTACCGACTAGACACTACGGTAATGATGATAATGAAGGTACCAATTTTGCTAAAGTTTATCAGCTAGAGGATTGGTATTAGACACGACCAAGTCAGATAGGATGAGATACTAAGATATGGAAAATCAATTTAAGACGGTCAAAAGTAGACCCTCCATGTGATCACCAAGAGTAGATCTACATTACGAAATAATTTGTTCAGTTAGTATTTCCTGAACAAAAGAATCAAAAGTTAGAATGAGACTTGCCTAGGAATGATCTTAGCACATAGCCTAAAGTTTGAGACAAAATGGTTAATAGATAAAGAGCTGATGTTCCCAATAAAAAGGGACCACATCATAAAGAAAAAACAATAACCTAGTAGACCTAGGGAAAAGTACCCTAGAGAATAGAAGTAATATTGCTAGATGATGAATGATGTCACATCCTTACTTTTAACCTCAATTATACCTTACTAGAAGTTATTGGAAGCAATCACATGATCATTTGCTTTGAAACCATTCATTTTCAAAAGAATGGCTCTCAGGTACTGCTCACTTTTACTGTTTCTTTGGTAATTCTAGAACATGTACCCAACTTTGAAAATTCATAATTAAATATAGAAAAATTAAAATACATTGGTTCCAATTTTTAATGAAATCTATTTCATTGACTTTGAGGGAAAAATATAAAACTGAGGTTTCCTTGTCCAAATGAAATCAGTTTATTTGTTAAAAATCATTATTCATTTGGTAAAATCTGGAAGTTCCAGTTTCTTTGCCTTATCTTCAAAAATCCATTTCTCTTTGGTTACTGGTCCAAATGAACTGTGTTACCTATGGATTTAAATCTATAAACATTCCCTTTAAGTTCACAAAATTTCAAGTAAAAACTTGTTCATTTACAATACAAAATTCATGTCGGAAGGTCATTGTCTCCAGTTGCTTACTTTACCTCTATTCCATATTTTAACTCCAACTTAGAAAAATCATAACAAATTGAATACTTAGTCAATTGAGGTGTTCTTGGTTTCCATTTAAATCTCTATATCTTAACTATAACCATGCCACATTTTAAGTTCAAACTCACTGATTAAGGTATTGTAAACATTGTCTAACGTCACTGCCTCAGAACACCAACACATGAACATACAATATACATTCTAGCATATGCTTCCAAAGTTCCAAGTAACTCATGTAACTTATATAATTGATCATACAATTTCAACCATCTATGTTTACCCTATTTCCTTGAGAAGTTCCAGCACCTATGACATGGTTATGCATATGGAAGGAATGAGATTTAATGGAAATCCCCATAGCAAGTTACACAAACCATAATATCATGCTTGATTATTTGGATGCTTAACATGTTATCATAAGATGGGAGCTACTTCATAATGGTACATAAGAAAACTCTAACATGCATATTGTCATGACATAACTTGCAAGGAGTTACAATCATTCATACTTCATCATCAACATGATGACACATTCTCATGCTCAACCAAACATCATAATCAACAAGCAAGCAAACAATTAAGCAAACATGAACTATAGTTAGGTATTCTTGCTACCTCTTAACTATCCTTGTCAAAGTCTTCTTGAGATGATTTCCTTCCTTCATGTGTCAAAACCTAGCCATTACAAAGTAATATCAAGTTACAACTCCACTTGAAAACAAATGCAAGACTAGGTTTTCAATCGCTTCCATTCTTTCTCTATTTTATGTTTCATAATTTCATCTTTCCAAAATAAATTCTCATGGTTCATTTCCACATATTTTTTCATGTAGAATCCAAATATAAAACTAGAATTTCCAAAATCAAAACACCCGAAGAGCTGCTGTGCTAAACTGAAGTGAGCTCTCTTTTTTCCAAAAATTCACATTTTGATTTCATAGTATACTGTCTAACCTTAAATCTAGTACCCGGATTCTTCCTACCATTGACATTCTTGAATTGGGCCAAAACTTAATTATATATCCCTTGGCAAATGATAGAAATGCCCTTGATGTCCGTTCTTGTACTATATTAACCCTAAGAGCATAATTGTCATTTCACCCCTCTTTATAATGCCTCAGAGTATATAGTGTCTCTAACTAATAATTTTTATACTATCTTACACATTTTTGGCCTTGCCAGAATGACCAAAATGGCCTCTATCTATCACTGGTACAATATAGGCATCCAAGGGCATTTTCATAATTTCACACTTTTCCTGAACTGCTTTGGACTCTGGCCCACTTAATTGTCCAGTCACCTTATTGGGCTTATGATGGTGCCATTTGGGCCTTTGTTTTAGCTCATTGCTTTTATGGCACAAATCTCAATATATCTCTCTTGATTATATTTATTGGGTATTTTATTCTACTATAAAATCCCGTATGAATTCTACAAGATTCCTTTTCAGACTCTATTAGTTTTATAAATTCATATATATAATATAAGAATTTACTGTAAGGTTCTATCTGATTCTAAGGTCTCAAAAATACTGTAATAATTCCTTCTAATTTCAGGAATTTATATCAATTAATTGAGATCTCAAATCAAAATTCTATGACTCCTTAAATTGACCAGAATAACGTTGTCTATCTACTAGTAAAATTTGGCTCTGATCTGATTCTGGGTATTTTTGAGCCTTTTTCGGTTCAACTTTCTCATAATTACATTTAGATCCCTGACTTTTTGCTTATTTACATTTAGGTCCTAAAACTTTTGAAAATTATCACTTTTGGCCCAACTTTTGTTTCTACTTGAACTTTTAGCCTTTAAGCTTTTCTAATTTTCGTTTAGGTCCTCTCTTCCTTCAAGACTCATCTAACCTTTATTATTTCTTCTAATCATTCTCATAATCCTTTCCAAACCTCTTTCCACTATTAATATTATACAGATAGGAAAAAATTAGGATATAACATTTCTACCCCCTTAAAATAAATTTTGTCCTCAAAATTTACTTGGTACCTTAGTCAACAATCGTGGATAGATATACTTGTCTTCTTTATGACTAAGGATTAGGGTATCTACCTCTTATCTGCTATCTTATATCTTAACAGAGTACTTTTCATATCTGTAGGTCTTCATATCTTTACTATTATTACTTTTCTTCTATTATGAATCAACACTATCAGAGTTGAACGCTACCTCATTCTGTTACTTGCTTGCTTTGTATCCATTTGCATATGGACTTCTCACTATACTAGACTTGTGAGTAGTGTCCATTGTCACATCCTTACTTTTCACCTCAATTATACTCCATTAGAAGTAATTGGAACCAATTACATGATCATTTCCTTTGAAAACATTCATTTCCAAAAGAATTACTCTCGGGGACTATTCACTTTTACTATTCATTTTGTAACTCTAGAACATGTACCCTACTTTAAAAATTCATAATTAATCATAGAAAAATTGAAATAAAGTGGTTCTAATTTCTAATGAAAGATCTTTCATAAATATTTGAGGAAAAAAATATGAAAGTGAGGTTTTCTTGTCCACATGAAATTAGTTTATTGGTTTAAAATCACTGTTCATTTGGTAAAATCTGGAAGTTCCAATTTCTTTGCTTAACTTCAAAAATTCATTTCTCTTTGGTTACTTATCCAAATGAACTGTGTTACCTATGGATTTGAAGATCTAGATGTCCTATTTAAGCTCATAAAGTTTCATAGAAAACTCGTTCATTTGATATATGAAATCATTGTGTGAACGTCACTGCCTCTCAATACTTATTTTATCTCAATTCTAGATCTTACTTCCAACTTTGGAAAATCATAACAATTTGGATACTTATCCAAATGAAGCATTCTTGCTGTTCATTTAAAGATATGTATCTTAAATTTAATCATTCCAAGTGTCAGACTAAAATACGTTGGTTTAGATGTTATAACCATCATCACAAAGAGTTAGCCTGAAAACATAGTTACAGAGACATACACCATACATGCTAGCATATCACCATATGGTGTCATGTAAGTCATATAACATATTATACAAACTTAATCATCAACATTTAATCTCTTTCCTTGAGAGGATCCAGCACCAAAAACATAGTTATGCATGTGGAAGGAATGAGATTTCATGGAAATCCCAAGAGCAAGTTACACAAACTATAATATCATGCATGAATAATTGAATGCTTAACATGTTATCATGAGATGGGAGCTACTTCATAATGGTACATAATCAAACTCTAACATGCATATTGTCTTGATATAACTTGCAAGGAGTTGCAGTCATTCATACTTCATCATAACATGATGACATAAGCTCAAGCTCAATCAAACACTATAATCAACAAGCAAGCAAAACAATTAAACAAACATGAATTATAGTTAGGTATCCTTGCTACCTCTTAGTTATCCTTGTCAAGGTCTTCTTGAGGTTCTTTCCTTCCTTCACAAATGTCAAAACCTAGCCATTACACAATAAAACCTTGCTACCTCTTAGTTATCCTTGTCAAGGTCCTCTTAGTTATCCTTTATCGGTATTTGATTTCACCGTAAATTCCATAATTAATTATTCAAGACTCGGTTTTGAGCTCTGTCAGTTTTATAAATTCTTATATTATTTATAAGAATTTACTACCAAGTTTCATCTAATTATGAGATCCAGAGGATACTGTAATAATCTCCCTAACTTTGGAAATTAATATCAATTTATCGGGACCTAAAATCAAAATTATGTGTTGTGTTAAAAGGATCAAAATAACTTTCTCTATTTTATGGTAAAATTTGGGACTAAAATGTTTCTGGAAAAATTTTAGCCTTTTCTGACTCAACTTTTCATAATTACCATTTTGCCCCTAAACTTTTGAAAATTGCATTTTAGACCCTTAACTTTTCATAATTACACTTAATGGCCCAAAGTTTAGTCTACTTCCATTTTGCACCATGTGACTTTTAGAAATTTCACTTTAGTCCCTTTCTTTTTTAAAATGTCCATTATGTCATTTGCAACTTTTATTAATTGTAATTTAATCCCTAGACTTTCACTAAATTGCAATTTAGTCCATTTTTCTCTGTCTTTGGCTAAATAAATTTAGTCACTAAATAAATACTCATTATCTAACTATTTTTTTCTTTACAATTTTGTTATTTGCAACTAGTACAAGGAATACTGAAGTCCTTTATTTTCTCTAATGAGCACTAGTGTTATTCTTTCTTTTTTTGTGGCTAGCTAGCAATATTCTTGCTCATTGTTCTATAACATATTTCTAACTTTGTGACTCCACAATGTATTTACCAGTGTTTCACCCATCTCTAGGCTACTCTGGCTTGAGCACATTTTATTTAAGCATGTTGCTACGTTAGGGCTAGGTTACACGCCATATGGCTCTGAGCTGTAGCATACTCTCTCTAATATAACTATGTTTTAACTTTGCTTTGCCTTAGACTCTCTTCTCTAGGTCTCTTTGGCCTTTTAATCTCTTCATCCTCATCTAGAGGATTTATCTGCTCATACTTGTTTATTCTTAAGACATATAGGGTTCTCTCTTCTATTTATCAGGCATACTCCTACAATATTTTGAATTCCAGTACTCAGATTTAAACTTTGAACTCTGTCTTTGTTTAAGAGAACTAAGTTAAGTCTAGAGGCTAGTTGGAAACACCATGGATACTCTCTCTATATGAGTTAGTTAATACCTTGTCCTTAGTGATTGTCTTATCAGAAAGATATCAAGTTGTCATATTTCTCTTATTCATGATTCACATTATCCTATCCTCAAGCTAGGTTATTTCATGACTCATAATCACCTGCTGTCATCCTAAACCTTTTTAAGAACTATCGGATTCTAGGATATCACTCCCTTGTGAATCATGTTTGGATCAACTGAAACTCTTCTGAAAGACTTCAACTAATGAACTAAGTTATAGGGTTAATTACTCCCTTATTATTGATAACTCAATAGATAATTCTCTATCACTATATTCTCTAGCCCATCTTACTTATTAAGACTTCACTTAATCTCTCATTTACTTAAGAGTTCTTCTCAACTTTCTTTCTTTCTTGTAACTTACCATGAGCTATTGCCATTTCAATCATGGCCTAGCTTTATGCAAATTGCCATATGCAATTCGCCATCAGTAATTGGCATAGGCCTTTGCCTTTTGTTATTACGATTCCATTTCATAATTTTTTTTCATCTAAATTTGTGCTCTATATACGAGTAATCTATATTAGATCTAACTCTTATCTGAAGAGTGATCTTGGCTCAGTTGAGTTTAGGTTTAGCTGAGAGCCAATCATTTTAGATCCAACTCTTATCTGTAGAGTGATTTGAAAATAATTTCCTTACTATTGTCTGTTATTCTTTATGTATACATTTCTTTTGATAAGTTATAACACTACCACCCTCTTGGTACTTGTTATAACTGAACCATAAGAAATGACTCTGAATACTATATTCATAAGCTTGTAGGAATACCTGAGTAACCCCAATCATATTGTAACTGACTCTCTAACTTACTAGGACTGTCTGTCATTTTGGGTACTTTCTATTTCTTACCTATTTTAGGTTCCTCATCTAACTAACTCTTATTATTATCTTATCTCAAACTCTCATTCATATTTATAACTTTAATCTCACTCTGATCCTGATCTTCATTTCTATTCTACTCTTAATCTTAACCCTTTAGGATTAACTAACACTAACTACCTTATCTATTTCTCTAATCTTTTAGAGAAAACATACCAAGTCTAGAGTAGTTCTACCATATGCATGCTAGAAATTACCATTTAAATATGTGTAAGGTTTTATCACCTTAAACAAATGGGAGTAATTGCATTTACAGTCATTGTTGTTAACAAATGATTGGCACTTGAATCACATATTGCATCTACTTAGCGATTATGATCCTAATCATTTCTTTGGATTACCTCAGGTGACTTTCTTGTCCCTTCTCATATTAGTGCAAAATTTTCTTTTGCATTTGGTATCTCTTACATGTTATATTCTGCAAATATTCCCTGGCAAAATGTCCTAGCTTGCTGCATCTATAATAACTTCCTTGACCTATCAATCAAAGCTTATACCCGTGGTTTCTACCACAGTTCTCATATATGTTAGGCTCTAATTGCATGTCTGGATCTCCTAGCTTACTACTCTTCTACTTCTTAATTACTTCTTATTACCTATTCTAAAAACTAAATGCCCTCTGGAACATCCTTATCAGAAACACTGAAAGGATTCATCTTTCAGAGTTACCTTTATCTTTTCTATACATCACAAGCTTCTCTTTATAATCTTGGTTGCCTCTATAGCTTTATTGAACTTCTACAACCACCTGTGAAAATTTCTTCCTTGCACTACAGAATTCAATCTGTGAGTTAACTTCTCAGTCATTTAACTCTCACTTTTCACGAGGATGAACTTGACTAAGTATCCATCAGAGGGTTCCACTTTCCTTGCTTTAACATTTTAAGTTAGCCTCATGCTCATCTATATCTGACTGAGGAGAATGCTTCTCATAAATTTAATTAAGAAAAACTTCCCAGGTGAGCAGATCATTTATGTCTTCATAAAGTAACTTCTATCTTTCTATTGTTGGATACTATCTTATTCCTTAGTAGATCCTAACTGTTCGCTAATCTCAGTCTGTTCCTACTTAGATTGTAACTCCTTGATGATTTCTCTCTCTAATTGATGTAAATCAACAACAACTACTGCCACGACTATCGTGATAGTAACATCTCTTTCTTGTTCTTGGAGAACTCGAGTTGTCAGAATCCCATCTATCATCTACTACTGTTACCCTTACTGCTATCTGGAGTGCCCTACACTGCTCTGTGGGTCCCTTCATAATAAGGTTTCTCCATTAGCTCTCTATCTTAGTTTCATACTTCTGAACCTTCTATTCAAGAAAGACTAACTTAATGAAGTATTTCATATAGTAGATCAACTCCTGACTATCTTATAGAGGATTTACTTCTGAATGCCGTATTGAGTTGGTCTTCTGTGTTCTAGGCCTCGCATATCTGGCTTGCCTACACCTCATACTAAACCTCTAGTTGATAAACTTTAGTGACATTGGCGCCTTTGTTCTCAACATTCTCATAATGTCTAATCTCGATTTATAAGGATTTTAAGTTCACAAAACAATTCTATTTCGTTCCCCTAACGTTATCTTAAACTAACTCTTGTATCTTAGTTTTCATTATCTTGAACGTATCAACTTTCTTGACCTTAGACTGGTCAACTTCTGTCTCTATCAACAGAAGGAACTGCTCCCTATCACTGTTCCACTTAGTCTAACCACATCGTGCTAAGAAACACGATACCTCAGAGGTATTGGCTGACTAATACCAATCTACTATTACTTTGTCCATCATAGTAGCTTGTTGTGTCTAACATTCTCTGTGTATCCCTGTCGCTACCTAAACATCTCTTCATCACAACTTGGACATACCATTCTCAAGACATTAAGGTTCCTTATCTGAATCATTTTTTAGGTAGTGAACCAATCATCTATAGAGGGGTTCTTCTTGGTCCACTTCAGATTTAGACTTAACTGATATTAACTTCTCACTAAGTACCCTAACCTTAACATAATGTTAACTACTTAGGTTTAGGGTGTGGTAATTATCCTATCTGATACCAGAAACTTTACTCTGATACCAAAAATATAACACCTTACTTTTTGATGTCTTAGGGACTAAACAGTAGCATCTAAAACCACTTATATGATCAATGAAGTCAAATTACATAATCTAGAATTTTTGACCACGAGTTATCGTTTATTTTGTAAAACTCCGGATAAGTGATGCAACTTCAAAAATTCATAACTAATTCTAAAAAACTCAAAATAAAGTGGTTCAAACTGGTATACGAAGCTAACATAAGCCTCTTTAAAGGAAAAATATGAATATGACCAAACTACATACCAATTAATACAGTCTTGGTGTGAAATATTACTATTTATTTGGTCAATTTTATAGTTTCCAAATTTGGTTCCCTAATTTTAAAAAATTCGTTCTCTTTGCATAGAGGTCAGAATAAGGCATTCTTGGTGTTAAAACGAATCTTAACATGTCAACTAAATACATCTCAAATATCATACATTTATTTGATCATTTACCATTTTTATAAATAGCTACAAATGTACTGCCTCTAAGCATACATTACATAAGTTACAACATAAAAATTACACTTAAACATGTCATCTATCCCCTAACCCCTCTTATTGCATCTTCATCTTCTTCCATCTTTGATGAACCTGTTAGTGTGGGGGTGACATGTAGGGGGTGAGATTTACGGAGAAATCTAGTAGTAAATGGAAACCATACAATGTATGCAACTATATGCTTGATGTTACATGTGTTCACTTAATGATCATGCTTGCATAATAATTACATGCTTCCATGTATCTTAATTATAACATATGGAGATAGTATAAAAAGAAATAGAGCATTACTTAATCATACATGATTCACATCACATAAAGCATCCAATCAACATAAGCAAACAAATAGGTAAGTTAACTACCTCATACTCCTTGCTTTCCTCATCCTTTTCCTTTACCTCTTGCTTCCAACTTTTCCTTGAGATGTGACTGCCCTCTTTGAGCTCATAAACCGAATCCTAACATTGTATTATCATTAACTCATTACAATCCAACTTCATTGAACATTAAACTTTATCTACTAAAGTAACTTTCTTAAATCTTTGTTAATTAGCTTAGTCTTTGAATCAATTGAAGTCTTGACATTACCCTACACAATTTGGCCTTCTAAATCCATTTATGAACTCTAAATGGACAAATTCTAGCAATTGTAACCTATTCTAGACAGTAACAAAAAGCTTCTCTTTTTCTTTCAAAATTACTCATTTTGATTCCAATGCTTTCAATACTTGTTTATCTATTTTCCTCCACACAATTTTTCATTTTAAGACCATTGGAAGCATCAAAATCATAAAATTTCAATCACTATTCATGTGTGTTAATAGTAATAGAGAACACTTAAAAATTACAACTTTGAATTTCAATGCTTCAAAGGTTCCAAACTTATCCAATCCTACACAAAATCATCTTTTCAATTCAATGGAAGCATTAGACCATTTAAATTCTATCTTCTCCTATCTAGAACAGCCTTGGCTGAAAGGCCTCAAGGAAGAGAAAAGTCAAGAATATCAACTCAATTCAATAACCAATTATCAAACTAGATTATCTAACTGTCTTCTACTTGATTCTATCTTGCTTTTCTTCTTTCTTTATTTCTATCCAGATCTTGACAACAAGCATACTCTAGGTTTAATAGAATTTCCAACCACTAAAACCTAGGTTTTACCCTTCCAAAACACATCTAAATAAACTAGGAAGGATCACATACCTTATCCCTTGACTACATTGATCTCTAAGTGCCTTGAATTGCCTTTATCTTGGTTGAGTTTTCAAATGACAAGTGTTTCTCCAAGGGAACCAAGAGGCCACGGTTTTGCAATGAAATGGAGGGGTATTTATAGCTAAAATTTTGGCATCGTGGGACAAGAATATCTTTGATTGGTTGGTTTTTGGATTAGTTAACCTTAATCACCATTAGGTTAATTCTTATATTATTTTATTTCATTTTAGCACATGTCCACACTCTTCTTCATTATTCTTGCTTCCATGTGGTGTATTGCACATGGCGTATGGGTCCCACCATGTGCAACCCTTGTCTTCCTCTTAAAGCTCCTTCATTTTCTTTTGATTTTTCTATTTAAAAAATTATAAAATATCCAAAATTGACTTAAGCTCTAAGACTTAATCTTGGGCTTATTGGGATTGTCTAGTATGCCATATTGGGCCTCTTTTAGGGCTAATAACTAATTGGTACAAATCCCAAGGCACTTTCCTTATACCGATATTCTTAAATCACCTTGATTTTTGAAATAAATGCTAGAAACCTCTTTTATTGGTTCTAAATTTTTTAAAAATTCATTCTAATATAAAATGAATTTCCTATAAAGTCTTATAATTTTTTGAGACCCAAAAGTCCTGATAAAAATTTATACATGTTCTTCAAATCATTTATTAGTGTCTAATTTCACTGTAAATTTAATAATTAATTATGCAGGACTCATTTTTAAGCTCTGTCAATTTTATAAATTCTTATATTATTTATAAGAATTTACTACCAAATTTCATCTAATTTTGAGGTCCAGAGGATACTGTAATAATCTCCCTGACTTTAGAAATTAATATCAATTTATCGGGACCTCAAATCAAAATTTTGTGTTGCGTTAAAATGATCTTAATAACTTTCTCTATTGTATGGTAAAATTTTAGACTAAAATGTTTCTAGGCAATTTTTAGCCTTTTCTTGTTCAACTTTTCATAGTTATCATTTTGTCCTTGAATTTTTGAAAATTGCATTTTAGGCCCTTAACTTTTCATAATTACACTTAATGGCCCAAAGTTTAGTCTACTTTCATTTTGCACCATGGAACTTTTAGAATTTTCACTTTAGTCCCTTTCTTTTTTAAAATATCCATTATGTCATTGGAAACTTTTATTAATTACAATTTATTCCCTAGACTTTCACTAAATTGCAATTTAGTCCCTTTTTCTCTTTCTTTGGCTAAAAAATTATCTTAATCATTATCTTTTATTCTGATTACCATTCCAATCCCTTCATAATAGAAAGAGAAAAAGGGACTAAATTGCAATTTAGTCCCTTTTTCTCTTTCTTTGGCTAAAAACTTATCTTAATCATTATCTTTTCTTCTGATTACCATTCCAATCCCTTCATAATCTTTTTCCTCTATCAGCTTATATAGATAGGAAAAATTTGGGATGTTACAAGCAAACTCTATTAATGTCAGATGGACATCCCAACTCCCTTTGAAATCCATTACACGTGCTCTTAACATATCCTCTAGGGTTTGGATCATTCACTCATATTGACCATCTATCTGAGGATGCTAAGCTGTATTAAATATGAGAGTAGTTTTCATTTCTTTACGTAAAGCCTGCCAAAAATTTGACATAAATTGAGGTCTCTGTCAGATATGATACTACTTGGAATACCGTATAGTCTAATAATCTCCTTTACATTCAACTTTGCCAGCTTCTCAAGAGAATCTTTCTTGTTGAGTGCCAGGAAATGAGCCAACTTAGTCAATCGATCAATTACTACATATATGCATCATGCTTAGTAGGAGTTATGGGCAGTCCTTCAACAAAATCCATGGAAACACTGTCCTTGTAACATCCTTACTTTTATACGTCTTAGGGACCATTCAGTAGCATTTTGAACCACTTACAAGACCTTAAAAGTCCATTAGCCAAATCTAGAATTTTACTCTTTCTCAGGTTATTGTTCATATGGTATTCCAGATTACGCAATGAACTTCAAAAAATCATAATTAATTCTAGAAAAATTGAAATGAAGTGGTTCAAAAAGCTACGTAAAGATAACATCTTGAACTTTAAGAAAAAAATAATTCCAGACAAAATTATCAGCAAATTAATACAGTTTATTCGCCAAAGTTTACTATTCATTTGGTCAAAAATCCTGGAAACTGATTCTAGTCCCTTACTTTGGAAATTCAATTCTCTTTGTACAGACATCCAAATAAAGCATTTTTGGTGTCAAAATGAATCTTGGCATGTCATCTAAATGTTTGTAAAATATCATACATCTATTATATCATTTACTATTTTTCATTACATCATGACCCTCACTGCTCATATTGGTCATACAGCAATAATACATTTAACAATTCTTCACATAACACATACTATTCAATCCCTAGCTTTTCTTCTTGCTTCATCATCCTCTTTCATTATTCATAAACATGTGGGATTGGGATTACATGGAAAGGGATGAGATTTTTGGGAAAATCTCAGTAGCAAATATTACTAAATAATGTATGCATTAATGTAACTACTTGTGCTTGCTTGTGAAAGTGTTATAATTGTGTAATGTGCATGATTCCATGTAACATATGAAATACAATTTTCCAAAGTAATCATAGAAACAGAGCTTCATACATAAGCACAATTGCAACACAATTCACCAAAGCCATAGCACAATCAAGCATAATATTCAATGCATACAAGTTTAGGATACGTTTACTACCTTATACACTTAGTTTCTTCCACTTTATCTTGCTTCTTTCTTCTCACTTTTCTTGAACATGTGGCTGCCTCTTTTGGAGCATACCAACCAATATCTAACATCACATAACCATTTATCCATTACCATCTAATTTCCTTGAGCATTAAACTTACTTTAACTAACATAACTCCCTCTTGAACATTAAGCTCACTTACTTTTCTTAATCTTTACTAATATGTGAATAACTTTTTATACAGAGCTTCTTCCAGAGTTCTGTCAGATCTTGGACATCTGACACTGTAAGGCATACTTTCTTGTGATTCTCCCATTTATATCTGAAGTCCATGAAATATGATAAAATTTTAAATAACTTTTAGACTATCAGATAATTTTTTGCTGTTTAGAGCCCTAAAAAAATTTCTGTAGTATGCCATATTAACCAACGTAACTTCCTCTATTTACTGATGGAATGTGGGACTGAAAAACTTTTGGGAAGTTATAACCCTTTTCGGGTTGATCTTTCTATAATTACAATTTTGCCCTTGAACTTTTTACTTAATTACATTTAAGTCCCTTAACTTTTGGAAATTATCACTTTTGCCCAACTTTTGTTTCTACGTTAACTTTTGGCCTTTAAACTTTTCTAATTTTCATTTTAGTCCTTCTCTTTCTTCAAGACTCATTTGACCTTTATCTTTTCTTCTGATCTCTATCATAATCCTTGCCAAACCTCTTTCCACTATCAGTATTATACAGATAAGAAAAATTTAGGATATGATAGTCCTATTTCCATTCGGGTATCTTTAGTGGTTCCAATTTCCCTGCTAGCCTTTGGTGTTCAATTTTCACCTTCTGACATGTTAAGCACTTTGACACATAAGTCACAACATCCTTCTTAAATCCAGGCCACCAAAATAAGCTTTTAACATCATGATACATGTCACATCCTTACTTTTAACCTCAATTATACTCCATTAGAAGTGATTGGAACCAATTACATGATCATTTGCTTTGAAAATATCCATTTCCAAAAGATTTGCTTTCGGGTACTGTTCACTATTACTGTTCATTTGGTAATTCCAGAACATGTACTCTACTTTGAAAATTCATAATTAATTGTACAAAAATCAAAATAATGTGGTTCTAATTTCTAATGAAAGATCTTTCATAAATATTTGAGGGAAAAATATGAAACTGAGGTTCTCTGGTCCAAATGAAATCAGTTTATTGGTTAAAAATCACTGTTCATTTGGTAAAAATCTGGAGGTTCCAGTTTCTTGGCTTAACTTCAAAAATTCATTTCTCTTTGGTTACGTATCCAAATGAACTGTGTTACATATGGAATTAAATCTAGACGTCCTATTTAAGCTCACCAAATTTCATAGAAAAATTCATTCATTTGATATATGAAATCATTGCGTGAACGTCACTGCCTCTCAGCACTCGTTTTATCTCAATTCCAGATCTTACTTGCAACTTTGAAAAATCATAACAATTCGGATATTTATCCAATTAAGGCGTTCTTGGTGTCCATTTAAATATCTGTATCTTATCTAACTTCACACAAAATTTCATACTAAAAATCGTTGGTTTACGTATCAAAATCATCGTCACATCACCACAGCCTCACAACAGAGTTACAGAAACATACACCTTGCATGCTAGCATATCATCCCATAGTGTCATGTGAGTCATATAACTTATTATACAAACTTAATCATTAACATTTACTCTCTTCCCTTGAGAGGATCCAGCACCTAAAACATAGTTATGCATGTGGAAGGAATGAGATTTCATGGAAATCCCAATAGCAAGTTACACAAACTATAATATCATGCATGAATAATTGTATGCTTAACATGTTATCATGTGATGGGAGCTACTTCATAATGGTACATAAGCAAACTCTAACATGCATATTGTCATGACATAACTTGCAAGGAGTTGCAATCATTCATACTTCAACATAACATGATGACATAAGCTCAAGCTCAACCAAACACCATAATCAACAAGCAAGCAAAACAATTAAACAAACATGAGTTATAGTTAGGTATCCTTGCTACCTCTTAGCTATCTTGGTCAAGACCTTCTTGAAGTGCTTTCCTTCCTTCACAAATGTCAAAGCCTAGCCATTACAACATAATATCAAGTTACAACTCAACTTGAAACCAAATCCAAGACTAGGTTTTCACTAGCTCCCTTTCTTTCTCTAATTTATGTTTCCTACTTCCACCTTTCCAAAATAAATTCTCATGGTTCATTTCCACATAATTTTTCATGTAGAATCCAAATATGAAATCAGAATTTCCAAAATCAAAACATACCAATTGCTACAGTGCCAAACCGAGATGCATGCTCTTGTTTTCAAAAAATTCTCATTTTGATTCCAATGCTTCCAATACTTGTTCTCCTACTTTATCCCCACACAACTTTCCATTTTAAACTCATTGGAAGCATCAAAATCATGAAATTCCATCATATTAACAGTACCACATACAGTACCAGCAAGAACACAAAACCCTAAATCCAAACATACTTGAATTCACAAGCTTATACCACTTGATTCTAGCTTGTTTAAGCTTGTCTAAACTATCCATAACATAAAACTCATATTTTAACCACATATGAGCAGCACTTCCAGCAGCAACCATAAGGGAAATATAGCATGAAAACCCCTTAAAACCATGAGCTAACTTGCTAGAACAAAGCTCAAGATCAAGGGAGATGATTACCTTGCTTGTTACTTCACTTTGGTTACTTCTTTCTTGGTTGAATGGAAATTTTGCAAGAGTTTCCCTATGGTTCACCATGAATGCCGAAGTGTTCTGAATAGGGGGGTATTTATAGAAAAGTTTGGGTTGAAATGGATGGCCAAGATTGATTTGGTTACTATTTGATCTAAAGGCTCACATTTAATCTTGGATTTTACTTTTTCTAAAAAGAATAATTATTACATCATGTGGGACATCTCATGGGACACCTAAGAGGGTTAGGTGGCGTGCTGCCCATGCAAAGAACCTTCTGGAGAAATTCCAGTCCAATCCGGTACCGATCAGTGCAGTTTCACAACAATCGGACTGTGTTCTGTTCCTAATTTTTTATAATATACCAGGATATGTATTCTATCCTGGAAATTAATGTCTAGGCTTCTCATATCATTGAAAATATTATACTGAGTATTTATCTACCATCCATCCCTTGGAAAATGACCAAAATACCCTTGGTGTCCTTTCCTGCACTATACTAACCCTAAGGGCAAAATCGTCATTTCACCCCTCGTTATACTGGCTCATGGTGTATATGGGCTCTAAATAATCCTCTTTATACTATATGACACGTTTTTAGCCTGTCTAAAGTGACCAAAATGACCTCTATCCACTACTGGTACAGTATGGGCATCTAGGGACATTTTCATAATTTTGCACTTTCCTGGACTGCTCTGGTCTCTAGCCCACATAACTGTCCAGTCACCTTAATGGGCTTATGATGGCGCCATTTGGGCCTTATTATGGGCTTATCGCCTGTATTGCCTTTATGGCCCAATTCACGTTACAACTCTCCTGATCCTATTTATCGGGTATTTTATTTCACTGAAAAATCCCGTATGGTTTCTACAGGATTCCTTTTCTGACTCTCTCAATTTTATAAATTCATATATTAAATATATGAATTTTCTATAAGGTCTCATCTGATTATGAGATCTGAAAAATACTGTAATAATTCCTTCCGACTTCAGAAATTTATATCAATTAATTGGGACCTCAAATCAAAATTCTGTGTTGCGTTAAACTGACCGGAATATTTTTGTCTATCTACTGGTAAAATTTGGGTCTGATCTGATTATGGGCATTTTTGGCCTGTTTTGGCTCAATTTTTCCATATTTACATTTAGGTCCCTTAACTTTTGAATAATTGCACTTTAGTCCCTGAACTTTTCATTAATTGCATTTAGGTCCCTCCTTTTTCTTCTACTTTCACTTTTCACCTTCAAACTTTTAAATTTTCATTTTGGTCCCTATTCTTTCCTTAGTTATTAATCCTTCCCTTTCCTTTCACAATTTGATACAGTTTATTCCAAGAATCTTATATCCATTGTAGATAAACTGTACAGGTACATCAGGTCAAAAAATTGGGGATATGACAATACATCTTGGTCATACCTGGATGTACTGTATATTTGCTTTTATGTGCCTCATCTAAGATCTTTTCTCTTAATCCCATTGCATTGGGAATATATGGTTGTCCCCTAAATTGTAGCAATCCATCTTGGGAGACATCAAAATTCTTAGTTTTCCCTCTTTCCATCTTACTTTTGAAAATCTCTGCGAGCTTATCATACTCCTGAGCTTCTTTTATCTCATCCTCAATGAAAGCTTTAATCTGTGTTCCTCCATAAGAACTTTCTGCTATCTGCATTTGGTATAAAGGACTCCAGTCTCAAACATCTTCTATCAATTCTAGCTCTTTGATCATTAAACTTGCCACCTGCACCACCTTCCTGCTCAAGGCATCGGCTACCACATTTGCCTTTCTTGGATGGTATTTAATCTAGAAATCATAATCCTTTAGAAATTTCATCAATCTCTGCTACCTCATATTCAATTCTTTATGATCCTACAGGTACTTCAGGCTTTTGTGGTCACAGTACAGCTCTATGGTAGCTCTATATAGGTAATGCCTCTAGATCTTGAGAGCATAAACTACCGCTTCAAGCTCCAGATTATGAGTAGGATAGTTCTCTTCATGTGGGTTCAACTACCGAGAAGCATAGGCTACTACTCGACCATGCTATATCAATACACATCCCAACCCCTACTTGCTAGAATCTGTATGGACTACATAAGTCTGAGTTGGGTCTGGAATAATCAGCACAGGAGTCGTGGTTAATCTCTGCTTTAATTCTTGGAAACGAGCTTCACACTTCTTATCCCACTTGAATTGCTGATTCTTTTTGGTCAGCTTGGTTAACGGCAGAGCAATTCGAAAAAAGCCCTTAATAAATCTTCTGTAATACCCTGCTAAGCTCAAAAAAACTCCTGATCTCCGTCACAGTCCTTAGCTGTTCCCAGCTTAGCACTACTTGAACTTTACTAGGATCTACAGCTACCCCTTCATGGGATATGACATGACCAAAAAACTTGACTTCTTGCAGCTAAAACTCACATTTACTAAGCTTAGCATAAAGTCATTTTTCTTTAAGAGTACTAAGAATAATTCTCATATGCTCTTCAATAGATTTGGAGTACACTAGGATATCATCAATAAAGACCATAACAAACTGATCTAGATAAGGCCTGAAGATTCTATTCATATAATCTATGAAAATTGTAGGTACAATCGTCAGACCAAAGGGCATCACTAGAAATACAAAATGACTATAGCGAGTCTTGAACGCAGTCTTTAAAATATCATCAGCTTTGATTCTGAGTTGTGATAACCTGATCTCAGATCAATTTTAGAGAATAAACTAGCTCCCACCAACTGGTCTAGCAAATAATCAATATGTGGAAGAGGGTACTTATTCTTAACAATAATCTTATTCAACTCCTGATAGTCAATGCACAGTCTGAGACTACCATCCTTCTTCTTAACGAATAACACTCGAGCACCCTATGGAGAAACAATGGGTCAAATGAAACCCTTCTCTAAAAGCTCCTCAATCTGATTCTTTAGCTTAATCATCTCGTTGGGAGCCATATGATATAGGGCCTTGGATACTGGTCTAGCTCTAAGTACAATATCGATTGCAAACTCCACTTCTCGTTCTGGAGGTAGTCCTTGAATCTCCTTTGGAAAGACTTTGTGAAATTCTTTAACTCCTGGAATCGTATAAATTCCTTCTTCGACTTTTGCTTGAACAGAAAAGAAGACCATATATCCTTGAAATCCTTTCTATAAATATTTATCTGTTGGGCCTCCATCAGGAAATTTAGTTTCACTTATGGATTCACATTTGTGGCTTGTGGACAAAGAACTAGAGTTTTGTTCTTACAATCCAACATTACATTTTTGGCAGACAACTAATTCAATCTAATTATAACATCAATCTCATGAAAGGGCATACATATTAGGTCTAGAGTAGTGCAACAACAATCATATCGAATGACACTATTTAGGCAAACATCTGATGTAACTACCTTGGCATCTGTGGGAGTTGTCACACATATGGCATAATGCAATTTACTAATTGTAAGGCCTAGCCGTTTAGCACATTCATAAGAAACAAAGGAATGACTTACCCCCAAATCAAACATAGCAATCACATAATGATTATTGAGATAAATGATACCTTAAATCATCTCAGGAGATTTTTGGGCATCTTTCCTTGTTAATGCAAACACTCGCCCTTGAGTGCGTGGCCTTTGATTATTAGCTGCCTGGGGACAATTCTTGGAGAAATGTCCAGGTTTTCCACATGTGTAATAGATGTTCTGCCCCAACAAGCACGGTCTATCTCCATGGCTTTTCCTGCACTTGTCATATGTTATGAATCTTAGGTCTCTATTATTTGTGTTGCCCCTAAAATTTCCTCTAGTAGGCCTTCTATTTAGTTGCCATTGCCGTTTTCTTTTCTTATAGTAACCACTGCTGCCAGCTGCATTTTTGTTTTGGTCAGCTCTTTCAAGAACAACAGTCTCTGCTCATCTATCTCATTAGCATCCGGTGATTCAGGCAGTTCTCAATGATTCTACAGGCCTCTACTGACTTATTAAACTAGTTATACTGTTGGGGAGTCGTCTTATCTTTCAAAGTAACATTAAATCCCCTGATCATTCTCTCTGTCATCTAACGTTCATCATCTACCTATCGTAGATAAGTGTAATATTGAGAAAAATGGATGAACATAGCCAAGACCTCATCAAAATATTCTTTTTCTCCTTGCCTTAGCACAAGGAATCTGCTTCTCTTTTATCCCTTATCGATTGGGGAAAATACTTTTCATTAAACTGTTCAAGAAATACTTCCCATGTGATAGGAATGTGTCTAGCCTATAGTAATAGTTCAGCGTTCTTCTACCATCTATGCGTATCTCTTTCTAGCTGATAGATTGCCATCTATACTTTACTCTCAGATGGACAATCAAGTACCTTAAAAATCTTTTCTAGTCTGTTGATCCAATATTCTTCTTTCTGTAAATCAAACATCCCCTCAAACGTTAGAGGCCTATACTTATAGAATTTAGCCATCCACGGTTGAATGCCAGTGGGATCCACTGTTTGTCCCGTCTGTCTTAGTGGCTCAACTATCTGTTGAACCATTTCTGGTTTTGTATTAGTTGTACATGTAGATTCTGGTTACTATAAATTCTCTACTGCTTCTGCTACAGCTGCTACTTTGGCAGCATCCCTTTCCTGTTCGTTCATCGCTTGAGCTGCTCTTACCTCTTCAGTCAGCTTCTGTTGTTGTTCTAATCGCTTTAAGATAAGCTGTTAATGTCTCCAGCATTTTGGGGTTCTCCTGAAGAACTAGCTCTTCTTGTTATTACCATTTTGTTTTACTATTGTAATAGGAAAGGAATATCATAACTAACATAATTCATATTTCATTAAATGATAAGATGTCATCCATGATATTAGTCCAATAATCTAGGGTAAGGGAATGTGGATCATAAGCTTGATAAGCTTCTCGTACTCTTGCTATGAAGTCCTTAAAGATTCGGTAATCCTGATCCACCTCTCTAATCAATATTCTTCCTATGTCATATAGCTGTCTAGCTAGTTCCATAGCTTTATTGAATTGTTCTTCATTCATATCCTCCCAAGGGGTTAGCTCTATAATCTGGTGGTTATCCATATATATATCTCTACCATTGGCTTCTTTATTCCACTAGGACCTGGGATATCTGTAGGGTATGGTATAGGACTAGGTCCAGGCATAATAGCTGTATAGCTAGGTATAGGTACCTCAACTAGGTTAGGCACTTGACTTAGACTAGGAACATTTACTTCAGTAGCCTGCCTATATACAGGTTCTGTAGCACACCCAACATAGGAGTAACCCTCCTCAAATTGTTCCTCTTGAGGTTCTACCATCTCTCTATCATCTACCTGATCTGCATCCCCCTCTATACTAGGGTCAGCGTCTTCAGGTAGTACAATATTAATAGGTGGGGATGGAATATGTTCTTTAGGTTCATCCTCATCTGATGACATCCATCTCATTTGATCCGATTGAGGAGCTAACTAACCTGCCTAGCTCTAATTAACTACTAGAATCCAAGATATGGATCATTGGAGGAAGCCCAAACTTTGGATCATTTATTAAAGCATCTACCTCATCTGAGTTCTACCCTGACCTATCTGAACTAAGGACTTCTGGTATAGGGTCCCCTGGTTTACTATAGTCTCTGAAGTCCTAGACTCAACCATCTTTACCCTGCAATAACTAACTTAATGTCAATTATGCAGATGTTTACTTATACATCAGTCTATAAATAATCTATTCAGAGCATTTCCTAAGCCAGAATCCTTTGCTCTAATACCAAAATGTCGCATTATTACTTTTAACCTCAATTATACCTTATTAGAAGTTATTGGAACCAATTACATGGTCATTTGCTTTAGAAACATCCATTTTCAAAAGAATTGATCTCGGGGTACTGTTCACTTTTACTGTTCATTTGGTAATTCCATAACATGTACCTAACTTTGAAAATTCATAATTAAATGTAGAAAAATTTAAATAGGTTGGTTTCAATTTCTAATAAAAGATATTTCATTAAACTTTGAGGAAAAAATATAAAACTGAGGTTCTATTGTCTTAATGAAATCAGTTTATTCGTTGAAAAATACTATTCATTTGGTAAGATCTAGAAGTTCTAGTTTCTTTGTCTTAACTTCAAAAATTCATTTCTCTTTCGTTTCTTATCCAAATGAACCGAGTTACCAATGGATTTAAAGCTCTAGATGTTCTCTTTAAGCTCCCAAAATTTCACAGAAACAACCATTCATTTATTACATGTTCAACTTAGTTCCAAATTTACTCTAAGTTATAACATTATGGCCTCCAGTTGCTTACTTTCTCTTAGTTCTAGATTTTAACTTCAAATTAGAAAAATCATAACAAATAAAATTCTTAACCAATTGAGGTGTTTTGGGTGTTCATTTAAAGCTCTTTATCTTATCTATTACCATGCCAAATTTCATATTCAAACTCATTGAATAAGGCATGATAATAATCGTCCTAAGGTCGCAGCCTCAGAACACTACTATATGATCATACACCATGCATACTATCATATCATTCCATAGTATTATATAAGTAATATGACTTATTATATAAACTCATCCATATATGTTTACCCTTTTCTCTTGTGAAGTTCCAGCACCTATAACATAGTAATGCATATGGAAGGAATATGATTTCATGGAAATCCCAATAGCAAGTTAAACAAACTATAATATCATGCATGATTCATTACATAACTAACATGTTATCATGAGATAGGAGCTACATCATAATGGTACATAAGCAAAATCTAACATGCAAATTGTCATGACATAACTTGCAAGGAGTTGCAATCATTTATACTTCATCATCAACACGATGACACATTCTCATGCTCAACCAAACACCATAATCAACAAGCAAGCAAACAATTAAGCAAACATGAAACTATAGTTAGGTATTCTTGCTACCTCTTAGCTATCCTTGTCAAGGTCTTCTTGAGATGATTTCCTTCCTTCACAAATGTCAAAACCTAGCCATTACAAAGTAATATCAAGTTACAACTCAACTTGAACAGAAATCTAAGACTACGTTTTCACTCGCTTCCTTTCTTTCTCTACTTTATGTTTCATACTTCCATATTTCCAAAATAAATTCTCATAGTTCAGTCCCACATAATTTTTCATGTAGAGTCTGAATATGAAACTAGAATTTCCAAAATCAAAACACATCAAAATGTCTTGCCCTTGACCGAAGTGCATGCCCTTATTTTCCAAAATTCACATTTTGATTCTAATGCTTCCAATAATTGTTCTCCTACTTTATCCCTGCACAATTTTCCATTTTAAACTCATTGGAAGCATCAAAATCATGAAATTCCAATATATGAACAGTGTCACACATAGTACCAGCCAAGAACACAAAACCCTAATTCGAAACATACTTGAATTTCTAAGCTTATACCACTTGATTCTAGCTTGTTTAAGCTTATCTAACTATCCATAACATAAAACTCATATTTTAACCATATATGGGCAGCACTTCCAACAGAAACCATAAGAGAAATATAGCATAAAAATCCTTAAAACCATGAGCTAACTTGCTAGAACAAAGCTCAAGATCAAGGGATATGATTACCTTGCTTTTTGCTTCAAGTTGTGTGCTTCTTTCTTGGTTGAATTGAAATTTTGCAAGAGGTTCCCTTATGGTTGTCAAGGCATGCTAAACCAAGCTGAATAGGGGTATTTATAGATGAGCTTGAGTTAAAATGGATGGCCAAGATTGATTTGAATACTATTTGATCAAATGGTCTATATTCATTCTTATTCTTGGCTTGCCCTAGAAGCCATGCTTTTGATGCCATACATGACATCATTTAGGGGAATGCTTGGCTAGAAAAAGTAAAATATATTAGTAGGAAAAAATTCCAGTCTAGTCCTGTATCGATCGGAGCAGTTTCACAAAAACCAGACTGTTTTCTATTCCTAATTTTTATAATATTCTAGGATATATATTCTGTTCTAGAAATGAATGTCTAGGTTTCTCATACCATTTACATTTTTAAACTGAGTATTTATCTGTCATCCATTGTCATATCTAATTTTTCCCTATCCATATAGTACTGATAGTGGAAAGAGGTTTAGAGAGGATTATGATGAAGATCAGAAGAAATAATAAAAGTTAGATGATTCTTTAAGGAAGAGAAGGACTAAAATGAAAAGTAGAAAAGGTTAAAGGCAAAAAGTGAAAGTAGAAACAAAAGTTGGGCCCTTAAGTATAATTTTCAAAAGTTAAGGGACTTGAATGCAAATAGCCAAAAGTTCAGGGGCCTAAGTGCAATTATGCAAAAGTTCAGGGACCTAAATGTAATTATGGAAAAGTTGAGCCAAAACAGGCCAAAAATGCTCAGAATCATATCAGACTCAAATTTTACCAGTAGATAGATAAAATTATTCCGGTCAATTTATCGCAACACTGAATTTTGATTTGAGGTCCCGATTAATTGATATAAATTCTTGAAGTCAGAGGAATTATTGTAGTATTTTTCATATAGCAGAATCAGATGAAACTTTATAGGAAATTCCTATATTTAATGTAAGAATTTATAAAATTAACAGAGTCAGAAAAGGAATCTTGTATAAGTATTACGGGATTTTACGGTGAAATAAAATACCTGATAAATAGGATCGGGTGAGGTTTATTGGGATTTATGCCATAAAGGGCATAAAGGCAATGAACCCAAACCAAGGCCTAAATGGCACCATATTAGGCCCAATGTGATGACTAGACAGTTAAGTGTGCCAGAGTCCAGAGTAGTCCAGGAAAAGTACGAAATTATGAAAATGCCCTTGGATGCCCATATTGTACTAGAGATGGATGAAGGGCATTTTGGTCAATTGGGATAGGCTAAAAACGTGGTACATGATATAAATATGATTAGTTGAGCCCAGATACACCCTGAGGCAGTATAAAGAGGCATAAAATGACGATTATGACCTTAGGGTCAATATAGTGTAAGAAAGGACACCAAGGGTATTTTGGTCATTTCACAAGGAATGGATGGCAGATAAATACTCAGTATAACCATGTCAAGGGTATGAGAAGCCTATACATTGATTTCCAGGACAGAATACATATCCTAATATATTATAGAAAATTCAGAACAGAAAATAGTCCGGTTATTGTGAAACTGCTCTGATCGGTACTGGATTAGACTGAAATTTTTCCAAAAGCTTCCTAGTATTGTGAGCACGCCACATAACCCCTTGAGGTGTCCCTTGAGCTGTCCCACATGATGTCATAATTATTCTTTTATGAAAAAGTGAAATCCAAGATTAAATGTGAGCCTTTAGATCAAATAGTAACCAAATCAATCTTAGCCATTGATTTTTCTTGGATTTTGGCTATAAATACCCCCTCAGTTCTGCATAAAAACCGTGGCTTCATGGACCCTTGGGGAAACTCTTACAAAATGAAAAATCAAGCCAAGACAAAGAAGATTCAAGGTTCCAATGTTTAAGCAAGGTAGAGATTAAAGGTAAGCAATCTCTCCTAACTTATTTTCCTTTGATTTGGGAGCTTGAACTTAGGCTTTTCATGGGAAAAAGTTGAGCTTTCTCTAAGGGGTGGTGCTGCCCAAAAACCTTAGATGAAAGGGCAAAGAAGAAATTAAAGTTAAAAACATATGATTGAAGCTTAAATAAGCTAGTTAAGTGATTGGTTGTTGAATCAATTTGATATTCTTGACTTTGCCAAGAGTGAATCTGTTCAGTATGCACTGTTCATGAGGGAAATAAATGGAATTTGAATGATTTAATGCTTCCATTGAGTTTGTATGATGATTTTGTGTAGGATTGGAAAGGTTTTGAACCTTGGAAACATAAAAATCTCAAGGTTGTAGTTTTTGAGATTCCTTACGGTTACTATTCACTCACATGAACAGTGACTAGAATTTCATGATTTTGATGGTTCCAATGGTTTTAAACGAAAATTTGTGTGGGGTAAAGTGGAGAAACAAGTATGGGAAGCATTAGAATCAAAATGAGAATTTTTGAAAGACTTGTATGCTTATGTTCAGTTCTGTACAGCAGGCCATGAAGGAGCTGGAATTTCATGATTCTAAGCTCATAAATGGATTCAAAAGATGAAATTGTGTAGGGTAATGTCAAGACATCAATTGGTTCAAGAGCCAAGTGGATTAGTGAAGATAGAGAAAGTTATGACAATAAAGAGTGTAACAAAGTTAGTCTTGAACATAGGTGGAGTTCATGAGTCCTAATGAGTTATGTGATGAATATGAATGTATTTAGGACCTTGAAACATCCAAGAACATGTTGGAAAGTGATTGACCTAGAGAGTTCATGGTTGGAAAGCTAGGGAGCAAGTGTAAAAGATCAAGAGGAAAGCTTAAGTGCAAGGTAGTGAACTTACCTCTTTATGTGCTTGATGTGGTATGCTTATGTGTTGACATGTATATGATATTTGAATGATGTTGTGACATGATAAATGATATTGAATGTATTGTTAATATCATGTTTTCCATGGGCATGCACTTTATGTAAGAGTATATAGCATGATGGCATGTCACTAATCAAAGAAAGTTTAATGAAATTACATATCATGCATTAGCATCCATCTTGCATATTTAAGTGGTAATATTTGCTACTAAGATTCCCTAGAATCTCACTCTCCCATAACCAACCAATTTAGGTCAAGTATGATTGAAAAGGTATGCATGGAGAAGAGCTAAAGAATGGAAGAAAGGAAGTGAAGTGTTGAGATTTTAGCATATACTATGAATTACTCATGTATATAAAGGCCATATAAGGTGTCTATTTATGTAATGAAACTATTTGAAATACTTATGGCATATGTACATGATGTATATGAATATTAATAAGCTTATTTGATAGCTTATGCTTGTTAAAACAATTATTGAAAGTAAAAGAAAGGAAAATGAAATGGTAGAAACATAGGTCCTGAAGCAGTTTTGTTGTGGCTTCAGTTTGACCTAGCAAATAAAGGAATTAATTTATGAAATTTTACCAGCATGTATAAAACATCTAGAGCTTTAAGTTCATAGGTAGAACGTTTCATTTGGATGTGTATAACAGGAAAAATGAATTTCCAAAGTAAGGGACCAGAATCTGTTTCCAGAGTTTTTGACCAAATCTATAGTAAACTTCAACGAATAAACTATATCAATTGGCTAATCATTTGGTCTGGAAATTATTGTTCCCTTAAATAAAGATATTATCTTCAAATAGATTTTTGAACCACTTCATTTTGAGTTTTATATAATTAATTATGATTTTTCGAAGTTCATTGCGTAATCTGAAATACCATATGAATAGTAACCCGAGAAATAGTAAACTTCCAAATTTGGCCAATGGACTTCCAAAGTCTTGTAAGTGGTTCTAAATGCTACTGAATAGTCCCTAAGATGTATGAAAATAAGATGTTATATCTATCCTGTCATATCATAATTTTTCCCTATTTGTATAGTATTGATAGTGGAAAGAGGTTTAGAAAGGATTATGACAAAGATAAGAAGGAATGATAAAGGTTATATGAGTCCAGAATAAGGAGAAGGACTAAAACGCAAAGTAGAAAAGGTTAAAGGCCAAAAGTTAAAGTACAAACAAGATTTGGGCCAAAAGTGGTAATTTCCAAAAGTTTAGGGACCTAAATGTAATTAAACAAAAAGTCAGGGACCCAATTGTAATTATAGAAAGATCAGCCCGGAAAGGGTTAGAACTGCCCAGAAGTATTTTAGTCCCATATTCCATCAGTAAATAGAGGAAGATATGCTGGATAATCTGACATGGTACAGAAATTTTATTAGGGCTCCAGACAGCAGATATTTATCTGATAGTCTAAAAGTTATCTGAAATTTTGTCAGATTTCATGGACTTTAGATATAAGTGGGCAATTTACAGGAAATTGTGCCCTACAGTGTCAGATATCCTGGATCTGATAGAACTCCGGAAGAAGTTCTGTATAAAAAATTATTCACATATTAGTGAATTTTGGCGGGAGTTTGATAACACCCGTGATCCGATAATAGAATTTATCATGTGATAAAGAGAATACTTAATTGACTACATCTACTTGCATATTATGTATGTTGAGTATGCTATGATAAATGAATACTCCCCTTATGCAGTACGTACTGGGTAGAGTATACCAGATGAGAAAGTTATGTTGCTCCCATGCCCTATGACATGCAATTAAATAATTCAACTTAGCGAGAATGAAGCAATAGCAAAGTGCTAAACTAGAAAGTTAGCTACTTGATTCTCAGAAGATAGAAAGAGAATTTATGATCAGACTACGATAGTCAATGGGATAGAGAATGAGATTAAAGATGAAGATTAGTAGTGAGTCTACAGATAAATGATTATGATACTCAGGACATATCCCTTTAATAGGGATAAGATAGATGAAAGGAAATGAGAGGTAGTTATGAAATATGATATGGCTCTAAGAAAGAGCAGTTTTTAAGTAATATAAGTTAATATTTTTGCAATAGCGCTAGCTTGCTCTTACAATAGAGTAAAGTCCCTCTGATGATATAAATAGATGATGACAAATATGTGCGTGGTAGAGCTTGTGTAGCTCCCTGCAATGTTAAATGTAATAAAGTTATAAAGATGAGAATGGTATATGAAGTTCCTGAGTGATAGAGGAAATGAGTCAAGTCCTAATAGATAATATTGGCTTCTGTGATCATTTTTGGGAAATTATCTGTGGAGTTAACAACTATGTGGAAGTGACTAACCTTGTAACTTTGTCTATTGGTTTAGGTCTTCCAGAGATGAGAATACAGTACAATGGAATCCAGTAAATTCTGGAGGATTACAGTTAGATCTTAGTATGACTCATAGGGTCGCAGTTAGATCCTGAAAGGCTTACGGTTGATCGCAGTAGATCCCGAGGGTCGCAGTAGACCAAGCCTAGAGCAAGAAAGTAATGACCTATAAGTACAGTATTTCTTTGGAAGGACAAATACCAAGGAAAAGTTAAGGTATAGAAGTTTCACAAGTTGATTAACTCATAACAGAGAGAGTACCCATGATGCTAGTTTCAGATAGTCTTATTACTATCAGGGACTAAACTCAGAATTTTCTTACAGGTATCAGGAACTAAGTGATCAAAGTTAAAGCTGTTAATGCTGAGTCCCAAGGATTTATGGGAATATTACGTAAGATATAAGAAGAGATCCTTATGATAAGATTACAGAAAATAAGAGACAAGTAAATCCTCCAGATGAGGATAAAGAGATTAGAAGGCCAGATAGACCCAAAAGAAATAGTATAAGATGGGTCTAAGATAATAAAGTACCAGGGTTGAAGCCTGTAAGCACCAATGCTTCAGATTTTTATCTGCACATTTTAGTTAAGCGTGCTCAGGTAAGGGTAATTCAATGATGGGTGATCCCCTGGGAAGTGATGGAAAAGTGTGTAAATGCCATTGAAATTGGCATATGTGCACAGAGCTATGTAAGATGATAGAAAGAGCTATGAAAAGTTAAAAAGGGATATGAATAGTAAGAGACTATAACCCTTATGTCAAGTCCAAATGAAATGGATTTAAAATATAGAATATGATGTAGCCAGATTTGGCCAGAGATGTCATGATATGGCATAAAAGATATGTAATAAGATATGCCTTGAGAAGCGGCTGTATAGCTAGCTTTGTAAACAGATAGAGAGGCTTATGTTCTAGAAATGATAAGATGTTTGAATGATGAGCTACATGTGAAAGAGCAAATGAGAGCTTTCACTCCTTGCATAAAGTGCCAGGCATTATGTTATGTTATGTTATGTTATGTTTGTAAAATATGCTAAAGCTCTGAATGTTAGAGCAGTGCAAGCTTTATATGATAAAGCTATGCAAGTTCTGAGTGTTAGAGCTGTGCATATTAAGATAAGGAATGCTTGAGCTCCAATGTTAGAGCTTTGCATTCATGAGCAACTATGTAGTCCTGTAACACGTTAGCCAGGCGTTATGCATGTTAGAGTATGTGCTCCTATATGCTCATATGTGCTCCTATGTGCTCCTGCTAGGCAGTAGAGCAATGGAAGAAAGAATAATGATATAAGTCCTCTCTCTATATTATGATAGTTTTTAAAGATGATAAGAATGTATAATGATATGAGAATGAGAGTTAAAGTTTGCGGATATTCAGAGAATTCTGCTAGATACTCAAATGAGCAATAAGTGATTGCACTAAAAAATATGATGAATAGTTAGTAGAAGCTCCAGAATATAGCAGTATTCGATGGAGTTTGACATGAAAGAAATGGACACTACTCACAAGTCCAGCATAGTGAGAAGTCCATATGGAGATAGATGCGTAGCAAGAAAGTAATAGAATGAACTGGACGTCAACTCTGATTGAGTTAATTCATAATAGAAGAATGATCATAGTAAGATATGAAGAATTGCGGATATAAAAAGAACTCCATTAATATGTCACGATAAAAGATAAGAGATAGATACCCCAATCATTGACTGAGATGTTGAGTAAATTTTGAGGACAAAATTTATTTTAAGGGGGTAGAAATGTCATATCATAATTTTTCCCTATCTGTATAGTACTGATAGTGGAAAGAGGTTTAGAAAGGATTATGACGAAGATAAGAAGGAATGATAAAGGTTATATGAGTCCTGAAGAAGGAGAAGCACTAAAATGCAAAGTAGAAAAGGTTAAAGGCCAAAAGTTAAAGTAGAAACAAGATTTGGGCCAAAAGTGGTAATTTCCAAAAGTTTAGGGGCCTAAATGTAATTAAGCAAAAAGTCAGGGACCCAGTTGTAATTATAGAAAGATCAGCCCGGAAAGGGTTAGAACTGCCCAGAAGTATTTTAGTCCCATATTCCATCAGTAAATAGAGGAAGGTATGCTGGATAATCTGACATGATACAGAAATTTTATTAGGGCTCCAGACAGTAAATATTTATCTGATAGTCTAAAAGTTATCTGAAATTTTGTCAGATTTCATGGACTTCATATATAAGTGGGCAAATTACAGGAAAGTATGCCCTATAGTGTTAGATATCTTGGATATGACAGAACTCCGGAAGAAGTTCTGTATAAAAAGTTATTCACATATCAGTGAATTTTGGCGGGAGTTTGATAACACCCGTGATCCAATAATGGAATTTATCGGTATGTAAGCCTAGACAGAGTGAGATCAGATGACCTCATATATAGTCCCATAATGACGCCAAGGAAGGCCCAAAACCCAGGGTACTAGTCTATCAGTAGAAGGGGCCAGTGCCCAGAAAAAGTGCGAAATTATGAAAATGCCCCTGGATGCCCAGATTGTACTAGAGATGGATGAAGGGCATTTTGGTTACCTGGGACAGGCTAAAAACGTGGCACATGGTATAAATATGATTAGTTGAGCCCAGATACACCCTGAGGCAGTATAAAGAGGGGTAAAATGACGATTATGCCTTTAGGGTCAATATAGTCTAAGAAAGGATACCAAGGGTATTTTGGTCATTTTACAAGGAATGGATGGCAGATAAATACTTAGTATAACCATGTCAAGGGTATGAGAAGACTAGACATTGATTTCCAGGACAGAATACATATCCTAGTATATTATAGAAAAATTCAGAACAGAAAACAGTCTGGTTGTTGTGAAACTGCTCCGATCGGTACCGGATTGGACTAAAATTTTTCTAGAAGCTTCCTGGTATGGTGAGCATGCCACATAACCCCTTGAGGTGTCTCTTGAGCTGGCCCACATGATGTCATAATTATTCTTTTATGTAAAAGTGAAATCCAAGATTAAATGTGAGCCTTTAGATCAAATAGTAACCAAATCAATCTTGGCCATTCATTTTTCATGGATTTTGGCTATAAATACCCCCTCATTCATTTATACATAAGCATAACATTCAATGCATGCAAGTTTAGGAAAAGTTTACTTCCTGACATGTAGCTTTTCTTCTAGCTTTTAGCCTTTGCTCTAAGGTTTATTCTTTCATAGGTCAGAGCCTATACATAACATAATAATATCTTCATTATTACTCTATCAGTATAGCTCTATTTAACTCATGCATAGCTAGGGGTAATATTCTTACTCTGTCATTCCCCTGGCTTTCTTTCTATCTATAGCTACCTTTATTAATAGAGATATTTCTCCATTCTAACTACTAAAAGCAATCTTATACTTTGTTAGAGTAGGGACTAGATAACTTACTTACCTCATTCTTAAGCTTTGCCCAGTCCCTCGGCTCCTTAGACTGCTCCTGGCTCTACCAGAACTCTTTCCTTCTTTCTCTTCCTTCCTTTCTTTCTCTCTTTCTCTCTTCTCTCTTCCTTTTTGCTTTGATTTGGCCGTGAATGGAATGGAAGGAGGGGTGGGGTATTTATAAGTGAGAGGAGGTGGAATGAATGGTCCAGATTGATTCGTGATAAATGGCTTAGATTGCTTGCTTCCTTAAGAAGCTTTGCCTGTACATAACGATGACATCACCCTCCTTGATGACTTACCACTAATGACATCATCCAGGACACCTTAGGGGATAACTCAAGGGGCATGTGGCGCAATGGTAGGGCCCTTGGGATACCTGACCAGTTGACTCAGCCTCTCCAGAGAATTCCAGAGTTTTTTCCCTTAATTCACGGCCGAGATTGTGCCACATGGCCTCTTCCTTTTTCTCCTTTTTCTGTAATCATGCCATGTGTCCTTTGCTTTTCTTCTTTTACTGTAATGATGCCATGTGGCACCTTGTGGGCCCCATTCATGACTCCAGATCACTTTACCTACTTCTATCTTTGACCGGGTCACTTTACTTTATTGAAAAAGTACTAAAATAATATTTTAATGCCTCTTGGGCCTACATTACTCTTGGGCTATGTTTTTAGGCCTTGGATTATCATCTTGGGTTTCTAAGCTAGCCCAAGTACTCTGGTGGCTCGGCTCCCAAGAAACATCCTTAGTAAATTAACAAAATGCCCTTAGTTCCTCTTTAGTACTTATAGGAGCACTATTACCTTTCCATACCTTACCAGAGTGTCCATTGACCCTAGTCAGCTATCCAAATACCCTTCTTGACTGGCTAACCTTAGTCAAACAATCATAACACCTTTCGTTTGACTCTGACTCAAAGACACAACACAGTAGCATACCTCCAGTGGCATTTTCGTAATTCTTCATTTTTCTTGGTCTTTATTAGCCTTGGCCCACATACTTATCTGAAAATATCATTAGCCTATAAGGTGCCATTCTGGACCCTCTGTATGATCCCCTATCTTTATGGGCTCAATTCCCGAGAATTTTCCCCGAAACCTATTTATTGGGTATTTTAATCCACTATAAATTCTGTAATAAATTATACAAAAATCCTTTTTGGGCTCTATCAGATTTAGAAATTCTTATATTAATTATAGGATTTTACTGCCATAATTCATCTAATTCTGAGATCTAGAGAATATTGTATTAATTTTCCTTTTCTTCAGAAATTAATATAAATCTTTCGGGACCTCTTATCAGAACTTTGTGTTGCATCAAACTGATTAGAATAATTTTCTCTATTTATTGAGACCTCTTCTCAACAGGGCCTGGTAACATCCATTTTTTAGGCTATATGTTGGGCTTCTAGGCCTAAAAATTGGGATATGACACATCAGGTAAGAAAATTGAGGATATGACATTGGACATAGTTGTGATTAATTGAAGTGATTCTATAACAGAGTATAGTTGTATCAGTTTAATTCATATTCTACTATCTCTAAGTTGAATGATTCATAATCTTTTTTAATGTCTGCGAGTTGTAGCTTTGATTGAGATTTAGCTAGCGAGTTATTAGCTAACATATTTTAATTCAGCTGATTAACTTCTCATATTCTATGGATAATGAACATAAGGTAATCTCCAAGGGAACACACTTATCATTCATTCATCTCATCATCATAAATACTTAAATGCATAAACAATAGCATAGGTTTTACTTTCAGTAGTTAGATTAAAACTCATCAAACACCATCTCTTTAACATGTTAATTTGTGGCTCACTAAATTAATTAGGAACTTCTAAATCATTTAGGCTCCTTATGAATCTACCTCGGTTAGCCTCTATTTTACTATTGGTTAGCTTAGTTTTGTTTGATAATTAGAACAATAGTTATCAAAGCGAAAGCTTTATATAAGCCCCAAAAATTAAAAAATTTCAATTTGGTCGTCTGGTGCTGTTCACTGTGTATTTTCTAGATTTGGCAGTCCAATACAGTTAATTCGTTAAAGTTTACTGTTCATATGGCCATTTCTATACCTTCCATATTTTGAGCCTCAACATCAAATTAGGGTAATGTAACATCCCAAATTTTTCCTATATGTATAAGACTAATATAGGAAAGAGGTTATGAAGAGATTGGGATGGTAATCGTAAGAAAAGATAATGATTAAGATAAGTGTTAAGCCAAAGAAAGAGATAAGGTATAAAGTTGTAAAGTAAAAGGGGCTAAATTGCAATTTAGAAAAAATCTAGGGACTAAATTGCAATTAGTGAAAGATTCAAATGGTCATTTTGGAAAAGAAAGGTACTAAAGTGAAAACTTTAAAAGTTCGATGGTGCAAAATAGAAGTAGACATAAGCTTTAACACTTTATCGGAGACCATAAAGTGTTAAAGAAAATGTAGAGAATTTTTATTAGGACTTATGGGTCTCAAAAACTTATGAGACTTTGCAAGAAATTCATTTTATAGCGATAGAACTAGAATTAGTTATGATTTTTCAAAGTTCATCGCTTAATCTAGAATTATAATATGAACATTACTCATAAAGGGTGAAATTCCATATTTTGTAATTGAACTTCAATGAACTTGTAAGTAGTTTTAAATGCTATCGAATGGTCCCTAAGGCATACAAAAGTAAGGTGTTATATTTTTAGTACCAGAGCAAAGTTTCTGGCATCAGATAGGATAATTTCTAGACCCTAAACCCAAGAAGTTAACACTATATTAAGGCTAGGGTACTTTGTGGAAAATCTAGTATCATTTAAGTCTAGATCTTAAGTGAACCAAAGAGATTCCCTTCCTAGAATAAGATATAGGGATGGTGTTCGCTATTTAGATAAGTATTCAGACAAGAGACAATAACACCTAGATAAATAGAACTAGACCCCGTATCTTACAGCTTTACAAGGTAGTCTTCAAGGAAATGACTACAATAGACTAGTCTTACTCAGTCGTGACTGGCGAGGTCTTATGTTTCTGATCACGATATGGCTAAACTAAGCAGGATAATGTTAGAGGAGCAATTTCCTCTCTTGATAGAGACAAAAGCTGACGAATCCAAGGTCAAGCAAGCTGTTAGAGTAGCTCGAGGTAATGATAGTAGAATGAATGAGAATCATTCTGTGTACATAAAGTAGCGACTAGACACTACGGTAATGATGATAATGAAGGTACCAATTTTGCTAAAGTTTATCAGCTAGAGGATTGGTATAAGACACGACCAAGTCAGATAGGATGAGATACTAAGATATGGAAAATCAATTTAAGACAGTCAAAAGTAGACCCTCCATGTGATCACCAAGAGTAGATCTACATTACGAAATAATTTGTTCAGTTAGTATTTCCTGAACAAAAGAATCAAAAGTTAGAATGAGACTTGCCTAGGAATGATCCTAGCACATAGCCTAAAGTTTGAGACAAAATGGTTAATAGATAAAGA
The DNA here is from genome assembly GCA_037074615.1 of Leucaena leucocephala. Lineage (NCBI taxonomy): Eukaryota > Viridiplantae > Streptophyta > Magnoliopsida > Fabales > Fabaceae > Leucaena > Leucaena leucocephala. Next base: position 7,705,748 of record CM073526.1, on the reverse strand, counting down.
GCTGATGTTCCCAATAAAAAGGGACCACATCATAAAGAAAAAACAATAACCTAGTAGACCTAGGGAAAAGTACCCTAGAGAACAGAAGTAATATTGCTAGATGATGAATGATGTCACATCCTTACTTTTAACCTCAATTATACCTTACTAGAAGTTATTGGAAGCAATCACATGATCATTTGCTTTGAAACCATTCATTTTCAAAAGAATGGCTCTCGGGTACTGCTCACTTTTACTGTTTCTTTGGTAATTCTAGAACATGTACCCAATTTTGAAAATTCATAATTAAATATAGAAAAATTAAAATACATTGGTTCCAATTTTTAATGAAATCTATTTCATTGACTTTGAGGGAAAAATATAAAACTGAGGTTTCCTTGTCCAAATGAAATCAGTTTATTTGTTAAAAATCATTATTCATTTGGTAAAATCTGGAAGTTCCAGTTTCTTTGCCTTATCTTCAAAAATCCATTTCTCTTTGGTTACTGGTCCAAATGAACTGTGTTACCTATGGATTTAAATCTATAAACATTCCCTTTAAGTTCACAAAATTTCAAGTAAAAACTTGTTCATTTACAATACAAAATTCATGTCGGAAGGTCATTGTCTCCAGTTGCTTACTTTACCTCTATTCCAGATTTTAACTCCAACTTAGAAAAATCATAACAAATTGAATACTTAGTCAATTGAGGTGTTCTTGGTTTCCATTTAAATCTCTATATCTTAACTATAACCATGCCACATTTTAAGTTCAAACTCACTGATTAAGGTATTGTAAACAATGTCTAACGTCACTGCCTCAGAACACCAACACATGAACATACAATATACATTCCAGCATATGCTTCCATAGTTCCAAGTAACTCATGTAACTTATATAATTGATCATACAATTTCAACCATCTATGTTTACCCTATTTCCTTGAGAAGTTCCAGCACCTATGACATGGTTATGCATATGGAAGGAATGAGATTTAATGGAAATCCCTATAGCAAGTTACACAAACCATAATATCATGCTTGATTATTTGGATGCTTAACATGTTATCATAAGATGGGAGCTACTTCATAATGGTACATAAGAAAACTCTAACATGCATATTGTCATGACATAACTTGCAAGGAGTTACAATCATTCATACTTCATCATCAACATGATGACACATTCTCATGCTCTACCAAACATCATAATCAACAAGCAAGCAAACAATTAAGCAAACATGAACTATAGTTAGGTATTCTTGCTACCTCTTAACTATCCTTGTCAAAGTCTTCTTGAGATGATTTCCTTCCTTCATATGTCAAAACCTAGCCATTACAAAGTAATATCAAGTTACAACTCCACTTGAAAATAAATGCAAGACTAGGTTTTCAATCACTTCCATTCTTTCTCTATTTTATGTTTCATACTTTCATCTTTCCAAAATAAATTCTCATGGTTCATTTCCACATATTTTTTCATGTAGAATCCAAATATAAAACTAGAATTTCCAAAATCAAAACACCCGAAGAGCTGCTGTGCTAAACTGAAGTGAGCTATCTTTTTTCCAAAAATTCACATTTTGATTTCATAGTATATTGTCTAACCTTAAATCTAGTACCCGGATTCTTCCTACCATTGACATTCTTGAATTGGGCCAAAACTTAATTATATATCCCTTGGCAAATGATAGAAATGCCCTTGATGTCTGTTCTTGTACTATATTAACCCTAAGAGCATAATTGTCATTTCACCCCTCTTTATAATGCCTCAGAGTATATACTGTCTCTAACTAATAATTTTTATACTATCTTACACATTTTTGGCCTTGCCAGAATGAGCAAAATGGCCTCTATCTATCACTGGTACAATATAGGCATCCAAGGGCATTTTCATAATTTCACACTTTTCCTGAACTGCTTTGGACTCTGGCCCACTTAATTGTCCAGTCACCTTATTGGGCTTATGATAGTGCCATTTGGGCCTTTGTTTTAGCTCATTGCTTTTATGGCACAAATCTCAATATATCTCTCTTGATTATATTTATTGGGTATTTTATTCTACTATAAAATCCCATATGAATTCTACAAGATTCCTTTTCAGACTCTGTTAGTTTTATAAATTCATATCTATAATATAAGAATTTACTGTAAGGTTCCATCTGATTCTAAGGTCTCAAAAATACTGTAATAATTCCTTTTGATTTCAAGAATTTATATCAATTAATTGAGATCTCAAATCAAAATTCTATGACTCCTTAAATTGACCAGAATAACATTGTCTATCTACTAGTAAAATTTGGCTCTGATCTGATTCTGGGTATTTTTGAGCCTTTTTCGGTTCAACTTTCTCATAATTACATTTAGATCCTTGACTTTTTGCTTATTTACATTTAGGTCCTAAAACTTTTGAAAATTATCACTTTTGGCCCAACTTTTGTTTCTACTTGAACTTTTAGCCTTTAAGCTTTTATAATTTTCGTTTAGGTCCTCTCTTCCTTCAAGACTCATCTAACCTTTATTATTTCTTCTAATCATTCTCATAATCCTTTCCAAACCTCTTTTCACTATTAGTATTATACAGATAGGAAAAAATTAGGATATAACATTTCTACCCCCTTAAAATAAATTTTGTCCTCAAAATTTACTTGGTACCTTAGTCAACAATCATGGATAGATATACTTGTCTTCTTTATGACTAAGGATTGGGGTATCTACCTCTTATCTGCTATCTTATATCTTAACAGAGTACTTTTCATATCTGTAGGTCTTCATATCTTTACTATTATTACTTTTCTTCTATTATGAATCAACACTATCAGAGTTGAACGCTACCTCATTCTGTTACTTGCTTGCTTTGTATCCATTTGCATATGGACTTCTCACTATACTAGACTTGTGAGTAGTGTCCATTGTCACATCCTTACTTTTCACCTCAATTATACTCCATTAGAAGTAATTGGAACCAATTACATGATCATTTCCTTTGAAAACATTCATTTCCAAAAGAATTACTCTCAGGGACTATTCACTTTTACTATTCATTTTGTAACTCTAGAACATGTACCCTACTTTAAAAATTCATAATTAATCATAGAAAAATTGAAATAAAGTGGTTCTAATTTCTAATGAAAGATCTTTCATAAATATTTGAGGAAAAAAATATGAAAGTGAGGTTTTCTTGTCCACATGAAATTAGTTTATTGGTTAAAATTCACTGTTCATTTGGTAAAATCTGAAAGTTCCAATTTCTTTGCTTAACTTCAAAAATTCATTTCTCTTTGGTTACTTATCCAAATGAACTGTATTACCTATGGATTTGAAGATCTAGATGTCCTATTTAAGCTCATAAAGTTTCATAGAAAACTCGTTCATTTGATATATGAAATCATTGTGTGAACGTCACTGCCTCTCAATACTTATTTTATCTCAATTCCAGATCTTACTTCCAACTTTGGAAAATCATAACAATTCGGATACTTATCCAAATGAAGCATTCTTGCTGTTCATTTAAAGATATGTATCTTAAATTTAATCATTCCAAGTGTCAGACTAAAATACATTGGTTTAGATGTTATAACCATCATCACAAAGAGTTAGCCTGAAAACATAGTTACAGAGACATACACCATACATGCTAGCATATCACCCTATAGTGTCATGTAAGTCATGTAACATATTATACAAACTTAATCATCAACATTTAATCTCTTTCCTTGAGAGGATCCAGCACCAAAAACATAGTTATGCATGTGGAAGGAATGAGATTTCATGGAAATCCCAAGAGCAAGTTACACAAACTATAATATCATACATGAATAATTGAATGCTTAACATGTTATCATGAGATGGGAGCTACTTCATAATGGTACATAATCAAACTCTAACATGCATATTTTCTTGATATAACTTGCAAGGAGTTGCAGTCATTCATACTTCATCATAACATGATGACATAAGCTCAAGCTCAATCAAACACTATAATCAACAAGCAAGCAAAACAATTAAACAAACATGAATTATAGTTAGGTATCCTTGCTACCTCTTAGTTATCCTTGTCAAGGTCTTCTTGAGGTTCTTTCCTTCCTTCACAAATGTCAAAACCTAGCCATTACACAATAATATCAAGTTACAACTCAACTTGAATACAAAACCAAGACGAGGTTTTCACTAGCTCCCTTTCTTTCTCTACTTTATGTTTCTTACTTCCATCTTTCCAAAATAAATTCTCATGGTTCATTTACACATAATTTTTCACGTAGAATCCAAATATGAAACTAGAATTTCTAAAATCAAAACACTTCAGTTGCTACAGTACCAAACCGAAGTGAAGCCCTAGATTACCAAAAATTCACATTTTAATTCTAATGCTTCCAATACTTGTTCCCCTACTTTATCCCCACACAATTTTCCATTTTAAACTCATTAGAAACATCAAAATTATGAAATTCCATAATATAAACAGTACCACGTACAGTACCAGCAAGAACACAAAACCCTAAATCCAAACATACTTGAATTTTCAAGCTTATACCACTTGATTCTTGCTTGTTTAAGCTTGTCTAAACTATCCATAACATAAAACTCATATTTTAACCACATATGTACAGCACTTCCAGCAGCAACCATAAGGGAAATAGAGCACAAACACCCCTTAAAACCAAGAGCTAACTTGCTAAAACAAAACTCAAGATCAAGGGAGATGATTACCTTGCTTCTTGCTTCAAGTTGTGTGCTTCTTTCTTGGTTGAGTGAAAATTTTGCAAGAGTTTCCCCATGGTTCCAAGGGCTTCTGAATAGGTCTGAAATGAGGGGGTATTTTTTGAGAAATTTGGGTGAAAATGGATGGCCAAGATTGATTTGTATACTATTTGATCCAAGGGCTCATATTTAATCTTGAATTTAACTTTTTATAAAAAGAATAATTATGACATCATGTGTGACAGCTCATGGGACACCTAAGAGGGGTATGTGGTGTGCTATCCATGTAAGGAAGCTTTTAGAAATATTTGAGTCCAATCCAGTATCGATCGGAGCAGTTTCACAACAACCGAACTGTGTTATGTTCCTAATTCTTTATAATATATCAAGATATATATTCTGTCCTATAAATTAATTTCTAGGCTTCTCATACCATTTACAATAATATAATGAAGATTTATCTGCCATCCATCTCTTAAAAAATGACCAAAATACCCTTGGTGTCCTTTCTTGCACTATACTAACCCTAAGGGCATAATTGTCATTTCACCCCTCTTTGTACTGCCTCAGGGCATATACTAGCTCAACTAATCATATTTATTCCATGTGCCATACTTTTATCCTATCCCAAATGACCAAAATGTCCTCCATCTATCACTAGTACAATCCGGGCATCGAGGGGCATTTTTGTAATTTCTCACCTTTTCTGGACACTAGCCCCCTCTACTGATGGACTGGTACCCTGGGTTTTAGGCCCTTCTTGGCGTCATCATGGGCCTATATATGAGGTCATCTAATCTCATTCTATCTAGGCTCACATACCGATAAGTTCCATTATCAGATCATGAGTGTTATCAAACTCCTGTTAAAATTCACTGTTATGGGAATAACTTTTTATACAAGACTTCTGCTAGGGTTATATTAGATTCATAACATCTGACACTGTAGGGCACACTTTCTTGTAATTCTGCTACTTATATCTGATGTCCATGGAATTCGATAAAAACTCAGATTACTTTTAGACTATTAGATAATTTTCTGCTGTCTAGAGCCTTAATAAAATTTTTGTATCTTGCCAGATTAACCAGCTTAACTTCCTCTATTTACTGATAGAATATGGGACTAAAAAACTTCTGGGCAGTATAACCCTTTTTGGGCTGATCTTTCTATAATTACAATTTTGCCCTTTAACTTTTTACTTAATTACATTTAAGTCCCTTAACTTTTGAGAATTACCACTTTTGGCCTAACTTTTGTTTATACATTAACTTTTGGCTTTTAACCTTTTGTACTTTGGGTTTAGGTCCTTCTCTTTCTTCAATACTCATATAACCTTTATCATTTCTTCTTATCTTCATCATGATCCTTTCTAAACCTCTTTCCACTATCAGTATTATACAGATAGGGAAAATTAGGATATGACATCCATTATTTCATATAAAACTCTCTCGAATACTACTATATTTTGGAGTCTCTATCAACTACTCATCATACCTTTAGCATGTATCTCTTATTATTTCTTTGAGTATCTAGCGGAATTCTCTAAACATCCATAAATATCACCTCTCATTTTGTACCAATGTACTTCTTATCATCTTTAATAACTTGTCATAATACAAAGAGAGGATTTCGGTCATTATTCTTTCTTTCTTTACTTTACTGCTAAATAGGAACACATAGGAGTGTTGGAAATCGTGCCCTAGGGGCCAATCATTATCTTATGAACATTATTGATTTATGAATTTATTAATTGTGTTATTATGTTATTTGCATATTTACTGTGATGACCATCCTTGGATAATTCATGATCTTATCCTAAATGTCCTTGGTCAGTCATCTATGCGAGAACAGAGATGAAATAAGACCAGTATGACTTTGAAGATGTATAGAGATATAAATCAAAGTTATAGGCACATGTAAGAGTACATAGTGTTGGATTGACCCACTATGAGAGAGCTACATGGGTTACGTCATAAGCTTCTCTCATATACAAACCATGTCACTATGCCCTTTGACCTGAGATCATCATGGATTCCTACATGAGAAACGCTCAACTTTGACCTAGTCAAAAGTTACTTTTGACCGAGTGATCATAAAGACTATGTTTGGGCTTAGTGGTTTTTCATGCGGAAGAATGTGAATGGTCAAGATGGAATTTGTCCCTCACATTCGTAGAGAGATATTACTAGGCCCCTCAATAAGTGAGTATGAGAAATGTATAGCCATACTGTAATGGAAAGGTAGTTCTATTTCTATAGTCAGACTATGTAGGGATCGAGAAAGTAATGATCAAGAATAGGAGGATGACATTATCTATGCCTCATCCATGACCAAAATATCGCGTGACAGAAGGGACATGATATGGTTGTATAAAAAGTTACATCGTTTATCAATCCTCATATGATTTGGGTAGTTGTTATGTCTTGCTAGAGACCTCATGCGACTTGTAGGCCAGTATAGCAAATGGCCCACTGCCAACTTCATATGGGCCTACAGGGTCGCACACAAAATAGCCCAACACGAGCTATGATGTCCAGATTCATTGAATCTAAGACATGTCCAGATTCAATAAATGATCCAGGGTAGATGTATATATTTATAGTTATATTCATATATATATAAATTCATATATATACATTATATATAAGAGATTTATGAGATTTAATTTATAAGGATAAATTAAATCTCTATCACGTTTGAATTTGAAATTTAAATTGATAGGATATCTCATATAAGAGATATTTATAAGATTTAATTTATAAGGATAAATTAAATCTCTATCACATTTGAATTTGAAATTCAAATTGATAGGATATCTCATATAAGAGATATTTATAAGATCTAATTTATAAGGATAAATTAAATCTCTATCACGTTTGAATTTAAAATTCAAATTGATATGATATCTCAAATTTGATTTATGAGAATAAATCAAATATAGTTAAGTCTTATCTTTATTTTAAGTTAAATAAATAGGTGAATTAAATCTGTGGGACAGATTTAATATAAATATTATTTATTTAATTAGTTTCTTATCAAATTATACAATATATGATATTGTATTAATTTTGGAATTAATATAAGATTAACTCTAAAATCCAATTCGGTAGAGAAAAATGCATAGCATCCTATATATCTAATTTTAGGAGCTACGTTTTAAAATATATAGAACACAAAAAGGTCAAAGGGGAATTTGTAAAAGGTTTGTAGATAAGAAACTGCAGATAAAATATATAGGAGCTACGTTTCATATTTATACATCATAATCACATTAAATAGGGAACATATTCATATAAATGTTCAACCAACTATCATTTCATTATATCACACAAGACTTCATATTTCATATCACCGTAACATTTGTACACACATTACATACATGTCATTCACATCTTCGGGGTACATGATTACAGTCATACATCTGGGTAATTACTTTACACTTTACATATTTACATTACCCCTCATCTCTTTTTTACATTATCTTCTAGGGAATCATAAACTGCACATACTTCTGCATATAGAAGTACCAACCATGTATATCAATTGGCAGATCATTTGCCAAAACTCACTTATCTCTATGTGCCATTTAGAGTTATATATTAGTATCTGACTTATTACCATCCCATGTCAGTCTGTTATAGCATAGACTTTATTTATGTCATATCCCCAATTTTCTGACCTGATGTACCTGTACAGTTTATCTGCAATAGATATAAGATTCTTGGAATAAACTTTATCAGATTGCAAAAAGAAATGGAAGGATTAATAACTAAGGAAAGAATAGGGACCAAAATGCAAATTGAAAAGTTTGAAGACAAAAAGTTGAAGTAGAAATAAAAGGAGGGACCTAAATGCAATTAATGGAAAGTTCAGGGACTAAAGTGCAATTATTCAAAAGTTAAGGGACCTAAATGTAAATATGGAAAAGTTGAGCCAAAACAAGCCAAAAATGCCTGGAATCAGATCAGACCCAAATTTTACCAGTAGATAGACAAAAATATTTCGGTCAGTTTAACGCACCACAGAATTTTGATTTGAGGTTCCGATTAATTGATATAAATTTCTGAAGTCGGAAGAAATTATTACAATATTTTTCAGATCTCATAATCAAATGAGACCTTATAGAAAATTCATATATTTAATATATGAATTTATAAAATTGAGAGAGTCAGAAAAGGAATCCTGTAGAAACCATACGGGATTTTTCAGTGAAATAAAATACCCGATAAATAGGATCGGGAGAGTTGTAACGTGAATTGGGCCATAAAGGCAATACAGGCAATAAGCCCATAATAAGTCCCAAATGGCGCCATCATAAGCCCATTAAGGTGACTAGACATTTATGTGGGCCAGAGACCAGAGCAGTCCAGGAAAATTGCCAAATTACGAAAATGCCCCTGGATGCCCATACTGTACCAGTAGTGGATAGAGGTCATTTTGGTCACTTTAGACAGGCTAAAAACATGTCATATAGTATAAATAGGATTATTTAGAGCCCATATACACCTTGAGGCAGTATAAAGAGGTGTGAAATGACGATTTTACCCTTAGGGTCAGTACAGTGCACGAAAGGACACCAAGGGTATTTTGGTTATTTCCCAAGGGATGGATGGTAGATAAATACTCAGTATAACATTTTCAATGATATGAGAATCCTAGACATTAATTTCCAGGATAGAATACATATCCTGGTATATTATAAAAAATTAGGAACAGAACACAGTCCGGTTGTTGTGAAACTACACTGATCGGTACCGGATTGGACTGGAATTTCTCTAGAAGGTTCTTTGCATGGGCAGCACGCCACCTAACCCTCTTAGGTGTCCCATGAGCTGTTCGACATGATGTAATAATTATTCTTTTTAGAAAAAGTAAAATCCAAAATTAAATGTGAGCCTTTAGATCAAATAGTAACCAAATCAATCTTGGCCATCCATTTCAACCCAAATTTCTCTATAAATACCCCCTATTCAGAACACTTCCGCATGCATGGTGAACCATAGGGAAACTCTTGCAAAATTTCCATTCAACCAAGAAAGAAGCAACCAAAGTGAAGTAACAAGCAAGGTAATCATCTCCCTTGATCTTGAGCTTTGTTCTAGCAAGTTAGCTCATGGTTTTAAGGGGTTTTCATGCTATATTTCCCTTATGGTTACTGCTGGAAGTTCTGCTCATATGTGGTTAAAATATGAGTTTTATGTTATGGATAGTTTAGACAAGTTTAAACAAGCTAGAATCAAGTGGTATAAGCTTGTGAATTCAAGTTTGTTTGGATTTAGGGTTTTGTGTTCTTGCTGGTACTGTACGTGATACTGTTCATATGATGGAATTTCATAATTTTGATGCTTCCAATGAGTTGAAAATGGAAAGTTGTGTGGGGATAAAGTAGGAGAACAAGTATTGGAAGCATTGGAATCAAAATGAGAATTTTTGGAAAACAAGAGCATGCATTTCGGTTTGGCACTGTAGCAATTGGTATGTTTTGATTTTGGAAATTCTGATTTCATATTTGTATTCTACATGAAAAATTATGTGGAAATGAACCATGAGAATTTATTTTGGAAAGGTGGAAGTAGGAAACATAAATTAGAGAAAGAAAGGGAGCTAGTGAAAACCTAGTCTTGGATTTGGTTTCAAGTTGAGTTGTAACTTGATATCATGTTGTAATGGCTAGGTTTTGACATTTGTGAAGGAAGGAAAGCACTTCAAGAAAGTCTTGACCAAGATAGCTAAGAGGTAGCAAGGATACCTAACTATAACTCATGTTTGTTTAATTGTTTTGCTTGCTTGTTGATTATGGTGTTTGGTTGAGCTTGAGCTTATGTCATCATGTTATGATGAAGTATGAATGATTGCAACTCCTTGCAAGTTATGTCATGACAATATGCATGTTATAGTTTGCTTATGTACCATTATGAAGTAGCTCCCATCACATGATAACATGTTAAGCATACAATTATTCATGCATGATATTATAGTTTGTGTAACTTGCTATTGGGATTTCCATGAAATCTCATTCCTTCCACATGCATAACTATGTTTTAGGTGCTGGATCCTCTCAAGGTAAGAGAGTAAATGTTAGTGATTAATTTTGTATAATAAGTTATATGACTCACATGACACTATGGGATGATATGCTAGCATGCAAGGTGTATGTTTCTGTAACTCTGTTGTGAGGCCGTGGTGATGTGACGATGATTTTGATATGTAAACCAACGAGTTTTATTATGAAATTTGGTGTGAAGTTAGATAAGATACAGATATTTAAATGGACACCAAGAAGGCCTTAATTGGATAAATATCCGAATTGTTATGATTTTCCAAATTTGCAAGTAAGATCTAGAATTGAGATAAAACGAGTGCTGAGAGGCAGTGACATTCACGCAATGATTTCATATATCAAATGAATGTTTTTTCTATGAAATCTGGTTATCTTAAAGAGGACGTCTAGAGCTTTAATTCCATATGTAACACAGTTCATTTGGATAATTAACCAAAGAGAAATGAATTTTTGAAATTTAGCCAAGAAACTGGAACTTCCAGATTTTTACCAAATGAACAGTGATGTTTAACCAATAAACTGATTTCATTTGGACCAGAGAACATCAGTTTCATATTTTTCCCTAAAATATTTATGAAATATCTTTCATTAGAAATTGGAACCACATTATTTTGATTTTTCTACAATTAATTATGAATTTTCAAAGTAGGGTACATGTTCTGGAATTACCAAATGAACAGTAACAATGAACAGTACCCAAGAGCAAATCTTTGGAAATGGATGTTTTCAAAGCAAATGATCATGTAATTGGTTCCAATCACTTCTAATGGAGTATAATATAGGTTAAAAGTAAGGATGTGACAATTTAGGTTAATGCCTTAGGTTAATGCCCTCTACTATATATCTGTTTATCATCCCTGCTATAACATTGAGAAACTATAGATAAACTATCTATTCTTGTTCTTTAATTTTGTCCATCCCTTTACCTAGACTGGGTAATTCACTATCCACAGCTTCCTTGATACTGTTATGGTCAACATTATCTGTCTTTAATGAAGAAGACTAGGGTTGATTAGGACTAGGAATATCTCACTGATCTTTTCCCCATAAAATCACATATTTCTAGACTTCAGGAATGGACAGGAACTATCATAAACTCTAACTGGATTTCTGGATTAAGGGACTATTGTATATATTACTTATATTAAATTTATCCTCAAACTCTGGTAGAGGAGGAATAATATATGATCTTGAAAGGAATTGGATGCACGTAGCGGAAATTAACTTAAAATCTTTTCCATTCCTTGCTAGGATCTACCGTATGTGTTTAAGTCAAGTGGGAAGAAGCATTACCCTCAATGTTCCTCTGTGACTTCCACATCTCCTCTCTATGGCTGGTGATCTCTTTCCAATCACAAGAAGTCATCCACAGCTTCTCTCTGTGGCTCGTGCTCTTTTTCTGATCGCAAGAAGTCGACGTCTCAGGTCAGCTCCCTCTACTGGTATCCACACGAACAGCTTTCCAACCATGAATGACGTGCTAGCGTCTCCTGTCCCTCCAAGGCTTTCTCAATAATTCGTCCTCTCCGTCTCTACTTTAGCAGTTTCTTATCTGTAAACCTTTTGTAGATTCCCTTCGGCCTTTTGTATCATGTGTTGTTCAAAAAACGTAACTCCTAAAATCAGATATATAGGATGCTCTGCGTTTTTCTCAACCGAATTGGATTTTGGAATTAATCTATATTAATGCTAAAATTAATACAATATCATATATTGTATAATTTGATAAGAAACTAATTAAATAAATAATGTTTATATTAAATCTGTCCCACAGATTTAATTCACCTATTTATTTAATTTAAAATAAAGATAAGACGGGACTATATTTGATTTATTCTCGTAAATCAAATTTGAGATATCATGTCAATTTGAATTTCAAATTCAAACGTGATAGAGATTTAATTTATCCTTATAAATTAAATCTTATAAATATCTCTTATGCGAGATATCCTATCAATTTGAATTTCAAATTCAAACGTGATAGAGATTTAATTTATCCTTATAAATTAAATCTTGTAAGTATCTCTTATATGCGATATCCTATCAATTTGAATTTCAAATTCAAACATGATAGAGATTTAATTTATCCTTATAAATTAAATCCTATATATTCCTTATATATAATGTATATATACGAATTTATATATATATGAATATAAATATAAATAAATATATACATCCACCCTGGATCATTCATTGAATCTGGACATGTCTTAGATTCAATGAATCTGGACATCATAGCTCGTGTTGGGCTATTTTGTGTGTGACCCTGTAGGCCCATATGAAGTTGGCAGTGGGCCATTTGTTATACTAGCCCACAAGTCGCAAGCGGTCTCTAGCAAGACATAACAACTACCCAAATCATATGAGGATCGTTAAACGATGTAACCTTTTATACAACCATATCATGTCCCTTCTGTCACGCAATATTTTGGTCATGGTTGAGGCATAGATAATGTCATCCTCCTATTCCTGATCGTTACTTTCTCGATCCCTGAGTAGTCTGACTATAGAAATAGAACTACCTTTCTATTACAGTATGGCCATACATTTCTCAGACTCACTCATCGAGAGGCCCAGTAATATCTCTCTATGAATGTGAGGGATGTCATATCCTAAATTTTCCCTATCTGTATAGTACTGATAGTGGAAAGAGGTTTAGATAAATGCATAGCAAGAAGGTAAGTAATAGATTGAATTGGAGTTCAACTCTAAGTGAGTTGATTCATGACAAAAGGATGATCATAGTAAGATATGAAGAATTACGAATATATAAAGAACTCCGTTAATATGTCACGATAAAAGATAAGAGGTAAATACCCTAATCCTTGACTGAGGTGTTGATTAAATTTTGAGGACAAAATTTATTTTAAGTGGGGTAGAACTGTCATATCCTAAATTTTCCCTATCTGTATAGTACTGATAATGGAAAGAGGTTTAGAAAGAATTATGACGAAGATCAGACGAAATAATAAAGGTTAGATAAGTCTTAAAGAAAGAGAATGACCTAAACGCAAATTGGAAAAGGTTAAAGGCCAAAAGTTAAAGTAGAAATAAATGTTGGGCCAAAAGTTATAATTTCCAAAAGTTTAGGGACCTAAATGTAAATATCCAAAAAGTTAGGGACCTAAATGTAATTAAGAGAAAAGTTCAAGGGCAAAATTGTAATTATAGAAAGATCAACCCGAAAAGGGTTATAACTGCCCAGAAGTATTTTAGTCCCATATTCCATTAGTAAATAGAGGAAGGTATGCTGGATAATCTGACATGATACAGAAATTTTATTAGGGCTCCAGACAGCAGATATTTATCTGATAGTCTAAAAGTTATCTGAAATTTTATCAGATTTCATGGACTTTAGATATAAGTGGGCAAAGTACAAGAAAGTGTGTCCTACAGTGTCAAATATCCTAGATCTGACAGAACTCCAGAAGAAGTTCTGTATAAAAAGTTGTTCACATATCAGTGAATTTTGACAGGAGTTTCTTAACACCCGTGATCCGATAATAGAACTTATCAGTATGTAAGCCTGGATAAAATGAGATCAGATGACCTCATATATAGGCCCATAATGATGCCAAGGAAGGCCCAAAACCCAGGGTACCAGTCTATCAGTAGAAGGGGCCAGTGCCAGAAAAAGTGCGAAATTACGAAATTCCCCTGGATGCCCAGATTATACCAGAGATGGATGAAGGGCATTTTAGTCATCTAGGATAGGCTAAAACCGTGGCACATGGTATAAATATGATTAGTTGAGCCAATATATGCCCTGAGGCAGTACAAGAAGGGATGAAATGACAATTATGCCCTTAGGGTCAATATAGTGCAAGAAAGAACACCAAGGGTATTTTGGTCATTTCCCAAGGGATCTATAATTAAGTTGTGGCCAGTACAAGTATGTCAATGGTGTGATAAGCCTAGACATTAATTTCCATGATAGAATACATATCCTGGTATATTATAAAAAAATTAGGAACAGAACACAGTCCGGTTGTTGTGAAACTGCACTGATTTGTACCGGATTGGACTGGAATTTCTCCAGAAGGTTCCTTGCATGGGCAGCACGCCACCTAAACCTCTTAGGTGTCCCATGATCTGTCCCACATGATGTCATAATTATTATTTTATGAAAAAGTTAAATCCAAGATTAAATGTGGGCCTTTAGATCAAATAGTAACCAAATCAATCTTGGCCATTCATTTTTCTTGGATTTTGGCTATAAATACCCCTCAATTCTGGTTCAGAACCATAAGCTCATGTACCCTTGGGGAAGCTCTTGCAAAATGGAAACTCAAGCCAAGACAAAGAAGATTCAAGGTTCCAAAGTTCAAGCAAGCTAGAGATTAAAGGTAAGCAATCTCTCCTAGCTTATTTTCCTTTGATTTGGGAGCTTGAACTTAGGGTTTTAATGGGAGAAAAGTTGATTTTTCTCTAAGGGAAGGTGCTGCCCAAAGACCTTAAAGGAAAAGGAAAAGAAGAAATTAAAGTTAGAACTATATGATTGAAGCTTAAACAAGCTAGTTAAGTGATTGGTTGTTGAATTAAGTTGATATTCTTGACTTTGCCATGGTGTGCACTGTTTGGTCTGCACTGTTCATGAGGGAAGGAAATTGAATTTCAATGATCTAATGCTTCCATTGAGTTTGTATGATGATTTTGTGTAGGATTGGAAAGGTTTTGAACCTTGGAAACATTAAAATCTCAAGGTTGTAGTCTTTGAGATTCCTTACGGTTACTGTTAACTCGCATGAACAGTGATTGGAATTTCATGATTTTGATTGTTCCAATGGTTTTAAAATGAAAAGTTGTGTGGGGTAAAGTGGAGAAATAAGTATGGGAAGCATTAGAACCAAAATGATAATTTTTGAAAGAATTGTATGCTTATGTTCAGTTCTGTACAACAGGCCATGAAGGAGCTGGAATTTCATGATTCTAAGCTCATAAATGAGTTCAAAAGATGGAATTATGTAGGGTAAAGTCAATACATCAATTGATTCAAGAGACAAGTGGATTAGTGAAGATTAGGGAAAGTTATGTAAAGAGGGTAACAAAGTTAGTCTTGAACATGGTTGGAATTCATGAGTCCTAATGAGTTATGTGATGAATATGAATATGTTTAGGGCCATGAAACATCCAAGAAGATGTTGGGACGTGATGGACATAAAGGCTTTATGGTTGGAAAGCTAGGGGGCAAGGGCTAAAGGTCAAGAGAAAAGCTTAAGTGCAAGGTAGTGAACTTATCTCTTTATGTGCTTGATGTGGTATGCTTATGTGTTGACATGTATATGTTATTTGAATGATGTTGTGACATGATAAATGATGTTGAATGTATTGTGAATAACATGTTTCCATGGCCATGCACTTTATGTAAAAGTATATAGCATGATGGCATGTCACTAATCAAAGAAAGTTAATGAAATTACATATCATGTATTAGCATCCATCTTGCATATTTAAGTGGTAATTTTGCTACTGAGATTCCCTAGAATCTCACTCTCCCATAACCAACCAATTTAGGTCAAGCATGAAGAAAAGGTATGCATGGAGAAGAGCTAAAGAATGGAAGAAAGGAAGTGAAGTATTGAGATTTTAGCATATACTATAAGTTGTCCATGTATGTAAATGCCATGTAAGGTGTCCATTTATGTGATGAAACTATTGTAATACTTATGGCATATGTACATGATGTATATGAATGTTAATAAGCTTATTTAATGGCTTGTGCATGCTGAAACAATTATTGGAAACGAAAGAAAAGAAACTGAAATGGTAAAAACGTAGGTCCTGAAGCAGTTTTGTTGTGGCTTCAGTTTGACCTAGCAAATGAAGGAATTAGTTCACGAAATTTTATGAGCATGTAGCACACATCCAGAGATTTAAATGCATAGGTGGAACATTTCATTTGGATGTGTAGATCAAGAGAAATAATTTTCCAAAATCAGGGACCAGAATCTATTTCCAGAGTTTTTGACCAAATGAACAGTAAACTTCAACGAATAAACTGTATCCCGATAAAGAATTATCTTCATCTAGCTTTTTGAACCACTTCATTTGAGTTTTCTAGAATTAATTATGATTTTTTGAAGTTCATTGCGTAATCTGGAATACCATATGAACAGTAACCCGAGAAAGAATAAAATTCCAGATTTGGCTAATGGACTTCCATTGTTTTGTAAGTGGTTCTAAATGCTGCTGAATGGTCCCGTATGGAAGTAAGGATGTTACAAGGGAAAAATTCCATCTTGACCATTCACATTCCTCCGCATGAAATCCCACTAAGCCCGAACATAGTCTTTATGATCACTCGGTCAAAAGTGACTTTTGACTAGGTTAAACCTGAGCGTTTGTCATATAGGAATCCATGATAATCTCAGGTCAAAGGGTATATTGACATGGTTTGTATATGAGAGAAGCTTATGACGTTACCCATGCAGTTCTCTCATAGCAGGTTGGTCCAACACCTTATACTCTTACATGTGCGTATGACTCTGATTTATATCTCTATATATCTTCAAAGTCATACTGGTCTTATTTCATCTGTGCTCCTGCACAGATGACCGACCTGGGATATTTAGGATAAGATAATGAATTATCCAAGGATGGTCATCATAGTAAACATGCAAATAATATGATAACACAATTAATAAATTCATAAATCAATAACGTTCATAAGACAATGATTGGCCCCTAGGGCATGATTTCCAACAGATCTACCTTTAATCTAGTACCGGTTCTAAGCTTCCTCAGTTGTAATATGTCCTCTCATCAAAGGGATAAAGCTTACCTCAGGACTAGAGGGCACACCAACAAACTCATACTGTATAGAGTCACTAGACTAAACATCATTTGGTACACACATAGCTTCAAGATAAATCTTTACATAACCTCCAGATTACAGGTTTGAGTCTACAGAAATATCTATGGAACATTCTACTGTAGACCTCCCAGACTGATACCTTATACTTACCTCTAAAATCTCCTCATTGTCTGAGGGTGATCAAAATCTGGATGTACATTATTGTCATATCCTAGTTTTTTCCTATCGGTATACTACTGATAGTGGAAAAGTGTTTGGAAAGGATTATGATGAAGAACAGAAGAAATGATAAAAGTTAGATGATTCTTTAATGAAGAGAAGGACTAAAATGAAAAGTAGAAAAGGTTAAAGGCCAAAAGTTAAAATAGAAACAAACGTTGGGCTAAAAGTGGTAATTTTCAAAAGTTAAGGGACTTGAATGTAATTAAGTAAAAAGTTTAAGGGCAAAATTGTAATTATGGAAAGGTCAGTCCGTAAAGGTTTAGAACTGCCCAGGAGTTTTCTCAGTCCCATATTCCATCAATAAATAGAGGAAGTTACACTGATTAATCTAACATGATACAAAAATTTTATTAAGGCTCCAAACAACAGAAAATTATCTGATAGTCTCAAAGTTATCTGAATTTTTATCATATTCCATAGATATCAGATATACGTGGGGGAATTATAGGAAAGTGTGTCCTATAGTGTTAGATGTTATGAATCTAACAGAACCCTGGAAGAAGTCATGTACAAAAAGTTATTCCTATAACAGTGAAATTTAACGGGAGTTTAAAGCGACCCGTGATCCGATAATAGAATTTATCAGTAAATAAGCCTAGATGAAATGAGACCAGATGACCTGATATATGGGCCAATGATGACGCCAAGGAGGGCCCAAAACCCAGGGTACCAACTCATCAATAGAAAAGGCCAGTGTCTTAAAAAGTACAAAATTACAAAAATACCCCTGGATGCCCATATTGTACCAGTGATGGATAAAGGACATTTTGGTCATATAGGACAGGCTAAAAATGTGGCATATAATATAAATATGATTAGTTAGAGATAGTATAGGCCCTAAGGCAATACAAATAGGGGTAAAAAGATGATTTTACCCTTGGGGTCAATATAGTGTAAGAAAGGACACCAAGGGTATTTTGGTCATTTCCCAAGGGATGGATGGCAGATAAATATTCAGTATAACAATGTCAAGGGTATGAGAAGCCTAGACATTGATTTTTATAATAGAATACATATCCTGTAATATTATAAAAAATTAGGAACAGAAAATAGTCTAATTATTGTGAAATTGCTCCGATCAGTACCAGATTGGATTGAAATTTTTCCATAAGCTTCCTGGCATGGTGAGCACACTACATACCCCTATGAGGTGTCCCTTGAGCTATCCCACAGTATGTCATAATTATTCTTTTTAGAAAAAGTTAAATTCAAGATTAAATGTGAGCCTTTAGATCAAATAGTAACCAAATCAATCTTGGGCATTCATTTTCCATGGATTTTGGCTATAAATACCCCCTCAATTCTGAAGCAAAACCTTGGCTTCATGGACCCTTGGGGAAACTCTTGCAAAATAAAAAATCAAGCCAAGACAAAGAAGATTCAAGGTACCAAAGTTCAAGCAAGCTACAGATTAAAGGTAAGCAATCTCTCCTAGCTTATTTTCCTTGGATTTGGGAGCATGAACTTAGGGTTTTCATGGGAGAAAAGTTGAGTTTTCTCTAAGGGGTAGTGCGCCCCAAAAACCTTAGATGAAAGTGAAAACAAGAAATTAAAGTTAGAAGTGTATGATTGAAGTTTAAACAAGCTAATTAAGAGATTGGTTGTTGAATCAAGTTGATATTCTTGACTTTGCCATGGTTGAACCTTTTCGATATGCTCTTTTCATGAGGAATAAAATGGAATTTCAAATATTTAATGCTTCCATTGAATTTAGATGATGATTTTGTGTAGGATTGGAAAGGTTTTGATCCTTGAAAACATTCAAATTCCAAGGTTGTAGTTTTTGAAACCCTTATCTTTTACTATTCACACACATGAATAGTAATTGGAATTTCATGATTTTGGTGCTTCCAATGGTTTTAAAATAAAAAATTGTGTGGGATAAAGTAGAGAAACAAGTATAGGAAGCATTGGAATCAAAATGAGAATTTTGATGCTTCCAATGGTTGTAGTTTCAGTTCTGTACAGCATGTGATGAAGGAGCTGGAATTTCATGATTCTAAGCTCATAAATGGATTAAAAAGATGAAATTGTGTGGGGTAAAGTCAAGACATCAATTGATTCAAAGACCAAGTCCATTAGTTATGATTAAGGAAAGTTAATGGGCTTAATGTTCAAGAAGAAGTTATGTTAGTTAAAGTGAGTTTAATGCTCAAGGAACTTAGACTGTGATGAATGAATGATTATATGATGTTAGGAATTGATTGGTATGCTACAAGAGAGGCAGCCACATGTTCAACAAAAGTGAGAAGGAAGAAGCAAGATGAGGAGAAAGAAAGTTAAGTGCTCAAGGTAGTAAACTTATCCTAAACTTGTATGCATTGAATGTTATGCTTGATTGTGCTGTGACTTTGGTGAATTGTGTTGCAATTGTGCTTATGTATGAAGCTCGGTTTCTATGATTACTTTGGCCAATTGTATTTCATATGTTACATGGAAGCATGCACGTTATACAATGATAACACTTTCACAAGTAAGCACAAGTAGTTACATTAATGCATGCATTGTTTAGTAATGTTTGCTACTGAGATTTCCCCATAAATCTTATTCCTTTTCATGTAATCCCAATCCCACAGGCTTATGTATGATAGAAGATGATGATGAAGCATGAAGAAAATCTAGGGATTGGATAGTATCTGTGTTATGTGAGGAATTGTTAAGTATAATGTTGCTATATGACCAATGTAGGCAGTGATGTTCATGATGTAATAAAAAATAGTAAATGATGAAATAAATGTATGAAATTTTACAGATATTTAGTTGACATGCCAAGTGTCATTTTTACACAAAAAACGCTTGATTTGGATGTTTGTACACAGAGAACTAATTTTCCAAAGTAAGGGACCAGAATCTGTTTCCAGGATTTTTGACCAAATGAACAATAAACTTTGGCAAATAAACTGTATTGATTGACACATCATTTGGTCTGGAGATTATTTTTCCCTTAAATTTCAAGATGTTATCTTCACGTAGATTTTTGAACCACTTCATTTCAATTTTTCTATAATTAATTATGATTTTTCAGAGTTCATTGCGTATTCTAGAATACCATATGAAAAGTAACTGGAGAAATAATAAAATTTCAGATTTAGCTAATGGATTTCTAAGGTCTTGTAAGTGGTCCTAAATGCTACTGAATGGTCCCTAAGATGTATAAAAGTAAAGATGTTACAATTATCTTCATATATCATTACTGGACAGCGGTTTCCTTTATTAACTGCCTTATTAACTAAGGCCTCTAAGTTAACTTCATGAAACCCTATATTTACCCCTGCACTATTTGCTCAATTAAGCAATACTAACTATCCCAATAAATACCCTAACTTGACAAAGTACCTACTATTTATGGTTAGGGTCTAGGAACTATCTTATATCAGTCTATAAATAATCTATTCAGAGCATTTCTTAATAATCCTTTGCTCTAATACCAAAATGTCACATCCTTACTTTTAACCTCAATTATACCTTATTTGAAGTTATTGGAACCAATTACTTGATCATTTACTTTGAAAAGATCCATTTTCAAAAGAATTGCTCTGGGGGGTACTGTTCACTTGGACTGTTCATTTGGTAATTCCAGAACATGTACCCAACTTTGAAAATTCATAATGAAATGTAGAAAAATCAAAATATGTTGATTCCAATTGCTAATGAAACCTATTTCATTGAACTTTGAGAGAAAATTATAAGACTGAGGTTTCCTTGTCCAAATGAAATCAGTTTATTCGTTGAAATTACTGTTCATTTTGGTATAATCTGGAAGTTCCAGTTTCTTTGCCTTATCTTCAAAATTTCATTTTCCTTTGGTTTCTGGTCCAAATGAACTATGTTAACTATGGATTTAAATCTTGAAAGGTTCTCTTTAAGCTCACAAAATTTCACAAAAAAAATCATTCATTTACTATATAAAATTCATGTCGGAAGGTCACTATCTCAAGTTGCTTACTTTACCTCTATTCCAAATTTTAACTCCGACTTAGAAAAATTATAACAAATTGAATACTGTAAGGAATTGGAAGACACACAGCAGAAATTAACTTAAAAATTTTTCCACTCCCTGCCAGGATATACCATATGTGTTTAAGTCAAGTGGAAAGAAGTATTACCCTCATTATTCAGTCGTGACTTTCTCAGCTTCTGGTTACGACGTCCACAGCTTCTATCCGCAGCTCGTGATCTCTTTTCAATCGTAAGAAGTCGATGACTTAGGTCGGCTTCCTCTACTGGTACCCACAAAAATAGCGTTCCAACCACGAACGACGTGCTAGCGCCTCATGTCCCTCTAGGGCTTACTAAAGAATTCGTCCTCTCCGTCTCTATTTTAGCAGTTTCTTATCTGCAAACCTTTTTGTGGATTCCCGTTCACCCCTTTTTTCTGTCCCAACCATAGCTCCTAAATATCAGATATATCTGATGCTATGCGTGTTACCACTGACTTGGATTTTTGGAATTAATCTTATATTAATTCTAAAATTAATACAATATCATATATTGTATAATCTGATAAGAAACTAATTAAATAAATAGTATTTGTATTAAATCTGTCCCACAGATTTAATTCACCCATTTATTTAATTTAAAATAAAGATAAGACAGAATTATATTTGATTTATTCTCATAAATCAAATTTAAGATATCATATCAATTTGAATTTCAAATTCAAACGTGATAGAGATTTAATTTTATCCTTATAAATTAAATCTTGTAAATATCTCTTATATTTATATATATATACGAATATAAATATAAATAAATATATACATCTACCCTGGACCATTCATTGAATCTAGACATGTCTTAGATTCAATGAATCTAGACATCATAGCTCGTGTTGGGCTATTTTGTGTGCGACCCTGTAGGCCCATATGAAGTTAGCAGTAGGCCATTTACTATACTGACGCACAATTCGCAAGCGGTCTCTAGCAAGACATCACGACTACCCAAATCATATGAGGATCGATAAACGATGTAACCTTTTATACAACCATATCATGTCCCTTTTGTCACACAATATTTTGGTCATGGATGAGGCATGGAGAATGTCATCCTCCTATTCCTGATCGTAACTTTCTCGATCCCTGAGTAGTCTGACTATAGAAATGGAACTACCTTTCCATTACAGTATGGCTATACATTTATCAGACTCACTCATCGAGGGGCCCAGTAATATCTCTCTACGAATGTGAGGGACAAATTCCATCTTGACCATTCACATTTCTCCACATGGAAAACCACTAAGCCTGAACATAGTCTTTATGATCACTCAGTCAAAAGTGACTTTTGACTAGGTCAAAGCTTAGCCTTTGTCATGTAGGAATCCATGATGATCTCAGGTCAAAGGGCATAGTGACATGGTTTGTATATGAGAGAAGCTTATGACTTAACCCATGCAGCTCTCTCACAGCGGGTCAGTCCAACACCTTGTACTCTTACATGTGCCTATGACTTTGATTTATATCTTTATACATCTTCAAAGTCATATTGGTCTTATTTCATCTCTGCTCCCGCATAGATGACCGACCAGGGACATTTAGGATAAGATTATGAGTTATCCAAGGATGGTCATCATAGTAAACATGCAAATAATATGATAACACAATTAATAAATTCATAAATCAACAATGTTCAAAGATAATGATTGGCCCCTAGGCACAATTTCCATCAACCTCCCACTTGCACTAGGTACAATCATTAATTTGACTAATTCCCATTGACCTAACATGACACTCATATTTTGAAGAAATCCAAACTCTTTGACTACTTCAACAAAATGATGATTCCAACTCTGAGAGGCTTGCTTCAGTCCATAAATGGACCTTTGAAGCTTGCACACTTTACTAGAGTTGTCAGAACGCACAAACCCTTCAGGCTGTGTCATGTACACATCCTCAAGGAGCTTTCCATTAAGTAAGGCTGTCTTGACGTCCATCTGCCATATTTCATAGTCATAATATGCTGCTATGGCAAAGAGGATTCTGATTGATTTGGCCATTGCAACTGGGGAAAAGGTCTCATCATAGTCCACACCATGAGTTTGAGTAAATCCTTTTACAACCAGTCGTGCCTTGAAGACATTTACATTGCTATCCATGTCAGTTTTCTCCTTAAAAACCCACTTGCACCTGACAGTTTTTACACCTTTAAGTGGGTCGACTAAGGTCCAAACCTTATTGTCATACATGGATTGCATCTCAGACTTCATGGCATTAAGCCATTTTTCAGAGTTTGGTCCCACTATAGCTTCTCGATAGGTAGTCGGCTCATTATGCTCAATGAACAACACATCACGACTGTCAGAAATCAGAAATCCATATCTCTGAGGATGAAGTCGTGTCCTATTAGATTTCTGTGGACCTTGTGTGACTTGAGGAGTATCAACAACTTGTTGTGAGTCTTCTTTATTTTCCATCTGTAGTTTTGTGGTGTCTTATTGCTCTCGAACTTCTTCGAGGTGTACCTTTCTCCTATTGGTTCTTTTAGAGATAAATTCTCGTTCGAGAAAGATACCATTTCTGACAACAAACACTTTGTTATCAGTAGGGTTGTAGACATAGTATCCCTTGGTTTTCTTAGGATATCCCAGAAAAAGGTACTTTGAGGATTTGGTCGCTAATTTGTCTGAGGGTTGTTGCTTAACATAGACCTCGCATCCCCAAATCTTGAGGAAAGATAAACTAGGTGTCCTCCCAATCCATATCTCATACGAAGTCTTTTCAATTGCCTTATATGGAACACGATTGAGTGTAAACGTAGCTGTCTCTAGGGCATGGCCCCAAAAGGAGGGTGGAAGATCTGTTTGACTCATCATAGATCGAACCATATCTAATAGTGTTCGATTCCTCCATTCAGAAATGCCATTCCATTGTGGCGTCCCTGGAGGAGTCAATTGTGAGACTATCCCACAACTCCTAAGATGATCAATAAACTATTGGCTCAAATATTCACCACCCCGATCAGATTGAAGGGCTTTAATTGTTTTGCCAAGCTGGTTTTGTACTTCATTTTGAAATATTTTGAACATTTCAAAAGATTCGAGTTTATGCTTTATCAGATAGATGTACCCATATCTGCTAAAATCATCTATGAATGTTATGAAGTACGAATAACCTCCTCTGGAATTTGTGTTCATCGATCCACACACATCTGTATGTATGAGGCCCAATAAATCAGTGGTCCTCTCACCGTGCCCAGTGAAAGGTGACTTTGTCATCTTTCCTAACAAGTAAGACTCGCAAGTGTCATATGATTCAAAATTAAATGAGTTCAGAAATCCATCTTGATAGAGTTTGGAAATGCATTTTGCAACATCCTTACTTTTATACATCTTAGGGACCATTCAGTAGCATTTAGAACCCTTTGAAGACCTTGGAAGTCCATTAGCCAAATCTGGAATTTTACTCTTTCTCGAGTTACTGTTCATATGGTATTCCAGATTACACAACAAACTTCGAAAAATCATAATTAATTCTAGAAAACTCAAAATGAGGTGGTTCAAAAATATACAGGAAGACAACATCTTAAAATTTAAGGGGAAAATAATTTACATACCAAATGATTCATCAATTGATACAGTTTATTCGTTGAAGTTTACTGTTCATTTGGTCAAAAACTCTAGAAACAGATTCTGGTCCCTTACTTTGGAAATTCATTTCTCTTGATATGCACATCCAAATGAAACATTCCTCTTATGCATGTAAACATCTGGATGTGTACTACATGGTCATAAAATTTCATGAAATAATTCCTTCATTTGCTAGGTCAAACTGAAGCCACAACAAAACTGCTTCAGGACCTACGTTTTTAACCGTTTCAGTTTCTTTTCTTTTATTTCCAATAATTGTTTCAGCATGCACAGGCCATCAAATAAGCTTCTTAACATTCATATACATCATGTACATATGCCATAAGTATCATAATAGTTTCATCACATAAATGGACACCTTACATGGCATTTACATACATGGACAATTTATAGTATATGCTAAAATCTCAATACTTCACTTCCTTTCTTCATTTCTTTAGCTCTTCTCCATGCATACCTTTT
The DNA here is from genome assembly GCA_037074615.1 of Leucaena leucocephala. NCBI lineage: Eukaryota > Viridiplantae > Streptophyta > Magnoliopsida > Fabales > Fabaceae > Leucaena > Leucaena leucocephala. Next base: position 7,679,924 of record CM073526.1, on the reverse strand, counting down.
ATTCATGCTTGACCTAAATTGGTTGGTTATGGGAGAGCGAGATTCTAGGGAATCTCAGTAGCAAATATTATCACTTAAATATGCAAGATGGATGCTAATGCATGATATGTAATTTCATTAACTTTCTTTGATTAGTGACATGCCATCATGCTATATACTTTTATATAAAGTGCATGGCCATGGAAACATGTTATTCACAATACATTCAACATCATTTATCATGTCATAACATCATTCAAATAACATATACATGTCAACACATAAGCATACCACATCAGGCACATAAAGAGGTAAGTTCACTACCTTGCACTTAAGCTTTTCTCTTGACCTTTAGCCCTTGCTCCCTAGCTTTCCAACCATGAAGCCTTTATGTCCATCACTTCCCAACATCTCCTTGGATGTTTCATGGTCCTAAACACATTCATATTCATCACATAACTCATTATGACTCATGAATTTCAACCTTGTTCAAGACTTACTTTGTTACACTTTTTATTGTCATAACTTTCTCTAATTTTCACTAATCCACTTGGCTCTTGAACCAATTGATGTCTTGACTTTACCCTACACAATTTCATCTTTTGAATCCATTTATGAGCTTACAATCATGAAATTCCAGCTCCATCATGGCCTGCTGTACAGAACTGAACATAAGCATACAATTCTTTCAAAAATTCTCATTTTGATTCTAATGCTTCCTATACTTGTTTCTCCACTTTACCCCACACAACTTTTCATTTTAAAACCATTGGAACCATCAAAATTATGAAATTCCAATCACTGGTCATGCGAGTGAACAGTAACCGTAAGGAATCTCAAAGACTACAACCGTGAGATTTTAATGTTTTCAAGGTTCAAAACCTTTCCAATCCTACACAAAATCATCATACAAACTCAATGGAAGCATTAAATAATTGAAATTCAATTTCCTTCCCTCATGAACAGTGCATATTGAACAGGGCACACCATGGCAAAGTCAAGAATATCAATTTGATTCAACAACCGATCTCTTAACTAGCTTGTTTAAACTTCAATCATACACTTCTAACTTTAATTTCTTGTTTTCACTTTCATCTAAGGTGTTTGGGGCACACTACCCCTTAGAGAAAACTCAACTTTTCTCCCATCAAAACCCTAAGTTCAAGCTCCCAAATCAAAGGAAAATAAGCTAGGAGGATTGCTTACCTTTAATCTCTACCTTGCTTGAACTTTGGAACCTTGAATCTTCTTTGTCTTGGCTTGAGTTTTCATTTTGCAAGAACTTCCCCAAGGGTCCATGAAGCCACGGTTTGCTGCAGAATGAGGGGGTATTTATAGCCAAAATCCAAGAAAAATGAATGGCCAAGATTGATTTGGTTACTATTTGATCTAAAGGCCCACATTTAATCTTGGATTTAACTTTTTCATAAAATAATAATTATGACATCATGTGGGACCCATCAAGGGACACCTGAAGGGTTAGGTGGCGTGCGCATAGTGTAAGGAAGCTTCTGGAAAAATTCCAGTCCAATCTAGTACCGATCGGTGCAGTTTCACAGCAACCGGACTGTTTTCTGTTCCTAATTTTTTTATAATATACCAGGATCTGTATTCTGTCCTGGAAATCAATGTATAGGCTTCTCACACCATTGACATACTTGTACTGGCCACAACTTAATTATAGATCCCTTGGAAAATGACCAAAATACCCTTGGTGTACTTTCTTGCACTATATTGACCCTAAGGGCATAATTGTCATTTCACCCCTCTTTGTACTACCTCAGGGCATATATTGGCTCAACTAATCATATTTATACCATGTATCACGTTTTTAGCCTATCCCAGATGACCAAAATGCCCTTCATCCATCTCTGGTACAATCTGGGCATCTAGGGGCATTTTTGTAATTTCGCACTTTTTCTGGCACTGGCCCCTTCTACTAATAGACTGGTACCCTGAGTTTTGGGCCTTCCTTGGCATCATTATGGGCCTATATATGAGTTCATCTGATCTCATTCTATCCAAGCTTACATACTAATAAGTTCTATTATCGGATCACGGGTGTTAACAAACTCCCGTCAAAATTCACTGATATGTGAATAACTTTTTATACAGAACTTCTTCTGGAGTTCTGTCAGATCTAGGATATCTGACACTATAGGGCACACTTTCCTGTAATTTGTCCACTTATATTTGAAGTCCATGAAATCTGATAAAATTTCAGATAACTTTTAGACTATCAGATAAATATCTGCTGTCTGGAGCCCTAATAAAATTTATGTATCATGTTAGATTATCCAGCATACCTTCCTCTGTTTACTGATAGAATATGGGGCTAAAATACTTTTGGGCAGTTATAACCCTTTTCAGGCTGATCTTTCTATAATTACAATTTTGCCCTTGAACTTTTTACTTAATTACATTTAAGTCCCATAACTTTTGGAAATTACCACTTTTGGCCCAAATCTTGTTTCTACTTTAACTTTTGGCCTTTAACCTTTTCTACTTTGCGTTTTAGTCCTTTTCTTCCTTCAAGACTCATATAACCTTTATCATTCCTTCTTATCTTCATCATAATCCTTTCTAAACCTCTTTCCACTATCAGTACTATACAGATAGGGAAAAATTAGGATATGACACGTTTCTTATTTATGTGGCCTAGACGACAGTGCCAGAGGTATGTCAGATTCAAATCGTTTGGTTTGACCTTTTTAGCGGTTATGTTATAGATATTTTCATGATTGAGTTGTTCCAAATTTAATATGTAATGATCAACATGCAAATCACCATGAGCATAGAAAACATCATTACGATAAATAGAACATCTACTATTCCCAGCAATGGAAGTGAAACCTTCCTTATCCAAATAAGAAAGTGAAACTATGTTACTACTTAAAGTAGGAACATAATAGCAATTGTTCAAAACTAACAAAAGCCCAGTGGGTACATAAGTAAATTTTAACATGCATATTGTCATGACATAACTTGCAAAGAGTTGCAATCATTCATACTTCATCATCAACATGACGACACATTCTCATGCTCAACCAAACATCATAATCAACAAGAAAGCAAACAATTAAGCAAACATGAACTATAGTTAGGTATTCTTGCTATTTCTTAGCTATCCTTGTCAAAGTCTTCTTGAGATGATTTCATTCCTTCACAAATGTCAAAACCTAGCCATTACAAAGTAATATCAAGTTACAACTCAACTTGAAAACAAATGCAAGACTAGGTTTTCACTCGCTTCCATTCTTTCTCTATTTTATGTTTCATCCTTCCATCTTTCCAAAATAAATTCTCATGGTTTATTTCCACATAATTATTCATGTAGAATCCAAATATGAAACTAGAATTTCCAAAATCAAAACACCCTAAGAGCTGCTATGCCAAACTGAAGTGAGCTTCTCTTTTTCCAAAAATTCACATTTTGATTTCAATGCTTCCAATACTTGTTCCCCTACTTTATCCCAACACAATTTTCCATTTTAAACTCATTGGAAGCATCAAAATCATGAAAATCCAACATATGAATAATGTCACATACAGTAACAGCCATGAACACAAAACCCTAACTTCATGCATACTTGAATTTCCAAGCTTATACCACTTGATTCTAGCTTGTTTAAGCTTATCTAAGCTATTCATAAAATAAAAATCATATTCTAACCACATATGGACAGAACTTCCAGCAGCAACCCCAAGGGAAATATGGAACAAAAATCCCTTAAAATCAAGAGCTAACTTGATAGAATAGAGCTCAAGAACAAGGGAGGTAATTACCTTGTTTGTTGCTTCAAGTTGTTTGCTTCTTTCTTGGTTCAATGGAAATTTTGCAAAAGTTTTCCCAAGGGTTCTTGTGCTCACAGTTTTGGTTCAGATTTGAGGGGTATTTATAGCCAAAATCCATGGAAAATCAATGGCCAAGATTAATTTGTGCACTATTTGATCTAATGGCTCATATTTCATCTTGAATTTGACTTTTTCAAAAAGGTAGTTATGACATCATCCATGACATCACCAAGGGAAAACTCAAGGGACTAGGTGTCGAAATTCTAGTGGGAAAGCTTCTGGAAAAATTCCAGTCTAATCCGATACCGGTTCAGCTTAATTCCCTAAAAATTGGACTGTTTTATAAATCTATTTTTTCTAAAACTCCATAATATATTGTCCAAACTTAAATTGAATACTCATATTTTTCCTACCATTGACATTCTTGAACTGGGCCAAAACTTAATTACAGATCCATTGGGAAATTACGGAAATGCCTTTGGTGTCATTTCTTGCACTATATTAACCCTAAGGGCATAATTGTCATTTCACCCCCTTTGGCTCTAACTAATCATTTTTATACTATCTTACATGTAACAAACTAATTTTCTTACGTCTTAAGGACCAAACAATATCATCTTGAACCACTTTTAAGGCTGTTGAAATCAAATTACTCAGTCTGGAATTTTACTCTTAGCGAGTATTATTCATTGTGCAAATTCCATAGGAGTAACCTGACTTCAAAAAATTATAACTAATTCTAGAAAAATCAAAATCAAGTGTTTCAAATTGCTACATGAAGCAAGCATAATTCTCTTTCAGTGAAAAATGACTTGTTGACCATGACTTGACCAGATCAACGTTGGTCAATATTCTGAAGTTACTATTCCTCCAGCGTCCTGTCCCTGATTCTAGCATTCTGGCCCCAAATTTGATAAATCATATCTTTATGTGTAGATATCCAAATGAGACATTCTATATATCAAATCGAAGCCTAGCATGTCTATTATTTACTGGAAAAATATCATACATTTATTCAATCATTTACTATTTATAATTACAGCTCAAATGTCACTACCTAAATCACGAGTTACTATTCACAGTGACAATTTTCAGCAATTATACATACATGAATCACATATCAATCATGCTAAGTAATTAATATCTCTTCATGCATCTTTATCTCCTCCATCTTGAGAAGACCTGCTGGAATTGGATTGATATGGAAGGGGTGAGATTTCTAGGGAAATCTCAGTAGCAAATGGTAATAAATAATGCATGCATTAATGTGAATAATTGTGCTTGCTTGTGGAAGTGTTAACATTGTCTAATGTGCATGCTTCCATGTTACATATGAAATACAATTAGCCAAAGTAATCATAGGAACAGAGCTTCATACATAAGCACATGCTCAACATAATTCAATAAAGCCATAGCACATCAAGCATAACATTCAATGATACAAGTTTAGGATTAGTTTACTACCTAACATATAGCCTTACTCTAGCTCTTGGCCTTTGCTCTAGGATTCCTTCTTTCCATAGGTTAGAGCCTATATATATCATAATAATATCTTCATTTTTATTCTATCAGCATAGCTCGACTTAGCTTATGCTTAACTAGGGGTAATATCCTTACTCTGACATTCCTCTAGCTTTCTTTCTATCTATAGCTAGCTTTATTAATAGAGATATTTCTCTATTCTAACCACTAAGAGCAATCATCTAATTTATTAGAGTAGGGACTAGATAACTTACTTACCTCATTCATAAGCTTTGCCCAGTCCCTTGGCTTCTTAGACTACTCCTGGCTCCACTAGAATTCCTTCCTTCTTTCTCTTTCTTCCTTTCTTTCTCTCTTTCTCTCTTCTTTCTCTTCCTTTGCCTTCCTAGGCCATGGTGTGCGTTGATATATGAAGATTCCAGACCAATAGTGATATATGAAGATGATATATATCCACATCCCTTAGACAGTGAAGAGAGTCCAGATGGGAGTTTAGGGGATTAGTCAGGAAAGTCTACAGTTGAATGTTTCATAGATATTTCTGTAGACTTAAACCTGCAGTCTGGAGGTTATGTAGAGATTCAGCCTGAAGCCTAATATGCACTAATTGATGTTGAGTCTAGTGACTCTATACGGTATAAGTTTGTTGAAATGCCCTCTAACCCTGATATAAGCTTTATCCCTCTTACGAGATGCTAGATTACGGCTGAGGAAGCTGAGTACTGGTACTGGATTATAGGTAGACCATATATTATTCCTCCTCTACCAGAGTTTGAGGATAGATTTAAGATAATTAAGATACAACAGTCCCCTAATTTAGACATCCAGTCAGAGCCTATGATAGTTCTTGTCCATTCCCAAAGTCCAAGAATATGTGACTTTATAGAGAAAGATCAGTGGGATGTTCCTAGTCCTAGTCAACCCCAGCCTTCTTTGTTAAAGACAGATAGTGTTGACCATATTGGTATGAAGAAAGATGCGGAGAATGACTTACTCAGTCCAGGTCAAGGGATGGATAGAAGTAGCCATTAAGAATAGTTAATTATCTGTAGTTCCTCAATGCCGTAGCAGGAATGATAAACAGACATCCAGTAGAGGGCATTAACCTAATATACTTTAGAGGATTGTTATGAGATGATAGTGGTATGGCTTATGTTGCAATAAGTTATAATAAGAAATTGCATCTCAAAGAGTTTAAAAGAAGCATTCCTCTCAATTAGAGAGAGGTGAGCATGAGACTAAGGGTTAGAGCTAAGGAAAGAGAACTCTTTTGATGGATACTTAATCGAGTTCATTCATATGAACCTTGAGGCTTAATAAGAGATACTTTCTCGCCTGTTAGTAATCCAGGAAGATAAGGGAAAAAGTTTGAATAGCATAGAGATATGAGCCTGACCTTTCCTCAGTTAGCTAAAAGAAGACAGTTGGCTCAGTTATGGATTACATATAAATTACAATGAGGCCAAGGACACAGAAGTCCTTCAGTTTAGAGACATATAAGTCTTACAGGCGATGATAAATATTATGATAGGATGAATATGGCCTAGTAAAGTAGTCACAGATTTAATGATAAAGTGACTCCCCTATTCCTATGTAAGAAAGAGTAAAGAAGGGTTGAGCCTATACCCTAGTAAGAGGGTGATGTGGCAGCCTAAGTGAAACAAGTAAATGACTCAGGTACCTAAATAAATGATCAGGACCTAGTGATTAAGGTGATAAGGGATGGTTGAGCAGATGTATGTAATAATGATATTGCTTATGTTGTTATAAGTTATGATGAGAAGTTGTATCTCCTTGCAGTTGTCATATGAGGACACGCATGTTAGAGATTGCGTAAAGGATTGCATCTCCTCACATAATATGCTTGTTGAGTATGCTATGATAAATGAATACTCCCCTTATGCAGTACGTACAGGGTAGAGTAGATATGATGAGAAAGTTATATTGCTCCCATGCCCTATGATATGCAATTAAATAATTCAACTTAGCGAGAATGAAGCAATAGCAAAGTGCTAAACTAGAAAGTTAGCTACTTGATTCTCAGAAGATAGAAAGAGAATTTATGATCAAACTATGATAGTCAATGGGATAGAGAATGAGATTAAAGATGAAGATTAGTAGTGAGCCTATAGATAAATGATTATGATACTCAGGACATATCCCTTTAGTAGGGATAAGATAGATGAAAGGAAATGAGACGCAGTTATGAAAGATGATATGGCTCTAAGAAAGAGCAGTTTTTAAGTAATATAAGTTAATATTTTTGCAATAGAGCTAGATTGCTCTTACAATAGAGTAAAGTCCCTCTGATGAGATAAATAGATGATGATAGATATGTGCATGGTAAAGCCTATGTAGCTCTCTGTAGTAATGGATCTAGTAAGTTATAAAGTATGAGAATGATATGAGAAGTTCCTAAGTGATAGAGGAAATGAGTGAAGTCTTGATAGATAATATTGGCTTCTGTGACCATTTTTGGGGAATTATCTGTGGAGTTAATAACTATATGGAAGTGACTAACCTTGTAACGTTGTCCGTTAGTTTAGGTCTTCCAGAGATGAGAATACAGTACAACGGAATCCAGTAGATTCTGGAGGATTGCAGTTAGATCCTAGTATGGCTCATAGGGTCGCAGTTAGATCCTAAAAGGCTTACGGTTGATCGCAGTAGATCCTGAGGGTCGCAGTAGACCAAGCCTAGAGCAAGAAAGTAATGAGCCATAAGTACAGTATTTCTTTGGAAGGACAAATACCAAGGAAAAGTTAAGGTATAGAAGCTTCACAAGTTGGTTAACTCATAACAGAGAGAGTACCCATGATGCTAGTTTCAGATAGCCTTATTACTATTAGGGACTAAATTCAGAATTTCCTTACACGTATCAGGAACTAAGTGATCAAAGTTAAAGCTGTTAATACTGAGTCCCAAGGATTTATGGGAATATTACATAAGATATGAGAAGAGATCCTTATGATGAGATTACAGAAAATAAGAGACAAGTAAATTCTCCAGATGAGGATAAAGAGATTAGACGGCCAAATAGACCCAAGAGAGATAGTATAAGATGGGTCTAAAATAATGAAGTACCAGGGTTGGAGCATGTAAGCACTAGTGCTTCAGACTTTTATCTGCACATTTCAGTTAAGCGTGCTCAGGTAAGGGTAATTTAATGATGGGTGACCCCCTGGGAAGTGATGGAAAAGTGTGTAAATGCCATTGAAATTGGCATATGTGCACAGAGCTATGTAAGATGATAGAAAGAGTTATGAAAAGCTAAAAAGGGTTATGAATAATAAGAGACTAGAACCCTTATGTTAAATCCAAATGAAATGGATTTGAAAGATAGACTATGATATAGCCAGATGTGGCTAGATATGTCATGTTATGATATAAAAGATACAAAATGAGATATGTTATGAGAAAAGGTGTATTGAGAAATGCAATACGAAGTGGCATAATAGCTAGCCTTGTAAACAGATAGAAAGGCTCCCTGCTAAAAGGGGTAAGACATTTGAATAATACGTTACGTATAAAAGAGCAAGTGAGAGCTTTCACTCCTTGCATAAAATGCCAGGCATTATGTTATGTCATGTTATATTTACAGAATATGCTAAAGCTCTGAATGTTAGAGCAGTGCAAGCTCTATGTGATAGAGTTGTGCAAGCTCTGAATGTTAGAGCTGTGCATATTAAGAGAAGGAATGCTTGAGCTCCAATATTAGAGCTTTGCATTCATGAGCAGGTATGTAGTCCTGTAACACGTTAGCTAGGCATTATGCATGTTAGAGTATGTGCTCCTATATGCTTTTATGTGCTCCTATTTAGCAGTAGAGCAATGAAAGAAAGAATAATGACATAAGTCCTCTCTCTGTATTATGATGAGTTTTTAAAGATGATAAGAATGTATGATGATATGGGAATGAGAGTTAAAGTTTGCGGATATTCAGAGAATTCCGCTAGATACTCAAATGAGCAATAAGTGATTGCACTAAGAAATATGATGAATAGTTAGTAGAAGCTCCAGAATGTAGCAGTATTCGAGGTAGTTTGACATGAAAGAAATGGACACGACTCACAAGTCCAGTATAGTGAGGAGTCCATATGTAGATAAATGCATAGCAAGAAGGTAAGTAATAGAATGAAGTGGAGTTCAACTCTGAGTAAGTTGATTCATGACAAATGGATGATCATAGTAAGATATGAAGAATTGCGGATATAAAAAGAACTTCATTAATATGTCACGATAAAAGATAAGAGGTAAATACCCCAATCCTTGACTGAGGTGTTGATTAAATTTTGAGGACGAAATTTATTTTAAGGGGGTAGAAATGTCATATCCTAATTTTTCCCTATCTGTATAGTACTGATAATGGAAAGAGGTTTAGAAAGGATTATGACGAAGATAAGGAATGATAAAGGTTATATGAGTCTTGAAGGAAGAAATAGACCTAAACAAAAATTGGAAAAGTTTAAAGGCCAAAAGTTAAAGTAGAAACAAAAGTTGGGCCAAAAGTTGTAATTTCTAAAAGTTTAGGGACCTAAATGTAAATATCCAAAAAAGTTAGGGACATAAATGTAATTAAGAGAAAAGTTCAAGGGCAAAATTGTAATTATAGAAAGATCAGCCCGAAAAGGGTTATAACTGCCTAGAAGTATTTTAGCCCCATATTCCATCAGTAAATAGAGGAAGGTATGCTAGACAATCTGACATGATATAGAAATTTTATTAGGGCTCCACATAGGAGATATTTATCTGATAGTTTAAAAGTTATCTGAAATTTTATCAAATTTCATGGACTTCAGATATAAGTGGGCAAATTACAGGAAAGTGTGACCTATAGTGTCAGATGTCCTGGATCTGACAGAACTCTAGAAGAAGTGATGTATAAAAAGTTATTCACATATCAGTGAATTTTGATGGGAGTTTGTTAACACCCGTGATCCGATAATGGAACTTATCGGTATGTAAGCCTGGATAGAATGAGATCAGATGACCTCATATATAGGCCCATAATGAAGCCAAGGAAGGCCCAAAACCCAGGGTACCTGTAATATCCTTCACCTTCTGTACTGGTTCCTATGTACAGATTAAACGGAATATATGAGCTCTGTTTCAGGAAAAACATGTGTACCTTTATGTAAAGAAAAGGATTAAATTGCAAAAGAAAGGAAATTAAGGGACCGAAATGCAATTACGGAAAGTTTAAAGTTAGGAATGAAAGGAAGACAAAAATATGGGGTCTTAAAGTGTAATTTTAGCCAAATTAAGGGACTTAATTATAAAGAAGGAAAAGTTCCCTGGGGCTAAAGTATAATTAAAGAAAATAGGCCAGAAGTGATTTGCACCGCCCGACAGCATTTCAGTGCCAGATTCTACCAGAAGGTAGGGCAGGTGACGCCGGGTAACCAAGCCTAATACTGGAATTTTTGAAGACTCCAGATAGCCAGAAATGGACTGATCGTCCAAAAGTTATAAAAATTTATACCGGATACCCTAGATTTCAGATATAAGTGGGAAAATACAGGATAATGCGCCTTTATGGGCGGATGTCGGGAAACTGACAGGATACCGATAGGAGGTCTGTAGGAAAAGTTATTCACAAAATAAAGAAATCCAGACGGAGTGTGAGGCCTCCAGGGATCCGGGTAGGAGATTTATCGGTATTTTTAAAGAGGCTGAATGCGATCGGATGACTTCGGTCAGATGACCGTTATAACCCCCAAGGATGCCTGAACACAGTAGGACGCTATATCTGGGAAAAAGAGCCGGTGTCCAGAAAAGGTATATACTCGGTAAATAATAGTTAAAATATTCAATGAATTGTGTTAAAGGAAGATTCCTCGTAATGCGTGCTATACAGGTAATGGACCCAGGAAGCCCAAAAATGGCGCCATTAGAGGCCCAATAAGACTCTTGGACTGATAGGTGGGCCAGTGTCCAGCAGAACCCCGGAAAAGTGCGAAATTACAAAAATGCCCCTATGTTGTACAAAAAGGGCAGCAGATGAATATAGGGTATTCTGGTCATTTTGGACAGACCCAGAGGTCAAGACATGTCTAAATAAGGTTGACTAGAGCCAGTATAAGCTTTGACCGGGTCCAGAAAGGTGTGAAATGACCATTTTGCCCTTAGGGATTAAAATAGGACAAGATAGGGCACCAAGGGCATTTTGGTCATTTCGCAGGGGATCTGTAATTGAGTCTGGACCCAGTATTAAAAATTTAATGATATAAAGGGTCTAGATACTAAATGTGAGGTCAGTAGACATAAAAAGGATCTTCAGAAACATCAGATTCAGAAAACGGCACGTTTTTCGAGGCGATGGACCGGGCCGGTACCAGATTGGACTGGAAAGTTTCCAGAACCTCCAAATTTCGTCACATGAAGAATATGGGTGGTGAGGTGTCCTATGAGGTGTCCCATGAGGTGTCCAGGGTGATGCAGTAAAAAGAATTAAAGAAAATAGGAAATTCCAGGAAAAACCAGGACCACATGTTCAGATGGCTTCAAAATTACAAGAATGCCATCCATTAAAGCTATAAATACCCCCTTCCCCTCCCATTTTATGCATCCCACGTTTTTGGCAAGAAAAGAGAGAGAAAGAAGAGAGAGAAGGAGAAAGAAAGAAAGAAAGGAAGTTCTGGTGGAGTTGGAAGTAGTAAGGAAGTTCTGAAGCTCTGCTTTTGAGGTAACAACTAATCCTAGCTCTTATGTAATGTCTTTGTGATGTGTTGTTTTGTTTGGATGATTGTTGTCCTATATGTTATGCTTGAAGCTCTATTCCAATGCTATGATCATATGTTATTGAATATGGAAGCATGCAGCATACTTATCTATACACAGTCACAAGCAAGCACCGTCACTTTGCATTACATATTTTGTTATGATTGTTGTTACTGGGATTCTTTTGAATCTCATTCCCAAACATAACATTACAGGGGAGGTTCTGTCAAAATAAAATTTGGAAATCTTAAGAGACGCCGGTAGGCTGCCGAAATTTTGACAACGAAGACGGAACAAAGAAAGGAACTGATACGTACTGTGTACGTAGTGCTGTCTAAGGAGGCTGGAAGTGAGTAGACCCAGCAGGTTCATCCAGTCTTTCCTGGGTACTACGTAGAATGGTAGTTCGTATAAGGGAATTACCGAATCGGTACAACATCGGTTACTTTCTAAAGAAGAATTGCAGCAGTTATGCTGCCGGTTTTTAGACAGAAAAGGATGTAATAAAATATGAGGGAGTTAATCATGCACTAATATATAACAGTTGATTATTTATTAATTGTTATCTGGCCTGTATGACTGATATGTGTTGGCTTTAGGCTTGAGTATGTAAAGACTAAATGCTGAAAATAGGCTCAGTGAACAGTAACTCGTGAAGACCCATTCATGTTTGATAAATCATTAAAAATGGTAAATGATTGAATTAATGTACGAAATTTTTAGGGTAAAAAGTAGACATACTAAGATTTAATTTGGTATATAGAATGTCCAATTTGGATGTATACACGAAAAGATATAAATTGTTAAAGTTGGGACCAGAATGCTGGATTCAGGAGAAAGTCATTGGATGAACAGTAAGATTGAAACGTTGACCCACGTGAAATTTGTCAAGGATTGGTCAACCAATGATTTTTCCCTGAAATATATTTGAGTTAGCTTCATGTAACAATTTGAACCACTTCATTTCGATTTTTATAGAATTAGTTATAAATTTTCAAAGTCAGGTCACTCATCTGGAATTTGCCACAGTGAACAGTACTCGATATGAATAAAATTCCAGATTAAGTGTTTAGACTTCAATGACCCTGAAAGTGGTTTAAGTGCTACTGAATGGTCCCTAAGATGTATAAATATAAGGATGTGACATTTTGGTATCAGAGCAAAGGATTCTGGCTTAAGAAATGCTCTGAATAGATGATTTATAGAAAGATATACCATGATAAAGCCGTCATAATTGACACTAAGTAGTGTTTGCAGGATGGCTAGACATAGATTTGGGTCTGAAACTACGGTAAACCAATGGGAATTAAGACCAGAGGTCTCTAGTTCAGATAGTTCAGAAGAAGAGATAGTAATCAATGATTCTGACCTCTGGACACCTCCAGTAGCTGGTGATTTTGAGGAGGATAGTTCCTCGATAGGATCAAACTTTCCAATTGATGATCAGGAAGTGATGATAACAGAAGGCCCTATTCCTGCCATTTCCATATGTGCGGTACCCTTGAATATAACAGACAGTTCAGGGTCCAGCCAAGTACGTGTTCAGAGTAATACGCCAGGTTCCAGTAGGCCCGAAGTGACTCTGGTAGAAATGTATTTGGGAGGTTTAATCGTAAGAATGGTCCCAGGGAGGAACCTGAGTAGAGAGCAACTTGAGAGCTCGGTAGCATTAGCCCGACAACTATACGAGTTGAGGCAGACCCTGTTCGAAAACATAGATCAAGATTATTCGGTCTACCAGGAGTTTATCACAAGGGTGAAAGCCATATATCAAGCCTGGGATTCAAATGTGTTAACCATGGGGTTTTGGCTAGAAATTATGAATGACGTATTGCCGAAGACTCCTACCTGGAGATCGGAGTTGGACCAGTATTTTGATAGAGAATCATATTGTACCATATCCGACTGGATCTACCTAGTAGAAGAATACATTAGAATAAAGTTTAAGAAAATTAGAGTATAAAAGACTGGAATGGTACTGTGATATGTACATATATTTTGTATGTATATTATGTGTGAAATGAAATTTATTGTATTCCCTTCTGTTTTTAAGTATAACAAAATGGTACGAACAAGGAGAACTATTCTAGCTGAGGAACCCCGAGAGGCTGGAAACCTTAATCAAATGATTCTAGAACGATTAGAATAGCAACAAAAGATGATAGAAGAAATGAGAGCTGCTCAAGCACGAAATGAACAAGACAGAGATGCTGCCATAGCCGCGGCAGTAGCAGCAGCTGTAAATAATTTAAGACCGCCAGAGCCTTCAGGAGCAACTAGTAGAGAACCTGAAGAAGTACCACAGCAGGCAGAACAGCCCCAGAGAAGGGTTGAATCAAGGGAGGAGGCAGTTGGCATCCAACAATAGATGGTGCGATTTTGCAAACATAATCCTCCCATATTCGAAGGGACATTTGAAGTACATGTAGCAGAAAATTGGGTCAGCAGATTAGAGAAGATCTTTAAGGTCCTCGACTGCCCGACTGAAACCAAGGCCCAAATGGCCATCTATTAATTGGAAAAGGATGCGGATAGATGGTGGAAGAATACAGAGTTACTTCTCCAAGCAAGAGATATTCCAGTTACCTGGGAAGTATTTCTTGAGCAATTTTATGAGAAATATTTCCCTCAATCTGTCAGAGATGAAAGGGAGGCTGAATTCCTTGTGCTAAGGCAAGGAGAAAAAGAAGCTTTTGATGAATATTTGGCCAAGTTCATCCGGCTATCTCAATATTCAACTTACCTACGCCAAGTGGATGACGAACGCTGGATGACAGAAAGAATGATTCGAGGGCTGAATTCTATGTTAAAGGAGAAGTTAACTCCCCAACAATACAGCCAGTTCAATAAGGCTGTGGAAGCATGTCGAATCGTTGAGAACAGCATGAATCATAGAATGCTGTCCAAATCTGGGAGTAAAGATCAAGCGACTCCTGATAAGGCCGGACGGAATCAAGAAGCGGCCAGTGGGAGCGGCTATAAGAAAAGAAAGCGCCCGTGGCAGACCAAGAGGCCTAATAGGGGAAATTTTCGCGGAAGATCCAATAACAGGGATCCGAAGGCCCCAGTATGTGAAAAGTGTGGAAAGAATCATGGTGACAGACCATGTTTGATGGGTCAGAATGTATGCTACACCTGCGGAAAGCCCGGACATTTTTCCAGAGAATGTCCTCAAGCTATAACTGATCCAAGGCCAAGGACGGCGGGACGAGTGTTTGCACTCACTAGAGAGGATGCTCAGCGATCATCTGAGATGATCCAAGGTACAATCCATCTCAATGATCATGTTGTGACTGCCCTATTTGATTCGGGTGCAAGTCATTCCTTTATATCTTATGAATGTGCTAAATGCCTAGGCCTTCTGATAAGCAAGTTATGTTATGATATACAGGTGAAAACCCCCACCAACGCTAGGGTGATCACATCTGATGCCTGTCTAAATAGTGTGGTGCGTTTTGAGCACTGTAGTACCACCCTGGACCTGATCTGTATGCCTTTCCAGGAGATTGAAGTCATACTCGGTTTAAATTGGTTATCCTCCAATAATGTGATGTTGGACTGCAGAAACAAGACCCTAGTTCTTGGTCCAAAGATCACTGATCGGAGCTTAGAAGTACAACTGAACTTCGTGACAGAGGCTCAGGCAGAAAAATGTCTACGGAAAGGATGTCAGGGATATGTGGTATTCTTTTCTGTTCAAACAGAAGTGGAGGAAGGCATAGAGGAGGTTCCTGTAGTCAATGAATTTCCTGAAGTCTTTCCAAAGGAGATTCAGGGATTACCTTCGGAGCGTGAAGTGGAGTTTGCGATCGACATTGTACTTGGAGCTGGACCAGTATCAAAAGCCCCATACAGGATGGCTCCCAACGAAATGATGGAACTGAAGAAGCAAATTGAGGAGCTATTGGAGAAAGGTTTTATACGACCCAGTGTATCGCCATGGGGTACTCCAGTACTGTTCGTTAAGAAGAAAGATGGTAGCTTAAGGCTGTGCATTGACTACAGGGAATTAAATAAGCTTACAGTTAAGAACAAGTATCCTCTTCCCAGAATTGATGACCTGCTAGATCAATTGGCAGGAGCGAGCTTATTCTCCAAGATTGACTTGAGATCTGGCTACCATCAACTAAGGGTCAAGCCAGATGATATTCCAAAGACGGCGTTCAGAACGCGCTACAGACATTTTGAATTTTTGGTGATGCCTTTTGGACTAACCAATGCACCTGCTATTTTCATGGACTATATGAACCGGATTTTCAGGCCTTATCTAGATCAGTTCGTTGTGGTCTTTATTGATGATATTCTGGTGTACTCCAAATCTCCAGAGGAGCATGAAAGGCATTTGAGGATTGTTCTTGGTATCCTTAAAGAGAAGAAGCTCTATGCTAAGCTGAGTAAGTGCGAGTTTTGGCTTTCAGAAGTCAAATTTCTCGGTCATGTCATATCCTGAGACGGGGTAGCTGTAGATCCTAGCAAAGTTGAAGCAGTTTTGAGCTGGGAACAGCCAAGGACAGTGACAGAGATTAGAAGTTTTCTCGGCCTAGCAGGGTACTACAGACGATTCATTCAAGACTTTTCTCGAATTGCCTTACCACTTACCAAGCTGACCAGAAAGAATCAGCAGTTTAAATGGGATGAGAAGTGCGAGGCTAGCTTCGAGCAGTTGAAGCAGAGATTAACGACTACTCCCGTGCTGATTATTCCAGACCCAACTCAGACTTATGTAATCTACACTGATGCTAGCAAGCAGGGCCTGGGATGTGTGCTTATGCAGCAAGGTCGAGTAGTAGCCTACGCCTCTCGGCAGTTAAAGCCACATGAAGAGAATTATCCCACTCATGATCTGGAGCTTGCGGCGGTGGTCTATGCCCTGAAGATATGGAGGCACTATTTATACGGAGCAACGATAAAGTTGTTTTGCGACCATAAAAGCCTGAAGTATCTGCAGGATCAGAAAGAGCTGAACATGAGGCAGCGGCGATGGATGGAATTGTTAAAAGATTATGACTTCCAGATTAAATACCATCCAGGAAAAGCCAATATGGTAGCTGATGCCCTGAGTAGAAAGGTGGTGCAGGTTGCATACATGATGATCAAGGAATTGGAACTGATAGAAGATACGCGCGACTGGAGCCCTCTATATCAAATGCAACTGACGGAGAATCCTTTTGGAGGAGTTCATGTCAGAACTTGCATAGAAGATGAGATCAAAGAGGCTCAGGAGCAGGATAAGCTCGCAGTAATATTCAAAGACAAGCTGGAGAAAGGGAAGACAAGGGATTTTGAGATGTCCCCAGACGGATTGCTACAGTTTAGGGGAAAACCCTATATCCCAAATGTTGGGGGATTAAGGGAAATAATTCTGGAGGAAGCACATAAAAGCCGATATACGGTACATCCAGGTATGACCAAAATGTACCATGATATTAAAAGATTATTCTGGTGGCCTGGACTGAAGAAAGATGTTGTAGCTTACGTATCTAAGTGCTTAACCTGCCAGAAAGTGAAAGTTGAACATCAAAAACCAGCAGGAACGTTGCAGCCTTTAGATATTCCTGAGTGGAAATGGGATGGGATTGCCATGGACTTTGTGGAAGGACTACCCTTGACACCAAGTAGACATGATGCGGTTTGGGTAGTAATCGATCGACTGACAAAGTCAGCACATTTCCTGGCAATCAATAAGAGAGATTCTCTAGAAAAGCTGGCAAAGCTGTATATAAAGGAAATCGTTAGGCTCCATGGTATCCCAAGCAGCATTGTGTCTGATAGAGATCCACGATTTACTTCAAATTTCTGGAGGGCTCTACAGGAAGAAATGGGCACTACTCTCAGATTCAGTACAGCTTATCATCCTCAGACAGATGGTCAATCTGAAAGAACAATACAGACGTTAGAGGATATGCTGAGAGCATGTGTCCTAGATTTCAAAGGCAGCTGGGATATCCATTTACCCCTTATAGAGTTTGCATATAACAATGGTTATCAGGCCAGTATACAGATGGCACCTTTTGAAGCACTCTATGGACGAAAATGTAGATCCCCCTTATGCTTGCTAGAGTTGAGCGAGAGAAGAATGCTTGGTTCGGATATAGTGGATCAAACTGCAAAACAAGTTGCGGTAATTAGAAAACGATTGTTGACGGCTCAAAACAGACAGAAGAGTTATGCAGAAGGAGAACATGTATTCCTTAAGTTAACTCCAACCACAGGAGCCGGACGATCGATTAAGGTGAAGAAGTTGCATCCAAGATACATCGGGCCATTCCAGATTCTCTCAAAGATAGGAGCAGTAGCCTACAAGTTAGCTCTTCCTCCGAATCTCAGCCAGATACATGATGTGTTCCATGTTTCCCAATTAAAGAAGTATATTCCAGATCCATCTCATGTGATAGAGCAAGATGAGGTTACACTGCGAGATGACTTGACCTATGAGGTTGGACCGGTGCGAATTGCTGATAGAAAAGTCAAGCAGTTGCGGAATAAGCAGATTCCTTTAGTTAAAGTGATCTGGAAAGGTTTGACTGAACAAGAAGCTACATGGGAAACAGAAGAAAAGATGAGAGAAAAGTACCCTGAATTATTGGTATAGGATAGATGTAATGTAAATTTCGGGGACGAAATTTATTTTTAAGGGGAGAGAAATGTAATATCCTTAACCTTCTGTACTGGTTCCTATGTACAGATTAAACGGAATATATGAGCTCTGTTTCAGGAAAAACATGTGTACCTTTATGTAAAGAAAAGGATTAAATTGCAAAAGAAAGGAAATTAAGGGACCGAAATGCAATTATGGAAAGTTTAAAGTTAGGAATGAAAGGAAGACAAAAATATGGGGTCTTAAAGTGTAATTTTAGCCAAATTAAGGGACTTAATTATAAAGAAGGAAAAGTTCCCTGGGGCTAAAGTATAATTAAAGAAAATAGGCCAGAAGTGATTTGCACCGCCCGACAGCATTTCAGTGCCAGATTCTACCAGAAGGTAGGGCAGGTGACGCCGGGTAACCAAGCGTAATACCAGAATTTTTGAAGACTCCAGATAGCCAGAAATGGACTGATCGTCCAAAAGTTATAAAAATTTATACCGGATACCCTAGATTTCAGATATAAGTGGGAAAATACAGGATGATGCGCCTTTATGGGCGGATGTCGAGAAACTGACAGGATACCGATAGGAGGTCTGTAGGAAAAGTTATTCACAAAATAAAGAAATCCAGAAGGAGTGTGAGGCCTCCGGGGATCCGGGTAGGAGATTTATCGGTATTTTTAAAGAGGCTAAATGCGATCGGATGACTTCGGTCAGATGACCGTTATAACCCCCAAGGATGCCTGAACACAGTAGGACGCTATATCTGGGAAAAAGAGCCGGTGTCCGGAAAAGGTATATACTCGGTAAATAATAGTTAAAATATTCAATGAATTGTGTTAAAGGAAGATTCCTCGTAATGCGTGCCATACAGGTAATGGACCCAGGAAGCCCGAAAATGGCGCCATTAGAGGCCCAATAAGACTCTTGGACTGATAGGTGGGCCAGTGTCCAGCAGAACCCCAGAAAAGTGCGAAATTACGAAAATGCCCCTATGTTGTACAAAAAGGGCAGCAGATGAATATAGGGTATTCTGGTCATTTTGGACAGACCCAGAGGTCAAGACATGTCTAAATAAGGTTGACTAGAGCCAGTATAAGCTTTGACCGGGTCCAGAAAGGTGTGAAATGACGATTTTGCCCTTAGGGATTAAAATAGGACAAGATAGGGCACCAAGGGCATTTTGGTCATTTTGCAGGGGATCTGTAATTGAGTCTGTACCCAGTATTAAAAATTTAATGATATAAAGGGTCTAGATACTAAATGTGAGGTCAGTAGACATAAAAAGGATCTTCAGAAACATCAGATTCAGAAAACGGCACGTTTTTTGAGGCGATGGACCGGGCCGGTACCAGATTGGACCGGAAAGTTTCCAGAACCTCCAAATTTCGTCACATGAAGAATATGGTGGTGAGGTGTCCTATGAGGTGTCCCATGAGGTGTCCAGGGTGATGCAGTAAAAAGAATTAAAGAAAATAGGAAATTCCAGGAAAAACCAGGACCACATGTTCAGATGGCTTCAAAATTACAAGAATGCCATCCATTAAAGCTATAAATACCCCCTTCCCCTCCCATTTTATGCATCCCACGTTTTTGGCAAGAAAAGAGAGAGAAAGAAGAGAGAGAAGGAGAAAGAAAGAAAGAAAGGAAGTTCTGGTGGAGTTGGAAGTAGTAAGGAAGTTCTGAAGCTCTGCTTTTGAGGTAACAACTAATCCTAGCTCTTATGTAATGTCTTTGTGATGTGTTGTTTTGTTTGGATGATTGTTGTCCTATATGTTATGCTTGAAGCTCTATTCCAATGCTATGATCATATGTTATTGAATATGGAAGCATGCAGCATACTTATCTATACACAGTCACAAGCAAGCACCATCACTTTGCATTACATATTTTGTTATGATTGTTGTTACTGGGATTCTTTTGAATCTCATTCCCAAACATAACATTACAGGGGAGGTTCTGTCAAAATAAAATTTGGAAATCTTAAGAGACGCCGGTAGGCTGCCGAAATTTTGACAACGAAGATGGAACAAAGAAAGGAACTGATACGTACTGTGTACGTAGTGCTGTCTAAGGAGGCTGGAAGTGAGTAGACCCAGCAGGTTCATCCAGTCTTTCCTGGGTACTACGTAGAATGGTAGTTCGTATAAGGGAATTACCGAATCGGTACAACATCGGTTACTTTCTAAAGAAGAATTGCAGCAGTTATGCTGTCGGTTTTTAGACAGAAAAGGATGTAATAAAATATGAGGGAGTTAATCATGCACTAATATATAACAGTTGATTATTTATTAATTGTTATCTGGCCTGTATGACTGATATGTGTTGGCTTTAGGCTTGAGTATGTAAAGACTAAATGCTGAAAATAGGCTCAGTGAACAGTAACTCGTGAAGACCCATTCATGTTTGATAAATCATTAAAAATGGTAAATGATTGAATTAATGTACGAAATTTTTAGGGTAAAAAGTAGACATACTAAGATTTAATTTGGTATATAGAATGTCCAATTTGGATGTATACACGAAAAGATATAAATTGTTAAAGTTGGGACCAGAATGCTGGATTCAGGAGAAAGTCATTGGATGAACAGTAAGATTGAAACGTTGACCCACGTGAAATTTGTCAAGGATTGGTCAACCAATGATTTTTCCCTGAAATATATTTGAGTTAGCTTCATGTAGCAATTTGAACCACTTCATTTCGATTTTTATAGAATTAGTTATAAATTTTCAAAATCAGGTCACTCATCTGGAATTTGCCACAGTGAACAGTACTCGATATGAATAAAATTTCAGATTAAGTGTTTAGACTTCAATGACCCTGAAAGTGGTTTAAGTGCTACTGAATGGTCCCTAAGATGTATAAATATAAGGATGTGACAGTACCAGTCTATCAATAGAAGGGGCCAGTGTCAGAAAAAGTGCGAAATTACGAAAATGCCCCCGAATGCCCAGATTGTACCAGAGATGGATGAAGGGCATTTTGGTCATATGGGAAAGGCTAAAAACGTGGTACATGGTATAAATATGATTAGTTGAGCCAATATATGCCCTGAGGCAGTACAAAGAGGGGTGAAATGACAATTATGCCCTTAGGGTCAATATAATGCAAGAAAGGACACCAAGGGTATTTTGGTCATTTCCCAAGGGATCTGTAATTAAGTTGTGGCCAGTACAAGTATGTCAATGGTGTGAGAAGCCTAGACATTGATTTCTAAGACATAATACATATCTTGGTATATTATAAAAAATTAGGAATAGAAAACAGTTCAGTTGCTGTGAAACTGCACCTATCGGTACCGGAGTGGACTGGAATTTCTCCAGAAGGTTCCTTACACTATGAGCACGCCACATAACCCCTTTAGGTTTCCCTTGATGGGTCCCACATGATGTCATAATTATTATTTTATGAAAAAGTTAAATCCAAGATTAAATGTGGGCCTTTAGATCAAATAGTAACCAAATCAATCTTGGCCATTCATTTTTCTTGGATTTTGGCTATAAATACCCCCTCATTCTGCAGCAAACCGTGGCTTCATGGACCCTTGGGGAAGCTCTTGGAAAATGGAAACTCAATCCAAGACAAAGAAGATTCAAGGTTCCAAAGTTCAAGCAAGTTAGAGATTAAAGGTAAGCAATCTCTCCTAGCTTATTTTCCTTTGATTTGGGAGCTTGAACTTAGGGTTTTGATGAGAGAAAAGTTGAGTTTTCTCTAAGGGGTGGTGCTGCCCAAAGACCTTAAAGGAAAGGGGAAAGAAGAAATTAAAGTTAGAACCATATGATTGAAGCTTAAACAAGCTAGTTAAGTGGTCGGTTGTTGAATCAAATTGATATTCTTGACTTTGCCTGTTGGAAAACGTGCCCTAGGGGCCAATCATTGTCTTATGAATATTATTGATTTATGAATTTATTAATTGTGTTATCATATTATTTGCATGTTTATTGTGATGAACATCCTTGGATAATTCATGATCTTATCCTAAATGTCCCTGGTCGGTCATCTGTGCGGGAGCAGAGATGAAATAAGACCAGTATAACTTTGAAGATGTATAGAGATATAAATCAAAGTCATATGCACATGTAAGAGTACAAGGTGTTGGACCGACCCGCTATGAGAGAGTTGCATGGGTTACGTCATAATCTTCTCTCATATACAAACCATGTCACTATGCCCTTTGACCTGAGATCATCATGGATTCCTACATGACAAATGCTCAGCTTTGGCCTAGTCAAAAGTCACTTTTGACCGAGTGATCATAAAGACTATGTTCGGGCTTAGTGGTTTTTCATGCGGAGGAATGTGAATGGTCAAGATGGAATTTGTCCCTCACATTCGTAGAGAGATATTACTGGGCCCCTCGATGAGTGAGTCTGAGAAATGTATGGCCATACTGTAATGGAAAGGTAGTTCCATTGCTATAGTCAGACTACTCAGGGATCGAGAAAGTAACGGTCAGGAATAAGAGGATGACATTATCCATGCCTCATCCATGACCAAAATATCGCGTGACAGAAGGGACATGATATGGTTGTATAAAAGGTTACATCATTTATCGATTCTCATATGATTTGGGTAGTCGTTATGTCTTGCTAGAGACCGTTTGCGACTTGTGGGCCAGTATAGCAAATGGCCCACTGCCAACTTCATATGGGCCAACAGGGTCGCACACAAAATAGCCCAACACGAGCTATGATGTCCAGATTCATTGAATCTAAGACGTGTCTAGATTCAATGAATGATCCAGGGTTGATGTATATATTTATTTATATTTATATTCGTATATATATAAATTTGTATATATATATATATATATTATATATAAGGGATATATAGGATTTAATTTATAAGGATAAATTAAATCTCTATCACGTTTGAATTTGAAATTCAAATTGATAGGATATCTCATATAAGAGATATTTACAAGATTTAATTTATAAGGATAAATTAAATCTCTATCACGTTTGAATTTGAAATTCAAATTGATAGGATATCTCAAATTTGATTTATGAGAATAAATCAAATATAGTCCAATCTTATCTTTATTTAAATTAAATAAATAGGTGAATTAAATCTGTGGGATGGATTTAATATAAACATTATTTATTTAATTAGTTTCTTATCAAATTATACAATATGTGATATTGTATTCGGAATTAATATAGATTAATTCCAAAATTCAATTCGGTTGAGAAAAAAAACGCAGAGCATCCTAGATATCCGATTTTAGGAGCTACGTTTTGACAATAACACATAACACAAAAGGGGCCGAACGGAATCTACAAAAGGTTTACAGATAAGAAACTGCTGAAGTAGAGACGGAGATGACGAACTCTTGAGAAAGCCTTGGAGGGACAAGAGACGCTAGCACGTCATTTGTGGTTGGAACGCTGTCCGTGTGGATACCAGTAGAGGAAGACGACCTGAAGAGTTGACTTCTTGCGATCAAAAGGAGAGCACGAGCCGCGGAAAGAAGCTGTGGACGTCTCCTTACGATCGAAAAGAGATCACCAGTCGTGGAGAGAAGCTGTGGAAGTCGCTGAGGCACACTAAGGGTAATGCTTCTTCCCACTTGACTTAAACACATACGGTAGATCCTGGCAAGGAATGAAAAAATTTTTAAATTAATTTTCGCTGCGTGTCTTCCAATTCCTTATATTACCATGGTGTGCCCTGTTCGGTATGCACTGTTCATGAGGGAAGGAAATTGAATTTCAATGATTTAATGCTTCCATTGAGTTTGTATGATGATTTTGTGTAGGATTGGAAAGGTTTTGAACCTTGGAACACTAAAATCTCAAAGCTGTAGTCTTTGAGATTCCTTACGGTTACTGTTCATTCACATGAACAGTGATTGGAATTTCATGATTTTGATGGTTCCAATGGTTTTAAAATAAAAATTTGTGTGGGGTAAAGTGGAGAAACAAGTATGGGAATCATTAGAATCAAAATGAGAATTTTTGAAAGAATTGTATGCTTATGTTCAATTTTGTACAGCAGGCCATCAAGGATCTGGAATTTCATGATTCTAAGCTCATAAATGAGTTCAAAAGATGAAATTCTATAGGGTAAAGTCAAGACATCAATTCATTCAAGAGCCAAGTGGATTAGTGAATATTAGGGAAAGTTATGATAATAAAGAGGGTAACAAAGTTAATCTTGAACATGGTTGGATTTCATGAGTCCTAATGAATTATGTGATGAATATGAATGTGTTTAGAACCTTGAAACAACCAAGAACATGTTGGGAAGTGATTGGAATAAAGGTTTATTGGTTGCAAAGCTAGGAAGCAAATGCTAAAGATCAAGAGGAAAGCTTAAGTGCAAGGTAGTGAACTTACCTATTTATGTGCTTGATGTGGTATGCTTATGTGTTGACATGTATATGTTATTTGAATGATGTTGTGACATGATAAATGATGTTGAATGTATTGTGAATAACATGTTTCCATGGCCATGCACTTTATGTAAAAGTATATAGCATGATGACATGTCACTAATCATAGAAAGTTTAATGAAATTACATATCATGCATTAGCATCCATCTTGCATATTTAAGTGGTAATGTTTGCTGCTGAGATTCCCTAGAATCTCACTCTCCTATAACCAACCAATTTATGTCAAGCATAAAGAAAAGGTATGCATGGAGAAGAGCTAAAGAATGGAAGAAAGGAAGTGAAGTATTGAGATTTTAGCATATACTATAAATTGTCCATAGATGTAAATGCCATGTAAGGTATCCATTTATGTGATGAAACTATTGTAATACTTATGGCATATGTACATGATGTATATGAATGTTAAGAAGCTTATTTGATGGCTTGTGCATGCTGAAACAATTATTGGAAATGAAAGAAAAGAAACTGAAATGGTAAAAACGTAGGTCCTAAAGCAGTTTTGTTGTGGCTTCAGTTTGACCTAGAAAATGAAGGAATTATTTCACAAAATTTTATGAGCATGTAGTACACATCCAGATATTTACATGCATAGGTGGAACGTTTCATTTGGATGTGTATATCAAGAGAAATGAATTTCCAAAGTAAGGGACCAGAATCTGTTTCTAGAGTTTTTGATCAAATGAACAGTAAACTTCAACAAATAAACTGTATCAATTGGCGAATTATTTGGTCTGGAAACTATTTTTACCTTAAATTTCAAGATTTTGTATTCATGAAGTTTTTTGAACCACTTCATTTCGAGTTTTCTATAATTAATTACGATTTTTTGAAGTTCGTTACATAATCTAGAATACCACATGAACAGTAACCCGAGAAAGAGTAAAATTCCACATTTGGCTAATGGACTTTCAAGGTCTTATAAGTGGTTCTAAATGCTACTGAATGGTCCCTAAAATGTATAAAAGTAAGGATGCTACAGTAATCATGCCATGTGGTGCCTTGTGGTCCCCATTTATGTCCTCTCATGATGCCAGGTCACTTTACCCAGTTCTATCTTGGACCGGGTCACTTTACTTTATTGAAAAAGTACTAAAATAGTATTTTAATGCCTCTTGGGCCCACATTACTCTTGGGCTACATTTTTAGGCCTTGGATTGTCATCTTGGGTTTCTAACCAAGCCCAAGCACTCTGGTGGCTCAGTTTCCAATAAACATCCTTAGTGAATTACCAAAATGCCCTTAATACCTCTTTAGTTCTTCTAGGAGTACTATTGTCTTTTCATACGTTACCAGAGTATCTCTTGACCCTGGTCAACTATCCAGATACCCTTTATTGACCGTCTAACTTTAGTCAAATGATCATAATGCCCATCTTCTGACTCTAACTCCATGACACGACACAATGGCATACCTTTAGTGGCATTTTCGTAATTCTTCACTTTTCCTGGTCTTTATTAGCCCTGGCCCACATACTTATCTAAAAGTATCATTGGGCCTATACGACACCATTCTGGACCCTCTGTATGATCTAGTATCTTCATGGGCTCAATTCCCAAGAAATTCCCCTGAAACCTATTTATCGGGTCTTTTAATCCACTATAAATTCTGTAGTAAATTCTGTATAACTCCTTTTTAGGCTCTATCAGTTTTAGAAATTCTTATATTAATTATAGGATTTTACTGCCACCTTTCATCTAATTCTGAGATCTAGAGAATACTGTATTAATTTTCTTTTTCTTCAAAAATTAATATAAATCTTTCAAGACCTCATATCAACACTCTATGTTGCATTAAACTGATAAGCATAATTTTCTCTATTTACTAAGACCTCTGCTCAACAGGGCCTGGTAGCATCCCTTTTTCAGGCTATATACTGGGCTTCTAGGCCTAAAAATTGGGATATGACCTTTCTCCTCCCCTTAAAATAAATTTCGTCCTCAAAATTTCAGGGTTAAACCTCTATTCATTCCTTGATAAATAGTTTCTCTAAGGAGAATGTCCCTTTCTTTCATATTAAACTTTCTCATATACTCATATATTCTGGAGTTTTTATTGACTACTAATCATACTTCTTAGTGTAGTCACTTATTACTTATCCGAGTATCTAGTGGAATTCTCTAAACATCCGCAAAACTTTATCTCTCATTCTCATATCATCATATGTTTTTATTATCTTTACTAACTCATCATAATACAGAGAGGCCTTATATCATTATTCTTTCTTTCGTTGCTCTAGTGCTAAACACGAGTACATAATAGCATATAGGAGCATATACTCTAACATACATAATGCTCGGCCAACATATTGCAGGACTACATACTTGCTCATGAATGCAAAGCTCTAACATTGGAGCTCAAGCATTCCTTCTCTTAATATGTACAGCTCTAACACTTAGAAACTCAAAGCTTGCACTACTCTAATATTCAGAGCTTTAGCATATTTTATAAACATCACGTAGCATAACATAATACTTGGCATTTTATGCAAGGAGTGAAGGCTCTCATTTGCTCTTTCACATGTAACTCATCATTTAAACATCTTATTTCTTTCAAAAGCAGAGCCTCTCAATATGTTATAGGGCTAGCTATAAAGCCACTTCATAGTGTACTTCTTAATACATATTTCTCATAATATATCTCATTACATACTTTTCATAGCATATCTCATCAAATATCATTTATGCCGTATCATGGCATATCTGGCCACATCTGGCGATATCATAGTCTATCTGGCCTTGTCATAAAACATTCTCTTTTAACTTTAAATGTTGCTAGTCTTTAAGAGAATTCTTCTAAATATTTCCTTTCAAATCCATTTCATTTGGACTTGACATAAGGGTTCTATTGTCTTTCTGTTCATAACCCTTTCTGACTTTTCATAGCTCTTTTTATCATCTTACATAACTCTGTGTACATATATGCCAACTTCTTGTGACATTCATACCTCTTTCATCACTTCCTGGGGGTTACCTATCATTAGGCTACTATTGGCTGAGCACACTTAACTAAAATGTGCATATATAAATCTAAAGTACTGGTGCTATTAGGCTCAAATCCTAGTCTCTACTATCTTAGACCCATCTTATGCTATCTCTCTTAGGTCTATCTGGCCTTCTCATATCTTTATCCTCATATGGAGGATCTATCTGTCTTTTATTATTATTTTCTACAATCTTATCGTAGGGATCTCTTTATTCTTATTTGACATTTTCTCATATCTTATGAAATATTCTCATCAATCCTTGGTACTCAGAAGTAACAACATTTACTTTGATCCCTGAGTTTCTGTTATGTGTAAGAAAATTTTGAGTTCAGTCCCTGATAGTAATAAGGCTATCTGAACTAATATCATAGGTACTCTCTCTGTTATGAGCTAACCAACTTGTGAAGCTTCTCTACCTTAACTTTCCTTGGTATTTCTCATTCCAAAGAAATATTATACTTATGGCTCAATACTTTCTTTCTCAAGGCTAGGTCTATTGCAACCCTCGGGATCTACTGCGATCAACCGTAAGCCTTTTTAGGATCTAACTGCGACCCTGTGAGCCATACTAGGATCTACTACAATCCTCCAGAATCTACTACGATTCCGTTGTACTGTATTCTCATCTATGGAAGATCTAAACCAATGGATAAAGTTACAAGGTGAATCACTTCCACACAGTTGTTAACTCAACAGATAATTCCCTTAAAATGATCATATAAGCCAATATTATCTATCAGGACTTTACTAATTTCCTCGATTACTCAGGAATTTTCATACCATTCTCATCTTTCATAACTTTACTATATCCTTTACTGCAGAGAGCTACATAGGCTCTACCATGCACATATCTATCATCATCTATTTATCTCATTAGAGGGACCTTACTCTATTGCAAGAGCAATCTAGCTCTATTGCAACAACACTAGCCTATATCTTTATAGACACTGCTCTTTCTTGTACCATCTTTCATACATGCTTCTCATTTTATTTCATAGCATATCACTCATATACCTTATCCCTACTGAAAGGATATATCCTGAGTATCATCATCATTTATCTTTAGATTCACTATTATTCCTCACCTTTGGGAATTAACTAGCTAACTATCTTGTTCATTACTTAGGCTGCCACGATACCTTCTTACTAGGGTATAGACTCAACCCTTCATTATGTTATCTTATATTGGGGAGTCTTTATCCTTGAAACTGTGGCTAACTTTCTGTTATCTACATATACCACTCTATTGAATTTGTATAATTACCTGAGAAAATCCCTTATTTAATGGAGTTTAATCTATGAACTAACTTCTCAGGTGAGCAGATAAATCTCCATCCCTATGGAGTACTTCTATATCTCCTTATTATCTCTTATCTCTTTCTATCTGTCAGTCTTAGTCTACTCTTTGACTGGACTGTGATTCTTTTCTAGTGTTTTTCGTGATCCTAATAAACTTATGTCATATGGATCATTCACCACTATTAATTATATTCTTTAAGGTGCTCTTACTAGATTACTATTGTGACATGGTCCCTCTATCTTGGGAACATCAGCGACCCATCTCGTCTCTAACTTTAGGCCATATGCTAGGATTATTCCTAGGCAAGTCTTTAACCTGATTTTAATCCTTTCGTAATGTAGATCTACTCTCATAGAGGATCTACTTCTGAACATAATCTAATATTTCATAGCTCATTACTTTATACTATCTAGCTTGATTATACTTTGTACCGATCCTCTAGTTGATTAACTTCAACCAATTTGGTACCTCCACCATTATCGTCACTGTAATATCTGGCAGCTTCCCTTGACCTGGGACTAGTCAGTTTCTATCTCTATCCATAGAGAAAACTACTCCCCAGACGTTATCCTGCTTAGTCTAGCCACATCGTGCTAAGAAACACGAGACCTCAGCGGTAATGGCTAACTAAGACCAGTCTATCGTAGTCATTTTCTTGAAGACTACCTCGTAAAGCTATAAGGTATGGGGTATTGTTCTATTTATCTGGGTGTCACTGTCTCTTGTCTGAATCATTCTCTAGGTAGTGAACATCATCCCCATATTTCATACTAGGGAGGAAACGTCTTTAGTTCACATTTCTAACTTTTTAAGTGTTAGTCTATCTACACCAGAGCCAGAACCTTCTATTCTGCGCCAGAATCTTATGCTCTGATACCAAAATGTAACAATCTCATTTTCTTATGTCTTAGGGACCAAATAGTAGCATCTAGAACCACTTCTAAGGCTGTTGAAGTCAAATTACTCAGTCTAGAATTTTACTCTTAGCGAGTACTGTTCATTGTGCAAATTCTAGAGGAGTGACCTGACTTCAAAAAATTATAATTAATTCTAGAAAAATCAAAATGAAGTGGTTCAAATTGCTACACGAATCTAGTATAATGTTCTTTTAGGGAAAAATGACTTGTTGACCATGCCTTCACCAGGTCAACATTGGTCAATATTCTAAAATTACTGTTCCTCCAATGTCCTATCCCTGATTTCAGCATTCTGGTCCCAACTTTGATAAATCATATCTTTATGTGTAGACATCCAAATGAGACGTTCTATATATCAAATCGAAGTTTAGCATGTGTACTATTTACTGAAAAAATATCATACATTTATTCAATCATTTACTATTTATAATTACAGCTCAAATGTCACTCCTAAATCACAAGTTACTATTCACAGTGACAATTTTCAGCAATTATACATACATGAATCACATATCAATCATGCTAAGTAATTAATATCTCTTCATGCATCTTTATTTCCTCCATATTGAGAAGACCTGCTGTAATTGGATTGATATGGAAGGGGTAAGATTTCTGGGGAAATCTCAGTAGCAAACGGTACTAAACAATGCATACATTAATGTGAATAATTGTGCTTGCTTGTGAAAGTGTTAACATTGTATAATGTGCATGCTTCCATGTTACATATGAAATACAATTAGCCAAAGTAATCATAAGAACAGAGATTCATACATAAGCACATACTCAACACAATTTAACAAAGCCATAGCACATCAAGCATCAAATTCAATGCATACAAGTTTAGGATTAGTTTACTACCTAACATATATCCTTACTCTAGCTCTTGGCCTTTGCTCTAGCATTCTTTCTTTCCATAGGTCAGAGCCTATCTATAGCATAATAATATCTTTATTATTATTCTATTAGCATAGCTCTATTTAACTTATGCTTAACTAGGGGTAATATCCTTACTCTAACATTCCTTTAGCTTTGTTTATATCTATAGCTAAGTTTATTAATAGAGATATTTCTCTATTCTAACCACTAAGAGCAACCCTCTACTTTATTAGACCAGGAACTAGATAACTTACTTACCTCATTCCTAAGCTTTGCCCAATCCCTTGACTCCTTAGACTGCTCCTGGCTCCACCAGAACTCCTTCCTTCTTTCTCTTCATTCCTTTCTTTCTCTTCCTATTCCTTGATAGGCCATGGTGTGCCTTGAAATGGGAGGGGAGTGGCCTATTTATAGGTGAAAGGAGGTGGAATGAATGGTCCAGATTAATTCACGATGAATGGCTCAGATTGCTTGCTTCCTCAAGAAGCTTTGCCTGCATCATCACAATGACATCTCCCTCCTTGATGACTCACCACTAATAACATCATCCAAGGACACCTCAGGGGGTATTTGGTGCAATGGTAGGGCCCATGGGATACCTCACCAGCTGACTCAGCCTCTCTAGAGAATTCTAGAGTCTTTTCCCTGAATATACGGACGAGATTGTGCCACGTGTCCTCTTGCTTTTTCTCCTTTTCTTGTAATCATGCCATGTGTCCTTTGCTTTTCTTATTTTACTTTAATCATGCCATGTGGTGCATTGTGGGCCCCATTTATGTCCTCTCATGATTCCAGATCACTTTACCCAGTTCTATCTTGGACCGGGTCACTTTACTTTATTGAGAAAAATACTAAAATAGCATTTTAATTCCTCTTGGGCCCACATTACTCTTGGTAAATTACCAAGCACTCTGGTGGCTCGGTTCCAATAAACATCCTTAGTGAATTACCAAAACACCCTTAATACTTATTTAGTACTTCTAGGGGCACTATTGTCTTTTCATACCTTGCCAAAGTATCTCTTGACCCTGGTCAACTATCCAGATACCCTTTCTTGACTGTTTAACTTTAGTCAAATGATCATAATGCCCTTCGTCTGACTCTGACTCTATGACACGACACAGTGGCATACCTTTAGTGGCATTTTTGTAATTCTTTAATTTTCCCGGTCTTTATTAGCCCTGGCCCATATACTTATATGAAAATATCATTAGGCCTATAAGGTGCCATTCTAAACCCTCTATTTGATCCACTATCTTTATGGACTCAATTCCTGAGAAATTCCCCCGAAACCTATTTATCGGATCTTTTAATCCACTGTAAATTCTGTAGCAAATTCTACATAACTCCTTTTTGGGCTCTATCAGTTTAGAAATTCTTATATTAATTATAGGATTTTACTAAAACCTTTCATCTAATTATGAGGTCCAAAGAATACTGCATTAATTTTCCTTTTCATCAAAAATTAATATAAATCTTTCGGGACCTCATATCAACACTCTGTGTTGTATAAAACTGATCAGCATAATTTTCTCTATTTACTGAAACCTTTGCTCAATAGGGCCTAGTAGCATCCCTTTTTAGGCTATATACTGGGCTTGTAGGCCTAAAAATTGGGATATGACATTACACATTTTTGGCCTGGCTATAATGACCAAAATGGCCTCCATCTATCACTGGTATAATCTAGGCATCCAGGGGTATTTTTGTAATTTCATACTTTTCCTGGACTGCTTTGGACTTTGGCCTACTTAACTTCCAGTCACCTTATTGGGCTTATGATGGCACCATTTGGGCCTTGGTTTGGGCTCATTGCCTTTATCGGGTATTTTATTCTACTGTAAAATCTTGTATGAATTCTACAAGATTCTTTTTCATACTCCGTCATTTTTATAAATTCATACATTTAATATAAGAATTTACTGTAAGGTTTTATCTGATTCTGAGGTCTAAAAAATACTGTAATAATTTCTTCTGACTTTAGGAATTTATATCAATTAATTCGGACCTCAAATTAAAATTCTGTGACTCCCTAAACTGACCAAAATAACTTTGTCTATCTACTGGTAAAATTTGGGTCTGATATGATTCTAGGAATTTTTTAGCCTTTTTTGGTTCAACTTTCTCGTAATTACATTTAGATCCCTGACTTTTTGCTTATTTATATTTAGGTCCCTAAACTTTTAGAAATTATCACTTTTGACCCAACTTTTGTTTCTACTTTAACTTTTGGCCTCTAACCTTTTCTAATTTTCATTTAGGTCCTTCTCTTCCTTTAAGACTTATCTAACCTTTATTATTTCTTCTGATCATCCTCATAATTCTTTCCAAACTTCTTTCCACTATCAGTATTATCAGATAGGGAAAAATTAGGATATGACAAATGAGAACCATACGACTCAAGTTCGTCAAGAGAAAGAAAAAGGAATGGTTGAGTCTGTACCTTAGTAAGAGGGTAACGTGGCAGCCTAAGTTAGATGAATAGTTATTTCTAGTTATGGAATAAATTGTCAGATCCTGATCAGATAATGTGGTGGATAATCTGATAGATAATGTGACAAACAAAAGAATGCTTTAAGGTTAATTAATTGTATGATGGATGGTTGAGCAAAATTATATGATGATATGGCTTATATTGCCATAAGTTATGATGAATAGTTGCATTTGCTTGCAGTTGTCATATGATGACACGCATGTTAGAGTATACTATGATGAATGAATACTCCTCTCATATAGTATATATAGGGCCGAGTATATGATGAGAAAGTTATGTTACTCCCATACCATACGACACGTGATAAGAATGTACCTAGGATGATAGATAGTCTTAGTAAGTAAGACAGTTGTTATAGTATGATTGGGGTTACTCAGGTATTTTTATAGACATGTGAATGTAGTAATCAGGGTTATTTCTTATGTTAGGGTTATAGCAAGTACCAAGAAGGTGGTAGTGTTATAACTCTATCAAAAGAAATGGTATACAGAAAGAGCAAAAGATAACAATAAAGAGATTGCTTTCATATTACTCTTTAGATAAGACATATGAGATGTTATGATATAGCCATAGAAACAGAATGTAATGGCAGGTGGTTAGACCATGATTGCACAAGGCAACAACCCATGGTAAGCCATAACAGAGTAAGAAAGATGAGAAGGAACTCTTGAGTAAGAGAGGAAATAAGTAAAGTCTTGATAAATAATATGGGCTACTAAATGTATTTCTTAAAAATATTTCTTGATTGAGTTATCAACAAGTGGAAGCAGTACCTTATAACTTAGTCTGTTAGTTTTACGATCTTCTAGAGATGATGACACAGTAGAACAAAATCATAGAGGATTATTGGGGATCACAGTTAGATCCTAACATGGTTTCAGGGTCGCAGTTAGATCCTGAAGAGTCTTACGGTTGATCACAGTTAGATCCCGAGGTCACAATAGACCTAGCCTAAGGAAAGTATGATCCATGAAGATATGAGTACAATGTAGTAAATCTCTTAAAAGATGATTACCAAAAGCGAAGTTAAGGTAGGGAAGCTTCATGATTTGATTAACTCCTCCAGAAAAAAATCATTTATAAATTTTTTCCTCATATAGCCTTTATTATAATCAGATTGAACTTAGTTTTCCCTTAAATAAAGATAAAGTCTAAGTTCAAGTCTAGGTGCTGATATTCAAAAGTTTGTGGAAGTATGCATGAGGAACTTAAAAGAGAACCCCATATGTTTGAGAATAGAGAAGTATGATCAGAAAGATCCTCCAAATGAGGATAAAGAGATTAAGTGCTTGTTTGGTTTGTCCCCAAACCCAGGTTTGAGGAAAACTTAGGTTTTGAGAAATTTTAAAACAAAGAGCCATATT
Source organism: Leucaena leucocephala (assembly GCA_037074615.1). Classification (NCBI taxonomy): domain Eukaryota; kingdom Viridiplantae; phylum Streptophyta; class Magnoliopsida; order Fabales; family Fabaceae; genus Leucaena; species Leucaena leucocephala. The sequence continues at coordinate 7,645,033 of CM073526.1, read as the reverse complement.
TATTCAAACGAGTTTTTAGACCAAACTATGGTTTAAAACTAAGGCTTTGCATAAGTTGGTCAGAGTAGCTTATTGAATAGTAAGAGAGCTTATGGACTAACCAATTACTATATTACCCCTACTTTTTCTTACACCCTCTCTCCTTTCTTTTCTAAAACCTCTCTCCTCTCTCATCTACACTATCTCTCCTCTCTCTTATATTTAATAATCATACCCTTTTTTTTGTAATTTACAAATAATAAAAGTACTTTTGGAAATAACTATCCATATACTCATTTATTCAAAACCACTATTTTTCATAAGCTCTTCTCCAAAAGCCCTTTTCTAAAAGCTACCCAAAAGCCCTTTTTTCATAAGCCCTTTTCCAAAATCTTATCCAAACGGGCCCTAAGGGCCAAAGATATTCATAGAAAAGAGCCTAAGGCTAGAGAAGTCTAATGATAAGTGACCACTGGGAAGTATTGTGTTAAGTCACAAAGTTAGAAAGAGTTATAGTATACTGAGAAAGAATAGCATGAACAGAGAATAGCATAAGTGCTCAATAGAAAGAAATAGGGAACTTCATTATCCCTTGTATTAGTTCCAAATAGAGGAACTATATAAGAAGAAAGGTAAAGAGAAAAAGAGATAGATAGAAAAATATTTCAAGTAGCTAATAGAAACCCCAGAGTATAGTAAAGTTTAAGAGGATTCAATATGAAAGAAATGAACATTACTTACGAGTTCAATAAAGTGATTTGTCCATATGTGTGAGTAGATAGATACCCCAAGCCTTAGACATAAAGCAAGAAGGGATGTAAAGAAGGGATATATCCAAGATAGCTTGACTATGACTAAGGTACCCAAATTTGCCCTATCTGTATAAGACTAATAGAGGAAAGAGGTTATGAAGAGATTGGGATGGTAATCAAAAGAAAAGATAATGATTAAGATAAGTGTTAAGTCAAAGAAAGAGAGAAGGTATAAAGTTATAAAGCAAAAAGGGCTAAATTGTAATTTAGAAAAAGTCTAGAAACTAAATTACAATTAGTGAAATTTTCACATGGTCATTTTGGAAAAGAAAGGTACTTAAGTGAAAACTTTAAAAGTTCCATGGTATAAAATGGAAGTAGACATAAGCTTTGGACCATTAAGTGTAATTATGAAAAGTTGAGGGCTTAAAGTGCAATTTCCAAAAGTTCAGGGTAAAATGGTAATTATAGAAATTTGAACCAGCAAAGGCCAAAAATTGCCCAGAAGCATTTGTCCTAAATTCTATCATAAAATAGAGAAAGTTATTCTAATCAGTTTAGCACAATACAAAATTATGATTTGAGGTCCCAAAAAATTGATATAAATTTTATAAGTCAAGAGATTATTGAAGTGTCTTTTGGACCTCACAATCAGATAAAATTTGGCAATAAATTCTTATAATTAATATAAGAATTTATGAAATTGACAGAAGTAAAAAAGGAGTCATGTAGAATTAATTATAAAATTTAAGGCAAAATTAGAGATCGATAAAGTGTTAAATGAAATATAGAGAATTTTTATTAGGACTTTTGGGTCTCAAAATATTATGATACTTTGCAATAAATTTATTTTATATTAGAATAAATTTATAAAAATTTCACAACCATTAAAAGAGGTGTCTAGCATTTATCGTAAAAATCAAGGTGATTTAAGAATATCAATATAAGAAAAGTACCTTGGGATTTGTACCAATTAGCTATTGGACTTAAAAGATACCCAATATGGCGTTAATATGAAGCTCAATAAGCCCAAGATCAAGTCTTGGAGCTTAAGTCAAGTTTGCATATTTTATGAATTTTAAATAAAAAAGGGAGAAAATCCAAGAAAATGTAAGAGATAACGAAGTTGCACATGGTGGGACCCATACACCATGTGCAATACGCCACTTGGAAGCAAGAACAAGGAAGAAAAGTTTAGACATGTGCTAAAATGAAGTAAAATAATATAAGAATTAACCTAATGGTGATTAAGGTTAATTAATCCAAAAATCAACCAATCAAATTCAAGATTAAGCCATTGTAATAATTAAGAAAAGTGGGTTTATTATGCACCCAAGGTGCCAACATTTTGGCTATAAATACCCCTCCCATTCTTCACAAAACTATGCACCCTTGGTTCCCTTGGAGAAACTCTTGTCATTTGAAAACTCAACCAAGATAAAGGCAAATCAAGGCACTTAGAGATCAAGGTAGTCAAGGTATAAGGTATGTGATCCTTCCTAATTTATTTAGATGTGTTTTGGAAGGGTAAAACCTAGGTTTTAGTGGTTGGAAATTCCATTAAACCTAGAGTATGCGTGCTGTCCAAATTGCAAGTTGAAGGAGGAAGAAGAAAATAAAGATAGAACTAGGTGATTAAGGTTTAGATAACTTGGTTTTGATGATTGGTTATTGAATTAAGTTGTGCTCTTGACTTTGTCATTGATGGAGGCATTCATCCTAGGTCTATTCTGGACCAAGAAGAATGAACTTCAATGATCTAATGCTTCCATTGAATTTATATGATGATTTTGTGTAGGATTGGATAGATTTGGAACCTTGAAAGCATTGGAATTGAAAGTTGTAATTTTTAAGCCGTCTTTGTTACTGTTCATATACGTGAACAGTAATTGAAATTTAATGATTTTCATACTTTCAATAGTTTTAAAATGAAAAATTGTGTGGGGTAATATAGAGAAACAAGTATTGGAAGCATTTGAATCAAAACGAGAATTTTTGAAAGAATTATGTACATATTTTTGGTTTTGCCCAGCAAGCAATGAAGGAGCTGTAATTTCATGATTATAAGTTCATAAATAGATTTATAAGATAAAATTGTATAGGGTAAAGTAAAGACACAAATTAATTCAAAGGACAAGACAATTAACCCCAAATTAAGAAAGATAGGGGTGAATTGATTAAGTTAAGTTTAATGTCCTTATATGCCAATTGAGTTGAATCATGGTGAATGAATACATATGTGATGTTTAGGATTTGGTTTGTGTACTCAAAGAGGACAGTCACACATCAATAAGTAGGAAGCAAGAGGTAAAAGAAAAGGATAAAGAAAGCAAGGAGTATGAGGTAGTGAACTTACCTACTTATATACTTATGTTGCTTGGATGTTTTATATGATGCTTGCTTACTTTGATGATGTGAAGCATGTATGATTAAGTAATGCTATGTTTTTCTATGCTATGGCCATATGTTATAATTAAGGGACATGAACGCATGTAAGTATCATTATGGAAGCATGATCATTAAGTGCACATATAGCAACATCAATCATATAGTTCCATACATTGTAAGGTTTCAGTTTACTACTGAGATTTCCCCCAAAATCTCATCCCCTCCATGTCACCCCAAAACCAACTGTTTATTCAAATATCGAAGAAGATGGAGATGCAAGAAGAAGATTTAGGAGATAGATGTCATGAATGATTGTACCTAATGATATGTTCTGAATTATGTGATGTATGTAATGTTTACTTAAAGGCAGTATAGTAGTTGCTGTAATTAAAATAGTAACTGATCAAATAAGTTATAATATTTTATTAGTATTTAGTTAACATGTCAAGCTTCGTTTTGATACCAAGAATGCCTTATTCTGACGTCTATACATGGAGAACAAAAATTTCAAAGTTTAGGACCAGAAACTGTTTTCCAAAAATTTGGCCAAATAAATAGTATAATTTGAATCCAGAGTTGACTCAATTAACTAGTCAATTGGTCCAAGTAAATATTTTCCCTTAAATTTTAAGATGTTAGCTTCTTGTATCTTTTTGAACCACTTCATTCTGATTTTTCTAGAATTAGTTATGATTTTTTGAAGTTTATCGCTTAATCTAAAATTACTATATGAACAATACTCTTAAAGAGTGAAATTCCAGATTTTGTAATTGAGCTTTAATGAACTTGTAAGTAGTTCTAAATGCTATTGAATGATCACTGAGGCAGACAACTACTATGATATGTGGGTTTTTGATAAGTTTTAGTTTTAGAGAAGGGGGAGGTACATCACCTCCACTGCGAAACTCCCCCTCCTCTGAAATGGGAACCCTAAGATGTACAAAAGTAAGGTATTATAGGTAAACAAGCAATATTTTTAAAGCTCAGGACGTGTACTACATCCTCACAAAATATCATTTTCTATGTCTTTATCTTGATCCCCAATAATTTACTAGGGTTATCCATCTTGAGTTTACTATCTCCAATATCCTATCAATCTGTTCATTAATCTAAGATAGCTACTCTATTAAGTTGTCCTAGTCTTAACAAGGATGCATTAATTCATTTACCTTAGGTTGCCACGACACCCTCCTACTAGGGTACAATTCAAACCCCTAACTGTCTTATCTGACTCTTAGTCATTACTCTTTCTTGGAAGGGGAGTCTCTTAGCATTTGAATAGTGGCTACCTTTATCTTAACCTTTACTGGTTACTTAACTTCATTCCATAATAGTATCACTTGCCACTTGAAAGACTTCCATGTCTCTAACATCACTACGATCCATAACTAAGTTAGCTCCTTCATTTTAACTAACTGAGGAAGGGTCTGACTCACATCTCTAGGCCATTATACTTTTAGGTTCCATTATATTCAAGGATCACTAGCTGATGGGAAGTTATGTATAAATTTCCTTTAATCCTTAACTAACTAAGAATTTAAACTTTCATTTATGCTCAATATTCACTTTTCCTAGAGCATTCACCTCTAATCCATAACTTTAGTTAGACCATGAACAAGTAACCCGCTATTGATTTTAACCTAGATTGGGCCTTATATAATCCACTACATACCAAGTATCCTTAGTAGAGTGTTCCTATCATGTTCTAGAAGCTCTATCATGTGACAACGCCTCTGTTCTGATACTAAAATGAAACATCCTTAGTTTTACCTCAGAGTATGCATTCGGATGCGATTTTGTATTTAGAAGCTTTATTTAGGCCCAAAAATTAAAAAAATTCAATTTTATCCTTGGGTATTGTTTGCTATGCATTTTCCAAATTTGGCAGTCCAAATTTAAAACATCATAATTAATCCTAGGAAAATCGTATGGAGGTGGTTAAAATTCCAAATTAAATCTCTTTCAAGGATCTTTAAGGGAAAAATATAAATATGGACATTTACTTAACCATTTAATACAGTTAATTTGTTAAAGTTTACTATTCATATGGTATATTTATAGAATTTCCAAATTCTAAGCCTCAACTTTGGAAATTCATTTCTCTTAGTGTTAAAACTGTATCACCCAAGAGTGGGGTGAATTGGGTCATTTTAAAATTTTTGAAAACTCATGAAATATGTTTGAATAAAATAAATGAGAAGAGTTTAGAACGATATCACCGCATAAAGAAGTTTTTGATGAAAGATCGCACAAGTAGGTTTATGCCGATTTGGTCTAATCCACTTGACCTATGTCCAATTCTCCATAGAGCTCCTCTGAGTGTTCCAGTATCTCCAAGATTCCATGGGTTCTTAGTGCCTTATTACATTCACATGATAATTCCCTCTTACTTCCCCTTACGACCTATAAGGTTGTCTCCAATGAGAATCCCTCTCACTCCCCCTTTCACCCGTAAGGTAATCATCCACTCAAGAATCTTATCGATATCCAGAATCTTATTGATAAACTATGTGGAGATCTATCTTTTCAACAAAACAATATACAATGAGGCTATTCACTGCTTAAAGAAGGCCTGTAAAAATCAATGCTTCAAATATGCAATGAGGCTATTCACTGCTTAAAGGGAAGAGTAGGGTTGTCACATCCTACTTTTTCCCTATCCATATAATACTGATAGTGGAAAGAGGTTTGGAAAAGATTGTGATAATGAATAGAAAAGAAAAATAATAATTAGACAAAGGTATAAAAATGAGGGACTAAAATAAAAAGTTTAAAAGTTCTATGGTGAAAATGAGTTCTGTTGAATTTATTATAGAATTTACAGTGGATTAAAACATCCGATAAATATATTTCAGGGGAATTTCTCAGGAGTTAAGCCCATGAAGGTAGTGGATGATGTAGAGGGCCCAAAATGGCATCTTATAGGCTCAGTAATATTTTCAGATAAGTATGTGGGCCAAGGCTAATAAGGATCGAGAAAATATAAAATTACAAAAATGCCATTAAGTATGCAATTGTGTTGTGTCATTGATTCAGAGTTAGATAAAGGGCATTTTGGCCATTTGACTAAGGTTAGACAGTCAAGGAGAGTCCCCAAAATAGTTGACCAAGGTTAGGAAATACTTTAATAATGTGTGAAAATACGATAACACCCTTTGAGAAATTAAAGTGAAATCGGACACCGATAAAGGGTCTTAAAGAAATATAAGGAATTTTTATCAGGACTTCTGGGTCTCAAAAAATTGTGAGACTTTGCAAAGGAGTTATTTTATATTATAATGAATTGTTAAAATGTTAAAACCATTAAAAGATGTGTTTAGCATTTATTTTAAAATCAGGATATTTTTAGGATATCGTTATAAGGAAAGTGCCTTGGGATTTGTGCTAATTAGCTATTAGACCAAAGGAAGGCCTAGGGCAGTCCAAAATTTTGTCCTAGGGCAGCCCAATAAGTCCCAAAAGTTGTCTTGGAGCCCAAGTCCAATAATGGAAAATTTATGAATTTTTGAAAAAGAAAAGAAAAAAGAATACAGTGAGAATTAGGGTTTGTACATGGTGGGACCCACAAGACATCACACATGAAGTCCAAGGCAAGGGGAGGAGAATATTTTTGTCATGTGACCTTATCTCAAGTTGGCTTAGTGAGTAAGTCTAATGTGAGAGCAATTATGAGCCATTAGATCAAATAATGCACAAAGTGATCTTGGCCCTTCATTTTCCATGGAATTTTTCTCCAAATACCCCCACTATTTTTGCTCAAAATTTTGACATGAGAACCTTGGGGAACCTCTTGCAAAATGAAAACTCAAAGCAAGACAAAGAAGATTCAAGGTACCAAAGTTCAAGCAAGCTAGAGATTAAAGGTAAGCAATCTATCCTAGCTTATTTTCTTTTGATTTGGGAGCTCGAACTTAGGGTTTTCATGGAAGAAAGTTGAGTTTTCCCAAAGGTGTTGTGCTGTCCCAAAACCTTAGATGAAAGGAAAAAGAAGAAATTAAACTTAGAGATATGTGATTAAAGCTTAAATAAGCTAGTTAAGTGATTGGTTGTTGAATCAAGTTGATACTCTTGACTTTGCCATAGTTGTACCATTTTGGTTTGCACTGTTCATAATGTAAGGAAATGGAATTTCAATTATCTAAGGCTTCCACTGAATTTATATGATGATTTTGTGTAGGATTAGATAGGTTTTGAACCTTGGAAGCATTTGAATTCTAAGTTATAGTTTTTGAAGTTTTTCTCTATTACTTTTCACTTGCATGAATGGTGATTAGAATTTCATGATTTTGATGTGTCCAATGGATTTAAAATGAAAAGTTGTGTGGGATAAAGTGGAGAAACAAGTATGGGAAGCATTAGAATCAAAATGGGAATTTTTTAAATAAATATGTTATGTAACTCTGTATAGAACAGTGCATAGGAGCTAGAATTTCATGTTTCTAAACTCATAAATGGATTCAAAAGGTGAAATTGTATAGGGTAAAGTGAAAATATCATTTGGTTCAAAAGCCAAGTTAACTAGTGAAGACTAGACAAAGTTATGTTAGTAAAAAGTTAAGATTTTATCAAGGATAGTCTTGAACATTGTCAGAGTTCTTGGTCCTAATGAAGTATGTGATGGATATAAATGTTTTTAGGACCTTGAAACATTCAAGAAGATGTTGGGAAGTTATTGACCGAAAGGCTTCATGGTTGGGAAGCTAGGGAGCAAGTGCAAAAGATCAAGAGAAAAGCTTAAGTGCAAGGTAGTGGACTTACCTTTTTATGTGCTTGATGTGGTATGCTTATGTGTTGGCATGTATATGATATTTTAATGATGTTGTGACATGATAAATAATGTTAAATGTATTGTGAATAACATGTTTTCTATGGCCATGCACTTTTATGCAAAAGTATATAGCATGATGGTATGTCATTAATCAAAGAGAGTTTAATGAAATTACATATCAAGCAATAGCATCCATCTTGCATATTTAAGTGGTAATGTTTGCTACTGAGATTCCTTAGAATCTCAACCTCCCATAACCATCCAATTTAGGTCAAGCATGAAGGAAAATGCATGCATGGAAAAGAGCTAAAGAATGGAAGAAAGGAAGTGAAGTAATTGAGATCCTAGCATATGCTATGAATTATCCATGTAAATTCCATGTAAGGTGTCTATTTATGTGATAAAACTGTATGAAATAATTATGGCATATGTACATGATGTAGATAAATATATGATAAGGTTATTTCATAGTTTAGGAATGCTAGATTAATTTATGAACATATAAGAAAGAAGATTAAATGGTAAAAATGTAGGTCCTAAAGCAGTTTTATTGTGACTTCAGTTTGACTTAGCAAATGAAAGGATTATTTCACAAAATTTTAAAAGCATGTAGTACACATCTAGAGGTTCAAATTTATAGGTAACATGCGTCACTTGGATGTGTATATCAAGAGAAATGAAAATACAAATTTAAGAGACAGAATCTGGAATTTCTAGAATTTGCCATATGAACAGTAAAAAGTAATGATTTAACTGTATCAATTGGCAACATAAATGTCCAGATTTATATTTTTCCCCTAAAGAGCTATGTAAGATCTTCAATTTGAAATTTGGATCACCTCTATATAATTTTTCTATAATTAGTTATGAATTTTTAAAATTGGACTATAAATCTAGAAATCACCAAATGAACGGTACCCGAGAAGTAAGTTTTAAAATTGTAATTTGTGGGTTAATGTAATGCTTCCGCTAATCAAATATGCTGTAGAATATATACTCTGAGGTGGTAAAAGTAAGATATTTTATTTTGGTATCATAATGTCATATCCCCAATTCTCTTATTTGATATATATGTACAGTTTATATGTAATGGATATGAGATTCTTGGAATAAATTGTATTAGACTAAGGAATGAAAGAGATGGATTATTAACTAAGGAATATTCAGGGACCTAAACAAAAATTAGAAAAGGTTGAAGGTATAAAGGGAAAGTAGAAACAAAAGGAGGGACTTAAATGTAAATAGTCAAAAGTTTAGGGACCTAAATGTAATTAAGCAAAATTTTAGGGACCTAAATGTAATTATGAGAAAGTTGAACTGAAAAAGGCTAAAAAATGCCCGGAATCATATTAGACCCAAATTTTATTAGTAGATAGAAAAAATTATTCTGGTTAGTTTAATGTAACACAAAATTTTGATTTGAAGTCCCGATTAATTGATATAAATTCCTAAAGTCATAAGGAATTATTACAGTATTTTTTAGACTTCAGAATTAGATAAAACATTATAATAAATTCTTATATTTAATATAAGAATTTATAAAATTGACAACGTCAGAAAAGGAATCCTATAGAATTCTTACAGGATTTTATAGTGGAATAAAATACCCGACAAATGTGGTCGGAAGAGATTCATTGGTGTTCTGAGGCAGTTACCTTGTGATGATAGTTACAATACCTTAATCAACATTTTTAAACTTGAAATTTGGTATAATGATAGCCAAGATACAGATCTTTAAATGGACACTAAGAATGCCACAATTGGTTAAGAATTCAATTTTTTATGATTTTTCTAAGTTGGAGTTAAAATCTGGAACTAAGATAAAGTGAGCATCTAGAGGCAGTGACGTTTCAACATTGATTTAATATAGCAATTGAACGAGTTTTTCCATGATATTTTATGAGCTTAAAGTAAACATTTGGATTTTCAAACCCATAGGTAACATGATTCATTTGGATAAGTAACCAAAGAGAAATGAATTTTTGAAGTTAACGCAAAGAAAATAGAACTTCCAGATTTTACCAAATCAACAGTGTTCTTCAACAAATAAACTGATTTTATTAGAACAATGAAACCTCAGTTTGGTATTTTTCCTTCAAATTTAAGTGAAATAGCTTTCAGTAGAAATTGGAACCACCTTATTCAGATCTTTTTACATTTAATTATGAATTTTCAAAGTTAGGTACATGTTCTAGAATTATCAAATGAACAGTAGCATGAACAGTACCCCAGAGCAATTCTTTTGAAAATGCTTATTTCTAAAGCAAATGGTCATGTAATTAGTTCCAATAACTTATAATAAGGTATAACTGAGGTTGAAATTAAGAATGTGACATAGAGTAAAAGTTTCTGGCATTGGTACAGAATAAAGTTTTAGCACAGAATAAAGGTTATAGTGCAAGATAAACATGCTCTGATTGGGAAACAGAGTATGTAACAGTTACCTAAGGCTCAATTGAGGTTGAGGTCAGTAATAGGTTACTTGTTCACAGTCTAACTAAGATTATGGATTGGTGATGAATGCTCTAGGGGAATGGAACATTGAGGCTTAATAAGAGATACCTTCTCGCCTATTAGTGATCCAGGAGGATAAGGGAAAACTTAAAAGTATGAATGGCATAGAGATGTGAGCCAAACCCTTCCTCATTTAACTGAAAGAAAATAACCAACTTAGTTATGGATTATAGTTAGATTACAGTGAGGCCAAGGACACATAAGTCCTTCACGCTAGGTACAAAGAAGTCTTACAGGTGATAAGAGATGTTATGATAGAATGAATATAGTCTAGGTAAGGTAAAATAGCCTAACATGATAAGCTATCTCATATTCCTAAATGAATAAATAGGATATTAGAGATGTAAGGTAAAGATAAATAGTCTTAGAAATTTATTGAGGATTAGTAGAAAGAGATGATAAGAGATATAATGAGTTTTTGGTAGTGCCTTCTAAACCTAATGCAAGTCATATTCCTCCTATAAGAGGACAGTCTAAGCTGAGGAAGCTAAGCACTAGTACTGGATTACAAGTAGACTAGATATTAGTCCTCCCTTATCAGAGTTTGAGGATAGATTTGATATAGGTAACTTTCAATAGTTCCTCAATGTCATAGCCAGGATGATAAATAGGTTTAAATAGACGGCATTAGCTTGAATCAAGTTTACACTCTAGCAGATTGGCATCAGATGGTAGTAAGTCAGATACTGCCATATACCCATACATAGCATGTAGAGTTAAGTGAGTTTTTGGTAAATGATTCGCCAACTGATATACAGGGGTGGCATTTTTGTATGCAGAAGAATTTATAGTTCACTATTCCCTAGAAAAGAATGTAAAATGAGATGAGGGGTAATGTAAATTTGTAAATAGTGTAAAGTAAATATATAGATGTATGACAGTTATGATGTACCCCAAAAATGTAGTGGACATGTATGTATTATATGTACAAATATTGTGGTGATACGAAATATGAGTTTTGATGTGATATAATGAAATAAAAGTTAGTTGAACACCTATATGAATACGTTCCCAATTCAATGTGATTATAGTAGATAAATATGAATGAGTTTTAAGTGACTCAAGTTTATCAAAGCCAATAACAAGAATTAATCATTAGCTGCGATGGAAAGTCGTAGAGCTTTCAGGTCGTAACGAGTCAAGACATAGGACACGACTAATGTATAAGTATATCAAGTCATGACAGAAGATGACCTATGGTCATGACTGAAGGGCATAGAGCTATCAAGTAATGGCGAGTAAGTTGAGATGGTCGCGACTAAAGTTCACAGAGGGTATGAGTCATGACTAGCCAAAACGACTAGGATACACAGAGACTTGATGACAAGAATGAAGATGCTAACCTCACTAAAGTTTATCAGTTAAAGGTTTAGTATAGTGTACATGCAAGCTAAACAGTACGATGCACCAAGATATAGAAGATCAGTTTAAGAAAAATGTTTAAAAGTAGATCCTCCGTATGATTACCAGGAGTTGATCTATGTTATGAAAGATTTATTTAGCTATTCTTTAATGAACAGAATAATAAGAAGTTAGAATGAGCCTAATACATGGCTTAAGGTTAGAGACATTATGGTTAATAGATAAAAAGTTAAAGTTCCGAGAACAGAGGGATACTATCATGAAGAGATAATAACTTAGCAGACCTAGGGTAGAGCACCGTAAAGAACAAAAGTAATAGTACTAGATGATGAATGAGATCCAAGTGACGTAAGTTAGTCAGGATCAAGAAAAGACTAGAAAGGAACCACAGTCTAGTCTAGAGCTGACTAAGACTAACAGACATAAAGAGTCTAGAGATAGTAGAGAGATACATAAGTTACTCCATATGAGATGGAGATTGATCTGCTGACCTAAGAAGTTTTTATCGAATAGTTTACCAGAGGTATTCCTCTCAGTTAGAAAGAGATGAGCGTGAGGCTAAGGGTTAAAGTAGGGAAAGAGAAACCCTTTAATGAATACTTACCTAAGTTCATCCACATGAACACTAAGAGTTGAATAACTAAGAAGTTAGTTCACAGATTAAATTCTATGTTATAAAGAAAGGGTTTTTCTCAGGTAATTATAGAAGTTCAACAGAGCGATAGATGTACGCAAAATAAGAAAAGAAGTTTATGGTGTTTAAAGAAAGAAAGGTAGCCACAGTTAGAAAGATAAAGTGACTCCCCTATTCCCTGTGTAAGAAAGAGTAATGAAGGGTTGAGTCTATACCCTAGTAAGAGGGTAAAGTGGCAGCTAAGTTAGATGAATAGTTAATTTAGATTTTTGAATAAATTGTCAGAACCTGACCAGATAATGTGATAGATAGTCTGACAGATAAGATGACAGAGGAAAGAATGCTTTAAAGTTACCTGGTTAATTGTTTAATTGTAGTATGCATATGAGGGATGGTTGAGCAAATTATGTGATATGGCTTATGTTGCCATAAGTTATTATGAACAGTTGCATCTCCTTGCAGTTGTCATATGATGACATGCATGTTAGAGAATGCTTAAATGATTATATCTCCTTACATATTATGCATGTTAGAGTATGCTATGATGAATGGACACTCTCCTTTTGCATTACATGCAAGGTAGAGCAAATATGATGAGAAAGGTTTGAAAAAAAATTATTACTCCCATGCCATACGGCATGCAATTAGATAATTCAACTTGGTAATGATAAAGCAATAGAGAAGTAATAAATGAGATTAAAGATGAATGCTAGTGGCAAATCTATAGACATATGATTACAGTACTCAAGACATATCCCTTCAGTAGGGATAAAATACATGAATGATGTGCTATGAACATGAAATGAAATGATACACAATTAGGAAAAATGATGTAGCTCTAAGAGGTAGCAGCGTCTATACAATATAAGTTAATATTTTTGTAATAAAGCTAGATTGCTCTTGCAATAGAGTCATATTGCTCTTGAGATAGAGCAAAGAGAATAAATATATTATGATGGATATATGCATAGTATAGCCTATATAGCTCTCTACAGTAATGGACATAGTCAAGTTTGAAACATGGCAATCATATGAGAAATTCCTAAGTGATGAAGGAAATGAGTAAAGTCCTAATAGACAATATTGGCTTCTGTGATCATTTTTGGAGAATTATCTGTTGAGTTAACAACTAAGTGAAAGTGGCTAACCTTGTAACTTTGTCTATTGGTTAAGTCTTCCAGAGATGAAAATACACTATAACAAAATCACAGTAGATTCCAGAGGATTATAGTTAGATCCTAGTATGGCTCATAGAGGATAAAATTTTAGGGTCGTAGTTAGATTATGAAGAGGCTTACGGTTGATCACAGTAGATCCCTGAGGGTCATAGTAGACCTAGCCTAGAGAAAGGAAGTAATGAGCTATAAGTACAGTATTTCTTTGGAAGGACGAATACTAAGGAAAAAGTTAAGGTAGAGAAGCTTTACAAGTTGGTGAACTCATAACAGAGAGAGTACCAATGATGTTAATTTCAGATCGCCTTATTACTATTACAGATTGAACTCAAAATCTTGGAACCTGCAATAGGAACTAAGTTATAAAAGTTAAAGTTATTAATCCTGAGTACCAAGGATTTATGAGAATATCTCATAAGATATGAGAAGGGGTCAAATAAGAATAAAGAGATCCCTACGATGAGATTATAGAGAATAAAAATGAGAGACAGATAGATCCTCCAGATGAGGATAAAAAGATTAGAAGGCCAGATAGACCCAAGAGAGACTGTGTGAGAAGGGTATAAGATAGGAAAGTACCAGAGTTTGAGCCTGTCAGCAATAGTGCTTCATATTTTTATCGGCACTTTTCAGTTAAGAATACTCAGGCAATAGTATCCTAATGATGATGACCCCTAGAAAGTGATGAAAAAGGGTGTCAATGCCACCGAAATTTGGCATATATGCACAAAGTTATGTCAAGTGATAGCAAGAGCTTTAAAAAGTTTGAAAGGGTTATGAATGATAAGAGACTATAACCCTTATGTCAAGTCCAATTGAAATGGATTTGAAAGGAAATATTTAGAAGAGTTTTATCAAAAGCTAGCAAAGCCATAAGTTAAAGAGAATGTTAGACTGATGGTATCTCAAGATAAGTTATGAAAAGATGAGATATACCATGTTATAGCTATATTTGGCTAGATATACCATGATACGGCATGAAAAGTGAGTAATGAGATATGCTATAAAAAGTATTTAATATGATACATAATGAAAAATATGTATCAAGAAGTACAATATGAAGTGGCTTTGTAGCTAGCTATATAAACAGATAGAGAGGCTCCCTTTTTAGAAGGGATAAGATGTTTGAATGTTATGTTACAGATGAAATAGCAAGTAAGAGCTTTCACTCCTTGCATGAAATGCCATGCATTATGTAATGTTTGTAAAATATGCTAAGGCTCCAAATATTATAGCAGTGCAAGCTCCATGTGATAGAGTTGTGCAAACTCTAAGTGTTAGAGCTGTGCATATTAAGAAAAGGAATACTTGAGCTCCGATGTTAGAGCTTTGCATTCATGGGCAGGTATGTAGTCCTACAACATGTTGTCCATGCATTATGCATATTAAAGTATATGCTCCTATCTAGCAGTAAAGAAAGAAAGAATAATGACATAAGTCCTCCCTATGTATTATGATGAGTCATTAAAGATGATAAGAAGAAAAGAAGTAGAATGATATGAAAATGAGATATAAAGCTTTATGGATGTTAAGAAAATTCCGCTAGATACTCAGAGAAATAATAAGAGATACGTGTTAAAGGTATGACGAGTAGTTGACAATAACTCCAGAATACAACAATATTTGAGAGAGCTTGATATGAAAGAAATGGATACTACTCACAACTCTGATATGGTGAGAATTCCATATGCATAACAAATAATCAAGTAATAGAATAAAGGAGAGTTCAACTCTGATTAAGTTGATTCAGAACAGAAGAATAATCATAGCATTCAGAACAGAAGAATGATCATAGCAAAGATATAAAGACTTGTTGATATGGAAAGTACTATGCTAAGATATCAAAATAGAAGATAAGAGATAGATACCCTAATCCTTAGTCATAAAGTGAGAAAAGAATACCTATCCAAGATTGTTGACTAAGGTGCTAAGTAAATTTTGAGGACAAAATTTATTTTAAGGGGTAAAAATGTCATATCTTACTTTTTCCCTATTCGTATAATACTGATAGTGGAAAGAGGTTTGGAAAGGATTGTGATGGTGAATAGAAAGGAAAGACAATAATTAGGCAAAGGTATAAAAATGAGGGACTAAAATGAAAAGTTTGAAAATTTTATAATGAAAAATGAAAGTAGAGATAAACTTTGGGCCATTAAGTATAATTATGAAAATGTGAGGGCCTAAAGTGTAATTTTCCAAAATTCTGGGACAAAATGGTAACTATTGAAAGTTTAGCCAGAAAAGGCTCAAAAAATACCTAGAATCAGATTAGTCCCAATTTTTTCTAGTAAATAGAGAAAATTATTCTGATCAATTGGATGCAAAATAGAATTTTGATGAGGTTCTGAAAAATTTATATTAATTTCTAAAGAAAGGAAAATTAATACAATATCGTTTGGACTTTAGAATCATATGAAATTTGGCATTAAATTCCTAAAATTAATATAAGAATTTCTAAAACTGACAAAACTTAAAAAGGAGTTACGTAGAATTTATTATATAATTTACAGTAGATTAAAACACCCAATAAATATGTTTTAGGGGAATTTCTCGAGAGTTGAGCCCATGAAGGTAGTAGACCATGTAGAGGGCCCAAAATGGCATCTTAATGGCTCAGTAATATTTTTAGATAAGTATGTGTGCCAAGGCTAATAAGGACTGAGAAAAATGTAAAATTACAAAAATGCCATTGAGTATGCTACTATGTTCTGTCATTGAGTTAGAGTTACATGAAGGCCATTTTGGTCATTTGAATAAGGTTAGATAGTCAAGGAGAGTCTTCAAAATAGTTGACCAAAGTCAAAAAATACTCTGATGATGTGTGAAAAGACGATAATGCCCTTCGAGAAATTAAAGTGAAATCAGACACCGATAAAGGGTCTTGAAGAAATGTAAGGAATTTTTATCAGGATTTCTGGGTCTTAGAAAATTATGAGACTTTAGAGGGGAGTCATTTTAAATTATAATGAAGTTTTAAAAATATTAGAACCATTAAAAGATGTGTCTAGCATTTATTTCAAAATTAGGATATTTTTAGGATATGAGTATAAGGAAAGTGCCTTGGGATTTGTGCTAATTAGCTATTGGTCCCAAAGAAGGCCTAGGGCAGTCCACAATTTCATCCTAGGGCATTCCAATAAGCCCCAAAAGTTGTCTTGGAGCCCAAGTCCAATAATGAATAATTTATAAATTTTTGAAAAATAAAAGAAAAAGGAATAAAGTGATAATTAGGGTTTACACATAGTGGGACCCAAAATACCTCACACATGGAATCTAAGACAAGGGGAGGAGAAGATTTTGTCATGTGACCTTATCTCAAGTTTGCTTGGTGAGCAAATTTAATGTGAGAGCAATTATGAGACATTAGATCAAATAGTACACAAAGTGATCTAGGCCCTTCATTTTCCATGGAATTTTTCTATAAATAGCCCCACTATTTTTGATCAAAACTGTGACATGAGAACCCTTGGGGAACCTCTTGCAAAATCAAAACTCAAGCCAAGACAAAGAAGATTCAAGGTATTAAAGTTTAAGCAAGATAGAGATTAAAGGTAAGCAATCTATCCTAGCTTATTTTCCTTTGAATTGGGAGCTTGAATTTAGGGTTTTCATGGAAGAAAGTTAAGTTTTCCCTAAAGTTTTGTGCTGTCCAAAAACCTTAGATGAAAGGAAAAAGAAGAAATTAAAGTTAGAGATATGTGATTGAAGTTTAAACAAGCTAGCTAAGTGATTGGTTATTGAATCAAGTTGACACTCTTCACTTTGTCATGGTTAATCCATTTCAATTTTCACTGTTCATGATGGAAGAAAATGGAATTTCAATGATATAATGCTTCCATTGAATTTATATGATGATTTTGTGTAGGATTGTATAGGTTTTGAACCTTTGAAGCATTGGAATTACAAGTTGTAGATTGTGACGTTCTTCTCTATTACTATTCACTCACATGAACAGTGATTGAAATTTCATAATTTTGATTCTTTCAATGGTTTTAAAATGAAAAGTTGTGTGGGATAAAGTGGAGAAAAAAGTATGGGAAGCATTAGAATCAAAATGGGAATTTTTGAAAGAAAAAAGGGTGTTATGCAATTTTGTACAGAACAGTGCATAGGAGCTGGAATTTCATGATTCTAAGCTCATAAATGAATTCAAAAGATGAAATTGTGCAAGTTAAATTCAAGACATCAATTGGTTTAAGGGCCAAGTTAAGTAGTGAAGACTAGAGAAAGTTATGTTAGTAAAGAATTAAGAATTTATCAAGCATAGTCTTGAACATTGTTGGAGTTCATGGTCCTAATGAATTATGTGATGAATATGAATGTGTTTAGGACCTTCAAATATCCAATAATATGTTGGGAAATGATTGACCAAAAGGCTTCATAGTTGGGAAGCTAGGGAGCAAGTGCGAAAGATCAAGAGAAATGCTTAAGTGCAATGTAGTAGACTTAACTCTTTATGTACTTGATGTGGTATGCTTATGTGTTGATATATATATGATATTAGAATGATGTTATGACATAATAAATAATGTTGAATGTATTGTGAATAATATATTTTCCATGGCCACACACTTTTATGTAAAAATATATAGCATGATGGCATGTCACTAATCAAATAAAATTTAATGAAATTACATAGCATGCATTAGCATCCATCTTGCATATTTAAGTGGTAATATTTTCTACTGAGATTCCTTAGAATCTCACCCTCCCATAGCCAACCAATTTAGGTCAAGCATGAAGGAAAATGTATGCATGGAGAAGAGTTCAAGAATAGAAGAAAGGAAGTGAAGTAATTGAGATCCTAGCATATGCTATGAATTATCCATGTATGTAGATGCCATGTAAGGTGTCTATTTATGTGATGAAACGACATGAAAAAAGTATGGCATATGTACATGATGTATATTAATATATGAGAAGCTTATTTCATGGTTTAGGAATGCTAGATTAATTTATGAACATATAAGAAAGAAGATTAAATGGTAAAAATGTAGGTCCTAAAGCAGTTTTATTGTGACTTCAGTTTGACCTAGCAAATGAAAGGATTATTTCACAAAATTTTACAAGCATGTAGTACACATCTAGAGGTTCAAATGCATAGGTAACACGCATCACTTGGATGTGTATATCAAGAGAAATGAAAATACAAATTTAAGAGAGAATATGAAATTTCCAGAATTTGCCACATAAACAGTAAAAAGTAACGATTTAACTATATCAATTGGCAGGATAAATGTCCAGATTTATATTTTTCCCTAAAGAGCTATGTTTGAGATTTAATTATAAATTTAGATCACTTCCATACAATTTTTCTATAATTAGTTATGAATTTTAAAAGTTGGACTGTAAATCTGAAAATCACCAAATGAACAGTACTCGGTAAGTAAGTTTTAAAATTTTAATTTTTGGGTTAATGTAATACTTCTGATAATCAAATATGCTTCCGAATACATACTCTAAGGTGGTAAAAGTAGGATGTTTCATTTTAGTATCAGAGCCAAAGTTTCTAGCACTGGTACAAAATAAAATTTTAGCACAGAACAAAGGTTATGGGGCAAGATAAACATGCTCTGATTGGGAAACAGAGTATGTAGCGGTTACTTAAGGCCCAATTGAGGTTAAGGTTAATAATGGGTTACTTATTCATAGTCCAACAAAGATTATGGATTGGTGATGAATGCTCTAGGGAAATGAAACATTGAGCCTTAATAAGATATACCTTATCGCCTGTTAGTGATCCAGGAGGATAAGGGAAAACATAAAAGTATGAATGGCATAGAGATGTGAGTGGGACCCTTCCTTAGTTAACTAAAAGAAAATAACCAACTCAGTTATAGATTACAATTAGATTACAGTGAGGCCAAGGACACATAAGTTCTTCAGGCTAGGGACATAAAAGTCTTACAGGCGATGAGAGATGTTATGATATAATTAATATAGTCTAGTTAAGGTAAAATGGCCTAACATGATAAGCTATCTCATATTCTTAAATGAATAAATAGGATATTGGAGATGTAAGGTAAAGATAAATAGCCTCAGAAATTTATTGAGGATTAGTAGAAAGAAATGATAAGATATATAATGAGCTTTTAGTAGTGCCTTTTAAACCTAATGTAAGTCAGATTCCTCCTATAAGAGGACAGTCTACGGCTGAGGAAGCTAAGCACTAGTACTGGATTACAAGTAGACTAGATATTAGTCCTCCCTCATCAGAGTTTGAGGATAGATTTGATATGGGTAACTTATAACAGTTCCTCAATATCGTAACCGGTATGATAAATAGATGTACAATTGAAGGCATTGACTTGAATCAAGTTTACACTCTAGCACACTAGTATGAGATGGTAGCAAGTCAGATACTGCCATATACCCCTACATGGCATGTAGAATAAAGTGAGTTTTTGGCAAATGATCGGCCAACTGATATACAGGGGTGGCATTTTTGTATGCAGAAGTATTTATAGTTCACTATTCCCTAGAAAAGAATGTAAAAAGAGATGACGTGATATAAATTTGTAAATAGTGTAAAGTAAATACATAGATGTATGACAGTTATGATGTACCCTGAATATGTATTGGACATTTATATATTATATGTATAAATATTATGGTGAGATGAAATATGAGTTTTGATATGATATAATTAAATTATAGTTGGTTGAACATCTATGTGAATATGTTTCCAATTTAATGTGATTATAGTAGATAAATAAGAATGAGTTTTAGTGACTCAAGTTTATCAAAGCCAAGAACAAGAATTGACTATTGGTAAAAATGTAGGTCCTGAAACAATTTTGTTGTGACTTCAGCTTGACCTAGCAAATGAAATTATTATTTCATGAAATTTTATAAGCATGTAGTACACATCTAGAGCTTTAAATTCATAGGTAATACAACTCATTTAGATGTGTATATCAAGAGAAATGAAATTCTAAAATTAATAGATAGAATCTAGAATTTCCAGAATTTGCCATATGAGTAGTAAAACATAACAATTTAATTGTATCAATTGGGATGGTAAATGTCCAGATTTATATTTTTTTCCTAAACAGATATAAAATAGCTTTAATTAGAAATTTGGATTACCTCCATACAATTTTTTTTACAATTAGTTATAAATTTTTAAAGTTGGACTATAAATCTGGAAATCGTCAAATGAACAGTACCCGAGAAGTAAGTTTTAAAATTTTAAATTTTGATTTAGAATAATGCTTCTGTTAATCAAATACACTTTTAAATACGTACTCTGAGGTGGTAAAAGTAGGATGTTTCAAAGGTCAACTGTACTATCTGAAGCCAAATAATTTACTCGTGAATAACGTCCCAAAATCACAATTTAAAAATACGAAAATAAACACTTTTAACACGTTAAATGTAAAGCATAACATTTCATAATTTAATGCAAACGTTTCTGTAAATATTTTCATTTCAGGAAAACCATTCGAAATAGCAATTTCAAATCAATCATTTTCTGCAGGACTTCAATAGAACGTAGATAGGCATTGACACACAGTCCACAAGGGTAACTAACTAATCTGGCGTGGCTCAAGGCCACAAAAATAGGTGTGGACACACAGTCCATAAGGGTAAATAACTAGGCATAGCAGGAGGCCACGAAACAGGCGTGGACACACAGTCCATAAGGGTAAATAACTAATCAAGCAAGGCCCAAAGCCATGAATAACAGGTACA
Source organism: Leucaena leucocephala (assembly GCA_037074615.1). Taxonomy (NCBI): domain Eukaryota; kingdom Viridiplantae; phylum Streptophyta; class Magnoliopsida; order Fabales; family Fabaceae; genus Leucaena; species Leucaena leucocephala. The sequence goes on along the minus strand of CM073526.1, from coordinate 7,623,766 downwards.
AGTACGAGACCTAAGAATAGCAGGTGCAGGTATGAAACCTACGAATAATATGTGTGAGAATAAATTGCTGGAAATTGTGCCCTAGGGGGCAATCATTGTCTTATGAACATTATTATTTATGAATTTATTAATTGTCTTATCATATTATTTGCATGTTTACTGTGATGACCATCCTTGGATAATTCATGATCTTATCCTAAATGTCCCTGGTTGGTCATCTATGCGGGAGCAGAGATGAAATAAGACCAGTATGACTTTGAAGACATATAGAAATATAAATCAAAATCATAGGCACATGTAAGAGTACATGGTGTTGGACTGACCCGCTATGAGAGAACTGTATGGGTTATGTCATAAGCTTCTCTCATATACAAACCATGTAACTATGCCCTTTGACCTGAGATCATCATGGATTCCTACATGACAAATGCTCATCTTTGACCTAGGCAAAAGTCACTTTTGACCGAGTGATCATAAAGACTATGTTTGGGCTTAGTAGTTTTTCATGCGGAGGAATGTGAATAGTCAAGATGAAATTTGTCCCTCACATTCGTAGAGAGATATTACTGGGCCCCTCGATAAGTGAGTCTGAGAAATATATGGCCATACTGTAATGGAAAGGTAGTTCCATTTCTATAATCAAACAACTCAGGGATCGAGAAAGTAACGGCTAGGAATAGGAGGATGACATTATCCTTGCCTCATCCATGACCAAAATATCGCGTGATAGAAGGGACATGATATGGTTGTATAACGATCCTCATATGATTTGGGTAGTCGTTATGTCTTGCTAGAGACCACTTGCGACTTGTGGGCTAGTATAGCAAATAGCCCATTGCCAACTTCATATGGGCCTACAGGGTCACACACAAAATAGCCCAACACGAGCTATGATGTCCAGATTCATTGAATCTAAGACATGTCCAGATTCAATGAATGATCCAGGGTGGATGTATAGGGTGGATGTATATATTTATTTATATTTTTATTCATATATATATAAATTCGTATATATACATTATATATAAGAGATATATGTGATTTAATTTATAAGGATAAATTAATTCTCTATCACGTCTGAATTTGAAATTCAAATTGATAGGATATCTTATATAAGAGATATTTATAAGATTTAATTTATAAGGATAAATTAAATCTCTATCACGTTTGAATTTGAAATTCAATTTGACATGATATCTCAAATTTTATTTATGAGAATAAATGAAATATAGTGCAGTCTTATCTTTATTTTAAATTAAATAAATTGGTGAATTAAATCAGTGGGACAGATTTAATATGAACATTATTTATTTAATTAGTTTCTTATCAAATTATTCAATATATGATATTGTATTAATTTCAGAATTAATATAGATTAATTCCAAAATCCAATTTGGTTGAGAAAAATGCAGAGCATCCTATATATCTGATTTTAGGAGCTACATTTTTTGAACAACACATAACACAAAAGGCCGAAGGGAATCTCCAAAAGGTTTGCAGATAAGAAACTGCTAAAGTAGAGACGGAGAAGACGAATTCTTGAGAGAGCCTTGGAGGGACAGGAGACGATAGCACGTCATTCGTGGTTGGAACGTTATTCATGTGGATACTAGTAGAGGAAGCTGACCTGAGGTGTCGACTTCTTGCGATCAGAAAGAGAGCACGAGCTGCGGAGAGAAGCTGTGGACATCTTCTTGTGATCGAAAAGAGATCACCAGCCGCAGAGAGAAGCTGTGGAAGTCGCTGAGAAACACTAAGGGTAATGCTTCTTCCCACTTGACTTAAACACATACGGTAGATCTTGGCAAGGAATGAAAAAAATTTTAAATTAATTTCCGCTGCGTGTCTTCCAATTCCTTACAAAGAGATGGTTTATGTGTCATATCCTAATTTTTCTCTAGTTATATTATACTGATAGGGGAAAGAGGTTTGGAAAGGATTATGACGATGATTAGAAGAAATAATAAAGGTTAAATGAGTCTTGAAGGAAGACAGGAACCTAAACAAAAATTAGAAAAGGTTGGAGGCCAAAAGTTAAAGTAGAAACAAAAGTTAGGCCAAAAGTCGTAATTTTCAAAAATGTAGGGATCTAAATGTAATTAAGCAAAAATTTCGGGACCTAAATGTAATTATGAGAAAGTTGAACTGAAAAAGGCTAAAAAATACCCAGAATTAGATTAGACCCGAATTTTACCAATAGATAGACAAAGTTATTCAAGTCAGTTTAAGGAGTCACAAAATTTTGATTTGAGGTCCCGATTAATTAATATAAATTCCTGCAGTCAGAAGGAATTATTATAGTATTTTTCAAACCTCAGAATAAGATGAAACATTATAAAAAATTCCTATATTTAATATAAGAATTTAAAAAACTGACAGAGTAAAAAAAGGAATCTTGTAGAATTCTTACGGGATTTTACGGTGGAATAAAATATCCGATAAATACGGTCATGAGAGATACCTTGTGAATTGTGCCGTAAGGTATTGAGCCTACACCAAGGCCTAAATAGGGCCATCATGAGACCAATAAGGTGATGGGACAGTTAAGTGCCCAGAGTCCAAAGCAGTCTAGGAAAAGTGCAAAATTATGAAAATGCCCCTAGATGCCCAAATTGAACCAGTGATAGATGGAGGGCATTTTAGTCATTTTTGTATATAGATGATTAGTTAGAGCCAGTATATGCCCTGAGGCATTACAGAGAGGGGTGAAATAACAATTATGCCCTTAAGGTTAATATAGTGCAAGAAAGGACACCAAGGGTATTTTGGTCATTTTATAAGGGATAGATGACAAAAATACTCAATATAACAATGTCAATGGTATGAGGAACCTAGACACTGATTTTCAGGACATAATACATATCTTGGAATATTATAAAAATTAGGAATAGAAAATAGTTTGGTTTTTGTGAACCTGGTCCGATCGGCACCAAACTGGATTGAAATTTTGCCTATCAGTATATTTTACTTTTTCTAGCCAAACATGGCCCTAATGATGTCATGCATGATGAAAATACTAAGGCTTCTAGGGTAAGATTGGTTTAAGAATAAATATAGACCATTAGATCAAATAGTAACTAAATCAATCTTGGCCATCCATTTTCATCCAAATTTCTCTATAAATACCCCTCATTTCAGATTGGTTTCAGAAGCTTTGGGAACCCAATGGAAAACTCTTGTGAAATTTCCATTCAACCAAGAAAGAAGCACACAACTTGGAGCACAAAGCAAGGTAATCATCTCCCTTGTTCTTGAGCTTTGTTCTAGCAAGCTAGGTCTTGATTTTAAGGGGTTCTTGTGCCATATTTCCCTTATGGTTTCTGTTGAAAGTGCTATCCATATATGGTTAGAATATGAGTTTTATGTTATGAATAGTTTAGACAAGCTTAAACAAGCTAGAATCAAGTGGTATGAACTTGGAAATTCAAGTATGCAAGTACATGGAAGTTTGTGTACATGGCTGCTACTGTACATGACACTATTCATATATTGAAATTTCATGATTCTGATGCTTCCAATGATTTTAAAATGGAAAATTATGTGGGGATAAAGTAGGTGAACAAGTATTGGAAGCATTAGAATCAAAGTGTGAATTTTTGGATAATTAAGGGTGTGTTTCGGTTATGTATAGCAGCATGTGACGTGATTTGATTTTGGAAATTCTAGCTTCATATTTGGATTCTACATGAAAAATTATGTGGAAATGAACTATGATAATTTATTTTGGAAATATGGAAGTATGAGACCTAAAATAGAGAAAGAATGGAAGTTAGTGGAAACCTAGTCTTGGATTTGTTTTCAAGTTGAGTTGTAACTTGATATTACTTTGTAATGGCTAGATTTTGAAATTTGTGAAGGAAGAAAACCATCTCAAGAAGGCTTTGACAAGGATAGCTAAGAGGTAGCAAGAATACCTAACTATAGTTTCATGTTTGCTTAATTGTTTGCTTGCTTGTTGATTATGGTGTTTGGTTAAGCATGAGATTGTGTCATCATGTTGATGATGAAGCATGAATGATTGCAACTCCTTGCAAGTTATGTCATGACAATATGCATGTTAGATTTTTCTTATGTACCATTATTAAGTAGCTCCCATCTCATGATAACATGTTAAGCATCCAATTAATCATGCATGATATTATGATTTATGTAACTTGCTATTGGTATTTCCATGAAATCTCATTCCTCCCATATGCATAACCATATTTTAGGTGCTGGAATTTCTCAAGGAGAGAGGGTAAGCATAGTTGGATGGTCTTGTATAATAAGTTACAAGAGTTACTTAGCATTATGGAAGCACATGATGGATGTATGATGTATGATTGTGTAATTGTGTTATGAGGCCGTGATGGTGGGATGATGTTTAAGATGCCTTAATGAATGAGTTTGAACTTTAAATTTGGCATGATTATAGCTAAGATATAGAGATTTAAATTAACACCAAGAATGCCTCAATTGGTTAAGAATTCGAATTACTATGATTTTTCTAAATCAGAGTTAAAATCTAGAGTAGAGGTAAAGTAAGCAACTGGAGGCAGTAACCTTCCAATGTGAATTTTATATAGTAAATGAACTAGTTTTTCTGTGAAATTTTGTGAGTTTAAATAGCACATTTAGATATTTAAATACATAGGTAACACAGTTCATTTGGACAAGTAACCAAAGATAAATGAATTTTTGAATATAAGGCAAAGAAACTGGAACTTCAAGATTTTACCAAATGAACAGTGATTTCTAACGAATAAACTGATTTCATTTGGACAAGGAAACCTCAGTTTTATATTTTTTTTCTCAAATTTCAATGATATAGATTTTATTAGAATTTGGAACCAATGTATTTCAATTTTTTACATTTAATTATGAATTTTCAAAGTTAGGTACATGCTATAGAATTACCAAATGAACAATAATAGTGAACAGTACCCGAGACCAATTCTTTTGAAAATAGATATTTTCAAAGAAATTGATCATGTAATTGGTTCCAATAACTTCTAATAAGGTATAATTGAGGTTAAAAGTAAGGATGTGACATTATGCATGCTGGAACAATTATTGAAAGTAGAAGAAAGGAAACTGAAATAGTAAAAACATAGGTCTTAAAGCACTGGTGCTCACTGGCTCGGACCCTGGTACTTTACCATCTTAGATCCATCTTATACTATCTCTCTTGGGTCTATCTGGGCTTCTAATCTCTTTGTCCTCATCTGGAAGATATACTTACCTTTATTTTTAGTCTTTGTAATCTCATCGTAAGGATCTCTTTATTCTTATTTGACCCTTTCTCATATCTTATAAAACATTCTCATAAATCCTTGGAACTTAGGATTAACAACTTTAACTTTGATCACTGAGTTCCTGTTACATGTAAGAAGATTATGAGTTTAGTCCCTAATAGTAATAAGGCTATCTGAAACTAGCATTATGGGTACTCTCTCTGTTATGAGTTAATCAACTTGTAAAGCTTTTATACCTTAACTTTTCCTTGGTATTCGTCCTTCCAAAGAAATAATGTACTTATGGCTCATTACTTTCTTGCTCTAGGCTTGGTCTACTGTGACCCTCGGGATCTACTACGATCAACCGAAAGCCTCTTCAGGATCTAACTGCGACCCTGTGAGCCATACTAGGATCTAATTGCAATCTTTTAGAATCTACTGCGATTCCGTTGTACTGTATTCTCATATCTGGAAGATCTAAACCAACAGACAAAGTTACAAGGTTGGTCACTTCCACATCGTTGTTAGCTCAACATATAATTCCCCAAAAATGATCACAGAAGCCAATATTATCTATTAGGACTTGACTCATTCCCTCTATCACTCAGGAACTTCATATACCATTCTCATCTTTATAACTTTACTTTATCCATTACTGTAGATAGCTACATAGGCTCTATCATGCACATGTCCATCATTATCTATTCATTCATCTTACCCCTATTGAAGGGATATATCCTTTGTATCATAATCATTTATCTACATATTCACTATTAATACTCATCTTTAATCTCATTCTCTATCTCATTGAATATCACTGTTTGATCATAATTTGTCTTTCTACTCTTTGGGACTTAACTAGCTAACTATCGCGTTTAGCCCTTTACTATTGCTTCATCCTTGCTAAGTTGAATTATTTAATTACATGTCGTAGGGCATGGGAGTAACATAACTTTCTCATAATATCTACTCTACCTTGCATGTAGTGTAAAGGGGAGTATTTATCCATCATAACATACTCAACATGCATAATATGCAAGGAGATGCAATCATTTAAGCGGTCTCTAACATGCGTGTCATCATATGATAATTGAAAGGAGATGTAACTTCTCATCATATCTGATGGCAACATAAGCCATACCACTATCACATACATCTGCTCAACCATCCCTTATACTCACATTAAATAATTAACCAAGTAGACTTTAAAGTATTCTGTTCCTTCATTACCTTAATCACTAGGTCCTAATCATTTATTCAGGAACCTGAATCATTTACTTATTTCACTTAGGTTGTCACTTTACCCTCTTACTAGGGTATAGACTCAACCCTTCTTTACTCTTTCTTACATAAGAAATGGGGAGTCACTTTATCTTTGAATCTATTGCTACCTTACTAGGTCATATTAATTCTATCATATCATCTCTTATCGTTTGTAAGACTTATGTGTCTCTAGGCTGAAGGATTTATGTGTCCTTGGCTTCACAGCAATCCATAACTGAGTCAGTTATTCTCTTCCAGCTAACTGAGGAAAGGTCGGGCTCACATCTCTATGCCATTTGAACCTTTAAGTTTTCCTTTATCCTCCTAGATTACTAATAAGCGAGACAATATCTCTTATTAAGCCTCAAAGTTCATATAAATGAACTCGATTTAGTATCCATAAAAAGAATTCTCTTTCCTTAGCTCTAACCCTTAGCCTCACGCTCACCTCTCTCTCTAATTGAGAGGAATGCTTCCTTTAAACTTCTTTGAGAAAAACTTCTCAAGTGAGCGAATCACTCTCCATCTCGTATGGAGTAACTTCTGTATCTCTTAATTCTTTTAACTCTTTATGTCCATCAGTCTCAATCTACTCTGGACTAGACTGTGATTCTTTTCTGGTCTGCCTTTAGATCCCGACCAATTCAAGTCACTTGTATCTCATTCATCACTTAACATTACTATTTCTACTCTCTAGGGCAGAGTGTTAGGTTACTATCTCTTCTTGATAGAATCCCTCTGCCTTGGGAACATTAACTTTCTATCTATTAGCCATCATATCTTTATCCTTAAGTCATACGTTAGGCTTCTTTCTAGGCAAGTCTTTCGTAACATAGATCAACTCCGGATGATCATACAGAGGATCTACTTTTGAGCCTCTTCTTTAACTGATCTTTTGTATCTTAGTGTATTGTACTATCTAACTTGCCTGCACTCTCTGCTAAGCCTCTAACTGATAAACTTCAGTGAGGTCAGCATCTTATTCTTATCATCAGGTCTCTCTGCATTTTAGTCACCACCTAAGTACTTGCTAGCCATATCATATTCTCTATAACTTTTAGTTGTGACCATCTCAACTTACTTGTCACACTTAAATAGGGAACATATTCACATACATGTTCAACCAACATCCATATTCCATATTACCATAACATTTGTACACACATTACATACATATCAATTACATATTTAGGGTACATCTTAACATCATACACATGAGTAATTACTTTTCTTTTCACTTTACCTATTTACATTACCCCTCATCTACTTCTATATTTGTTTCTAAGGGATAATAGACTGTACATACTTCTGTACATGGATATGCCACCCCTGAATATCAGCTAGCGGATCATTTGCCAGATACTCACTTAGGCCTATATGCCATGTAGGGGTATATGGCAGTACTTGGCTTACTATCATTTCATGCCAGTCCTCTAGAGTATAAACTTGATTTAGGTTAATGCCTTTTACTATATATCTATTTATCATCCCTAATACGACATTGAGGAACTGTAAGTAAACTGACTGCTCTTGATGTCTACTTCTGTCCATTCCTTGAACTAGACTGAGTAGTTCACTCTCTACAGCTTTCTTGAGACTAATATAGTCAGTATTATCTGTCTTTAACAAAGAAGGCTGGAGTTGACTAGGACCAGGAATATCACACTGACTATAACATATTCCTGGACTTTGGGAATGCATAGGATATGTCATAAACTCTGACTGGATATCTGAATTAGGGGACTATGGTATATTACTCATAATAACTCTGTCCTCAAACTCTGGTAGAGGAGGAATAATATCTAGTCTACCCATAATCCAGTACCAATACTCAGCTTCCTCAGCCATAATCTGTCCTCTCATTGGAGCAATAAGACTTATATCAGGGTTAGAGGGCACTCTAACAATCCTCATACTATGTAGAGTCACTAGACTCAATATTATATGGTGCATTCATGGCTTAGAATAAATCTCTACAAAACCTCCAGACTGCAGGTTTAAGTCTACAGAAACATCTATGGGGTAATCTATTGTAAACTTTCCTGACTGATCCCCCATACTCTCCTCTGAACTCTCTTAATTGACTGAGGGATAATCAAAGTTTGGATGTACACCATATCCATATATCACTACTATCCTAGGGTTTCCCTTATTAACTGAAGCCACTGACTTAACTTTATGAAATCCCATATCTACTCCTGCAATATTTGCTTAATTAAGCAATGCTAACTATCCCATAACATACCCTAACTTAACAAAATACTTACTATTTTGGGTTAGGGTCTAGGAACAATCTCATATTAGTCCATAAATAATCTATTAAGAGCATTTCTTAAGCCAGAATCCTATGCTCTGATACCATAATACAGAGTCCATCTTGGGACTACATAAGGTACCTCAGACGTAAGTTTTACACACCAGCCTCTCGACTGCAATGCAATGTCCCAGTGGCAAAGCCGGTTGGCCCTATCGGGGTAAGAGCTAACGCTTTATCCCACTCTCACGCAGTGAGAACCCACGATCATGGTGAAGAATCTTAGCCATCTCATAACTTGATCTGATACCATAATATAATATCCTTATTTTCATATGTATTAGGGACCAACCAGTAGCATTTAGAACCACTTACAAAACCTTGGAAGTCCATTAGCCAAATCTGAAATTTTACTCTTTCTCGGGTTACTGTTCATATGGTATTCCAGATTATGAATGAATTTCAAAAAATCATAACTAATTCTAGAAAACTCAAAATGAAGTGGTTCAAAAAGATACGTGAATATAACATCTTGAAATTTAAGGTAAAAATAATTTCTAGACCAAATGATTAGCCAATTAATACAGTTTATTTGCCAAAGTTTACTGTTCATTTGGTCAAAAATCCTGGAAACAGATTCTGGTCCCTTACTTTGGAAAATTAGTTCTCTTTGTACAGACTCCCAAATAAAGCATTCTTGGTGTCAAAACGAAGGTTGGCATGTCATCTAAATGTATGTAAAATTTCATACATTTATTCCATCATTTACTATTTTTTGATTACATCATGACCATCACTGCTTACATTGGTCATACAGTAACATTACACATTCACATAACATATATACTATCTAATCCCTAGCTTTTCTTCATGCTTCATCATCCTCTTTCATCATTCATAAACCTGTGGGATTGGGATTACATGGAAAGGGATGAGATTTTGGGAGAAATCTCAGTAGCAAATGGTACTAAACAATGCATGCATTAATGTAAATACTTGTGCTTGCTTGTGAAAGTGTTACTATTGTGTCATGTGCATGCTTCCATGTTACATATAAAATACAATTGGCCAAAGTAAACATATAAACAAAGCTTCATACATTAGCACATAGGCAACACAATTCAATCAAGCCATAGCACAATCAAGCATAATATTCAATGCAGACAAGTTTAGGATTAGTTTACTACCTTGAACACTTGACTTTCTTTCACCTTAACTTGCTTCCTTCTTCTCACTTTTCTTGAACATGTGGCTGCCTCTCTTGGAGCATACCAATCAATTCCTAACATCACATAATCATTCATTCATCACAATCTAACTTCCTTGAGCATTAAATTCACTTTAACTAACATAACTTCTTCTTGAACATTAAGCCCATTAACTTTCCTTAATCTTAACTAATAGATTTGGTCTTTGAATCAATTGATGTCTTGACTTTACCCTACACAATTTCATCTTTTGAATCCATTTATGAGCTTAGAATCATGAAATTCCAGCTCCTTCCTAACATGCTGTACAGAACCAAAATTGCACACAATTCTTTCAAAAATTCTCATTTTGATTCCAATACTTCCCATACTTGTTTCTCTACTTTATCCCACACAATTTTTCATTTTAAAACCATTGGAAGCATCAAAATCATGAAATTCCAATCACTGTTCATGCGAGTGACAGTAATAGAGAAGGGTTTCAAAAACTATAATCTTGGAATTTCAATGCTTTCAAGGTTCAAAACCTTTCCAACCCTACACAAAATCATCATCTAAATTCAATGGAAGCATTAAATCATTGAAATTCAATTTCCTTGCCTGATGAACAGTGCAGACCAAACATGTTCACTCTTGGCAAAGTCAAGAATATCAACTTGATTCAACAACCAATCACTTAACCAGCTTGTTTAAGCTTCAATCATATGTTTCTAACTTTAATTTCTTCTTTCCCCTTTCATCTAAGGTTTTTGGGCAGCACAACCCTTAGAGAAAACTCAACTTTTCTCCCATGAAAACCCTAAGTTCAAGCTCCCAAATCAAAGGAAAATAAGCTAGGATAGATTGCTTACCTTTAATCTCTAGCTTCCTTGAACTTTGGAACCTTGATTCTTCTTTGTCTTAGCTTGAGTTTTCATTTTACAAGAGTTTCCCCAAGGTATCACAAGGCCACGGTTTTGTGCAGAATGAGGGGGTATTTATAGCCAAAATCCAAGAAAAATCAATGGCCAAGATTGATTTGTTACTATTTGATCTAAAGGCTCACATTTAATCTTGGATTTTACTTTTTCATAAAATAATAATTATGACATCATGTGGGACAGCTCAAGGGACACTCAAGGGGTTAGGTGGCGTGCTCATAGTATAAGGAAGCTTCTGGAAAAATTCTAGTCCAATCCAGTACCGATCGGAGTAGTTTCACAACAACTGGACTATTTTCTATTCTGAATTTTTTATAATATACTATGATATGTATTCTGTCCTGGAAATCAATGTCTAGGCTTCTCATACCCTTGACATGGTTACACTAAGTATTTATTTGCCATCCATTCCTCAAAAAATGACAAAAATACCCTTGATGTCCTTTCTTACACTATATTAACCATAAGGGTATAATCGTCATTATACCCCTCTTTATACTACCTCAGGGTGTATCTGGGCTCAACTAATCATATTTATACCATGTACCACGTTTTTAGACTATCCCAGGTGACCAAAATGCCCTTTATCCATCTCTGGTACAATATGGGCATCCAGGGGCATTTTCGTAATGTCACACTTTTCTTGAACACTGGTCCCTTCTGCTGATGAACTGGTACCCTGGGTTTTCATCATGGCCTATATATGAGGTCATCTGATCTCATTCTATCCAGGCTTATATATCGATAAATTCTATTATCAGATCACGGGTGTTATCAAACTCCCATCAAAATTCATTAATATGTGAATAACTTTTTATAAAGAACTTCTTCTAGAGTTTTGTTAGATCCATGACATCTGACACTGTAGGGCACATTTTTCTGTAATTCCCCCATTTATATCTGATGTTCATGGAATCTGATAAAAATTTAGATAACTTTTAGACTATCAGATAATTTTCTACTGTCTAGAGCCCTCATAAAATTTCTATATCATGCCAGATTAATCAGCATAACTTCCTCTATTTACTGATGGAATATGGAACTGAAAAACTTCTGGGCAGTTATAACCCTTTTCAGGCTGATCTTTCTATAATTACAATTTTCCCCTTGAACTTTTTACTTAATTACATTTAAGTCCCTTAACTTTTGGAAATTATCACTTTTGGCCCAAATATTGTTTTTACTTTCACTTTTTGCCTTTAACCTTTTCTACTTTTTATTTTAGTCCTTCTTTTCCTTAAAGAATCATCTAACCTTTATTGTTTCTTCTGATGTTTGTCATAATGCTTTCCAAACCTTTTTCCACTATCAGTACTATACGGATAGGGAAAAATAGGATATGATAATAACCATAAGGATTTGTTTAAGGAACCATAGGCAAGAGGTAGTTATTAATGTGATTTCAATGGTGTGTTAATGACAGGCCTTTAATGAACCAAGATAACCAATATAGAGTATTTTGGGATAACAAAAGGGTAATGAATATATATATGAGCACAAAAAGAAGATGAGTATAGTGCAATCTATGGGATATAAAGATATAGAGAACTTTTTGTTCTTAATAAGAATTAATAAATGACAACATTTATTTAGTGTGGAATAGTGTAAATGCCATAGAATATCACTCTCCTATAAGTGTAAATGCCATAGAAATTGGCATATATGCACAGAGCTATGAAAAATTATAGAAAGAGCTATGAAAAGCTAAAAAGGGTTATGAACAGTAAGAGACTATAACCCTTATGACAAGTCCAAATGAAATGGATTTGAAAGATAGATTATGATATAGCCAGATTTGGCCAGATATGCCATGTTATGGTATGAAAAGTACATAATGAGATACGTTATCAAAAAAATATATTGAGAAGTACAATATGAAATGGCTTTATAGCTAGCCTTGTAAACAAATTGAGAGGTTCTGTTTTTTAAAGGGATAAGACGTTTGAATGATAAGTTACAGATGAAGCAGCAAGTGTGATCTTTTACTCCTTGCATGAAATGCCAGGCATTATGTTATGTTTATAGAATATGTTAAAGCTCTAAATGTTAGAACAGTGCAAGCTCTGAGTGTTAGAGATGTGCATATTAAGAAAATGAATGCTTGAGCTCTGATATTAGAGCTTTACATTTATGGGCAGGTATGTAGTCCTGTAATATGTTGTCTAGGCATTATGCATGTTAGAGTATGTTCTCCTATATGCTCATATGTGCTCCTATTTAGTAGTGAAGCAACGAAAGAAAGAATGATGGCATAAGTCCTCTCTCTGTATTATGATGAGTTATTGAAGATGATAAGAAGTATGATAATATGAGAATGAGAGTTAAAGTTGCATATTCAGAGTATTCCACTAGATACTCAGATGAGTCATTACTGATTATACTAAAAAGTATGATGAATCATTAATAGAAACTCTCGAGTATAGTAATATATGAGAGAGTTTAATATGAAAAAAATGGACACATACTCACAAGTTTAGTATAGTGAGGTCCCGATTAATTGATATAAATTATTGAAGTTAGAAGAATTATTGCAATATTTTTTAGACTTTAGAATCAGATGAAACTTAATTGTAAATTTCCATATTTAATGTAAGAATTTATAAAATTGATAGAGTCATAAAAGGGATCCTGTAGAATCCTTACAGTATTTTATAGTGAAATAAAATACCCGATAAATAGGATTAGGAGAGTTGTCATGTAAATTGGGCCATAAAGGTAATAAAAGAAATAAGCCCATATCAAGGCCTAAATGGTGCCATCATAGGCCCAATAAGGTAGTGAGACAGTTAAGTGGGCCAGAGTCTAAAGCAGTCCAGGAAAAGTGCAAAATTATGAAAATGCCTCTAGATGCCCATATTATGCAGTGATGAATGGAGGGTATTTTGGTCATTATGGACAAGTCAAAAACATGTCATATAGTATAAATATGATTAGTCAGAGCCAGTATATGCTCTAAGGTAGTGCAAAGAGAGGTAAAATGATGATTATGCCCTAAGGGTTAATGTAGTGCAAGAAATGGCACTAAGGGTATTTCAATCATTTCCCAAGGGATCTATAATTAAGTTATGGCCCAGTACAAGAATGTTGATGGTAGGAAGAATCTGGATAGTGGATTTAAGGTTAGAAAGTATATTATGAAATTTCAGAAAAATTAGATGTATAAAACAGTCCGGCTTTTGGGGAATCGGAGTGAGCTGGTACTGGATTGAACTGGAATTTTTCTAGAAGCTCCCCCACATTAGAATTTCACCACATAACCCCATGAGGTGTCCCCTTGAGTTGTCCCTTGTGATGTAATGGATGATGTCATAAATCTTCTTTTTGAAAAACTTAAATCCAAGATTAAATGTGAGCCTTTAGATCAAATAGTAACCAAATCAATCTTGGCCATTGATTTTCCATGGATTTTGGCTATAAATACCCCCTCAAATCTGCATGAAAACCGTGAGCCATGGAACCTTAGGGTAAAATCTTGCAAAATGAAAACTCAAGCCATGACAAAGAAGATTTAAGGTACCAAAGTTCAAGCAAGCTAGATATTAAAGGTAAGCAATCTCTCCTAGCTTATTTTCCTTTGATTAGGGAGCTTGAAGTTAGGGTTTTCATGGGAGAAAATTTGAGTTTTCTCTAAGGTGTTGTGCTGTCCAAAAACTTTGGTTGAAAGGGAAAATAAGAAATTAAAGTTAGAGACATATGATTGAAGCTTAAACAAGCTAGTTAAGTGGTTGGTTGTTGAATCAAGTTGATATTCTTGACTTTGTATGGGTGAACCTGTTCAGTATGCACTGTTCATGAGGGAAGAAAATGGAATTTCAATGATTTAATGCTTACATTGAATTTATATGATGATTTTGTGTAGGCTTGGAAAGGTTTTGAACCTTGGAAACATTGAAATTCTAAGATTATAATTTTTGAAATTATTCTCTATTACTGTTCACTCGCATGAACAGTGATTCAAATTTCATGATTTTGATGCTTCCTATGGTTTTAAAATGAAAAATTGTGTGGGATAAAGTGGAAAAACAAGTATAGGAAGCATTAGAATTAAAATGAGAATTTTTGAAAGAATTGTGTGAATGTTTCAGTTCTATACATCAGGCCATAAAGGAGCTAGAATTTCATGATTCTAAGCTCAAATGAATTCAAAATATGAAATTGTGTAGGGTAAATTCAATATATCAATTGGTTCAAGGGCCAAGTGGATTAGTGAAGATTAGAGAAAGTTATGATAATAAAGAGTGTAACAAAGTTAGTCTTGAACATGGTTGAAGTTCATGAGTCCTAATGAATTATGTGATGAATATGAATGTATTTAGGACCTTTAACTATCCAAGAAGATGTTGGTAAGTGATTGGCATAAAAGCTTCATGGTTGGAAAGCTAGGGAATAAGTGTAAAAGATCAATAGAAAAGATTAAGTGCAAGGTAGTGAACTTACCTCTTTATGTGCTTGATGTGGTATGCTTATGTGTTGACATGTATATGATATATGAATGATGCTGTGACATGATAAATGATGTTCAATGTATTTTGAATAACATGTTTTCCATGACCATGCACTTTATATAAAAGTATATAGCATGATGGCATGTCACTAATCAAAGAAAGTTAATGAAATTACATATCATGCATTAGCATCCATCTTCCATATTTAAGTATTAATGTTTGCTACTGAGATTGCCTAGAATCTCACTCTCCCATAACCAACCAATTTAGTCAAGCATGATAGAAAAGGTATACATGGAGAAGAGCTAAAGAATGGAAGAAAGGAATGGAAGTAATTGAGATCTTAGTATATGCTATGAATTATCTTTGTATGTAAATGCTATGTAAGGTGTTCATTTATGTGATGAAACTATTTGTAATAATTATGGCATATGTACATGATGTATATGAATATTGAGAATCTTATTTGATGGCTTATACATGTTGGAACAATTATTGAAAGTGAAAGAAAACAAACTGAAATGGTAAAAACGTAGGTCCTAGAGCAATTTTGTTATAGCTTCAGTTTGACCTATCAAATGAAGGAATTATTTCACAAAATTTTTGAGCGTGTATTACACATCTAGAGCTTTAAATGCATAGGTAGGATGTTTTATTTGGATGTGTATAACAAGAGAAATGAATTTCCAAAATAAGGGACCAGAATCTTTCTTCAGAAATTTTGACCAAATGAACAGTAAACTTTGATGAATAAATTGTATTAATTGGTTAATTATTTGGTCTAGAAATTATTTTTTCTTTAAATTTCAAGATGTTATCTTCACTTAGCTTTTTGAACCACTTCATTTAGATTTTTTTGTAGAATTAATTATGATTTTTTAAAATTTATTGCATAATCTGGAATACCATATGAACAGTAACTCGAGAAAGAGTAAAATTCCAGATTTGGCCAATGGACTTCCAAGATCTTGTAAGTGGTTCTAAATGCTACTGAATGGTCCTTAAGACATATGAAAGTGAGGATGTTTCAACATAAGATTCTTGGAATAAACTGTATCAGACTGAGGAAAGAAAGTGAGGGATTATTGACTAAGGAAAGTTCAGGGACCTTAACGAAAATTAGAAAAGGTTGGAGGCCAAAAGTGAAAGTAGAGATAACAGTTGGACCAAAAGGTATAATTATCAAAAGTTTAGAGACCTAAATGAAATTAACCAAAAGTTTAGGGACCTAAATGCAATTATGAGAAAGTTAAAGCGAAAAAGGCCAAAAATTGCCTGGAAGTAGTTCAGTCCCAAATTTTATCAGTAGATAGACAAAATTATTATGATTAGTTTAACGCAACACATAATTTCGATTTGATATCCTGATTAATTGATATAAATTTCTGAAGTCAGGAAGAATTATTACAGTATTTTTCAGACCTCAGAATCAAATGAAACTTTATAGTAAATTCCTATATTTAATATAAGAATTTATAAAATTGACAGACTCAGAAAAGGAATCCTATAGAATTCTTATAGGATTTTATAGTGGAATAAAATACCTGATAAATACAGTCAGGAGAGATTCCTTGAGATTTATGCCATAAAGGTAATTGACCAATACTAAGGCCCAAATGGTGTCCTAAGAGGCCCAATAAGATAGTGAGACAGTTAAGTGGGTCAGAGTCTATAGCAACCCAAGAAAAGTGTTACCAAATTATACCAAAAATGGATGGAGGGCATTTTGGTCATTCTGGATAGGCCAAAAACATGCAAGCTAGTATAAAGATGATTAGTTAGAGCTAGTATATACCCTGATACAGTATAAAGAGGTGTGAAATGGCAATTATGCCCTTAGGGTTAATATAGTGCAAGAAAGTGCAACAAGGGTATTTTGGTCATTTTCCAAGGGATGGTTGGTAGATAAATACTCATTTTAACAATTTCAATGGTAGTAAAAATCTAAACACTGGTTTTCATGACAGAATACATATTTTGAAATATTATAAAAATTAGGAACATAAAATAGTTTGGTTTTTATGAAACTGCTCCGATCAGTACTGGACCACACTGAAATTTTTTCTATAAGTATATCTTCCTTTTTCCAACCAAACATAGCCCTAAATGATGTCATGCATGGCATAAATCTAAGGCTTATAGGGCAAGCTTAGTTTAAGGTGGAATATGGACTATTAGATCAAATAGTAACCAAACTAATCTTGGCCTTCCATTTCCACCCAAGTTTTTCTATAAATACCCCCCAAACCAGATTGGTGTGGCATCTTGGAGTACCTTAGGGAATCTCACCAAATTTTATTTGAAGCGAGAAAGAAGCATACAACTTGGAGCAACAAGCAAGGTAACTAGCTCCCTTGTTCTTCGACTTTAATCTAGCAAGTTAGCTCTTGGTTTTGAGGGGTTTTGTGACATATTTCCCTTGAGGGTGCTGCTATAATTTCTTTCCATATGTGATAAGAATATGATTTTTATGTTATGGATAGTTTAGACAAGCTTAAACAAACTAGAATCAAGTGGCATATGGTTGGAAATTCAAGTATGCATGTAGTTGGGTTTTGTGTTCTTGGATGCTACTGTATTAAACATTGTTCATATGTTAGAATTCCATGATTTTGATGCTTCCAATGAGTTTAGACTAGAAAATTGTGTGGGGATAAAGTAGGAGAACAAGTATTGGAAGTATTGGAATCAAAATATGATTTTTTGGAAAATAAAGGTGTCACTTCGGTTCTGTACAGCAGCTCATGGTATGTTTTGATTTTGGAAATTCTGGTTTCATATTTGGATTCTACCTGAAAAATTATGTGGAAATGAACCATGAGAATTATTTTAGAAAGATGGAAGTATGGAACATAAAATGGAAAATGAATGGAAGTTAGTGAAAACTAGTCTTGGAATTGTTTTCAAGTTGAGTTGTAACTTGATGTTACTTTGTAATGACTAGTTTTTGATATTTGTGAAGGAAGGAAATCATTTCAATAAGACTTTGTCAAGGATAACTAAAGAGGTAGCAAGAATACCTAACTATAGTTTCATGTTTGTTTGATTGTATGCTTGTTTGTTAGTTATGATGTTTGGTTGAGCTTGATATTATGCCATCATGTTGATGATGAAATAAAAATGATTGTAACTCCTTACAACTAATGTCATGACAATATGCATGTTAGAGTTTGCTTATGTATTATTATGAAGTAGCTCCCATCTTATGATAACATGTTAAGCATCTAATTAATCATGCATGATATTATAATTTGTATGACTTGCTATTGGGATTTTTATGAACATTCTTTCCATATGCATAACCATGTTATAGGTGCTGGAACTTCTCAAGGAAAAATGGTAAATATAGATGGTTGAACTTGTATAATAAGTCATATTGGTTACTTGACACTATGGAAGGATATGATGAGATGCATAGTGTATTATCATGTAGTTGTATTTTGAGGTTGTGGTTGTGTGATGATGTTTACGATGCCTTAACCAATGAATTTGAACTTAAAATTTTGTATGATAATAGATAATATACATGTATTTAAATGTAAACCAAGAATAACTTAATCAGTTAAGTATTCGATTTACTATGATTTTTCTAAGTTTGAGATAAAAATCTTGAATTGAGATAAAGTGAGCAACTGGAGGCATTGACGTTCCAACATTAATTTAATATAGTAAATGAATGATTTTTTCTATGAAATTTTATGGGCTTAAAGAACACATTTGGAGATTTAAATCCATAGGTAACACGATTCATTTGGACAAGAAACCAAGGAGAAATTAATTTTTGAAGTTAAGGTAAATAAACTAGTGTATGTTTTCGTTTGCTACTGAGATTTCCCCAGAAATCTCACCCTTCCATATCAATCCAATTACAACAGGTCTTCTCGAGATAGAGGAGATAAAGATTCATGAAGATAAATTAATTATTTAGCATGATTGATGTGTGATTAATGTATGTATAATTAGTTGCTAGAAATTGTCGCTATAAACAATAACTCGTGGTGAGGCAGTGATATTTGAGCTATAATTAAAAATAGTAAATGATTAAATAAATATATGATATTTTACCAGTAATTAGTAGACATACCAAGCTTTTTTTTTAATATATAGAATGTCTCATTTGGATGCCTGCACATGGAGATATGATTTTTCATATTTAGACCAAAATGCTGGAATTAGGGGAAGGACGTTGGATGAACAATAAACTTTGGGCATTGACTTATGTTGACTGAGTCATGGTGTGGTCAACGAGTTAGTTTTTCCTAAAAGAGTGTTATGTTAGATTTGTGTAGTAATGTGAACCACTTTATTTTGATTTTTTTATATTTAATTATGATTTTTTGAATTTAGGTCACTTCTCTAGAATTTGCACAGTAAATAATACTCTATAGAGTAAAATTCTAAATTGTGTAATTTTAATTCAGTGACCTTAAAAGTGGTTCCAGATATTACCATTTGGTCTCTAAGATTTTTTTAAAAAAAAGGATGTTACAAATTAAATGAGGGAAAACAAGGAAGGTAGTTGAAGAATTGACACAATGGTGAATGAAAGTAACAATAATGTGGGTGAGTTCTACAGGATGCTGGGTCATTAATAGGTAAAGCAAGACAGCTCTCTCCTCATTAATATCTGAAATATGGGCCTGACGTATCACATTATAGGTCATGAAGTTGAGCCAAACCCTTGCTTCATCATTCATGACCTTCCTCTCCAGATATCTCTTCTGCCCTCTAATTGTCCACTCTGCTCCTTCACCTCCTAAAATGCCCAATATTGTATCCCAAGGGACCTCATCTAAATGATGTCTCAGATGATGGAATTGACATACAGAAAGAGTGGGAAGTTTGTAAAAAGATTTAATATCCTAGGCATCAAGGAAAAACTCTTTTCCTCTTAATACAATCCCTAAGGATTCTTCTAAGGCTAAGGTCATGTAGAATTCCCGTACTAATGTAAGGTTAGTAGGAGCCCTTTTTATAAACAACTCTTTAAATCTGAAACAGCCTAATTTTCTTACATCTCAAGGACCAAATTGTAGTATCTAGAACCACTTTTAAGGTCATTGAAGTCAAATTACATAATCTAGAATTTTACTCTTCCGAGTACTATTCACTGTATAAATTCCAGAGGAGTGGCCTGAATTCACAAAATCATAATTAAATCTAGAAAAATCAAAATGAAGTTTTTCAAATTTTGACACAAAGATAACTTAATGATATTTCAGGGGAAAATAAGTTGTTGAGCACGCATTGATCAGGTCAATATCGGTCAAGGTTCAAATTTTACTGTTCATACAGCGTCTTCCCCTGATTTTAGCATTTCTGGTCCCAACTTTGAAAAATCATATCTTCATGTATAGACATCCAAATGAGATGATCTATATATCAAATTGAAGCTTAGCATGTATACTATTTACAAGAAAAAATATCATATATTGATTCAATTGTTTCTATTACTTATTACAGCTCAAATGTCACTGCCTCATCACGAGTTACTGTTCATAGTGACAATTTCCAGCAATCAATACTACATACATCAATCACATATCAATCATACTAAATAATTATCAACTTGTATTTATATATATTTATCTCCTTCATCTTGATAAGACCTACTATAATTGGATTGATATGGAAAGGGTGAGATTTCTCGGGAAATCTCAGTAGCAAACAGAAACCATACCATATATGCAACTATATGCTTGATGTTACTATGTGTGCACTTAATGATCATGCTTGCATAATTATAACTTACATGCTTCTTTGTCCCTTAATTATAACATATGGCCATAGCATAAAAAGGAATAGAGTATTACTTATTCATACTTGCTTCACATTATCAAAGCAAGTAAACATCACATAAAACATATGAGCAATATAAGTATACAAGTAGGTAAGTTTACTACCTGACATGTAACCTTTCCTCTAGCTCATAGCCTTTGCTCTATGGTTCCTTCTTTTCATAGGTAAAAGCCTAGACATAGCATAATAATATCCTCATTATTATCCTATCAATATAGCTCTACTTAACTTATGCTTAACTCAAGGTAATACCCTTAACCTGACAATCCCTTAACTTTCTTTCTATCCATGGCTAACCTTATCAAGAGAGATATTTCTCTATACTAACTGTTAAATTCATAAGAAAAATCCTCTAATTTATTATAGAAGGGACTAGAATAACTTACTTACCTTATTCCTAAGCTTACCAAGTCCCTAAACTCCTTATATTGCTCCTAGCTCCACCAGAACTCCTTCTTTTCCTTCCATTCTTTATTTCTCTCTTTCTCTTTTTCTCTCTTCTTTCTCTCCTTTTCTTGCTCTTGGTTGTGGTATAGAATGGAAGGGGAGTGGGGTATTTATTGTTGAGTGGAGGTGGAATGGATGGTCTAGATTGAATCGCGATGAATGACTCAAATCGCTTAGTTTCTTCAAGAAGCTTTGCTTGCATCATCATGATAACATCATCATCCTCAATGACTCATAAAAAGTGACATCATCCATGGGACACCTCTCATGCTAGGTGGTACAATGGTGGGGCCCTTGGGACACCTCACCATCTAACTCAGTGCTTCCAGAGAATTCCAGAGTCTTTCCTGGAATGAATGGCTGAGATCGTGCCATGTGTCCTTAGCTTTTTCTTCTTTTTCTAGACTTATAACATGTGGTGCCTTGTGGGTCCCATGAGGACACCTTTCATGCCACCTCATGGTTCTAGATAAGTTTAAAGCCTTATCTGATCACTTTTTCCAGTTATATCTTTAAACGGGTAACTTTACTTTATTGAAAAGTACTAAAATATTATTTTAATGTCACTTTGACCCACATAACTCTTAGGCCACATTTTTGGACATCTAGGAATGTTATCTTGGGTCTCTAATCAAGTCCAAGAACTCTGGTGCTTAATTCCCAAGAAACATCCCTTAGAAAATTGCCACAATGCCCCCAGGGACTTTCACTATTTACAATTTAGTCCCTAAACTCTCATTATTTACATTTTAATCCCTAAACATCATATGTATACTTCTGGGACTTCTGCTCAATAGGGCCTAGTAGTATATCTTTTTTAGGCTATATACTAGGCTTATAAGCCTAAAAATTGGGATATGACAAAATCCACTTTCTAAAGCTAACTTGTAGAAGTCAACCTCCTCAGTTGTAGGGAATTATTTTTCCTAGACAATGCCTCAGTTATTGAACATAGTTTTAGCCATCTTTCAGGTCAACTTGGTAGGGGTCTTAGAGCGAGATTGTTTGCTCACTTCAGGGTTCTTTGTTCGGGGCATCTGAGTACACATATCACAATGCAAATCAAAATAAAACAACCCCTTATCCCTTGTAAAAAAATCCATCTAGAAAAAAATTATGGTACATTGGCTGGTTTTATGAAAAAGGAGTTCAAAATAGATGTTATACATGTTCCGTCTCAGAACGCTCGTCTATCGTGACCATGAGTTTCTGTAACTTGTTCTCTCGACGAGATGACTTCAAGGGTGCTACCATACACAAGTTTTCAAAGCACAAAAACTTATCATCCATGTCCTATAAATCAACTAGACCTGCCAAAACTTTAACCTAAAATAGCTATGGAATCATAAAAGTCCCTACCCAGTGCACAAGAAAGCAGTGAAAGAACTGAGTATTACCTTACTATATGCAGTAGGAGGGTGTGATGGGTTAAACTTTTGTTAGAGAAGAATGAGAGATTGCTAGGGCATAGAGAAGGCCACGCAGAGATTGATGCACTAGGAAGGAGGACGAAAATGCTTCAGGAAGAAAAAGAATAGTGTCAGGAGAAAACTAGAGAAGATAAATGTATAGTAGGACTGAAACAGAGGGAGCCACGGTGAAAGCGCACTGTGGACCAAAGGAAAAATGAAGGAAAGGGTCGTGGTCACGATGGTTAGGCATATGGGGTAGTGGGCCAGTGGGGTTTGACAGGTCTGAGGCTCAAAATGCATAACTGAGGGCGTAGTAACGTCGTGACCATGAAATGTTTCTGTCGCTACCAAAATACTCAGACAGATATAGTCGCGATCAAATGAACTAACGTCATGACCATAATGCCCACATACACATTAGTCATGACCATAATACAATATCACTCCCTGATGGACTCCAAACTTTCTCCAATCCTCCAAAGTTGTCCTAGATTTCTCCCATAACAAACTAACATGTAACTCAATGCAAATTCAGTAATGAAACATACAATCACATTCAAGTCATGCAAAATAATACTAGTAAGGCAAAGACGACATGATGGGTAAGCTAAGATCAAGCATGTGAGTGTGTAAGTTCCACATAGAATAATTAATGAGTAAGTGACATATGGACAATAACAGGGGTGTTCAAAATAAAAAGAGACCTAGAATAAATAGAAATAAACATAACATGAAAACTAACCTACTGAAACATAAAGTAGAAAGATTAACTACTACTTCTAGTGGTTCATCTATTTTTAATCATCAAACCATCATCAACATATCACATAAGGGAAAACTTGTAAAGGTAGGAGATAAGAAAGGGATCACCTAGCCTCAAGGCGGTAGTGAGAAATCATAAAACTTTGAGAGATGGCTATTTGATTGGAAGGTTTTCCCCATTGCCCTCTTTCTCCACTTCAGCATTCCACAAACGCGTACCTTATACTGAGATTCATCTAAGTTAATCTTGAATTCTCCCTTTTTAAACTTGAACTTACCCAAATGTGGTTGGCACGTTGTAGCAGCAGACTTGGGAAATTTTACCTTCTCCTCCTTCATATATTCCCTGCAGTTACTCTCTCTAGCTTGTGTAGCTCCTCTAATTTATCATCTGCTTCCCCAAGTGTCGCACCAAGCTGAGATTGGTCTATGACTGTAACGTACTTGGGATCATTCTTTTCCATACTTGCATTATTATTATAGATTAAATCTTTAAAAAAATCTTAAGGTATGAGATATAGTTTTGGAATGAGAGTGAGGGTGAGAAGAGTTAGAATGTATTGTCCCTTTAACCAAAACAGTAGAGTGTGGAACCAAAGGAGTTTGGAGTTCCCTGGTTGCATCTGGCGTTTCTAGTCATGACCTTTCCACTTCTCGTTGTGACTTCAGTTGACAAGGTGTGTCCCTGGAACTTTTTGTCACGACTTGTTCATCTTCTAGTCGCGACATGGGTTGGCATAAAAGCTCTCTCTCAGTAGATTGATGTTTAAACATCTTCATCTTCATGTCACGACTGATAGTCTCTAGAGTTTTGTGTCGTGACCTTAAAGCCATTGGGTCATAACTCATCTACACAGTGGATCTCATATTAATGTTTAGTCGCGATGTGGAGGTCATTTAGTTGCGACCTTAGGTCACCGAAATTTGTCCTTTCTTCAATTGTGGCACTTCCAGCTCCCATAATATCTTGGGATTCTACAAGATCACTTAACAAACCTTTTGCAACTAGATTACCTCTATCATTATCATGCAAACTCAATTCATGTTCATCCCTAGTCTCTTCAATAGTATAATCAATGGCATTCAAAGCAGTAAAAGCAGAATTATCAGAAGGAAATTTCATTACTTTAGTCATGCTGAAGATTACCACATTCTCTTCAACTTTCATTATGATAGAACTATGCTTCATACTAATAATGGTCTTGGAAGTTTGCAGGAAAGGTCAGCCTAGGATCAGAGTGCTATCATTTACTAACTCAATAGACATATTCAAAACATAAATATAAGCTGGAAATACTAAGTCCTTAACCTGTACTAGAATATCCTCAAGGATTCCCTTAGGGTACCTAATTGACCTATTAGCTAACTGGAGCACTACCCTTGTGTCTCTCAGATTGTTGATACCTAAGGCTTGATATAACGACCAAGGCATTACATTAATTCACATGCGAATGATTAATTTCCCTCAAACTTATATTCTTTTCTGCATTCATTGGTATTTCATTTTCTCCATTCCCATTATGCCTATTATGGTTAATATCATCTATATTTAGTTTAGTTTCAAACTCTGGAATACTAGAGGAGGAATTAGATTTTGCTTCTTCTTCTCTAAATTCCCTAAATTCTCTCTTTAGTTTCCTAAGTCTTCTCTCAATTCCTAAGTCTTCTCTCAATTCCTAAGTCTTCTCTCAATTTCAGGTTCAAAAGGCACTAATGGTTCAGCTCTTTTACGCATACAATGAAGAAACAATAGAGAATAATCAATACAATCAGTTAGAGTCAGTCATGAAAGTTGCACAGCAAAAAAATTTTAGTTAATCGTGGCACAATATCACAATATTGTAGAGTAGTCAAATTTCATAGGGAAGTAATCAGATCACGATACAAATAGTGTTTGGTCATGACTTAAAGTCACAAAGAATATTTGTCACTACACATGTGAGTTTAGGCAGTGACCCAAAGTCACAGAGACTAATTCTGCAGAAACTCAGAAAAGTGCAGAATACAATGCAAATTAAAAAATACTAAAAACTAAAATGCAATAAAAAACAAGAAAAATGACTTAGGTAGCTAATGAAATTGATAATCAATTACTAGGGAACCAATTACTTGGCTCCCCGACAATGGCAACATTGATAAGGGTAGATTGTCATGGTCTGATCCATCAAAATAAAGTTTATTGCACCCAATATAATATAGTATAAGGCACAATCCTATTGTTCTTCTCGAGGAGCCTTTTATGTGGAAACTTAGTAGATTGGATACCAAAATCAATGAAAAACCTGAGCAAGGAACAATGGTTTTGGGGTTTTAGAGATTGATGTGATAAAAGTAGGGTGTAGAAAGGTAAATATTTTTGGATTTTTAATTAAGATGGAAATGAGTTGGTTTGTTGAGAAATATGTTATGGAAGACTCTTGATGATGAAAACGTATGTATCCTTGCTCTCATGTTTAAAATTGAAGTTTAGAAATCACCAAGTCTCAAAGAAAACCTCAATCAATCGATTGAGTTCATAACCCTAATTTTCCTTAAACCCCTTTAATCAAAGATGGTTTAAGAACTATTAGAGAACTGTCATAAATCACTTAGAGTATAAGTTGAATTTAGATGATGAAAATGCCCTCAAATGGTTATCGATCGAAAACCCTAGATTTCAAGCAATTGAATTAGTTAACAACAATCGTTGATAATAACCCAACTTTCTTAAAATTGAAACTGAAATATTCTATTAAAAATCAAACATTCACATCATTCAAATTCAATTACAAAGTCTAATCAAAGATGATCAATTGATATTCAAACTTTCTCATCAAATAAAAACCTAGAGACTAAAGGTTTAGCCTCTCATTACTCCTTTTGTACTGCAATCGTTGTTCATATGAGATGCTATAGAGAAACAATGAGAAGATGGTAGATTGATGGTTTAGAGAGTTGGAGAAATCTATGGAGAGGTGTAGAATAATGGAAGAAGTGGAGAAGGTAATCAGAGAGCGCTAGAGTACTGCTTCTTAGCCTAATCAGGACAATAACTAGCCTCCCCTATTGACGGTAGCCTTCCTCCCCTTTTATTTCTACATGACCTAATTCAAAATGCGTAGTTTCAACAACTTCATATTTTAGTCATTACCATATCCATGTTTTGGTCACGACTTATAAGTACAGAGAGATTTTAGAAGAATTAAGGTCTTGACCGGCGGACTCTTTGGTCACGATTAAAATGTACAGGAGCATGATTTCACTTTCATTATCTTGTGATTTCTTTCCTGGTCCTTGCTCTCTTCCAAAATACTTGCAATTCAACATGAAAGCTCACTGTAAAAGTCTAAATCAATAAATAACATAATATATACAGTTTGGAAGAGTTAATTTACCATTTTACCATTTAATTTGCACATTGCCACGCACAATCATATATTACCATAAAAGTACAATTTAAGGCATAAAATGAGTAGTAAATTTTTATATACCTCTTAAAAGTATCACAGAAACCATATACAAAATGTGTCTTATCAACTTACTAATTGAAATTAGCATTTGAATCTCATTGCCTCTAGATGCTTATTTTATCCTATTCCAGATTTTATCTTCAACTTTGAAAAATCATAATAAATCAAAAACTTAAGCAATTGATGCGTTAATGGTGTCAATTTAAATCTCTGTATCTTAACTAGATGCATGCCAAATTTCACATCCAAACTCATTGGTTAAGTGATCGTAATTACCGTCACAAAGTTACTGCCTCATAATACGAACACACTATAATGTACTATGCATCCCATAGTGTCAAGTAATAAATATAACTTACTATACAAGTTTGAACATCCCCATTTACCCTTTTTCCTTGGGAGGTTTCAGCACCTATAACATGGTTATGCATATGGAAAGAATGAGATTTCATAGAAATCTCAATAGCAAGTCATACAAACTATAATATCATGCATGGTTGATTAAATGCCTAACATATTATCATGAGATGGGAGCTACTTCACAATCATACATAAGCAAAATCTAACATGCATATTGTCATGACATTAGTTGGAAGGAGTTGTAATCATTCATACTTCATCATCATCATCATCATTATAGTATCATCTTAAGCTCAACCAAACATCATAACTAACAAGCAAGAATACAATCAAACAAACATGAAATTATAGTTAGGCATTCTTGCTACCTCTTAGGTTATCCTTGATAAACTCTTCTTGAGATGGTCTTCTCTCCATACAAATGTCAAAACCTAGCCATTACAAAGTAACATCAAGTTACAACTCAACTTCACAACAATTCTAAGACTAACTTCTATTCTATTTCCATTTTATGTCTTATACTTCCATCTTTCTAAAATAAATTCTCATGGTTTATTTACACACAACTTTTCATGTAGAATCCAAATATGAAATCATAATTTTCAAAATCAAATTACTTCCTTGGCTACTGTACAAAATTGAAATGCCTCCTCTTGTTTCTAAAAGTTTTCATTTTTATTCCAATGCTTCCACTACTTGTTTCTCTACCTTATCCCCACACAATTTTCCATTTTAAAGCCATTAGAAGAATCAAAATCATGAAATTCTAATATACAAATAGTGATTTGTACAGTGATAGCCAAGAACACAAAAACCTAACTACATGTATACTTGAATTTCTAAGCCAATACCACTTGATTCTTGTAACATCCTTATTTTTATACATCTTAGGGACCATTCAGTAGCATTTAGAACAACTTACAAGACTTTGGAAGTCCATTAGCCAAATCTGGAATTTTACTCTTTCTCGGGTTACTGTTCATATGGTATTCCAGATTACGCAACCAACTTTGAAAAATCATAATTAATTCTAGAAAACTCAAAATGAAGTGGTTCAAAAATCTACATGAACATAACATATTGAAGTTTAAGGGAAAAATAATTTATAGACCAAATGATTATCCAATTGATACAGTTTATTCGTTGAAGTTTACTGTTCATTTGGTCAAAAACTCTGGAAACAGATTCTGGTCCCTTACTTTGGAAAATCATTTCTATTGATATACACATCCAAATGAAACATTCTACCTATGAACTTAAAGCTATGGATGTGTGCTACATGTTCATAAAATTTCATGAAATAATTCCTTCATTTGCTAGGTCAAACTGAAGCCACAACAAAACTGCTTCAGGACCTACGTTTTTACCATTTCAGTTTCTTTTCTTTCATTTCCAATAATTGTTTCAGCATGCACATGCCATCAAATAAGCTTCTTAACATTCATATACATCATTTACATATGCCATAAGTATTACAATAGTTTCATCACATAAATGGACACCTTACATGGCATTTACATACATGGAAAATGCATATCATATGCTAGAATCTTAAATACTTCACTTTCCTTCTTCCATGCTTTAGCTCTTCTCCATGCATACCTTTTCTTCATGCTTGACCTAAATTGGTTGGTTATGGGAGAGTGAGATTCTAGGGAATCTCAGTAGCAAACATTACCACTTAAATATGCAAGATGGATGCTAATGCATTGTATGTAATTTCATTAAACTTTCTTTGGTTAGTGACATGCTATCATGCTATATACTTTTACATAAAGTGCATGGCCATGGAAAACATGTTATTCACAATAAATTGAACATCATTAATCATGTCACAACATCATTCAAATATCACATACATGTCAACACATAAGCATACCACATCAAGCACATAAAGAGATAAGTTCACTACCTTGCACTTAAGCTTCCCTCTTAATCTTTAGCATTTGCTTCCTAGCTTTCCAACCAATAAACCTTTATGCCAATCACTTCCCAACATGTTCTTGGATGTTTCAAGGTCCTAAACATATTCATATTCATCACATAATTCATTAGGACTTATGAACTCCAACCATGTTCAAGATTAACTTTGTTACACTCCTTATTGTCATAACTTTTCCTAATATTCACTAATCCACTTGGCTCTTGAATCAATTGATGTCTTGACTTTACCCTACATAATTTCATCTTTTGAATCCATTTATGAGCTTAGAATCATGAAATTCCAGCTCCATCATGGCCTGCTATACAGAACTGAACATAAGCATACAATTCATTCAAAAATTCTCATTTTGATTCTAATGCTTCCCATACTTGTTTCTCCACTTTACCCCACACAACTTTTCATTTTAAAACCATTGGAACCATCAAAATCATGAAATTCCAATTAGTGTTCATGCGAGTGAACAGTAACCGTAAGGAATCTCAAAGACTATAACCTTGAGATTTTAATGTTTCCAAGGTTTAAAACCTTTCCAATCCTACACAAAATCATCATATAAACTCAATGGAAGCATTAAATCATTGAAATTCAATTTCCTTCCCTCATGAACAGTGCAGACCGAACAGGGCACACCATGGCAAAGTCAAGAATATCAATTTGATTCAACAACCAACCACTTAACTAGCTTGTTTAAGCTTTAATCATATGGTTCTAACTTTAATTTCTTCTTTCCCCTTTCATCTAAGGTTTTTGGGCAGCACCTTCCCCTAGAGAAAACTCAACTTTTCCCCCATGAAAACCCTAAGTTCAAGCTCCCAAATCAAAGGAGAATAAGTCAGGAAATATTGCTTACCTTTAATCTCTAGCTTGCTTGAACTTTGGAACCTTGAATCTTCTTTGTCTTGGCTTGAGTTTCCATTTTGCAAGAGTTTCCCCAAGGGTCCATGAAGCTACGGTTTGCTGCAGAATGAGGGGGTATTTATAGCCAAAATCCAAGAAAAATGAATGGCCAAGATTGATTTGGTTACTATTTGATCTAAAGGCCCACATTTAATCTTGGATTTAACTTTTTCATAAAATAATAATTATGACATCATGTGGGACAGCTCAAGGGACACCTCAAGGGGTTAGGTGGCGTGCTTCCCATGCAAGGAACCTTATGGAGAAATTTCAGTCCAATCCGGTACCGATCAGTGCAGTTTCACAACAACCAGACTGTGTTCTTTTCCTAATTTTTTATAATATACCAGGATATGTATTCTATCCTGGAAATTAATGTATAGGCTTCTCATACCATTGAAAATGTTAGACTGAGTATTTATCTTCCATCCATCCCTTGGGAAATGACCAAAATACCATTGGTGTCATTTCTTGTACTGTACTGACCCTAAGGGCATAATTGTCATTTCACCCCTTTTGTACTGCCTCAGGGCATATATTGGCTCAAATAATCATATTTATACCATGTGTCACGTTTTTAACCTATCCCAGATGACCAAAATACCCTTCATCCATCTCTGGTATAATCTGGGCATCCAGGGGCATTTTCGTAATTGTGCACTTTTTCTGGCACTGGCCCCTTCTACTGGTAGACTGGTACCCTGGGTTTTGGGCCTTCCTTGGCGTCATTATAGGCCTATATATGAGGTCATCTGATCTCATTCTATCCAGGCTTACATACCGATAAGTTCCATTATCGGATCACGGTGTTAACAAACTCCCGTCAAAATTCACTGATATGTGAATAACTTTTTATACATAACTTCTTCTGGAGTTCTGTTAGATCCAGGACATCTGACACTATAGGGCACACTTTCCTATAATTTGCCCACATATATCTGATGTCCATAGAATCTGATAAAAATTCAAATAACTTTTAGACTATCAGATAATTTTCTGCTGTCTGGAGCCCTAATAAAATTTCTGTATCATGCCAGATTACCCAGCATGACTTCCTCTATTTACTGATGGAATGTGGGACTGAAATACTTACAGGCAGTTATAAACCTTTTATGGCTGAACTTTTCCATAATTACATTTATGTCCCTGACTTTTTGCTTAATTACATTTATGTCCCTAACTTTTTGGATATTTACATTTAGGTCCCTAAACTTTTGGAAATTACAACTTTTGGCCCAACTTTTGTTTCTACTTTAACTTTTGGCCTTTAAACTTTTCCAATTTTCGTTTAGGTCCCTTTCTTCCTTCAAGACTCATTTAACCTTTATTATTTCTTCTGATCCTTGTCATAATCCTTCTTAAACCTCTTTCCACTATCAGTACTATACAGATAGGGAAAAATTAGGATATGACAATTCTAGCTTGTTTAAGCTTGTCTAAACTATCCATAACATAAAACTCATATTTCTATCACATATAAACATCATATAAAGCAGCCACATCAAGGGATAAATGGCATAAAAACCTCTTAAAACCAAGAGCAAACTTGCTAGAACAAGTTTTAGGATTAAAGGAACTAGTTACCTTGTTGCTCCAAGGTGTATGCTTCTTTCTTGCTTCAAAGTGAATTTTGGTAGAGGTTCCCTAAGGTTTCTAAGCTACCAAATTTGGTCTGAAAGTGGGGTTTATATAGAAAAGGTTGGGTGGAAATGGAAGGCCAAGATTAGTTTGGTTACTATTTGATCTAATGGTCCATAATCTACCTTCCATCAAACTTGCCCTAGAAGCCTCATTAATGACATCATCCATGACATCGTTAGGGCTCTGTTTGGCTAAAGAAAAGTATAAATACTTATAGGAAAAATTTTATAATATTCTAAAATATGTATTATGTCATGAAAAATAGTGTTTAGATTTTTCCTACCATTGACATTGTTAGACTTAGTGTTTATCTGTTAATAATCCCTTGAGAAATGACCAAAGTACCTTTACTGCACTTTCTTGCACTATATTAACCTTAAGGGCATAATTGTCATTTCACACCTCTTTATACTTTATCAGGGCATATACTGACTCTAACTAATCACCCATGTACTTTCTTGGATGTTTTTTACCTATCCAAAATGACCAAAATACCCTCCATCCATCTCTTGTTCATTATTACAATATAGGGGCATTTTCATAATTTCATACTTTTTTGGATTCCTCTAGACACTGGCCCATTTGTCTGTTCAAATATCTTATTGAAACTCTATATAGATTCAATACCTTTATGGCTCATTTGCCAAAACCCTCACCCAAAAGTATTTATCGGGTATATAATTCTACTATAAATTCCATTAAAAATTCTACATAACTTCTTTTTGAGCTCTGCCACTTTTATAAAGTTCTATATTAATTATGGAAATTTACTGCCAAATCTCATCTGATTAGGAAATCCAAAAGGTCCTGTAATAATCTCCAGAATTTAAAAATTAATATCAATTATTTGGGGCCTCAAATCAAACTTCTGAAAGCTATGCCTGGCGAAATTTCCATTCTCTATTTGCTAGTAAAATTTGGGACTACAACATTTTTGAACAGTTTTGGGCCTTTTATGGCACAACTTCCTCATAATTATGATTTTTCCCTTGAACTTTTACTTAATTACATTTAGGTCTTTAAACTTTTTGAAATTACGCTTATTAACCTAATTTTTCTCTACTTTTTATTTTGACCCATATACTTTTCTAACTTTTACTTAGGTCCTTTAACTTTCTATCATTTTCAATTTAATCCCTTTCTTTCCTTGAATTGCAACATTTTTCTTAGAGAATCTCATATATATTACGTACAAATTGTACATACATATCATATAAGAAAATTAAAGATATGACAACAACCGTGTTTACCAAATCTCAAACTTGTTAAAATAAATAAATCGTTATGGTTGTTTACTACTTTTGAATTGCAATTTACTACACTTAATTAACTATTAACTATAGTTGTAATGCAATTGATAACCACTTTTTTTAGATATCAAACTTTTTAAAATAAATGAATTCTTATTACCATTTACTAATTTTGTAACACAATTTACTATAGCTCAATTGATATTTACCATAACTATAATGCAAATGACAACCACTTTTTCCACATATCAAAATTATTAAAATAAACAAGCCTTATGGCTATTTACTACTTTTGTAATGCCATTTACTACATTTCAAATGATATTTACCATAACTATAATGTAGTTGACAACCACTTTTTCCACATCTCAAACTTGTTAATATAAATAAAGTGTAGTTAATTTTATTACCATTGTAGTCAATATCTAATGAACTATAGTAAATTTCAATACAAAAGAAGTAAATCACCATAAGAATTTATTTACTTAGACAAGTTTGATAGTAGGAAATGACGATTGTTAATTTTATTACTCTTGTAGTCAATAGCTAATGAACTACAGTAAATTCCAATACAAAAGTAGTAAATCGCCATAGAAATTTATTTACTTTAACAATTTTGAGATGTGGAAAAAATAGTTGTCAATTGCATTATGACTATGATAAATGTCAATTGAATTGTGGTTACAAAAGTAGTAAACATCCATAAGGATTACTTTATTTTAACAAGTTTAATCTCTAGCAAAAGTGGTTGTGAATTGCATTATGATTGTAGTCAATAACTAATGAAGTGTAATAAATTACAATACAAAAGTAGTAAATTGCCATAAATATATATTTATTTTAACAGGTTTGAGATTTGGAAAAAATGTTTGTTAATTACATTACGGTTGTAGTCAATAACTAATAAAGTA
Organism: Leucaena leucocephala; assembly: GCA_037074615.1. NCBI lineage: Eukaryota > Viridiplantae > Streptophyta > Magnoliopsida > Fabales > Fabaceae > Leucaena > Leucaena leucocephala. The sequence continues at coordinate 7,589,587 of CM073526.1, read as the reverse complement.
TAATAAATTGAGATACAAAAGTAGTAAAAGCTTAATAGTTAACTTGTATACTTTTTTGCCACATTATGCCAAGGTGGATTTTGTGGCATAATGGTCACTATGTATGTTATAATCCTTTAAGCAACAACCCTATTGACATACCTGTAAAGAGCTAAAGTCTCAACTAGCTTACCAATGAATTATTCTTAATGGTGCCACCTAACAAATAGAGAGGGAAAAAACTATGATCCAGTATTTTACAAGGGAAATCCCCTAACAAGCAAAAAGTACAAGAATTATTCTTATAAATTTTTAGGAAATTCCATATATAGTAAGTGTGAATATACTAAAAAATATAATAGATATTGGCCTTTTGTATTAAAGATTGGGTTAATATTGTTAAGGATTGTACTTTTGTATTAAAAAGCTAGTAATCAAGAATGGGCTCTTGCCCAAAAAGATGAACAACTAAAAGCCCATATTAATTAATATAATTAAATTATATTATAAAAGTGGAAAAGGATGTAGGTAAGAGTAGGTAAGACTTTTCCTACTTTTGTCATTATCATCATGCTTTATGATAAAGTAACATGAAGAGTCACTTCATCTCTTTTCCCCTCTAAAAAGTGCCACCTAGGATGAATCTATGAGATATAAATTGTTATGTCAAATGTTCAAGAAGAGGAGAATTAAATTATGTCAAATAAAAAAAGATTAATATTTAATTCTAGCTAAAATTCAAGGTAATTGAAGGATGATTAATTCCTCAATTTAATAATCTTAAGTATGCAAGGAACATGTCTAGTTGGGATACAACTAGAGATGACACTCAAAAAGTAAAGGCCACATGTCTCATCATCTAATACCTTGTAGAGACAAGCAAATGTCTCATTATTGTATGCCTCATGAGACAAGAAAAGCAAACCTTAAGCCCTAGAAAACCTAGGTAGATGGCACCATCAAGACAAAATAAAGAAGTAAAGATCCCATCAAGCCATACTCTTCATCTTCTTCCAAGGCACCATAAATACATAACACCACCTTTTATCAAGTAAGGATAAAGGTGTAAGGAAATGTATGCCTTTTGTAATAAAATGTATGACATCTATAATATCCTTACTTTCATATGTCTTAAGGACCATTAGTATCATTTAGAACCACTTTCAAGACCTTAGAAGTCTATTAGGTAAATATAGAATTTTTACTCTTCTCGAGTTACTATTCATATGGTATTCCAGATTATGCGATGAACTTCAGAAAATCATAATTAATTATAGAAAAATCAAAATGATGTGGTTCAAAAAGATACATGAAGATAACATCTTTAAATATAAGGAAAAATAATTTTCTGACCAAATACCTAGTAAATTAATACAGTTTAATCATCAAAGATTACTGTTCATTTGGTCAAAATTTTCTGAAAATAGATTCTAGTACTTAAATTTGGAAAATTTATTTTCTTTGTACAGACATCAAAATAAGGTATTCTTAGTGTCAAAATGAAGCTTGACATGTTAAATAAATATCTATAAAATTTCATACATTTATTCCATTATTTACTATTTTTTCTTACATCATGAACATTATTGTTTAAACTTGTCATATAACATCATTACATGTAACAATTGTTCATGTAACATTTATACTATCCAATCCTTAACTTCTCTTTAGGATTCTTCATCTTCTTTCATCATTCTTGAACCTGTTGGGATAGGGATTACATGAATAGGGTGAGATTTTTGGAAAAATCTTAGTAGCAAAACGGTACTAAATAATGCATGCATTAATGTAAATACTTGTACTTGCTTGTGAAAGTGTTAATATTGTGTAATATGCATGCTTCCATGTAACATATGAAATACAATTGGCCAAAATAATAATAGAAATAGAGCTTCAATCATAAACACATATGCGACATAATTCAACAAAGGTATAGCACAACCAAGCATAACATTCAATAGATAAGTTTACTACCTCACAAGCTTGACTTCTTTCACTTTAACCTTGGCTTTTTATTTTTACTTCTCCTTGATGTGTGGCTGCTTCTTTTGAGTCTACAATAAATTCCTAACATAGCATTACCATCAATTCATTATAATCTAACTTTCTTGAACATTGAGCTTACTTAACTACACTAACTTTCCTTAATCTTTACTAGTTAACTTTGCCTTTTAACCAATTAATGTTTTGACTTTACCCTACACAATTTCATCTTTTGAATCTATTTATAAGTTTAGAATCATGAAATTCTAGCTCCTATGTACTATTCTAGATAGATTTGCATAACTACCCTTTTCCTTTTAAAAATTATTATTTTTATTCCAATACTTCTAATACATATTTTTCTACTTTATCTCATACAACTTTTCATTTTAAAACCAATAGAAGCATCAAAATCATGAAATTTCAATCACTATTCATACGAGTAAATAGTAATAGAGATGAATTCCAAGAATTGCAAGTTTTAGTACCAATGCTTCCACAGTTACCTATCCAATCCTACACAAAATCATCATATAAATTCAATGGAAGAATTAAATCGTTGAAATTACATCTACTTATATCATGAATAGTGTATACTAAAAGGTCTCAACCATTGCAAAGTCAAGAATATCAACTTGATTCAACAACAAATCATTAACTAGCTTATTTAAACATCAAAACATAACTCTAACTTTAATTTCTTCTTTCTCCTTTCATCTAGGTTTTTAGACAGTATATAAACCCTAGAGAAACCTCATATTCCTTCCATGAATGCTCTAAGTTCAATCCCCTAAATTGAAGGAAAATAGGCTAGGATATATCACTTACCTTAATCATTAGCTAGCTTGAACTTTGGCACCTTGAATCTTATTTGTCTTAACTTGAGTTGAAATTTGGGCAACACATCCCCAAGGGTTCCAAAGCCACCATTTTGGATAGAAAATATGGGAGTATTTATAAAAAAAAATCCATTGAAAATGAATGTCCAAGGTCACTTTGTGCACTATTTGATCTTAGATTAGCTTGCCCTAGAAGTGTCACATCCTTACTTTTAAACTCAATTATACTCCATTAGAAGTGATTGGAACCAATTACATGATCATTTGCTTTGAAAACATCCATTTTCAAAGGAATTGCTCTCAGGTACTATTAACATTTACTGTTCATTTGGTAATTCCAGAACATGTACCCTACTTTGAAAATTCATAATTAATTGTATAAAAATTGAAATAATATGGTTTCAATTTCTAATGAAATCTCTTTCATATCTATTTGAGGGAAAAATATGAAAATGAGGTTTTATTGTCCATATGAAATCAGTTTATTGGTTATAAATCACTATTCATTTGATAAAAATATGGAAGTTTCAGTTTCTTTGCTTAACTTCAAAAATTCATTTCTCTTTGGTTACTTATCCAAATGAACTGAGTTACCTATGGATTTGAATCTCTAGATGTCCTATTTAAGATCATAAAATTTCATAGAAAAACTCATTCATTTGATATATGAAATCATTGCGTGAACATCACTGCCTCTCAACACTCGTTTTATCTCAATTCTAGATCTTACTTCCATCTTTGGAAAATCATAACAATTTGGATACTTATCCAAATGAGGTATTCTTGGTGTTCATTTAAAGTTATGTATCTTAAATTTAATCATGCCAAATTTAAAACTAAAACTCGTTGATTAAATATCATAATCATCATCACATCACCACTGCCTTATAACAGGGTTATAGAAACATATGCCATGCATACTAGCATATCATCCCATAGTGTCATGTAAGTCATGTAACTTAGTCATCAACATTTACTCTCTTCCCTTGAGAGGATCCAGCACCTAAAACATATTTATGCATGTGGAAGGAATGAGATTTTATGGAAATCCCAATAGCATGTTACACAAACTATAATATCATGCATGAATAATTGGATGCTTAACATGTTATTATGAGATAGGAGCTACTTCATAATGGTACATAAGAAAATTCTAACATGCATATTGTCATGACACAACTTGCAAGGAGTTACAATCATTCATACTTCATCATAACATGATGACATAAGCTCAAGCTCAACAAACACCATAATCAACAAGCAAGCAAACAATTAAGCAAACATGAAATATAGTTAGGTATCCTTGCTACCTCTTAGCTATCTTGGTCAAGACCTTCTTGGGATGATTTCCTTCCTTCACAAATATCAAAACCTAGCCATTACAAAATAATATCAAGTTACAACTCAACTTGAAACTAAATTCAAGACTAGGTTTTCACTAACTTCCTTTCTTTCTCTCTTTTATGTTCCATAGTTCCATCTTTCCAAAATAACTTCTCATGGTTCATTTACACATAATTTTTTATGTAGAATCCAAATATGAAACTATAATTTCCAAAATCAAAACACTTCAGTTGCTACAGTATCAAACCGAAATGAATGCTCTTGTTTTCCAAAAATTCACATTTTGATTCTAATGCTTCCAATACTTGTTCTCCTACTTTATCCCCACACAATTTTCCATTTTAAACTCATTGGAAGCATAAAAATCATGAAATTCCATCATATGAACAATTTCATGTACAGTACCAGCAAGAACACAAAACCCTAAATCCAAACATGCTTGAATTCCCAAGCTTATAACACTTGATTCTAGCTTGTTTAAACTTATCTAAACTATCCATAACATAAAACTCATATTTTTACCATATATGAGCAGAACTTTCAGAAGAAACCATAAGGGAAATATAGCACAAAAACCCCTTAAAACCATGAGCTAACCTACTAGAACAAAGCTCAAGATCAAGGGAGATGATTACTTTGCTTGTTACTTCACTTTGGTTGCTTCTTTCTTTATTGAATGGAAATTTTACACGAGTTTCCCTATGGTTCACCATGCATGCCAAAGTGATCTGAATAGGGGGTATTTATAGAGAAATTTGGGTTGAAATGGCTTACCAAGATTGATTTGGTTACTATTTGATCGAAGGGCTCACATTTAATCTTGGATTTAACTTTTTCTAAAAAGAATAATTATAACATCATGTGGGACAGCTCATGGGACACCTAAGAGGGGTATGTGGCATGCTATCCATGTAAGGAAATTTTTTGGAAAAATTATAGTCTAATCCGGTACCGATCGGAGCAGTTTCACAACAACCGGACTGTGTTCTATTCCTAATTTTTTTATAATATACCAGGATATGTATTATATCCTAGAAATAAATGTCTAGGTTTCTTATACCATTGAAAATAATATACAAAAGATTTATCTGCCATCTATGTAACATCCTTACTTTTGTACGTCTTAGGGACCACTCAGTAGCATTTAGAACCACTTATAAGACCTTGGAAGTCCATTAGCCAAATCTAGAATTTTACTCTTTCTCAGGTTACTGTTCATATGGTATTCCAGATTACGCAATGAACTTCAAAAAATCATAATTAATTCTAGAAAACTCCAAATGAAGTGGTTCAAAAAGCTACATTAAGATAACATCTTAGAATTTAAGGAAAAAATAATTTCTAGACAAAATAATTAGCCAATTGATACAGTTTGTTCGTTGAATTTACTGTTTATTTGGTCAAAAACTCTGGAAACAGTTTCTGGTCCCTTACTTTAGAAATTCATTTCTCTTGATATACACATCCCAATGAAACGTTCTACCTATGTACTTAAAGCTATGGATGTGTACTACATGCTCATAAAATTTCTTGAAATAATTCCTTCATTTGCTAGGTCAGACTAAAGCCACAACAAAACTGCTTCAGGACCTAGTTTTTTACCATTTCAGTTTCCTTTCTTTCACTTTCCATAATTGTTCCAGCATACATAAATCATCTCTTTTGTTTTTCTGAATTTATATACATCATGGGGTTATACAATAATTGTTTCATACAATCTCATCACATAAATAGATACTTTACATGGCTTTGATATACATGGAAAGTGCATAGCACATGCTAACATCTTAAATACTTCACTTTTCTTCTTCCATGGTTTTGCTCTCCTCCATGCATACATTATCCATCATGCTTGACCTAAATTGGTTGGTTATGGGAGAGTGAGATTCTAGGGCATCTCAGTAGCAAAGATTACCACTTAAATATACAAGATGGATGCTAATGCATGATATCTAATTTCATTAAACTTTCTTCGGTTAGTGACATGCTATCATGCTATATACTTTTACATAAAGTGCATGGCCATGGAAAACATGTTATTCACAATACATTGAACATCATTAATCATGTCACAACATCATTCAAATATCACATACATGTCAACACATAAGCATACCACATAAAGCACATAAAGAGATTATTGGAAAATGTGCCCTAGGGCCAATCATTGTCTTATGAACATTATTGATTTATGAATTTATTAATTGTGTTATCATATTATTTGCATATTTACTGTGATGACCATCCTTGGATAATTCATGATCTTATCCTAAATGTCCCTGGTCGATCATCTATGCAGGATCAGAGATGAAATAAGACCAATATGACTTTGAAGATGTATAGAGATATAAATCAAAGTCATATGCACATGTAAGAGTACAAGGTGTTAGACCGTCCCGCTATGAGAGAGTTGCATGGGTTATGTCATAATCTTCTCTCATATACAAACCATGTCACTATGCCCATTGACCTGAGATCATCATGGATTCCTACATAACAAACGCTCAGCTTTGGCCTAGTCAAAAGTCACTTTTGACCGAGTGATCATAAAGACTATGTTCAGGCTTAGTGGTTTTTCATGCGGAGGAATGTGAATGGTCAAGCTGGAATTTGTCCCTCACATTCATTGAGAGATATTACTGGGCCCCTTGATGAGTGAGTCTGAGAAATGTATGGCCATACTGTAATAGAAAGGTAGTTCCATTTCTATAGTCAGACTACTCAGGGATCGAGAAAGTAACAGTCAGGAATAGGAGGATGACATTATCCATGCCTCATCCATGACCAAAATATCGCGTGACAGAAGTGACATGATATGGTTGTACAAAAGGTTACATCGTTTATCGATTCTCATATGATTTGGGTAGTCGTTATGTCTTGCTAGAGACCGCTTGCAACTCTTGGGCCAGTATAGCAAATGGCCCACTGCAACTTCATATGGGCCTACAGGGTCGCACACAAAATAGCCCAACAAGAGCTATGATGTCTAGATTCATTGAATCTAAGACGTGTCTAGATTCAATGAATGATCCAGGGTTGATGTATATATTTATTTATATTTATATTCGTATATATATAAATTCGTATATATATATATTATATATAAGGGATATATAGGATTTAATTTATAAGGATAAATTAAATCTCTATCACGTTTGAATTTGAAATTCAAATTGATAGGATATCTCATATAAGAGATATTTACAAGATTTAATTTATAAGGATAAATTAAATCTCTATCACGTTTGAATTTGAAATTCAAATTGATAGGATATCTCAAATTTGATTTATGAGAATAAATCAAATATAGTCCAATCTTATCTTTATTTAAATTAAATAAATAGGTGAATTAAATCTGTGGGACGGATTTAATATAAACATTATTTATTTAATTAGTTTCTTATTAAATTATACAATATGAGATATTGTATTCAGAATTAATATAGATTAATTCCAAAATCCAATTCGGTTGAAAAAAATGTAGAGCATCCTATATATCCGATTTTAGGAGCTACGTTTTGAACACAACACATAACACAAAAAGGGCTGAACGGAATTTGCAAAAGGTTTGTAGATAAGAAACTGCTGAAGTAGAGACGGAGAGGACGAACTCTTGAGAAAGCCTTGGAGGGACAGGAGACGCTTGCATGTCGTTTGTGGTTGGAACGCTGTTCGTGTGGATACAGTAGAGGAAGATGACCTGAGGAGTCAACTTCTTGCAATCAAAAAGAGAGCACGAGCCGCGGAGAGAAGTTGTGGACGTCTCCTTACAATTGGAAAGAGATCACCAGCCGCAGAGAGAAGCTGTGGAAGTCGCTGAGAAACACTAAGGGTAATGCTTCTTCCCACTTGACTTAAACACATACGGTATATCCTGGCAAGGAATAGAAAAATTTTTAAATTAATTTCCGTTGCGTGTCTTCCAATTCCTTGCAGAGATAAGTTTACTACCTTGCACTTAAGCTTTTCTCTTGACCTTTAACCCTTGCTCCCTAGCTTTCTAACCATGAAGCCTTTATGTCCATCACTTCCCAACATTTTCTTGGATGTTTCATGGTCCTAAACACATTCGTATTCATCACATAACTCATTGGGACTCATGAACTCCAACCATGTTCAAGACTAACTTTGTTACACTCTTTATTGTCATAACTTTCTCTAATTTTCACTAATCCACTTGGCTCTTGAACCAATTGATGTCTTGACTTTACCCTACACAATTTCATCTCTTGAATCCATTTATGAGCTTAGAATCATGAAATTCTAGCTCATTCATGGCCTGCTGTACAGAACTGAACATAAGCATACAATTCTTTCAAAAATTCTCATTTTGATTCTAATACTTCCCATACTTGTTTCTCCACTTTACCCAACACAACTTTTCATTTTAAAACCATTGAAACCATCAAAATCATGAAATTCTAATAACTGTTCATGCAAGTGAACAGTAACTGTAAGGAATATCAAAGACTACAACCTTGAGATTTTAGTGTTTCTAAGGTTCAAAACCTTTCCAATCCTACACAAAATCATCATACAAACTCAATGGAAGCATTAAATCATTGAAATTCAATTTCCTTCCCTCATGAACAGTGCATACCGAACAGGGCACACCATGGCAAAGTCAAGAATATCAATTTGATTCAACAACCAACCACTTAACTAGCTTGTTTAAGCTTCAATCATGTGTTTCTAACTTTAATTTGTTCTTTCCCCTTTCATCTAAGGTTTTTGGGCAGAACATCCCCTTAGATAAAACTCAACTTTTCCCCATGAAAACCCTAAGTTCAAGCTCCCAAATCAAAGGAGAATAAGCTAGGAAAGATTGCTTACCTTTAATCTCTAGCTTGCTTGAACTTTGGAACCTTGAATCTTCTTTGTTTTGGCTTGAGTTTCCATTTTGCAAGAGCTTCCCCAAGGGTACATGTGCTTACGATTCTGAACCAGAATTGAGGGGTATTTATAGCCAAAATCCAAGAAAAATGAATGGCCAAGATTGATTTGGTTACTATTTGATCTAAAGGCCCACATTTAACCTTGGATTTAACTTTTTCATAAAATAATAATTATGACATCATGTGGGACCCATAAAGGGACACCTCAAGGGGTTAGGTGGCGTGCTCATAGTGTAAGGAACCTTCTGAAGAAATTCCAGTCCAATCTGGTACCGATCGGTGCAGTTTCACAGTAACTGGACTGTTTTCTGTTCCTAATTTTTTATAATATACCAGGATATGTATTATGTCCTGGAAATCAATATCTAGGATTCTCACACCATTGACATACTTGTACTGGCCACAACTTAATTATAGATCCCTTGAGAAATGACCAAAATACCCTTGGTGTCCTTTATTGCGTTGTACTGACCTTAAGGGCATAATTGTCATTTCACCCCTCTTTGTATTGCCTCAGGGCATATATTGGCTCAACTAATCATATTTATACCATGTGCCACGTTTTTAGCCTATCCCAGATGACTAAAATGCCCTTCATCCATCTCTGGTACAATCTGGGCATCCAAGGGTATTTTCGTAATTTCCCACTTTTTCTGGCACTGGCCCTTTCTACTGATAGACTGGTACCTTGGGTTTTGGGCCTTCCTTGGAATCATTATGGGCCTATATATGAGGTCATATGATCTCATTCTATTCAGGCTTACATACTGATAAGTTCTATTATCGGATCACAGGTGTTATCAAACTTCCGTCAAAATTCACTAATATGTGAATAACTTTTTATATAGAACTTCTTCTAGAGTTCTGTCAGATCCAAGACATCTGACACTGTAGGGCACACTTTTCTGTAATTTGCCCACTTATATCTGAAGTCCATGAAATCTGATAAAATTTCAGATAACTTTTAGACTATCAGATAATTTTCTACTGTCTGGAGTCCGAATAAAAATTCTGTATCATGCCAGATTACCCAGCATGACTTCCTCTATTTACTGATGGAATGAGGGACTAAAATACTTACAGGCAGTTCTAAGCCTTTTCTGCCTGAACTTTTCCATAATTACATTTATGTCCCTGACTTTTTGCTTAATTACATTTAGGTCCCTAAATTTTTGGAAATTACCACTTTTAGCCCAACATTTATTTCTACTTTAACTTTTGGCCTTTAACCTTTTCCAATTTGTGTTTAGGTCCTTCTCTTTCTTTAAGACTTATCTAACCTTTATTATCTCGTATGATCTTCGTCATAATCCTTTCTAAGCCTCTTTCCACTATCAGTACTATACAGATAGGGAAAATTTAGGATATGACATTTCTACCCACCTTAAAATAAATTTCATCCTCGAAATTTACTCAACATCTTAGTCAATGATTGGGGTATCTATCTCTTGAAATAAACATCTTAGCGGAGTACTTTTCATATCCGGAATTCTTCATATCTTTACTATGGTCTTTCTTCTATTCTGAATCAACTCAATCAGAGTTGAACTCCAGTTAATTCTATGACTTTCTTGCTACGCATCTATCTGCATATAGACTTCTCACTATGCTGGACTTGTGAGTAGTGTCCATTTCTTTCATGTCAAACTCCCTCGAATATTGCTATATTCTGGAGCTTTTACTAACTATTCATCATATTTCTTAATGCAATCACTTATTGTTCATTTGAGTATCTAGCAAAATTCTCTGAATATCCGCAAACTTTAACTCTTATTCTCATATCATCATACATTCTTATCATCTTTAAAAACTCATCATAATACAGAGAGAGGACTTATATCATTATTCTTTCTTTCATTGCTCTACTGTTAAACAGGAGCACATAGGAGCCTATAGGAGCATATAAGAGCACATACTCTAACATGCATAATGCCTGGCCAACATATTGCAGGATTGCATACCTGCCCATGAATGCAAAGCTCTAACATTAGAGCTCAAGCATTCCTTCTCTTAATATGCACAGCTCTAACACTCGGAGCTTGGACAGCTCTAACACTCTAAGCTTGCACTGCTCTAACATTCGGAGCTTTAGCATATTCTATAAATATCATATAATATAACGTAACATAAGGCCTGGCATTCTATGCAAGGATTGGAAGCTCTCAAAGCTCTCATTTGCTCTTCCGCATGTAGCTCATAATTCAAACATCTTATCTTTTCCCAAACAGAAGCCTCTCTATCTGTTTATAAAGCTAGCTATACAGCTGCTTCTCAAGGCATATCTTCTCATTTCATATCTTTCATGACATAAAATGGCATATCTGCCTAAATCTAGCTATAGCATAGTTTATATTTCAAATCCATTTCATTTGGACTTGACATAAGGGTTTTAGTCTCTTATTATTCATAACCCTTTGTAGCTTTTCATAGGTCTTTCCATCATTTTACATAGCTTTGTGCATATATGCCAATTTCTTGTGGCATTCACTTTTTTTTTCATTACTTCCTAGGGAGTCACCCATCATTGGACTACCCTTGCTTGAGCACGCTTAACTGAAATGCGCCTATAAAAATCTAAAGCACTGGTGCTCACTGGCTCCAACCCTGGTACTTTACCATCTTAGACCCATATTATACTATCTCTCTTGGGTCTATCTGGCCTTCTAATCTCTTTGTCCTCATCTGGAGGATCTATTTGTCTCTTATTTTTTGTAATCTCATCACAAGGATCTCTTCTCATATCTTACGTAATATTCCCATAAATCCTTGGGACTCAACATTAACAACTTTAACTTTGATCACTTAGTTCCTGATACGTGTAAGGAGATTCTGAGTTCAATCCCTGATAGTAATAAGGCTATTTGAAACTAGCATCATGGGTATTCTCTCTGTTATGAGTTAATCAACTTGTGAAGCTTCTATACCTTAACTTTTCCTTGGTATTTGTCCTTCCAAAGAAATACTGCACTTATGGCTTATTACTTTCTTACTCTAGGATTGGTCTACTGTGACCCTCGGGATCTACTGCGATCAACCGTATGCCTTTCAGGATCTAACTGCGACCCTGTGAGCCATACTAGAATCCAACTGCAATCATCTAGAATCTACTGGATTCTGTTGTACTGTATTCTCATCTATGGAAGACCTAAACCAACAGACAAAGTTACAAGATTAGTCACTTCCACATAGTTGTTAACTCCATAGATAATTCCCCAAAAATGATCACAGAAGCCAATATTATCTATTAGGACTTGACTCATTTCCTCTATCACTCAGGAACTTCATATACCATTCTCATCTTTATAACTTTATTACATTTAACATTGTAGGGAGCTATATAAGCTCTACCATGCACATATCTATCATCATCTATTTATCTCATCAGAGGGACTTTACTCTATTGCAAGAGCAATCTAGCTCTATTGCAAAAATATTAACTTATATTACTTAAAAACTGCTCTTTCTTAGAGCCATATCATCTTTCATAACTGCGTCTCATTTTATTTCATAGCACATCACTCATATACCTTACCCCTACTAAAGGGATATATCCTAAGAATCATAATCATTTATCTGTAGATTCACTATGAATCCTCATCTTTAATCTCATTCTCTATCCCATTGACTATCGTAGTCTGATCATAAATTCTCTTTCTATCTTCTGAGAATCAAGTAGCTAACTTTCTGGCTTAGCACTTTGCTATTGCTTCATTCTTGCTAAGTTGAATTATTTAATTGCATGTCATAGGGCATGGGAGCAACATAACTTTCTTATCTGGTATACTCTACCTAGTACGTATTGCATAAGGGGAGTATTCATTTATTATAGCATACTCAGCATGCATAATATGCAAATAGATGCAATTAATTAAGCATTCTCTAGTATGTGTGTTATTACATGATAACTGCAATGAGATGCAATTTCTTATTATAACTTATGGCAACATAAGCCATGCATCATTACATTGTTTGCTCAACTATCCCTCATACTCACATTGCCATTAAGCAATTAACTAGGTAGACTTTAAAATATTTTGTCCCTTTATCACCTTAACTGCTAGGTCTTGATCATCTATTTAGGTACCTGAGTCATTTACTTGTTTCACTTAGCTACCACATTACCCTCTTATTAGGGTATGGACTCAACCCTTCTTTACTCTTTCTTATATAGGGAATAGGGGAGTCACTTCATCTTTGAATCTATGGCTACCTTACTAGGCCATATTTATTCTATCATACCATCCCTTATTGCCTATAAGATTTTTATGTCTCTAGCCTAAAGGATTTATGTGTCCTTGGCCTCACAACAATCCATAACTGAGTCAGTTATTCTCTTTCAGCTAACTAAGGAAGGTTTGGCTCCTATCTTTATGCCATTTGTACTTTTACATTTCTCTTATCCTCCTGGATTACTAACTGGCGAGAAAGTATCTCTTATTAAGCCTCAAGGTTCATATGAATGAACTCGATTAAGTATCCATCAAAAGAGTTCTCTTTCCTTAGCTCTAACCCTTAGTCTTATGCTCACCTCTCTCTAATTGAGAGGAATACTTCTTTTAAACTCTTTGAGAAAAACTTCTCAAGTGAGCAGATAATTTTCTATCTCATATGGAGTAACTTCTGTGCCTCTCTATATCTCTTAACTCTTTCTGTCCAACAGTCTTAGTCTACTCTGAACTAGACTGTGATTCTTTTCTGGTCTGCCTGTAGATCCTGACCAATTAAGGTCACTTGGATCTCATTCATCACTTAACATTACTATTTATGTTCTCTAGGTCAGAGCGTTAGGTTACTGTCTCTTCGTGATGGAATCCCTCTATATTAGGAACATTAACTTTCTATCTATTATCCATCACAACTTTAACCTTAGGCTATGTATTAGATTATTCTTAGGCAAGTCTCATTCTAACTTCTCATTATTCTTTTCCGTAAAGACTAGCTGCACAAAGTCTTTCGTACTGTAGATCAACTCCTGATAATCATACGGAGGATCTACTATTGAACCTCTTCTTAAACTGATCTTCTGTATCTTAGTGCTTCATACTATTTAACTTGCCTATACTCTGTGCTAAATCTCTAACTGATAGACTTCAGTGAGGTTGGCATATTTAGTCTTATGACTCTTGACTTACTATTATCTCATACCAGTCGTATAAAGGATATTAGGTTAATGCCCTCTACTGGATGTCTGTTTACATTCCTGCTACGGCATTGAGGAACTGCAGATAACTAATTGTTCTTAATCTCTACTTCTGTCCATCCCTTGACCTAGACTGAGTAATTCACTCTTCACAGCTTTCTTCAGACCATATGGTTAACACTATCTGTCTTTAATGAAGAAGACTGGGGTTGACTAGGACTAGGAACATCCCACTGATCTTTCTCTATAAAGTCACATATTCCTGGACTCTGGAAATGGACAAGAACTATCATAAACTCTGACTGGATATTTGAATTAGGGGACTATTATATCTTAATTATCTTAAATCTATCCTCAAACTCTGGTAGAGGAGGAATAATATATGGTCTACCCGTAATCCAGTACCATTACTCAGCTTCCTCCGCCGTAATCTGTTCTCTCATTAGAGGAATAGAACTTACATCAGGGTTAGATGGCACTCTAACAAACTCATACTGTGTCGAGTCACTAGACTCAGCATTATCTGAGATATACTGGGCTTCAGGCTGAATCTCTACATTACCTCCAGACTGTAGGTTTAAGTCTACAGAAATGTCTATGGGACATTCCATTGTAGATTTTCCTGGCTGATCCCCTAAACTCTCATCTTGACTCTCTTCATTGTCTAAGGGATGTAGATATATATGATCTTCATATCTCACTATTGGTCTGGAGTCTCCCTTACTAACTGAAGCCTCTAACTTAACCTTATGGAATCTCATATATATTCCTGCAACATTTGCTTAATTAAGCAATGTTAACCGTCCCATAACATACCCTAACTTAATAAAATACTTACTGTTTAGGGTTAGGGTCTGGGTATAATCTCATATCAGTCCATAAATAATCTATTCAGAGCATTTCTTAAGCCAGAATCCTTTGCTTTGATACCATAATCTAACATCCTTACTTTTGTACGTCTTAGGGACCACTCAGTAGCATTTAGAACCACTTATAAGACCTTGGAAGTCCATTAGCCAAATCTGGAATTTTACTCTTTCTCGGGTTACTGTTCATATGGTATTCCAGATTATGCAACGAACTTCAAAAACTCATAATTAATTATAGAAAACTCCAAATGAAGTGGTTCAAAAATATACATTAAGATAACATATTGAAATTTAAGGAAAAAATAATTTCTAGACCAAATAATTATCAAATTGATACAGTTTGTTCGTTGAAATTACTGTTCATTTGGTCAAAAACTCTGGAAACAGTTTCTTGTCCCTTACTTTGGAAATTCATTTCTCTTGATATACACATCCCAATGAAACGTTCTACCTATGTACTTAAAGCTATGGATGTGTACTACATGCTCATAAAATTTCTTGAAATAATTCCTTCATTTGCTAGGTCAGACTGAAGCCACAACAAAACTGCTTCAGGACCTAGTTTTTTACCATTTCAGTTTCCTTTCTTTCACTTTCCATAATTGTTCCAGCATACATAAATCATCTCTTTTGTTTTTCTGAATTTATATACATCATGGGGTTATACAATAATTGTTTCATACAATCTCATCACATAAATAGATACTTTACATGGCTTTGATATACATGGAAAGTGCATAGCATATGCTAACATCTTAAATACTTCACTTTTCTTCTTCCATGCTTTTGCTCTTCTCCATGCATACATTATCCATCATGCTTGACCTAAATTGGTTGGTTATGGGAGAGTGAGATTCTAGGGAATCTCAGTAGCAAACATTACCACTTAAATATGCAAGATGGATGCTAATGCATGATATCTAATTTTATTAAACTTTCTTCGGTTAGTGACATGCTATCATGCTATATACTTTTACATAAAGTGCATTGCCATGGAAAACATGTTATTCAGAAAACATTGAACATCATTAATCATGTCACAACATCATTCAAATATCACATACATGTCAACACATAAGCATACCACATCAAGCACATAAAGAGATAAGTTCACTACCTTGCACTTAAGCTTTTCTCTTGACCTTTAACCCTTGCTCCCTAGCTTTCTAACCATGAAGCCTTTATGTCCATCACTTCCCAACATTTTCTTGGATGTTTCATGGTCCTAAACACATTCGTATTCATCACATAACTCATTAGGACTCATGAACTCCAACCATGTTCAAGACTAACTTTGTTACACTCTTTATTGTCATAACTTTCTCTAATTTTCACTAATCCACTTGGCTCTTGAACCAATTGATGTCTTGACTTTACCCTACACAATTTCATCTCTTGAATCCATTTATGAGCTTAGAATCATGAAATTCTAGCTCATTCATGGCCTGCTGTACAGAACTGAACATAAGCATACAATTCTTTCAAAAATTCTCATTTTGATTCTAATACTTCCCATACTTGTTTCTCCACTTTACCCAACACAACTTTTCATTTTAAAACCATTGAAACCATCAAAATCATGAAATTCTAATAACTGTTCATGCAAGTGAACAGTAACTGTAAGGAATATCAAAGACTACAACCTTGAGATTTTAGTGTTTCCAAGGTTCAAAACCTTTCCAATCCTACACAAAATCATCATACAAACTCAATGGAAGCATTAAATCATTGAAATTCAATTTCCTTCCCTCATGAACAGTGCATACCAAACAGGGCACACCATGGCAAAGTCAAGAATATCAATTTGATTCAACAACCAACCACTTAACTAGCTTGTTTAAGCTTCAATCATGTGTTTCTAACTTTAATTTGTTCTTTCCCCTTTCATCTAAGGTTTTTGGGCAGAACATCCCCTTAGATAAAACTCAACTTTTCCCCATGAAAACCCTAAGTTCAAGCTCCCAAATCAAAGGAGAATAAGCTAGGAAAGATTGCTTACCTTTAATCTCTAGCTTGCTTGAACTTTGGAACCTTGAATCTTCTTTGTTTTGGCTTGAGTTTCCATTTTGCAAGAGCTTCCCCAAGGGTACATGAGCTTACGATTCTGAACCAGAATTGAGGGGTATTTATAGCCAAAATCCAAGAAAAATGAATGGCCAAGATTGATTTGGTTACTATTTGATCTAAAGGCCCACATTTAACCTTGGATTTAACTTTTTCATAAAATAATAATTATGACATCATGTGGGGCCCATAAAGGGACACCTCAAGGGGTTAGGTGGCGTGCTCATAGTGTAAGGAACCTTTTAGAGAAATTCCAGTCCAATCCGGTACCGATCGGTGCAGTTTCACAGCAACCGGACTGTTTTCTGTTCCTAATTTTTTATAATATACCAGGATATGTATTCTGTCTTGGAAATCAATGTCTAGGATTCTCACACCATTTACATACTTGTACTGGCCACAACTTAATTACAGATCCCTTGGGAAATGACCAAAATACCCTTGGTGTCCTTTCCCGCACTGTACTGACCCTAAGGGCATAATTGTCATTTGACCCCTCTTTGTACTGCCTCAGGGCATATATTGGCTCAAATAATCATATTTATACCATGTGCCACATTTTTAGCCTATCCCAGATGACCAAAATGCCCTTCATCCATCTCTGGTACAATCTGGGCATCCTGGGGCATTTTCGTAATTTCGCACTTTTCCTGGCACTAGCCCCTTCTACTGATAGACTGGTACCCTGGGTTTTGGGACTTCCTTGGTATCATTATGGGCCTATATATGAGGTCATATGATCTCATTCTATCCAGGCTTACATACCAATAAGTTCCATTATCGGATCACGGGTGTTATCAAACTTCCGTTAAAATTCACTAATATGTGAATAACTTTTTATACAGAACTTCTTCTGGAGTTCTGTCAGATCCAGGACATCTGATACTGTAGGGCACACTTTCCTATAATTTGCCCACTTATATCTGAAGTCCATGAAATCTGATAAAATTTCAGATAACTTTTAGACTATCAGATAATTTTCTATTGTCTCGAGTCCTAATAAAAATTCTGTATCATGCCAGATTACCCAGCATGACTTCCTCTATTTACTGATGGAATGTGGGACTGAAATACTAAAAGGAATTGGAAGACACGCAGCAAAAATTAATTTAAAAATTTTTCCATTCCTTGCCAGGATCTACAGTATGTGTTTAAGTCAAGTGGGAAGAAGCACTACCCTTAGTGTGCCTCAGCGACTTCCACAGCTTTTGGTCACGACGTTCACAGCTTCTTTCCATAGCTCATGCTCCATTTCCGATCGCAATAAGTTGACGACTCAGGTCAGCTTCCTCTACTAGTATCCATACGAACAGCGTTCCAACCACGAACGACGTGCTAGGGTCTCTTGTCCCTCTAGGGCTTTCTCAAGAGTTCGTCCTCTCCATCTCTATTTTGACAGTTTCTTATATGCAAACCCTTTGCTCAGTCCCCTTCGGCCTTTCTGTGTTCTATGTATATCTCTATTCAAAACGTAGCTCCTAATATCAGATATATAGGATGCTCTACGTTTTCTTGTACCGAATTGGATTTTAGGAGTTAATCTTATATTAATTCTGAAATTAATACAATATCATATATTGTATAATTTGATAAGAAACTAATTAAATAAATAATATTAAATCCGTCCCACAGATTTAATTCACCTATTTATTTCACTTAAAATAAAGCTAAGACTTAACTGTAGTTGATTTATTCTCATAAATCAAATTTGAGATATCATATCAATTTGAATTTCAAATTCAAATGTGATAGAGATTTAATTTATCCTTATAAATTAAATCTTATAAATATCTCTTATATGAGATATCCTATCAATTTGAATTTCAAATTCAAACGTGATAGAGATTTAATTTATCCTTATAAATTAAATCTCATATATCTCTTATATATAATGTATATATACGAATATAAATAAATATATAGACATCTATCCTGGATCATTCATTGAATCTGGACATGTCTTAGATTCAATGAATCTGGACATCATAGCTCGTGTTGGGCTATTTTGTGTGCGACCCTGTAGGCCCATATGAAGTTGGCAGTGGGCCATTTGTTATACTAGCCCACAAGTCACAAGTGGTCTCTAGCAAGACATAACGACTACCCAAATCATATGAGGATCGTTAAACGATGTAACATTTTATACAACCATATCATGTCCCTTCTGTCACGCGATATTTTGGTCATGGTTGAGGCATGGATAATGTCATCCTCCTATTCCTGAACGTTACTTTCTCGATCCCTGAGTAGTCTGACTATAGAGATTGAACTACCTTTCCATTACAGTATGGCCATACATTTCTCAGACTCACTCATCGAGGGGCCCAGTAATATCTCTCTACGAATGTGAGGGACAAATTCCATCTTGACCATTCACATTCCTCCGCATGAAAAACCACTAAGCCCGAACATAGTCTTTATGATCACTCGGTCAAAAGTGACTTTTGACTAGGTCAAAGCTGAGTGTTTGTCATGTAAGAATCCATGATGATCTCAGGTCAAAGGGCATATTGGCATGGTTTGTATATAAGAGAAGCTTATGACGTTACCCATGCAGTTCTCTCATAGCGGGTCAGTCCAACACTTTGTACTCTTACATGTGCCTATGACTTTGATTTATATCTCTATACATCTTCAAAGTCATACTGGTCTTATTTTATCTGTGCTCTCGCACAGATGACTGACCTGGGACATTTAGGATAAGATCATGAATTATCCAAGGATGGTCATCACAATAAATATGCAAATAATATGATAACACAATTAATAAATTGATAAATCAATAATGTTCATAAGATAATGATTGTCCCCTAGGGCACGATTTCCAATAACCTCGCACTTGCACTAGATACAATCATTAATTTGACTAATTCCCATTGATCTAACATGACGCTCATGCTTTGCCTGCACAAGCGGCTTTGTTAGAGGATCAGTAACATTATCTTCTCCTGCTATTTTGCATATTTTTATATCACCTGGATCGTTGATTTCTCTGATGAGATGAAATCGCCTGAGTATATGCTTGGTCCTTTGATGTGACCTAGGCTATTTGGCCTGTGTAATGGCACCGCTATTGTCACAGAGCAAAGTTATTGGATCTGAGATGGTAGGTATCACCCCTAGTTTTGTGATGAACTTCCTGATCCAAACAGCTTCCTTAGCTGCATCAGATGCTGCTATATACTCAGCTTCCATTGCAGAATCTGCTACAGTGCCCTGCTTAGAGCTCTTCTAGCTTACTGCTCTATTATTGAGGAGGAATATATATCCAGACTGCAATTTTTAGTCGTCCTGGTCAGTTTGGAAACTTGCATCTATGTAACCAGTTACATAGAGTTCGTTATCCAATCCACCATAGACCAAGAATAAGTCCTTAGTCCTTCTTAAGTACTTAAGGATATTCTTGACAACAGTCCAATGGCCCTCACCAGGGTCCTGTTGATATCTGCTAGTCATACTCAAGGCAAACGAGACATCCGGTCGAGTATATAACATGTCGTACATGATAGATCCTATGGCTGAGGCATATGGAACTTTACTCATGCGACCTCGCTGATCAGATGTATTAGGACACAGATCTTTGCTGAGGTGAATACCATGAGACATGGGTATGAAACCCCTCTTTGATTCGTGCATACTGAACCTATACAGTATTTTGTCTATGTATGTACTCTGACTAAGTCCTAGAAGTCTTTTAGATCTATCTCTATAGATTCTGATTCCTAGGATGTAGGTGGCTTCACCCAAGTCTTTCATCGAGAAAGATTTTCCTAACCAAGACTTGACAATCTGCAAGGTAGGAATGTCATTCCCAATAAGTAGGATGTCATTGACATAAAGTACCAAAAACACAACTGTGCTCCCACTAACCTTCTTGTACACACAAGGTTCATCAATGTTTTGAAGAAATCCAAACTCTTTGACTACTTCATCAAAACGATGATTCCAACTCTGAGAGGCTTGCTTCATTCCATAAATGGACCTTTGAAGCTTGCACACTTTACCAGAGTCCTCAAAACGCACAAACCCTTCAGTTGTGTCGTGTACACATCCTCAAGGAGCTTTCCATTAAGGAAGGCTGTCTTGACGTCCATCTGCCATATTTCATAGTCATAATATGCTGCTATGGCAAAGAGGATTCTGATTGATTTGGCCATTGCAACTAGGGAAAAGGTCTCATCATAGTCCACACCATGAGTTTAAGTAAATCCTTTTGCAACAAGTCATGCCTTGAAGACATTTACATTGCCATCCATGTCAGTTTTCTCCTTAAAAACCCACTTGCACCTGACAGTTTTTACACCTTCAGGTGGGTCGACTAAGGTGCAAACCTTATTGTCGTACATGGATTGCATCTCAAACTTCATGGCATTAAGCCATTTTTCAGAGTTTGGTCCTACTATAGCTTCTCGATAGGTAGTCGGCTCATTATGCTCAATGAGCAACACATCACGACTATCAGAAATCACAAATCCATATCTCTGAGGCTAAAGTCGTGTCCTATTAGATTTTCGTGGACCTTGCGTGACTTGAGGAGTCTCAACAACTTGTTGTGAGTCTTCTCTATTTTCCATCTGCAGTTTTGTGGTGTCTTGTGGCTCTCAAACTTCTTCGAGGTGTACCTTACTCCCACAGGTTCTTTTAGAGATAAATTCTCGTTCGAGAAAGATACCATTTCTGATAACAAATACTTTGTTATCAGCAGGGTTGTAGACGTAATATCCCTTGGTTTTCTTAGGATATCTCACAAAAAGGCACCTTGAGGATTTGGGCGCTAATTTATTTGAGGCTTGTTGTTTAACATAGACCTCACATCCCCAAATCTTGAGGAAAGACAAACTAGGCGTCCTCCCAATCCATATCTCATACGGAGTCTTTTCAATTGCCTTAGATAGAACACAATTGAGTGTGAACGCAGTTGTCTCTAGGGCATGGCCCCAAAAGGAGGGCTGAAGATCTGTTTGACTCATCATGGATTGAACCATATCTAATAGTGTTCGATTCCTCCGTTCAGAAATGCCATTCCATTGTGGTGTCCCTGGAGGAGTCAATTGTGAGACTATCCCATAACTCCTAAGATGATCTATGAACTCTTGGCTCAAATATTCACCACCCCGATCAGATCGAAGGGCTTTAATTGTTTTGCCAAGCTGGTTTTGTACTTTATTTTGAAATATTTTGAACTTTTTAAAAGACTTAGATTTATGTTTCATCAGATAGATATACCCATATCTGCTGAAATCATCTATGAATGTGATGAAGTATGAATAACCTCCTCTGGCATTTGTGTTCATTGGTCCACACACATCTATATGTATGAGGCCCAATAAATCAGTGGCCCTCTCATTGTGCCCAGTGAAAGGTGACTTTGTCATCTTTCCGAACAAGCAAGACTCGCAAGTGTCATATGATTCAAAATCAAATGAGTTTAGAAATCCATCTTGATGGAGTTTAGAAATGCGTTTCTCATTTATGTGGCCCAGACGACAGTGCTAGAGGTATGTGGGATTCAAATCGTTTAGTTTGACCCTTTTGGTGGTTATGTTATAGATATTTCCATGATTGGGTTGTTCCAAATTTAATATGTAATGATCAACATGCAAATCACTATGAGCATAGAAAATATCATTACGATAAATAGAATATATACTATTCCCAGCAATAGAAGTGAAACCTTCCTTATCTAAATAAGAAAGTGAAACAATGTTACTACTTAAAGTAGGAACATAATAGCAATTGTTCAAAACTAACAAAAGCCCAGTGGGTAGAACTAATTCATCAGTGCCTACAGCTAACACAGCAACCCTCGCTCTGTTTCTAACTCGTAGGTCAACCTCGCCCTTTTTCAGCTTCCTACTATCCTTTAGTCCCTGCACATTTGTACAAATGTGAGAACCACACGCAGTATCTAATACCCATGAGGTGGAAGTAGAAAGATGAATGTCTATAACATAAATACCTGAAGCGATAGCCCCGCTATCCTTCTTGTTCTTTTTCAGATCTTCGAGGTAGAGTTTGCAATTCCTCTTCCAATGACCAGGTTTATTGCAGAAGAAGCAGACTCCTTCCTTCGGAGGCTTTGCCTTCTTTGGTGCAGGCTTAGTTTCAGGCTTGCCTGACTCTTTGGTCTTACCTGATGAGCCATGACCCTTCCCCTTGCCTTTGCCTTTCTTTTTCATACCCTTTCCTTTCTGAACCATCAAAACACTACTGGGATTCTTCTTAAGACTCGGCTCAGCAGTTTTAAGCATCCTATACAGTTCAGAAATAGATTTCTCCATGTTGTTCATGTTGTAGTTCATGACAAACTGGTCATAACTTTCGGGGAGTGAGTTCAAGATCAAATCTGTAGCTAACTCCTGGCTTATGGGAAATCTAAGCCTCTCAAGGTGATCAATGTACCCCTTCATCTTTAAGACATGAGTACTGACTGATGCACCTTCAGCCATCTTGCAGGAATATAAGGCCTTAGTGGTCTCATACCTTTCTTGCCTTGCCTGTTGCTGGAACATTTCCTTGAGATGCACAATAATCTCATAAGCCTCCATGTGTTCCAGATCTCTTTGGAGCTCCGAAACCATGGTGGCTAGCATTAAGCATCCCACATCGATAGAGTCTTCCTTATGCTTCGTGTAAGCATCTCTCTAAGCTTTAGGAGCATTGGTCGCTGGCTCCTCAGGAATGGGTTGATCTAGGACATGCGCCTTTCTTTCCTGCTTGAGAACAATTCTCAAGTTCCTAAACCAGTCAAGAAAGTTTGTTCCATTGAGTTTGTCCTTCTCAAGGATAGATCGCAGCGATAATGTAGCAGTATTACTAGTCGTCATGATTCTACAATTAAAATATGCAATTTAATTAGTAATCTCCCACTAAATAAACAACCCTCAATGCAATAGTTAGTGGGCTAAGATCCATATTTGGCTCAAACTTAAGTCTGCTTTGGCAGGATGCTTAAATTAAGTTATTTAGGTAGGTAACACCTTTACCAATTACATCAAATGTAACTCTTAGATATTCATAGGATCCTATCATCATATGATCTGGCATGTTTTTAATCCCATCTAATGCCTTGAGACCCAAAACTGTTTTGTTAATCTCAATTAAGTCAAACAATAATAAACATGTGAGAATAGCACCATTACTCTTGCTTATCTCCCCAAGATAACTCAAAAGCACCTACTTTGGCGGAGTCGACAATTGAGCGATCGAGGTTTTGACAAGTGTTTATAAATTGACGGCATTATGACTTAAGATTTCATTTAGAGGGCTTAATTTAACTATCTAGTTTATGAGAATGTATGTTTCTCAGTTTGTATCTCATACAAGTAATATGCATGTGCTGATATAATCATAAGATGCATAATTTAAATGTGATACAATATGGCTCACCTATCCTAAGTCCACTCAAGCCAATGAAAGGAGCTCTCTAGTAAGAAAAGGGAAATTACATATAGAAACCTCTTTTAACATTCGAGGGGAGTAAGATGAGAAGAGAAGGTACATTGAGAGTATATATATAGGAAGGCACGACACGCAGGCCGTATTTAAAAAATTACAACACTTGCAATCTAAAGCCATATTGTTCACCATACCTAAGCATTCAAGAATCAACATTCAGATTTAATGGCAGGGCAATTGATGTCTCAAATCTAAAACATTCATAAAATAACATATGTTACGGTTATGTTGCGCTATGAACAGGTAGCCACGGTGGTCACGCTAGCCGGTTAATGGGCGGGGTCTGGGGTAGTGCCCCGAGAAAAAAAATTTGCTTTATAAATAATCACGAATCTGAATTCAGTTTTCTTGGGCCCCATCTACATTAATTGATCAAATCAAAGCGTATCACCACTGATTTCAATTCCCTTTTAGATTCCTTTTATGTCATACATAATACGGATCCCTTATATGTCACACATAAAACGCATATTATATGATCGACTACGACTAACACATATCATATGAATCAACAATCAAGTCTAACTTAAACACAAAACGGCATGGCTCTGATACCACTAAAAGGAATTGGAAGACACGTAGCGGAAATTAATTTAAAAATTTTTCCATTCCTTGCCAGGATCTACCGTATGTGTTTAAGTCAAGTGGAAAGAAGCATTACCCTTAGTGTGCCTCAGCGACTTCCACAGCTTTTGGTCACGACATTCACAGCTTCTTTCCGTGGCTCGTGCTCCCTTTCCGATCACAAGAAGTCGACGGCTCAGGTCGACTCCCTCTACTGGTATCCACACGAACAGCGTTCCAACCACGAACGACGTGCTAGGGTCTCTTGTCCCTCTAGGGCTTTCTCAAGAGTTCATCCTCTCCGTCTCTATTTCGACAGTTTCCTATCTGCAAACCCTTTGCTCAGTCCCCTTCGGCCTTTCTATGTTCTATGTATATCTCTATTCAAAATGTAGCTACTAATATCAGATATATAGGATGCTCTGCATTTTCTTCTACCGAATTGGATTTTAGGAGTTAATCTTATATTAATTCTGAAATTAATACAATATTATATATTGTATAATTTGATAAGAAACTAATTAAATAAATAATATTAAATCCGTCCCACAGATTTAATTCACCTATTTATTTAACTTAAAATAAAGCTAAGACTGAACTGTATTTGATTTATTCTCATAAATCAAATTTGAGATATCATATCAATTTGAATTACAAATTCAAATGTGATAGAGATTTAATTTATCGTTATAAATTAAATCTTATAAATATCTCTTATATGAGATATCTTATCAATTTGAATTTCAAATTTAATCGTGATAGAGATCTAATTTATCCTTATAAATTAAATCTTATAAATATCTCTTATATAAGATATCCTATCAATTTGAATTTTAAATCCAAACGTGATAGAGATTTAATTTATCCTTATAAATTAAATCTCATATATCTCTTATATATAATGTATATATATGAATATAAATAAATATATATACATCTATCCTGGATCATCTATTGAATCTGGACATGTCTTAGATTCAATGAATCTGGACATCATAGTTCGTGTTGGGCTATTTTGTGTGCGACCCTGTAGTCCCATATGAAGTTGGCAGTGAGCCATTTGTTATACTAGCCCATAAGTCGCAAGCGGTCTCTAGCAAGACATAACGACTACCCAAATCATATGAGGATCGTTAAACGATGTAACCTTTTATACAACCATATCATGTCCCTTCTGTCACGCGATATTTTGGTCATGGTTGAGGCATGGATAATGTCATCCTCTTATTTCTGACCGTTACTTTCTCGATCCCTGAGTAGTCTGACTATAGAGATGGAACTACCTTTCCATTATAGTATGGCCATACATTTCTCAGACTCACTTATCGAGCGGCCCAGTAATATCTCTCTACGAATATGAGGGATAAATTTGATCTTGACCATTCACATTCCTCCGCATGAAAAACCACTAAGCCCGAACATAGTCTTTATGATCACTCGGTCAAAAGTGACTTTTGACTAGGTCAAAGCTGAGTGTTTGTCATGTAGGAATCCATGATGATCTCAGGTCAAAGGGCATATTGACATGGTTTGTATATGAGAGAAGTTTATGATGTTACCCATGCAGTTCTCTCATAGCGGGTCGGTCCAACACCTTGTACTCTTACATGTACCTATGACTTTGATTTATATCTCTATACATCTTCAAAGTCATACTGGTCTTATTTTATCTGTGCTCCCGCACAAATGACCGACCAGGGACATTTAGGATAAGATTATGAATTATCCAAGGATGGTCATCACAATAAACATGCAAATAATATGATAATACAATTAATAAATTAATAAATCAATAATGTTCATAAGACAATGATTGGCCCCTAGGGCACGATTTCCAACAAATACTTACAGGCAGTTCTAAGCCTTTTCTGCCTAAATTTTTCCATAATTACATTTATGTCCATAAAAATTTTTGCTTAATTACATTTAGGTCTCTAAACTTTTGAAAATTACCACTTTTGGCTCAACATTTGTTTCTACTTTCACTTTTGGCCTTTAACCTTTTCCAATTTGCGTTTAGGTCCTTCTCTTTCTTTAAGACTTATCTAACCTTTATTATCTCATCTGATCTTTGTCATAATCCTTTGTAAGCCTCTTTCCACTATCAATACTATACAGATAGGGAAAATTTACGATATGACAATCTATCCCTTGGGAAATGACCAAAATACCCTTAGTGTCTTTTCTTGCACTGTATTAACCCTAAGGGCATAATTGTCATTTCACCCCTCTTTATACTACGTTATGGCATATACTGGCTCTAACTAATCATATTTATACTATGTGACACATTTTTGGCCTATCCATAATGACCAAAATGACCTCCATCCACTACTGGTACAGTATGGGCATCTAGGGGCATTTTCATAATTTCGCACTTTCCTGGACTGCTCTGGTCTCTAGCCCACTTAACTGTCTAGTTACCTTAATGGGGCTCTGATGGCGTCATTTAGGCCTTATTATTGGCTTATTGCCTGTATTGCCTTTATGGCCCAATTCACTGTACAATTTTCCCGATCCTATTTATCGGGTATTTTATTTCATTATAAAATCCGGTATGGCTTCTACAGGGTTCCTTTTTTGATTCTATCAATTTTATAAATTCATATATTAAATATATGAATTTCCTATAAGGCCTCATCTGATTCTGAGATCTAAAAATATTGTAATAATTCCTTCTAACTTTAGGAATTTTTATCAATTAATCGGGACCTCAAATCAAAATTCTGTGTTGCGTTAAACTAACCGGAATATTTTTGTCTATCTATTGGTAAAATTTGGGTATGATATGATTCTAGGTACTTTTAGCCTGTTTTGGCTCAAGTTTTCCATATTTATATTTAGGTCCCTAAACTTTTGAATAATTGCACTTTAGTCCCTGAACTTTTCATTAATTGCATTTAAGTCCCTCCTTTTATTTCTACTTCAACTTTTTACCTTCAAACTTTTCAATTTTCATTTAGGTCCCTATTCTTTCCTTAGTTATTAATCCTTCCCTTTCATTTCTTAATCTGATACACTCTATTCCAAGAAACTCATATCCATTTCTGATAAATTATACACACATATCA
This sequence comes from Leucaena leucocephala, assembly GCA_037074615.1. NCBI lineage: Eukaryota > Viridiplantae > Streptophyta > Magnoliopsida > Fabales > Fabaceae > Leucaena > Leucaena leucocephala. The sequence goes on along the minus strand of CM073526.1, from coordinate 7,561,381 downwards.
CATAGGAAAATTAGGGATATGAGAAGAAGCCAATGAGATGACATCATCCATGATATCATCTGTAACATCCTTACTTTTATACGTCTTAGGGACCATTCAGTAGCATTTGGAACTACTTACAAGACTTTGGAAGTCCATTAGCCAAATCTGGATTTTTACTCTTTATCAGGTTACTGTTCATATGGTATTCTAGATTACACAATGAACTTCAAAAAATCATAATTAATTCTACAAAAATAGAAATGAAGTGGTTCAAAAATCTACGTGAAGATAACATCTTGTGATTTAAGGGAAAAATAATTTCCAGACCAAATGATTAGCCAATTAATAGAGTTTATTCGTTAAAGTTTACTGTTCATTTGGTCAAAAACTCTTGAAACAGATTCTGGTCCCTTACTTTGGAAATTCATTTGTCTTTGTACAGACATATAATTAAAGCATTCTTGGTGTCAAAACGAAGCTTGGCATACCAACTAAATGTATGTAAAATTTTATACATTTATTCCATAATTTACTATTTTTCATTACATCATGACCTTCACCACTTATATTGGTCATACAGTAACATTACACATAATAATTCTTCACATAACATATATACTATCTAATCCCTAGCTCTTCTTCATCCTTCATCATCCTCTTTCATCATTCATAAACCTGTGGGATTGGGATTACATAGAAAGGGATGAGATTTATGGGGAAATCTCAGTAACAAATATTACTAAACAATGCATGCATTAATGTAATTACTTGTGCTTGCTTGGAAAAGTGTTAACATTGTGTAATGTGCATGCTTCCATGTAACATATGAAATACAATTGGCCAAAGTAATCATAGAAATAGAGCTTCATACATAAACACATTTGCAACACAATTCACCAAAGCCATAGCACAATCAAGCATAACATTCAATGCATACAAGTTTATGATAAGTTTACTACCTCATATACTTGACTTTCTTTCACTTCATCTTGCTTCTTTCTTCTCACACCTCTTGGACATGTGGCTGCCTCATTTGGAGCATACCAATCAATCCCTAACATCACATAACCATTCATCCATCATCATCTAATTTCCTTGAGCATTAAACTCACTTTAACTAACATAACTTCCTCTTAAACATTAAGGTCACTTATTTTCCTTAATCTTAACTAATGGACTTGGGTTTTGAATCAATTGATGTATTGACTTTACCCTACACAATTCAATCTTTTGAATCCATCTATGAGTGTAGAAAAATGAAATTCCAGCTCCTTCATGGCCTGCTGTACAAAACCAAAATTGCACAAAATTCTTTCAAAAATTTTGATTTTGATTCTAATGCTTCCCATACTTGTTTCTCTACTTTATCCCACACAAATTTTCATTGTAAAACCAATAGAAACATCAAAATCATGAAATTCTAATCACTGTTCATATGAGTGAATAGTATAGAGAAGGATTTCAAAAACTATAATATTGGGATTTCAATGCTTATAAGGTTCAAAACCTTTCCAATCCTACAAAAAGTCATCATATAAATTCAATGGAAGTATTAAATCATTAAAATTCCATTTCCTTCCCTCATGAACAGTGTAGACCGAACAAGTTCCATTATGGCAAAATCAAGAATATCAACTTGGTTTAACAACAAATCTCTTAACTAGCTTGTTTAAGCTTCAATCATATGTTTCTAACTTTAATTTATTCTTTGCCCTTTCATCTAAGGTTTTTGGACAGCACAACACCTTATAGAAAACTCAACTTTTCTTCCATGAAAACCCTAAGTTTAAGCTCCCAAATCAAAAGAAAATAAGTTAGGAGAGATTGCTTACCTTTAATCTCTAGCTTGCTTGAACTTTGGTACCTTGAATCTTCTTTATCTTGGCTTGAGTTTCCATTTTGCAAGAATTTCTCCTAGTTTCCATGGCTCACGATTTTGATGCAGATTTGAGGGGGTATTTATGGCCAAAATCCATGGAAAATCAATGGCCAAGATTGATTTGGTTACTATTTGATCTAAAGGCCCACAATTTATCTTGGATTTAACTTTTTCAAAAAGGTAATTGTGATATCATCCATGACATCACAAGGGGCACCTCAAAGAGGTTATGTGGAAAAATTCTAATGGGGGAACCTTTTGAAAAAATTCTAGTCCAATCCAGTACCGGCTCAGTCTGATTCCCTAAAAATTGGACTATTTTATACATCCAATTTTTTCTAAAATTTCATAATATACTTTTTGACCTTAAATCTAGTATCTAGATTCTTCGTACCATTAACATTCTTGTACTGGGCCATAACTTAATTACAGATTCCTTGGAAAATGACTGAAATGCCCTTAGTTCACTGTCTTGCACTATATTAACCCTAAGGGCATAATCGTCATTTTACCCCTCTTTGCACTACCTCAGAGCATATTCTAGCTCTGACTAATCATATTTATACTATATGACACATTCTTGGCCTATCCAAAATGCCCTCAATCCATCACTAATACAATATGGGCATCTATGGGCATTTTTATAATTTTATACTTTTCCTATACTTCTCTAGACTCTAGCCCACTTAACTATCTCACTACGTTATTGGGCCTATGATGGCACCATTTGGGCCTTAATATAGGTTTATTACCTTTATTATCTTTATGGCCCAATTCACAAGACAACTCTCCCGATCTTATTTATCGGGTATTTTATTTTGCCGTAAAATTCCATAAGGATTCTACAGGATTCCTTTTCTGACTTTATCAATTTTATAAATTCTTATATTAAATATAGGAATTTATTGTAAAGTTTTATTTGATTTTGAAGTCTTAAAAATACTATAATAATTCTTTCTGACTTCAGAAATTTATATCAATTAATCGGGACCTCAAATCAAAATTCTATGTTACGTTCAATTGACCAAAATATTTGTTTATCTATTGGTAAAATTTGGGTCTTATCTGATTTTGGGAATTTTTGGCCTGCTTCTGCTCAACTTTCCTATAATTATATTTAGGTCCCTGAACTTTTGCATAATTGCACTTAAGCCCCTAACTTTTTGCTATTTACATTTAAGTCCCTTAACTTTTGAAAATTACACTTAAGGGCCCAAATTTTGTTTCTACTTTCACTTTTTGCCTTAACATTTTCTACTTTACGTTTTAGTCCTTTTCTTCCCCCAAGACTCATCAAACCTTTATCTTTTCTTCTGATCTTCGTCATAATCCTTTCCAAACCTTTTTCCACTATCAGTACTATACGGATAGGGAAAAATTAGGATATGACATCATCAAGGGATACCTCATTGCCCATGTGGTGAAATTGCAAAGGGAAGAAGCATTTGGAAAAATTCTAGTCCAATCGAGCGATTCGATTTCCCAAAAACCAAACTATTTTCTAACTCTAATTTTTCTGAAATTCCATAATATGCTTTCTGACCTTTCATCTTTTGGTAATAAAGTTAGAGAAAAATATAGAAACCAAAATGATCTCTTATGTTCAGAAAACTGCTCTTAAAATTTGTCAAGACGACAATATCTGTCATATCCCAATTTTTAGGCTTAGAAGCCCAGTATATAGCCTAAAAATATATAGCCTAAAAAAGGGATGCTACTAGACCCTATTGAGCAAAGGTCTCAGTAAATAGAGAAAATTATGCTGATCAGTTTGATGCAACACAGATTTTGATATGAGGTCCCAAAAGATTTATATTAATTTTCAAAGAGAAGGAAAATTAATACAGTATTCTCTAGACATCAGAATTAGATGAAATGTGGCAATAAATTCCTATAATTAATATAAGAATTTTTGAAACTGACAGAGCCCAAAAAGGAGTTCTATAGAATTTACTACAGAATTTACAGTGGATTAAAAGACCCGATAAATAGGTTTTAGGAGAATTTCTCGAGAATTGAGCCCATAAAGATAGGGGATCATACATAGGGTCCAGAATGGAACCTTATAGGCCCAATGATATTTTCAGATAAGTATGTGAGCCATGGCTAATAAACACCGAGAAAAATGAAGAATTACTAAAATGCCACTGAAGGTATGCCACTGTGTTGTGTCATTAAGTTAGAGTTAGACAAAGGACGTTATGATCATTTGACTAAGGTTAGATAGTTAAGAAGGGCATCTGGATAGTTGACCAGGGTCAAGAGATACTCTAGTAAGGTATAGAAATATAATAGTGTTCGAATAAGTACTAAAGAGGGACTAAGGGCATTTTGGTAATTTACTAAGGATATTTCTTGGGAACTGAGCCACCAGAGTGATTAAGCTTGGCTAGAAACCCAAGATGACAATCCAAGGCCCAAAAACGTAGCCCAAGAGTAATGTGGGCCCAAGAGGCATTAAAATATTGTTTTAGTGCTTTTCAATAAAGTAAAGTGACCCGGTCCAAGATAGAACTGGGTAAAGTGATCTGGAATCATGAGAGGACATAAATGGGGCCCACAATGCACCACATGGCATGATTACAATAAAAGAAGAAAAGCAAAGGACACATGGCATGATTAGAGAAAAAGGAGAAAAAGCAAGAGGACACGTGGCACGAACTCGGCCGTCCATTCAGGAAAAAGACTCTAGAACTCTTTGGAGAGGTTGAGTCAGCTGATGAGGTGTCCCAAGGACCCCACCTGTAAGGAATTGGAAGACACACAGCAAAAATTAACTTTAAAGTTTTTCCATTCCTTGCCAGGATCTACCGTATGTGTTTAAGTCAAGTGGGAAGAAGCATTACCCTCAGTGTTCCTCAGCGACTTCCACAGCTTCTGGTCACGACATTCACAGCTTCTCTCTGCGGCTCGTGTTCCCTTTCCGATCACAAGAAGTCGATGACTTAGGTCAGCTTCCTCTACTGGTATCCACACGAATAGTGTTCCAACCACGAATGACGTGCTAGCGTCTCCTGTCCCTCCATGGCTTTCTCAAGAATTTGTCCTCTCCATCTCTATTTCGCCAGTTTCTTATCTGCAAACCTTTTGCAAATTCCCCTTTGGCCTTTTTGAGTTCTATATATTTTAAAACGTAGCTCCTAAAATCAGATATATAGGATGCTACGCGTTTTTCTCTATCAAATTGGATTTTGGAGTTAATCTTATATTAATTTCAAAATTAATACAATATCATATATTGTATAATTTGATAAGAAACTAATTAAATAAATAATATTTATATTAAATCTATCCCATAGATTTAATTCACCTATTTTTTAACTTAAAATAAAGATAAGACTGAACTCTATTTGATTTATTCTCATAAATCAAATTTGAGATATCATATCAATTTGAATTTGAAATTCAAACGTGATAGAGATTTAATTTATCCTTTTAAATTAAATCTTATAAATATCTCTTATATGAGATATCCTATCAATTTGAATTTCAAATTTAAACATGATAGAGATTTAATTTATCCTTAGAAATTAAATCTCATATATCTCTTATATATAATGTATATATACGAATATAAATAAATATATATACAACTATCCTGGATCATTCATTGAATCTGGACATTTCTTAGATTCAATGAATCTGGACATCATAGCTCGTGTTGGGCTATTTTGTGTGCGACCCTGTAGGATCATATGAAGTTGGCAGTGGGCCATTTGCCATAATAGCCCATAAGTCACAAGCGGTCTCTAGCAAGACATAAAGACTACCCAAATCATATGAGGATCGTTAAACGATGTAACATTTTATACAACCATATCATGTCCCTTCTGTCACACGATATTTTGGTCATGGTTGAGGCATGGATAATGTCATCCTCCTATTCCTGACCGTTACTTTCTCGATCCCTAAGTAGTCTGACTATAGAGATAGAACTACCCTTCTATTACAGTATGGCCATACATTTCTCAGACTCACTCATCGAGGGGCCCAGTAATATCTCTCTACGAATATGAGGGACAAATTTCATCTTGACCATTCACATTCCTCCGCATGAAAAACCACTAAGCCCAAACATAGTCTTTATGATCACTTGGTCAAAAGTGACTTTTGACTAGGTCAAAGCTGAGCGTTTCTCATGTAGGAATCCATGATGATCTCAGGTTAAAGGGCATAGTAACATGGTTTGTATATGAGAGAAGCTTATGACGTAACCCATGCAGCTCTCTCATAGCGGGTGGATCCAACACCATATACTCTTATATGTGCCAATGACTTTAATTTATATCTCTATACATCTTCAAAGTCATACTGGTCTTATTTCATCTCTGCTCTTGCATAGATGATCGACCAGGGACATTTAGGATAAGATCATGAATTATCCAAGGATGGTCATCACAGTAAACATGCAAATAATATGATAACATAATTAATAAATTAATAAATCAATAATGTTCATAAGACAATGATTGGCCCCTATGGCACAATTTTCAACACCACTATTGCGCCACATACCCCCTGAGGTGTCCTGGATAATGTCATTAGTGGTGAGTCATCAAGGAAGGTGATGTCATCATGATGATGTAGGTAAAGCTTCTTGAGGAAGCAAGCAATCTGAGCCATTCATCGCGAATCAATCTAGACCATTAATTCCGCCTTCTCTCACCTATAAATAGGCCACTCCCCTCCCATTTCAAGGCACACCACAGATCTAGCAAGAAAATGAAGAGAAATAAGAGAGAAAGAGAGAAAGAGAGAAGGAAAGAAAAAAGGAAGGAAAGGAAGGAGTTATGGTGGAGCCAGGAGCAGTCTAAGGAGCTGAGGGACTGAGCAAAGCTTAGGAATAAGGTAAGAGAGTTATCTAGTCCCTGCTCTAATAAATTAGAGGATTGCTCTTAGTGGTTAGAATAGAGAAATATCTATATTAGTAAAGGTAGCTAAAGGTATAGAGAAAGCCAGGGGAATGTCGGAATAAGGATATCACCCCTAGTTAAGCATGAGTTAAGTAGAGCTGTACTGGATAATAATAAAGATATTATTATGCTATGTATAGGCTCTAACATATGAAAAGAAGGGACCTTAGAGACAAGGCTAGGAGCTGGAAGGAAAGGCTACACGCCAGGTAGTAGACTTACCTACTTGTATGCTTATACTGCTTGGATATTTTATGTGATGTTTTCTTACCTTGATGATGTGAGGCATGTATGATTAAGTAATGCTCTACTTCTTTTTATACTATGGCCATATGTTATAATTAAGTAACATGGAAGCATGTATGTTATCATGATGCAAGCAGGATCATTAAGTACACACATAGTAACATCAAGCATATAGTTGCATACATTGTATGGTTACCGTTTGCTACTGAGATTTCCCCAGAAATCTCATTCCGTTACATGTAATCCCAATCCCAAAGGTATTTTTAAAGAGTACCTAAGAATCATATAGGGGAGCTAGGGATTGGATAGTGCAGAGGTTATGCAAAGATGGGACCAAAGTACTAGAATAAGGGGAAACGCACGATGAACAGTAAACTTCAGACGTTGACTAATGTTCACTTATATAGGATAACTTTTTATATATAACTCCTTATGGGGTTCTGTCATATCCATGACATCTGCCACTATAGGGCACACTTTCCTATAATTCTCTCACTATATCTGAAGTCCATGAAATCTTATAAAATTTTAGATAACTTTTAGACTATCAGATAAATATCTACTGTTTGGGCCCTAATAAAATTTTTGTATCATGCTAGATTAACCAGCATAACTTCCTCTATTTACTGATGGAATATGGGACTAAAATACTTCCAGTCAGTTATAAGCCTTTTCTAGCTAAACTCTTCTATAATTACATTTAGGTCCCTGACTTTTTGCTTAATTACATTTATATCCCTAAACTTTTAGAAATTCTCACTTTTGGCCCAGATCTTGTTTCTACTTTAACTTTTTGCCTTCAACCTTTTCTAATTTTCGTTTAGGTCCCTTTCTTTCTTCAAGACTCATTTAACCTTTATCATTTCTTTCGATCTTTATCATAATCATCCATCCATTACAATCAAACTTCCTTGGACATTAAAGTTACTTTAACTAGCATAACTTCCTTTAATCTTTACTAATTGACTTGGCCTTTGAACCAATTGATGTCTTAACTTTACCCTACACAATTCCACCTTTTGAATCCATTTATGAACTTAGAATCATGAAATTCCAGCTCCTATGCACTATCCTCGATAGATTTGAAAAACATGCATAATTCTTCCAACAATTCTCATTTTGATTCCAATGCTTCCCATACTTGTTTCTCTACTTTATCCCACACAACCTTTCATTTTAAAACCATTGGAAAAATTAAAATCATGAAATTCCAAGCACTATTCATATGAGTGAATAGTTATAAGGAATTGGAAGACACGCAACAGAAATTAATTTAAAAATTTTTCCATTCCTTGCCAGGATCTATCGTATGTGTTTAAGTCAAGTGGGAACCGCAGCTTCTGGTCACGACGTTCACAACTTCTCTCCGTGGCTCATGCTCCCTTTTTGATCGCAAGAAGTCGACGACTCAGGTCAGCTTCCTCTACTGGTATCCACACGAACAACGTTCTAACCACGAACGAAGTGCTAGCGTCTCTTGTCCCTCTAGGGCTTTCTCAAGAATTCATCATCTCTGTCTCTATTTCAACAGTTTCTTATATGCAAACCTTTTGTAGATTCCCCTTCGGCCTTTCTATGTTCTATGTGTGTTTTTTTAAAACGTAGCTCCTAAATCAGATATATAGGATGCTATGCATTTTTCTCTCTACCAAATGGGATTTTGGAGTTATTCTTATATTAATTTTGAAATTAATACAGTATATATATTGTATAATTTTATAAGAAACTAATTAAATAAATAATATTAAATTCGTCCTACAGATTTAATTACCTATTTATTTAACTTTAAATAAAGATGAGACTGAACTATATTTGATTTATTCTCATAAATCAAATTTGAGATATCATATTAATTTGAATTTCAAATTCAAACGTGATAGGGATTTAATTTATCCTTATAAATTAAATCTTATAAATATCTCTTATATGAGATATCCTATCAATTTGAATTTCAAATTCAAACATGATAGAGCTTTAATTTATCCTTATACATTAAATCTTATAAATATCTCTTATATGAGATATCCTATCAATTTGAATTTCAAATTCAAACGTGATAGAGATTTAATTTATCCTTATAAATTAAATCTCATATATCTCTTATATATAATATATATATACGAATTTATATATATATACGAATATAAATATAAATAAATATATACATCCACCCTGGATCATTCATTGAATCTACACATGTCTTAGATTCAATGAATCTGGACATCATAACTCGTGTTGGGCTATTTTGTGTGTGACCCTGTAGTCCCATATGAAGTTGGCAGTGGGCCATTTGCTATAGTGGCCCATAAGTCGCAAGGGGTCTCTAGCAAGACATACGACTATCCAAATTATATGAGGATCCTTAAACGATGTAACCTTTTATACAACCATATCATGTGTTGGAAATCGTGCCATAGGGACCAATCATTATCTTATGAACATTATTGATTTATGAATTTATTAATTGTGTTATCATATTATTTACATGTTTACTATGATGACCATCCTTGGATAATTCATGATCTTATCCTAAATGTCCCTGGTCAGTCATCTATGCGGGAGCACAGATGAAATAAGACCAGTATGACTTTGAAGATATATAGAGATATAAATCAGAGTCATAAGCACATGTAAGAGTACAAGTTGTTAGACCAACCCGCTATGAGAGAACTGCATGGGTAACATCATAAGCTTCTGTCATATACAAATCATGTCAATATGCCCTTTGACCTGAGATCATCATGGATTCCTACATGACAAACGCTCAGCTTTGACTTAGTCAAAAGTCACTTTTGACTGAGTGATCATAAAGACTATGTTCGGATTTAGTGGTTTTTCATGCGGAGGAATGTGAATAGTCAAGATGGAATTTGTCCCTCACATTCGTAGAGAGATATTACTGGGCCCCTTGATGAGTGAGTATATGAAATGTATAGCCATACTGTAATAGAAAGGTAGTTCCATTTCTACAGTCAGACTACTCAGGGATCGAGAAAGTAACGATCAGGAATAGGAGGATGATATTTTCTATGCCTCAACCATGACTAAAATATCGCGTGACAAAAGGGACATGATATGGTTGTATAAAAGGTTACATCATTTAACGATCCTCATATAATTTAGGTAGTCGTTATGTCTTGCTAGAGACTGCTTCTGACTTATGGGCCAGTATAGCAAATGGCCCACTGTCAACTTCATATGGGCCTACAGTGTCACACACAAAATAGCCCAACACGAGCTATGATGTCCAGATTCATTGAATCTAAAATATGTCCATATTCAATGAAAGATCCAGGGTGGATGTATATATTTATTTATATTTATATTTGTATATATATAAATTCGTATATATATTATATAAGAGATATATAAGATTTAATATATAAGGATAAATTAAATCTCTATCATGTTTGAATTTGAAATTCAAATTGGTAGGATATCTCATATAAGAGATATTTATAAGATTTAATTTATAAGGATAAATTAAATCCCTATCACGTTTGAATTTGAAATTCAAATTGATAGGATATCTCAAATTTAATTTATGAGAATAAATCAAATATAGTTCAGTCTCATCTTTATTTAAAGTTAAATAAATAGGTAATTAAATCTGTGGGACGGATTTAATATTATTTATTTAATTAGTTTCTTATAAAATTATACAATATATGATATTGTATTAATTTTAGAATTAATATAAGATTAACTCTAAAATCTAATTTGGTAGAGAGAAAAAACGCATAGCATCCTATATATCTAATTTTAGGAGCTGCATTTTTAGCAAGACACACAGAGAACACAGAAAGGTCGAAGGGAATCTGTAAAAGGTTTGCAGATAAGAAACTGCAAAAATAGAGACAGAGAGGACGAATTCTTGGGAAAGCCCTGGAGGGACAAGAGACGCTAGCACGTTGTTTGTGGTTGAAACGTTGTTTGTGTGGATACCAGTAGAGGAAGCCGACCTGAGTCATCGACTTCATGCAATCGTAAAGGGAGCACGAGCTGCGGAGAGAAGCCATGTACGTCGTGACCAGAAGCTGTGGAAGTTGCTAAAGAACACTGAGGGTAATGCTTCTTCCCACTTGAATTAAATATATCGGTAGATCCTGGCAAGGAATGGAAAAATTTTTAAATTAATTTCCACTGCGTGTCTTCCAATTCCTTTCAGTGGTATCAAAGCCATGCCGTTTTGTGTTTAAGTTAGGCTTGATTTTTGATTCATATGATTTGTGTTAGTTATAGCCGATCGTATGATATGCGTTTTATGTGTGACATATAAGGGATCTGTATTATGTATGACATAAAAGGAATCTAAAAGGGAATTGAAATCAGTGGTGATACATTTTGATTTGATCCGTATTATGCCTTTTGTCACGCGATATTTTGGTCATGGTTGAGGCATGAATAATGTCATCCTCCTATTCCTGACCGTTACTTTCTCGATCCCTGAGTAGTCTGACTGTAGAAATGGAACTACCTTTCCATTACAGTATGGCCATACATTTCTCAGACTCACTCATCGAGGGGCCCAGTAATATCTCTCTACGAATATGAGGGACAAATTTCATCTTGACCATTCACATTCCTCCGCATGAAAAACCACTAAACCCAAACATAGTCTTTATGATCACTCGGTCAAAAGTGACTTTTGACTAGGTCAAAGCTGAGCGTTTGTCATGTAGGAATCCATGATGATCTCAGGTCAAAGGGCATATTGACATGGTTTGTATATGACAGAAGCTTATGGTATTACCCATGCAATTCTCTCATAATGTGTCAGTCCAACACCTTATACTTTTACATGTGTCTACGACTCTGGTTTATATCTCTATATATCTTCAAAGTCATACTGGTCTTATTTCATCTATGCTCCCGCATAGATGACCGACCAAGGACATTTAGGATAAGATCATGAATTATCCAAGGATGGTCATCATAGTGAACATGCAAATAATATGATAATACAATTAATGAATTCATAAATGAATAATGTTCATAAGACAATGATTGGCCCCTAGGGTATGATTTCCAAAAATAGTAACATAGAAGAACTCCATAATCTATAAGTTGGAGTTCTAATGCTTCCAAGGTTCAAAACCTATCCAATCCTACACAAAATTATTATATGAATTCAATGGAAGCATTATATCATTGAAATTCCATCTCCTTATATAATGAACAGTGCATAATGAAATGGTTCAACCATGGCAAAGTCAAGAATATCAACTTGATTCAACAATCAATCACTTAACTAACTTGTTTAAGCTTCAATCACGTAATTCTAACTTTAATTTCTTCTTTCCCCTTTCATCTAAGGTTTTAGATAGCATATACACATTAGATAAAACTAAACTTTCTTTCATCAAAACCCTAAGTTCAAGCTCTCAAATCAAAGGAAAATAAGTTTGGATATATTGCTTACCTTTAATCTCTAGCTTGCTTGAACTTTAGTACCTTGAATCTTCTTTGTCTTGGCTTGAGTTTTCATGTTGCAAGTGTTTCCCCAAGGGTCCATGAAGCCACAGTTTTGATGCAGAATGAGGGGGTATTTATAGCCAAAATCCATGAAAAATGAATGGCCAAGATTGATTTGGTTACTATTTGATCTAAAAGCCCACATTTAATCTTGGATTTAACTGTTTCTAAAAAGAATAATTATGACATCATGTGAGACAGCTCAAGGGACACCTCATGGGGGTATGTGGCATGCTTGCCATGCCAGGAAGCTTCTGGAAAAATTATAGTCCAATCCAGTACCAATCGGAGCACTTTCACAGCAACCGGACTGTTTTCTGTTCCTAATTTTTTTATAATATACCATGATATGTATTTTGTCCTGGAAATTAATGCCTAGGCTTATTATATCATTGAAATTGATATACTAAATATTTAACTGCCATCCATCCTTTAGAAAAGTGACCAAAATACCCTTGGTGTCCTTTCTTACGCTGTACTAACTGTAAGGGCATAATTATCATTTCACCCCTCTTTACACTGCTTAAGGGCATATATTGGCTCTAACTAATCATATTTATACTATTTTCCACGTTTTTGGCCTATCTAGAATGACCAAAATGACCTCCATGTAGCACTGGTACAGTATGGGCACTAGGGGTATTTTCGTAATTTCGCACTTTTCCTGGACTGCTCTGGACTCTGGGCCACATAATTGTTTCACTACTTTATTGGGCTCATTATGGCACCATTTGGGCCTTGGTATGGGCTCATTGTCCTCATTACCTTTATAGCACAAATCCCAATAAATCTCACCTAATCCTATTTATCGGGTATTTTATTTCACCGTAAAATCCCGTAAGACATTTACAGGATTCCTTTTCTGACTCTATTAATTTTATAAATTCTTACATTAAATATAGGAATTTCCTATAAAGTTTCATCTGATTCTACTGTCTGAAAAATACTGTAATAACTCTTCTGACTTCATAAATTTATATCAATTAATCGGGACCTCAAATCAAAATTATGTGTTGCGTTAAATTGACCAAAATAATTTTATCTATCTACTGGTAAAATTTGGGTCTTATCTTATTCTGGGCATTTTTGGCCTATTTTGGCTCAACTTTTTTATATTTATATTTAGGTCCCTAAACTTTTGAATAATTGCACTTTGGCCCTTGAACTTTTAGCTATTTGCATTTTAGCCCCTTAACTTTTAAAAATTACACTTAAGAGCCAAACTTTTATTTCTACCTTCAATTTTTGCCTTCAACTTTTTGTAATTTTTGTTTTAGTCCTTCTCTTTTTTCAAGACTCATTTAACCTTTATCATTTCTTCTGATTTTCGTCATGATCCTTTCCAAACCTCTTTTCACTATCAGTACTATACGGATAGGAAAAAATTAGGATATGACACTCTAAACACTGGCCCATTTGACTATTCAAATATCTTATTGGGTCTCTATATGGATCCAATACCTTTATAGCTCAGTTCCCAAAAACCTAACCCCAAATTATTTTTCGGGTACATAATTCTACTGTAAATTCCATTAAAAATTCTACATAACTCCCTTTTGAGCTCTATCAATTTTATAAATTTCTATATTAATTATGGGAATTTAATACCAAGTCTCATCTGATTAGGAAATCCAAAAGGTCCTGTAATAATCTCTGGATTTTAAAAATTAATATCAATTATCTAGGGCCTCAAATCAAAATTATGAAAAATATGTCTGGCCCAATTTCTATTCCTTATTTGCTGGTAAAATTGGGGACTACAATATTTTCGGGTAGTTCTGCACCTTTTCTGGCACAACTTCCTCATAATTACGGTTTTACCCCTTGAATTTTTACTTAATTACATTTAGGTTCTCAAACTTTTTAAAATTACACTTATTGGCCAAATTTTTCTCTACTTATTTTAGCCCATATACTTTTCTAAATTTCACTTAGGTCCATTTCTTTCCTTGAATTGCAACATTTTTCTTAGAGAATTTTATGTATATTACGTACAACTTGTACATACATATCATATAAGAAAATTGGGGATAGACAAAAACCGTGTTTACCAAATCTCAAACTTGTTAAAATAAATAAATCCTTTTGGTTGTTTACTACTTTTGAATTGCAATTTACTACACTTAATTAACTATTAACTGTAGTCCTAATGCAATTGAGAACCACTTTATTTAGATATCAAACTTTTTAAAATAAATGAATTCTTATTACCATTTACTACTTTTGTAACACAATTTACTAGACTTCAATTGATATTTACCATAATCATAATGCAATTGACAACCACTTTTTCCACATCTCAAAATTATTAAAATAAAGAGTCCTTATGGCTATTTACTACTTTTGTAATGCCTTTACTACACTACAAATGATATTTACCATAACTATAATGTAGTTGACAACCACTTTTTCCACATCTCAAACTTGTTAATATAAATAAAGTGTAGTCAATTGAATTATCGTTGTAGTCAATATCTAATGAACTGTAGTAAGTTTCAATACAAAAGTAGTAAATCACCATAAGAATTTATTTACTTAAACAAGTTTGATATTAGGAAATGATGACTGTTAATTTTATTACTCTTGTAGTCAATAGCTAATGAACTATAGTCAATTCCCATACAAAAGTAGTAAATCACCATAAAAAACTATTTACTTTAACAATTTTGAGATGTGGAAAAAATAGTTGTCAATTCCATTACAATTATGGTAAATATCAATTGAACTGTGGTTACAAAAGTAGTAAACAACTATAAGGATTCTTTTATTTAACAAGTTTAATCTCTAGAAAAAGTAGTTGTCAATTGCATTACAATTGTAGTCAATAGCTAATGAAGTGTAATAAATTACAATACAAAGGTAGTAAATTGCCATAAATATACATTTATTTTAACAAGTTTGAGATTTGAAAAAATTGTTTGTTGTCATATCCTTACTTTTAACCTCAATTATACTTGATTAGAAGTGACTGGAACCAATTACATGATCATTTGCTTTGAAAACATCCATTTCCAAAAGATTTGCTCTCGGGGGTACTGTTCACTTTTACTGTTCATTTAGTAATTATAGAACATGTACCCTACTTTGAAAATTTATAATTAATTATAGAAAAATCTAAATAACATGGTTCCAGTTTTTAATGAAATATATTTCACATATATTTGAGGGAAAAATATGAAACTGAGTTTTTCTTGTCCCAATAAAATCAGTTTAATCGTTGAAAATCACTGTTCATTTGGTAAAATCTGGAAGTTCCAGTTTCTTTGCTTAAATTCAAAAATTCATTTCTCTTTGGTTACTTATCCAAATGAACTGTGTTACCTATTGATTTGAAGCTTTAGACGTTATCTTTAAGCTCATAAAATTTCGTAGAAAAATGCGTTCATTTGGTATATGAAATCTTTGTGTAACCGTCACTGCCTCTCAGCACTCATTTTACTCAATTCCAGATCTTACTTCTAACTTTGGAAAATCATAACAATTCAGATACTTATCCAGATGGGGTGTTCTTAGTGTTCATTTAAAGCTCTGTGTCTTAAATTTAAGCAGGACAAGTTTCAGATTAACACTCATTGATTTAGATGCCAAAAACATTGTCAAATCACCACGGCCTCAAAACAGGACAAGAGAAACATACACCATGCATACTAGCATATCATGCCATAGTGTCATGTAAGTCATGTAGCTTATTATACAAACTTATTCATAAACATTTACTCTCCTCCCTTGAAAAGATCCAGCACCTAAAACATAGTTATGCATGTGGAAGGAATGAGATTTCATGGAAATCCCAATAGCAAGTTACACAAACTATAATATCATGCATGGATAATTGTATACTTAACATGTTATCATGAGATGGGAGCTACTTCATAATGGTACATAAGCAAACTCTAACATGCATATTGTCATGACATAACTTGCAAGGAGTTGCAATCATTCATACTTCATCATAACATGATGACATAAGCTCAAGCTCAACCAAACACCATAATCAACAAGCAAGCAAAACAATTAAGCAAACATGAGTTATAGTTAGGTATCCTTGCTACCTCTTAGCTATCTTGGTCAAGACCTTCTTGGGATGATTTCCTTCCTTTACAAATGTCAAAACCTAGCCATTACAAAATAATATCAAGTTACAATTCAACTTGAAACCAAATCTAAGACTAGGTTTTCACTAGCTCCCTTTCTTTCTCTACTTTATGTTTCCTACTTCCATCTTTTCAAAATAAATTCTCATGGTTCATTTCCACATAATTTTTCATGTAGAATCCAAATATGAAATCAGAATTTCTAAAATCAAAACATATCAATTGCTACAGTGCCAAACCGAAATGCATGCTCTTGTTTTCCAAAAATTCTCATTTTGATTCCAATGCTTCCAATACTTGTTCTCCTACTTTATCCCCACACAACTTTCCATTTTAAACTCATTGGAAGCATCAAAATCATGAAATTCCATCATATGAACAGTACCACGTACAGTACCAGCAAGAACACAAAACCCTAAATCCAAACATACTTGAATTCACAAGCTTATACCACTTGATTCTAGCTTGTTTAAACTTGTCTAAACTATCCATAACATAAAACTCATATTTTAACCACATATGAGCAGCACTTCCAGCAGCAACCATAATAGAAATATAGCATGAAAACCCTTAAAACCATGAGCTAACTCGCTAGAACAAAGCTCAAGATTAAGGGAGATGATTACCTTGCTTGTTACTTCACTTTGGTTGCTTCTTTCTTGGTTGAATGGAAATTTTGCAAGAGTTTCCCTATGGTTCACCATGCATGCTGAAGTGTTCTAAATAGGGGGTATTTATAGAGAAATTTGGGTTAAAATGGATGGCCAAGATTGATTTGGTTACTATTTGATCTAAAGGCTCATATTTAATCTTGGATTTTACTTTTTCTAAAAAGAATAATTATTACATCATGTGGGACAGGTCATGGGACACCTAAGAGAGTTAGGTGGCGTGCTGCCCATGTCAAGAAGGTTTTGGAAAAATTCCAGTCCAATTTGGTACCGATCGGAGCAGTTTCACAACAATCGGACTGTTTTCTGCTCTGAATTTTTTTTATAATATACCAGGATATGTATTATGTCCTGGAAATCAATATATAGGCTTCTCATATCATTGAAAATGATATATTGAATATTTATCTGCCGTCCATTCCTTGAAAAATAACCAAAATACTCTTAGTGTCCTTTCCTGCGCTGTACTAACCCTAAGGGCAAAATCGTCATTTCACACCTCTTTACACTGCCTCAGGGCATATATTGACTCTATATAATCATATTTATACTATGTGCCACATTTTTGAATTATCCATAATAACCAAAATGACCTCCATCCATCACTCGTACAGTATAGGCATCCAGGGGTATTTTCGTAATTTTACACTTTTCCTGGACTGCTCTGGCCTGTGGCCCATATAACTGTCCAATCACCTTAATGGGCTCATGATGGTGTCATTTGGGCCTTATTATGGGCTTATTTCCTATATTGCCTTTATGGCCCAATTCACTGTACAACTCTCCCGATCATATTTATCAGGTATTTTATTTCACTGTAAAATTCTGTATGGCTTCTACAGGATTCCTTTTCTGATTCTGTCAATTTTATAAATTCATATATTAAATATATGAATTTTCTATAAAGTCTCATCTAATTATGAGATCTCAAAAATACTGCAATAATTCCTTCTGACTTCAAGAATTTATATCAATTAATCGGGACCTCAAATCAAAATTATGTGTTGCGTTACACTGACCGAAATATTTTTGTCTATCTACTGGTAAAATTTGGGTATGATGTGATTTCGGGCATTTTTAGCCTGTTTTGGCTCAACTTTTCCATATTTACATTTAGGTCCCTTAACTTTTGAATAATTGCACTTTAGTCCCTCAACTTTTCATTAATTGCATTTAGGTCCCTCCTTTTTCTTCTACTTTCACTTTTCACCTTCAAACTTTTAAATTTTCATTTTGGTCCCTATTCTTTCCTTAGTTATTAATCCTTCCCTTTCCTTTCACAATCTGATACAGTTTATTCCAAGAATCTTATATCCATTGCAGATAAACTGTACAGGTACATCAGGTCAAAAAATTGGGGATATGACATTTCTCTCCCTCTTAAAATAAATTTCGTCCTCAAAATTTACATTACATATACATTAAGGAAATAGTTCAGGGTATATCTCTCTCATCCTTTCCTCTGCTTACCAGGTAGCTTCATTCTCTGTTAATCCCTTCCAGACCACCTTAACTAGAGGGATCTGCTTATTTCGCAATTGCTTGACCTTTCTATCTACTATCTGTACTGGTCCAACTTCATAAGTCAGGTCATCTCGCAGTGCAATATCATCCTGCTCAATCACATGTGATGGATCTGGAACATACTTCTTTAACTGGGAAACATGGAATACATCATGAATCTTGCTGAGATGTGGAGGAAGAGCTAATTTATAAGCCACTGATCCTACTCTTGAGAGGATCTGAAATGGCCCAATGTATCTAGGATGCAGCTTCTTCACTTTGATTGATCATCCAGCTCCTGTCGTTGGAGTCAACTTAAGGAATACATGCTCTTATTCTTCAAACTCCAACGGCTTCCTTCTGACATCAGCATAACTATTCTATCTGCTTTGAGCTGTTAATAGCCTTTTTCTCATCTTATTAATCTGTACTGCTGTCTGGTCTACTAGATCAGGACCAAACATCCTCCTTTCACTCAACTCCACTCAGCACAAGGGAGATCTACACTTCTGTCCATAAAGTGCTTCAAACGGAGCCATCTGTATGCTAGCCTGATAACTGTTATTATAGGCAAACTCTATCAATGGTAGATGGGCATCCCAACTCCCTTTGAAATCTAAAACACAAGCTCTTAGCATATCCTCAAGCGACTGGATTGTTCTCTCTGACTGACCATCTGTTTGAGGATGGTAAGCTGTACTAAATCTGAGAGTAGTGTCCATTTCTTTATGTAGAGCTTGCCAAAAGTTTGACGTAAATCGCGGATCTCTGTCAGATATGATACTACTGGGAATACCATGTAGTCTAATAATCTCTTTTACATACAGTTTCGCCAGCTTCTCAAGAGAATCCTTTTTATTGATTGCCAGGAAATGAGCCGACTTTGTTAATCGGTCAATTACCACCCATATAGCATCATGCTTAGTAGGAGTCACGGGTAATCCTTCAACAAAATCCATGGCAATGCTGTCCCATTTCCACTCAGGTATCTCTAATGGTTGTAATTTCCCTGCTGGCTTCTGGTGCTCAACTTTCACCTTTTGACATGTCAAGCATTTGGACACATAATCTACAACATCTTTCTTCAATCCAGGCCACCAAAATAAGCCTTTAACATCATGGTACATCTTGGTCATACCTGGATGTACTGTATACTTGCTTTTATGTGCCTCTTCTAAGATATTTTCTCTCAATCCTATTGCATTGGGAATATACGGTCATCCCCTAAATCATAGTAACCAATCTTGGGACATATCAAAATTTTTAGTTTCCCCTCTTTCCAGCTTACCTTTAAAAATCTCAGCGAGTCTATCTTGCTCTTGAGCTTCTTTTATCGCATCCTCTATGAAAGCTTTAATCTGCGTTCCTCTATAAGAACTTTCTGCCGTCTGCATTTGATACAAAGGACTCCAATCTCGAACATCTTCTATCAGTTTTAGCTCTTTGATCATAAGACTAGCAACCTGCACCACCTTTCTACTCAAGGCATTGGCCACTACATTAGCTTTTCCTGGATGGTATTTGATATGGAAATCATAATCCTTCAGAAATTCCATCCATCTCTGTTGCCTCATGTTTAATTCTTTCTGATCCTACAAATACTTCAGGCTTTTATGATCACAGTACAGTTCTATGGTGGCTCCATACAGGTAGTGCCTCCATATCTTGAGAGCATAAACTACCGCCGCAAGCTCCAGATCATGAGTGGGATAATTCTCTTCATGTGGCTTTAACTGTCGAGAAGCATAGGCTACCACTCGTCCTTGTTGCATCAACACACATCCCAACCCCTGTTTGCTAGCATCAGTGTAGACTACATAAGTTTGAGTTGGGTCTGGAATAATCAGCACAGGAGTCGTGGTTAATCTCTGCTTTAGTTCATGAAAACTGGCCTCACACTTCTCATCCCACTTGAATTGCTGATTCTTTCTTATCAGCTTAGTTAACGGTAGAGCAATTCAAGAAAAATCCTTAATAAATCTTCTATAATACCCTGCTAAGCCCAGAAAACTTCTGATCTCTGTCACTGTCCTTGGCTGTTCCCAGCTTAGCACTGCTTCAACTTTGCTAGGATCTACAGCTACCCCTTCATGGGATATGACATGACCAAGAAAATTGACTTCTTGTAGCCAAAACTCACATTTACTAAGCTTAGCATAAAGCTATTTTTCTTTAAGAGTACTAAGAACAATCCTCAAATGCTCTTCATACTTTACAGCCGATTTGGAGTACACTAAGATATCATCAATGAAGACTACCACAAACTGATCTAAATAAGGCCTGAAGATTCTGTTCATGTAATCCATGAAAATTGCAGGTGCATTCGTCAGACTGAAGGGCATCACTAGAAATTCAAAATGACCATATCGAGTCCTGAATGCAGTCTTTGAAATATCATCTGCTTTGATTCTGAGTTGGTGATAACCTGATCTCAGATCAATCTTAGAGAATAAACTTGCTCCAACCAACTGGTCTAGCAAATCATCAATTCGGGGAAGAGGGTACTTATTCTTAACAGTAATCTTATTCAACTCCCGATAGTCAATGCATAATCTGAGACTGCCATCCTTCTTCTTGACGAATAACACTGGAGCACCCCATAGAGAAACACTGGGTCGGATGAAACCCTTCTCTAATAGCTCCTCTATCTGCTTCTTAAGTTCAATCATCTCATTGGGAGCCATACGATATGGGGCTTTAGATACTGGTCCAGCTCCAGGTATGATGTCAATTGCAAACTCCACTTCTCGTTCTGGAGGCAATCCCTGAATCTCCTTTGGAAAGACTTCAGGAAATTCTTTGACCACTGGAATTGCTTCAATTCCTTCTTCCACTTCTGCTTGAATAGAAAAGAAGACCATATATCCCTGACATCCTTTTTGTAAACATCTATCTGCTTGAGCCTCCGTCAGGAAATTCAGTTTCACTTCTGGATTCACATTTGGGGCTTGTGGACAAAGAACTAGAGTTTTGTTCTTACAATCTAGCATTACAATATTGGCAGACAACCAATTCAATCCAATTATGACATCAATTTCATGGAATGGCATGCATATTTGGTCAAGAGTAGTGCAACAACATTCATATCGAATGACACTATTTAGGCAGACATCTGATGTAACTACTTTAGCATTTGTAGGAGTTGTGACACATATGGCATAATGCAGCTTGCTAATTGTAAGGCCCAAACATTTAGCACATTCATAAGAAACAAAGGAATGACTTGCACCCGAATCAAACATAGCAATCACAGCATGATTATTGAGATAGATGATACCTTGGATCATCTCGGGTGATCTCTGTGCCTCTTCCCTTATCATTGCAAACACTCGCCCTTGAGTACGTGGCCTTTGATCATTAACTGCTTGGGGACAATTTTTGGAAAAATGTCCAGGCTGGCCACATGTGTAACAGACGTTCTGCCCCATCAAGCATGGTCTGTCTCCATGGTTCTTCCCGCATTTGTTGCATACTCTAGACCTCTGGTCTCTATTATCTGGGTTGCCCCTGTAATTCCCTCTGTTAGGCTTTCAATTCTGCTACCACTGCCTTTTCCTCTTCTTGTTATAGCCACTATCACTGGCTGCATTTCTATTCTGGTTAGGTCTCTCAGGAGCAGCAGTCTCTCTGTTTACTGGTCGCATCAGCATCCAGTGATTCAGACTATTCTCAATAATTCTGCAGGCCTCTACTGCTTTATTGAACTGATGGTATTGTTGAGGGGTCATCTTATCTTTTAGAGTAGTATTCAATCCCCTGATCATTCTCTCCGTCATCCACCGCTCATCGTCCACCTGTCGTAGATAAGTGGAATACTGGGAAAGACGGATAAACTTTGCTAAGTATTCGTCAAAGGATTCTTTTTCTCCTTGTCTTAGCACAAGGAATTCTGCTTCTCATTCATCTCGTACAGACTGGGGAAAATACTTCTCATAAAACTGTTCAAGGAACACTTCCCATGTGATAGGAACGTGTCTAGCCTACAATACTAACTCTGTGTTCTCCCACTATCTGTCCGCATCCCTTTCTAACTGGTAGATTGCCATCTGTGCTTTACTCTCAGACGGACAACCTAGTACCTTAAAGATCTTCTCTAATCTGCGGATCCAATCCTCCACTTTCTGTATATCGAACGTTCCCTCAAATGTCAGAGGACTATGCTTACAGAACTTAGTCATCCATTGTTGAATACCAGTAGGATCTACTATTTGTCCTGTCTATCTCAGTAGTTCTGTTGTCTGTTAAACCATCTCTGGTTCTGTATTAGCTGTACCTGCACACTCTGGGTGTCTGAGGTTCTCCACTGCTTCAGTTACAGCTGCTGCTATAACAGCATCCCTTTCCTGCTCACTCCTTGCTTGAGCAGCTTTTACTTCCTCTATCAGCTTTTGTTGCTGCTCCAGCCATTCTAGAATCAGCTGATTAATATCTCCGGCGTTTTAGGATTCACCTGAAGCACTAGCTCTTCTGGTTCTTACCATTTTGTTTTACTATCGTAATAGGAAATAGGAAAGGAATATTATAATTAACATACTTTATATTTCATTCAAAACATAGAATACAACAGGTTTAACATCATTACATAAACTCTTCATAACAGACACACATACATGCATTATGTCATTACTAGTCAAAAGTACATAGATTACAACAACATTCATACATACAGCTATTACACTATGTTTTCTCATATTGGATCCTAATAAATTCCCCTACCATGTAGATCCAATCATAGATATCCTCAAAGGGTTCCTCTTCAAAGTACTGATCTAACCCTTCTCTCCATGTTGCTATAAGAGGCAAAATATCATCCATGATGTTAACCCAATCAGTAAGGGTAAGAGTATTTGGATCATATGCCTGATAGGCCTCCCTTACTCTTGCTATGAAATCTTTGTAAACTCTATAGTCTTGATCCACATCTCTAATCAACATCCTTCCTATCCCATATAGCTGCTTTGTGAGTTCCACAGCTCTCCTAAAATGTTCTTCATCCATATCCTTCCCAGGGATTAACTCAATTATCTGATGGTTACCCAGGTATAGCTATACTACTATCTTCTTGGTTCCACTTGGACCTGGAATATATGTAGGGTTTGGCCTCTGACTAGGTCCAGGTATATTAGCTACATGACTAGGAGCAGGTATATTAGCTGTATGGCTGGGTCCAGGTACATCAACTGGTTTAGGTACCTAACTCGGTCTAGGAACATCTACCTTATCGGCCTTCCTAGGCACAGGGTCTGTTGCACCCCTAACATAAGAGTAACCCACATCAGATTGTTCCTCTTGAGGGTCTATCATTTCTTTATCATCTATCTGACCTGCATCTCTTTCTAGTACAATATTCATGGGTGGGGCTGGGTTAGGTTCCTCAAGTTCAGCATCTTTTGATGGTATATCCTCATATGATATTTCCTCTTCTTCATCATCATCCTCATCCATCTCATTTGATCCCACCGAAGAATTATCTAACCTGCCCAATTCTGATTCACTACTAGAATCCCGGATATTGATCACTGGGGGAAGACTAAACTCCGGATCATGTATGAAAGCATCTATCTCTTCTGGGTTCCACCCTGATCTATCAGAACTATAGACTGCGGGTCTAGGGTCCCCCTAGTTTACTGTAGTCTCTGATATTCTAGACTCATTCATTGCTATCCTGTAATAATTAACTTAGGGTCAATTATGCAAATCTTTACTTATGTTTCAGTCTATAAATAATGTAATCAGAGCATTTCCTAAGCCAGAATCCTTTGCTCTGATACCAAAATGTCATATCCTTACTTTTAACCTCAATTATAATTGATTAGAAGTGATTGGAACTAATTACATGATCATTTGCTTTGAAAACATCCATTTCCAAAATATTTGCTCTTGGGTACTGTTCACTTTCACTGTTCATTCGGTAATTCTAGAACATGTATCCTATTTTGAAAATTCATAATTAATTGTAGAAAAATCAAAATAACATGGTTCCAATTTCTAATGAAAGATATTTCACATATATTTGAGGGAAAATATGAAACTGGGGTTTTCTTGTCCCAATGAAATCAGTTTAATCGTTGAAAATCACTGTTCATTTAGTAAAATCTGGAAGTTCCAGTTTCTTTGCTTAACTTCAAAAATTCATTTCTCTTTGGTTACTTATCCAAATAAACTGTGTTACCTATGGATTTGAAGCTTTAGACGTTATCTTTAAGCTCATAAAATTTTGTAGAAAAACGCGTTCATTTGGTATATGAAATCTTTGTGTAACCGTCACTACCTCTCAGCACTCGTTTTACTCAATTCCAGATCTTACTTTCAACTTTGGAAAATCATAACAATTCAGATACTTATTCAAATGAGGTGTTCTTAGTGTTCATTTAAATCTATGTGTCTTAAATTTAATCAGGCCAAGTTTCAGATTAAAACTCGTTGATTTAGATGCCAAAAACATTGTCAAATCACCACGGCCTCAAAATAGGACTAGAGAAACATACACCATGCATACTAGCATATCATCCCATAGTGTCATGTAAGTCATGTAGCTTATTATACAAACTTATTCATCAACATTTACTCTCCTCCCTTGAAAATATCCAGCACCTAAAACATAGTTATGCATGTGGAAGGGATGAGATTTCATGGAAATCCCAATAGCAAATTACATAAACTATAATATCATGCATGGATAATTGTATGCTTAACATGTTATCATGAGATGGGAGCTACTTCATAATGGTACATAAGCAAACTCTAACATGCATATTGTCATGACATAACTTGCAAGGAGTTGCAATCATTCATACTTCATCATAACATGAAGACATAAGCTCAAGCTCAACCAAACACCATAATCAACAAGCAAGCAAAACAATTAAACAAACATGAGTTATAGTTAGGTATCCTTGCTACCTCTTAGCTATCTTGGTCAAGACCTTGTTGGGATGATTTCCTTCCTTCATAAATGTCAAAACCTAGCCATTACAAAATAATATCAAGTTACAATTCAACTTGAAACCAAATCTAAGACTAGGTTTTCACTAGCTCCCTTTCCTTCTCTACTTTATGTTTCCTACTTCCATCTTTTCAAAATAAATTCTCATGGTTCATTTCCACATAATTCTTCATGTAGAATCCAAATATGAAATCATAATTTCCAAAATCAAAACATATCAATTGCTACAGTGCCAAACCGAAATGCATGCTCTTGTTTTCCAAAAATTCTCATTTTGATTCCAATGCTTCCATTACTTGTTCTCCTACTTTATACCCACACAACTTTCCATTTTAAACTCATTGGAAGCATCAAAATCATGAAATTCCATCATATGAACAGTACCACGTACAGTACCAGCAAGAACACAAAACCCTAAATCCAAACATACTTGAATTCACAAGCTTATACCACTTGATTCTAGCTTGTTCAAACTTGTCTAAACTATCCATAACATAAAACTCATATTTTAACCTCATATGAGCAGCACTTCCAGCAGCAACCATAAGGGAAATATAGCATGAAAACCCTTAAAACCATGAGCTAATTGGATAGAACAAAGCTCAAGATCAAGGGAGATGATTACCTTGCTTGTTACTTCACTTTGGTTGCTTCTTTCTTGGTTGAATGGAAATTTTGCAAGAGTTTACCTATGGTTCACCATACATGCCGAAGTGTTCTGAATAGGGGGTATTTATAGAGAAATTTGGGTTGAAATGGATGGCCAAGATTGATTTGGTTACTATTTGATCTAAAGGCTCACATTTAATCTTGGATTTTACTTTTTCTAAAAAGAATAATTATTACATCATGTGGGACAGGTCATGGGACACCTAAGAGGGTTAGGTGGTGTGCTGCCCATGTCAAGAAGGTTCTAGAAAAATTCCAGTCCAATCTGGTACCGATCGGAGCAGTTTCACAACAACCGGACTGTTTTCTGTTCTGATTTTTTTTATAATATACCAGGATATGTATTATGTCCTGGAAATCAACATATAGGCTTCTCATATCATTGAAAATGATATATTGAATATTTATCTGCCGTCCATTCCTTGAAAAATAACTAAAATACTCTTAGTGTCCTTTCCTGTGCTGTACTAACTCTAAGGGCAAAATCGTCATTTCACACCTCTTTACACTGCCTCAGGGCATATATTGACTCTATATAATCATATTTATATTATGTCCCACGTTTTTGGCCTATCCATAATGACCAAAATGACCTCCATCCATCACTGGTATAGTATAGGCATCCAGGGGTATTTTGGTAATTTTGCACTTTTCCTGGACTGCTCTGGCCTGTGGCCCATATAACTGTCCAGTCACCTTAATGGGCTCATGATGGTGTCATTTGGGCCTTATTATGGGCTTATTTCCTATATTGCCTTTATGGCCCAATTCACTGTACAACTCTCCCGATCATATTTATCGGGTGTTTTATTTCACTGTAAAATCCTGTATGGCTTCTACAGGATTCCTTTTCTGATTCTGTCAATTTTATAAATTCATATATTAAATATATGAATTTTTTATAAAGTCTCATCTAATTATGAGATCTCAAAAATACTGCAATAATTCCTTGTTACTTCAGGAATTTATATCAATTAATCGGGACCTCAAATCAAAATTCTGTGTTGCGTTAAACTGACCGGAATATTTTTGTCTATCTACTGGTAAAATTTGGATATGATGTGATTCCGGACATTTTTGGCCTGTTTTGGCTCAACTTTTCCATATTTACATTTAGGTCCCTTAACTTTTGAATAATTGCACTTTAGTCCCTGAACTTTTCATTAATTGCATTTAGGTCCCTCCTTTTTCTTCTACTTTCACTTTTCACCTTCAAACTTTTAAATTTTCATTTTGGTCCCTATTCTTTCCTTAGTTATTAATCCTTCCCTTTCCTTTCACAATCTGATACAGTTTATTCCAAGAATCTTATATCCATTGCAGATAAACTGTACAGGTACATCAGGTCAAAAAATTAGGGATATGACATTTGTCAATTACATTACAGTTGTAGTCAATAACTAATAAAGAATAATAAATTGAGATACAAAAGTAGTAAAAGCTTAATAGTTAACTTGTATACTTTTTTGCCACATTATAGCAAGGTGGATTTGTGGCACAATGGTCACTATGTATGTTATAATCCTTTAAGCAATCCCATTGACATACCTGTAGAGAGCTAAAGACTCCAATAGTTTACCAATGACTATTCTTAATGGTGCCACCTAACAAATAGAGAGGGAAAAACTATGATCTAGTATTTTACAAGGGAAATCCCCTAACAAGGGAAAAGTACGAGAATTATTCTTAGAAATTTTGAGGAAATTCCATATATAGTAAGTGTGAATATACTAAAAAATATAATAGATATTGGGCTTTTGTATTAAAGATTAGGCTAATATTAAGGATTGGACTTTTGTATTAAAAAGCTAGAAATGAAGAATAGCCTCTTGCCCAAAAAGATGAACAACTTAAAGCCCAAATTAATTAATATAATCAAATTGTTTTATAAAAGTGGAAAAGGATGTTGGTAAGAGTAGGTAAGACTTTTCCTACTTTTGCCATTATCATTATGCTTTATGATAAAGTAACATGAAGAGTCACTTCATCTCTTTTCCCCTCTAAAAGGTGCCTCCTAGGATGAATCTATGAGATATAAACTTGTGTTAAATGTTCTAGAAGATGAGAATTAAATTATGTCATATAAAAAAGTACATAAATTAAAAAAATATTAATATTTAATTCTAGCTAAAGTTCAAGGTAATTGAAGGATGATTAATTCCTCAATTTAATAATCTTAAGCATGTAAGGAAGAAGTTTAGTTAGGATATAACTATAGATGACACTCAAAAAGTAAAGGCCATATGTCTCATCATCTAATACCTTGTAGACACAAGCAAATGTCTCATCATTGCATGCCTCATGAGACAAGAAAAACAAACCTTAAGCCCTAGAAAGTCCTAGGTAGATGGCACCATGTAGGAAGAGAGATACAAGGAAAAGATGACAAGCCAAAATAAAGTAGAAAAGATCCCATCAAGCCATACTCTTCATCTTCTTCCAAGGCACCATAAATACTGAACACCCTTTTATCAAGTAAGGATAAATATGTAGGGAAATGTATGCCTTTTGTAATAAAAAGCATGATATCTATAACATCCTTACTTTTGTATGACTTAGAGACCATTTAGTAGCATTTAGAACTACTTTCAAGACCTTAGAAGTCCATTAGGTAAATCTATAATTTTTACTCTTCTTGAGTTACTGTTCATATGATATTCCAGATTCGGCGAAAAACTTCAGAAAATCATAATTAATTCTAGAAAAATGAAAAGGATGTGGTTCAAAAAACTACATGAAGATAAAATCTTTAAATATAAGAGAAAAATAATTTTCTAACCAAATGCCTAGTAATTTAATACAGTTTAATCATCAAAGATTACTGTTCATTTGGTCAAAAAAATCTGAAAATAGATTCTAGTCCTTGAATTTGGAAAATTTGTTCTCTCTGTATAGACATCAAAATAAGGTATTCTTAGTGTCAAAATGAAGCTTGAAATGTTATCTAAATTTTTATAAAATTTCATACATTTATTCTATTATTTAATATTTTTCCTTGCATCATGAACATTGTTGTTCAAACTTGTCATATAACACCATTACATGTAACAATTGTTCACATAACATTTATACTATCCAATCCCTAACTTCTCTTCAGACTTCTTTATTCTCTTTCATCATTCTTGAACCTGTTAGGATTGGGATTATATGAATAGGGTGAGATTTTTAGAAAAATCATAGTAGTAAATGGTACTAAACAATGCATCCATTAATGTAAATACTTGTGCTTGCTTGTGAAAGTGTTAACATTGTGTAATGTGCATGCTTCCATGTAACATATGAAATACAATTGGCCAAAGTAATCATAGAAATAGAGCTTCAATAATAAACACATATACAACACAATTCAACAAAGCCATATCACAACCAAGCATAACATTCAATAGATAAGTTTACTATCTCACAAGCTTGACTTCTTTCACTTTAACCTTGCCTTTTTCTTTTTACTCCTCCTTGATATGTGGCTGCCTCTTTTGACTATACAATAAATTCCTAACATAGCATTAGCATCCATTCATTACAATCTAACTTTCTTGAACATTGAGCTCACTTAACTACACTAACTTTCCTTAATCTTTACTAGTTAACCTTGCCTTTTAACCAATTGATGTCTTGACTTTACCCTACACAATTTCATCTTTTGAATCCATTTATGAGTTTATAATCATGAAATTCTAGCTCTTATGCACTATTCTAGATAGATTTGCATAACTACTCTTTTTCTTTTAGAAATTCTCA
The DNA here is from genome assembly GCA_037074615.1 of Leucaena leucocephala. Taxonomy (NCBI): domain Eukaryota; kingdom Viridiplantae; phylum Streptophyta; class Magnoliopsida; order Fabales; family Fabaceae; genus Leucaena; species Leucaena leucocephala. The sequence continues at coordinate 7,531,265 of CM073526.1, read as the reverse complement.
TTTTTATTCTAATGCTTCCAATACATGTTTTTCTACTTTATCTCATACAACTTTTCATTTTAAAACTATTGAAAATATCAAAATCGTGAAATTCCAATTACTATTCATATGAGTGAATAGTAATAGAGATGAATTCTAAGAATTATAACTTTCAATACCAATGCTTCTAAGGTTCAAAACCTATCTAATCATACAGAAATCATCATATAAATTCAATGGAAGTATTAAATCATTAAAATTCTATCTCCTTCTATCATGAATAGTGTAGACTAAAAGGTCTCAACCATGGCAAAGTCAAAAATACCAACTTGATTCAATAGCCAATCATCTAACTAGCTTGTTTAAGCATCAAAACATAACTCTAACTTTAATTTTTTTTCTTTCTCCTTTCATCTAGATTTTTGGACAGCATATACACCCTAGAGAAACCTCATATTTCTTCTATGAAAGCTCTAAGTTCAAGCCCCCAAATTGAAGTAAAACAGGTTAGGATAGATCACTTACCTTAATAATTAGCTAGCTTGAACTTTGGCACCTTGATCTTCTTTCTCTTCGCTTGAGTTAGCATTTGGATAGCACCTCCCCAAGGGTTTTAAAGCCACAGTTTTGGACAGAACATATGGGGGTATTTATAGAAAAATTCTATAGAAAATGAATGGTCAAGATCGCTTATTGCACTATTTGATCTAATGGCTTATATTTGATCTTGGATTAGCTTGCCCTATAAGCCAATGAGATGACATCATCTATTACATCATCAAGAGAAACATCATTGCCCATGTGGCAAAATTACAAAGGGAGAAAGCATCTAAAAAAATTATAATCTAATCCGGTACTAGGTCAGTCCGATTTCCCAAAAAACCAGAATATTTTCTAACTCTAAGTTTTCTGAGATTCTATAATATGATTTTTGACCTTAAATCTAGTATTTAGATTCTTCCTACCATTGACATTATTATATTAGGTCTAAACTTAATTCCAGATCCCTTGGAAAATTACCAAAATGCCCCTTGGTTCTTCTTTATTTACTTTAATATCTCAAGGGCATTATCATCCTTTCACATATCATCAGAGTATTGCTTGACCTTGGTCAACTATTTTGAGAACTCTCCTTGACTGTCTATCATTAGTCAAATGACCAAAATACCCTTCATCTATCTCTGGCTCAATGACACAACACAATGATATTTTCATAATTTTATATTTTTCTGGGTCTTTATTAGCCTTAGCCCACATACTTATTTGAAAATATGATTGTCTCTAAAAGATAACATTTTAGGCCTTCTACATGGTCCACCACCTTCATGGGCTCAACTCACAAGAAATCCCCCTGACATTATTTATCGGATATTTTAATCCACTGTAAATTCTATAATAAATTCTACAGAATTCCTTGTTGAGCTATGTCAGTTTCATAAATTCTTATATTAATTATAAGAATTTAATGCCAAATTTTATCTGATTATGAGGTCCAGAGGATATTGTATTAATTTTTCTTTCTTCAAAAATTCATATCAATTTTTCAGGACCTTAAATCAAAATTCTGTGTCGCTTCAAATTGATTAGATTAATTTACTCTCTCTGTTATAAGTTACCCAACTTGTGGAGCTTATCTACCTTAACCTTGCCCTTAGTAATCATCTTTCTAAAGAAATATTGACTTATGGCTTATTCATTTTCTTAGTATAGGTTTACTGTGACTCTCGGGATCAAACTATGTTCAACCGTTAGCCTCTTTAATATCTAATTGTAACCCTAAAATTCTATTATTTGTGAGCTATATTGAGATTTAATTGCAATCCTCCAGAATCTATTGCAATTCTGTTGTACCGTATTCTCATCTCTAGAAGACCTAAACCAACGGACTAAGTTACAAGGTTAGCTACTTCCACTTAGGTGTTAACTCAATAGATAATTCCCCAAGAATGATCATAGAAGCCAATATTATCTATTAAGACTTTAATTATTTCCTCTATCACTCAAGAATTTCTCATATCATTTCTATCTTTCATAACTTTACTATATCTAGTACTACAAAGAGCTACACAGGTTCTACCGTGCACATACTTGTCATAATCTGCAAATCTCATCTAGTGGATATTACTCTAACATGAGTTGCACTGTCCATTCTTTTGGCTCTATCTCAAGAGCAATCTGACTCTATTGCATACCAATTTAGTTCTATCACAAGAACAATCTAGCTCTATTGCGAGAACATTAACTTTTATTACATAGATGCTACTCCCTCTCAGAGCTGTATCATCTTTAGTAACTGCGTCTCATTTTATTTCATATTAACGTCACATCGTTCATGTATCTTATCCAATTGAAAGGATATGTCCCGAGTATTGTAATTACACGCATATAGGTTTGCCACTAATATTAATCTCTAATATCATTCTCTACCCAACTTACTATCTTTGTCTGGTCATAAATTTTCATTCTATTATTTGGGGATTAACTAGCTAATTATCTTGTTTATCACTTTTCTATAGCTTTATCATTTCCAAGTTAAATTATCGAATTACAGGTTGTATGGTATAGGAGCAACATAACTTTCTTATCATATATACTCTACCCTGCATGTACTGAGAAAGAAGAATAGTCATTCATCATAGCATACTCTAAGATGAATAATATGCAAGGGGATGCAATAATTTAAGCATTCTCTAACATGCGTGTCATCATATGACAACTGCAAGGAGATACAATTGTTCATTCTATCTTGTGGCAACATAAGCCATTCATCATCACATAATTTGCTCAACATCCATTATACGCACACTGTAATTAAACAATTAACTTGGTAAACTTTTAAATCATTCTTTCCTCAATCATATTATTTTCAGATCTCGACCATTTATTTAGGAACCTAAGATAGCTGCTCATTTAACTTAGGCTGCCACATTACCCTCTTACTAAATATATTCTCAACCCTTCATTACTCTATCTTACTCTTGCTCATTACTCTTTCTTAAATTGAGGAGTCTCTTTATCTTTGAACTTGTGGCTACCTTCCTCTCTTTATACATGATACATTTCTACTTTTAATCTTGCATACATCTACCGCTCTATTGAACTTCTACTATTGCTTACGAAAATTTTTTTCTTTGTAACATGGAATTCAATCTGTGAACTAACTTCTCAGTCATTCTGTAAGGAATTGGAAGACACGTAGCGGAAATTAATTTAAAAAATTTTCCATTCCTTGCCAGGATCTACTGTATGTGTTTAAGTCAAGTGGGAAGAAGCATTACCCTCAGTGTTTCTCAGCGACTTCCACAGCTTCTCTCCGCGGCTGGCAATCTCTTTCCAATCGTAAGGAGACATCCACAGCTTCTCTCCGCAGCTCGTGCTCTCTTTTTGATCGCAAGAAGTCGACTCCTCCGGTCGTCTTCCTCTACTGGTATCCACACGAACAGCGTTCCAACCACAAACGGCGTGCTAGCGTCTCCTGTCCCTCCAAGGCTTTCTCAAGAGTTCGTCCTCTCCGTCTCTACTTCAGCAGTTTCTTATCTGCAAACATTTTGCAGATTCCGTTCGGCCCCTTTTGTGTTATGTGTTGTATTTTAAAACGTAGCTCCTAAAATTGGATATATAGGATGCTCTGCGTTTTTTTTCTCAACCGAATGGATTTTTGGAATTAATTTATATTAATTCGAAATACAATATCATATATCGTATAATTTGATAAGAAACTAATTAAATAAATAATATTTATATTAAATCCGTCCCACAGATTTAATTCACCTATTTATTTAATTTAAATAAAGATAAGATTGGACTGTATTTGATTTATTCTCATAAATCAAATTTGAGATATCCTATCAATTTGAATTTCAAATTCAAACGTGATAGAGATTTAATTTATCCTTATAAATTAAATCCTATATATCCCTTATATATAATATATATATACGAATATAAATATAAATAAATATATACATCAACCCTGGATCATTCATTGAATCTAGACACGTCTTAGATTCAATGAATCTGGACATCATAGCTCGTGTTGGGCTATTTTGTGTGCGACCCTGTAGGCCCACATGAAGTTGGCAGTTGGCCATTTGCTATACTGGCCCACAAGTCACAAGCGGTCTCTAGCAAGACATAACGACTACCCAAATCATATGAGAATCGATAAACGATGTAACCTTTTATACAACAATATCATGTCCCTTCTGTCACGCGATATTTTGGTCATAGATGAGGCATGGATAATGTCATCCTCCTATTCCTGACCGTTACTTTCTCGATCCCTATAACATCCTCACTTTTCATACGTCTTAGGGATCAAATAGTAGCATCTGGAACCACTTCCAAGCCTGTTGAAATCAAATTACTCAATCTGGAATTTTACTCTAGCGAGTACTGTTCACTGCACGAATTCTAGATAAGTGACTTGACTTCGAAAAATCATAACTAATTCTATACAAATCAGAATGGAGTGTTTCAAATTGCTACATGAAGCTAACATAATACTCTTTCAGGGAAAAATGACTCGTTGACCACGCCTTGACCAGGTCAACGTCAGTCAACGTCCGTAATTCACTGTTCATCCAGCGTCCTGTCCCTGATTCCAGCATTCTGGTCCCAACTTTGAAAAATCATACCTTTATGTGTAGACATCCAAATGATACGTTCTATATATCAAATCGAAGCTTGGCATGTCTACTATTTAGTGGTAAAATACCATACATTTATTAAATCATTTACTATTTATAATTACAGCTCAAATGTCACTGCCTCCATCACGAGTTACTGTTCATAGTGATAATTTCCAGCAATTATACATACATGAATCACATATCAATCATGCTAAGTAATTAATATCTCTTCATGCATCTTTATCTCCTCCATCTTGAGAAGACCTGCTGTAATTGGATTGATATGGAAGGGTGAGATTTCTGGGGAAATCTCAGTAGCAAACAGCACTAAACAATGTATGCATTAATGTGAATACTTGTGCTTGCTTGTGAAAGTGTTAGTATTATGTCATGTGCATGCTTCCATGTTACATATGAAATACAATTGGCCAAAGTAATCATAGGAACAGAGCTTCATACATAGGCACATATTCAACACAATTCAACAAAGCCATAGCACATCAAGCATAACATTCAATGCATACAAGTTTAGGATTAGTTTACTACCTGACATGTAGCTTTTCCTTCTAGCTCTTAGCCTTTGCCCTAAGGTTCATTCTTTCCATAGGTTAGAGCCTATACATAGCATAATAATATCTTCATTATTATTCTATCAGCATAGCTCTATTTAACTCATACATAGCTCAAGGGTAATATCCTTAATCTGACATTCCCCTGGCTTTCTCTCTACCTTTAGCTACCTTTATTAATAGAGATATTTCTCTATTCTAACCACTAAGAGAAATCCTATACTTTATTAGAGAAAGGACTAGATAACTTTATTACCTCATTCCTAAGCTTTGCCCAGTCCCTCAACTCCTTAGACTGCTCCTGGCTCCACCAGAACTCCTTCCTTCCTTTCCTTTCTTTCTTTCCTTCTCTCTTTCTCTCTTTCTCTCTTCTTTCTCTTCCTTTTCTTGCTAGATTCGTGGTGTGCCTTGAAATGGGAGGGGAGTGTCCTATTTATAGGTGAGAGGAGGTGGAATGAATGGCCCAGATTGATTCACAATGAATGGCTCAGATTGCTTGCTTCCTCAAGAAGCTTTGCCTGCATCATCATGATGACATCACCCTCCTTGCTGACTCACCACTCATGACATCATCTAAGACACCTCAAGGGACACCTAAGGGGTATATGTGGCGAAATGTGGGGCCCTTGGGACACCTCACTAGCTGAGTCAGCCTTTCCAGAGAGTTCCAGAGTCTTTTCCCTGAATGGACGGCCGAGATCGTGCCACGTGTCCTCTTGCTTTTTCTCCTTTTTCTATAATCATGCCATGTGTCCTTTTCTTTTCCTCTTTTACTATAATCATGCCATGTGGCACATTGTGGGCCCCATTTATGTCCTCTCATGATTCCAGATCACTTTACCCAGTTCTATCTTGGATCGGGTCACTTTACTTTATTGAAAAAGCACTAAAACATTATTTTAATGCCTCTTGGGCCCACTTTACTCTTGGGCTACGTTTTTGGGTCTTTAAATATCAACTTGGGTTTCTAACCAAGCCCAAGCACTCTGGTGGCTCGGTTCTCAAGGAAAATCCTTAGTAAATTACCATAATGCCCTTACTGCCTCTTTAGTACTTATAGGGGCACTATTGTCTTTCCATACCTTACCAGAGTATCTCTTGACCCTAGTCAACTATCCAAATACCCTTTCTTGACTATCTAACCTTAGTCTAATGATCATAACGCCCTTCGTCTGACTCTAACTCAATGACACAACACAGTGGCATACCTTCAGTGGCATTTTCGTAATTCTTCATTTTTCTCGGTCTTTATTAGCCTTTGCCCATATATTTATCTAAAAATATCATTGGGCCTATAAGGTGCCATTCTGGACCCTCCGTATGATCCCCTATCTTCATGGGCTCAATTCCCGAGAAATTCCCCCAAAACCTATTTATCGGGTCTTTTGATCCACTGTAAATTCTGTAGTAAATTCTACAGAACTCCTTTTTGAGCTCTGTCAGTTTCAGAAATTCTTATATTAATTATAGGAATTTACTGCCACATTTCATATGATTCTGAGGTCTAGAGCATACTGTATTAATTTTCCTTTTATTTGGAAATTAATATAAATCTTTCATGACCTCTTATCAGAACTTTGTGTTGCATCACACTGATCAACATAATTTTCTCTATTTACTAGACCTCTGCTCAACAGGGTCTGGTAGCATCCCTTTTTCAGGCTATATACTGGGCTTCTAAGCCTAAAATTTGGGATATGACAATCCCTGAGTAGTCTGACTATAGAAATGGAACTACTTTTCCATTACAGTATGGCCATACATTTCTCAGACTCACTCATCGAGGGGCCCAGTAATATCTCTCTATGAATGTGAGGGACAAATTCCATCTTGACCATTCACATTCCTCCGCATGAAAAACCACTAAGCCCGAACATAGTCTTTATGATCACTCGGTCAAAAGTGACTTTTGACTAGGCCAAAGCTGAGCGTTTGTCATGTATGAATCCATGATGATCTCAGGTCAAAGGGCATAGTGACATGGTTTGTATATGAGAGAAGATTATGATGTAACCCATGCAACTCTCTCATAGCGGGTCGGTCCAACACCTTGTACTCTTACATGTGCATATGACTTTGATTTATATCTCTATACATCTTCAAAGTCATACTGGTCTTATTTCATCTCTGCTCCCGCGCAGATGACCGACCAGGGACATTTAGGATAAGATCATGAATTATCCAAGGATGGTCATCACAGTAAACATGCAAATAATATGATAACACAATTAATAAATTCATAAATCAATAATGTTCATAAGACAATGATTGGCCCCTACGGCACATTTTCCAACAACTTCCCACTTGTACTAGGTACAATCATTAATTTGAGTAATTCCCATTGACCTAACATGACGCTCATGCTTTGCCTGCACAAGCGGCTTTGTTAGAGGATCAGCAACATTGTCTTCTCCTGCTACTTCGCATATCTTTATATCACCTCTATCGTTGATTTCTCTGATGAGATAAAATTGCCTGAGTATATGCTTCGTCCTTTGATGTGACCTAGGCTCTTTGGCTTGTGCAATAGCACCGCTATTATGACAGAGCAAAGTTATTGGATCTGAGATAATAGGTATCACCCCTAGTTCCGTGATGAACTTCCTAATCCAGACGGCTTCCTTAGCTATATCAGATGCTGCTATATACTCAGCTTTCATTGCAGAATCTGCTACAGTGCCCTGCTTAGAGCTCTTCCAGCTTACTGCTCCATTATTAAGGAGGAATATATATCCAGACTGCGATTTTTGGTCATCCTGGTCAGTTTGGAAACTCGCGTCTGTGTAACCAGTTACACAGAGTTCGTCATCCAATCTACCATAGACCAAGAATAAGTCCTTAGTTCTTCTTGTAAGGAATTGGAAGACACGCAGCGGAAATAAACTTTAAAAATTTTCCATTCCTTGCCAGGATCTGCCGTATGTGTTTAAGTCAAGTGGAAAGAATCATTACCCTTAGTGTTGCTCAACGAATTTCACAGCTTCTCTACGTGGGTGGTGATCTCTTTCTGATCGCAAGAAATCGACGGAGTGTTCCTCAGCGACCTTCACAGATTCTCTCCGCGGACGGTGGTCTCTTTCCGATCACAAGAAGTCGACGCCTCAGGTCGGCTTCCTCTACTGGTATCCACACGAACAGCGTTCCAACCACGAACGACGTGCTAGCGTCTCCTGTCCCTCCAAGGCTTTCACAAGTCTCCGTCTCTATTTCGGCAGTTTCTTGTCTGCAAACCTTTTGCAGATTCCGTTCAGCCTTTTGTGTTCTGTGTTATTTTCAAACGTAGCTCCTCCAATCAGATATAGAGGATGCTATGCGTTTTTCCACTTGACCTAATTGGATTTTGGAGTTAATCTTATATTAATTCCGAATTGATACAATATCATATATTGTATAATTTTATAAGAAACTAATTAAATAAAATAATATTAAATCCGTCCCACAGATTTAATTACTTATTTATTTAACTTTAAATAAAGATGAGACTGAGTTATATTTGATTTATTCCCATAAATCAAATTTGAGATATCCTATCAATTTAAATTTCGAATTTCAAACGTGATAGAGATTTAATTTATCCTTATAAATTAAATCTTATAAATATCTCTTATATGAGATATCCTATCAATTTGAATTTCGAATTTCAAACGTGATAGAGATTTAATTTATCCTTATAAATTAAATCTTATAAATATCTCTTATATGAGATATCCTATCAATTTGAATTTCGAATTTCAAACGTGATAGAGATTTAATTTATCCTTATAAATTAAATCTTATAAATATCTCTTATATGAGATATCCTATCAATTTGAATTTCGAATTTCAAACGTGATAGAGATTTAATTTATCCTTATAAATTAAATCTCATATATCTCATATATATAATATATATATATATACGAATTTATATATATACGAATATAAATATAAATAAATATATATACATTCACCTGGATCTTTCATTGAATCTGGACATGTCTTAGATTCTATGAATCTGGACATCATAGCTCGTGTTGGGCTATTTTGTGTGCGACCCTGTAGGCCCATATGAAGTTGGCAGTGGGCTATTTGCTATACTAGCCCACAAGTCGCAAGCGGTCTCTAGCAAGACATAACAACTACCCAAATCATATGAGGATCGATAAACGATGTAACCTTTTATACAACCATATCATGTCCCTTCTGTCACGCGATATTTTGGTCATGGATGAGGCATGGATAATGTCATCCTCCTATTCCCGACCGTTACTTTCTCGATCCCTGAGTAGTCTGACTATAGAAATGGAACTACCTTTCCATTACAGTATGGCCATACATTTCTCAGACTCACTCATCGAGGGGCCCAGTAATATCTCTCCACGAATGTGAGGGACAAATTCCATCTTGACCATTCACATTCCTCCGCATGAAAAACCACTAAGCCCGAACATAGTCTTTATGATCACTCGGTCAAAAGTGACTTTTGACTAGGTCAAAGCTGAGCGTTTTGTCATGTAGGAATCCATGATGATCTCAGGTCAAAGGGCATATTGACATGGTTTGTATATGAGAGAAGCTTATGACGTTACCCATGCAGTTCTCTCATAGCGGGTCGGTCCAACACCCTGTACTCTTACATGTGCTTATGACTTTGATTTATATCTCTATACATCTTCAAAGTCATACTGGTCTTATTTCATCTGTGCTCCCACATAGATGATCGACCAGGGACATTTAGGATAATATCATGAATTATCCAAGGATGGTCATCATAGTAAACATGCAAATAATATGATAACTCAATTAATAAATTCATAAATCAATAATGTTCATAAGACAATGATTGGCCCCTAGGGCACGATTTCCAACACTTCTCAAGTACTTAAGGATATTCTTGACAGCAGTCCAATGGCCCTCACCAGGGTCCTGTTGATATCTGCTAGTCATACTTAAGGCAAATGAGACATCTGATCGAGTACATAACATGGCATACATGATAGATCCTATGGTCGAGGCATATGGAACTTTACTCATGCGACCTCGCTGATCAGGTGTATTAGGACACAGATCTTTGCTGAGGTGACTACCATAAGACATGGGTATGAAACCCCTCTTTGATTCGTGCATACTGAACCTATGCAGTATTTTGTCTATGTATGTACTCTGACTGAGTCCTATAAGTCTTTTAGATATATCTCTATAGATCCTGATTCCTAGGATGTAGGTGTAAGGAATTGGAAGACACGCAGCGGAAATAAACTTTAAAATTTTCCATTCCTTGCCAGGATCTGCCGTATGTGTTTAAGTCAAGTGGAAAGAATCCTTACCCTTAGTGTTGCTCAGCGAATTTCACAGCTTCTCTACGTGGGTGGTGATCTCTTTCTGATCGCAAGAAATCGACGGAGTGTTCCTCAGCGACCTTCACAGATTCTCTCCGCGGACGGTGGTCTCTTTCCGATCACAAGAAGTCGACGCCTCAGGTCGGCTTCCTCTACTGGTATCCACACGAACAGCGTTCCAACCACGAACGACGTGCTAGCGTCTCCTGTCCCTCCAAGGCTTTCACAAGTCTCCGTCTCTATTTCGGCAGTTTCTTGTCTGCAAACCTTTTGCAGATTCCGTTCGGCCTTTTGTGTTCTATGTTATTTTCAAACGTAGCTCCTCCAATCAGATATAGAGGATGCTATGCGTTTTTCCACCTGACCTAATTGGATTTTGGAGTTAATCTTATATTAATTCCGAATTGATACAATATCATATATTGTATAATTTTATAAGAAACTAATTAAATAAAATAATATTAAATCCGTCCCACAGATTTAATTACTTATTTATTTAACTTTAAATAAAGATGAGACTGAGTTATATTTGATTTATTCCCATAAATCAAATTTGAGATATCCTATCAATTTAAATTTCGAATTTCAAACGTGATAGAGATTTAATTTATCCTTATAAATTAAATCTTATAAATATCTCTTATATGAGATATCCTATCAATTTGAATTTCGAATTTCAAACGTGATAGAGATTTAATTTATCCTTATAAATTAAATCTTATAAATATCTCTTATATGAGATATCCTATCAATTTGAATTTCGAATTCAAACATGATAGGGACTTAATTTATCCTTATAAATTAAATCTCATATATCTCATATATATAATATATATATATATACGAATTTATATATATACGAATATAAATATAAATAAATATATATATACATTCACCTGGATCTTTCATTGAATCTGGACATGTCTTAGATTCAATGAATCTGGACATCATAGCTCGTGTTGGGCTATTTTGTGTGCGACCCTGTAGGCCCATATGAAGTTGGCAGTGGGCCATTTGCTATACTAGCCCACAAGTCGCAAGCGGTCTCTAGCAAGACATAACAACTACCCAAATCATATGAGGATCGATAAACGATGTAACCTTTTATACAACCATATCATGTCCCTTCTGTCACGCGATATTTTGGTCATGGATGAGGCATGGATAATGTCATCCTCCTATTCCCGACCGTTACTTTCTCGATCCCTGAGTAGTCTGACTATAGAAATGGAACTACCTTTCCATTACAGTATGGCCATACATTTCTCAGACTCACTCATCGAGGGGCCCAGTAATATCTCTCCACGAATGTGAGGGACAAATTCCATCTTGACCATTCACATTCCTCCGCATGAAAAACCACTAAGCCCAAACATAGTCTTTATGATCACTCGGTCAAAAGTGACTTTTGACTAGGTCAAAGCTGAGCGTTTTGTCATGTAGGAATCCATGATGATCTCAGGTCAAAGGGCATATTGACATGGTTTGTATATGAGAGAAGCTTATGACGTTACCCATGCAGTTCTCTCATAGCGGGTCGGTCCAACACCCTGTACTCTTACATGTGCTTATGACTTTGATTTATATCTCTATACATCTTCAAAGTCATACTGGTCTTATTTCATCTGTGCTCCCACATAGATGATCGACCAGGGACATTTAGGATAATATCATGAATTATCCAAGGATGGTCATCATAGTAAACATGCAAATAATATGATAACTCAATTAATAAATTCATAAATCAATAATGTTCATAAGACAATGATTGGCCCCTAGGGCACGATTTCCAACAACCTCCCACTTGCACTAGGTACAATCATTAATTTGACTAATTCCCATTGACCTAACATGACGCTCATGCTTTGCCTGCACAAGCGGCTTTGTTAGAGGATCAGCAACATTATCTTCTCCTGCTACTTTGCATATTTTTATATCACCTCTATCGTTGATTTCTCTGATGAGATGAAATCGCCTGAGTATATGCTTGGTCCTTTGATGTGACCTAGGCTCTTTGGCCTGTGCAATAGCACCGCTATTGTCACAGAGCAAAGTTATTGGATCTGAGATGGTAGGTATCACCCCTAGTTCTGTGATGAACTTCCTGATCCAAACGGCTTCCTTAGCTGCATCAGATGCTGCTATATACTCAGCTTCCGTTGCAGAATCTGCTACAGTGCCCTGCTTAGAGCTCTTCCAGCTTACTGCTCCATTATTGAGGAGGAATATGTATCCAGACTGCGATTTTTGGTCGTCCTGGTCAGTTTGGAAACTCGCATCTGTGTAACCAGTTACACAGAGCTCATCATCCAATCCACCATAGACCAAGAATAAGTCCTTAGTCCTTCTTAAGTACTTAAGGATATTCTTGACAGCAGTCCAATGGCCCTCACCAGGGTCCTGTTGGTATCTGCTAGTCATACTTAAGGCAAACGAGACATCCGGTCGAGTACATAACATGGCGTACATGATAGATCCTATGGCCGAGGCATATGGAACCTTACTCATGCGACCTCGCTGATCAGATGTACTAGGACACAGATCTTTGCTGAGGTGAGTACCATGAGACATGGGTATGAAACCCCTCTTTGATTCGTGCATACTGAACCTATGCAGTATTTTGTCTATGTATGTACTCTGACTGAGTCCTAGAAGTCTTTTAGATCTATCTCTATAGATCCTGATTCCTAGGATGTAGGTGGCTTCACCCAAGTCTTTCATCGAGAAAGACTTTCCTAACCAAGACTTGACAATCTGCAAGGTAGGAATGTCATTCCCAATAAGTAGGATGTCATCGACATAGAGTACTAAAAACACAACTGTGCTCCCACTAACCTTCTTGTACACACAAGGTTCATCAATGTTTTGAAGAAATCCAAACTCTTTGATTACTTCATCAAAACGATGATTCCAACTCCGAGAGGCTTGCTTTAGTCCATAAATGGACCTTTGAAGCTTGCACACTTTACCAGAGTCCTCGGAACGCACAAACCCTTCAGGTTGTGTCATGTACACGTCCTCAAGGAGCTTTCCATTAAGGAAGGCTGTCTTGACGTCCATCTGCCATATTTCATAGTCATAATATGCTGCAATAGCAAAGAGGATTCTGATTGATTTGGCCATTGCTACTGGGGAAAAGGTCTCATCATAGTCCACACCATGAGTTTGAGTAAAACCTTTTGCAACCAGTCGTGCCTTGAAGACATTTACATTGCCATCCATGTCAGTTTTCTCTTTGAAAACCCACTTGCACCCGACGGTTTTTACACCTTCAGGCGGGTCGACTAAGGTCCAAACCTGATTGTCGTACATGGATTGCATCTCAGACTTCATGGCACTAAGCCATTTTTCGGAGTTTGGTCCCACTATAGCTTCTCGATAGGTAGTCGGCTCATTATGCTCAATGAGCAACACATCACGACTATCAGAAATCAGAAATCCATATCTCTGAGGCTGAAGTCGTGTCCTATTAGACTTTCGTGGACCTTGCGTGACTTGAGGAGTCTCAACAACTTGTTGTGAGTCTTCTCTATTTTCCATCTGCAGTTCTGTGGTGTCTTGTAGCTCTCGAACTTCTTCGAGTTGTACCTTACTCCCACTGGTTCTTTTAGAGATAAATTCTCGTTCAAGAAAGGTACCATTTCTGACAACAAACATTTTGTTATCAGCAGGGTTGTAGACGTAATATCCCTTGGTTTCCTTAGGATATCCCACAAAAAGGCATTTTGAGGATTTGGGCGCTAATTTGTCTGAGGCTTGTTGCTTAACATAGACCTCGCATCCCCAAATCTTGAGGAAAGAGAAACTAGGCGTCCTCCCAGTCCATATCTCATACGGAGTCTTTTCGATTGCCTTAGATGGAACACGATTTAGTGTGAACGCAGCTGTTTCTAGGGCATAGCCCCAAAAGGAGGGTGGAAGATCTGTTCGACTCATCATGGATCGAACCATATCTAATAGTGTTCGATTTCTCCGTTCAGAAACGCCATTCCATTGTGGTGTCCCTGGAGGAGTCAATTGTGAGAGTGTCCCACAATTCCTAAGATGATCTATGAACTCTTGGCTCAAATATTCACCACCCCGATCAGATCGAAGGGCTTTAATTGTTTTGCCAAGCTGGTTTTGTACTTCATTTTGAAATATCTTGAACTTTTCAAAAGATTCAGATTTATGTTTCATTAGATAGATGTACCCATATCTGCTGAAATCATCTATGAATGTTATGAAGTACGAATAACCTCCTCTGGCATTTGTGTTCATCGGTCCACACACATCTGTATGTATGAGGCCCAATAAATCAGTGGCCCTCTCACTGTGCCCAGTGAAAGGTGACTTTGTCATCTTTCCTAACAAGCAAGACTCGCAAGTGTCATATGATTCAAAATCAAATGAGTTTAGAAATCCATCTTGATGGAGTTTGGAAATGCGTTTCTCATTTATGTGGCCCAGACGACAGTGCCAGAGGTATGTGGGATTCAAATCGTTTGGTTTGACCCTTTTGGCGGTTATGTTATAGATATTTCCATGATTGGGTTGTTCCAAATTTAATATGTAATGATCAACATGCAAATCACCATGAGCATAGAAAACATCATTACGATAAATAGAACATCTACTATTCCCAGCAATGGAAGTGAAACCTTCCTTATCCAAATAAGAAAGTGAAACAATGTTACTACTTAAAGCAGGAACATAATAGCAATTGTTCAAAACTAACAAAAGCCCAGTGGGCAGAACTAATTCATAAGTGCCTACAGCTAACGCAGCAACCCTTGCTCTGTTTCCAACTCGTAGGTCAACTTCACCCCTTTTCAGCTTCCTACTGTCCTTTAGTCCCTGCACATTCGTACAAATGTGAGAACCACATGCAGTATCTAATACCCATGAGGTGGAAGTAGAAAGATGAATGTCTATAACATAAATACCTGAAGCGATAGCCCCGCTATCCTTCTTGTTCTTTTTCAGATCTTCGAGGTAGAGTTTGCAATTCCTCTTCCAATGACCCGGTTCATTGCAGAAGAAGCAGACTCCTTCCTTCGGAGGCTTTGCCTTCTTTGGTGCAGGCTTGGTTTCGGGCTTGCCTGACTCTTTGGTCTTACCTGATGAGCCATGACCCTTCCCCTTGCCTTTGCCTTTCTTTTTCGTACCCTTTCCTTTCTGAACCATCAAAACACTACTGGGTTTCTTCTTAAGACTCGGCTCAGCAGTTTTAAGCATCCCATGCAGTTCAGAAATAGATTTCTCCATGTTGTTCATGTTGTAGTTCATAACAAACTGGTCATAACTTTCCGGGAGTGAGTTTAAGATCAAATCTGTAGCTAACTCCTGGCTCATGGGAAATCCAAGCCGTTCAAGGTGATCAATGTACCCTTTCATCTTTAAGACATGAGCACTGACTGATGCACCTTCAGCCATCTTGCAGGAATGTAAGGCCTTAGTGGTCTCATACCTCTCTTGCCTTGCCTGTTGCTGGAACATTTCCTTGAGATGCACAATCATCTCATAAGCCTCCATGTGTTCCAGATCTCTTTGGAGCTCCGGAACCATGGTGGCTAGCATCAAGCATCCCACATCGACAGAGTCTTCCTTATGCTTCATATAAGCATCTCTCTGAGCTCTGGGAGCATTGGCGGCTGGCTCCTCAGGAATGGGTTGATCTAGGACATGCGCCTTTCTTTCCTGCTTGAGAACAATTCTCAAGTTCCTAAACCAGTCAAGAAAGTTTGTCCCATTGAGTTTGTCCTTCTCAAGGACAGATCGCAGCGATAATGTAGCAGTATTACTAGTCGTCATGATTCTACAATTAAAATATGCAATGTAATTAGTAATCTCCCACTAAATAAACAACCCTCAATGCAATAGTTAGTGGGCTAAGATCCATATTTGGCTCAAACTTAAGTCCGCTTTGGCAGGACGCTTAGATTAAGTTATTTAGGTAGGTAACACCTTTACCAATTACATCAAATGTAACTCTTAGATATTCATGGGATCCTATCATCATATGATCTGGCATGTTCTAATCCCATCTAATGCCTTGAGATCCAAAACCGTTTTGTTAATCTCAATTAAGTCAAACAATAATGAACCTATGAGAGTAGCACCATTACTCTTTGCTTATCTCCCCAAGATAACTCAAAAGCACCCACTTTGGTGGAGTCCACAATTGAGCGATCAAGGTTTTGACAAGTGTTCATAAATTGACAGCATTATGACTTAAGATTTCTTTTAGAGGGCCTAATTTAACTATCTGGTTTATAAAACGCATGTTTCTCAGTTCGTATCTCATACAAGTAATATGCATGTGCTGATCTAATCATAAGATGCATAATTCAAACGTGATACAATATGGCTCACCTATCCTAAGTCCCCTCAAGCCAATGAGAGGAGCTCTCTAGTAAGAAAAGAGAAATTACATATAGAAACCTCTTTTAACATTCGAGGGGAGTGAGATGAGAGGAGAAGGTACATTGAGAGTATATAGAGGAAGGCACGACACGCAGGCCGTATTTTTAAAAATTACAACACTTGCAATCTAGAGCCATATTGTTCACCATACCCAAACATTCAAGAATCAATATTCAGATCTAATCGAAGGGCAAAAAACATTTACAAAGTAACATATGTTACGGTTATGTTGCGCTACGAACAGGTAGCTACGGCGGTCCCGCTAGCCGGTTAGCGGGCGGGGTCTCTGGGGCAGCGCCCCGGAAGAAATTTTTTTTTGTTTTATAAATAATCACGAATCTGAATTCGGTTTTCACAAATAATCACAAATTCGAATTCGGTTTTCTTAGACCCCATCTATGCGGATTGATCAAATCAAAAAGCATCACCACCGATTTCAATTTCCTTTTAGATTCCTTTTATGTCATACACAACAAGGATTCCATATATGTCACACATACAACGCTTATTATATGATCGGCTACTAATAACATATATCATATAAATCACAAATCAAGCCTAACTTAAACACAAAACGGCATGGCTCTGATACCACTGTAAGGAATTGGAAGACACGCAGCGGAAATAAACTTTAAAATTTTCCATTCCTTGCCAGGATCTGCCGTATGTGTTTAAGTCAAGTGGAAAGAATCCTTACCCTTAGTGTTGCTCAGCGAATTTCACAGCTTCTCTACGTGGGTGGTGATCTCTTTCTGATCGCAAGAAATCGACGGAGTGTTCCTCAGCGACCTTCACAGATTCTCTCCGCGGACGGTGGTCTCTTTCCGATCACAAGAAGTCGACGCCTCAGGTCGGCTTCCTCTACTGGTATCCACACGAACAGCGTTCCAACCACGAACGACGTGCTAGCGTCTCCTGTCCCTCCAAGGCTTTCACAAGTCTCCGTCTCTATTTCGGCAGTTTCTTGTCTGCAAACCTTTTGCAGATTCCGTTCGGCCTTTTGTGTTCTATGTTATTTTCAAACGTAGCTCCTCCAATCAGATATAGAGGATGCTATGCGTTTTTCCACCTGACCTAATTGGATTTTGGAGTTAATCTTATATTAATTCCGAATTGATACAATATCATATATTGTATAATTTTATAAGAAACTAATTAAATAAAATAATATTAAATCCGTCCCACAGATTTAATTACTTATTTATTTAACTTTAAATAAAGATGAGACTGAGTTATATTTGATTTATTCCCATAAATCAAATTTGAGATATCCTATCAATTTAAATTTCGAATTTCAAACGTGATAGAGATTTAATTTATCCTTATAAATTAAATCTTATAAATATCTCTTATATGAGATATCCTATCAATTTGAATTTCGAATTTCAAACGTGATAGAGATTTAATTTATCCTTATAAATTAAATCTTATAAATATCTCTTATATGAGATATCCTATCAATTTGAATTTCGAATTCAAACATGATAGGGACTTAATTTATCCTTATAAATTAAATCTCATATATCTCATATATATAATATATATATATACGAATTTATATATATACGAATATAAATATAAATAAATATATATATACATTCACCTGGATCTTTCATTGAATCTGGACATGTCTTAGATTCAATGAATCTGGACATCATAGCTCGTGTTGGGCTATTTTGTGTGCGACCCTGTAGGCCCATATGAAGTTGGCAGTGGGCCATTTGCTATACTAGCCCACAAGTCGCAAGCGGTCTCTAGCAAGACATAACAACTACCCAAATCATATGAGGATCGATAAACGATGTAACCTTTTATACAACCATATCATGTCCCTTCTGTCACGCGATATTTTGGTCATGGATGAGGCATGGATAATGTCATCCTCCTATTCCCGACCGTTACTTTCTCGATCCCTGAGTAGTCTGACTATAGAAATGGAACTACCTTTCCATTACAGTATGGCCATACATTTCTCAGACTCACTCATCGAGGGGCCCAGTAATATCTCTCCACGAATGTGAGGGACAAATTCCATCTTGACCATTCACATTCCTCCGCATGAAAAACCACTAAGCCCAAACATAGTCTTTATGATCACTCGGTCAAAAGTGACTTTTGACTAGGTCAAAGCTGAGCGTTTTGTCATGTAGGAATCCATGATGATCTCAGGTCAAAGGGCATATTGACATGGTTTGTATATGAGAGAAGCTTATGACGTTACCCATGCAGTTCTCTCATAGCGGGTCGGTCCAACACCCTGTACTCTTACATGTGCTTATGACTTTGATTTATATCTCTATACATCTTCAAAGTCATACTGGTCTTATTTCATCTGTGCTCCCACATAGATGATCGACCAGGGACATTTAGGATAATATCATGAATTATCCAAGGATGGTCATCATAGTAAACATGCAAATAATATGATAACTCAATTAATAAATTCATAAATCAATAATGTTCATAAGACAATGATTGGCCCCTAGGGCACGATTTCCAACAGTAGGTGGCTTCACCCAAGTCTTTCATCGAGAAAGACTTTCCTAACCAAGACTTGACAATCTGCAAGGTAGGAATGTCATTCCCAATAAGTAGGATGTCATCGACATAGAGTACCAAAAACACAACTGTGCTCCCACTAACCTTCTTGTACACACAAGGTTCATCAATATTTTGAAGAAATCCAAACTCTTTGACTACTTCATCAAAATGATGATTCCAACTCCGAGAGGCTTGCTTCAGTCCATAAATGGACCTTTGAAGCTTGCACACTTTACCAGAGTCCTCAGAACGCACAAACCCTTCAGGTTGTGTCATGTACACATCCTCAAGGAGCTTTCCATTAAGGAAGGCTGTCTTGACGTCCATCTGCCATATTTCATAGTCATAATATGCTGCTATGGCAAAGAGGATTCTGATTGATTTGGCCATTGCAACTGGGGAAAAGGTCTCATCATAGTCGACACCATGAGTTTGAGTAAATCCTTTTGCAACTAGTCGTGCCTTGAAGACATTTACATTGCCATCCATGTCAGTTTTCTCCTTAAAAACCCACTTGCACCTGACGGTTTTTACACCTTCAGGCGGGTCGACTAAGGTCCAAACCTTATTGTCGTACATGGATTGCATTTCAGACTTTATGGTATTAAGCCACTTTTCAGAGTTTGGTCCCACTATAGCTTCTCGATAGGTAGTCGGCTCATTATGCTCAATGAGCAACACATCACGACTGTCAGAAATCAGAAATCCATATCTCTGAGGCTGAAGTTGTGTCCTATTAGACTTCCGTGGACCGTGCGTGACTTGAGGAGTCTCAACAACTTGTTGTGAGTCTTCTGTATTTTCCATCTGCAGTTCTGTGGTGTCTTCTGGCTCTCGAACTTCTTTGAGGTGTACCTTACTCCCACTGGTTCTTTTAGAGATAAATTCTCGTTCGAGAAAGATACCATTTCTGACAACAAACACTTTGTTATCAGCAGGGTTGTAGACGTAATATCCTTTGATTTCCTTAGGATATCCCACAAAGAGGCATTTTAAGGATTTGGGCGCTAATTTGTCTGAGGCTTATTGCTTAACATAGACCTCGCATCCCCAAATCTTGAGGAAAGACAAACTAGGCGTCCTTGCTGTCCATATCTCATACGGAGTCTTTTCGATTGCCTTAGATGGAACACGATTGAGTGTGAACGTAGCTGTCTCTAGGGCATGGCCCCAAAAGGAGGGTAGAAGATCTGTTCGACTCATCATGGATCGAACCATATCTAATAGTATTTGATTCCTCCGTTCAGAAATGTCATTCCATTGTGGTGTCCCTGGAGGAGTCAATTGTGAGACTATCCCACAACTCCTAAGATGATCTATGAACTCTTGGCTCAAATATTCACCACCCCGATCAGATCGAAGGGCTTTAATTGTTTTGCCAAGCTGGTTTTGTACTTTATTTTGAAATATCTTGAACTTTTCAAAAGACTCAGATTTATGTTTCATCAGATAGATGTACCTATATCTGCTGAAATCATCTATGAATGTTATGAAGTACGAATAACCTCCTCTGGCATTTGTGTTCATCGAACCACACACATCTGTATGTATGAGGCCTAATAAATCAGTGGCCCTTTCACTGTGCCCAGTGAAGGGTGACTTTGTCATCTTTCCTAACAGGCAAGACTCGCAAGTGTCATATGATTCAAAATCAAATGAGTTTAGAAATCCATCTTGATGGAGTTTGGAAATGCGTTTCTCATTTATGTGGCCCAGGCGACAGTGCCAGAGGTATGTCGGATTCAAATCGTTCGGTTTGACCCTTTTGGCGGTTATGTTATAGATATTTCCATGATTGGGTTGTTCCAAATTTAATATGTAATGATCAACATGCAAATCACCATGAGCATAGAAAATATCATTACGATAAATAGAACATATACTATTCCCAGCAATGGAAGTGAAACCTTCCTTATCCAAATAAGAAAGTGAAACAATGTTACTACTTAAAGCAGGAACATAATAGTAATTGTTCAAAACTAACAAAAGCCCAGTGGGCAGAACTAATTCATAAATGCCTACAGCTAACGCAGCAACCCTTGCTCTGTTTCCAACTCGTAGGTCAACCTCGCCCTTTTTCAGCTTCCTACTGTCCTTTAGTCCCTGCACATTTGTATAAATGTGAGAACCACATGCAGTATCTAATACCCATAAAGTGGAAGTAGAAAGATGAATGTCTATAACATAAATACCTGAAGCGATAGCCCCGCTATCCTTCTTGTTCTTTTTCAGATCTTCGAGGTAGAGTTTGCAATTCCTCTTCCAATGACCAGGTTCATTGCAGAAGAAGCAGACTCCTTCCTTAGGAGGCTTTGCCTTCTTTGGTGCAGGCTTGGTTTCAGGCTTGGTTTCAGGCTTGCCTGACTCTTTGGTCTTACCTGATGAGCCATGACCCTTCCCCTTGCCTGTGCCTTTCTTTTTCATACCCTTTCCTTTCTGAACCATCAAAACAGCACTGGGCTTCTTCTTAAGACTCAGCTCAGTAGTTTTAAGCATCCCATGCAGTTTAGAAATAGATTTCTCCATGTTATTCATGTTGTAGTTCATGACAAACTGGTCATAACTTTCTGGGAGTGAGTTCAAAATCAAATCCGTAGCTAACTCCTGGCTCATGGGAAATCCAAGCCTTTCAAGGTGATCAATGTACCCTTTCATCTTTAAGACATGAGTACTGACTGATGCACCTTCAGCCATCTTGCAGGAATGTAAGGCCTTAGTGGTCTCATACCTCTCTTGCCTTGCCTGTTGCTAGAACATTTCCTTGAGATGCACAATCATCTCATAAGCCTCCATGTGTTCAAGATCTCTTTGGAGCTCTGGAACCATGGTGGCTAGCATCAAGCATCCCACATCGACAGAGTCTTCCTTATGCTTCGTGTAAGCATCTCTCTGAGCCCTAGGAGTATTGGCCGCTGGCTCCTCAGGAATGGGTTGATCTAGGACATGCGCCTTTCTTTCCTGCTAGAGAACAATTCTCAAGTTCCTAAACCAGTCAAGAAAGTTTGTCCCATTAAGTTTGTCCTTCTCAAGGACAGATCGCAGCGATAATGTAGCAGTATTACTAGTCGTCATGATTCTACAATTAAAAATATGGAATTCAATTAGCAATCTCCCACTAAATAAATAACCCTCAATACATTAGTTAGTGGGCTAAGATCCATATTTGGCTCAAACTTAAGTCCGCTTTGGCAGGACGCTTAAATTAAGTTATTTAGGTAGGTAACACCTTTACCAATTACATCAAATGTAACTCTTAGATGTTTATGGGATTCTATCATCATATGATCTGGCATGTTTTTAATCCCATCTAATGTCTTGAGACCCAAAACCGTTTTGTTAATCTCAATTAAGTCAAACAATAATAAACTTGTGAGAGTAGCACCATTACTCTTGCTTATCTCCCCAAGATAACTCAAAAGCACCCACTTTGGTGGAGTCGACAATTGAGCGATCGAGGTTTTGATAAGTGTTCATAAATTGACGGCATCATGACTTAAGATTTCATTTAGAGGGCCTAATTTAACTATCTGGTTTATAAAAACGCATGTTTCTCCGTTTGTATCTCATACAAGTAATATGCATGTGCTGATATAATCATAACTCCCCTATGTGCTGATATAATCTAAACGTGATATAATATGGCTCACCTATCCTAACTCCCCTCAAGCCAATGAGAGGAGCTCTCTAGTAAGAAAAGGAAAATTACATATAGAAACCTCTTTTAACATTCGAGGGGAGTGAGATGAGAAGAGAAGGTACATTAAGAGTATATAGAGGTAGGCACGACACGTAGGCCGTATTTAAAAATTACAACACTTGTAATCTAGAGCCATATTGTTCACCATACCCAAACATTCAAGAATCAATATTCAGATTTAATTCAAGGGTAATTAATGTTTCATATCTAAAACATTGACCAAATAACATATGTTACGGTTCTATTGCGCTACGAACAGGTAGCCACGGCGGTCCCGCTATGTTAATTTTGTTTCATAAATAATCATGAATCTACATTCGATTTTCTTAGACCCCATCTATGTTAATTGATCAAATCAAAGTGCATCACCACCGATTTCAATTCCCTTTTAGATTCCTTTTATATCATACATAACACGGATTCCTTATATGTCATACATAAAACGCATATTATATGATCGGCTATGACTAACACATATCATATGAATCAACAATTACATATCATATGACTAACGCATAGCGGGTCGGTCCAACACCTTGTACTCTTACATGTGCATATGACTTGATTTATATCTCTATACATCTTCAAAGTCATACTGGTCTTATTTCATCTCTGCTCTCGCACAGATGACCGACCAAGGACATTTAGGATAAGATCATAAATTATCCAAGGATGGTCATCACAGTAAACATGCAAATAAAATGATAACACAATTAATAAATTCATAAATCAATAATGTTCATAAGACAATGATTGGCCCCTAGGGCACATTTTCCAACACATTCAACTCTCATTATTCAAGTGGATGAACTCGGCTAATTATTCATCAAAGGGTTTCTCCTTTCCTACTTTAACCCTTAGCCACACACTCATGTTTATCTAACTGAGAGGAAAACTTCTTGTAAACTATTCAAGAAAAACTCCTCAGGTCCATCTCTATGGAGTAACTATTGTATCTCTTTACTATCTTGTAACTCTTTCTGTATGTATATCAGTCCCAGTTTGCTCTGAATTGGACTATGGTTCCTTTCTAGTCTTTCTCTTGATCCTGACTAACTTAAGTCACATAGATCTCATTCATCATCTAGTACTATTACTTCTTTTCTCTAGTGTTTTCTACCTTAAGTATGCTAGGTTACATTTCTTCATGATGGAATCCCTCTATTTCAGGAGCATTATCTCTCTATCTATTAATCATCATGTCTATAATCTTAAGCCATATGTTAGGCTTATTTCTAAGCAAGTCTCATATGAAGGATCTACTTCTAAACCTCTTCTTAAACTGATATTTTGTATTTCAATACATCGTACTATTTAGCTTGCATGTACCCTGTGTTAAACCTCTAACTGATAAACTTCAGCGAGATTTGTATCTTCATTCTCGTTATTAGGTCTTTGTGCATTCTAGTCATGACGTGAGTACTAGTCATGACTCATATTCTCTATGAACTTTAGTTGTAACTTCTCAATCTACTAATCCTAACTTGACAGCTCTATGTCCTTTAGTCACAACCAAATGTCTTCTAACATCGTGACCTTAACTGCTTTGTACACATTAGTCACATCCTATTACCTGAATCATCATACGTGATAGCTTTAGAACTTTTTCTCTAGACCAATGGAAACTTTACTTGTAATAACCAACACACCTCTATAAATCTTTATCGCGACCAATGTCATAACTCGTCGCAACTTCACTTCTCTATGACTACTAGTCGCGACTTAAACATCTTCACATCGCGACTTGGACATAGCTTTCTCTAAAGATTCTCTTATAATGTTCTTTCTTCAGTATTTATTCTAGTAATGATCATTATTGTTCTTGACCTTGATGAGCTTGAGTCTATTGAAACTCATCCATATCTATCTACCATAAGCAAATTAAATAGGGAATATGTTTACATAGATGTTCAATCAACTATCATTTCATTATATCATATCAAAACTCATATTTTATATCATCATAACATTTGTACATACATTACATACATGTCAACTACATATACGGGATATATTGTAACTATCATACATATAGGTAATTACTTTGCTTTACACTATTTACATATTTACAATACCCCTAAACTCTTTTACATTTTTTCCTAGGGGATAGTGAACTGGAAACACTTCTGCATACAAAAGTGCCACCCCTAAAACATCCTACTTTTACCACCTCATAGTATATATTCAGAAGCGTATTTGATTAGTGGAACCATTACATTAGCCCAAAAATTAAAATTTTAAAACTTACTTATCGGGTATTGTTCATATGATGATTTCTAAATGTACAGTCAAACTTTAAAAATTCATAACTAATTGTAGATAAAACATATGGAGGTGTTCCAAATTTCTAATTGAATATCTTTCATATCTCTTTACGGGAAAAATATAAATCTTGACATTTACTTTTCTAATTGATACAGTTAAATCGTTACTTTTTACAGTTCATATGGCAAATTCTGGAATTTCCAGATTATGTCTCATAACTTTGGAAATTCATTTATCTTGATATACACATCCAAATGAGGCGTGTTACCTATGAATTTAAAGCTCTAGATATGTGCTACATGCTTATAAAAGTTTGTGAATTAATTCCTTCATTTTCTAGGTCAAACTGAAGCCACAACAAAATTGCTTTAGGACCTACGTTTTTACCATTTCAGCTTCCCTTCTTTCAGTTTCAATATTTTTTCCAGCATGCATAAACCACTCTTTTGCCTTTCATGCATTCATGTACATCACGGGGTTATGCCATAATTCTTTCATACATTTTCTTTACATATAATGGATATTACATAACATTACATAAAAAGGCTCGCATACATGTTATCTTTCATACATTATTTTCCCTTAAATTTCAAGATGTTATCTTCACGTATCTTTTTGAACCACTTCATTTCAAATTTTCTAGAATTAATTATGATTTTTTGAAGTTCGTTGTATAATCTGAAATACCATATGAACAGTAACCCGAGAAAGAGTAAAATTTTAGATTTAGCTAATGAACTTCCAAGGTCTTGTAAGTGGTTCTAAATGCTAATGATTGGTCCCTAATACGTATGAAAGTAAGGATGTTACAACAAGCTCTAACCCTAGTACTTTACTATCTTAGTCCCTTCTCATACTGTCTCTCTTGGGTCTATCTAGCCTTCTAATCTCTTTATCCTAATCTGAAGGATCTATTTGTCTCTCATTCTATTCTTTGTAATCTCATCTTAGGGAACTCTTTATTCTCATTTGACCCCTTCTCATATCTTATGAGATATTATCATAAATTCTTGGTACTCAAGATTAACAATTTTAACTTTGATCACTTAATTCCTGTTGCCTATAAGAAGATTATGAGTTCAGTCCCTAATAATAATAAGGCTACCTAAAATTAACATCATGGGTATGCTATCTGTTATGAGTTAACCAACTTGTGAAGCTTCTCTACCTTAACCTTTTCCTTGGTGTTTGTCCTTCTAAAGAAATACTATACTTATAGCTCATTACTTTCTTTCTCTAGGCTAGGTCTAATACGACCTCGAGATCTACCGTAAGCCTATTCAGGATCTAGCTGTGACCCTAAAATTCTATTCTCTTTGAGCCATGATGGGATCTAACTGCAATCCTATAGAATTTACTGTGATTCTGTTATATTGTATTCTCATCTCTAGAAGACCTAAACCAACAGACAAAGTTACAAGGTTAGTCACTTTCACATAATTGTTAACTCATAAGATAATGCCCTAAAAATGATCACATAAACCAATATTATCTATTAGGACTTTACTCATGTCCTCATCACTTAAGAATTTCACATATCATTTTTATCTTTTATAACTTTACTACATCTAGCATTGTAGAGAGCTATACAGGCTCTACCATGCACATGTCTGTCATAATTTGTCCATCTCATATGATAGACATTACTCTACATGAGCTACAATGTCCATTCTCTTGGATCTATCTCAAGAGCAA
Source organism: Leucaena leucocephala (assembly GCA_037074615.1). Taxonomy (NCBI): domain Eukaryota; kingdom Viridiplantae; phylum Streptophyta; class Magnoliopsida; order Fabales; family Fabaceae; genus Leucaena; species Leucaena leucocephala. The sequence goes on along the minus strand of CM073526.1, from coordinate 7,504,165 downwards.
TATGTTTCTATTGCAAGAGCAATCTAGCTCTATTGCAAAAATGTTAACTTCTATTGTATAGACACTGCTCTCTCTTAGAGCTACATCATCTTTCCTAATTATGTCTCATTTTATTTTATGTTCATAGAACATTATTCATGTATCTTATCCCTACTGAAGGGATATGTCCTGAGTACTGTAATTATATATCTATGGATTCACTATTAACCTTCATCTATAATCTCATCTATTGCTTTATTATTACCAAGTTGCATTATCTAATTGCATGTCGTATGGCATAGGAGCAATAAATTCTTTTTCAAAACTTTCTCATCATATATACTCTACCCTACATGTAATACAAAAGGAGAGTGTTAATTCATCATAGCATACTCTGACATGCATAATATGCAAGGAGATGCAATTATTTAAGCATTCTCTAACATGCATGTCATCATATGACAAATGCAAGGAGATACAACTTCTCATCATAACTCATGGTAACATAAGCCATATCATCATTACATAATTTACTCAGCCATCCCTTATAAGCATAGTGCAATTAAACAATTAACTTAGTAATCTTTTAAAGCATTATGTCCCTTTATAACCTTAACTGCCAAATTATCTATCACATTATCTGATCATATCATTTGTCAGATCCTAAAGTAACTATTCATCTAACTTAGGCTACCACGTTACCCTCTTACTAGGGTATAGACTCAACCCTTCATTACTCTTTCTTATATATAGAGTAAGGAAGTCACTTTATCTTTTTAACTATGGATACCTTTCTCTCTCTAAATATTATAAAGTTCTTTTCTTATTTTGCATACATCTACTGCTTTGTTAAACTTCTACAACTACCTGAGAAAAACTCTTTCTTTATCACACAAAATTCAATCTGTGAGCTAACTTCTCAATCATTTGACTCTCATAGTTCATGTGGATGAAATCAACTAAGTATTCATCAAAGGGTTTCTCTTTCTCTACTTTAACCTTTAGCCTAATACTCATCTCTATCTAACTGAGAGGAATGCCTCTGGCAAACTATTCAATAAAAATTTCTCAAGTAAGTGGATCAATCTCCATCTCATATAGGTAACTTCTATATCTCTTTAATATCTCTTATATCTTTATGTCTGTTAGTCTCAATCAACTTTAGACTAGACTATAGTTCCTTTCTAGTCTATTTCTGGATCTTAACTAACTTAAGTTACTTGGATCTCATTCATCATATAGTACTATTACTTTTGTTCTCTAGGGTGCTTTACCCTAAGTCTGCTAGGTCACTGGTTCTTCATGATGGTATCACTCTGTTCTGGGAATTTTAACTGTTTATCTATTAACCATCAGGTCTCTAACCTTAAGCCACATGCTAGGCTCATTTATAGGCAAGTCTTAATCTAACTTTAATTCTTTTGTTCAGGAAAGACTACTAAATATCTTCTGAATATCTTCTTAAAATGATATTTTGTATCTCAGTATCTCATATTATTGTATAGATCATGTGCTAAATCTCTAAATGATAAACTTCAGTGAAGTTGGCATCTTTATTCTTGTCATTAGCACTCTGTGCATTCTAGTCGTATTGGCTGGTTATGACTCATACTCTCTATGAACTTTAGTTACAACCATATCAACTTACTTGTCATAACTTGATAGCTCTGTGTTCTTCAGTCGTGGCCATAGGTCATCTTCTATCGTGACCTGATATGCTTATACATTAGTCGCGTCCTAGGGCTTATACTCATTGTGACTTGATAGCTCTAGAGCTCCCTGTTGCCACCAATGGTCTTTACTCATCATGACCAAAAGCTTCTGTAAATATTTGTTGTGACCTATGGCTTAACTCATCGTGACTTAACTTCTCTAGAACTTATAGTCGTAACCTAAAATGCTTCATATCCTGACCTGGCATAGCTTTTTCTAAATATTCACTTATAATGTTCTTGACTTTGATGAATTTGAGTCAATCGAAACTCATTCATATCTATATATCATAATCACATTAAATTAGGAACATATTCAATAGATGTTCAACCAACTATCATTTCATTATATCACATCAAAACTCATATTTCATATCACCATAACATTTGTACATATAATTCATACATGTCCACTTCATATTCGGGGTACATCATAACTGCCATACATTTATATATTTATTCTATACTATTTACAAATTTACATTACCCCTTGTCTCTTTTTATATTCTTTACTAAGGAATAGTGAACTATAAATACTTATGTATACAAAAATGCCACCCCTGTATATCAGTTAGCATATCATTTACCAAAAACTCACTTAGCCCTGCATGCCATGTAGGGATATATTATAGTATTTGGCTTACTACCATCTCATGCCAGTCTTCTAGAGTATAAACTTGATTCAGTTCAATGCCCTCTCTTGTATATATGTTTGTCATCCCTACTATGCCATTGAGGAACTGTAGATAAACTGACTGCTCTTGATCTACGCTTCTATCTATCCCATGACCTAGGCTGAGTAATTTACTCTCCACAGTTTTCTTGAGACTAGTATGGTCAACATTATCTATCTTTAGTAAAGAAGGTTAGGGTTAACTAAGACCAGGACCATCATATTGATCATTCTCTATAAAATAACATATTCCTGGACTTTGAGATGGGCAGGAACTGTCATTGACTCTAAATGGATTTCTGGATTAAGGGACTGTTATATATTACTCATAGAAAATCTATCCTCAAACTCTGGTGAGGAAGGACTAATATCTAGTCTTCCTGTAATCTAGTACTAGTGCTTAGCTTCTGTAGTTGTAGACTGTCCTCTTATAGGAGGAATAAGACTTACATTAGGTTTAGAAGGCACTACTAAAACCTCATATTATATTTGTTATCATCCCTTTCTACTAATCCTCAAGAAATTTTTGAGGCCTTTTTTCTTTAGCTTACATTTCCAATATCCTATTTATTTATTTAGGAATCTAAGATAGCTTATCATATTAGGCAATTTTACCTTAACTAGGCTATATTCATTCTATCATAACATCTCTCATCACCTGTAAGACTTTTGTGTCCTTAGCCTAAAGGACTTATGTGTCCTTGGCCTTACTGTAATCTAATTGTAATCCATAACTGAGTTGGCTATTTCCTTTCAGTTAACTGAGAAAAGGTATGGCTCACATCTCTATGTCATTCATACTTTTAAGTTTTCCCTTATCCTCCTGGATCACTAACAGGCGAGAAGGTATCTCTTATTAAGCCTCAATGTTCTATTTTTCTAGAGCATTCACAATCATCACCAATCCATAATCTTATTTGGACTATGAACAAGTAACACATTACTAACCTCAACCTTAATTAGGCCCTAGGTAACCGCTACATACTCTGTTTCCCAATCAGAGCAAGTTTATCTTGTACCAGAACCTCTGTTCTGTGCTAAAATTTTACTCTGTACCAATGCTAGAAACTTTTACTCTGATACCAAAATGAAACATCATACTTTTACCACCTTAGAGTACATATTTTGAAGCACATTTGATTAGCAGAACCATTACATTAGCCCAAAAATTAAAATTTTAAAACTTACTTATCGGGTACTGTTCATTTGGTGATTTCCAGATTTGCAGTCCAAATTTTCAAATTCATAACTAATTGTAGAAAAATTGTATGAAGGTGATCCAAATTTATAATTGAATATATTTCATATCTCTTTAGGGGAAAAATATAAATCTTTACATTTACTTTTCTAATTGATACAGTTAAATTATTACTTTTTACTATTCATATGGCAAATTCTGAAATTTTCAGATTCTGTCTCTTAACTTTGGAAATTCATTTCTCTTGATATACACATCCAAATGAGGCATGTTACCTATGAATTTAAAGCTCTAGATGTGTGCTACATTCTTATAAAAGTTCGTGAATTAATTCCTTCATTTTCTAGGTCAAAATGAAGCCACAACAAAACTGCTCTAGGACCTACATTTTTACCATTTCAGCTTCCCTTCTTTCACTTTCAATAATTTTTCCACCATGCATAAACCATCTCTTTTGCCTTTCATGAATTTATATACATCATGGGGTTATGCCATAATTCTTTCATACATTTTCTTTACATATTACATAACATTACATAAAAAGGCTCACATACATGCATGCCATCACTTTTCTACTCTTCCTCTTCCATTCCTTAGCTCATGTACCAAACATGATTCTTCCATCATGAATAACCTATTATGGTTGGTTGTGGGAGCATGAGATTATAGAGAATATCAGTAGCAAACATTATCACTTAAATATGCAACATGGATGTTAATGCATGATATGTACTTTCATTAAACTTTCTTTGATTAGTGACATGCCATCATGCTATATACTTTTGCATAAAAGTGCATTGCCATAGAAAACATGTTATTCACAATACATTCAACATCATTTATCATGTCACAAAATCATTCAAATATCATGTACATGTCAACACATAAGCATACCACATTAAGTACATAAAGAGGTAAGTCCACTACTTTACACTTAAGCTTTTCTCTTGATCTTTTGCACTTGCTTCCTGGCTTTCCAACCATGAAGCCTTTTAGTCAATCACTTCCCAACATCTTCTTGGATGTTTCAAGGTCCTAAACACATTCATATTCATCACATAATTCATTAGGACCATGAACTCCAACAATGTTCAAGACTATCCTTGATAAACTCTTTACTAACATACTTTCTCTGGTCTTCACTAATTAACTTGGCCCTTGAACTAGTTGATGTCTTGAATTTACCCTACACAATTTCATCTTTTGAATCCATTTATGAGCTTAGAATCATGAAATTCTAGCCCCAATGTACTGTTCTACATAGAATTACATAACACCCTCTTTTCTTTCAAAAATTCCCATTTTGATTCTAATGCTTCCCATACTTGTTTCTCCACTTTATCCCACACAACTTTTCATTTTAAAACCATTGGAATTATCAAAATTATGAAATTATAATCACTGTTCATATGAGTGAACACTAATAGAGAAGAACTTCAAAAACTATAACTTAGAATTACAATGCTTTCAAGGTTATCCAATCCTACACAAAATCATCATATAAATTCAATGGAAGCATTAGATTATTGAAATTCCATTTCCTCCATCATGAACAGTGCAAACCAAAATGGTTCAACCATGGAAAAGTCAAGAATATCAAGTTGATTCAACAACCAATCACTTAACTAGCTTGTTTAAGCTTTAATCACATATCACTAACTTTAATTTCTTCTTTTTCCTTTCATATAAGGTTTTGGACAGTACAAAAACTCTAGAGAAAACTCAAATTTCTTCTATGAAAACCCTAAGTTCAAGCTCCCAAATTAAAGGAAAATAAGCTAGTATTGATTGTTTACCTTTAATCTCTAGCTTGCTTGAACTTTGGTACCTTGAACTTTCTTTGTCTTGGCTTGAGTTTTCATTTTGCAAGAGGTCCCTAAATGTTCTCATGCTACAGTTTTGAGCAGAAATGATGGGGTATTTATAGCGAAATCTCATGGAAAATCAATTGTCAAGATTATTTTGTGCACAATTTGATCTAATGGCTCATATTTGATCTTGGATTAGCTTGCCCTTAGAAGCCAATGAGATGACATCGTCTGTCACATCCGTATTTTTAGGCCTAGAAGCCTAATATGTAGCTTGAAAAAGGTATCTACCAGGCCCTATTGAGTAGAAGTCACAGTAATTAGAGAAAATTATGCTGAACAGTTTGACATAACACATAATTTTGATATGAGATCCTGAAAGATTTATATTAATTTCTAAAGAAAGAAAAATTGATACAGTATCCTTTGGACCTCAGAATTAGATGAAATTTTGCAGTAAATTCCTATAATTACTATAAGGATTTCTAAGACTAAAAGAGCCTAAAAAAGAGTTATGTATAAATTATTATAGAATTTACAATGGATTAAAACACCCGATAAATAGGTTACGGGGGAATTTCTCAGGATTTGAGCCCATGGAGGTAGTGGATCATACAGAGGACCCAAAATGGCGCCTTATAGGCTCAATGATATTTTCAGATAAGTATGTGGGCCAGGGCTAATAAAGACCAGAAAAAATATAAAATTATGAAAATGCCACTGAAGGTATGTCATTATGTTGTGTCATTTAGTCAGAGTCAAACGAAGGGCATTTTGGTCATTTGACTAAGGTTAGACATCAAGGAAGGTTATCTGGATAGTTGACCAGGGTCAAGAGATACTCTGGAAAGGTGTGAAAAGACAATAATGCCCCTAGGATTACTAAAGAGGAACCAAGGGCATTTTGATAATTTACTAAGGAGGTTTCTTGGTAATCAAGCCACCAGAGTGCTTGGGCTTGGTTAGAAATCCAAGATGACATTCCAAGGGTCCAAAAACGTGGCCCAATGATTATGGGGATTTAAGTGATATTAAAATAATATTTTAGTACTTTTGCATGAAGTAAAGTTACCCGGTTAAGGATAAAACTAGGAAAAGTTATCAGATAAAGCTTTAGACAATGAGGTGGCATGAAAGGTGTCCTCATGGGACCCACAAGGTGCCACATGGGATGATTGTAGGAAAAGAAGAAAAGCTAGGGACACATAGCATGATTATAGGAAAAGGAGAAAAAGCTAAAGGACACGTGGGACAATCTCAGCATTCATTCTGGGAAAAGACTCTAGAATTCTCTAGAAAGGCTGAGTCAGCTGGTGAGGTGTCCCAAGGGCCCCACCATTATGCCACCTTGCTTATGAGGTGTCCCATGGATGATGTCATTTTGATGAGTCATTAAGGAGGGTGATGTCATCGTGATGATGCAGGCAATGCTTCTTGAGGAAGCTAAGCAATCTGAGCCATTCATCACGATTCAATCTGAGCCTTTCATTCCACCTCCTCTTAACTATAAATAGACCACCCTTCCCTCCATTCCATTCATGGCCAAGCATGGCAAAGAAAGAGAAAGAAGAGAGAAAGAGAGAAAGAAAGAAAGGAAGAGAAAGAAAGGAGGAGTTATAGTAGAGCTAGGAGCAGTCCAAGGAGCTTAGGGACTTGGCAAGCTTCAGAATGAGGTAAGTAATTTATTCTAGTCCCTTCTCTAATAAATTAGAGGATTGTTCTTATGAAGTTAATAGTTATAGTATAGAAATATCTCTATTAATAAAGTTAGCTATAGATAGAAAGAAAGCCAGGGGAATGTCAGAGTAAGAATATTACCCTTAGCTATGCATGAGTTAAATAGAGCTATACTGTATAGGATAATAATGAAGATATTATTATGCTATATATAGGCTCTAACATACGAAAAGAAGGAACCTTAGAGACAAGGCTAAGAGCTAGAGGAAAAGGCTACATGTCAGGTAGTAAACTTATCCTAAACTTGTATGCATTGAATGTTATGCTTGATGTGCTATGGCTTTGTTGAATTGTGTTGCATATGTGCTTATGTATGAAGCTCTATTGCTATGATTACTTTGTCCAATTATATTTCATATTTTACATGGAAGCATGCACATTACGCAATGTTAACACTTTCACAAGCAAGCACAAGTATTCATATTAATGCATGCATTGTTTAATACTGTTTGTTACTGAGATTTCCCCATAAATCTCACCCCTTCCATATAAATCCAATTACAGCAGGTCTTCTCAAGATGAAGGAGATAAAGATGCATGAAGAGACATTAATTATTTAGCATGATTGATATGTGATTCATGTATGTATAATTGCTAGAAATTGTTACTGTGAATAGTAACTCGTGGTGAGGCAGTGATATTTGAGCTGTAATTATAAATAGTAAATAATTGTATAAATGTATGATATTTTTCAAGTAAATAGTAGACATGCCAAGCTTATATTTGATATATAGAACATCTCATTTGGATGTCAACACATAAAGATATGATTTATCAAAGTTGAGACCAGAAATGCTAAAATCAGGGACAGGACATTGAAGGAATAGTAAACTTTGAGCATTGACCGACGTTGACTTGGTCAAGGCGTGGTCAACGAGTTATTTTTTCCTGAAAGAGCATTCAGTTAGCTTTTGGCAACAATTTGAATCGATTCATTTAAATTTTTCTATAATTAGTTATGGTTTTTTTAAGTCAAGTCACTTCTCTAGAATTTTCACAGTGAACAGTACTCGCTAGAGTAAAATTCCAGATTGTGTAATTTGATTTCACTAACCTTAAAAGTGGTTCCAGATGCTACCATTTAATCCCTAAGATGTAAGAAAATTAGGATGTTACATCATCCATGACATCATCAAATGACACCTCAAAGCCCATGTGACAAAATTACAATGGGAGGAAGCATCTAGAAAAATTTTAGTCCAATCTGGTACCGATTTAGTCCAATTTCCCAAAAACCAGACTATTTTCTGAATCTAATTTTTCTGAGACTCCATATTATGCTTTTTGACCTTAAATCTAGTATCTGGATTCTTCCTACCATTGACACTCTTGTACTAGGTCAAAACTTAATTACAGATCCCTTGGCAAATGACTGAAATGTCCTTGGTTCACTATCTTGCACAATATTAACCCTAAAGTCATAATTATTATTTTACACCTCTTTACTTCTTATCAAGGCATATACTAACACTACTAATCACTCCTATGCATGACTAGACATTTTTACCTTTCCAAATGACCAAAATGCCCTTCACTTAACTTTGACTCAATGACACAACACATGGCATACATTCAGTGGCATTTTTATAATTTTACATTTTCCCTATCTTTATTAAGCCTTGGCCCACATATTTATCTAAAAATGTCATTGGGCCTATAAGGCGCCATTTTGGGTACCCTACATGATCCACTGCCTTCATCTGAAACATATTTATCGGGTGTTTTAATGTATTATAAATTCTATAATAATTCTACATAACTCCTTTCTAAACTCTGTTAGTTTTAGAAATTCTTATAATAATTATAGAAATTTACTGCCAAATTTCATCTGATTCTGAGGTCCAGAGGATAATGTATTAATTTTTCTTTCTTCATAAATTAATATAAATTTTTTGAGACCTTATATCAAAATTCTGTGTTATGTCAAACTGATCAGAATAATTTTCTCTATTTACTGGGAAAATTTGGGACTAATCTAATTCTTGACATTTTTTGGCCTTTTTCTGGCTCAACTTTCTCATAATTACCATTTGTCCCACAACTTTTGAAAATTACACTTTAGGTCCTCAAATTTTCATAATTACACTGAATGGCCCAAAGTTTTTGTCTACTTTAATTTTTCACCATAGAATTTTTAAACTTTTTATTTTAGTCCCTCATTTTTATACCCTTGTCTAATCGTTGTTTTTCCTTTCTATTCATTATCACAAACCTTTCCAAACCTCTTTCCTCTATCAGTATTATATAGATAGGGAAAAATTAGGGTATGACAACCTTGGTATATCAGCTGGCTGATTATTTGTGAAAAGCTCACCTAACTCTGTGTGCCATGTAGGAGTATATGGTAATATCTAGCTCACTCAATGCCCTCTATTGTATATCTATTTATCATCCCTACTACGACATTGAGGAAATATAGATAAACTAACTGCTCTTGATCTCTAATTCTATTCATCCTTTTACCTGGACTGAGTAGTTCACTCTCCACAGCCTACTGATCTTTATGTATAAAGTCATATATACTTGAACTGTAAGAATATGAATGACCTATCACAGAATTTGACTGGATCTCTGGATTAAGAGACAGATGTATGTTACTCATATCAAATATATCCTCAAACTCTGGTAGAGGAGGAATAATATCTGGTCTACCTATAATCTATTACCAATACTTAGCTTCCTTAACTGTAAGTTGTCCTCTCATCGGAGGAGTGGGCATACATTAGGGTTAGAGGGCACTCCCACAAACTCATATAGTATAGAGTCACTATACTCATCATCATTTGATACACACACAACTTCAGGTTGAATCTCTATATAACTTCCAGACTGCAGGTTTTAGTCTATAGAAACATTTTTTGGATATTCTATTATAGACCTTCCTGAATGCTCCTCTATACTATCATCTAAACTCTCTTCATTATCTGAAGAAGGATCAAAGTCTGGGTGTACATAATCTTCATATATCATTACTAGCCAGAGATCTCCCTTATTAACTGATAGCTCTGACTTAACTTTATGAAATCCCATATCTACTTCTGCAAGTTTTGCTTACATAAGTAATGTTAAAACTATCCCAACAAATACCTTAACTTAACAAAGTACTTACTACTTAGAGTTAGGGTTTGCGACTATCCTATCTCTTGCCAGAAACTTCTGCTCTGATACCAAAATGTAACATCATTACTTTTGTATGTCTTATGGAGCATTTAGTACCATTTAGAACCACTTTCATGACCTTAGAAGTCTATTAGGTAAATTTAGAATTTTTACTCTTCTCTAGAGTTACTGTTCAAATAATATTCCAGATTCAGTGACAAAATTCAAAAATTATAATTAATTATGGAAAAATCAAAATGATGTGATTCAAAAAGTTATGTGAAGATAACATCTTTATATGTAAGGGAAAAACAATTTCTTGACCAAATTCCTAGTCAATTAATACAGTTTAATTGTCAAAGTTTATTGTTCATTTGGTCAAAAATTCTAAAAACAGATTATAGTCTTTGAATTTGGAAAATTTGTTCTCTTTGTATAGACATTAAAATAAGGTATTCTTGGTGTCAAAATAAAGATTGACATGTTAAATAAATGTCTATAAAATTTCATACATTTATTTTCTTGGTGTCAAAATAAAGATTGGCATGTTAAATAAATGTCTGTAAAATTTCATAAATTTATTCCATAATTTACTATTTTTCCTTACATCATCAACATTGTTATACAAACTTGTCTATAATATCACTACATGTAACAATTATTCATGTAACATTTATAGTATCCAATCTCTAACTTATCTTTAGGATTCTTCATACTCTTTCATCATTCTTGAACCTATTGGGAATAGGATTACATGGATAGGGAGAGATTTTTGGGAAAATCTCAATAGTGAACGCCACTAAACAATTCATGCATTAATGTAAATACCTGTGCTTGCTTGTGAAAGTGTTAACATTGTGTAATGTACATTATTCCATGTAACATATGAAATACAATTGGCCAAAGTAATCATAGAAATAGAGCTTCAATCATACACACATATGCAACATAATTCAATAAAGTCATAACACAACCAAGAATAACATTTAATACATACAAGTTTATGATAAGTTTACTACCTCACAAGTTTGACTTCTTTCACTTTAACCTTGCCTTTTTCTTTTTACTTCTCCTTGATGTGTGGCTGCCTCTTTTGAGTCCACAATAAATTCATAACATAGCATTGCCATCCATTCATTCGATCTAACTTTCTTGAACATTGGGCTCACTTAACTATACTAACTTTCCTTAATCTTTACTAATTAACTTTGCCTTTTAACCCATTGATGTCTTGACTTTACTAAACACAAATTCATCTTTTGAATCCATTTATAATCTTGGAATCATGAAATTCCAGTTTCAATGCACTGTTATAGACAGATTTGCATAACTACCCTTTTTTTTTTAAAAATTCTCATTTTTATTCCAATGCTTTCAATACATGTTTATCTACTTTATCCCACACAACTTTTTATTTTAAAACAATTGGAAGTATCAAAATCATGAAATTCTAATCACTTTTCATATGAATGAAAAGTAACATAGAAGAATTCTAAGAATTATAACTCTTAGTTCCAATACTTACAAGGTTCAAAACCTATCCAATCCTATATAAAATGATCATATAAATTCAATGGAAGCATTAAATCATTGAAATTTCATCTCCTTATATCATGAATAATGTAGACCAAAAGGTCTCAACCATGGTAAAGTCAAGGATAATAACTTGATTCAACAATCAATCATCTAACTAGCTTGTTTAAGCATCAATAACATATACACCCTACATAAATCTCATATGTCTTCCATGAAAACTCTAAGTTCAAGCCCCCAAATTGAAGGAAAATAAGCTAAGATAGATCACTTACCTTGATCCTTGGCTAGCTTGAATCTTTGGCACCTTGAATCTTCTTTGACTTAGCTTGAGTTGGCTTTTGGGCAGCACCTTACCAAGGGTTCCAAAGCCACAATTTTGGACAGAAAATATGGGTGTATTTATAGAAAAATTCCTTGGAAAATTGATGGCCAAGATCACTTGTGCACTATTTGATCTAATGGCTCATATTTGATCTTGGATTAGCTTGCTGTAACATCCTTACTTTAATACGTCTTAGGGACCATTCAGTAGCATTTAGAACTACTTATAATACCTTGGAAGTCTATTAGCCAAATCTAGAATTTTACTCTTTCTTGGGTTACTGTTCATATGGTATTGCAGATTACGCAATCAACTTCAAAAAGTCATAACTAATTCTAGAAAACTCAAAATGAAGTGGTTCAAAAACCTACGTGAAGATAACATCTTAAAATCTAAGGAGAAAATAATTTACAGACCAAATGATTAGCCAATTGATTCAGTTTATATGTTGAAGTTTACTGTTTATTTGGTCAAAAATTATGTAAACAGATTCTGGTCCCTTAGTTTGGAAATTAATTTCTCTTCATATACACATCCAAATGAAACTTTCTACCTATGCACTTAAATATCTGGATGTGTACTACATGCTCATAAAATTTTGTGAAATAATTCCTTCATTTGATAGGTCAAACTGAAGCTACAACAAAACTGCTTCAAGACCTACGTTTTTACTATTTCAGTTTCCTTTATTTTACTTTCAATAATTGTTCTAGCATACATGAATCATCTCTTTTTCCTTGTATGAATTCATATACATCATGGGGTTATTCAATAATTATTTCATACAATCTCATCACATAAATAGATGCTTTACATGGCTTTGGCGTACATGGAAAGTGCATAGCATATGCTAACATCTTAAATACTTCACTTTTATTCTTCCATGCTTTAGCTCTTCTCCATGCATACATTATCCATCATGCTTGACCTAAATTGGTTGGTTATGGGAGAGTGAGATTCTAGGGAATCTCAGTAGCAAACATTACCACTTAAATACGCAAGATGGATGCTAATGCATGATATGTAATTTCATTAAACTTTCTTTGATTAGTGACATGCCATCATGCTATATACTTTCACATAAAGTGCATGGCCATGGAAAACATGTTATTCACAATACATTCAACATCATTTATCATGTCACAACATCATTCAAATATCATATACATGTCAACACATAAGCATACCACATCAAGCACATAAAGAGGTAAGTTCACTACCTTATAGACTTGACTTTCTTTCACTTTATCTTGCTTCTTTCTTCTCACATCTCTTGAACATGTGGCTGCCTCTTTTGGAGCATACCAACCAATCCCTAACATCACATAACCATTCATGCATTACCATCTAATTTCCTTGAGCATTAAAACTTACTTTAACTAACATAACTCCCTCTTGAACAGTAAGCTCATTTACTTTCCTTAATCTTAACTAATGGACTTGGTCTTTGAATCAATTGATGTCTTGACTTTACCCTATATAATTTCATCTTTTGAATTCATTTATGAGCTTAGAATCATGAAATTCCAGCTCCTTCATGGCCTGCAGTACAGAACTGAACATAGGCATGCAATTCCTTCAAAAATTCTCATTTTATTGTAATGCTTCCTATACTTGTTTCTCCACTTTACCACACACAAATTTTCATTTTAAATCCATTAGAACCATCAAACTTATGAAATTCTAATCACTGTTCATGCATGTGAACAGTAACAGAGAAGGGTTTCAAAAACTACAATCTTAGAATTTCAATGCTTTCAAGGTTCAAAACCTTTCCAATCCTACACAAAACCATCATCTAAATTCAATGGAAGCACTAAATCATTGAAATTAAATTTCCTTCCCTCATGAACAGTGCAGATCAAGAAGGGCACACCATGGCAAAGTCAAGAATATCAACTTGATTCAACAACCAATCTCTTAACTAGCTTGTTTAAGCTTCAATAATATGTTTCTAACTTTAATTTCTTCTTTCCCCTTTCATCTAAGGTCTTTGGGCAGCACCTCCCCTTAGAGAAAACTAAACTTTTCTCCCATGAAAACCCTAAGTTCAAGCTCCTAAATCAAAGGAAAATAAGTTAGGAGAGATTGCTTACCTTTAATCTCTAGCTTGCTTGAACTTTGGTACCTTGAATCTTCTTTGTCTTGGCTTGAGTTTTCATTTTGCAAGAGTTTCCCCAAGGGTCCATGAAGCCACGGTTTTGATGCAGAATGAGGGGGTATTTATAGCCAAAATCCATGAAAATTGAATAGTCAAGATTGATTTGGTTACTATTTGATCTAAAGGCCCACATTTAATCTTGGATTTAACATTTTCTAAAAAGAATAATTATGACATCATGTGGGACATCTCAAGGGACACCTCATGGGGGTATGTGGAATGCTTATGCCAGGAAGCTTCTAAAAAAATTCCAGTCCAATCCGGTACTGATAAGAGCAGTTTCACAGCAACCAGACTATTTTCTGTTCCTAGTTTTTTTATAATATACTAGGATATGTATTTTATCCTAGAAATCAATGTCTAGGCTTATCATATCATTGAACTTGATATATTGAATATTTATCTGCCATCCATCCTTTAGAAAATGACCAAAATACCCTTGGTGTCCTTTCTTACGCTGTACTAACCCTAAGGGCATAATTGTCATTTCACCTCTCTTTACACTGCCTCAACACAGATATTGGCCCTAAATAATCATATTTATACTATGTCCCACATTTTTTGCCTGTCCAGAATGACCAAAATGACCTCCATCTAACAGTGGTATAGTATAGGCATCCAGGGGCATTTTTATAATTTCACACTTTTCCTGGATTGCTCTGGACTCTAGCCCACATAACTGTTTCACTACTTTATTGGGCTCATTATGGCACCATTTGGGCCTTGGTATGGGCCCATTGGCCTCATTACCTTTATAGCACAAATTCCAATAAATCTCACCCGATCCTATTTATTGGGTATTTTATTTCACCGTAAAATCCCGTAAGACTTCTACAGTGTTCCTTTTCTGACTCTGTCAATTTTATAAATTCTTACATTAAATATAAGAATTTCCTATAAAGTTTCATCTAATTATGCTGTCTAAAAAAACTATAATAACTCTTCTGACTTCATAAATTTATATCAATTGATCGGGACCTAAAATCAAAATTCTGTGTTGTATTAAACTGACCAGAATAATTTTGTCTATCTACTGGTAAAATTTTGGTCTTATCTTATTCCGTGCATTTTTGGCCTATTCTGGCTCAAGTTTTTCATAATTACATTTAGGTCCCCGTACTTTGAATAATTACACTTTGGCCCCTGAACTTTTAGCTATTTGCATTTTAGCCCCTTAACTTTTGAAAATTACACTTAAGGGCCCAACTTTTATTTCTACCTTCACTTTTTGCCTTCAACCTTTTCTAATTTTTGTTTTAGTCCTTCTTTTTCTTCAGGACTCATTTAACCTTTATCATTTCTTCTAATCTTCGTTATAATCTTTTCCAAACCTCTTTCCACTATCAGTACTACACAGATAGGGAAAAATTAGGATATGACACTTGCCCTATAAGCCAATGAGATGACATCATCCAGGACATCATCAAGGGATACCTCATTGCCCATGTGGTGAAATTGTAAAGGGAGGAAGCACATGAAAAATTTTTAGTCTAATCCAGCGGTTCGATTTCCCAAAAACTAGACTTTTTTCTAACTCTAATTTTTCTAAGATTTCATAATATATTTTCTGACCTTAAATCCAATATCTAGATTCTTTCTACCATTGGCATTCTTATATTTGGTCTAAGCTTAATTCCATATCCCTTTGCATTTAGGTCCCTATATTTTCCTTAGTTTATAATTCCTTTCTCAATTTGACACAATTTATTCTAAGAATTTCATATCTATTACATATAAACTGTACAGTTACATTAGGTAAGAAAATTAGGGATATGACATTTCCCTCCCCTTTAAAATAAATTGTCCTCGAAATTTACATTACACATACTAATGAAATAGTCCAGGATATGTTTCTCTCATCCTTTCCTCTGCTTCCCAAGTAGTTTCATTCTCTGCTAATCCCTTCTATCTATAATCTGTACTGGTCTAACTTTATAAGTCAAGTCATCTCGCAGTGTAATATCATCCTGCTCAATCACATGTGATGGATCTAGAACATACTTCTTTAACTGGGAAACATGGAACACATCATGAACCTTGCTGAGATATGGAGGAAGAGCTAACTTATAAGCCACTGATCCTACTCTTGAGAAGATCTGAAATGGCCAAATGTATCTAGGATGTAGCTTCTTCACTTTAATCAATCGTTCGGTTCCTGTCATCGGAGTTAATTTAAGGAATACATGCTCTCCTTCTTCAAACTCTAACAGCTTCCTCCTAACATCAACATAACTCTTCTGTCTGCTTTGAGCAATCAACAATCTCTTTCTAATCTTATCGATCTGTGCTACTGTTTGGTCTATGATATCAGGACCAAACATCCTACTTTCGCTCAACTCTACCCAGCACAATGGAGATTTACACTTTTGTCCATAAAGTGCTTCAAAAGGGGCCATCTGAATAATAGCCTGATACTATTGTTATAGGCAAACTCTATTAATAAAAGATGGACATCCCAACTCCCTTTGAAATCCAAGATACATGATCTCAGCATATCCTCTAGTGTTTGGATCGTTCTCTCAAATTAACCATCTGTCTGAGGATGGTAAGCTGTACTAAATCTAAGAGTAGTGTCCATTTCTTTATATAACGCTCGCCAAAAGTTTGACATAAATCAATGATCTCTGTCAGATATGATACTACTTGGAATACTGTGTAGTCTAACAATCTCCTATATATACAGTTTTGCCAACTTCTTAAGAGAATCTCTCTTGTCAATTACAAGAAAATGAGCTGACTTCGTTAATCGGTTAATTACTACCCATATAGCATCATGCTTAGTAGAAGCCATGGGTAGTCTTTCAACAAAATCCATGGCAATACAGTCCCACTTCCATTTAGGTATCTCTAGTGGTTGTAATTTCCCTGCTGGCCTTTGATGCTAAACTTTCACCTTCTAACATGTTAGGCACTTTGACACATAAGCTGTCATATCCCAATTTTTAGGCCTAGAAACCTAGTATATAGCCTGAAAAAGGGATGTTATCATGCCCTGTTGAGCAGAGGTCTTAATAAATAGGAAAAATTATGCTGATCAGTTTGATGCAACATAAAATTCTGATAAGAGGTCCTAAAATATTTATATTAATTTTTGAAGAAAAGAAAAATTAATACAGTATTCTCTAGATCTCAAAATTAGATGAAATATGGCAGTAAAATCCTATAATTAATATAAGAATTTCTAAAATTAACAGAACCTAAAAAGGAGTTTTGTAGAATTTATTACAGAATTTATGTGGATTAAAATACCCGATAAATAGGTTTCAGGGGAATTTCTCGGGAATTGAGCCCATAAAGATAGTGGATCATACAGAGGGTCCAAAATGGCACCTTATAGGCCCAATGTTATTGTTAGATAAGTATGTGGGCTAGGGCTAGTAAAGACTGAGAAAAATGAATAATTATGAAAATGCCACTGAAGGTATGCCACTATGTTGTGTCCTTGAGTCAGAGTCAGAGTTAGACGAAGGGTATTATGATCATTTGACTAAGGTTAGACAGTCAAGTAAGGGTATCTGGATAGCTGACCAGGGTCAAAAGATACTCTGGTAAGGTATGCAAAGATAATAGTGCTCCTATAAGTACTAAAAAGGAACTAAGGGCATTTTAGTAATTCACTAAGGATGTTTCTTGGGAACCGAGCTACCAGAGCACTTGGGCTAGGTTAAAAACCCAAGATGACAATCCAAGGCCCAAAAACGTAGCCCAAGAGTAATGTGAGCCTAAGAGGCATTAAAATATTATTTTAGTACTTTTTCAAAAAAGTAAAGTGACCCGGTTAAAGGTAGAACTTGGTAAAGTAATATGGAATCATGAATGGGGCCCACAAGGTGCCACATGGCATGATTACAGTAAAAGAAGAAAAGCAAAGGGCACATGGTATGATCACAGTAAAAGGAGAAAAAGCAAGAGGACACGTGGCACAATCTCGGCCGTCCATTAAGGGAAAAGACTCTGGAATTCTCTGGAGAGGCTGAGTCAGCTGGTGAAGTGTCCCAAGGGCCCCACCATTATGACACATGCCCCTTGAGGTGTCATGGATGATTTCATTAGTGGTGAGTCAGCAAGGAGGGTGATGTCATCGTGATGATGTAGGCAAAGCTTCTTGAGGAAGCAAGCAATCTGAGCCATTCATCGCGAATCAATCTAGACCATTTATTCTGCCTCCTCTCACCTTTAAATAGCCCACTCCCCTTCAATTCATTCCCATGGCCTAGCAAGGCCAAAGAAGAGAAAGAAGAGAGAAAGAGAGAAAGAAAGGAAGGAAGAGAAAAAAGGAAAGAGTTCTGGTAGAGCCAGGAGCAGTCTAAGGAGCCGGGGAACTGGGCAATATCTAGTCCCTGCTCTAATAAAGTAAAGGATTGCTCTTAGTGGATAGAATAGAGAAATATCTCTATTAATAAAGTTAGCTATAGATAGAAAGAAAGCCAGGGGAATGTCAGAGTAAGAATATTACCCCTAGCTATGCATGAGTTAAATAGAGCTATACTGATAGAGTAATAATGAAGATATTATTATGCTATATATAGGCTCTAACCTATGGAAAGAATGAACCTTAGAGCAAAGGCTAAGAGCTAGAAGAAAAGCTACATGTTAGGTAGTAAACTTATCCTAAACTTGTATGCATTGAATGTTATGTTTCATGTGCTATGGCTTTATTGAATTGTGTTGAATATGTACTTATGTATGAAGCTCTATTCCTATGATTACTTTGGACAATTGTATTTCATATGTTACATGGAAACATGCACATTACGCAATGTTAACACTTTCACAAGCAAGCACAAGTGTTCACATTAAAGCGCATTGTTTAGTACCGTTTGCTACTGAGATTTCCCCAGAAATCTCACCCCTTCCATATCAATCCAATTCCAGCAGGTCTTCTCAAGATGGAGGAGATAAAGATGAATGAAGATATGTTAATTGATTAGCATGATTGATATATGATTCATGTATGTATAATTGCCGAAAATTGTCACTATGAACAGTAACTCGTGGTGAGGCAGTGACATTTGAGCTGTAATTATAAATAGTAAATGATTGAATAAATTTATTGTATTTTTCTAGTAAATAGTAGACATGCCAAGCTTCTATTTGATATATAGAACGTCTTATTTAGATGTCTACACACAAAGATATGATTTATCAAAGTTGGGACCAGAATGCTGGAATAAGGGACAGGCGCTGGAGGAACAGTAAACTTCAGACATTGGCTGATGTTGACCTGGTCAAGGCATGGTCAACGAGTCATTTTTCCTGAAAGAGCATTATGTTAGCTTCATGTAGCAATTTGAACCACTCTATTTCTATTTTTATAGAATTAGTTATGATTTTTTGAAGTCAGGTCACTCCTCTAGAATTTGCACAGTGAACAATACTCGCTAAGTGTAAAATTTCAGATTGAGTAATTTGACTTCAACAGCTTTAGAAGTGGTTCTAGATGCTACCATTTGGTCCCTAAGATGTAAGAAAATGAGGATGTTACATAAGCTACAACATCCTTCTTCAATACAGGCCACCAAAATAAGCTCTTAACATCATGGTACATCTTAGTCATACCCGGATGTATTATATACTTGCTTTTATGTGCCTCATCTAAGATCTTTTCTCTTAATCCCATTACATTGGGAATATATGGTCGTCCCCTAAATTGTAGCAACCCATCTTGGGACACATCAAAATTCTTAGTTTCCCCTCTTTCCAGCTTATTCTTGAAAATTGCCGCAAGCTTATCCTGCTCCTTAGCTTCTTTTATTTCATCCTCAATGAAGGCTTTAATCTGCATTCCTCTATAATAACTTTTTGCTACCTGCATTTGATACAAAGTACTCCAATCTCGAACATCTTCTATCAATTCTAGCTCTTTGATCATAAGACTTACCACCTGTACCACCTTTTTGCTTAAGGCATCGGCTACTACATTAGCTTTTTCTAGATGTTAGTTGATATGGAAATCATAATCCTTTAGAAATCCCATCCATCTCTGCTGCCTCATGTTCAATTCTTTCTGATCTTGCAAGTACTTTAGGCTTTTATGGTCATAGTACAGCTCTATGGTAGCTCCATACAGATAATGTCTCCATATCTTGAGAGCATAAACTACTGTTGCAAGCTCCAGATTATGAGTGGGATAGTTCTCTTCATATGGCTTCAATTGCCAAAAAGAATAGGATACCACTCGTCCCTACTGCATCAACACACATCCCAACCCCTGCTTGATAGCATCAGTATATACTACATAATTCTGAGTTGGGTTTACAATATTCAGCACAGGAGTCATGGTTAATCTTTGTTTTAATTCATGAAAACTAGCCTCACACTTCTCATCCCACTTGAACTGCCGATTCTTTCTGGTCAGCTTGGTTAATGGTAGACCAATCCGAGAAAAGTCCTTAATAAATCTTTTGTAATACCCTGCTAAGCCCATAAAACTTCTTATCTCTGTCATTACCTTTGGTTGTTCTTAGCTTAGTACTGCTTCAACTTTGCTAGGATTTACAGCTACCCCTTCCTGGGATATGACATGACTGAGAAATTTGACTTCTTGTAGCCAAAACTCACATTTACTAAGCTTAGCATAGAGTCATTTCTCTTTAAGAGTACTAAGAACAATTCTCAAATACTCTTTATGCTCTGCAGCAGATTTGGAGTACACTAGGATATCATCAATGAAAACTACCACAAACTGATATAGGTAAAGCCTCAAGATCCTGTTCATATAATCCATGAAAATTGCAGGCGCATTTGTGAGACCAAAGGGCATTACCAGGAATTCAAAATGACCATATCGAGTCCTGAACGCAATCTTTGAAATATGATCTGTTATGATTCTGAGCTAGTGATAACCTGATCTAAGATCAATCTTAGAGAATAAGCTTGCTCCAACTAACTGGTCTAGCAAATATCAATTCAGGGAAGGGGTACTTATTCTTAATTGTAATCTTATTCAACTCTCGATAGTCAATGCACAATTTGAGACTGCCATCCTTCTTCTTGATGAATAACACTAGAACGCCCCACAGAGAAACAATGGGTCGAATGAAACCCTTCTCTAGAAGCTCCTCAATTTGCTTCTTCAGTTCAAGCATCTCGTTGGGAGCCATACGATATGGGGCTTTGGATACTAGTCTAGCTCTAGGTACAATATCAATAGTGAACTCTACTTCTCACTCTGGAGGCAATCCCTAAATCTCCTTTGGAAAGACTTCAAGAAATTCTTTGACCACTGGAATTACTTCAATTCCTTCTTCTACTTCTGCTCGAACAGAGAAGAAAACCATATATCCCTGACATCTTTATCGTAGACATCTATCTGCTTGAGCCTCCGTCAGGAAATTCAGTTTCACTTTTGGATTCACATTTGTAGGTTGTAGACAAAGAACTAGAGTTTTGTTCTTACCATTTTGTTTCACTATGGTAATAGGAAAGGAATACTATAATTAACATAATTCACATTTCATTCACAACACAACATACCATAAGTTTAATCGCATTACATAGACTTTTCATAACATACATACATACATATACAATGTGTAACATCCTTACTTTTATATGATTTAGGAACCACTTAGTAGCATTTAGAACCACTTACAAGTCTTTAGAAGTCCAATAGCTAAATCTGAATTTTTTCTCTTTCTCGGGTTATTGTTCATATGGTATTTTAGATTATGCTACAAATTTCAAAAAATCATAATTAATTCTAGAAAAATCAAAATGAAGTAGTTCAAAAAACTACATGAATCTAACATATTTAAAGTTAAGGAAAAAATAATTTCCAGACCAAATGATTAACCAATTAATACAGTTTATTCATCAAATTTTACTATTCATTTGGTCAAAAATTATGAAGACAGATTCTGGTCCCTTACTTTGGAAAATCATTTCTCTTGTTATACACATCCAAATAAAGAGTTCTACCTATGAATTTAAATCTCTGGATGTGTGCTACATGCTCATAAAATTTTGTTAAATAATTCCTTCATTTGCTAGGTCAAACTGAACCCACAACAAAACTGCTTTAGGACTTACGTTTTTACCATTTCAGTTTCTTTCTTTCACTTCCAATAATTGTTCCAACATGTATAAGCCATCAAATAAGCTTCTCAATATTCATATACATCATGTACGTATTCCATAATTATTACAAATAGTTTCATCACATAAATGGACACCTTACATGGCATTTACATACATAGATAATTCATAGCAAATGCTAGGATTTCAATTACTTCACTTCCATTCTTCCATTCTTTAGCTCTTGTCCATGTATACCTTTTTCATAATACTTGACCTAAATTGGTTGGTTATGGAAGAGTGAGATTCTAGGGAATCTCAGTAGCAAACATCACCACTTAAATATGCGAGATGGATACTAATGCATGATATGTAATTTTATTAAACTTTATTTGATTAATGACATGCCATCATGCTATATACTTTTACATAAACTTCATGGCCATGGAAAACATGTTATTCACAATACATTCAGCATCATTTATCATGCCACAACATCATTCAGATATCATATATATGTCAACACATAAGCATACCACATTAAGCACATAAAGAGGTAAGTTCACTACCTTGCATTTAAGCTTTCCTCTTGATCCTTTGCACTTGCTCCCTAGCTTTCCAACCATGAAGCCTTTATGTCAATAACTTCCCAACATCTTCTTGGATGTTTCAAGGTCCTAAACACATTCATATTCATCACATTATTCATTAGGACTGATGAACTCTAACCATGTTCAAGACTAATCTTGTTACACTCTTTATTATAATAACTTTGTCTAATCTTCACTAATCCACTTGGCTCTTGAACCAATTGATGTCTTGACTTTACCCTACACAATTTCATCTTTTTAATTCCTTTATGAACTTAGAATCATGAAATTCCAACTTCTTCATGACCTTCTGTACAGAACCAAAACATGTACATAATTCCTTCAAAAATTCTCATTTTGATTCTAATGCTTTCCATACTTGTTTCTCTACTTTATCCCACACAATTTTTCATTTTAAAACCATTGGAAGCATCAAAATCATGAAATTCTAATAACTATTCATATGAGTGAACAGTGATAGGGAAGAATCCCAAAAACTACAATCTTGAGATTTTAATGTTTCCAAGGTTCAAAACCTTTCCAATCCTACACAAAATCATCATATAAATTCAATGGAAGCATTAAATCATTGAAATTCCATTTCCTTACATCATGAACAGTGCATACTGAACAGGTTCAACCATGGCAAAGTCAAGAATATCAACTTGATTCCACAAACAATCACTTAACTAGCTTGTTTAAGCTTCAATCATATACTTCTAACTCTAATTTATTCTTTCCCCTTTCATATAGGGTTTTTGTGCAGCACAATACCTTAGAGAAAATTCAAATTTTTTTCCATGAAAACCCTAAGTTCAAGTTCCCAAATCAAAGGAAAATAAGCTAGGTTAGATTGCTTACCTTTAATCTCTAGCTTACTTGAACTTTGGTACCTTGAATCTTCTTTATCTTGGCTTGAGTTTCCATTTTGCAAGAGCTTCCTCAAGGTTCATGAGGCCACGGTTTTGAACCAAATTTGAGGGAGTATTTATGGAAAATTTCATGGAAAATCAATGGCCAAGATTACTTTGTGCATTGTTTGATCTAAAGGCTCACATTTAATCTTGGATTTAACTTCTTTCCAAAAAGAATAATTATGACATCATAAGGGACAACTCATGGGACACCTCATGGGGGTATGTGACAAAATTCTCATGTAAGGAAGCCTCTGGAAAAATTTCAGTCCAATCTGGTACCGATCGGAGCAGTTTCACAACAATCGGACTATTTTTTGTTCCTAATTTTTATAATATTTCAGGATATGTATTATATCCTATAAATCAATGTCTAGGCTTCTCATACCATTGACATGGTTATAATGAATATTTATCTATCATCCATCCCTTGGAAAATGACCAAAATACCCTTGGTGTCCTTTATTGCACTAATTAACCATAAGGGCATAATTGTCATTTCACCCCTCTTTGTACTGCCTCAAGGCATATACTAGCTCAACTAATCATATTTATACCATGTGACATGTTATTAGCCTATCCCAGATGACCAAAATGCCCTCCATCTATCATGGGTACAATATGGGCATCTAGGGGCATTTTTTGTAATTTACACTTTTCTGAACACTGGCCCCTTCTACTGATGAACTAGTACCCTGGGTTTTAGGCCCTCCTTGGGGTCATCATAGGCCTATATATGAGGTCATATGATCTCAATCTATCCAGGTTACTTACTGATAAATCACATAATCGGATCACGGTTGTTCTCAAACTCCCATCAAAATTCACTTATATGGGAATAACTTTTTATACAGAACTCCTTCTAGGGCTCTATCAGATCCATGACATCTGACACTATAGGGCACACTTCTCTGTAATTCTCCTACTTATATCTGAAGTCCATAAAATCTGATAAAATTTTAGATAACTTTCAGACTATCAGATAAATATCTACTGTCTCGAGCCTTAATAAAATTTCTATATCATGTTAGATTAACCAATGTAACTTCCTATATTTGCTGATGAAATATGAGATTGAAATACTTCTGGGTAGTTCTAACCCTTTCCAGGCTGATCTTTCTATAATTACAATTTTGCCCTTGAACTTTTTACTTAATTACATTTAGGTCCCTAAACTTTGCGAAATTACCACTTTTGGCCCAAATCTTGTTTCTACTTAAACTTTTTGCCTTCAACCTTTTCTAATTTTTGTTTAGGTCCCTTTATTTCTTCAAGACTCATTTAACCTTTATCATTTCTTCTGATCTTCATTATAATCCTTTCCAAATCTCTTTCCACTATTAGTATTATACAGATAGGAAAAATTTAGGATATGACACAATTTCATTACTAGTCATAAGTACATAGATTATAGCAACATTCATAAATATAACTATTATATTATGTTTTCTCATAGTGGATCCTAATGAACTCCCCTATCATATAGATCTAATCATGGATATCCTTAAAGGGTTCATTTTCAAAGTGTTGATCTCGACCTTCTCTCCATGTTACTGTAAGAGGCAAAATATCATCCATGATGTTAACCCAAGCTTCTAAGGTATGGGTATTTGGGTCATACACTCGATAGGCCTCTCTTAACCTTGCTATGAAATCCTTATAAACTTTATAGTCTTGATCCACTTCTCTTACCATCATTCTTCCTATATCATACAGTTGTCTTGCTAGCTCTATAGATTTCTTGAAATATTCTTCCTTCATACCCTCTCTAGAAGTTAGCTCTATAACCTGATGATTATTAAGACATACCTCTACCATTAGTTTCTCAGTTCTACTAGGACTTAGGGTATCTGTAGGGTTTGGTCTGTGACTAGGTCCTAGTATATCAACTGCATATCTGGGTTCAAGTACATTAGACAGTTCAGTCACTTGACTTGGATCAGGGACATTTATCTCAGTAGCCTATCTAGGTACAGGTTATATAGTCCCACAATATAGGAGTACCCCTCCTCAACCTGTTCTTCCTGAGGATCTCCTATCTCTGTGTCATTCATCTGATCTATATCCCTCTCTCCATTTGGGTCAACTACCTCAGGAAGTACCACATTAATAAGTGAGGCTAGAATAGGTTCCTCATCTGATAACTCATCTATCCCATCTGATTCAACTAAAAACTAGCTAACCTACCCAGTTCTAATTCACTACTAGAATCATGGATGTAGATTACTAGAGGAAGTCTAAATTCTAGATCATATATGATCTATCTGAACTAAGGACTTTTGGTATAGGGTCCCCTTAGTTTATTGTAGTCTCTAAAGTCCTAGACTCAGTCATCTTTATACTGCAATAATTAACTTAGTGTCAATTACGCAGATGTTTACTTATGTATCAGTCTATAAATAATCTAATCAGAGCATTTCCTAAGCCAAAATCCTTTGCTCTGATACCAAAATATCACATCCTTACTTTTAAACTTAATTATACTCTATCAGAAGTGATTGAAGCCAATTAAATGATCACTTGCTTTGAAAACATCCATTTCCAAAAGAATTGTTCTCGAGGACTATTCACTTTTACTGTTTATTTGGTAATTCCAGAACATGTACCCTACTTTGAAAATTCATAATTAATTGTAAAAAAATCAAAATAATGTGGTTCCAATTTCTAATGAAATCTCTTTCATAGATCTTTGATGGAAAAATATGAAACTTATGTTTTCTTGTCCAAATAAAATTAGTTTATTCATTGCATATCACTGTTCATTTGGTAAAATCTGGAATTTCCAGTTTCTCTGCCTTAACTTCAAAAATTCATTTCTCTTTGGTTACTTATCCAAATGAACCGTGTTACCTTGGGTTTGAAGATCTAGATGTTTTCTTTAAGATCATAAAATTTCATAGAAAA
This sequence comes from Leucaena leucocephala, assembly GCA_037074615.1. Taxonomy (NCBI): domain Eukaryota; kingdom Viridiplantae; phylum Streptophyta; class Magnoliopsida; order Fabales; family Fabaceae; genus Leucaena; species Leucaena leucocephala. Next base: position 7,477,516 of record CM073526.1, on the reverse strand, counting down.
ACTCTTTCATTTGTTATATAAAAAAATTGCGTGAACGTGCCTCTAAATGCTTACTTCATCTCAATTCTAGATTTTAACATCAAATTAGAAAAATCATAACAATTCGAATTCTTAACTAAATGAGGAGTTCTTGTGGTTCATTTACAGCTCTATATTTTACCTTTATTCATGCCAAATTTCAGATTCAAAATCGTTGATTAAGGCATCCTAACCATCATCACACCGTCACATCCTCAAAATAGGATTACAGAATCATAAACCATACAACTATACATGCTATCATATGCTTCCACAAGGTCAAGTAACTCATGTGACTTATTGTACAAACTCAATCATCTCTGTTTACCCTTTTTCTGTGTGAAGTTCCAGCACCTATAATAAGATTATGCATATGGAAGGAATGAGATTTTATGGAAATCCCAATAGCAAGTTACACAAACCATAATATCATGCATGATTAATTGGATGCTTAACATGTTATCATGAGATGGAGCTACTTCATAATGGTACATAAGCAAACTCTAACATGCATATTGTCATGACATAAGTTGCAAGGAGTTGCAATCATTCATACTTCTTCATAGACATGATGACATAATCTCAAGCTTAACCAAACACCATAATCAACAAGCAAGCAAACATGAAATATAGTTAGGTATCCTTGCTACCTCTTAGCTATCTTGGTCAAGATCTTCTTAGGATGATTTCCTTCCTTCACAAATGTCAAAACCTAGCCATTACAAAATAATATCAAGTTACAACTCAACTTGAAACCAAATCCAAGACTAGGTTTTCACTAACTTCCTTTCTTTCTCCCTTTTATGTTCCATACCTCTATCTTTCCAAAATAAATTCTCATAGTTCATTTCCACGTAATTTTTCATTTTAAACTCATTGTAAGCATCAAAATCATGAAATTCCATCATATGAACAGTGTCACTCACAGTACCAGCAAGAACATAAAACCCTAATTCTAAACATACTTGGATTTCCAAGCTTAAGCCACTTGATTCTAGCATGTTTAAGCTTGTTTAAACTATCCATAACATAAAACTCACATTTTAAACACCTATGAACAGAATTTCCAGCAGCAACCACAAGGGAAATATGGCACAAAATCCCTTTAAAACCATGAGCTAACTTGCTAGAACAAGGCTTAAGATTAAGGGATATGATTACCTTGATTGTTCCTTAACTTTGTATGATTCTTTCTTGTTTGAAAGGAAATTTTGCAAGAGTTTCCCTAGCATATGGATTCTTCCCACCATTAAAATTCTTGTACTAGGTCACAATTTAATTACAAATCCCTTGGAAAATGACTGAAATACCCTTGGTGTTCTTTCTTGCATTATAATAACCCTAATGGCATAATTATCATTTCACCCCTCTTTGTACTACCTCAATGCATATACTGGCTCTAACTAATCATACTTATACTATATCCCACATTTTTATCCTATCCAGAATGACCAAACTGACCAAAATGCCCTCCATCTATCTCTGGTATAATCTAGCTACATAGGGGCATTTTTGTAATTTTACACTTTTTCTGGATATGACACAAAGATTACTAGTCATGAGTACATAGATTATAACAACATGCATAAATACAACTATTACATTATGTTTTCTCTGTAGATCCTAATGAACTCCCGTATCATATAGATCCAATCATAGATATCCTCAAAGGGTTCCTCTTCAAAGTACTGATCAAGACCTTCTCTCCATGTTTCTATAAGAGGCAAAATATCATCCATGATGTAAACCCAAGATTCTAGGGTAAGGGTATATAGATCATATGCTCGATAGGCCTCTCTTACCCTTGCTATGAAATCCTTATAAACTTTATAGTCTTGATCCACTTCTCTTACCAGGATTCTTCCTATATCATACAGTTGTCTTGCTAGCTCTATAGATTTCTTGAAATATTCTTCCTTCATACCCTCTCTAGAAGTTAGCTCTATAACCTGATGATTATTAAGACGAATCTCTACCATTGGTTTCTCAGTTCCACTAGGACTTGGGATATCTGTAGTGTCTGGTCTATGACTAGGTCAAGGTATATCAACTGTATAACAGATTTAGGTACATTAATTGGTTCAGGCACTTGACTTGGATCAGGGACATTTATCTCAATAGCCTGTCTAGGTACAGGTTCTACAGTTCCCACAATATAGGAGTAACCCTCCTCAACCTGTTCTTCATGAGGATCTCCCATCTCTATATCATCCACCTGATCTATATCTCCCTCACCATTAGGGTTAGTTGCCTCAGGAGGTACCACATTAATGGGTGGGGCTGTAATAGGTTCCTCATGTGATGACTCATCTATCCCATTTGATCCAACTGAGGAGCTAACTAACCTGCCCAGTTCTGATTCACTACTGGAATCCCGAATATGAATCACTGGTGGGAGTCCAAACTTTGGATCATATATCAAAGCCTCAACTTCTTTTGGGTTCAACCCTAGTCTATCTGACCTAAGAACATATACCATAGGGTCCCCTTGATTTACTGTAGTCTCGAAGCCTAGACCAGTCATCTTTATCCTGCAATAATTAACTTAGTGTCAATTATGCATATGTTTACTTATGTATCAGTCTATAAATAATCTAATTAGAGCATTTTCTAAGCCAGAATCAAATGCTCTAATACCAAAATGTCACATCTTTACTTTTAACATTAATTATACTCCATTATAAGTGATTGAAACCAATTACATGATCACTTGCTTTGAAAACATCCATTTCCAAAAGAATTGCTCTCGAGTACTGTTCACTTTTACTGTTCATTTATTAATTCTAGAACATGTACCCTACTTTAAAAATTTATAATTAATTATAGATGTCCTCTTTAAGCTGACAAAATGTCATAGAAAAACTCATTCATTTGTTATATAAAATTATCGTGTGTACGTCGCTACCTCTAAACGTTTACTTCATCTCAATTCCAAATTTTAACATCAAATTATAAAAATCATAACAATTCAAATTCTTACCCAAAGGAGGCATTGTTGGTGTCCATTTAAAGCTCTTTATCTTAGCTATAATTATGCCATGTTTTAGACTAAAACTCATTGGTTTAGACATTATAACCATCATCACAAAGCGTCAGCGTTAGAACATAGTTCCATGTAAGTAATGTAACTTATTATACAAATACATCCATCTATGTTTACCCTTTTCCATGTGAAGTTCTAGCACCTATAACAAGGTTATACATATAGAAGGAATGAGATTTCATAGAAATCCCAATAGCAAGTTATACAAACCATAATATCATGCATGATTAATTGAATTCTTAACATGTTATCATGGGCGGGAGCTACTTCATAATGATACATAAGCAAACTCTAACATGCATATTGTCATGACATAACTTGCAAGGAGTTGCAATCATTCGTATCTCATCATTAGCATGATGTCACATTCTCATGCTAAACCAAAGACCATAATCAACAAGCAAGCAAACATGTAATATAGTTAGGTATCCTTCCATCACAAATGTCCAAACCTAGCCATTACAAAATAAAATCAAGTTACAACTCAACTTGAAACCAAATCCAAGCCTAGGTTTTCACTAACTTGCTTTCTTTCTCCCTTTTATATTTCATACTTCCATCTTTGGAAAATAAATTCTCATAGTTCATTTCCACATAATTTTTCATGTAGAATCCAAATATGAAACTAGAATTTCCAAAATCAAATCATACCAAATGCTATAGTACTAAACCAAAGCAACCCTCTTGTTTTCCAAAAATTCACATTTTAATTCCAATACTTCCAATACTTGTTCTCCTACTTTATCCCCACACAATTTTCCATTTTAAACGCAATGGAAGCATCAAAACTATGAAATTCCATCATATGGACAGTTTCACGCATAGTACCAGCAAGAACACAAAACCTTAATTCCAAACATACTTGGATTTCCAAGCTTATACCACTTGATTCTAGCTTGTTTAAGCTTATCTAAACTATTCATAACATAAAACTCATATTTTAACCATATATGAGCAACACTTCCAGAAGCAACCGTAAGGGAAATATAGCATAAAAATCCCTTAAAACCATGAGCTAACTTGCTAGAACAAAGCTCAAGATCAAGGGAGATGATTACCTTGATTGTTGCTTCACTTTGTGTGCTTATTTCTTGGTTAAATGGAAATTTTGCAAGGGTTTCCCTATGGTTCACCATGCATGCTGCAATGATCTGAATATAGGGTATTTATAGATGAATTTGAGTTGAAATGGATGGCCAAGATTGATTTGTGCACTATTTGATCTAAGGGCGTACATTTAATCTTGAATTTAACTTTTTCCAAAAAGAATAATTATGACATCATAAGGGACAACTCAAGGGGCACCTAATGGGTGTATGTGGTGCCATTTTCATGCAAGGAAGACTTTGGAAAAATTGTAGTCCAATCTGGTACCGATCGGAACAGTTTCACAACAATTGGATTATTTATGTTCCTAATTTTTTATAATATATCAGGATATGTATTATGTCCTGGAAATCAATGTATAGGCTTCTCATACCATTGACAATGTTAGACTGAATATTTATTTGCCATCCATCCCTTGAGAAATGACCAAAATACGTTTGGTGTCCTTTCTAGCACTATATTAACCCTAAGGGCATAATTGTCATTTCACCCATCTTTGTTCTGCCTCATGGCATAAACTAGCTCTAACTAATCATGTTTACATTATCTTCCACATTTTTAACCTATCTCAGATGACCAAAATGTCCTCCATCCATCACTGGTACAATATGGGCATCTATGGGCATTTTCGTAATTTTATAATTTTTCTGGGCACTGGCCCCTTCTACTGATAAACTGGTACCCTGGGTTTTGGGCCCTCCTTGGCATCATCATAGGCCTATATATGTGGTCATATGAGTTCATTCTATCCAATCTTATTTACTAATAAGTTTCAATATCGGATCACGAGTATTTTCAAAACTCCCGTTAAAATTCACTAATATAGGGATAACTTTTTATACATAACTCCTTTTAGAATCCTTTTAGATCCATAACATTTGACATTGTAGGGCACACTTTCCTGTAATTCCCCCCACTTATATCTGAAGTCCATGAAATCTGATAAAATTTTAGATAATTTTTAGACTATAAGATAAATATCTGTTGTCTGGAGCCCTAATAAAATTTATATATCATGCTAGATTAACTAGTGTAACTTCCTCTATTTACTGATAGAATGTGGAACTGAAATACTTCTGGGTAGTTCTAACCCTTTCTGGGCTGATCTTTCTATAATTACAATTTTGCCCTTGATTCAAGTACCTTCATTTTTAGAAATTACTACTTTTGGCCCAACATTTATTTCTACCTTTACTTTTTGCCACCAACCTTTTCAAATTTGCATTTTAGTCTCTAAACTTTCTTAGTTCATAATCCCTTTTCTTTTCTTTCCCAATTTGATACAGTTTACTCCAAGAATTTTATATCTATTATAGTAAACTGTACAATTACATCAGGTAAGAAAATTGGGGATATGACACAAGGTCTTCTTAAGATGATTTCCTTCCTTCACAGATGTCAAAACCAAGCCATTACAAAGTAATATCAAGTTATAATTCAACTTGAAACCAAATCTAAGACTAGGTTTTCATTAGTTTCATTTCTTTCTCCATTTCATATTTCATACTTCCATCTTTGCAAAATAAATTCTCATAGTTCATTTCCACATAATTTTTCATGTAGAATCCATATATGAAACTAGAATTTTCAAAATCAAAACATACCAATTTCTACAGTACCAAACCGAAGCAACCCTCTTGTTTTTCAAATATTCACGTTTTGATTCCAATGCTTCCAATACTTGTTCTCCTACTTTATCCCCACACAATTTTCCATTTTAAACTCATTGGAAGCATCAAAACCATGAAATTCCATTATATTAACAGTGCCATGTACAGTACCAGCAAGAATACAAAATCCTAATTCCAAACATACTGATTTTCCAAGCTTACATCACTTGATTCTAGCTTGTTTAAGCTTATCTAAACTATCCATAAGATAAAATTAATATACTAACCATATATGGGAAGCACTTTTAGCAGAAATCATAAGGGAAATATAGCATAAAAACCCCTTAAAATCATGAGCTAACATGCTAGAACAAAGCTCAAGATTAAGGGAGGTGATTACCTTGATTGCTTCACTTTCTGTGCTTCTTTCTTGGTTGAATGGAAATTTTGCAAGAGTTTCCCTATGATTCTCTAGTATCTGGATTCTTCCCACCATTAAAATTCTTGTACTGGGTCACAATTTAATTACAGATCTCTTGAGAAATGACTGAAATACCCTTGGTGTCCTTTCTTGCATTATAATAACCCTAAGGGCATAATTGTCATTTCACCCCTCTTTGTACTGCCTCAACACATATAATGTCTCTGACTAATCATACTAATACTATATCCCACATTTTTATCCTATCTAAAATGACCAAAATGCCCTCCATCCATCTCTGGTACAATCTAGCTATATAGGGGCATTTTCATAATTTTGCACTTTTTCTAGACACTGGCCCCTTCTACTGATGAACTGGTATCCTGGGTTTTGGGCCCTCCTTGGCATCATCTTCGGCCAGTGTATGAGGTCATCTTAGCTCATTCCATCCAAGGTTATATACTGCTAAATTCCATAATCGGATCACGGGTGTTCTCAAACTCCTGTCAAAATTTACTGATATGGGGATAACTTTTCACACATAACTTCTTTTGGGGTTCTGTCATATTCATGACATCTGTTGCCATGGGGCACACCTTTCTGTAACTTTTCCACTTATACCTCATATCCATATGATCTGATAAAATGTGAAACTAAAATACTTCCTGATAGTCTTAAGCCTTTTCTGGCTGACCTTTTCCTTAATTACATTTAGGTCCATGACTTTTTTCTTAATTACATCTAGGTCCCTAAACTTTTAGAAATTACCTCTTTTGGCCCAACTTTTGTTCTACTTTAACTTTTGGCCTTTAACCTTTTCCAATTTGTGTTTAGGTCCCAGAAATTTCTTTAGTTCATAATCTCTTTCTTTCCTTTCTCAATATGATACAGTTTATTCCAAGAATCTCATATCCATTTCATATAAACTGTACAATTACATCAGGTAAGAAAATTGGGGATATGACACCTCAGGGCATATATTGGCTCTAACTAATCATGCTTATACTATATCCCATATTTTTACCCTGTCCCAGATGACCAAAATGCCCTCCATTTATCTCTGGTACAATCTAGCTACATAGGGGCTTTTTTGTAATTTTACACTTTTTTGGACGCTGGCCTTTTCTACTGATGAACTGGTATCCTCGATTTTGGGCCCTCTTTGGCATCATCTTAGATCTATATATGAGGTCATCTGATGTCATTCTATCTAGGCTTATATACTGATAAATTCTATAATCGGATCACGGGTGTTCTTAAACTCCCGTCAAAATTTACTAACATGGGAATAACTTCTTAGATAGAACTTCTTTCAGGGTTCTGTCAGATTCATGTCATTTGATGTCATGGGGCACACCTTCCTGTAACTTCTCCACTTATACCTGATATCCATGTGATCTGATAAAATTTCAGGTAACTTTCAGACTATCGAATAAATATCCACTATTTGGGACAGTAATAAAATTTTTGTATTATGCTATATTAACCAGCTTAACTTCGTCTATTTACTGATGAAATTTGAAACTAAAATACTTCCTGACAATCTTAAGCCTTTTTTGGCTGACCTATTCCATAATTACATTTAGGTCCTTGACTTTTTGCTTAATTACATCTAGGTCCCTATACTTTTAGAAATTACCCCTTTTGACCCAACTTTTGTTTCTACTTTAACTTTTGGCCTTTAACCTTTTCCAATTTGTGTTTAGGTCCTAGAAATTTCTTTAGTTCATAATCTCTTTCTTTCTTTTCTCATTCTGATACAGCTTATTTCAAGAATATCATATCCATTTCATATAAACTGTACAATTACATCAAGTAAGAAAATTGGGGATATGACACCTTAGGGCATATACTGGCTCTAACTAATCATACTTATACTATATCCCATATTTTTACTCTATCCCAAATGACCAAAATGCGCTCCATCCATCTCTGCACAATCTAGCTACATAGGGGCATTTTTATAATTTCACACTTTTTCTAGACACTGGCCCTTTCTATTGATGAACTGGTGTCCCAGGTTTGGGCCCTCTTTGGTGTCATCTTGGGCCTATCTATGAGGTCATATGATCTCATTCTATCTAGGCTTATATACTGATAAATTCTATAATCGGATCACAGGTGTTCTCAAACTCCCGTCAAAATTCACTAAAGAAACATAAAAAGTATAAAGTTATAAAGCTAGAGTGACTAAAGTGCAATTAAGGAAAGTTTAGGGACTAAATTATAAATAGTAAAAGTCTAGGGACTAAATTGTAAATAGTAAAAAGTTCAAGGACCTAAATGGAATTTTGAGAATAAGGGACTAAATTGGAATTTTAAATTTTGTGATAGGGACTAAAATAGAATTTAACAATTTTAGGGACTAAAGTATATTTTTGCCAAATTCATAGGCAAAACATAATTATGGAAAGTTAAGCCAAAAAATGCTAAAAAATGTTGCAGTCCCAAATTTTACTATTAAATAGAGAATAGAATTTGGGCAGGGCAAATCTCCTAGAATTTTGATTCAAGGTCACGATAAATTGATCTTACTTTTTGAAGTCTAGAAATTAGCCTTGGAGCCTTACGAGACAATCTTCAAAGATACATTTATAGTAAAATGGTCGTAGTTAGCTAATAACTTTGATGTCTCGTGTTTCTTAACAGGATATGGATGAACTAAGTGGAACAGTGATCGAGAAGCAGTTTCCTTCACTGAGAGAGATAGGTGCTGACTAGTCTAATGTCAAAGAAGTTGACTAGTCCAATATTAAGAAAGCTAAGATATAAGAGTTGCTCAAGGTAATGCTAGGGGAACGAAATAGAATCATTCCATGAACGTAAAATCCCTAGGATCAGAGACTAGATATTACAGTAACAATAAGAATAAAGGTACCAACCTCGCCAACATTCATCTGCTAGAGGATAGGCATGAGGTACAGATACAGACAAGTCATATAGTATGATGCAAGGAGACACAAATGACTTGTTCAAGGGAATGCTCAAGAGCATTTTCTCTGTGTGATGACCAATAAGTAACCACAGTCTGATCAAGAACATATTAGGACTAGCGGATAGATAAAGGTTGCTAAGAAGGAGAATAATATCCAGTTATGAAAGAGAAGTTAATGATACTTAGAAAGGGAAGGTTGATAAACTCATATTTTGTAGTGATTTTTAGTGTGTTTTAAGTGAGTTTTATTAGTGATTTTGTCCCCATTTATCAATATGATGAGCAATTAATTAATAAAATTAAAATGGAGCAAGTGAAAATTAATTGATTTGATTTTAGTGATTAATTTGATAAATAATCTATTAAATGTCCACTTTACAGTGACCAATCAACATGTTAGGCTAATTGACAGCTAGATATGTAAGCATGTGCTGGATCCAAAAGCTGCAAAATCAAATGGAACATGTCCTGGATCTAGATCTGACAAAAGATTACAAAAGGGAGATCAAGCATGTTCTATAACATAATAAAATTCGACATATCTAGCACTGTTCACGCACATATCTGGCACTATTACAGCACTGTTCACACACACTGTCATATCCCCAATTTTCCTATTTGATATGTGTGTACAGATTATCTGAAATGGATATGAGTTTCTGAGAATAAACTGTATCAAATTGAGAAAGGAAAAGGGAGGATTAATAACTAATGAAAGAATAGGGACCAAAATGCAAATTTAAAAGTTTGAAGACAAAAAGTTGAAGTAGAAATAAAAGGAGGGACCTAAATGTAATTAATGAAAAGTTAAGGGACTAAAGTGTAATTAATCAAAAGTTAAGGGACCTAGGTGTAAAAATGAAAAAGTTGAGCCAAAATAGGCCAAAAATGCCTGGAATCAGATCAGACCCAAATTTTACTAGAAGATAGACAAAAATATTCCGGTCAGTTTAACGCAACACAGAATTTTGATTTGAGGTCCTGATTAATTGATATAAATTTCTGAAGTCAGAAGGAATTATTACAGTATTTTTCAGATCTCAAAATCAGATGAGACTTTATAGGAAATTCATATATTTAATATATGAATTTATAGAATTGAAAGAATCAGAAAAGGAACACTGTAGAAGCCATACCGGATTTTTTCAGTGAAATAAAATACCCGATAAATATGATCGGGAGAGTTGTAAAGTGAATTAGGCCATAAAGGCAATAAGCCCATAATAAGGCCCAAATGGCACCATCATGAACCCATTAAGGTGACTGGACAGTTATGTGGGCTAGAGACCAGAGTAGTTATGGAAAAGTATGAAATTACGTAAATGCCCATACTGTACCAGTAGTGAATGGAGATCATTTTGGTTATTCTAGATGGCCAAAAATGTGGTACATAGTATAAATGTGATTAGTTAGAGATAGTATATGCCATAAGGCAGTACAAAGAGGGGTGAAATGACAATTATGCCCTTAGGGTCAGTACAATGCAAGAAAGGACACCAAGGGTATTTTGGTTATTTTTCAAGGGATAGATGGTAGATAAATACTTACTATAACAATTTCAATGGTATGAAAAGCCTAGACATTAATTTCCAGGACACAATACATATCCTAGTATATTATAAAAAAAATTAGGAACAGAAAATAGTCTGGTTATTGTGAAACTGCACCGATCAGTACCGGATTAGACTGGAATTTTTCCAAAAGCTTCTTTACATGGGCAGCACCCCACCTAACCCTCTTAGGTGTCCCATGAGCTATCCTACATGATATCATAATTATTCTTTTTAGAAAAAGTTAAATCCAAGATTAAATGTGAGCCCTTGGATCAAATAGTAACCAAATTAATCTTGGCCATCCATTTCAACCCAAATTTCTCTATAAATACCCCCTATTCAGATCACTTCAGCATGCATGGTGAACCATAGGGAAACTCTTGCAAAATTTCCATTCAACCAAGAAAGAAGCAACCAAAGTGAAGTAACAAGCAAGGTATTCATCTCCCTTGATCTTGAGCTTTGTTCTAGCAAGTTAGCTCATGGTTTTAAGGGGTTTTTGTGCTATATTTCCCTATGGTTACTTCTGGAATTGCTTATCATATATGGTGAAAATATGAGTTTTATGTTATGGATAGTTTAGACAAGCTTAAACAAGCTAGAATCAAGTGGTATAAGCTTGGGAATTCAAGTATGTTTGGATTTAGGGTTTTGTGTTCTTGCTGGTACTGTACGTGGTACTGTTCATATGATGGAATTTCATGATTTTGATGCTTCCAATGAGTTTAAAATGTAAAATTGTGTGGGGATAAAGTAGGAGAACAAGTATTGGAAGCATTGGAATCAAAATGTGAATTTTTTTAAAATAAGAGCATGCATTCGGTTTGGTACTGTAACAAGTGGTATGATTTGATTTTGGAAATTCTGATTTCATATTTGGATTCTAAATGAAAAATTATGTGGAAATGAACTATGAGAATTTATTTTGGAAAGGTGAAAGTATGAAACATAAAAGGGAGAAAGAAAGTAAGTTAGTGAAAACCTAGTCTTGGATTTGGTTTCATGTTGAATTGTAACTTGATATTATTTTGTAATGGCTATTTTTTGACATTTTTGAAGGAAGGAAATTATCCCAATAAGGTCTTGACCAATATATCTAAGAGGTTGCAAGGATACCTAACTATAACTCATGTTTGTTTAATTGTTTTGCTTGCTGTTGATTATGTTGTTTGGTTGAGCTTGAGCTTATGTCATCATGTTATGATGAAGTATGAATGATTGCAACTCCTTGCAAGTTATGTCATGACAATATGCATGTTAGAGTTTGCTTATGTACTATTATAAAGTAGCTCCCATCACATGATAACATGTTAAGCATTCAATTATCCATGCATGATATTATGGTTTGTGTAACTTGCTATTGGGATTTCCATGAAATGTCATTCCTTCCACATGCATAACTATGTTTTAGTTGCTGGATCCTCTCAAGGGAAGAGAGTAAATGTTGATGATTAAGTTTGTATAATAAGTTATATGACTTACATAACACTATGGGATGATATGCTAGCATGCATGGTGTATATTTCTATAACCCTGTTGTGAGACAGTGGTGATGTGACGATGATTTTGATGTGTAAATCAACAATTTTTAGTCTGAATGTTGGATTTAGGGTAGCTAAGATACATAGATTTAATTGGACACCAAGAATGCCTTAATTGGATAAGTAACCGAATTGTTATGATTTTCCAAAGTTGGAACTACAATCTAGAATTGAGATAAAGTAAATGATTCGAGACAGCGACGTTCACGCAATGATGTTATATATCAAATGAACGAATTTTTTATATGAAATTTGGTGAGCTTAAATAGTACATCTAGATATTTAATTACATAGGTAACATGGTTTATTTGGATAAGTAACCAAAGAGAAATGAATTTTTAAAATTAAGGCAAAGAAATTGGAACTTCCAGGTTTTATCAAATGAATAGTGATTTTTAACCAATAAACTGATTTTGTGTGGACAAGAGAACCTCCATTTCATATTTTTCCCTCAAATATTTATGAAATATATTTCATTAGAAATTGGAACCACATTATTTCTATTTTTCTACAATTAATTATGAATTTTCAAAGTAGGGTACATGTTCTAAAATTATCAAATAAACAGTAAAAGTGAATACCCGAGAGCAAATCTTTTGGAAATGGATGTTTTCAAAGCAAATGATCATGTAATTAGTTCCAATCACCTCTAATGGAGTATAATTGAGGTTAAAAGGAAGGATGTGATACGCACATACCTCATCTGAACATAATCACACATTTCAGCAGTAGCTCATGCATTCCACACATCATTCACACCGTTTCAGCTACCCTTCACATCCTTCCAAACCTATTTATACACACTATCACATATCATATGAGATACGCTGGGGGAGCTGACTAAATTCTGCATCAATCATCACTGCACTTATTCTACTCCATTCTCACTTTCTATTCTATCCATCACAGATCTTGACCCCATTCTCCTTCCATTTCCATTTCTCTCTCCATCTCTATTTTCTCTTTTATAACTTTCCTTTGTTCTAGACAATAGAACCAGAGGAAAGTTCTGCAGTTCATCTTTATTTTCTTTTATCATTTTCACCATGACTGCTACTATTTTTTCTGTTACTGTTAAAGTTCAGATGGCAATACAAGACTAAGTTACTGTGCTCTCTTAGAGATGATGCTAAACCAGAATCCTTGAGATGAACAGGGAGTTCATTGTGTTTTTAACTCAGAGTTAAATATATAGAGTTGATGTAGTTAGCTCTATAATTACTGAAGTAATTACAGTAGTAGAGGACAAAGAATTCTAATTCAACTGATATACTCCTCATATTCTATGGATAATGAAGGTAAGATAATCTCCAAGGGAACACACATGTCATTCATTCATCTCATCATCATAAAAATTAAAAGCATAAACAATAGCATAGGATTTTCTTTCAGTAGTTAGATTAAAACTCATCAAACACCATTTCTTTAACTTGTTAATTTTTGGTTCATTAGATTAATTAGAAACTTTTACATCCATTTAGGCTCCTTATAAATTGACCTAGGTTAGCCTCCATTTTACTATTAGTTAGCTTAGTTTTGCTTAATAATTAAAACGACAGGTATCAAAGGTAGCCATAGTTCAAAGATAAAGAGACTCCCTTGTTTAAGAAAGAGCAATGACTAAGAGCCATATAAAATAATTAAGGGTTAAAATATAAGAGTTAATTCAAGATAACTCTGGGGGAATAAAATAGAATTGTTCCATAAACCTAAATTCCTTAATAGCAGAGATCTGATGTTATAGTAACAACAATAAGCTAGATAGTATGATGCATAGAGACACAAAAGACTAATTCAAGGAAATATTTAAAAGCATAATTTTAAAGACTAGGAAGGAACCACAGTTTGGTCAATAACAGACTGGAATTGGTCGATAGATAGAAGTAGTTAATAAGTATAATAGTATCTAGTTATAGAAGTAAAGTTTACAATGTTTGGAAAGAGTAAAGTAGCCACATTTCAAAGATAAAGAGACTCCCTATTTAAGAAAGAGTAATGACCAAAAGCCAAATAAAGTAATTAAGGGTTAAATCATACCTAGTAAGAGGGTAATATGGCAACCTAAGTTAGATGAGTAAAGGTGACTTTGTAAAGGCTAAGGCAGTCAAGTGAATTAGTTATTTCATATTCCTAAATGAGTAAACAAGATCTAAAAGTTAATATGATAGAGGAAACATAGACAAAGTAGTTAGTTTTAGTTAAATCTTAGGCATTATATAGCAATAGGAAAATTCCCAGGAGGATAGTTAGTTATAGTATGATAGGGGTTACTCAGATATTTCTATAGGCTTGTGAATACATTACTTATGGCCATTTCTTAGGGTAGGGTTACAAGTACCAAGAGGGTGGTAGTATTATAACTATCAAAAAAATAGTATACTTTAAGAACAACAGACAACAGGAAAGAGATTACTTTCATATTTCTCTTTAGATAAGAGATTGGATATGAAACATATGGCTCTCAGATAGAGCTAGATTTAGATAAGTTCATATCATTCTTCATCTAAGAGTTAGATATGATACATATTGTTCTTAGATAGAGCACAGTCTAGATACAGGTTGCTCGTGATAGAGCACATATTCAGATAAGAAGTTATGATACAACCATAGCAATAGAAAGTAATGGTAGGTGGCTAGGCCATGATTGCACAAGGAAACAACCTATGGTAAGCCACAACAGAGTAAGAAATATGAGAAGGAACTCCTGAGTAAGAGAAGGAATAACTAAAGTCCTGATAGATAATAAGGGTTACTGGATATTTCTTTTATAAGAAAATTCTATTGATTAAGTTACTAACAAGTAGAAGTGGTTAACCTTATAACTTAGTATGTTGGCTTTAAGTCTTCCAAAGATATGGATATAGTACAATAGAATCACAGAGGATTCCAGGCGATCACAGTTAGATCTTAACATGGCTTCTAGAGTCATAGTTAGATCTTGAAGAAGCTTACGATAGATCATGTTAGATTGAATATGTTTTGATGATATCAAAAAAGAATAAAAGAATTAAGTTGGTTTATGATATGAAAAATATTTTTGAAGTAATGAAAATGTGTTTTTTATTCAAAAAGTTAAAAGAAGTTAGTAGAGTTAATTGACTAGTTATTCTATTATTGATAATTAAAAGATTAGTTAATTGATTAATATCAATTAATCAGTTAAATGATATATTAATGTAAATGTAGCAAGTTGTTTTACAAAGCAAAATTAATTAATCGATTAATTAGTTAAAAGTGTTCTATTAATGTTGAGAGAATGCCTTCTAGAAGTAAGTTAATGAGCCATTTAATCAATTGATTAATCGATTAATTAAAATTAATCAATTAGTTAATAGATTAATCTATTGAAAATAGTTTTCTCCAAAATAAAGATATTTCTATTAATTGATTAATTTATATTAATATATTAAATGTTCGATTAATAAGTGAAAATCAATTTTGTGAAATTCAAATATAAACCAATTAATCTATTAATTTGCATTAACAGATTAATTGTTCGATTAATTCATGTTGAAGACTCTTCTATTTCAAATTTCCAGACATATTAATCATTATTTAATCTATTAACTTCAGGAACTTCAAAGATATCTATGCTTTAAGCTACAAACTTATTTCCTATTTCATATAATTGATTCAACTAAAAACTTGCGTATGTTTCACATTATTCGTCATGATAATTCTTTTAAGAAACGTATCTTTATAAAATTATATTATATATGGTTGAATAATCCGTTCAGTATGATGCTATATTTTCTGTTTCACACGTTAATTCTAATTAATTGATTGGGTAATCGATTAATATAGATCATATTTAAAAAAGAAACATAATCTTCATATGATCTTCAAATGGTTATAACTGAATTAATTTTATACACTTGATAATTTATTGGCTATCAAATATTAAGTCATATTATTATCATATCATTCTTGTTGTGATTAATTCCATTTAAGTTTAAATTCATCAATCCTCACTTCACATCTTTATAGACTAATGATTAAATCTTGAAGTGTTTACAGGATCAATGTCAAGAGTTTAGATTCCATTAAGATCAAAGCTAAACCTGATATTAGACCGATATCAAAGCCAACAAACTTTCAACAACAAAAAGACAAAAGCCTCAATGGCTACAATAGCTAGTTCAACGGTTATATTTCCAATAGGAAGAAAACTCAATGGAAGAAAACCTCAATAGAAAGATTGCTCAATGATCATAAGATTAACTATAAATAGAAAGAGCACTCAAAGATAAGAGGTTGATGACAATGGACAAAAAAAGAACAATGACTGATGTAATATCCTAAAAGCATTCAACTCTCTATTCATTATGTATTATTTCATTAAGAGTGAAATATACCATGAGTGACAATGTTTATCATTCACTCTATCTGAGAGTTAGATGCGCTCTTCATTTCTTTATTTATCTAAGAGCAAAACCTGAGAGTTAGGGGATTAAAGGTTGGGATTTGCTAGTATCTGTATAAAGAGGATGTTTCCACTGGAAATATGGTGTAACCTCATTGAGGTAATTCTCAATGAGCCATAAAAATTAAAGTTCCAAAGGCTACTAAAAGCCTATTGTAATCTTGGTGTATAGTGGATTAAAAAATCTCAATGCAAAACTGAGGGCTAGATGTAGGTCAAGGAAAGACTGAATCAGGATAAATTCTCTATGCAAATTCTTCTTAACTCTTTGATTTTCAATAACTTGTATTCTCAATCAAAGTTTTTCATATTATATAGTTTTACTTATTAACTTTTTAAAGAGTTGCAAAAGTTTTTGAAAGTCATCATTAATCCAATTCACCCCTTATTAGATGATATAACCTATCTACCTAAATCTAACATGCCACAATTAGACCCTGAGGTAGCAGTAGACTTAGCCTAAGGAAATTAATGAGCCATAAAGATATGAGTACAGTGTAGTATCTCTTTAGAAAGATGATTACCAAGGACGAAGTTAAAATAAGGAAGCTTCATGAGTTGATCAACTCAATAAGAAAAATTATTTATAATAGTTTTCCTCATATAGCCTCTATTATATACAGATCTATTTAGAATTTAGAATATAAATATTCTAAATTAATATATTAAATTTATTAAATTAAAAATAGTTTACTTATAAAAAATTAGAAATTAGAATTCTAATACATAAATATAGAAATTATGTATAAATATAGAAATTAAATATTTTAAATATATTAAATAAAATTTTAAAAAAATAATATTATGTTCATTTCTTAGTTTTTCTTAAATGAAGACAAAGTCCAAGTTCAAATATGAGTATTGGCAATCAAAAGATTGTAGAAGTATGCATGACGAATAGAGAAAATAACCCCATTTGTCTTTAGAAAATACTAGTATGAACAAATAAATCTTTTAGATGAGGATGAAGAGATTAAAAGGCCAGAGAGGCCAGAGAGACCTAGGGAAAGATGATATAAATCAAAGTAAAGTTATAACACGTTCTATGAGAAAGGGTTAGGGCTTTGAGCTATATGAAATATAACCTTGCCCTAACCTAGCAACACACTTAATTGAAAGGTACTCAGGCCAAAGGAGTACAAAGATAGGTGACCCACTGAGAAGTACGGTGTTGAGTCACAAGATTAGAAAGATGTTATAGAATAATAATAAAGAGTATTGCTAGCTAGCATCAAAAGAAAACAAAATAGCATGACTAAAGAATAGCATGCATAAAGAATAACATAAGTAAAGAATATCGTAAGTGCCCAGTAAAGAAAAAAAAAGAATACTAGAATTCCTTGTATCAGTTCCAAATATGGAATTGTATAAAAAGAAAGAGATAGTTCAATGAAAAGTATTTCCTTACATCAGTTCCAAGAAAGTGGACTATGAAAGAGGAAACCAATAGATAGATAGAGAGAGAAAAAGATAGATACCTTGAACCTTAGTTATAAAGCAGAAGGTGATATAAAGATGAGATATATCCAGGATGTTCTGACTATGGTACTAATTAAAATTTTGAAGACAAAATTTATTTTAAGGGGTAGATATGTAACATCCCACAGTTTTCCTATCTGTATAAGAATGATAAAGAAAAAAGGTTATGAAGGGATTATGAGAGTAATTAGAAGAAAAGATAATGATTAGATAAGGTTTAAGTCAAATAAAAAGAGAAGCATAAAGTTATAAAGTAAGGGACTAAATTGTAATTAAGGAAAATTCAGGGACTAAATTATAAATAGTTAAAGTCCAGGGATTAAATTGTAAATAGTAAAAAGTTTAAGGACCTAAATAGAATTTTGAGAATTCAGGGACTAAATTGAAATTTCAAATTTGGTTGAAAGGGACTAAAATGAAATTTTACAATTTCAAGGACCAAAGTGTAATTTTGCCAAATTCTTGGGCCAAAGCGTAATTATGGAAAGTTGAGCCAGAAAAGGCCCAAAATTGCCCAAAAATGTTTTGGTCCCAATTTTTACCAATAAATAGATAATATAATTCAGGCCAGGCATATCTCTCATAATTTTAATTTAACTTCCTAACAAATTAATATTAATTTATAAAGTCTAGAAATTGGTATAATATCTACTGGACCTTAAAATAAGATAAGATTTTGTAATAAATTCTTATAATTATTATAAGAGCTTATGAAACCGACATGACTCAAAAATGAGTTATGTATAATTAATTAGAGAATTTAAGGTAAAATCAGACACAAATAAAGGATTTAGAGATAATATATAGATTCTTATCAAGACTTCTAAACATATATAATTCTTATCAAGACTTCTAAGTCTTAGAAAATTATGAGACTTTACAAGAAATTTATTTTATATTAGAATGAATTTCTAGAAATATCATAATCATTAACAGAGGTGTCTAGAATTAATCTCAAAATTAGGGTAATTTAAGAATATCGGTATAAAGAAAGTACCTTGGGATTTATGCTTATTAGCAATTGGACTCAAGAGGAGGCCCAAATGACATCCCATAAAGACCCAAGAAGCTCAAGTTAGTGTCTTGGAGCTCAAGACAAATTTTAGGATATTTTATAAATTTTAAAAGGAAAAAATTTTAAGAAAGTCAAAGATAAGGTTACATGGCACATCGTGGGACCCACACCATTTGTAAGGTGCCATATGGTAACCAAAAAATAAGGAAGAGTTTGGACATGTGATACAATTTATTAAAATAATGTAAGAATTAAGTTAATTATGATTAAGGATAATTAGGCTTTGTTTGGTTGGGGTGTTTTGGAGGGGAGGGGAGGGGAGAATAAAGTGTTTGGTTGGAAAAATGGAGGGGAGGGGAGGGGTGATTTTTTATCATTTAGTGCTCCCCTCCCCTCCCTTACCTCCCCTCCAAAAGTGGGGGTTTTTAGAGGGGAGAGAAATTTTTTACCCTATTATGACCAAATTGCCCTTTATTAATTTTTAATATTCCAATTGTACCCTCAAGCCTTTTTTTTAATTTTCTCACACCTAATTTTTTTTAATTGCTAAAACTTAATAAACATAATAAATTATTTATATATTATATTAAAATATATAATAATTATAAAATTAATAAAAAATAATGTTAAAATTTTATCATGTTTTTTAATTTTTTTAATTTTATTATTTATCTAAATGAGATAAAAAAATTAAGATTCATAAATTAAAAAAAAATTGATATGAATATTATAAATAAAAAGTAAATAAATTTAAATAAAGAGATAAGGGTATATTTGTCAACTTCTAATTAACTCCATTCCCCTCCCCTCCCCTCCCCTTATGAACCAAACAAAAAATATCATTAATTAACCTCCCCTACCTTTTCCTACTCTCTCTTAAATTAACTTAACCTACCATTCCCTCAACTGAACCAAACAAAGCCTTAATCAAGCAAGCAGCCAATTAAATTCAAGATTAAGAGAGTTATAATAATTAAGAAAAGGAGGGATAATCTTGTCCTAATATGGTCAAAATTTGTCTATAAATACCCCTTACATGCATAAAACTGTGACCAAGGAGAAGGACCAAGGGGAACCTCTTGCAAAATAAAACTCAACCAAAGCAAAGGCAATCCTAGGTACTCTAATCCAATGTAGCCAAAGACTAAGGTAAGTAATATTTCTTAGTTTATTTATGTATGTTTTGTGTCATATCCCTAATTTTCTATATTAAGTATATCTATATGTATTCAGCATATATGAATATTAATAAATGAAAATGTTGCAATGTAATAGAAGAAAGGGACTAAAGTAAAAACCATAAAAGTTCTATAGTATAAAATAGAAGTCGATAAAGTTATGGGCTATTAAGTTTAATTATGAAAAGTTGAGGGACTAAAGTGTAATTTTTAAGAGTTTAGGGGCAAAATGGTAATTATAGAAAGTAAAGCTAGAAAAGACCCAAAATTGCCGTAAATATTATAGTATCAAATTTTACTAGTAAATAGAGAATGGTAATTGGACCAGATATATTTTTCAAAAAATTGATTTGAGGTCTTAAATAACTAATATTAATTTATAAAGTCTGAAAATTATTATAGGGTATTCAACACCTCATAATTAGATTAAATTCTTATAATTAATATAAGAATTTATGAAACTGACACAAGTCAAAAAAGAGTCATATAGTATTAATTAATAGGATACCGATAAAGGATTTAAAGAAAAGGTATATAATTTTTATCAGAACTCATGAATCTCAAAAAATTATAAAAATTTGTAGGAAATTCATTTAATAGTATAATAAATTTCTAAAAATGTCAAGACCTTTAACATAGTATAAGGAATTTATCATAAAAATTAAGGTATATAAAGATATTCGGTAAAGGAAATACCATGGGATGTATGCCAAATAAATTGTTGGACTTGAAGAAGGCTCATTATGGCGTCATATGAGTCCCCATGAAGTCCAAGAAATTGTCATGTATTTAAAAGATTTTATATGGATTTTTTAAATAAACAAAAGGTTGAAAACTTCAAGAATTGCTATGTGGCATGGTGATGTGTATTTTTGGGTCCCACATAGCTTCAAATTTTGCCACATGTATTCCATATGAGGAAGAAGAATTGATGCATGTGATATATTACAATAAAAAATATAAAAGATTAGATTAAGCTTAATTAATTAGAAAACTAACTAATGAAAGCAAAGATTAAAGGGGTAAAATAATTAAGAGAAGCAAGGACATTATGGACCTAAAGTGCCAAAGTTTTAACTATAAATACCCCCTCGCTTCCCTGAAATGGATCCATACATGAATCCTTGGAGAGGTGCTACCAAAATTTTAATTAAAGCCAAAGAGAAGCAAGCAAACTTGGAACAAGAAGAAGGTAATTGCTTCCTTGAATCTTGGACTTCAGTATAGAAAGATTGTTCTAGGTTTTAAATGGTCTAATGGAAACATACCTTCCATAATGTTTACTGGAGGTGATGCTATCATATCCTAATTTTTCCCTATCTGTATAGTACTGATAGTGGAAAGAGGTTTAAGAAGGATTATGACAAAGATCAGAATAAATGATAAAGGTTAAATGAGTCTTGAAGGAAGAAAGGGACCTAAACGAAAATTGGAAAAGTTTAAAGGCCAAAAGTTAAAGTAGAAATAAAAGTTGGGCCAAAAGTTGTAATTTCCAAAAGTTTAGGGACCTAAATATAAATATCCAAAAAGTTAGGGATATAAATGTAATTAAGAGAAAAGTTCAAGGGCAAAATTGTAATTATAGAAAGATCAGCCTGAAAAGGGTTATAACTGCCTAGAAGTATTTTAGTCCCATATTCCATCAGTAATTAGAGGAAGGTACGCTGGATAATCTGACATGATACAGAAATTTTATTAGGGCTCGAGACAGCAGATTTTTATCTGGTAGTCTAAAAGTTATCTGAAATTTTATCAGATTTCATGGATTTCAAATATAAGTGGCCAAATTACAGGAAAGTGTGCCCTACAGTGTCAGATATCCTAGATTTGACAGAACTTTGGAAGAAGTTCTGTATAAAAAGTTATTAACATATTAGTGAATTTTGACGGGAGTTTGATAACACCCGTGATCCGATAATAGAACTTATCGGTATGTAAACCTGGATAGAATGAGATCAGATGACCTCATATATAGGCCCATAATGACGCCAAGGAAGGGCCAAAACCCAGGGTACCAGTCTATCAGTAGAAGGGGCCAGTGCCAGAAAAAGTATGAAATTACAAAAATACCCCTGGATGCCCAGATTGTACCAGGGATGGATGAAGGGCATTTTGGTCATTCTGGACAGGCCAAAAACGTGTTACATAGTATAAATATGATTATATAGAGTTAATATATGCCCTAAGGCAGTACAAGAAGGGGTGAAATGACAATTATGCCCTTAGGGTCAGTACAGTGCAAGAAATGACACCAAGGGTATTGTGGTCATTTCCCAAGGGATCTGTCATTAAGTTGTGGCTAGTACAAGTATGTAAATGGTGTGAGAATCCTAGACATTGATTTCCAGGACAGAATACGTATCCTGGTATATTATAAAAAATTAGGAACAGAAAACAGTCCGGTTGCTGTAAAACTGCACCGATCGGTACTAGATTGGACTGGAATTTTTCCAGAAGCTTTCTTACACTATGAGCACGCCACCTAACCCCTTGAGGTGTCCCTTGATGGGTCCCACATGATGTCATAATTATTATTTTATGAAAAAGATAAATCCAAGATTAAATGTAGGCCTTTAGATCAAATAGTAACCAAATCAATCTTGGCCATTCATTTTTCTTAGATTTTGGCTATAAATACCCCTCAATTCTGGTTCAGAACCGTAAACTCATGTACCCTTGGGGAAGCTCTTGTAAAATGGAAACTCAAGCCAAGACAAAAAAGATTCAAGGTTCTAAAGTTCAAGCAAGCTAGAGATTAAAGGTAAGCAATCTCTCCTAGCTTATTTTTCTTTGATTTGGGAGCTTGAACTTAGGGTTTTCATGGGGAAAAGTTAAGTTTTCTCTAAGGGGAGGTGCTGTCCAAAATCCATAGATGAAAGGGGGAAGAAGAAATTAAAGTTAGAAACTTATGATTGATGCTTAAACAAGCTAGTTAAGAGATTGGTGGTTGAATCAAATTGATATTCTTGACTTTGCCATGGTGTGCCCTGTTCGGTCTGCACTGTTCATGAGGGAAGGAAATTGAATTTCAATGATTTAAGGCTTCCATTGAGTTTGTATGATGATTTTGTGTAGGATTGGAAAGGTTTCGCATGAACAGTGATTGAAATTTCATGATTTTGATGGTTCCAATGGTTTTAAAATGAAAAGTTGTGTGGAGTAAAGTGGAGAAACAAGTATGGGAAGCATTAGAATCAAAATGAGAATTTTTGAAAGAATTATGTGCTTATGTTCAATTCTGTATAGCAGGCCATGAAGGAGCTGGAATTTTATGATTCTAAGATCATAAATGAGTTCAAAATATGAAATTGTGTAGGGCAAAGTCAAGACATCAATTGATTCAAGAGCCAAGTGGATTAGTGAAAATTAGAGAAAGTTATGACAATAAAGAGTGTAACAAAGTTAATCTTGAATATGGTTGGAGTTCATGAGTCCTAATGAATTATGCGATGAATATGAATGTGTTTAGGACCTTGAAACATCCAAGAACATGTTGGGAAGTGATTGGCATAAAGGTTTATTGGTTGGAAAGCTAGGAAGCAAATGCTAAAGATCAAGAGGAAAGCTTAAGTGCAAGGTAGTGAACTTATCTCTTTATGTGCTTGATGTGGTATGCTTATGTGTTGACATATATGTGATGTTTGAATGATGTTTTGACATGATTAATGATGTTCAATGTATTGTGAATAACATGTTTTCCATGGCCATGCACTTTATGTAAAAGTATATAGCATGATAGCATGTCACTAACCAAAGAAAGTTTAATGAAATTACATATCATGCATGAGCATCCATCTTGCATATTTAAGTGGTAATGCTTGCTACTGAGATTCCCTAGAATCTCACTCTCCCATAACCAACCAATTTAGGTCAAGCATGAAGAAAAGGTATGCATGGAGAAGAGCTAAAGCATGGAAGAAGGAAAGTGAAGTATTTAAGATTCTAGCATATGCTATGCATTTTCCATGTATGTAAATGCCATGTAAGGTATCTATTTATGTGATAAACTTGTATGTAATAATTATGGCATATGTACATGATGTATATGAATATTAAGAAGCTTATTTAATGGCTTGTGCATGCTGAAACAATTATCGGAAATGAAAGAAAATAAACTAAAATGGTAAAAACGTAGGTCCTGAAGCAGTTTTGTTGTGGCTTCAGTTTGACCTAGCAAATGAAGGAATTAGTTCATGAAATTTTATGATCATGTAGTACACATCCATAGCTTTAAGTTCATAGGTAGAACGTGTCATTTGGATGTGTATATCAAGATAAATGAATTTCCAAAGTAAGGGACCAGAATCTGTTTCCAGAGTTTTTGACCAAATGAACAGTAAAATTCAACGAATAAACTGTATCAATTGGCTAATCATTTGGTCTAAAACTTATTTTTCCCTTAAATTTTAAGATGTTATCTTCATGTAGATTTTTGAACCACTTCATTTCGAGTTTTCTAGAATTAATTATGATTTTTTGAAGTTTGTTGCGTAATCTGGAATACCATATGAACAGTAACTCGAGAAAGAGTAAAATTTCAGATTTGGCTAATAGACTTCCAAGGTCTTGTAAGTGGTTCTAAATGCTACCGAATGGTCCCTAAGACGTATAAAAGTAAGGATGTTACAGATGCCATATTATAGGAGGAATATGAATTTTATGTTATGTATAAGTTAGATGAGCTTAAACAAGCTAAAGTCAAGTGAAAATGGCTTGGGAAGTCAAGTATACATGCAATTAGGGTTTTGGGTTCACTTCTGCTATTGTATGAATCACTATTTATATATAAGAATTTCATTATTTTTATTCTTTCAATTGGTTTAAAATGAAAATTTCTGTGGGGTAAATTATAGAAACAAGTATTGGAAGCATTTGAATCAAAATGAGAATTTTTGGAAAATAATGAGGGTATGTTCGGTTTTGTAAAGTAGGCTAAGAAAGAAATTGAATCTTGAAATTATAACTTTATATTTGAATTCTACATGAAAAATTATTTGAAAATGGACTATGAGAATTTATTTTGAAAATATTAAGTATAAGACATAAAATGGATAAAGAAAGGAAACTAGTGAAAACCTAGCCTTAGTTTTGTACTAGAATCAAGTTGTGCCTTGTAATGGCTAGGTTTTGATATTTGTTTGAAAGGAAAATCAATTCAAGAGGATTTTTTCAAGGATTATATAAGAGGTAGTGAGAATACCTAACTATAATGTTATACTTGTTTGATTATATGCTTGCTTGTTCATTGTGGTTTTTAGTTTAGCTTTATATGGATGTTATGATGATTATGTTGATGGATTAATGGATGAAAGTCCTTTCTCTATAAGTCATGACAATATACATGTTAGATTTTCTTAAATATGATCATGAAGTACCTCCCATATCATGATAACATGTTAGGCATTTAATTAAGCATGCATGATATTATTGTTTGTATAACTTGCTATTGGAATTTCAATGAAATCTTATTCCTTCCATATGAACAACTATGTTATAGGTGCTAGAACCTCAAAGGAAAAAGGTTTGAATGTGAATGAATGAACTTGTATTATGATATAATGTGGTTACAAGACTTTATGGCATGCACTAGTACATTATGGCTTGTATGTAATATAAGGCAGTGACCTTATGATGGAGTTTTCAGCAACTTAACTTATGAGTTATGAATTGAAATTTAGCATGAACTTAGGTAAGGTTCAGATTTTTAAATGGACATCAAGAATGCCATAATTGTTTAAGTTTTTGGTTCACTCTGATTTTTCAAATTCATAGATAAAATCTGGAAAGGGATGATTTCACTAGTTGTGAGGCAGTGAGATTCAAACATTGTTTTGAAATAGTAAATGAAAGAAATTTTCCAGGAATATTTTCATGGTTAAATGACACATCTTGATCTTTTAATCCATACATAATATGCCTCATTTGGATAAGAGATCAAGGAGAAATATTTTTTTAAAGTTAAGGGAAGAAAACTGAAATTTCCAAATTTACCAAATGAATAGTGTTTTTTCAACAAATAAACTATATTCATTTGGACAATGAAATCTCATTTTTATATTTTTCCCTCAAAGTTTAACTAAATATATTTCAAAATAAATTTGAACCACTTTATTTCAATTTTTCTAGATTGAATTATGAATTTTCAAAGATGGATATGTAATATGAAATTACACAATGAACAGTACCCACAAATTTGACTTTTTGGAAATTCACTTTTTCAAGTTAAAGAAGATTTGAAATGGTTCAAACTACTTTTAATTAAGCCTAATTGAGGGTAAAAATAAGGACACTACATTTTGGTATCAAATCAGAGGATTATAGTATCAGAAATACTCTAATTAGATTAGTTATAGATAGATAAAATTGTCATATTAACCCTAAGATTGGGATAAAGATGTCTATACATAGGTCAAGTTCAGAGACCACTGTTAACCAGGGTGACCCTATACCAGAAGTATTATGTTCAAATGATTCCAATTCAACTTCAGAGGAAGAATTTCTTTTAGATATAGAGAACTTTTGGTTCCAAATTCCAGATGACTCAGGTTCTGAAGTTTTTGGGTTGGATAGATATGATATTTCATTAGTGGGATCTAATGATGTTGATAGAGTATTAGAGGAACCTATACCAACCTCTCCTCTTTAGGTGGAGCCAAAGGGGATCAGTACCCAATATATGATGCAATTTGTAACACTTTATTTATGTATGTCTTAGGAACCATTCGGTAGCATTTAGAACCACTTACATGACATTTGAAGCCTATTAGCTAAATCTAAAATTTTACTCTTCACGAGTTACTGTTTATATGGTATTCTAGATTCGATGACAAACTTTAAAAAATCATAATTAATAGAAAAATTGAAATGAAACAGTTCAAAAAGGTACACGAAGATAACATCTTGAAACTTAAAGGAAAAATACTTCCTCAGACCAATTGACTAGTCAACTGAGTAAACTCTGATGTAAGTATGTATTGCATTTGATCAAAAATTCTAAAAATATATTCTGGTACCTGAATTTGGAAAATTTGTTCTCTTTGTATAGACATCTAAATAAGGTGTACTTGGTGTCAAAATGAACCTTGACATGTTAACTTAGTGCTTGTAAAATTTTGTATATTTATTCCATCATTTACTATTTTTCAATGCATCATAAACATCGTTACTCAAAATGATCATATAACATTATTACATATAACAATTCAAACATTCATCATATAACATTTATACTATCCAATCCCTAACTTCTCTTCATGCTTCTTTATCCTCTTTCATCATCATGAACCTATTGAGATTGAATTACGTGGAGGGGTGAGATTTTTGGGAAAATCTTCGTAGTAAAAGGTACTAAATAATGAATGCAGCAATGTAAATACTTCTTCAATGTATGCCTCAATTTGAAATTGTCAACATTGTGTAATGTGCATGCTTCCATGTAACATATGAATTATAATTGGAAAAAGTAATCATAGAAATAGAGCTTCAATCATATACACATATGAACACAATTCAATATAACCATAGTACAACCAAGCATAACATCCAATACATACAAGTTTAGGATAGTTTCCTACCTTATTGCTTTACTTTCTTTTATTATTTTCCTTGTCCTCTTTCCTTGCTAAGTGAATTCCTTCTTGATTCCATAAAAAATAGCCTAAACATCACATATCCATTCATTTATCATGATCCAATTCAATTGGCATATAAGGACATTGAACTTAATCAATTACCCCTATCTTTCTTAATTTGTAGTTATTTGTCTTGTTCTTTCAATTAATTTGTTCCTTAACTTTATCCTGCACAATTTCATCTTCTAAATCTATTTATGAACTTAGAATCATGAAATTACATCTCCTTCATATCCTGCTGGATAGAATCAAAAAAGTGTATATAATTCTTCTAAAAATTCTCATTTTGATACCAATGCTTCCAATACTTGTTTCTCTACTTAATTCCACACAATTTTTCATTTTAAAACCATTAAAAGCATAAAAATATTGAAATTACAATCATTTTTGATAAGTGTGAATAGTGATAGAGAAGATTATAAAAATTTATCTTTCAATTCCAATGCTGCTAAGGTTCCAAACTTATCCAATCTTACATAAAATTATCATATAAATTCAATGGAAGCATTACATCATTGAAATTCATTTTTCTTGGTCCTGTACAGTAGGTGGAATAATGACCTCTTCAATGGTAAAGTCAATAACACAATTCAATTCAATAACCAATCATTAATTCTAGCCCATTTATGCATCAATTTTATAGTTCTAACTTAATTTTTCTCTTCCTCCTTCAACTTAAGATTTTGGACAGCATGCATACTCTAGGTTTAAAGGAACTTCCAACCATTAAAACCTAGGTTTTATTCTTCTAAAAAACTTGCAACTAAACTAGAAAAGATCACATACTGTATGCTTTAACTACCTTGATCTCTAAGTGCCTTGAATTGCCTTTGTCTTGGCTTAAGTTTTCATTTTGTATAGTTTCTCCAAGGGTTCAAGGGCCACAGTTTTGCAAGGAAATGTAGGGGTATTTATAGCCAAATTTCAAGGCTCAAGGGACCAAAATATCTCTCCTTCAGCTAATTATTACAATTCTTTAATTTTGAATCTTATTAGTTGCTTTATTGATTAATTATCTTTAATCATCATTAAGTTAATTATTATATTATTTTATTACATTTTAGCACATGGGATAACCTTTCTTTCTCCTTTTTGGTACCATGTGTGAATCAGGTGGGCTCCACAAGACACCTTGCATATTCTTGAATTTTCTTGAACTCTTATCTTTTAAAAATTTATAAAATCCATATAAAATTCATCTAGCCACATAATAAATTTATTGGATTCTTGGCCCTTCATGTGATGTCATATTGGGCCTAAATTGGGTCCAATTGGCTAATTGGCACAAATCCAAAGGAATCCATATACAAATATCCTTAAATTACCCTAATTTTTAAAATAAATTTTAAACATCTCTTTTATTGGGTTTGAGATTTTTAGAAATTTATTTTAATATAAAATGAATTTCTTACAAATTTCCATAATTTTGAGACCCAAAAGTCCTATTAAAAATTCATACATCTTTAAGTCTTTTATTAGTGTTATTTTTTACCTTAAATTCTGTAATTAATTCTACAGGTCTTGAAGATACTGTAATAATTTTCAAACTTCAAAAATTCATATCAATATATCAGGACCTTAAATCAAAATTTCATGTTGCATTAAATTGACCAAAATAATAATCTCTATTTTATAATAAAATTTGGAGTCAAAACATTTCTAGGCAATTTATGGGCTTTTCTAGCTCAACTTTCTATAATTACCATTTTGCCCCTAAACTCTTGAAAATTATACTTTATGCCCTCAACTTTTCATAACTACACTTATTGGCCCAAAGCTTTTGTCTACTTTCACTTTGCACCATGGAACTTTTAGGGCTTTCATTTAGTCCCTCTTCTTTATACCCTTATCTACTCATTATCTTTCTATTTATTGTCACAATCTATTCCAAACCTCTTTCTTCTATCAGTCTTATATAGATAGGGAAAATTTGGGATGTGACATAATTTATGTGGATAACATCATTATACCTAACCTTAAGCCATCACAACCATGTGAGTTTGAGTCTTAGGTCTTGGGTATAATAGACCCTATACCCAAACAGTCTATTAACCTAGATATTCCTAGACCCAGTCAATTACCAAAATAGACAGATATCCCAGGTCTTAGTTAACCAAGAGTAGTGATACACATGGAATCCCAAGACAGAGACAGAGCCTATAGAAGTAACTAATGAAGAACAATTCAAGAAGGATAGGAATTAGCGAGGCAGCTATATAAATTAGGTTGATACCTGGTTAGAGAAGTGAACTAGGATTATAGAATCTATCAAGACTTTTTAGTTACATCTTGGGAGGCCTATTAAGACTTTAAGCCATATACTCTTCTTTTTGAAGACAAGATGAATATCATGAATGATATTTTGTGTAACATCCTTACTTTCATACATTTTAGGGACCATTCAGTAGCATTTAGAACCACTTATAACACCTTGGAAGTCCATTAGCCAAATCTGAAATTTTACTCTTTCTCAAGTTACTATTCATATGGTATTATAGATTACGCAACAAACTTAAAAAAAGCATAACTAATTCTAGAAAACTCAAAATAAAGTGGTTCAAAAAGCTACGTGAAGATAACATTTTAAAATTTAAGGGCAAAATAATTTCTAGACCAAATGATTGGCCAATTGATACAAATTATTTGTTGAATATACTGTTCATTTGTAAAAAACTCTGGAAACAAATTCTGGTCCCTTACTTTGGAAATTCATTTCTCTTCATATACACACCCAAATGAAACGTTATACGTATGAACTTAAAGCTATGGATGTTTAATACATGCTCATAAAGTTTCATGAAATAATTTCTTCATTTTCTAGGTCAAACTGAAGCCACAACAAAAATGCTTTAGGACCTACGTTTTTACTATTTTAGTTTCCTTTCTTTTACTTTCAATAATTGTTCTAGCATACATGAATCATCTCTTTTGCCTTGTATGAATTCAGATACATCATGGGGTTATACAATAATTGTTTCATACAATCTCATCACATAAATAGATGCTTTACATGGCTTTGACGTACATGGAAAGTGCATAGCATATGCTAACATCTTAAATACTTCACTTTTTCTTCTTCCATGCTTTAGCTCTTCTCCATGCA
The DNA here is from genome assembly GCA_037074615.1 of Leucaena leucocephala. Taxonomy (NCBI): domain Eukaryota; kingdom Viridiplantae; phylum Streptophyta; class Magnoliopsida; order Fabales; family Fabaceae; genus Leucaena; species Leucaena leucocephala. The sequence continues at coordinate 7,446,459 of CM073526.1, read as the reverse complement.
TACATTATCCATCATGCTTGACCTAAATTGGTTGGTTATGGGAGAGTGAGATTATAGCGAATCTTAGTAGCAAATATTACCACTTAAATATGCAAGATGGATGCTAATGCATGATATGTAATTTCATTAAACTTTCTTTGATTAGTGACATGCCATCATGCTATATACTTTCATATAAAGTGCATGGCCATGGAAAAAATGTTATTCACAATACATTCAACATCATTTATCATGTCACAACATCATTCAAATATCATATACATGTTAACACATAAGCATACCACATCAAGCACATAAAGAGGTAAGTTTACTACCTTATAGACTTGACTTTCTTTCACTTTATCTTGCTTCTTTCTTCTCACATCTCTTGGACATGTGGCTGCCTCTTTTGGAGTATACCAACCAATCCCTAAAATCACATAACCATTCATCCATTACTATCTAATTTCCTTGAGCATTAAACTTACTTTAACTAACATAACTCGCTCTTGAACATTAAGCTCATTTACTTTCCTTAATCTTAACTAATGGACTTGGTCTTTGAATCAATTGATGTCTTGACTTTACCCCATACAATTTCATCTTTTGAATTCATTTATGAGCTTAGAATCATGAAATTCCATCTCCTTTATGACCTGCTGTACAGAACTGAACATAGGCATACAATTCTTTCAAAAATTCTCATTTTGATTCTAATGTTTCTCATACTTGTTTCTCCACTTCACCGCACACAATTTTTCATTTTAAAACCATTGGAACCATAAAAATTATGAAATTCCAATCACTGTTCATGCGTGTGAACAGTAATAGAGAAGGGTTTCAAAAACTACAATCTTGGAATTTCAATGCTTTCAAGGTTCAAAACCTTTCCAATCCTACACAAAACCATCATCTAAATTCAATGGAAGCATTAAATAATTAAAATTCAATTTCTTTCCCTCATGAACAGTGCATACTAAACATGACACATCATGGCAAAGTCAAGAATATTAACTTGATTCAACAACAAATCTCTTAACTAGCTTGTTTTAGCTTCAATCATATGTGTCTAACTTTAATTTCTTCTTTCCCCTTTCATCGAAGGTCTTTGGGAAGCACCTTTCCTTAGAGAAAACTCAAATTTTCTCCCATGAAAACCCTAAGTTCAAGCTCCCAAATCAAAGGAAAATAAGCTAGAAGAGATTGCTTACCTTTAATCTCTAGCTTGCTTGAACTTTGGTACCTTGAATCTTTTTTGTCTTGGCTTGAGTTTTTATTTTGCAAGAGCTTCCACAAGGGTCCATGAAGCCACGGTTTTGATGCAGAATGAGGGGGTATTTATAGCCAAAATCCATGAAAAATGAATGGCAAAGATTGATTTGATTACTATTTGATCTAAAGGCCCATATTTAATCTTGGATTTAACTGTTTCCAAAAAGAATAATTATGACATCATGTGGGACAGCTCAATGGACACCTCATGGGGGTATGTGGCATGCTTACCATGGCAAGAAGCTTCTGGAATAATTCCAGTCCAATTCGGTACCGATTGGAGCAGTTTCACAGCAACTAGACTGTTTTCTGTTCCTAATTTTTTTATAATATATCAGGATATATATTTTGTCCTGGAAATCAATGTATAGGCTTATCATATAATTGAAATTGATATACTAAATATTTCTCGGCCATCCATCCTTTAGAAAATGACCAAAATACCCTTAGTGTCCTTTATTGCGCTGTACTAACCCTAACGGCATAATTGTCATTTCATCCCTCTTTACACTACCTCAAGGCATATATTGGCTCTAACTAATCATATTTATACTATGTCCAACGTTTTTGGGGTGTCCAGAATTACCAAAATGACCTCCATGTAACACTGGTATAGTATGGGCATCCAAGGGTATTTTCATAATTTCACACTTTTCTTGGACTGCTATAGACTCTGGCCCACATAATGTTTCACTACTTTATTGGGCTCATTATGGCGCCATTTGGGCCTTAGTATGGGCTTATTGGCCTCATTACCTTTATGGCATAAAGCCCAATAAATCTCACTCGATCCTATTTATCGGGTATTTTATTTCACCATAAAATCCCGTAAGACTTCTACAGGATTCCTTTTCTGACTCTGTCAATTTTATAAATTCTTACATTAAATATAGGAATTTCCTATAAAGTTCATCTGATTTTGCTGTTTGAAAAATACTGTAATAACTCTTCTGACTTCATAAATTTATATCAATTAATTGGGACCTCAAATCAAAATTCTGTGTTACGTTAAACTGACCGATAATTTTGTATATCTACTGGTAAAATTTGGGTCTTATCTAATTCTGGGCATTTTTGGCCTGTTTTGGCTTAACTTTTTCATAATTATATTTAGGTCCCTGAACTTTTGAATAATTTCACTTTGGCCCTTGAACTTTTATCTATTTGCATTTTAGCCCCTTAATTTTTGAAAATTACACTTAAGGGCCCAACTTTTATTTCTACCTTCACTTTTTGCCTTCAACCTTTTCTAATTTTCATTTTAGTCCTTCTCTTTCTTCAGGACTCATTTAACCTTTATCATTTCTTTTGATCTTCGTCAAAATCCTTTCCAAACCTCTTTCCACTATCAGTACTATACGGATAGGGAAAAATTAGGATATGACATTTCTACCCCCTTAAAATAAATTTCGTCCTCGAAATTTACTTAGCACCTTAGTCAGTAATATTAGATAGATATCCTTTTCTTCTTTTTAACTAAGGATTGGGGTATCTATCTCTTAAAATAAACATCTTAGCAGAGTACTTTTCATATCCGCAATTCTTCATATCTTTACTATGATCATTCGTCTATTCTGAATCAACTCAATCAGAGTTGAACTCCCGTTCATTCTATTACTTACTTTCTTGCTATGCATCTATCTATATATAGATTTTTCACCATACTAAACTTGTGAGTAGTGTCCATTCCTTTCATATTAAACTCTCTCGAATACTGCTATATTCGGGAGTTTCTGTTAATGATTCATCATACTTCTTAGAGCAATCATTTATGACTCATATGAGTATCTAGCGGAATTCTCTGAACATTTGCATGACTTAACTCTCATTCTTATGTCATCATACATTCTTATCATCTTTAATATCTCATCATAATACAGAGAGAGGACTTATGCCATCATTCTTTCTTTCGTTGCTCTATTACTAAATAGGAGCACATAGGAACATATAGGAGCACATACTCTAACATGCATAATGCTTGGCCAACATGCTATAGGACTACATCCCTGCTCATGAATGCAAAACTCTAACATCATAACTCGAGCATTCCTTCTCTTAATATGCACATAACACTCAAAGCTTGCACAGCTCTATTAACTAGAGCTTGTACTGCTCTAACATTCGGAGCTTTATCATATTTTACTAACATAAGATAACATAACATAACATAATGCCTGGTATTTTATGCAAGGAGTGAAAGCTCTCATTTTCTCTTTCACCTATAACTTATCATTCAAACATCTTATCCCTTAGAAAAAGGGAGCCTCTCTATCTGTTTATAGGGCTAGCTATAAAGCCACTTCATATTGTACTTCTTAACATATCTCTCATAACATAACTCATTACATACTTTTCATAACATATCTATTTTTATCTCTTTCATGTCATAAAATGGCATATCTGGCTATATCATAGTCCATCTTTCAAATCCATTTCATTTGAATTTGACATAAGGGTTCTAGTCTCTTATTATTCATAACCCTTTTTAGCTTTTCATAGCTTTTTCTATCATTTTACATAGCTTTGTGCATATATGCCAATTTCTTGTGGCATTCACATTTTTTTTATCACTTCCTAGGGGTCACCCATCATTGGACTACCCTTTTCTGAGCACAGTTAACCAAAATGTTAAGGAAAAATCTAAAGCACTAGTGCTCACAAGCTCTAACCCTAGTACTTCACTATCTTAGACCCACCATATACTCTCTCTCTTGGGCCTGTCTGGCCTTCTAATATCTTTATCCTCATCTGGAGGATCTACTGTAAGGAATTAGAAGACACGCAGTAGAAATTAACTTAAAAAATTTTCCATTCCCTGCCAGGATCTACCGTATGTGTTTAAGTCAAGTGGAAAGAAGTATTACCCTCAGTATTCAGTCGCAACTTTCTCAGCTTCTAGTTGTGACGTCCATAGCTTCTCTTCTCGGCTCGTGATCTCTTTTTGATTGCAAGAAGTCGATGACTCAGGTCGACTTCCTCTACTGGTATCCACACAAATAGCGTTCCAACCACGAACGGCGTGCTAGCGCCTCCTGTCCCTACAAGGCTTACTCAAGCATTCGTCCTCTCTGTCTATATTTCGACAGTTTCTTATCTGCAAACCTTTTTTCGGATTCTCATTTACCCTTTTTTTCTATCCCAACCGTAGCTCCTAAATATCAGATATATCGGATGCTATGCGTGTTACCACAGACTTGGATTTTCAGAATTAATCTTATATTAACTATGAAATTAATACAATATCATATATTGTATAATTTGATAAGAAAATAATTAAATAAATAATGTTTGTATTAAATCCATCCCACAGATTTAATTTACCCATTTATTTAATTTAAAATACAGATAAGACGGAATTACATTTGATTTATTCTCATAAATCAAATTTGAGATATCATATCAATTTGAATTTTAAATTCAAACATGATAGAGATTTAATTTTATCCTTATAAATTAAATCTTGTAAATATCTCTTATATGAGATATCATATCAATTTGAATTTCAAATTCAAACGTGATAGAGATTTAATTTATCCTTATAAATTAAATCTCATATATCTCTTATATATAATGTATATATACGAATATAAATATAAATAAACATATACATCCACCCTGGATCATTCATTGAATCTGGACATGTCTTAGATTCAATGAATCTGGACATCATAGCTCATGTCGGGCTATTTTGTGTGCGACCCTATAGGCCCATATGAAGTTGGCAGTGGGCCATTTACTATACTGACTCACAAGTCGCAAGCGGTCTCTAGCAAGACATCATGACTACCCAAATCATATGAGGATCGATGAACGATGTAAGCTTTTATACAACCATATCATGTGTTGGAAAACGTGCCCTAGGGGCCAATCATTGTCTTATGAACATTATTGATTTATGAATTTATTAATTGTGTTATCATATTATTTGCATGTTTACTGTGATTACCATCCTTGGATAATTCATGATCTTATCCTAAATGTCCCTGGTTGGTCATCTATGCGGGAGCAGAGATGAAACAAGACCAGTATGACTTTGAAGATGTATAAAGATATAAATCAAAGTCATATGCACATGTAAGAGTACAAGGTGTTGGACTGACCCGCTATGAGAGAGTTGCATGGGTTACGTCATAATCTTCTCTCTTAACAAACCATGTCACTATGCCCTTTGACCTGAGATCATCATGGATTCCTACATGACAAACGCTCAGCTTTGGCCTAGTCAAAAGTCACTTTTGACCGAGTGATCATAAAGACTATGTTCAGGCTTAGTGGTTTTTCATGCGGAGGAATGTGAATGGTCAAGATGGAATTTGTCCCTCACATTCGTAGAGAGATATTACTGGGCCCCTCGATGAGTGAGTCTGAGAAATGTATGGCCATACTGTAATGGAAAGGTAGTTCCATTTCTATAGTCAGACTACTCAGGGATCGAGAAAGTAACGGTCAGGAATAGGAGAATGACATTATCCATGCCTCATCCATGACCAAAATATCGCGTGACAGAAGGGACATGATATGGTTGTATAAAAGGTTACATCGTTTATCGATTCTAATATGATTTGGGTAGTCGTTATGTCTTGCTAGAGACCGCTTGCGACTTGTGGGCCAATATAGCAAATGGCCCACTGCCAACTTCATATGGGCCTACAGGGTCGCACACAAAATAGCCCAACACGAGCTATGATGTACAGATTCATTGAATCTAAGACGTGTCTAGATTCAATGAATGATCCAGGGTTGATGTATATATTTATTTATATTTATATTCGTATATATATATTATATATAAGGGATATATAGGATTTAATTTATAAGGATAAATTAAATCTCTATCACGTTTGAATTTGTGATTCAAATTGATAGGATATCTCATATAAGAGATATTTACAAGATTTAATTTATAAGGATAAATTAAATCTCTATCACGTTTGAATTTAAAATTCAAATTGATAGGATATCTCATATAAGAGATATTTACAAGATTTAATTTATAAGGATAAAGTAAATCTCTATCACGTTTGAATTTGAAATTCAAATTGATAGGATATCTCAAATTTGATTTATGAGAATAAATCAAATACAGTCCAATCTTATCTTTATTTAAATTAAATAAATAGGTGAATTAAATCTGTGGGACGGATTTAATATAAATATTATTTATTTAATTAGTTTCTTATCAAATTATACAATATGTGATATTGTATTTGGAATTAATATAGATTAATTCTAAAATCCAATTCAGTTGAGAAAACGCAGAGCATCCTATATATCCGATTTTAGGAGCTATGTTTTGAACACAACACATAACACAAAAGGGGCTGAACGAAATCTGCAAAAGGTTTGCAGATAAGAAACTGCTGAAGAAGAGACAGAGAGGACGAACTCTTGAGAAAGCCTTGGAGGAACAGGAGACGCTAGCACATCGTTCGTGGTTGGAATGCTATTCGTGTGGATACCAGTAGAGGAAGACGACCTGAGGAGTCGACTTCTTGCGATCAAAAAGAGAGCACGAGCCGCGGAGAGAAGCTGTGGAAGTCGCTGAGAAACACTGAGTTTAATGCTTCTTCCCACTTGACTTAAACACATACGGTAGATCCTGGCAAGGAATGGAAAATTTTTTTAAATTAATTTCCGCTGCATGTCTTCCAATTCCTTACATCATGTCCCTTTTGTCACACGATATTTTGGTCATGGATGAGGCATGGAGAATGTCATCCTCCTATTTCTAACCATTACTTTCTGGATCCCTGAGTAGTATGACTATAGAAATGGAACTACCTTTCCATTACAGTATGGCTATACATTTCTCAGACTCACTCATCGAGGGACCCAGTAATATCTCTATATGAATGTGAGGGACAAATTCCATCTTGACCATTCACATTTCTCTGAACGAAAAAAACACTAAGCCCAAACATAGTCTTTATGATCACTCGGTCAAAAGTGACTTTTGACTAGGTCAAAGCTGAGCGTTTGTCATGTAGGAATCCATGATGATCTTAGGTCAAAGGGCATAGTGACATGGTTTGTATATGAGAGAAACTTATGACTTAACCAATGCAACTCTCTCATAGCGGGTCGGTCCAACACCTTGTACTCTTACATGTGCCTATGACTTTGATTTATATCTCTATATATCTTCAAAGTCATACTGGTCTTATTTTATCTCTGCTCCCTCATAGATGACCGACCAGGGACATTTAGGATAAGATCATGAGTTATCCAAGGATGGTCATCACAGTAAACGTGCAAATAATATGATAACACAATTAATAAATTCATAAATAAACAATGTTCATAAGACAATGATTGGCCCCTAGGGCACAATTTCTAACATCTACTTACCTTTATTTTTAGTCTTTGTAATCTCATTATAAGGATCTCTTTATTCTCATTTGACCCTTTCTAATATCTTATGAAACATTCTCATAAATCCTTGGAACTCAGGATTAACAGCTTTAACTTTGATCACTTAGTTCCTGATACGTATAAGGAGATTCTGAGTTCAGTCCCTGATAGTAATAAGGCTATCTAAAACTAGCATCATAGGTACTCTCTCTATTATGAGTTAACCAACTTGTGAAGCTTCTATACCTTAACTTTTCCTTGGTGTTCATCCTTCCAAAGACATACTGTACTTATGGCTTATTACTTTCTTACTCTAGGCTTGGTCTACTATGACCCTCGGGATCTACTGCGATCAACCGTAAGCCTTTCAGGATCTAACTGTGACCCTGTGAGCCATACTAGGATCTAATTGCAATCCTCCAGAATTTACTGCAATTCCGTTGTACTGTATTCTCATCTCTAGAAAACCTAAACCAACGGACAAAGTTATAAGGTTAGTCACTTCCACATCATTGTTAACTCTACAGATAATTCCCCAAAAATGATCACATAAGTCAATATTATCTATCAGGACTTTACTCATTTCCCTATCACTTAGGAATTTCTCATATCATTCTCATCTTTTAATCTCATTCTCTATCCTATTGACCATCATAGTTTGATCATAAATTCTCTTTCTATCTTCTGAGAACCAAGTAGCTAACTTTCTAGTTTAGCACTTTGTTATTGCTTCATCCTTGCTAAGTTCAATTATTTAATTACATGTCGTAGGGCATAGGAGCAACATAACTTGCTAATCTGATATACTCTACCCTGTATGTACTGTGTAAGGGGAGTATTCATTTATCATAGCATACTCTATCATTCATAATATGCAAGGAGATGCAATCATTTAAGCATTCTCTAGTATGCGTGTCATCATATGAAAACTGTAATGAGATGCAATTTCTTATTACAACATATAGCAACATAAGCCATAGCATCATTACATTCTTTCCTCAACCATCCCTCATACTCATCAACCAATCTCTTAACTAGCTTGTTTAAGCTTCAATTATATGTTTTTAACTTTAATTTCTTCTTTCCCCTTTCATCTAAGGTCTTTGGTTAACACCTCCCCTTAGAGAAAACTCAACTTTTCTCCCATGAAAATCCTAAGTTCAAGCTCCCAAATCAAAGGGAAATAAGTTAGGAGAGATTGCTTACCTTTAATCTATAGCTTGCTTGAACTTTGGTACCTTGAATCTTCTTTGTCTTGGCTTGAGTTTTCATTTTGCAAGAGTTTCCCCAAGGGTCCATGAAGCCACAGTTTTGATGCAGAATGAGGGGATATTTATAGCCAAAATCCATGAAAAATGAATGGCCAAGATTGATTTTGTTACTATTTGATCTAAAGGCCCACATTTAATCTTGGATTTAACTGTTTCCAAAAAGAATAATTATGACATCATGTGGGACAGCTCAAGGGACACCTCATGGGGGTATGTGGCATGCTTACCATGCCAAGAAGCTTCTGGAAAAATTCCAGTCCAATCCGGTACCGATTGGAGCAGTTTCACAGCAACTGGACTATTTTCTGTTCCTAATTTTTTTATAACATACCAGGATATATATTTTGTCCTGGAAATCAATGTATAGGCTTATCATATCATTGAAATTGATATACTGAATATTTATCTGCCATCCACCCTTTAGAAGATGACCAAAATACCTTTGGTGTCCTTTATTGCGCTGTACTAACCCTAAGGGCATAATTATCATTTTATCCCTCTTTACACTGCCTCAGGGCATATATTGGCTCTAACTAATCATATTTATACTATGTACCACGTTTTTGGGGTATTTAGAATGACCAAAATGACCTCCATGTAACATTGGTATATATGGGCATCCAGGGGCATTTTCATAATTTTGCACTTTTCCTGGACTGCTCTAGACTCTGGCCCACATAACTATTTTACTACTTTATTGGGCCCATTATGGCGCCATTTGGGCCTTGGTATGGGCTCATTTGTCTTATTACCTTTATGGCACAAATCCCAATAAATCTCACCCGATCCTATTTATCGGGTATTTTATTTCACTGTAAAATCCTGTAAGACTTCTATAGGATTCCTTTTCTGACTCTGTCAATTTTATAAATTCTTACATTAAATATAGGAATTTTCTATAAAGTTTTATCTGATTCTGCTGTCTAAAAAATACTGTAATAACTCTTCTGACTTCATAAATTTATATCAATTAATCGAGACCTCAAATCAAAATTCTATGTGGCGTTAAACTGACTGGAATAATTTTGTCTATCTATTGGTAAAATTTGGGTCTTATCTTATTCTGGGCATTTTTGGCCTGTTTTGGCTCAACTTTTTCATAATTACATTTAGGTCCCTGAACTTTTGAATAATTGCACTTTGGCCCATTAACTTTTAGCTATTTGCATTTTAGCCCCTTAACTTTTGAAAATTACACTTAAGGGCCCAACTTTTATTTCTACCTTCACTTTTTGCCTTCAACCTTTTCTAATTTTCGTTTTAGTGCTTATATTTCTTCAGGACTCATTTAACCTTTATCATTTCTTTTGATCTTCATCATAATCCTTTCCAAATCTCTTTTCACTATCAGTACTATACGAATAAGGAAAAATTAGGATATGACATTTTGCCCATGAATAAGACCAGAGATCAAGATTAGAACAATTTTTCTCTAAAGAACCTCTAGTCTCTATACAAAACTAGATTTTTCTAGTGGAGGAGTTTATTAGAATAACTTTTAAGAAGATCTTATATGAAACTTATGCATGAAGGACATGTGCATATGTATAAGATATGGTACATGATAGTATGTGTGTATGATGCTTGAAAAATTGTTTGTATATAATGTTATAAATGAAGTATAAGTTATGTTATTTATTTTCTTCCCTATCATATTTAAATAGTAAAACAAAATGGTTCAAACAAGACAAACTGTTCAACCAGAGAAATCTTATAATCCTGTAGAAATTAACCAGTTAATTTTGGAACTTAGAGAAATAACAAAAGATGATAGAAGACATGAGGGTGACTCAAGCTTTCCGTGATCAAGAAAGGGATGCTCCTATAGTAGCAACAATAGTAGAAGCTATAGGTAATATAAGATAGCCAGAACTTGCAGGAGCAATTAACATATAACCAGAGTTATGCAATAGCCAGTGGAGTCATCTAGGCAAGCTGAGTTGGTGTTTCACCCTATTGGTATCCAGTAATAGATGACAAAATTTTGTAAGCACAATTCTCTAACATTTAAAGGGACATTTGATGCTCAAGTGGCAAGAATTGGATCAGTTGGCTAGAAAAGATTTTCAAGGTTCTTGATTGTTTGTCTGAAAGGAAAGCTCATATTGGCCATTTATTAACTGGAAAGTGATGCAAACTGGTGGTGGAAGAACACCAAGCTATTACTATAGGCAAGGAGCATTCCTATTACATGAGAAGTATTTCTTGAATAATTCTATGAAAAGTATTTTCCCCTGTCAGTGCGTGATGAACAGGAGGTTGAATTCCTTATGCTGAGGTAAGAAGAGAATGAACCATTTAATGAATATTTGGCTAAGTTTATTTATCTTTCTCAATATTCCACGTATCTCTGGCAAGTGGATGATGATTGATAGACGATGGAGAGAATGATCAGAGGACTAAATGTTATGTTAAAGGAAAAGATGACTCCACAGTAGTATAGTCAATTTAACAAAGCAGTGGATACGTGCCGAATAATTGAAAATAGCCTGAACCATTAAACCTTATATAAGTCAGTAAACAAGGGAAATATTTCTCTTAAAAAGATTAGCCAAATCCAAGATGCTACTAGCGGTAGTAGAAATAGGAAGAGAAAAGGCAATCGCAGGACACAAGGCCTACTATAGGGAACTTTTAAGGCAATATTGGCAACTGAGACACAAGGTTCCAAGCATGTGATAAGTGTGAAAAGAATTATGGTGACATGCCATATTTGATGAGGCAAAATGTCTTATATACATGTGAGAAACCTAGACATTTCTCTAAGGATTGTCCTCAAGTGGCAGACAATCAAAGGCCACGAACCCAAGGTCGAGTGTTTGCACTTGCAAGGGAAGATGGCTATAAATCACCTGATATGATCCAAGGTACCTTTCATCTCAATAATCACTTTGTGATTGCTATGTCTTATTCAGGTGCAAGTTATTTCTTTGTTTCTTATGACTGTGTTGAATGACTAGAGCTTACGATTAGCAAGTTACATTATGATATATATGTGACAACCACTACAAATTTTAGAGTAGTTATATAATATGTTTGCCTAAATAGTGTTGTTCGATATGAACATTGTTGCACGACTCTATACTTAATATGTATACCTTTTTGGGAAATTGATGTCATAATCAGATTAAACTGGTTACCTTATAACAACATGATGTTGGACTGTAAGAACAAGACCCTAGTTCTTTGTACAAAGTCAACATATTTGAATTCAAAAGTAAGACTAAATTTTATAATAGAGGCTCAGGCAAATAAATTTTTGTGAAAAAGATGTCAAGGTTATATGGTATTCTTTTCTGTTCAAGAAAAAGCAAAAGGAAAAGAAGTGATTGTGGAGATTCTAGTAATTAAAGAATTTCCTGAAGTCTTTCTAAAAGAAATTCAAGGATTGCCTCCTGAATGAGAAGTGGAGTTTATAAGATCCTTAATTTTGTATCTCTTAGGAACTATTTAGTAGAATTTAGAATCACTTACAAGACCTTGGAAGTCTATTAACTAAATGTAGAATATTTTTACTCTTCTTGAGTTATTATTCACATGGTATTTCAGATTCGGCGATGAACTTCAGAAAATCATAATTAATTCTAGAATAATTGAAATGATGTGCTTCAAAAAGCCACAAAAAATAACCTCTTGAAATTTAAGAGAAATATAATTTCTAGACCAAATGCTTAGTCAATTAATATAGATTAATTGTCACATATTACTGTTCATTTGGTCAAAAATTCTGAAAATAGATCATGGTCCCTAATTTTGAAAAAATTATTCTTTTTGTATAGACATCAAAATAAGGTGTTATTGGTGTCAAAACAAAGCTTGACATGCTAACTAAATGTCTATAAAATTTCACACATTTATTCTATCATTCACCATTTTTTCTTACATCATGAATATTGTTGTCCAAATTTGTCATATAACATCATTGCATGTAACAATTGTTCATGTAACATTTATACTATCCAATCCATAACTTCTCTTCATGCTTCTTCATCCTCTTTTCATCATTCTTGAACTTATTGAGATTGGGATTACATGGATAGGGTGAGATTTTTGGGGAAATCTCAGTAGCAAATAGTACTAAACAATGCATGCATTAATCTAAATACTTGTACTTACTTGTGAAAGTGTTAACATTATTTAATGTTCATGCTTCCATATAACATATGAAATACAATTGGCCAAAGTAATCATAGAAGTAGTGCTTAAATCATAAACACATATGCAACAACATTCAACATAGCCATAGCACAGTTAAGCATAACATTCAATACATACAAGTTTACGATAAGTTTACTATCTCACATGCTTGATCTTCCTTTACTTTATATTTGCCTTTTCCTTCTTACTTCTTCTTGATATGTGGTTGCCTCTTTTGAGCACACCAGTGAATTCCTAACATAACATTATCGTCCATTCATTACAAACTAGCTCTCTTGAACATTGAGCTTACTTAACTGCATTAACTTTCCTTAATCTTTATTAATAGCCTTGGCCTTTGAATCAATTGATGTCTTGACTTTACCCTACCCAATTTCATCTTTTGAATCTATTTATGAGCTTAGAATCTTGAAATTTTAGCTTCTATATACTGTTCTAGACAGATTTACATAATCACCCTTTTTCTTCCAAAAATTCTCATTTTGATTCCAATGCTTCCAATACTTGTTTCAATACTTTATCCTACACACCTTTTCATTTTAAAACTATTGGACGTATCAAAATCTTGAAATTCAAATCACTATTCATGAGTGAACAGTAATAGAGAAGAATTCCAAGAATTATAACTTTCAATTCTAATGATTCTAAGGTTCAAAACCTATCCAATCCTACAAAAAAGCATCATATAAATTCAATGTAAGCATTAGATCATTGAAATTCTATCTCCTTCTATCATGAACAGTGCTGACTAAAAGGTCTCCTTCTTGGCAAAGTAAAAAATATCAACTTGATTCAACAACCAATCATCTAACTAGCTTGTTTAAGCATCAATCACATAACTCTAACTTTTATTTCTTCTTTCTCCTTTCATCTAGGGTTTTTGGACAGCATATACACCCTAGAGAAACCTTATATTTCTTTAATAAAAACCCTAAGTTTAACCCCCAGATCAAAGCAAAATAAGCTATGATAGATTACTTACCTTAATTCATAGCTAGCTTGAACTTTGGTCCTTGAATTCTTCTTGTCTTGGCTTGACTCTTCATTTAAGTAGTACCTCCCTAAGGGTTCCAAGGGTTATGGATTTGTGCAGAAAAATGGGGTATTTATAGAAAAATTACATGGAAAATGAATGGCCAATATCACTTTGTGCTATTTGATCTAATAGCTCATATTTGATCTTGGATTAGTTTTCCCTATAAGTGAATGTGATGACATCATCAAGGGACACCTCATAGCCCATGTTGTGAAATTGGAAAGGGAGAAAGCATCTGGCAAAATTCCAGTCCAATCCAGTATTGGCTCAGTCCGATTTCCCAAAAATCAAACTGTTTTCTGAATCTATTTTTTCTAAGATTCAATAATATGCTTTTTGACCTTAAATCCATTATCTGGATTCTTCCTACCATTGACATTTTTGGACAGGGTCTAAACTAAATTACATATTCCTTGGCAAATTACCAAAATGCCCTTGGTTCTTCTTTATTTACTTTAATATCTCAAGGGCAATATTGTCTTTTCATACATCATAAGAGTATTCCTTGACCTTGGTCAATAATTATGGAAACTCTCCTTGATTGTCTCACATTATTCAAATGACTAAAATGCCCTTCTTCTATCTCTAGCCTAATGACATAAAACAGTGGCATACTTAGTGGCATTTTCATAATTTTGTATTTTTTCAAGCCTTTATTAGCCTTAGCCCATATACTTTTCTAAATATATTATTGAGCCTATAAGATGCCATTTTATGCCTTCTACATGGTCTACTACCTTCATGGGCTCAACTCCCGATAAATTTTCCCAAAACATATTTATTAGGTGTTTTAATCCATTGTAAATTCCATAATAAATTCTACATAACTCCTTTTTGAGCTCTGTTAGTTTCATAAATTCTTATATTAGTTATAAGAATTTATTGCCAAATTTCATCTGATTTTAAAGTCCAAAGGATATTGTATTAATTTTCTTTTTTTTCATAAATTTATATCAATTTTTTGAGACCTCAAATTAAAATTATGTGTTGCGTTAAACTGATCAGAATAATTTTCTTTATATACTGGGAAAAATTTTGACTGAACTGATTTTGGGTAGTTTTGGGCCTGTCTGACTCAACTTTCAATAATTTCCATTTTCTCCCTGAACTTTTAAAAAATACACTATTGGCACTCAACTTTTCATAATTACACCTAATGGCCTAAAGTTTGTCTACTTTTATTTTTGAACCATAGAACTTTTAAACTTTTCAGTTTAGTCCCTCTTCTTTGTACCTTTATCTAATAATCATTTTTCCTCTCTATTCATTCTCACAATCTTTTTCAAACATCTTTCCTTCATCAGTCTTATACAAATAAGAAAAAAACTAGGATATGACATTTTTATCCCCTTTAAAATAAATTTTGTCCTCAAAATTTACTTAGCACATTAGTTAATTATCTTGGATAGATACCCTTTTCTGCTTTATGACTAAGGATTGGGTATCCATCTCTTATCTTCTATCTTGACATCTTAGCAAGTACTTTCCATATTCGCAAATCTTCATATCTTTGTTGCCATTACTCTTATTTTCTGAATCAACTCAATCAGTGTTAAACTCTACTTCATTTTGTTACTTGCTTACTTGCTATGCATCTATTTGACTACACTTGACTTGTGAGTAGTGTCCATTTCTTTCATATCAAACTCTCGTATATTACTATATCATGGAGTTTTTATCAACTACTCATCATACTTTTTATTGTACATCTCTTATCACTTATCTGAGTATCTAGCAGAATTTCTTAACATCTGCAAAGATTCAAATTCTGTTTTCATATCATTGTACGTCTGTTCTTAGAATTTCTATCACCCTTCTAATTGCTCTTATTGTCTTTACTAATTTAATATAGTATAGAGAGAGGACTTATGTAATTAGTCTTTCTTTACTTTACCGCTAAGTAGAAGCACATAGGAGCACATACTCTAATATGCATAATGCCTAGCCAACATGTTGCAGGACTGTATACCTGCTCATGAATGCAAAGCTCTAACATCAAAGCTCAAGCATTATGTTCCTTAATATGCACAGCTCTAACATTCAGAGCTTGCACTTCTCTAACATTCAGAGCTTGCACTTCTCGAACATTTAGAGCTTTAATATATTTTATAAACATATCATAATGCCTGGCATTTCATGCAAGGAGTGAAAGCTCTTATATTCTATTTCATCTGTAGCATCCCTACCAAAAGAGAGCCTCTCTATCTGTCTACAAAATTAGTTACAAAGCCACTTCATATTATACTTCCCAATATATATTTCTTATCATGTATCACATTACATGATTCTCATAGTATATCTCATTATGTGCTTCTTACACCGTATCATAGTGTATCTTGCCATATCTGTTATATCAAGATATATCTTGAGATACCATAAGTCTAACATTCTCTTGAATTCATATCTTTGCAAGCTTTAGAGGAAAAAATTTTCAAACCTTTCCTTTGAAATCCACTATTTTTGGACTTGACATAAGGGTTCTAGTCACTTACCATTCATAAACCTTTCTAACTTTTCATACTCTTTTATCATTTTACATAACTTTGTGCATCTATGTTGAACTTCTATAGCATTTATACCCTTTCTCATCACTTCCCAGTGGGCCACGCATCATTGGGCTACTCTTGCCTAAGCATGATTAACTGAAAAGTACCAATAAAAATTTAAAGCACTAGTGCTGATAGTCTCCAGCCCTAGAAATTTACTATCTTTAACCCTTCTTATACTATCTCTCTTGAGTCTATCTAGCCTTCTAATCTCTTTATCTTCATCTGGAAGATCTATTTGTCTCTCATTCTTATTCTCTGTAATCTCATCCTAGGGATCTCTTTATTCTTATTTGACCCCTTCTCATATCTTACAAAATATTATTTTTCTCTTCCCTAGGCATATTATCTGCACACATAAATATCTATTACTTAGGACTAAAAACTCTAATAACTCAATTCCTTTTTTGTGTAAGAAGATTATGAGTTTAGTCCATAATAAAAATAAGGGTATATGAAACTAACATTAGGGGTACTCTCTGTTATGAGTTAACTAACTTGTGAGTCTTCCCTACTTTAACCTTATCATTGGTAATTCATCCTTCTAAAGAAATATTGTACTTATGGCTCATTCATTTTCTTTCTTTAGGCTAGGTTTACTATAACCCTCGGGATCTATTGCGATCAATCGTAAGCCTCTTCAGGATCTCACTGTGACCATAGAATTCTATTCTCTATGAGCCATGTTAGGATCTAACTGCAATCCTCTAGAATCTACTATGATTCCATTATACTATATTCTCATCTTTGGAAGACCTAAACCAATGGACTAAGTTACAAGGTTAGCCACTTTCACTTAGTTGTTAACTTAACAGATAATTCCCCAAGAATGATCACAGAAGCCAATATTATATGTTAAGACTTTGGTCATTTCCTCTATCACTCGAGAACTTCTCATATCATTCCTATCTTTAATAACTTTACTATATATAATACTGTAAAGAGCTATACAGGCTCTACCATGCACATATTTGTCATAATTTGTACATCTTATCTAGTTGACATGCCTCTAACATGAGCTATATTGTTTATTCTCTTTGCTCTATTTCAAGAGCAATCTAACTCCATCGTAAGAGCAATCTAGCTCTATTGTGAGAACGTTAAATTTTATTATGTAGACATTACTCCTTCTCATAATTGCATCATCTTTCATAACTACATATCATTTCATTTCATGTTCATGGTACATCACTCATGTATATTATCCCTGCTGAAGGGATATGTCCTAAGTACTATAATCATATGTCTATAGATTTGCTACTAACATTAGTCTCTAACTCATTTATTATTTTTCTATTGCTTTATCATTACCAAATTAAATTATCTAAATACATGTCATATTGTATGGGAGCAACATAACTTTCTCATAATATATACTCTGCCCTGCATGTATTGTGAAGGAGAGTATTCATTCATCATAGCATACACTAACATGCATAATATGCAAGAAGATGTAATCATTTAAGCATTCTCTAACATGCGTGTCATCATATGACAACTACAAGGAGATGCAACTGTTCATCATAACTTACGGCAACATATGTCATATCATCATCACATAATTTGCTCAACCTACTATCATACGCACACTGTAATTAAAAAATTAACTAGGTAAACTTTAAAGCATTCTTTCCTTTATCGTATTATGTGTCAGATTCTGACTATTTATTCAGGAACCTGAGATAACTTCTTCTTTAACTTAGGCTACCACATTATCCTCTTACTAGGGTATAGACTCAACTCTTCATTACTTTATTTGACTCTTGCTTATTACTCTTTCTTAAATTCGGAAGTCTCTTTCTCTTTGAATTTGTGGCTATATTCCTCTCTTTATACATCATACATTTCTATTTCTAATCTTCATACATCTATCGCTCTATTGAACTTCTACTATTACCTAAGAAAAATTCTTTCTTTGTAACATGGAATTCATTCCATAAACTAACCTCACAGTCATTCAACTCTCATTATCCATGTGGATGAACTCCGCTAATTATTCACTAAAGGATTTCTCTTTTACTACCTTAACCCTTAGCCACACGCTTATCTCTATCTAATTGAGATGAATGTTTCTCGCAAAACTATTCAAGAAAACTTCTCAAGTAAGCGGATTAATCTCCATCAATAAGGAGTAACTTTTGTATCTCTTAACATCTTATGTCTATATATTAGTCTCAGTCTGGTCTTGACCAGACTATGGTTCATGTTTGGTATTTCTCTTGATCCTAACTAACTTAAGTCACATAGAACATATTCATCATCTAGTACTATTACCTTTGCTCCCTAGGGTGCTTTACTCTAGGTCTGCTGGGTTACTATTTCTTCATGATAGGATTCTTCTATTTTGAGAATATTAGCTCTCTATCTATTAACTATCACGTCTCTAACTTAAGCCATGTATTAGGCTCATTTCTAGAAAAGTCTCATTCTAACTTCTAATTAATTTGTTCAGTAAAAACTAGCTGAACAAAGTCTTTTGTAACATAGATTAACTCCAGGTAATCATATGAATGATATACTTCTAAACCTCTTCTTAATCTAATATTATGTATCTCAGTACCTTGTACTATTTGGCTGCATATGTGCTGTGCTAAACGTCTAACTGATAAATATCAGTGAGGTTATTATTTTTATTCTCATTATCAGGTCTCTATGCATTCTAGTCGCGACCTGAGTACTGGCTAGTTGGGACTCATATCCTCTATGAACTTTAGTTATGACTATCTTAATCTACTCGTCACGTCTTAATAGCTCTGTGCCCTTCAGTCGTGTCCAAAAGTCTTCTTATATCATGACATAAACTGCTCTATGCATATTAGTCTTGTCCTGTGACCTGACTCATTGTGACCTAATAGTTCTAGAAATTCCCTTCACGAATAATGGTCTTTACTCGTCAGGACCAAAACCCATCTGTAAATCTTTGTCATGACCTATGTCTTAACTCGTCGCAACTTTACTTCTTTGTGACTACTAGTCACGCCTTAAATGTCTTCACTTAGTTACTTGGATATAGCATTCTCTAAACGTTCTCTTATAATGTTCTTTGTCTAGTCTCTAGCAATGGTCAATTCTTGTTATTGACTTTGTAAAGCTTGAGTCCATTAAAACTCATCCATATCTATCTACCATAAGCAAATTAAATAGAGAACATGTTTACATAGATATTCAACTAACTATCATTTCATTATATCATGTCAAAACTCACATTTCATGTCATCATAACATTTGTATACACATTACATATATGTCAACTACATTTCGAGGTACATTGTAACTATTATACATCTATATAATTACTTTACTTTATACTATTTACATATTTACAATACCCCTCATCTCTTTTACATTATTTTCTAGGGAATAGTGAATTGTAAATACTTTTTCACATAGAAATGCCACCCTTGTATATAAGCTGGAAGATCTATGTGCCATGTAGGAGTATATGGTAATATCTAGCTCACTGCCATCTTATGCCAATCTTCTAGAGTGTAAACCTGATTCAAGTCAACGCCCACTATTGTATATTTGTTTATCATCCCTACTATGTCATTGAGAAAATACAAATAAACTGACTGCTCTTGATCTCTACTTCTATCCATCCCTTGACTTAGACTGAGTAATTCACTCTCCATAGCTTTCTTGAGATTGATATAGTAAACATATCTATCTTTAACAAAGAAGGCTAGGGTTAACTAAGACCAGGAGCATCACACTAATCTTTATCTGTATAGTCATTATTCCTGGACTATGAGAATAGGAAGGGATTATCGTAGACTATGACTGGATCTCTTGATTAAGGAATTGTTATATGGTACCTACATCAAATCTATCCTCAAACTCTAGTAGAGGAGGAATAATATCTGGTCTACATGTAATCTAGTACCAGTACTTAGCTTCCTTAGCCGTAATTTATCCTCTCATAAGTGGAATAAGGCTTACATTAGGGTTAGAGGGCACTCCCATAAACTCATACTATATAGAGTCACTAGACTCAACATCGTTTGATACACACATTATTTAGGTTTAATCTCTATATAACCTCCAAATTATAGGTTTGAGTATACAGAAACATCTATTGGATATTATACTATAGACCTCCCTAATTGATCCCCTATACTTCCATCTGAACTCTTTTCACTATCTGAAGGAGGATCAAAGTCTTAATGTACATCATCTTCATATATCATTACAAACTGGGGTTCTCCCTTATTAACTAATGGGTGACTTAAATTTATGAAATCTCATATTTACACCAACAGGAGTTACTTAAATAAGAATACTAACTATCCCAATAAATACCCTAACTTAACAAAGTACTTACTACTTAGAGTTAGGGTCTGGGGACTGTCTCATATTATGCCAAAATTTTTTACTTTGATACAAAAATATAACATCCTTACTTTCGCATGTCTTAGAGACCATTTAGTAGGATTTAGAACCACTTATAAGGCCTTGGAAGTTTATTAGCTAAATTTGGAAATTTTTTACTCTTATTGAGTTACTATTCATATGGTATTCCATATTCCGTGACAAACTTCAGAAAATCATAATTAACTTTAGAAAAATTAAAAAGATATGGTTCAAAAAGTAACGTGAAGATAGCATCTTGAAATTTAAGGAAAAACTAATTTCCAGACCAAATGCTTAGTTAATTAATGCAGTTTAATTGTTAAATATTACTGTTCATTTGATCAAAAATTCTAAAAACATATTCTGGTCCCTAAGTTTGTAAAATTTGTTCTCTTTGTACATACATCAAAATAAGGTATTCTTGGTGTCAAAATAAAGGTTGACATGCTAAATAAATGTATGTAAAATCGTATACATTTATTCAATTATTTAATGTTTTTCTTTATGTCATGAACATTGTTGTTTAAACTTGTCATATAACATCATTACATGCTATAATTGTTCATGTAACATTTACACTATCCAATCTCTAACTTCTCTTCATGCTTCTTCATCCTCTTTCATCATTCTTGAACCTATTTAGATTGGGATTACATGGATAGGGTGAGATTTGTGTGGAAATCTTAGTAGTAAATGTTACTAAACAATGCATGCATTATTGTATATACATGTTCTTGCTTGTGAAAGTGTTAACATTGTTTAATGTGCATGCTTCCATGTAACGTGTAACATCCTAAAATTTCCTTAGCTTGAAAACCCTAAGTTCTTAACTAAGGAAATGATTAGAGAAATGTAAATGGTATTATCAACTAAATAAGGATCAAATCATAAAGTTAGAAAGTATTATTGCCACAAGTATAAAGTAGACAAAATTTTAGGGACTAAACTGTAAATATGGAAAAGTTCAAGGGACCTTAATGTAAATTGGGAAAAGTTACAAAAATTTTACTTTCAGCTCAAAACAACCCAGTCTAGATTTAAGATCTTAAAATACCTGGAGATAAAGCACAAAATTTTGGGTTGAATGAGAGATATCAGAATTTTGATTTGAAAAAATTACTTGGAATTTTTAGGAGACTGAGTGGACTTTAGAATTCTGTGAGATTATGATATAAGATACTTTTTTAATTATGGGAGATTTTAAAAAATAGCATACTACCAAAAGAGGTCCAGATAATCTTAAATAGAATTTTAAAGGAATTTTAGGACCTTTTGTCTACTAGCTATAAAAATTAGGATTTCACTCGTTGAGGGCTCAGATCTAAGATGAAGACCATGAAATTTTACTAGGAGGCTTAGAATGAATTTAGATGGGTTATATTGGGCTAAGTCAAAGTCCAATAGCCAATATGAGTTCAAATTAAAATAGGGGCAAAATTGTAATTTTGAGAAATTTTGGGTAAGAAATGGCAGTTCTAAAAAATATTTAGAAAATCCCAATAAATTCCATAAAATGGAAAATGAGGTTCTAAGACATTTTTATAAAGGGGAAATGACAGAACTACCCCTATATGAATTTTTATCATATCATGGTTTTTCTTGAGTTATTCGGCAAAATTAAGTATTTAGACTATAAAAAGACCTCAAAAAAATTTAAGAAAATAGGTATAAATATTTGAAGGGTCAATAATTATTTTAGATAGGCTAGATAGGGTTAGCGAGTATTCTAGAAAATATCGTTACATTAAATAATTTATTTTTCTTAAAAAGCACTCATATCGGTACCAGTTAATTCTAGAAAAATTGGAGAAAACTCAAGAAGCTCCAAGAACCCATGAGTTGGCACCAAATGAAAGGAGGAAGGAAAAAGAAGAGTATAAATCAAAAGTCATCATGATTGCAATTAAAAAGAGATTGAATCCTAGCCCTTGAATCAAACTTTTAAGAATTGAATCTTAGCCCTTGATTCCCTTCAATTTGTTCTATAGATATCCCTTCCCAAGACCTCCATTTCATGCTTCCCTCTTTACATAGGGGAAACTCTTGACAATTCAAAACTCAAGCCAAGATCAAAGCTTCTAAGCTCCCAAAATTCAAGGATACTAAGGTAAGCATACTTCCAAGCTTTTAGTGATTTATTTGGAAGTTTAGTTTATGATTTTTGGGGGTTGGGAACCATGAATTTCTAAGGGGAGATGCTATACAAATTAGGAAAAGATGAAAGGTATGATAAGTGTAGCAAAGACAAGTTGAAAAGGATAAGATGTAACATGTTTAAGCTCATGAAATCAATAATATATTGGAATTTTTCTTGAAATAGCTTGCTATCTATATTTGTGTACTCTGTTTTAGGGTTGAGATATTATGACTTTAAGGCCTCCAATATGTTCAAAATGCAATTTTGTGTAGGGTAAAGTAAGAATATCCTAATTGGAATCCTTAAGCATCAAAGTGAAAATTTTAAAAAATCCTAAGTTGTAATTTTTGTTTCTGTCCATACAGACAATATAGGAGATGAAGAAGTTTCAAAATTTTGATCACAACATTAGATTTCTTAGCCAAAATTGTGTAAGATAGGATCCCAAGAGTTGATGTTAGTGCTTGGGAGAAATAAAACCCTAATTTAATTCAAGAGAGGGTAGTTAGGGTTTTCAAGTTTGATTTATGTTTGAGAAGTTACAATAACATAAAATTGTTGTTCACTAATTAGGATTTGACATAATTTCAAGTCAACAAGGAAAGAAAAGGATCTCCAAGAGGTAGTGATAAGACATATTTTGTATATGGTTTTTGTGACACTTTTAAGAGTTTTATAACAACTTTACCATTTATTTTATGCCTTAAATTGTACAATTCTGATAATACATGATTGTGCATGGCAATGTACTAATTAAAAGGTAAAATGATAAATTAACTCTTATAAACTGCATATATTCTATTATTTACTGATTTAAACTTTTATAATGAGCTTTTATGTTGGATTATAGGTATTTTGGAAGAGAGCAAAGACCAGGAAAGAAATTACAAGTCAATGAAAGAGAAATCATGCTCCTGCATCTTAGTCGCGACTAAAGAGTCCTCTGGTCGTGATCTTGATTCTTCTGGAATGAGGTGGCAAATAAAAGAAGAAGATAAAAGAAGCATCTTACACTGAAAAAAAGAGAGTGCAAGAAAAAAGAAAATAAAAAAGAAAATATAAGATAAGAGGGCACCATTATCAACTCTTATTAGCACAATTACCACAACTACATCCCTAGAGACATGAATTCATGCTACATATTCATTATTGAATGCATATAGTACTTTCTATCATTTATATTCTATTGCATGTGGCCCATCTCCATCATTTCAACCCTAAAAGACCTCTTGATTCTTTACGTAAGTGTTATATAGTTACTGAGATTTAGAGCCATTACAAGCATATGGTAGGGTGTTTTCCAATTTGAATCTGAGTGAAAGTACCCTAACAATGAGTGGAAATAGAGAGCTAAACACTTACACCCTTTGAGAAGATGTATTATGCTCATAAAGTTGAGGTTGATTTCACTTAGTAGTTGATTATTTGGCATTGCTAAAATTATCACCTTTGCATTCCCAAAAGATGAATAATGATTTGTTTTCAAGGTACACTATGGATTATGTTGTTATCTTGAATTTAATAGTGTTGTTCTAGGTGTGATTCATTTACTTGTCCAGGGGTACAAAGGTTCAAGTGTGGGGGAATTAATAAGACACATTTTGTATATGGTTTCTGTGACACTTTTAAGAGTTTTATAACTTTACCACTCATTTTATACCTTAAATTGTACCTTTGTGGTAATACATGATTGTGCGTGACAATGTACTAATTAAAAGGTAAAATGGTAAATTAACTCTTCTAAACTACATATATTTTATTATTTACTGATTCATACTTTTACAGTGAGCTTTTATGTTGAATTGCAGGTGTTTTGGAAGAGAGCAAGGACCAGGAAAGAAATCGCAAGTGAATGAAAGTGAAATCATGCTCTTACATCTTTTAGTCATGACCAAAGAGTCATCCGATCGTGACCTCGATTCTTTTAGAAGTCTCTATGTGTTTATAGGTCATGACCAAAATATTGATCTAGTTGCGACTAAAATGCGAAATTGCTGAAACTATGTGTTTTGAATTAAATCATGCAGAAATAAAAGGAGAGGAAGGCTGCCGTCAAAGGGGAGGTTGGTTTTTGACCTGATTATTCTAAGAAGTAGCACTCTAGCGCTCTCTAATCACTTTCTCCATATCTTCCATCGTTCTACACCTCTCCACATATTTCACTACCTCTTTAACCATCAATCCACCATCTTCTCATTGTTTCTTCATGGGATGTCATCTGAACAGCGATTGCAGTACAAAAGGAGTCATGAGAGGCTAAACCTTTAGTCTCTTAGTGATAGATCTGATATCTTGAGCTCATAGACTAAAATGGGGAGTTTCTACTATTCTAATTTGCATCTCTTACTTTATGATTGCTGCTAGATCTAGGGTTTTCATTTTATGAGCAAGTTTTGAATATCAATGAATCATTCTTGGTTTAGATTTTGTAATTGAATCCAGATGATTTGAATGTTTGCTTTTAATAGAATATTTCAGTTTCAATTTTAAGAGAGTTGAGTTATTATTAACGATCGTTGTTAATAAATTCAATTGCTTAAAATCTAGGTTTTCGATTGACGACCATTCGAGGGCGTTTTCATCATCTAATTCAACTTACACACTACGTGATTTCTGACGGTTCGCTAATAGTTCTTAAACCAGATTTGATCAAAGGGGTTTAAGGAAAATTAGGGTTCTTGACTCAATCGATCGATTGAGATTTTCTTCGAGACTTAGTGACTTCAAAACTCCAATTTTAACGTGAGAGCAAGGATAGATACGTTTTCATCATCAAGAGTCTTTCATAACATATCTATCAACAAACCAACTCGTTTTTGTCTTAATAAAAAATCCTTTTAATTTACCTTTTTGCACTCTACTTTTATCGTATCAATATCTAAAACCCCAAAACCATTTTATCCATGCTCAGGTTTTTCATTAATTTTGACATTCAATCTGCTAGTTTCCAAATAAAAGCTCCTCGAGAAGAACAATAGGGTTGTGCCTTATATTATATTATATTGGGTACAATTAACTTTATTTTGATGGATCAGACCACGACAATCTGCCCTAATCAGATAGCAACAACTCTAGCTTTATCATTGTCTTGCAATTATTTATTGGTATTGTTGTTTATGATATTTGGTTAAGCATGATATTATTGATGATGTGAAAGCTTAATGGGCTTTATGATGTGGTAATCTCCTTGCTAAGATGTCATGACAAATGCATATTAGAGAATGCCAAAACATGAAAATGATTATGTGGCTCCCATATCATATAACATGCTTTAGATAATTGTTTGATGATGTTAATGTTGAATCAGTTGCTATTAGGATTTGTTTGGAAATCTCACTCTTTTTCAAACTAAACCATGCTAGGTGCTAAGCATTTGAGAAGCAAAGAACCAATGGAGGGTGTTTGAAGCATGCTTGGTTGTGTTAGATAAACCTATGTTATGTAAATATGGAACAAAGAGTACTTTGTGTAAGTTCTGTTCGGAGACAATAAGCTTGCCACCAAGCTTTGAATATGATATTGTATGAATTAAAATAAGAAATTTAGAATTCTTAAATTTAACATCCTAAGCTCTAAATAGATATCAAGTACACCCAATTCGGATAAGAAACAAATTTATGGCGATTTTTCAAATTCAAGAGTTGAATTATGGAAAACTGAAAAAAATACCATATGAATAGTATATTTTTACGGATGTACTGGCAATGCTACAGTAGCTTTTGAACCTAGTTATTATTTTTCCCATAACGATAACTTAAAGAGGTTTTAGTGGGATTTGGAAACACCTCATTTAGAATTTTATAGATTTAAATATGAATTTTCAAAGTTAGGCAAAATTCTTAAAAAAGCTAAATGAAGAGTACCCAAGAGGAATTTACAAAAATTCCAAATTCTTGTTTCCAATTTTAATGGGTCTTAAAGTGATTCCAAATACTACTTATGGATCATATAAGGGTATTAAAGTAAGGATATGACATTTTTGTATCAGAGCTGAAGGTTCTGGCTTTGGTACAAAATAATTTTTTAGAAAGGAATAGAGGTTCTAATGCAAGATAAAATTGCTCTGATTGGGAAACAAAGTATGTAACAGATTATCTAAGACCCAATTGAGATTGAGATCAATGATAGGTTACTCATTC
The DNA here is from genome assembly GCA_037074615.1 of Leucaena leucocephala. Classification (NCBI taxonomy): domain Eukaryota; kingdom Viridiplantae; phylum Streptophyta; class Magnoliopsida; order Fabales; family Fabaceae; genus Leucaena; species Leucaena leucocephala. The sequence goes on along the minus strand of CM073526.1, from coordinate 7,419,220 downwards.
ATAGTCTAGCTAAGATTATGGATTGGAGATGAATGCTCTAAAGAAAATGAACATTGATGTTTAATAAGAAATAGCTTATCGATCGCCTGATAGTGACCCTTGATGATAGGGAAAATTTAAAAGTATGAATGGCATAGAGATGTGAGCTAGACCCTTCCTCAGTTAGCTGAAAGAAAGCAGCTGACTCAGTTATGTATTACAATGAGGCCAATGACACATAAATCATTCAGGATAGGGACACATAAGTCTTACAGGCGATGAGAGATGTTATGATGAAATGAATATAGCCTAGTTAAGATGGCCTAACATGATAACTATTCCCGATTCATGAATTAATAAATAGACTTTTGGAGATGTAAGCTAAAGATAAATAGCCTTAGAAATTTCTCTAGGATTAATAGAAAGAGATGATAAGAGATATAGTATGAGTTTGTGAGAGTGCCTTCTAACCCTAATGTAAACCATATTCCTCCTATAAGAGGATAGTCTATGGCTGAGAAATCTAAGTATTGGTACTAGATTATAGGAAGACCATATATTAGTCCTCCCTTATTGGGGTTTAAGGATAGATTTGATATAAGTAACATACATCAATTCCTTAATCTAGAGATCTAGTCATAGTCTACGATAGTCCTTTCCTATTTTTATAGTTCAAGTCAAGGGATGGATAAAAGTAAAGATCAAGAGCAGTCATCTTATCTACATTTTCTCAATGCTATAGTAGTGATAATGATAAACAGATATGCAATATAGGGCATTAACCTGAGTTATCTTTACATTCCCTCCAAGTCACGATGTGAAGGTGTTTAGGTTACGACAGGAGAAGACCTTTGGTCATGAGAAAGTAAACAGAGCTATCAAGTTGTAACGAGTAGATTGAGATGGTTATGACTAAAGTTCATAGAGAAGGTGAGTCGCGACTAGCTAATATTCAGGTTATGACTAGAACGCACAGAGACTTGATGATGAGAATGAAGATGCTAACCTTACTGAAGTTTTTTAATTAGAAGTTTAGCACAAGGTGTATGCAAGCCAAATAGCACGAGATACAAATATATAGATCAATTTAATAAGATACTTGGAAGTAGATCCTCCATGTGACTATCAGGAGTAGATTTACATTATGAAATAATTGATACAATTAGTCTTTCCTTAATAAAATAATCAAAAGATAGAATGAGACTTGTTATATCTTGATTTTTTCCAATTTGTATAATACTGATAGTGGAAAGAGGTTTGGAAAGGATTATGATGATAATCAGAAGAGATAATAAAGGTTAAATGGGTCTTGAAGAAAGAAAGGGATCTAAATGAAAATTGGAAAAGTTTAAAGGCCAAAAGTTAAAGTAGAAACAAAAGTTGGGCTAAAAGTGGTAATTTCTAAAAGTTTAGGGACCTAAATATAAATATGTAAAAAGTTAGGGACATAAATATAATTAAGAGAAAAGTTCAAGGGTAAAATTGTAATTATAGAAAGATTAGCCTGAAAAGGGTTAGAACTGCCCAGAAGTATTTTAGTCCCATATTCCATCAGTAAATAGAGGAAGGTATGCTGGATAATCTGACATGATACATAAATTTTATTAGGGCTCCAGAGAACAGATATTTATCTAATAGTCTAAAAGTTATCTAAAATTTTATCAGATTTCATAAACTTTAGATATAAGTGGAAAAATTATAGAAAAGTGTACCCTACAGTGTCAGATGTCCTGGATCTGACAGAACTCTAGAAGAAGTTCTGTATAAAAAGTTATTCACATATTAGTGAATTTTGACGTGAGTTTGATAACACCCGTGATCTGATAATAGAACTTATTGGTATGTAAGCCTAGATAGAATTAGATCAGATGACCTCATATATAGGCCCATGATGACGCCAAGAAGGGCCCAAAACCCAGGGTACCAGTCCATCAGTAGAAGGGGCCAGTGTCTAGAAAAAGTGGAAAATTACGAAAATCCCCTGGATGCCCAGATTGTACCAGAGATGGATGAAGGGCATTTTGGTCATCTGGGACAAGCTAAAAACGTGGTACATGGTATAAATATGATTATTTGAGCCAGTATATGTCTTGAGGCAGTGCAAAGAGGGGTGAAATGACAACTATGCCCTTAGGGTCAATATAGTGCAAGAAAGGACACCAAGGGTATTTTGGTCATTTTCCAAGGGATATGTAATTAAGTTGTGTCCCATTACAAGTATGTAAATGGTTTGAGAAGCCTAGACATTGATTTCCAGGACAAAATACATATCTTGGTATATTATTAAAAATTAGGAATAGAAAATAGTCCGGTTACTGTGAATCTGGTCCGATTGGTACCAAATTGGACTAAAATTTTTCTAGAAGCTTCCTACCATGATAATTTTGCCACATAAGCCCATGAAGTATCCCTTGAGGTGTCCCTTATGATGTCATGATGATGTCATAATTACCTTTTTGGAAAAAGTTAAATCTAAGATTAAATGTGGGCCTTTAGATCAAATAGTAACCAAATCAATCTTGGCCATTGATTTCCACCAACATTTTTCTATAAATACCCCCTTCATTTCTGCATCAAACCTTGGGAAAACTCTTGCAAAATGAAAACTCAAGCCAAGACAAAGAAGATTCAAGGTACCAAAGTTCAAGCAAGCTAGAGATTAAAGGTAAGCAATCTCTCCTAGCTTATTTTCCTTTGAGTTGGGAGCTTGAACTTAGGGTTTTCATGGGGAAAAATTTGATTTTTCTCTAAGGGGAGGTGCTGCCCAAAAACCATAGATGAAAAGGGAAAGAAGAAATTAAAGTTAGAAATTTATGGCTGAAGCTTAAACAAGCTAGTTAAGTAGTTGGTTGTTGAATCAAGTTGATATTCTTGACTTTGCCATGGTGTACCCTATTCAGTATGCACTGTTCATGAGGGTAGAAAGTGGAATTTCAATGATTTAAAGCTTCCATTGAGTTTATATGATGATTTTGTGTAGGATTGGAAAGGTTTCGAACCTTGGAAACATTAAAATCTCAAGGTTGTAGCCTTTGAGATTCCTTGCAGTTACTGTTCACTCGCATGAATAGTGATTGTAATTTCATAATTTTGATGGTTCCAATGGTTTTAAAATGAAAAGTTGTGTGGGGTAAAGTGGAGAAACAAGTATGGGAAGCATTAGAATCAAAATTATAATTTTTGAAAGAATTGTATGCTTATGTTCAGTTCTGTACAGCAGGCCATGAAGGAGCTAAAATTTTATAATTTTAAGCTAATAAATGGATTCAAAAGATGAAATTTTGTAGGGTAAAGTCAAGACATCAATTGGTTCACGAGCCAAATGGATTAGTGAAGATTAGAGAAAGTTATAATAATAAAGAGTGTAACAAAGTTAGTCTTGAACATGGTTGGAGTTCATGAGTCCTAATGAATTATGTGATGAATGTGAATGTGTTTAGGACCTTGGAAAATCCAAGAACATGTTGGGAAGTGATTGATATAAAGGCTTCATGGTTGGAAAGCTAGGGAGCAAGTGTTAAAGATCAAGAGGAAAGCTTAAATGCAAGGTAGTGAACTTACTTCTTTATGTTCTTGATGTGGTATGCTTATGTATTGACATGTATATGATATTTGAATAATGATGTGACATGATTAATGATGTTGAATGTATTGTTAATAACATGTTTTCCATGGCCATGCACTTTATGTAAGAGTATATAGCATGCTGGCATGTCACTAATAAAAGAAAGTTTAATGAAATTACATTTCACGCATTAGCATCCATCTTGCATATTTAAGTGGTAATGTTTGCTACTGAGATTCCCTAGAATCTCACTCTCCCATAACCAACCAATTTAGGTCAAGCATGAAGAAAAAGGTATGCATGGAGAAGAGCTAAAGAATGGAAGAAAGGAAGTTAAGTATTGAGATTTTAGCATATACTATAAATTGTCCATGTATGTAAATGCCATGTAAGGTGTCCATTTATGTGATGAAACTATTGTAATACTTATGGCATATGTACATGATGTATATTAATGTTGAGAAGCTTATTTGATGGCTTGTACATTCTGAAACAATTATTTGAAATGAAAGAAAAGAAACTGAAATAGTAAAGACGTAAGTCCTAAAGAAGTTTTGTTTGTGGCTTCAGTTTGACCTAGCAAATGAAGGAATTAGTTCATGAAATTTTATGAGCATGTAACAAGCATCCAGACCTTTAAATTCACATGTAGAATGTGTCATTTGGATATGCATAACAAGAGAAATGAATTTCCAAAGTAAGGGACCAGAATCTATTTTTAGAGTTTTTGACCAAATGAACAGTAAACTTTAAGGAATAAACTGTATTAATTGGCTAATCATTTAGCTTGGAAATTATTTGTCCCTTAAATTTTAAGATGTTATCTTCATGTATATTTTTGAAGCACTTCATTTTGATTTTTCTAGAATTAATTATGATTTTTTGAAATTTGTTACGTAATCCGGAATACTATATGAACAGTAACCCGAGAAAGAGTAAAATTCCAGATTTAGCTAACGGACTTCCAAGGTCTTGTAAGTGGTTCTAAATGCTACTGAATGGTCTCTAAGATGTATGAAAGTAAGGATTTTACAAGACTTGCCTAAGAATGAGCTAATACATGGCTTAAGGTTGGAGATGTGATGGTTAATAGATATAAAGTTGAAATTTTTGAAATAGAGGGATCCTATCATGAAGAAATTGTAACCTAGCAGACATAGGGTATAGCTATTGGAAAACGTGCCCTAGGGGCTAATCATTGTCTTATAAACATTATTGATTTATGAGTTTATCAATTGTGTAATCATATTATTTGCATGTTTACTGTGATGATCATCCTTGGATAATTCATGATCTTATCCTAAATGTCCCTGGTTGGTCATCTGTGCGGGAGCAGAGATGAAATAAGACCAGTATGACTTTGAAGATGTATAGAGATATAAATCAAAGTCATAGGCACATGTAAGAGTATAAGGTGTTGGACCGACCCGCTATGAAAGAGTTGCATGGGTTACGTCATAAGCTTCTCTCATATACAAACCATGTCACTATGCCCTTTGACCTGAGATCATCATGGATTCCTACATGACAAACGCTCAACTTTGACCTAGTCAAAAGTCACTTTTGACCGAGTGATCATAAAGACTATATTCGGGCTTAGTGGTTTTTCATGCAGAGGAATGTGAATGGTCAAGATGGAATTTGTCCCTCACATTCGTAGAGAGATATTACTGGGCCCCTCGATGAGTGAGTCTGATAAATATATGGCCATACTGTAATGGAAAGGTAGTTCCATTTCTATAGTCAGACTACTCAGGGATCAAGAAAGTAACAGTCAGGAATAGGAGGATGACATTATCCATGCCTCATCCATGACTAAAATATCGCGTGACAGAAGGGACATGATATGGTTGTATAAAAGGTTACATCATTTATCGATCCTCAAAAGATTTGGGTAGTCATTATGTCTTGCTAGAGACCGCTTGCGACTTGTGGGCCAGTATAGCAAATGGCCCACTGCCAACTTCATATAGGCTACAGGGTCACACACAAAATAGCCCAACACGAGCTATGATGTCCAGATTCATTGAATCTAAGACGTGTCTAGATTCAATGAATGATCCAGGGTTGATGTATATATTTATTTATATTTATATTCATATATATATAAATTCATATATATATATTATATATAAGGGATATATAGGATTTAATTTATAAGGATAAATTAAATCTCTATCACGTTTGAATTTGAAATTCAAATTGACTTGATATCTCAAATTTGATTTATCAGAATAAATCAAACATAGTCCCGTCTTATCTTTATTTTAAATTAAATAAATAGGTGAATTAAATTTGTGGGACGAATTTAATATAAACATTATTTATTTAATTAGTTTCTTATCAAATTATACAATATATGATATTGTATTAATTTTGGATTTAATATAGATTAATTCCAAAAATCCAATTCGGTTGAGAAAAACGCAGAGCATCCTATATATCTGATATTAGCAGCTACGTTTTTTAAAAACACATAACACAAAAGGCCGAAGGGAATCTGCAAAAGGTTTATAGATAAGAAACTGTTAAAATAGAGACGGAGAGGACGAATTGTTGAGAAAGCCTTGGAGGGACAAGAGGCGCTAGCACGTTATTTGTGGTTGGAATGCTGTTCGTGTGGATACTAGTAGAGGGAGCCGACCTGAGGCGTCGACTTCTTGTGATCGAAAGGAGATCACCAGCCGTGGAGAGGAGCTGTGGAAGTCGCAGAGGAACATTGAGGGTAATGCTTCTTCCCACTTGACTTAAACACATACGGTAGATCCTGGCAAGGAATGGAAAAAATTTAAGTTAATTTTCGCTGCGTGTCTTCCAATTCCTTTCAATAGCACCCCAGGGAGCAAAAGTAATAGTACTACATGTTGAATGAGATCCATACGACTCAAGTTCGCCAAGATCAAGAGACAAAACTAAAAAGGAACCATAGTCCAGTCAAAAGTAGGCCAGTACTAATATATAGACAAAAATAGTTAAGAGATAGTAGAGAGATATAGAAGTTAGTCCAAAGAGATGGAGATCGATCCGCTCCCCTTAGAAGTTTTTCTCGAATAGTTTACAAGAAGTATTCCTCCCAGTTAGATAGAGATGAACATGAGACTAAGGGTTCAAGCAAAGAAAGAGGAATCCTTTGATGAATATTTAGCCAAGTTCATCCACATTAGCAGTGAGAGTAAAATGACTGAGAAGTTAGTTCACGAATTAAATTTCGTGTTACAAAGAAAGAACTTTTCTCGGGTAGATACACAAGTTCAACAGAGCGATAAATGTATGTAAAATTAAAAAAGAAGTTTATGATGTCTAAAGAGAGAAAGATAGCCACAGTTTCAAAAATGAAGAAACTCCCCAATTTAAGAAAGAGTAATGAGTAAGAGTTATATAAATTAATGAAGGGTTGAGTTTATACCCTAGTATGAGGGTAATGTGGCAGTCTAAGGGTTGAGTCTATACCCTAGTTTGAGGGTAATATGGCAGTCTAAGTTAAATGAGTAGTTATTTTAGGTTCCTAAATGAATGCTTGGGATCTGGCAGATAATATGATAGAGGAAAGAATGCTTTAAAGTTTACTTAGTTAATTGTTTAATTGCAATATAAGTATGATGGATGGTTGAGCAAATTATGTGATGATGATACGGCTTATATTGCCATAAGTTGTGATGAACAATTGCATCTCCTTGCAGTTTCATATTATGACATGCATGTTAGAGTATGCTGTGAGGAATGAACACTCTCCTTTTGCATTACATGCAAAGTAGAGTAGATGTGATGAGAAAGTTTTGAAAGAAGTTGTATTGCTCCTATACCATACGACATGCAATTAGATAATTCAACTTGGTATGATAAGCAATAGAAAAGTGATAAATGATATAGTTAGCTAGTTAATTCCTAAAGAATAGAATGAGAATTTATGACTAGACAATGAGAGTATATTAGACAAAGAATGAGATTAGAGATGAATGTTGGCGGCAAACCTATAGACATATGATTATAGTACTCAGGACATATCTCTTTAGTAAAGATAAGATACATGAATGATGTACTATCAACATGAAATGAAATGAGATGCAATTATAAAATGATGCAGCCCTGAGAGGGAACAACGTCTAACTAAAAGAAGTTAATATTCTTGCAATAGAGCTAGATTGCTCTTACAATAGAGTCAAATTACTCTTGAGATAAAGCCATGATAATAGATAGTATAGCTCAGATTTGAGCCATGTCCACTAAATATGATGTACAGATTATGACAAATATGTGCATGTAGAGCCTGTGTAGCTCTTTGCAGTGCTAGATATGGTAAAGTTGAGAATGATAAGATAAACTTCTAAGTGGTAGAGGAAATGAGTGAAGTCTTAATAGATAATATTGGCTTATGTGATTAGTTGTGAGGAATTATCTGTTGGGTTAGCAACTAAGTGGAAGTGACTAACTTTATAACTTAGTCCATTGGTTTTAGGTCTTCTAGAGATAAGGATACAGTATAACTGAATCATACTAACTTCTGGAGGATCACAGTTGCATCCTAGTATGGCTCACAAAGAATAGAATTACAGGGTTGTAGTTAGATCCTGAAGGGGTTGAGGTTGATCGCAGTAGATCTTGAGGGTTATAGTAGACATAGCACAAGAAAATGGGTGAGTCATAAGTACAATATTTCTTTAGAATGACAATTACCAAGGACAAGGTTAAGGTAGGAAAGCTCCACAAGTTGGTTAACTCATAATAGAGAGAGTGCCCATAATGTTAATTTCAGATAACCTTATTATTATGGACTAAGCTCATAATCTTCTTACACATACAAGGAATTAAGTAATAAGAGTTAAGTTTCTTAGTCTTGAGTAATAGATATTCATGAGTCTGTAGATAATATACCTAAGGAAGAGAAAAAGAAAATAGCATGAGATATGAAAAGGGGTTAAATAAGAACAAAGAGATCCTAATTCGCATGGGCTGTCATCATCTTATGCGTCAAAATAAAATTAATTGCACCCTATTAATGTAGTATAAGGCACAACCCTATCATTCTTCTCGAGGAACCTTTTTATTGGAAACCTAGCAAACTGGTGATAAAATTATTAAAAACCTTAGTGAAAGTAAAATTTGGTTTTTGGGTTTGCTTGATTTTTAGAGCAATAAAATAAGGGTGCAGTAAAGTAAATATTTATGTATTTTTTATTAAGTTGGAAAATGAGTGGATTTTGAAAGGAATGTGTTGAGATAGTATCTTGATGATGGAAAACTATCTATCCTTGCATGTAATATGATATGGGGTTTTAAAATCACTAAGTCTTGAAAGAAATCTCAATCGATCGATTGAGTCTAGAACATTAATATTCATTAAGCTCCGTTGATCAAAGCTAGTTTAAAAACTCTTAATGAACTATTAAAAGCCATTTAGCGTGCAATTTAAATTATATGATTAGATGCCCACAAATGATCATTAATCGATGACCATAGATTTCAAGCAATCGAATTAGTTAGCAACAATCGTTGATAAAAACCCAATCATCCAGAAATCAAAACTGAAATATTCATATTAAACCAACATCCAAATCATCCAAATTCAATTACAAAACTTAATCTCAGAATAATCAATCGATATCCAATCCTTACTCATAAAATCAAAACCCTAAATATAGGAATTCCAAAAATATAAGAAAGATGAGATTAAAACAGAAAACTCCCGATATACACTGCAGTCAATGAGCTCAAGATATGTGATCCATCACCAAGAGATGAAAGATTTAGCCTCTCATGACTCCTATTGTGCCACAATCGCTGGCCAGATATGATGTCATGAAGAAAGCATAAAGTGGTGATGGATTAATGATGTGGAGATATAAGATTCTGTGGAAAGGTGCAAAAAGATGGAAGATGAGTGTGTAGATTGTGAATAAGGTGTAGAGAGGATTCGAGTACTACTTCTTAGCCTAATCAGGTCTAAAAACTAGCCCCCATACATCTGCAGTTTTCTCTTCCTTTTATTCCCGCATGACCTAATCCTAAACTCGCAGCTTCAGTGATTGTCTCTTGTAGTGACGACCATATCCATGTTTTAGTTGCGACCTGTAAACATAGAGAAACTTTCTAGAAGAAATTAGGTCGCGACCTTTGGACACTTTGTTCGTGACTAAAAAGCACAAAGGTGTGATATGATTTTCTCTGTCTTGTGATTTCTTTTTTGCTCACGTTAGTCCTTAGGTCTCCTCCAAAATACCTGTGATTCAAAACCAAAGCTCACTATAAAAGTATAAATTAGTGGAGAACAATATTTATGTAATTTGGAAGAGTTAATTTACAATTTTACCCTTTAATTAGCACATTGTGAAGCACAATCATGTATTACCACAAAAGCACAATACATGCATAAAATGAATGGTAAATTTGTAATATGACCCTGAAAATGTCATAGAAACTATACACAATTTGTGTCTATCAATTCCCCCACACTTGAACCTTTGTACTTCTGGACAAAGACATGAATTACACCTAAGCTAAAGCTATTAAATTCGAGGTAATAACATAACCCACAGTGAAACCTTAAGGCAATTAATGCATAATCTTTTGGGAATGTAAAAGTGATAATATGAGCAATGCCAAGTCATCAACTACTAACTAAAATCAACCACAACTATATGAGCGCAATAGATTCTCTCTAAGGATGTAAGTATTTAACTCTCATGTCCTCTTATTGTTGGAGTTCTTTCACTCACATTCAAAGTAGAAAACATCCTACCATATGCTTGTAATTGCTCTAAATCTCATCAATTATACAACATTTATGTAAAAAATCAAGAGGTCTTTTAAGGGTGAGATGATGGATAGGCCACGTGGAATGGAATATGAATGGTCGAAAGTACCATATGCATGTGATGATGAATATATAGTATGAATTCATGTCTTCCGAGATGTAGAGGTAGTAATTGTGCTAATAGGAGTTGATAATAGTGTCTAATTCATTTCTCTTTTCTTTCCTCTTCAATTTTTCTTGCACTATCTCTCTTCTTTTTTCGTTATTTTTCTTTTCCTTTTAGTGCAATATTCTTCCCCCTTTATTTCTTGGCATTTTGTATATAAAAGATGTAGCAAAATTTTACAATGATTTAATTTTATGACATGAATAAGAAGTTTATTTCAAAGAAGTACTCATGCATATGTAACTTTCTATGATGGAAAAAAGAAAACATATGGGCTCAAAGGGGGTGACTATGGATATAATGTGTGATAGGCTTGTGTTTGGGATAAAAATGTTTAGAAATGAATGTCTCTATCATATTCAATAACATAAATGCGCAAGTAATTTTCAACTTAGAGCTAAGACAAGTTCTAGAGGATATAAACCAATTGAATACCACTCAATATATAAATTTAGGCTGAGAATCCTTCCAACTAAGGTTTTAATCTAAATAGCTCATAAGCTAAAGTCTCAAACAATGTTCATCATTTACTAAACATTAAAACACTTATCACAATTGAAAACCCTCTTAAATGACAGATTAAAATTTCCAAAGTAATCACTCAGAATCATGTAATGTTCCCAAATCTAATAATAAAAACTTAAGTGTTTCCAATTCAGTTTCCATTTCTAAAAATTCAAGTATGGCAATGGTTTCTATAAGCTATTTCATGCAAAAAGTTAAAAATAGAAGGGCAATGAAATATTTATAAAAACTTTAATAGCTTAAAAGGAATCATTCTATACAGCATTGTACAAAGTAAAGAGAAGGTAAATGGATATTTTCTCATCAAGTTGCGACTGAAAGCAGTGAAGGTCGTGACCAAATTTCATTGTGGGTGCTTGCTCTGGACTTACAGTATAGAGTCACGACTTTGAAAGATTTTGGTCCTAACACAAATACACACAAAGATATTGTACCGACCTAAGGCACGCATGACTTATTTTCACAGAGAGCATATTAAATCCAAAATTCTATATAAGGTCATGACCATACAACACATAGGTCATGACGAAACACCACAGAGACTACCACGTAATGCTTTTTAAAACATCCTAATTTTCATACATCTTAGGGACCAAATGGTAGCATCTAGAACCACTTTTAACACCTGTCCCACTTACTGAGACTGTTTATCATCCTGGGTACATTCTTACAGTATGTCGTATGGTATGGGAGCAACATAACTTTCTCATCATATACTCTACCCTGTACGTAATGCATGAGGGGAGTATTCATAGCTACTATAACATGCGTGTCGTCATATGGCAACTGCTAGGAGATGCAACTATTCATTATAACATATGGCAATATATGCCATATCACATAAATTTGCTTAACCATCCATCATACGTACACTGCAATTGAACAATTAACTAAGTAAACTTTCAAGCATTCTTTCCTCTATCACATTATCTGCCAAATCCCAAAATTTATTTAGGAACCTGAAATAACTACTCATTTAACTTAGGATGCCATATTACCCTCTTACTAGGGTATAGACTCAACCTTTCATTACTTTATCTTACTCTTTCTTAAATTGGGGAGTCTCTTTATCTTTGAAACTGCGACTACCTTTCTTTCTTTAGAAATCATAAACTTCTTTTTCTTATCTTACATATATCTACCGCTCTGTTGAACTTCTACAATTACCCGAGAAAAACTCTTTCTTTATAACATGGAATTCAATCCATGAGCTAACTTCTTAGTCATTCAACTCTCAACACTCATGTTGATGAACTCGACTAAGTATTCATCAAAAAGTTTCTCTTTCCTTGCTTTAAGTCTTAGCCTCACGTTCATCTTTATCTAACTGAGAGGAATGCTTTTGGTAAACTATTTAATAACAACTTTTCAGGTGAGCGGATCAATCTCTATCTCTATGGAGTGTTACATCCTTAATTTCAACCTTAGTTATTCTCAATTTGAACCCATTTGGACCAATTACATAACGTTTAGCATCAAAAAGATGTATTTTCAAAAGTTGGTTTCTCGGGTACTGTTCACTTGGTAATTCCAGAACATGTACCCAACTTTAAAAAATCATAATTAAATGTAAAAAAATAAAAATAGGTTGGTTCCAATTTGTAATGAAAGTTATTTCCTTTAAATTTGAAAGAAAAATATAAAATTGAGGTTCCATTGCCCCAATGAAATCAGTTTATTCATTGAAAAACACTTTTTATTTGGTAAAATCTAGAAGCTCTAGTTTTCTTGTCTTAACTTCAAAAATTCATTTCTCTTTGGTTACTTATCCAAATAAACCGTGTTACCTATAGATTTGAAGATCTAGATGTGATCTTTAAGCTAAAAAAATTCATAGAAAAATTCATTCATTTACCATATGAAACTAATGTCAGAACGTCACTACCTCTAGTTGCTTACTTTAACTCTATTCCAGATTTTAACTCCAACTTTGGAAAATCATAATAAATCGAATTCGTAACCAATTGAGGCGTTCTTGGTGTTTGTTTAAAGCTATATATCTTATCTATAATAATACCAAATTTCAATTCAAACTCATTGATTAAGGCATCTTAAACATTGTCACATCATCACAGCCTCATAACACAATTTTAGAATCATACATCATACATCCATCATGTGCTTCCATAATGCCAAGTAACTTGTCATATCCCCAATTTTCTGACCTGATGTAGCTATACAGTTTATCTGAAATGGATATGAGTTTCTTGGAATAAACTATATCAGATTGAGAAAGGAAAGGGAAGGATTAATAACTAAGGAAATAATAGGGACCAAAATGCAAATTTAAAAGTTTGAAGACAAAAAGTTGAAGTAGAAATAAAAGGAGGGACCTAAATACAATTAATAAAAAGTTTAGGGACTAAAGTGCAATTGATCAAAAGTTAAGGGACCTAAGTGTAAATATGAAAAAGTTGAACAAAAACAGGCCAAAAATGCCCAGAATCAGATCAAACCCAAATTTTACCAGTAGATAGACAAAAATATTCCGGTCAATTTAACGCGACACATAATTTTGATTTGAGGTCCTGATTAATTGATATAAATTCCTGAAGTCGGAAGGAATTATTACAGTATTTTTTATCTCAGAATCAGATGAGACCTTACAAGAAATTCATATATTTAATGTAAGAATTTATAAAATTGATAGAGTTAGAAAATGAATCCTGTAGAAACCATACGGGAATTTTCAGTGAAATAAAATACCCAATAAATATGATCGGATAGTTGTATTGTGAATTGGGCCATAAAGGCAATGTAGGCAATAAGCCCATACCAAGGCCCAAATGGCGCTATCATGAACACATTAAGGTGACTGGACAGTTAAGTGGGCCAGAGACTAGAGTAGTCTAGGAAAAGTGTAAAATTATGAAAATGCCCCTAGATGCCCATACTGTACAAGTGATGTATGGAGGTCATTATGAGCAGGCCAAAAACGTGGGACATAGTATAAATATGATTATTTAGAGCCAATATATGCCCTGAGGCAATATAAAGAGGGGTGAAATGACAATTATGCCCTTAGGGTTAGTACAGTGCAAGAAAGGACACCAAGGGTATTTTGGTCATTTTTCAAGGGATGGATGGCAGATAAATCTTTAGTATATCATTGTCAATGATATGAGAAGTCTAGACATTAATTTCTAGGATAGAATACATATCCTAGTATATTATAAAAATTAGGAATAGAACACAGTCTGGTTGTGGTGACACTGCTCTGATCGGTACTGGATTGGACTGGAATTTTTCCAGAAGTTTCCTTACATGGGAAGCACGCCACCTAACCCTCTTGGGTGTCCCATGAGCTGTACCACATGATGTCATAATTATTTTTTTTAGAAAAAGTTAAATACAAGATTAAATGTGAGCCTTTAGATCAAATAGTAACCAAATCAATTTTGGCAATCCATTTCAACCCAAATTTCTCTATAAATACCCCCTATTCAGATCACTTCGGCATGCATGGTGAACCATAGGGAAACTCTTGCAAAATTTCCATTCAACTAAGAAAGAAGTAACCAAAGTGAAGTAACAAGCAAGGTAATCATCTCCCTTGATCTTGAGCTTTGTTCTAGCAAGTTAGCTCATGGTTTTAAGGGGTTTTTATGATATATTTCCCTTTTGATTGCTGCTGGAAGTGCTGCTCATATATGGTTAAAGTATGAGTTTTATGTTATGGATAGTTTAGACAAGCTTAAACAAGCTAGAATCAAGTGGTATAAGCTTGGGAATTCAAGTATGTTTGGATTTAGGGTTTTGTGTTCTTGCTGGTTGTCATATCCTAAATTTTCCCTATCTGTATAGTACTGATAGTGGAAAGAGGCTTAGAAAGGATTATGATGAAGATCAGACGAAATAATAAAGGTTAGATAAATCTTAAAGAAAGAGAAGGACCTAAACGCAAATTGGAAAAGGTTAAAGGCCAAAAGTTAAAGTAGAAATAAATGTTGGGCCAAAAGTGGTAATTTCCAAAAGTTTAGGGACCTAAATGTAATTAAGCAAAAAGTCAGGGACATAAATGTAATTATGGAAAAGTTCAGCCAGAAAAGGCTTAAAACTGCCTGTAAGTATTTCAGTCCCACATTCCATCAGTAAATAGAGGAAGTCATGCTGGGTAATCTGGCATGATACAAAAATTTTATTAGGGCTCCAGACAGTAGAAAACTATCTGATAGTCTAAAAGTTATCTGAATTTTTATCAAATTCTATGGACATCAGATATATATGGGCAAATTACAGGAAAGTGTGCCCTATAGTGTCAGATGACCTGGATCTGACAGAACTCCAGAAGAAGTTCTGTATAAAAAGTTATTCACATATCAGTGAATTTTGACGGGAGTTTGTTAACACCCGTGATCCGATAATGGAACTTATCGGTATATAAGCCTGGATAGAATGAGATCATATGACCTCATATATAGGCCTATAATGACGCCAAGGAAAGCCCAAAACCCAGGGTACCAGTTTATCAGTAGAAGGGCCAGTGCCAGAAAAAGTGTGAAATTACAGAAATGCCCCTAGATGCCCAGATTGTACCAGAGATGGATGAAGGGCATTTTGGTCATCTGGGATAGGCTAAAAACGTGGCACATGGTATAAATATTATTAGTTGAGCCCAGATACACCCTGAGATAGTATAAAGAGGGGTAAAATGACGATTATGCCCTTATGGTCAATATAGTGCAAGAAAGGACACCAAGGGTATTTTGGTCATTTTCCAAGGGATCTATAATTAAGTTGTGGTCAGTACAAGTATGTCAATGGCGTGGGAAGCCTAGACATTGATTTCCAGGACATAATACATATCATGGTATATTATAGAAAAATTCAGAACAGAAAACACTCCAGTTGTTGTGAAACTACACTGATCGGTACTGGATTGGACTGAAATTTCTCCAGAAGGTTCCTTGCATGGTCAGCACGCCACCTAACCCTCTTAGGTGTCCCATGAGCTGTCCCACATGATGTCATAATTATTATATTATGAAAAAGTTAAATCCAAGATTAAATGTGGGCCTTTAGATCAAATAGTAACCAAATCAATCTTGGCCATTCATTTTTCTTGGATTTTGGCTATAAATACCCCCTCATTCTGCAGCAAACCATAGCTTCATAGACCCTTGGGGAAACTCTTGCAAAATGGAAACTCAAGCCAAGACAAAGAAGATTCAAGGTTCCAAAGTTCAAGCAAGCTAGAGATTAAAGGTAAGCAATCTTTCCTAGCTTATTCTCCTTTGATTTGGGAGCTTGAACTTAGGGTTTTCATGGGGAAAAAGTTGAGTTTTCTCTAAGGGAATGTGCTGCCCAAAAACCTTAAAGGAAAGGGGAAAGAAGAAATTAAAGTTAGAACCATATGATTGAAGCTTAAACAAGCTAGTTAAGTAGTTGGTTGTTGAATCAAATTGATATTCTTGACTTTGCCATGGTGTGCCCTGTTCGGTATGCACTGTTCATGAGGGAAGGAAATTGAATTTCAATGATTTAATGCTTCTATTGAGTTTGTATGATGATTTTGTGTAGGATTGGAAAGGTTCTGAACCTTGGAAACACTAAAATCTCAAGGTTGTAGTCTTTGAGTTTCCTTACGGTTACTATTCACTCGCATGAACAGTAATTGGAATTTCATGATTTTGATGGTTCCAATGGTTTTAAAATGAAAAGTTGTGTGGGGTAAAGTGGAGAAACAAGTATGGGAAGCATTAGAATTAAAATGAGAATTTTTGAAAGAATTGTATGCTTATGTTCAGTTCTGTACAGCAGGCCATGATGGAGCTGGAATTTCATGATTCTAAGCTCATAAATGGATTCAAAAGATGAAATTGTGTAGGGTAAAGTCAATACATCAATTGGTTCAAGAGCCAAATGGATTAGTGAAAATTAGAGAAAGTTATGAGAATAAAGAGTGTAACAAAGTTAGTCTTGAACATGGTTGGAGTTCATGAGTCCTAATGAGTTATGTGATGAATATGAATGTGTTTAGGACCATGAAACATCCAAGAAGATGTTGGGAAGTGATGGACATAAAGGCTTCATGGTTGGAAAGCTAGGGAGCAAATGCTAAAGATCAAGAGGAAAGCTTAAGTGCAAGGTAGTGAACTTATCTCTTTATGTGCTTGATGTGGTATGCTTATGTGTTGACATGTATGTGATATTTGAATGATGTTGTGACATGATTAATGATGTTCAATGTATTGTGAATAACATGTTTTCCATGGCCATGCACTTTATGTAAAAGTATATAGCATGATAGCATGTCACTAACCAAAGAAAGTTTAATGAAATTACATATCATGCATTAGCATCCACCTTGCATATTTAAGTGGTAATATTTGCTACTGAGATTCCCTAGAATCTCACTCTCCCATAACCAACCAATTTAGGCCAAGCATGAAGAAAAGGTATGCATGGAGAAGAGCTAAAGAATGGAAGAAAGGAAGTGAAGTATTGAGATTTTAGCATATACTATAAATTGTCCATGTATATAAATGCCATGTAAGGTGTCCATTTATGTGATAAAACTATTGTAATACTTATGGCATATGTACATGATGTATATGAATGTTAAGAAGCTTATTTAATGGCTTGTGCATGTTGAAACAATTATCGGAAATGAAAGAAAAGAAACTGAAATGGTAAAAACGTAGGTCCTGAAGCAGTTTTGTTGTGGCTTCAGTTTGACCTATCAAATGAAGGAATTAGTTCACGAAATTTTATGAGCATGTAGTACACATCCATAGCTTTAAGTGCATAGGTAGAACGTTTCATTTGGATTTGTATATCAAGAGAAATGATTTTCCAAAATAAGGGACCAGAATCTGTTTCCAGAGTTTTTGACCAAATGAACAGTAAACTTCAACGAATAAACTGTATCAATTGGCTAATCATTTGGTCTAGAAATTATTTTTCCCTTAAACTTCAAGATGTTATGTTCATGTATCTTTTTGAACCACTTCATTTCGATTTTTCTAGAATTAATTATGATTTTTTGAAGTTCATTGCATAATCTGGAATACCATATGAACAGTAACCCGAGAAAGAGTAAAATTCCAGATTTGGCTAATGGACTTCCAAGGTCTTGTAAGTGGTTCTAAATGCTACTGAATGGTTCGTAAGACGTATAAAAGTAAGGATGTTACACCGGTACTGTATGTGGTACTGTTTATATGATGGATTTCTTGATTTTGATGCTTCCAATGAGTTTAAAATAGAAAATTGTGTGGGGATAAAGTAGGAGAACAAGTATTGGAAGCATTGGAATCAAAATGTGATTTTTTGGAAAAAGGGACATCTATTTTGGTTTGGTATCATAGCAATTGGTATGTTTTGATTTTGGAAATTATGACTTCATATTTGGATTCTACATGAAAAATTATGTGAAAATGAACCATGGGAATTTATTTTGGAAAGATGGAAGTAGGAAACATAAAGTAGAGAAAGAAAGGGAGCTAGTGAAAACCTAGTATTGGTTTTGTGTTCAAGTTGAGTTGTAACTTGATATTATTTTGTAATGGCTAGGTTTTGACATTTGTGAAGGAAGGAAATCATCCCAAGAAGGTCTTGACAAGATAGTTAAGAGGTAGCAAGGATACCTAACTATAACTCATGTTTATTTAATTGTTTTGCTTGCTTGTTGATTATAGTGTTTGGTTGAGCTTGAGCTTATGTCATCATGTTATGATGAAGTATGTGTTGGAAATTGTGCCCTAGGGGCCAATCATTGTATCAGGTTATCATATTATTTGCATGTTTACTATGATGACAATCCTTGGATAACTCGTGATCTTATCCTAAATGTCCCTGGTCGGTCATCTATGTGGGAGCAGAGATGAAATAAGACCAGTATGACTTTGAAGATATATAGAGATATAAATCAAAGTCATAAGCACATGTAAGAGTACAGGGTGTTGGATCGACCCGCAATGAGAGAGCTGCATGGGTCAAGTCATAAGCTTCTCTCATATACAAGCCATGTCACTATGCCCTTTGACCTGAGATCATCATGGATTCCTACATGACAAACGCTCAGCTTTGACCTAGTCAAAAGTCACTTTTGACCGAGTGATCATAAAGGCTATGCTCGGGCTTAGTGGTTTTCATGCGGAGGAATGTGAATGGTCAAGATGGAATTTGTCCCTCACATTCGTAGAGAGATATTACTGGGCCCCTCGATGAGTGAGTCTGAGAAATGTATGGCCATACTGGAATGGAAGGGTAGTTCTATTTCTATATTCAGACTACTCAGGGATCGAGAAAGTAACGGTCAGGAACAGGAGGATGACGTTCACCATGCCTCATCCTTGACCGAAATATCGTGTGACAAAAGGGACGTGATATGGTTGTATGAAAGGTTACATCGTTTATCGATCCTCATATGTTTTGGGTAGTCGTAATGCCTTGCTAGAGACCGCTTACGACTTGTGGGTCAGTATAGTAACTGGGCCACCGCCAACTTCATATGGGCCTACAGGGTCGCACACAAAACAGCCCAATGCGAGCTATGATGTCCAGATTCATTGAATCTAAGAAATGTCTAGATTCAATGAATGATCTAGGGTGGATATATATTTTATATATATATAAATTAGTTTTTATATATATTATATATATAATATAAGAGATATTTGTAAGATTTAATTTATAAGGATAAATTAAATCTCTATCATTTTTGAATTTGAATTTAAATGGATATGATCTATTTGAATTTGAAATTCAAATTGATAAGATATCTCAAATTTGATTTATGAGAATAAATCAAATATAATTCTGTCTTATCTTTATTTTAAATTAAATAAATAGGTGAATTAAATCTGTGGGACGGATTTAATATAAACCATATTTATTTAATTAGTTTCTTATTAAATTATGCAATATATGATATTGTATTAATTCAGAATTAATATAAGATTAATTCTGAAGCCCGGCCCTATTAGAAGCCCGATAGCTTCCTATATATTTGACATTAGGAGCTAGGGTTCCACACACAAGAGATCTCTTCACACACATTCAGTCGTGAGAAAAGGGGGCAGGGAGAGTGCAAAAGGTTTGCAGATAAGAAACTGCCGAAATAGAGACGGTGAGGACGGAATCTCCAGAAAGCCCTAGAGGGACAAGAGGCGCTAGCACGTCGTTCGCAATTGGAACGCTGTTCGTGTGGATACCGGTAGAGGAAGCCGATCTGAGCTGTCGACTTCTACGATACGGCCAGACACGAAGAAAGGTCGCGGCCAGAAAACACTTAGGTCGCGACCAAACGGGCATCTGAACGTCAGAAATCCGAAAAGAGGAGACAGGTCGCGACGTGGAGTTGAAGAGGTCGCGACTAAAAGCTCCAGAGGCGACAGGTCGCGACTAGAAGCAGAGTAGGTCGCGACTACAAACTCCAGAGGCGACAGGTCGCGACTAGAAGCTGAGGAGGTCGCGACTGAAAGTTCCAGAGGCGAGGAGTCGCGACTAGTGGACACTGAGGTCGCGACCAAAGCTTGAAACCGAAGGTAACACTTCTTTCTCCTTGACTTAAACACATTCGGTAGATCCTGGCTGGGAATGGAAAAATTTTTAAAGTTAATTTCCGCTGCGTGTCTTCCAATTCCCTTCAGTGGTATCAGAGCCATGCCGTTTTGTGTTTAAGTTAGGTTTGATTGTTGATACATGTGATGTATGTTAGACTTCTTAGCTGATTATATGATAACATGCGTGAAATGTATGACATATATGGAATCTGTTTATGTATGACATATACGGAATCTAAAAGGAAACTGAAATCGGTGGTGTATATCAATTGATTTGATCAATTAATATTGATGGGGTCTGAGGAAAAAGAATTAAGATTCTTGATTATTTATCAAAAAAAAAAAAAAATTTCTATTGGGGCGCTGCCCCACACCCCGCCCGCTAACCGGCTAGCGGGACCGCCGTGGCTATTTAATCGTAGCGCAACATAATCGTAATATGTATTGACTTTCCTGATATATGAATGTTTTGAAACATTTATTGCCCTTCAAATAGCATGAATTTTGATTCTTGAATGTTTGGGTATGGTGAACAATATGGCTCTAGATTACAAGTGTTGTAATTTTTCTAAATACGGCCTGCGTGTCGTGCCTTCCTCTAATGACTCTCGTTGTACATTCTCTTCTCATCTCGCTCCCCTCGAATGTTAAAACGAGGTTTCCTTATGTAATTTTCCTATTCTAATTAGACAGCTTCTCTCATTGGCTTGAGGGGACTTAGGATAGGTGAGCCATATTGTATCACGTTTAAGATTATGCATCTTTTGATTAGATCACTGCATGTATGTTTTATATGCATAATACTTGTATGAGATACAACCGCGATACATGCATCTTATAAACCAGATAATTAATTAAACCCTCTAAAAGAAATCTTAAGTCATATGCCGTCAATTAATGAACACTTGTCAAAATCTCGATCGCTCATTTGTAGGTCCACCAAAGTGGGTGCATTTGAGTTATCTTGGGGAGATAAGCAAGAGTAATGGTGCTACTCTTATGTTTGTTATTGTTTGACTTAATTGAGATTATCAAAACGGTTTTGGGTCTCAAGGCATTAGATGGGATTAAAACATGCCGGATCATATGATGATTGAATCCCATAAATATCTAAGAATTACATTTGATGTAATTGGTAAAGTTGTTACCTACCTAAATAACTTAAAGTTGAGCGTCCTGCCAAAGCGGACTCAAGTTTAAGCCAAATATGGATCTTAGCCCACTAATTATTACATTGAGGGTTGTTTTATTCAGTGGGAGATTGCTAATTCGATTGCATATTTTAATTGTAGAATCATGACGACTAGTAATACTGCTACATTATTGTTGCGATCTGTCCTTGAGAAGGACAAACTCAATGGGACAAACTTTCTTGACTGGTTCAGGAACTTGAGAATTGTTCTCAAGCAGGAAAGAAAGGCATATGTCCTAGATCAACCCATTCCTGAGGAGCCAGCAGCCAATGCTCCTAGAGCTCAGAGAGATTCTTATGCGAAGCATAAGGAAGACTCTGTTGATGTGGGATGCTTGATGCTTGCCACCATGGTTCCGGAGCTCCAAAGAGATTTGGAACACATGGAGGCTTATGAGATGATTGTGCATCTTAAGGAAATGTTCCAGCAACAAGCAAGGCAAGAGAGGTATGAGACCACTAAGGCCTTACATTCCTGCAAGATGGCTGAAGGTGCATCAGTGAGTACTCATGTCTTAAAGATGAAAGGGTACATAGATCACCTTGAGAGGCTTGGATTTCCCATGAGCCAGGAGTTAGCTACAGATTTGATCTTGAACTCACTCCCGGAAAGTTATGACCAGTTTGTCATGAACTACAACATGAATAACATGGAGAAATCTATTTTTGAACTGCATGGGATGCTTAAAACTGCTGAGCCGACTGTTAAGAAGAAGCCCAGTACTGTTTTGATGGTTCAGAAAGGAAAGGGTATGAAAAGGAAAGGCAAGGGCAAGGGGAAGGGTCATGGCTCATCTGGTAAGACCAAAGAGTCAGGCAAGCCCGAAACCAAGCCTGCACCAAAGAAGGCAAAGCCTCCAAAGGAAGGAGTTTGCTTCTTCTGCAATGAACCGGGTCATTGGAAGAGGAATTGCAAACTCTACCTTGAAGATCTGAGAAAGAACAAGAAGGATAGCGGGGCTATCGCTTCAGGTATTTATGTTATAGACATTCATCTCTCTACTTCCACTACATGGGTATTAGATACTGCATGTGGTTCTCACATTTGTACAAATGTGCAGGGCCTAAAGGACAGTAGAAAGCTGAAGAAGGGCGAAGTTGACCTACGAGTTGGAAATAGAGCAAAGGTTGCTGCTCTAGCTGTAGGCACTTATGAATTAGTTCTGCCCACTGGGCTTTTGTTAGTTTTGAACAATTGCTATTATGTTCCTGCTTTGAGTAGTAACATTGTTTCTCTTTCTTATTTGGATAAGGAAGGTTACACTTCCATTTCTGGGAATGGTAAATGTTCCATTTATCGTAATGATGTTTTCTATGCTCATGGTGATTTGCATGTTGATCATTACATATTAAACTTGGAACAACCCAATCATGGAAATATCTATAACATAACCGCCAAAAGGATCAAACCAAATGATTTGAATCCGACGTACCTCTGGCACTGTCGTCTAGGCCACATAAATGAGAAACGCATTTCTAAACTCCATCAAGATGGATTTCTCAACTCATTTGATTTTGAATCATATGATACTTGCGAATCTTGTTTGTTAGGAAAGATGACAAAGTCGCCTTTCACTGGACACAGTGAGAGGGCCACCGATTTGTTGGGCCTCATACATACAGATGTGTGTGGACCGATGAATACAAATGCCAGAAGAGGTTATTCGTACTTCATTACATTCATAGATGATTTCAGTAGATATGGCTACGTCTATCTAATGAAACATAAATCCGAATCTTTTGAAATGTTCAAGATATTTCAAAATGAAGTACAAAACCAGCTTGGTAAAACAATTAAAGCCCTTCGATCTGATCGAAGTGGTGAATATTTGAGCCAAGAGTTTATCGATCATCTTAGGAATTGTGGAATAGTCTCACAATTGACTCCTCCAGGAACACCACAACGGAATGGGGTTTCTGAACGGAGGAATCGAACACTATTGGATATGGTTCGATCCATGATGAGTCGAACAGATCTTCCACCATCCTTTTGGGGCCACGCCCTAGAGACAGCTGCGTTCACACTGAATCGTGTTCCATCTAAGGCAGTTGAAAAGACTCCGTATGAGATATGGACTGGGAGGAAACCTAGTTTGTCTTTTCTCAAGATTTGGGGATGTGAGGTCTATGTTAAGCAACAAGCCTCAGATAAGTTAGCGCCCAAATCTTCAAAGTGCCTTTTTGTGGGATATCCTAAGGAAACCAAGGGATATTATGTCTACAACCCCACTGATAACAAAGTGTTTGTTGTCAGAAATGGTATCTTTCTAGAACGAGAATTTATCTCTAAAAGAACCACTGGGAGCAAGGTACACCTCGAAGAAGTTCGAGAGCCACAAGACGCCACAGAACTAGAGATGGAAAGTAGAGAAGACTCACAAGAAGTTGTTGAGACTCCTCAAGTCACGCAAGGCCCAAGGCGATCTAATAGGGCACGACTTCAGCCTCAGAGATATGGATTTCTGATTTCTGATAGTCGTGATGTGTTGCTCATTGAGCATAATGAGCCCACTACCTATCAAGAAGCTATAGTGGGACCAAACTCTGAGAAATGGCTTAATGCCATGAAGTCTGAGATGCAATCCATGTACGACAATAAGGTATGGACCTTAGTCGACCCGCCTGAAGGTGTAAAAACCGTCGGGTGCAAGTGGGTTTTTAAAGAGAAAACCGACATGGATGGCAATGTAAATGTCTTCAAGGCACGACTGGTTGCAAAAGGATTTACTCAAACTCATGGTATGGACTATGATGAGACCTTTTCCCCAGTTGCAATGGCCAAATCAATCAGAATCCTCCTTGCCATTGCAGCATATTATGACTATGAAATATGGCAGATGGACGTCAAGACAGCCTTCCTTAATGGAAAGCTCCTTGAGGATGCGTACATGACACAACCTGAAGGTTTTATGCGTTCTGAGGACTCTGGTAAGGTGTGCAAGCTTCAAAGGTCCATTTATGGACTGAAGCAAGCATCTCGGAGTTGGAATCATCGTTTTGATGAAGTAGTCAAAGAGTTTGGATTTCTTCAAAACATTGATGAACCTTGTTGTACAAGAAGGTTAGTGGGAGCACAGTTGTGTTTTTAGTACTCTATGTCGATGACATCCTACTCATTGGGAATGACATTCCTACCTTGCAGGTTGTCAAGTCTTGGTTAGGAAAATCTTTCTCGATGAAAGACTTGGGTGAAGCCACCTACATCCTAGGAATTAGGATCTATAGAGATAGATCTAAAAGGCTTCTAGGACTGAGTCAGAGCACATATATAGACAAGATACTGCATAGGTTCAGTATGCAGGAATCAAAAAGGGGTTTCATACCCATGTCTCATGGTATTCACCTCAGCAAGGATTTGTGTCCTAATACACCAGATCAGCGAGGTCGCATGAGTAAGATTCCATATGCCTCGGCCATAGGATCTATCATGTACGCCATGTTATGTACTCGACCGGATGTCTCGTTTGCCTTAAGTATGACTAGCAGATATCAACAGAACCCTGGTGAGGGCCATTGGACTGCTGTCAAGAATATCCTTAAGTACTTAAGAAGGACTAAGGACTTATTCTTGGTCTATGGTGGATTGGTAGACGAGCTCTATGTAATTGGTTACACAGATGCAAGTTTCCAAACTGACCAGGATGACCAGAAATCACAATCTGGATACATATTTCTCCTGAATAATGGAGCAGTAAGCTGGAAGAGTTCTAAGCAGAGTACTGTAGTAGATTCTGCAATGGAAGCCGAGTATATAGAAGCATTTGATGCAGCTAAAGAGGCTGTTTGGATCAGGAAGTTCATCACTGAACTAGGGGTGGTACCGACCATCTCAGATCCAATAACTTTGTTCTGTGACAATGGTGGTACCATTGCACAGGCCAAAGAGCCTAGGTCACATCAAAGGACTAAGCATATACTCAGGCGATTTCATCTCATCAGAGAAATCAATGATAGAGGTGATATAAAAATATGCAAGGTAGCAGGAGAAGACAATGATGCTGATCCTCTAACAAAAACGCTTGTCCAGGCAAAACATGAGCGTCATGTTAGGTCAATAGGATTGAGACAAATTAATGATTGTTCCTAGTGCAAGTGGGAGGCTGTTGGAAATTGTGCCCTAGGGGCCAATCATTGTATCAGGTTATCATATTATTTGCATGTTTACTATGATGACAATCCTTGGATAACTCGTGATCTTATCCTAAATGTCCCTGGTCGGTCATCTATGTGGGAGCAGAGATGAAATAAGACCAGTATGACTTTGAAGATATATAGAGATATAAATCAAAGTCATAAGCACATGTAAGAGTACAGGGTGTTGGATCGACCCGCAATGAGAGAGCTGCATGGGTCAAGTCATAAGCTTCTCTCATATACAAGCCATGTCACTATGCCCTTTGACCTGAGATCATCATGGATTCCTACATGACAAACGCTCAGCTTTGACCTAGTCAAAAGTCACTTTTGACCGAGTGATCATAAAGGCTATGCTCGGGCTTAGTGGTTTTCATGCGGAGGAATGTGAATGGTCAAGATGGAATTTGTCCCTCACATTCGTAGAGAGATATTACTGGGCCCCTCGATGAGTGAGTCTGAGAAATGTATGGCCATACTGGAATGGAAGGGTAGTTCTATTTCTATATTCAGACTACTCAGGGATCGAGAAAGTAACGGTCAGGAACAGGAGGATGACGTTCACCATGCCTCATCCTTGACCGAAATATCGTGTGACAAAAGGGACGTGATATGGTTGTATGAAAGGTTACATCGTTTATCGATCCTCATATGTTTTGGGTAGTCGTAATGCCTTGCTAGAGACCGCTTACGACTTGTGGGTCAGTATAGTAACTGGGCCACCGCCAACTTCATATGGGCCTACAGGGTCGCACACAAAACAGCCCAATGCGAGCTATGATGTCCAGATTCATTGAATCTAAGAAATGTCTAGATTCAATGAATGATCTAGGGTGGATATATATTTTATATATATATAAATTAGTTTTTATATATATTATATATATAATATAAGAGATATTTGTAAGATTTAATTTATAAGGATAAATTAAATCTCTATCATTTTTGAATTTGAATTTAAATGGATATGATCTATTTGAATTTGAAATTCAAATTGATAAGATATCTCAAATTTGATTTATGAGAATAAATCAAATATAATTCTGTCTTATCTTTATTTTAAATTAAATAAATAGGTGAATTAAATCTGTGGGACGGATTTAATATAAACCATATTTATTTAATTAGTTTCTTATTAAATTATGCAATATATGATATTGTATTAATTCAGAATTAATATAAGATTAATTCTGAAGCCCGGCCCTATTAGAAGCCCGATAGCTTCCTATATATTTGACATTAGGAGCTAGGGTTCCACACACAAGAGATCTCTTCACACACATTCAGTCGTGAGAAAAGGGGGCAGGGAGAGTGCAAAAGGTTTGCAGATAAGAAACTGCCGAAATAGAGACGGTGAGGACGGAATCTCCAGAAAGCCCTAGAGGGACAAGAGGCGCTAGCACGTCGTTCGCAATTGGAACGCTGTTCGTGTGGATACCGGTAGAGGAAGCCGATCTGAGCTGTCGACTTCTACGATACGGCCAGACACGAAGAAAGGTCGCGGCCAGAAAACACTTAGGTCGCGACCAAACGGGCATCTGAACGTCAGAAATCCGAAAAGAGGAGACAGGTCGCGACGTGGAGTTGAAGAGGTCGCGACTAAAAGCTCCAGAGGCGACAGGTCGCGACTAGAAGCAGAGTAGGTCGCGACTACAAACTCCAGAGGCGACAGGTCGCGACTAGAAGCTGAGGAGGTCGCGACTGAAAGTTCCAGAGGCGAGGAGTCGCGACTAGTGGACACTGAGGTCGCGACCAAAGCTTGAAACCGAAGGTAACACTTCTTTCTCCTTGACTTAAACACATTCGGTAGATCCTGGCTGGGAATGGAAAAATTTTTAAAGTTAATTTCCGCTGCGTGTCTTCCAATTCCCTTCAGTATGAATGATGGAAACTCCTTGCAAGTTATGTCATGACAATATGCATGTTAGAGTTTTCTTATGTACCATTATGAAGTAGCTCCCATCTCATGATAACATGTTAAGCATCCAATTATTCATGCATGATATTATAGTTTGTGTAACTTTCTATTGGGATTTCTATAAAATCTCATTCCTTCCACATGCATAACTATGTTTTAGGTACTGGATCCTCTCAAGGAAAGATTGTAATTGTTGATGATTGAGTTTGTATAAGAAGTTATATGACTTACATGACACTATGAGATGATATGCTAGTATGTTTGGTATATGTTTCTATAACCCTGTTTCGAGGCCATCGTGATGTGACAATGTTTATTATGTTTAAATCAATGAGTTTTAGACTGAAACTTGGCATGATTAAATTTAAGATACAGAGCTTTAAATTAACACCATGAACGCCTCATTTGGATAAGTATCCGAATTTTTATGATTTTCCAAATTTGGAAATAAGATATGGAATTGAGATAAAATGAGTGCTAAGAGGCAGTGACGTTCACGCAATGATTTCATATATCAAATGAACGAGTTTTTCTATAAACTTTTATGAGCTTAAAGAGGACGTCTAGAGATTTGAATTCATAGGTAACAAAGTTCATTTGGATAAGTAACCAAAAAGAAATGAATTTTTGAAGTTAAGCAAAGAAACTGGAACTTCCAGATTTTTACCAAATGAACAGTAATTTTTAACCAATAAACTGATTTCATTTGGACCAGAAAACCTCAGTTTCATATTTTTCCCTCAAACATTTATGAAAGAGCTTTCATTATAAATTGGGACCACATTATTTCAGTTTTTCTACAATTAATTATGAATTTTCAAAGTAGGGTACATGTTCTGGAATTACCAAATAAACAGTAAAAGTGAACAGTGCCCAAGAGCAAATCTTTTGGAAATGGATATTTTCAAAGCAAATGATCATGTAATTGGCTCCAATCACTTCTAGTGGAGTATAATTGAGGTTAAAAGTAAGGATGTGACATAACTCATGTAACTTATTATACAAGTCTGTCCAACTATGCTTACCCTCTTTCCTTGAGAAATTTTAGTACCTAAAACATGGTTATACATATGGGAGGAATGAGATTTCATGAAAATCCCAATAGCAAGTTACACAAACTATAATATCATGCATGATTAATTGGATGCTTAACATGTTATCATGAGATGGGAGCTACTTTATAATGGTACATAAGCAAACTCTAACATGCATATTGTCATGACATAAGTTTCAAGGAGTTGCAATCATTCATACTTCATCATAGACATGATGACATAATCTCAAGCTCAACCAAACACCATAATCAATAAGCAAGCAAACAATAAAACTAACATGAAACTATAGTTAGGTATTCTTGCTACCTCTTAGCTATCCTTGTCAAGGTCCTCTTGAGATAATTTTCTTCCTTAACAAATGTCAAAACCTAGCCATTACAAAGCAATGTCAAGTTACAACTTAACTTTAACACAAAACCAAGACTAGGTTTTCACTAGCTTCCATCTTTTCTCTATTTTATGTTACATAATTTTTCATGTAAAATCCAAATATGAAGCTAGAATTTCCAAAATCAAATCATGTCACAAGCTTCTGTACATAACCAAAACACACCCTTGTTTTTCTAAAAATTCACATTTTGATTCCAATGCTTCCAATACTTGTTCTCCTACTTTATCCCCACACAATTTTCCATTTTAAACCCATTGGAAGCATCAAAATCATGAATTTCAAACATATGAACAGTGTCATGTACAGTAGCAGCCATGAACACAAACTTCCATTTACTTGCATACATGAATTTCTAAGCTTATACCACTTGATTCTAGCTTGTTTAAGCTTATCTAAACTATACATAACATAAAATTCATATTATAACCATATATGGACAGCACTTCCAGCAGCAAACACAATGGAAATAGGGGACAAAAATCCCTTAAAATCAAGAGCTAGCTTGCTAGAATAAAGCTTAAGATCAAGGGAGATGATTACCTTGCTTTGTGCTCCAAGTTGTGTGCTTCTTTCTTGGTTGAATGGAAATTTTACAATAGTTTCCCCATGGTTATCAAGACTTCCAAATAGGGTCTGATTTGAGGGGGTATTTATAGAAAAATTTGAGTGGAAATGGATGGCCAAGATTGATTTGGTTACTATTTGATCTAATGGCCCATATTCATTCTTTAAACCAATCTTGCCCTAGAAGCCTTAGTATTTTCGTCATGCATGACATCATTAGGGCCATGCTTGGCTTGAAAAATTTAAATATATTGATAGGAAAAATTTTAGTCCAATCCGGTACTGATCGGAGCAGTTTCACGAAAATCAAACTATTTTCTGTTCTTAATTTTTATAATATTTCAGGATATGTATTATGTCCTAGAAACCAGTGACTAGGTTTCTTATACCATTGACAATTTTAGACTGGGTATTTAATTACCATCCATCCCTTGGGAAATGATCAAAATACCCTTGGTGTCTTTCTTGCATTATATTAACCCTAAGGGCATAATTGTCATTTCACCCCTCTTTGCACTGCCTCGGGGCCGATACTGGCTCTAACTAATCATATTTATATTGTATCCCACATTTTTAGCATATCCAGAATGACCAAAATTCCCTCCATCCATCACTGGTACAATATAGTCATCTAGGGGCATTTTTCATAATTTTACACTTTTCCTGAACACTGGCCTTTCTACTGATGAACTAGTATCATGGGTTTTAGACCCTCCTTGGCATCATCATAGGCCTATATATGAGGTCATCTGAGCTCATTCTATCTAGGCTTACTTACTACTAAATTCCATAATTGAATCACGGGTGTTCTCAAACTTCCATCAAAATTCACTAATATGTGGATAACTTTTCCTACAGAGCTCCTTTTGGGGTTATGTCAGATTCATGACATCTGATGTCATGTGGCACACCTTCCTGTAACTTTCCCACTTATACCTGAGCTCTATGAGATCTAATAAAATTCTAGATAACTTTTATACTATCAGATAAATATCTACTATTTGGAAACCTAATAAAATTTATATATTATGCTAGGTTAACTAGCATAACTTTCTCTATTTACTGATAAAATATGGGACTGGAATACTTCTAGACAGTTCTAAGCCTTTTCTGGCTGAACTTTTCTATAATTACATTTAGGTCCCAAAACTTTTGAAAATTACCACTTTTTGCCTAACTTTTGTTTCTACGTTAACTTTTGGCTTCCAACTTTTCTAATTTTTGTTTAGGTCCCTTGTCATATCCCAATTTTTAGGCCTTAAAGCCCAGTATATAGCCTAAAAAAGAAATGCTACCAGACCCTATTAAGCAGAGGTCTCAATAAATAAAGAAAATTATGATGATCAGTTTGATGCAACATAAAATTTTGATATGAGGTCTCGAAAGATTTACATTAATTTTTGAAGAGAAGGAAAATTAATATAGTATTCTCTAGACCTCAGAATCAGATGAAATATGGCAGTAAATTCCTATAATTAATATAAGAATTTCTAAAACTGATAGAGCTCAAAAAGGAGTTATGTAGAATTTACTATAGAATTTACAGTGGATTAAAAGACCCGATAAATAGGTTTCAGGGGAATTTCTCTGGAATTGAGCCCATGAAGATAGGGGATCATGCAGAGGGTCCAGAATGGCACCTTATAGGCCCAATGATATTTTCAGATAAATATGTGGGCCAGGGCTAATAAAGACCGATAAAAATAAAGAATTACGAAAGTGCCACTGAAGGTAGGCCACTGTGTTGTGTCATTGAGTCAGAGTCAGACGAAGGGCATTATGATTGTTTGACTAAGGTTAGACAGTTAAGAAATGGTATCTAGATAGTTGACCAGGGTCAAGAGATACTCTGGTAAGGTATGAAAAGACAATAGTGCCCCTAAAAGTACTAAAGAGGTAGTAAGGGCATTTTGATAATTTATTAAGGATGTTCCTTGGGAACCGAGCCACCAGAGTGCTTGGGCTTGGTTAGAAACCCAAGATGATATTTAAAGGCCCAAAAACGTAGCCCAAGAGTAATGTGGGCCTAAGAGGCTTTAAAATAATGTTTTAGTGCTTTTTCAATAAAGAAAAGTGACCCGGTCCAAGATAGAACTGGGTAAAGTGATCTAGAATCATGAGAGGACATAAATGGGGCCCACAATGTGACACATGGCATGATTATAGTAAAAGAGGAAAAGCAAAGGACACATGGCATGATTATAGAAAAAGGAGAAAAAGCAAGAGGACACGTGGCATGATCTCGACCGTCCATTCAGGGAAAAGACTCTGGAACTCTCTGGAAAGGCTGAGTCAGCTGGTGAGGTGTCCCAAGAGCCCCACATTTCGCAACATATACCCTTAAGGTGTCCCTTGAGGTGTCCTAGATGATTTCAAGAGTGGTGAGTCATCAGGGAGGGTGATGTCATCGTGATGATGCAGGCAAAGCTTCTTGAGGAAGCAAGCAATCTGGGCCATTCATCATGAATCAATCTGGACCATTCATTCCATCTCCTCTCACCTATAAATAGGCCACTCCCCTCCCATTTCAAGGCACACCACGTCCTAGCAAGGAAAAGGAAGAGAAAGAAGAGAGAAAGAGAGAAAGAGAGAAGGAAAGAAAGAAAGGAAAGAAATAAAGGAGTTCTGGTGGAACCAGGAGCAGTCTAAGGAGCCGAGGGACTGGGCAAAGCTTAGGAATGAGGTAAGAAAGTTATCTAGTCCCTGCTCTAATAAAGTAGAGGATTTTCTCTTAGTGGTTAGAATAGAGAAATATCTCTATTAATAAAAGTAGCTAAAGGTAGATAGAAAGCTAGGGGAATGTCATAATAAGGATATCACCCCTAGTTATGCATGAGTTACATAGAGCTATACTGATAGAGTAATAATGAAGATATTATTATGCTATGTATAGGCTCTGACCTATGGAAAGAATGAACCTTAGAGCAAAGGCTAAGAGCTAGAAGAAAAGCTACATGTCAGGTAGTGAACTAATCCTAAACTTGTATGCATTGAATGTTATGCTTGATGTGCTATGGCTTTATTGAATTGTGTTGAACATGTGCTTATGTATGAATTTCTGTTCCTATGATTACTTTGGCCAATTGTATTTCATATGTAACATGCAAGCATGCACATTATGCAATGCTAACACTTTCACAAGCAAGCACAAGTATTCATATTAATGCATGCATTGTTTAGTGCTGTTTGCTACTGAGATTTCCCTAGAAATCTCACCCCTTCCATATCGATCCAATTACAGCAGGTCTTTTCAAGACGGAGGAGATAAAGATGCATGAAGAGATGTTAATTACTTAGCATGATTGATATGTGATTCATGTATGTACAATTGCTGGAAATTGTCACTGTGAACAGTAACTTGTGATGGAGATAGTGACATTTGATCTATAATTATAAATAGTAAATGATTGAATAAATGTATGATATTTTTCCAGTAAATAGTAGACATACCAAGCTTCGATTTGATATATAGAATGTCTTATTTGTATGTCTACACATAAAGATATGATTTATCAAATTTGGGACCAGAGATTCTAGAATCAGGGACAGGACGTTGGATGAATAGTGATTTCAGAATGTTGACCAATGTTGACATGGTCAAGTCGTGGTCAATGAGTCATTTTTCCCTGAAAGATTATTATGTTAGCTTCGTGTAGAAATTTGAACCACTCCATTCCAATTTTTATAGAATTAGTTATGATTTTTTGAAGTTAGGTCACTCCTCTGGAATTCGCACAGTGAACAGTACTCGCTAAGAGTAAAATTCCAGATTGAGTAATTTGACTTCAACAGCTTTAGAAGTGGTTCCAGATGCTACTGTTTGGTCCCTAAGACTTATGAAAAGGAGGATCTTATATCCCTCGCTTCCTTCAAGACTCATTTAACCTCTACTATTTCTTCTGATCATCATCATAATCCTTTCCAAATCTCTTTCCACTATCAGTATTATACAGATAGGGAAAAATTAGGATATGACATTTCTACCCCCTTAAAATAAATTTCGTCATTGAAATTTGCTCAGCACCTTAGTCAATACTTTTGGATTGATATTCATTTCTCACTTTTTGACTAAGGATTGGGGTAATTACCTCTTATATCTTGATATCCTTAGTGGAGTACTTTCAATTTCCACAGATCTTCATATCATTATTGTGCTCATTCTTCTATTCTAAATTAACTCAATCAGAGTTGAATGCTGCCTTATTCTGTTACTTGCTTACTTGCTTTGCATTCATTTGCATATGGACTTCTCACTAC
Source organism: Leucaena leucocephala (assembly GCA_037074615.1). NCBI lineage: Eukaryota > Viridiplantae > Streptophyta > Magnoliopsida > Fabales > Fabaceae > Leucaena > Leucaena leucocephala. The sequence continues at coordinate 7,385,214 of CM073526.1, read as the reverse complement.
ACTAGACTTGTGAGTAGTGTCCATTTTTTTCATATAAAACTCTTGCATATTGCTATATTTGGGAGTTTCTATCAACTACTCATTATACCTTTAGTGCAATTACTTATTACTCATATGAGTATCTAGCAGAATTCTCTAAACATCTGCAAAACTTTATCTCTCATTCTCGTATCATCATACTTCTTTTATTCTTATTATCTTTAATAACTTGTCATAATACAGATAGAGGACTTATGTCATTATTCTTTATTTATTTACTTTACTCCTAGACAGGAGCACATATGAACATATAGGAGTGTTTAAGAGCACATACTCTAACATGCATAATGCCTGGCCCACATATTCAGGACTTAATACCTACCCATGAATGCAAGGCTCTAACATCAGAGCTCAAGCATTCCTTTCTTTTATATGCACATCTCTAACACTCAGAGCTTGCCCAGCTCTAACATTTAGAGCTTTAGCATATTTTACAAACATAACATAATGCCTAGCATTTCATCCAAGGAGTGAAAGCTCTCACTTGCTATTTCACGTGCAATATAACATGCAAATATTTTATCCCTTTTAAAAGGGAGCCTCTCTATCTGTTTACAAAGCTAGATATAAAGCCACTTCATATTGTACTTATCAATACATATTTTTCATAATAATGTATCTCATTACGTACTTTTCATAGCATATCTCATTACGTATCTTTCATGCCATACTATGGCATATCTGGCAAACTTTAGCTATATTATGGTCTATCTTGCCTTGTCATAATGCATTCTTAAATACCATAAGGCTAACATTCTCTTTATCTTAAGACTTTGCTAGCTTTTAAGAAAATTCTTCTAAATAATTCCTTTCAAATCCATTTCATTTGGATTTGATATAAGGGTTCTAATCTCTTACTGTTTATAACCCTTTATAACTTTTCATAGCTCTTTCTATTATTTTACATCTTTCTGTGCACATATGCCAAACTTCTGTGGCATTTACACCATTTTCTATCACTTCCCAGGGGGTCACCCAGTAAGGAATTGGAAGACACGCAGCAAAAATTAACTTAAAAATTTTTCCATTCCTTGCCAGGATCTACCGTATATGTTTAAGTCAAGTGGAAAGAAGTATTACCCTCAGTATTCAGTCGTGACTTTCTCAGCTTCTGGTTGTGATGTCCACAGTTCTCTCCGTGGCTTATGATCTCTTTCCAATCGCAAGAAGTCAATGACTCAGGTTGGCTTCCTCTACGAGTATCCACACAAATAGTGTTCCAACCACGAACAACGTGCTAGCGCCTCCTGTCCCTCTAGGGCTTACTCAACAATTCGTCCTCTCCGTCTCTATTTCGACAGTTTCTTATCTGTAAACCTTTTTGCGGATTCCCGTTTACCCTTTTTTCTCGATAGGTAGTCGGCTCATTATGCTCAATGAGCAACACATCACGACTGTCAGAAATCAGAAATCCATATCTCTGAGACTGAAGTCGTGTCCTATTAGATTTTCATGGACCTTGCGTGACTTGAGGAGTCTCAACAACTTGTTGTGAGTCTTCTTTATTTTCCATCTGCAGTTTTGTGGTGTCTTGTGGCTCTCAAACTTCTTCAAGGTGTACCTTTCTCCCACTAGTTCTTTTAGAGGTAAATTCTCGTTCGAGAAAGATACCATTTCTGACAATAAACACTTTGTTATCAGCAGGGTTGTAGACATAGTATCCCTTGGTTTCCTTAGGATATCCCACAAAAAGGTACTTTGAGGATTTGGGCGCTAATTTGTCTGAGGCTTATTGCTTAACATAGACCTCGCATCCCCAAATCTTGAGGAAAGACAAACTAGGTGTCTTGCTAGTCCATATCTCATATAGAGTCTTTTCAATTTCCTTATATGGAACACGATTGAGTGTGAATACAGCTATCTCTAGGGCATGGCCCTAAAAGGAGGGTGGAAGATCTGTTTGACTCATCATAGATCGAACCATATCTAATAGTGTTCGATTTCTTCATTTAGAAACGCTATTCCATTGTGGTGTCCCTGGAGGAGTCAATTGTGAGACTATCCCACAACTCCTAAGATGATCAATGAACTGGTTGCTCAAATATTCACTATCCCGATCAGATCGAAGGGTTTTAATTATTTTGTCAAGCTGGTTTTGTACTTCATTTTGAAATATTTTAAACATTTCAAAAGATTTGGATTTATGCTTTATCAGATAAATGTACCCATATCTGCTAAAATCATCTATGAATATTATGAAGTACGAATAACCTCCTCTGGCATTTGTGTTCATCGGTCCACACACATCTGTATGTATGAGGCCCAATAAATCAGTGGCCCTCTCACTGTGCCCAGTGAAAGGTGACTTTGTCATCTTTCCTAACAAGTAAGACTCGCAAGTGTCATATGATTCAAAATCAAATGAGTTGAGAAATCCATCTTGATGGAGTTTGGAAATGTGTTTCTCATTTTTATGGCCCAGATGATAGTGCCAGAGGTATGTCAGATTCAAATCGTTTGGTTTGACCCTTTTGGCAGTTAAGTTATAGATATTTCCATGATTGAGTTGTTCCAAATTTAATATGTAATGATCAACATGCAAATCACCATAAGCATAGAAAACATCATTATGATAAATAGAACATCTACTATTCTCAGCAATAGAAGTGAAACCTTCCTTATCCAAATAAGAAAGTGAAACTATGTTACTCCTTAAAGCAAGAACATAATAGCAATTGTTTAAAACTAACAAAAGCCCAGTGGGCAGAACTAATTCATAAGTACCTACAGCTAACGCAGCAACCCTTGCTCTATTTTTAACTCGTAGGTCAACTTTGCCCTTTTTCAGCTTCCTACTGTCCTTTAGTCCCTGCACATTTGTACAAATGTGAGAACCACATGCAGTATCTAATACCCATGTGGTGGAAGTAGAAAGATGAATGTCTATAACATAAATACCTGAAGTGATAGGCCTGCTATCCTTCTTGTTCTTTTTTAGATCTTCGAGGTAGAGTTTGCAATTCCTCTTCCAATGACCAGGTTCATTACAGAAGAAACAGACTCCTTCATTTGGAGGCTTTGCCTTCTTTGGTGCAGGCTTGGTTTTAGGTTTGCCTGACTCTTTGGTCTTACCTGATGAGCCATGACCCTTCCCTTTGCCTTTGCCTTTCTTTTTCATACCCTTTCCTTTCTGAACCATCAAAACATTACTAGGCTTCTTCTTAAGACTCGGCTCAGCAGTTTTAAGCATCCCATGCAGTTCAGAAATAGATTTCTTTATATTGTTCATGTTGTAGTTCATGACAAACTGGTCATAACTTTTTAGGAGTGAGTTCAAGACCAAATATGTAGCTAACTCCTTGCTCATGGGAAATCCAAGCCTCTCAAGGTGATAATGTACCCTTTCATCTTTAAGACATGAGTACTGACAGATGCACCTTTAGCCATCTTGCAGGAATGTAAGGCCTTAGTGGTCTCATACCTCTCTTACCTTGCCTGTTACTGGAATATTTCCTTAATAAGCCTCCATGTGTTCTATATCTCTTTGGAGCTCCAGAACTATAGTGGCTAGCATCAAGCATCCCACATTGACAGAGTCTTCCTTATGCTTCGTGTAAGCATCTCTCTGAGCTCTAGGAGCATTGGCTGCTGGCTCCTCAGGAATTGGTTGATCTAGGACATGTGCCTTTCTTTCCTGCCTAAGAACAATTCTCAAGTTCCTAAACCAGTCAAGAAAGTTTATCCCATTGAGTTTGTCCTTCTCAAGGATAGATCGCAGCGATAATGTAGCAGTATTACTAGTCGTCATGATTCTACATTTAAAATATGTAATTGAATTAGCAATCTCCCACTAAATAAACAACCCTCAATGCAATAGTTAGTGGGCTAAGATCTATATTTGGCTCAAACTTAAGTCCGCTTTGGCAGGACGCTTAAATTAAGTTATTTAGGTAGGTAACACCTTTACCAATTACATCAAATGTAACTCTCAGATGTTCATGGGATTCTATCATCATATGATCTGGCATGTTTTTAATCACATCTAATGCCTTGAGACCCAAAACTATTTTGTTAATCTCAATTAAGTCAAACAATAATAAACATGTGAGAGTAGCACTATTACTCTTGGTTATCTCCCCAAGATAACTCAAATGCAGCCACTTTGGCGGAGTCCACAATTGAGCGATTGAGGTTTTGACAAGTGTTCATAAATTGACGGTATTATGACTTAAGATTTCATTTAGAGGGCTTAATTTAACTATCTGGTTTATAAGAATGCATGTTTCTCAGTTTGTATCTCATACAAGTAATATGCATGTGCTGATATAATCATAAGATGCATAATTTAAACGTGATACAATATGGCTCACCTATCCTAAGTTCACTCAAGCTAATGAGAGGAGCTCTCAAGTAAGAAAAGGGAAATTACATCTAGAAACCTCTTTTAACATACGAAGGGAGTGAGATGAGAAGAGAAGGTACATTAAAAGTATATAGAGGAAGGCACGACATGCAGGCCATATTTAAAAATTACAACACTTGCAATCTAGAGCCATATTGTTTGTTTCATAACATTAGCAGGTGGGGTCTGGGGCAGTGGCCCGAGAATTTTTTTTTGTTTCATAAATAATCATAAATCTGAATTCGTTTTTCTTAATCCCCATCAATATTAATTGATTAAATCAAAATGCATGTACCACCGATTTCATTTCCCTTTCAGATTCCTTATATGTCATACATAAAATGGATTCCTTATATGTCACACATAAAACGCATGTTATCATATGATCGACTACGACTAACACATATCACATGAATGAACAGTCAAGCCTAACTTAAACACAAAATGACATGGCTCTAATACCACTGTACGGAATTGGAAGACATGCAGCAGAAATTACCAGGATCTACCGTAAGTGTTTAAGTCAAGTGAAAAGAAGTATTACCCTCAGTATTCAGTCGCGACTTTCTCAGCTTTTGCTTGTGACGTCCACAGCTTCTCTCTGCCGCTCATGATCTCTTTTCGATTGCAAGAAGTCGACAACTCAGGTCAGCTTCCTCTACTGGTATCAACACGAATAGCACTCCAATCACAAATGACATGCTAGCGCCTCCTGTCCCTCCAGGGCTTACTCAAGAATTCGTCCTCTCTGTCTCTATTTTGGTAGTTTCTTATCTGCTAACCTTTTTACGGATTCCCGTTCACCCTTTTTTCTCTGTCCCAACCATAGCTCCTAAATATCAGATATATCGGATGCTATGGTGTTACCACAGATCTGGATTTTTGGAATTAATCTTATATTAATTATAAAATTAATACAATATCATCTATTGTATAATTTGATAAGAAACTAATTAAATAAATACTACTTGTATTAAATCTGTCCCACAGATTTAATTCACCCATTTATTTAATTTAAAATAAAGATAAGACGAAATTATATTTGATTTATTCTCATAAATTAAATTTGAGCTATCATATCAATTTGAATTTCAAATTCAAATGTGATAGAGATTTAATTTTATCCTTATAAATTAAATCTTGTAAATATCTTTTATATGAGATATCATATCAATTTGAATTTCAAATTCAAACGTGATAGAGATTTAATTTATCCTTATAAATTAAATCTTGTAAATATCTCTTATATATAATATATATACGAATTTATATATATAAGAATATAAATATAAATAAATATATACATCCACCCTGGATCATTCATTGAACTGGACATGTCTTAGATTCAATGAATCTGGACATCATAGCTCGTGTTGGGCTATTTTGTATACGACCCTGTAGGCCCATATAAAGTTGGTAGTGGGCTATTTACTATACTAACTCACAAGTCGCAAGCGGTCTCTAGCAAGACATCACGACTACCCAAATCATATGAGGATCGATAAACGATGTAACCTTTTATACAATCATATCATGTCCATTTTGTCACACGATATTTTGGTCATGGATGAGGTATGGAGAATGTCATCCTCCTATTCTTGATTGTTACTTTCTCGATCCCTGAGTAGTCTGACTATAGAAATGGAACTACCTTTCCATTACAGTATGGCCATACATTTCTCAGACTCACTTATTGAGGGGCCATTAATATCTCTCTACGAATGTGAGGGACAAATTTCATCTTGACCATTCACATTCCTCCGCACGGAAAACCACTAAGCCCGAACATAGTCTTTATGATCACTCAGTCAAAAGTGACTTTTGACTAGGTCAAAGCTGAGCGTTTGTCATGTAGGAATCCATGATGATCTCAGGTCAAATGGCATAGTGACATGGTTTGTATATGAGAGAAGCTTATGACTTAACCCATGCAACTCTCTCATAGCGGGTCGGTCCAATACCTTGTACTCTTAAATGTGCCTATGACTTTGATTTATATCTCTATATATCTTCAAAAGCATACTGGTCTTATTTTATCTCTGTTCCCTCATAGATGATCGACCAGGGACATTTAGGATAAGATCATGAGTTATCCAAGGATGGTCATCACAGTAAACATGCAAATAATATGATAATACAATTAATAAATTCATAAATCAACAATGTTCATAAGACAATGATTGGCCCCTAGGGCATAATTTCCAACACACCCATCATTGGACTACCCTTACTGAGCACGCTTAACTAAAATATGTAGATAAAAATCTGAAGCACTGGTGCTCATAGGCTCCAACCCTAGTACTTTACTATCTTAGACCCTTCTTATACTATCTCTCTTAGGTCTATATGTCCTTCTTTTCTCTTTATTCTTATTTGGAGGATATATTTGTGTCTTATTCTTATTCTCTACAATCTCCTGACAGGGATCTATTTATTCTCATTTGACCCCTTATTATATCTTTGGAAACATTCTCATAAATCCTTGGTACTCAGGATTAACATTTTATTCTAAATCACTTAATTCCTGTGGCGTGTGAGTTCAGTCCCTGATAGTAATAAGGCTATCTGAAACTAACATCATGGGTACTCTCTTTGTTATGAGTTAACAAACTTGTGAAGTTTCTCAACCTTAACCTTTCCCTTGGTATTCATCCTTCCAAAGAAATATTGTACTCTTGGCTCATTACTTTCTTTCTCTAGGCTTGGTCTACTATGACCCTCGGGATCTACTACCATTAACCGTAAACACTTTCAGGATCTAACTGTAAACATGTGAGCCATACTAGGATCTACTGTAATCCTCTAGAATCTACTGTGATTCTATTGTACTCTATTCTCATCTTTAGAAGACCTAAACAAACAGACAAGGTTACAAAGTTAGTCACTTCCACATAGTTGTTAACTCGACAAATAATTCACCAAAAATGATCCCAGAAGCCAATATTATCTATTAAGACTTTACTCATTTCCTTTATTACTCAAGAACTTCATATATCATTCCCTTCTTTTATCACTTGACTATGTCCATTATTGCAAAGAGCTACATAAGCACTACCATGCACATATCTATCATCATCCATTCATCTCATATGAGGGAGATCATTCTGTATGAACTATACTATCCATTCTCTTGGCTTTATTTCAAAAGTAATCTGACTTTATTGCAAGAGCAATCTAGCTTTATTGCAAAAATGTTAACTTACATTGCATAAACACTGCTCCCTCTCAGAGCTACATCATTTTACATAAACACTTCTCATTTTATTTCATATTCATAGCATATCATTCATATATCTTAGCCCTATTAAAGGGGTATGTCTTGAGTACTATGATAATTTGTCTATATATTCACTATTAACCTTCATCCTAATCTTATTCTCTATTTAATTGACTATCATTATCTGATCATAAAGTCTCATTTTATTCTTTTAGGCATTAAATGGCTAACTATCTTGTTTATCACTTTACTATTGCTTTATCATCAACAAGCTGAATTATTTAATTACATGTCGTATGACATGGGAGCAACATAACTTTCTCATATGGTATGCTCTACCCTATATGTATTGCGTGAGGGGAGTATTCATTTTTCATAGTATACACTAACATGTGTGTCATCATTTGACCACAGCGAGGAGATACAATTATTCATCATAACATATGGCAACATAAGCTATATTACCATCACATAAATCTGCTCAATATCCCCCATACTGTATTTCAATTAAACAATTAACTAAATAAACCTTAAGGCATTCTGTTACTTTATCACCTTAACTGATAAGTCCTAATCATCTATTCAGGAACCTGAATCATTTACTGGTCTCACTTAGGCTGCCATGTTACCCTCTTACTAGGGTATAGACTCAACCCTTTTTTACTCTTTCTTACATAGGAAATAGGGGAGTCACATTATCCTTAAACTGGTGGCTACCTTACTTTCTTTAAACCTCATAAACTTCTTTTCTTATCTTACATATGTTTCTTTATACTAATCCTCAAGAAATTTATGAGGCAATTTATATTTAGCTTACATCTCTACTATCCCATTTATTCATTTAGGAATCTTAGATACCTCATCATATCAGGCTATTTCACATTACTAGGTCATATTCATTTTATCATAATGTCTCTCATTGCCTATAAGACTTCTGTATCCCTAACCTAAAGGACTTATGTGTCATTGGCCATATTGCAATCTAACTGTAATCCATAACTGAGTCAGTTATCTTCTTTTAGCTAACTGAGGAAGGTTATGGCTTACATCTTTATGTCATTTATCATATCCCAATTTTTAGGCCTTAAAGCCCAATATATAGCCTGAAAAAGGGATGCTACCAGACCCTATTAAGCAAAGGTCTCAATAAATAGAGAAAATTATGATGATCAATTTGATGAACCACATAGTTTTGATATAAGGTCTCGACAGATTTATATTAATTTTTAAATAGAAGGAAAATTAATATAGTATTCTCTAGACCTCATAATTAGATGAAATATGGCAGTAAATTCCTATAATTAATATAAGAATTTCTAGAACTGACAGAGCTCAAAAAGGAGTAATGTAGAATTTACTACAGAATTTACAGTAGATTAAAAGACTCGATAAATAGCTTTCGGGGGAATTTCTCAGGAATTGAGCCCATGAAGATAGTGGATCATACAGAGGGTCCAGAATGGCACCTTATAGGCCCAATGATATTTTCAGATAAATATATGGGCCAGGGCTACTAAAGACCGAGAAAAATAAAGAATTACGAAAATGCCACTGAAGGTATGCCACTGTGTTGTGTCATTGAGTTAGAGTCAGACGAAGGGCATTATGATTGTTTGACTAAGGTTAGATAGTTAAGAAAGGGTATCTGGATAGTTGACTAGGGTTAAGAGATACTCTGGTAAGGTATGAAAAGACTATAGTGCCCCTAGAAATACTAAAGAGGTATTAAGGGTATTATGGTAATTTACTAAGGATATTTCTTGGGAACCGAGCCATCAGAGTGTTTGGGCTTGGTTAGAAACCCAAGATGATATTTAAAGGCCCAAAAACGTAGCCCAAGAGTAAAGTGGGCCCAAGAGGCATTAAAATAATGTTTTAGTGCTTTTTCAGTAAAGTAAAGTGACCCGGTCCAAGATAGAACTGGGTAAAGTGATTTGGAATCATGAGATGACATAGATGGGGCCCACAAGATGCCACATGGCATGATTACAGTAAAAGAGGAAAAGCAAAGGACACATGGCATGATTATAGAAAAAGGAGAAAAAGCAAGAGGACACGTGGCACGATCTCGGCCGTCCATTCAGGGAAAAGACTCTGGAACTCTCTGGAAAGGCTGAGTCAGCTGGTGAGGTGTCCCAAGAGCCCCACATTTCACCACATATACCCTTAAGGTGTCCCTTGAGGTGTCCTAGATGATGTCATGAGTGGTGAGTCATCAGGGAGGGTGATGTCATCGTGATGATGCAGGCAAAGCTTCTTGAGAAAGCAAGCAATCTGAGCCATTCATCGCGAATCAATCTGGACCATTCATTCCACCTCCTCTCACCTATAAATAGGCCACTCCCCTCCCATTCCAAGGCACACCACGGATCTAGCAAGAAAAGGAAGAGAAAGAAGAGAGGAAGAGAGGAAGAAAGAAAGAAAGGAAGGAGTTCTGGTGGAGCCAGGAGCAGTCTAAGGAGCCGAGGGACTGGGCAAAGCTTAGGAATGAGGTAAGAAAGTTATCTAGTCCCTGCTCCAATAAAGTAGAGGATTGCTCTTAATGGTTAGAATAGAGAAATATCTCTATTAGTAAAGTTAGCTATAGATAGAAAGAAAGTTAGAGGAATGTCAGAGTAAGGATATTTCCCCTAGTTAAGTATGAGTAAAATAGAGCTATACTGATAGAGTAATAATAAAGATATTATTATGCTATGTATAGGCTATGACCTATGGAAAGAATGAACCTTAGAGACAAGGCTAGGAGCTGGAAGGAAAGGCTACACGCCAGGTAGTAAACTTATCCTAAACTTGTATGCATTGAATGTTATGCTTGATGTGCTATGGCTTTGTGGAATTGTGTTGAACATGTGCTTATGTATGAAGCTCTGTTCCTATGATTACTTTGGCAAATTGTATTTTATATGTAACATGGAAGCATGCACATTATGTAATGGTAACACTTTCACAAGCAAGCACAAGTATTCACATTAATGCATGCATTGTTTAGTGCTGTTTACTACTGAGATTTCCCCAGAAATCTCACCCCTTCCATATCAATCCAATTACAGCAGGTCTTCTCAAGATGGAGGAGATAAAGATGCATGAAGAGATGTTAATTGCTTAGCATGATTGATATGCGATTCATATATGTACAATTGCTGGAAATTGTCACTGTGAACAGTAACTCGTGATGGAGGTAGTGACATTTGAGCTGTAATTATAACTAGTAAATGATTGAATACATGTATGATATTTTTCCAGTAAATAATAGACATGCCAAGCTTCGATTTGATATATAGAACATCTCATTTGGATGTCTACACATAAAGATATGATTTATCAAAGTTGGGACCAGAATGCTGGAATAAGGGATAGGACGCTGGATGAACAGTAATTTCGGAATGTTGACCAACGTTGACATGGTCAAGTCGTGGTCAATGAGTCATTTTTCCCTGAAATATTATTATGTTAGCTTCGTGTAGAAATTTGAACCACTCCATTCTGATTTTTATCGAATTAGTTATAATTTTTTGAAGTCAGGTCACTCCTTTGGAATTTGCACAGTGAACAGTACTCGCTAAGAGTAAAATTCCAGATTGAGTAATTTGAGTTCAACAGCTTTGGAAGTGGTTCCAGATGCTACTGTTTGGTCCCTAAGACATTTGAAAAGGAGAATGTTATAATTTGGTATCAGAGCATAAGATTCTGGTACAGAACAGAAGGTTCTGGCTCAGTGATGCTCTGGAGTAGATAGACTAACCCCTTAAAACAAGTTAGAGATGTGAACTATAGAGGTTTACTCCCTAGTATGAGATATGGGGATGGTGTTCACTACTTAGAGAATGATTCAGACAAGAGATAGTGACACCTAGATAGATAGAATGGTACCACATAACTTATAGCGGTACGGGGTAATCTTCAAGGAAGTGGCTAGTCTTAGTCAGCAGTTACCACTGAGGTTTTGTGTTTCTTAACACGATGTGGCTGGACTAAGCAGGATAATGTCTGAGGAGCAGTTTCCTCTATGAATAGAGACAGAAGCTGACCAGTCCCATGTCAAGGAAAACTGTCAGACGTTATAGTAAATAAAGGTACTAACCTGGTTAAAATTAATCAACTAGAGGATTAGTACAAAGCATGATCAAGCTAGATAGTATAAAGTAAGGAGATATGAAAGGTAGCCATAGTTTTAAAGATAAAGTGACTCTCCTATTCCCTATGTAAGAAAGGGTAATGAAGGGTTGAGTCTATACCCTAGTAAGAGGGTAATGTGGCAGCCTAAGTCAGATAAAAAGTTATTTTTGATTCCTAAATGAATGTTTAGGATCTAGACAATATGATCAGACAATGATAGGCAATGAGATTAAGATGATGATTAATAGTGAATCTACAGATAGATGATTACGATACTCAGGATATATCCCTTCAAGGGTAAGGTATATAAGTGATGAAAGTGAAATGAAAAGAGAAGCATGTATGAAAGATGGTACATGTCATATCCTAATTTTTCCCTATCTGTATAGTACTGATAGTGGAAAGAGGTTTAGAAAGAATTATGATGAAGATCAGACGAAATAATAAATGTTAGATAAGTCTTAAAGAAAGAGAAGGACCTAAACGCAAATTGGAAAAGGTTAAAGGCCAAAAGTTAAAGTACAAATAAATGTTGGGCCAAAAGTGGTAATTTCCAAAAGTTTAAGGACCTAAATGTAAATATCCAAAAAGTTAGGGACATAAATGTAATTAAGAGAAAAGTTCAAGGGCAAAATTGTAATTATAGAAAGTTCAGCCAGAAAAGGCTTAGAACTGCCTGTAAGTATTTCAGTCCCACATTCCATCAGTAAATAGAGGAAGTCATGCTGGGTAATCTAGCATGATACAAAAATTTTATTAGGGCTCCAGACAGCAGAAAATTATCTGATAGTCTAAAAATTATCTGAATTTTTATCAGATTCTATGGACATCAGATATATGTGGGCAAATTACAGGAAAGTGTGCCCTACAGTGTCAGATGTCCTGGATCTGACAGAACTCTAGAAGAAGTTCTGTATAAAAAGTTATTCACATATCAGTGAATTTTGACGGGAGTTTGTTAACACCCGTGATCCGATAATGGAACTTATCGGTATGTACGCCTGGATAGAATGAGATCAGATGACCTCATATATAGGCCCATAATGATGTCAAGGAAGGCCTAAAATCCAGGGTACCAGTCTATCAGTAGAAGGGGCCAGTACCAGAAAAAGTGCGAAATTATGAAAATGCCCTTGGATGCCCAGATTGTACCAGAGATGGATAAAGGGCATTTTGGTCATCTGGGATAGGCTAAAAACGTGACACATGGTATAAATATGATTAGTTGAGCCAATATATGCCCTGAGGCAGTACAAAGAGGGGTGAAATGACATTTATGCCCTTAGGGTCAATATAGTGCAAGAAAGGACACCAAGGGTATTTTGGTCATTTTCTAAGGGATCTGTAATTAAGTTGTGGTCAGTACAAGTATGTCAATGGTTTGGGAAGCCTAGACATTGATTTCCAGGACATAATACATATCTTGGTATATTATAGAAAAATTCAGAACAGAAAACAGTCCGATTGTTGTGAAACTACACTGATCGGTACCGGATTGGACTGGAATTTCTCCAGAAGGTTCCTTGCATGGGTAGCACGCCACCTAACCCTCTTAGGTGTCCCATGAGCTGTCCCAAATGATGTCATAATTATTATATTATGAAAAAGTTAAATCCAAGATTAAATGTGGGCCTTTAGTTCAAATAGTAACCAAATCAATCTTGGCCATTCATTTTTCTTGGATTTTGGCTATAAATACCCCCTCATTCTGCAGCAAACCGTAGCGTCATGGACCCTTGGGGAAACTCTTGCAAAATGTAAACTCAAGCCAAGATAAAGAAGATTCAAGGTTCCAAAGTTCAAGCAAGCTAGAGATTAAAGGTAAGCAATCTCTCCTAGCTTATTTTCCTTTGATTTGGGAGCTTGAACTTAGGGTTTTCATGGGGAAAAAGTTGAGTCTTCTCTAAGGGAAGGTGCTGCCCAAAAACCTTAAAGGAAAGGGGAAAGAAGAAATTAAAGTTAGAACCATATGATTGAAGCTTAAACAAGCCAGTTAAGTAGTTGGTTGTTGAATCAAATTGATATTCTTGACTTTGCCATGGTGTGCCCTGTTCGCTCTGCACTGTTCATGAGGGAAGGAAATTGAATTTCAATGATTTAATGCTTCCATTGAGTTTGTATGATGATTTTGTGTAGGATTGGAAAGGTTTTGAACCTTGGAAACATTAAAATCTCAAGGTTGTAGTCTTCGAGATTCCTTACGGTTACTGTTCACTCGCATGAACAGTGATTGGAATTTCATGATTTTGATGGTTCCAATGGTTTTAAAATGAAAAGTTGTGTGGGGTAAAGTGGAGAAACAAGTATGGGAAGCATTAGAATCAAAATGAGAATTTTTGAAAGAATTGTATGCTTATGTTCAGTTCTGTACATCAGGCCATGAAGCAGCTGGAATTTCATGATTCTAAGCTCATAAATGAGTTCAAAAGATGAAATTGTGTAGGGTAAAGTCAAGACATCAATTGATTCAAGAGCCAAGTGGATTAGTGAATATTAGGGAAAGTTATGACAATAAAGAGTGTAACAAAGTTAATCTTGAACATGGTTGGAGTTCATGAGTCCGAATGAATTATGTGATGAATATGAATGTGTTTAGGACCTTGAAACATCCAAGAACATGTTGGGAAGTGATTGACATAAAGGCTTATTGGTTGGAAAGCTAGGGAGCAAATGCTAAAGATCAAGAGAAAAGCTTAAGTGCAAGGTAGTGAACTTATCTCTTTATGTGCTTGATGTGGTATGCTTATGTGTTGACATGTATATGTTATTTGAATGATGTTGTGACATGATAAATGATGTTGAATGTATTGTGAATAACATGTTTCCATGGCCATGCACTTTATGTAAAAGTATATAGCATGATGGCATGTCACTAATCAAAGAAAGTTAATGAAATTACATATCATGCATTAGCATCCATCTTGCATATTTAAGTGGTAATGTTTGCTACTGAGATTCCCTAGAATCTCACTCTCCCATAACCAACCAATTTAGGTCAAGCATGAAAAAAAGGTATGCATGGAGAAGAGCTAAAGAATGGAAGAAAGGAAGTGAAGTATTGAGATTTTAGCATATACTATAAATTGTCTATGTATGTAAATGCCATGTAAGGTGTATTTATGTGATGAAGCTATTTGAAATAATTATGGCATATGTACATGATGTATATGAATGTTAAGAAGCTTATTTGCTAAAACAACTTTTGGAAATGAAAGAAAAGAAACTGAAATGGTAAAAACGTAGGTCCTAAAGCAGTTTTGTTGTGGCTTCAGTTTGACCTAGCAAATGAAGGGATTAGTTCAAGAAATTTTATGAGCATGTAGTACACATCCTGAGATTTAAGTGCATAGGTAGAACTTTTCATTTGGATGTGTATATCAAGAGAAATAATTTTCCAAAATCAGGGACCAAAAACTATTTCCAGAGTTTTTGACCAAATGAACAGTAAACTTCAACGAATAAACTGTATCAATTGGCTAATCATTTGGTCTAGAAATTATTTTTCCCTTAAATTTCAAGATGTTATGTTCATGTATCTTTTTGAACCACTTTATTTTGAGTTTTCTAGAATTAATTATGATTTTTTGAAGTTCGTTGCGTAATCTGGAATACCATATGAACAGTAACCCGAGAAAGAGTAAAATTCTAGATTTGGCTAATGGACTTCCAAGGTTTTGTAAGTGGTTCTAAATGCTACTGAATGGTCCTTAAGACGTATAAAAGTAAGGATGTTATAATACAGCTCTAACAAAGAGCAGTAAAGACATAAGTTAGTATTATTGCAATAGAGCTAGATTGCTCTTACAATAGAAAAGGATTGCTTTTGAAATAAAGCCAAGAGATGGGACAGTATAACTCAGATAGAGTAAGGTCCCTCTAATGAGACAAATAGATGATGATAGATATGTGTATAGTAGAGCTTGTGTAGCTCTCTGTAGTAAAGAGTATAGTAAAGTTATGAAAGATGAGAATAGTTTGAGAAGTTCCTAAGTGATAGAGGAAATGAGTAAAGTCCTGATAGATAATATTGGCTTATGTGATCATTTTAGGGGAATTATCTGTTGAGTTAACAACTATGTGGAAGTGACTAACCTTGTAACTTTGTCCGTTAGTTTAAGTCTTCCAGAGATGAGAATATAGTACAACAGAGTCGTAGTAGATTCCGGAGGATTGCAGTTAGATCCTAGTATGGCTCCCAGAGAATAGAATTCCAGGGTCACAGTTAGATCCTAAAGAGGCTTACGGTTGATCGCAGTAGATCCCGAGGGTCGCAGTAGACCTAGCCTAGAGAGTGAAAGTATTGAGCCACAAGTACAGTATGTGTTTGGAACGACAAATACCAAGGAAAAGTTAAGGTACAAAAGCTTCACAAGTTGGTTAGCTCCTAACAGAGAGAGTACCCATGATGTTAGATAGCCTTATTACTATCATGAACTGAACTCAAAATCTCCTTACACATACAGGAATTAAGTGATCAAAGTTAAAGTTATTAATCTTGAGTGCCAAGGAGTTATGAGCAAATCTCATAAGATATGAGAAAGAGTCAAATGAGAATAAAGAGATCCCTGTGCTAAGATGACAGAGAATAATAATGAAAGATAAATAGATCCTCCAGGTGAGGATAAAGAGATTAGAAGGCCAAATAGACCCAAGAGAGATAACATAAGATGGGTCTAAGATAGTAGAGTACCAGGGTTGGAGCCTGTGAGCATCTGTGCTTCAGATTTATATCGGCACATTTTAGTTAAGCGTGCTCAGGCAAGAGTAGCCTAATGATGGGTGACCCCCTGGGAAGTAATGAAAGAGGTATGAATGCCACAAGAGGTTGGCACATATATACACAGAGTTATGTAAGATGATAGAAAGAGTTATGAAAAGTTAGAAAGGGTTATGAACAGAAAGAGACTAGAACCCTTATGGCAAGTCCAAATGAAATGGATTTAAAAGATAGACTATAATATAGCCAGATTTGCCCAGATATGCTATGATATGGCATGAAAGATACCTAATGAGATATGCTACGAAAAGTACGTAATGAGATACATTATGAGAAATATGTGATATGATACATGATGAGAAGTACAATATGAGGTGGCTTTATGGTTAGCCCTATCAACAGATTGAGAGGCTCTCTTTTTAAAAGGGATAAGATGTTTGAAGGTTAAACTACATGTGAAAGAGCAAATGAGAGCTTTGAGAGCTTTCACTCCTTGCATGAAATGCCAGGCATTATGTTATATTATGTTATGTTATGTTCATAAAATATGCTAAAGCTCCTAATGTTAGAGCAATACAAGCTCTATGTGATAGAGCTGTACAAGCTCCGAGTGTTAGAGCTATGCATATTAAGAGAAGAAATGCTTGAGCTCTGATGTTTTAGAGCTTTGCATTTAGTAGCAGGTATGTAGTCCTGCAATATGCTGGCCAGGCATTATGCATGTTAGAGTATGTGCTCTTATATGCTCTTATATGCTATTATGTGCTCCTGTTTAGCAGTAGAGCAATGAAAGAAAGAATAATAATATAAGTCCTCTCTCTGTATTATAATGAGTTAGTAAAAATGATAAAAGTATATGATGATATGAGAATGAGAAATGAAGTTTTGCTGATATTTAGAGAATTCCGCTGAATACTCAGATGAGTAATAAGTGACTGCACTAAGAATCATGATGAGTAGTCAACAGAAACTCCAAAATATAGGAGTATATGAGAAAGTTTAGTATGAATGAAAGGGACATTCTCCTCAAAGGAGTTCTTCATCAAAGGATGAATAGAGATTTAGCCCTGAAATTTCGGGGACGAAATTTATTTTAAGGGGAGGAGAAATGTCATATCCTAATTTTTAGGCCTTAAAGCCCAATATATAGCCTGAAAAAGGGATGCTACCAGACCCTATTGAGCAGAGGTCTCAATAAATAGAGAAAATTATGATGATCAGTTTGATGCACCACAGAGTTTTGATATGAGGTCTCGACAGATTTATATTAATTTTTGAAGAGAAGGAAAATTAATATAGTATTCTCTAGACCTCAGAATCAGATGAAATGTGGCAGTAAATTCCTATAATTAATATAAGAATTTCTAGAACTGACAGAGCTCAAAAAGGAGTTATGTAGAATTTACTACAGAATTTACAGTAGATTAAAAGACCCGATAAATAGGTTTCGGGGGAATTTCTCGAGAATTGAGCCCATGAAGATAGTGGATCATACAGAGGGTCCAGAATGGCACCTTATAGGCCCAATGATATTTTTAGATAAATATATGGGCCAGGGCTAATAAAGACTGAGAAAAATGAAGAATTACGAAAATGCCACTGAAGGTATGCCACTGTATTGTGTCATTGAGTTAGAGTTAGACGAAGGGCATTATGATTGATTGACTAAGGTTAGATAGTTAAGAAAGGGTATCTGGATAGTTGACCAGGGTTAAGAGATACTCTGGTAAGGTATGAAAAGACTATAGTGCCCCTATAAATACTAAAGAGGTATTAAGGGTATTATGGTAATTTACTAAGGATATTTCTTGAGAACCGAGCCATCGGAGTGTTTGGGCTTGGTTAGAAACCCAAGATGATATTTAAAGGCCCAAAAACGTAGCCCAAGAGTAAAGTGGGCCCAAGAGGCATTAAAATAATATTTTAGTGCTTTTTCAATAAAGTAAAGTGACCCGGTCCAAGATAGAACTAGGTAAAGTGATCTGGAATCATGAGATGACATAGATGGGGCCCACAAGATGCCACATGGCATGATTACAGTAAAAGAGGAAAAAGCAAAGGACACATGGCATGATTATAGAAAAATGAGAAAAAGCAAGAGGACACGTGGCACGATCTCGGCCGTCTATTCAGGGAAAAGACTCTGTAACTCTCTGGAAAGGCTGAGTCAGCTGGTGAGGTGTCCCAAGAGCCCCACATTTCACCACATATACCCTTAAGGTGTCCCTTGAGGTATCCTAGATGATGTCATGAGTGGTGAGTCGTCAGGGAGGGTGATGTCATCGTGATGATGCAGGCAAAGCTTATTGAGGAAGCAAGCAATATGAGCCATTCATCGCGAATCAATCTGGACCATTTATTCCACCTTCTCTCACCTATAAATAGGCCACTCCCCTCCCATTCTAAGGCACACCACGAATCTAGCAAGAAAAGGAAGAGAAAGAAGAGAGGAAGAGAGGAAGAGAGGAAGAAAGAAAGAAATGAAGGAGTTCTGGTGGAGCCAGGAGCAGTCTAAGGAGCCGAGGGACTGGACAAAGCTTAGGAATGAGGTAAGAAAGTTATCTAGTCCCTGCTCTAATAAAGTAGAAGATTGCTCTTAATGGTTAGAATAGAGAAATATCTCTATTAATAAAGTTAGCTATAGATAGAAAGAAAGTTAGAGGAATGTCAGAGTAAGGATATTTCCCCTAGTTAAGTATGAGTAAAATAGAGCTATACTGATAGAGTAATAATGAAGATATTATTATGCTATGTATAGGCTATGACCTATGGAAAGAATGAACCTTAGAGACAAGGCTAGGAGCTGGAAGGAAAGGCTACACGCCAGGTAGTAAACTTATCCTAAACTTGTATGCATTGAATGTTATGCTTGATGTGCTATGGTTTTGTTGAATTGTGTTGAACATGTGCTTATGTATGAAGCTCTGTTCCTATGATTACTTTGACCAATTGTATTTCATATGTAACATGGAAGCATGCACATTATGCAATGATAACACTTTCACAAGCAAGCACAAGTATTCACATTAATGCATGCATTGTTTAGTGCTGTTTGCTACTGAGATTTCCCCAGAAATCTCACCCCTTCCATATCAATCCAATTACAGCAGGTCTTCTCAAGATGGAGGAGATAAAGATCCATGAAGAGATGTTAATTGCTTAGCATGATTGATATGTGATTCATGTATATACAATTGATGGAAATTGTCACTGTGAACAGTAACTCGTGATGGAGGCAGTGACATTTGAGCTGTAATTATAACTAGTAAATGATTGAATACATGTATGATATTTTCCCAGTATATAATAGACATGCCAAGCTTCGATTTGATATATAGAACGTATCATTTGGATGTCTACACATAAAGATATGATTTATCAAAGTTGGGACCATAATGCTGGAATTAGGGACAGGACGCTGGATGAACAGTGATTTCAGAACGTTGACCAACGTTGGCATGGTCAAGTCGTGGTCAATGAGTCATTTTTCCCTGAAATATTAGTATGTTAGCTTCGTGTAGAAATTTGAACCACTCCATTCCAATTTTTATAAAATTAGTTATGATTTTTTGAAGTCAGGTCACTCTTCTAGAATTCGCATAGTGAACAGTACTCGCTAAGAGTAAAATTCCAGATTGAGTAATTTGACTTCAACAGCTTTGGAAGTGGTTCTAGATGCTACTGTTTGGTCCCTAAGACGTATGAAAAGGAGGATGTTATATCATTCATACTTTTTAAGTTTTTCCCCTTTCCTCCTGGATTACTAATAGGCGAGAAAGCGTCTCCTATCGAGCCTCAATGTTTATGTGGATAAATTAGGCGAAGTATTGATCAAAGGATTTCTCTTTACTTGCTTTAACCCTAAGCCTCACGCTTATCTCTACCTAACTGAGAGGAACGCTTCTCATTAACTATTTGAGAAAAACCTCCCAACCGAGCAAATAAATCTCTATCTCTATGAAGTAACTCTTACATCTCTCTCAATTATCTCTTAACTTTTTCTGTATGTTAGTCTCAGTTTACCCTGGACTAGACTGTGATTCCTTTCTAGTCTATCATTGGCTCCTGAACTACTTCAAGTCACTTGGATCTCATTCATCATTTAGCATTACTACTTATGTTATCTAGGGTGGAGCACTAGGTTATTGTTGCTTTGTGATAGAGTCCTTCTATTTTGGGAATATTTTTTTCTATCTATTAGTCATCACGTCTTTAACCTTATTAGGTCACTCTTAGGCAAATCTCATTCTAACTTTTAATTCTTCTGTTTAGTAAAGACTAGCTGCACAAAGTCTTTTGTACTATAGATCAACTCCTAATGATCATACGGAGGATCTACTTCTGAATATTTCTTAAACTAACCTTCTGTATCCCAATATGTTGTACTATTTAGCTTGCATGTACACTGAGCTAAACCTCTAACTAATAAAATTTAGTGAGGTCAATATCTTCATTCTTGTCATCAAGTCTCTGTGTTCTTTAGTCACAACCATAGGTCATCTTCTGTCATGACCTGACAGCTCTGGAGCTTCCTATTGTAACCAATGGTCTTTACTCGTCATGACCAAAAGCTTCTATAAATATTTGTTGCGACCCATCATAGCTTTCTCTAATATTCACTTCTAATATTCTTAATTTTGATGACTTTGAGTCAATTGAAACTCACTCATATACATGATAATCACATTAAATAGGGAATATATTTACATAAGTGTTTAAGCAATTATAATTTCATTATATCACACAAAACTTCATATTTCATGTCACCATAACATTTGTACATACATTACATACATGTCAATTACATATTGGGGGTACTTTCTAACTGTCATATATCTATGTATTTACCTTACACTTTACATATTTACATTACCCCTCATCTCTTTTACATTGTTTTATACATACATTACATACATGTCAATTACATATTGGGGGTACTTTCTAACTGTCATATATCTATGTATTTACCTTACACTTTACATATTTACATTACCCCTCATCTCTTTTACATTGTTTTATAGGGAATCATAAACTGCACATACTTTTGCATACATAAGTGGCACCCTTATACATCGGTTGGAGGATCATTTGCCAAACTTACTTAGCTCTATGTGCTATGTAGGGCCATATGTTCGTATCTGACTTAATATCATCTCATGTCAGTCTGCTAGAGTATATACTTGATTTAGGTTAAGGTCCTCTATCGTATATCTGCTTATCATCCCTGCTACAGCATTGAGGAACTTAGATGAATAGACTGCTCTTGATCTCTACTTCTGTCCATCCCTTGACCTAAACTGAATAATTCACTTTCCACATCTTTCTTGAGACTAATATGATCAATATTATATGTCTTTAACAAATAAGGCTGGGGTTGACTAGGATTAGGAACACCACACTGATCTTTCTATATGAAATCACATATTCCTGAACTTTGAGAATGGACAAAGACTATCTTAAACTCAGACTAGATGTTTGGATTAGGGGACTATGGTATATTACTTATAAAAATCCTATCCTCAAACTCTGATGGAGGAGAAATAATATCTAGTCTACCTATAATCTAGTACCAGTACTAAACTTCCTCAGTCGTAATCTGTCCTCTCATCAGAGGGGCAAGGCTTATATCAAGGCTAGAGGGTACCCCAATAAACTCATATTGTATGGAGTCACTAGACTCAACATCATCTAGTACATACATGGCTTCAAGATGAATCTCTACATAACCTTCAGACTACAAGTTTGAGTCTATAGAAACATCTCTAGGACATTCTACTATAGACTTCCCTGACTGATCCTCTATACTCTCTTCTGAATTCTCTTCATTGTCTAAGAGATAATCAAAGTCTGGATGTATATTATCTCCATATATTACTACTGACTAGAGGTCTCTCTTATTAACTGCCCTCTAAACTAAAACCTTTGATTTAACTTTATAAAATCTCATATCTGCTCCAGCAATATTTGCTTAATTAAGCCATACTAACTATCCCAATACATACCCTAACTTAACAAAAAACTTACTATTTAAGGTTACGGACTAGGAATAATCTTATATCAGCCTATAAATAATCTATTTTGAACATTTCTTAACCCAGAATCCTTTACTCTGATACCAAAATGTCACATCCTTAATTTCAACCTTAGTTATACTCAATTGGAACCCATTTGGACCAATTATATAACATTTAGCATCAAAAAGATGTAGTTTCAAAAGTTGGTTTCTCAGGTATTGTTCATGCTACTGTTCACTTGGTAATTTTAGAACATGTGCCCAACTTTGAAAAATCATAATTAAATGTAGAAAAATTAAAATGGGTTGGTTTCAATTTCTAATGAAAGCTCGTTCCTTTAAATTTGAAGGAAAAATATAAAATTGAGGTTCCATTTCCCCAATGAAATCATTTTATTCGTTGAAAAACACTGTTTATTTGGTAAAAATCTAGAAGCTCCAGTTTTCTTGCCTTAACTTCAAAAATACATTTCTCTTTGGTTACTTATCTAAATTAATTATGTTACCTATGGATTTGAAGATATAGACGTGCTCTTTAACCTCACAAAATTTCATAAAAAAACCGTTAATTTACCATATGAAACTAACATTAGAACGTCACTACCTCTAATTGCTTAGTTTAACTCTATTCCAGATTTTAACTCCAACTTTGGAAAATTATAATAAATCGAATTTGTAACCAATTGAGGTGTTCTTGGTGTTTGTTTAAAGCTATATATCTTATCTATAATAATAATACCAAATTTCAAGTTTAAACTCATTGATTAAGGCATCTTATATATTGTCACATCATCACGGCCTCATAACACAATTTCAGAATCATACATCATACATCCATCATGTACTTCCATAATGCCAAGTAACTCATGTAGCTTATTATACAAGTCCATCCAACTATGCTTACCCTATTTCCTTGAGAGATTCCAGCACCTAAAACATGGTTATGCATATGGGAGGAATGAGATTTCATGAAAATCCTAATAGCAAGTTACACAAACTATAATATCATGCATGATTAATTGGATGCTTAACATATTATCATGAGATGGGAGCTACTTTATAATGGTACATAAGCAAACTCTAACATGAATATTGTCATGACATAAGTTTCAAGGAGTTGCAATCATTCATACTTCATCATAGACATGATGACATAATCTCAAGCTCACGAAACACCATAATCAACAAGAAAGCAAACGATTAAACTAACATGAAACTATAGTTAGGTATTCTTGCTACCTCTTAGCTATCCTTGTCAAGGTACTCTTAATATGATTTCCTTCCTTCACAAATGTCAAAACCTAGCCATTACAAAACAATATCAAGTTACAACTCAACTTTAACACAAAACAAAGACTAGGTTTTCACTAGCTTCCATCTTTCTTCTATTTTATGTTTCATACTTTCATCTTTCCAAAATAAACTCTCATGGTTTATTTCCACATAATTTTTCATGTAAAATCCAAATATGAAGCTAGAATTTCTAAAATCAAATCATGTCACAAGCTTCTGTACAGAACTGAAACATACCCTTGTTTTTCCAAAAATTCACATTTTGATTCCAATGCTTCCAATACTTGTTCTCCTACTTTATCCCCACACAATTTTCCATTTTAAACCCATTGGAAGTATCAAAATTATGAAATTCAAACATATGAACAGTATCACATACAGTAGCAGCCATGAACACAAACTTCCATTTACTTGCATACATGAATTTCCAAGCTTATAGCACTTGATTCTAGCTTATTTAAGCTTGTCTAAAATATCCATAACATAAAATTCATATTCAAACCATATATGGACAGCACTTCCATCAGCAACCACAAGGGAAATAGGGGACAAAAGCCCCTTAAAATCAAGAGTTAGCTTGCTAGAATAAAGCTCAAGATCAAGGGAGATGATTAACTTGCTTTGTGCTCCAAGTTGTGTGCTTCTTTCTTAGTTGAATGGAAATTTTGCAAGAGTTTCCCCATGTTTCTCAAGGTTTCTGAATAGGGTCTGATTTGAGGGGGTATTTATAGAAAAATTTGAGTAGAAATGGATGGCCAAGATTGATTTGGTTATTATTTGATCTAATGGCCTATATTCATTCTTTAAACCAATATTGCCCTAGAAGCCTTAGTATTTTCATCATGCATGACATCATTAGGGCCATGTTTGGCTTGAAAAATTTAAATATATTGATAGAAAAAATTCTAGTCCAGTCTGTACCGATTGGAGCAGTTTCACGAAAACCAAACTGTTTTCTGTTCTTAATTTTTATAATATTCCAGGATATGTATTATGTCCTAGAAACCAATGTCTAGGTTTCTTATACCATTGACAATTTTAGACTGAGTATTTAATTACCATCTATCCCTTAGGAAATGACCAAAAGACCCTTGATATCCTTTCTTGCACTATATTAACCCTAAGGGTATAATTGCCATTTCACCCCTCTATATACTACCTTAGGGCCTATACTGGCTCTAACTAATCATATTTATACTAGATCCCATGTTTTTAGCACCTATAGCATGGTCAATTTATGAAAGGAATGAGATTTCAAAGAAATCTCAATAGCAAGAGATGATACTTTAATATTCATCAAGTTGAGTTATTCAATCATATACATATGACATAGGAGCTATATAACCTCATCATCAAGCATACTCTAACATGCACATTGTCATGACTTATAGGGTAAGGATATGCAACAACCATCATAGCTCATGGCAAATAGCCCATAACATCATCACATATCAAGCTCAACCAATCATCATACAATAATGCAATTAAACAATCAACTAAATAAATTTTAAAATAGTTATCCTTGCTACCTCTTAATGACCTTTTGATCTTTTCCTCTAATGTGAGAGTCTTCCCTTATAAAATGTCAAATCTTATACATTGCAAAGCAATGGCATGTTATAATACTATTCCATACACAATTCCAATGTTAAGCTTTCTAGGTGCCCTTTCTTGTTCAATTTTAGGATTCTTAGTTCCATCCATCCAAAATTAATTCCCAATACTTTCTTTCTAGATTTTTTCTACCTCTAACATTCTTAGATTGGGTATTGATTTAATTATTGATCCTTACAAATGACTAAAATGCCCTTATTTTGTGTTTATTCGCTTTATTAACCAGAGGGGCATTTATGTCTTTACCTTTCTTCATCCTTCAGGGTGTGTCCTATGTAACATCTTACTTTATAAATGCCTTAGGAACCATTATGTAGCATTTAAAACAACTTAAACATCCAATAAAGTTCAATTACAAAATCTAAAATTTTCAAACTTTAAGGTACTATTCATTTGGTATTTCAGATTTGGCGATGAACTTCAAAAAATCATAACTAATTCAAGAAAAATAAAAACAAAGTGATTCAAAAGGCTACACAAAGCTAACATAATAAAATTTGAAGGAAAAATATGTATCATACCAAATGTTCATCCAATCAGTACAGTAGAGGCGTCATAGATTACTATTCATTTGGTCAAAAATCCTGTAAACATTTTATGAATCTTAACTTTAAAAAATTCGTTCTCCTTGTATAGAGATCAAAATAAGGCGTTCTTCATGCAAAAATGAAGCTTGGCATGTTAACTAAATAATGAAAAAGTAGTGTACATTTATTCCATCATTTACTATTTTTAATTACAGACTACAAGTTACTGCTAAAAACTTATTACTGTTCAAGTGTAGAATTTTCATCAACTAACTTTACATAAATACAATCTACAACTTGTTCATAACATAAACATACAAACACACTATAACATAATCATCTAATCTTCACCTCCCATGCTTGGTGGTCCTACTATATGAAATTCTAGATTGGGGTGAGATTTATGGGAAAGTCTCAGTAGTAACTAAATAATGTATACATTAATGCTTGGAACTTGTGCTTGCTTGTGATTGTGTTAACATGGTGTATTGTGAATGCTTCCATGTAACATATGAAATACATAAAGTAATCATAGCACAAAGCTACAACTAATACATATGAACAACATGAATCAACAAAGCCATAACATAATCATCCATACAATAAAAACATGCAAATTTAGATAAGCTTACTACCTTGATGCTTTACTTTCCCTTTATCCTCTTCTTTGTCGCCGTTCCTTGATGTGAGGTTGTCTTCTTGAACACACAAATCAAATCCTAACATTGCATATTCATACATGTATAACAATCTCATTTCAATCAATATTTGAAAACATTGAACTTAGTTTACCAACTAACTCCTAACTTTCTTTATTTGTGGCTAATTATCTTATCCTTTGCACTAACTTGTGTTTTAACTTTACCCTACACAATATTACCTTTTAAATCTATTTATGAGCTAAGAATTACAAAATTCTAACTCCTACATACCTGCTGGACAGAACCAAAAGAGTGCATTTAATTCTTCTAAAAAATTCTCATTTTAATTCCACTGCTTCCAATACATATTTCTCTACTTTATTCCACACAATTTTTCATTTTAAAACCATTAGAAGTAACAAAATCATGAAATCATATTACTGTTCACACTTATTAACAGTACATATAAGTTTTAAAATTTCATCTTTCAATTCTAATGCTTCCAAAGTTCCAATCTTATTCATTCCTCCACAAAATCATCATCCAAATTCAATGGGAAGCATTAGATCATTGAAAATGTCACTCTTACTATCCATAATAGCATTGGCCTAATGTCCTCCACAATGTGCAAAGTAAGGAATTTCAATCTAATTCCATTACTAACCATCCTATCTAGCTTACCTAAGTATCTTTTACTTAATTCTAACTTGAATTTCTTCTTCCCTTTATTATTTAACATTTTAGGCAGCAAGCATACTTATGGTATAACTCAATCTCCAACCATTAAAACCTAAGTTTCAACTTCCAAAATACATATCTATGAACCAGGGAAGATTGCTTACCTTATGCCTTAGCTATCTTGGTCTTTAAATGTCTTGGAATGCCTTTGCCTTGGTCAAGTTTTCAAACCACAAGAGTTTCCCCTTAGCTCACTCTTGTGCATGGTTTTGTAAATGAATGGGGCTATTTATAGCAAATTTTCAAGGGTCTTAGGACCATTTTACCCCTCCTTCAACTAATTATTACAATACTTTAATTTTAAATTTGATTGGTTAGTTTTTGGATTAATTAACCTTAATCACAATTAGTTAAATTCTTACATTATTTTATTATAATCCAACATGTGATAAAACTCTTCTTCCTTGCATAGCCTTCCATGTGGCAAAATGTGGGGTCCACAAGGACACCTCACATGCTACTTAATGCTTTCATGAAGTTTCTTACTTTCTTTTCTTTTATTTTTTTATAAATTATCCTTAAATTGACTTGTGCTCCAAGACATTTTCTTAGAACATCAGGCTTCATGGAATGATGCCATATTGGGCTTATCTAGTCCTAAACCATTAGTTTGCCCCAAATCCCAAGGAATTCCCCATTATTTCCTATACAGATATCCTTAAATTATCCTAACTGTTGAAATAAATTATATAAAATTATTTTAGTGGTTTTGTCATTTTTTAAAATTATTCTACTATAAAATGAATTTCTTACAAAGTCTCATAATTTTCTGAGACTCAACAGTCCTGTTAAAAATTCTATACATTTTCTTTAATTCCCTTATCGGTGTCTTATTTTACCTTAAATTCTCCAATTAATTATACATAACTCCTTTTTTAGTCTTGTTAGTTTCATAAATTCTTATATTAATTATAAGAATTTTCTATAAAATTTTATTAGATTATGAGGTCCACAAGATATTGTACCAATTCCCACACTTCAAAAATTATTATCAATTTATTGGGACCTTAAATTAGAATTCTAAGATATATGCTTGACCCAAATTTATCTTCTACTTATTGGTACAATTTGGGATCAAAATATTTATGGGCTATTTTAGGCATTTTCTAGCTTAACTTTCCATTTTAGTTCCTTTCTCCTAAATTTGAAATTCCAATTTGGTACCTAAAATCTCAAAACTCCATTTAGGTCCTTAAACTTTTTACTATTTGTAATTTAACCCATGGACTTTCATTATTTATAGTTTAGTCTCTGAATGTTTACTATTTGCAATTTAGTCCCTTTGGGTTTATAACTTTATACATTCTCTCTTTCTTTGACTTAAACTTGTCTAACCATTGTCTTTTCTTTTGATTATCATCACCATCCCTTCATAACCTCTTTCCTCTATCAGTTTTATATAGATAAGAAAAATTTAGGATGTTATATCCTAGCCCTAGTCTACTATTCTGGTAACCATTTTTGACTTTCTATCTAGGATTAAATGACTAAAATGTCTTCCATTCACCTTTATTTATTTTTATACCATTAGGGGCATATTCGTCTATTCATTTTTTTAGGGTACTTCTTGGCACTGGCCCCTATTTTTGGACCTGCTAGATTCCTTGTCCAGGCTTATACCTTTTGTTAAATATCTTATATAATATTACTTGAAAACCTTTATTGAAAAATTAATTATTTTAGTAAATTATATCAATTAATTGGGATCAGAAATCAAAAGTATGATGCACACCATACTAATAAAAAAATCCACATTTTTTTCCATGATCTCATATCATTGGGTTTTCGATCTTTTCTATAATTACATTTGGATCCCTAACTTTATCATTAATGACACTTACATACCTTGCCTTTTCAAAATTCCATCCGTATATCTTTTTCTAAAAATTTCCTTTATGTCCCTTAATTTTTCATAATTACGCATATTTCCCTTAAGTTGTGTCTCCTTTTACTTCATACCATAGAACTCTTAAGGTTTTCATTTTAGTCCCTTAAAACCTTACTATTAGTGTTAGATTCCATAATCAGTAATATTTTGATGATGTCAAAAGGAATTCAAAATAATTAAGTTATTTTTGTGCTCAAATGATGTCAAGAGTGATTTAAAATAGTCAAGTTGTTTGTGTGTTTAAATGTTGTTAAAATATTAAGTTAATCAAGTTAATCAATTAGTTAGTCGATTAATGTACTTAATCAATTAGTCAGTCAATTGGTTGTTTGATTAATGTAAAGACAATATTCTATGCTATAAAGAAAAATCAATTAATCGATTAATGAGTTTCCATTAATCGATTAAGTGTTCAATTAATATGATAAGAAAACTCTTTGGAATTGAACAGATAAGTCATTTAATCGATAGGTTAATCGATTAATTATAATTAAACAATTGGTTAATTAATTAATTATAATTAATCGATTGCTGGCTTTAAATGGAGAAAGCATCTGTGATATGGAAGTAAGATTTTAGCATCTCATCAACCATCTGATAGCTCTTAGGAAATCATATAGCTCAAGAGATCAAGTATGTAAGATTCTCGATAGTCTTATGAAAGAATGGGAGCCAAAGGTCACAGCTATTGAAGAAGCTAAAGGCGAATCTGTGAGGTCTATCACTGCTCTATTTGGAAGTCTAGCTGAATATGAGATCAAACAAAAATACAAGAAAGACATCAAAGAAAAAAGTACAAAAGGAATTGTTCTTAAAGCTCAAGAAAGTGATATTGATGATGAGGAGCTCAATGATGATGAAATGGGCTCATAGTCTGGAGATTCAACAAGTTCTATAAGAACTGAGCAACTAGAAAATCTTAGCAAAGGAAAAATGATTCATCATCAAAAGATTATCTACTTCAAGTGCAAAAGTCAAGCCATATCAAAGCTGAATGTCCTCAACTCTCCAAGAAGGACAATAAGAAGAAGGAAAAGTTTCAAAAGAGGAGAGCATTTGTATCATCAATTTGGGGAGAAAGCACTTTAGAAAGTGAAGATATTGAAAACGATGAGACAACAAATATTTGTCTTGTCGCTCAAGAAGAAAATAACTCATAGATAAAGGAGGTAATAAATGCTAAACCTACCTATGATGAATTGCTTTCTAAATATGATGAATTACATTTTGAGTTCATAAAATTAGGAAAAAAGGGTTAGTAAACTCTAAGAACAAGATTTGGAGCCTAGAAGAAAAGATAAGTATGATACCTGAGGTTGTATCAAAGTGTACTAAACAAGGCCTTAAATGGACTAGAATTTTCTAATAATATCTTAGCCCTAAATTTTACTAAACAAGGCCTTATGTGATATCATGGATAATGTCACCTTGACTTGGTGGTCAAGTTGGAAGATTGAACCTGGGCCATTGGATCAAATAGTACCGAGATCAATCTTAGCCCTTCATTTTTGTGACATCCTAAATGTTCCCTATCTATATAAGAATAATAGAGGAAAGAGGTTATGAAGAGATTTGGATAGTAATAAGAAGAAAAGATAATGATTAGATAAGTTTTAAGTCAAAGAAAGAGAGAATGTATAAAGTTATAAAGCCAGAGGGACTAAACTTATAAATAGTAAAAAGTTTAAGGACCTAAATAGAGTTTCGAGATTTCAAGGACCAAATTGGAATTTTAAATTTGGTAGAAAGGGACCAAAATGAAATTTGGCAATTTCATGGACTAAAGGCAATATTGCAAAATTTAGGGGTAGAAGTCTAATTATAGAAAGTTGAGCTAGAAAATGCCCATAACAATAAATATAGAATAAAATTTAGGCCAAGATTATTTCTTAGAATTCTGATTTAAGGTCCCCGATAAATTGATATTAATTTATGAAGTCTAGATATTAGTATAATATCTTTTGGACCTCATAATCTGATAAAATTTTGTAGTAAATTCTTATAATTAATATAAAAATTTATGAAACTAACAAAACTCATGATATATAGAATTTATAATTAAATTTATAATAAAATAAAATACCTAATAAATACTTTTCAGGGAAATTTCTTGGGAATTGAGCCCATGAAAGCGTGAGACCAAGTAAAAGGCCCAAGATATTGCTTTATAGGCCTAATGATATACTCATATAGGCATGTGGGCCAATACTTAGAAACACCATAAAAATATAAAATTATGAAAATACCCCTATATTATACCATTGAACAAAAAATGAATGGATGACATTTTGATTATTTGAACAAGGTTAAAAGGTCAAAGAGGGTTCTTGAAATAGTTGAACAAGGTTATAGAATACTCTGGTAATGTTTGAAAAGATGATAATATCCTTAGAGTTATTAAAGTAAATAAAGTAGAACGAAGGGCATTTTGGTAATTTGCCAAAGGATCAATAATTAAGTTTAAACCTAGTCCAAGAATGTAAATGGTAGGAAAAATATGGATACTAGATTTAAGATCAGAAAATATATTATGAAATCTAAAAAAATAGATTTAGAAAATACTTTAGTTTTTGGGAAATTAGACTCAGCAGGCACTATATTGAACTGGAATTTTTCTAGACTATTCTCTTCCTCCACTTTGCGCCAAAACCATGGCCTTGATGATGTCATGGGTGAGGTCATCAAAACTTGGTGGGCAAGTAAAGTTTTGATATTGAATATGGACCATTAGATCAAATAGTATTTGAATCAATCCTAGCCATCTATCCACCACCTCTCAAGTCTATAAATACTCCTCTCTTCCTTTCATTTTTTGCCAAGTTTGGGAGACCTTGTGGAGGTGCTGCTCAAGTTGAAACTTGAAGCATCCTACTTTTACCACCTCATAGTACATATTCAAAAGCGTATTTGATTAGCGAAAGTATTACATTAGCCTAAAAATTAAAATTTTAAAACTTACTTCTCGGATACTATTCATTTAGTGATTTCCAGATTTATAGTCCAACATTAAATATTTATAACTAATTGTAGAAATATCATATGGAGGTGATCCAAATTTATAATTGAAGCTCTTTCATAGCTATTTAGGGGGAAAATATAAATCTGGACATTTACTTTTCCAATTGATATAGTTAAATCGTTACTTTTTACTATTCATATGGCAAATTCTGGAATTCTCAGATTCTATCTCTTAAATTTGTAAATTCATTTCTCTTGATATATATCCAAATGAGGCATGTTACCTATGAATTTAAATATCTGTATGTGTACTACATGCTTATAAAATTTTGTGAATTAATTCCTTCATGATAGGTCAAACTTAAGCGACAACAAAACTGATTTAAGACCTACGTTTTTACCATTTCAGCTTCCTTTCTTTCACTTTCAATAATTGTTCTAGCATGCATAAACTATCTCTTTTGCCTTTCATGCATTCATATACATGGGGTTATGCCATAATTCTTTCATACATTTTTTTTACATATAATGGATATTACATAATATTACATAAAAAGGCTAAAATACATGCATGCCATCACTTGTCTACTCTTCCTCTTCCATTACTTAGCTCATGTACCAAACATGATACTTCCATCATGAATAACCTATTATGGTTGGTTATGGGACTATGAGATTCTAGGGAATGTCAGTAGCAAACATAAACACTTAAATATGCAAGATGGATGCAAATGCATGATATGTAATTTTATTAAATTTTCTTTGATTAGTGACATGCCATCATACTATATACTTTTGCATAAAAGTGCATGGCCATGGAAAACATGTTATTCACAATACATTCAACATTATTTATCATGTCACAACATAAGCATACCACATCAAGCATATAAAGAGATAAGTCCACTACCTTACATTTAACTTTTGTCTTGATCTTTTGCACTTGCTCCCTAGCTTTACAACCATGAAGCCTTTCGGTCAATCACTTCACAACATCTTCTTGGATGTTTCAAGGTCATAAACACATTCATATTCATCACATAATTCATTAGGACCATGAACTCCAGCAATGTTCAAGACTATCCTTGATAAACTCTTTACTAACATACTCTCTCTAGTCTTCACTAATTAACTTGGCCCTTGAACTAGTTGATGTCTTGACTTTACCCTACCTAATTTCATCTTTTGAATCCATTTATGAGACTAGAATCATGAAATTCTTGCTCCTATGCACTGTTCTATACAGAATTACATAACACCCTCTTTTCTTTTAAAAATTCTCATTTTGATTCTAGTGCTTCCCATACTTGTTTCTTCACTTCATCCGACACAACTTTTCATTTTAAAATCATTGGAAGCATCAAAATTATGACATTCCAATCACTGATCATGTGAGTAAATAGTATAGAGAAGAACTTTAAAAACTACAACTTGGAATTCTAATGCTTCCAAGGTTCAAAACCTATCGAATCCTACACAAAATCATCATGTAAATTCAATAGAAGCATTAGATCAATGAAATTCCATTTCCTTCTATCATGAATAGTGCAAACCAAAATGGTTCAACCATGGCAAAGTGAAGAATATCAACTTGATTTAACAACCAATCACTTAACTAGCTTGTTTAAGCTTTAATCACATATCTTTAACTTTAATTTCTTCTTTTTCCTTTCATCTAAGGTTTTGGACAGCACAAATACCTTAGAGAAAACTCAATTTTCTTCCATGAAAACCCTAAGTTCAAGCTCTCAAATTAAAGAAAAATAAGCTTGGATAGATTGCCTACCTTTAATCTCTAGCTTGCTTGAACTTTCGTACCTTGAATATTCTTTGTCTTGGCTTGAGTTTTCATTTTGCAAGGTTCCCCAAGGTTCTCATGCTCCATGGTTTTGAGCAAAAATGGTGGGGTATTTATAGCCAAACCTCATGGAAAATTAATAGCCAATATCACTTTATGCACTATTTGATCTAATGGCTCATATTTGATCTTGGATTAGCTTGCCCTATAAGCTAATGAGATGACATGATCTATGACATCATCAAAGGACACCACAAAGCCCATGTAATGAAATTATAAAGGGAGGAAGCATCTAGAAAAATTCAAGTCCAATTTGGTAGCGATTCAATCCGATTTCCCAAAAATCAAATTGTTTTCTGAATCTAATTTTTCGGAGATTCCATATTATGCTTTCTTACCATAAATCCAGTATCCAGATTCTTTCTACCATTGACACTCTTGCACTGGTAATTACAAATCCCTTGGCAAATGACTAAAATGCTCTTGATTCACTATCTTGCACTATATTGATCCTAAAGGCATAATTGTCATTTTACACTTTTTTACTTCTTATCAAGGCATATACTGACACTAACTAATCACTCCTGTACTTGCCTAAACATTTTTTACCTGGATAAATGACCAAAATACCCTTCGTCTAACTCTGACTCTGACACAACACAGTGGCATACATTTAGTGGCATTTTCATAATTTTACATTTTTCCTGGTCTTTATTAACCCTGGCCCACATACTTATCTAACAATATTATTGGGCCTATACGGCACCATTTTGGGCCCTCTACATGATCCACTGCCTTTATGGGCTCAATTCTCGAGAAATTTCCCTAAAACACATTTATCTGATATTTTAATCTATTTTAAATTCCATAATAAATTATACAGAACTCCTTTTTAAGCTTTATTAGTTTTACAAATACTTATATTAATTATAGGAATTTAATACCAAATTTCATCTAATTTTGAGGTCCAAAGGATACTGTATTAATTTTTCTTTCTTTATAAATTAATATAAATTTTTCGGGACCTCATATTAAAATTATGTGTTGCGTCACACTTATCAAAATAATTTTCTCTATTTACTGGATAAATTTGGGACTAATATGATTCTGGGCATTTTTAGCCCTTTTTCTGCTCAACTTTGTCATAATTATCATTTTGTCCCAAAACTTTTAAAAATTACACTTTAGGCCCTCAACTTTTCATAATTACACTTAATGGCTCAAAGCTTTTGTCTACTTTCATTTTTCACCATACAACTTTTAAACCTTTTATTTTAGTCCCTCATTTGTATACCTTTGTCTAATCATTGTTTGTCATTTCTATTCATTATCACAATCCTTTCTAAACCTCTTTCCTCTATCAGTATTATACATATAGGGAAAAATTAGGTTATATCATTTCTACCCACTTAAAATAAATTTTATCCTCAAAATTTACTTGGTACCTTAGTCGACAATCTTGGATGGATATCCTTATTTTCTTTATGACTAAGGATTGAGGTATTTATCTCTTATCTTCTATCTTGACATTTTAGTAGAGTACCTTTCATATCCGCATATCTTCATATATTTTCTGTCATTACTCTTCTCTTCTGAATCAACTCAACCAGAGTTGAATGCTACTTCATTCTGTTACTTTCTTACTTGCTTTGCATATGGATTTCTCACCATAACATATGTGTGAGTAGTGTCTATTTCTTTCATATCAAACTCTCCCAAATACTTCTATATTTCTTTCTATCATTTTACATAACTCTGTGCATATATGCCAAACTTCTGTGGCATTTACACCCTTTTT
Organism: Leucaena leucocephala; assembly: GCA_037074615.1. Taxonomy (NCBI): domain Eukaryota; kingdom Viridiplantae; phylum Streptophyta; class Magnoliopsida; order Fabales; family Fabaceae; genus Leucaena; species Leucaena leucocephala. The sequence continues at coordinate 7,349,515 of CM073526.1, read as the reverse complement.
ATCACTTCCCAGGGGATCACCCATCATTGGGCTACTATTGCTTGAGCATGCTTAATTGAAAAGTGCCGATAAAAATCTGAAGCACTGGTGCTAACAGGCTCCAACCCTGGTACTTTACTATCGTAGACCCTTTTCATATTGTCTCTTGTAACACCTTACTTTTTGACATCTTAAGAACCAAACAGTAGCATTTGGAACCACTTATATGATCAATGAAGTCAAATTACATAAATTGGAATTTTTGACCATGAGTTACTATTTATTTGGAAAAGCTCCAGATAAGTGATGCAATTTTAAAAATTCATAACTAATTCTAGAAAACTCAAAATGAAGTGATTCAAGTTGCTATACGAAGCTAACATAAGCCTCTTTAAAGGAAAAATATGAATATGACCAAACTCCATACCAAGTAATACAGTATTGGAGTGAAATATTACTATTCATTTGGTCAGTTTCACAGTTTCTAGATTTGGTTCCCTAACTTTGAAAAATTCATTCTCTTTGTATAAATATTGGAATAAGGCGTACTTGGTACCCAAACGAAGTTCAACATGTCTATTATCATACTATAAAATCTCATACATTTATCCAAAGGTTAACTATTTTTCCCAAGTCTCAACAAAACATAACCAGAACTAAAATGAGTACTTAATACACACATTACATGTTTTCATAAAAAGTCTCCTATACAATAAAGTATCTATGCATCATAACTTCTTCATTCTCCTTCCTTGCTTCGATAAGATGGTCCTTCTGTGATGTTTATATCATGGAAGGGGTGAGATTTCTGGGAAAATCTCAGTAGCAAACATATACCAAATAGTGTATGCAACACAATGCTTGATGTTAATATGTGTGTGCTTAATGATCATGCTTGTATAATGATATATTTACACGCTTCCATGTTCCTTAAATTATAACATATGGCCATAGCATAAAAAGAAACAAAGCATCATTCAATCATACATGCTTCACATCATCAAAGTAAACATCCAACACATAAAACATGTAAGCAAGCAAAGCATACAAGTTAGGTAAGTTTACTACCTTGGAATAGCTCTCCTTTAACCTTTTCTTTCTTGGTCTTTTAGTCTCCTCTTTCAAAAATATCAAAGCCTAATCAAGGTAGATTAACACACTTATTACAATCCATACCAATTCAACTCTGCACCTACCTTAATTTACTTCCATTTTCCTAAACCAATAAACTCCTAACTCTCTGTATTTGTGGTTAATTGTCTTGTCCTTTGAATTAAACGGTGCCTTGACTGTATCCCACACAATTTTTCCCAAGGAATCCAAATATGGATTCAGAATTTCAAAATTCTAATGTTTCCTTCAGGTCTGGACAGAAACAGACACACAACATGCAATTTTCCAAAAATTCCTCTTTTCAATTTCAATGCTTCCAAGACTTTGATCTTACTTGATCCTACACAATTTTGCATTTTAAACCCATTGGAAACACCAAAATCATGAAATTCCAATCACTGTTCATACTCATGAACAGTAATGGAGAAGGTTTTGAATTCTCCCTTTCTCAATTTCAATGTTTTCAAGGTTCCAATCTTATTCAATCCTACACAAAATAATCATATAAATTCAATGGAAGCCTTAGATCATTGAAATTCAATATTCTTCCTTCAGTTATTTCCTAGGCCAAAAGTCACATGAATTGGGATTTCAAGGATTACACAATTAATTCAAGCAATAGACAATAATCCAAGCTTACCTAGGTTAATATTTCATAGTTCTAACTTGTTTTTCATCTTTCTTGATTTCTGTCCAGATTTGGAAAGTATGCTTCTTTGAGGATTATTCCAAAATTTAACTATTAAATCCCTAGTTTAAATCTCCCAAATTGAGGTAAAATAAGTTAGGATAAATTACTTACCTTGCTTCTTAGCTTGTTTGATCACTAAGTACCTTGAATGCCTCTTGGAATGCTTTAGATTATGTTGAGTTTTGAAATTGCAAGAACTTCCCCAAGCTTCTTGGCTCTACGTTTTACAAAGGGAAGGGAGGGTATTTATAGAGTAATCTTTGGCACCTTAGGACTAATCTACCCTTCAATTTCCTAATTATTACAATGGCTTAAACTTAATTCTCATTGATTGGATTTTAGATTAATTAATCTTAATCATCATTAAACTATTTATTATATTATTTTAATGTAATAAGGCACATATGATAATTCATTCCTCTTGCTATGCTTGACATGTGGCACAAGGTGGGTCCCACATGGGACACCTCACCATACATCTCACATGTCTTGAAACTTCCTCCTTTCTCTTCTTTTCTTTTTATAAAAATTTCTTAAAAATTCATTTGGCCACAAGACCATTTTTTTTATCATCTTGGGCTGCTATAAAATGTGACTTGGGCCCTAAATTGAGTCCAATTGGCTCAATTCCCAAGGCACATCCTATACCGATATCTTTAAAGTATCATAATTTTTAGGATAAATGCTAGACACCTCTTTTAATAGTTTTAACATTTTTAGAAATTTACTCTAATATAAAATTAATTTCATACAAAGTCTTATAGTTTTCTGAGACCCAAAAAATCCTGATAAAAATTGCCTACATTTCCTTTAACCTTTTATCGGTGTCCAATTTCACCAAAATTTCATAATTAATTCTATAGGACTCCTTTTTGACTTCTGCCAGTTTTATAAATTCTTATATTAATTATAAAAATTTACTGCCAAATTTCATGTGATTATGAGGTCCAAAACATACTGCAATAATCTCCCAATTTCAAAAATTTATATCAATTTTTTGGGACCTCAAATCAAAATTTTGTGTTGAGTTAAACTAATCAGAATAACTTTCTCTATTTTATGCAAAATTTAGGACTAAAATTCCTCTGGGCATTTTTTGGCCTCTTCTAGCTCAAATTTCTATAATTACCATTTTGCCCATGAACTTTTGGAAATTATACTTTAGGCCCTCAACTTTTCATAATTACACTTAATGGCCCAAAGCTTATGTCTACTTCCATTTTGCACCATGAAACTTTTAAACTTTTCACTTTATTAATCCCTTTCTTTTCCAAAATGACTATTTGAAAATTTCATTATTTACAATTTAGTCCCTAGACTTTTTCTAAATTGCAATTTAGCCCCATTTGTTTTACAAGTTTATACGTTCTCTCTTTCTTTGGCTTAACACTTATCTTACTCATTATCTTTTCTTCTTATTACCATCCCAATCTCTTCATAACCTCTTTCCTCTATCAATCTTATACAGATAGGAAAAATTTAGGACGTTACATATCTCTTGAGTCTATCTGGCCTCCTAATCTCTTTATCCTTATATGGAGGATCTATTTGTCTCACATTCTTATTCTCTGTAATCTCACTTTAGAGATCTCTTTATTCTCATTTGACCCCTTCTCATATCTTGTGAGATATTTGTAAGGAATTGGAAGACACGCAGCAGATATTAACTTAAAAATTTTTCTATTCCCTGCTAGGATCTATCGTATGTGTTTAAGTCAAGTGGAAAGAAGTATTACCCTTAGTATTCAGTCGCGACTTTCTCAGCTTCTGGTTGTGACGTCCATAGCTTTTCTCCGTCACTCGTGATCTCTTTTCGATCGCAAGAAGTCGACGACTCAGGTCGGCTTCCTCTACTGGTATCCACACGAATAGCGTTCCAACCACGAACGACGTGCTAACGCCTCCTGTCCCTCCAGGGCTTACTCAAGGATTCGTCCTCTCCGTCTCTATTTTGGTAGTTTCTTATTTGCAAACCCTTTTTACGGATTCTCGTTCACATTTTTTTTCTGTCCCAACCGTAGCTCCTAAATATTAGATATATTGGATGCTATGCGTGTTACCACAGACTTGGATTTTTAGAATTAATCTTATATTAATTCTGAAATTAATACAATATCATATATCGTATAATTTGATAAGAAACTAATTAAATAAATAGTATTTGTATTAAATCCGTCCCACAGATTTAATTCACCCATTTATTTAATTTAAAATAAGGATAAGACGGAATTACATTTGATTTATTCTCATAAATCAAATTTAAGATATCATATCAATTTGAATTTCAAATTCAAACGTGATAGAGATTTAATTTTATCCTTATAAATTAAATCTTGTAAATATCTCTTATATGAGATATCATATCAATTTAAATTTCAAATTCAAACGTAATAAAGATTTAATTTTTCCTTATAAATTAAATCTTGTAAATATCTCTTATATAATATATATATATATGAATTTATATATATACGAATATAAATATAAATAAATATATACATCCACCCTGGATCATTCATTGAATCTGGACATCATAGCTCGTGTTGGGCTATTTTTGTGTGCGACCCTGTAGTCCCATATGAAGTTGGCAGTGGGCCATTTACTATACTGACTCACAAGTCGTAAGCGGTCTCTAGCAAGACATCACGACTACCCAAATCATATGAGGATCGATGAACGATGTAACCTTTTATACAACTATATCATGTCCCTTTTGTCACACGATATTTTGGTCATGGATGAGGCATGGAGAATGTCATGCTCCTATTCCTGACCGTTATTTTCTCGATCCTTGAGTAGTCTGACTATAGAAATGGAACTACCTTTCCATTATAGTATGGCCATACATTTCTCAGACTCACTCATCGAGGGGCCCAGTAATATCTCTCTACGAATGTAAGGGACAAATTCCATCTTGACCATTCACATTCCTCCGCACGGAAAACCACTAAGCCTAAACATAGTCTTTATGATCACTCGGTTAAAAGTGACTTTTGACTAAGTCAAAGCTGAGCATTTGTCATGTAGGAATCCATGATAATCTTAGGTCAAAGGGCATAGTGACATGGTTTGTATATGAGAGAAGCTTATGACGTAACCCATGCAGCTCTCTCATAGCGGATTGGTCCAACACCTTGTACTCTTACATGTGCCTATGACTTTGATTTATATCTCTATACATCTTCAAAGTCATACTGGTCTTATTTCATCTCTGCTCCCGCATAGATGACTGACCAGGGACATTTAGGATAAGATCATGAGTTATCCAAGGATGGTCATCACAGTAAACATGCAAATAATATAATAACACAATTAATAAATTCATAAATCAATAATGTTCATAAGACAATGATTGGCCCCTAGGGCACACTTTCCAACAATATTATCATAAATTCTTCTTACTCAAGATTAACAACTTTAACTTTAATCACTTAGTTCCTGTTACGTGTAAGAAGATTATGAGTTCAAACCCTAATAATAATAAAGCTATATGAAATTAACATCATGGGTACTCTATATGTTATGAGTTAACCAACTTGTGAAGCTTCTATACCTTAACCTTTTCCTTGGTATTCGTCCTTCTAAAGAAATATTGTACTTATGGCTCACTACTTTCTTTCTCTAGGCTAGTTCTAATGCGACCCTCAGGATCTACTGCGAAAAACCGTAAGCCTTTTTAGAATCTAACTGCAACCCTAAAATTCTATTCTCTGTGAGCCATGATAGGATCTAACTGCAATCCTCTGGAATCTAATGTGATCATCTCTGGAAGACCTAAACTAACGGACAAAGTTACAAGGTTAGTCACTTCCACATAGTTATTAACTCATCAGATAATTCCCCAAAAATGATCACAAAAGCCAATATTATCTATTAGGACTTTACTCATGTCCTCTATTACTCAGGAATTTCACATATCATTTTCATCTTTTATAACTTTACTATATCTAGCATTGTAGAGAGCTACACAAGCTCTACCATGCATATATCTATCATAATCTGTCAATCTCATCTGATGGACATTACTCTACATGAGCTATATTGTCCATTCTCTTTGATCTATCTCAAGAGCAATCTGTTTCTATTGTAAGAGCAATCTAGCTCTATTACAAAAATGTTAACTTTTATTGCATTGACGATGCTCCCTCTCAGAGCTATATCATCTTTCTTAATTGCGTCTCATTTCATTTCATGTTCATAGCACATTATTCATGTATCTTATCCCTACTGAAGGGATATGTCCTGAGTACTGTAATCATATATCTATAGATTTGCTTTTAACCTTCATCTCTAATCTCATCTATTGCTTTATCATTACTATGTTGAATTATCTAATTGCATGTCATATGGCATGTAAGCATTAACATTTTGTTTCAAAACTTTCTCATCATATCTACTCTACCCTACATGCAATGCAAAAGAAGAGTGTTCATTCATCATAGCATACTCCAACATGTATAATATGCAAGGAGATGCAATCATTTAAGCATTCTCTAACATGTATGTCATCATATGACAATTGCAAGGAGATGCAACTTCTCATCATAACTCATGGCAACATAAGCCATATCATCATTACATAATTTACTCAGCCATCCCTTATATGCATATTGCAATTAAACAATTAACTTGGTAATCTTTTAAAGCATTTTGTCCCTTTATCACCTTAACTGCCAAATTATCTATCACATTATCTGATCAGATTATTGTTAGACCCTGAAGTAACTATTCATCTAACTTAAGCTACCACGTTACCCTCTTATTAGGGTATAGACTCAACCCTTCATTACTCTTTCTTATATATAGAATAGGTGAGTCACTTTATCTTTTTAACTGTGGCTACCTTTCTCTCTCTAAATATCATAAACTTCTTTTCTTATTTTGCATACATCTACCGCTTTGTTAAACTTCTACAACTACCTGAGAAAAACTCTTTTTTTATAACAGAATTCAATCTGTGAGCTAACTTCTCAATCATTTGACTCTCACGGTTCACGTGGATGAACTCGACTAAGTATTCATTAAAGGGTTTCTCTTTCTCTGCTTTAATAATTAGCCTCACGCTGATCTCTATCTAACTAAGAGGAATGCCTCTGGTAAACTATTCGATAAAAACTTTCCAAGTGAGCAGATCAATCTCTATCTCATATGGAGTAACTTTTACATCTCTCTACTATCTCTTAACTCTTTTTGTATATCAGTCTCAGTCTGCTATATGCCAGACTGTGGTTCCTTTCTAATATTTTCTTAATCCTGACTAGCTTAAGTCACATGGATCTCATTCATTATCTAATACTATTACTTTTGTTCTCTAGGGTACTCTACCCTAGGTCTGCTAGGTTACTGTCTCTTCATGATGGTATCCCTCTATTCTAGGAATTTTAACTTTTTATCTATTAACCATCATGTCTCTAACCTTAAGCCACACGTTAAGCTTATTTTTAGGCAAGTCTTAATCTGACTTTAATTATTTTGTTCAGGAAAGACTACTGAACACATTCTTTTGTAATGTAGAGCTACTCCTGATGATCACATGGAGGATCTATTTCTGAACATCTAATTAAACTGATCTTCTGTATCTTAGTACCTCGTACTGTTTAGCTTGCCTGCATCATATGCTAAACCTCTAACTGATAAACTTCAGTGAGGTTGGCATCTTTATTCTTGTCATTAGGTATCTGTGTATTCTAGTCGTATTGGCTAGTCATGACTCATACTCTCTGTGAACTTTAGTCGTGACCATCTCATCTTATTTGTCATGACTTGATAGCTCTGTGTATTCTTCAGTCGTGGCCATAGGTCATCTTATGTCCCAACCTGATTTACTTATACATTAGTTGCATACTTGAGCTTAGACTTATTATGACCTGATAGCTCTAGAGCTCCCTATCGTGACCAATAGCTTTACTTATCACGACCAAAAGCTTCTGTAAATATTTGTCATGACCTATGGCTTAACTCATCGCGACTTAATTTCTTTGGAACTTCTAGTCACAACCTAAAATGCTTTACGTCGTGACCTGGCATTGCTTTTTCTAAATATTCACTTCTAATGTTCTTGACTTTGATGAATTTAAGTCAATTGAAACTCATTCATATCTATATATCATAATCACATTAAATTGGGAACATATTCATATAGATGCTCAACCAACTATTATTTCATTATATCACATCAAAACTCATATTTCATATCACTATAACATTTGTACATACAATACATACATGTCCACTACATATTCGGGGTATATCATAAATGTCATACATTTAAGTATTTACTTTACACTATTTACAAATTTACATTACCCCTCGTCTCTTTATACATTATTTTCTAGGGAATAGTGAACTATAAATACTTCTGCATACAGAAATGCCACCCCTGTATATCAGTTGGTAGATCGTTTGCCAAAAACTCACTTAGCCCTACGTGCCATGTAGGGATATATGGCAGTATTTGACTTATTATCATCTTATGCCAGTCTTCTAGATTATAAACTTGATTCAGGTTAGTGCCCTATCTTGTATATCTATTTATCATCCTTGCTACAACATTGAGGAACTGTAGATAAACTGGCTGCTCTTGATTTATGCTTCTGTTTATCCCTTGACCTAGACTGAGTAATTCACTATCCACAGCTTTCTTGGGGCTGATATGGTCAACATTATATGTCTTTAGCAAAAAAGGCTGGGGTTGCCTAGGACCAGGAATATCATACTGATCTTTCTCTATAAAATATCATATTCCTGGACCTTGAGAATAGACAGGAACTGTCATTGACTCTAACTGGATTTCTAGATTAAGGGACTGTTGTATGTTACTCATAGTAAATCTATCCTCAAACTCTAGTGAGGAAGGACTAATATCTAGTCTTCCTGTAATCCAGTACCAGTGCTTAACTTCCTCAGCTGTAGTCTGTCCTATTATATGAGGAATAGGACTTACATTAGGTTTAGAAGGCACTACCAAAAACTCATATTATATCTCTTATCATCCCTTTCTACTAATCCTGAAGAAATTTCTGAGGCTATTTATCTTTAGCTTACATCTCCAATATCCTATTTATTCATTTAGGAATCTGAGATAGCTTATCATATCTTGCCATTTTACCTTAACTAGGCTATATTCATTATGTCATAATGTAAGACTTTTGTGTCCTTAGCCTGAAGGACTTATGTGTCCTTAGCCTAACTGTAATCTAATTATAATTTATAACTGAGTTGGCTATTTTCTTTCAGTTAACTGAGGAAAGGTCTAGCTCACATCTCTATGCTATTCATACTTTTAAGTTTTCCCTTATCCTCCTGGATCACTAATAGGCGAGAAGGTATCTCTCATTAAGCCTCAATGTTCCATTTCCCTAGAGCATTAATCATCAATCCATAATCTTAGTTAGACTGTGAACAAGTAACCCATTACTAACCTCAACCTCAATTGGCCCTTAGGTAACCGCTACATACTCTGTTTCCCAATCAGAGTAAATTTATCTTGCACCAGAACCTCTATTCTGCGCTAAAACTTTAATCTCTACCAATGCCATAAACTTTTGCTATAATGCCAAAATAAAAGATCCTACTTTTACCACCTCAGTGTACATATTTGGAAGCATATTTCATTAGAGAAAGCATTACATTAGCCCAAAAATTAAAATTTTAAAACTTACTTCTCGGGTACTATTATTTTGGTGATTTCCAGATTTATAGTCTAAATTTAAAAATTTATAATTAATTGTAGAAAAATCGTATGGAGGTGATCTAAATTTCTGATTGAACCTCTTTCATAGATCTTTAGGGAAAAATATAAATATGGACATTTACTTTTCCAATTGATATAGTTAAAATGTTACTTTTTACTGTTCATATGGCAAATTTTGGAATTTCCAGATTCTGTGTCTTAACTTTAGAAATTTATTTTTCTTGATATACATATCTAAATGAGGCGTGTTACCAATGAAGCCACAATAAAACTACTTCAAGACCTATATTTTTACCATTTCAGCTTCCTTTTGTTCACTTTGAATAATTATTCCAGCATACATAAACCATTTCTTTTGCCTTTCATGCATTAATATACATCATGGGGTTATGCCATAATTCTTTCATACATTTTCTTTACATATAATGGATATTACATAACATTACATAAAAAGGCTAACATACATGCATGCCATCACTTGTCTACTATTCCTCTTCCATTACTTAGCTCATGTACCAAACATGATTCTTCCATCATGAATAACCCATTATGGTTGGTTATGAGAAGGTGAGATTCTAGGGATCTCAGTAGAAAACATTACCACTTAAATATGCAAGATAGATACTAATGCATGATATGTAATTTCATTAAACTTTCTTTGATTAGTGACATGCCATCATGCTATATACTTTTGCATAAAAGTGCATGGCCATGGAAAACATGTTATTCCTAATAAATTCAACATCATTTATCATGTCATAACATCATTCAAATATCATGTACATGTCAAGCACATAAAGAGGTAAGTCCACTACCTTGCACTTAAGCTTTTCTCTTGATCTTTTGCACTTGCTCCGTAGCTTTCCAACCATGAAGCCTTTTAGTCAATCACTTCCCAAAATCTTCTTAGATGTTTCAAGGTCCTAAACACATTCATATTCACCACATAATTCATTAGGACCATGAACTCCAACAATGTTCAAGACTATCCTTGATAAACTCTTTACTAACATACTCTCTCTAGTCTTCACTAATTAACTTGGCCCTTGAACCAGTTGATGTCTTGACTTTATCCTACACAATTTCATCTTTTGAATCCATTTATGAGCTTAGAATCATGAAATTCTAGCTGCTATGCACTGTTCTATACAGAATTACATAACACCCTCTTTTCTTTCAAAAATTTTCATATTGATTCCAATGCTTCCCATACTTTTTTCTCTACTTTGTCGCACACAACTTTTCATTTTAAAACCATTGGAAACATCAAAATCATAAAATTCCAATCACTATTCATACAAGTGAATAGTAATAGAAAATAACTTAAAAAACTACAACTTAGACTTCTAATGCCTCTAAGGTTCAAAACCTATCCAATCCTACACAAAATCCTCATATGAATTCAATGGAAGCATTAGATCATTGAAATTCCATCTTCTTCTATCATGGACAGTGAAGACCAAAATGGTTCAACCATGACAAAGTCAAGAATATCAACTTGATTCAACAACCAATCACCTAACTAGCTTATTTAAGCTTCAATTACATATCTCTAACTTTAATTTCTTCTTTTCCCTTTCATCTAAGGCTTTTGCACAGCATATACACCTTAGAGAAAACTCAACTTTCTTCCATGAAAACCCTAAGTTCAAGCTCCCAAATCAAAGGAAAATAAGTTAGGATAGATTACTTACCTTTAATCTCTAGCTTGCTTGAACTTTGGACCTTGGATTCTTCTTTGTCTTGGCTTGAGTTTCCATTTTGACATAGCCTCCCCAAGGGTTCTCATGCCATGGCTTTGAGCAGAAATAGTTGGTGTATTTATAGAAAAATCTCATGGAAAATGAATGGCTAAGATTACTTTGTGCACTATTTGATCTAATGGCTCATAATTACTCTTACATCAAACTTACCCACCAAGCCAATTTGACATAAGATCACATGACAAAAATCTTCTCCTCACCTTGTCTTAGGCTCTAAGACAACTTTTGGGACAGATTGAGCTACCCTAGGATGAAATATTAGACTACCCTAGGTCTTCCTTGGGTCAAATAGCTAATTGGCATAAATCCCCAGGCACTTTCCTTATACCTATATCCTTAAAATATCCTAATTTTGAAATAAATTCTAGACACCTCTTTTAATGGTTCTAATATTTTTATAAATTAATAAATCCCCTGTAAAGTCTCATAATTTTCTGAGACCCAGAAGTCCTGATAAAAATTCCCTACATTTCCTCAAGACCCTTTATTGGTGGCTGATTTCCCTTTAATTTCTCAGAAGGCATTATCGTTTTTTCACACCTCATCAAAGTTTTCCCTGACTTTGGTAAACTATTTTTGGAACTCTTCTTGACTATCTAACCTTAGTCAAATGACCAAAATACCCTTTATTTATCTCTTGCTCATTAACACAAACAGTCTTTATTAGCCCTAACCCACATACTTATCTAAAAATATTATTGGGCTTATAAGGTGCCATTTTGGGCCCTCTACATGGTCCATTACCTTTATGGGCTAAACTCTTAAGAAATTCCCCCGAAACATATTTATCGGGTGTTTTAATCCACTATAAATTCCATAATAAATTCTATAGAACTCTTTTTTTAGCTCTGTTAGTTTCATAAATTCTTATATTAATTATAAGAATTTATTTCCAAAATTCATTTTATTCTAAGGTCCAGAGGATACTATATTAATTTCTCTTTTTCATAAATTAATATAAATTTTTCAGGACCTCAAATCAAAATTCTTTGTTGCGTCAAACTAATCAGAATAATTTTATCTATTTACTAGGAAACTTTGGGACTAATATAATTTTTGGGCATTTTTGGGTCTTTTCTGGCTTAACTTTCAGTAATTACCATTTTGGCCTTGAACTTTTAAAAATTACACTTTTCACCATAGAACTTTTAAACTTTTTATTTTAATCCCTCATCCATATACCTTTGTCTAATCATTATTTTTCCTTTCTATTCATCATCATAATCATTTCCAAACCTCTTTCAACTATCAATATTATACGTATAGGGAAAAAGTAGGATGTGACATTTCTACACCTTAAAATAAATTTTGTCCTTGAAATTTACTTAGCACTTTAGTCAACAATCTTATATAGATATCCTTTTCTGCTTTATGTTTAAGGATTGGGGTATCTATCTCTTATCTTCTATCTTGACATCTTAACAGAGTACTTTCCATATCCGTAGATCTTCATATCTTTGATGTGATTATTCTTCTGTTCTGAATCAACTCAATTAGAGTTGAACTCTACTTCATTCTATTACTTGCTTACTTGCTATGCATCTATTTGCATATGGACTTCTCACTATATTGGACTTGTGAGTAGTGTCTATTTCTTTCATATAAAACTCTCTCGAATACTGCTATAGTATGGAGTTTCTATCAACTACTCATCATACTTCTTCTTATTAACATCTTTAATAATTCATCATAATATAGAGAGAGGTCTTATGTCATTATTCTTTCTTTCTTTACTTTACTACTAAATAGGAGCATATACTCTAACATGCATAATACCTAGCTAACATGTTGTAAGACTACATACTTGCCTATGAATACAAAGCTCTAACATCGGAGCTCAAGTATTCCCTTTCTTAATATGCACAGCTCTAACACTCGGAGCTTGCATAGCTCTATCACATGGAGCTTGTACTACTCTAACACTTAGAGCTTTAGCATATTTTATAAACATAACATAATGCCTGGCATTTTATACAAGGAGTGAAAGCTCTCACTTGCAATTTCATCTGCAACATAACATTTAAACATCTTATCCCTTTAAAAAATAGAGCCTCTCTATCTGTTCACAAAGCTAGCTATAAAGCTACTTCGTATTGTACTTCTTAATACATATTTCTCATTATGTATCACATTACATGTTTCTCACAGCATATCTCATTACATACTTTTCATGTTGTATCATGGCAAATCTGGTCAAATCAGGCTATATCATGGTCTATCTCACCTTTTCATGACTTATCTTGAGATACCATAAGTCAAACATTCTCTTTAACTTATAACTTTGCTAGCTTTTGAAAAAACTCTTTTAAATATTTCCTTCCAAATCCATTTCATTTGGACTTAACATAAGGGTTCTAGTCTCTTTCTGTTCATAACCTTTTCTAACTTTTCATAGCTCTTTCTATTATTTCACATAACTCTGTGCACATATGCCAAATTTTTTTTGGCATTTACACCCTTTCTCATCACTTTCCAGGGGTCACCTATCATTAGGATACTCTTGCCTGAGTATGCTTAGCTGAAAAGTACTAATAAAAATCTGAAGCACTGGTGCTAAGAGGCTCTAACCCTGGTACCTTACTATCTTAGACCTTTCTCACACTCTCTCTCTTGGGTCTATCTGGCCTCCTAATCTCTTTATCCTCATCTGGAGGATCTATTTGTCTCTTATTCTTATTCTCTGTAATCTTATCTTAAGGATCTCTTTATTTTGACTTGCCCCTTCTCATATCTTATGAGATATTTTCATAAATCCTCGCTACTCAGTATTAACAACTTTAACTCTAATCACTTAGTTCCTGTTGTCTGCAAGAAGATTATAAGTTCAATCCATAACAGTAATAAGGCTATCTGAAATTAACATTATGAGTACTCTTTCTGTTGTAAGTTAACTAACTTGTAAAGCTTCTCTACCTTAACCTTTTCCTTGGTATTCGTCGTTCCAAAGAAATACTGTACTTATGGCTCAATACTTTCTTTCTCTAGGCTAGGTCTACTATAACCCTCGGGATCTACTGTGATCAACCGTAAGCCTCTTCAAGATCTAACTATGACCTTAGAATTTTATTCTTTGTCATCCATGCTAGGACTAATTGCAATCCTTTGGAATCTACTGCAATTATGTTGTACTGTATTCTCACCTCTGGAAGACCTAAACCAATGGACTAAGTTACAAGGTTAGACACTTCCACTTAACTGTTAACTCAACATATAATTCCCCAAAAATGATCACAAAAGGCAATACTATCTATTGAGACTTGCCTCATTTCCTTTATCACTCAGGAATTTCTCATATCATTCATATCTTTCGTAACTATACTATATCCATTACTATAGAGAGCTACATAGGGTCTACCATGCACATATCTATCATAGTCTATATATCACATCTTGTGGATATTACTCTACATGAGATGCACATTCCCTTCTCTTGGCTTTATCTCAAGAACAATCTAACTCTATCGCAAGAGCAATCTTGCTCTATTGCGAGAATGTTAACTTTTATTACATAGACACTGCTCCTTCTTATGCTATATCATATTTCATAAATGCTTATTTCAAATTCATCGTACATCATTCATGTATCTTATCCCTACTGAAGGGATATGTCTTGAGTACTATAATCATTTTTCAATAGATTCACTATTAACCTTCATCTCTAATCTCATCTATTGCTTTATCATTACCAAGTTGAATTATCTAATTGCATATTGTATGGTATGGGAGCAACCAAAGTTTCTTATTATATATACTCTACCCTTAATGAAATGAGAAAGGGGAGTATCCATTCATCATAGCATCTTTAACATGCATAATATGCAAGGAGATGCAATAATTTAAGCATTCTCTAACATGCATGATATCATATGACAACTAAAAGGAGTTATAACTATTCATCATAACTTATGGTAACATAAGCCATATCAGAGAATTTGCTCAACTATCACTTATACTCACACTACAATTAAACAATTAAATAGGCAATCTTTTAAAGCAGTCCTTCCTCTAACATATTATCTGTCAAATTATCTGATTAGATCATTGTCAGATCCTAAAGTAATTATTCATCTAACTTTAGCTGACACGTTACCCTCTTACTATGGTATATACTTGACCCTTCATTAGTCTTTCTTACATAGGAAATAGGAGAGTCACTTTATCTTTTTAACTGTGGATACATTTCTCTCTTTAAGCGTCATAAACTTCTTTTTCTTATCTTGCATACATCTACCGCTCTGTTGAACTTCTACAACTACCTGAGAAAAACTTTTTTTTTATAACAAAATTCAATATGTGAACTAACTTCTCAGTCATTCAACTCTCATTGCTCATGTGGATGAACTCAGTTAAGTATTCATCAAAGGGTTTCACTTTCCCTACTTTAACCCCTTAGCCTCACACTTATCTCTATTTAGATTGAGAGGAATGCCTTTGGTAAACTATTCGATCAAAACTTGCCAAGTGAGCGGATCAATTTCCATCTCGTATAGAGTAACTTTTACATCTCTATACTATCTCTTAACTCTTTATGTATATCAGTCTCAGTATGCTCTAGGCCAGACTGTTATTCCTTTCTAATCTTTTCTTGATCCTGACTAGCTTAAGTCACATGGATCTCATTCATCATCTAATACTATTACTTTTGTTCTCTAGGGTACTCTACCCTAGGTCTGCTAGGTTATTGTCTCTTCATGATGGTATCCCTGTAACATCCTTACTTTTATACGTCTTAAGGACCATTCAGTAGCATTTAGAACTACTTACAAGACCTTGGAAGTCCATTAGCCAAATCTGGAATTTTACTCTTTCTTGGGTTACTGTTCATATGGTATTCCAGATTAGGCAATGAACTTCGAAAAATCATAATTAATTCTAGAAAACTCCAAATGCGGTGGTTCAAAAAGATACATGAACATAACATCTTAAAATTTAAGGAAAAAATAATTTCCAGACCAAATGATTCGCCAATTGATACAGTTTATTCGTTGAAATTTACTATTCATTTGGTCAAAAACTCTGGAAACAGATTCTTGTCCCTTAATTTGGAAATTCATTTCTCTTGATATACACATCCAAATGAAACGTTCTACATATGAAATTAAAGCCATGGATGTGTGCTACATGTTCATAAAATTTTGTGAACTAATTCCTTCATTTTCTAGGTCAAACTGAAGCCACAACAAAACTGCTCTAGGACCTACGTTTTTACCATTTCAGTTTCTTTTCTTTCATTTCCAATAATTGTTTCAGCATGCACAAGCCATTAAATAAGCTTCTTAACATTCATATACATCATGTACATATGCCATAATTATTAAATACAAGTTTATCATATAAATAGACACCTTACATGGCATTTACATACATGGAAAATGCATAGCATATGTTAGAATCTTAAATACTTCACTTTCCTTCTTCCATGCTTTAGCTCTTCTCCATGCATACCTTTTCTTCATGCTTGACCTAAATTGGTTGGTTATGGGAGAGTGAGATTCTAGGGAGTCTCAATAGCAAACATTACCACTTAAATATGCATGATGGATGCTAATGCATGATATGTAATTTCATTAAACTTTCTTTGGTTAGTGACATGCTATCATGCTATATACTTTTACATAAAGTGCATGGCCATGAAAAACATGTTATTCACAATACATTGAACATCATTAATCATGTCACAACATCATTCAAACACCACATACATGTCAACACATAAGCATACCACATCAAGCACATAAAGAGATAAGTTCACTACCTTGCACTTAAGCTTTCCTCTTGATCTTTAGCATTTGCTTCCTAGCTTTCCAACCAATAAACCTTTATGCCAATCACTTCCCAACATGTTCTTGGATGTTTCAAGGTCCTAAACACATTCATATTCATCACATAATTCATTAGGACTCATGAACTCCAACCATGTTCAAGATTAACTTTGTTACACTCTTTATTGTCATAACTTTCCCTAATATTCACTAATCCACTTAACTCTTGAATCAATTGATGTCTTGACTTTAACCTACACAATTTTATATTTTGAACTCATTTATGAGCTTAGAATCATAAAATTCCAGCTCCTTCATGGCCTGCTGTACACAATTGAACATAAGCACACAATTCTTTCAAAAATTCTCATTTTGATTCTAATGCTTCCCATACTTGTTTCTCCACTTTACCCCACACAACTTTTCATTTTAAAACCATTGGAACCATCAAAATCATGAAATTCCAATCACTGTTCATGCGAGTGAACAGTAACCGTAAGGAATCTCAAAGACTACAACCTTGAGATTTTAATGTCTTCAAGGTTCAAAACCTTTCCAATCCTACAGAAAATCATCATACAAACTCAATGGAAGCATTAAATCATTGAAATTCAATTTCCTTCCCTCATGAACAGTGCAGACTAAACAGGGCACGCCATGGCAAAGTCAAGAATAACAATTTGATTCAACAACCAACCATTTAACTAGCTTCTTTAAGCTTCAATCATATAGTTCTAACTTTAATTTCTTCTTTCCCCTTTCCTTTAAGGTCTTTGGGTAGCGCCACCCGTTAGAGAAAACTCAACTTTTCTCCCATCAAAACCCTAAGTTCAAGCTCCCAAATCAAAGGAAAATAAGCTAGGAGAGATTGCTTACCTTTAATCTCTAGCTTGCTTGAACTTTGGAACCTTGAATCTTCTTTGTCTTGGCTTGAGTTACGATTTTGCAAGAGCTTCCCCATGGGTACATGAGCTTACGGTTCTGAACCAGAATTGAGGGGTATTTATAGCTAAAATCCAAGAAAAATGAATGGCCAAGATTGATTTGGTTACTATTTGATCTAAAGGCCCACATTTAATCTTGGATTTAACTTTTTCATAAAATAATAATTATGACATCATGTGAGACCCATCAAGGGACACCTCAAGGGGTTAGGTGGCGTGCTCATAGTGTAAGGAAGCTTCTGGAGAAATTTCAGTCCAATCCAGTATCGATCAGTGCAGTTTCACAACAACCAGACTGTTTTCTGTTCCTAATTTTTTATAATATATCAGGATATGTATTCTATCCTGGAAATTAATGTATAGGCTTCTCATAACATAGACATACTTGTACTGGCCACAACTTAATTACAGATCCCTTAGGAAATGACCAAAATACACTTGGTGTCCTTTCTTGCACTATATTGACCCTAAGGGCATAATTGTCATTTCACCCCTCTTTGTACTGCCTCAGGGCATATATTGGCTCAAATAATCATATTTATACCATGTGTCACATTTTTAGCCTGTCATAGATGACAAAAATGCCCTTCATCCATCTCTGGTACAATCTGGGCATCCAGGGGTATTTTCGTAATTTCACACTTTTTCTGGCACTGGCCCCTTCTACTGATAGACTAGTACCCTGGGTTTTGGTCCTTCCTTGGCGTCATTATGGACCTATATATGAGGTCATCTGATCTCATTCTATTTAGGCTTACATACCGATAAGTTCCATTATCGGATAACGGGTGTTAACAAACTCCCGTCAAAATTCATTGATATGTGAATAACTTTTTATACAGAACTTCTACTGGAGTTCTGTCAGATCTAGGATATCTGACGCTGTAGGGTACACTTTTCTGTAATTTACCCACTTATATCTGAAGTCCATGAAATCTGACAAAATTTCAGATAACTTTTAGACTATCAGATAAATATCTGCTGTCTAAAGCCCTAATAAAAGTTTGGTATCATGTCAGATTATCCAGCATACCTTCCTCTATTTACTGATGGAATATGAGACTAAAATACTTATGGGCAGTTCTAACCCTTTCCGGGCTGATCTTTCTATAATTACAATTTTGCCCTTGAACTTTTTACTTAATTACATTTAAGTCCCATAACTTTTGAAAATTACCACTTTTGGCCCAAATCTTGTTTCTACTTTAACTTTTGGCCTTTAACCTTTTCTACTTTGCGTTTTAGTCCTTCTCCTTCTTCAGGACTCATATAACCTTTATCATTCCTTCTTATCTTCGTCATAATCCTTTCTAAACCTCTTTCCACTATCAGTACTATACATATAGGGAAAAATTAGGATATGACAATCCCTCTGTTTTGGAACTTTAATTTTTTATCTATTAACCATCATATCTCTAACCTTAAGCCATGTATTAGGCTCAATCTTAGGCAAGTCTCATTCTAACTTCTTATTATTCTGTTTAGTAAAGACTAACTAAATAAATCTTTTATAACATAAATCAACTCCTGGTGTTCATACGGAGGATCTATTTTTGAACATTTTCTTAAATTGATCTTCTATATCTCAATGCCTTATAATGTTTGGCTTGCCTGTACCCTGTGCTAAACCTCTAACTGATAAACTTTAGTGAGGTTAGCATCTTCATTCTTGTTATTAGGTCTCTGTGCATTTTAGTCGCGACCTGACCATTGGCTAGTCGTGACTCATATTCTCTGTGAACTTTAGTCACGACCATCTTAACTTACTCATCACGACTTGATAACTCTATGCCCTTTAGTAGGAACTATAGGTCATCTTCTGTCATGACCAAAATGCCTCTGTGAATCTTTATTGGGCCCCGTGACTAAACTTATCATGACTTAACTTCTCTATAACTTCTAGTCGCGACCTAAACTGCTTCACATCATGACCTGAGCACAGCTTCTTCTAAACATTCTCTTCTTATGTTCATAACTTTGATGAGCTTGGGTCAATTGAAACTCATTCATATCTATCTACTATAATCACATTAAATAGGGAACATATTCACGTAGATGTTCAACTAACTATGATTTCATTATATCATATCAAACTCATATGTCATATCACCATAACATTTGTACATGATGCCCACTACATATTCGGGGTACATCATAACTATCATACATCTATGTAATTACTTTATCCCATTTAGAAATTTACATTACCCCTCATCTCTTTTACATTCTTTTCTAGGGAATAGTTAACTGTAAATACTTTTGCATACAAAAATGCCATCCCTGTATATCAGTTGGTAGATCATTTGCCAAAACCTCACTTAGCTCTATGTGCCATGCAGGGGTATATGGCAGTATTTGACTCGTTATCATCTCATGCCAATCTTCTAGAGTGTAAACCTGATTAAGGTCAATGCCCTCTATTGTATATCTATTTACCATCACTGCTATGGCATTGAGGAACTGTAGATAAACTGACAGCTCTTGATCTCTACTTCTATCCATCCCTTGACCTAGACTAAGTAATTCACTCTCCACAGCTTTTTTGAGACTGATATGGTTAACATTATCTGTCTTTAGCAAAGAAGGCTAGGGTTGACTAGGACCAAGAATATCACACTGATCTTTCTCTATAAAATCACATATTCCTGACTTTAATAATGGAAAGGGACTATCATAGACTCTAACTAGATCTCTAGATTAAGGGACTGTTATAGGTTACTCATCAAATTTATCCTCAAACTCTAGTGGAGGAGAAATAATATCTAGTCTACCTATAATCCAGTACTAGTACTCAGCTTCCTCAACCGTAATCTATCCTCTTATTAGAGGAATAACTTACATCAGGGTTAGAGGGCACTCCAACAAACTCATATTGTATAAAGTCACTAGACTCAACATCATCTGAAACATGCACAACTTCAGACTGAATCTTTACATAACCTATAGACTACAGGTTTGAGTCTATAGAAATATCTATAGGATATTCTACTATAGATCTTCTTGATTGATCTTCTATACTACCATTTGAACTCTCTTCATTATCTAAAGAAAGATCATAGTCTAGATATACATCATCTTCATATATCATTACTAGCTAGGGGTCTCCCTGATTAATTAAAAACTCTAACATAACTTTATGACCATATCTATTCCTACAATATTTGCTTAAATAAACAATGCAAATTATCCCAATCAATATCCTAACATAGCAAAGTACTTACTATTTAGAGTTAGTGTCATATCTCTAATTTTCTTATCTGATGTATATGTACATTTTATGTGTAATAGACATGAGATTCTTGGAATAAACTGTATAAGATTGAGGAATGAAAGAGAAGGATTAGTAATTAAGAAAAGTTCAGGGACTTAAATGAAAATTAGAAAAGGTTGAAGGTAAAAGGTAAAAGTAGAAATAAAAGGATGGACCTAAATGTAAATAGTTTAGGGACCTAAATGTAATTAAGTAAAAGTTTATGGACATAAATGTAATTATGAGAAAGTTGAACCGAAAAAAGCTAAAAAATGACCAGAATCATATTTACCCCAAATTTTACCAGTAGATAGACAAAATTATTTCAGTCAGTTTAACGTAACACATAATTTTGATTTGAGGTCCCGATTAATTTATATAAATTCTTGAAGTCAGGAAGAATTGTTACAGTATTTTTCAGACCTCAGAATCATATGAAACTTTATAATAAATTCATATATTTAATATAAGAATTTATAAAATTGACAGAGTTAGAAAAGGAATCCTGTAGAATTCTTATAGGATTTTACAGTAGAATAAAATACCAGATAAGTAGGGTTATAAGTGATTTCTTGGGATTTGTGACATAAAGGTAATGTGGTGAGACAGTTAAGTGGGTTAGAGTCTAGAGTAGCCTAGGAAAAGTATGAAATTACGAAAATACCCCATAGATGGCCAGATTTTACCAGAGATGGATGGAGAGTATTTTAGTCATTTGGGACAGGCTAAAAATGTGTAAGATAGTATAAGGATGATTAGTTGGAGCCAGTATAAAGAGGTGTGAAATGACAGTTTTGCCCTTAGGGTTAATATAGTGCAAGAAAGTGCAATAAGGGTATTTTAGTCATTTCACAAGGGATAGATGGCAGATAAATACTCAGTTTAACAATATCAATGGTATGTGAAACTTAGACATTGGTTTCTAGGACAAAAGACATATTATTGAATATTATAAAAATTAGGAATATAAAACAGTCTGATTTTTGTGAAGTTGCTTCGATATGTACCAGACCAAACTAGACTAGAATTTTTTCTATCAGTATATTTTCCTTTTTTAAGCCAAGCATGCCCCTAAATGATGTCATGCATGGCATCAAAGGCAAGGCTTCTAGGGCAAGCTTGTTTCAAGAATGAATATGGACCATCAGATCCAATAGTAACCAAACTAATATTGGCCATTTATTTTCACCCAAGATTTTGTATAAATACCCCCTAAACCAGATTGGATTCTGTATGCATGAGTACCTTAGGGAACCTTTGGCCAAATTTTATTTGAAGCAAGAAAGAAGCACACAACTTGGATCAATAATCAAGGTAACTATCTCTCTTGTTCTTGGATCTCAATCTAGCAACTTAGCCCTTGGTTTTAAGGGGTTTTTGTGACTTCTTTCCCTTATTGGTGCTGCTGGAAGTGCTGTACATATGTGATGAGAATATGAGTTTTATGTTATGTGTAACATCCTCACTTTCATATGTCTTAGGGACCATTCAATTGCATTTAGAACCACTTACAAGTCTTTGGAAGTCCATTAGCTAAATCTAGATTTTTTCTCTTTCTCAGGTTACTGTTCATATGGTATTCCAGATTACACGATGAACTTCAAAAAATCATAATTAATTCTAGAAAAATAGAAATGAAATAGTTCAAAAAGGTACGTAAAGATAACATCTTGAAATTTAAGGAAAAAATAATTTTCATACCAAATGACTCGTTAATTAATACATTTTATTTGCTAAAGTTTACTATTCATTTGGTCAAAAACTCTGGAAATAGATTCTGGTCCCTTAATTTGGAAATTCATTACTCTTTGTACAGATATCGAATTAAGGCATTCTTGGTGCCAAAAAGAAGCTTGGCATGTCAAATAAATGTCTATACAATTTCACATATTTATTCCATCATTTACTATTTTTCTTCACATCATGACTATCACTACTTACATTGATTATACAACAACATTACACATTTACATAATATATATACCATCCAATCCCTAGCTTTTCTTCATGCTTCATCATCCTCTTTCATTATTCACAAACCTGTAGGATTGGGTTTATATGGAAAGGGATGAGATTTCTGGGGAAATCTTAGTAGCAAACATTACTAAACAATGCATACATTAATGTAGATACTTGTGCTTGCTTGTAAAAGTGTTAACATTGTTTAATGTGCATGCTTCCATGTAACATGAAATACAATTAGCCAAAGTAATCATAGAAACAGAGCTTCATACATAAACATATTTGCAACACAATTCACCAAAGCCATAGCACAATCAAGCATAACATTCAATGCATACAAGTTTAGGATAAGTTTACTACCTCATATACTTGATTTCTTTCACTTTATGTTATTTCTTTCTTCTCACTTCTCTTGAATATGTGGCTGCCTCTTTTGGAGCATATCAATCAATCCCTAACATCACATAACCATTCATCCATCATCATCTAATTTCCTTGAGCATTAACTTACTTTAACTAACATAATTGTGTCCTTGGCCTCACCGTAATCTAGCAGTAATACATAATTGAGTCAGCTATTTCCTTTCAGCTAACTGAGGAAGGGCTTGTTCTTTATGCCATGTATACTTTTAAGTTTTCCCTTATTCTCCTAGATTACTAACAGGCGAGAGAATATCTTTTATTACACCTTAACGTTCATGTGGATGAACTTAGCTAAGTATTCATCAAAGGGTTTCTCTTTCCTTTGCTCTAAAACTTAGCCTTACTCTCACCTCTATCTAATTAAGAGGAATGCTTCTTCTAAACTTCTTTGAAAAAACCTTCTCATCATTCTTTTCCGTAAAGACTAGCTGCACAAAGTCTTTCGTACTGTAGATCAACTCCTGATCATCATACAGAGGATATACTTCTGAACCTCTTCTTAAACTGATCTTATGTATCTTAGTGCTTCATACTATTTAACTTGCTTGCACTTTGTGCTAAACCTCTAATTGATAACCTTCAGTGAGGTCAGCATCTTCAGAGTCAATTAAGACTCATTCATGTCTATACATCATAATCACATTAAAAAGGGAGCATATTCACATACATGTTCAACCAACAATCATTTCATTATATCACATAAAACTTCATATTCCATGTCACCATAACATTTGTACATACATTACATTTATGCCAATTACATATTCGGGGTACATTATAACTACTATACATCTGAGTAATTACTTTACTTTACACTTTACATATTTACATTACCCCTCATCTCCTTTTACATTCTTTTATAGCAAATCATAAAATGCACATACTTCTACACACAGAAGTGGCACCCCTTGTATATCAGCTGGCGGATCATTCGCCAAATACACACTTAACTCCATATGCCATGTAGAGGTATATGGTAGTACCTGACTTACCACCATCTCATGCCAGTCCTCTAAGGCATAAACTTGATTCAGGTTAATGCCCTCTACTATATATCTATTTATCATCCTTGCTACAGCATTGAGGAACTGCAAGTAAACTAACTACTCTTGATTTTTACTTCTATCCATCCCCTGACATAAACTGAGTAATTCACTCTCTATAGCTTTCTTCAGACTAATATGGTCAACACTATCTATCTTTAACAAAGAAGGCTGGGGTTGACTAGGACCAAGAACATCACACTGATCTTTCTCTATAAAGTCACATATTCTTGGACTTTGGGAATGGACAGGAACTTTCATAAACTTTGACTGGATGTCTAAATTAGGGGACTATGATCTATTACTTATAACAACTCTATCCTCAAACTCTGGTAGAGGAGGAATAATATCTTATCTACCCATAATACAGTACCAGTACCCAGCTTCCTCAGCCGTAATTTGTCCTCTCATCGGAGGAATAGAGCTTACATCAGGGTTAGAGGGCACTCCGACAACCTCATACTGTGTACAGTAACTAGACTCAACATCATCTGGTGCATACACGACTTCAGGCTAAATCTCTACATGACCTCCAGACTACAGGTTTGAGTTTATAGAAACATCTATGGGACATTCCACTATAGACTTTCCTAACTGATCCCTTATACTCTCATATGAACTCTCTTCATTGTCTAAGGGATGATCAAAGTCTAGATATACATCATGTCCATATATCACTACTAGCTTGAGGTCTTCCTTATTAACTGAAGTATCTAACTTAACTTTATGAAATATCATATCTACTCCTGCAATCTTTACTTAATTAACAAAATACTTACTATTTAGAGTTAGGGTCTGGGAAATATCTTAAATCAAGCCAAAAACTTTTGCTCTGATACCAAAATATAATATCCTCACTTTCATGCATCTTAGGGACCATTTAGTAGCATTCAGAACAACTTACAAATCTTTAGAAGTCCGTTAGCTAAATCTGGAATTCCTCTTTCTCGGGTTACTGTTCATATGGTATTCTAGATTACGCGATGAACTTTGAAAAATCATAATTAATTATAGAAAATCAAAATAAAGTTGTTCAAAAAGGTACGTAAAGATAACATCTTGAACTTTAAGAGAAAAATAATTTCCAAACCAAATGACTCGTCATTTAATCTAATGGCTTTTCCTTTATCAAAAAGATAATTATGACATCATCCATGACATCATTAAGGTACAACTCAAGGGGACACCTCATGGGGTGATGTGGTGCAATTCCAATGGGGGAAGAAGGTTATAGAAAAATTCCAGTATAATCCAATACATGCTCGGTTTGATTCCCCAAAAATCTGACTGATTCAAGTATGCATGTAGTTAGGGTTTTGTGTTCTTGGTTGCTACTGTATGAAACACTGTTCATATTTTGGAATTTCATGGTTTTGATTCTTTCAATGAGATTAAAATCGAAAATTGTGTGAGGATAAAGTAGGAGAACAAGTATTGGAAGCATTGGAATCAAAATGTGAATTTTTGGAAAATCAAGAGGTCACTTCAGTTTGGCATAGCAGCTTATGATATGTTTTGATTTTGAAAATTCTGGTTTCTTATTTGTATTATACATGGAAAATTATGTGTAAATGAACCATGGGAATTTATTTTAGAAATATGGAAGTATGAAACATAAAATAGGAAAAGAATGGAATTTAATGAAAACCTAGTCTTGGAATTGTGTTCAAGTTGAGTTGTAACTTGATGTTACTTTGTAATGGCTAGGTTTTGATATTTGTGAAGGAAGAAAATCATCTCAAGAAGACTTTATCAAGGATATCTCAAGAGGTAGCAAGAATACCTAACTATAGTTTCATGTTTGCTTGATTGTATGCTTGCTTGTTAGTTATGATGTTTGGTTGAGCATGAGATTATGTCATCATGTTGATGATGAGATATGAATGATTGCAACTCCTTACAACTTACGTCATGACAATATGCATGTTAGAGTTTGCGTATGTACCATTATGAAGTAACTCCCATCTCATGATAACGTGTTAAGCATCCAATTAATCATACATGATATTATAGTTTGTATGACTTGCTATTGGGGTTTCCATGAAATCTCATTCCTTCTATATGCATAACCATGTCATAGGTGCTAGAATTTCTCAAGGAAAGAGGGTAAGCATAGATGGTTGAACTTGTATAATAAGTCATGAGTTACTTGACACTATAGAAGTATATGATGGGATGTATGGTGTATGAACTTGTACTTGTATTCTGAGGCCGTCGTACTATGATGAGGTTTACCATGGCTTAATCAACGAATTTGAACTTGAAATTTAGTAGGATAATAGGCAAGATATAGATATTTAAATGGACACCAAGAACGCTTCAATTGGTTAAGAATTTGATTTACTATGATTTTTCTAAATTGAAGATAAAATCTAGATTTGAGATAAAGAGAGCAACTGGAGCTAGCGACGTTCTGACATTGATTTGATATAGCAAATGAATGAGTTTTTCTATAAAATTTTATGAGATTAGAGAACACATATGGAGCTTCAAATTCATAGGTAATACTATTCATTTAGATAAGTAACCAAAGCGAAATAAATTTTTGAAGTTAAGGCAAAAAAACTAAAACTTTCAGATTTTACCAAATGAACAGTGTTTTTCAACGAATAAACTGATTTTATTAGGTCAATGAAACCTTAGTTTTATAATTTTTTTCTCAACGTTAAGTGAAATAACTTTCATTAGAATTGAAACCACCTTATTTCAATTTTTTTATATTTAATTATGAATTTTTAAATTTGGATATATGTTCTAGATTACCAAATGAACAGTAACTATGAACAGTACCCAAGAAGCAATTCTTTGAAAATGTATCTTTCTAAGGCAAAAGGCTATATAATTGGTTCAAATGACTTCCAATTAAGTATAATTGAGGTTAAAAATAAGGATACGACAATTAGGGTATGGGAACTATCTTTTATTATGCTAGAAACTTCTGCTCTAATACCAAAATGAAACATCCTTAATTTCATACGTATTAGGGATCATTCAGTAGCATTTAGAACCACTTACAAGACTTGGATGTCTATTAGCTAAATCTAGAATTTTACTCTTCTCAAGTTACTGTTCATATGGTATTCTAGATTAGGCGACAAAATTCAAAATATCATAATTAATTCTAGAAAAATCAAAATGAAGTGGTTCAAAAAGCTACGTGAAGATTACATCTTGAAATTTAAGGGAAAAATAATTTCTAGACCAAATGCTTAGCCAATTAATATAATTTATTCATCAAAAATTACTGTTCATTTGGTCAAAAATTCTGAAAATAGATTATGGTCCCTTTCATTAGAAAATTCATTCTCTTTGTACAGACATCAAAATAAGGTGTTCTTGGTGTCAAAATGAAGCTTGACATGTTAACTAAATGTCTATAAAATTTCATATATTTATCTTATCATTTGCTATTTTTCATTACATCATGACTTACAACAATGCATACATTCATCATATAACATTTACATCATCCAATCCCTAACTTCTCTTCATGCTTCTTCATCCTCTTTCATCATTAATAAACCTGTGGGATTGGGATTATATGGAGGGGTGAGATTTTTGGTAAAATCTTAGTAGCAAACATTACTAAACAATGCATACATTAATGTAGATACCCGTGCTTACTTGTGAAAGTGTTATCATTATGTAATGTGCATGCTTCCATGTAACATATGAAATACAATTGGCTAAAGCAATCATAGAAATAGAGCTTCATACATAAAACATTTGCAACACAATTCACCAAAGCCATAGCACAATCAAGCATAACATTCAATGCATACAAGTTTAGGATAAACTTACTACCTCATATACTTGATTTCTTTCACTTTATCTTACTTCTTTCTTCTCACTTCTCTTAGATATGTGGCTGCCTCTTTTGGAGCATATCAATCAATCCCTAACATCACATAATCATTCATCCATCATCATCTAATTTTCTTGAGCATTAAACTCACTTTAACTAACATAACTTCCTTTATTTTTTCTAATTGACTTGGCCTTTGAACCAATAGATGTCTTGACTTTACCCTATACAATTCCACCTTTTGAATACATTTATGAGCTTAGAATTATGAAATTCTAGCTCCTATATACTGTTCTCGATATATTTGAAAAACATGCATAATTCTTCTAAAAATTCTCATATTGATTCCAATGCTTCCCATACCTGTTTCTCTACTTTATCCTACACAACTTTTCATTTTAAAACTATTGGAAACATCAAAATCATAAAATTTTAATCACTATTCATACGAGTGAACAGTAACAAAGAAGAACTTCAAAAACTACAACTTCAAGTTCCAATGCTTCCAAGGTTCGAAACCTATCCAATCCTACACAAAATCATCATATGAATTTAATGGAAGCATTACATCATTGAAATTCCATCTCCTTCTATCATGAACAATGTAGACTGAAATGGTTTAACTATGGCAAAGTCAAGAATATCAATTTGATTCAACATATCTCTAACTTTAACTTTAAGGTTTTTGGACAGCATATACACCTTAGAAAAAACTCAACTTTCTTCCATGAAAACCCTAAGTTTAAGCTCCCAAATCAAAGGAAAATTAAGTTAGGATAGATTGCTTACCTTTAGTCTCTAGCTTACTTGAACTTTGGACCTTAAATTCTTCTTTGTCTTGGCTTCAGTTTCCATTTTGACCCCAAGGGCTCTGATGCCATGGTTTTGAGCAGAAATAGTGGGTGTATTTATAAAAAATCTCATGAAAAATGAATGGCCAAGATCACTTTGTGCACTGTTTGATCTAATAGCTCATAATTGCTCTTACATCAAACTTACCCACCAAGCCAACTTGAGATAAGATCACATGACAAAAATCTTCTCCTCCCCTTGTCTTGGATGCCCTTGTGTGAGGATGTGTGGGTCCCACCATGTGCAAACCCTAATTCTTACTTTATTCCTTTTTCTTTTCTTTTTTAAAAATTTATAAATTATTCATTATTGGACTTGGGCTCTAAGACAACTTTTGAGACTTATTGGGCTGCCCTAGGATGAAATATTGGACTGCACTAGGCCTTCCTTGGGTCCAATAGCTAATTTGCACAAATCCCCAGGCACTTTCCTTATACCTATATCCTTAAAATATCCTAATTTTAAAATAAATGCTAGACACCTCTTTTAATGGTTCTAATATTTTTATAAATTAAAAAATCCCTTGAAAAGTCTCATAATTTCTTAGAGGGCATTATCGTCTTTTCACACCTCATCAAAATATTCCCTGACCTTGGTCAACTATTTTGGAATCTCTCCTTGACTGTCTAACCTTAGTCAAATGACCAAAATACCCTTCATTTATCTCTGGCTCATTGACATAACACAATGGCACACTCAGTGGTATTTTCATAATTTTATATTTTTCCCAGTCTTGATTAGCCCTAGTCCATAAGCCACTATTTATTTAGCCTATAAGACACAATTTTGGCCCTCTACATGGTCCATTATCTTTATGGGCTAAACTCTTGAGAAATTCCCCTGAAACATATTTATAAGGTGTTTTATTCCATTATAAATTTTATAATAAATTCTATAAAACTCCTTTTTGAGCTCTGTTAGTTTCATAAATTCTTATATTAATTATAGGAATTTATTACCAAATTTCATTTGATTTTCAGGTCCAGCGGATACTGTATTAATTTTCCTTTCTTCAAAAATTAATATAAATTTTTTGGGACCTCAAATCGCGATTCTGTGTTACATCAAACTAATCAAAATAATCATCTCTACTTATTGGAAAAATTTGGGACTAATATAATTTTGGGCATTTTTAGGCCTTTTTCGGCTTAACTTTCAATAATTACCATTTTGCATTTGAACTTTTAAAAATTATAATTTGAACCATGGAACTTTTAAACTTTTCATTTTAGCTCCTCATCTTTATACCTTTGTCTAATCATTATTTTTCCTTTCTATTCATCATCACAATCATTTCCAAACATCTTTCCACTATCAGTATTATACATATAAGGAAAAAGTGGAATGTGAAAGAAAATGAGATTTTCTCATGGTATGCTTGTTGTCCAAAATCTAGAAATTTAGGGGGAAGAATAAATAGAAACTAGAACTATGTAATTAACACTTAGATAAGCTAGATTTTAATGGTTAGTTATGGAATTAGATTTAACTTCCTTGCTTTGCACATTGAAGAGGGTTTTTGGCCCAAGAGTAGAACTGAAAGGAGGAGTTTGAATTTCAATAATCTAATACTTCTATTGGATTTATATGATAATTTTGAGTAGGATTGAATAAGTTTGGAACATTAAAAGCATTGGAATTGAAAGATGAAATTTTAGAGTCTTGTCTATTACTATTCCCACATTTGAACATTGAAACATCCTTCTTTTCATACATCTTAGGGACTAAACGGTAGCATTTGGAACCACTTTTAAGGCTATTGAAGTCAAATTACTCAATCTGGAATTTTACTCTTAGCGACTACAATTCACCGTGTAAATTTCAGTGGAGTGACCTGACTTCGCAAAATCATAACTAATTTTAGAAAAATTGAAATGAAGTGGTTCAAATTGCTACATGAAGCTAACATAATGCTCTTTCATATAAAAATAACTTGTTAACCACCCTTGACCAGGTCAATGTCAAAATACATCCAAAGTTTACTATTCATCCTACATTTTTCCCTGATTCTAGCATTTTGGTCCCAACATTTGCACTATCCAATCCCCATCTTCTCTTCATGCTTCTTCAATCTTTCCTTATCTTAAACCTGTGGGATTGGGATTACATGGAAGGGGGTGAGATTTTTTGGGAAATCTTATTAGCAAACGAAAACCATACAATGTATGCAACTACATGCTTGATGTTACTATGTGTGTACTTAATGATCATGCTTGCATAATGATAACATACATGCTTCCATGTTACTTAATTATAACTTATGGCCATAGCATAAAAAGAAATAGAGCATTACTTAATCATACATGCTTCACATCATCAAGGTAAGAAAACATCACATAAAACATCCAAGCAGTATAAGCATACAAGTAGGTAAGTTTACTACCTGGCTTGCAGCCTTTCCTTCCAACTCTTAGCTTTGTCTCTAAGGTCCCTTCTCTTCATAAGTCAGAGGCTATACATAGCATAATAATATCTTTATTATTATCCAGTATAGCTCTACTTAACTCATGCTTAACTAGGGATAATATTCTTAATCTGACATTCCATTAACTTTCTTTCTACCTTTAGCTACCTTTATTAATAGAGATATTTCTCTATTCTAACAACTAAGAGAAATCCTCTACTTTATTAGAGTAAGGACTAGATAACTTACTTACCTCATTCCTAAGCTCTGCCTAGTCCCTAAGCTCCTTGGACTGCTCCTAGCTCCGCCAGAACTCCTTCCTTTCTTTCTCTTCCTTCCTTTCTTTCTCTCTTTCTCTCTTCTTTCTCTTCTTTGCCTTTGCTTGGATATGCATAACATGAAAGGAGGGGTGGCCTATTTATAGTTAGAGAGAGGTGGAATGGATGGCTCATATCGAATTATGAGGAATGGCCCAGATCGCTTAGCTTCCTCAAGAAGCTTTGCCTGCATCATCACGATGACATCATCTTCCTCAATGACTCACTAATATGACATCATCCAAGGACACCTCAAGGGACACCTCACAGCATATGTGGTACAATTGGTCAGGCCCTTGGGACACCTCACCAGCTGACTCAGCCTTTCCAGAGAATTCCATAGTGTTTTCCTAGACTAAGCGACCGAGATTGTGCCACGTGTCCTTTTTACTTTTTCTCCTTTTTCTAATCTCATGACATATATCCTTAAATTTTCTTCTTTTCATGTAATAATGCCATGTGGCACCTTGTGGGTCCCATGAGGACACCTTTCATGCCTCCTCATGGTCTATAGTCATATCTGATCACTTTTCCCAGTTCTATCCTTAACCGGGTAACTTTACTTTATGGAAAAGTACTAAAATATTATTTCAATACCTCTTAACTCCATAATCCTTGGGCCTACATTTTTGGGCTCTTGGATTGCTATCTGGGTTTCTATCCAAGCCCAAGCACTCTGGTGGCTCGGTTCCTAAGAAACATCTCTTCTTCTTTATGCCCACAGGGACTTTTACTATTTTCCCTGAATTTTCACTTTCTTGCAGTTTAGTCCCTGAACATCATCTGTACACTTTTGGGACTCCTGTATAATAGTGTCTAGTAGCCTACCTTTTTCAGGCTACATACTAGGCTTGCAGGCTTAAAAATTGGGATACAACATTTCTCCTCCCCTTAAAATAAATTTTGTCCTCAAAATTTCAGGGTTAAATCTCTATTCATACTTTGATGACTAGTTTCCTCTAAGGAGAATGTCCCCTTTCATTTCATAGCATTTTCTTAATTTTCTTAACTCTTCTTAACCTCTCTTACTATCTTTCATAACTTTGTGTATCTATGCCAAACTTTTATGACACCCTTTCTAATATAACTGTGTTCTTTCTTTACTCTATCTTAGACCCTCGTCTCTAGGTCTTGCTAACCTTTTAGCTTCTCTATCCTTATATGAAGGATTTATCTATCATACCTTTCCATTTTCACAATATATGGGGTTCTCTTCTCTATTCCTCAGGCATACTTCTACAAAACTTTTTGAATACCAGCACTCAAACTTGAACTTGGACTCCATCTTTATAAGGGTAAACTAAGTTTAGTCTATATAATATAGGCTATAAATAAGTTTTCTAGATAAGTTAATTAACTCGTGAAGCTCCTTACCTTAACTTCGTCTTTAGTACTCATCTTTCCAGAGAGATACTGTACTGTTCTCATTTCTTCATGGCTCCTTACTTTTCTTAGGCTAGGTCTAACTGTAACCTCAAGATCTAACTGTGATCAACCATAAGCCTCTTCAGAATCTAACTGTGACTCTGAAGCTATTTGGATCTAACTGCAACCCTTGAGCCATGCTAGGATCTAACTGTGATCCTCCAGAATCCTCTGTGATTCTGTTGTATTGTATCATCATCTCTGAAAGATCTCATCCAAAAGACTAAGTTATAAGGTTAACTGCTTCCACTTGTTGATAACTCAATAAAAAATTTAAAATACATTCAGTAGCCCATATTATTTACCTAGACTTTACTTATTCTCCCTCTTACTCAGGAGTTCCTTCTCATCTTTCTTACTCTATTGTGGTTTACCAATTATGGTCTAACCACCTGCCATTGCGTTTTATTGCTATGGCCTCATCATAACTTCTCATTTAAATATGTGCTCTAACTGCGAGCCATTTGAACTATGCTCTAACTGCGAGCAATCTGTATCAAATCTAACTCTTATCTAAAGAGTGATATGATCTCATCTGAATCTAGCTCTATCTGAGAGCTATCTATTTCATATCCAACTCTTATCTGAAGAGTGATATGAAAATAATCTCTTTACTTTTATCTTTTGCTCTTTATGTATACCATTTCTTTTGATAGAGTTATAACACTACTACCTTCTTGGTACTTGCTATAACTTTACCATAATAAATGGTCCTAAGTACTATATTCACAAGTCTGTAGAAATACCTAAGTAATCCCAATCATACTGTAACAAATGTCCCACTTACTGAGACTATATCTCATCCTGGGAACATTATTATTGCATGTCGTATGGTATAGGAGCAACATAACTTTCTCATTTCATTATAAACTCTACCCTACACTTACTGCATGAGGGGAGTATTCATAGTATACTCTAACATGCGTGTCATCAAATAACAACTGCAAGAAGATGTAACTATTCATAATAACTTATGGCAATATAAGCCATATCATCATCACATAAATTTGCTCAACCATCCATCATACGTACACTGCAATTGAACATTCTTTCCTCTATCACCTTATCTCCTAGATCCCAAACATTCATTTAGGAATATGAAATAACTACTTATTTAACTTAGGCTGCCACATTACCCTCTTACTAGGATATAGACTCAACTATTCATTACTCTATCTTACTTTGGGGAGTCTCTTTATCTTTGAAATTGTGGCTACCTTTCTCTCTTTAAACATTATAAACTTCTTTCTTTATAACACAAAATTCAATCTGTGAGCTAACTTCTTAGTCATTCAACTCTCAACTATCTCTTAACCCTTTCTTTCTATCAGTCTCAGTCTACTCTGGACTAGATTGTAGCTCCTCTGTCTTGGGAGCATCAGCTTTCTATCTATTAATCATCTTATCTCTAACTATTGATTCATTTGTTCAGGAAATACTAGCTGAACAAATTCTTTCGTAATGTAGCTCTACTCACATAGAGGATCTACTTCTAAACATTGTCTTAAACTAATCTTTCATATCTCCTTACTTTATACTATCTGGCTTGATTATAATTTGTACCAATCCTCTAGTTAATTAACTTCAACCAGGTTGGTACCTTTACTATTATCGTCTCTGTAATGTCTAGCAGCTTCCCTTGACCTAGGATTGGTCAGCTTCTATCTCTATCCATAGAGGAAATTGCTCTCTAGATGTTATCCTGCTTAGTCCAGCCATATCGTGCTAAGAAACACAAGACCTCAGAAACGGCTGACTAAGACTAACTACTTCCTTGAAGATTACCCTGTAAAGCTGTACGGTATGGGGTATTGTTCTATCTATCTGGGTGTCACTATCTCTAAGTAGTGAACACCATCCCCTTATCTTCTACTAGGGGAGAATCTCTTAGTTCAAATCTCTAACTACTAGAGCATCACTAAGCCAAAACGTCCTGTTCTGTGCTAGAATCCTTTGTTCTATACTAGAACCTTACGCTCAGAGCCATAATCATTTGCTCTGATACCAAAATAAAATATCCTTCTTTTCATACATCTTAGGGTCCAAATAGTAGCATTTGGAACTACTTTTAAGGCTAATGAAGTTAAATTACTTAATCTGGAATTTTACTCTCAGCGACTACTGTTCACTGTGTAAATTCCAGTGGAGTGACCTGACTTCAAAAAATCATAACTAATTCTAGAAAAATTAAAATGAAGTGGTTCAAATTGCTACACGAAGATAACATAATGCTCTTTCATAGAAAAATAACTTGTTGACCACACCTTGACCAAGTCAATGTTAGCAAACATCTGAAGTTTACTATTCATCCTACATTTCTCCCTAATTCTAACATTTTGGTCTCAACATTTGCACTATCCAATCCCCAGCTTCTCTTCATGCTTCTTCAATCTTTCCTCATCTTAAACCCATGGGATTGGGATTACATGGAAGGGGGTGAGATTTCTAGGGAAATCTCAGTAGCAAACGGAAACAATACAACTACATGCTTGATGTTACTATGTGTGTACATAATGATCATGCTTGCATAATGATAACATACATGCTTCCATGCTACTTAATTATAACATATGGACATAGCATAAAAAGAAACAAAGCATTAATCATACATGCTTCATGTCATTAAGGTAAGAAAATATCACATAAAACATCCAAGCAATATAAGAATACAAGTAGGTAAGTTTACTACCTAGCGTGTAGCCTTTCCTTCCAGCTCTTAGCTTTGTCTCTAAGGTCCCTTCTCTTCATAAGTCATAGCCTATCCATAGCATAATAATATCTTTATTATTATCCAGTATAGCTCTACTTAACTCATGCTTAACTAAGGGTAATATCCTTAATCTGACATTCCCCTAACTTTCTTTCTACCTTTAGCTACCTTTGTTAATAAAGATATTTCTCTATTCTAACCACTAAGACAATCCTTTACGTTATTAGATCAAGAATTAAATAACTTATTTACCTCATTCCTAAGCTCTGCCTAGTCCCTAAGCTCCTTAGACTGCTCCTGGCTCTGCCAGAACTCCTTCCTTTCTTTCTCTTCCTTCCTTTCTTCTTTCTCTTATTTTCCTTTTGCTTGGCCATGCATAACATGAAGGGAGGGGTGGCCTATTTATAGGTGAAGGGAGGTAGAATGGATTCCTCAGATCGAATAATGATGAATAGCCCAGATCCCTTAGCTTCCTCAAGAAGCTTTGCCTGCATCATCACAATAACATCATCTTGCTCAATGACTCACCAATATGACATCATCCAAGGATACCTCAAGGGATACCTCAGGGCATATGTGGTGTATTGGTGGGGCCCTTGGGACACCTCACCAGCTGACTCAGCCTTTCTAGAAAATTCTAGAGTCTTTTCCTGGAGTGAGCCGCCGAGATTGTGCTACGTGTCCTTTTTACTTTTTATCCTTTTTCTAATCTCATGACATATGTCCTTAACTTTTCTTTTTTTTCCTGTAATAATACCATATGGCACCTTGTGGGTCCCATGAGGATATCTTTCATGCCACCTCATGGTCTATAGTCATCTCTGATCACTTTTCACAGTTATATCCTTAAACAGGTAATTTTACTTTATAGAAAAGCACTAAAATATTATTTCAATGCCTCTTAAACTCCATAATCCTTGGGCCTACGTTTTTGGGCTCTTGGATTGCTATCTTAGGTTTGTAACCAAGCCTAAGCACTATGGTGACTCAGTTCCCAAGAAACACGTCTTACTTCTTTATGGCCACAGGGAATTTCACTAATTTCCTTAAATTTTCTTGCAGTTTAGTCCCTGAAAAATCATCTGTATACTTCTGGGACTCCTGCATAATATGGTCTAATAGCCTACCTTTTTCAGGTTACATACTAGGCTTTCAGGCCTAAAAATTGGGATATGACAAATATTGATTGGAAAATCCTAATTTTGATATTTTGAATGGTTTTAAAATGAAAAAAATATATGGGATAAAGTAGAGGATCAAGTATCAGAAGCATTAGAATCAAAATGAGAATTTTTAAAATAATTATATGCTTCTTTTTTATCCTATCCAAATTTTATGAAGCAGCTAGAATTTCAACTTTCTATGTTTATAAATGGATTCAAAAGACAAAATTGAGTAGGGTAAAGTTAAGATGCAAGTTAATTCAAAGGATAATGATAAGGCAATTAGCCACAAATAGAGGAAGTTAGGGGTTAAGTGGTTAATTGAGTTTAATGTTATAAAATGTTAGTGAATTGAGATTATAATGAATGAATGATTATATTATGTTTAGGCTTTGATTGTGTGATTAAAGAAGGCAGCCACATATTAAGACGAAGTGACAAAAGAAAGGTTAAAGGAAAAGCAAGGAATAGAGGTAGTAAACTTACCTACTTGTATGCTTATATTGCTTAGATGTTTTATGTCACAGTTACTTTCTTTGATTATGTGAAGCATTCTTTTTATGCAATGACTATATGTTATAATTAAGGGACATAGAAGCATGTAAGTTATCATTATGCAAGCATGATCATTAAGTGCACACATATTAACATCATACATATAGTTGTAAACATTGAATGGTTTCCATTTTCTACTAAGATTTCTCCTAAAATCTCACCCCCTCCATGTCATCTCAACACTAGTAGGTTATTAAATATGGAGGAATATGAAGATGCAAGAAGAGAATTTAGTAGATAGATAGCATGATTGATATATATATGTATAGATGTTGAAATTTGTCACTCTGAATAGTAACTTATATTAAGGCAATGTGACTTTTATGATGTAATAAAAATAGTAAATAATAGAATAAATGTATAAAATTTTATCATCATTTAGTTAACATGTCAAGCTTCATTTTGACACTAAGAATGACTTTTTTTTATGTTTATACAAAGAGAACAAATTTATCAAAAATGGCGACTAGAAACTATTTTTAGAGTTTTGACCAAATAAACATGACCTTTGATGCCAATAGTATACTGATTGGTGAGAATTTGGCCTAAGACTTATTTTTCCCTTAAAGTTTAGTATGTTATCTTTGTGTGTCATTTTGAACCACTCCATTTCAATTTTTCTACAATTAATTATGAATTTTTGAATTTCATTACTTAATCTAGAAATACCACATGAACAGTACTCTTGAGCTGAAAATTTCTAGATTTTGAATTTGAACTTGAATGATCATATAAGTGGTTCTAAATACTACATAATGGTCCCTATGTCATATATCAATTTTTAAACATAGAAGCCTGGTATGTAGTCTAAAATAGGTAGGCTATCAGACCCCTTTTAGAAGAAGTCCCAAATAGATACAAATGATATTTAGGGACTAAACTGCAAATAATGAAAGTTCAAAGACTAAATTGTAAATAGTAAAAGTCCCTGGGGGCATAATAGTCATTTTGAAGAAAGAGAGGGACTAAACTTAAAAGTCTAAAAGGTCCATGGTACAAAATAGAAGTAGATATTAAGTGTAATTATAAAAAAATGAGGGACTAAAGTGCAATTTTTAAAAGTTTAGGAGAACAATTGTAATTATGAGAAAGTTGAGCCAGAAAAAGCCCCAAATTGCCAGGAATATTTTTTCTCAAATTTTTCCAGTAAAAAGAGAATTAAAATTGGGCTAGGCATATCTCTGAGAATTCTGATTTAAGGTCCCGATAAATTAATATTAATTTTTAAAGTCTGGAGATTAGTATAATATCTTTGGGACCTCATAATCAGATGAAATTTTGTATTCAATTCTTATAATTCTTATAGAAATTTAAGAAATATATAGAGATAAAAAAGGAGTTTTGTATAATTAATTATGGATTTTAAAGTAAAAATGGACACTGATAAGGGTTTAAAAGAAATGTATGTAATTTTTATCAGGACTTATGGGTCTCAAAAAATTATGAGGCATTAAAAAAATTATTTTATATTAGAATGAATTTCTAAATATATAAGAACTAATGAAAGAGTTAAATAGAATTTATCTCAAAATTTAGGACAATTTAAGGATATTAGTATAGTAAGTGCCTTGGGAGTTGAGCCTTTGAAAGCAGTGGACCAAGTAAAGGGTCTAAAATGGCACCTCATAGGCTCAATGATATTTTTAGATAGTTATGTGGGCTAGTGTTAATAAATACCCTAAAAAATATATAATTACAAAAATGCCATTATGATGTACCATGAGTAAGAGATAAACAGAGGGCAATTCGGTTATTTGACTAAAGTTAAAAGGTTAAGGAGGGTTCCTAGAATTGTTAGTCAAGGTTAGGGAATACTTTGGTGATGTTTGAAATGACGATAATGTTCCTAGAGATATTAAAGTAAATAAAAAAGAACAAAGGGGCATTTTGGTCATTTGTTAAGGGATCAGTAATTAAGTTCAAGCCAAGTCCAAGAATGTTAATAGTAGGAAAAATTTAAATACTGGATTTAAGATCAGAAAATATATTATGGAATCTCAGAAAAATTAGATTTAGAAAATAGTCTAGTTTTTTAGAAATTGGACTGAGCCGGTACCAGATTAGACTATAATTTTTCTAGACTCTTCTTTCCCTTGAAATTTTGTCACATCATGTATTAGGTGTCCCTTGCTGATGTCATCAAGTTTTCTTGAGCAAGCCAAGTTCCAAGAGTAAATATGGACCATTAGATTAAATAGTGCATAAAGCATAAAGTGATATTGGAAGCATTGGGATTGAAAGATGAATTTTGAAGTATTTCACATATAGGAACAATGCTTGGAATTTCATGATTTTGACGCTTCCAATGGTTTTAAAATGAAAAATTGTGTGGAATAAAGTAGAGAAGCAAGTATTGGAATCAAAATGAGAATTTTTGGGGAAAAACGACATGTTTTGGTTCTATCCAGAATAGTATTCAACTATTGGAATTGAGGAATTCTAAGTTCATAAATGGATTCAGAAGGCCAAATTGTGTAAGATAAGGTCAAGACATCAATTGGTTTAAAGACCAAGTCAAATAGTAAAGATTAAGGAAAGTTATTTTAGATAAGCAAGGTCAATGTTCAAAGAAGTTAGATTGTAATGAATGAATGATAATGTGATATTAGTATTGTAGTTGTGTGCTCAAAGAGAGCATTCACACATCAAGGAGAAGTAAGAAGCAAGAGGAAAAGATAAAGTAAAGGAAAGTCAAACATGTGAGGTAGTAAACTTACCTAAACTTGTATATATTGATGTGTGGATGATTATTTATAGCTTGATTGATTGATGTTATTCATATGTAATTGTTGAAGCTCTATGCTATGATTACTTTGGCCAATTGTATTTCATATATAACATGGTAGCATGTTTATTACATTATGTTGACACAATCACAAGAAAGTACAAATATTTGCATTAATGCATATACTATTTAGTACCATTTGCTACTAAGATTTCCCTAGAAATCTCACCCCTACCTGTAATTTCAATCCCAACAAGTTTATGAATGATGAAAGAATTTGAAGAAGCATGGAGAGAAGTTAGGGATTGGATAAAATAAATATTATATGATGAATGTATGAATGGTTATATATAATATGTTATATGGCAAATTTGAGCAGTGATGTTCATGACATAATAAAAAATAGTAAATGATGGAATAAATGTATGATAATTTACTAGTAGGAAACAAGTCAAGCTTCATTTTGACACCTAGTATGCCTTATTCTTATTTCTACGTAAGAAAAACAAAATTTTCAAAGTTAGGACCAAAAACTATTTTTTAGGAATTTTGACCAAATGAATAGTAAATTTGATGTCAGAGTTGACTCTGTTGACTGGTCAATTTGTTTGATGAATTATTTTTCCCTTAAACTTCATGGTATTGGCTTCATGTAGCTTTTTGAACCAATCCATTTCAATGTTTCTAGAATTAATTATGATTTTTTGACGTTCATCGCCAAATCTGAAAATACTATATGAACAGTAAATCTTATAGTGAAATTCTAGATTTAGCTAATAGACTTCAAAGGTCATATAAATGGTTCTAAATAATACCAAATGGTGCCTAAGACCTAGAAAAATAATTATGTTACACTCTAAGACGTACGAAAGTAAAGTGTTTTTTTTTTTACATTAGAGCAAAGTTTCTGGCATCAGATAGGATAATTCTCAGACCCT
Organism: Leucaena leucocephala; assembly: GCA_037074615.1. Lineage (NCBI taxonomy): Eukaryota > Viridiplantae > Streptophyta > Magnoliopsida > Fabales > Fabaceae > Leucaena > Leucaena leucocephala. The sequence continues at coordinate 7,307,998 of CM073526.1, read as the reverse complement.
AAACCTAAGTAGTTAACATTATGTTGAGGTTAGGGTACTTATTGCAAAAGTTAGTTTTGCAATGTAGAAGTCTAAATCTTAAATGAACCAAGAAAATCTCCCTAGATGATTAGTTCACTACTTAAAGTAGGATTTAGATAAAGAACCTTAGGAAGAGAATTTATTGAGAAAGGTATGTTTAAGTATGACAGAAAGGTGTTAGACTGTGACGAGTCAGCTCATGGGTCATGACTAAGGTACACAGAGGATGTTAGTCACAACGAGCTAGTGTAGTGGACATGACTAAAAGTGATAGTGATGCTTAAATGGGTTTATTGCATTATACCCTAGTCTCGTAGCCTTACGAGATAGTCTTTAAGGATATAGTTATAATAAACTGGTCTTAGTCAGCCAATACCTCTAAGGTCTCGTATTTCTTAACAAGATGTGGCTAGACTAAGTAGAACAATGACAGGGAGTAGTTTCCTCTATTGATAGAGATAGGAGCTAATTAGTCTAAAGTCAAAGAAGTTAACCAGTCAAAGATCAAGAAAGCTAAGATACAAGAGTTAGTTCAAGACAACACTAGGGGGAATGAAATAGAATCGTTTTGTGAACCTAAAATAGTTAGGAGCATAGATTAGACCCTATGGGAACAAAGAAAACAAAGGTGCCAACCTCGCTAAAGTTTATTAACTAGAGGTTTAGTACGAGGTCAGGCAAGCCTGATACATAAGGTGCTAGTACAAAGAAGACCAGCTTAAGAAGGTGTTAAGAAATAGATCCTTTGTAGGATAGTCAGAGTTGATCTAAACTGTGAAAGACTTAGTTAATTTTTCCTGAATAAAAGGTTTAGAATTGTGAAACTGAGAATTTGCTTAGAGATGTGATGGTAAATACATAGAGAGCTAATGTTCCTGAAATAGAGAAACCTCGTCACGAATGGACCTGTATACCTAGTATAGGGTACTCTAGATGGTAGGAGTAATAACAGCAGATAATAAATAGGATCGTGATAACTTAGGTTTTCCAAGGACAAAAAATGATATTATAATCATGGCAGCCGTAGCAGTAGCTGTTGTTGATTTACGACAATTAGAGAGAGAAGTCATCGAGGAGTCATAGTCTGGATAGGAACATACTAGGACTAGCAAATAGTCAAGATCTGTTGAGGAAGGAGATAGTATCCAACTATGGAATGTACAATTCTGTAAGCATATTTTGCTTGCACATAAAGGTATGTCCAAATGGTAAAAATTTGGGTCAATCACTTGGAAGAGATTTCTAAATCGTCAAAATATCTTACAAAATGGAAGGCACCGATAGCCAATTATCAACCAAAGGAAGATGTTAAGAGATACTAAAGAGTACAAAAGTTACTTTACACACAGAGAATAGCCACTCACCTGGGAATAATTTCTTAGCAATTTTATGAGACACATTCTCCTCAGTCAGATATAGATGAGCATGAGGCTAAGTTAAAGTGTTAAAGTAGGGTAAGAGGAACCCTTTGATGGATACTTAGCCAAGTTCATCCATGAGAACAGTGAGAATTGAATGACTGAGAAGTTAACTTATGATTAAATTCTGTACTACAAGAAAGAATTCTTCCCAAATAATTGCAAAAGTTTAATAGAATATTAGAGGCATGCAAGATGCAATATTACAAAGAGAAACTTGTGATGTCAAGAAAAGATAAAGGTAACTCTAAGAGATGAACTCCTTTTGGTGTTTCAGATAAGGATATTCGAAAGGGCCTCTAGTTTTCAAGAAAGGTAATAAGAAGCAGGAAAAGTTAGAATATGTGCAAAAGATTTAAAATAGAAGAGTAGTAAGCTAAGAGATACAGACATGCAATTAAAGCCTAACATATATAAGAGCTATAGTAAAATCCATAGAGAGAGGCTTTGATTGGCAGGTCAAGGAAGTTGCTACAGATGCGGTAAGCTGGAACATTTTTACTAGGGAATGTTTATAGAATATGATTGGTTAGATATTTCAAATGTAGAAGAAAGTTTGCCCTGATCAAGGAAGAGGCAAGGAAGTCACTTGACATGATCCAAGAGACAATATCGATAAACGATCGCTAAGTACATGCGATATGTGATTCAGGTGTCGATAATCCATTTAAAAGTAGATTGAATCTTCCTAGTTCTCTGCCATCATTCCAATTACTTTAAGGCTGATAGCACCTTATGCATATTTTAACGGTAATATCCGGTATGCACATTATAGAGCTAACCCAAACCTGGTATATTTGTTCCATATAATTAGAGAAATATATGAGGTAGTTAGTATTAGTTAATCCTCAAGGCTTAAGATTAAGATTAGAATCTAAACTAGGACCATGATTAGAGGTAGATTAAAGTAAGGAATAGGGATAAGAGTTTGAGATCGGATGATGAGAGTCTATTAGATGAGAAACCTAAAGTAGGATAGTAATAGAAAATATTCAAAATAACAAACAGTTTCAGTAAGTGGGACAGTTGTTTATTGTATGATTTGGGTTACATAGGTATTTCTACAAGCTTATGAATATAATACTCAGGGTCATTTCTTATGGTAGGGTTACAGTAAGTACCAAGTGAGTGGTAGTGTTATAACTCTATCAAGAGATATGGTATATAGTAAGAATAACAGACAATAGTAAAGAGATGGCTTTTAGATCATTCTTCCTATAAGAGTTGGATATGAAATAAATGGCTCTTAGATATATCTAGACTCATATGAGTATAGATCACTCTTTAGATAAGAGTTAGATCTGATACATATTACTCCTTAGATGAGAGCACAGTCAGATACAGGTTACTCAAAGATAGAGCACAAATCCAAATAAGATGAAACAAGAAGTTATTATATGGTACTGTAAAACAAATGCATATGGCAATTACTGACGGCAAATTGTAGATGGCAATTTATAGATGGCTACATGGAAATAGCCCATAGTAAGCTACAAGGATGAAAGAAAATCGAGAAGCACTCTTAAGTAAGAGAGAGGTTAAGTGAAGTCTTGATAAGTAAGATGGTTTATGGAACTTAGTCATAGAGAATTATCTATTGAGTTATCAACAATAGGGGAGTAGCTAACCCTGTAATTTAGTTTATTGGTTGAAACCTTTCAGAAGAATTGTAGTTGATCTTAACATGATTCACAAGGGAGTGATATCCCATAATCTGATAGGTCCTGAAAAGGCTTAGGACAATAGGGTGATTCTGAGTTATGAATTAACCTAGACTAAGGATAGGATAATGTGAGTCATAAAGAAGAGGAATAGGATAACTTGATATCTTTCTGATAAGACAATCACCAAGGATAAGGTGTTGACTAACTCATACAAAGGGAGCACCCATAATGTTTTTAGGTAGCCACTAGACTAAACTTAATTTCTATTAAATGAAGATGGAGTCCAAGTATAAATTTGAGTATTGGCGTTCAAAAGATTATAGGAGTATGCTTGAGGAACATAAGAGAGAACCCCATATGTCTTAAGAATAGACAAGTATGAGTAGATAAATCCTCTAGATGAGGATGAAGAGATTAAAAGGCAAGAGAGACCTAGAGAAGAGGGTCTAAGGAAGAATAAAGTTAGAACACAATTTTATGAGAAATAGTATATTAGGGCTCAGAGGCATATGAAGTGTAACATAGCCCTAATCTAGCAGCATACTTCAGTTAAGCGTGATCAAGCCAGAAAAGTTTAGAGAAAGGTGACCCACTAGGAAGTACAATGCAGAGTCATAAAGTTAGAAATATGCTCTATAATAATGAGAAAGAACATTGCTAGCTAGCATAATAGAAAGAAAGAATATCACAAAAATAAAGAATATCATGAGCATAAGTAGAGAATAGTATAATTGCTCAGTATAGAGAAAATAAGGGTGTCATATTCCCAATTTTCTTACCTAATGTAACTGTACAGTTTATGTGAAATGGATATGAGATTCTTGGAATAAACTGTATTAGATTGAGAAAACAAAGAAAGAGATTATGAACTAAGGAAATTTTAGGGACTTAAATACAAATTGGAAAAGGTTAAAGGCCAAAAGTTAAAGTAGAAATAAACGTAATTAGGTAAAAAGTTCAAGGGCAAAATTGTAATTATAGAAAGTTTAGCCCGAAGAGGGTTAGAACTACCTAAAAGTATTTTAGTCCCACATTCCATCAGTAAATAGAGGAAGTTACGCTAGTTAATCTAACATGATACAGAAATTTTATTAGAGCTCTAGACAGCAGATATTTATCTGATAGTCTGAAAGTTATCTAAAATTTTATCAAAACTCATAGACTTTAAATATAAGGGGATAGGTTACAGGAAGGTGTGGCTCATGACATCAGATGTCATGAATATAACATGACCCTAAAAGGAGCTCTATAGGAAAAGTTATCCCCATATTAGTGAATTTTGACAGGAGTTTTAGAACACCTGTTATCAGATTATGGAACTTAGCAGTAAATAAATCTGGATAAAATGAACTCAGATGGCCTCATATATGGGCCTATGATGACACCAAGGAGTGCCCAAAACCCAGGGTACCAGCTCATCAGTAGAATGGGCCAGTGTAAAGAAAAAGTGTGAAATTATGAAAAATGCCCCTATGTAGCCAGATTGTAATAGACATAGATGGAGGGCATTTTGGTCATCTGGGATAGGCTAAAAGCATGGAACATAGTATAAATATGATTAGTTAGAGCCAGTATATGCTCTGAGGCAGTATAAAGAGGGTAAAATAACAATTATACCCTTAGGGTTAATATAGTGTAAGAAATGATACCAAGGGTATTTTGGTGATTTCTAAAGGGATAGATGACAGATAAATACTCAGTATAACAATTTCAATGGTATAAGAATCCTAGACATTGATTTCTAGGATAGAATACATATCTTGGAATATTATAAAAATTAGGAACAAAAAAAGTCTAGTTTTTATAAAACTGCTCCAATCGGTACCAAACTAGACTAGAATTTTTTCTATCAGTATATTTCACTTTTTCCAGCCAAAAATGATCTAAAATGATGTCATGCATGGCGTCAAGTAAGAGTCTTCTAGGGCAAGCCATGAGCAAGATTGAATATGGACCATTAGATCAATAGTAACCAAATCAATCTTGGCCATCCATTTCAATCCAAGTTCATCCATAAATACCTCCACTTTCAGCTCACTTTCAGCATGCATGATAGGGAAACTCTTGGAAAATTTCCATTCAACCAAGAAAGAAGCACACAAAGTGAAGCAACAATCAAGGTAATCATCTCCCTTGATCTTGAGCTTTGTTCTAGCAAGTTAGCTCATGATTTTAAGGGGTTTTTATTCTATATTTCCCTTATGGTTTATGCTGGAAGTGCTGCTCATATATGGTTAAAATATGAGTTTTATGTTATGGATAGTTTAGATAAGCTTAAACAAGCTAGAATCAAGTGGTATAAGTTTGAAAATTCAAGTATGTTTGGAATTAGGGGTTTGTGTTCTTATTGGTACTGTATGTGACACTATTCACATGATGGAATTTCATGATTTTAATGTCCAATGAGTTTAAAATGGAAAATTGTGTGGGGATAAAGTAAGAGAACAAGTATTGGAAGTATTAGAATTAAAATGTGAATTTTGGAAAACCAGGGCATGCACTTCGGTTAAGGGCAAGACATTTTGATGTGTTTTGATTTTGGAAATTCTGATTTTATATTTGGATTCTACATGAAAAATTATGTGTAAATGAACTATGAGAATTTATTTTGGAAAGATAGAAGTATGAAACATAAAATAGAGAAATAAAGGAAGTTAGTAAAAACCTAGTCTTAGATTTGGTTTCAAGTTGAATTGTAACTTGATATTATTTTGTAATGGTTAGGTTTTGACATTTGTGAAGGAAGGAAATCATTCCAAGAAGACCTTGACAAGGATAGCTGAGAGGCAGCAAAGATACCTAACTATAATTTATGTTTGTTTAATTGTTTGCTTGCTTGTTGATTATGGTGTTTGGTTGAGCTTGAGATTATGTCATCATGTCTATGATGAAGTATGAATGATTGCAACTCCTTGAAAGTTATGTCATGACAATATGCATGTTAGAGTTTGCTTATGTACCATTATCAAGTAGCTCACATCTCATGTTAACATGTTAAGCATCCAATTAATCATGCATGATATTATAGTTTGTGTAACTTGCTATTGGGATTTCCATAAAATCTCATTCCTTCCATATGCATAACCATGTCATAGGTGCTGTAACTTCACAAGGAAAAAGGGTAAACATAGATGGATAAGTTTGTATAATAAGTTACATGAATTACTTGACATTATGGAAGCATATGATAGCATGTATGGTGGTATGGTGTATGATTATGTAATTCTGTTTTGAGGCCGCGATGGTCTAATGATAGTTAGGATACCTTAATCAACGAGTTTGAATATGAAATTTGTAATGTTATAGCTAAGATATAGATATTTAAATGAACACCAAGAACACCTCAATTGGTTAAGAATTCGATTTGTTATGATTTTTCTAAATTGAAGTTAAAATCTGGAATTGAGATGAAGTGAGTGATAAGAGGCAACGACAATCACACGATGATTTTATATAGCAAATGAATGAGTTTTTCCATGAACTTTTGTGAGCTGAAAGGACATTTAGAGCTTTAAATCCATGGTAACATGGTTCATTTGGATAAGTAACCAAAGAGAAATGAATGTTTGAAGTTAAGGCAAAGAAACTGGAACTTCCAGATTTTACCAAATGAACAATGATTTTCAATGAATAAATTGATTTCATGTGGACAACAAAACCTCAAATTCCTATTTTTCCTTCAAAGATATATGAAAGAGCTTTCATTAAAAGTTGGAACCACATTATTTCAATTTTTTTACAATTAATTATGAATTTTCAAAGTTAGGTATATGTTCTGGAATTACCAAATGAACAGTAAAAGTGAACAGTACCCCTGAGAGCAATTCTTTTGGAAATGGATGTTTTCAAAGCAAATGATCATGTAATTGGTTCCAATAACTTCTAATGGAGTATAATTGAGGTTAAAAGTAAGGATGTGACAAAGAGACACTAGTATTCCCTTGCATCGATTCCAAATAGAGGAACTATATAAGAAAAAAAGAGATAGGAAGAAAGAGAAAGAAAGCAAGAGATAGTTAGATGAAAAGTATTTCTTTACATTAGTTCCAAAAATAGAAACTATGAAAAAGGAAAGAGATAGAGAGAGAGAGACATATAGATAGAAAAAATATTCCAAGTAGCTAACTGAAACTCTAAAATATAGCAAAGTTTAAGAGAGAGTTCAGTATGAAAGAAATGGACACTACTCACAAGTCCACTATAGTAAGTTATCCATAAATGTAAGCAAATTGTGTCATATCCCCAATTTTTTGACCTGATGTACCTGTACAGTTTATCTGCAATGGATATAAGATTCTTGGAATAAACTGTATCAGATTGTGAAAGGAAAGGGAAGGATTAATAACTAAGGAAAGAATAGGGACCAAAATGAAAATTTAAAATTTTGAAGCTGAAAAGTGAAAGTAGAAGAAAAAGGAGGGACCTAAATGCAATTAATGAAAAGTTTAGGGACTAAAGTGCAATTATTCAAAAGTTAAGGGACCTAAATGTAAATATGGAAAAGTTGGGCCAAAACAGGCCAAAAATGCCCGAAATCAGATCAGACCCAAATTTTACCAGTAGATAGACAAAAATATTTCGGTCAGTTTAACGCAACACAGAATTTTGATTTGAGGTCCCGATTAATTGATATAAATTTCTGAAGTCAGAAGGAATTATTACAGTATTTTTCAGATCTTATAATCAGATGAGACCTTATAGAAAATTCATATATTTAATATATGAATTTATAAAATTGAGAGAGTCAGAAAAGGAATCCTGTATAAACCATACGGGATTTTTCAGTGAAATAAAATACCCGATAAATAGGATCGGGAGAGTTGTAACGTGAATCGGGCCATAAAGGCAATACAGGAAATAAGCCCATAATAAGGCCCAAATGGCGCCATCATAAGCCCATTAAGGTGACTGGACAGTTATGTGGGCCAGAGACCAGAGCAGTCCAGGAAAAGTGTAAAATTACGAAAATGCCCCTGGATGCCCATACTGTACCAGTAGTGGATAGAGGTCATTTTGGTCACTTTAGACAGGCTAAAAATGTGTCATATAGTATAAAGAGGATTATTTATAGCCCATATACACCATGAGCCAGTATAAAGAGGGGTGAAATGACGATTTTGCCCTTAGGGTTAGTACAGTGCAAGAAAGGACACCAAGGGTATTTTGGTCATTTCCCAAGGGATGGATGGCAGATAAATACTCAGTATAATATTTTCAATGATATGAGAAGCCTAGACATTAATTTCTAGGATAGAATACATATCCTGGTATATTATAAAAAAATTAGGAACAGAACACGGTCTGATTGTTGTGAAATTGCACTGATCGGTACTAGATTAGACTAGAATTTCTCCAGAAGGTTCTTTGCATGGGCAGCACGCCACCTAACCCTCTTAGGTGTCCCATGATCTGTCCCACATGATGTAATAATTATTCTTTTTAGAAAAAGTAAAATCCAAGATTAAATGTGAGCCTTTAGATCAAATAGTAACCAAATCAATCTTGGCCATCCATTTCAACCCAAATTTCTCTATAAATACCCCCCTATTCAGAACACTTCGGCATGCATGGTGAACCATAGGTAAACTCTTGCAAAATTTCCATTCAACCAAGAAAGAAGCAACCAAAGTGAAGTAACAAGCAAGGTACTCATCTCCCTTGATCTTGAGCTTTGTTCTAGCAAGTTAGCTCATGGTTTTAAGGGGTTTTCATGCTATATTTCCCTTATGGTTGCTGCTGTAAGTTCTGCTCATATGTGGTTAAAATATGAGTTTTATGTTATGGATAGTTTAGACAAGCTTAAACAAGCTAGAATCAAGTGGTATAAACTTGTGAATTCAAGTATGTTTGGATTTAGGGTTTTGTGTTCTTGCTAGTACTGTACGTGGTTCTGTTCATATGATGGAATTTCATTATTTTGATGCTTCCAATGAGTTTAAAATGGAAAGTTGTGTGGGGATAAAGTAGGAGAACAAGTATTGGAAGCATTGGAATCAAAATGAGAATTTTTGGAAAACAAGAGCATGCATTTCGGTTTGGCACTGTAGCAATTGGTATTTTTTGATTTTGGAAATTCTGATTTCATATTTGGATTCTACATGAAAAATTATGTGGAAATGAACCATGAGAATTTATTTTGGAAAGGTGGAAGTAGGAAACATAAATTAGAGAAAGAAAGGGAGCTAGTGAAAACCTAGTCTTGGATTTGGTTTCAAGTTGAGTTGTAACTTGATATTCTGTTGTAATGGCTAGGTTTTGACATTTGTGAAGGAAGGAAAGCACTTCAAGAAGGTCTTGACCAAGATAGCTAAGAGGTAGCAACGATACCTAACTATAACTCATGTTTGTTTAATGGTTTTGCCTGCTTGTTGATTATGGTGTTTGGTTGAGCTTGAGCTTATGTCATCATGTTATGATGAAGTATGAATGATTGCAACTCCTTGCAAGTTATGTCATGACAATATGCATGTTAGAGTTTGCTTATGTACCATTATGAAGTAGCTCCCATCACATGATAACATGTTAAGCATACAATTATTCATGCATGATATTATAGTTTGTGTAACTTGCTATTGGGATTTCCATGAAATCTCATTCCTTCCACATGCATAACTATGTTTTAGGTGCTGGATCCTCTCAAGGGAAGAGATTAATTGTTGATGATTAAGTTTGTATAACAAGTTATATGACTTACATGACAATATGGGATGATATGTTAGTGTGTATGGTGTATGTTTCTGTAACCCTGTTTTGAGGCCGTGGTGATGTGATGCTGATTTTGATTTGTAAACCAACGAGTTTTAGTCTGAAATTTGGTGTGATGTTAGCTAAGATACATATATTTAAATGGACACCAAGAACGCCTTAACTGGATAAGTATCCGAATTGTTATGATTTTCCAAAGTTTGAAGTAAGATCTGGAATTGAGATAAAATGAGTGCTAAGAGGCAGTGACGTTCATGCAATGATTTCATATATCAAATGAACGAATTTTTCTATGAAATTTGGTGATCTTAAAGAGGACGTCTAGAGATTTAATTCCATATGTATCACATTTCATTTGGACAAGTAACCAAAGAGAAACAAATTTTTAAAGTTAAAGCAAAGAAACTGGAACTTCTAGATTTTACCAAATGAACAGTGATTTTCAACGATTAAATTGATTTTATTGGGACAAGAAAACCTCAGTTCATATTTTCCCTCAAATATATGTGAAAGAGCTTTCATTAGAAATTGGAACCATATTATTTTGATTTTTGTACAATTAATTATGAATTTTCAAAGTAGAGTACATGTTCTGGAATTACCAAATGAACAGTAACAGTGAACAGCACCCGAAAGCTAATCTTTTGGAAATGGATATTTTCAAAGAAAATGATCATGTAATTGGTTCCAATCACTTCTAATGGAGTATAATTGAGGTTAAAAGTAAGGATGTGACAGATAGATAGATAGATAACAAATGAAAACAGAAACAAGTTGACTTCATCTCAGATTGAGTTGACAAAGGAAAAAGGGATCATAACAACACGAGAAAGATATGAAGCTCTGCAGATATTGAGAGTACTCTACCAAATGCCAAAATATAACAAATAGGTACCCTGAGTCTTAGTCATAAAGCAAAAGATGATAGAAAGAGGAGATATATCTGAGATTACTTGGCAAAGGTACAAATTAAATTTAGAGGACAAAATTTATTTTAAGGGGTAGAAATGTAACATCCTAAATTTTCTCTATTTATATAAGACTGATAGAGGAAAGAGATTATGAAGGGATTTGGATGGTAATCAGAAGAATAGATAATAATTAGATAAGGTTTCAGTCAAAGAAAGAGAGATTGTATAAAGTTATAAAACTATAGGGACTAAATTGCAAATAGTGAAAAGTTCGAGGACCTAAATGGAGTTTTGAGATTTTAAGGACCAAGTTTGAATTTTAAATTTTATAGAAATGGACAAAAATAAAATTTGATAATTTCAGGGACTAAAGTATAATTTTACCAAATTCAGGGGGAAATAATTATAGAACGTTGCGCCAAAAAAGGTTCAAAATTGCCTAAAAATATTTCAGCCCCAAATTTTACTAATAAATAGAGAATAAAAATCGGGCTAGGCATATCTCTCAGAATTCTGATTTAAGGTCTCGATAAATTGATATTAATTTCTGAAGTCTAGAGTTTAGTACAGTATTTTTTGTACCTTAGAATAAGATAAAATTTGGTAGTAAATTCTTATAATTAATATAAGAATTTATGAAACTGATATAACTCAAAAAAGAGTAATGTACAATTTATAATAGAATTTATAGTAAAATAAAATATACGATAAATACTTTTCAAGGAATTTCTTGGGAGTTAAGCCCATGAAGGCATGGGATAAAGTAAAAGGCTCATGATGGTGCCTCATTGGCCCAATGATATACTTAGATAGGTATGTCGGCCAGTGCTTAGAAAGACTATAAAAAATATAAAATTATAAAAATATCCCTATGTTATACCATTGAACAAGAGATAAATGGAGGGATTTTGATTATTTGACCAAGGTCAAAAAGGGTTCTCAAAATAGTTAACTAGGGTTAGAGAATACTCTGGTAATGTTTAAAAAGATGATATTGTCCTTAAAGTTATTAAAGTAAATAAAGAAGAACTAAGGGCATTTTAGTAATTTGTCAAGGGATCAGTAATTAAGTTTAGACCTAGTCCAAGAATGTCAATGGTAGAAAAAATCCAGATACTAGATTTAAGATTAAAAAATATATTATGGAATCTCAAAAAAATTATATTTAGAAAATAGTTTAATTTTTGGGAAATTGGACTCAATAAGAACTATATTGGACTAGAATTTTTCTAAATTGTTCTTCTCCTCCACTTTGTACCAAACATGGGATTTATGATGTCATGGGAGAGGTCATCAAAACATAGTGAGCAAGCAAAGTTTCAAGACTGAATATGGACCATTAAATTAAATAGTGCTTAAATCAATCCTAGCCATCCATCCACCACCTCTTAAGTCTATAAATACCCCTCCCTTCCTTTCATTGTTTGCCAATTTTGGGACACCTTGGGGAGATGTTGCTCAAGTGGAAACTCAAGCAAGAAGACAAGATATATAAGCTACCAAAGTTCAAGCTAGCTTGTAATGAAGGTAAGCAACATATCCTAGCTTATTTTCTTTTAATTTGAAGGCTTAAACCTAAGGTTTTAAGGGAAGGAAAATGAGATTTCCCCATGGTATGCTTGCTATCAAAAATTTGAAAATTTAGGGGAAGAATAAATTGAAACTATAACTATGTAATTAACACTTAGATAAGCTAGATTTAATGGTTAGTTATGGAATTAGATTGAACTTCCTTGCTTTGCATATTGAACAAGGATTTTGACCAAGAGTAGAACAGAAAGAAGGAGTTTGAATTTCAATAATCTAATGCTTCCATTGGATTTATATGCTGATTTTGTGTAGGATTGAATAAGTTTGGAACCTTAGAAGCATTGGAATTGAAAGATAAAATTTTAGAGTCTTCCACATTATGTTCAAACATATGAATAGTGATTGAAATTTCATGATTTTGATTCTTCCAATGGTTTTAAAATAAAAAATTATTTGGGATAAAGTAGAGGAATAAGTATTGGAACATTGGAATTAAAATGAGAATTTTTGAAAAAATTATATACTTCTTTTCAATTCTGTCCAGATTTGATGAAGCAGCTAGAATTTCAACATTCTAAGTGCATAAATAGATTCAAAAGACAAAATTGTGTAGGGTAAGATTAAGATGCAAGTTAATTCAAAGAATAAGGCAATTAACCACAAATAGAGTAAGTTAGGGGTTAAGTGATTAATTGAGTTTAATATTATGAAATGTTAGTGAATTGAGATTATAATGAAGGAATGATTATATGATGTTGAAGCTTTGATTGTGTGCTCAAAGAAGGCAGCCACATATCAAGAAGTGACAAAAGAAATGTTAAAGGAAGAGCAAGGAATGGAGGTAGTGAAATTACCTACTTGTATGCTTATGTTGCTTGGATATTTTACGTGATGGTTGCTTACTTTGATTATGATGCTTTGTTTCTTTTATACTATAGCCATATGTTATAATTAAGTGACATGGAAGCATGTAAGTTATCATTATGCAAATATGATCATTAAGTGCACACATATTAACATCAAGAATATAGTTGCTTACATTGTATGGTTTATGTTTTCTATTGATATTTCCCCTAAACTCTCACTCCCTCCATGTCATCCTAACACTACCAGGTTATTAAAGATGGAGGAAGATGAAGATGCATGTAGAGAATTTAGTAGATAGATAGCATGATTGATATGTATGTATAGATGTTGAATTTAGCCATTGTGAATAGTAACTTGTAGTGGGGTAGTGACTTTTATGATGTAATAAAAAATAGTAAATGATATAATAAATGTATAAAATTTTACCATTATTTAGTTAACATTTCAATCTTCATTTTGACTCTAAGAATGCCTTATTTTCATCTCTATACAAAGAGAAGACATTTATCAAAGTTGGGGACTATAAACTATTTTTAGAATTTTTGACCAAATAAACAGTGATCTTTGATACCAATACTGTACTGCTAGCTAAACATTTGGTCTAAGACTTATTTTTCTCTCAAATTTCATTATATTAGCTTTGTGTATCATTTTGAACCACTTTATTTAGATTTTTTTAGAATTAATTATGATTTTTTAAGTTCATTGCTTATTCTAAAAATACCACATGAATAGTACCCTTGAGTTAGAAAATTCCAGATTTTAAATTTGAACTTGAACGATCATATAAGTAGTTCTAAATGCTACATAATGGTCCCTAAGACATAGGCAAGGTGTTACATTTTTTTAAATCAGAGCAAAGTTCCTCACATCATATAGGATAATTCCCAGACTCTAAACCTAAGTAGTTAACATTAGGTTGAGGTGAGGGTACTTGTTGGGAAAGTTAGTTTTGTAATGTATAAGTCAACCAAGAAAATCCCCCTAGATGATTGGTTCACTGCTTAAAGTAGGATTCAAATAAGAACCTTAGGAAGAGAATGTTTAGAGAAAGGTATATTTAAATCGAGACGAAAATATGTTAGGTTGTGACGAGTCAAGTCATGGGTCACGACAAATGTACACGGAGGATGTTAGTCACGATGAGCTAGTGTGATAATGCGACTAAAAGTGACAATGACACTTATAATAGTCCCTAAGATGTATGAAAGTAAGGTGTTACAATTTTCATCAAGCTTTTTTATAAATACCCCCAATTTCTTCACACTCATGTATAGCAAGAGAAGCCAAGTCAAAATGCTGCCAAAATTTATATAAGCCAAGGAAAAGCATACAAGCTTATAGCAAAAAGCAAGGTAATTACTTCCTTTAATCTTGAGCTTAATTCTAGAAAGTTTGCTCTTGGTTTTAAGTAGTTTTTATGGAAATTTCTCCTTTATAATTGCTACTGGACGTGTTGCCTTGTTGGGGTAAGATGTATTTTATGTTATAGATAGTTTAGATAAGTTTAGACAAGCTAGAATTAAATAGTTGACCTTAGGAAGTCATGTAATCTTGGAATTGAAACCTTGAGACCCTTTATGTCACTATTCATGATCCTGGGAAGGAGTTAGAATTTCATGATTTTGATACTTCCAATGGTTTTAAAATGAAAAATTGTGTGGGATAAAGTAAAGAAATAAATATTGGAAGCATTGGAATTAAAATGAGAATTTTTAGAATTTAGGAATGTGTTGTACGGTTCTGGATAGATTGTATAGGAGGAGTTTGATTTTCATAATTCTAAGATCATATTTGAATTCTTTGGACAAAATTATGTATGATTGGTCTAAGAAAATAATTATTACAAAGCTAAACCACTAACTCTAAGATTTAAGTTGAGAGTTAAGGGCTTTAAGGAAGTTCTATGTCCATGATTATGTAATGGCTTAAATAAGTTGTATACACAATGTAATTATGTTTAGGACCTTGAGACATCCAAGAGGATGTTGGGAAGTGGTTGACCAAAGGTATGCATGGTTGGAAGTTTAGGGAGCAAGTGCAAGAACAAGAGAAAAATCATATGTTTAATGTAGTGGACTTACCCCTTTATATGCTTGATGCGGTATGCTTATGTGTTGACATGTATATGATGATTGAATGATGTTGTGACATGATAAATGATGTTAAAAATTTTATGCATAACATTATTCCCATGGTGATGCATTTTTATACAAAGCATAAAGAATGATGGCATGTCACTAATTAAAGAAAGTTTAATGAAATTACATATGATGTATTAGCATTCATCTTACATATGTAAATGATAATGTTTACACTAAGATTCCCTAGAATCTCACTCTCCCATAAATAACCAATTTAGGTTAAGCATGATGAAAAATGTATGCATGGAGAAGAGCTAAATAATGGAAGAAAGAAAATGACCAATTATTTATTCTAGCATGAATTGTATAATTTACCAACTATGTTCATGTTATGTAATATGCCATTATATCTAAAGAAAAATGTATAAAATAATTATGGCATAACCTCATGATGTATATGATTGTATGAGAAACCAAGTTGATGGTTTATGAATGTTGGATTAATTTATGAGAATTAAAAGAAATAGTGAAATGGCAAAAACGTAGGTCCAAGAGCAGTCTTACTTTGACTCTAGTTTGACCTAGAAAATAAAGGAATTAATACATAAAATTTTATGAGTTTATAATAAACATCCAAAGCTTTAAATTCATAGGTAAAACACCTCATTTTGATGTGTATATTGAGACAAATGAATTTCTAAAGTTAAGGGATAGAATCTAAAACTTTAAGGATTTACCATATGAATAGTAAACTTTGGTGATTTAACTGGATTAAATAGGCAAGTAAATGTTTGATTTCATATTTTTCTCTTAAATATCAATGAAATATGTTTCATTAGAGCTTTGAACCATCTCCATAAGATTTTTCTATAATTAGTTATAAATTTGCAAATTTACACTATCAATCTAGAATTTACCAAATGAACAGTACTGAGAGTCAAATTTAAAAATTTTAATTTTTGCGCCAAAGTAATACTTCCCCTAATTAAATATACTTCTGAATACGTACTCTGAGGGATTAAAAGTAGGATACAATAAAGCTGAACAAGATGAAGATTAAGCTTTCCTATGATGCTAAGAAGGGCATGCTTCCCAAAGGCCACCAAGACAAGCAGTAGCCTATAGCCAATTAATCGATTAGTTAGTCGATTAATGGTACTTAATCAATTAGTCAATTGATTAATAAGTATCAATTAATCGATTGGTTGTTTGACTAATATAAAGACAGTGTTCTGTGCTATAAAGAAAAATCAATTAATCGATTAATAAGTATCCATTAATTGATTAATTGTTCGATTAATTTAATAAAAAAGCTCTCTGGAATTGAACAGATAAATTTATTAATAGATTGATTAATCAATTAATTATAATTAATCAATTACCTGTTCGATTAATCTGTTGAGAACAATTTTTTTTCTGAATAAAGATAACTCTATTAATCGATTAGATAATTGATTAATTTATATTAATCCATTAACTGTTCGATTAATGAGTGAAGAATCGTTTATGAAAAATTCAAATATGAGTCCATTAATAAATTAGTTAATCGATTAATTTATATTAATAGATTAATTATTCAATTAATTTGTGTTGAAAATATTTTTGTTTCAAATCTTCTAGAGATATTAATCGACTAGGCATTTGATTAACTTATATTAATCGATTAACTTCACATGTTTCAAATATCTTTCTTTGTTTGTATTGAAACTAATTGAATCTCTCTTTGAGCTATATATGATTGTTCTAGATATGAAATATACATATGTTTCTCCA
The DNA here is from genome assembly GCA_037074615.1 of Leucaena leucocephala. Classification (NCBI taxonomy): domain Eukaryota; kingdom Viridiplantae; phylum Streptophyta; class Magnoliopsida; order Fabales; family Fabaceae; genus Leucaena; species Leucaena leucocephala. The sequence goes on along the minus strand of CM073526.1, from coordinate 7,291,025 downwards.
TATTCTTAATTATATATCTTTTGAGAAACTTATTGCATTGTATATGGTTGAAAATTCTGATCAATGTGATGCTATGTTTTATGTTTATCTCATTAATTGAAATATTGATCAAATTAATGGTAATTAATCGATTAATACAATATATTTTTGAAAGCCATTTGAACATGATTAAGGCCTTGATCTTTGATAATGAGTGGATTATTAATGGTCTATACACTTAATCAATACTTTAACTACTAACAAATCTTTTGAGATTGAGTGTGTTCAAAAATACTAAGAAGTTAAAATGATAAAGGCTACGCCAACTTAAACTTGCTACTTCTAACAAAGCATTAATGCTCACTTACCCACCAACGACTGACAATGCCTTCACTACAACGGTTACAAATCTGAGTCTAATGGATATCAACCAAAATAAAAGCTATTTAAAGACTCATCATTAATGAAGAAAATAACAAACAATGAGAAAAAATAGATAAAATAATAAACTTTTGAATTTATTACATTCTCTTATTCTTCATTCTGTAACCTGACATTTATTGAACTTTAGTATTTATCATCCTACATACTCTTTGAGAGAGGGATTATGAATATATTTTTCATTCATTCTGTAGACTTAAGAGATTGGTTATCTTAAATTGGGATTATAACCTTATGGGAAGTAAGAGGGAGTGATTAAGTGGATCAATTCATATACTGAGTTGCCAAAAGCCTGTTCAAATCTTGGAGATAGTTCAAAATCTCATAAGGTCTCTGGGGATTGGATGTAGGTTAAGAGGAGTAGTCCAGACCAAGATAATTACTTGTGTTGATTCTTCTAACTTTTGGTGAAATCTTTTTTATCCTTATTCTCTTTATTCAATAATATTCTTGTTGTGTTTAGGTTTTTTAAATTTCTGATAAAAAATTTAAAACACCCAATTCACCCCTCTTGGGTGTATTTACCTAGACTAATAATTAGGTCCTTTTTGCTACATTTCTTTATAATTTGGTCCTTTCATTCAACCATTTCATGATTTTTTGCCTCACTAGGCTTTATTTATCCTAGATAGGGAATTTAGGGATGTGACATTGTAGCTAAGTTTTCATGTTGTAGTTGTTCCTATGCGTGGCTAGGCATCCTAGGGAGCTCTCTTGAATGGGTTGAACATATCACCAAGCTTTAGATCATCAATGGGGAGTCTTTTTAGTTATATTCACGTTTTTAGGATTTCTTCCTTATGTATTTTGATTATCTTGGTTTGGATCGTCAATTTCTATGTTTTGTAATGATTTTGAAGACATTGATGTTGAGTTATTTGCTGTAATTTGAGATTGGACAATGCATTTGGAGCTTTGATTATCAATTTAAGCTTTTTTTTTAAGTTATGTGATATTGAATCCATGTGTTACCTTTTCTATTGGTAGAACTTGATTTTGGAAGCAAATTGCAACTTTATTTAGTTTTGGTTTAATTAATGTTGAATGCATATCATGATAGTGTTAGAAGCATTCCATGGATTAAGCTTTTACCAAAGGTTTCAATGGAGTCAATTGATTTAAGATTAATGTTGGCATTGAGTTTTAATTCTTTGACTTTTAGTTCCTTTAAGGCTTTGTTTGGTTCAATGGAGTGAAGGGGAGGTCAAGTTAATTTAGGGAGGGTAGGGGAGAGTAGGGGAAGGTAGGGACTTTGTTTAGTTAGAAGGAATGGGAGGTTAATTGTTTGGTTCAAAAGGGGAGGATAGGGGAGCTAATTATAATTTGACAAATATATCCTTATCTCATTATTTAGATTTCTTCCCTCTTCTTTTGAAATTTTTGTATTAGAATTATTATTTCATAATTTATGAACCTCAGAAAACCTTTTAACCCACTATATATAATAAAATACTTTTCAATACATTTTAAATGATGATTTTCAAAATCTTATGAACATAAAAAATAAACAAAGTGAGAGTTATAGACAAAGAGAGAACTATGGTAGTGGAGAAATTTGTTGAGGAGAAGTAATAGGAAAGAGTATATTTAATTAGGAGGGCAAGTTGGAATATCAAAAAGTAGGCATGGGTGTTTTAATCTAGTTATGGCAGAATATTTCTCACCCCTCCAAAAATCCCAATTTTAGAGGGGAAGAGGAAAAGGGGAGAGGATAACAAAAAGACAAATCTATACCTCCCCTTCCCTGCATTCTTCCTAACAAAACACAAATGCCCCTCCCCCTCCCCTCCCCTCCCTTCCCCTCAAGAAACCCCCAACCAAATAGGGCCTTGGGGTTTCAACCTCAAAACATCCCATATGTAAAATTCAAACTCTATCAAAATAATTTAAAACCTTTAAACTTAAAATATAACTCATATTAGCATATTCAAACCATAAAACTCATATTGAACCATTACATTATCAATATCCGTCACATCCCAAATTTTGAGCTTAGAAATCCAAGGACTAAGATGCTTTAAGTAGAAGTCACAGAGATGCGAGAGGAGAGATAAATAGTTTTCAAGGACTAAACAACAAATTGGAAAAGCTTTAATGTTTGAAGTACAAATAAAGTTATAAACTCTAGTGAAGTCTCAAGGGCAGAGAACGAGTAAAGAAGTTAGTAAGGGATAAATGTTATTTTAGAGGTGCCAACAAGATGATTATGAGGTTAAGTCTAAATAGGGGTAAAATTGTAATTTTAGGATGTTTCGAGCCAATAGGGGTAATTATGGAAAAATAAATAAAAATTTCAAAAAATCCCATAAAATGGAAAATAACATATTAAGGCCCATTTGAGGTAACAAATGATAAAAATACCTCTAGAGTAATTGTTAAGGAATTTTTATATATTTGATTAATTGTGAGCTATTTAACTAGATTTAATTCTTTGAGCTCCGTGTAGGCCTCAGAAAATTAAGAAAAAAATAGGAATAATATACTTTAGGAATTATAGGACATTGTACAAGTAGTTTTATTCCCAAAATGCCTCTAGTTAAATTTTAGAGGAATTTAAAGGCTAATTACCTACTTAGGGATTTTATTTGAAAATTTCCAAATAAATACCTAAAAGGGTAAATAAATTCTAAGAAAATTTATAGAGTTTTTCTATAATTAGTATAAGATAATGTATTATATAGAAGTCTTTTATTAACTCTAACTCTAGACATTAATTCCTGAGTAAAGCTTGGATAAAAAGAATTAAATTGGTTTTTCTATTTTACCATCAATAAAATGATTATGGTAATAAATAAGGGATATTTTTGAAAGAAAAAATGGTAAGAATATATTATGGGACTGATAAAAATTAATTAAAGTGTCTAAGATACTGTAATTGTGAAATATGAATTTATTATAATAATAAGTGCACTGATATAACATGCAATTCCTAGCCTTCTTCTTGGCCGAAAATGGTGCCACTTGCTTAGCTAGGAATGATGAGGATTTTAACTTGAATTATAATTTATTTTATGATTACTTTTTGTAGGAAAATTAGTGTAAGAAGCCATGACATCTTGACACCTAAGCATAATAATTAGGATGAACTTGGAGGTTAAACATTTAGCTTGTGGTCTATAAATAACACTCTTCCTCTTTTCACTATAGCAACTTTTGGCACCCTAGTTAAACTCTTGCCAATTGAATTCTTAACCTTTCAAGAGGAAGAAGAGCAAGCTACTTTGGTCACTAAACTTGGATTAAATGTTAGCTTATGTCTCTAATCTCCTAATTAATATTTTAGCTAGTTAAATCATGGTTTAGATGGTTGGAAAATTAAGAATGCTCTATAGATGCATACTGGCTGAAATGTATAAGACCTAGGGATATATGAGTTTGATATTAAACTGGTTAAAGACATTGATTATGGTTAATGTAAGTAGTATTGCATGGAGATTGTTTAGTTTCCTTAGATTGGAGATTATCTTGGCCCATCGGTCAATTTGGAAAATCTTTCCTACAAATTGATTTTGTTAATTTTGATGATTCCAATGTGTTTAAAATAAAAAAACGGTTATAGGGTAAACCTAAGAAACAAGCTTTAGAAGCATTAGAATTAAAATTAGAAATTTAGGTCTTTCTTGTATACCTCTCAGCCAGTGACAGTTCACAAGGGAGGAATTTGATTTTATAAATTCAAACTCATATTTGGATTCTCATGAAAAGTTATCTAGGAATGATCTAAGAATAATTTTTATATTGGTAGAAACAAAACCCTAAAAATCAAATTAAAGACTAAGGGTTTTTGTTTAAACTATAGTTAATGAAATGTATATTAATGGTTGTACTCCCTTTTGTCATAATGGATTAGGGTTTGCATTGTAATGTCTTGACTTGATGCATGATTGAGTTGGCATGAGATAAAGTGGTTCTCTAATTGTGGCATTATGCTTAGTTTTATAATAATGTTACTTGTTGATATTTTTGTTGAAGTAAATTGTTATTGAGATTATTTTGAAATCTCACTCCTCCTATTGATCAATTATTTAGGGATTGAATCAACAAGAGACAAGGGCACTATGATGGAAGATTAGTGTATATATGTCATGATATTATGCTACCTAATGTTGTATGTAATTATTCATGACAATATGTATGACTTATATGAGACATGAGACAATGACATTTGAGAAGATCAAATTAATGTTTGAATCTTACCTTGAAAAATTGTATGCTTAAAGAAAATACAATAAGCTTTAAATTCATAGTAGGCTATGTACAACTTATGGTGACTTTTTAAAGTTATGGTTAAAAATTTGGACCATAGTTTTTTACCCAAATGAACGGTACCACGTCAATCTAGCACTATTATGCAATGAATGAATTCCTCATACTATTTTTCCCTTAAAGAAATATAGAAGAGCTTTCATTATAACTTGTAACCATTCAATTTTAATTTTTCTATAATTAGTTATAAATTTTTAAATTTATACATTATGGAATTACTAAATAAATAGTCATATGAGAAACTAAAAATTTTAGATTTAGTTTCTTAATTTTGGGCCTTCAAAAAATCCAATGGACATAAAATGAACCCTAATATAGTCTATAACTAAATTATGACAATATCCAACAAAAATCAACCTCTAACATCAAGCATTGACTCCAAATTCCAAAAAACCTTAAATCTAATAAAAATAAATCTATTAAACACTTAATCTAGTTTATATATAGTCTATTTAAACCCAAAATGTTCGGTCAAATGGTTAGCCATAGCAAAATCACTATGAACCCTAATTTCTAAACTCAACCAAATCTAAAAATCTAAGAGAAAAAGGGTAGAAATCAAGTTAGAGACACTTACTTGAGTGTTAGTAAGCTCCAAAACATTCCTAATGGACCAAAAATTGAAACACTAACAGAGCCCAACCGAAACTCTTCTCCAAAATCCTAATATTTTGTTATCGCACAATGTTCACCGCAACTAACAACATAGAAAGTTGTTCCTCACGATGTTAGATATTTTACAATTTATTATAGAATATCTCATTAATTTAAATATAAGGATTATGTTATATTCTAGAATTGTATCTTGATAGTCAAGACATTAGTTTCTTAAATTTAAATAAAATATTTCCTGATTTGCAGTCCTTATGTTAGTTGAACTGGGCTTGAGTTTAAGATTTTCACTCAGTCTAATTACTTATTATTAATCTTGATAGGATGTTATAAATATAGTAGAGTGAATTAGAGTGGTATGACATAGAAAATGTACTCACTTTAAGGATTCCCTTATTAGTGACGATTATTCTCATACTATCACATATCTTCCAATAAGAAGAATCTCTAAAATTAGTATTGTTTAGACTATGTATTCTTTATTTTCAATCTCTTCTATTTCTAATTGTGAGCTAACATCTTTTGTACTAATTGGGTTTTAGAATTTCAATTAATCCCGTTAGAGATCGTGAGTACAGTGGATCACAGCTTTAGATCATCTAGCATGAGGAGATGTAATTATTGAAGTCTTTTATTGCTACTTCGATATATTTAGATTTTCTATGTGCCGGTGTGTGCTTTAATATAGATTTTATCTAACATAAGCCATTCAACTTCAAAATCAATCCTAACTCCTCAATCAATCAAGATCAAACACTAGTACCTCAATTACCATACTAATCAACTCTTGATTAACGCTTAAACTTAGATTGAAAATTTAGGATGTTGGCTGAAAAAATGAGATCAGATTATTCTAAAATACCTTTCTAGGACCCATAAAGCATTGTATGGCTTTTTCAGCTTACAGCTTGAAGAGGTATCCAAATATTTAATTCTCAAAGTATTGGCCAGACTAAAGATAAATTAAAAAAGTATTGGCTAGAGAATGAGGTTCAGCTAATAGAATTTTCTAAATTTGTTTAGCCAATAAAGCAACTCCTCTAACAGAACTAATGTGGATTAATTCCACATTCCCCCAAATCTACAATACCAATCTTATTTATATAATTTTCTTCATTTTATATAGTGGATTTTAAAAAGAAAGAAAGTTTGGTGTTCTAAATTTTATGTATGTAAAATATTAAAAAACAATTGAACAAATTGCACCGACAGGTAAAATCCAATAAAAAACAAGGTGCCTTTGAACCCAAATTGATTAAAACAAAAATCCAATTCCACCGGAAGCGATACGACCACTAATCTTATCAACGACGAAAGTGGAGGAGATGCATACGTGTTAGGTGGTCATTCATCCAGACGAATGACGCTCTCTTGCCCTAACTCTTTTCTTTGGGATTTTCTTTTTATATAATCCCCATTTCCGCATCTTCACTCGTTTTCAATCCTCGTTAAGCTTCGAATCTTTCTCTCTCCCTTTCCCCTCTGTTGATTTCGTTGGGCTCATTTCTCTGAGATTTCGGGAAGAAACGGAAACACGCCGACAATTGTCTGCTTCAAGATCTGCATCCTCAATCTCGCTTCTGGTACTCTCCTCATTTTGATTTATGTCTTGCATTTGATTCTTCTTTGATTTGTTTCGTTTGCTTCGTGTTTCAAATATAAATCGCTCAACTATGTTTGATTGGGACGGTCTTTAATGGAAGGGAATGCAGTTCGTTTTTTAAGAATTACGAGCTGTTAACGTAGGAAACATTATATTCAGTGTTTGTGTTTTCTGTGAATTCTTCTGGAAGCAATTGAGGATTTGTCATTTTGATCTTTTTTCCAGATTAAGCATTGATTTGTCCTTCCTGGGTTCTGAACAATTGTCATACATATTTACCTTGTGCTGAGATGACTTTGAGTAATGGCAAAGTTGAGTCATTGAGTAGTTGTAACGGAGGAGATTCGGAGACGCCTTTCAGGATCTTTGTGGGGTATGATCCGCGTGAGGACATTGCATTTGAGGTGTGTCGTCACTCAATCTTGAAGAGATCTTCGATTCCTGTTGAGATCATACCAATCAAGCAATCAGATCTGAGAAATAATGGCTTGTATTGGCGTGAAAGAGGCCAATTTGAGAGCACCGAGTTTTCCTTCTCAAGGTTTCTGACTCCATGCTTGGCCAATTACAAAGGTTGGGTGATGTTTGTGGATTGTGATTTCCTGTACTTGGCAGATATTAAGGAACTGAGAGACCTGATTGATGACAAGTATGCCATAATGTGTGTTCAACATGATTATGCTCCAAAGGAGACCACAAAAATGGATGGAGCAGTTCAAACAGTGTATCCTAGAAAAAATTGGTCTTCAATGGTGTTGTACAATTGTGGGCATCCCAAGAACAGTATTCTCACTCCTCAAACTGTGAATAAAGAAAGTGGTGCTTTCCTTCACAGGTTTCAGTGGCTTGAAGATCATGAAATTGGGTCAATCCCATTTGTGTGGAACTTTCTTGAGGGCCATAACAGAGTGGTTCAGGAGGATCCAACCACATTCCCAAAGGCCGTCCATTATACTCGTGGAGGGCCATGGTTTGAAGCTTGGAGAAACTGTGACTTTGCTGATCTCTGGCTTAATGAGATGGAGGAGTACCTAAAGGAACATAGAAAAGAAACTGCTAGTTAGATTGTTTGAATTAGCTCAAGCTTCGGTCTAGTATAACTATGCATCCTAAATATTTTTGGCTTGTATTTTGTTGAGAGTTATGCGTCTTTTGTGATTCTTTATTCTAAAATTTGTTGTGTAAATTGGAATTCACGTTATCATGACTATAAGAGTTAGTATTTTCATTTTGTTTTCTGCTTTTCCTTTCTCAACTGTATTACACTGGGCATTTCAGAATAAATGCCATGCAGCGAGTGTTTCATTTTTCTCATTGTGGGTGACTTGGCCGGACCCTTTTAGCTGGTAAGGCTATTATGGTTACATAACAGATTATTTTGTAAGTTTTCTTTGTGGTGCTGATGGATTTGATTGGGCCCACTAAGCTCTTCCCATCCAGGGTTCAGAAATAAACTCAATAATATTCTGCAGAAATGGTCATAACTCTTCTCATTGTGGATTTTAATATGAGCCAAATAGCTGGTAAGGCTATTGATTGTGCTCAAACGGCTTGTGATGGATTAGCAAGGGATCATCAAGACCTGTTTTTATTAACAAATCCTCCCTTGGGTTTTAGGGAGTGGTTTGATTTAGATCACTGTATATATAGTATATTATGTTTTTTTTTTCTCTTTCTTTGTATGGTTGATCCATCTCTTTCCATATCCATGTGTGTGTATTACACTCCAACAAAATGCTGAGACAATATCTAAAATATATGTCAAACAAGACGGGTGATCTGAAAGAAATTGTTCATAAAGCCCTCAAGTGTGATGTTTAACGGAAACCCAACTACAGTTATGTGTAAGAAAAAATATGGCGTAGGACCAGACGTTAGGAAACATTATAGCTCGAATGACTTTAGGCACTGCAAGGAAATACATGCTTGATGTTTATGTATTTATGTATTCTCTCTTATCGTTTTTATAAGCTTCAATTAATTATTTTATGTAAGTTGAAAAGGTTAGATAAAATTAGGTATTTCTTATAAAATCTCAAAATTATCCTCCATAAAAGTCATTAGTATGATAAGTTTGGTTAATCAGTTAAGTTTTATAGTTAGGTAGAGACACTAAAGACAAAAAATTATTTTGAACAAAATATGTTATGAAACATGTTTGGACTAACCTATTATCTAAGGGTAAGATAAAATCTCTTTTCTTCCTAAGCAATGCCAATATCAAATAAGGTAAGCTGTCTATTACTATCAAACGTAAATTTAAGTACCCATGAGTTAAGATATCTCTTCAAGAGCTATAACTAGAATCATAATAAAGTAGTACTTTTTAGGAATCGAATATGCTCTAAATAGTCATATGTCATATTATATCGTCAGTTGAATCTATAGACGATGGGTATATATGATAGAGTTAAAGGAAAAGGAGAACATGAGAGGAAAGAGGGCAAAAAAGGGGCGAAGACTACATATTTTAATTCTAAAAAGAACACATATCTCACCTTTTTATTAATTGAATTTATAGACAATAGATATTTATGATAGGGCTAGTATAAGGAAAAAGAGAATATGAGAGGAAAGAGGGCCAAAAAGGGCGAAAACCAAATATGTCAGTACCAAAAAGGCTTCATATTGATTCTTTTTTGTTTTTGGTATATAAAAGTTTTGGTACGAGAAAGACTTGAAAATGATTCCTAGTCCGCATTCATCGCTCTAAAATTGTCAAACACTTGAGTTAGCGTGAATCGGAGTCGTAGAGCCTGGTTGGTATTGCATTTGTTTTGACCAAAATTTTTATAACCACATATGTTTCGGCTTGCTTTTAATTGCTTTTAAATAAGCCTTTCATCTTGGGTTGGTTAAACACCAATGCAGGCATACACTGGTAATAAAGATTGCATTACCAAGATATAAACGTTTGGTTGCACTTTAATATGGTAAGTAGTTCAGAACCGTGCATTTTCGTATTTCATACTTTTATTATATTTTATTCTAACATACAAGTGGGACATGCTCTATTTCATACATTATTGTATTTTATTAGGAAATATTTAACAATTATTTGAACTTCCAATATATCATTTTTTTTAAATTTAAAAATTTAAAATTTTAAAAGATTGTAATATAATCATAGGTAAAGAAGCTAAATAACTATACACACCCAAGATTAGGCGGCAACCTTTGATATATTGAGTAGGAAAGATGTTACAACATAAAGCAAAATATATAATTCAAGGATTTCTATGTCTCCTAAAAGTGGAAGCTCTAAAGAAAGAAAGAAAGATATAAAAAACAACACAGCAAAAAGATTAGCAAGATGCCAGACTCCATTACATGGATGGCTTGAGGCTTTAAATGTATAACCTCTGCTATGTAAACAATCCTGAATCCTAAAGAAATTCACCCCAGTATAGATTGGATCTCAGCCAAGAGCTCTCTTGCTTGATCCACTAAGTCAGCACCAAATAATATTTTGAATGATAGAATTATATTTTAAGTGCATTCATCAGACCAAGTTCTCTAATTTCTCATTTACGTGGAGATTTCTAATTTCCTTAAAAAGAGAAATAGCTATGTCATTAAGTTATGATATGACATTTGCTCTGATCATGACATTGCATTATGTAACATCCTTTCCATGTCTTGTATTGTGTACTTTCATGACAAAATTGTTCTCTGCTTCGGCCCAAAGTCCCTGTTCCCCAAAAGCGTCAATAATGCAACCTTAACTATTTCTGTGTTCAAACCTCAGCACAACCTACCAAAAAATAAAAATAATAAAACGATAAAGCAGGATAAACACATGGTTGACATTTCATTAAACCCTTGAAATGGAGATCAAACTCACACCAACATAGACTTGCCCAAAATCACTCTTACCCAACTTCATTTCTATCTCGTATAAAGGAGAACTACTAATCTAAACCTGAATTAGAAAGCAAGAAACCATCTTATTAGTTGACAATCTACATTAATTTGATGCTATGATATCAATTTCTCTATACTGGTGCAGCATAACATGCAAACTTTTGCAAAATACAATAATCTTATAAAATTAATTTGATCATTATTTGGTTCACGGGAAATGACTTTTAAGCCTAAAACCTTGTTCAAAACCTTTAACCTCTCAATATAAAGAAAGAAAAGAGACAAGCATTAACAGTTTGAGTCATATACTCATTGTTTATAGTTATATTATTGATCAATCAAAACTTGAATGTTTATTTGCTTAAACTTTATTGAGTAAAGACCAGGTGTGTTTACTTGCTTAAACTTTATTGAGTATAGACCAAGTGAGCTTCTAATAGTGCTTTAAGAACTTTGGGAAAATAAAAATACAGGACCAAATGCACTCCAAGTTCTTCAGTAATGAGATCGAGAAAATATTTTGGTAGAGTCAGGTGTCATATTTTACGTTCCAGCAAAAATAGTTGAGTGAGAAAGCAACACCTATGTATAAGGAATTAAAGACATAATGATAGGAGAATCATATTTACCTTTTTAAGGACGAGGCTTTTAGCACGATAGATGACCATTTCACTCAAGGTTGCACTATGATATGGACTCCCCTTTGGTACCTTCAGTCAAAATACAAATAATATCATATATTTATCCCCTTATTGAGAACCTTTTAGTGATTAATGATATTTTAGTGAATTTTTACCATTATATAAAACTTTTATACCATCAAAATAGTATCTTATATCCAAAGTTCCAAACCCATACTGAACTGTTGATCAATTCTTTGTACTCAATCCTTCATCAAATGCTACATATAATTAAACATGAAATAAATCATAAAATAATTTAAAATTTTTCCTTCTATTATTTATTTTAACGGGTGATTCTTCATCTGAGTTTTAGATGTCCCGCATTACTTCTAAAAGAAAACGGCATACGATCAAAACCTGCAATAGCTGCATTTAATTTTAAGTTGTACCTTAACAGCAACAGTAGCGTATTTCTTTATAAGTGCATACCAGAGCCATCTGTCCATTACCTACATATTTACATGGATTTAGTAAGCTAGTACCATGCATAACTACAAAAAAAAAAAAGCTCTCATGGCATCTCTATGAACTGAAAAATTATTTACCATGAACCAAACCATGTATTTGAGTTGATTGAGTTGATAACTTAAATTATGTCTCTTTGTAATCCTTGTACCTATAGTTAGAAAATGTTGGATTGGTGATATGATATTGTGAAGTAAAACAAGAAAAATTAAAATAGAATCACAATCCATTATAGCCTTGTAGACTTTAAAGTTAAAGTGTACCATAAAATAGCTACTAAATCACATATAGAAAAAAAAATTTACATTCCTACTTATTTATATCCCTATATAATTAAAAATTAGATAAAATTTTAAATTATAAAAAAAATTAAATAACTTTTAAAAAAGAATTTTGAGAAAAAAGTTTATAAAAAAAATTATTTTAAATAAATAAATATTTAGATAATTATTGAAGAGATGAGACAGAATGTAAAAGAAAAAAGAGAGTATGTATAGAAAAAAAATGAGAAAATGTGTAACAGAGGGAGGAGGGAGTATAAAAAAAATAAGAATAATATAATAATTGATTAGTCTTAAATTTTTTTATTGTTTTATAAGTTACTTTGATTAATTTATCTAAAATTTTAGTTTTAAATTATAGTTTAATCTAATTTTTTTTTTAAAATAAATATAACTATTTATTTTAAAATTTTTTAAAATTTAAATTTTAGTAATTTTTTTTAAAATTTTGCTGATAACTAAAACTCACTAATAGGGTTAAGGTGCAACACGATAAACTATTTTTTAAAGTGCAATTCAGTATTAATTAGTGCAATCAGCACTAAAAGTAATAAAAATGGATCAATTCTCACCCTCAACCTAAGGCCTGTTAACCTCCGTTATCTCTTGGGCAGCTTCCAGTCGATCTGAATCAAACCGAAGCCGAGAGCTCTACACTTAGCCAAAACCAACAATCAATTAAGAGAACACAAAAGAGGAAGAAGAGAAAACCAACGAAAGCTACAATTCCAAACAGAAAAACTAAAGCAAAATTATCAATCAAACAAAATACCCAAACATCCAAATCAAAACAAAAATATCCATGTGAAGGAACCGATGACGGATCTTGAAGAGGAAGAGGATGAAAGGCAAGCTATCTACAGAAATTGATTGTACGTCTTTCCTTCTTTTTCTCTCTCCCTGACCGTGTACTTCCTTCCTCTCCTCCTTCGCCAATCTCTCTTAGTTCCGACACTGATCGTGCGCCCATCCTTCCTCTTCTCCTTATTTGCTGATGGCTTCTTCCTCACCAATCTCTGTCTTCCGAGACTCCTACCCCCTCAATGGCCCAATAAGCATAGCATCACAGATCTCTCTATTGATATTCTTCAAATCACAAATACCATCACCATCGTCTCCTCCCCAAATCCCCTTTGTCCACATCATTGCGAAATCTCTCACCTTCTTTGGTGGTAATAGATCTCAGCCGTCGCCGTTGTTCGCCGAAGGCTGTCATCACTAGATGAAAGAGGTTGTCGTCCCCATCGTTAAGCTGCATCAGGTTCCTAGACTGAAGGTGGGTCGTCACTAGATGAAGAAGGTCGCCATCGTCACCGTTGATGTGTCGCCGTCACCGTTGTTCCCATGGTCATTAGAGAAGAAATGGGTGAAGAGGGTTGAGTTGTTTTTTATATTTAGATAACAAAGGTTAAGGAATTGTTTGAAGGGGAGTTTTGAAGGGAAGGGAAGTGAAGGGAAGCAGAAATATAAATTTGTTTGATTGAAAAAATAGAAGGGAAAAGCGTAATTTTTTTTATTTTTATATGCTTATTTTTTATTTTTTATTTTTTTTAAAAATAAGAGTTTTTAAAAAAGAAATTTTTTTTATCAAATTTTAATCAAATTATTTTTTATATATTTTTAATATTCTAATTCTTCTAACTATTTTTTTCCTCTCAAATGATTTTTCTTTTTATTGCTAAAATCTAATAAGTATATAAATAATTTATATATTATACTAAAATATATAATAATTATACAATTAATAAAAAATAATATTAAAATTTTATTATATTTTTTAATTTTTTTTTAATTTTATTATATATAGAAATAAGATAAAAAAATTTAATATTTATAAATTAAAAAATAATAATTTTGATATAAATTTTATAAATAAAAAATAAATAAATTTAAATAAAAATTTAAGGGTATATTTATCAACTTTTAATTAACTCATCTTCCCTCCCTTTCTGAACTAAACAAAAAATATCATCTCTTCTCCCTTACTTTTACACCCACAATCTCTTCTATCATTCCTTACCCTTCTTTAAATTAGTTTAACATATCCTCCTTTAAATTGAACTACACAATGCCTAAATGGTGTTAGGTTGGGGTGGGGATTGCTCTTTTTTTTATTATTTGATTGTGCTAATTCCACTGCTCAATATTTTAAAATATTAATTATACTTTAAAAAAATAGTTTAGAGTACATTCACTTTAACACTAATTAATATAAATTATTCCTTTTATTTTTAATGGGATTAAAATAGTTTAATGATTGCTATGATTAATATAAAATTGTTCCAATAGCCTTCTTGGGAAAAAGATAAAAAAAAAATCAATTTGAATTTTAAAAGGATAAATTGGGCTTCTCAATATTGAAAATGATAGATTAGGCAGGAGGCACAATCTGTCATTTGCAAATTTGTTTGCAAATATCAAATTAGCCTTCACTTTTTTAATGATATTTGTAAGTTTGAAAATACGATTCACAACTTTACTAATGGTATTTACAACTCTGACAATGGTATTTGCAACTCCTATAATAATATTTATAAGTTTGACAATAGTATTTATAATTTTGACAATGGTGTTTGTAACTTTGACAATGGTATTTGTAACTCCCATAGTGATATTTGCAATTTCAACAATGATATTTATAACTCCCACAATGGTATTTGTAACTCTCACAAAGGAGAAGAAACAACTTTGCCAATGTGATTAATAACTGTCACTAATATTTGTAACTCCTACAATAGAATTTGTAACTTTGTCAATAATGTTTACAACTCCCACAATAGTATTTGCAACTCCCACAATGGAGAAGAAACAACTTTACTAATAGTATTTATAACTCTCACAATTATATTTGCAACTTTGCTAATAGTATTTGTAAGTTTGTCAATGTTATTTGTAACTTTCACTGGTATTTGCTACTTTCACAATGGGATTTGAAACTTTACCAATGGTATTTGCAACTCCCATAATGATATTTGCAACTCCTATAATGGTATTTGTAACTCCTACCATGGAGAAGCAACTTTGCCAATAATATTTGCAACTCCTACAATGGTATTTGCAACTCCTACAATAGAGAAGAAGTAACTTTTCCAATAGGATTAACAACTTTGCCAATGTTATTTGCAATTCCCACAATAGTATTTGCAGTTTTGCCAATGATATTTGTAAATTTATCAATTGTATGGATAACCCCTATTAGTATTTGTCACTTCTACAATGGGATTTTTAACTTTACCAATGGTATATTTGTAGCTCCCGCAATAATATTTACAGCTCCCATAACAGAGACTAAGCAATAGTATTTGAAATAACTTTAACTATTGACTGACTGATGTTCTGACTTAATTAATCACTTTTTAATGTTTAATTTTTTTAAAGTTCCCTTCAACTATGAGATTTGCAACAGTATTTTAGTGTTCAATTTGGTTAATAGTATTTACAACTCTCCTAATGGGATTAATAACTTTATCAATAGGATTTACAACTTTTTCTATGGGATTTGTAACTTTACCAAATAGATTTGTAACTTCACCTACAAGATTTGCAACTTCTTACAATGGGATTTACAACTTCCACTAGTCGAAGCTACAATGTCAGCTACAGTGTCAGTTACGGTCTTTCTCCCAATTGCCAAAATTGGATTTTTCCCAGTTACAAATACCATTGTCAGAGTTTTAAATACTATTAGCAGAGTTGTAAATCATATTGTCAAAGTTGCAAATACTATTGGAAAGTGAAGGTTAATTTGGTCTTTGCACACAAATTTGTAAATGACAGATTAGGCCTCCTACCCAATCTGTCTTTTTCAGTATTGAGAAGCCCAATTTATCTTTTTAAAATTCAAATAGGCTTTTTTTGTCTTTCTCCCTAGCTTCTTTTACTTTGAGGAACCGCAAAAGAGTTAACAAAGTAGTTGGTACTGTTTGGAAGCACCGACTCTTATAGTACTTATTGTAGTATAATGGATTGGTCCCTCAAAATGCTTAACAGGCAATATCAAATCATATTAATAATTACAAACCTGAAAATGTATCTTAATAGAATGTATCTTAATAACTAGTCAGGAGCAGAGGTAGTAAAATGCATTTTACAGCTTTGTTGCAATATCATATTAGAGTATAACAGCAACAAGATCGGTTGGCAGAAATCTTTAAAGCGAAGTTGCTAAAGAGAGAAACCTAGAACTTTGAGATTTCTCAGGAGGGGCTATTGAAGTTTAGAGGTAGAACATATATCCCACAAGCAACCAATCTTAGAAAGAAGATTTTAGATGAAGCCCATAAGAGTCGATATACTCTTCACCCAAGCACGACCAAGATATACCATGACATCAGAAGACTCTTTTGGTGGCCTGGAATAAAAAAAGACATTACTGCTTATGTGACTAATTGTCTCACATGCCAAAAAGTAAAGGTGAAGCATCATAAACCTACACGCAAGCGACAACCTCTATATATTACTAAATAGAAATAGGACAACATTTCCATAGATTTCATTATGGGACTACCACTTACATCATCTAAGCATGATACGATGTGTTATAGTAGATCGTTTGACCAAGTCGACTCATTTTCTCACAGTCAATGTTAAAGATCCTCCTAAGAGGTTGGCAAAACTCTATATTAAGGATATCGTAAGGTTGCATGGTGTCCCAAGCAATATCATTTCAGATAGAGATCCTAAATTTACTTATAAATTCTAGAGAACTCTATAGAAAGAAATTGATACTACTATCAAGTTCAGTACAACCTACCATCCCTAAATAGATAGGCAGACAGAAAGAACCATTTAAACTTTGGAGGATATGATGCGAGCTTGTATATTAGATTTTAGAGGGAACTGGTCTATGTATCCACCACTAGTAGAATTTGCATATAATAATAGCTACCACTCTAGTATTCAGATGACTCCTTTTGAATCTCTGTATGGAAGAAAATGTAGATCACCTTTATTCTAGATAGAGCTTAGTGAATGAAGAATATATAGTCCTACCATAGTGGAGTAGTCCTCTCAACTGATTGAGATGATCAAACAAAGATTTTTGATGGCTCATATAACATCCTCATTTTCAAACATCTTAGGGACCAAACAGTAGCATCTAGAACCACTTCCAAGGCTGTTGAAGTCAAATTACTCAATCTGGAATTTTACTCTGGTGAGTACCGTTCACTGTGTAAATTCCAGCGGAGTGACCTGACTTCGAAAAATCATAACTAATTCTAGAAAAATTGAAATGGAGTGATTCAAATTGCTACACGAAGCTAACATAATGATATTTCAGGGAAAAATGACTTGTTGACCACGCATTGACCAGGTCAACATTGGTCAACATTCTGAAAACACTGTTCATCCAGCGTCCTGTCCCTTATTCTAACATTCTGGTCCCAACTTTGATAAATCATATCTTTATGTGTAGACATCTAAATGAGACGTTCTATATATCAAATTGAAGCTTAAAATGTCTACTATTTATTGGAAAAATATCATATATTTATTCAATCATTTACTAGTTATAATTATAGCTCAAATGTCACTACCTCCATCATGAGTTACTGTTCACAGTGACAATTTTCAGCAATTATACATACATGAATCACATATCAATCAAGCTAAGTAATTAACATCTCTTCATGTATCTTTATCTCCTCCATCTTGAGAAGACCTACTGTAATTGGATTGATATGGAAGGGGTGAGATTTCTGGGGAAATCTCAGTAGCAAACAACACTAAATAATGCATGCATTAATGTGAATACTTGTGCTTGCTTGTGAAAGTGTTAACATTGCATAATGTGCATGCTTCCATGTTACATATTAAATACAATTGGCTAAAGTAATCATAGGAATAGAGCTTCATACATAAGCACATGTTCAACACAATTCAACAAAGCCATAGCACATTAAGCATAACATTCAACGCATACAAGTTTAGGATAAGTTTACTACCTGGCATACAACCTTCCTCTAGCTTATAGCCTTTGCTCTAAGATTCCTTCTTTTCATAGGTCAGAGCCTATACATAGCATAATAATATCATCATTATTATTCTATCAGCATAGCTTTACTTAACTCATGATTAACTAGGGGTAATATCCTTACTCCGATATTCCTCTAACTTTCTTTCTATCTATAGCTAACTTTATTAATAGAGATATTTCTCTATTCTAACCATTAAGAGCAACCCTCTACTTTATTAGAGAAGGGACTAGATAACTTTCTTACCTTATTCCTAAGCTTTTCCCAGTCCCTTGGCTCCTTAGACTGCTCCTGGCTCCACCAGAACTCATTCCTTTCTTTCCTTTCTTTCTTTCTTCCTCCCTTTCTCTACCTCTCTTCTTTCTCTTCCTTTTCTTGCCAGATCCGTGGTGTGCTTTGAAATGGGAGGGGAGTGGCCTATTTATAGGTGAGAGGAGGTGGAATGAATGGTCTAAATTGATTCGCGATGAATGGCTCAGATTGCTTGCTTCCTCAAGAAGCTTTGCCTGTATCATCATGATGACATCACCCTCCCTGATGACTCACCACTCATGACATCATCTAGGACACCTCAAAGGACACCTCATGGGTATATGTGGCAAAATGTGGGGCCCTTAGGACACCTCACCAGCTGACTCAGTCTTTCCAGAGAGTTCCAGAGTCTTTTCCCTGAATGGACGGCCGAGATCGTGCCACTTGTCCTCTTGCATTTTCTCCTTTTTCTCTAATCATGCCATGTGTCCTTTACTTTTCCTCTTTTACTGTAATCATGCCATGTGGTGCATTGTGGGCCCTATTTATGTCCTCTCATGATTCCAGATCACTTTACCCAGTTCTATCTTGGACCGGGTTACTTTACTTTATTGAAAAAGCACTAAAATAATATTTTAATGCCTCTTGGGCCCACATTACTCTTGGGCTACTTTTTGGGCCTTTAAATATCATCTTGGATTTCTAACCAAGCCCAAGCACTCTGGTGGCTCGGTTCCTAAGAAACATCCTTAGTAAATTACCAAAATGCCCTTACTACCTTTTTAGTACTTCTAGGGGCACTATTGTCTTTTCATATCTTACCAAAGTATCTCTTGACCCTGGTCAACTATCCAGATACCCTTTCTTAACTGTCTAACCTTAGTCAAATGATCATAACACCCTTCGTCTGAATCTGACTTAATGACACAACATAGTGGCATACCTTCAGTGGCATTTTCGTAATTCTTCATTTTTCTTGGTCTTTATTAGCCCTGGCTCACATATTTATCTAAAAATATCATTGGGCCTGTAAGGTTCCATTCTGGACCCTCTGTATGATCCCCTATCTTCATGGGCTCAATTTCCCGAGAAATTTCCCCAAAACCTATTTATTGGGTCTTTTAATCTACTATAAATTATGTAGTAAATTTTACAGAACTCCTTTTTGATCTCTGTCAGTTTCAAAAATTCTTATATTAATTATAGGAATTTAATGCCACATTTTATCTGATTTTGAGGTCCAGAGAATACTGTATTAATTTTTCTTCTCTTCGAAAATTAATATAAATCTTTCAGGACCTCATATCAAAACTTTGTGTTGCATCAAACTAATTAGCATAATTTTCTCTATTTATTGAGACCTCTGCTCAACAGGGTTTAGTAACATCCCCTTTTCAGGCTATATATTGGGCTTCTAAGCCTAAAAATTGGGATATGACAGCTTATAGTAGACAGAAGAGTTATGCTGATATTATAAGGAGACTGTTAGAATTTGAAGTTGGAGATCATGTATTCCTCAAGGTATCTTCAACCAATGGAGTCGGTCGATACTTAAAGACTAAGAAGATAAACCCGTAATATGTGGGACTATTTTACATTCTTTCAAAAATTAGACCAGTAGCATACAAGTTGGCCCTTACCCTAAATATGAGTCAGATACACGATGTTTTCCATGTTTCTCAACTGAAAAAGTACATCCAGACCTAGCTCATATAATCCAGTATGATGACATTGTACTTCAAGATAATATACTAAAGTTAGGCCTGAAAAAATCATTGATCAAAAGTTCAAACAGCTAAGGAATAAGCATATTCCACTAGTCAAGGTAGTCTGAAAGGGATTATCGCCAGAAGAAGCAACATGGGAGATGGAAAAAGAAACAAATGAAAAGTACCTCGAACTTTTCCAATAAGGTACATTTTAAATTTCGAGGATAAAATTTATTTAGGAGAAGAAATATCACATCCCATATTTTTAAGGTTAGAAGAGTTGTATTGATATTATTGACATAATATATAAAGTTAAGTCAAAGTTGGGACATAAATATATTTTCTAAAAAGTTTCAGGCCAATGGGGTAATTTTGAAAAAATGTACGAAAATTCCAAAAAAAATTCTAGAAAATTGGAAATGAGATATTAAGGCTAGCTTAGGGTGATAAATAATGAAAATACCCCTAGAATAATTTTTAAATATTTTTTAGATATTTGGGTAAATATACTATTTAGTCAAATTTAATTATTTGAGCTATCAAGAGACCTCAGAAAATTAAGCAAAGATAGGGATAATATACTTTAGGAATTATAAAACATTGTACAAGTTATTTTATTCCAAAAATACCCCTAGTAAAATTTTAGAGGAATTTAAATTAAAGTTGAGCCAATTAGTGATTTTATTTGGAGAAATTTCAAATAATAACTATACGGTTAACTAAATTCCAAAAATATTTATGGGGTTTCCCTAGAATTAATATAAGATAATATAGTAAACAGAAGTCTTTTACTAACTCAGCAGCTCCAAAGATTAATTCCTAATTAAGGTTGGATAATAGGAATTAATTGGTTTGTTTTTATTTTACCATTAATAAAATTATGATGGCAATAAAAGGAGACTTATTTGGATGAGAAAAACATGAGTCATATTTATAGAATTGATAAAAATTAATTATAGTGCTTAGGACACTAGAAATAGAAAATAAGAATTTATTTCGATATAAAGTGCACAAATATAATCTACCCATCTTATTGGACCAAATGTGGCGCCATTTGGCAAGTTAAGCATGGTGAAGATTTTAAATTGAAAAATAATTTAATTTAGAATTACTTTTTGGCAGGAAAAAGGTTGCAAGAAGCTATGGAAGTTGACACATAAGTTTTGTAATTTGGTAGAACTTGTAGTTTAAATGGATTTCTCATAGTCTATAAATACCACCCCTCGTCCTCTCATTATAGCAATTTTGGTAGCTCAAGGATTAGTTTAGGTAGAAACACCCAAGAGGGGGTGATTTGGGTGTTTTAGAAATTTTAATTGAAATCTAAACTTCAATGGAAATAAAAATATATGCTTTATAAATAAGTATGAAGATAAGAAAGATTTCACCGGAGGGACATAAATCAATTTATACTGGTTCAGATTAAACCTTGTCCTACGTCTAGCCCTCGGACACCTTATGAGATTTTCACAATCTCTAATATTACAAAGGGTTTTTGGTGCCTTTAGTACATCAATTAACTCCCTCAATTACTCCCCTTACTTCCCCGTAATTTTATGATCCCAACTTAAGAGAACTGAACTTTTAAGCTAACGGAATGAAAGAAAAGTTTTTACAGTCTCTCTCGAAGAGTAAATATGATATTACACACTGAGGTTCAAATTTTGTGGAATTGCACAAAGAATGAAGAATAACTGGGAACGTAATAAATTTGAAAGTTGTTGTATCAGTCAGTTGGTTGTTATCTTCATTCAATGCTGAGTCTTAAATAGCATTTACTTCAGTTGTCTTATTTGTAACCATTGAAGTGAAGGCATAGTTGGTCACTAACAAGTAGATAACTATTTAATGCATTGCCAGTAGTAGAAAATTTACATTGTGTAGCTTTCATCATTTCAATTCCATAGCTTTTTCTAAATACACTCAATAAAAAGGATCCGTTAGTCGTTCAAAACATTAATTGAGTATATGAGATGTTAATAAACAATTTTTTTCAAGGATTGAGTTCATAATTAAATTCAGACGGCTTTTTAGAAACTATATGCTGTATTAATGCATTGTTAGTGTATGAGATAGAGAAACATAGCATCGTATGAATCAGTTTATTCAAACATATACAATGTAAACTTGTAAAGATAAGTTTCTCAAAGGAATTATTATGAAGAATAATGAGAAACATAGACAAAGTATTACTTGAAACAATCATATGAAATATGAAATCAGTTTGTACTTCAAAACAGAGATATATTTGAAATTTTTTGAAGTTTCTAGAATTAATTGATTAATATAAATTAGCCGAATGCCTAGTCGATTATTATGTCATGAAGAATTGAATTGCAAAATATTCAACATAAATTAATCAAATAGTTAATCTGTTAATAAAAATTAATCGATTAAATGATTTATATTTGAATTTTATAAAATTGAAACTTTACGATTAATAAAAAAGTTAACAAATTAATATAAATTAATCAATTAACCAATCGATTAATAGCAATAAATTTGTTCAAGAGAAAATATGTTTTCAATAAATTAATCAATTAACTAATCGATTAATTTCAATTAATCAATTAATTAACTCATTAACTTATTTCCAAAAAGTTAGCTCTCGATATTAATCGATTAGTTAATAGATTAATGATCACTCATTAATTGATCAACTAATCAATTAATTAATTTTCCTTTATAAAATAGATTACTGCCTTTACATTAATCTAACATCTAATCGATTAATTGATATTGATTGATTAACTAATAGCTTAATTCAACTATCTTTTACTTTTAACACTATTTAATCACATAGTCATTTTGAAATTGCTTTGGACAATATTTGAGCACAAAAAATAATCAAATACTGTTTTTCAAAATCATCCCTTGTCAAAATATATTTTTAAACAAAACTTTGAAGATGTACCAACAAATGAAAACATTTATAGTATCTTTAAATCATTCTTAGTATTACTGAAGACTTTTTGCTTATTTGGTATAATCAAAACATATTTTCTAACAATCTCCCCCTTTTTGATAATGGCAAATCATTGAAGAAATGTAGAAAAGTATATTTTTCTCCCCTATTTGGCATTAGCAAAAAGTTTGAAGTATATCAAATAAGAAGAAGCATAACGTAAGAAGAGAGTAAAAGCATTGAATCAAGATTTCAGGTAAACAGAGAGAGTTTAGAGATGCTCATTTGATTTTAGCATGATGTTATAGTCATCTTCTTTTGGACTTTTAAGTATTCGTGTAGCTTCTGGCAACCATCTTTAGCAATTCTGAATGTCCATTTGATTTTTCTTCCTTTTGAACCATGTGCTATATATATCAAAGCATTAAAAGTAAAACTCCCCCGTAATTGTATGGATGTATTGAGTTTTGAAGGAATGAATGGTTGATTGTTAAACAACATTTACAAAGTTTAAGATAAACTAGTTTTGACAAAAAATATTTACAAATTTGATCAATTGATTAATTGTTCGAATAATTTGAATGAATGGAACTCTTAATTGATTAACTTGGTAATTATTTACAAATGCATCAATACCTTTCATGGATTAATTGACTAATTGTTCGATTAATCCAATCTCTATTTGGTTCTATTTTTCAATTCCAGAATAGAGCATCTTGTAAAAAATTTAACTATACACTCCGATGCTTAAGTGAGTGACATTAATCATCAAAACATTTTAAATATCAATAAAGTTTGAAAGAAAACTTTGTACGTGAAGTATAAGTCTTACAGTTCATTTGGATTTACCATTCAAAATTCTCTCCTGATGTAGCTGAATTGATCTTGTGCAAGTGGTTTGGTGAAAATATCAACTAGTTGAAGATGAGTTGGGATGAATTCTTTTATATCTTTCGTTTACACATGGTCTCTTATGAAGTGGTATATGATATCAATGTGCTTTGTTCAAGAATGGAGCACTGGATTCTTTGACATACTAATTGTGCTTGTATCATCACAAAGAATCATAATTTCCTTCAACTTTATTCCCAGATCTTGAAGTTATTGTTTGAGCCATAATACTTATGCACAACAACTACCAACCGGTACATACTCAACTTCTGTTGATGAGATACCTACTGTGTACTGCTTCTTACTGAACCATGAGACTAGACAATCACCAAAAAATTCATATTGTTCGTTGGTGCTTTTCCTATCAGTTTTGTATCCTCTATGGTCAGAGTTTGAGTATGCTACCAAATATTCTATTTCTCCCTTGGGAAACCATATAATAAGATCAATTGTTCCTATCATGTATCTGAATATTCTTTTTATAGCTTCAGCATGGGATTCCTTTAGAGTAGCTTGATATCTAGCACATATTCCTATACTAAATTAAATTTCAGGTTTGCTTGCAGTGAGGTAAAGAAGAGATATGATCATTCCTTGATATTTTGTAATGTTGAAGTCTTGCCCTTTCTCATCTTTATCTAGCATAACATTTGTGCTCATCAGAGTTGAAACACTTTTAGCTTGATTCATTTCAAACTTCTTTACTAGCTCCTTCAGGTACTTAGAGCGTGAGTGAAGATACCATTTGCTCATTGTCTGATTTGTACTCCAAGAAAGAAAGAAATTCTCCCATCATGGACATCTCAAATTCTCCCCACATTACCTTGGTAAACTCTTGACAAATATCCTCATTAGTAGCCCTGAAAATAATATCATCATCATAAATTTTAACTACTAAAAGATTAGACTCGTTTCTTTTGATAAAGAACTTATTATCTACCGTTCCTCTTGAAAGTCCTTTTTCTTTCAGGAATTTTCTTAGACGATCATACCAAGCTCTAGGAGCTTGTTTTAACCTATATAATACCTTCTTTAGTTTATACACATAATTTGGTAAATGATGATATTCAAATCCAGGGTTGTTCTATGTATACCTTTTCCATTATAAAACCATTAAGAAAAATACTTTTGACATTCATTTGATAAAGTTTAAAATCTTTGATGCAAGCAAAGACTAAGAATACTCGTATAGTTTCCAATCTGGCCACTTGAGTATAGGTTTCCTCATAATATATACGTTCTTCTTGGTTATAGCTTTTTACCACTAATCTAGCCTTTTTCTAATGATTACAGTAGATTCATCATGTTTGCTTTTGAATACCTATTTAGTTCTAATGAATGGATAGTCATTAGTATGGTTACCAATTCCCAAACTTGATTTAATTCTTCTTACATTGCAACTATTCATAATTCATCTATTAGAGCTTTAGCACGTTGGTGGATTTAATGTTGGAAATAAATGTAGAAAAATGTACTTCATTAAACACTTATCTCTGAGTTTTTACTCCTTCATCAGCTTCACTAATAACCTAGTTTAAGGGAGGATTTCTATTGTGTTTCCAGGCTTTAGGTTGATCCTTTTCAGACTCATTAGACTAACTACTTGATTGATCAATTATGGGTCTTTTGTTTAATTTTAGTGTTTCAAGTCTCTATATTATCTCAGCTTAATCATCTAGCGGCTTTAAAATTGGTTCTATTTTAGAAAATACTACATGCATAAACTCTTCTGTTGTAAATATTTATTTGTTTAAAAGTCTATATGCTCTACTATGGTTAGAATTACCAAGAAAAATACCATTATTAGATTTAGAATCGAATTTACCTAAGTTATCTTTGTTGTTGTTGTGGATAAAATATTTGCTGCAGAAGATCCTCAGGTGAGTGAGATTTGGTTTGTATCCTTTGTAAAGTTCATCTGGTGTTTTATTGAATGTTGGTATGATGTAGGCTCAGTTGCATATATAACAAGTTGTGTTCATAAACTCTACCCAAAATATTTGTGAGACACCCTTGTCATTGAGCATTCCTCTAGCCATGTCTGTGAGAACTTTGCTCTTTCTTTCAACAACTCTATTTTATTGTGGTGTTCTTGGTGCAGAAAAGTTTTGATCAATTCCATAATTGTCACAGAACTCAGCAAAATCATTATTCTCAAATTCTCCTCTATGATCAGTCTTTGATAGACACAATGATATAACTTTATGATTTTGAACCTTTTTTGAAAACACAACAAATGCCTTAAAAGTTTCAACTTTAGAGGAAAGATATAAAGTCAAGGTAAATCTTGAATAGTCAGCAACTATCACTAAAGTATATAAGTTTTTCCTAAAGCTTTTAACTCTTGATGGATTAACCAAATCCATATGAAGTAATTGGAGTGGTCTTTTAGTTGAAACTTCCTTCTTTGATTTAAAGGAAGACCTTACTTGTTTCCCTTTTGGACAAGCATTATAGACAATATCAATTTCAGATTTAACTTTAAGTAAACTAATTACTAAATCTTTTTTAATCAATTTTGAAAGCTTATGCATGTTCACATGAGCTAGTCTCTTGTGCCATAACCAGCTTTCTTCTTAGTTACTTAGAAAATAATTTTCAAATGAATTAGAATTAATAGAGATGGTATAATAGTTACCGTATCTTGGAGCATGAAGTTTTGCCTTCAAGGTTTTTTTGTTGATTAGGAGATATTTCTTGCTTACTATTATGCATTCTTCTGAATCAAAGATAATATAGTTGTCTTTGTTGGTAGTTTGACTTACATGAAGAGATTATGGCATAATCCCTCTACGTAGTACACATCTTCCATTTTCACTCTTTCTTCACTTCCTACTTCTCTAATTCCAGTAATCTTTCCAGATTGATTTCCTCAAAAACTTACTTTGCCTCCTTCCTTATGATAAAGTTTAAGGAACTTCTCTGCATATCCCATCATGTGTCTGTAACATCCACTGTCAATATA
Source organism: Leucaena leucocephala (assembly GCA_037074615.1). Taxonomy (NCBI): domain Eukaryota; kingdom Viridiplantae; phylum Streptophyta; class Magnoliopsida; order Fabales; family Fabaceae; genus Leucaena; species Leucaena leucocephala. The sequence continues at coordinate 7,264,134 of CM073526.1, read as the reverse complement.
CCATTTGCTAGTTTTTGATGCTTCCAAACAACCTTGAAATAAGATCATTTAATTTTAAGTACCCAGATTTTCTTAGGTCATTTTATGTTAGTTTACATTACCTTAGGTATATGAGTACCTTTAGGTACCCATTTCAATGTGATGTAGGGTCTATTCTTCTTATGATAACAAGAAGCAGTAGAATGACCCTTATGGTTGCAATATGAGCATTGAGCAAATATATTTGAAGTATGTCTAGAATGTCTAAAATAATGCAGATATGATTAATTTCCTAATTTTTTCTTTCCTTTCTATTTATCCAAGTTATGATCATATCGTATCCTACATTTACTAGATATATATCTATGATTTTCAAGTAAAATATTGAGCATTTAACTACTTTGAGTGAATTTTTTGAGAATCTTGGTTAAGTCTATATTTTTCTTTTAAAATACTTCACAGTTAGTATATTTTGATATAATTTTAGATGTTGTGTTTATCTTTCCTAAACTCCAAATTTTCTTTTTAGAGTTTACTAACTCTTTTGCTAACTTAATGAATTCAGAGTGTAATTCATTGTATTTAGAGAGTAATTAATCATAGGTGGGTTCAATATTTATTACCTCCTTTGTCTCTAATTCATATTCTTCTTGAGCAACTAGAGAGATGTTTACCTTTTCTTTGTTACCATTGTCTTCATTTTCTGATGAGCTTTCTCCCTATATTGATGAGACGAATGCTTTCCTCTTTTGGAATTTTTATTTCTTCTTCTCTTTGTCTCTCTTGGAAAGTTGAGGACATTCTACCTTGAAGTGACCTGGCTTTTTACATTTAAAGTAGATGATATGATTTTTTTGTTATTTTGATGAAGAAGCCCCCTTTGGTTAGAATCTCCTTGTTGCTTGATTCTGGTAGAGTTTTTTGAATCTTCGTACTATGAGACATATCACATCATCTTCCAGTTCTTTATCAAAGTTGTTGTCTTAAGATTTCAAACCAATCCCTTTTTTTGCCCTTTTTTGTTTATTTAATGTCTCTCTTATACTTAGTTTTGCTCTCATATTCAGCAAACTTCCAAACAGAGCAGTGATAGACTTCATAGATTCTCCTTTAGCTTCTTTGATTGAAGTGACTTTTAGTTCCCATTCTTTTGTAAGGCCATTGGAAATCTTACGTACTTGGTCTCTTAGGCTATATGATTGCCCAAGTGCTATTAGATGATTGATTAAATGTTGAAACCTTACTTCCATATCTCATATGCTCTCCCCATTAACCATTCTAAAAAGCTCAAATTCCATTTTAAGTGTATAGACCCTCTTTCTTTCACGCCAGTGGTTCCTTTGTGAGCTACTTCGAGTGCTTCCTATATCTCCTTGGCTGTTTCTAGACTAGATACTCGAAAGTACTCATTCTGACTCAAGGCACATATTATAAGGTTGATTGCCTTGTCGTTGAGCAGTATCATCTTCTTGTCATTATCATTGAATTCACTTCAGTGCTTTGGGATTTTGACTCCATTAAAAATTTTGGTGGGAATATAATTCCCATCTTCTACACATCCCATAACCCATACTCAGAAGCTTCGATAAAACTTTTTCATCCTCATTTTCCAGAATGTAAAATTTTCTCCATTGAATCCTGGAGGCTTTGTTATAGAGCTTCCTTTAGGTAATACACTGTCTCTAAATCCTGCCATAGATTCAGGATCTCTCTTAAGCTTATTAAATATTTTTCAAGTGACATGTTTTGATACCAAATATTAGTTTAGGAAGAAACACCCAAGAAAGGGTGAATTGGGTGTTTTAGGAATTTTAATTGAAATCAGAACTTTAATAGAAAGAAAAATGTATGCTTGATAGGTAAGTATGAAGATAAGAAAGATTTCACCGAGGGACACAAATCAATTTATACTAGTTTAGACTAAACTTTTGTCTTACGTCTAATCCTCAGATACTTGTTGAGATTTTCACTCTCTCTAAGATTACAACGAGCTCTTGATGCCTTCAATATAGTAATTGACTCCCTCAATTACTCCCCCTTACTTCCCCATAAGTTTATGATCCCAACTTAAGAGAATCAATCTCTTAAGTTAACGTAATGAAAGAAAAGTTTTTAGAATCTCTCTCAAAGAGTAAATATGATATTACACACTGAGGTTCAGAGTTTTGTGGAATTGCATAGAGAATAAAGAATAACTGAGAATGTAATAAATTATGAAGTTGTTGTATCAGTCAATTGATTACTATCTTCATTCAATATCAAGTCCTTAAATAGCATTTACTTCAGTTGTAGCTATTAGACTCTTATTTGTAACTGTTAAAGTGCAGGCATGATTAGTCGCTGCCAAGTAGGTAAGCATTTAAGGTATTACTAGAATTAGAAATTTTCTGTTGCATATCTTTCATCATTTTGAATATGTAGCCTTTTCAGAATATGTAACATTCTTACTTTTATACATCTTATGGACCATTCAGTAGCATTTGAAACTACTTACAAGACCTTGGAAGTCCATTAGCCAAATCTGGAATTTTACTCTTTCTCGGGTTGTTGTTCATATGGTATTCCAGATTACGCAATGAACTTCAAAAAATCATAATTAATTCTAGAAAAATCAAAATGATATGGTTCAAAAAGATATATGAAGATAACATCTTGAAATTTAAGGGAAAAATAATTTCTAGACCAAATGATTTGTCAATTAATACAGTTTATTCACCAAAGATTACTGTTCATTTGGTCAAAAATTCTGGAAATAGATTCTAGTGCCTTACTTTGAAAAATTAGTTCTCTTTGTAAAGACATCAAAATAAGGTGTTCTTGGTGTAAACATAAAGCTTGGAATGCCATATAAATGTCTATAAAATTTCATACATTTATTCCATCATTTACTATTTTTCTTTACATCATGACCATCACTACTTACATTAGTCATACAGTAACATTACACATTTACATAACATATATACCATCCAATCCCTAGCTTTTTTTATGCTTCATCATCCTATTTCATTATTCACAAACCTATGGGATTGGGTTTACATGCAAAGGAATGAGATTTCTGGAGAAATCTCAGTAGCAAATATTACTAAACAATGCACACATTAATGTAGATACTTGTGCTTGCTTGTGAAAGTCTTAACATTGTGTAATGTGCATGCTTCCATGTAACATATGAAATACAATTGGCCAAAGTAATTATAGCAACAGAGCTTCATACATAAGCACATATGCAACACAATTCAACAAAGCCATAGCACATTCAAGCATAACATTCAATGCATACAAGTTTAGGATAAGTTTACTACCTCATATACTTGATTTCTTTCACTTTATCTTGCTTCTTTCTTTTCACTTCTCTTGGATATGTGGCTACCTCTTTTGGATCATATAAATCAATCTATAACATCACATAACCATTAATCCATCATCATCTAATTTCCTTGAGTATTAAACTCACTTTAACTAACATAACTTCCTCTTGAACATTAAGCTCACTTATTTTCCTTAATCTTAACTAATGGACTTGGCCTTTGAATCAATTGATGTCTTGAATTTTATAACATCCTCATTTTCATACATCTTAGGGACTAAACAGTAGCATCTGGAACCACTTCCAAGGCTGTTAAAGTCTAATTACTCAATCTGGAATTTTACTCTTTGCGAATACTGTTCACTGTGCGAATTCCAGAGGAGTGTCCTGACTTAGAAAAATCATAATTAATTCTATAAAACTTGAAATGGAGTGTTTCAAATTGCTACACGAAGATAACATAATTCTATTTCAGGGAAAAATGACTTGTTGACCATGCCTTGACCAGGTCAACTTTGGTCAAAGTCCAAAGTTTACTGTTCCTCCAGCATCCTGTCCCTGATTCCAGCATTCTGGTCCCAAATTTGATAAATCATATCTTTATGTGTAGATATCCCAATGAGACGTTCTATATATCAAATCGAAGCTTGGTATGTCTAATATTTAATGGAAAAATATCATATATTTATTCAATCATTTACTATTTATAATTACAGCTCAAATGTCACTGCCTCCATCACGAGTTACTGTCCACAGTGACAATTTCCAGCAATTATACATACATGAATCACATATCAATCATGCTAAGTAATTAACATCTCTTCATGCATATTTATCTCCTCCATCTTGAGAAGACCTGCTGTAATTAGATCGATATGGAAGGGGTGAGATTTCTGGGGAAATCTTAGTAGCAAACGGTACTAAACAGTGAATGCATTAATGTGAATACTTATACTTGCTTGTGAAAGTGTTAACATTGTCTAATATGCATGCTTCCATGTTACATATGAAATACAATTGGCTAAAGTAATCATAGGAACAAAGCTTCATACATAAGCACATGTTCAACACAATTCAACAAAGCCATAGCACATTAAGCATAACGTTCAATGCATACAAGTTTAGGATAAGTTTACTACCTGGCGTACAGCCTTCCTCTAGCTTTTAGCCTTTGCTCTAAGATTCCTTCTTTTCATAGTTCAGAGCCTATACATAGCATAATAATATCTTCATTATTATTCTATCAGCATAGCTCTACTTAACTCATGATTAACTAGGGGTGATATCCTTAATCTGACATTCCCTTGGCTTCCTTTCTACCTTTAGCTACCTTTATTAATAGAGATATTTCTCTATTCTAACTACTAAGAGCAATCCTCTACTTTATTAGAGTAGGGACTAGATAACTTTCTTACCTTATTCCTAAGCTTTGCCAGTCCCTCGGCTCCTTACACTTCTCCTTACTCCACCAGAACTCCTTCCTTTCTTTCCTTTCTTTCTTTCTTCCTCGTTTTCTCTCTCCTTTCTCTTCCTTTTCTTGCTAGATCTGTGGTATGCCTTGAAATGGGAGGGGAGTGGCCTATTTATAGGTGAGAGGAGGTGGAATGAATGGTCCAGATTGATTCGCGATGAATAGCTCAGATTGCTTGCTTCCTCAAGAAGCTTTGCCTGCATCATCACGATGACATCACCCTCCCTGATGACTCACCACTCATGACATCATCTAGGAAACCTCAAGGGACACCTTAGGAGTATATGTGGTGAAATGTGGGGCCCTTGGGATACCTCACCAGCTGACTCAGCCTTTCCAGAGAGTTCCAGAGTCTTTTCCCTGAATAGATGGCCGAGATCGTTGTAAGGAATTAGAAGACACGCAGCGGAAATAAACTTTAAAATTTTTCCATTCCTTGCCAGGATCTGCCGTATGTGTTTAAGTCAAGTGGAAAGAATCATTACCCTTAGTGTTGCTTAGCGAATTTCACAGCTTCTCTACGTGGGTGGTGATCTCTTTCTGATCGCAAGAAATCGACGGAGTGTTCCTCAGCGACCTTCACAGATTCTCTCCGCGGACGGTGGTCTCTTTCCGATCACAAGAAGTCGATGCCTCAGGTCGGCTTCCTCTACTGGTATCCACACGAACAGCGTTCCAACCACGAACGACGTGCTAGCGTCTCCTGTCCCTCCAAGGCTTTCACAAGTCTCCGTCTCTATTTCAGCAGTTTCTTGTCTGCAAACCTTTTGCAGATTCCATTCGGCCTTTTATGTTCTGTGTTATTTTCAAACGTAGCTCCTCCAATCAGATATAGAGGATGCTATGCGTTTTTTCACTTGACCTAATTGGATTTTGGAGTTAATCTTATATTAATTCTGAATTGATACAATATCATATATTGTATAATTTTATAAGAAACTAATTAAATAAAATAATATTAAATCCGTCCCACAGATTTAATTACTTATTTATTTAACTTTAAATAAAGATGAGACTGAGTTATATTTGATTTATTCCCATAAATCAAATTTGAGATATCCTATCAATTTAAATTTCGAATTTCAAACGTGATAGAGATTTAATTTATCCTTATAAATTAAATCTTATAAATATCTCTTATATGAGATATCCTATCAATTTGAATTTCGAATTTCAAACGTGATAGAGATTTAATTTATCCTTATAAATTAAATCTTATAAATATCTCTTATATGAGATATCCTATCAATTTGAATTTCGAATTTCAAACGTGATAGAGATTTAATTTATCCTTATAAATTAAATCTTATAAATATCTCTTATATGAGATATCCTATCAATTTGAATTTCGAATTTCAAACGTGATAGAGATTTAATTTATCCTTATAAATTAAATCTTATAAATATCTCTTATATGAGATATCCTATCAATTTGAATTTCGAATTCAAACGTGATAGGGATTTAATTTATCCTTATAAATTAAATCTCATATATCTCATATATATAATATATATATATATACAAATTTATATATATACGAATATAAATATAAATAAATATATATACATTCACCTGGATCTTTCATTGAATCTGGACATGTCTTAGATTCAATGAATCTGGACATCATAGCTCGTGTTGGGCTATTTTGTGTGCGACCCTGTAGGCCCATATGAAGTTGGCAGTGGGCCATTTGCTATACTAGCCCACAAGTCGCAAGCGGTCTCTAGCAAGACATAACAACTACCCAAATCATATGAGGATCGATAAACGATGTAACCTTTTATACAACCATATCATGTCCCTTCTGTCACGCGATATTTTGGTCATGGATGAGGCATGGATAATGTCATCCTCCTATTCCCGACCGTTACTTTCTCAATCCCTGAGTAGTCTGACTATAGAAATGGAACTACCTTTCCATTACAGTATGGCCATACATTTCTCAGACTCACTCATCGAGGGGCCCAGTAATATCTCTCCATGAATGTGAGGGACAAATTCCATCTTGACCATTCACATTCCTCCGCATGAAAAACCACTAAGCCCGAACATAGTCTTTATGATCACTCGGTCAAAAGTGACTTTTGACTAGGTCAAAGCTGAGCGTTTTGTCATGTAGGAATCCATGATGATCTCAGGTCAAAGGGCATATTGACATGGTTTGTATATGAGAGAAGCTTATGACGTTACCCATGCAGTTCTCTCATAGCGGGTCGGTCCAACACCCTGTACTCTTACATGTGCTTATGACTTTGATTTATATCTCTATACATCTTCAAAGTCATACTGGTCTTATTTCATCTGTGCTCCCACATAGATGATCGACCAGGGACATTTAGGATAATATCATGAATTATCCAAGGATGGTCATCATAGTAAACATGCAAATAATATGATAACTCAATTAATAAATTCATAAATCAATAATGTTCATAAGACAATGATTGGCCCCTAGGGCACGATTTCCAACAATCTCCCACTTGCACTAGGTACAATCATTAATTTGACTAATTCCATTGACCTAACATGACGCTCATGCTTTGCCTGCACAAGCGGCTTTGTTAGAGGATCAGCAACATTATCTTCTCCTGCTACTTTGCATATTTTTATATCACCTCTATCGTTGATTTCTCTGATGAGATGAAATCGCCTGAGTATATGCTTGGTCCTTTGATGTGACCTAGGCTCTTTGGCCTGTGCAATAGCACCGCTATTGTCACAGAGCAAAGTTATTGGATCTGAGATGGTAGGTATCACCCCTAGTTCTGTGAGGAACTTCCTGATCCAAACGGCTTCCTTAGCTGCATCAGATGCTGCTATATACTCAGCTTCCGTTGCAGAATCTGCTACAGTGCCCTGCTTAGAGCTCTTCCAGCTTACTGCTCCATTATTGAGGAGGAATATGTATCCAGACTGCGATTTTTGGTCGTCCTGGTCAGTTTGGAAACTCGCATCTGTGTAACCAGTTACACAGAGCTCATCATCCAATCCACCATAGACCAAGAATAAGTCCTTAGTCCTTCTTAAGTACTTAAGGATATTCTTGACAGCAGTCCAATGGCCCTCACCAGGGTCCTGTTGGTATCTGCTAGTCATACTTAAGGCAAACGAGACATCCGGTCGAGTACATAACATGGCGTACATGATAGATCCTATGGCCGAGGCATATGGAACCTTACTCATGCGACCTCGCTGATCAGATGTACTAGGACACAGATCTTTGCTGAGGTGAGTACCATGAGACATGGGTATGAAACCCCTCTTTGATTCGTGCATACTGAACCTATGCAGTATTTTGTCTATGTATGTACTCTGACTGAGTCCTAGAAGTCTTTTAGATCTATCTCTATAGATCCTGATTCCTAGGATGTAGGTGGCTTCACCCAAGTCTTTCATCGAGAAAGACTTTCCTAACCAAGACTTGACAATCTGCAAGGTAGGAATGTCATTCCCAATAAGTAGGATGTCATCGACATAGAGTACCAAAAACACAACTGTGCTCCCACTAACCTTCTTGTACACACAAGGTTCATCAATGTTTTGAAGAAATCCAAACTCTTTGATTACTTCATCAAAACGATGATTCCAACTCCGAGAGGCTTGCTTTAGTCCATAAATGGACTTTTGAAGCTTGCACACTTTACCAGAGTCCTCGGAACGCACAAACCCTTCAGGTTGTGTCATGTACACATCCTCAAGGAGCTTTCCATTAAGGAAGGCTGTCTTGACGTCCATCTGCCATATTTCATAGTCATAATATGCTGCAATAGCAAAGAGGATTCTGATTGATTTGGCCATTGCTACTGGGGAAAAGGTCTCATCATAGTCCACACCATGAGTTTGAGTAAAACCTTTTGCAACCAGTCGTGCCTTGAAGACATTTACATTGCCATCCATGTCAGTTTTCTCTTTAAAAACCCACTTGCACCCGACGGTTTTTACACCTTCAGGCGGGTCGACTAAGGTCCAAACCTTATTGTCGTACATGGATTGCATCTCAGACTTCATGGCACTAAGCCATTTTTCGGAGTTTGGTCCCACTATAGCTTCTCGATAGGTAGTCGGCTCATTATGCTCAATGAGCAACACATCACGACTATCAGAAATCAGAAATCCATATCTCTGAGGCTGAAGTCGTGTCCTATTAGACTTTCGTGGACCTTGCGTGACTTGAGGAGTCTCAACAACTTGTTGTGAGTCTTCTCTATTTTCCATCTGCAGTTCTGTGGTGTCTTGTAGCTCTCGAACTTCTTCGAGTTGTACCTTACTCCCACTGGTTCTTTTAGAGATAAATTCTCGTTCAAGAAAGATACCATTTCTGACAACAAACACTTTGTTATCAGCAGGGTTGTAGACGTAATATCCCTTGGTTTCCTTAGGATATCCCACAAAAAGGCATTTTGAGGATTTGGGCGCTAATTTGTCTGAGGCTTGTTGCTTAACATAGACCTCGCATCCCCAAATCTTGAGGAAAGACAAACTAGGCGTCCTCCCAGTCCATATCTCATACGAAGTCTTTTCGATTGCCTTAGATGGAACACGATTGAGTGTGAACGCAGCTGTCTCTAGGGTATAGCCCCAAAAGGAGGGCGGAAGATCTGTTCGACTCATCATGGATCGAACCATATCTAATAGTGTTCGATTTCTCCGTTCAGAAACGCCATTCCATTGTGGTGTCCCTGGAGGAGTCAATTGTGAGAGTGTCCCACAATTCCTAAGATGATCTATGAACTCTTGGCTCAAATATTCACCACCCCGATCAGATCGAAGGGCTTTAATTGTTTTGCCAAGCTGGTTTTGTACTTCATTTTGAAATATCTTGAACTTTTCAAAAGATTCAGATTTATGTTTCATTAGATAGATGTACCCATATCTGCTGAAATCATCTATGAATGTTATAAAGTACGAATAACCTCCTCTGGCATTTGTGTTCATCGGTCCACACACATCTGTATGTATGAGGCCCAATAAATCAGTGGCCCTCTCACTGTGCCCAGTGAAAGGTGACTTTGTCATCTTTCCTAACAAGCAAGACTCACAAGTGTCATATGATTCAAAATCAAATGAGTTTAGAAATCCATCTTGATGGAGTTTGGAAATACGTTTCTCATTTATGTGGCCCAGATGACAGTGCCAGAGGTATGTGGGATTCAAATCGTTTGGTTTGACCCTTTTGGCGGTTATGTTATAGATATTTCCATGATTGGGTTGTTCCAAATTTAATATGTAATGATCAACATGCAAATCACCATGAGCATATAAAACATCATTACGATAAATAGAACATCTACTATTCCCAGCAATGGAAGTGAAACCTTCCTTATCCAAATAAGAAAGTGAAACAATGTTACTACTTAAAGCAGGAACATAATAGCAATTGTTCAAAACTAACAAAAGCCCAGTGGGCAGAACTAATTCATAAGTGCCTACAGCTAACGCAGCAACCCTTGCTCTGTTTCCAACTCGTAGGTCAACTTCACCCCTTTTCAGCTTCCTACTGTCCTTTAGTCCCTGCACATTCGTACAAATGTGAGAACCACATGCAGTATCTAATACCCATAAGGTGGAAGTAGAAAGATGAATATCTATAACATAAATACCTGAAGCGATAGCCCCGCTATCCTTCTTGTTCTTTTTCATATCTTCGAGGTAGAGTTTGCAATTCCTCTTCCAATGACCCGGTTCATTGCAGAAGAAGCAGACTCCTTCCTTCGGAGGCTTTGCCTTCTTTGGTGCAGGCTTGGTTTCGGGCTTGCCTGACTCTTTGGTCTTACCTGATGAGCCATGACCCTTCCCCTTGCCTTTGCCTTTCTTTTTCGTACCCTTTCCTTTTTGAACCATCAAAACACTACTGGGTTTCTTCTTAAGACTCGGCTCAGCAGTTTTAAGCATCCCATGCAGTTCAGAAATAGATTTCTCCATGTTGTTCATGTTGTAGTTCATAACAAACTGGTCATAACTTTCCAGGAGTGAGTTTAAGATTAAATCTGTAGCTAACTCCTGGCTCATGGGAAATCCAAGCCGTTCAAGGTGATCAATGTACCCTTTCATCTTTAAGACATGAGCACTGACTGATGCACCTTCAGCCATCTTGCAGGAATGTAAGGCCTTAGTGGTCTCATACCTCTCTTGCCTTGCCTGTTGCTGGAACATTTCCTTGAGATGCACAATCATCTCATAAGCCTCCATGTTTTCCAGATCTCTTTGGAGCTCCGGAACCATGGTGGCTAGCATCAAGCATCCCACATCGACAGAGTCTTCCTTATGCTTCATATAAGCATCTCTCTGAGCTCTGGGAGCATTGGCGGCTGGCTCCTCAGGAATGGGTTGATCTAGGACATGCGCCTTTCTTTCCTGCTTGAGAACAATTCTCAAGTTCCTAAACCAGTCAAGAAAGTTTGTCCCATTAAGTTTGTCCTTCTCAAGGACAGATCGCAGCGATAATGTAGCAGTATTACTAGTCGTCATGATTCTACAATTAAAATATGCAATGTAATTAGTAATATCCCACTAAATAAACAACCCTCAATGCAATAGTTAGTGGGCTAAGATCCATATTTGGCTCAAACTTAAGTCCGCTTTGGCAGGACACTTAAATTAAGTTATTTAGGTAGGTAACACCTTTACCAATTACATCAAATGTAACTCTTAGATATTCATGGGATCCTATCATCATATGATCTGGCATGTTCTAATCCCATCTAATGCCTTGAGATCCAAAACCGTTTTGTTAATCTCAATTAAGTCAAACAATAATGAATCTATGAGAGTAGCACCATTACTCTTTGCTTATCTCCCCAAGATAACTCAAAAGAACCCACTTTGGTGGAGTCCACAATTGAGCGATCAAGGTTTTGACAAGTGTTCATAAATTGACAGCATTATGACTTAAGATTTCTTTTAGAGGGCTTAATTAACTATCTGTTTTTATGAGGATGCATGTATCCCAGTTTGTAACTCATACAAGTAATATGCATGTGCTGATCTAATCATAAGATGCATAATTCAAACGTGATACAATATGGCTCACCTATCCTAAGTCCCCTCAAGCCAATGAGAGGAGCTCTCTAGTAAGAAAAGAGAAATTACATATAGAAACCTCTTTTAACATTCGAGGGGAGTGAGATGAGAGGAGAAGGTACATTGAGAGTATATAGAGGAAGGCACGACACGCAGGCCGTATTTAAAAATTACAACACTTGCAATCTAGAGCCATATTGTTCACCATACCCAAACATTCAAGAATCAATATTCAGATCTAATCGAAGGGCAAAAACATTCACAAAGTAACATATGTTACAGTTATGTTGCGCTACGAACATGTAGCTACGGCTGTCCCGCTAGCCGGTTAGCGGGCGGGGTCTCTGGGGCAGCGCCCCGGAAGAAATTTTTTGTTTGTTTTTTTGTTTCATAAATAATCACGAATCTGAATTCGGTTTTCACAAATAATCACAAATTCGAATTCGGTTTTCTTAGACCCCATCTATGCGGATTGATCAAATCAAAAAGCATCACCACCGATTTCAATTTCCTTTTAGATTCCTTTTATGTCATACACAACAACGCTTATTATATGATCGGCTACTACTAACATATATCATATAAATCACAAATCAAGCCTAACTTAAACACAAAACGGCATGGCTCTGATACCACTGTAAGGAATTAGAAGACACGCAGCGGAAATAAACTTTAAAATTTTTCCATTCCTTGCCAGGATCTGCCGTATGTGTTTAAGTCAAGTGGAAAGAATCATTACCCTTAGTGTTGCTCAGCGAATTTCACAGCTTCTCTACGTGGGTGGTGATCTCTTTCTGATCGCAAGAAATCGACGGAGTGTTCCTCAGCGACCTTCACAGATTCTCTCCGCGGACGGTGGTCTCTTTCCGATCACAAGAAGTCGACGCCTCAGGTCGGCTTCCTCTACTGGTATCCACACGAACAGCGTTCCAACCACGAACGACGTGCTAACGTCTCCTATCCCTCCAAGGCTTTCACAAGTCTCCGTCTCTATTTCAGCAGTTTCTTGTCTGCAAACCTTTTGCAGATTCCGTTCGGCCTTTTATGTTCTGTGTTATTTTCAAACGTAGCTCCTCCAATCAGATATAGAGGATGCTATGCGTTTTTTCACTTGACCTAATTGGATTTTGGAGTTAATCTTATATTAATTCTGAATTGATACAATATCATATATTGTATAATTTTATAAGAAACTAATTAAATAAAATAATATTAAATCCGTCCCACAGATTTAATTACTTATTTATTTAACTTTAAATAAAGATGAGACTGAGTTATATTTGATTTATTCCCATAAATCAAATTTGAGATATCCTATCAATTTAAATTTCGAATTTCAAACGTGATAGAGATTTAATTTATCCTTATAAATTAAATCTTATAAATATCTCTTATATGAGATATCCTATCAATTTGAATTTCGAATTTCAAACGTGATAGAGATTTAATTTATCCTTATAAATTAAATCTTATAAATATCTCTTATATGAGATATCCTATCAATTTGAATTTCGAATTTCAAACGTGATAGAGATTTAATTTATCCTTATAAATTAAATCTTATAAATATCTCTTATATGAGATATCCTATCAATTTGAATTTCGAATTCAAACGTGATAGGGATTTAATTTATCCTTATAAATTAAATCTCATATATCTCATATATATAATATATATATATACAAATTTATATATATACGAATATAAATATAAATAAATATATATACATTCACCTGGATCTTTCATTGAATCTGGACATGTCTTAGATTCAATGAATCTGGACATCATAGCTCGTGTTGGGCTATTTTGTGTGCGACCCTGTAGGCCCATATGAAGTTGGCAGTGGGCCATTTGCTATACTAGCCCACAAGTCGCAAGCGGTCTCTAGCAAGACATAACAACTACCCAAATCATATGAGGATCGATAAACGATGTAACCTTTTATACAACCATATCATGTCCCTTCTGTCACGCGATATTTTGGTCATGGATGAGGCATGGATAATGTCATCCTCCTATTCCCGACCGTTACTTTCTCAATCCCTGAGTAGTCTGACTATAGAAATGGAACTACCTTTCCATTACAGTATGGCCATACATTTCTCAGACTCACTCATCGAGGGGCCCAGTAATATCTCTCCATGAATGTGAGGGACAAATTCCATCTTGACCATTCACATTCCTCCACATGAAAAACCACTAAGCCCGAACATAGTCTTTATGATCACTCGGTCAAAAGTGACTTTTGACTAGGTCAAAGCTGAGCGTTTTGTCATGTAGGAATCCATGATTATCTCAGGTCAAAGGGCATATTGACATGGTTTGTATATGAGAGAAGCTTATGACGTTACCCATGCAGTTCTCTCATAGCAGGTCGGTCCAACACCCTGTACTCTTACATGTGCTTATGACTTTGATTTATATCTCTATACATCTTCAAAGTCATACTGGTCTTATTTCATCTGTGCTCCCACATAGATGATCGACCAGGGACATTTAGGATAATATCATGAATTATCCAAGGATGGTCATCATAGTAAACATGCAAATAATATGATAACTCAATTAATAAATTCATAAATCAATAATATTCATAAGACAATGATTGGCCCCTAGGGCACGATTTCCAACAATCGTGCCACGTGTCCTCTTGCTTTTTCTCCTTTTTCTCTAATCATGCCATGTGTCCTTTGCTTTTCCTCTTTTACTGTAATCATGCCATGTGGCGCATTGTGGGCCCCATTTATGTCCTCTCATGATTCCAGATCACTTTACCCAGTTCTATCTTGGACCGGGTCACTTTACTTTATTGAAAAAAAATACTAAAACATTAGTTTAATGCCTCTTGGGCCCACTTTACTCTTGGGCTACGTTTTTGGGCCTTTGAATATCATCTTGGGTTTCTAACCAAGCTCAAGCACTCTGGTGGCTCGGTTCCCAAGGAACATCCTTAGTAAATTACCATAATACCCTTAGCCCCTTTTAGTTCTATATCTTACCAGAGTATCTCTTGACCCTGGTCAGCTATCCAGATACCCTTTCTTAACTATCTAACCTTAGTCAAACAATCATAATGCCCTTTGTCCTACTCTGACTCAATGACACAACACAGTGGCATACGTTCAGTGGTATTTTCGTAATTCTTCATTTTTCTCGGTCTTTATTAGCCTTGGCCCACATATTTATCTGAAAATATCATTGGGCCTATAAGGTGCCATTCTAGACCCTCTGTATGATCCCCTATCTTCATGGGCTCAATTCCCGAGAAATTCCCCCAAAACCTATTTATCAGGTCTTTTGATCCACTCTAAATTCTGTAGTAAATTCTACAAAACTCCTTTTTGAGCTCTGTCAGTTTTAGAAATTCTTATATTAATTATAGGAATTATTTCCATATTTCATTTGATTCTGAGGTCTAGAGCATAGCGTACTAATTTTCCTTTTCTTTAGAAATTAATATAAATCTTTCGGGACCTCTTACCAAAACTGTGTTGCATCAAATTGATTAGCATAATTTTCTCTATTTACTGAGACCTCTGCTCAATAGGGTCTGGTAGTATCCCTTTTTTTAGGCTATATACTGGGCTTCTAAGCCTAAAAATTGGGATATGACAACTTTACCCTACACAATTTCATCTTTTGAATCCATCTATGAGTTTAGAATAATGAAATTCCAGCTCCTTCTTGGCCTGCTGTACAGAACTGAACATATGCATACAATTCTTTCAAAAATTCTCATTTTGATTCTAATGCTTCTCATACTTTTTTCTCTACTCTACCCCACACAACTTTTCATTTTAAAACCATTGGAAGCATCAAAATCATAAAATTCCAATTACTGTTCATGCGAATAAACAGTAACTGTGAAGAATTTCAAAAACTACAATATTGGAATTTCAATGCTTCCAAAGTTCAAAACCTTTCCAATCCTACGTAAAATCATCATATAATTTCAATGGAAGCATTAAATCATTGAAATTACATTTCCTTCCCTCATAAACAATGCAGAACGAATAGGTTCAACCATGGCAAAGTCAAGAATATCAACTTGATTCAACAACCAACCGCTTAACTAGCTTGTTTAAGCTTCAATCATACGTCTCTAACTTTAATTTCTTCTTTTCCCTTTCATCTAAGGTTTTTGGATAGCACAAAAACTTAGAGAGAACTAAACTTTTCTTCTATTAAAACCCTAAGTTCAAGCTCCCAAATCAAAGGAAAATAAGTTAGGATAGATTGCTTGCCTTTAATCTCTAGCTTGCTTGAACTTTGGTACCTTGAATCTTCTTTATCTTGGCTTGAGTTTTCATTTTGTAAGAGTTTCCCCAAGGTATCACAAGCTCACGGTTTTGGGCAGAATTTTAGGGGGTATTTATAGAAAAATCTTGGTGGAAATGAATGGCCAAGATTAGTTTGTACACTATTTGATCTAATGACCCATATTTAATATTGGATTTTACCTTTTCAAAAAGCTAATTGTGACATCATCCATGACATCACAAGGGACAACTCATGGGACACCTCATGGGACATGTGGCAAAATTCTCATGGTAGGAAGCTTCTAGAAAAATTCCAGTCAAATCCGGTATCGATTGGAGTAGTTTCACCAAACACCGGACTGTTTTCTGTTCCTAATTTTTATAATATACTAGGATATGTATTCTATCTTGGAAATCAATGTCTAGGCTTCTCATACTATTGAAATTCTTATATTGAGTATTTATTTGCCATTCATCCCTTGGGAAATGACCAAAATACCCTTGGTATCCTTTCTTACACTATATTAACCCTAAGGGCATAATTGTCATTTCACCCCTCCTTGTACTTACTCAAGGCATATACTGGCTCTAACTAATCATACTTATACTATATGCCATATTTTTAGCCTATCCCAGATGACCAAAATGCCCTCCATCTATCACTAGTATAATATGGGCATTTAGGGGCATTTTCGTAATTTCACATTTTTCTGGACACTGGCCCCTTCTGCTGATAGACTGGTGCCTTGGGTTTTAGGCCCTTCTTGGCATCATCATGGGCTTATATATGAGATAATCTGACCTCATTCTATCTAGGCTTATATACCGATAAGTTCTATTATCGGATCACGAGTGTTATCAAACTCCTGTCAAAATTTACTAATATGTGAATAATGTAACATCCTTACTTTAATACGTATTAGGAACCAATCAATAGCATTTAGAACCACTTACAAGACCTTAGAAGTTCATTAGCTAAATCTGGAATTTTACTCTTTCTAGGGTTACTGTTCATATGGTATTCCAAATTACGCAACAAATTTCAAAAAATCATAACTAATTCTAGAAAACTCAAAATGAAGTGGTTCAAAAAGTTATGTGAATATAACATATTGAAATTTAAGGGGAAAAAATTTCAAGACCAAATGATTAGCCAATTAATACAGTTTATTCGCCAAAAGTTTACTATTCATTTAGTCAAAAATCCTGGAAACAGATTCTGGTCCCTTACTTTGGAAAATTCGTTCTCTTTGTACAGACATCCAAATAAAGCATTCTTGGTGTCAAAACGAAGCTTGTCATGTCATATAAATTTTTGTAAAATTTCATACATTTATTCCATCATTTACTATTTTTTATTATATCATGACCATCACTGCTTATATTGGTTATACCACAACCTTACACATTCACATAACATATATACTATCCAATCCCTACCTTTTCTTCATGCTTCATCATCCTCTTTCATTATTCATAAACCTGTGGGATTGGGATTACATGGAAAGGGATGAGATTTTGAGGGAAATCTCAGTGGCAAATGGTACTAAACAATGCATGCATTAATGTAAATACTTGTGCTTGCTTGTGAAAGTGTTACTATTATGTCATGTGCATGCTTCCATGTTACATATGAAATACAATTGGCTAAAGTAAACATATAAACAGATCTTCATACATAAGCACATAGGCAACACAATTGAATCAAGCCATAGCACAATCAAGCATAAAATTCAATGCATACAAGTTTAGGATTAGTTTACTACCTTGAACACTTAACTTTCTTTCACCTTAACTTGCTTCTTTCTTCTCACTTTCCTTGAACATGTGGCTGCCTCTCTTGGAGCATACCAATCAATTCCTAACATCCCATAATCATTCATCAATTACAATTTAACTTCCTTGAGCATTAAACTCACTTTAACTAACATAACTTCTTGAACATTAATCTCATTAACTTTCCTTAATCTTAACCAATGGACTTGGTGTTTGAATCAATTGATGCCTTGACTTTACCCTACACAATTTCATCTTTTGAATCCATTTATGAGCTTAGAATAATGAAATTCTAGCTCCTTCATCACATGCTATACAGAACTGAAACTGCACTTAATTCTTTCAAAAATTCTCATTTTGATTCCAATGCTTCCCATACTTGTTTCTCTACTTTATCCCACACAACTTTTCATTTTAAAACTATTGGAAGCATCAAAATCATGAAATTCTAATCACTGTTCATGCGAGTGAAGAGTAATAGAGAAGGATTCCAAAAACTACAATCTTAGAATTTCAATGCTTTCAAGGTTCAAAACCTTTCCAATCCTACATAAAATCATCATCTAAATTCAATGGAAGCATTAGATCATTGAAATTCCATTTCCTTCCCTCATGAACAGTGCATACTGAACAGGTTCCATTAAAGCAAAGTCAAGAATATCAACTTGATTCAACAACCAATCTCTTAATTAGCTTGTTTAAGCTTCAATCATATGTTTCTAACTTTAATTTCTTCTTTCCCCTTTCATCTAAGGTTGTTGGGCAGCAGAACCCCTTAGAGAAAACTCAACTTTTCTCCCATGGAAACCCTAAGTTCAAGCTCCCAAATCAAAGGAAAGTAAGCTAGGATAGATTGCTTACCTTTAATCTCTAGCTTGCTTGAACTTTTGAACCTTGAATCTTCTTTGTCTTAGCTTGAGTTTTCATTTTGCAAGAGTTTCTCCAAGGTATCACAAGGCCACAGTTTTGGGCGGAATGAGGGGGTATTTATAGCCAAAATCCAAGAAAAATCAATGGCCAAGATTGATTTGGTTACTATTTGATCTAAAGGCTCACATTTAATCTTGGATTTTATTTTTTCATAAAAGAATAATTATGACATCATGTGGGACAGCTCATGGGACACCTAAGAGGGCTTGGTGGCATGCTCATAGTGTAAGGAAGCTTTTTGGAAAAATTCCAGTCCAATCCGGTACCGATCGGAGCAGTTTCACAACAACCGAACTGTTTTCTGTTCTGAATTTTTCTATAACAGACCAAGATATGTATTCTATCCTAGAAATTAATGTCTAGGCTTTTCATACCCTTGACATGGTTATATTGAGTATTTATCTACCATCCATTCCTTGGAAAATGACCAAAATACTCTTGGTATTCTTTCTTACACTATATTGATCCTAAGGGCATAATAATCATTTTACCCTTCTTTATACTATCTCAGGGTGTATCTGGGCTCAACTAATCATATTTATATCATGTTCCACATTTTTAGCCTGTCTCAGGTGACCAAAATTCCCTTCATCCATCTCTGGTATAATTGGGCATCCAAGGGTATTTTCTTAATTTTGCACTTTTTCTGGATACTGGCCCCTTCTACTGATGGACTGATACCCTGGGTTTTGGGCCCTTCTTGGCATCATCATGGGCCTATATATGTGGTCATATTATCTCATTCTATCCAGGCTTACATACCGATAAATTCTATTATCAGATCCAAGTGTTATCAAACTCCCGTCAAAATTCATTAATATGTGAATAACTTTTTATACAGAACTTCTTCCGGAGTTCTGTCAGATCCAGGACATCTGACACTGTAGGGCACATTTTCCTGTAATTTGGCCACTTACATTTGAAGCCCATGAAATCTAACAAAATTTCAGATAACTTTTAGACTATCAGATAATTTTCTGTTGTCTAGAGTTCTAATAAAATTTTTGTATCATGCCAGATTAACCAGCACAACTTCCTTTATTTACTGATGGAATATGGGACTGAAAAACTTTTGGCCAGTTATAACCCTTTCCGGGTTGATCTTTCTATAATTACAATTTTGCCCTTGAACTTTTTACTTAATTACATTTAAATCCCTTAACTTTTAAAAATTACCACTTTTGGCCTAAATCTTGTTTCTACTTTCACTTTTTGCCTTTAACCTTTTCTACTTTTCATTTTAGTCCTTCTCTTCCTTAAAGAATCATCTAACCTTTATTATTTCTTCTGATGTTCGTCATAATCCTTTCCAAACCTCTTTCTACTAACAGTACTATACGGATAGGAAAAAAAATTAGGATATTACAAATAACTTTTTATACAGAACTTCTTCTAGGGTTTTGTCAGATCCAGGACATATGACATTGTAGGGCACACTTTCCTATAATTCCCCCACTTATATCTGAAGTCCATAAAATCTAATAAAATTTTAGATAACTTTCAGACTGTTAGATAAATATCTACTGTGTGGATCCCTAATAAAATTTCTATATCATGCTAGATTGACTAGCGTATCTTTCTCTATTTACTGATGGAATATGGGACTGAAATACTTTCGGGCAGTTCTAACCCTTTTCAGGCTGACCTTTCCATAATTACAATTTTTCCCTTGAACTTTTTACTTAATTACATTTAAGTCCCTTAACTTTTGAAAATTACCACTTTTGGCCTAACTTTTATTTCTACTTTAACTTTTGTAATTTTTGTTTAGGTCCCTTTCTTCCTTTAAGACTCATTTAACCTCTATTATTTCTTCTTATCATTGTCATAATCCTTTCCAAACCTCTTTCCTTTATCAGTATTATACAGATAGGGAAAAATTAGGATATGATAGAATACACTCAATAAAAAGGATCCGTTTGTTGTTCAAAGCATTAGTTGGGTATATGAGATGTTAATAAATAATTTGTTTCAAGGATTGAGTTCATAATTAAATTCAGACGACTTTTTAGAAAGGATATGATATAGTAATTGATTATTCAATCGATTAATCCATTGTTAGTGTGTGAGATGGATAAAGACATCATCACATTAATTAGCTTATTCAAGCATATATAATGTAAACTTGTAAAGATAAGTTTATCAAAGGAATTATTGTGAAGAATAATGAGAAATATAGACATATTATTACTTGAAACAATCATATGAAATAGGAAATTAGTTTATGCTTCAAAATAGAGATATATTTGGAATTTCTGAAGTTTCTAGAATTAATCAACTAAATAATCGATTAATATAAATTAGCCGAATGCCTAGTCGATTATTATATCTAGAAGAATTGAATTGGAAAATATTCAACACAAATTAATCGAATAGTTAATATGTTAATAAAAATTAATAGATTAACCAATCGAATTGATTTATATTTGAATTTCATAAAATTAAAAGTTCACTGATTAATCAAACAGTTAACATATTAATATAAATTAATCAAATAATCAATTGATTAATAATAATATATTTGTTTAAGAGAAAATATGTTTTCAATAAATTAATCGATTAACGATCCATTAATTTCGATTAATTGTTTAACTAACTCATTAACTTACTTCTAGAAAGCCAGCTCTCGACATTAATTGATTAACTTATAGATTATTGATCAATTAATTAATTTTTCTTTGTAAAACAAATTGCCACCTTTACATTAATCTAACATCCAATCGATTAATTGATATTAAGCGATTAAATAGTATTAAAAGGAAGAGATAGTTGAATTAATCCATTAACTAATTGATTAATTCAATTATCTCTTACTTTTAATACTATTTAATCACATAATCAATTTTAAAAATACTTTTGACAATGTTTGAGCACAGAAAATAATTTAACACTATTTTTCAAAATCATCCCTTGTTAAAACATTTTAAGAAAAAACTTTTAGGATGTACCAACAAATGAAACATTTCTACTATCTTTAAATCATTCTTAGTGTTTCTAAAGACTTTTTGCTTATTTGGCATCATGAAAATATATTTTCCAGCAAAGGGAACCTCTTGCAAAATTATTTCTCAACCTTTCAAGATAAAGATAAGCTATATACTATGGCCAATTAGCTTGGTTAAAAGGTTAGTTTATGTTTCCAACCTCCTAGTTAATGTTTTAGCTATTCAAATCATGGTTTAGGTAGTTGAAAAATTAAGAATGTCCCATGGATGCATTCTGGATGAAATGTTTATGACATAGAGGGATATGATTTTGATTAAACCTGAGCTAAAGATATGGATTAGTGGTTAGTTTAAGTAATATTGCATATTGTTTAATTCCATTGATTATGTTGATTTGGATACTTCTAATGTGTTTAAAATAAAAAATAGTGTAAGATAAACCTAAGAAATAATTTTAGAAGCATTGGAATCAAAATTGGAAATTTAGATTTTTCAAGGCATACCTCTCGGCCTAGGGAAGTTCACAAGGAAGAGTTTGATTCTCATGAATCCAAACTCATATTTGGATTCTATATAAAAAATTATGCAGGAATGACCTAAGAGAATGATGGTTAAGTTAAGAGAAACAAAACCATAAAAATCAAGTTAAAGATTAGGGTTTAAGGGGTTTATGTATAAACCAAAGTTAATGGAATGTTTATTCATGGTTATACTCCCTTTTGTCATAATGAAATAAGGTTTGACATTTATAGAGGAAAGGACTAAGCTCAAAGACAAGAAATAAAGAGTTATTGGATTAAGATAGTAAGTTTACTCAACTTTAATATTAACATGTCTTGATTGTTATATGTGTGTTGCTATAATTGTTGGTTGAACTAAAGATGGCAATATGATGCTACTCGTGCATTGTTATGCCTTGACTTGATGCATAACTGAGTTGGCATGGGATAGAAGTAATTCCCTAATTGTGGAATAATGCTTAGTTACATAATGATCTTGTATGTTGGTATTATTATTTATGTAACCTGCTATTGGGATTTCTTTGAAATCTCACTCTTCCAATTGAATAATTATTTATAAGCTAATCAAGTAAGGGACAAGAGCACCATGATGGGGAATTAATGTATTATATCATGACATTTTGAAACATAATTAGGTATGTATATATTTATGATAATATGTAAAGTTTATATGAGGCAGTCACTTTGATGCTATATTCTGATTGAGTTAATGTTGGAATTTGACTATGAAAATTGGCATGCTTAAAGTATACACAATGAGATTTAAATGCATAGGTGGAACACTAAAATTAGAGTTGTGTACACTTTATGGTAATTTTTTAAAGTTAGGGTTGGAAATCTAGAAGTTCTATAATTGACCAAATACTAGTAAATTTCAATAAATAAACTATATGAATTTGCAAGGATTAACTCAAGTTTCATATTTTTCTCTTAAAGAGCTATTAAAGAGCTTTCAATAGAACTTTTAACAACTCAATTTCTATTTTTCTATAATTAATTTAAAATTTTTAAAATGGTGTATAAATGCTACAATTAATAAATGAACAGTAACTAGAACAAAAATATAAATTCTAGATTTAATTTCTTTACTTTTAAGCCTTCTAAGTTGGATGCAAATGATATAAATAAATGCTAAAATAACAGCAGGATTGCTGAGGAGGCACACTGTAGTGCCTACTTTAGGCCTTGTCTTTATAAATATATAGATAAGGTTCACCGTAGTAACGATGATTAAGAAAAAGGTAATAGCTATTCATACCTCCCCTTATAAATACTCAATGCCATTATGGGCCTGTTTAGATAAGATTTTGGAAAAGGGCATATGAAAAAAAGGGCTTTTGGGTGGCTTTTAGAAAAGGTCTTTTGGAGAAGAGCTTATAAAAAAAGTAGTTTTGAATAAATGAGTGCTTGGATAGTTATTTCCAGAAATACTTTTATTATTGGTAAATTATGAAAAAGGGTATGATTATTAAATATAGGAGAGAGGAGAGATAAGAGATTAAGAGATGAGAGAGGAGAGAGGGTGTAGAAAAGAAAGGAGAGAAGAGAGAGTGTGTAAGAAAAAGTAAGAGTAATATAGTAATTGGTTAGTCCATAAGCTCTTTTACTGTTCCATAAGCTACTCTGACAAGCTTATCTAAAACCTTAGTTTTAAACCATGGTTTAGTCCCAAAGCCCTTTTGACCAAATATAATTGTTTGTTTTAAAATTTCTCAAAACCTAGGTTTTGCCTAAACCTAAGTTGAAAACCTAGGTTTGGGCTCTTTCCAAACGCACACTATGTTTTAAAAAGTCCTATTTGCTATATATATATACAATGTAAAAAGACACACCCTCAATCTCTCTACTCATCACTCCTTCAACTTCTTCTCCCACTACTACTCTCTCTCCCTCATCTCCACTGTTGTCATAGATCTCCACCCTCATAGTGGGCGAATACTCGACCACTGTGAACGCATCCGTACCTAACACCTACCACCACTACCACTCCCACCATCTCTACCACCATATTTGCTAGACCACCTTCCATTGTTCATGAACACCGTTCGGTAAGACCCAAACCTCTATTTCTAATATTTAGGAACTCTATTTGTGAAGGGCCGTAGTGACCCAGATTTTTTAATCAAGATCGCTATTCATGAAAAGCTTCAAGATGTGGTCTCCAACTCCATTGATCTGGTTATTTGTTTGCTACTTCGTTCAAATTTGTGTGCTTCTTTTGCATTATGGTTTTGCAGTATATGTTCTTTGTTAGTCTTCTTCTCTTTTCATAAGTTCATTGTGCATTCTGTTCTTTGAACCTTGTTATAATATTCCGTTCTTTAATATATTAAGAGGAAAGAAGAAATCCTTTTGCATTTTTTATCTTCATTCTACTAATGATGAAAGAAGATGGAAGACGAGGAAATTTTATTTTTTGGATGGAGCTGTTTGGCTCTTTTTAATTTGTTACCTATTTAATTAAATATGAAAACTAACCCATTCCTAAAAACTAACCAAACAAATCTATGGTAATCAACATTACATTATATAACATTACATTGCATTACCATGTTAAAGGTAACTGTAATTGAACCAATTAGCTCAATGATTAGTCTTACTTAAGAGCAGTATAAATACA
Organism: Leucaena leucocephala; assembly: GCA_037074615.1. Classification (NCBI taxonomy): domain Eukaryota; kingdom Viridiplantae; phylum Streptophyta; class Magnoliopsida; order Fabales; family Fabaceae; genus Leucaena; species Leucaena leucocephala. The sequence continues at coordinate 7,239,301 of CM073526.1, read as the reverse complement.
AGCACTCCTAGGGTTAAGAGAAAGATAGAAAATGTTGCTTCAAATGGAGAAATTTATAGAAATAAAAATAATATTCTATTTCCCATCTCATTATGTCATACTTATCAAATTAGCTCCTAAAAATCATTATTATTCTTATGTTTTAATAGTTTTTTGGCATTTTCCAGCGCATGTCTAGTCTACTAAATATCACTTATATATATAATGAATGAAACCTATTATTTATAGGGGAAAAGACACTTTACCAAAAGAAGAAATTAATGGGACAGTTTTTAAACATTTCAAAGTAAAAGATAGAAAATCAGAACATGAAAATAAATTTACGTAAATGTCTTTGTTAAAGATTTTTTCTTAATATTTCATGTTAAATTTTAGAAAATCAGTTATATGTCTTTCTATAATTAGTTTGAAATTTATAAAGAAGAGTATTAAGTTGGTGTTTGGATTGTTATAAAACTATGATTTTAAAAGGGCTTTTAGCATAAATCATGGTTTTGTAATATTTTTAAAGAAACAATTCTTTTAGTCTATAAGTACTTTTAGGCTAAACTATAGTTTCAGATAAGCTTCTAGCAATAATTTCTGGAAGGAAAAAAGTCTTATGGGCATTAAAATGCCATTTTACTAATATTTTTCTAACACTCTATCCTCTTTCCACCCTCACTGGTTTATCACTAGGGGTCTGTCGGTAGGTACGCTTGTCCGCCGTTAGGTGGAGCATCACTGCTAGTCTGTCGATGGGTCTTCTGTTAGGCATCACTAGTCTGTCTGAAGTTCTCAGTCTCTCTATCATCTTCCTTCTTCACTCACTATTCGCTGGAACATGGGGGATCATTGTTGCCTTCTTCCTCTTCTATTGTCATCCATTGTCTCTCTCCTTTAAGTCTTCTTCTTCTTCCTCTTTAGTTGCCGTATGCTATCTCTCTCTCCTCTGCATCATCTTCTTCTTCCTCTTCAGTTGTTGTCACGGTCTCGCTCCTCTATGCCTTCTTCCTCTTCAATTTCTATCACTGTCTCTTTCTTCTTTGCATCTTCTTCTTTTGCCTTTACTGTCTCTCTCTCCTTTACAGGAAATTCATTTAATACTAGAATTTATTTCTAAAATTTTAGGACACTTAAAAGATATTTACAGAATTTATTCAAAAAATAAAGGAATGTTAAGGTACCCGGTAAAGGAAATGTCATGGGATATATGCAAAATAATGTGTTGGACTCTAAGAGAGCCTAAAATGGCATCAAGTGTAGGCCCAAGAGGTTAAGGAATTTATCATGTGGCCCAATGAATTATCTAGGATATTTTATAAATTTTTAAAGAGAAAAAACTAAGAAAATTCAAGAATATGTGAGGGTTCATGTGGGACCCACTACAAGTCCAAATGGCACTATATGTAAGGGAGGAGGAAGGATTTTAGCATATAATTTTATCTTTTATTTGCTTGGAGGGTAAGTCAAGAATTGAGAGCAAATATCAACCATTTGATTAAATCATGTTAGAATTAATCCTAGCCAATCATGTCTTTGGAGTTTTGCCTATAAATACCCCTCCATTTCTCTTCATTCATGCCAAATATAATGGAACCATGGGGAGGTTATGCTAAAATGAAATCTAAGCAAAAAGAAGAAGCAATCCAAGAGCCAATCAAGTAAAGATTCAAGGTAACTTATTCCTTCTTTGTATTATGTTATAGGAAGATTTCTCTTGGACTTAGGTGGTTGAAACACCATTTTTCTCTCCATGTTAGATGATGGACATGTTTTAATTAAAAGGGGAAAATGAAGATTAAATTTAGAAATATGAAATTGAAGCTTAAATAAGCTAGAATAAAGCAGTATTGGTTTAGAAATTTAAGTATACATGCAATTAGGGTTTTATGTTATTGGCTGCCATAGTACAAATAACTATTCATATATGGGAATTTCATGATTTTGATACTTTCATTGTGTTTAAAATGAAAAATTATGTGGGTTAAAGTAAAGAAACAAGTATTGAAAGCTTGAAATCAAAAAAGAATTTTTGAAAAAATGAAAGAGGTAGTTTGGTCATGTAAAGTAGGATAAGGAGGAGTTTTAATTTTCAAATTCTAACTTCATATTTTGAATCCTTGGACAAAATTATGTAGGATTGGTCTAAGGAAATAATTATTACAAAGCTAAACCACTAATTCCAAGAATTAAGTTAAAAGTTAGGGGTTTTAAGGGATTTAATATACTATGTTTATGTAATGACTCTAATGAGTTTTATATACAATGTAATTGTGTTTAGGGACATTAGATGTCAAATAGAATGGTTAAAGATGTTGAGCAAGCAACCAATGTTTGGTTGGAGACAAAGGGAACAAAGAGAAATGGATAAATTTTTAAGGTAGCGAAGTTACCTCTTTATGTGCTTGATGTGGTATGCTTTGTGTTGACATGTATATGATGATTGATTGATGTTGTGACATGATAAATGATGTTGAATATATTATGTATAACTTGTTTCCTATGGCCATGCATTTTATCCAAAGCATAAAGTATGATGACACGTTACTAATTAAAGAGTTTAATCGAATTACATATCACGCATTAGCATCCACTTGCATATTTAAGTAGTAATGTTTGCTATTTAGATTCCCCAGAATCTCACCCTCCCATAATGAACCAATTTAGATAAAGCATGATGGAAATTGTATGCATGGAGTAGAGCTAAAGAATAAAAGGAGTAAAGTGGCAATTATTCATTTTAGCATGGATTGTATAATTTGCCAACTTTCTTTATATTATGAAATAATTATGGCATAACTCTATAATGTCTATATTTTCATGAGAAACTGAGTTAAGGATTTATCAATGTTGGATTAATTTATGAGAATTAAAGAAGAAAGTGAAATGGTAAAAACATAGATCCTATAGCAGTCATGCTTTGACTCAAGTTTGACCTAGCAAATGAAGGAATTAATTCACAAAATTTATGAGCATGTTGTAAACATCGAGAGATTTAAATACATAGATAACATTACTCATTTGAATGTGTATATCAAGATAAATTAATTACCAAAGTTAAGAGACAGAATCCGGAACTTCCAAAATTTACCATATAAATAGTAAACTTTGCTGATTTAACTAGATCAAATGGGCTAGTAAATTTTCATTTTCATATTTTTTTCCTTAAAAAGTAGTAATTTTCTTATGTCTTAGAGACCAAACGGTAGCATCTGGAACCACTTTTAAGGTCATTGAAGTCAAATTACACAATCTAAAATTTTACTCTACTGAGTACTGTTCATCATGTAAATTCCAGATAAATGACCTGATTTCGAAAAATTATAATTAAGCATATAAAAATTGAAAAAAAGTAGTTGAAATTGTTACATGAAGCTAGCTTAATTCTCTTTAATGGAAAAATGACTCGTTGACCATACCTTGACCAGGTAAACATCAGTCAACGATCCAATTTTACTGTTCATCGGGTGTCCTTCCTTGATTTTAGTATTTTTGGTCCCAATTTTAAAAATTTACACCTTCATGTGTAGACATCTAAATAAGATGTTCTATATATCAAATCGAAGATTGGTATGTCTACTAATTATTGGTAAAATATCATACATTTATTCCAATGTTTACTATTTCTAATTGTAGCTCAATTGCCACTGACTCACCACGAGTTTCTATTCACAGTGGCACATTTTAACACCCAACTTTACATACATATGCATAACATACATCAATCACATATCAATCATGCTAAATAATTCTTAAATTATCTTCATGCATCTTCATTTCCTCCATCTTGAGAGGACCTACTATGATTGGATTGATGTGGAAGTGGTGAGATTTCAAGGGAAATCTCAGTAGTAAATGGTACTAAACAATGTATGCATTAATGTTTAGTATTAGTGCTTGCTTGTGATTGTGTCAACATAATGTAATGTGCAAGCTTCCATGTAACATATTAAATACAATTGGCTAAATTAATCATAGCACAAAGCTTCATCATTTACATATGAACAACATCAATCAAGCCATAACACCAACAACCATACATTAAACACATACAAGTTTAGGTAAGTTTACTACCTGACATGTAGTCTTTCCTCTAGTTCTTAGATTTTTCTCTAAGGTTCCTTCTTCTCATATGTCAGAGCATATACATAGCATAATAATATCTTCATTATTATCCTATCCAGTATACCTCTACTTAACTTAAGCTTAACTTCAAGTAATACCCTTAATCTAACAATCCCCTAACTTTCTTTATATCCACAACTACCCTTATCAAGAGAGATATTATCTATTCTAACTATTAAATTCATAAGAACAATCCTCTAATTTATTAGAGTAGGGACTAGAATAAATTACTTACCTTATTCCTAAGCTTGCCAAGTCCCTAAGCTCCTTGGATTGCTCCTAGCTGAGCCAAAACTCCTTTTTCCTTCCTTCCTTTCTTTCTCTCTCTCTCTCTCTTCTTTTCTCTTCCTTCTTGGCTCTTGTCCATGATTCACCTTGAGGGGGTATTTATAGTTGAATGGAGGTGGAATGGACAGTTCATATTGAATCGCGATGAATAGCTTATATCACTTAGCTTTTCTCAAGAAGCTTTGCCTGTATCATCAAGATGACATTATCATCCAAGATGACTCATAAAAATGACATCATCTATGGACACCTCACATACTTAGGTGGCACAATGGTGGGGCCCTTGGGATACCTCACTAGCTGACTTAGTGCTTCTAGAGAATTCCAGAGTCTTTTTCCGGAATAAACGGGTGAGATCGTGCCACATGTCCTTAGGTTTTTCTTCTTTCCCTAGACTCATGCCATGTGGCATCTTGTGGGTCCCATGAGGATACCTTTCATGCCACCTGATGGTTATGGATGAGTCTAAAGCTCTATCTAATCACTTTCCCTAGTTCTATCTCTAACCGGGTAACTATAATTTATTGAAAATCACTAAAATGTTATTTTAATGCCACTTGGACCTACATAACTATTGTGACACATTTTTGGATATCTTGGAATGCTATCTTGGTTTTCTAATCAAGCTCAAGCACTTTGGTGGCTCAGTTCCCAAGAAATATCCATTAGTAAATTACCAAAATGCCCTTAGTTCCTCTTTAATAATTCTAGGGGCATTATTATCTTTCACACCTTTCTATAGTATTTCCTAACCATGTTCAACTATCTAGATAACCTTCCTTGACTATCAAACCTTAATCAAATGACCAAAATACCCTTCACTCATTCTTTAATTATTTTATAACATAGGGTTTTTTTTTGTCATTTGCACCTTTTTTTAGATATTTATGGACACTGGTCCCTTTATTCGATAAATTGATATCATGGGCTTGGGCCCCACTTGGCATCATCATGGGCCTCTCTGTGACATCATTTGAGCTTATTCAGTCATAACTTGCTTACTGCTTAAGTTTTACAATCAGATATCGGCCGTTCACAAACTCCGGTCAAACTTCACTAAAATGTGAATAACTTTTCCTACATAAATCCTTGCGGGGTTTTGTCAATTTCCTAATTTGTTTCTTCATAGGACGCACATTTTGATAACTTTTTATTTATATTTAAGGTCCAGAAGGTCTGATAAAAATTTCAGAGAACTTTCAGACTATCAGATAAATATCACCAATTTAGAACTCTAATAAAATTTCTGTATCATACTAGTTTGACTAGCATAACTCTATCTACTAATGAATTTTGGGATTGAAATGCTTTCATGTAGTTCTAAGCCTTTCTGGCTCAACTTTCTATAATTACAATTTTGGCATTGAAAACTTTTGGAAATTACACTTTAGTCCCTCAACTTTTTATAATTACACTTAATGACCCACAACTTGTATCTATTTTTATTTTTAGGCTTGGGACTTTTAGCCTTTCTAGTTTAGTACCTCTCTTTATTCAAAATGACCATTATATCCCCAGGGACTTTCACTATTTATAATATAGTCTCTGAACTTTTATTATTTATAGTTTAGTCCCTAAATATCATTTGTATACTTTTGAGAGTTCTGCTCAACAGGGCATGGTAGCCTACTTCTTTCAGGCTACATACTGGGCTTCTAGGCATAAAAATTAGGATATGACAAGTTTCATAACCGTGTGAATTCTACCGCCATTGTAAGTCAACCTTTTAACATAAATTAGTAACCACCGTTAAATGTATAACCTTTAACATCAGTTTTAGGGTATTCCTTTAGTGGCAGTTTCAAGTAATACTTTCACTAGTTAAATACAGTTTTATGGTATACCTTTAACGACTGTTAATGAACAGTACACAATAAATAAATTTAAAATTTTTAATTTTTTGTCTAAAGTAATACTTCCGCTAGTTAAATACGCTTCTGAATATGTACTCTGAGGGGTTAAATGTATAATATTTTATTTTAGTATTAGAGCAAAATGTTCTGGCATAGGTACAGAACAAAGGTTTTGGGGCAAGATCAAATTGCTCTAGTTAGGAAACAGAGGACACAACGAATTATCTAAGGCCAAATTGAGATTAAGGTTAGTGATGGGTTAGCTGTTTATAGTCTAACTAAAATTATGGATTGAAGATGAATTCTCTAGGGAAATTGAACACTGAGGTTTAATAAAAGATAAAAGTGATTTCTCAATTAATTGAGATAAAGTTTAAATCTCAGTTGGTTAAGTTTAAAGGAGAGTTGAGATTAATAAATAGCTTTATGCTTGATAGTGATCCTTAAGGATAGGGAAAACTTAAAAGTATGAATGTCATAGAGATATGAGCCAAACCCTTCCTCAGTTAGCTAAAAGGAAGTAACTAACTCAGTTATGGATCACCATAGGACCGGGGATAAAGAAGTCCTTCAAGTTAGGGACATAGAATTCCTTCAAATGTAAGGAGTTGTTATGATGGAATAAAACTAAATATGTTTAGTAGAAGTTAAGCATATGCATAGAGTTAGATAAGGCAGTTAAGAGTTGAGTCTGTACCTTGTACCAAATAGGAGGGTAAAGTGGCAACCTAAGCTAGATGAATGAATATAGTCAAGGTAAAATGGCCTGACAAAATAGCCATATCAGATTCTTGAATTAATAAATAGGATCTTGGAGATAGTATGCTAAAGATAGCCTCAGGAATTTCTCAGGAATTAATATAAAGAGATGACAAGAGATAGAGAATAAGACATATAGTTATAGGGAATCAGTATGATGAGAGACAAGTATGTTATCGATAATGTTAATAGTTACTCAATTTTGGGGTTAGTTTGAGAGGCTTATGAGTAAGAGATATGATGCATGAAAGTTCTGGCCACCTAGTTTTTCTTAATAATTAGGAACTAGTCCTCCGAATCAGTTGATATTGCTCCAAATAGAGCAAGATACCATATTGTGTAGAAAGGGGGTGTAATTAAAATGGAGTTGACATTACTTTGATAGAAGAATATGTCCTTCATTAAGAACAAAGAGAATACAGCTGAGGTTGGGCAAGTGAGTTGACTTTACCCAATAAAAGTGTGATTGGCTAAGAACAAAGGTTAAGGACAAAGCTTAATTGGGTACTAAGCATGTAAGAAAGAATAAATTGGTATAAGTCCTCTCCCTCTAATTTTATGAATAAGAAGATGATTTTATAGCTAACTCTGGGAACAGATAGATAGGCTCCCTTTTGTAGGGATAAGATGTTTGAATGTTATGTGATAGATGAAATAGTAAATGAGAGGTTTTACTCCTTATATGAAATGTCAGGCACTTTGTTATGTTTGAGAAAATATGCTAAAGCTCTGAGGGATAAAGCTATGCAAGTTTTAAGTGTTAGAGCTATGCATATTAAGAGAAGGAATGTTTGAACTCCAATGTTAGAGATATGCATTCATGAGCAGGCATGCAGTCCTACAACATGTTAGCCAGGAATTATGCATGTTAGAGTATATGCTCCTACTTAATAGTAAAGTAAAGAAAAGAACAATAGTATAAGTCATCTCTCTACACTGATTATAATTATTAGGGACAGTGAAAGCAGCTGGATGAGCGAGAAAACCATTAAGACTCCTAATGTAAATTGATTAAAGTATAGTATGAGGCCTAAACCAAACCTAAAATGATGGATAGGTTGTTGGCTATAGAATTACTAAGGCCTAAGAAAATAGTACTAGTATATGGAATGAATTAGAATTATTCATTGTATCTAAAGGCAGTAGTCAGATGCTATAAAGATGATGGGAATGAAGGCACCAACCTCGCTAAAGTTTATCAGCTAGAGGATTGGTACAAGACACGACTGAGGTAGCTAGTGCGATACTCTAACACATTAACAATCATTTTAAGGAATATTTAGAAATAGATCTTCCTACAATAATCCAAAGTATATCTACATTACAAAAGACTTCGTTATGCTAGTCATTTTTCAAATGAACGTAGTAGAGGCTAGACTGAGGCTTGTCTAGAGGCCTGCCTAGCATACGGTCTCAGGTAAAAGATGTAATGATGAATAAACATAGAGTTGATGTTTACGAAATAGAGGAATTCCATCATGGAGGAACAAATAACTCAATAGACCCAATACAAAATATTTTGAATAAGTTAAAGTAACAGTAATATATGAGATATGAGATCCAAGTAATTCAAGCTCGCTAGGAATAAGAGAGAGATACTGCTATCATAATAACAGAAATTGTAGTTGTTGGTAGCTTGTGATGTCCTAAGAAAATGATTAAGAAGGAGCCATAATCTGGTCAAGAGCATACTAAGACTGATAGATAATCAGGTTCTACTAAGTAATAGGATAATATCCAGTTATGTAAGTATGAATCACCTACATTCTAGGAAATATTCAAGATCTATAAATTATTAAAATATCATCTAGAGTGAGAAATGTGGCTAGAAATTTACGAATTAGAAAACAAAAGTTGTTAAGAGATAGTAAAGGCCGCAGAAGTTACCCTATGGGGACAAAATAATTAGCTCAACTAGAAAGTTTAACTTGAGTAGTTTTAGGAACAAGCACTTACACCAGTCAGATAGAGATGAGTACGAGGCTAAGTTTAAGTGACAAGGTAGGGTAAGAGAAGAAACCTTTTGATGTATACTTAGCCAAGTTTACTGCCTCTCTCTCGTTGTTTTGCATATTTAAATTCTATAAATGACGAGAGAAGAATGACTAAGTTAAATTACATACTGAATTTCATGTTGCAAGAAAGAATTCTTCCCATGCAAGATTACATAAAGAAGCTTCCAATGCCAAAAAAGACTAAAGGTTGAGAAGAGGTAATGAATTAAAAAGTGCAAACTTATAATCAAAACCAAAGAAATGCTAGATATGTTGTAGAGACCATGAAAATAGTATTTGTTTAACATGTCAAGGAAATTGTTATAGACATGGCAAGCTGGGACATTTTGCTAGGGAATGTCTATAGAATATGACAGGTAAGAGACCCTAGATAAATGAAAGAGTTTTTTCCTTGATAAGAGAAAAGTTAGGGAAGTTGATTGAGATAATCCAGGAGATGGTATGGATTAACAATCACTAAGTAGATACAATATATGTCTCAGGCGCTAGTCATTTTTTTTATAACAATGACTATAAAGTTTAACTGGGTCTTCCTGTTAGCGCTCTGCCTTATGATGAATGTTGTCATATCCTAATTTTTAGGCCTGGAAGCCTAGTATATAGCCTAAAAAAGGAAGGCTACTAGGACCTATTATGCAAGAGTCCCAGAAGTATACAAATGATATTTAGGGACTAAACTACAAGAAAGTGAAAATACAGGGAAAATAGTGAAAGTCCCTATGGGCATAATGAAAAAGTAAGAGGTGTTTCTTGGGAACTGAGCCACTAGAGTGCTTGGGCTTGGTTAGATACTCAAGATGACATTTAAAAGTCTAAAAACGTAGGCCTAGTAGTTATGGGAGTTTGAGAGGCATTAAAATAATATTTTAGTACTTTTCAATAAAGTAAAGTGACCCGGTCAAAGATAGAACTGGGAAAAGTGATTTGGAATCATGAGGTGGCATAAAAGGGACCCATAAGGTGTCACATGGCATTATTACAGGAAAAGAAGAAAAGTTAATGACAAATGTCATGAGATAGGAAAAAGGAGAAAAAGTAAAAAGGACACGTGGCACAATCTTGGCCGTTTGTTATAGGAAAAGGCTCTGGAATTCTATGGAGAGGCTGAGTCAGCTGGTGAGGTATCCCAAGGGCCCCACCAATTACACCACATACCCCCTGAGGTGTCCTTGGATGATGTCATAATGGTGAGTCATTAAGGAGGATATGTCATCATGATGATGCAAGCGGAGCTTCTTGAGGAAGCTAAGTGATCTGGGCCATTCATCACGATTCATTCTGAGCCATCCATTCCACCTCCCTCTACCTATAAATAGGCCACTCCTCCCTCCAAAGAAGCCACATCCAAGAATGTCCAAAGAAGAGAAAGAAGAGAGAAAGAGAGAAGGAGAGAAAGAAAGAAAGGAAGAGAAAGAAAGGAAGAGTTTTAGTGGAGCTAGGAGCAGTCTAAGTTACTGAGGGACTGGGCAAAGCTTAGGAATGAGATAAGTATGTTATCTAGTCCCTGCTCTAATAAAATAGAGGATTTCTCTTAGTAGTTAGAATAGAGAAATATCTTTATTAATAAAGGTAGCTAAAGGTATAAAGAAAGCCAGGGGAATGTCAGATTAAGGATATCACCCCTAGTTAAGCATGAGTTAAGTAGAGCTATATTGGATAATAATAAATATATTATTATGCTATATATAGGCTCTGATTTGTGAAAAGAAGGGACCTTAGAGATAAGGTTAAGAGCTGGAAGGAAAGGCAACACGGCAAGTAGTAAACTTACCTACTTGTATGCTTGTACTGCTTAGATGTTTTATGTGATGTTTTCTTACCTTGATTATGTGAAGCATGTATGATTAAGTAATGCTCTGTTTCTTTTTATACTATGGACATATTTTATATTTAAGTAATATGGAAGCATGTATGTTATCATTATGCAAACATGATCATTAAGTACACACATAGTAACATCAAGCATATAGTTGCATACATTATATGGTTTCTGTTTGCTACTGAGATTTCTCCAGAAATCTCATCCCCTTCCATGTAATCCTAATACCATAGGAATACTAGAAGAGGTTTAAAGAATCATGGAGAGAAGCTGGGATTGGATAGTGCAAATGTTAGGACCAAGATGCTGGAATCAGGGAAAAAAGCTGTAAACTTGGAATGTTTACTGATGCTGACCTGGTCAAGGTGTGGTCAACAAGTTATTTTTCCCTAAAATAGCATTAAGTTAGCTTCATTTAGTAAGTTGAACCACTTCATTTTGATTTTTCTAGAATTAGTTATATTTTTTGAAGTCAGGTCACTCCTCTAGAATTTACACAGTGAATAGTACTCGCTAAGAGTAAAATTCCAGATTGAGTAATTTGACTTGAATAGCCTTAAAAGTGGTTCCATATGCTACTGTTTGGTCCCTAAGATGTAAGAAAAGAAGGGTGTTTCAAATATTGTCTATTCCTACTGGCTTAAGGATGGTAGTACCCTATGTATATTTAAATAGTAATGTCTTATATGGGCACTGTTGAGCTACCCTAGACCTGATATATTTGTATTTACATGTTAGAGATAGATGAGATAATTAGCTCTACTTAATCCTCAAAGAGTAAAGTTAGGATTATAATGAGAGTCTGAGATAAGATGATGATAGTTAGTTAGTTAGGGAGTCAGAATAAAAGAGATATGGGATATACTCTGTATAGTTATAACAGATAAATGTTATTGGCGTAACTATAGACATATGATTACAGTACTTAGGACATGTCACTTTAATAGTGATGAGATGTATGGAAGATGAGCTATGAACGTGGCACATATGATACATAACAAAATGAGATATATTTAAGAAAATGATGATGCAGATCCGAGAGAGTAGAATCTATGTAATGAAAGTTAACACTCTCATACTGGAGCTATATTACTCTTGCGATTGAGGCATATCAATTTTTGAGATAGAACCAGTTCAAGGAAATTAATAGTACATCTCATGTTAGAGCTATGTCCACCAGATGAGCTAAGAATTTTTTTAGCAGTTCTCCACAGAACCATAATAAGCAAGATGAGATGTATAATTTATAGCAGTAAGTTCATGGTAGAGCGTGTGTGGCTCTCTATAGTACTGCACATATCAAAGTAATGTTTTGAAATGAAAGATGAGAATGATATGAGAAATTTCTGAATGAAAGAGGAAATGAGTAAAGTCTTAATGGAAAATGTTATTTTTTTAAAAAAAATTGGGGAAATTATTAGTTGAGTTACCAACTAAGTTGAAATGGCTAACCTTGTAACATAGTCTATTGGTTTTAGGTCTTTAGTGAATTATGACATAGTACCATGGAATCGTAGTATTCTATAGGATTAGAGTTAGATCTTGAAGAGGACTATAATAGATGCAGTAGATCCTGAGGATCACAATAGACCTAGCATAAGGAAAGGAATTAACCATAAAGTTATGAGTATAGTATAGTATTTCTCTGGTAAGATGATTACCAAGGACAAGGTTAAGGTAGGAAAGCCTATCGAGTTGATTAACTCATGCAGAGATACCCATAGCATTTTTGCATATAGTTTCATTATATAGACTAAACTCAAAGTGTAACATCTTATTTTTGTGTGTCTTAGGGACCATTCAATAGCATTTAGAACCACTTAAATATTCATTAAAGTTCAATTACAAAATATAGAATTTCTAACCTTCACAGGTACTGTTCATATGGTAATTCTATATTAAGTGACAAATTTCAAAAAATCATGATTAATCCTAAAAAAATTAAAATGAAGTAGTTCAAAAGCATATTCAAAGGTTACATATTGAATTTAATGGAAAAATACTTTCTCAGATCAACTGACCATTCAAATGAGTCAACTTTAATGTCAAAGTTTACTATTTATTTTGTCAAAATTTCTGGAAAACAGTTTATGGTCCCTAATTTTGAAAAATTCATTCTCCTTGTATAGACGTCAGAATAAGTCGTTCTTAGTGTCAAAATAAATCTTGACATGTTAACTAAGTACTACAAAAATATCTTACATTTATTTGATCATTGACTACTTTTAATTGTGGCAACTACTATACTGCTTTTAAGTATACATCCCATATGACATAAAACTAAGTTACAATCAATCATGCCATCTATGCCCCTAACTCCTCTTCTTGCATCTTCATCTTCTTCCATTTTTGAAGAACCTGTTGGTGTTGGGGTGCATGGAGAGTATGAGATTTCTAGAAAAATCTCAATAGCAAACAGAAACCATACAATGTATACAACTATATGCTTGATGTTAATATTTGTGCACTTAAGGATTATGCTTATAATGATGTCTTACATGCTTCCATATCCTTTAATTATAACATATGGCCATAACATAAAAAAAATGGAGCATCACTTCATCATACATGCTTCACATCATCACAGTAAGCAACCAACATATAAAACGTCCAAGCAATATAAGATACAAGTAGGTAAGTTCATTACCTCAGAATAGCTCTCTTTCCTTTTCTTTTCTCTTTATCTTTTGCTTTTCCTTACATCATTGTCCTTGCTTTATGGTCATATTTACCACATTTATAAAGGTCTAATAAAGCATAACATCATACTCATGATAATCTATTTCTAAACCAATATAGTTTATTCACTAATCCTTAACCCATTAAATCTCTATATTTCTCTAATTTTTATTAATTGGTTTGACCTTTGAATTAATTTATGTCTTCACTTTATACCACACAATTTTTTTCTTTTAAATCCATTTATGAGCTTAGAATTATGAAATTCAATCTCCTTCATGCACTTCTAGACATAACCAAAATATGCCCTCTTTATTTCCAAAAAAAATTATTTTAATTCTAATGCTTCCAATACTTATTTCTCTACTTTACCCCACATAATTTTTCATTTTTAAACCATTGGAAGCATCGAGATCATGAAATTCTCATTATTGTTCATGCTTATGAACAGTAATAGAAAGGGTCAAACTTCCCTTTTTTAATTTCAATACTTCTAAGGTTCCAATCTTATCCAATCATACACAAAATTATCATTTAAATTCACTGCAAGAATTAGATCACTGAGAATCAATCTCCTCCTATCCAGAACAACACTGGCCAAATGGCCTCAAGAATCACAATTTAATTCTATAACCAAACATCCAAACTAACTTGTTTAAGTGCTAATTACATAGTTCTAACTTCAATTTCTTGTTCCCCATAAATTTCTAGATTTTGGACAACAAGCATACCATAGGAAAATATCATTTTCCTTCCCTTAAAATCTAGGGAAATATCATTTTCCTTCCTTTAAAATCCTAGGTTCAAGCCTCTAAATTAAAGGAAAATAAGTAGGATCAATAACTTACCTTGATCCCTTACATGCTTGATCACTTAGGCTCCTTGTTCTTGCTTTTCCTTTAGGTTTAGTGGAAATTTTGGAATAGTTTTCCCATGGTCCTTGGAAGCACAAAATTGAAGAGAATGGAGGCGGTATTTATAGTAAAATTTTAAGGGCTTAGGGACAAAATATCCCTCATTCAACTAATTATTACAAAGCCTTAATCTTGCATTTTATTGGTTGATTAATTCCTTAATCACTATTAACTTAATTCTTATATTATTTTAATATAATTGATCACATGACATAATCCTTTCTTCCTTGCCTTTGGTGCCATGTGTCCTTGGTGTGGGTCCCACAAGATACCTCATAATGCTATCTCACCTTATCTGTTGTTTTTCTTTCATTTCTTCATTTTAAAATTCATAAAAGATCTAAAATTGACTTAAGCTCCAAGAATTGCTCTTGGGCTTATTGGTCTACTGTATATGATGCCACTTTGAGTCAATATTGGGTCCAATTGCTAATTGGTACAAATTCTAATGCACTTCCCATTATTTTCCTATACTGATATCCTTAAATTACCTTAATTTTTGAGATAAATTCTAGATAGCTCTTTTAATAGTATTAACATTTTTAGAAATTCAATCTAATATAAAATGAATTTTTTACAAAGTATCAGAATTTTTTTAGACCTATAAGTCTTGATAAAAATTCTACACTTTTTCTCTAAATCCTTTGTCGATTTCCTTTTTGATCGTAAATTCTATAGTTAATTCTACATGACTCCTTTTTTAATTTTATCAGTTTCATAAATTTGTATATTAATTATAAGAATTTACTATAAAAGTTTTATCAAATTATGAGGTACAGAAGATACTGTACTAATTTCCAGACTTTAGAAATTAATATCAATTTATCGAGACCTTAAATCAAAATTATGAGAGATATGCCTGGGCCAATTTTCATTCTCTACTTACTAGTAAATTTTGGGATCGAGACATTTTTGAGCAATTTTGGGCCTTTTTTGGCTTAACCTTCCATAATTACCATTTTGCCCTAAACTCTTAAAAATTTCATTTTAGTCCCTCAACTTTTTATAATTACACTTAATAGTCCACAACTTATGTCTACTTCCATTTTGTATCATGAAACTTTTAAGGTTTTCACTCTAGTCCTTCTCTTTTTTCAAAATGACCATTATGTCATTGGAACTTTCATTAATTGTAATTTAACCCCTTTAGATTTACAACTTTATACCTTCTCTCTTTCTTTGGCTTAAAACTTATCTAATTATTTTTTCTTTTGGTTATCACCCCAATCCCTTCATACCCTATTTCTTCTCTTAGTTTTATATAGATAGGGAA
Source organism: Leucaena leucocephala (assembly GCA_037074615.1). Lineage (NCBI taxonomy): Eukaryota > Viridiplantae > Streptophyta > Magnoliopsida > Fabales > Fabaceae > Leucaena > Leucaena leucocephala. The sequence goes on along the minus strand of CM073526.1, from coordinate 7,223,594 downwards.
AATTTGGGAAGTTACACAAAGTCCTGTTACATGAAGAAGGAATTAAAAATCAACAGATTTAAACTTTATAGTCCTGAGTACAAAGTATTCATAAATATGTAGGTAGTATTTCTAAGAAAGAGAATAGTACCCTGTATAAAATAAGAAAGGATCAAGTTAAAGTAGATAAGTTCCTAAGATGAAATTAAAGAAGATGAGAGCCAACTAGACCCAAGAAAGATAGTATGAGAAGAGTCTAAGCTAGTGAAGTACTAATGTAGGAGTCTGTTAGCATCAATACTTTAAATTTTTGTTGATACTTTTTAGTTAAGTGTGTTCAGGTAGAGTAGCCTAATTAGGTAACCCCTGGGAAATGGTAAAAGTTGCGAAGGCCAAAAACAGTTGGAAAAATGCACAAAGGTATATAAGATGATGAGAAAAGTTAGAAAAAATTATGTAAGTAAGGGATCATAACCTTTATGGCAGATCTTGTCATATCCTAATTTTTTCCTATCTGTATAATACTAATATTGGAAAGAGATTTGGAAAGGATAATGACAATGATCAGAAAGAGTAATAAAAGTTAGATGAGTTTTGAAGAAAGTGAGGGACTAAAATAAAAAGTTCAAAAGTCCTATGGTAGAAAATGAAGTAGATAAAAGCACTACGCCATTAAGTGTAATTATGAAAAGTTTAGGGCTTAAAGTGTAATTTTCAAAAGTCATGGGACGCAATGGTAATTATTGAAAGTTGAGACAGAAAAGGCCTAAAAATGTCTAAAATTAGATTAGTCCCAAATTTTTCCAGTAAGTAGAGAAAATTATTCTGATCAGTTTGACGCAACACAGAATTTTGATATAAGGTCCCAAAAATTTATATTAATTTTTGAAGGAAGGGAAATTAATACAGTATTATCTAGACCTTAGAATAAGATAAAATTTAGCAGTAAATTCCTATAATTAATATAAAAATTTATAAAACTCACAGAGCTCAAAAAGGAGTTATGTAGAATTTATTATAGAATCTACAGTGGATGAAAACACTCGATAAATATGATTCAGGAGAATTTCTCGGGAATTGAGCCTATGAAGGAAGTGGATCATACAGAGGGCCTAGAATGGTACCTTATAGGCCCAATGATATTTTGAGATAAGTATGTGCGCCAGGGCTAATAAAGACTGGGAAAAATGCAAAATTGCGAAAAAGCCACTGAAGGTATGCCACTTTGTTGTGTCATTGAGTCAGAGTAGGACGAAGGGCATTTTGGTCATTTAGACAAGTGAAAAATGTCTAGGCAAGTATAGGAGTGATTAGTCAGTATCAGTATATGCTTTGGTAAGAAGTAAAGAGGTATAAAATGACAATATTGCCCTTAGGCTTAATATAGGGTAAGACAATGAACCAAGGGCATTTTAGTCATTTCCCAAGGGATCAATAATTAAGTTTTGGCCCATTCCAAGAATGTCAATGGTAGGAATAATTTGGATACTGGATTTAAGGTTAGACATTATATTATGGAATTTTAGAAAAATTAGATTTATAAAACAGTCTGGTTTTTGGGAAATCAGATTGAGCTGGTACTGGATTTGATTGGAATTTTTTAGAAGCTTCCCCCATTGGAATTTCACCACCTAGCCTATGAGTTGTCCCTTGGTGATGTCATGGATGATGTCATAATTATTCTTTTTGAAAAAGTGAAATCCAACATTAAATGTGAGCCATTAGATCAAATAGTGCACAAACTAATTTTGGCCATTGATTTCCCATGAGATTTTTCTTTAAATACCCCCTCAAATCTGAACCAAAACCGTGAGCATGAGAACCTTGGGGAAACTCTTACAAAATGGAAACTCAAGCCAAGACAAAGAAGATTGAAGGTACTAAAGTTCAAGAAAGCTAGAGATTAAAGATAAGAAATCTATCCTAGCTTATTTTCCTTTGATTTGGGATCTTGAACTTAGGGTTTTTATGGTAAAAAGTTGAGTTTTCTCTAAGGTGTTGTGCTGTCCAAAAACCTTAGATGAAAGGGAAAAGAATAAATTAAAGTTGGAGATATAAGATTGAAGCTTAAACAAGCTAGATAAGTGATTGGTTGTTGAATCAAGTTGATATTTTTGACTTTGACATGGTTGAACCTGTTCAGTTTGCACTGTTCATGATGGAAGGAAATGGAATTTCAATGATTTAATGCTTCCATTGAATTTATATGACGATTTTGCGTAGGATTGGAAAGGTTTTGAACCTTGAAAGCATTAAAATTCCAAGATTGTAGTTTTTGAAATTCTTCTTTGTACTGTTCACTCGCATGAACAGTGATTGTAATTTCATTATTTTGATGTGTCCAATGGTTTTAAAATGAAAAGTTGTGTGGGGTAAAGAGGAGAAACAAGTATGGGAAGCATTAGAATCAAAATGAGAATTTTTGAAAGAATTATGTGCATGTTTCAGTTCTGTATAGCAGGCCATGAAGGAGCTAGAATTTCATGATTCTAAACTCATAAATGGAATCAAAACATGAAATTGTGTAGGGTAAAGTCAAGACATCAATTGATTCAAAGGCCAAGTCTATTAGTTAAGATTAAGGAAAGTTAAGTGAGCTTAATGTTCAAGAGAAAGTTATGTTAGTTAAAGTGAGTTTAATGCTCAAAGAAGTTAGATGGTGATGGATGAATAGTTATGTGATGTTAGATATTGATGGATATACTCCAAAAGAGGCAGCCACATATCCAAAAGAAGTAAGAAGAAAGAAGCAAGATAAAGTAGAAGAGAGTCAAGTATATGAGCTAGTAAACTTATCCTAAACTTGTATGCATTGAATGTTATGCTTGATTGTGCTATGGCTTTGTTAAATTGTGTTGCATATGTGCTTATATATGAAGCTCTGTTTCTATGATTACTTTGTCCAATTGTATTTCATATGTTACATGGAAGCATGCACATTACACAATGTTAAGACTTTCACAAGCAAGCACAAGTATTTACATTAATGCATGCATTATTTAGTACCGTTTGCTACTGAGATTCCCCCATAAATCTCATCCCTTCATGTAATCCCAATTCTAGCAGGTTTATGAATGATGAAAGAGGATGATGAAGCATGAAGAGAAGCTAGAGATGGGATAGTATAAATGTTATGTGAAGAATTGTTATGTGTAATATTGCTATATGACCAATATAAGTAGTGATGGTCATGATGTGATGAAAAATAGTAAATGATGGAATAAATGTATGGAATTTTACAAACATTTAGTTAACATGTCAAGCTTCATTTTGACACCAAGAACGCCTTATATCGGTGTCTGTACAAAGAGAACAAATTTTCCAAATTAAGGGAGAATCTGTTTCCAGAATTTTTGACCAAATGAACAGTACTTTTTGACAAATAAACTGTATTAATTGGCTAAGCATTTGGTCTGAAAATTATTTTTTCCTTAAAGTTCAAGATGTTATCTTCAAGTATCATTTTGAACCACTTTATTTTTATTTTTTTAGAATTAATTATGATTTTTTTGAAGTTCATCACGTATTCTAGAATGCCATATGAACAGTAACTCGAGAAAGAGAAAAATTCTAGATTTAGCTAATGGACTTCCAAAGTCTTGTAAGTGGTTCTAAATGCTACTGAATGGTCCCTAAGACATATAAAAGTAAGGATGTTTCAGTTCCAATTAAAGAATATTTGTAAAAAAAGATTCGGATTATGACTTTGTTTCACGAGAAAATTTGAAAACCATGAAAGTAGAAACATGTAATTCATAGAAAGTATTAGACTTATGATATCTCAATATATATAAAGAGAAACATGTAATGATATAAGAAGTTTGATGAAAGACATAAACCCTATAATTGCATCAAATTTCTAGAGGGTTATCTATGAAAAAAAGTGACACTACTCACAATACCAGTATGGTGAGTCGTCCATAAATAAATGAATGAATGAGAGATCATAAAAAAATAAAAAGAAGCAAACTTTGACTCTAATTGAGTTGAAATAGAAAAGGAGTATGATATCATGAGAAGGATGTAAAGCTCTGCGGATACTAGGAAAATTTTGCCAGATGCTAATACAAGAGATGCAATTTCGTAAAAATACCCCCATACCTTAGTAATGAAATAGAGAAGGATATAAAAGAGATATATCCATAATAGTTTGACTAACGTACAAGTTATATTTTGAGGACAAAATTTATTTAAGGGGAAGAAATGTCACATCCTGATTTTTCCCTATCTGTAGATGACTGATATAGGAAAGATGTAAGGAAATGATTGTTATAATGACTAGAACAAATTGTAATGATTAGATGAGTTTTAAGTTGAAGAAAGAAATGAAAAGTATAAATTTTTAAATCTTAGGGACCTAAATATCATTTTTTATGAAAATTTAATATAAAGAATTCAAGGGACCTAAATAGAGTTTTGTGAATTCAGAAGTTAAATTATAATTTCAAAATGTCTAGAAAGGGACTAAAATGACATTACAAAAAGTGTAGAAGGGACTAAAATAGAATTTAACAAATTCAGGGATAAAGTGTAATTTGTCAAATTTAGGGGCAAAATTATAATTATGAGAAAGTTGAGTTAGAAATGGTTCAAAACTATCCAAAAATATTACAGTCCTAAATTTTACTAGTAAATAGTAATTGGACTAGGCATATTTTTCAGAACTCTGATTTGAGGTCCCAAAAAACTAATATTCATCTACAAAGTCTAGAAATTGATATAGGAGCTTATGAACTTCAGACTCAGATAAATTTTGGTAGGAAATTTTTATTATTATTTTAGGAATTTATGAAGCTGACAAAACTCAAAAAAGAGTTCTGTAGAATTTATTATAGAATTTAAGGCTAAAAAGGATATCGTTAAAAAGATTTAATGAAATATATAGAATTTTTATTAGGATTTCTAGCTCTAGAAAAATTATGAACCTTTATAGAAATTTAATCTAATAGTAGAATGAATTTCTAAAAAGTTTAGGACTCTTAAAAGATATTTATATAATTTATTACAAAAATTAAGGTATGTTAGGTACCTGGTAAAGAAAATGCCTTGGGATATGTGTAAAATAATGTGTTAGACTCTAAAAGAGGCTAAAATGTCATCAAGAAAAGGCCCAAGAGGTTAAGGAATTTATCATGTGGCCCAATGAATTATCTAGGATATTTTATAAATTTTGAAAGAGAAAAAGCTAAGAAAATTTAAGAATATGTGACGTGTTCTTGTGAGACCCACCTTCAGTCCAAATGGCACTATATGTTTAATATTCTTACTTTTATACATCTTAGGGACCATTCAGTAGTATTTAGAACTACTTACAAGATCTTGGAAGTCTATTAGCCAAATCTGGAATTTTACTCCTTCTCGGATTACTGTTCATATGGTATTTCAGATTACACAATAAACTTTGAAAAATCATAATTAATTCTAGAAAAATCAAAATGAAGTGGTTGAAAAATCTACGTGAAGCTAACATCTTGAAATTTAAGGAAAAAATAATTTACAGACCAAATGATTATCCAATTAATACAATTTATTCGTTAAAATTTACTGTTCATTTGGTCAAAAACTTTGGAAATAGATTCTGGTCCCTTACTTTAGAAATTCATTTCTCTTGTTATACATGTCTAAATGAAACATTCTACCTATGAATTTAAAGCTTGGGTTGTGTGCTACATGCTCACAAAATTTTATGAACTAATTACTTCATTTGCTAGGTCAAACTGAAGCCACAACAAAATTGCTTTAGGACCTACGTTTTTACCATTTCAGTTTCTTGTCTTTCATTTCCAATAATTGTTTCAGAATGCACAAGCCATCAAATAAGCTTCTCAACATTCATATACATCATGTACATATGCCATAAGTATTACAATAGTTTCATCACATAAATGGACACCTTACATGGCATTTACATACATGGATAATTTATAGTATATGCTAAAATCTCAATACTTCACTTCCTTTCTTCCATTCTTTAGCTCTTCTCCATGGATACCTTTTCTTCATGCTTGACCTAAATTGGTTGATTATGGGAGAGTGAGATTCTAGGAAATCTCAGTAGCAAACATTACCACTTAAATATGCAAAATGGATGCTAATGCATGATATGTAATTTCATTAAACTTTCTTTGATTAGTGACATGCTATCACGCTATATACTCTTACATAAAGTGCATGGCCATGGAAAACATGTTATTCACAATACATTGAACATCATTAATCATGTTACAACATCATTCAAATATCATATATATGTCAACACATAAGCATACCACATCAAGAGGTAAGCTCACTACCTTGCACTTAAGCTTTCCTCTTGACCTTTGGCCCTTCCTCCCTAGCTTTCTAACCGTGAAGCCTTTATGTCCATCACTTTCCAACATCTTCTTGGATGTTTCATATTCCTAAACACATCCATATTCATCACATAACTCATTAGGACTCATGAACTCCAACCATATTCAAGACTAACTTTGTTATACTCTTTATTGTCATAGCTTTCTCTAATTTTCACTAATCCACTTGGCTCTTGAACCAATTGATGTCTTGACTTTACCTTACACAATTTCATCTTTTGAATCCATTTATGAGCTTAGAATCATGAAATTCCAGCTCCTTTATGGCCTGCTGTACAGAACTGAACATAAGCATACAATTCTTTCAAAAATTCTCATTTTGATTCTAATGCTTCCCATACTTATTTCTCCACTTTACCCACACAACTTTTCATTTTAAAACCATTGGAACCATCAAAATCATGAAATTCCAATCACTATTCATGCAAGTGAACAGTACCCGTAAGGAATCTCAAAGACTACAACCTTGAGATTTTAATGTTTCCAAGGTTCAAAACCTTTCCAATCCTACACAAAATCATCATATAAACTCAATGGAAGCATTAAATCATTGAAATTCCATTTCCTTCCCTCATGAACAGTGCATACCAAACAGGGCACACCATGGCAAAGTCAAGAATATCAACTTGATTCAATAACCAATCACTTAACTAGCTTGTTTAAGCTTCAATTATATGTTTCTAACTTTAATTTCTTCTTTCCCCTTTCATCTAAGGTCTTTGGGCAGAACAACACCTTAGAGAAAACTCAACTTTTCCCCATGAAAACCCTAAGTTCAAGCTCCCAAATCAAAGGAAAATAAGTTAGGATAGATTGCTTACCTTTAATCTCTAGCTTGCTGGAACTTTAGAACCTTGAATGTTCTTTGTCTTGGATTGAGTTTTCATTTTGCAAGAGTTTCCCCAAGGGTCCATGAACTTATGGTTTTCTGCAGAAATGAAGGGGGTATTTATAGAAAAATCTTGGTGGAAATCAATGGCCAAGATTGATTTGGTTACTATTTGATCCAAGGGCTCACATTTAATCTTGGATTTTACTTTTTCATAAAGCAAATTGTGACATCATCTTGACATCACAAGGGACACCTCAAGGGACACTTCATGGGCTTATGTGGTGAAATCTTAAGGGGAGGAAGCTTCTAGAAAACTTTTAGTCCAATCCGGTACCGATCAGAGCAGTTTCACAGCAACCAGACTATTTTCTGTTCCTAATTTTTTTTATAATATACCAATATATGTATTCTATCTTGGAAATCAATGTCTAGGCTCCTAATACTATTGAAAATGATATACTGAATATTCATCTACCATCCATCCCTTGAAAAATGACCAAACTACCCTTGGTGTCCTTTCTTGCACTGTACTAACCCTAAGGGCATAATTGTCATTTCACCCCTCTTTGTACATCATTAGGGTATATATTGGCTCAACTAATCATATTTATTCCATTTGCCACATTTTTAGTCTATCCTAGATGATCAAAATGCCCTCCATCCATCACTAGTACAATCCAGGCATCCAGAGGCATTTTCATAATTTTGCACCTTTTCTGGATACTGGCCCCTTCTACTAATGAACTAGTACCCTAGGTTTTGGGCCCTTCTTTGGCTTCATGATGGGCCTAAATATGTGGTCATCTGATCTCATTCTATCTAAGCTCACATACCCGATAAGTTCTATTATCGGATCACGGGTGTTATCAAACTCACGTCAAAATTCATTGTTATGGGAATAACTTTTTATATAGGACTTCTTCAGAGGTTCTGTTAGCTTCATAACATCTGACACTGTAGGGCATACTTTCTTGTAATTCCCCCACTTATATCTGATGTCCATGGAATCTGATAAAAATTCAGATAACTTTTAGACTATTAGATAATTTTCTGCTGTCTGGAGCCCTAATAAAATTTCTGTATCATGCCAGATTAACCATCATAACTTCCTCTATTTACTGATAGAATATGGGACTAAAAAACTTCTGGGCAGTTATAACCCTTTTCAGGCTGATATTTCTATAATTACAATTTTGCCCTTAAACTTTTCTCTTAATTATATTTATGTCCCTAACTTTTTGCATATTTATATTTAGGTCCCTAAACTTTTAGAAATTACTACTTTTGGCCCAACTTTTGTTTATACTTTAAATTTTGGCCTTTAAACTTTTCTACTTTGTGTTTAGGTCATTCTCTTTCTTCAATACTCATTTAGCCTATATTATTTCTTCTGATCATTGTCATAATCCTTTCCAAACCTCTTTCCACTATCAGCATTATCCAGATAGGGAAAAATCAGGATATGACAATATGCAAGGGAGGAGGAAAGATTTTGGCATGTGTTTTTATCTTTTATTTGCTTAGAGGCTAAGTCAAGAATTTAGAGCAAATATCAGCCATTAGTTAAATAGTGTTGGAATTAATCCTAGCTACTCATGTCCTTAAAATTTTGCCTATAAATACCCCTCTATTTCTCTTCATTCATGCAAAAAATAAAGGAACCATGGGGAGGTGCTACCAAAATGAAATCCAAATAAAAAGAAGAAGTAATCAAAAAGCCAATCACGTAAATTATTCCTTCTATCTTTGTATTGTGTTATAGGAAGATTTCTCTTATATTTAGGTAGTTGAAAGACCATTTTTCACTCCATGTTGGTTGCTAGACATGATGTAAAAAAGGGGGGAAATGAAGATTAAAGCTGGCAATATGAAATTAAAGCTTAAATAAGCTGGAATCAAATAGTTGTGATTGACTTGGAAATTCAAGTATGCACGCAATTAGGGTTTTATGTTATTGGCTATCACTATATGAATCACTATTCATATATGGGAATTTTATGATTTAGATGTTTCTGTTGTGTTAAAATGAAAAATTGTGTGTGGTAAAGTAGAGAAACAAGTATTAGAAGCATTGGAATCAAAATGAGAATATTTGAAAAAATGAAAGATGTGGTTCGGTCATGTACAATAGGCTAAGGAGGAGTTTGAATTTTGAAATTCTAACTTCATATTTTTATTCCTTAGACAAAATTATTTAGGATTGGTTTAAGGAAATAATTATTACTAAGTTAAACCACTAACTCCAAAAATTAATAGTTTTAAGGGATTTAATGTACAATATTAATGTAATGGCTCTAATGAGTTGTATATATAATGTAATTGTGTTTAGGGCCATTAGATGTCAAAGAGAATGAGTTAACGAGGTTGAGCAAGCAACCAATATTTGGTTGGAGACAAAGGGAGTAAAGAGAAAAGGATAAAGTTTTAAGGTAGTGAACTTACCTCTTTATGTGCTTGATGTGATATGCTTATGTGTTGACATGTATATGATGATTGACTAATGTTGTGACATGATAAATGATATTGAATATGTTATGTATAACATGTTTTCCATGGCCATGCATTTTTATCTAAAGCATAAAGAATAATGGCATGTCACTAATTAAAAAGAGTTTACTATTGAGATAAAGCATAAAGCATTCATCTAGCATATTTAAATGGTCATGTTTGCTACTGAGATTCCCCATAATCTCACCCTCCCATAATCACCAATTTATATAAATCATGATGGAAATTGTATACATAGAGAAGAGCTAAAGAATGAAAGAAGGAAAGTGATAATTATTCATTTTAGCATGGATTGTATAATTTGCTAATTATATTTATGTTATGTATTATGACATTATATGTAAAGATAAATGTATGAAATAATTATGGCATAATTCTACAATGTCTATATTTATATGAGAAACCCATTAGAGGGTTTATGAATGTCAGATTAATTTGTGAGAATTAAAAGACAGTGAAATGATAAAAACATAGGTCCTATAACAATCATGCTTTGACTCAAGTTTGACCTAGCAAATAAATGAACTAATTCATGAAATTTTATGAGCATGTAGTACACATCCAGATCTTTAAATACATAGTTAACATACCTTATTTGTATGTGCGTATGAAGAGAAATGAATTTCTAAATTTAAGAGACAAAATCTGGAGCTTAAATAATTTACCATATGAATATTAAACTTTGGCAATTTAACTGGATCAAATGGGCCAGTAAATGTTCAATTTCATATTTTTCCCTTAAAAAGGAATGAAAGAGATTTCATTAGATGGATAATTAGTGATGAATTTTCAAAGATGGATTACCAATCTCGAATTTATCAAATGAACAGTTCCCAATAATTAAATTTAAATTTTTTTATTTTTGGGCTAAAGTAATGTTTCAACTAGTTAAATATACTTCTGAATACATACTGTGAGGGGTTAAAACTAGGATGTTTTAGATGAAAATGAGCAAATACTACTATTAAATCTGAAATTAATTCAACTAACATATAAGGATATTGAACTTAACTTAATCAATTAACCCCTAACTATCTTAATTTGTGGTTAATTACCTTGTACTTTGAATTAATTTGTGCCTTAACTTTACAATACATAATTTCACCTTATAATTTTATTTATGAGCTTAGAATTATAAAATTCCAGTTTCTGCATCAATTATGGATAGAACTGAACAACACCCTCAAGAATTTCCAAAAAATCTTATTTTGATTCCAATACTTCGAATATTTGTACCTCTACTTAATCCCATATAATATTTCATGTTAAATCTATGGGAAGCATCAAAATCATAAATTTCTTATCACTGTTCATGTGTATGGCTAGTAACAAAAAGGGATCTAAATTTTCCCTTTCTAATTTCAATATTTCCAAGGTTCCAATCTATTCAATCCTACATAAAATCATCATCTAAATTCAATGGAAGCATTAGACCATTGGAATTCAACTTCCTTGGTCTAGAATAGCCTTAGGCTGAATGGCCTCCATCAATAGAAAAGTCAAGAACCCAACTTAATTCGATAACCAATCATTAAATCTATCTTATTTAAGTGCTAATTACATGATTCTAACTTTAATTTCTTCTTCTCCTTATTTCCTTGAATTTTAGTCAGCATGCACACCAAGTCAAAACCCAACTTTCAACCATTAAAACCTAGGTTTCATCCTTGCAAAACACTTATAAATAAACAAGAAAAGATTGCTTACCTTAGGACTTAGTTATCTTGGATGTTTGGTGCCTTAGATCTCTCTTGGTTCAAGCTTGCTTTTTTATTTTGTCATAGTTTCCCTTTCTGCTTCCGAAGCCTTCACAGTTTTGCAAGGAAAAATAAGGGTATTTATACCAAAATCCAAGAACATGAATGGCTAAGATTAATTCAAATACTATTTAATCTAATGGTCAAAAATTGCTTTCATTCTTGACTTAATCTCTAAGCAAAATAGATAGCTCACATGCTGAAATTTTCCTTCCTTATTTGGCTACCATGTGGCATAAGGTGGGTCCCACAAGGGACACCTCACACGCCACTTGCTTCTTGAAAATTTCCTCCTTTGTTTTTTTTATAAAATAGCATATAAATCTATTTGATCACATACCCTATTTTCATCACCTTGGGCCTCTTACTTAATGCTACTTTGGGCCCTCTTTAAGCCTAACTCATTATTTAGCATACATGCCAAGGTTTTTCCTTTACTTGGTACCCTAACATACATTAAATTTTGGAATAAATTCTATAGAGCTCTTTTAAGGGTTTTGGAATTTTTAGAAATTAATTCTACTATAAAATTAATTTCTTACGAAGTCTTAAAATTTTCTGATGCTCATAAATCCTGATAAAAATTCTATACGTTTTCTTTAAATTTTTTGTCAATGTCTAATTTCACCTTAAATTCTATAATAAATTCTACATGACTCCTTTTTTATTTCTATCATTTTCATAAATTCTTATATTAATTATAAGAATTTTTTTATAATATATCATCTTATTTTGAGATTTGGAAGATACTGCACTAATTTCTAGACTTCAGAAATTAATATCAATTTAGCAGGACATTAAATTAAAATTCTGAGAAATATACCTGACCTAAATTTTGTCCTCTATTTACTGGTAGAATTTAAGATTGGAATATTTTTAGGTAATTTTTGGCCACTTTTGGCTCAACTTTCCATAATTATACTTTTACTCCTGAATTTGACAAAATTGTAATTTAGTCCCTGAAGTTGCCAAATGCCACTTAAGTCCCTTACTAGACATTATGAAATTCTAGTTTAGTTTCTGATATTTCAAAACTCTATTTAAGTCCTTTTTCTATTTTTTCTTGAATTTTCTATATCTAACTTTTATCTAAATGACATTTACGTCCTATAGCTTTATAACTTTATACTTTTCCATTCTTTCTTTGACTTAAACTTATCTAATCATTGTTTTTTCTTCTAATGATCAACTCAATCCCTTCTTAATCTCTTTTCTTTATTAGTCTTATACATATAGATCTTTTGCCAATTGGTGTTAGATTCTATCATCTTGACCAATTTTAAGAGCAATTTTTTTAACACGAGATTAATTCTCCATATGTCAAGTGCTCATAAGGGACTTTGCCATTATTTTGGTTTCTAAATTTTTCTCTAACTTTATCATCTAAAGATTTAGGTAATCCAACTTAGAATTTTTCTTTCTAAAATGGTTGTTTGGCATCATCTCTTGTGAGAACTCGAGTGAGAAAAATATCCCTATGTCATCTAAAATTGAATAGGGTTTTACAATTAAGATTTGACAGTAATTCTGCTAATCTGTCTTTCCATATAGACATATCTCTAACAAAATGTTTGACAATTGTAAAAATTAGAGTTCCTAAGGAATCAGGAAAGGTTTCACCATTATACAAAATAGGTGTTCCGCCAGACTCAGTTTTAACAGATGAAAAATAGTTTTTTATCTTCTGGATCAAGATAATGGTCCCACTAATTTTTTAATTGACTAGTAAAACTGGATACCAAAAGATTTGTTATATGCTCATCTGTGTAATCGTTTTGTGTTTGGTAAGTAGTACACAATATTGTCATATGCTACATAGTTTAGAGGATGCTAGCTTCATTTTGTCTATCTATGTTCCATTCATATAAGTCTCCACTAAAGGATATGAGGTTTTGGTTTATTCATTCTTCAACCAAAATATTTGGAGGGCTAGCCCTTGGGTAATAAAGTTTGGAGGGTTGTTTACAGTGTTGTTGTTGATTTGAATTTGTGATTCAGAAGAATCGCTTTGGGAAGCAGTTTGGGAAACTGTATCTAAGTTAAGTATTTTCTTAGAGGCTATTGACTCATATTGTGGTCTTTCCAGAATAATCATGGTTTGAAGTTGGCTTATCCTTTGATTTTTGTTAGTCACTTTGGATATTTTTTTTCGTATATTTCAGACTTATTTTATGGACTAAGCTAAAATGGTTTGAAGATTGGGGTTTCAATATTAGGCTTAGGTTGTTCTAAGATAGTGTTTAAAGAAGTTGATGGTTGAGTAAAATGATCAGCTAATTGTTGGAGAAACAAATTAGTAGAATTGTTTTGTTTAACATTCTTTTTTATGTCTGTTGAATCTGGTTGATCAACATTTTTAAATCTAAAAGGTACAGAAAGCACTAGTTGACCTTGATTATCCTTTGCTTGGGGATCTGTACGGTTTTTTGAGGAAGAAATTCAGAAGAGATATTTTGTCCTTTAGAACTTTTCCATTATTTCATAACATCAATAGTTTAAACAAATAGATAGTCCCATTTTGTTGATCAAGTATATTCATTAAACCAATTGAAAAATAGAATATTCATTTATATTCTTTCAAGAAATTTGTAGAATTTTTCTCAAATTTATTTTCTACCAGGTTCTTTGATGTTTTTGAAAAACCATTTCCCCCATAGAGTATATTCAAAATAAAACTAGTTTTGTAAAGTTTGTTTGTCAATTTAACAATCATTTTCAATAACATTTAGCGATGAATAAGTTGAAGACTCAATTGATCCTAAACCTTCATCTCTTTCATAATGATTATAGCAGATTATCGTCATCTGACTCATCAAAATAAAAGTAATTGCACCCTATTAATGCAGTATAAGGCACAACCCCATCATTCTTCTCAAGGAGCCCTTTTTATTGGAACCCTAATAGATTAGTGACAAAATCATTGAAAACCTGAGTAAAAGTAAAAATAGGTTTTATATTGGTTGATTTTTATATAATAAAATAAGGGTACAGTAAAGTAAATATTTTTGTATTTTTTATTAAGATGGAAAATAAATGGATTATTAAAGAAATATGTTGAGAAAGACTTTTGATGATAGAAATCTATCTATCCTTTCTCTGAATATGATATGGGGATTTTAAAATCACTAAATCTTAAATAAAACCTCAATCGATCGATTGAGTCCAGGACATTAATATTTCTTATACTCCTTTGACCAAAGCTATTTCAAAAACCACTAATGCGTTGTTTAAAAACCACTTAGTGCGTAATTAATCAGATGATGAAGATGCCCTCGAATGATTATCGATTGATGACCACAGATTTCAAGCAATCGAATAGCTAGCAATGATCATTGATAAAAACCCAATTATCTAGAAATTGAAATTGAAATATTCATATTAAACTAACATCCAAATAATCTAAATTCAATTATAAAACATAATCTCAAAATAATCTATCGATATCCAATCCTTACTCATAAAATCAAAACCCTAGATCTAGGAATTCCAAAACATAAGAAAGGTGAGATTAAAACAGAAAACTCCCCAATACAGTACAGTCCATGAGCTCAAGATATGCTATCTATCACCAAGAGACTAAAGCCTCTCATGACTCCTGCTGGCTGTAATTACTGCTCAAATATAATGCCTGACGAAAGCATAAAATAGTGATGGAAGATATGAGGGTAGGTTGTGAAGAGAGTATGGAGAGAATGTTTGAGTACTACTTCTTTGTCGTATTAGGTAAAAGAAACCAACCTCCTTAACTCCTACTGCTTCCCTCCCCTTTTAAAGCCCGGGTAACCTAATAAAAAATGTCCAACTTCACTAATTTCCTTTTTTTTTGTCATGACTAGATCCTATTTTTGGTTGCGACCTATGAACGCAGGAAAACATCCCAGAAGAAGTAAGGTTACGACCTGTGGACACTTTGGTCACCACTGAAATGTACAGAGGCTACCATCCTTGACTTAGTTCTCTTTGTCTTGTGATCTCTTTTCTACTCACGTTAATCCTTGGTTCTCCTCCAAAATACCTGCAATTCAATGTCAAAGCTCACTGTAAAAGTCTAACTAGTTACTAAAGAACAATATATATGCAGTTTGAAGGAGTTAATTTACCATTTTACCCTTAAATAACATATTGCCAAGCACAACCATTTATTGCCACAAAAACACAATTGCAAGCATAAAATGAATGGTAAATTTGTCACAAAATCCTCAAAGTGTTATAGAAACCACACACAATTTGTGTCCTATCAATTCACTATCTGTAGAATGTTTGAAGAATTATCAACTCCTTGAATTGAAACATTAATAGTTATTTGTGGTTGGGTAACTACTGTTGGTGTCTCAATTTCTATTCCATATATGACAAAAGGCAGTTTAGGAATTGAAGAACAAGAAAATCGTGATGACTCTATTTTGATAGATATACAGTCTTAATATATTGAAGCTTCAAATCTCTGAGTTTGGGTGTAAAGCGCATTTGTTGTGACTAGAAGCAGAGTCCAATTGTTAGTGTTTTAGTTTATATTTTGAAAAGGAATTTCTTTTTTGAATTTTTTTTTATTTGAAATAGTTGTTACAACATTTGATTCCTCATCGTTTGAAAGGAAATTTGAAGAAGTGGAAGAAAAACTCCCATAACCATGTTTGAAGGAAACTAAACGAAATAAGACACGACTAAAACGTAAAAAGCTGAAAGTAAAGGAACATAATAAGTAAACTAAGTAACAAGTTAAAAAAGTAGGAAAGAAATAAGACTAAAAATGAAGAACGCATAAAAGCGAGAAATAGAAATAAAGAAAAGTAAAAAGAAAACTCAGAAATATTAATGATGAAATCTCCCTTAAATTATTATCATTACCTTCTAGATCCATAGTGGTATGTTAGATAAAAAATATCAGTCTTTATATCAAGATATTTGTTAGCATATTAATATGATTCAGCTGCTAACATGCCGATAGCATGTCAGTACAGGTTTAGGTTATCATGCATAAGACCATTAATATGAAAATTTACCATAAGACCCAATGAGACTAAAGCAGGTGGAACATCATATGCAATAGTGTATAATAAACTAAGAGTACTATATACATTGGCTATGATGAGGTTTGTTATAAAAATCATACTTTTGATAAATGAAGTATTTTTGGAAAAATAATTTTTGTTTTTGATAGAATAACAATTTGATAAAGATGCTCTTCAAAAGATTATTCGAAAAATCTTGTGTGATTTGTACGAAAATGGTTGTTATTTATCAAAAAACTATTCGATAAAATAGCTTATCAAATAACGTTTTGATAAATTTCTTACTGTTATTTGAAGATTTATAGATAAACACTTCAAATAAGGAATTTATCGAAGAACCTATAGATAAATTATCTATTATATAGGAAAAATATGACCGTTACTGCTTATTTCATTGAACTACTTAAAAAATTCATCATTTTCTCTAAACCCAAAAAATATTTCTTGATCATATACACTCTAAACATCAATTAAACATCTCTTAATCATTTCTCCCAACTACTCAATAGAAATTACCTCTCACAATTCACAAATTTCCTTGATTCATTACTGTTCATCTCTATCTTACCTAGCAAAGGATCTAATCCACTAAGAGAGTTGCCTCCCTTTACTATGATGACAACTCAGATTCAAATACTAACTAAATTCTCTCCAAGTCCAGTAAGACAGAGCGCACAACAAGCACTAAAAAGGAAGAAACACTAATTAGCCACAATTTATAAAGAATCTGACCATACTAACACATATGAAGATCTCAATGTGGTTGTTCAAAAAGCCATAAATTTAGCCAGAATATCATCAGGCCAGAGAGTGAAACAAATAGCAAGAAGGAGAACTGAGTCTCCTCAGGGTATCTTTGAGCTTTCTCCCTTCTCTAACCCTTCTAAAATCAATCCTTCTTCTTTTAACCAAGCTAATTTAGTTTTTCTTAATGGAAATCTAGACACTAGGCTAGATAAAGGCAAACTCAAGGATGTCTTGAGAGAAAGGAAATTATGTTTTGTCATTTATATAGACTTAGAAAATCTTAAATATAATGACAAGACTCAATTAGATTTGTTCAATCCCCTAGCTCATTATAAGAACTAGTTAGAAATTAATCTTCCTTATTGTCGTGAAGTGGTTAAACAATTTTATTGCAATATGGAAATTTTTGATGAAGCAATGATGATGGAGAACTTGTAAAAAAGTTATCTTATTACAAGACTTAAAGGAAGAGAGATCAAATTGGGTGGTGATGTTCTTAACTTCCTACTTAAGACTACTGATCATGAGAAAGGGCCAATATTGTCTCTTAGAGAAAATTATAAAATTCTCATGCTTTCAAATGGATTCAAGGGTTACCTTAAGTTGGTGCCTAAAGAAAGGGCCAATATACCCTCAGCTTGTCTCATTTTTCCTCTAGTGAAATAATATCTCATTTTTAGAAAAGGACAAGAAGGAAGTAAAAATCTTAAAATTTGGTGCTGAACAGATCCATAAAATGATAATTCCTCTTTCCCTTGATCGATGGTGCTAAGAAAGCTCAGAAAGGGAAACAACATGTACAACCAAATAAAGCCCAATCTTCAACTGCACTTACTGCTCCTTCCTCTACATCCTCTTTTGCTCAAGTTACAGTTCAACATCTGATCTAGTATGAATTGAAGAATTTTAAGAAAAATATTTTGGCAAGGTTGAGGGAAATTCACATTCGACTAGCCAAAGTATATCTGAGTTAATTAATGGCCTTGCAATATCTCTAAAGTAGAACTTGATTTTTGAGGTTGAAAAAAGGAATGAGAAGACACAGATAATATTTATCAACCTTGGAAAGATAGTGGATTTACAAAGAGACTCAATGAGTGTACTTGGTGAAGAGGTATTTCAACTAAAACATCGTTGGAATTCAATAACATTATTTTCACAGTTAAAGATTTATTAGGAGACATGCCTGCTGAGCCTAATGTCCCTTTCTCTAATCCTCTCACTCAGTGTGAGATACCACATTCTAGCCTAACTGAATCAATTCCTCTTACCTACACTAAGACTTCTAATCAAGCCCTACAACCAAACCTACCCATCTGAACCTAACCAAGAAAACTACCCTGCCTCTTCCTCCTCTGACTCTATTTTTGAATGATGTCCAAAAGGGGGAGAATTAGGATGAACTGAGTAGTTAAGGGTTCTTTTGAATAATGTAATTGTATATCAAATGTTTCAAATTCTAATGAAAATTGCTACTAAAGTTATATTGTTTCTCTGTGTATTTGTATATTTATTGATATAATTTTTCATTGAAATTATGCAATTGTATTTTTCAAAGCTTCTCAATTACGTTTTGACATCATAAAAATGGCAGAGAAATGTTATACTCCAATGTTTTAATAATGATAATTAATTGAGAAGATATTTCAAAATAAGTCTTAACTGATATAGAACATTTATCAATAACTTTATCGATAAGATAATTGTTCTATAATATATTCGATAAATGAGGAAGAAATTTTGAATGAAAATATATTTTCTAAAAGGAATTTATTGATGACTTATTCAATAAGGTTTCTTATCGATAAAGGCTTCCATAAATTAATCATATTTAATTGAGAAAAATTCTGAGTCATGCTAAAATTATTTGAAACTCTATTTGATAAGTGAACTTATCAAAAAGACAGTTTGTTTATGAAAAAATTTAATGAATAGTTGCTTGAACAATGGATTTATCGATAAGATATTCGATCAATCAACTCTGACTTTCAAAGAAGATATTTGGTTTTCAAATACTCATTTATCGAAGTACTATTCGATAAGTGGATTTATCAAATAACTCTTCAATAAATAAAGATAAGCTTCTAAGTTTTTCAAAAGCACAGATAAATGATTTTTCATATAATTCACTATTTTCTTTTGACATTATGTTTTGTAAAATCTTATGATCAGAGATTTGAAAACGTTTACAGGATTGATGAATTGTCTTCTTCTCAAATTGATCTTAGAAAATATGTTTTATAAATCTACAAGATCAATCGGAAGAAACAAAAAGAAAATTGTTTCAAAATTCAATTCACTAGAATTCATATATGATAAATACTCTGTTAGGTGATTTGATTGTTTTAAATGTTTTGATGATGATTTAGTTCCTATAATATTTGATTAACTTGTTTTAATCATATATGGATTGTTTAGACTTAAAATGATGAAGATTAGATTATTCATGAATAATTCAAAGTCTAATTCATTATGCTCTTATTGATGAACTATCAATCAGAATATTTGTTGAAGAAATCTTTGATAAGATCCTTCATTAAGCTTAATCTGAATTATCTTGGAATGTTTGATTAGTTTGCGAACATATTTGTTGAGCTTATGAATTACTTAGATTTCATTGATTGATCTTTATGGACTTATAGTCTGATCTTAATTGATTATATGCTAATGATTTGTTCTGAAATATAAATCTTTCAAAAAGTGCTTTAATCTCTGGTTTGATCTATTATGCTAAAATATAAATCTGGTTATTTGCATTGATAAATGATCTTATGAACTATCGTTGCAAAATATGATATATGATTTGAGAAAATATTAGAATGATTGAAAAGTATATTTGAAAAGTTTTAAAAAGGATATATTTTAGTATTTATCGATCAGGTATTCAAACAGTCTATTTATTGAAGAACACTTCAATAAATAACGTATTGTGAGATATATCGATAAGTCTGAAAGCATATGTTTTGATAGAATATTTTTTCAAATGGTTATTAGATAAAGACATTTATCCAATACCTATCCAATAAATCATAAACTATTTCTTTGCAATTTTTTAAAGATTTATTGAAGTATTTTTCGATAAGGTTGAATATCAAAAAATTGCTTGATAATATTTTAACTATTTCAAATACAATTATTCAGCAATTTATCGAAGACCTTTTCGATAAGGACGTTCATTGATAAGCTCTTCGATAAGTCAAACCATTTTGCAAAAATAATTTAAAGCCAGACTTTATCAAATTTTGATCTTTAATCCTAAATCATTTGGAAATAATTGTTTTATGCTTATATTGATTATATCTCTTTACTAAAGCATCTTTTAATATCATTTGTGGAATCAATTGAAGAAAATGATCATATAGCAAAAAGCATTAGATGCACACATAAGCAATAACAGTTATATTCAACAATGGCTACCTCAACAACTACTTCAATGCTTCAACATATTTATGAAGAATAAACTATAAAAGAAGAATGATCCAAAGTGAGAAAGCTTAAGAAGTTAGGAGATTTAATAAGAAAAGCTTGCAATACATTATGATCATATTCAATGACAATCTCTGTTTTACTATTTCTCATGTTTGATTCAAAACAAATCATATTCTTGTAAAGAGAGAGAAACTTAGATTTTGTAAGCTTAAGTGATTTTCTTTTCCACTCTACTGAGAGAGTGATATCTTTTTAACAATCATTTTTAAGATTGCTCAAGAGTGTAATCTTGAGTGGATTATAACCTTATAGGCCATAAGGGGGAGTGAGAGGGATTCACATGCTAATTGTACTAAGGCACCAAGAGCCACACTGAATCTTAGAGTATAGTGGAATACTCAGATAAGCTCTTTGGGGATTGGACGTAGGCCTAGTGGATTGGGCCAAACTAGTATAAATTGACCTGTGCAATCTTTCTTCATCAATTTCTTCATTTGGTGATATCATTCTAAAATGTACTCTTTAAATTTGTTTTAAATATCTTTAGAGTTTTCAAAAGTTTTAAAATTGCCCAATTCACCCCCTCTTGGATGATATAGCCATATTCAACATAATCCATCTTCTATGTCTCCCTTTTAGGCATAGAAGCTGAAGAGAGAATTTAGGTACAACATGTGGGATTATGCACTTTTTGGAGGATGCGTAGTGATCAAGAAATTAGGCGGTGTTTGATCTCTGAAATCTAGATTAGTACATTATCTTCCAGACCATAAAATTAGATGAAATATTACAATAAATTATAATTAATATAAGAATTTATGAAACTGACATAGTCGAAAAGGAGTCCTGTAGAATTAATTAAAGAATTTAAGGTGAAAAAAATTGATAAAGGGTTTAAAGAAGATGTATGAATTGCTAGAAAATTATAAAACATTCCAAAAAAAATTATTTTATATTAGAATAAATTTATAAACATGTATGAACTATTAAAAGAATTTTCTAGTATTTATTCCAAAATTATAGTATTTTAGGGTACCTGGTAAAGGAAGTGCATTGGGATTTGTGCTAATTAGTAATTAGACCCAATATTGGCCTAAAGTGGAACATATATAGCAACCCAACAAGCCCAAGAACAAGTCTTGGAGTTCAAGTCAATTTTGGATAATTTATTAATTTTAAAAAGAAAGAAATTAAAGAAAATCAAGAGATAAGGTTAGTTGGCTTGTGAGGTATCCTTATGGGACCTATACCAAGGACACATGGCATCCAAGAACAAGGAAGAAGTGTTTGGACATACACTTCAATTTATTAAAATAATGTAAGAATTAAGTTAATGGTGATTAATAAATTAATCAA
This sequence comes from Leucaena leucocephala, assembly GCA_037074615.1. Lineage (NCBI taxonomy): Eukaryota > Viridiplantae > Streptophyta > Magnoliopsida > Fabales > Fabaceae > Leucaena > Leucaena leucocephala. The sequence goes on along the minus strand of CM073526.1, from coordinate 7,201,621 downwards.
CCAATCAGATGCAAGATTAAGACTATGTAATAATTAGAAAAATTAGGGATAATTTATTCCTAAGATTGCCAAAATTTGGCTATAAATACCCCTTCCATTCTCTTCAATTTCGTGCTTCCAAGGACAATGGGGAAACTATGTAAAAATTTTCACTCAAACCTAAAGGAAAAGCAAGAACAAGGAGCCTAAGTGATCAAGCTTGCAAGGGATCAATGTAAGTTATTAATCCTAGCTTATTTTCCTTTAATTTGGAGGCTTGAACCTAGGGTTTTAAGGGAAGGAAAATGAGATTTTGTCATGGTATGCTTGCTATCCAAAATCTGGAAATTTAGGGGGGGGGAAATAATTGAAGCTAGAACTATATAATTTGCACTTAACTTTATGGAATTAAATTGTGATTCTTAACTTTGCCTTTCTTGAGGCCATTCGACCAGTGCTATTCTAAATAGGAGGAGATTGATTCTTAATGATCTAATACTTTCATTTAATTTAAATGATGATTTTGTATAGGATTGAAGCCTTACAAGCATTAAAATTATAAAATAAAAGTTTTAAAATCCTTTCTATTACTGTTCATATGCATTAACAATGATGACAACTTCATGATTTTGATGCTTCCAATGGCTTTAAAATAAAAAATTGTGAGATAAAATAGAGAAACAAGTATTAGAAGGAAAATAAAAATGTTTGGAAACAAAGAGGACATATTTTGGTTCTATCCAGAAGTGCTTGAAAGAGCCAGGATTTTATAATTCTAAACTCATAAATGGATTTAGAAGACAAAAGTGTGTAGGGAAAAGTCAAAACATCAATCAATTCGAAGGCCAAATCAATTAATAAAAATTAGAGAAAGATAGACTTAATCGGTTAAAGTTAGAACTTAGGTAAATTAAGTTGTAATATATATGCTATTATGCTATGTTAGGTCTTGATTAATGTGGTAAAGAAGACCACAAAGCAAGGACCATGATGGAAGGAAAAGAGTAAGCATAAGCAAGAGGTAAAGAGAAAGGATAAGGAAAGAAAGCTATTCCAAGGGAGTGAACTTACCTACTTGTATGCTTATGTTACTTAGATATTTTATGTGATGTTTACTTACTTTGATTATGTAAAGCATGGATTATGTGATGCTCTATTTCTTTTTATTCTTTGGCCATATGTTATAATTAAGGGATGTGGAAGCATGTAAGTTATCATTATGTAAGCATGATCATTAAGTGCACACAAAATAACTTCAAGCATGTAGTTATATACATTTTATGAATTCTGTTTGCTACTGAGATTTTGACTAAATGAATAGTGATTTTTTATAATTAAAATGTACTGATTGGCTAAGCATTAGATCTGAAATTTATTTTTCCATTAAAGTACGAATGGTCCCTAAGACATGCGAAAGTAAGGTTTTACTCCACGCATTGATTTCTCGAAAAGAATAAATGTTAACAACTGGTGACATTAATGGGCACGTCATTCACAAAGCTTTTGAAATATGAGTTTGTCTTCTCCATTTCTGATGGGTTATGCTACTTGCTTTTTTGTTTTAATGATCTTTGTATTTGAAGGAAGTTGATAAACTTGAGGATTCGACGGCAAATAGTCTTTATCAATCTCCATATGTCTAACTTCAACACCCACTTTGTTTTCACCAGTCTAAAAACAATGGAGCCTCATGGTAGTGGTTCACAATAGTTTGGACTAAGGAGGTTACGATTTCTACTTGTTCTTCTTAAGGGAGCTAAGCACGGTAGTGAGGTGACATTTGACAACAGCTAGTCTGCAATAATATCCAAATCTCTTCCCTCATGATTTTGAGTTTTTTTATCATACTTTAGGCATGAGTAGGTCATCAGAGGTTTAAGTGGGGCAGGCAAAGGTTCAGGTGGTGGCTAGAGGTCGGCAAAGAAGGAGAAGAATACTGAAAGATTTTTTTTTAAAAAAATTGATCATTTGATAAAATGATGATATAAATACATATACAAACATTTTAAACTCCACTTACATTTTTGTTTTCTACTTCTACTTCAATTTCAATTCCTTTCGACAACATTTCTCCATGTGAAACTGGGCATAAATCATCTCCTTCAATGACATTGATGACTCTCCAATTTTCGTTAGATTTAAGATATATTTTGATATATTTGGAGAGTCATTTATAAAACTCATAGGGATTTACTTGATTTTTTTATAAGATATTAATTGTGAATATTATTTGGGGATTTAATTGTAAATGTCATAATTTTAAATTAAAATAGAAATAATTGAATAATAATTTAAATAGTTAAGTTTTGGTAAAAGAATAATTAAATAATAATTTAAAGTTTTCTTATAAAAGTCAATTTTTATGGTTATTGTTTTCTTTTAACTTCATTTTCTTTTTCTCCTTAATAGACGCAGCACCATTTTGAAAAAGGTGGAGGATTTTGAATTAAAACCTAAAGCCACGAGTTTTAAGCTTTGTTTGATTCAACAAAAAGATGATAGAAGAAATTAATTTAGAAGGGGTAAGAGAGATCAATGAGAGGGGAGGGAAACTTATTATAAATTTATAAATATACTTTTATTATACACAATTATGATGCTATACCCAATGCCCTTTTTTATTGGACAGGTTCTTTCCACAGATCATCACCTGAGTATCTCTTCTTTAGAGTACTATATACTTCTGATATTATACACAATTCCAATGGTGAAAGATGTTTGAGAATGCAATCCAAGTTTGGTTCAGGCAAATCTAGAAGGCAAATATTAATTGTCTTTTCATTCCTTGAGATCTATGCGTGTTTCCAAGAGGAGAGAAGGAACATATAACAGTGAATCACTACCCTTGCACACTTCCAAATTAAAGCTTTTAACATATAGTTAATGCCTTTCTCCCTTGATGTTTGAGATCCACTATGAAGCATGGCATCCAGCTTTGCTTATGTGACAAAACTTCCTTCGTTCCCACCACACCCCACAAAATCTTTTTTTTCCTTGAAACAAAACAAGTTAGCTAAAGAACATGATCAAGGGTTAAACCAGAACTACAACTTTCCAGTAATTTAGAGGAAGAAATGAAGAAGAAAGTCAAAATGTAACATTCAAGAGGAAGATCAAAACCTGCAGAGACTAGAGGCAAATCAGAAAAAAGGAAAAATAATTAGCAGTGAAAAACTAAAAAGAGTCATTGCTCCAATAGCAACTCTGCAACCACCTTTTGCCATCATGCGATGGCTGAACAAGTATAATACCTTGACCTGACCTTCCATCTCTATCATAGACTCGATCTTTATGGTGGATCTAAGCCTTATTTCATTGAACCCATCGGTAGAGGAGGAGGAGGGGCGGATAAGGGAAAAGACTAAACGAAGAAAGTAGAGGCCATGTGTATGGTATTTCCAGCGTTGATTTGTCTGACGGGGATGAACATGAAGCTGACTTAGTTGCCGGAGTAGACAAGCTAAAGAAAGCTATCATAGAGAGAGAATAGGGCTATATTAGGGTTTTTGATGGAGGTGGAGAATTTGAAACTACCGGGGTTGTTAGAGACAGAGAAGGATGACTGATGGAGAGCTTGGATCTTCAGGCTTGAAGATTGGTGCATGTTAAAGGAGAGGAAAACGAAGCACAGATGCATGAAGATGCCGGGGGGTAGCACTGGAATCTCCAACAATTGCCATGGATAATTTTATCATAAAAAAACAAATTTTCTCGCCTCGAGAAAATACTTTCCCTCCCTTTCTCTTTATTTTTTTGAACCAAACACCTATACATTTTTCTTTCCTCTACCGTCCCCTCTAAAAACCCCAACCAAACAAGAGAAGGCCGTGCAATCTTTTCATCACTTTCAACCTCTAAATCGTCTTCTTCTTCAATGGCATTGATGTTGGAAATCGTGCCTTAGGGTCCAATCATTGTCTTATGAACATTATTAATTTATGAATTTATTAATTGTGTTATCATATTATTTGCATATTTACTATAATGACCATCCTTGGATAATTTATGATCTTATCCTAAATGTCCCTGGTCGGTTATCTCTATGGGAGCACAGATGAAATAAGACCAGTATAACTTTGAAGATATATAGAGATATAAATCAGAGTCATAGGCATATGTAAGAGTACAAGGTGTTCGACCGATCCGCTATGAGAGAACTGCATGGGTAACGTCATAAGCTTCTCTCATATACAAACCATGTCAATATGCCCTTTGACCTAATATCATCAAGGATTCCTACATGACAAACGCTCAGCTTTGACCTAGTCAAAAGTCACTTTTGACCGAGTGATCATAAAGACTATGTTTGGGCTTAGTGGTTTTTCATGCGGAGAAATGTGAATGGTCAAGATGGAATTTGTCCCTCACATTCGTAGAGAGATATTACTGGGCCCCTCGATGAGTGAGTCTGAGAAATGTATGTGAAAGGAATTGGAAGACCCGCAGCGGAAATTAATTTAAAAATTTTTCCATTCCTTGCCAGGATCTACCGTATGTGTTTAAGTCAAGTGGGAAGAAGCATTACCCTTAGTGTTTGTCAGCGACTTCCATAGCTTCTCTCCGCGGCTGGTGATCTCTTTCTGATCACAAGAAGACGTCCACAGCTTCTCTCCGTGGCTCGTGCTCTCTTTCTGATCACGAGAAGTCGACGCCTCAGGTCGGCTTCCTCTACTAGTATCCACACAAACAGTGTTCCAACCACGAACGACGTGCTAGCGTCTCTTGTCCCTCCAAGGCTTTCTCAAGAGTTTGTCCTCTCCGTCTCTACTTCAGCAGTTTCTTATCTGCAAACCTTTTTTAGATCCCGTTCGGCCTTTTGTGTTATGTGTTTTTAAAAAACGTAGCTCCTAAAATCAGATATATAGGATGCTCTGTATTTTTCTCAACCGAATTGGATTTTAGAATTAATCTATATTAATTCTGAAATTAATACAATATCATATATTGTATGATTTGATAAGAAACTAATTAAATAAATAATATTTATATTAAATCCGTCCCGCAGATTTAATTCACCTATTTATTTAATTTAAAATAAAGATAAGACAAGACTATATTTGATTTATTCTCATAAATCAAATTTGAGATATCATGTCAATTTGAATTTCAAATTCAAACGTGATAAAGATTTAATTTATCCTTATAAATTAAATCTTGTAAATATCTCTTATATGATATCTTATATCAATTTGAATTTCAAATTCAAACGTGATAGAGATTTAATTTATCCTTATAAATTAAATCTTGTAAATATCTCTTATATGAGATATCCTATCAATTTGAATTTCAAATTCAAACATGATAGAGATTTAATTTATCCTTATAAATTAAATCCTATATATTCCTTATATATAATGTATATATACGAATTTTTATATATATACGAATATAAATATAAATAAATATATACATCAACCTTGGATCATTCATTGAATCTGGACACGTCTTAGATTCAATGAATCTGGACATCATAGCTCGTGTTGGGCTATTTTGTGTCTGACCCTGTAAGCCCATATGAAGTTGGCAGTGGGCCATTTGTTATGCAATATTTTGTCTATGTATGTACTCTGACTGAGTCCTATAAGTCTTTTAGATCTATCTTTATAGATCTTGATTCCTAGGATGTAGGTGGCTTCACCCAAATCTTTCATCGACAAAGACTTTCCTAACCAAGACTTGACAATCTGTAAGGTAAGAATGTCATTCCCAATAAGTAGGATGTCATCGACATAGAGTACCAAAAACATAACTGTGTTCCCACTAACCTTCTTGTACACACAAGGTTCATCAATGTTTTGAAGAAATCCAAACTCTTTGACTACTTCATCAAAACGATGATTCCAACTCTGAGAGGCTTGCTTCAGTCCATAAATGGACCTTTAAAGCTTGCACACTTTACCAGAGTCCTCAAAATGCACAAACCCTTTAGGTTGTGTCATGTACACGTCCTCAAGGACCTTTCCATTAAGGAAGGTTGTCTTGGCATCCATCTGCCATATTTCATAGTCATAATATGCTGCTATGGCAAAGAGGATTCTGATTGATTTGGCCATTGCAACTGGGGAAAAGGTCTCATCATAGTCCACACCATGAGTTTGAGTAAATCCTTTTGCAACCAGTCGTGCCTTGAAGACATTTACATTGCCATCCATGTCACTTTTCTCCTTAAAAACCCACTTGCACCTAACGGTTTTTACACCTTCAGGTGGGTCGACTAAGGTCCAAACCTTATTGTCGTACATGGATTGCATTTCAGACTTCATGGCATTAAGCCACTTTTCAGAGTTTGGTCCCATTATAGCTTCTCGATAGGTAGTTGGCTCATTATGCTCAATGAGCAACACATCACGACTGTCAGAAATCAGAAATCCATATCTCTGAGGCTGAAGTCGTGTCCTATTAGACTTCCGTGGACCTTGCGTGACTTGAGGAGTCTCAACAACTTGTTGTGAGTCTTCTCTATTTTCCATCTGCAGTTCTGTGGTGTCTTGTGGCTCTCGAACTTCTTCAAGGTGTACCTTACTCCCACTGGTTCTTTTAGAGATAAATTCTCATTCGAGAAAGATACCATTTCTGACAACAAACACTTTGTTATCAGCAGGGTTGTAGACGTAATATCCCTTGGTTTCCTTAGGATATCCCACAAAGGGCACTTTGAGGATTTGGGCACTAATTTGTCTGAGGCTTGTTGCTTAACATAGACCTCGTATCCCCAAATCTTGAGGAAAGATAAACTAGGCGTCCTCCCAGTCCATATCTCATACGGAGTCTTTTCAATTGCCTTAGATGGAACACGATTGAGTGTGAACGCAGCTGTCTCTAGGGCATGGCCCAAAAAGGAGGGCGGAAGATCTGTTAGACTCATCATGGATCGAACCATATCTAATAGTGTTCGATTTCTCCGTTCAAAAACATTATTCCATTGTGGTGTCCCTAGAGGAGTCAATTGTGAGACTATCCCACAACTCCTAAGATGATCTATGAACTCTTGGCCCAAATATTCACCACCCTGATCAGATCGAAGTGCTTTAATTGTTTTGCCAAGCTGGTTTTGTACTTCATTTTGAAATATCTTGAACTTTTCAAAAGATTCAGATTTATGTTTCATCAGATAGATTTACCCATATCTGCTGAAATCATCTATAAATGTTATGAAGTACGAATAACCTTCTCTGGCATTTATGTTCATCGGTCCACACACATCTGTATGTATAAGGCCCAATAAATCAGTGGCTCTCACACTGTGCCCAGTGAAGGGTGACTTTGTCATCTTTCCTAACCAGCAAGACTCACAAGTGTCATATGATTCAAAATCAAATGAGTTTAGAAATCCATCTTGATGGAGTTTGGAAATGCGTTTCTCATTTATGTGGCCCAGACGACAGTGCTAGAGGTATGTCAGATTCAAATCGTTTGGTTTGGCCCTTTTAGTGGTTATGTTATAGATATTTCCATGATTGGGTTGTTCCAAATTTAATATGTAATGATCAACATGCAAATCACCATGAGCATAGAAAACATCATTATGATAAATAGAACATCTACTATTCCCAGCAATGGAAGTGAAACCTTCCTTATCCAAATAAGAAAGTGAAACAATGTTACTACTTAAAGCAGAAACATAATAGCAATTGTTCAAAACTAACAAAAGCCCAGTAGGCAGAACTAATTCATAAGTGCCTACAGATAACGCAGCAACCCTTGCTCTGTTTCCAACTCGTAGGTCAACTTCGCCCTTTTTCAGCTTCCTACTGTCCTTTAGTCCCTGTATATTTGTACAAATATGAGAACCATATGCAGTATCTAATACCCATGAAGTGGAATTAGAAAGATGAATGTCTATAACATAAATACCTGAAGCGATAGCCCCGCTATCCTTCTTGCTCTTTTTCAGATCTTCGAGGTAGAGTTTGCAATTCCTCTTCCAATGACTAGGTTCATTGCAGAAGAAGCAGACTCCTTCCTTCGGAGAATTTGCCTTCTTTGGTGCAGGCTTGGTTTCGGGCTTGCCTGACTCTTTGGTCTTACCTGATGAGCCATGACCCTTCCCCTTGCCTTTGCCTTTCCTTTTCATACACTTTCCTTTCTGAACCATCAAAACAGCACTGGGCTTCTTCTTAAGACTCGGCTCAGCAGTTTTAAGCATCCCATGCAGTTTAGAAATAGATTTCTCCATGTTGTTCATGTTGTAGTTCATGACAAACTGGTCATAACTTTCTGGGACTGAGTTTAAGATCAAATCGGTAGCTAACTCCTGGCTCATGGGAAATCCAAGCCTTTCAAGGTGATCAATGTACCCTTTCATCTTTAAGACATGAGTACTGACTGATGCACCTTTAGCCATCTTGCAGGAATGTAAGGCCTTAGTGGTCTCATACCTCTCTTGCCTTGCCTGTTGCTGGAACATTTCCTTGAGATGTACAATCATCTCATAAGCCTCCATGTGTTCCAGATCTCTTTGGAGCTCCGGAACCATGGTGGCTAGCATCAAGCATCCCATATCGACAGAGTCTTCCTTATGCTTAGTGTAAGCATCTCTCTGAGCTCTAGGAACATTGGCCACTGGCTCCTTAGGAATGGGTTGATCTAGGATATGCGCCTTTCTTTCCTGCTTGAGAACAATTCTCAAGTTCCTAAACCAGTCAAGAAAGTTTGTCCCATTAAGTTTGTCCTTCTCAAGGACAGATCACAGCGATAATGTAGCAGTGTTACTAGTCGTCATAATTCTACAATTAAAAATATACAATTTAATTAGCAATCTCCCACTAAATAAAGAACCCTCAATGCAATAGTTAGTGGGCTAAGATCCATATTTGGCTCAAACTTAAGTCCGCTTTGGCAGGATGCTTAAATTAAGTTATTTAGGTAGGTAACACCTTTACCAATTACATCAAATGTAACTCTTAGATGTTGATGGGATTCTATCATCATATGATCTGTCATGTTTTTAATCCCATCTAATGCCTTGAGACCCAAAACCATTTTGTTAATCTCAATTAAGTCAAACAATAATAAACATATGAGAGTAGCACCATTACTCTTGCTTATCTCCCCAAGATAACTCAAAAGCACTCACTTTGGTGAAGTCCACAATTGAGCGATCGAGGTTTTGACAAGTGTTCATAAATTGACAGCATTATGACTTAAGATTTCATTCAGAGGGCTTAATTTATCTATCTTGTTTATAAGAATGCATGTTTCTCAGTTTGTATCTCATACAAGTAATATGCATGTTTATGATATAATCATAAGATGCATAATTTAAACGTGATACAATATGGCTCACCTATCCTAAGTCCCCTCAAGCCAATGAGAGGAGCTCTCTAGTAAGAAAAGGGAAATTACATATAGAAACCTCTTTTAATATTCGAGGGGAGTGAGATGAGAAGAGAAGGTACATTGAGAGTATACAGAGGAAGGCACGACACGCAGGCCGTATTTAAAAATTACAACACTTGAAATCTATAGCCATATTGTTCACCATACCCAAACATTCAAGAATCAATATTCAAATTTAATTGAAGGGCAATTAATGTTTCAAAACTAAAATATTCACAAAACAGTATATGTTATGGTTATGTTGCGCTACGAACAGGTAGCCACGGCAGTCCTGCTAGCCGGTTAGGGGGGGCGGTCCCGCTAGCCGGTTAGCGGGCGAGGTCTGGGGGCAGCGCCCTGAGAAAAAAATTTTGTTTCATAAATAATCACGAATCTGCATTCAGTTTTCTTAGACCCCATCTATGTTAATTGATCAAATCAAAATGCATCACCACCGATTTCAATTCCCTTTTAGATTCCTTTTATGTCATACATAACACGGATTTCTTATATGGCATACATAAAACGCATATTATATGAACGGCTATGACTAACACATATCATATTAATCAATAATCAAGCTTAACTTAAACACAAAATGGCATGGCTCTGATACCACTGAAAGGAATTGGAAGACACGCAACAGAAATTAATTTAAAAATTTTTCTATTCCTTACCAGGATCTACCGTATGTGTTTAAGTCAAGTGGGAAGAAGCATTACCCTCAGTGTTTCTCAGCGACTTCCACAGCTTCTCTCCGCGGCTGGTGATCTCTTTCCAATCACAAGAAGACCTCCACAGCTTCTCTCTGTGGCTCTGCTCTCTTTCTAATCACGAGAAGTCGACGCCTCAGGTCGGCTTCCTCTACTAATATCCACACGAACAGTGTTCCAACCACGAACGACGTGCTAGCGTCTCCTGTCCCTCCAAGGCTTTCTCAAGAGTTCGTCCTCTCCGTCTCTACTTCAGCAGTTTCTTATTTGCAAACCTTTTTTAGATCCCGTTCGCCCTTTTGTGTTATGTGTTTTTAAAAACGTAGCTCCTAAAATAAGATATATACGATGCTCTGCATTTTTGTCAACTGAATTAGATTTTAGAATTAATCTATATTAATTCTAAAATTAATACAATATCATATATTGTATGATTTGATAAGAAACTAATTAAATCAATAATATTTATATTAAATCCGTCCCACAGATTTAATTCACCTATTTATTTAATTTAAAATAAAGATAAGATGGGACTATATTTGATTTATTCTCATAAATCAAATTTGAGATATCATGTCAATTTGAATTTCAAATTCAAACGTGATAGAGATTTAATTTATCCTTATAAATTAAATCTTATAAATATCTCTTATATGAGATATTCTATCAATTTGAATTTCAAATTCAAATTTGATAGAGATTTAATTTATCCTTATAAATTAAATCTTGTAAATATCTCTTATATGAGATATCCTATCAATTTGAATTTCAAATTCAAACATGATAGAGATTTAATTTGTCCTTATAAATTAAATCCTATATATTCCTTATATATAATGTATATATATGAATTTATATATATACGAATATAAATATAAATAAATATATACATCAACCTTGGATCATTCATTGAATCTAGACACATCTTAGATTCAATGAATCTGGACATCATAGCTCATGTTGGGCTATTTTGTGTGTAACCTTGTAGGCCCATATAAAGTTGGCAGTGGGCCATTTGCTATACTGGCCCACAAGTCGCAAGCAGTCTCTAGCAAGACATAACAACTACCCAAATCATATGAGGATCGATAAACGATGTAACCTTTTATACAACCATATCATGTCCCTTCTGTCACGCGATATTTTGGTCATGGATGAGGCATGGATAATGTCATCCTCCTATTCCTGACCGTTACTTTCTCGATCCCTGAGTAGTTTGACTATAGAAATGGAACTACCTTTCCATTACAGTATGGCCATACATTTCTCAAACTCACTCATTGAGGGGCCAGGTAATATCTCTCTACGAATATGAGGCACAAATTCCATCTTGACCATTCACATTCCTCCGCATGAAAAACCACTAAGCCCGAACATAGTCTTTATGATCACTCGGTCAAAAGTGACTTTTGACTAGGTCAAAGCTGAGCGTTTGTAATGTAGGGATCCATGATGATCTCAGGTCAAAGGGCATAGTGACATGGTTTGTATATGAGAGAAGCTTATGACATAACCCATGCAGCTTTCTCATAGTGGGTCGGTCCAATACCTTGTACTCTTACATGTGCCTATGACTTTGATTTATATCTCTATACATCTTCAAAGTCATACTGGCCTTATTTCATCGCTGCTCCCATATAGACGATCGACCAGGGACATTTAGGATAAGATCATGAATTATCCAAGGATGGTCATCACAATAAACATGCAAATAATATGATAACACAATTAATAAATTCATAAATCAATAATGTGCATAAGACAATGATTGGCCCCTAGGGCACATTTTCCAACAGTATGACCATACTATAATGGAAAGGTAGTTCCATTTTTACAGTCAGACTACTCAGGGACCGAGAAAATAATGGTCAGGAATAGGAGGATGACATTATCCATGCCTCAACCATGACCAAAATATCGCGTGACAAAAGGGACATGATATAGTTGTATAAAAGGTTACATCATTTAACGATCCTCATATGATTTGGGTAGCGTTATGTCTTGCTAGAGATCGCTTACGACTTGTGGGCCAGTATAGCAAATGGCCCACTGCCAACTTCATATGGGCCTACAGGGTCGCACACAAAATAGCCCAACACGAGCTATGATGTTCAGATTCAATGAATGATCTAGGGTGGATGTATATATTTATTTATATTTATATTCATATATATATAAATTCATGTATATATATTATATATAAGAGATATATGAGATTTAATTTATAAGAAAATTTAAATATCTATCACATTTGAATTTGAAATTTAAATTGATATTATATCTCAAATTTGATTTATGAGAATAAATCAAATATAGTTCAGTCTCATCTTTATTTAAAGTTAAATAAATAGGTAATTAAATCTGTGGAAGGATTTAATATTATTTATTTAATTAGTTTCTTATAAAATTATACAATATATGATATTGTATTAATTTCAGAATTAATATAAGATTAACTCCAAAATCCATTTTGGTAGAGAGAAAAACGCATAGCATCCTATATATCTGATTTTAGGAGCTGCGTTTTATGTACACACATAGAACACAGAAAGGACGAAGGGGAATCTACAAAAGATTTATAGATAAGAAACTGCCAAAATAGAGACGGAGAGGACGAATTCTTGAGAAAGCCCTAGAGGGATAAGAGATGCTAGCACGTCGTTTGTGATTGGAACACCATTCGTGTGGATACCAGTAGAGGAAGCTGACCTGAGTCATCGACTTTTTGCGATCAGAAAGGGAGCACGAGCCGTGGAGAGATGCTGTGAATGTCGTGGCCAGAAGCTGTGGAAGTCGCTGATGAACACTAAGGGTAATGCTTCTTCCCACTTAACTTAAACACATACGATAGATCCTAGCAAGGAATGGAAAAATTTTTAAATTAATTTCTGCTGCGTGTCTTCCAATTCCTTACAATTGAATAGCAAGTGAATCGACAGAGAAGGGAGAGGGACAAAGCTGAGGGGAGATGTCATATGCCAATTTTTAGGCCTAGAAGCCTAGTATGTAGCCTGAAAAAGGTATGCTACCAGGCCCTACTAACCAGAAGTCCTATAAGTATACAAATAATGTTTAGGGACTAAACTGAAAAGTCTAAAAGGTCTAATGATGCCAAAAGAAAGTAGACATAAAGTTTGGATCATTATGTGTAATAATGAAAAGTTAAGGAAATCAAGAGGGGCTAAGGGCATTTTGGTAATTTTCTGAAGGATGTTTCCAGGGAACCAAGCCAGCAGAGTGCTTTGACTTGATTAGAAACCCAAGTTGACATTCTAAGATGTTCAAAAATATGGCCCAAGAGTTATGTGGGTCAAAGTGGTATTGAAATATTAGTTTAGTACTTTTTTAATAAAGTAAAGTTACCCAGTCAAAGATATAACTAGGGAATGTGATCAAATAAGGCTTTAGACTTATCTAGCACCATGAGGTGGCATGAAAGGGGTCATCATTGGACCCACAAGGTGCCACATGTCATGAGTATAGAAAAAGAAGAAAAAGTTAAGGACACATGGCACAATCTTAGCCATTCATTCTAGGAAAAGACTCTGTAATTCTTTGGAAACATTGAGTCAGCTAGTGAGGTATCCCAAGGGCCCCACCATTACGCTACCTAGCATGTGAGGTGTCCCATGGATGATGTCCCTTTTGATGAGTCATGTAGGATGATGATGTCATCGTAATGATGAAGGCAAGACTTCTTGAGGAAGCTAAGCGATCCGAGCCGTTCATCGCGATTCGATATGAGCCATCCATTCCACCTCCCTTCAACTATAAATAAACCCTTCCCCCTCACTTCATTCCCACGGCCAGCCAAGAAGAAAGAGAGGAAGAAGGGAGAGAAAGAGAAAGAGAGAAAGAAAGAAAGAGAAAGAAAAGGAGTACTAGCGAAGCTATGAGCAATCTAAGGAGTTTAGGGACTTGGCCAGCTTAGGAATAAGGCTTTGACCTATGAAAAGAAGCAACCTTAGAGCAAAAGTTAAGGACTAGAGGAAAGGCTCCATGTCAGGTAGTAAACTTATCCTAAACTTGTATGCATTGAATGTTATGCTTGATTATGCTATGACTTTGGTGAATTGTGTTGCATATGTGCTTATGTATGAAGCTCTGTTCCTATGATTACTTTGGCCAATTATATTTCATATGTTACATAGAAGCATGCACATTACGTAATGTTAACACTTTCACAAATAAGCACAAGTATTCACATTAATGCATTATTGTTTAGTACTGTTTGCTACTGAGATTTCCCCAGAAATCTCACCCCTTTCATATCAATCCTGTTACAACAGGTCTTCTCAAGATAGAGGAGATAAAGATATATGAAGACAAGTTAATAATTATTTAGTATAATTGATATATGATTGATGTATATAATATTGATTGCTGGAAATTGTTACTGTGAAAAGTAACTAGTGATGAGGTGGTGACATTTGAGCTATAATAAGTAATAGTAAACAATTGAATAAATTTATGATATTTTTTCACTAAATAGTAGACATGCCAAGCTTCAATTTAATATATAGAACGTCTATTTTAGTTGTCTATACATGGAGATATGATTGTTCAAAGTTGAGACCATAAATGCTGTAATCAGGGGAAGACTTTGGATGAACAATAAAATTTGAGCGTTGATTGACATTGACTTGGTCAAGGCATGCTCAACGAGTTATTTTTCCTTGAAAGAGCATTAAATTAACTTTTTGTATCAATTTGAACTAGTTCATTTGGATTTTTTTGGAATTATTTATGATTTTTCGAAGTCAGGTCACTCCTCTAGAATTTGCACAGTGAACAATACTCAATAGAGTAAAATTTTAGATTGTGTAATTTTACTTCAATGACCTTAAAAGTGGTTCCATATGCTACCGTTTGGTCCCTACGATGTAAGAAAATAAGAATGTTTCATTTTGATATCAGAATAAAGGGTTCTGGCTCAACGCATAAGATTCTGGCATAGAATAGAAGGTTCTAGTTTAGTTATGCTCTGGTTTATTTAGACTGATCCCTTTAAACAAGTTGAAGATTTGAACTAAAGATGTTCTCTCCCTAGTATGAGATATGGGGATGGTGTTTATTATGTAGAGAATGTTTCAGAGAAGAGACAGTGACACCCAGATAAATAAAATAATGCCCCATACCTTACAGCTTTACGAGGTAGTCTTCAAGGAAATGATTATGATAGACTAGTCTTAGTTAGCTATTATCGCTGAGGTCTTGTGTTTCTTAGCACGATGTGGCTGGACTAAGTAGGATAACATCTGGGGAGTAGTTTTCTCTATGGACTGAGACAGAAGCTGATCAAAGGAAGTTGCAATAGTAGCTCGAGGTATCCTTATGTGGCCAGACATCACAGTGATAATGATAATGAAAGTACCAACCTCATTAAAGTTTATCAGCTAGAGGATTGTATAAAGCGTGATCAAACTAGACAGTACAAAGTATTGAGATATGAAAGATTAGTTTAAGATGATGTTCAGAAGTAGATCCTATAGGTGAGTAGATCTACATTACGAAGAATTTGTTTAGCTAGTATTTCCTGAAAGTTAAAGCAAGACTTGTCTAGGAATGATCCTAGTACATGTCCTAAAGATAAAGACAAGATGGTTAATAGAAAGAGAGTTGATGTTCCCAAGACAGAGGGACTACATCATGAAGAGACAGTAACCTAGCGCTCTACCCTAGAGAACAAAAGTAATAGTACTAGATAATGAATGAGATCAAGGTGACTTAAGTTAGTCAGGATCCAAAGATAGACTAAAAATGAACTACAGTCTAGTCCAGAGTAAACTGAGACTGATAGAAAGAAAGAGTTAAGAGATAGTTAAGAGATGCAAAGGTTACTCCATAGAGATAGAGATTGTTCTGCTCACTTAAGAAGTTAGTTCATATATTGAATTCCATTATAAAGAAAGGATTTTTCTCGGGTAGTTACAACAGTTAAACAGAGAGGTATATGTAAGATAAGAAAAAAAAGTTTATGGTGTTTAGAGAGAGAAAGGTAATCACAATTTTAAAGATAAAATGACTCCCATATTCCCTATGTAATAAAGGGTAATGAAGGGTTGAGTTTATACCCTAGTAAGAGGGTCACGTGGCAGCCTAAGTTAGATGAATAGTCATTTCTGGTTCTAGAATAAATTGCCAGATCCTAATCAGATAATGTAATAAATAATCTGATAGATAATGTGACAAAGGAAATAATGCTTTAAAGTTATTTAGTTAATTGTTCAATTGCAATGTACGTATGATGGATAGTTTAGCAAATTTATGTGATAATGATATGGCTTATGTTGCCATAAGTTATGATGAGTAGTTGTATCTCCTTATAGTTGTCATATGATGATATGCATGTTAGAGTATGCTATGAATACTCCCCTCATGTAGTATATGTAGGGTAGAGTTTATCATGAGAAATTTATGTTGCTCCCATACCATACGACATGCAATAAGAATGTACCCAGGATGAGAGACAGTCTCAATATGTAGGACAGTTGTTACAGTATGATTGGGGTTACTCAAGTATTTCTATAGACTTGCGAATACAGTACTCAGAGCCATTTCTTATGTTAGGGTTATAGCAAGTACCAAGAAGGTGGTAGTGTTATAACTATCAAAATAAATGGTATACAGAAAGAGCAAAAAGGTAATAGCAAATAGATTATTTTTAGATTACTCTTCAGATAAGAGTTGGATCTGAAATAGATGGCTCTCACATAGAGCTAGATTCATATGAGTTCAGATTACTTTTCAGACAAGAGTTAGATCTGATACAGATTGCTCGCAGTTAGATCACAGATTGAAATGAGGAGTTATGATGAGGCCATAGCAACAGAATGTAATTGCAGGTGGTTAGACCATAATTAGTAAGCCAAACTATAGTAAGAAAGATGAGAAGGAACTCCTGAGTAAAAAGGAAAATAAGAAAAGTCTTGGTAATTAATATGGGCTACTAAATGTATTTTAAAATTTCTTGATTGAGTTATCAACAAGTGGAAGCAGTTAACCTTATAACTTAGTCTGTGGTTTGAGATCTTTCAGAGATGATGATACAATACAACATAATCATAGAGGATTCTAGAGGATCACAGTTAGATCTTAATAGCTTTAGAGTACGGTTGATCGTTGTTAGAACCCAAGGTCGCAGTTAGACCTAGCCTAAGGAAAGTAATGAGCCATGAAGAAATGAGAATATTACACAATCTCTTTAGAAAGATGATTACCAAAGACAAAGTTAAGGTAAGGAAGCTTCACGAGTAGATTAACTCATCCAAAAAACTTATTTATAATGATTTTCCTTAAATAGCCTATATTATATACAAACTGAACTTAGTTTACCCTTATGAAGATGGACTCTAAGTTCAAGTCTGAGTACTGATATTTAAAAAGTGTTTTTAAAAGTATGCCTGAGGAATAAAGAAGATTTCCTTAAATAGCCTATATTATATACAAACTGAACTTAGTTTACCCTTATGAAGATGGAGTCTAAGTTCAAGTCTGAGTACATATATTTAAAAAGTGTTTTTAAAAGTATGCCTGAGTAATAAAGAAGAGAACCCCATATGCTTTGAGAATAGAAAAGTATGAGTAAATATATCCTTCAGATAAGGATAAAGAGATTAAAAGGCTAGTAAGACCCAGAGAAGAGGGTCTAAGATAGAGTAAAGATAAAACACAGTTCTGAGAAAGAATATGCTAGGGCTTAGAGCTATAAGAAAAGTAACTAGCCCTAACAAGTAGAACGGTTAGCTGAAAGTTGACCAAGCAAGAGTAGCCCAATGATGGCTAAAACCGTGGGATTAATGAGAAAGGGTGTAAATGCCACAAAAGTTTGACATAGATACACAAAGTTATATAAGATAGTAAGAAAAGTTAAGAAGAGCTAGAAAAGTCAAGAAAATATTATGAAATGAAAAGGACATTCTCCTCAGAGAAACTCTTTATCAAGGAATGAATAGAGGTTTAACCCTGAAATTTCGAGGACGAAATTTATTTTAAGGGGAGGAGAAATGTCATATCTCAATTTTTAGGCCTAAAAGCCTAGTATGTAGCCTGAAAAAGGTATACTGCTAGGCCCTGTTGAGCAGAAGTCTCAAAAGTATACAAATGATATTTAGAGAATAAACTGAAAAGTTTAAAAGGTTTAATGGTGCCAAAAGGAAGTAGACATAAAGTTTGGGCAATTATGTGTAATAATGAAAAGTTAAGGAAATCAAGAGGGGCTAAAGGCATTTTGGTAATTTCCTGAAGGATGTCTCTTGGGAACTAAGCCACCAGAGTGCTTTGACTTGATTAGAAACCCAAGATGACATTCCTAGATGTTCAAGAACATGACCCAAGAGTTATGTGGGTCCAAGTGACATTGAAATATTAGTTTAGTACTTTTTCAATAAAGTAAAGTTACCCAGTCAAAGATAGAACTGGGGAAAGTGATCAGATAAGGCTTTAGACTTATCTAGCACCATGAGGTGGCATGAAAGGGGTCCTCATTGGATCCACAAGGTGTCACATGTCATGAGTATAGAAAAAGAAGAAAAAGGTAAGGACACATGACACAATCTTAGCCGTTCATTCTAGGAAAAGACTCTGGAATTCTTTGGAAACGCTGAGTCAGCTGGTGACATGTCCCAAGGGCCCTACCATTGTGCCACGTAGCATGTGAGGTGTCCCATGGATGATGTCCCTTTTGATGAGTCATGTAGGATGATGATGTCATCGTAATGATGAAGGCAAGACTTCTTGAGGAAGCTAAGCGATCCGAACCGTTCATCGCGATTCGATCTGAGCCATCCATTCCACCTCCCTTCAACTATAAATAAACCCTTCCTCCTTACTTCATTCCCACGGCCAGCCAAGAAGAAAGAGAGGAAGAAGGGAGAGAAAGAGAAAGAAAGAAAGAAAGAGAAAGAAAAGGAGTACTAGCGAAGCTAGGAGTAATCTAAAGAGTTTAGAGACTTGGCCAGCTTAGGAATAAGGCTTTGACCTATGAAAAGAAGGAACCTTAGAGCAAAAGTTAAGGACTAGAGGAAAGGCTCCACATCAGGTAGTAAACTTATCCTAAACTTGTATGCATTGAATGTTATGCTTGATTATGCTATGGCTTTGGTGAATTGTGTTGCATATGTGCTTATGTATGAAGCTCTGTTCCTATGACTACTTTGGCCAATTATATTTCATATGTTACATGGAAGCATGCACATTACGTAATGTTAACACTTTCACAAATAAGCACAAGTATTCACATTAATGCATTATTGTTTAGTACTGTTTGCTACTGAGATTTCCCCAGAAATCTCACCCCTTTCATATCAATCCTGTTACAACAGGTCTTCTCAAGATGGAGGAGATAAAGATATATGAAGACAAGTTAATAATTATTTAGTATAATTGATATATGATTGATGTATATAATATTGATTGCTGGAAATTGTTACTGTGAAAAGTAACTAGTGATGAGGTGGTGACATTTGAGCTATAATAAGTAATAGTAAACAATTGAATAAATTTATGATATTTTTTTAGTAAATAGTAGACATGCCAAGTTTCAATTTGATATATATAACGTCTCTTTTAGTTGTCTATACATGGAGATATGATTTTTTAAAGTTGAGACCATAAATGCTAGAATTAGGGGAAGACTCTAGATGAACAGTAAAATTTGAGCATTGACTGACATTGACTTGGTCAAGGTGTGCTCAACGGGTTATTTTCCCTTGAAAGAGCATTAAATTAGCTTTGTGTATCAATTTGAACTAGTTCATTTGGATTTTTCTGGAATTAGTTATGATTTTTCGAAGTTAGGTCACTCCTCTAGAATTTGCACGGTGAACAATACTCAATAGAGTAAAATTCTAGATTGTGTAATTTGACTTCAATGACCTTAAAAGTAGTTTCATATGCTATCGTTTGGTCTCTAAGATGTAAGAAAATAAGGATGTTATAGAAGATGTCGTCTCTCAACTCTATTTCTATCTTCTTTTCCGGTGACCTTCAACAGAGGCAAGTTACAGAGGAGCTGAGTGGAGGAGGATGCCGGTGGAGCTTCTAATTTCTTCATCTTCGACTGCAATGAAGAGGGAAAGGATGCTATGGAGTTTTGTTGTTGTTGACTAATTGGAGGAGGCCGTTTTGTTGTTTTTCAGTTTCTATTCATCTTCAGTGGAGAGAGAGTTTGAGGGGGAAGCATCACTGCATGTGTTGTTCATTTACCTAAGGTGACAACAAGAGGTGTAGAAACATTGTTTTGTTCTTGCTTTCCTTTTCGCATTTATTACCCTATGATTTTGGATTCTAAACTCGTTTGGTCTATAATGAATCGGCTTTGAGTAATGTGTGGGCTAGTTTACGTTTCAACCTAGAGAAACTATGAACATGTTAGAGGATTAAACTTTGTTTTCATTGATTCTTAGGGAGAGGAGCTCACCAAAAGGTGGTTTGTGAGAAAGTTTCACCTCATGGGAGAAGAATATTTGAGCATTAGGTCCTGTTTAGTTGGAGTTTTTTTAGAGGAGCCGAGAGGAGAAGTGGTAAGTGTGCTTGATTTGAGAAAGTGTAAGGGAAGGAAAGTATAAATTTATGTCATTTTCTTTATCCCCCAATCTAAAATTGAGATTTTTTGAGGGATGAGAAACAATTTAGCACATAATCAAATTATCAACATCTTTTTTCTTATATTCCAACTTTACCCATCCAACTTTTGCCTCTTCACGTATTCATTCTCTGCTTGTCGCCTCTCTTCCTTCTGTCGCTGTTGCCTACTACTACAACTACCACTGCCGCCACTACTCCTCCTACTAACACGACTGCCATCTACTCCTTCAGCCATTGTTGCTTCTTCCATCCTTTACCCATGAAGAAGTGGTCGGTATAAATCCATATCTGCAACAAGGAACGATGGGAGGAGGAAGGCTGAAGTAGAGGTTGAAGGAGTCACTGGTGGTGGGGGCAAAGGCTGGGAGCTAGCAATGGTAAGGCAAGTTGACAGTGAAGAAATTTTATTTACGGTGCTTGATAAGGAAGGACAAAGGAAATGGGCATGTTTTGCCCAAAACTTCGTACGTGTGAGGTGAAAATAGGGAGCAAAAAAAATTTTATAAAAAAAATAGATAAATAAACTATTATTTATAACTATTTTTATATTTATAATATAAATAAAATTATAAAAATATATTTATCAATTTATAATTAGTTTATTACCGGTCCCTCCTAGGCCAATAAAAAAACTCCATCAACCATTACTCTTTAACTAAACAAAAATTATAACCACCTCTATCCTGTCATATTCTTTCTTTCTTTTAAATTTTTTTTTGAGAACTTTAATTCTTAAATAGTATTTTACTATTTTAAAATATTTTGGTATTTTATTAGTATGAATTTCTACTTTGGAACTAGTTTGCCCTTTTAATTCCAAAGGATCATTCCCTTTTGCTATATTTCATAATTAAAATATTGTTTATGGAATTCATGAATATCCACAAATATATTTTTTCAGCTGAATGGGGGCTGTTGTGTAATTTTACAAGGAAAGCGGGAAGAGATGGAAGCAGCTTCTGGTCAAATAACTCGTTTCAAATAGAAACCAGCTTCCTGTGCAAGCTCTCTTCACAGTTCGCGTCTCCCTCCAATGGCCCGAAACAAGGCAAATTTTTCTCAACTTCGCTTTTTTCCATTTCATCTCCCAAGTTAAATTGTATTTTTATTTTTTCTAATCCGAAGGGTTTAGGGTTTTCCCTTCTTATTTTATGCTTTACGAATTCTTATTTCTTTTGATCATTGTTATTATATTCTGAAATCAGGAATCGTTGCTTTTGCTGATTGATGTGGGTCCTTCAATGCACAGTGTTCTTCCCGATATTGAGAAAGTCTGTTCCATGCTGATTGTGAAAAAGGTAATGCATATCGTTTTTCATAATTTTCTAGTGCTTTCATTTTTTCCCCTAATTTGCTTTCTAAGTTACAATAACATAACGCCTTAAATATTTTCAGTTGATGCATAGCAAATATGACGAAGCTGGAATTGTCTTATTTGGAGCAAAAGGTATTTTGATCTTTATAACACAGGATACTTATTGAGTTCACGTGGTAGTTATTAGCTTCATTAAGGGTTACAGTGGCGTGGTAGACGCCAGACCACTCTGTTGCTGTTAAGTTTTCGTTGTTCATCTTATTTTTGTAAATTGTTTTCCTATGTTGTATGGCGATGCTTCCTTATCAGAATTGAATTTTGTTCGAAGGATCCTCTAATCTTTGTTCACATGGACGTTTTCAGAAACTGACAACGAACTTACTACAGAAGTTGGTGGGTATGAACATGTCATGGTTTTAAAAAATATCAAGGTTGTTGATCAAGATGTTGTTGACGCATTACAGCAACTGCCTAGGGGAACTACTAATGCTGATTGTATCCTCTGAGTTCTTGGTTTTATCTTTTGGAATTTTCTTCATTTTTATATTTGGTTTTTCATTTAAAAATCTGTGCATTTGTCAGATCAGCATTGAAATATTTTGACTACCATATGCTACTGACTAATTATTTCAACATGACCAGTTATGAGTATGTCTTTTTGCATGTTCTCTGCTTTGAGACCAAAACGTACATAAGTACCTGTCTCTCTAGTGTAGTGCTGAGTGCTTATTGACCTGTACTCATGAAATAGATATATCTGATTCTATCAATCAACTTCCATCTTAAAAAAAGTAACATTTTTTTTTGTTTTTCTTCATTTTTGTAGACAATATTTGTATTATTTTGTCAATTTGATGTCAAATGTTATTCTCCGTCTTGTTGAAATAGACTGAATCTGCTTCTTGGCATGATTGCGTGAGATTGAAATTTCAAGAGGAAGTATGACCTTCATCCTGTGGTCATTACTTCTCCAACCTGGCGTACCATACTTCTGTTGATGCCTTAACTTTGGTGGTAGTTCTTGATGCTATAATTGTTGGCATGGATATGCTGATAAAGAAATTTGGTGACACTAACAAGGAAAAGAAACGTCTTTGTCTTATTACTAATGCACACTGTCCAATAAAAGATCCATTTGAAGGAACAAAGGAAGATCAAGTTTCCACTATTGCTAAACAAATGACTGCTTTTGGCATGAGAATGGAAAGTATAATTGTGAGAGGAAAGCATAGTCATGCTGTGAATAAGAGAATAATGGATGAGAATGATAGTCTGTTACGTACTTTTTCAAAGGAAACGGATGCCAAATTGCTGTATGTGGAGGACTCAATTTCACTGTTTGGTGCTCTTAGAGCTCGAAATATGTCTCTGGTTACAGTTTTCAGAGGGGATCTTGAAGTTACCCCTAAATTGAGGGTTAAGGTGAGATCTTTTGAATAATGTAAATCTCATTGCTAGGTCTATGTTGACTATCTTTAGAAACTGTAGTTACGGTCATTTTCTAAGACAAAATACAACTTGGTATATGTTTTTTGTTTATTTTTCTCATATTATTGTTTCGCAAATTGGATATTAAATTTGTGATTCATCTTATTAACGTCTACTACTTCCTTGACTTAACTATATTTCTGGTTTATTGTAAATTCTTCTGAACTAAATACTAAGATTGAATGGTAGGGGTTTATGATTTGGATCTAGTCAACATAGCATGTTCCAACAGTCTGGGTGTTTGCTCTCAGTCTAACAAGGGGATGCTCTTTCTAAAAATATTTTGGTAATGCTGCTGCGTTTTTTAATGAAAGAAATTCTTGTTCATTAAACCATGGATGGTGATTAGGTATGGGTGTACAAGAAGACAGCAGAAGAGAAGTTTCCAACCCTGAAGAAATATTCTGACAAGGCACCTACAAAGGATATATCCGCTACACATGAAGTCAAGGTAGATTTTGAGTACAAAAAAGTTGAAGATTCTAAAAATGCTGTTCCCCCAAATCAAAGAA
The DNA here is from genome assembly GCA_037074615.1 of Leucaena leucocephala. Lineage (NCBI taxonomy): Eukaryota > Viridiplantae > Streptophyta > Magnoliopsida > Fabales > Fabaceae > Leucaena > Leucaena leucocephala. The sequence goes on along the minus strand of CM073526.1, from coordinate 7,177,709 downwards.
TTAAAGGTTATTCTTATGGGCCTCAAATAGTTCCTATATCCTCTGTTGAATGGGAGGCTGTTAAATTTAAACCAGAGAAGGGTGTTAAGCTTCTAGGATTTACTGATTCTTCAAACATATTGAGGTAATTATTTTTATTTTGGTAGTCCTGTCGCCCTATGTAATTTGAATTTTTTTAAATAAGGATGATCTGTTGACTAATTGTTTCTCATTTCTTTTCTGCTCTACAATGTCCAATAAAGACATCACTACATGAAAGATGTTTTCATTTTCATAGCTGAACCAGGAAATAAAAAGGCTACTCTCACAGTTTCTGCACTAGCAAGGGCCATGAAGGAAATGAATAAGGTCGCGATATTACGTTGTGTTTGGAGACAAGGACAAGGGAATGTTACCATTGGGGTCTTGACACCCAACGCATTTGACAGAGAAGACATTGTGAGATTTTCTTTTCACTGTTGTATTCCTTTAATCACCCTTGATTCTTTCAACTAATTTTAGGTTTCTCGGCCATGCTGTGCAGATGGATTCCTTTTACTTAAATGTACTTCCTTTTGCTGAGGATGTGCGAGAGTTTCAATTCCCTTCTTTTAGTAATTTACCAGCATATTTGCAGCCAAGTCAACAGCAGCTAGAGGCGACTGATAACTTAGTAAAGATGCTTGACCTTGCACCGGGTGGTGAAGAGAAAGTTTTGCTTCCTGAATTCACGCCAAATCCGACCCTGGAGGTACATATTCACTTCATGAGTCTGTTTATAGATTATTTATTTGTCATTTAGCACAAATCTGTTATTGATTGGACATAGAATGTCAACCTATGTAGCATTGATACCAGTACATATATAAGACATGATGCATTATGATATGTAAGATATGAAAATTTTCAAAATTTAAACACATAGTTATATGAATATATACATATACTCATATATATAATTACTTATAATTTTAAATCAACTGATCAACTGTTGTGAGAGCGTAGAATATTCTTTCTGTTAGTGGCAGACTTCACCTAGGGCATGAATTGAACGATTATAAAAATATAACAAACTCAAAATTTCAAAATATTTATAAAATAAGAGTAGAGTAAGGAATATCACCAAAGCTTGGAGAGAGTAGAGAAGCAACATAATTTATATTGGTTTGGTCTTAAATACGTGACCTATGTTAAGTCCCTAGAAAACCTTTGAGAGTTTCACTATCTTCCCCAAGATTCAATGAGATCTAGGTATCTCAATATATCAATCCCAGACTTACAAAGCATTCCTACTCCATATCTTTCCGATGGTTGGTGACATCCTTAAAACAACGTTAATTCTCTACCCTTATCAAGTCAAGTAAAACCCATGTCATCTTTGTATTGAACGACTTTGATACCTAATATTAGGAATCGAAATATGGAGCAAGAAATAGAGAAGATAAATCTTTATTAAGTTATGAAATCAGCATCTAATCGATAAATTAACAAAGATGGAAGGAAAATCTCAAATTAGAGTATGAACGAGGATCTTAAACTCATGCCGCTAATAAAGTCTAAACTCTAATAACGAAAAGAGAGAAAGTATCTGGCTCAACTCCTCACTAGCCAAATACTTTAGGAGAATCTCCAAAAGTCCAAATAAATGAAACTGATATTTTATTCCTCAATGACTAGTTTTAGTGAGGCTAGCCTATTTATAAACAAAAGGTTACATCAAAATAGTATAAAAATAATCCTAGTATCTCTAATCAAATATTTAAATATTTGATTCAAGATAAACTAAGATAAGTAATTGAAATATTCAAAATCCTAACTTTGACTCAATAATAAACAAATCCTAAGTAAGATATTTATAAATAATATCTCTTTATTATTCATCCTAAGTAAGATATTTATAAATAATATCTCTTTATTATTCGTAATAGAAAATATACTATATAACTCTTAAAATATGCTGACAAACTGATTCATTAACTTGATCCACAATCCTATGATATTTGGTACTCTCATTACTGACCCCTTGAAAATTTGCCTTGTCCTCAAGGCGACACATAAGAAATTATTCTTTTGGTCTCCCAAATAAGTCACTTGGAATCCAGATTTAAGATTGGGCTGAATAGATGATTGTAGCAAAGCTCCAGATGTAAGGTTGATTGGAGGCCCATAGTCCAACACAATACGTTCCCCAGGAGATCTCTAAAAATAATCTTCAATCTTTAAAACCCATGTCATCTTTGGATCGAATGGCTCTAATATCAAATGTTAGGGACTGAAATATGGAGAGACAAATAGAGAAGATAAGTCTTTATTATGTTATGAAATCAGGATCTAATTCCATAAATTAACAAAGATGGAAGGTGGAAGTGAGATTTAAAGTCTGTGGGGTATGTTCACAGAAATCTGTTATGATTTTTTATTTTTATATGTATTTGTATTCTAAAAGTACTAAAATTTCCTTCCCAAAGGTACTCCCAGCAAAAAAATTCACCAGCCCCCATAAATGGACAATCGCCACCACCAGATTCATTTAAATCGTTGAAATTGCAACAACCATGAGTATCAATGAATCAAAATTGACACTTTGGTTAGAAGCCACAATGAATTCAGAAAGAAGAAATTGAAACCACAAATCATAGTCTACAATAATCCTTGAAATCAAAATCAGAAATCGGAATGAGCATGAGGTGTTGAGCAGTGTCGCTGCAAAAATCGAAACTAGAAATCTCTTCACTCCTAGGGTAAAGAATGACATGATTTCATAAACCCAGAACCATCATGAATCTGAAACCATTAGCACCTGAAATACTACTTTCCCCTAGTTTGGGTTAATTCAAAGAGCACTGGCAGGTGCCTCGATAGTGGGCCAAAAAATAAGAAGGGGAGAAGAAGATTGGGAAGGCAAAGGGAGGCTTTAGACGATGGTAGAAGGCAGAGCAGCCAGATCGTTGTAGCCATTGTTGCTGCTGTCAGGTTGGTGCTCGCTGTCATCACCATTGTTAGGTGGGATGGTGCCTGCTATTAATTGGGTTCTTAGAATGAAGAAGGGTCAGATGAAGATGGAGATGGAGGAAGGGGCATAATGGAGAAGAGATGAGAAGGAAGATGGAACTTGGGCTCCATAGGGTATGAGATGGCATCCAATGCCATGTATTTTGGTGGAAATGGAATTGGAAAATTTTCTAATTCCGTGCTACCAAATAAACATTTGTCTAAATTCAAATTCTAATTCCATTTCCTTGCTATCAAATTCCACCATACCAAACTGGGGCCAATTTGTTTGCTGGGAAAAATGTATTGATTTATGTTTGTGATCACCCTTGTGTAGAGAAAATATTGCTTGCCATTGAAAAGACATGGGCATGCTCTTAATGAAGCTGAGACTTCTTGTGCGGGCTTAATAGTACTTTTTATCTGGTTGCTTGTTAGGGTAACCTTTCCTACTTACTCTCTTTATAAGAATCTCATAAGGACAGCAGAATAGAAGCCAAGAGAACCTCTAAGTCATTTTCTTTATTTTTTTCTTTGCTTAATCATGAGTAAGCTAGAGATATATATAGATATAGAATTACAATAAGAGAAATTAAATCTTCCTACATTATAGGAAAATGTGCCCATGACCACAAAATAAGAGCATGATTGACTAACTCAACTGACTCCCCACCACTAGCATAGTGGGATAAATGAAATAATTGATAATTAAATAAATAATTAACTACTTGGACCTAGTCATAGAACCCTAATATTGGTTTATCACATTTTGATTCAAATACTGAGTTATAGACAAAGTTGGATTTGTTGCTCCAATACCATTATAAATTGTGCATTTAGCACTATACTTCATTGTTCTCACGTCTAAGATTCTTACTATTGGTAGAATTCTATTGAAAATTTTTGTGCAAAGTTAATGCTTTTGCCGTTTGCCTTATTAAGTCTTGAAGTAAAAGTTAATTGGCTAGTATTTTATTGTTAAGAAGTCCTAAACATTTTAATTTCTTACCTCCTGTTATTCAACTATTCAACTGTATTTCCACTTTTCCGTTTTCTTAATTTTCCCCCCTCACAGTGATTTAGTTTTACATTTTTGACATAGGATTGTCTTTTTCATTGAATGCAAGTGCTGCATGTTTTTGACACTTACACTATGTCACAACAGATTATATTTTTTCAGCGTTTTTATCATCACCTTGATCTTAAATCAAAGCATCCTGATGCTACTGTGCCCCCTCTTGATAACTCTCTCAAGAAAATAACAGTACCTGATGAGGACCTTCTTCTGCAAAACAAATCTGTGATTGATTCATTTCGCATGGCTTTTGAGCTCAAGGAAAACGCCAAGGTAATATAAAATCCGTTTTCTAGTTAACTTCATTTAAGAAATTCGACAGTTTATAACATTTGAGCTATTCTGCAGCCAAAAAAATCAAGAAATGTGCTGCAGGAAAAAGGGTCTCATTATTATGAAGGAGAGGGTAAAACAGAGATTACTGCTCAGCTTGTTAATCTCATTGAAGCTGCATCTCATGTTAAAGTTGAGAAAATTGGTGATATAACTCCAGTCCAAGATTTTGAAGCCATGTTATCTCGTAGAGATAGTCCAGATTGGGTTGATAAAGCAATTAAGGGTATGAGTAATAAAATATTTGATCTGGTAGAGGATTCCCATGAAGGTGATAATTATCCTAAAGCACTGGAATATTTAATAGCACTTCGCAAGGGCTGCATCCTTTTGCAGGTAATCCGTCTCCCCTCTGCTTCGCCATTTAAACGTAATTTGGCTTAGTGAAGACTTGACCTGATTCTTACTTTGAATTTCTTTTATTCATTTGTTGGGGCTTTTATTGGTTGTTTTATTGTAGATTCATGGAAGCTTATTAGTTCACAAACTTTTATTGTTTAGGAACCTGAACTGTTCAACAAATTTCTCCGGCATCTTTGCAATTTCTGTGAGGAGAAAGATCTCAAGAGTTTCTGTGACCATCTTGCTTCTGAAGGACTCACCTTGATCTCCAAAGCAGAAGCTGTAGACAGGTTTCTGCACGATCTCTTTCTTTGTTTCATGGTTTGTTTCAACGAATGTTTTCATTTGGTTTAGCAGCTAATCATTGTTGCCTTATTTGGTATTTGGCGATCTACTGTACAGCGAAGTTACTGATGATGAGGCCAGAAGCTTCTTGGTTAAGTCTGAGCCATAAGTCTTTTGAGATTGAGCATTGCACTTTATGTGCTGGAATATCTGAGCCTTGTCAACACTTGCGCACGTTTTATAGGGTAAATAGGCTATGATAAGCTAGAGAGAACTGGGTTAATTAGTTAGGTGTGTATAATCAATCCCTCTCATGATGACTTATTTATAGGCAAAAATAATTTTTAGTACGAGTTTGTGTAAGTGTTGAACATAAGTACAATGGACCGAAACACTCCAATGATTTTATACTACATTTTGTACAATATTCCAATTGGTTGAATTGTCGATATCATGCAGATTGGATACACTCGATAATATGAAGTCACTGTTTTCTTGCTTGCATGTATCGTACAGGAAATTGCCTAATCATCATATATGTAGTTCATTAAATTGCAGTGGACTTACAGTGTGTATCTATTTGGAACATGGGACGAAGGAATTAATCCCGGATAGGCATGGCTTCCTGAGCTGGAATATGGTGAGTTGTCAATTTATTTAATTAGCCAAGAGACAGGAATTTATGATCCTGTATGCAGATGCTTTGATCTGTGATGTGTCTTTCCAGTTTTATATGGCAGCTTAGGTGCCCTAAGCTACTTTAATCTGAAAATGTTACTTTTATATCTCATGGCTAAAACCGTATTGGACTTAAATCGTTGAGAAGGCGAATGATATGAACATTTATTCTTTAGCTGGGAAAGTGTTGAAGTCTGTCAATGAGGCATTAAGAAGCAACAAGTTTTGATCCTTTCTTTCTTGCTTTTTGTGGGGTTGTTTGGACAATTCTTGCATAAGTGGCTTTTCCCCCTTTTCAAATATAATTCAAATTATTTGAAGAGTATTCTTGCAAGTCACGTTGCCAAAACTTCAATGTGCTTATTCTAAGTTCGGGGATATTCCTATGGATCCTAAATGTAGGAGGCAATTGTGAAATTTGTTTTGGCTCTAAATATAAGATCCTAATCATTTACCTCTTAAATTTATAAATTTTTTTCTTAAATTGTTGGTTGTATATATTAAAGGGATTTTTATTGATGTGGATAATGATTGAATAGGGTATTTTAGAAAAATTAAAATATATTTGTTATAAATAAATAATTTAGTTATTTAATTTTTATATTTAAAATTGGGTGATGTATTATTTTCTAACATTATTAAATTCTTCTCGTCTTGATGCCTACTCTGCCTTTGAAAAAACAAGAGATGATATTTTAACAAACTTTAGAAATATTTCTTCCCCGTAACAAAGTTGACAAATAATAGTATTGCAGTTTGTCATGCATTTCTTTTTGAATATATTCTTTAACGATGATGCGATAATAGTCTGTTAATATAACGATTAAAACTTTTAGTAAAAACATAATCTGGCGTCAAGATTAGGCATGCGAGTGATTTTTCCAATAAGCGTTTCGAACATAGGCTGTGACATGATCCATTAAAACTTTGAATATAACGGTTATCATGAAGATTTAATTAGCTAGTCCCAAAAAAAAAAACAATTGACATTCAATTTAATTTGTCTTGTTTTTTATTTTCTAATGAATATTCTGAGAAAATAACAATTTATGATGTCAAGATTCTTCTTTTTTCTTGTATAATATGAAGAACAATTTATGCAACAATAGTACAATGTAAGAAAGTCGACAGTAATTTGTATTCTTTCTAAAATTATTTAATTTATTTTTAAAATGCCATGCGGTAAGCAGATGATAGAGTATTGACAAATGTGATATACTTATATTTATGCATATAATTTTGTACATCCAATAGCTTCATTTAAATACCTAAACGTAGAACTTTTAAGCTAAATATTTTCCTCGTTATTAAAAATTAATCATTGCACGGTCTTTCCTTTTCCAACAAAAATAATATTCCCGATCTTTTTACACCTAGTTCATTCTGACCTACTTAGGCTTGAAGATAGAGGTGATTTCCTATCAAGTAACATTAAAGGTTCAAAAGTATTTGTTAATTTTTTTATTGAATTCATTTCTAGTGGTATAATAGAAATAAACATGCTTAAAGTTGATTGAATATACATGCGCAACAAATTCAGTGTTCACATTAAATACCATTAGCGATTGAATTAGTATTTTCTAAAGGGAGAATTGGAAAAAAGGACCTTGTAGAAAATAATATTTATTAGGAAGGATTACCAAAATTAAAATTATTTAAAAGGACCTAATATCAAAATATAAAATTAAAGATACTAAGTTGCCCTCCATGCTTCTCCCCAATATTCTCTTTCATTCCTTGTGAAACAAAGAGCAAGCATCTAACAAACCTAAACTGGCGCAAAGGGTCCATATCTAACTGCGCCTAGACTGAAAATTAAAATTGTATGAGACTTTTCAGGGCTTTTGACTCGATAATATATCACCAAAAAAATATACCGACAATCAAAGAACTGCGCTTACAACCCCAAAAAAATGAAATAAAATAAAATTCATATGGCATGGAGTAAGAAAGATTCAAGGAGTGCTACGGGATCCGTTTTTGCGAGACCTAGATCTGCTTTTGCCAGTGATCATCTCTCTTGCTTTCTTAAAGAATTTCTAGAGTCATATGGCTATGATTTCCAGTCTTCTTTGTTCGCTCAAATCTGTTTTTGATTTGAAGTTAGACTTGGACCCATTATGCCAGTTTCTGGGTTTGTGAGATGCTTGCTCTTTGCTTCAAAAGGAATGAAAGAGAATATGGGGGAGAAGTATGGAGGGCAATTTAGTATTTTTTGTTTTGATACTTGGTCCTTTAAAATAATTTCAATTTTTATGATCATTCCTGTAAACACCCTATTTTGTCCGTGCCCAAATAAAATAATAATTCAAAAAATGTCTAAAGATAATAAAAATAAAACAAAATCCTTGATGCTTTCCTAAATTTGGAAAAATCTCCTTTCAAAAATCACCATTGATGATTATTGGCTTACAATTAAATTCTTCTTCACAATAAATGATAATAAAAATGCAAAATTCAACAGAAAAATTTCTCATTTATGATGATTGATGGTAGATTAGGAATTTATGATGATTGATGCTGGGTCAGGAAATATCATTGAGTCATTATTGTGGGAAAATTAAAAAACTCTAGGGTGTCCATGGATTTGTTGTATAACATGTTGAAATGCTTGAGGGTTCTACTTGTGCAAGTCTTATGTGACAAAGATAGTAGACCCTCGTGTGATCTTTACTTATCTTGGCTCTCAAGATATATTATGTTCTGTCCATGTTCTTTACCTCAAAGTTTAAGGATAACCAATCCTTTATTGTCTTGACTTCCTTTAGACTTATTTCAACTTTATGTTATTGATTTAGAGTGATAATAACACAGAATTATCTCCAAACTGCTTGATGTACATATTGTTGTCAACTTGGATCATCATGAAGTCGGTTATCATTCTATGAAACTTTAAGTATCACTATATGGATGATTGTTTCAACCCAGAAGGAGACACAAATTGCTTCATATGAAGTACATCATCTACTTCTCATTCTCATTTAGAGAAACAGTCTTTACATCTAATTGTGTGTACGACCTTTTGCTATTTTTTGTGCATGTTCTTTTAGAGTATTTTGTATAATTTTAGGACTTTGGGCATCATTTTTAGAATTGACGATGAGAGGTATCCCTCTTTTAGGGGCCTTATCTTTTTTCCATCTCTATAGTGGGGTTCGTTGGACAACACTCGCTTCCTATGTTTGGGTGGAGTCTTCTCGTATCTTCTTGCTGTGATGTGACTCCAAATATCTTGTAATATTTTACCTCTTCTCTCTTACCTCTTGTGCCTTCTTGCTGTGGAAAAATATCTCAACCCTCCCACTCGGATAAGTGAATTGAGGAATACTTGCTGGTTCATCTTCCCCGTTATTCTTCTAAAGAAATTTGGTGTGATTAATGCTCTCCTTGTTAGAGAAATTGGTTTTTAAGAATCACTACTGCAAAAAAGGTTTTCTAAATCGGTTGAAAATGGAGATCTACATCGGACAATGACCGATGTAAAAATAGACAATTTAGAAAGTGTACACTTTTTAAACCGGGCGATTCACCGGTGTAAAAAATGTAGAATTTAGACTGGTACCTTTTGAAATCCGGCGTAGAATTTGCTAATGTCTATACTCGTTGAATATATCCCTTTTGAATGGTTTTATGAATTGTTTACATTGGTTGTGTTTTCACTCAGTGTAGATTAATGAATTGTTTACATCGCCTGTGTTTACACCCAGTATAGATTAATGAATTTTCTACACCTCACTATAAAAACAACTAGTGTATATATTGTCATATTTACATATACTGTTTCTACTCCTGCCGGTGTATATACTGTTTTATTAACCCCATTCCTTGAAGCTTTATGAATAAACTGCCCAAATATACAAACCGAAAGAGATAGCAGTAGAGGTAAAGTTCAAGATGGGAGAGACAAATCTTCAATTATTCATTATATTATGTATTTAATAAAATTCAATAAAAAAATATAATCATTCAAACAGAAAAATAAAAAAAATGTATTCTGGTACGTAATGACAAATACTATTGAGAATGAATGATTTTAACAAAAAACTCGGCCCAAATATTGCGCAGGTCCTCAATATCTTGTTCAAGAAATGGGTCAGATGGATCAAACATATGAAACATTAAATTAAAATAAAAGAAATTAAAGCATTACTAAGATATATTAAATTGACCAAAAATATATAAAATCATTAAAAACACAATTTACCTCCTCAGTTAGATTAGTCCTATTTGACAAGATGATATTGATCGTATCTAACCATGTAGAAGCCGCACAAGTTACTTTCTTTGGGTTGCCTTCGACTCTGTAATATTAACATGAACAAAATTATGTGTCATCAGCAAAAAACTGCATGGAGCATAACACTTAACACTTTTATTACCTTCGGTGTGATCCATTCAGGGTCCCTCATCGAGTTAGCTTTCTTAAAACCCCTTGCAATTGGCAAACGTCCTCACAGCCCTATGACCAAAGTTATGAACTTAGTAACCGTTTTATTACAAGGACCATATTTAATTTATTACAAACACCATTGTTCTGTAAGGAAGAAAACTCACCTGTTAATAATCTTCTTGGCATCAACCGATGGCTTATAGTAGAGGGAGCATAAGAACAAACTTTTAAAAGTATGCTTATATAGTATGATCAATTGCCAATGGTTGCTGTAGAAAATAATTAAACAATAATGATTATTAGTATTAAGCAAATACAAACCTAGTATGAAAAAAATTGAAATATTATTATTCTTACTCCTGCATATATGGTGTGAAGAAACAATCAATATCGGTTTAACCAAGCCTCCTTGTAATGTACTCAAGTTTTGAAGATTGGGAGGTCCCTTTTGAATAAATCTAAAATGGGCATAGGAATCCGAATTGACCTTGTTTGCCCTTAGAAACCAAATTAACTTGCATGTACCTCCAGTTAATGCAAACAAGATGTTAGTTAATACAAACACTCAGCTTGCATGAATTTTGTTATTACATATTTACATTTAAATTAGAATTATATTAAAAACACTTGGATGCACCCAGAGGTTAGTTCATTCCTATGAGTGATAACCGATTTCACATCTGCTTGGTCAACAAAGGCAACAGCCCCCGTGTCACCCATAACTAAATGCATAGGCAACACATCCACATGTTCGTCAAATGGCCAATTGGATCACACATTGCATGGAACTCAAATTAGGAGGCGTGGGAAGTTCACTTGGGGATGACGCGACATGATCCGAAATAAGATGCTTTGGCCATAATATGAAAGTCCCCTTTGCCTAACTTATAGTCTTCACCTCATTAGTCAGAATTTAGACAAGAGCATCTTCAAATATCACGTATTCAACTACCACCCTTAATTGATCGTCCTGAATTTAGATGTGGTGGTTAGTTTCCCCTAAGATATGGATGGAACCATGTGCCACTAACCTTTTGATAGGATCCTCCACATATAGATCACAATGTTCAACATCCTTTGACACCTTTTTGGCCATGCAACAGCTCCCTTTAGTGCTAGGACGGGCTGCATGTGAGAGTATTTAGGTGGCACTTGGCTCCTATTGCCTTGATGTTAAAATGGACAATATTTCTTCCTTGATCTTTGCCAACCCCTATTATAATTGTGCCTGAATTAAAGCTTTTGTCTGTGCCTCTGCCTCTGCCTTAGCCTCTGCCTTAACATCTTCCCTCACGGTAGATAATAATGATTCCAGCTCTGCCTTTAGGACATATGGGAAATGTCATGGAAATGCTCCAAATAAATCTCTTATACTGATACCTCGACCAACTCCCCTGACACAACCCCATGCTCTTGCTTGCCTGTGGTAACATTCAAGATGTCATTCTTACTATCTGACTTGAAGGAGCTATGGGCTTCTTGTTGTTTAAGATCAACATATAATATAAAAAGAGCAAACATAAGAAATAATATAATTAGTCTACTAAAACAAAATAATACAAGTAGTACTTACAATTTTTGCCACCATCATGTGACCGTGATCGCTTGTAAATGATCCGCTTCTTTTTTGGTGAGCGTACAACCACTTATATTTGCGACATATTGGAGATAAGGGAGCGGAGTAACACTAGGATCAGACTTAGCAGCCTCTTCCTCTTGGCCCCCAACAAGTCATTTTTAGCCTTTGCGTAACCCCCTCGAGACATTGTTGGGGGCAATAATTATTGAGAGCGTGTTCAATGGCTTTTGCTCTTTTTCCTACAAGACTTGAAGTAGTTATTCCCCAATATGTACAAAAGGAAGAAACATGGGAAATGAAAGATTCCTTTTTCACAACATTTCAACTCACCATAGTTTATGTAGTAGTCTTAAGCCTAACAAGTTCTTCCAAAGTAGTTTTGTCAATGAACTGATACTTGCTACATGGAAAAGGATTAGGCTGACCATCTTTGTCTTGGCCATGCACATACTGACGAGCTAGTTGTGTCTTCAATGCCCTCCAATACTCAGTGCAATAAGACAACGTCTTCTACTTCAAGACTTCATTGTTGGGAACATCATAAGTGGGCTACAATAATATCTATTGAAAGTAGAGTTATCAATAAATAGTTGTGTTTTTCGGTATTGGTCTGTATACAATATACAATAAGCAGTTCTTATACCCAGATAAAGTCCCAAATTTGATTCTTCACGTGATTATCAACAGCATCACAAGTCTGTATGGGGATGTTAGTCTTGTTGCGTGCTAGGAGGCTGACATAACTCATGTATTTCGTCCTATGTTCACCAATTGGGTTCCAATGTATGTCAAACTCAATTGGTAGTAATTTTCCTTCTATCATATCTTTCAAAATATCTTTCAATTGCGTCGCACTTCTACCCCTCCTTTGCTTAGAGTCACTTAGAGCATCGCTAGCCTCATTGTGATTACCACTACCCCTATATTTCTATATACGCTATAACAAAAATAAACATGGTAAACAAAGAAGAACGACTGACCACAATGAAAGAAATACAAGCATTTATCAATAGAAAGTAGTGCAAACATTTATCACAAAAAATTACAAAACCTAGATTCAACGAACACGTAAAAGGTGAAGCACGTACACGAGAAAATAAGTGTCAAGAACACGTACACGATAAAGCACAATGAGAACGATAACAGAGAAGAATAACTAACCACAGCGATGCATGACGAAAACCACAGAGCACAATGACTGGTGTAATGATAGAAGACGTGAAAACTAAGACATCATACAGCCTGAGAAATGAGAAAGGAAGAGATGTGCCAAGGGGCAGGCTTCAATAAAGTATTTTTATTTAAAACTTTTGACAATGGTTAACATTTAAATTTGGTGTAAATATCATACTTTGAATATAAAACGACTAATATTTTGAAATTCAAAATAATTTCTACAATAGATAACATTTACAATTGGTGTAAAAAAGTTTTCAGATCACTTTTTACACCGGATAATATGTAAATCGGTTTAAATATTAGTTATTTTTTCTAAACAATCCTTTATTAACCCATTACTTGTAAGTTACAACAAAATAATATATGTAATCAGAACAATATACTTGCGCTATTATTACATCAAAACAATATATGCAATCACATAAAAATCAATCAGAATCCACTTCTTCATTCAATTTTGGTAAACCTACTGAAAATAAAGGGGGCTCACAAATTAAATTATCATTATCAATAACCCTTTTTCCTTAGAGAGTAACATACCATCTTTTATTTGTCAGATCAATAATATAGAACACTTGCTTTGCTTGGTCTGCCATAATGAAAGGCTCATTCCCAACTTGTACTTTTCAAATCAACCTATATAAATCCTAACCGATCCACCATAACACCATTGTTTACATTAGCCCATTTGTATTTGTACACGGAATCTGTGAATTTAGTGTATTCCAACTCCAAAATCTCCTTAACGACACCATAATAAGGGATGACTGCTAATTTAGGATTGTTGTCTTTTGAACTAGAGAAGTGCATACCTTCAGTCACTAATATAACACCACTATTCTGCACGTTACTTTTATCATCTAGGGACATAGTATAAAAGGAATACCAGTTGGTGTCAAATGAATTCCAATATATCACATTAAATTTAGGACCATATGCCAACCATATAACTGAATCAGATACACAATCATCATTTTTAACCTTCTATTTGAACCAATGTGCAAAAGATTTTTTGTGTTCTCTAATAAGCATTTGCTCTGTCATTCTATTATTTTGGTTTTGGACAAGCTCTTTATGATCAGCTATATAGTTTTGAACTTTATCAATGTTATTCAAGATGTGTAAGTGTATTTGCTACAATTCATTACGATCAACACTCTTCACCGATATTCCAGTTTGACCCCTTGTTCGACATGGGATTTAGCGAGATCGATAAGTCCTACTTTAGACAGGTAGTGCTGACAAAAATCTATAGCTTCTTCAGAAACATATTTTTCAACAATGGATACCTCAGGTTGATTTGGATTCTTCATGTACCCTTTAAGGATTTTCATGTATCTTTCAAATGGATACATCTATAGTAAGTATACAGGGTCACACAGTTTTATCTCTCACACTAGATGAACGATGAGGTGTACCATGATGTCAAAAAAATCATGGAAGAAATAGTTTTTCAAGTTGGCACAAAATAACATAACCTTCATGCTCTAATTCATCCAACTTTTTAGTCTCAAAGGCTTTTTCCACATATCTCATTGAAGAAAAAGCAAAGTCAGGTTACAATATGTCTCAAATCATCTTGAAGGATTCCTCGAATAGCTACTGGGAGTAATTGTTGCATCAAGACATGACAATCATGAGACTTTTGGCCTACTAATCTCAAATCTTTCATCGACATAATCTTCTTAAGATTAGATGAGTACCCAGAGGGAACTTTGGTTCTTTGTAAATATTCACAAATACTTCTTAATTGTACAAAAGATCATGATCCTCATATTGAATACCTCCTTCTTAATACATAAAAAACATCCACGCCTTCACATAGCTTCTTCAAATCTTCGATCAAAGGCATTAGGTAAACATCTATGCCATTTCCTAGTTATTTTGGTCCTAAGATCAACATAGACAACATTACATACTTACGTCTCAACATAGAAAATAAGAAAACCTAGCTTGCAGCAATGAAACAAATGAAATAAGTAAATGACAACAATGAATCAGCACAAATAATAAAGGTACTACCAGTAGTGCATAAATCTTCAGTTTTCAAGCAAGGAGATCAAAACAAAACTCTCCAGCTAGGAAGGGTTAAGAAGACTTAAACACGTGAACAAGTGAAAATGATAGATGAGAGGCGCGAAGAGGCTTTTTATTAAATTAAAGGGTATAATTGTTAGAAATTGTGCCCTAGGGCCCAATCATTGTCTTATGAATATTATTGATTTATGAATTTATTAATTGTGTTATCATATTATTTACATGTTTACTGTGATAACTATCCTTGGATAATTCATGATCTTATCCTAAATGTCCCTAGTCGGTCATCTATGCGGGAGCAGAGATGAAATAAGACTAGTATAACTTTGAAGATGTATAGAGATATAAATCAAAGTCATAGGTACATATAAGAGTACATGGTATTGGACCGACCCACTATGAGAGAGCTACATAGGTTACGTCATAAGCTTCTCTCATATACAAACCATGTCACTATGCCCTTTGACCTGAGATCATCATGGATTCCTACATGACAAACCCTCAGCTTTGACCTAGTCAAAAGTCACTTTTGACCGAGTGATCATAAAGACTATGTTTGGGCTTAGTGGTTTTTCATGCGGAGGAATGTGAATGCTCAAGATGGAATTTATCCCTCACATTCATAAAGAGATATTACTGGGCCCCTCGATGAGTGAGTTTGAGAAATATATGGCCATACTGTAATGGAAAGGTAGTTCCATTTCTATAGTCAGACTACTCAGGGATCGAGAAAGTAACGGTCAGGAATAGGAGGATGACATTATCCATGCCTCATCCATGACCAAAATATCGCGTGACAGAAGGGACATGATATGGTTGTATAAAAGGTTATATCGTTTAACGATCCTCATATGATTTGGGTAGTCGTTATGTCTTGCTAGAGACCGCTTGTGACTTGTGGGCCAGTATAGCAAATGGCCAACTGCCAGCTTCATATGGGCCTACAGGGTCACACACAAAATAGCCCAACATAAGCTATGATGTCCAGATTCGTTGAATCTAAGACATGTCCAGATTTAATGAATGATCCAGGGTCAATGTATATATTTATTTATATTTATATTCGTATATTTATATATTCGTATATATACATTATATATAAGAGATATATGAGATTTAATTTATAAGGATAAATTAAATCTCTATCACGTTTGAATTTTAAATTCAAATTGATAGGATATCTCATATAATAGATATTTATAAGATTTAATTTATCAGGATAAATTAAATCTCTATCACGTTTGAATTTGAAATTCAAATTGATATGATATCTCAAATTTGATTTATGAGAATAAATCAAATATATTTCAGTCTTATCTTTATTTGAAGTTAAATAAATAGGTGAATTAAATCTGTGGAAAGGATTTAATATGAATATTATTTATTTAATTAGTTTCTTATCAAATTATACAATATATGATATTGTATTATTTCATAATTAATATAAGATTAACTCCAAAATTCAATTCGGTAGAGGAAAACGCATAGTATCCTATATATCTGATTTTAGGAGCTATATTTTTAAAGATATATAGAACACAGAAAGGATGAAAGAGAATTTGCAAAAGGTTTACAGATAAGAAACTGTCGAAATAGAGACGGAGAAGACAAAATTTTTGAGAAAGCCCTGGAGGGACAGGAGACGCTAGCACGTTATTTGTGGTTGGAATGCTATTCATGTGGATACCAGGAGAGGAAGCTGACCTGAGTCGTCGACTTCTTGCGATCGGAAAGGGAGCACGAGCTACGGAGAGAAGCTGTGATCGTTGTGACCAGAAGCTGTGGAAGTCGCTGAGGAACACTGAGGGTAATGCTTCTTCCCACTTGACTTAAACACATACGGTAGATCCTGGCAAGGAATGAATTTTTTTAAGTTAATTTCTGCTGCGTGTCTTCCAATTCCTTACAGCGGTATCAGAGCCATGCCATTTTGTGTTTAAATTAGGCTTGATTGTTGATTGATATGATATGTGTTAGTGTAGCCGATCATATAATATGCGTTTTATGTGTGACATACATGGGATCCGTGTTATGTATGACATAAAAGGAATCTAAAAGGGAATTGAAATCGGTGGTGATACGTTTTGATTTGATCAATTAACATTGATGGGTTCTAAGAAAACAGAATTCAGATTCGTGATTATTTATGAAAGAAAAAAATTTCTCAGGCCGCTGCCCCAGACCCCGCCTGCTAACCAGCTAACGGGACCGTCGCCCCCGAACTGGCTAGCGGGACCATCGTGGTTACCTGTTCGTAGCGCAGCATAACCATAACATATACTGTTTTGTGAATGTTTTAGTTTCAAAACATTAATTACCCTTCAATTAAATCTGAATGTTGATTCTTGAATGCTTGGGTATGGTGAACAATATGGCTCTAGATTGCAAGTGTTATAATTTTTAAATACGGCCTACGTGTCGTGCCTTCCTATATATACTCTCAATGTACCTTCTCTTCTCATCTCACTCCCCTTGAATGTTAAAAGAGGTTTCTGTATGTAATTTCCCTCTTCTTACTAGAGAGCTCCTCTCATTGGCTCTAGGGTACTTAAGATAGGTGAGCCATATTGTATCACGTTTAAATTATGCATCTTATAATTATATCAGAAACATGTATATTACTTGTATGAGATACAAACTGAGAAGCATGCATTCTTATAAACTAGATAGTTAAATTAAGCCCTCTAAATGAAATCTTAAGTCATAATGTCGTCAATTTATGAACACTTGTCAAAACCCCGATCGCTCAATTGTAGACTCTACCAAAGTGGGTGCTTTTGAGTTATCTTGGGGAGATAAGCAAGAGTAATGTTGCTACTCTCACATGTTTATTATTGTTTGACTTAATTGAGATTAAAAAAATGGTTTTGGGTCTCAAGGCATTAGATGTGATTAAAAACATGACAGATCATATGATGATAGAATCCCATGAACATGTAAGAGTTACATTTGATATAATTGGTAAAGGTGTTACCTACCTAAATAACTTAATTTAAGCGTCCTACCAAAGTGGACTTAAGTTTGAGCCAAATATGGATCTTAGCCCACTAACTAGTGCATTGAGGGTTGTTTATTTAGTGGGAGATTTCTAATTAAATTGCATATTTTAATTGTAGAATCATGACGACTAGTAATACTGCTACATTATCGCTGCGATCTGTCCTTGAGAAGGACAAACTCAATGGGACAAACTTTCTTGACTGGTTTGGGAACTTGAGAATTGTTCTTAAGCAGGAAAGAAAGGTGCATGTCCTAGATCAACCCATTCCTGAGGAGCCAGCGGCCAATGCTCCTAGAGCTCAGAGAGATGCTTGCTCGGAGCATAAGGAAGACTCTGTCGATGTGGGATGCTTGATGCTAGCCACCATGGTTTTGGAGCTCCAAAAAGATCTAGAACACATGGAGGCTTATGAGATGATTGTGCATCTCAAGGAAATGTTCCAGCAATAGGCAAGACAAGAGAGGTATGAGACCACTAGGGCCTTATATTCCTGCAAGATGGCTGAAGGTGCATCAGTCAGTACTCATGTCTTAAAGATGAAAGGGTACATTGATCACCTTGAGAGGCTTGGATTTCCCATAAGCCAAGAGTTAGCTACGGATTTGATCTTGAACTCACTCCCATAAAGTTATGACCAGTTTGTCATGAACTACAACATGAACAACATGGAGAAATCTATTTATGAACTGCATGGGATGCTTAAAACTGCTGAGCCGAGTCTTCAGAAGAAGCCCAGTAGTGTTCTGATGGTTTAGAAAGGAAAGGGTATGAAAAAGAAAGGCAAAGGCAAGGGAAAGTGTCATGACTCATCAGGTAAGACTAAAGAGTCATGTAAGCCCGAAACCAAGCCTGCACCAAAGAAGGCAAAGCCTCCGAAGGAAGGAGTCTGCTTCTTCTGCAATGAACCTGGTCATTGGAAGAGGAATTACAAACTCTACCTCAAAGATCTGAAAAATAACAAGAAGAATAGCGGGGCTATCGCTTTAGGTATTTATGTTATAGACATTCATCTTTCTACTTCCACCTCATGGGTATTAGATACTGCATGTGATTCTCACATTTGTACAAATGTGCAGGGACTAAAGGATAGTAGGAAGCTGAAAAAGGGCGAGGTTGACCTACGAGTTGGAAACAGAGAAAGGGTTGATGCATTAGCTGTAGGCACTTATGAATTAGTTCTGCCCATTGGGCTTTTGTTAGTTTTGAACAATTGCTATTATATTCCTGCTTTAAGTAGTAACATTATTTCACTTTCTTATTTGGATAAGGAAGGTTTCACTTCCATTACTAGGAATAGTAGATGTTCTATTTATCGTAATGATTTTTCTATAGTCATGGTGATTTACATGTTGATCATTACATATTAAATTTGGAACAACCCAATCATGGAAATATCTATAACATAACCGCCAAAAGGGTCAAACCAAATAATTTGAATCCCACATACCTCTGGCACTGTCATCTGGGCCACATAAATGAGAAACGCATTTCAAAACTCCATCAAGATGGATTTCTAAACTCATTTGATTTTGAATCATATGACACTTGCGAGTCTTGCTTGTTAGGAAAGATGACAAAGTCACCTTTCACTAGGCACTGTGAGAGGGTCACTAATTTATTGGGCCTCATACATATAGACGTGTGTGGACAGATGAACACAAATGCCAGAGGAGGTTATTCGTACTTCATAACATTCATAGATGATTTCAGCAGATATGGGTATATCTATCTGATGAAACATAAATCTGAATCTTTTGAAAAGTTCAAAATATTTCAAAATGAAGTACAAAACCAGCTTGGCAAAATAATTAAAGCCTTCGATCTAATCGGGGTGGTGAATATTTGAGCCAAGAGTTCATAGATCATCTTAGGAGTTGTGGGATAGTCTCACAATTGACTCATCCAGGGATACGACAATGGAATGGCATTTCTAAACGGAGGAATCAAACACTATTAGATATGGTTTGATCCATGATGAGTCGAACAGATCTTCCACCCTCCTTCTGGGGCTATGCCCTAGAGACAGCTGCGTTCATACTCAATCGTGTTCCATCTAAGGCAATTGAAAAGACTCTGTATGAGATATGGAATGGGAGGATGCCTAGTTTGTCTTTCCTCAAGGTTTGGGGATGCAAGGTCTATGTTAAGCAACAAGCCTCAGACAAATTAGCGCCCAAATCCTCAAAGTGCCTTTTTGTGGGATATCCTAAGGAAACCAAGGGATATTACGTCTACAACCCTGCTGATAACAAAGTGTTTGTTGTCAGAAATGGTATCTTTCTCAAACAAGAATTTATCTCTAAAAGAACTAGTGGGAGTAAGGTACACCTCAAAGAGGTTCGAGAGCCACAAGACACCACAGAACCACAGATAGAAAATAGAGAAGACTCACAACAAGTTGTTGAGACTCCTCAAGTCACGTAAGGTCCACAGAAATCTAATAGGACACGACTTTAGCCTCAAAGATATGGATTTCTGATTTCTGATAGTCGTGATGTGTTGCTCACTGAGCATAATGGGCCAACTACCTATCGGGAAGCTATAGTGGGACCAAACTTTGAAAAATGGCTTAATGCCATGAAGTCTGAGATGCAATCCATGTACGACAATAAGGTTTGGACCTTAGCTGACCCGCCTGAAGGTGTAAAAATTGTCAGGTGTAAGTGGGTTTTTAAGGAGAAAACTGACATGGATGGCAATGTAAATGTCTTCAAGGCACGACGGTTGTAAAAGGATTTACTCAAACTCATGGTGTGGACTATGATGAGACCTTTTCCCCAGTTGCAATGGCCAAATCAATCAGAATCCTCTTTGCCATAGCAGCATATTATGACTATGAAATATGGCAGATGGACGCCAAGACAACCTTCCTTAATGGAAAGGTCCTTGAGGACGTGTACATGACACAACCTGAAGGGTTTGTGCATTTTGAGGACTCTGGTAAAGTGTGTAAGCTTCAAAGGTCTATTTATGGACTGAAACAAGCCTCTCGGAGTTGGAATCATCGTTTTGATGAAGTAGTCAAAGAGTTTGGATTTCTTCAAAATATTGATGAAACTTGTGTGTACCAGAAAGTTAGTAAGAGCACAGTTGTGTTTTTGGTACTCTATGTCGTTGACATCCTACTTATTGGGAATGACATTCCTACCTTGCAGATTGTCAAGTCTTGGTTAGGAAAGTCATTCTCAATGAAAGACATGGGTGAAGCCACCTACATCCTAGGAATCAGGATCTATAGAGATAGATCTAAAAGACTTATAAGACTCAGTCAGAGTACATACATAGACAAAATACTGTATAGGTTCAGCATGCACGAATCAAAGAGGGGTTTCATACCTATGTCTCATGGTAGTCACCTCAGCAAAGATCTGTGTCCTAGCACATCTGATCAGTGAGGTCGCGTGAGTAAAGTTCCATATGCCTCGGCCATAGGATCTATCATTTACGCCATGTTATGTACTCGATTAGATGTCTCGTTTGCCTTAAGTATGACTAGCAGATATCAACAGGACCTTGGTGAGGGCCATTAGACTGCTGTCAAGAATATCCTTAAGTACTTAAGAAGGACTAAAGACTTATTCTTGGTCTATGGTGGATTGGATAACGAACTCTGTGTAATTGGTTACATAGATGCAAGTTTCCAAACTGAGCAGGACGACAAAAAATCGCAATCTGGATATATATTCCTCCTCAATAATGGAGCAGTAAGCTAAAAGAGCTCTAAGCAGGGTACTGTAGCAGATTTTGCAATAGAAGTTGAGTATATAGCAGCATCTGATGCAGCTAAGGAAACCGTTTGGATCAGGAAGTTCATCACAGAACTAGGGGTGATACCTACCATCTCAGATCCAATAACTTTGCTCTGTGACAATAGCAGTGCCATTGCACAATCTAAAGAGCCTAGATCACATCAAAGGACCAAGCATATACTCATGCGATTTCATCTCATTAGAGAAATCAACGATAGAGGAGATATAAAAATATGCAAAAGTAGTAGGAGAAGATAATGTTCCTGATCCTCTAACAAAGCCGCTTGTGCAGGCAAAGCATGAGCGTCATGTTAGGTCAAAGGGAATTAGTCAAATAAATGATTGTACCTAGTGCAAGTGGGAGGTTGTTGGAATTCATGCCCTAGGGGCCAATCATTGTCTTATGAACATTATTGATTTATGAATTTATTAATTGTGTTATCATAATATTTGCATGTTTACTATGATGACCATCTTTGGATAATTCAAGATTTTATCCTAAATGTCCCTGGTCGGTCATCTATACGGGAGCACAGATGAAATAAGACTAGTATGACTTTGAAGATGTATAGAGATATAAATCAAAGTCATAGGCACATGTAAGAGTATGTGTTGTTGGATCGACCCGCTATGAGAGAGCTGCATGGGTTATGTCATAAGCTTCTCTCATATATAAACCATGTCACTATGCCCTTTGACCTAAGATCATCATGGATTCCTACATGACAAACGCTCAGCTTTGACCCAGTCAAAAGTTACTTTTGACCGAGTGATCATAAAGACTATGTTTGGGCTTAATGGTTTTTCATGCGGAGGAATGTGAATGCTTAAGATGGAATTTGTCCCTCACATTCGTAGAGAGATATTACTAGGCCCCTCGATGAGTGAGTATAAGAAATATATGGCCATACTGTAATGGAAAGGTAGTTCCATTTCTATAGTCAGACTACGCAGGGATCGAGAAAGTAACGGTCAGGAATAGGAGGATGACATTGTCCATGCCTCATCCATGACCAAAATATCGTGTGACAGAAGAGACATGATATGGTTGTATAAAAGGTTACATTGTTTAACGATCCTTATATGATTTGGGTAGTTGTTATGTCTTGCTAGAGATCGCTTGCGACTTATGGGCCAGTTTGGCAAATGGCCCACTGCCAACTTCATATGGGCCTATAGGGTTGCACACAAAATAGCCCAACATGAGCTATGATGTCTAGATTCATTGAATCTAAGACATGTCTAGATTCAATGAATGATCCAGGGTGGATGTATATATTTATTTATATTTATATTCGTATATATATAAATTCATATATATACATTATATATAAGAGATATATGAGATTTAATTTATATGGATAAATTAAATCTCTATCACGTTTGAATTTGAAATTCAAATTGATAGGATATCTCATATAAGAGATATTTATAAGATTTAATTTATAAGGATAAATTAAATCTCTATGACATTTGAATTTGAAATTCAAATTGATAGGATATCTCATATAAGAGATATTTATAAGATTTAATTTATAAGGATAAATGAAATCTCTATCACGTTTGAATTTGAAATTCAAATTGATATGATATCTCAAATTGGATTTATGAGAATAAATCAAATATAGTTCAGTCTTATCTTTATTTTAAGTTAAATAAATAGGTGAATTAAATATGTGGGATGGATTTAATATAAATATTATTTATTTAATTAGTTTTTTTATCAAATTATATAACATATGATATTGTATTAATTTTGGAATTAATATAAGATTAACTCCAAAATCCAATTTGGTAGAGAAAAACGCATAGCATCCTATATATCTGATTTTAGGAGCTAAGTTTTGAAACATATAGAACACAGAAAGGCAGAAGGGGAATTTGCAAAAGGTTTGCAGATAAGAAACTGCCAAAATAGAGACGGAGAGGATGAATTCTTGAGAAAGCCCTGGAGGGATAGGAGACGCTAGCACGTCGTTCGTGGCTAGAACGCTATTCGTGTAGATACCAGTAGAGGAAGCCAACCTGAGTCGTTGACTTCTTGTGATCAGAAAGGGAGCACGAGCAACGGAGAGAAGCTGTGAACGTCATGACCAGAAGCTGTGGAATTCACTAAGGAACACTGAGGGTAATACTTCTTCCAACTTGACTTAAACACATACGGTAGATCCTGGCAAGGAATGGAAAAAATTTTAAGTTAATTTCCGCTGTGTGTCTTCCAATTTCTTACAGGTTTGTCTTGAATTGGTTGGAGTTCATGAGTCCTAATGAATTATGTGATGAGTATGAATGTGTTTAGGACCTTGAAACATCCAAGAATATGTGGTAAGTGATTAATATAAAGGCTTCATGGTTGGAAAGTTAGGGAACAAGTGCAAAAGATCAAGAGGAAAGCTTAAGTGCAAGGTAGTGAACTTACCTCTTTATTTGCTTGATGTGGTATGCGTATGTGTTGACATGTATAAAATATTTGAATGATATTGTGACATGATAAATGATGTTAAATGTATTGTGAATAACATGTTTCCATGGTCATGCACTTTATGTAAAAGCATATAGCATGATGGCATGTCAGTAATTAAAGAAAGTTTAATGAAATTACATATCATGCATTAAGTGGTAATTGTTTGCTACTAAGATTCCCTAGAATCTCACTCTCCCATAACCAACCAATTTAGGTCAAGCATGATGGAAAATGTATGCATGGAGAAGAGCTAAAGAATAGAAGTAATTGAGATCCTAGCATATGCTATGGATTATCTATGTATGTAAATGCCATATAAGGTGTCTATCTATGTGATGAACCTATTTGTAATAGTTATAGCATATGTACATGATGTATATGAATATTGAGAAGCTTATTTGATGCTTATGCATGCTAGAACAATTATTAAAAGTAAAAGAAAGGAAACTGAAATGGTAAAAACATAAGTCCTAAAGCAGTTTTGTTGTGGCTTCAGTTTGACCTAGCAAATGAAGGAATTATCTCATTAAATTTTACAAGCGTGTAGCACACATCTAGAGCTTTAAGTGCATAGGTAGAACATTTCATTTGGATGTGTATATCAAGAGGAATGAATTTCTAGAATAAGGGATCAGAATTTGTTTCCAGTGTTTTTGACCAAATAAACAGTAAATTTTGAACGAATAAACAGTATTAATTGGCTAATCATTTGGTCTAGAAATTATTTTTCCCTTAAATTTTAAAATGTTATCTTCATGTATATTTTTGAACCACTTCATTTCAATTTTTCTAGAATTAATTATGATTTTTCGAAGTTCATTGCATAATCTGGAAGACCATATGAACAGTAGCCTGAGAAAGAGTAAAATTCTAGATTTGGTTAATGGACTTCTAAGGTCTTGTAAGTGGTTTTAAATGCTGTTGAATGGTCCCTAAGATGTATAAAAGTAAGGATGTTACATGCTGTACATAACCGAAATGCCTCTAATATTTTTCAAAAATTCACATTTTGATTCCAATGCTTCTAATACTTGTTTCTCTACTTTATCCCCACACAATTTTCCATTTTAAACTCATTGGAAGCATCAAAATCATTAAATTCTAACACATGAATAGTGTTTCATATAGTGGCAACCAAGAACACAAAACCCTAACTACATGCATACTTGAATCTCCAAGCCCATACCACTTGATTCTAGCTTGTTTAAGCTTGTCTAAACTATCCATAACATAAAAATCATATTCTTATCATATATGGAAAGCATGCCTAGTATCACCATAAAGGGAAGTATGTCACAAAAACCACTTAAAACCAAGAGCCAACTTGCTAGATTAAAGTCAAAGAACAAAGGAACTAGTTACATTTCTTGTTGCTCCAAGTTGTATGCTTCTTTCTTGCTTCAAAGCAAATTTTGATAGAGGTTCCCTAAGGTGTCTAAGCTATTGAACAGGTCTAGAATTGGGGGTATTTATAGAAAAATTAGGTGGAAATGGAAGGCCAATATTAGTTTGGTTACTATTTGATTTAATGGTCCATAATCCACCTTCAATCAAGTTTGCCCTAGAAGCCTCATTAATGACACCATTCATTACCTCATTTAGGGATGTGTTTGGCTAAAGAAAAGTATAAATACTGATAGGAAAACCAGTGTTAGTCCAGATTATTTTATATTCCCAATTTTTATAACATTCCATAATATGTATTTTGTCATGAAAACTAGTGTTTAGGTTTTTCCTACCATTGATATTGTTAGACTGAGTATTTATTTGCCAACTATCCCTTGATAAATGACCAAAATACTCTTATTGCATTTTCTTACACTATATTAATCCTAAGGGTATAATTGTCATTTCACACCTCTTTATACTTTATCAGAGTATATATGGCTCTAACTAATCACCCGTGTACTTGCTTGGACTTTTTAACATGTCTAAAATGATCAAAATGCCCTCCATCCTTCTCTAGCACAATCTTACAACATAAGGGCATTTTTGTAATTTCATACTTTTTTAGGGTTCCTATGGACTCTGGCCCACTTAACTGTTTAACCATCTTACTGGACCTATGGTATTCCATTTTAGACCTTTATATGGGTCTATTACCTTTTTGGCATAAATCCCAAGAAGCCTCTCCCGAAGGTATTTATTGGGTATTTTATTACACTGTAAGTTCCCTTAAAAATTATACAAGATTCCTTTTCTGACTATATCAATTTTATAAATTGTTATATTAATTATAGGAATTTACTATAAAGTTTTGTCTGATTTTGAGGTCTAAAATTGGGACCTCAAATCAAAAATCTATGTTGTGATAAACTAATCAGAATAATTTTCTCTACTTACTAGTAAAATTTGGAACTAAACTGTTTTCAGGCAGTTTTAGGCCTTTTCTGGCTCAACTTTCTCATAATTATATTTTTGCCCTTGAACTTTTAATAAATTATATTTAAGTCCCTTAACTTTTGGTAATTACACCTTTTAGCCAAACTTTATTTCTACCTTTAGTTTTGGCCTTAAACCTTTTCTAAATTTTGTTTAGGTTCTCGAAATTTCCTTAGTTACAAGTCGCTCTCTTTTCTTCCTCAATCTGATACAACTTACTTCAAGAATCTCATGTCGATTACATATAAACTATACATATATATATATCATATAAGAAAATTAGGGTTATCACAACCTACAAGACCTCACACATGTTGTCCAAGACAATGGGAAGAGATGATTTTTGTCATGTGATCTTATCTCAAATTGGCTTGGTGTGCAAGTTTGATGTAAGAGCAATTATCAGCCATTAGATCAAATAGTGCAGAAAGTGGTCTTAGCCATTCATTGTCTATGAGATTTTCTATAAATACCCCCACTATTTTTTGCTCAAAACCTTGAAGGAGAACCCTTTGGAAACCTCTTGCAAAATAAAAATTGAAGCCAAGACAAAGAAGATTCAAGGTACCAAAGTTCAAGCAAGCTAGATATTAAAGGTAAGCAATGTTTCCTAGCTTATTTTCCTTTGATTTGGGAGCATAAACTTAGGGTTTTCATGAAAGAAAGTTGAACTTTATCTAAGGTTTATATACTGTCCAAAACCTTAGATGCAAGGCGAAAGAAGAAATTAAAGTTAGAGTTATATGATTGAAGTTTAAATAAGCTAGTTAAGTGATTGGTTGTTGAATCAAATTGATATTCTTGACTTTGCCATGGTTGAACCATTTAGGTTTGCACTGTTCATGATAGAAGGAAATGGAATTTCAATGATTTAATGCTTCCATTGAATTTATATGATAATTTTGTGTAGGATTTGATAGGTTTTGAACCCTAGAAGCATTGGGATTCCAAGTTGTAGTTTTTAAAGTTCTTCTCTAATACTGTTCACTCGCATTAATAGTGATTGGAATTTCATGATTTTGATGATTCTAATGGTTTTAAAATGAAAATTTGTGTGGGATAAAGTAGAGAAACAAGTATAAGAAGCATTGGAATCAAAATGAGAATTTTTGGAAGAATTATGCATGTTTTTCAAATCTATCAAGGACAGTGCATAGGAGCTGGAATTTCATGATTCTAAGTTCATAAATGGATTCAAAAGGTGGAATTGTGTAGGGTAAAGTTAAGACATCAATTAGTTCAAAGGCCAAGTCAATTAGTAAAGATCAAGGGAAGTTATGTTAGTTAAAGTAAGTTTAATATCCAAGGAAGTTAGATTGTAATGGATGGATGATTATGTGATGTTAGAATTTGATGGTGGACTCCAAATAGGCAGCCACACATCGAAGAGAAGTAAGAAGAAAGAGGCAAGGTTAAAGTGAAATAAATCAAGCAAGTGAGATAGTAAACTTATCCTAAACTTGTATGTATTGAATTTTATACTTGGTTGTGCTATGGCTATGTTGAATTGTGTTGCATATGTGTTTATGATTGAAGCTCTATTTCTATGATGGCAAAGTCAAGAATATCAACTTGATTCAACAACCAGTCACTTAACTAGCTTGTTTAAGCTTCAATCATATAACTCTAATTTCTTCTTTCTCCTTTCATCTAAGGTTTTGGACATCATATAAACCTTAGAGAAAGTTCAACTTTCTTTCATGAAAACCATAAGTTGAAGCTCCCAAATCAATGGAAAATAAGCTAGGATACATGTTGGAAATTGTGCCCTAGGGGCCAATCATTGTTTTATGAACATTGTTGATTTATGAATTTATTAATTGTGTTATCATATTATTTGCATGTTTACTGTGATGACTATCCTTGGATAACATATGATCTTATCCTAAATATCCCTAGTCAGTCATCTATGCGGGAGCAGAGATGAAATAAGACCAGTATGACTTTGAAGATGTATAAAGATATAAATCAAAGTCGTAGGCACATGTAAGAGTACATGGTGTTGGATCGACCCGCTATGAGAGAGCTGCATGGGTTAAGTCATAAGCTTCTCTCACATACAAACCATGTCACTATGCCCTTTAACCTGAGATCATCATAGATTCCTACATGACAAACGCTCAGCTTTGACCTAGTCAAAAGTCACTTTTGACCGAGTGATCATAAAGACTATGTTCGGGCTTAGTGGTTTTTCATGTGGAGGAATGTGAATGGTCAAGATGGAATTTGTCCATCATATTCATAGAGAGATATTACTGGGCCCCTCAATAAGTGAGTCTGAGAAATGTATGGCCATACTATAATAGAAAGGTAGTTCCATTTCTATAGTCAGACTACTCAGGGATCGAGAAAGTAACGGTTAGGAATAGGAGGATGACATTCTCCATGCCTCATCCATGACCAAAATATCACGTGACAGAAGGGACATGATATGGTTGTATAAAAGGTTACATCATTCATCGATCCTCATATGATTTGGGTAGTCGTGATGTCTTGCTAGAGACCGCTTGTGACTTGTGAGTCAGTATAGTAAATGGCTCACTGCCAACTTCATATGGGCCTATAGGGTCGCACACAAAATAGCCTAACAGGAGCTATGATGTCCAGATTCATTGAATCTAAGACATGTCCAGATTCAATGAATGGTCCAGGGTGGATGTATATATTTATTTATATTTATATTCGTATATATAGAAATTCGTATATATATATATATATTATATATAAGAGATATATGAGATTTAATTTATAAGGATAAATTAAATCTCTATCACGCTTGAATTTGAAAGTCAAATTGATAGGATATCTCATATAAGAGATATTTATAAGATTTAATTTATAAGGATAAATTAAATCCCTATCACGTTTGAATTTGAAATTCAAATTGATAAGATATCTCATATAAGAGATATTGATAAGATTTAATTTATAAGGATAAATTAAATCCCTATCATGTTTGAATTTGAAATTCAAATTGAGATGATATCTCAAATTTGATTTATGATAATAAATCAAATATAGTTCAGTCTCATCTTTATTTAAAGTTAAATAAATAGGTAATTAAATCTGTGGGACAGATTTAATATTATTTATTTAATTATTTTCTTATAAAATTATACAATATATGATATTGTATTAATTTCAGAATTAATATAAGATTAACTCCAAAATCCAATTCGGTAGAGAGAAAAATGAATATTATCCTATATATCTAATTTTAGGAGTTGTGTTTTTAGCAACACACACATAGAACACAAAAAGGCCAAAGGGGAATCTGCAAAAGGTTTGCAGATAAGAAACTGCCGAAAGAGAGACAGAGAGGACGAATTCTTGAGAAAGCCGTGGAGGGACAACAGACGCTAGCACGTCGTTCGTGGTTGGAACGTTGTTTGTGTGGATACCAGTAGAGGAAGCTGACCTGACTCGTTGACTTCTTGCGATCGGAAAAGGAGCACGATACGCGGAGAGGAGCTGTGAACGTCATGACTAGAAGTTGTGGAAGTCACCGAGGAACACTGAGGATAATGCTTCTTCCCACTTGACTTAAACATATACGGTAGATCCTGGCAAGGAATGTAAAAATTTTTAAATAATTTCTGCTGTGTGTCTTCCAATTCCTTACAACAACTGTACATTATTGTACAATCACTTCAATTAATCACAATTATGTTTAACTCGATCACAAATGAGAATCAATTAAAGGTCAGTTATGCATAAATAAGAAATTCAACTCGGTTCCCTACTTCTTTGTTATCTACTACTCTAATTGCATCAGTAATTACATAATTAACTATATCAACTCGATACATTTAACTCTGAATTAAAAAAATAATGAACTCCCTTTTCAGCTCAAGGATTCTGGTTTAGCATCATCTTCAAGAGAGCACAACAATTTAGCCTTGTATTGCCATATGAACTTCAACAACATCAAAAACATAGTAGCAGTCATGGTGAAAATAATAGAAAAAGATGAAGATGAAGACTAAACTTTCCTCTGGTTCTATTGTCTATAATAGAGGAAAGTTGCAGATCAGAGAATGGAAATGGAGATGGACCAGGAGATATGAAAAAGGGCTTATGGAATGGTGTGTGTGTGGTTAGCAAAAGAAGAGTAAAATGTGTGTGTCAACTCCCCTGAAATTATGCTGATATGTGTGTTATATAGAAGAATAGTGTGACTGGCAGCTAAAATGGTGTGAATGATGTGTGGAGTGCATGAGCTACTGCTGAAATGTGTTATTCTTGTTAAGATGAGGTGTGTGTGCATGTATAGTGTAATAAGTGTTGTGTGCATGAATAGTGCTCCTCTATGTGACAGCACATATATGATCTCCTACTTGCAATATGTTCCTCAATTCCTGGATCTAGCCCATGTGCTATCACATGTCATCAACTCCTTTAGTCCAGCTATCGTTCTCCCTTAATCCATTATGTTAATGCATTAGTCTGTAATAGAAAATTAGAATAAAAGAATTATTTATTCACTTTAAACACTAAATTTATATCAATTAATTCTCAATTGTTATGAATATTATTTTATTTAATAATTGCTCAATATATTGATAAATGGGGATAAAAATCAATAATAAACTCACTTTAAACATGTCAAAACCCCAATATTTTTTTCTGATGTAACTGTACAATTTATATGAAATGGACACGAGATTCTTAGAATAAACTATATCAGATTGAGAAAAGAAAGGGAAGGATTATTAACTAAGGAAAATTTAGGGACCTAAACGTAAATTAGAAAAGGTTGAAGGCAAAAAGTTAAAGGAGAAACAAAAGTTGAACCAAAAGGGGTAATTATCAAAAGTTTAGGGACATAAATATAATTAAGTAAAAAGTTAGATACCTAAATGTAATTATGAGAAATTTGAACTTAAAAAGGCTAAAAATGCCAGAAATCATATTAGACACAAATTTTACCAATAGATAGACAAAATTATTCCGGTCAGTTTAACGCAATAAAGAATTTTAATTTGAGATCCTGATTAATTGATATAAATTTATGAAGTCATAAGGAATTATCATGGTATTATTTAAAATAAATTCCTCTATTTAATATAAGAATTTATAAAAGTGACAGAGTCAGAAAAGGATTCCTATAGAATTCTTACGGGATTTTACAGTGGAATAAAATACTCGATAAATATGGTCAGGAGAGTTGCCTGGGGATTTGTACCATAAAGGCAATGAGTCCATACCAAGGCCAAAATGACAGTTAAGTGGGCCAGAGTCCAGAGCAGTCCAGGAAAAGTGTGAAATTACGAAAATATCCCTATGTAGCCAGATTGTACCAGTGATTGATGGAGGGAATTTGGTCATTCTAGACTGGTCACAAATGTGTAATATAGTATAAATATAATTATTTAGAGCCAGTATATGCTCTGAGGTAGTACAAAGAGGGGTAAAATGATAATTATACCCTTAGGCTTAATATAATGCAAGAAAGGACACCAAGGGTATTTTGGTCATTTCCTAAGGGATGGATGTAACATCCTTACTTTTATACATCTTAGGGACCATTCAGTAGCATTTAGAACCATTTACAAGACCTTGGAAGTCCATTAACCAAATTTGGAATTTTACTCTTTCTCAGGTTACTGTTCATATGGTATTCCAGATTATGCAACGAACTTCAAAAATCATAATTAATTCTAGAAAAATTGAAATGAAGTGGTTCAAAAAGATGCATGAAGATAACATCTTAAAATTTAAGGGAAAAATAATTTCTAGATCAAATGACTAGCCAATTAATACAGTTTATTCGTTAATGTTTATTGTTCATTTGGTCAAAAACTCTAGAAATAGATTCTGGTCCCTTGCTTTGGAAATTCATTTCTCATATTATACACATCCAAATGACACGTTCTACCTATGAACTGGATGTGTTCTACATGCTCATAAAATTTCATGAACTAATTCCTTCATTTGCTAGATCAAACTGAAGCCAGAACAAAACTGCTTTAGGACCTACGTTTTTACCATTTCAGTTTCTTTTTTTTCATTTCCAATAATTGTTTCAGCATGCACAAGCCATCAAATAAGTTTCTCAACATTCATATACATCAGGTACATATGCCATAAGTATTACAATAGTTTCATCACATAAATGGACACCTTATATGTTACATACATGAACAATTTATAGTATATGCTAAAATCTCAATACATCACTTCTTTTCTTCCATTATGTAGCTCTTCTCCATGCATACCTTTTCTTCATGCTTGACCTAAATTGGTTGGTTATGGGAGAGTGAGATACTAGGGAATCTCAGTAGCAAACATTACCACTTAAATATGAAAGATGGATGCTAATGCATGATATGTAATTTCATTAAACTTTCTTTGATTACTTTCATGCTATCATACTATATACTCTTACATAAAGTGCATGGCCATGGAAAACATGTTACTCATAATACATTGAACATCATTAATCATGTCACAATATCATTCAAATAGCATATACATGTCAACACATGAGCATACCACATCAAGCACATAAAGAGGTAAGTTCATTACCTTGCACTTAAGCTTTCCTCTTGACCTTTAGCCCTTGCTCCCTAGCTTCCAACCATGAAGCCTTTATGTCCATCACTTCCCAACATCTTCTTGGATGTTTCATGGTCCTAAACACATTCATGGTCCCAACATCACCTCCTAAGTTTTAAGACTAACTTTGTTACACTCTTTATTGTCATAATTTTCTCTAATTTTCACTAATCCACTTGGCTCTTGAACTAATTGATGTCTTGACTTTACCCTACACAATTTCATCTTTTGAATCCATTTATGAGCTTAGAAACATGAAATTCTAGCTCCTTTACAACATCATTACTTTCATATGTCTTAGAAACCATTCAATAGCATTTAGAACCACTTACAAGACCTTGGAAGTCCATTAGCCAAATATGGAATTTTAGTCTTTCTCATATTACTATTCATATGGTATTTTAGATTACACAACAAACTTTGAAAAATCATTATTAATTCTAGAAAACTCAAAATGAAGTGGTTCAAAAATCTACATGAAGCTAACATCTTGAAATTTAAGGGAAAAATAATTTCTAGACCAAATGATTAGCCAATAGATAAAGTTTATTCGTTGCAGTTTATTGTTCATTTGGTCAAAAACTCTAGAGACAGATTCTAGTCCCTTAATTTGGAAATTCATTTCTCTTGATATACACATCCAAATGAAACGTTATACATATGCTCTTAAATATCTGGATGTGTACTACGTGCTCATAAAATTTTGTGAAATAATCCCTTCATTTACTAGGTCAAACTAAAGCCACAACAAAACTGCCTCAGGACCTACGTTTTACCCTTTCAGATTCCTTTCTTTCACTTTCAATAGTTATTGTAGCATACATAAATCATCTCTTTTGCCTTTTATGAATTCATATACATCATGGGGTTATACAATAATTGTTTCATACAATCTCATCACATAAATAGATATTTTACATGGCTTTGACATACATGGAAAGTACATGGCATATGCTAACATCTTAAATACTTCACTTTTCTTCTTCCATGCTGTAGCTCTTCTCCATGCATACATTATCCATCATGCTTGACCTAAATTGGTTGGTTATGGGAGAGTGAGATTCTAGGGAATCTCAGTAGCAAACATTACCACTTAAATATGCAAGATGGATGCTAATGCATGATATGTAATTTCATTAAACTTTCCTTAATTAGTGACATGCCATCATGCTATATACTTTTACATAAAATGTATGGCCATGGAAAACATGTTATTCACAATACATTCAACATTATTGATCATGTCACAACATCAATCAAACATTGTGTATATGACAACACATAAGCATACCACATCAAGCACATAAAGAGGTAAGTTTACTACCTTGATCTTTAGCACTTGCTCCCTAGCTTTCCAACCATGAAGCCTTTATGTCAATCACTTCCCAAAATCTTCTTGGATGTTTCAAGGTCCTAAACACATTCATATTCATCACATAATTCATTAGGACCCATGAACTCCAACAATGTTCAAGTCTACTTTATTACATTCTTTAGTATCACAACTTTCTCTAATCTTCACTAATGGACTTAGCCTTTGAATCAATTGATATCTTGACTTTACCCTACACAATTTCATCTTTTGAATCCATTTATGAGCTTAGAATCATGAAATTCCAGCTCTTTCATAGCCTGCTGTACAGAATTGAACATAAGCATACAATTCTTTCAAAAATTCTCATTTTAATTCTAATGCTTCCCATACTTGTTTCTCCACTTTACCCCACACACCTTTTCATTTTAAAACCATTGGAACCATCAAAATCATGAAATTCTAATCACTGTTCATGTGAGTGAACAGTACCCATTAAGGATTTCAAAAACTACAACCTTGAGATTTTAATGTTTCCAAGGTTCAAAACCTTTCCAATCCTACACAAAATCATCATACAAACTCAATGGAAGCATTAAATCATTGAAATTACATTTCCTTCCCTCATGAACAGTGCATACTGAATAGGGTACACCATGGTAAAGTCAAGAATATCAATTTGATTGAACAACCAACCACTTAACTAGCTTGTTGAAGCTTTAATAATATGTTTCTAACTTTAATTTCTTCTTACCCCTTTCATTTAAGGTATTTGGGAAGCACCTCCCATTAGAGAAAAGTGAACTTTTCTCCCATGAAAACCATAAGTTCAAGCTCCCAAATCAAAGGAAAATAAGTTAGGAGAGATTGCTTACCTTTAATCTTTAGCTTGCTTGAACTTTGGTACCTTGAATCTTCTTTGTCTTGGCTTGAGTTTTCATTTTGCAAGAGTTTCCCCAAGGGTCAATGAAGCCACAGTTTTGATGCAGAATGAGGGGTTATTTATAGGTAAAATCCATGAAAAATGAATGGCCAAGATTGATTTGGTTACTATTTGATTTAAAGTCCCACATTTAATCTTGGATTTAACTTTTTGTAAAAAGATAATTATGACATCATGTGGGACAGCTCAAGGGACACCTCATGGGGGTATGTGGCATGCTTACCATGCCAGGAAGCTTCTGAAAAAATTCCAGTCTAATCCGGTACCGATCAAAGCAGTTTCACAGCAACCAGACTGTTTTCTGTTCCTAATATGATTATAATATAATAGGATATGTATTTTGTCCTAAAAATCATTGTTGAGGCTTAGCATATCATTGAACTTGGTATATTGAATATTTATCTGCCATCCATCCTTTAGAAAATGACCAAACTACCCTTAGTGTCCTTTCTTGCACTGTACTAACCCTAAGGCCATAATTGTCATTTCACCCCTCTTTACACTGCCTTTGGGCATATATTGGCTCTAACTAATCATATTTATACTATATCCCATGTTTTTGGCCTGTCCATAATGACCAAAATGACCTCCATCTAACACTGGTACAGTATGGGCATCTAGGGGCATTTTCATAATTTTGTACTTTTCCTGGACTTCTCTGGACTCTGGCCCACATAACTATTTCACTACTTTATTGGGCTCATTATGGTTCCATTTGGGCCTTGGTATGGGCTCATTGGGCTCATTACCTTTATGGCACTTTTCTACTTTTTATTTTAGTCATTATGTTCCTTAAAGAATCATCTAACCTTTATTATTTCTTTTGATCTTCGTCATAATACTTTCCAAACCTCTTTCTACTATCAATATTATACCGATAGGGAAAAATCAGGATATGAAATCCTTCATAGCCTGCTATACATAATTGAACATAAGCATACAATTCTTTCAAAAATTCTCATTTTAATTATAATGCTTCTCATACTTGTTTCTCCACTTTACCCCACACAACTTTTAATTTTAAAACCATTGGAACCATCAAAATCATGAAATTCCAATCATTGTTTATGCAAGTGAACAGTAACCATAAGAAATCTCAAAGACTACAACCTTAAGATTTTAATGTTTCAAGGTTCAAAACCTTTCCAATCCTACACAAAATCATCATATAAAATCAATGGAAGGATTAAATAACTGAAATTCCATTTCCTTCCCTCATGAACAATGTAGACTGAATAGGGCAAACCATGGTAAAGTCAAGAATATCAACTTGATTTAACAACCAATCACTTAACTAGCTTGTTTAAGCTTCATTCATAAGTTTATAATTTTAATTTCTTCTTTCCCCTTTCATCTATGGTTTCTGGGCAGCACCTCCATTTAGAGAAAACTCAACTTTTCCTGATGAAAACCTTAAGTTCAAGCTCCCAAATCAAAGGAAAATAAGCTAGGAGAGATTGCTTACCTTTAATCTATAGCTTGCTTGAACTTTGGTACCTTGAATCTTCATTGTCTTGGCTTGAGTTTTCATTTTACAAGAGTTTCCCCAAGGGTCCATTAACTTACAGTTTGCTACAGCAATTAAGGGGGTATTTATAGAAAAATCTTGGTGGAAGTCAATGGCCAAGATTGATTTGGTTACTATTTGATCCAAGGGCTCACATTTAATCTTGGATTTTACTTTTTCATAAAGCAAATTGTGACATCATCATGACATCACAAGGGACACCTCAAGGGACACTTCATGTGCTTATGTGGTAAAATCTTAGGGCTAGGAAGCTTCTGGAAAAATTCCAGTACAATCCAGTACCGATCAGAGCACTTTCACAGCAACTACACTATTTTCTGTTCCTAATTTTTTTATAATATATCAGGATATGTATTCGGTCCTAGAAATTAATGTCTAGGATTCTCATACCATTAAAAATGATATACTGAAGATTTATCTATCATCCATCCCTTAGGAAATGACCAAAATACCCTTAGTGTCTTTTATTACACTGTACTAACCCTAAGGGCATAATTGCCATTTCACCCCTCTTTGTATAGCCTCAGGACATATACTTGCTCAACTAATCATATTTATTCCATGTGCCATATTTTTATCCTATCCCATATGACCAAAATGCCCTCCATCTATTTCTAGTACAATCTGGGCACGTAGGGGCATTTTCATAATTTCACACATTTCTGGACACTGGCCCCTTCTACTGATGAATTGGTACCCTGGGTTTTGGGCCCTCTTTGGCGTCATCATGGGCTTATATATGTGGTCATCCGGTCTCATTCTCTCCAGGATGACATACTGATAAATTCCATTATCGGATCACGGGTGTTAACAAATTCCTGTCAAAATTCATTAATATGTGAATAACTTTTTATATAGCACTTGTTCCGGAATTCTGTCAGATTTAGGACATCTGACACTGTAGGGCACACTTTCCTATAATTCTCCCACTTATATCTGAAGTCCATTGAATCTGATAAAATTTCAGATAACTTTTAGACTATTAGATAAATATCTGCTGTCTAGAGCTATAATAAAATTTATGTATCATGTCAGATTAACCAGCATATCTTCCTCTATTTATTGACAGAATATGGGACTAAAATACTTCTAAGCAGTTTTAACCCTTTTCAGGCTTATCTTTCTATAATTACAATTTTGCCCTTGAACATTTTTACTTAATTATATTTTTGCCCTTGAACTTTTTACTTAATTACATTTAAGTCCCTAACTTTTTACATATTTACATTTAGGTCCCTAAACTTTTAGAAATTACCACTTTTTGCCCAACTTTTGTTTCTACGTTAACTTTTGGCCATTAAACTTTTTCAATTTTTGCTTAGGTCCCTTTCTTCCTTCAAGACTCATTTAACCTCTATTATTTCTTCTGATAATCGTCATAATCCTTTCTAAACCTCTTTCCACTATTAGTATTATCCAGATAGGAAAAAATCAGTATATGGCATTTCTACCCCCTTAAAATAAATTTCGTCCTCAAAATTTACTCAACACTTAATCAAGGATCGGGGTATCTATCTTTTATCTTTTATCTTGACATATTAGCGCAGTACTTTTCATATCTATAATTCTTCATATATTTACTATGATCATTCTTCTATTTTGAATCAACTCAATCAGAGTTGAACTCCAGTACATTCTATTATTTGCTTACTCGCTATGCATCTATCTGTATATGGACTTCTCACCATACTAAACTTGTGAGTAGTGTCTATTTCTTTCATCCTAAACTCTCTCGAATACTGCTATATTCGGGAGTTTCTATCAACAACTCATCAAGTGCAATAACTTCTTTCTCCTCTGAGTATCTAGCGAAATTCTCTTAATATCCGCACACTTTAACTCTCATTCTCATATCATCATACATTCTTATCATCTTTCATAACTCAACATAATATAGAGAGAGGACTTATATCATTATTCCTTCTTTCA
The DNA here is from genome assembly GCA_037074615.1 of Leucaena leucocephala. NCBI lineage: Eukaryota > Viridiplantae > Streptophyta > Magnoliopsida > Fabales > Fabaceae > Leucaena > Leucaena leucocephala. The sequence goes on along the minus strand of CM073526.1, from coordinate 7,138,975 downwards.
TTGCTCTACTGCTAAACAGGAGTACATAGGAGCACATACTCTAACATGCATAATGCCTAGCCAGCATGCTGCAGGACTACATACCTGCTCATAAATGCAAAGCTCTAACATCAGAGCTCAAGCATTCCTTCTCTTAATATGCATAGCTCTAACACTTGGAGCTTGCACATCTCTAACATTCAGAGCTTTAGCATATTCTGTAAACATCACATAACATAACATAACATAACATAACGTAGCATAACATAATGCCTGGCATTTCATGCAAGGAGTGAAAGCTCTCATTTGCCCTTTTATCTGTAATATAACATTTAACATCTTATCCTTTTCAAAAATAAAGCCTCTCAATCTGTTTAAAATGCTAACTATAAAGCCACTTAATATTGTACTTCTGAATACATATTTCTTATTTCGTATCTTAATACATGCTTTTCATAACATATCTCATTTCATATATTTCATGCCATAACATGGCACATCTGGCCAAAATTTGGTTATATCATTGTCTATCTTTCAAATCCATTTCATTTGGACTTAACATAAGGGTTATAGTCTATTATCGTTCATAACCCTTTCTAGCTTTTCATAGCTCTTTCTACCATTTTACACAGCTTTGTGCATATATACCAATATTTATGACATTTCTACCTTTTTCTATCACTTTCCAGGGGGTCACCTATCATTGAATTACCCTTGCCTGAACACGCTTAACTGAAAAGTGCAGATATAAATCTAAAGCACTAGTCCTAACAGGCTTCAGCCCTGGTACTTTATTATTTTAGACCTATCTTATACTATCTCTCTTAGGTCTATATGGCTGTCTAATCTCTTTATCCTCATCTAGAGGATCTACTTGTCTCTTATTTTCTGTAATCTCATCATAAGGATCTCTTTATTCTCATTTGACCCTTTCTCATATCTTATGAAATATTCTTATAACTCCTTGGGACTCATCATTAACAACTTTAACTTTGATCATTGAGTTCCTATTGCGTGTACAAAGATTCTGAGTTCAGTCCCTAATAGTAATAAGGGTATCTGAAACTAGCATCATGGGTACTCTCTCAGTTATGAGTTAATCAACTTGTGAAGCTTCTATACCTTAACTTTTCCTTGGTATTCGTCATTCTAAAGAAATATTGCACTTATGGCTTATTACTTTCTTTCTCTAGGCTAGGTCTACTATGACCCTCGGGATCTACTGCGATCAACCGTAAGCCTCTTCAAGGTCTAACTGCGACCCTGTGAGCCATACTAGAATCTACTACAATCCTCTAGAATCTACTGTGATTCTACTGTACTGCATTATCATCTCTGGAAGACCTAAGCCAATGGACAAAGTTACAAGGTTAGTCACTTTCACATAGTTGGTAACTCCACAAATAATTCTCCAAAAACGATTACAGAAACTAATATTATCTATTAGGACTTTACTCATTTCCTTTATCACTCAGGAACTTCTCATATCATTCTCATACTTTATAACTTACTAGATCCATTACTGCAGAGAGCTACACATGCTCTACCATGCATATGTATATCATTATCTATTCATCTCATCTGAAGAATATTACTCTACATGAGCTATGTTGTCCATCTCTTGGTTTCATTTCAAAAGTAATCTTACTCTATCGCAAGAGCAATCTAGCTCTATTGCAACAACATTAACTTATATCACATAGAATTTGCTCCTTCTTGGGGCCACATCATTCATACATCTTACCCCTACTGAAGGGATATATCCTGAGTATCATAATCATTTATCTGCACATTCACTATTAATCCTCATCTTCAATCTTATTCTCTATCTCATTAACTATCACTGTTTGATCATAATTTATCTTTCTACTCTTTGGGACTTAACTAGCTAACTATCACGTTTAGCCCTTTGCTATTGTTTCATTTTGACCAAGTTGAATTATTTAATTGCATGTCATAGGGCATGTGAGCAATATAACTTTCTCATCATATCTACTCTACCCTGCATGTAATGTAAAGGGGAGTATTCATTCATCATAGCATACTTAACATGCATAATATGCAAGGAAATGCAATTATTTAAGCATTCTCTAACATGCATGTCATCTCATGACAACTGCAAGGAGATGTAACTGCTCATCATAACTTATAGCAACATAAGCAATATCATTATTACATAATTTGCTCCACCATCCCTTATATGTACACTACAACTAAATAATTAACTAGGTAAATTTTAAAGCATTATGTCCCTTTATCACCTTAACTGCTAGGTCCTAATCATCTATTCAGGAATCTAAGTCATTTACTTGTTTCACTTAGGCTGCCACATTACCCTCCTATTAGGGTATAGACTCAACCCTTCTTTACTCTTTCTTACATAAGGAATAGGGGAGTTACTTCTTTTTTGAATTTGTGGCTATCTTACTAGGTCATATTCATTCTATCATAACATCTCTTATCGCATGTAAGACTTATATGTCTCTAGCCTGAAGGATTTATGTGTCCTTAGCCTCATCGTAATCTAGCAGTAATCCATAACTGAGTCAGTTATTTCCTTTCAGCTAACTGAGAAAGGGTTTGGCTCATATCTTTATGCCATTTGAACTCTTAAGTTTTCCCTTATCCTCCTGGACTAATAACAGGTGAGAAAATGTCTCTTAACTCTTTATGTCTATCAGTCTCAGTCTACTCTGGACTAGACTATAATTCCTTCCTGGTATGTCTTTAGATCCTGACTAATTTAAGTCACTTGGATCTCATTCATTACCTAGCATTACTATTTCTATTCTCTAGGGGTTCTACCCTACGTGTGCTAGGTTACTATCTCTTCATGCTGGAATCTATCTATTTGGGAATATTAACTTTCTATTTATTAGTCATCACGTCTTTAACCTTAAGCCATACATTAGGCTCCTTTTTATGCAAGCCTTTCATAACATAGATCAACTCCTGATGATCATATAGAGGATCTACTATTAAATATTTTCTTAAACTGATCTTTTGTATCACAGTTTCTCGTATCGTTTAGCTTGCTTATACCATGCACTAAACCTCTAACTGATAAACTTCAGTGAGGTCATCATCTTCATTCCCTATCATCAGGTCCCTACGCAACTAGTCACAACTTGAGTGCTAGCTAGTCGTGACTCATATTCTCTGTACACTTTAGTCGCAGCCACCTACACTTGCTTGTCATAAGTTGCTCTGTCTTCTTTAGCTGTGGCCATAGGTCATCTTCTATTGTGACCTAACAGCTCAGAAAATTCCTGTTGCGACCAATGGTCTTTACTTGTCATGAACAAGAGTTTCTGTAAATATTTGTCATGACCTGTGGCTTAACTCCTCATGACTTAACTTATCTAGCACTTATAGACATCACCTTTTATGTCACCATAACATTTGTACACATATTATATACATGTCAATTACATATTTGGGGTACATTGTAACTATCATACATTTATGTATTCATCTTGCACTTAACATATTTACATTACCCCTCATCTCTCTTTACATTGTTTCTTAGGGAATCATAAACTGCACATACTTATACAAATAGAAGTATCACCCCCACATATCATCTGGCAAATCATTTGCCAAAACTCACTTGTCTCTATATACCGTACATGGGTATGTGGCAATATCTAACTTACTACCATCCCATGTTAGTTTGCTAGAGTATAAACTTGATTTAGGTTAAAGCCCTCTATCATACATCTGCTTATCATCTCTGCTACGGTATTAAGGAACTACATGTAAACTGTATGTTATTAATCTCTATTTTTGTCCATCCCTTAACCTGGACTGAGTAAGTCACTCTCTGCAGCTTTCTTTAGACCAATACGGTCAACACTAACTGTCTTTAACAAAGAAGGCTGGGGTTGACTAGGACCAGGAACTGTTGGAAATCATGCCCTAGGGGCCAATCATTATCTTATGAATATTATTGATTTATGAATTTATTAATTATGTTATGATATTATTTGCATATTTACTGTGATAACCATCCTTGGATAATTCATGATCTTATCCTAAATATCCCTGGTCGATCATCTATGCGGGAGCAGAGATGAAATAAGACCAGTATGACTTTGAACATATATAGAGATATAAATCAAAGTCATAGGCACATGTAAGAGTACATGGTGTTGGACTGACCCACTATGAGAGAGCTGCATGGGTTACATCATAAGCTTCTCTCATATACAAACAATGTCAATATGCCATTTGACCTGAGATCATCATGGATTCCCACATGACAAACGCTCAACTTTACCCTAGTCAAAAGTCACTTTTGACCGAGTGATCATAAATACTATGTTCGGGCTTAGTGGTTTTTCATGTGGAGGAATGTGAATGGTCAAGATGGAATTTGTCCCTCACATTCATAGAGAGATATTACTGGGCCCCTCGATGAGTGAGTCTGAGAAATGTATGGCCACACTATAATGGAAAGGTAGTTCCATTTCTATAGTCAGACTACTCAGGGATCGAGAAAGAAACGGTTAGGAATAGGAGGATGACATTCTCCATGCCTCATCCATGACCAAAATATCGCGTGACAGAAGGGACATGATATGGTTGTATAAAAGGTTACATCATTTAACGATCCTCATATAATTTGGGTAGTTGTTATGTCTTGCTAGAGACCGCTTGCGACTTGTGGGCCAGTATAGCAAATGGCCTACCGCTAACTTCATATGGGCCTACAGGGTTGCACACAAATAGCCCAACACGAGCTATGATGTCTAGATTTATTGATTCTAAGACATGTCCAGATTCAATGAATTATCCAGGGTGTATGTATATATTTATTTATATTTATATTCATATATATATAAATTCGTATATATACATTATATATAAGAGATATATGAGATTTAATTTATAAGGATAAATTAAATCTATATCACGTTTGAATTTGAAATTCAAATTGATAGGATATCTCATATAAGAGATATTTATAAGATATAATTTATAAGGATAAATTAAATCTTTATCACGTTTGAATTTAAAATTCAAATTAATAGGATATCTCAAATTTGATTTATGAGAATAAATCAAATATAGTTCAGTTTTATCTTTATTTTCAGTTAAATAAATAGGTGAATTAAATATGTGGGACGGATTTAATATAAATATTATTTATTTAATTAGTTTCTTATCAAATTATACAATATATGATATTGTATTAATTTTGGAATTAATATAAGATTAACTCTAAAATCCAATTCAGTAGAGAGAAAAACGCATAGCATCCTATATATATGATTTTGGGAGCTACATTTTGAAACATATAGAACACAGAAAGGCCGAAAGGGAATTTGTAAAAGGTTTGCAGATAAGAAACTGCCAAAATAGAGACAGAGAGGACAAATTCTTGAGAAAGCCCTGGAGGGACAGGAAATGCTAGCATGTCGTTCGTGGTTAGAACGTTATTCGTGTGGATACCAATAGAGGAAGCCGACCTGAGTCATTTACTTCTTACTATCAGAAAGGGAGCACGAGCTGTGGAGAGAAGTTGTGAACGTTGTGACCAGAAACTGTGGAAGTCGCTGAGGAACACTGAGGGTAATGCTTCTTCCCACTTGACTTAAACACATACGGTAGATCCTGGCAAGGAATAGAAAAATTTTTAAGTTAATTTCTGATGCGTGTCTTCCAATTCCTTACAGTGGTATCAGAGCCATGCCATTTTGTGTTTAAGTTAGGCTTGATTGTTGATTCATATGATATGTGTTTGTCGTAGCCGATCATATAATATGCGTTTTATGTGTGACATATAAGGGATCCGTGTTATGTATGACATAAAAGGAATCTTAAAAGGAATTGAAATCGTTGGTGATACATTTTGATTTGATCAACTAACATAGATGGGATCTAAGAAAACCGAATTCAGATTCGTGATTATTTATGAAACAAAAAAAAATTTCCTGGGGCGCTGCCCCTAGACCCCGCCTACTAACCGGCTAGCGGGACCGTCGTGGCTACCTGTTCGTAGCGTAACATAACCGTAACATATACTATTTTGTGAATGTTTTAGTTTTAAAATGTTAATTGCCCTTCAATTAAATCTGAATGTTGATTCTTGAATGCTTGGGTATGGTGAACAATATGGCTCTAGATTGCAAGTGTTGTAATTTTGAAATACGGCCTGCGTGTCATGCCTTCCTATATATACTCTCAATGTACCTTCTCTTCTCATCTCACTCCCCTCGAATGTTAAAAGAGGTTTCTATACATAATTTCCCTCTTCTTACTAGAGAGCTCCTCTCATTGGCTTGAGGGGACTTATGATAGGTGAGCCATATTATATCACGTTTAAATTATTTGTCTTATGATTATATCAGAAACATGCATATTACTTGTATGAGATACAAACTGAGAAACATGCATTCTTATAAACCAGATAGTTAAATTAAGCCCTCTAAATGAAATCTTAAGTCATAATGCCAACACTTGTCAAAACCTCAATCTCTCAATTGTGGACTCTACCAAAGTGGGTGATTTTGAGTTATCTTGGGGAAATAAGCAAGAGTAATGGTGTTACTCTCACATGTTTATTATTGTTTGACTTAATTGAGATTAACAAAATGGTTTTGGGTCTCAAGGCATCAGATGGGATCATGAACTACGGATTTGATCTTGAACTCACTCCCAGAAAGTTATGACCAGTTTATCATGAACTACAACATGAACAACATGGAGAAATCTATTTCTGAATTGCATGGGATGCTTAAAACTGTTGAGTCGAGTCTTAAGAAGAAGCCTAGTACTATTTTGATGGTTTAGAAAGGAAAGGGTATAAAAAAGAAAAAAAGGCAAAGGCAAGGGGAAGGGGAAGGGTCATGGCTCATCAGGTAAGACCAAAGAGTCACGTAAGCCCGAAACCAAGCCTGCACCAAAGAAGGCAAAGCCTCCAAAGGAAGGAGTCAGCTTCTTCTGCAATGAACCTGGTCTTTGGAAGAGGAATTGCACACTCTACCTCAAAGATCTGAAAAATAACAAGAAGGATAGCGGGGCTATCGCTTCAGGTATTTATGTTATAGGCATTCATCTTTATACTTCCACCTCATGGGTATTAGATACTGTGTGTGGTTCTCACATTTGTACAAATGTGCAGGGACTAAAGGACAGTAGGAAGCTAAAAAAGGGCGAGGTTGACCTTCGAGTTGGAAATAAAGCAAGGGTTGTTGTGTTAGCTGTAGGCACTTATGAATTAGTTCTGCCCACTGGGCTTTTGCTAGTTTTGAACAATTGCTATTATGTTCCCACTTTAAGTAGTAACATTGTTTCACTTTCTTATTTGGATAAGGAAGGTTTCACTTCCATTGCTGGGAATAGTAGATGTTCTATTTATCGTAACGATATTTTCTATGCTCATGGTGATTTGCTTGTTGATCATTATATATTAAATTTGGAACAACCCAATCATGGAAATATCTATAAAATATCTATAACATAACCGCTAAAAGAGTCAAACCAAATGATTTGATTCTGACATACCTCTGGCACTATCGTCTGGGCCACATAAATGAGAAACAAGTTTCCAAACTCCATCAAGATAGATTTCTCAACTCATTTAAGTTTCAATCATATGACACTTGCGAGTCTTGCTTGTTAGGAAAGATGACAAAGTCACCTTTCACTGGGCACAGTGAGAGGGCCACTGATTTATTAGGCCTCATACATACAGATGTGTGTGAACCAATGAACACAAATGCCAAAGGAGGTTATTCATACTTCATAGCATTCATAGATGATTTCAGTAGATATGGGTATATCTATCTGATGAAACATAAATCTGAATCTTTTGAAAAGTTTAAAATATTTCAAAATGAAGTACAAAAATGTCATATCCTAAATTTTCCCTATCTGTATAGTACTGATAGTGGAAAGAGGCTTAGAAAGGATTATGACGAAGATCAGACGAGATAATAAAGGTTAGATAAGTCATAAAGAAAGAGAAGGACCTAAACACAAATTGGAAAAGGTTAAAGGCCAAAAGTTAAAGTAGAAATAAATGTTGGGCCAAAAGTGGTAATTTCCAAAAGTTTAGGGACCTAAATATAATTAAGCAAAAAGTCCGGGACATAAATGTAATTATGGAAAAGTTTAGCCAGAAAAGGTTTAGAACTGCCTGTAAGTATTTCAGTCCCACATTCCATCAGTAAACAGAGGAAGTCATGCTGGGTAATCTGGCATGATACAGAAATTTTATTAGGGCTCTAGACAGCAGAAAATTATCTGATAGTCTAAAAGTTATTTGAATTTTTATCAGATTCCATGGATATCAGATATAAGTAGGGGAATTACAGAAAAATGTGCCCTACAGTGTCAAATGTTATGAATCTGATAGAACCCCAGAAGAAGTCATGTATAAAAGTTATTCCCATAATAGTGAATTTTGACGGGAGTTTGATAACACCCGTGATCCGATAATGGAACTTATCGGTATGTGAGCCTAGATAGAATGAGATCAGATGACCTCATATATAGGCCCATGATGATACAAAGAAGGGCCCAAAACCCAGGGTACCAATCCATCAGTAGAAGGGGTCAGTGTCCAGAAAAAGTGTGAAATTATGAAAATGCCCCTGGATGCCCATATTATACCAGAGATGGATGAAGGGCATTTTGGTCACTTGGGACAGGCTAAAAACGTGGCATATGGTATAAATATGATTAGTTGAGCCCAGATTCACCCTAAGGCAGTATAAAGAGGGGTAAAATGATGATTATACCCTTAGGGTCAATATGGTGTAAGAAAGGACACTAAGGGTATTTTGGTCATTTCCCAAGGAATGGATGGCAGATAAATACTTAGTATAACCATGTCAAGGGTATGATAAGCCTAGATATTGATTTCCAGGATAGAATATATATCCTGGTATATTATAGAAAAATTCAGAACAGAAAACAGTCCGGTTGTTGTGAAATTGCTCCGATCAGTACCGAATTGGACTGGAATTTTTCCAGAAGCTTCCTGGCATGGTGAGCACGCCACATAACCCCTTGAGGTGTCCCTTGAGCTGTCCCAAATGATGTCATAATTATTCTTTTATGAAAAAGTAAAATCAAAGATTAAATGTGAGCCTTTAGATCAAATAGTAACCATATCAATCTTGGCCATTGATTTTTCTTGGATTTTGGCTATAAATACCCCCTCATTCTGACCAAAATCGTGGCCTTGTGATACCTTGGGGAAACTCTTGCAAAATGAAAACTCAAGCCAAGACAAAGAAGATTCAAGGTTCCAAAGTTCAAGCAACCTAGAGATTAAAGGTAAGCAATCTCTCCTAGCTTATTTTCCTTTGATTTGGGAGCTTGAACTTAGGGTTTTAATGGCAGAAAATTTGAGTTTTTTCTAAGGGGTTGTGCTGCCCAACAACCTTAGATGAAAGGGGAAAGAAGAAATTAAAGTTAGAACCATATGATTGAAGCTTAAACAAGCTAGTTAAGTGGTTGGTTGTTGAATCAAATTGATATTCTTGACTTTACCATGGTGTGCCCTGTTCGGTATGCACTGTTCATGAGGGAAGGAAATTGAATTTCAATGATTTAATGCTTCCATTGACTTTGTATGATGATTTTGTGTAGGATTGGAAAGGTTTTCAACCTTGGAAACATTAAAATCTCAAGGTTGTAGTCTTTGAGATTCCTTACGGTACTTTTCACTCGCATGAACAGTGATAGGAATTTCATGATTTTGATGGTTCCAATGGTTTTAAAATGAAAAGTTGTGTGGGGTAAAGTGGAGAAACAAGCATGGGAAGAATTAGAATCAAAATGAGAATTTTTGAAAGAATTGTATGCTTATGTTCAGTTATGTACAGCAGGCCATGAAGGAGCTGGAATTTCATGATTCTAAGATCATAAATGGATTCAAAAGATGAAATTGTGTAGGGTAAAGTCAAGATATCAATTGGTTCAAGTGCCAAGTGGATTAGTGAAAATTAGAGAAAGTTATGACAATAAAGAGTGTAACAAAGTTAGTCTTGAACATGGTTGGAATTTATGAGTCCTAATGAGTTATGTGATGAATATGAATGTGTTTAGGACCATGAAACATCCAAGGAGATGTTGGGAAGTGATGGACATAAAGGCTTCATGGTTGGAAAGTTAGGGAGCAAGGGCTAAAGGTCAAGAGAAAAGCTTAAGTGCAAGGTAGTGAACTTACCTCTTTATATGCTTGATGTGGTATGCTTATGTGTTGACATGTATATGTTATTTGAATGATGTTGTGACATGATAAATGATGTTGAATGTATTGTGAATAACATGTTTCCATGGCCATGCACTTTATGTAAAAGTATATAGCATGATGGCATGTCACTAATTAAAGAAAGTTAATGAAATTACATATCATGCATTAGCATCCATCTTGCATATTTAAGTGGTAATGTTTGCTACTAAGATTCCCTAGAATCTCACTCTCCCATAACCAACCAATTTAGGTCAAGCATGATGGATAATGTATGCATGGAGAAGAGTTAAAGCATGGAAGAAGAAAAGTGAAGTATTTAAGATGTTAGCATAGGCTATGCACTTTCCATATATGTCAAAAACATGTAAAGTATCTATTTATGTGATGAGATTGTATGAAAAAATTATTGTATAACCCCATGATGTATATAAATTCAGAAAAAGCAAAAGAGATGATTTATGTATGCTGGAACAATTATGGAAAGTGAAAGAAAGGAAATTGAAATGGTAAAAAACTAGGTCCTAAAGCAGTTTTGTTGTGGCTTCAGTCTGACCTAGCAAATGAAGGAATTATTTCAAGAAAGTTTATAAGCATGTAGTACACATCCAGAGCTTTAAGTGCATAGGTAGAACATTTCATTTGGATGTGTATATCAAGAGAAATGAATTTCCAAAATAAGGGACCAGAAACTGTTTCCAGAGTTTTTGACCAAATGAACAATAAACTTCAACGAATAAACTGTATCCATTGGATAATCATTTCTTCTAGAAATTATTTTTCCATTTAATTTGAAGATGTTATCTTCATGTATATTTTTGAACCACTTAATTTCAAGTTTTCTAGAATTAATTATGATTTTTCGAAGTTCATTGCGTAATCTAGAATACCATATGAACAGTATCCCGAGAAAGAGTAAAATTCCATATTTGGCTAATGGACTTCCAAGGTCTTGTCAGTGGTTCTAAATACTACTGAATGGTCCCTAAGACATATAAAAGTAAGGATGTTACAAAAACCAGCTTGGCAAAACAATTAAATCCCTTCGATCTGATCAGGGTTGGTGAATATTTGAGCCAAGAGTTCATAGATCATCTTAGGAGTTATGGGATAGTCTCACAATTGACTCCTCCAGGGACACTACAATGGAATGACATTTATGAATGGAGGAATCAAACACTATTAGATATGGTTCAATCCATGATGAGTCGAATAGATCTTCTGCTATCCTTTTAGGGCTATGCCCTAGAGATAGCTGTGTTTACACTCAATCGTATTCTATCTAAGGCAATTGAAAAGACTCCGTATGAGATATGGACTGGGAGGACGCCTAGTTTGTCTTTCCTCAAGATTTGGGGATGCGAGGTCTGTGTTAAGCAACAAGCCTCAGACAAATTAGCGCCCAAATCCTCAAAGTCCCTTTTTGTTGTCAGAAATGGTATCTTTCTCGAATGAGAATTTATCTCTAAAAGAACTAGTGGGAGTAAGGTACACCTCGAAGAAGTTTGAGAGCCAGAAGACACCACAGAACCGCAGATGGAAAACAGAGAAGACTCATAACAAGTTGTTGAGACTCCTCAAGTCACGCAAGGTCCATGGAAATCTAATAGGACACGACTTCAGCCTCAGAGATATAGATTTCTGATAGTCGTGATGTGTTACTCATTGAGCATAATGAGCCGAATACCTATCGAGAATCTATAGTGGGACCAAACTCTGAAAAATGGCTTAATGCCATAAAGTCTGAGATGCAATCTATGTACGACAATAAGGTTTAGACCTTAGTCGACCCGCCTAAAGGTGTAAAAATTGTCGGGTGTAAGTGGGTTTTTAAGGAGAAAACTGACATGGATGGCAATGTAAATGTCTTCAAGGCATGACTGGTTACAAAAGGATTTACTCAAACTCATGGTGTGGACTATGATGAGACCTTTTTTCCAGTTGCAATGGCCAAATCAATCAGAATCCTCTTTGCCATAATAGCATATTATGACTATGAAATATGGTAGATGGATGTCAAGACAACCTTCCTTAATGTAAAGCTCCTTGAGGATGTGTACATGACATAATCTGAAGGATTTGTGCATTTCAAGGACTCTAGTAAAGTGTGCAAGCTTCAAAGGTCCATTTATGGATTGAAACAAGCCTCTCAGAGTTGGAATCATCATTTTGATAAAGTTGTCAAAGAGTTTGGATTTGTTCAAAATATTGATGAACCTTGTGTGTACAAGAGGGTTAGTGGGAGCACAGTTGTGTTTTTGGTACTCTATGTCGATGACATCCTACTTATTGGGAATGATATTCCTACCTTGCAGATTGTCAAGTCTTGGTTAGGAAAATCTTTCTCGATGAAAGACTTGGGTGAAGCCACCTACATCCTAGGAATCAGGATCTATAGAGATAGATCTAAAAGACTTCTAGGACTCAGTCAGAGTACATACATAGACAAAATACTGCATGGGTTTAGTATGCACGAATCAAAGAGGGGTTTCATACCCATGTCTCGATCAGCGAGGTTGCATGAGTAAAGTTCCATATATCTCGGCCATAGGATCTATCATGTACGCCAAGTTATGTACTCGACTGGATGTCTCATTTGCCTTAAGTATGACTAGCAGATATCAATAGGACCCTGGTGAGGGCCATTGGACTACTGTCAAGAATATCCTTAAGTACTTAAGAAGGACTAAGGACCTATTCTTGGTCTATGGTGGATTGGATGACGAACTCTTTGTAACTGGTTACACAGATGCAAGCTTCCAAACTGACCAGGATGACCAAAAATCACAGTCTGGATATATAATCCTCCTCAATAATAGAGCAGTAAGCTGGAAGAGTTCTAAGCAGGGCACTGTAGTAGATTCTGCAATGGAAGCTGAGTATATAGCAGCATCTGATGTAGCTAAGGAAGTTGTTTGGATCAGGAAGTTCATCACATAACTAGGGGTGATACCTACCATCTCAGATCTAATAACTTTGCTCAGTGACAATAACGGTGCCATTGCACAGGCCAAAGAGCCTAGGTCACATCAAAGGACCAAGCATATACTCAGGCGATTTCATCTCATCAGAGAAATCAACGATAGAGGTGATATAAAAATATGCAAAGTAGCAAGAGAAGATAATGTTGCTGATCCTCTAACAAAGCCACTTGTTCAGGCAAAGAATGAGCGTCATGTTAAGTAAATGGGAATTAGTCAAATTAATGATTGTACCTAGTGCAAGTGGGAGGTTGTTAGAAATTGTACCATAGGGGCCAATCATTGTCTTATGAACATTATTGATTTATGAATTTATTAATTGTGTTATCATATTATTTGCAAGTTTACTGTGATGACCATCCTTGGACAATTCATGATCTTATCCTAAATGTCCTTGGTCAACATCTATGTGGGAGCAGAGATGAAATAAGACCAGTATGACTTTGAAGATGTATAGAGATATAAATCAAAGTCATAGGCACATGTAAGAGTACATGGTGTTGGACCGACCCGCTATGAGAGAGCTGCATGGGTTACATCATAAGCTTCTCTCATATACAAACAATATCACTATGCCCTTTGACCTGAGATCATCATGGATTCCTACATCACAAACACTCAGCTTTGAACTAGTCAAAAGTCACTTTTGACCGATTGATCATAAAGACTATGTTTGGGCTTAGTGGTTTTTCATGCAGAGAAATGTGAATGGTCAAGATGGAATTTGTCCCTCATATTCGTAGAGAGATATTATTGAGCCCCTCGATGAGTGAGTTTGAGAAATGTATGGCCATACTGTAATGGAAAGGTAGTTCCATTTCTATAGTCAGACTACTCAGGGATCAAGAAAGTAACGGTCAGGAATAGGAGGATGACATTATCCATGCCTCATCCATGACCAAAATATTGCGTGACAAAAGGGACATGATATGGTTGTATAAAAGGTTACATCATTGAACGATCCTCATATGATTTGGGTAGTCGTTATGTCTTGCTAGAGACCGCTTACGACTTTAGGGCCAGTATAGCAAATGGCCCACAGCTAACTTCATATGGGCCTACAGGGTCGCACACAAAATAGCCCAACACGAGATATGATATCCAGATTCATTGACTCTAAGACATGTCCAGATTCAATGAATGATCCAGGGTGGATGTATATATTTATTTATATTTATATTCGTATATATATAAATTCGTATATATACATTATATATAAGAGATATATGAGATTTAATTTATAAGGATAAATTAAATCTCTATCACGTTTGAATTTGAAATTCAAATTGATAGGATATCTCATATAAGAGATTTTATAAGATTTAATTTATAAGGATAAATTAAATCTCTATCACGTTTGAATTTGAAATTCAAATTGATAGGATATCTCAAATTGAAATTGAAATTCCAGTCAGAGTTTATGATAGTTCTTCTCCATTCCCAAAGTCCAGGAATATGTGCCTTTATAGAGAAAGATTAGTGGGATGTTCCTATAAGGAATTGGAAGACATGCAGCGGAAATTAACTTAAAAAATTTTCCACTCCTTGCCATGATCTATCGTATGTGTTTAAGTCAAGTGAGAAGAAGCATTACCCTCAGTGTTCCTCATCAACTTCCACAGCTTCTGGTCACGACGTTCACAGCTTCTCTCTGTGGCTCGTGCTCCCTTTCCGATCATAAGAAGTCAATCACTCAGGTCAGCTTCCTCTACTGGTATCCACACGAATAGCATTCCTACCACGAACGACGTGCTAGCGTCTCCTATCCCTCCAGGGCTTTCTCAAGAATTTGTCCTCTCCTTCTCTATTTTGGTAGTTTCTTATCTCCAAACCTTTTGCAAATTCCCTTTCAGCCTTTCTGTGTTCTATATGTTTCAAAATGTAGCTCCTAAAATCATATATATAGGATGCTATGCATTTTTTTCTCTACCAAATTGGATTTTGGAGTTAATTTTATATTAATTCCAAAATTAATACAATATCATATATTGTATAATTTGATAAGAAACTAATTAAATAAATAATATTTATATTAAATCTGTCCCACATATTTAATTCACCTATTTATTTAACTTAAAATAAAGATAAGACTGAACTATATTTGATTTATTCTCATAAATCAAATTTGAGATATCCTATCAATTTGAATTTCAAATTCAAACGTGATATAGATTTAATTTATCCTTATAAATTAAATCTTATAAATATCTCTTATATGAGATATCCTATTAATTTGAATTTCAAATTCAAACGTGATAGAGATTTAATTTATCCTTATAAATTAAATCTCATATATCTCTTATATATAATGTATATATACGAATTTATATATATACGAATATAAATATAAATAAATATATACATCCACCCTGGATAATTCATTGAATCTGGACATGTCTTCGAATCAATAAATCTAGACATCATAGCTCGTGTTGGACTATTTTGTGTGCGACCCTGTAGGCCCATATGAAGTTGGCGGTGGGCCATTTGCTATACCGGCCCACAAGTCGCAAGTGGTCTCTAGCAAGACATAACGACTACCCAAATCATATGAGGATCGTTAAATGATGTAACCTTTTATACAACCCTATCATGTCCCTTCTGTCATGTGATATTTTGGTCATGGATGAGGCATGGAGAATGTCATCCTCCTATTCCTAACCGTTACTTTCTCGATCCCTGAGTAGTCTGACTATAGAAATGGAACTACCTTTCTATTATAGTATGGCCATACATTTCTCAGACTCACTTATTGAGGGGCCCAGTAATATCTCTCTATGAATGTGAGGGACAAATTCCATCTTGACCATTCACATTCCTCCGCATGAAAAACCACTAAGCCCAAAAATAGTATTTATGATCACTCGGTCAAAAGTGACTTTTGACTAGGGCAAAGCTAAGCGTTTGTCATGTAGGAATCCATGATGATCTCAGGTCAAAGGGCATAGTGACATTGTTTGTATATGAGAGAAGCTTATGTTGTAACCCATGCAGCTCTCTCATAGTGGGTCAGTCCAACACCATGTACTCTTACATGTGCCTATGACTTTGATTTATATCTCTATACATCTTCAAAGTCATACTGGTCTTATTTCATCTCTGCTCCTGTATAGATGATCGATCAGGGACATTTAGGATAAGATCATGAATTATCCAAGGATGGTTATCACAGTAAATATTCAAATAATATGATAACATAATTAATACATTCATAAATCAATAATATTCATAAGATAATGATTGGCCCCTAGGGCATGATTTCCAACAGTTCCTGGTCCTAGTCAACCCCAGCCTTCTTTGCTAAAGACAGTTAGTGTTGACCGTATTGGTCTAAAGAAAGCTGCAGAGAGTGACTTACTCAGTCTAGGTTAAGGGATGGATAAAAATAGAGATTAAGAACAGACAGTTTACATGCAGTTCCTCAATACCGTAATAGAGATGATAAGCTGATGTATGATAGAGGGCTTTAACCTAAATCAAGTTTATACTCTAGCAAACTAACATGGGATGGTAGTAAGTTAGATATTGCCACATACCCATGGACGGTATATAGAGACAAGTGAGTTTTGGCAAATGATTTTCCAGCTGATATGTGGGGGTGATACTTCTGTTTGTATAAGTATGTGCAGTTTATGATTCCCTAAGAAACAATGTAAAGAGAGATGAGGGGTAATGTAAATATGTTAAGTGCAAGATGAATACATAAATGTATGATAGTTACAATGTACCCCAAATATGTAATTGACATGTATATAATATGTGTACAAATGTTATGGTGACATAAAAGGTGATGTCTATAAGTGCTAGATAAGTTAAGTCATGAGGAGTTAAGCCACAGGTCATGACAAATATTTACAGAAACTCTTGTTCATGACAAGTAAAGACCATTAGTTGCAACAGGAATTTTCTGAGCTGTTAGGTCACGATAGAAGATGACCTATGGCCACAGCTAAAGAAGACAGAGCAACTTATGACAAGCAAGTGTAGGTGGCTGTGACTAAAGTGTACAGAGAATATGAGTCACGACTAGCCAGCACTCAAGTTGCTACTAGTTGCGCAGGGACCTGACAATAGGGAATGAAGATGATGACCTCACTGAAGTTTATCAATTAGAGGTTTAGTGCATGGTATAGGCAAACTAAATGATACGAGAAACTGTGATACAAAAGATCAGTTTAAGAAAATATTCAATAGTAGATCCTCTATATGATCATCAGGAGTTTATCTATATTATGAAAGACTTGCCTAGAAAGGAGCGTAATGTATGGCTTAAGGTTAAAGACGTGATGACTAATAAATAGAAAGTTAATATTCCCGAATAGATAGATTCCAGCATGAAGAGATAGTAACCTAGCACACGTAGGGTAGAACCCCTAGAGAATAGAAATAGTAATGCTAGGTAATGAATGAGATCCAAGTGACTTAAATTAGTCAGGATCTAAAGACATACCAGGAAGGAATTATAGTCTAGTCCAGAGTAGACTGAAACTGATAGACATAAAGAGTTAAGAGACATTTTCTCGCCTGTTATTAGTCCAGGAGGATAAGGGAAAACTTAAGAGTTCAAATGGCATAAAGATATGAGCCAAACCCTTTCTCAGTTAGCTGAAAGAAAATAACTGACTCAGTTATGGATTACTGCTAGATTACGATGAGGCCAAGAACACATAAATCCTTCAGGCTAGAGACATATAAGTCTTACATGCGATAAGAGATGTTATGATAGAATGAATATGACCTAGTAAGGTAGCCACAAATTCAAAAATGAAGTGACTCCCTTATTCCTTATGTAAGAAAGAGTAAAGAAGGGTTGAGTCTATACCCTAGTAGGAGGGTAATGTGGCAGTCTAAGTGAAACAAGTAAATGACTTAGATTCCTGAATAGATGATTAGGACCTGACAGTTAAGGTGATAAAGGGACATAATGCTTTAAAATTTACCTAGTTAATTATTTAGTTGTAGTGTACATATAAGGGATGGTGGAGCAAATTATGTAATAATGATATTGCTTATATTGCTATAAGTTATGATGAGCAGTTACATCTCCTTGCAGTTGTCATGAGATAACACGCATGTTAGAGAATGCTTAAATAATTGCATCTCCTTGCATATTTTGCATGTTGAGTATGCTATGATGAATGAATACTCCCCTTTACATTACATGCAGGGTAGAGTAGATATGATGAGAAAGTTATGTTGCTCACATGCCCTACGACATGCAATTAAATAATTCAACTTGGTCAAGATGAAACAATAGCAAAGAGCTAAACGCGATAGTTAGCTAGTTAAGTCCCAAAGAGTAGAAAGATAAATTATGATCAAACAGTGATAGTTAATGAGATAGAGAATGAGATTGAAGATGAGGATTAATAGTGAATGTGCAGATAAATGATTATGATACTCAGGATATATCCCTTCAGTAGGGGTAAGATGTATGAATGATGTGGCCCCAAGAAGGAGCAAATTCTAAGTGATATAAGTTAATGTTGTTGCAATAGAGCTAGATTGCTCTTGCGATAGAGTAAGATTACTTTTGAAATGAAACCAAGAGATGGACAACATAGCTCATGTAGAGTAATATTCTTTAGATGAGATGAATAGATGATGATATACATATGCATGGTAGAGCATGTGTAGCTCTCTGCAGTAATGGATCTAGTAAGTTATAAAGTATGAGAATGATATGAGAAGTTCCTGAGTGATAGAGGAAACGAGTAGAGTCCTAATAGATAATATTAGTTTCTATGATCATTTTTGGAGAATTATTTGTGGACTTACCAACTATGTGAAAGTGACTAACCTTGTAACTTTGTCCATTGGTTTAGGTCTTCCAGAGATGATAATACAGTACAACAGAATCATAGTAGATTCTGGAGGATTGTAGTAGATTCTAGTATGGCTCACAAGGTCGTAGTTAGACCTTGAAAAGGCTTACGGTTGATTGCAGTAGATCCCAAGGGTCACAATAGACCTAGCCTAGAGAAAGAAAGTAATAAGCCATAAGTGCAATATTTCTTTGAAATGACGAATACCAAGGAAAAGTTAAGGTATAGAAGCTTCACAAGTTGATTAACTCATAACTAAGAGAGTACCCATGATGCTAGTTTCATATAGCCTTATTACTATTAGGGATTGAACTCAGAATCTTCGTACACGCAATAGGAACTGAATGATCAAAGTTAAAGTTGTTAATGATGAGTCCCAAGGAGTTATAAGAATATTTCATAAGATATGAGAAAGGGTCAAATGAGAATAAAGAGATCCTTATGATGAGATTACAGAAAATAAGAGACAAGTAGATCCTCTAGATGAGGATAAAGAGATTAGACAGCTATATAGACCTAAGAGAGATAGTATAAGATGGGTCTAAAATAATAAAGTACCAGGGTTGAAGCCTGTTAGGACTAGTGCTTTAGATTTATATCTGCACTTTTCTGTTAAGCGTGCTCAGGCAAGGGTAATTCAATGATAGGTGACCCCCTGGAAAGTAGATCCTCTAGATGAGGATAAAGAGATTAGACAGCTATATAGACCTAGGAGAGATAGTATAAGATGGGTCTAAAATAATAAAGTACCAGGGTTGAAGCCTGTTAGGACTAGTGCTTTAGATTTATATCTGCACTTTTCTGTTAAGCGTGCTCAGGCAAGGGTAATTCAATGATAGGTGACCCCCTGGAAAGTAGATCCTCTATATGAGGATAAAGAGATTAGACAGCTATATAGACCTAGGAGAGATAGTATAAGATGGGTCTAAAATAATAAAGTACCAGGGTTGAAGCCTGTTAGGACTAGTGCTTTAGATTTATATCTGCACTTTTCAGTTAAGCGTGCTCAGGCAAGGGTAATTCAATGATAGGTGACCCCCTGGAAAGTGATAGAAAAAGGTAGAAATGCCATAAATATTGGTATATATGCACAGAGCTGTGTAAAATGGTAGAAAGAGCTATGAAAAGCTAGAAAGGGTTATGAACGATAATAGACTATAACCCTTATGTTAAGTCCAAATGAAATGGATTTGAAAGATAGACGATGATATAACCAAATTTTGGCCAGATGTGCCATGTTATGGCATGAAATATATGAAATAATATATGTTATGAAAAGCATGTATTAAGATACAAAATAAGACATATGTATTGAGAAGTACGATATGAAGTGGCTTTATAGTTAGCATTTTAAACAGATTGAGAGGTTCTATTTTTGAAAAGGATAAGATGTTAAATGTTATATTACAGATGAAAGAGCAAATGAGAGCTTTCACTCCTTGCATGAAATGCCAGGTATTATGTTATGCTATGTTATGTTATGTTATGTTATGTGATGTGATGTTTACAGAATATGCTAAAGCTCTGAATGTTAGAGCAGTGCAAGCTCTGAGTATTAGAGATGTGTAAGCTCCAAGTGTTAGAGCTATGCGAGTAAGCAAATAATAGAATGGACTGAAGTTCAACTCTGATTGAGTTGATTCAAAATAAAAGAATGATCATAGTAAATATATGAAGAATTATAGATATGAAAAGTACTTCGCTAATATGTCAAGATAAAAGATAAAAGATAGATACCCCGATCCTTGATTAAGTGTTGAGTAAATTTTGAGGACGAAATTTATTTTAAGGGGGTAGAAATGCCATATACTGATTTTTTCCTATC
Source organism: Leucaena leucocephala (assembly GCA_037074615.1). Classification (NCBI taxonomy): domain Eukaryota; kingdom Viridiplantae; phylum Streptophyta; class Magnoliopsida; order Fabales; family Fabaceae; genus Leucaena; species Leucaena leucocephala. The sequence goes on along the minus strand of CM073526.1, from coordinate 7,118,158 downwards.
TGGATAATACTAATAGTGGAAAGAGGTTTGGAAAGGATTATGACGATTATCAGAAGAAATAATAGAGGTTAAATGAGTCTTGAAGGAAGAAAGGGACCTAAGCAAAAATTGGAAAAGTTTAAAGGCCAAAAGTTAAAGTAGAAACAAAAGTTAGGCAAAAAGTGGTAATTTCCAAAAGTTTAGGGACCTAAATGTAAATATGTAAAAAGTTAGGGACTTAAATGTAATTAAGTAAAAAGTTCAAGGGCAAAAATGTAATTAAGTAAAAATGTCCAAGGGCAAAATTGTAATTATAGAAAGATCAGCTTGAAAACGGTTAAAACTGCTTAGAAGTATTTTAGTCCCATATTATGTCAATAAATAGAGGAAGATATGCTGGTTAATCTGACATGATACATAAATTTTATTATGGCTCCAGACAGCAGATATTTATCTGATAGTCTAAAAGTTATCTAAAATTTTATCAGATTCCATGGACTTCAGATATAAGTGGGAGAATTCTAGGAAAGTGTGCCCTACAGTGTCAGATGTCCTAAATTTGACAGAATTCTGGAACAAGTTCTATATAAAAAGTTATTAACATATTAATGAATTTTGACGGGAATTGTTTAACACCCGTGATCCGATAATGGAATTTATCAGTATGTCATCCTAGAGAGAATGAGACCAGATGACCACATATATAAGCCCATGATGACACCAAAGAGGGCCCAAAACCCAGGGTACTAATTCATCAGTAGAAGGGGCCAGTGTCCAGAAAATGTGTGAAATTACGAAAATACCCCTAGATGCCCAGATTATACTAGAGATGGATGGAGGGAATTTTGGTCATATGGGATAGGATAAAAATGTGGCACATGGAATAAATATGATTAGTTGAGCCAGTATATGCCCTGAGGCTATACAAAGAGGGGTGAAATGGCAATTATGCCCTTAGGGTTAGTACAGTGTACTAAAGGACACTAAGGGTATTTTGGTCATTTCCCAAGGGAAGGATGGCAGATAAATCTTTAGTATATCATTTTTAATGGTATGAGAATCCTAGACATTAATTTCTAGGACCGAATACATATCCTGGTATATTATAAAAAAATTAGGAACAGAAAACAGTCTAGTTGCTGTGAAAGTGCTCTTATCGGTACTGGATTGTACTAGAATTTTTCCAGAAGCTTCCTAGCCCTAAGATTTTACCACATAAACGCATGAAGTGTCCCTTGAGAAGACTTGCTGTAATTGGATTGATATGGAAGGGGTGAGATTTATGGGGAAATCTCAATAGCAAACGGAAACCATACAATGTATGCAACTATATGCTTGATATTACTATGTGTGTACTTAATGATCATGCTTATATAATAATAACTTACATGCTTCTATGTCTCTTAATTATAACATATGGCCATAGCATAAAAAGAAATAGAGCATTACTTAATCACATCATCAAAGTAAGTAAACATCACATAAAACATCCAAGTAGTATAAGCATACAAGTAGGTAAGTTTACTACCTGACGTAGAGCCTTTCCTCTAGTCCTTAACCTTTGCTCTAAGGTTCCTTCTTTTCATAGGTCAGAACCTTATTCCTAAGCTAGCAAAATTCCCAAACTCCTTAGATTGCTCCTAACTCCACTAGAACTCCTCCTTTCTTTCTCTTCCTTTCTTTCTGTCTCTCTTTCTCTTTTTTCTCTCTTCTTTCTCTTGTTTCTTGCTCTTGGCTGTCAGAATGAAGTGAGGGTGAGTGGGGTATTTATAGTTGAGAGGAGGTGGAATGGATGGTCTAGATTGAATCGCGATGAATGGCTCAGATCGCTTAGCTTCTTCAAGAAACTTTGCCTGCATCATCACGATGATATCACCCACCTCAAAGACTCACCAAAATGTAGTCATCCATGGGACACCTCACATGCAAGGTGGCATAATGGTGGGGACCTTAGAACACCTCACCAGCTGACTCAGCCTTTCCAGAGAATTCCAGTCTTTTCCTAGAATGAACGACTGAGCTTGTGCTATATGTCCTTTAGCTTTTTCTCATTTTCCTATAATCATGCTATATGTCCTTAGCTTTTCTTCTTTTCTTATAATCATGCCATGTGGCACATTGTGGGTCTCATGAGGACACCTTTCCTGCCACCTCATGGTCTAAAGCTTTATCTTATCACTTGCCCTAGTTCTATTTTTTATCGGGTTACTTTACTTGATTGAAAAAGTACTAAAATATTATTTTAATGTCACTTAAACCCCCACAATCATTGGGCCACGTTTTTGGAGCCTTGGAATGTCATTTTAGGTTTCTAACCAATCCCAAGCACTCTTGTGGCTCGACTCCTAAGAAACACCTTTAGTAAATTACCAAAACACCCCTAGGGACTTTCACTATTTACGATTTAGTCCCTGAACTCTCATTATTTGCAGTTTAGTCTCTAAACATTATTTGTATACTTCTAGGACTTCTGCTCAACCGTCTAGTAGCATCCCTTTTTTAGGCAAATACTAGGCTTCTAGACCAAAAATTGGGATATGACATATAGCATAATAATATCTTCATTATTATCCTATCCAGAATAGCTCTACTTATCTCAAGCTTAACTTAAGGTAATACCCTTAATTTGACAATCCCCTATATTTCTTTCTATTGATGGCTTAACCTTATCAAGATATATATTTCTCTACTATAACTATTAACTTCATAAGAACAATCCTCTAATTTATTAGAGAAGGGACTAGAATAAATTACATACCTCATTCCTAAGCTTGCTAAGTCCCTAAGCTCCTTGGACTGCTCCTAGCTCCACCAGAACTCCTCCTTTCTTTCTCTTCCTTCCTTTCTTTCTCTATTTATAATTTTCTCTCTTCTTTCCCTTGGTTTTCCATGCTTGGATGTGAATGGAATGGAGGGAGGGGTGGTCTATTTATAGTTGAGAGGAGGTGGAATGGATGGCTCAGATTAAATCGCGATAAATGACTCAGATCGCTTATCTTCCTCAAGAAGCCTTGCCTGCATCATCACGATGATATCACCCTCTTTAATAACTCATCTAAATGACATCATCTATGGGACAACTCACATGTAAGGTGGCATAATGGTGGGGCCCTTGGGACACCTTACCAACTGACTCAGCCTTTCTAGAGAATTCCATAGTCTTTTCCCAAAATAAAAGGCTGAGATTGTGCCATCTGTCCTTTAGCTTTTTCTCCTTTTCCTAGAATCATGCCATGTGTCCCTAGCTTTTCTTATTTTCCTAGAATCATGCCATGGGGTACCTTGCGGGTCCCATGAGGTCCCCTTTCATGCCACCTCATGGTCTAAAGCTTTATCTGATCACTTTTCCCAGCTATCCCTAACCGGGTAACTTTACTTTATGAAAAAGTACTAAAAGAAAAAGTAACCAAGCCCAAGCACTCTGGTTGTCACATCCTTAGTTTTAACCTCAATTATACTCTATTAGAAGTGATTATAACCATTTAAATGACCATTTGCTTTAACAACATTCATTTCCAAAAGAATTACGCTCGGGGGTACTGTTCACTTTTATTGTTCATTTAGAAATTGTAGAACATGTACCCTACTTTGAAAATTCATAATTAATTGTAGTAAAATTGAAATAATGTGGTTCCAATTTCCAATGAAATCTCTTTCATAGATATTTGAGGAAAATATATAAAACTGGGGTTCCATTGTCTTAAAGAAATTAGTTTAATAGTTGTAAAACACTATTCATTTTGTAAAATCTTGAAATTCCAGCTTCTTTGCCTTAACTTCAAAATTTCATTTCTCTTTGGTTACTTATCCAAATGAACCTTGTTACTTATGGATTTGAAGCTCTAGACGTCCTCTTTATGCTCATAAAATTTCATAGAAAAACTCATTCATTGGATATATGAAATCATTGCGTGCACGTCACTGCCTCTCAGCACTCATTTTATCTCAATTCTAGATCTTGCTTCCAACTTTGGAAATTCATAACAATTCGGATACTTATCCAAATGAGGTGTTATTAGTGTTCTTTTAAATATATATATCTTAACTTTAATGGTACCAAGTTTTAGACTAAAAATTGTTGGTTTAGAAATTATAACCATTGTCATAAAGCGTCAGCCTCAAAATATAGTTACAGAAACATACACCATGCATGCTAGCATATCACCCTCTAGTTTCATGTAAGTCATGTAACTTATTATACAAAATTAATCATTAATATTTACTCTCTTACCTTGAGAGGATCCATAACCTAAAATATAGTTATGCATGTGGAAGGAATAAGATTTCATGGAAATCCCAATAGCAAGTTACACAAACTATAATATCATGCATGAATAATTGGATGCTTAACATGTTATCATGAGATGGGAGCTACTTCATAATGGTACATAAGAAAACTCTAACATGCATATTGTCATGACATAGCTTGCAAGGAGTTACAATCATTCATACTTTATCATAACATGATGACGTAAGCTCAAGCTCAACCAAACACTGTAATCAACAAGCAAGCAAACAATTAAAAAAACATGAGTTATAGTTAGGTATTCTTTCTACCTATTAGCTATATTGGTCAAGACCTTATTGGGATGATTTCCTTCCTTCCCAAATGTCAAAACCTATCCATTACACAATAATATCAAGTTACAACTCAACTTGAATACAGAGCCAATACTAGGTTTTCACTAGCTCCCTTTCTTTCTCTACTTCATGTTTCTTACTTCCATCTTTCTAAAATAAATTCTCATGGTTCATTTCCACATAATTTGTTATGTAGAATCCAAATATGAAACTAGAATTTCCAAATTCAAAACACTTCAGTTGCTACAGTACCAAACCGAAGTGAAGCCCTTGATTCCCAAAAATTCACATTTTGATTCCAATGCTTCTAATACTTGTTCTCCTACTTTATCCACACACAATTTTCCATTTTAAACTCATTGGAAGCATCAAAATCATGAAATTCCATCATATGAATAGTACTAAGTACAGTACTAGCAAGAACACAAAACCCTAAATCTAAACATACTTGAATTTCCAAGCTTATACCACTTGATTATAGCTTGTTTAAGCTTGTCTAAACTATCCATAACATAAAAATCATACTTTAAACACATATGAGCAGCACTTCCAGGAGCAACCATAAGGGAAATATAGCATGAAAACCCCTTAAAACCATGAGCTAGCTTACAAGAACAAAGCTCAAGATCAAGGGAGATTATTACCTTGATTGTTGCTTCACTTTGTGTGCTTCCTTCTTGGTTGAATGGAAATTTTGCAAGAGTTTCCCTATGGTTCACCATGCATGCTGAATGGGTTCTGATTTGGGGGGTATTTATAGAGAAATTTGGGTTGAAATGGATGGCGATGATTGATTTGTATACTATTTGATCCAAGGGCTCACATTTAACCTTGAATTTAACTTTTTTTAAAAAGAATAATTATGACATCATGTTGGACAGATCATGGGACACGTAAGAGGGATATGTGGCGTGCTGTCCATGTAAGGAAGCTTCTGAAAAAATTCCAATCCAATCAGGTACTGATCAGAGCAGTTTCACCACAACCGGACTGTGTTCTATTCCTATTTTTTTATAATATACCAAGATATGTATACGCTCCTGGAAATTAATGTCTAGGCTTCTCATACCATTGAAAATGATATACTGAAGATTTATCTGCCATCCATCCCTTGGGAAATGACCAAAATACCCTTGGTGTCCTTTCTTACACTGTACTAATCCTAAGGGCATAATTGTCATTTCACCCCTCTTTGTACTGCCTTAGGGCATATACTGGCTCAACTAATCATATTTATTCCATGTGCTATATGTTAGCCTATCCCAGATGACCAAAATGCCCTCCATCCAACTCTAGTACAATCTGGGCATCCAGGGATATTTTCATAATTTTGCACCTTTTCTGGACACTGGCCCCTTCTACTGATGGACTGGTACCCTGGATTTTGGGCCCTCCTTGGCATCATCATGGTCCTATATATGAGGTCATATGATCTCATTCTATCTGGGCTTACATACCGATAAGTTGCACTATCAGATCAAGGGTGTTATCAAACTTCCGTCAAAATTCACTAATATGTGAAAAACTTTTTATACAGAACTTCTTCCAGAGTTCTGTCAGATCCAGGACATCTAACACTGTAGGGCACACTTTCCTATAATTCACCCACTTATATCTAAGTCCATGAAATATGATAAACTTTTAGATAACTTTTAGACTATTAGATAAATATTTGCTGTTTGGATCCCTAATCAAATTTCTGTATCATGACAGATTGATCAGTATATCTTCCTATATTTTCTGATGGAATATGGGACTGAAATACTTTCAGGTAGTTCTAACCCTTTTCGGGCTGAACTTTCTATAATTACAATTTTGCCCTTGAACTTTTTACTTAATTACATTTAAGTCCCTTAACTTTTGAAAATTACCACTTTTGGCCCAAATCTTGTTTCTATTTTAACTTTTGGCCTTTTACCTTTTCTACTTTGCGTTTAGGTCCTTCTCTTTCTTCAATACTCCTCTAACCTTTATCATTTCTTCTGATCTTCATCATGATCCTTTCTAAATCTCTTTCCACTATCAGTATTATAGAGATAGGGAAAATTAGGATATGACATTTCTACCCCCTTAAAATAAATTTTGTCCTCGAAATTTACTTAACACCTCAGTCAAAAATCTTGGATACATATCCTTATCTTCTTTTTGACTAAGGATTGGGGTATCTACTTCTCATTTTCTATTTGGACATTTTAGCGGAGTACCTTTCATGTCCGCAAAATCTTTATATCTTTACTATGATCATTCTTCTGTCATAAATCAGCTCAATCAGAGTTGAACCCTAGTTCATTCTATTACTTACTTTCTTGCTATGCATCTATTTACATATGGACTTCTCACTATACTAAATTTGTGAGCAGTTTCCATTTCTTTCATATCGAACTCCTTCATATACTACTATACTCTGGAGTTTCTATTAACGACTCATCATACTTCTTAGTGCAATCAGCTACTGTTCATATGAGTATCTAGTGGAATTCTCTGAATATCCGCACAACTTTATCTTTCATTGTCATATTATCATACTTTTAATCATCTTTAATAACTTATCATAATACAGAGAGAGGACTTATATCATTATTCTTTCTTTTATTGCTTTACCGCTAAATAGGAGCACATAGGAGCATATAGGAGCACATACTCTAACATGCATAATGCCTGGCCAACATATTACAGCACTACGTACCTGCTCATGAATGCAAAGCTAAAACACCAGAGCTCAAGCATTCTTTCTCTTAATATGCACAGCTCTAACACTCGGAGTTTGCATAGCTCTTTCACATAGAGCTTGCACTGCTCTAACATTCAGAGCTTTAGTATATTTTACAAACATAACATAACATAGCATAACATAATGCCTGGTATTTTATGCAAGGAGTGAAAGCTCTCATTTACTCTTTCATATGTAGCTTAATAATCAAACATCTTATCATTTTCAAAAAGGGAGCCTCTCGATCTGTTTATAGGGCTAGCTATAAAGCCACTTCATATTGTACTTCTCAATACATATCTCTCATAACGTATCTCATTACATACTTTTCGTAACATATCTTATTTCATATTTTCATGCTGTAACATGTCATATCTAGCCAAATCTGGCTACATCATAATCTATCATCTTACATAGCTTTGTGCACATATGCTAAATTTCTATGGCATTTACACATTTCCTATCACTTCCCAGGGGTCACCCATCATTAGACTACCCTTACCTGAGCACGCTTAACTGAAATGTGCAGATAAAAATCTGAAGTACTGATGCTCACAGGCTCTGACCCTAGTTACTTTACCATTTTAGACCTATCTTGTAATACCTCTCTTGGGTCTATCTGGCCTTCTAATCTCTTTATCCTCATCTGGAGGATCTATTTACCTTTCATTCTTATTCTTTATAATCTTATCGTAAGGATCTCTTTATTCTTATTTGACCATTTCTCATATCTTATGAAATATTCTTATAAATCCTTAGGATTTAGGACTAACAACTTTAACTTTGATCACTTAGTTCCTATTACGTGTAAGGAGATTCTGAGTTCAGTCCTTGATAGTAATAAGGCTATCTAAAACTAGTATCATGGGTTCTCTCTCTGTTATGAGTTAACTAACTTGTGAAGCTTCTATACCTTAACTTTTCCTTGATATTCATCCTTCCAAAGAAATATTGTACTTATGGCTCATTACTTTCTTGCTCTATGTCTCTGCGACCCTCGGGATCTATTGCGATCAACCGTAAGCCTTTTCAGGATCTAACTGAGACCCTGTGAGCCATACTAGGATCTAACTACAATCTTCCAGAATCTAATGTGATTTCATTGTACTGTATTCTCATCCCTGGAAGACCTAAACCAACGGACAAAGTTACAAGGTTAGTCACTTCCACATAGTTGCTAACTCTATAGATAATTACCCAAAAATGATCACAGAAGCCAATATTTCTATTAGAACTTTTCTCATTTCCTCTATCACTCAGGAACTTCATATATCATTCTTATCTTTTATAACCTTACTACATCCATTACTGCAGAGAGCTACATAGGCTCTACCAAGCACATATCTCATCAGAGGGACCTTATTCTATCTGAATTATATTTTCCCATCTCTTGGCTTATTACAAAAGTAATCCTTCTCTATCGTAAGAGCAATCTAGCTCTATTGCAAAAATATTAACTCATATTATTTAAAAACTGCTCTTCCTTATAGCCGCATCATCTTTCATGACTGCATCTCATTTCCTTTCATATTCATAGCACACCATTCATATATCTTATCCCTACTGAAAGGATATGTCCTGAATACTGTAATCATTTATCTATAAATTCACTAATAATCTTTCATCTTTAATCTCATTATCTATCCCATTGACTATCATTGTCTGATAATAAATTCTCATTCCATCCTTTGGGAATTAACTGGCTAACTATTTTGTTCATCACTTTTATATTGCTTTATCATCACCAAGTTAAGTTATCTAATTGTATGTCGTAGGGCATAGAAGCAATATAACTTTCTCATTTGATATACTTTACCCTATACATACTGCGTAAGGGGAGTATTCATTCATCATAGCATACTCAACATACGTGTCATCATCTGATAACTGTGAGGAGATGCAACTATTCATCATAACATATGGCAACATAAGCCATACCATTATTACATAGTTTGCTCAACCATCCCTTATACTCACATTGCAATTAAACAATTAACTAGGTAACCTTTAAACATTATGTCCTTTTACCACCTCAACTGCTAGGTCCTGATCATCTATTTAGGTACCTAAATCATTTATTTGTTTCACTTAGGCTACCACATTACCCTCTTACTAGGGTATAGACTCAACCCTTCTTTACTCTTTCTTACATGAGGAATAGGGGAGTCACTTTATCTTTAAGCCTGTCGCTACTTCACTAGGTCATATTCATTCTAACATATTATCTCTTATCGCCTATAAAACTTTTGTATCTCTAACCTAAAGGATTTATGTGTCCTTGGCGTCACCATAATCTGGCATATCCCAATTTTTATGCCTAGAAGGCCAATATATAACCTAAAAAAGGAAGGCTACTAGACCCTATTATGTAGGAGTCTCATAAGTATACAAATGATGTTTAGGGACTAAATTGCAACAAAGTGAAAATTTAGGGAAAATAGTGAAAGTCCCTATGGGCATAAAGAAGAAGTAAGAAGTATTTCTTGAGAACTGAGCCACTAGAGTGCTTAGGCTTGGTTAGAAACCCAAGATGATATTTAAAGGCCCAAAAACGTAGGCCCAGTAGTTATGGAGTTTGAGAGGCATTAAAATAATATTTTAGTGATTTTTCATAAAGTAAAGTTACCCGGTTAAGGATATAGCTGGAAAAAGTGATTAGATATGACTTTAGACCATGAGGAGGCATGAAATGTGTCCTCATTGGACCCATAAGGTGCCACATGGCATTATTACAGGAAAAGAAGAAAAGTTAAGCACACATGTCATGAGATAGGAAAAAGGAGAAAAAGTAAAGAGGAGGCACAATCTCGACCGCTCATTCCAGTAAAAGGCTCTGGAATTCTCTGGAGAGGTTGACTCAGCTGGTAAGGTGTCCCAAGGGCCCCACCATTGTGCCACATACCCCCTGAGGGGTCCTTGGATGATGTCATAATGGTGAGTTAGTAAGGAGGATGATGTCATCATGATAATGCAAGCGAAGCTTCTTGAGGAAGCTAAGCGATCTGGGCCATTCATCCCGATTCAATCTGGACCATTCATTCCACCTCCACTCACCTATAAATAGACCCTTCCCCCTTTAAGGAAAGCCATGGTTAAGCATGGCATAAAGAAAGGAGGAGTTCTGGTGGAGCCAGGAGTAGTCTAAGGAGCTTAGGGACTGGGCAGAGCTTAGGAATAAGGTAAGTAAGTTATCTAGCCCCTGCTCTTATAAAGTAGAGGATTGCTCTTAATAGTTAGAATAGAGAAATATCTCTATTGATAAGGTTAGCTATAAATAGAAGAAAGATAGGGGAATGTCAGATTAAGAATATTATCCCAAGTTAAGCATAAGTTAAGTAGAGCTATACTAGATAATAATAGAGATATTATTATACTATGTATAGGCTCTGACCTATGAAAACAAGGAACTTTAGAGACAAGGCTAAGAGCTAGAAGAAAAGGCTACAGGCCTGGTAGTGAACTTACCGTAAACTTGTATGCATTAAATGTTATGCTTGATGTGCTATGGCTTTGTTGAATTGTGTTACATATGTGCTTATGTATGAAGCTCTATTTCTATGATTACTTTTCCAATTGTATTTCATATGTAACATGGAAGCATGCACATTAGACAATGTTAACTCTTTCACAAGCAAGCACAAGTAGTCACATTAATGCATACATTATTTAGTACTATTTGCTACTGAGATTTCCCTATAAATCTCACCCCATCCATATCAATCCAATTACAGCAGGTATTCTCAAGATGGAGGAGATAAATATGCAAGAAGAGACGCTAATTATTTAGCATGATTGATATGTGATCCATGTATGTATAATTGCTGAAAATTGTCACTATGAACAGTAACTTGTGGTGAGGCAGTGACAATTGAGCTATAATTAAAAATAGTAAATGATTGAATACATTTATCAAATTTTACCAATAAATAGTAGACATACCAGGCTTCAATTTGATATATAGAAAGTCTCATTTGGATGTCTACACATAAAGATATGATTTTTCAAAATTGGGACCAGAAATGCTGGAATTAGGGACAGGACGCTGGATGAACAATAAACTTCAGACATTTACTGACGTTGACATGGTTAAGGCATGGTCAATGAGTTATTTTTCCCTGAAAGAAAATTATGTTATCTTCGTGTACCAATTTGAGACACTTCATTTGGATTTTTTCAGAATTAGTTATAATTTTTCGAAGTCAGGTCACTCCACTGGAATTTACATAGTGAATAGTACTTGCTAAGAGTAAAATTCCAGATTGAGTAATTTGACTCCAATAGCCTTAGAAATGGTTCCAGATGCTACCGTTTGGTCCTTAAGACATATGAAAATGAGGATGCTTCATAATCCATAACTGAGTCAGCTATTCTCTTTCAACTACTGAGGAAAGATCAGCTCATATCTCTATGCCATTTGAACTTTTAAGTTTTCCCTTATCCTCCTGGATTACTAACAGGCGAGAAAGTGTCTCTCATTAAGCCTTAAGGTTCATATAGATGAACTCGGCTAATTATTCATCAAAAAGTTTCTCTTTCCTTTTTTCTAACCCTTAACCTCACGCTCACCTCTCTCTAATTGAGATGAGTACTTCTTTTAAACTCTTTGAGAAAAACTTCTCAAGTGAGCATGTCACTCTCTATCTCGTATGGAGTGAATTATATATCTTTCTGTATCTCTCTATTATCTCTTAACTCTTTCTGTCTATCAGTCTCAGTCTACTTTAGACTAGACTGTGGTTCCTTTCTAATTTACCTCTAGATCCTAACCAATTCAGGTCACTTGGATCTCATTCATCATCTAGCATTATTACTTATGCTCTCTAAGGTAGAGCGTCAGGTTACTATCCCTTTGTGATGGCATCCCTCTATTTTGGGGAACATTAACTTTCTATCTATTATCCTTCACGTCTTTAATCTTAGGCCATGTATTAGATTATTCTTAGGCAAGTCTCATTCTAACTTCTTATCATTATATTCAATAGAGACTAGCTGCATAAAGTGTTTCATAATGTAGATCAACCCCTAATGATCATACGGAGGATCTACTTCTAAACCTCTTCTTAAACTAATGTTCTGTATCTCAGTCCTGTACTCTATGCTAAACCTCTAACTGATAACCTTCAGTGAGGTTAGTATCTTTATTCCTATCTGTAAGGAATTGGAAGATACGCAGCAGAAATTAACTTAAAAAATTTTCCATTCCCTGGCAGGATCAACCGTATGTGTTTAAGTCAAGTGGAAAGAAGTATTACCCTCAGTATTCAGTCGTGACTTTCTCAGCTTCTGGTTGCGATGTCCACAGCTTCTCTACGCGGCTCGTGATCTCTTTTCAATCGCAAGAAGTCGATGACTCAGGTCAGCTTCCTCTACTGGTATCCACACAAACAGCGTTCCAACCACGAACGACGTGCTAGTGCCTCCTGTCCCTCCAGGGCTTACTCAAGAATTCATCCTCTCCGTCTCTATTTTGGCAGTTTCTTATCTGCAAACCTTTTTGCGGATTCCCGTTCACCCCTTTTTTCTATCCCAATCGTAGCTCCTAAATATCAGATATATCGGATGCTATGCGTGTTACAACAGACTTAGATTTTTGGAATTAATCTTATATTAATTATGAAAATAATACAATATCATATATTGTATAATTTGATAAGAAACTAATTAACTAAATAGTGTTTGTATTAAATCCGTCCCACAGATTTAATTCACCCATTTATTTAATTTAAATAAAGATAAGCGGAATTACATTTGATTTATTCTCATAAATCAAATTTGAGATATCATATCAATTTGAATTTCAAATTCAAACGTGATAGAGATTTAATTTTATCCTTATAAATTAAATCTTGCAAATATCTCTTATATGAGATATCATATCAATTTGAATTTCAAATTCAAACGTGATAGATATTTAATTTATCCTTATAAATTAAACTTTGTAAATATCTCTTATATATAGTATATATATATACGAATTTATATATATATATGAATATAAATATAAATAAATATATACATCCACCCTGGATCATTCATTGAATCTTTACATGTCTTAGATTCAATGAATCTGGACATCATAGCTCGTGTTGGGCTATTTTGTGTGTGACCCTGTAGGCCCATATGAAGTTGGTAGTAGGCCATTTGCTAACTGGCCCACAAGTCACAAGCTATCTCTAGCAAGACATAACGACTACCCAAATCATATGAAGATCGTTAAACGATGTAACCTTTTATATAACCATATCATGTCCCTTCTGTCATGCGATATTTTAGTCATGGATGAGGCATGGATAATGTCATCCTCCTATTCCTGACCGTTAATTTCTCAATCCCTGAGTAGTCTGACTATAGAAATAGAACTACCTTTCCATTACAGTATGGCCATACATTTCTCAAACTCACTCATCGAGGGGCCCAGTAATATCTCTCTACGAATGTGAGGGACAAATTCCATCTTGACCATTCACATTCCTCCGCATGAAAAACAACTAAGCCCAAACATAGTCTTTATGATCACTTGGTCAAAAGTGACTTTTGACTAGGTCAAAGCTGAGCATTTATGATGTAAGAATCCATGATGATCTTAGGTCAAAGGGCATAGTGACATGGTTTGTATATGAGAGAAGCTTATGACGTAACCCATGCAGCTCTCTCATAACAGGTCAGTCCAACACCATGTACTCTTACATGTGCCTATGAGTTTGATTTATATCTCTATACATCTTCAAAGTTGGTCTTATTTCATCTCTGCTCCCTCATAGATGACCGACCAGGGACATTTAGGATAAGATCATGAATTATACAAGGATGGTCATCACGGTAAACATGTAAATAATATGATAACACAATTAATAAATTCGTAAATCAATAATGTTCATAAGACAATGATTGGCCCCTAGGGTACGATTTCTAACAACCTCCCACTTGCACTAGGTACAATCATCACGACTGTCATAAATCAAAAATCCATATCTCTTAGGATGAATTCATGTCCTATTAGATTTCCATGGTCCTTGCGTGACTTCAGGAGTCTTAACAACTTGTTGTGAGTCTTCTTTATTTTCCATCTGCAGTTTTGTGGTGTCTTGTGGCTCTCAAACTTCTTTGAGGTGTGCCTTTCTCCCACTGGTTCTTTTAGAGATAAATTCTCGTTCAAGAAAGATACCATTTCTGACAACAAACACTTTGTTATTAGTAGGGTTGTAGACATATTATCCCTTGGTTTCCTTAGGATATCCCACAAAAATGTACTTTGAGGATTTGGGCGCTAATTTGTCTGAGGCTTATTGCTTAACATAGACCTCGCATCCCCAAATCTTGAGGAAAGACAAACTAGGTATCCTCCCAGTCCATATCTCATACGGAGTCTTTTCAATTGCCTTAGATGGAACACGATTGAGTGTGAATGCAACTGTCTCTAGGGCATGGCCCCAAAAGGAGGGCGAAAGATCTGTTCGACTCATCATGGATCGAACCATATTTAATAGTGTTTGATTCCTCCATTTCGAAATGCCATTCCATTATGGTGTCCTTGAAGGAGTCAATTGTGAGACTATACCACAACTCCTAAGATGATCTATGAACTGTTGGCTCAAATATTCACCACCCCGATTAGATCGAAGGGCTTTAATTGTTTTGCCAAGCTAGTTTGGTACTTCATTTTAAAATATTTTGAACTTTTCAAAAGATTCGGATTTATGCTTTATCATATAGATGTACCCATATCTGCTAAAATCATCTATGAATGTTATGAAGTATGAATAACCTCCTCTGGTATTAGTGTTCATCGGTCCACACACATCTGTATGTATGAGGCCCAATAAATCAGTGGCCCTCTCACTATGCCCAGTGAAAGGTGACTTTGTCATCTTTCCTAACAAGCAAGACTCGCAAGTGTCATATGATTCAAAATCAAATGGGTTCAGAAATCCATCTTGATAGAGTTTGGAAATGCGTTTCTCATTTATGTGGCCCAGACGACAGTGCCAAAGGTATGTCGGATTCAAATCATTTGGTTTGACCCTTTTGGCGGTTATGTTATAGATATTTCCATGATTGGGTTGTTCCAAATTTAATATGTAATGATCAACATGCAAATCACCATGAGCATAGAAAACATCATTACGATAAATAGAATATCTATTATTCCCAGCAATTGAAGTGAAACCTTCCTTATCCAAATAAGAAAGTGAAACTATGTTACTACTTAAAGCAGGAACATAATAGCAATTGTTCAAAACTAACAAAAGCCTAGTGGCCAGAACTAATTCATAAGTGCCTACAGCTAACGCAACAACCCTTACTCTATTTCTAACTCGTAGGTCAACTTTGGCCTTTTTCATCTTCCTACTGTCCTTTAGTCCCTGCACATTTGTACAAATATGAGAACCACATGCAGTATCTAATACCCATGTGGTGGAAGTAGAAAGATGAATGTCTATAACATAAATACCTGAAGCGATAGCCCCACTATTCTTCTTGTTTTTTTTCATATCTTCCAGGTAGAGTTTGTAATTCCTCTTCCAATGATCAGGTTCATTGTAGAAGAAGCAGACTCCTTCCTTCAGAGGCTTTGCCTTCTTTGGTGCAGGCTTGCCTGACTCTTTGGTCTTACCTGATGAGCCATGACCCTTCCCCTTGCCTTTGCCTTTCTTTTTCATACCCTTTCCTTTCTGAACCATCAAAACAGTACTGGGCTTCTTCTTAAGACTTGGCTCAGTAGTTTTAAGCATCCCATGCAGTTCAGAAATAGATTTCTCCATGTTGTTCATGTTGTAGTTCATGACAAACTGGTCATAACTTTCTGGGAGTGAGTTCAAGACCAAATCTGTAGCTAAATCCTGGCTCATAGGAAATCCAAGCCTCCCAAGGTGATCAATGTACCCTTTCATCTTTAAGACATGAGTACTGACTGATACACCTTCAGCCATCTTGCAGGAATATAAGGCCTTAGTGGTCTCATACCTCTCTTGTCTTGCCTGTTGTTGGAACTTTTCCTTGAGATGCACAATCATCTCATAAGCCTCCATGTGTTCTATGTCACATCCTTACTTTTGACCTCAATTATACTCCATTATAAGTGATTGGAACCAATTACATGATCATTTGCTTTGAAAATATCTATTTCCAAAAGATTTGCTTTCAGGTACTGTTCACTGTTACTATTCATTTGGTAATTCCAGAACATGTACTCTACTTTGAAAATTCATAATTAATTGCTAAAAAATCAAAATAATATGGTTCCAATTTTTAATGAAATCTATTTCACATATATTTGAGGGAAAAATATGAAACTGAGGTTTTCTTGTCCCAATGAAATCAGTTTAATCGTTGAAAATCACTGTTCATTTGGTAAAATCTGGAAGTTCCAGTTTCTTTGCTTTAACTTTAAAAATTTGTTTCTCTTTGGTTACTTGTCCAAATGAAATGTGTTATATATGGAATTAAAGCTCTAGACGTCCTCTTTAAGATAACCAAATTTTATAGAAAAATTCGTTCATTTGACATATGAAATCATTGCATGAACGTCACTGCCTCTCAGCACTCGTTTTATCTCAATTCCAGATCTTACTTCAAAATTTGGAAAATCATAACAATTCGGATACTTATCCAGTTAAGGTATTCTTGGCGTCCATTTAAATATATGTATCTTAGCTAACCTTACACCAAATTTCAGACTAATACTCGTTGGTTTACATATCAAAATCAGCGTCACATCACCACGGCCTCAAAACAGGGTTACAGAAACATACACCATACACACTAACATATCATCCCATATTGTCATGTAAGTCATATAACTTGTTATACAAACTTAATCATCAACAATTACTCTCTTCCCTTGAGAGGATCCAGCACCTAAAACATAGTTATGCATGTGGAAGGAATGAGATTTCATGGAAATCCCAATAGCAAGTTACACAAACTATAATATCATGCATGAATAATTGTATGCTTAACATGTTATCATGTGATGGGAGCTACTTCATAATGGTACATAAGCAAACTCTAACATGCATATTGTCATGACATAACTTGCAAGGAGTTGCAATCATTCATACTTCATCATAACATGATGACATAAGCTCAAGCTCAACCAAACACCATAATCAAGAAGCAAGCAAAACAATTAAACAAACATGAGTTATAGTTAGGTATCCTTGCTACCTCTTAGCTATCTTGGTCAAGACCTTCTTGAAGTTCTTTCCTTCCTTCACAAATGTCAAAACCTAGCCATTACAACATAATATCAAGTTACAACTCAACTTGAAACCAAATCCAAGACAAGGTTTTCACTAGCTCCCTTTCTTTCTCTAATTTATGTTTCCTACTTCCACCTTTCCAAAATAAATTCTCATGGTTCATTTCCACATAATTTTTCATGTAGAATCCAAATATGAAATCATAATTTCCAAAATAGAAACATACCAATTGCTACAGTGCCAAACCGAAATGCATGCTCTTGTTTTCCAAAAATTCTCATTTTGATTCCAATGCTTCCAATACTTGTTCTCCTACTTTATCCCCACACAACTTTCCATTTTAAACCCATTGGAAGCATCAAAATCATGAAATTCCATCATATGAACAGTACCACGTACAGTACCAGCAAGAACACAAAACCCTAAATCCAAATATACTTGAATTCACAAGCTTATACCACTTGATTCTAGCTTGTTTAAGCTTGTCTAAACTATCCATAACATAAAACTCATATTTTAACCACATATGAGCAGCACTTCCAGCAGCAACCATAAGGGAAATATAGCATGAAAACCCCTTAAAACCATGAGCTAACTTGCTAGAACAAAGCTCAAGATCAAGGGAGATGATTACCTTGCTTGTTACTTCACTTTGGTTGCCTCTTTCTTGGTTGAATGGAAATTTTGCAAGAGTTTCCCTATGGTTCACCATGCATGCCAAAGTGTTCTGAATAGGGGGGTATTTATAGAGAAATTTGGGTTGAAATGGATGGCCAAGATTGGTTTGGTTACTATTTGATCTAAAGGCTCACATTTAATCTTGGATTTTACTTTTTCTAAAAAGAATAATTATTACATCATGTGGGACAGCTCATGGGACACCTAAGAGGGTTAGGTGGGGTGCTGCCCATGCAAAGAACCTTCTGGAGAAATTTCAGTCCAATCCGGTACCGATCAGTGCAGTTTCACAACAACCATACTGTGTTCTGTTCCTAATTTTTTTATAATATACCAGGATATGTATTCTATCCTAGAAATTAATGTCTAGGCTTCTCATATCATTGAAAATATTATACTGAACATTTATCTGCCATCCATCCCTTGGAAAATGACCAAAATACCCTTAGTGTCCTTTCCTGCACTGTACTAACCCTAAGGGCAAAATCGTCATTTCACCCCTCTTTATATTGGCTCATGGTGTATATGGGCTCTAAATAATCCTCTTTATACTATATGACACGTTTTTAGCCTATCTAAAGTGACCAAAATGACCTCTATCCATTACTGGTACAGTATGGGCATCCAGGGGCATTTTCATAATTTTACACTTTTCCTGGACTGCTCTGGTCTCTGGCCCACATAACTGTCCAGTCACCTTAATGGTCTTATGATGGCGCCATTTGGGCCTTATTATGGGCTTATTGCCTGTATTGCCTTTATGACCCAATTCACATTACAACTCTCCCGATCCTATTTATCGGGTATTTTATTTCACTGAAAAATCCCGTATGGTTTCTACAGGATTCCTTTTCTGACTCTCTCAATTTTATAAATTCATATATTAAATATATAAATTTTCTATAAGGTCTTATCTGATTATGAGATCTAAAAAATACTATAATAATTCCTTCCAACTTCAGAAATTTATATCAATTAATCGGGACCTCAAATCAAAATTCTGTGTTTCGTTAAACTGACTGGAATATTTTTGTCTATCTACTGGTAAAATTTGGGTCTGATATGATTGCGGGCATTTTTGGCCTGTTTTGGCTCAACTTTTCCATATTTACATTTAGGTCCCTTAACTTTTGAATAATTGCACTTTAGTCCCTAAACTTTTCATTAATTGCATTTAGGTCCCTCCTTTTTCTTCTACTTTCACTTTTCACCTTCAAACTTTTAAATTTTCATTTTGGTCCCTATTCTTTCCTTAGTTATTAATCCTTCCTTTTCCTTTCACAATCTGATACAGTTTATTCCAAGAATCTTATATCCATTACAGATAAACTGTACAGGTACATCAGGTCAAAAAAATTGGGGATATGACATTCTAGATCTCTTTGGAGCTCTGGAACCATGGTAGCTAGCATCAAGCATCCCACATCGACAGAGTCTTCCTTCTGCTTCGTGTAAGCATCTCTCTGAGCTCTAGGAGCATTGGCTACTGGCTCCTCAGGAATAGGTTGATCTAGGACATGTGCCTTTCTTTCCTGCTTGAGAACAATTCTCAAGTTCCTAAACTAGTCAAGAAAGTTTGTCCTATTGAGTTTGTCCTTCTCAAGGATAGATCACAGCGATAATGTAGTAGTATTACTAGTCGTCATGATTCTACAATTAAAATATGCAATTGAATTAGCAATCTCCCACTAAATAAACAACCCTCAATGCAATAGTTAGTGGGCTAAGATCCATATTTGGCTCAAACTTAAGTACGCTTTGGCAGGACGCTTAAATTAAATTATTTAGGTAGGTAACACCTTTACCAATTACATCAAATGTAACTCTTAGATGTTCATGGGATTCTATCATCATATGATCTGGCATGTTTTTAATCCCATCTAATGCCTTGAGACCCAAAACCATTTTGTTAATATCAATTAAGTCAAACAATAATAAACATGTGAGAGTAGCACCATTACTCTTAGTTATCTCCCCAAGATAACTCAAATGCACCCACTTTGGTGGAGTCCACAATTAAACGATCGAGGTTTTGACAAGTGTTCATAAATTGACGGCATTATGACTTAAGATTTCATTTAGAGGCCTTAATTTAACTATCTGGTTTATAAGAATGCATGTTTCTTAGTTTGTATCTCATACAAGTAATATGCATGTACTGATATAATCATAAGATGCATAATTTAAACGTGATACAATATGGCTCACCTATCCTAAGTCCACTCAAGCCAATAAGAGGAGCTCTCTAGTAAGAAAAGGAAAATTACATATAGAAACCTCTTTTAACATTCGAGGGGAGTGAAATGAGAAGAGAAGGTACATTAAGAGTATATAGAGGAAGGCACGACACGCAGGCAGTATTTAAAAATTACAACACTTGCAATCTAGTGCCATATTGTTCACCATACCCAGACATTCAAGAATCAATATTTAGATTTAATTGAAGGGTAATTAATGTTTCAAAACTAAAACATTCACAAAATAGTATATGTTACAGTTATGTTGCGCTACAAACAGGTAGCCACGGCAGTCCCGCTAGCCGATTAGCCGGCGGGGTCTGGGGCAGCGGCTTGAGATTTTTTTTTGTTTCATACATAATCATGAATCTGAATTCATTTTTCTTAGACCCCATCAATATTAATTGATCAAATCAAAATGCATGCACCACCGATTTCAATTCCCTTTCAGATTTCTTATATGTCCTACATAAAACGGATTCCTTATATGTCACACATAAAACGCATGTTATCATTTGATCGGGTACGACTAACACATATCATATGAATCAACAATCAAACCTAACTTAAACACAAAATAGCATGGCTCTGATACCACTATAAGGAATTGGAAGACACGCAGCAGAAATTAATTTAAAAAATTTTCCATTCCCTGCCAGGATCTACCGTATGTGTTTAAGTTAAGTGGAAAGAAGTAT
The DNA here is from genome assembly GCA_037074615.1 of Leucaena leucocephala. Lineage (NCBI taxonomy): Eukaryota > Viridiplantae > Streptophyta > Magnoliopsida > Fabales > Fabaceae > Leucaena > Leucaena leucocephala. The sequence goes on along the minus strand of CM073526.1, from coordinate 7,097,073 downwards.
TGCCCTCAGTATTCAGTCGTAACTTTCTCAGCTTATGGTTGCGACATCCACAGCTTCTCTCTGCGGCTTGTGATCTCTTTTTGATCACAAGAAGTCAATGACTCAGGTCAGCTTCCTTTATTGGTATGCACACGAACAGCATTCCAACCACGAACGACGTGTTAGCGCCTTCTGTGTTGGAAAATATGCCCTAGGGGCCAATCATTGTCTTATAAGCATTATGGATTTATGAGTTTATCAATTATGTTATCATATTCTTTGCATGTTTACTGTGATGACCATCTTTGAATAATTCATGATCTTATCCTAAATGTCCCTGGTCAGTCATATGTGGAGTAGAGATGAAATAAGACTAGTATGGCTTTGAAGATGTATAGAGATATAAATCAAAGTCATAGGCACATGTAAGAGTACTAAGTATTGGACCGACCCGCTATGAGAGAGGTGCATGGGTTACGTCATAAGCTTATCTCATATACAAACCATGTCACTATGCCCTTTGACTTGAGATCATCATGGATTCCTACATGACAAACGCTCAGCTTTGACCTAGTCAAAAGTCACTTTTGACCGAGTGATCATAAAGACTATGTTCGGGCTTAGTGGTTTTTCATGCGGAGGAATGTGAATGGTCAAGATGGAATTTGTCCCTCACATTCGTAGAGAGATATTACTGGGCCCCTTTATGAGTGAGTCTGATAAATGTATGGCCATACTATAATGGAAAGGTAGTTCCATTTCTATAGTCAGACTACTCAGGGATCAAGAAAGTAACAGTCAGGAATAGGAGGATGATATTATCTATGCCTCATCCATGACTAAAATATTGCGTGACAGAAGGGACATGATATAGTTGTATAAAAGGTTACATCATTTATCGATCCTCATACGATTTGGGTAGTCGTTATGTCTTGCTAGAGACCGCTTGCGATTTGTAGGCCAATATAGCAAATGGCCCACTGCCAACTTCATATGGGCCTACAGGGTCACACACAAAATAGCCCAACATGAGCTATGATGTCCAGATTCATTGAATCTAAGACGTGTCTAGATTCAATGAATGATCCAGGGTTGATGTATATATTTATTTATATTTATATTCGTATATACATAAATTTCTTATATATATATTATATATAAGGGATATATAGGATTTAATTTATAAGGATAAATTAAATCTCTATCACGTTTAAATTTGAAATTCAAATTGATAGGATATCTCATATAAGAGATATTTACAAAATTTAATTTATAAGGATAAATAAAATCTCTATCATGTTTAAATTCGAAATTCAAATTGATAGGATATCTCATATAAGAGATATTTACAAGATTTAATTTATAAGGATAAATTAAATCTCTATCACGTTTGGATTTGAAATTCAAATTGATAGGATATCTCAAATTTGATTTATGAGAATAAATCAAATATAGTCCAATCTTATCTTTATTTAAATTAAATAAATAGGTGAATTAAATCTGTGGCACGGATTTAATATAAACATTATTTATTTAATTAGTTTCTTATCAAATTATACAATATGTGAAATTGTATTAATTTCGGAATTAATATAGATTAATTCCAAGATCCAATTCGGTTGAGGAAAATGCAGAGCATCCTATATATCTGATTTTAGGAGCTACGTTTTGACACAACACATAACACAAAAGGCTGAATAGAATCTGTAAAAGGTTTGCAGATAAGAAACTGCTGAAGTAGAGACGGAGAGGATGAATTCTTGAGAGAGCCTTGGAGGGACAGGAGACGCTAGCACGACGTTCGTGGTTGGAACAATGTTCGTGTGGATACCAGTAGAGGAAGCTGACCTGAGGTGTCGACTTCTTGCGATCAGAAAAAGAGCACGAGCCGTGGAGAGAAGCTGTGGACATCTTCTTGAGATCGGAAAGAGATCACCAGTCGCGGAGAGAAGCTGTGGAAGTCGCTAAGGAACACCAAGGGTAATGCTTCTTTCCACTTGACTTAAACACATACGGTAGATCCTGGCAAGGAATGGGAAAAAAATTTTTAAATTAATTTTCGCTGCGTGTCTTCCAATTCCTTACATCATGTCCCTCTAGGCTTACTCAAGAATTTGTCTTCTCCGTCTCTATTTTGGCAGTTTCTTATCTGCAAACCTTTTTGTAGATTCCCGTTTACCCCTTTTTTTATCCCAACCGTAGCTCCTAAATATCAGATATATCGGATGCTATGCGTCTTACCACAGACTTGGATTTTTGGAATTAATCTTATATTAATTATGAAATTAATACAATATCATATATTGTATAATTTGATAAGAAACTAATTAAATAAATAGTGTTTGTATTAAATACGTCCGATAGATTTAATTCACCCATTTATTTAATTTAAAATAAAGATAAGACGGAATTACATTTGATTTATTCTCATAAATCAAATTTGAGATATCATATCAATTAGAATTTCAAATTCAAATGTGATAGAGATTTAATTTTTTCCTTATAAATTAAATCTTGTTAATATCTCTTATATGTGATATCATATCAATTTGAATTTTAAATTCAAACGTGATAGAGATTTAATTTATCCTTATAAATTAAATCTTGTAAATATCTCTTATATATAATATATATACGAATTTATATATATATGAATATAAATATAAATAAATATATATATATCTACCCAGGATCATTCATTGAATCTGGACATCATAGCTCGTGTTGGGCTATTTTGTGTACGATCCTGTAGACCCATATGAAGTTGGCAGTAGGCCATTTACTATACTGACTCACAAGTCGTAAGTGGTCTCTAGCAAGACATCACGACTACACAAATCATATGAGGATCGATGAATGATATAACCTTTTATACAACCATATCATGTCCCTTTTGTCACACAATATTTTGGTCATGGATAAGGCATGAAAAATGTCATCCTCCTATTCCTGACCGTTACTTTCTCGATCCCTGAGTAGTCTGACTATAGAAATGGAACTACCTTTCCATTAAAGTATGGCCATACATTTCTCAAACTCACTCATCGAGGGGCCCAGTAATATCTCTCCACGAATGTGAGGGATAAATTCTATCTTGACCATTCACATTCCTCCGCATGGAAAACCACTAAGCCCGAACATAGTCTTTATGATCACTCGGTCAAAAGTGACTTTTGACTAGGTCAAAGCTTAGCATTTGTCATGTAGGAATCCATGATGATCGCAGGTCAAAGGGCATAGTGACATGGTTTGTATATAAGAGAAGCTTATGACTTAACCCATGAAGCTCTCTCATAGTGGGTCAGTCCAACACCTTGTACTCTTACATGTGCCTGTGACTTTTATTTATATCTCTATGCATCTTCAAAGTCATACTGGTCTTATTTCATCTCTACTCCCGCATAGATGACCGACCAGGGACATTTAGGATAAGATCATGAGTTATCCAAGGATGGTCATCACAGTAAACATGCAAATAATATGATAACACAATTAATGAATTCATAAATCAACAATGTTCATAAGACAATGATTGGCCCGTAGGGCACAATTTTCAACACTATCATCATGTCTCTGTGCATTTTAGCTGCTACCTCAGTACTTGCTAGCCGCATCTCATATTATCTGTAACCTTTAGTTGTGACCATCTCAACTTACTTATCACAACTTAATAACTCTGTATTCTTCCACCATCTGTCTGCATCTCTTTCTAACTGGTAGATTGCCATCTACGCTTTACTCTCAGACGGATAACCCAGTACCTTAAAGATATTCTCCAATCTGCTGATCTAATCCTCCACTTTCTGTATATCGAACGATCCCTCGAACATCAGAGGACTATGCTTACAGAACTTAGACATCCACTATTGAATACCAGCAGGATCTACTATCTATCCTATCTATCTTGGTGGCTCTATTGTTTGTTGAACTATCTCTGGTTATGTATTAACTGTACCAGCAGACTCTGGCTATCATAAGTTCTCTATTGCTTCTTCTACGACTGTTACTATAGCAGCATCCCTTTCCTGTTTGCTCCTTGCTTGAGCAGCTCTTACTTCCTCAATCAGCTTTTGTTGTTGTTCCAGTCGTTCTAAAATCAACTGGTTAATGTCTTCGGTGTTTGGGGTTCACCCGAAGAACTAGCTCTTCTTGTTCTTACCATTTTGTTTTACTATTGTAATAGGAAAGGAATATCATAACTAACATAATTCATATTTCATTCCAAACATAGCATAAAACAAGATTAACAGCATTACATAAACTTCTCATATCATACATACATATACAATAGCCTCACTATCATAAGTACATTCATAGGTTCACTTATGTATCAGTCTAAAATAATCTATTCAGAGCATTTCTTAAGCCAGAATCCTATGCTTTGATACCAAAATGTCACATCCTTACTTTTAACCTTAATTATACTCCATTAGAAGTGATTGAAACCAATTACATGATCATTTGCTTCGACAACATTCATTTCCAACAGAATTGCTTTCAGGGCACTGTTCACTTTTACTGTTCATTTGGTAATTCCAGAACATGTACCCGACTTTGAAAATTCATAATTAATTGTATAAAAGTAAAAATAATATGGTTATAATTTCTAATAAAAGCTCTTTCATAGATATTTGAGGGAAATATATAAAACTGAGGTTCCATTGTCTTAAAGAAATTAGTTTAATTGTTGAAAAACACTATTCATTTGGTAAAATCTTGAAATTCCAACTTCTCTACCTTAACTTCAAAATTTCATTTCTCTTTGGTTACTTATCCAAATGAACTGTGTTACCTATGGATTTGAATCTCTAGACGTCCTCTTTAAGCTCATAAAAATTCATAGAAAAACTCGTTCATTGGATATATGAAATCATTGCGTGAACGTCACTGACTCTCAACACTCATTTTATCTCAATTCCATATCTTACTTCCAACTTTGGAAAATCATAACAATTCGGATACTTATCCAAATGAGGTGTTCTTGGTGTTCATTTAAAGCTATATATCTTAAATTTAATCATACCAAGTTTCAGACTAAAAATCGTTGGTTTAGACATTATAACCATCGTCACAAAGTGTCAACCTCAAAACATAGTTACAAAAACATACACCATGCATGCTAGCATATCACCCTATAGTGTCATGTAAATCATGTAACTTATTATACAAACTTAATCAACAACATTTACTCTCTTACCTTGAGAGGATCCAGCACCTAAAACATAGTTATGCATGTGGAAGGAATGAGATTTCATAGACATCCCAATAGCAAGTTACAGAAACTATAATATCATGCATAAATAATTGGATGCTTAGCATGTTATCATGAGATGGGAGCTACTTCATAATGGTACATAAGCAAACTCTAACATGCATATTGTCATGACATAACTTGCAAGGAGTTGAAATCATTCATACTTCATCATAACATGATGACATAAGCTCAAGCTCAACCAAACACCATAATCAAGAAGCAAGCAAACAATTAAACAAACATGAGTTATAGTTAGGTATTCTTGCTACCTCTTAGCTATCTTGGTCAAGACCTTCTTGGGATGATTTCCTTCCTTCACAAATGTCAAAACCTATCCATTACACAATAATATCAAGTTACAACTCAACTTGAATACAAAACTAATACTAGGTTTTCACTAGCTTCCTTTCTTTCTCTACTTCATGTTTCTTACTTCCATCTTTCCAAAATAAATTCTCATAGTTAATTTCCACATAATTTTTCATTTAGAATCCAAATATGAAACTAGAATTTTGAAAATCAAAACACTTCAGTTGCTATGTACCAAACTGAAGTGAAGCCCTTGATTCCCTAAAATTCACATTTTGATTCCAATGCTTCCAATACTTGTTCTCCTACTTTATCCCCACCCAATTCTCCATTTTAAACCCATTGGAAGCATCAAAATCATGGAATTCCATCATATGAATAGTATCATGTACAGTATCAGCAAGAACATAAAACCCTAAATCTAAACATACTTGAATTTCCAAACTTATACCACTTGATTCTAGCTTGTTTAAGCTTGTCTAAACTATCCATAACATAAAACACATACTTTAAACACATATGAGCAGCACTTCTAGGAGAAACCATAAGGGAAATATAGCATGAAAATCCCTTAAAACCATGAGCTAGCTTACTAGAACAAAGCTCAAGATCAAGGGAGATTATTACCTTGATTGTTGCTTCACTTTGTGTGCTTCCTTCTTGGTTGAATGGAAATTTTGCAAGAGTTTCCCTATGGTTCACCATGCATGCCGAATGGGTTCTGAATTGAGGGGTATTTATAGAGAAATTTGGGTTGAAATGGATGGCGATGATTGATTTGTATACTATTTGATCAAAGGGCTCACATTTAATCTTGAATTTAACTTTTTCTACAAAGAATAATTATGACATCATGTGGGACAGCTCATGGGACACCTAAGAGGGGTATGTGGCGTGCTGTCCATGTAAGGAAGCTTCTGGAAAAATTCCAATCTAATCTAGTACCGATCAGAGCAGTTTCACCACAACCGGACTGTGTTCTGTTCCTAATTTTTTATAATATACCAGGATATGTATTCGGTCCTAGAAATTAATGTCTATGCTGCTCATACCATTGACAATGATATACTGAAGATTTATTGCTATCCATCCCTTGGGAAATGACCAAAATAACCTTGGTGTCCTTTCTTACATTGTACTAACCCTAAGGGCATAATTGTCATTTCACCCCTCTTTGTACTGCCTCAGGGCATAAACTAGCTCAACTAATCATATTTATTCCATGTACATTTTTAACCTATCCTAGAGGACCAAAATGCCCTCCATCCATCTATAGTACATGTAGGCATCCAGGGCATTTTCGTAATTTCGCACCTTTTTTGGGCACTGGCCCCTTCTACTGATAGACTAGTACCCTGGGTTTTGGGCCCTTCTTGGCATCATCATGGGCCTATATATGAGGTCATCTAATCTCATTCTATCCAGGCTTACATACCAATAAGTTCTATTATCGGATCACGGGTGTTATCAAACTCCCGTCAAAATTCACTAATATGTGAATAACTTTTTATACAGAACTTTTTCCAGAGTTCTGTCAGATCCAGGACATATAACACTGTAGGGCACACTTTCCTGTAATTCACCCACTTATATCTAAAGTCTATGAAATCTGATAAAATTTTAGATAACTTTTAGACTATCAGATAAATATCTACTGTTTGGAGCCCTAATAAAATTTATGTATCATGCTAGACTGACCAGCATATCTTCCTATATTGTTTGATAAAATATGGGACTGAAATACTTCCGGGCAGTTTTAACCCTTTTCAGGCTAAACTTTATATAATTTCAATTTTGCCCTTGAACTTTTTACTTAATTATATTTAAGTCCCTTAACTTTCAGAAATTACCACTTTTAGCCCAAATCTTGTTTCTACTTTAACTTTTGGCCTTTAACCTTTTCTACTTTGTGTTTAGGTCCTTCTCTTTCTTCAATACTCCTATAACCTTTATCATTTCTTCTGATCTTCGTCATAATCCTTTCTAAACCTCTTTCCACTATTAGTATTATACAGATAGGGAAAATTAGGATATGACATTGGTTGCTTGGTTCCCAAGAAACCTCCTTAGTAAATTACCAAAATGCCCTTGGTTCCTCTTTAGTAATCCTAGGGGCATTATTGTCTTTTCACACCTTTCTAAAGTATCTCTTGACCCTGGTAAACTATCCAGATAACCTTCCTTGACTGTCTAACCTTAGTTAAATGACCAAAATGCTCTTCATTTGACTCTGACTTAATGACACAACAAATGGCATACCTTCAGTAACATTTTTGTATTTTTACATTTTTCCCAGTCTTTATTAGCCCTGGCCCACATACTTATATGAAAATATCATTAGGCCTATAAGGCGCCATTTTGGGTCCTTTGTATAATCCACTACCTTAATGGGCTCAATTCCTGAGAAATTCCCCCGAAACCTATTTATCGGGTGTTTTAATCTACTGTAAATTCTATAATAAATTCTACAAAACTCCTTTTTGGGCTATATCAGTATTAGAAATTCTTATATTAATTATAGGAATTTATTGCCAAATTTCATTTAATTATGAGGTTCAAATGATACTGTATCAATTTTTCTTTCTTCAAAAATTAATATAAATCTTTCGAGACCTCATATCAAAATTTTGAGTTGTGTCAAACTGATCGTCATAATTTTCTTTATTTACTGGGACTTCTACTCAACAGGGCCTGGTAGCATACCTTTTTTAGGCTACATATTAGGCTTCTAGGCCTAAAAATTGGGATGTGACATTTCTCCTCCCCTTAAAATAAATTTTGTCCTTGAAGTTTTAAGGTTAAATCTCTATTCATTCCTTGATGAAGAGTTTCTCAAAGGATAATGTCCCTTCTTTCATATCAAACTCTCTCGTATACTACTGTATTTTGGAGTTTCTGTTAACTACTTACCATACTTCTTAGTGCAATCACTTATTACTCTTTTTAGTATCCAGCGGAATTCTCTAAATATCCACAAAATTTTATCTCTCATTTTTGTACCATCATACATTTCTTTCCTTCTTATCATATTTACTAACTCATCATAATACAGAGAGAGGACTTATATCATTATTATTTCTTTCTTTACTCCTAGATAGGAGCACATAGGAGCATATATGAGCACATACTCGAACATGCATAATGTGTAACGTCCTTACTTTTATACGTTATAGGGACCATTCAGAAGCATTTAGAACCACTTACAAGACCTTGGAAGTCCATTAGCCAAATCTAGAATTTTACTCTTTCTCGGGTTACTGTTCATATGATATTCCAGATTACACAACGAACTTCAAAAAATCATAATTAATTCTAGAAAACTCGAAATGCAGTGGTTCAAAAATCTACATGAACATAACATCTTGAAATTTAAGGTAAAAATAAGTTTTAGACCAAATGATTAGCCAATTGATATAGTTTATTCATTGAAGTTTACTGTTCATTTGGTCAAAAACTCTGGAAACAGTTTCTGGTCCCTTACTTTGGAAATTCATTTCTCTTGATATACACATCTAAATGAAACGTTCTACCTATGCACCTAAAGCCCTGGATGTGTACTACATGCTCATAAAATTTCTTGAAATAATTCCTTCATTTGCTAGGTCAAACTGAAGCCAAAACAAAACTGCTTCAGGACCTACGTTTTTACCATTTCAGTTTCTTTTCTTTCATTTCCAATAATTGTTTCAGCATGCACAAGCCATTAAATAAGCTTCTTAACATTCATATACATCATGTACATATGCCATAATTATTACATACAAGTTTATCACATAAATAGACACCTTACATGTCATTTACATACATGGAAAATGCATAGCATATGCTAGAATCTTAAATACTTCACTTTCCTTCTTCCATGCTTTAGCTCCTCTCCATGCATACCTTTTCTTCATGCTTGACCTAAATTGGTTGGTTATGGGAGAGTGAGATTCTAGAGAATCTCAGTAGCAAATATTACCAGATGGATGCTAATGCATGATATGTAATTTCATTAACTTTCTTTGATTAGTGACATGCCATCATGCTATATATTTTTACATAAAGTTCATGGCCATGGAAACATGTTATTCACAATACATTCAACATCATTTATCATGTCACAACATCATTCAAATAACATATACATGTCAACACATAAGCACACCACATCAAGCACATAAAGAGGTAAGTTCACTACCTTGCACTTAAGCTTTCCTCTTGATCTTTAGCATTTTCTCTCTAGCTTTCCAACCAATAAGCCTTTATGTCAATCACCTCCCAACATGTTCTTGAATGTTTCAAGGTCCTAAACACATTCGTATTCATCACATAATTCATTAGGACTCATGAACTCTAACCATGTTCAAGATTAACTTTGTTACACTCTTTATTGTCATAACTTTCCCTAATATTCACTAATCCACTTGGCTCTTGAATCAATTGATGTCTTGACTCTACCCTACATAATTTCATCTTTTGAACTCATTTATGAGCTTAGAATTATGAAATTCCAGCTCCTTCATGGCCTGCTGTACTGAATTGAACATAAGCATACAATTCTTTCAAAAATTCTCATTTTGATTCTAATGCTTCCCATACTTGTTTCTCCACTTTACCCCACACAACTTTTCATTTTAAAACCACTAGAACCATCAAAATCATGAAATTCCAATCACTGTTCATGCGAGTGAATAGTAACTGTAAGGAATCTCAAAGACTACAACCTTGAGATTTTAATGTTTCCAAGGTTCAAAACCTTTCCAATCCTACACAAAATCATCATACAAACTCAATGGAAGCATTAAATCATTGAAATTCAATTTCCTTCCCTCATGAACAGTGCATACCCAACAGGGCACACCATGGCAAAGTCAAGAATATCAACTTGATTCAACAACCAATCACTTAACTAGCTTGTTTAAGCTTCAATCATATAGTTCTAACTTTAATTTCTTCTTTACCTTTTCCTTTAAGGTCTTTGGGCAGCACCTTCCCTTAGAGAAAACTCAACTTTTCTCCCATTAAAACCCTAAGTTCAAGCTCCCAAATCAAAGAAAAATAAGCTAGGAGAGATTGCTTACCTTTAATCTCTAGCTTGCTTGAACTTTGGAACCTTGAATCTTCTTTGTCTTGGCTTGAGTTTCCATTTTGCAAGAGCTTCCCCAAGGGTACATGAGCTTACGGTTCTGAACCAGAATTGAGGGGTATTTATAGCCAAAATCCAAGAAAAATGAATGGCCAAGATTGATTTGGTTACTATTTGATCTAAAGGCCCACATTTAATCTTGGATTTAACTTTTTCATAAAATAATAATTATGACATAATGTGGGACCCATCAAGGGACACCTCATGGGGGTATGTGGCGTGCTCATAGTGTAAGGAACCTTCTGGAGAAATTCCAGTCCAATCCGATACCGATCAGTGCAGTTTCACAATAACCGGACTGTGTTCTGTTCCTAATTTTTTATAATATACCAGGATATGTACTCTATCCTGGAAATTAATTTATAGGCTTCTCACACCATTGACATACTTGTACTGGCCACAACTTAATTATAGATCCCTTGGAAAATGACCAAAATACCCTTGGTGTCCTTTCTTGTACTATATTGACCCTAAGGGCATAATTGTCATTTCACCCCTCTTTGTACTGCCTCAGGGCATATATTGGCTCAACTAATCTTATTTATACCATGTGCCACATTTTTAACCTGTCCCAGATGGCTAAAATTCCCTTCATCCATCTCTGGTACAATCTGGGCATCCAGGGGCATTTTCATAATTTCGCACTTTTTCTGGCATGGCCCCTTCTACTGATAGACTGGTACCCTGGGTTTTGGGCCTTCCTTGGCGTCATTATGGGCCTATATATGAGGTCATCTGATCTCATTCTATCCAACCTTACATACCGATAAGTTCTATTATCGGATCACGAGTGTTAACAAACTCCCATCAACATTCACTGATATGTGAATAACTTTCTATACAGAACTTCTTCTGGAGTTCTGTCAAATCCAGGACATCTGACACTGTAGGGCACACTTTCCTATAATTTGGCCACTTATATCTGAAGACAATGAAATCTGACAAAATTTCAGATAACTTTTAGACTATCAGATAAATATCTGCTGTCTGGAGCCCTAATAAAATTTCTGTATCATGTCAGATTATCCAGCATACCTTCCTCTATTTACTGATGGAATATGGGACTAAAATACTTCTGGGCAGTTCTAACCCTTTTCGGGCTGATCTTTCTATAATTATAATTTTACCCTTGAACTTTTCTCTTAATTACATTTATGTCCCTAACTTTTTGCATATTTACATTTAGGTCCCTAAACTTTTGGAAATTACAACTTTTGGTCCAACTTTTGCTTCTATTTTAACTTTTGGCCTTTAACCTTTTCCAATTTGCGTTTAGGTCCTTCTCTTTCTTTAAGACTTATCTAACCTTTATTATTTTGTATGATCTTCGTCATAATCTTTTTTAAGCCTCTTTCCACTATCAGTACTATACAGATAGGGAAGAATTAGGATATGACATTTCTACCCTCCTTAAAATAAATTTCATCCTCGAAATTTACTTAACATCTTAGTCAATAATTAGGGTATCTATCTCTTATCTTTTATCGTGACATATTAACGGATTTCTTTTTATATCCGCAATTCTTCATATCTTACTCTCATCATCCTTTTGTCATGAATCAACTCACTCAGAGTTGAACTCCAGTTCATTCTATTACTTACCTTCTTGCTATGCATTTATCTACATATGGACTCCTCAATATACTGGACTTGTGAGTAGCGTCCATTTCTTTCATGTCAAACTCCCTCAAATACTGCTATATTCTGGAGCTTTTACTAACTATTCATCATATTTCTTAGTGCAATCGCTTATTGCTGATTTGAGTATCTAGCGGAATTCTCTGAATATTCGCAAACTTTAACTCTCATTCTCATATCATCATACATTCTCATCATCTTTAAAAACTCATCATAATACAGAGAGAGAACTTATATCATTATTCTTTCTTTCATTGCTCTACTGTTAAATAGGAGCACACAGGAGCATATAGGAGCACATACTCTAACATGCATAATGCCTGGCCAACATATTGCAGGACTGCATACCTGCCCATGAATGTAAAGCTCTAACATCGTAGCTCAAGCATTCCTTCTCTTAATATGCACAGCTCTAACACTCGGAGCTTGCACAGCTCTAACACTCGGAGCTTGCACTGCTCTAACATTCGGAGCTTTAGTATATTCTGTAAATATCATATAATATAACGTAACATAAGGACTGGCATTCTATGCAAGGAGTGGAAGCTCTCAAAGCTCTCATTTGCTCTTTCGCATGTAGCTTATCATCCAAACATCTTATCTTTTCCCAAACAGAAGCCTCTCTATCTGTTTACAAAGCTAGCTATACAGCTGCTTCTCAAGGCATATCTTCTCATTTCATATCTTTCATGACATAAAATGGCATATCTGGCCAAATCTGGCTATATCATAGTTCATCTTTCAAATCCTACTTCCCAGGGGGTCACCCATCCTTGGATTACCCTTGCCTGAGCACGCTTAACTAAAATGCGCAGATAAAAATCTGAAACACTGGTGCTTACAGGCTCCAACCCTGGTACTTTACTGGCTATATCTTACAGGCTCCAACCCTGCCATCCATCCCTTGGGAAATGACCAAAATACCCTTGGTGTCTTTTCTTACACTGTACTAATCCTAAGGGCATAATTGTCATTTCACCCCTCTTTGTACTGCCTCAGGGCATATACTGGCTCAACTAATCATATTTATTCTATGTGCTATATTTTAGCCTATCCCAGATGACCAAAATGCCCTCCATCCAACTCTAGTACAATCTGGGCATCCAGGGATATTTTCATAATTTTGCAACTTTTCTGGACACTGGCCCCTTCTACTGATGGACTGGTACCCTGGATTTTGGGCCCTCCTTGGCATCATCATGGTCCTATATATGAGGTCATATGATCTCATTCTATCTAGGCTTATATACCGATAAGTTGCACTATCAGATCAAGGGTGTTATCAAACTTCCGTCAAAATTCACTAATATGTGAAAAACTTTTTATACAGAACTTCTTCCAGAGTTCTGTCAGATCCAGGACATCTAACACTGTAGGGCACACTTTCCTATAATTCACCCACTTATATCTAAGTCCATGAAATATGATAAACTTTTAGATAACTTTTAGACTATCAGATAAATATTTGCTGTTTGGATCCCTAATCAAATTTCTGTATCATGCTAGATTGATCAGCATATCTTCCTATATTTTCTGATGGAATATGGGACTGAAATACTTTCAGGTAGTTCTAACCCTTTTCGGGCTGAACTTTCTATAATTACAATTTTGCCCTTGAACTTTTTACTTAATTACATTTAAGTCCCTTAACTTTTGAAAATTACCACTTTTGGCCCAAATCTTGTTTCTATTTTAACTTTTGGCCTTTTACCTTTTCTACTTTGCGTTTAGGTCCTTCTCTTTCTTCAATACTCCTCTAACCTTTATCATTTCTTCTGATCTTCATCATGATCCTTTCTAAATCTCTTTCCACTATCAGTATTATAGAGATAGGGAAAATTAGGATATGACATTTCTACCCCCTTAAAATAAATTTTGTCCTCGAAATTTACTTAACACCTCAGTCAAAAATCTTGGATACATATCCTTATCTTCTTTTTGACTAAGGATTGGGGTATCTACTTCTCATTTTCTATTTGGACATTTTAGCGGAGTACCTTTCATGTCCGCAAAATCTTTATATCTTTACTATGATCATTCTTCTGTCATAAATCAGCTCAATTAGAGTTGAACCCTAGTTCATTCTATTACTTACTTTCTTGCTATGCATCTATTTACATATGGACTTCTCACCATACTAAATTTGTGAGCAGTTTCCATTTCTTTCATATCAAACTCCTTCATATACTACTATACTCTAGAGTTTCTATTAACGACTCATCATACTTCTTAGTGCAATCAGCTACTGTTCATATGAGTATCTAGTGGAATTCTCTGAATATCCGCACAACTTTATCTTTCATTGTCATATTATCATACTTTTAATCATCTTTAATAACTTATCATAATACAGAGAGAGGACTTATATCATTATTCTTTCTTTTATTGCTTTACTGCTAAATAGGAGCACATAGGAGCATATAGGAACACATACTCTAACATGCATACTGCCTGGCCAACATATTACAGCACTACGTACCTGCTCATGAATGCAAAGCTAAAACACCAGAGCTCAAGCATTCTTTCTCTTAATATGCATAGCTCTAACACTCAGAGTTTGCATAGCTCTTTCACATAGAGCTTGCACTGCTCTAACATTCGGAGCTTTAGTATATTTTACAAACATAACATAACATAGCATAACATAATGCCTGGTATTTTATGCAAGGAGTGAAAGCTCTCATTTACTCTTTCATATGTAGCTTAATAATCAAACATCTTATCATTTTCAAAAAGGGAGCCTCTCGATCTGTTTATAGGGCTAGCTATAAAGCCACTTCATATTGTACTTCTCAATACATATCTCTCATAACGTATCTCATTACATACTTTTCGTAACGTATCTTATTTCATATTTTCATGCCGTAACATGGCATATCTAGCCAAATCTGGCTACGTCATAATCTATCATCTTACATAGCTTTGTGCACATATGCTAAATTTCTATGGCATTTACACATTTCCTATCACTTCCCAGGGGTCACCCATCATTAGACTACCCTTACCTGAGCATGCTTAACTGAAATGTGCAGATAAAAATCTGAAGTACTGATGCTCACAGGCTCTGACCCTAGTTACTTTACCATTTTAGACCTATCTTGTAATACCTCTCTTGGGTCTATTTGGCCTTCTAATCTCTTTATCCTCATCTGGAGGATCTATTTACCTTTCATTCTTATTCTTTATAATCTTATCGTAAGGATCTCTTTATTCTTATTTGACCATTTCTCATATCTTATGAAATATTCTTATAAATCCTTAGGATTCAGGACTAACAACTTTAACTTTGATCACTTAGTTCCTATTACGTGTAAGGAGATTCTGAGTTCAGTCCTTGATAGTAATAAGGCTATCTAAAACTAGTATCATGGGTTCTCTCTCTGTTATGAGTTAACTAACTTGTGAAGCTTCTATACCTTAACTTTTCCTTGGTATTCATCCTTCCAAAGAAATATTGTACTTATGGCTCATTACTTTCTTGCTCTATGTCTCTGCGACCCTCGGGATCTATTGCGATCAACCGTAAGCCTTTTCAGGATCTAACTGAGACCCTGTGAGCCATACTAGGATCTAACTGCAATCTTCCAGAATCTAATGTGATTTCATTGTACTGTATTCTCATCCCTGGAAGACCTAAACCAACGGATAAAGTTACAAGGTTAGTCACTTCCACATAGTTGCTAATTCTATAGATAATTACCCAAAAATGATCACAGAAGCCAATATTTCTATTAGAACTTTTCTCATTTCCTCTATCACTCAGGAACTTCATATATCATTCTTATCTTTTATAACCTTACTACATCCATTACTGCAGAGAGCTACATAGGCTCTACCAAGCACATATCTCATCAGAGGGACCTTATTCTATCTGAATTATATTACCCCATCTCTTGGCTTATTACAAAAGTAATCCTTCTCTATCGTAAGAGCAATCTAGCTCTATTGGAAAAATATTAACTCATATTATTTAAAAACTGCTCTTCCTTATAGCCGCATCATCTTTCATGACTGCATCTCATTTCCTTTCATATTCATAGCACACCATTCATATATCTTATCCCTACTGAAAGGATATGTCCTGAATACTGTAATCATTTATCTATAAATTCACTAATAACCTTTCATCTTTAATCTCATTCTCTATCCTATTGACTATCATTGTCTGATAATAAATTCTCATTCTATCCTTTGGGAATTAACTGGCTAACTATTTTGTTCATCACTTTTATATTGCTTTATCATCACCAAGTTAAGTTATCTAATTGTATGTCGTAGGGCATAGAAGCAACATAACTTTCTCATTTGATATACTTTACCCTATACGTACTGCGTAAGGGGAGTATTCATTCATCATAGCATACTCAACATACGTGTCATCATCTGATAACTGTGAGGAGATGCAACTATACATCATAACATATGGCAACATAAGCCATACCATTATTACATAGTTTGCTCAACCATCCCTTATACTCATATTGCAATTAAACAATTAACTAGGTAACCTTTAAACATTATATCCTTTTACCACCTCAACTGCTAGGTCCTGATCATCTATTCAGGTACCTAAATCATTTATTTGTTTCACTTAGGCTACCACATTACCCTCTTACTAGGGTATAGACTCAACCCTTCTTTACTCTTTCTTACATGAGGAATAGGGGAGTCACTTTATCTTTAAGCCTGTCGCTACTTCACTAGGTCATATTCATTCTAACATATTATCTCTTATCGCCTATAAAACTTTTGTATCTCTAACCTAAAGGATTTATGTGTCCTTGGCATCACCATAATCTGGCATATCCCAATTTTTATGCCTAGAAGGCCAATATATAACCTAAAAAAGGAAGGCTACTAGACCCTATTATGTAGGAGTCTCATAAGTATACAAATGATGTTTAGGGACTAAATTGCAACAAAGTGAAAATTTAGGGAAAATAGTGAAAGTCCCTATGGGCATAAAGAAGAAGTAAGAAGTATTTCTTGAGAACTGAGCCACTAGAGTGCTTGGGCTTGGTTAGAAACCCAAGATGATATTTAAAGGCCCAAAAACGTAGGCCCAGTAGTTATGGAGTTTGAGAGGCATTAAAATAATATTTTAGTGCTTTTTCATAAAGTAAAGTTACCCGGTTAAGGATATAGCTGGAAAAAGTGATTAGATATGACTTTAGACCATGAGGAGGCATGAAATGTGTCCTCATTGGACCCACAAGGTGCCACATGGCATTATTACAGGAAAAGAAGAAAAGTTAAGCACACATGTCATGAGATAGGAAAAAGGAGAAAAAGTAAAGAGGAGGCACAATCTCGACCGCTCATTCCAGTAAAAGGCTCTGGAATTCTCTGGAGAGGTTGACTCAGCTGGTAAGGTGTCCCAAGGGCCCCACCATTGTGCCACATACCCCCTGAGGGGTCCTTGGATGATGTCATAATGGTGAGTTAGTAAGGAGGATGATGTCATCATGATAATGCAAGCGAAGCTTCTTGAGGAAGCTAAGCGATCTGGGCCATTCATCCCGATTCAATCTGGACCATTCATTCCACCTCCACTCACCTATAAATAGACCCTTCCCCCTTTAAGGAAAGCCATGGCTAAGCATGGCATAAAGAAAGGAGGAGTTCTGGTGGAGCCAGGAGTAGTCTAAAGAGCTTAGGGACTGGGCAGAGCTTAGGAATAAGGTAAGTAAGTTATCTAGCCCCTGCTCTTATAAAGTAGAGGATTGCTCTTAATAGTTAGAATAGAGAAATATCTCTATTGATAAGGTTAGCTACAAATAGAAGAAAGATAGGGGAATGTCAGATTAAGAATATTATCCCAAGTTAAGCATAAGTTAAGTAGAGCTATACTAGATAATAATAGAGATATTATTATGCTATGTATAGGCTCTGACCTATGAAAACAAGGAACTTTAGAGACAAGGCTAAGAGCTAGAAGAAAAGGCTACAGGCCTGGTAGTGAACTTACCGTAAACTTGTATGCATTAAATGTTATGCTTGATGTGCTATGGCTTTGTTGAATTGTGTTACATATGTGCTTATGTATGAAGCTCTATTTCTATGATTACTTTTCCAATTGTATTTCATATGTAACATGGAAGCATGCACATTAGACAATGTTAACTCTTTCACAAGCAAGCACAAGTAGTCACATTAATGCATACATTATTTAGTACTGTTTGCTACTGAGATTTCCCTATAAATCTCACCCCATCCATATCAATCCAATTACAGCAGGTATTCTCAAGATGGAGGAGATAAATATGCAAGAAGAGACGCTAATTATTTAGCATGATTGATATGTGATCCATGTATGTATAATTGCTGAAAATTGTCACTATGAACAGTAACTCGTGGTGAGGCAGTGACAATTGAGCTATAATTAAAAATAGTAAATGATTGAATACATTTATCAAATTTTACCAATAAATAGTAGACATACCAGGCTTCGATTTGATATATAGAAAGTCTCATTTGGATGTCTACACATAAAGATATGATTTTTCAAAATTGGGACCAGAAATGCTGGAATTAGGGACAGGACGCTGGATGAACAATAAACTTCAGACATTTACTGACGTTGACATGGTTAAGGCATGGTCAATGAGTTATTTTTCCCTGAAAGAAAATTATGTTATCTTCGTGTACCAATTTGAGACACTTCGTTTGGATTTTTTCAGAATTAGTTATGATTTTTCGAAGTCAGGTCACTCCACTGGAATTTACATAGTGAATAGTACTTGCTAAGAGTAAAATTCCAGATTGAGTAATTTGACTCCAATAGCCTTAGAAGTGGTTCCAGATGCTACCGTTTGGTCCTTAAGACATATGAAAATGAGGATGCTTCATAATCCATAACTGAGTCAGCTATTCTCTTTCAACTACTGAGGAAAGATCAGCTCATATCTCTATGCCATTTGAACTTTTAAGTTTTCCCTTATCCTCCTGGATTACTAACAGGCGAGAAAGTGTCTCTCATTAAGCCTTAAGGTTCATATAGATGAACTCGGCTAATTATTCATCAAAAAGTTTCTCTTTCCTTTTTTCTAACCCTTAACCTCACGCTCACCTCTCTCTAATTGAGATGAGTACTTCTTTTAAACTCTTTGAGAAAAACTTCTCAAGTGAGCATGTCACTCTCTATCTCGTATGGAGTGAATTATATATCTTTCTGTATCTCTCTATTATCTCTTAACTCTTTCTGTCTATCAGTCTCAGTCTACTTTAGACTAGACTATGGTTCCTTTCTAATTTACCTCTAGATCCTAACCAATTCAGGTCACTTGGATCTCATTCATCATCTAGCATTATTACTTATGCTCTCTAAGGTAGAGCGTCAGGTTACTATCCCTTTGTGATGGCATCCCTCTATTTTGGGGAACATTAACTTTCTATCTATTATCCTTCACGTCTTTAATCTTAGGCCATGTATTAGATTATTCTTAGGCAAGTCTCATTCTAACTTCTTATCATTCTATTCAATAGAGACTAGCTGCATAAAGTGTTTCGTAATATAGATCAACCCCTAATGATCATACGGAGGATCTACTTCTGAACCTCTTCTTAAACTAATGTTCTGTATCTCAGTCCTGTACTCTATGCTAAACCTCTAACTGATAACCTTCAGTGAGGTTAGTATCTTTATTCCTATCTGTAAGGAATTGGAAGATACGCAGCAGAAATTAACTTAAAAATTTTTCCATTCCCTGCTAGGATCAACCGTATGTGTTTAAGTCAAGTGGAAAGAAGTATTACCCTCAGTATTCAGTCGTGACTTTCTCAGCTTCTGGTTGCGATGTCCACAGCTTCTCTACGCGGCTCGTGATCTCTTTTCGATCGCAAGAAGTCGATGACTCAGGTCGGCTTCCTCTACTGGTATCCACACAAACAGCGTTCCAACCACGAATGACGTGCTAGTGCCTCCTGTCCCTCCAGGGCTTACTCAAGAATTCATCCTCTCCGTCTCTATTTTGGCAGTTTCTTATCTGCAAACCTTTTTGCGGATTCCCGTTCACCCCTTTTTTCTGTCCCAATCGTAGCTCCTAAATATCAGATATATCGGATGCTATGCGTGTTACAACAGACTTAGATTTTTGGAATTAATCTTATATTAATTATGAAATTAATACAATATCATATATTGTATAATTTGATATGAAACTAATTAACTAAATAGTGTTTGTATTAAATCCGTCCCACAGATTTAATTCACCCATTTATTTAATTTAAATAAAGATAAGCGGAATTACATTTGATTTATTCTCATAAATCAAATTTGAGATATCATATCAATTTGAATTTCAAATTCAAACGTGATAGAGATTTAATTTTATCCTTATAAATTAAATCTTGTAAATATCTCTTATATGAGATATCATATCAATTTGAATTTCAAATTCAAACGTGATAGATATTTAATTTATCCTTATAAATTAAACTTTGTAAATATCTCTTATATATAGTATATATATATATGAATTTATATATATATGAATATAAATATAAATAAATATATACATCCACCCTGGATCATTCATTGAATCTTTACATGTCTTAGATTCAATGAATCTGGACATCATAGCTCATGTTGGGCTATTTTGTGTGTGACCCTGTAGGCCCATATGAAGTTGGTAGTAGGCCATTTGCTAACTGGCCCACAAGTCACAAGCTATCTCCAGCAAGACATAACAACTACCCAAATCATATGAAGATCGTTAAACGATGTAACCTTTTATATAACAATATCAAGTCCCTTCTGTCATGCGATATTTTAGTCATGGATGAGGCATGGATAATGTCATCCTCCTATTCCTGACCATTAATTTCTCAATCCCTGAGTAGTCTGACTATAGAAATAGAACTACCTTTCCATTACAGTATGGCCATACATTTCTCAAACTCACTCATCGAGGGGCCCAGTAATATCTCTCTACGAATGTGAGGGACAAATTCCATCTTGACCATTCACATTCCTCCGCATGAAAAACAACTAAGCCCAAACATAGTCTTTATGATCACTTGGTCAAAAGTGACTTTTGACTAGGTCAAAGCTGAGCATTTATGATGTAAGAATCCATGATGATCTTAAGTCAAAGGGCATAGTGACATGGTTTGTATATGAGAGAAGCTTATGACGTAACCCATGCAGCTCTCTCATAACAGGTCAGTCCAACACCATGTACTCTTACATGTGCGTATGAGTTTGATTTATATCTCTATACATCTTCAAAGTTGGTCTTATTTCATCTCTGCTCCCTCATAGATGACCGACCAGGGACATTTAGGATAAGATCATGAATTATACAAGGATGGTCATCACGGTAAACATGTAAATAATATGATAACACAATTAATAAATTCGTAAATCAATAATGTTCATAAGACAATAATTGGCCCCTAGGGTACGATTTCTAACAACCTCCCACTTGCACTAGGTACAATCATCACGACTGTCATAAATCAAAAATCCATATCTCTTAGGATGAATTCATGTCCTATTAGATTTCCATGGTCCTTGCGTGACTTCAGGAGTCTTAACAACTTGTTGTGAGTCTTCTTTATTTTCCATCTGCAGTTTTGTGGTGTCTTGTGGCTCTCAAACTTCTTCGAGGTGTGCCTTTCTCCCACTGGTTCTTTTAGAGATAAATTCTCATTCAAGAAAGATACCATTTCTGACAACAAACACTTTGTTATCAATAGGGTTGTAGACATATTATCCCTTGGTTTCCTTAGGATATCCCACAAAAATGTACTTTGAGGATTTGGGCGCTAATTTGTCTGAGGCTTATTGCTTAACATAGACCTCGCATCCCCAAATCTTGAGGAAAGACAAACTAGGTATCCTCCCAGTCCATATCTCATACGGAGTCTTTTCAATTGCCTTAGATGGAACACGATTGAGTGTGAATGCAACTGTCTCTAGGGCATGGCCCCAAAAAGAGGGCGAAAGATCTGTTCGACTCATCATGGATCAAACCATATTTAATAGTGTTTGATTCCTCCATTTCGAAATGCCATTCCATTATGGTGTCCTTGAAGGAGTCAATTGTGAGACTATACCACAACTCCTAAGATGATCTATGAACTGTTGGCTCAAATATTCACCACCCTGATTAGATCGAAGGGCTTTAATTGTTTTGCCAAGCTAGTTCATGACAAACTGGTCATAACTTTCTGGGAGTGAGTTCAAGACCAAATCTGTAGCTAAATCCTGGCTCATAGGAAATCCAAGCCTCCCAAGGTGATCAATGTACCCTTTCATCTTTAAGACATGAGTACTGACTGATACACCTTCAGCCATCTTGCAGGAATGTAAGGCCTTAGTGGTCTCATACCTCTCTTGCCTTGCCTGTTGTTGGAACTTTTCCTTGAGATGCACAATTATCTCATAAGCCTCCATGTGTTCTATGTCACATCCTTACTTTTGACCTCAATTATACTCCATTATAAGTGATTGGAACCAATTACATGATCATTTGCTTTGAAAATATCTATTTCCAAAAGATTTGCTTTCAGGTACTGTTCACTGTTACTATTCATTTGGTAATTCCAGAACATGTACTCTACTTTGAAAATTCATAATTAATTGCTAAAAAATCAAAATAATATGGTTCCAATTTTTAATGAAATCTATTTCACATATATTTGAGGGAAAAATATGAAACTGAGGTTTTCTTGTCCCAATGAAATCAGTTTAATCGTTGAAAATCACTGTTCATTTGGTAAAATCTGGAAGTTCCAGTTTCTTTGCTTTAACTTTAAAAATTTGTTTCTCTTTGGTTACTTGTCCAAATGAAATGTGTTATATATGGAATTAAAGCTCTAGACGTCCTCTTTAAGATAACCAAATTTTATAGAAAAATTCGTTCATTTGACATATGAAATCATTGCATGAACGTCACTGCCTCTCAGCACTCGTTTTATCTCAATTCCAGATCTTACTTCAAAATTTGGAAAATCATAACAATTCGGATACTTATCCAGTTAAGGTATTCTTGGCGTCCATTTAAATATATGTATCTTAGCTAACCTCACACCAAATTTCAGACTAATACTCGTTGGTTTACATATCAAAATCAGCGTCACATCACCACGGCCTCAAAATAGGGTTACAGAAACATACACCATACACACTAACATATCATCCCATATTGTCATGTAAGTCATATAACTTGTTATACAAACTTAATCATCAACAATTACTCTCTTCCCTTGAGAGGATCCAGCACCTAAAACATAGTTATGCATGTGGAAGGAATGAGATTTCATGGAAATCCCAATAGCAAGTTACACAAACTATAATATCATGCATGAATAATTGTATGCTTAACATGTTATCATGTGATGGGAGCTACTTCATAATGGTACATAAGCAAACTCTAACATGCATATTGTCATGACATAACTTGCAAGGAGTTGCAATCATTCATACTTCATCATAACATGATGACATAAGCTCAAGCTCAACCAAACACCATAATCAAGAAGCAAGCAAAACAATTAAACAAACATGAGTTATAGTTAGGTATCCTTGCTACCTCTTAGCTATCTTGGTCAAGACCTTCTTGAAGTGCTTTCCTTCCTTCACAAATGTCAAAACCTAGCCATTACAACATAATATCAAGTTACAACTCAACTTGAAACCAAATCCAAGACAAGGTTTTCACTAGCTCCCTTTCTTTCTCTAATTTATGTTTCCTACTTCCACCTTTCCAAAATAAATTCTCATGGTTCATTTCCACATAATTTTTCATGTAGAATCCAAATATGAAATCATAATTTCCAAAATAGAAACATACTAATTGCTACAGTGCCAAACCGAAATGCATGCTCTTGTTTTCCAAAAATTCTCATTTTGATTCCAATGCTTCCAATACTTGTTCTCCTACTTTATCCCCACACAACTTTCCATTTTAAACCCATTGGAAGCATCAAAATCATGAAATTCCATCATATGAACAGTACCACGTACAGTACCAGCAAGAACACAAAACCCTAAATCCAAACATACTTGAATTCACAAGCTTATACCACTTGATTCTAGCTTGTTTAAGCTTGTCTAAACTATCCATAACATAAAACTCATATTTTAACCACATATGAGCAGCACTTCCAGCAGCAACCATAAGGGAAATATAGCATGAAAACCCCTTAAAACCATGAGCTAACTTGCTAGAACAAAGCTCAAGATCAAGGGAGATGATTACCTTGCTTGTTACTTCACTTTGGTTGCTTCTTTCTTGGTTGAATGGAAATTTTGCAAGAGTTTCCCTATGGTTCACCATGCATGCCAAAGTGTTCTGAATAGGGGGGTATTTATAGAGAAATTTGGGTTGAAATGGATGGCCAAGATTGGTTTGGTTACTATTTGATCTAAAGGCTCACATTTAATATTGAATTTTACTTTTTCTAAAAAGAATAATTATTACATCATGTGGGACAGCTCATGGGACACCTAAGAGGGTTATGTGGGGTGCTGCCCATGCAAAGAACCTTCTGGAGAAATTTCAGTCCAATCCGGTACCGATCAGTGCAGTTTCACAACAACCATACTGTGTTCTGTTCCTAATTTTTTTATAATATACCAGGATATGTATTCTATCCTAGAAATTAATGTCTAGGCTTCTCATATCATTGAAAATATTATACTGAGCATTTATCTGCCATCCATCCCTTGGAAAATGACCAAAATACCCTTAGTGTCCTTTCCTACACTGTACTAACCCTAAGGGCAAAATCGTCATTTCACCCCTCTTTATATTGGCTCATGGTGTATATGGGCTCTAAATAATCCTCTTTATACTATATGACACGTTTTTAGCCTGTCTAAAGTGACCAAAATGACCTCTATCCACTACTGGTACAATATGGGCATCCAGGGGCATTTTCATAATTTTACACTTTTCCTGGACTGCTCTGGTCTCTGGCCCACATAACTGTCCAGTCACCTTAATGGGCTTATGATGGCGCCATTTGGGCCTTATTATGGGCTTATTGCCTGTATTGCCTTTATGACCCAATTCACATTACAACTCTCCCGATCATATTTATCGGGTATTTTATTTCACTGAAAAATCTCGTATGGTTTCTACAGGATTCCTTTTCTGACTCTCTCAATTTTATAAATTCATATATTAAATATATAAATTTTCTATAAGGTCTTATCTGATTATGAGATCTAAAAAATACTATAATAATTCCTTCTGACTTCAGAAATTTATATCAATTAATTGGGACCTCAAATCAAAATTCTGTGTTTCGTTAAACTGACTGGAATATTTTTGTCTATCTACTGGTAAAATTTGGGTCTGATATGATTCCGAGCATTTTTGGCCTGTTTTGGCTAAACTTTTCCATATTTACATTTAGGTCCCTTAACTTTTGAATAATTGCACTTTAGTCCCTGAACTTTTCATTAATTGCATTTAGGTCCCTCCTTTTTCTTCTACTTTCACTTTTCACCTTCAAACTTTTAAATTTTCATTTTGGTCCCTATTCTTTCCTTAGTTATTAATCCTTCCTTTTCCTTTCACAATCTGATACAGTTTATTCCAAGAATCTTATATCCATTACAGATAAACTGTACAGGTACATCAGGTCAAAAAAATTGGGGATATGACATTCTAGATCTCTTTGGAGCTCTGGAACCATGGTGGCTAGCATCAAGCATCCCACATCGACAGAGTCTTCCTTCTGCTTCGTGTAAGCATCTCTCTGAGCTCTAGGAGCATTGGCTGCTGGCTCCTCAGGAATAGGTTGATCTAGGACATGTGCCTTTCTTTCCTGCTTGAGAACAATTCTCAAGTTCCTAAACTAGTCAAGAAAGTTTGTCCTATTGAGTTTGTCCTTCTCAAGGATAGATCACAGCGATAATGTAGTAGTATTACTAGTCGTCATGATTCTACAATTAAAATATGCAATTGAATTAGCAATCTCCCACTAAATAAACAACCCTCAATGCAATAGTTAGTGGGCTAAGATCCATATTTGGCTCAAACTTAAGTACGCTTTGGCAGGACGCTTAAATTAAGTTATTTAGGTAGGTAACACCTTTACCAATTACATCAAATGTAACTCTTAGATGTTCATGGGATTCTATCATCATATGATCTGGCATGTTTTTAATCCCATCTAATGCCTTGAGACCCAAAACCATTTTGTTAATATCAATTAAGTCAAACAATAATAAACATGTGAGAGTAGCACCATTACTCTTATTTATCTCCCCAAGATAACTCAAATGTACCCACTTTGGTGGAGTCCACAATTAAGCGATCGAGGTTTTGACAAGTGTTCATAAATTGACGGCATTATGACTTAAGATTTCATTTAGAGGCCTTAATTTAACTATCTGGTTTATAAGAATGCATGTTTCTTAGTTTGTATCTCATACAAGTAATATGCATGTGCTGATATAATCATAAGATGCATAATTTAAACGTGATACAATATGGCTCACCTATCCTAAGTCCACTCAAGCCAATGAGAGGAGCTCTCTAGTAAGAAAAGGAAAATTACATATAGAAACCTCTTTTAACATTCGGGGGGAGTGAAATGAGAAGAGAAGGTACATTAAGAGTATATAGAGGAAGGCACGACACGCAGGCCGTATTTAAAAATTACAACACTTGCAATCTGGTGCCATATTGTTCACCATACCCAGACATTCAAGAATCAATATTTAGATTTAATTGAAGGGTAATTAATGTTTCAAAACTAAAACATTCACAAAATAGTATATGTTACAGTTATGTTGCGCTACAAACAGGTAGCCACGGCAGTCTCGCTAGCCGATTAGCCGGCGGGGTCTGGGGCAGCGGCTTGAGATTTTTTTTTGTTTCATACATAATCATGAATCTGAATTCATTTTTCTTAGACCCCATCAATATTAATTGATAAAATCAAAATGCATGCACCACCGATTTCAATTCCCTTTCAGATTTCTTATATGTCCTACATAAAACGGATTCCTTATATGTCACACATAAAACGCATGTTATCATTTGATCGGGTACGACTAACACATATCATATGAATCAACAATCAAGCCTAACTTAAACACAAAATAGCATGGCTCTGATACCACTATAAGGAATTGGAAGACACGCAGCTGAAATTAATTTAAAAAATTTTCCATTCCCTGCCAGGATCTACCGTATGTGTTTAAGTTAAGTGGAAAGAAGTATTGCCCTCAGTATTCAGTCGTAACTTTCTCAGCTTATGGTTGCGACATCCACATCTTCTCTCTGCGGCTCGTGATCTCTTTTCGATCGCAAGAAGTCAATGACTCAGGTCGGCTTCCTTTATTGGTATGCACACGAACAGCATTCCAACCACGAACGACGTGTTAGCGCCTTCTGTGTTGGAAAATATGCCCTAGGGGCCAATCATTGTCTTATAAACATTATGGATTTATGAGTTTATCAATTATGTTATCATATTCTTTGCATGTTTACTGTGATGACCATCCTTGAATAATTCATGATCTTATCCTAAATGTCCCTGGTCGGTCATCTGTGGAGTAGAGATGAAATAAGACTAGTATGGCTTTGAAGATGTATAGAGATATAAATCAAAGTCATAGGCACATGTAAGAGTACTAGGTATTGGACCGACCCGCTATGAGAGAGGTGCATGGGTTACGTCATAAACTTATCTCATATACAAACCATGTCACTATGCCCTTTGACCTGAGATCATCATGGATTCCTACATGACAAACGCTCAGCTTTGACCTAGTCAAAAGTCACTTTTGACCGAGTGATCATAAAGACTATGTTCGGGCTTAGTGGTTTTTCATGCGGAGGAATGTGAATGGTCAAGATGGAATTTGTCCCTCACATTCGTAGAGAGATATTACTGGGCCCCTCTATGAGTGAGTCTGATAAATGTATGGCCATACTATAATGGAAAGGTAGTTCCATTTCTATAGTCAGACTACTCAGGGATCAAGAAAGTAACAGTCAGGAATATGAGGATGATATTATCCATGCCTCATCCATGACTAAAATATCGCGTGACAGAAGGGACATGATATAGTTGTATAAAAGGTTACATCATTTATCGATCCTCATACGATTTGGGTAGTCGTTATGTCTTGCTAGAGACCGCTTGCGACTTGTAGGCGAATATAGCAAATGGCCCACTGCCAACTTCATATGGGCCTACAGGGTCACACACAAAATAGCCCAACACGAGCTATGATGTCCAGATTCATTGAATCTAAGACGTGTCTAGATTCAATGAATGATCCAGGGTTGATATATATATTTATTTATATTTATATTCGTATATACATAAATTTCTTATATATATATTATATATAAGGGATATATAGGATTTAATTTATAAGGATAAATTAAATCTCTATCACGTTTAAATTTGAAATTCAAATTGATAGGATATCTCATATAAGAGATATTTACAAAATTTAATTTATAAGGATAAATTAAATCTCTATCATGTTTAAATTCAAAATTCAAATTGATAGGATATCTCATATAAGAGATATTTACAAGATTTAATTTATAAGGATAAATTAAATCTCTATCACGTTTGGATTTGAAATTCAAATTGATAGGATATCTCAAATTTGATTTATGAGAATAAATCAAATATAGTCCAATCTTATCTTTATTTAAATTAAATAAATAGGTGAATTAAATCTGTGGCACGGATTTAATATAAACATTATTTATTTAATTAGTTTCTTATCAAATTATACAATATGTGATATTGTATTAATTTTGGAATTAATATAGATTAATTCCAAGATCCAATTCGGTTGAGGAAAATGCAGAGCATCCTATATATCTGATTTTAGGAGCTACATTTTGACACAACACACAACACAAAAGGCTGAATAGAATTTGTAAAAGGTTTGCAGATAAGAAACTGCTGAAGTAGAGACGGAGAGGATGAATTCTTGAGAGAGCCTTGGAGGGACAGGAGACGCTAGCACGACGTTCGTGGTTGGAACGCTGTTCGTGTGGATACCAGTAGAGGAAGCTGACCTGAGGTGTCGACTTCTTGCGATCAGAAAAAGAGCACGAGCCGTGGAGAGAAGCTGTGGACATCTTCTTGAGATCGGAAAGAGATCACCAGTCGCGGAGAGAAGCTGTGGAAGTCGCTGAGGAACACCAAGGGTAATGCTTCTTTCCACTTGACTTAAACACATACGGTAGATCCTGGCAAGGAATGGGAAAAAAATTTTTAAATTAATTTTCGCTGCGTGTCTTCCAATTCCTTACATCATGTCCCTCTAGGCTTACTCAAGAATTTGTCTTCTCCGTCTCTATTTTGGCAGTTTCTTATCTGCAAACCTTTTTGTAGATTCCCGTTTACCCCTTTTTTCTATCCTAACCGTAGCTCCTAAATATCAGATATATCGGATGCTATGCGTCTTACCACAGACTTGGATTTTTGGAATTAATCTTATATTAATTATGAAATTAATACAATATCATATATTGTATAATTTGATAAGAAACTAATTAAATAAATAGTGTTTGTATTAAATACGTCCGATAGATTTAATTCACCCATTTATTTAATTTAAAATAAAGATAAGATGGAATTACATTTGATTTATTCTCATAAATCAAATTTGAGATATCATATCAATTAGAATTTCAAATTCAAATGTGATAGAGATTTAATTTTTTCCTTATAAATTAAATCTTGTTAATATCTCTTATATGTGATATCATATCAATTTGAATTTTAAATTCAAACGTGATAGAGATTTAATTTATCCTTATAAATTAAATCTTGTAAATATCTCTTATATATAATATATATACGAATTTATATATATATGAATATAAATATAAATAAATATATATATCTACCCAGGATCATTCATTGAATCTAGACATCATAGCTCGTGTTGGGCTATTTTGTGTACGATCCTGTAGACCCATATGAAGTTGGCAGTAGGCCATTTACTATACTGACTCACAAGTCATAAGTGGTCTCTAGCAAGACATCACGACTACCCAAATCATATGAGGATCGATGAATGATATAACCTTTTATACAACCATATCATGTCCCTTTTGTCACACAATATTTTGGTCATGGATAAGGCATGAAAAATGTCATCCTCCTATTCCTGACCGTTACTTTCTCGATCCCTGAGTAGTCTGACTATAGAAATGGAACTACCTTTCCATTACAGTATGGCCATACATTTCTCAAACTCACTCATCGAGGGGCCCAGTAATATCACTCCACGAATGTGAGGGACAAATTCTATCTTGACCATTCACATTCCTCCGCATGGAAAACCACTAAGTCCGAACATAGTCTTTATGATCACTCGGTCAAAAGTGACTTTTGACTAGGTCAAAGCTTAGCATTTGTCATGTAGATGATGATCGTAGGTCAAAGGGCATAGTGACATGGTTTGTATATAAGAGAAGCTTATGACTTAACCCATGAAGCTCTCTCATAGTGGGTCAGTCCAACACCTTGTACTCTTACATGTGCCTGTGACTTTTATTTATATCTCTATGCATCTTCAAAGTCATACTGGTCTTATTTCATCTCTACTCCCGCATAGATGACCGACCAGGGACATTTAGGATAAGATCATGAGTTATCCAAGGATGGTCATCACAGTAAACATGCAAATAATATGATAACACAATTAATGAATTCATAAATCAACAATGTTCATAAGACAATGATTGGCCCATAGGGCACAATTTTCAACACTATCATCATGTCTCTGTGCATTTTAGCTGCTACCTCAGTACTTGCTAGCCGCGTCTCATATTATCTGTAACCTTTAGTTGTGACCATCTCAACTTACTTATCACAACTTAATAACTCTGTATTCTTCCACCATCTGTCTGCATCTCTTTCTAACTGGTAGATTGCCATCTGCGCTTTACTCTCAGACGGATAACCCAGTACCTTAAAGATATTCTCCAATCTGCTGATCTAATCCTCCACTTTCTGTACATCGAACGATCCCTTGAACGTCAGAGGACTATGCTTACAGAACTTAGACATCCACTATTGAATACCAGCAGGATCTACTATCTATCCTATCTATCTTGGTGGCTCTGTTGTTTGTTGAACTATCTCTGGTTATGTATTAACTGTACCAGCAGACTCTGGCTATCATAAGTTCTCTATTGCTTCTGCTACGACTGTTACTATAGCAGCATCCCTTTCCTGTTTGCTCCTTGCTTGAGCAGCTCTTACTTCCTCAATCAGCTTTTGTTGTTGTTCCAGTCGTTCTAAAATCAACTGGTTAATGTCTCCGGTGTTTGGGGTTCACCCGAAGAACTAGCTCTTCTTGTTCTTACCATTTTGTTTTACTATTGTAATAGGAAAGGAATATCATAACTAACATAATTCATATTTCATTCCAAACATAGCATAAAACAAGATTAACAGCATTACATAAACTTCTCATATCATACATACATATACAATAGCCTCACTATCATAAGTACATTCATAGGTTCACTTATGTATAAGTCTAAAATAATCTATTCAGAGCATTTCTTAAGCCAGAATCCTATGCTTTGATACCAAAATGTCACATCCTTACTTTTAACCTCAATTATACTCCATTAGAAGTGATTGAAACCAATTACATGATCATTTGCTTCGACAACATTCATTTCCAACAGAATTGCTTTCAGGGCACTGTTCACTTTTACTGTTCATTTGGTAATTCCAGAACATGTACCCGACTTTGAAAATTCATAATTAATTGTATAAAAGTAAAAATA
Source organism: Leucaena leucocephala (assembly GCA_037074615.1). Lineage (NCBI taxonomy): Eukaryota > Viridiplantae > Streptophyta > Magnoliopsida > Fabales > Fabaceae > Leucaena > Leucaena leucocephala. The sequence continues at coordinate 7,065,017 of CM073526.1, read as the reverse complement.
ATGTGGTTATAATTTCTAATAAAAGCTCTTTCATAGATATTTGAGGGAAATATATAAAACTGAGGTTCCATTGTCTTAAAGAAATTAGTTTAATTGTTGAAAAACACTATTCATTTGGTAAAATCTTGAAATTCCAACTTCTCTACCTTAATTTCAAAATTTTATTTCTCTTTGGTTACTTATCCAAATGAACTGTGTTACCTATGGATTTGAATCTATAGACGTCCTCTTTAAGCTCATAAAAATTCATAGAAAAACTCGTTCATTGGATATATGAAATCATTGCGTGAACGTCACTGACTCTCAACACTCATTTTATCTCAATTCCATATCTTACTTCCAACTTTGGAAAATCATAACAATTCGGATACTTATCCAAATGAGGTGTTCTTGGTGTTCATTTAAAGCTATATATCTTAAATTTAATCATACCAAGTTTCAGACTAAAAATCGTTGGTTTAGACATTATAACCATCGTCACAAAGTGTCAACCTCAAAACATAGTTGCAGAAACATACACCATGCATGCTAGCATATCACCCTATAGTGTCATGTAAGTCATGTAACTTATTATACAAACTTAATCAACAACATTTACTCTCTTACCTTGAGAGGATCCAGCACCTAAAACATAGTTATGCATGTGGAAGGAATGAGATTTCATAGACATCCCAATAGCAAGTTATAGAAACTATAATATCATACATAAATAATTGGATGCTTAGCATGTTATCATGAGATGGGAGCTACTTCATAATGGTACATAAGCAAACTCTAACATGCATATTGTCATGACATAACTTGCAAGGAGTTGCAATCATTCATACTTCATCATAACATGATGACATAAGCTCAAGCTCAACCAAACACCATAATCAAGAAGCAAGCAAACAATTAAACAAACATGAGTTATAGTTAGGTATTCTTGCTACCTCTTAGCTATCTTGGTCAAGACCTTCTTGGGATGATTTCCTTCCTTCACAAATGTCAAAACCTATCCATTACACAATAATATCAAGTTACAACTCAACTTGAATACAAAACTAATACTAGGTTTTCACTAGCTTCCTTTCTTTCTCTACTTCATGTTTCTTACTTCCATCTTTCCAAAATAAATTCTCATAGTTAATTTCCACATAATTTTTCATTTAGAATCCAAATATGAAACTAGAATTTTGAAAATCAAAACACTTCAGTTGCTATGTACCAAACTGAAGTGAAGCCCTTGATTCCCTAAAATTCACATTTTGATTCCAATGCTTCCAATACTTGTTCTCCTACTTTATCCCCACCCAATTCTCCATTTTAAACTCATTGGAAGCATAAAAATCATGGAATTCCATCATATGAACAGTATCACGTACAATATCAACAAGAACACAAAACCCTAAATCTAAACATACTTGAATTTCCAAGCTTATACCACTTGATTCTAGCTTGTTTAAGCTTGTCTAAACTATCCATAACATAAAACACATACTTTAAACACATATGAGCAGCACTTCTAGGAGAAACCATAAGGGAAATATAGCATGAAAATCCCTTAAAACCATGAGCTAGCTTACTAGAACAAAGCTCAAGATCAAGGGAGATTATTACCTTGATTGTTGCTTCACTTTGTGTGCTTCCTTCTTGGTTGAATGGAAATTTTGCAAGAGTTTCCCTATGGTTCACCATGCATGCCGAATGGGTTCTGAATTGAGGGGTATTTATAGAGAAATTTGGGTTGAAATGGATGGCGATGATTGATTTGTATACTATTTGATCAAAGGGCTCACATTTAATCTTGAATTTAACTTTTTCTACAAAGAATAATTATGACATCATGTGGGACAGCTCATGGGACACCTAAGAGGGGTATGTGGCGTGCTGTCCATGTAAGGAAGCTTCTGGAAAAATTCCAATCTAATCTGGTACCGATCAGAGCAGTTTCACCACAACCGGACTGTGTTCTGTTCCTAATTTTTTATAATATACCAGGATATGTATTCGGTCCTAGAAATTAATGTCTATGCTGCTCATACCATTGACAATGATATATTGAAGATTTATTGCTATCCATCCCTTGGGAAATGACCAAAATAACCTTGGTGTCCTTTCTTGCATTGTACTAACCCTAAGGGCATAATTGTCATTTCACCCCTCTTTGTACTGCCTCAGGGCATAAACTAGCTCAACTAATCATATTTATTCCATGTACATTTTTAACCTATCCTAGAGGACCAAAATGCCCTCCATCCATCTATAGTACATGTAGGCATCCAGGGCATTTTCGTAATTTCGCACCTTTTTTGGGCACTAGCCCCTTCTACTGATAGACTAGTACCCTGGGTTTTGGGCCCTTCTTGGCATTATCATGGGCCTATATATGAGGTCATCTAATCTCATTCTATCCAGGCTTACATACCAATAAGTTCTATTATCGGATCACGGGGGTTATCAAACTCCCGTCAAAATTCACTAATATGTGAATAACTTTTTATACAGAACTTTTTCCAGAGTTCTATCAGATCCAGGACATATAACACTGTAGGGCACACTTTCCTGTAATTCACCCACTTATATCTGAAGTCTATGAAATCTGATAAAATTTTAGATAACTTTTAGACTATCAGATAAATATCTACTGTTTGGAGCCCTAATAAAATTTATGTATCATGCTAGACTGACCAGCATATCTTCCTATATTGTTTGATAAAATATGGGACTGAAATACTTCCGGGCAGTTTTAACCCTTTTCGGGCTAAACTTTATATAATTTCAATTTTGCCCTTGAACTTTTTACTTAATTATATTTAAATCCCTTAACTTTTAGAAATTACCACTTTTAGCCCAAATCTTGTTTCTACTTTAACTTTTGGCCTTTAACCTTTTCTACTTTGTGTTTAGGTCCTTCTCTTTCTTCAATACTCCTCTAACCTTTATCATTTCTTCTGATCTTCGTCATAATCCTTTCTAAACCTCTTTCTACTATTAGTATTATACAGATAGGGAAAATTAGGATATGACATTGGTTGCTTGTTCCCAAGAAACCTCCTTAGTAAATTACCAAAATGCCGTTGGTTCCTCTTTAGTAATCCTAGGGGCATTATTGTCTTTTCACACCTTTCTAAAGTATCTCTTGACCCTAGTAAACTATCCAGATAACCTTCCTTGACTGTCTAACCTTAGTTAAATGACCAAAATGCTCTTCATTTGACTCTGACTTAATGACACAACAAATGGCATACCTTCAGTAACATTTTTGTATTTTTACATTTTTCCCAGTCTTTATTAGCCCTGGCCCACATACTTATATGAAAATATCATTAGGCCTATAAGGCGCCATTTTGGGTCCTTTGTATAATCCACAACCTTAATGGGCTCAATTCCTGAGAAATTCCCCCGAAACCTATTTATCGGGTGTTTTAATCTACTGTAAATTCTATAATAAATTCTACAAAACTCCTTTTTGGGCTATATCAGTATTAGAAATTCTTATATTAATTATAGGAATTTATTGCCAAATTTCATTTAATTATGAGGTCCAAATGATACTGTATCAATTTTTCTTTTTTCAAAAATTCATATAAATCTTTCGAGACCTCATATCAAAATTCTGAGTTGTGTCAAACTGATCGTCATAATTTTCTTTATTTACTGGGACTTCTACTCAACAGGGCCTGGTAGCATACCTTTTTTAGGCTACATATTAGGCTTCTAGGCCTAAAAATTGGGATGTGACATTTCTCCTCCCCTTAAAATAAATTTTGTCCTTGAAGTTTTAAGGTTAAATCTCTATTCATTCCTTGATGAAGAGTTTCTCAAAGGATAATGTCCCTTCTTTCATATCAAACTCTCTCGTATACTACTGTATTTTGGAGTTTCTGTTAACTACTTACCATACTTCTTAGTGCAATCACTTATTACTCTTTTTAGTATCCAGCGGAATTCTCTAAATATCCACAAAATTTTATCTCTCATTTTTGTACCATCATACATTTCTTTCCTTCTTATCATATTTACTAACTCATCATAATACAGAGAGAGGACTTATATCATTATTATTTCTTTCTTTACTCCTAGATAGGAGCACATAGGAGCATATATGAGCACATACTCGAACATGCATAATGTGTAACGTCCTTACTTTTATACGTTATAGGGACCATTCAGAAGCATTTAGAACCACTTACAAGACCTTGGAAGTCCATTAGCCAAATCTAGAATTTTACTCTTTCTCGGGTTACTGTTCATATGATATTCCAGATTACACAATAAACTTCAAAAAATCATAATTAATTCTAGAAAACTCGAAATGCAGTGGTTCAAAAATCTACATGAACATAACATCTTGAAATTTAAGGTAAAAATAAGTTTTAGACCAAATGATTAGCCAATTGATACAGTTTATTCGTTGAAGTTTACTGTTCATTTGGTCAAAAACTCTGGAAACAGTTTCTGGTCCGTTACTTTGGAAATTCATTTCTCTTGATATACACATCCAAATGAAACATTCTACCTATGTGATTAAAGCCCTGGATGTGTAATACATGCTCATAAAATTTCTTGAAATAATTCCATCATTTGCTAGGTCACACTGAAGCCACAACAAAACTGCTTCAGGACCTACGTTTTTACCATTTCAGTTTCTTTTCTTTCAATTCCAATAATTGTTTCAGCATGCACAAGTCATTAAATAAGCTTCTTAACATTCATATACATCATGTACATATGCCATAATTATTACATACAAGTTTATCACATAAATAGACACCTTACATGGCATTTACATACATGGAAAATGCACAGCATATGCTAGAATCTTAAATACTTCACTTTCCTTCTTCCATGCTTTAGCTCCTCTCCATGCATACCTTTTCTTCATGCTTGACCTAAATTGGTTGGTTATGGGAGAGTGAGATTCTAGAGAATCTCAGTAGCAAATATTACCGCCTAAATATGCAAGATGGATGCTAATGCATGATATGTAATCTCATTAACTTTCTTTGATTAGTGACATGCCATCATGCTATATATTTTTACATAAAGTGCATGGCCATGGAAACATGTTATTCACAATACATTCAACATCATTTATCATGTCACAACATCATTCAAATAACATATACATGTCAACACATAAGCACACCACATCAAGCACATAAAGAGGTAAGTTCACTACCTTGCACTTAAGCTTTCCTCTTGATCTTTAGCATTTTCTCTCTAGCTTTCCAACCAATAAGCCTTTATGTCAATCACCTCCCAACATGTTCTTGAATGTTTCAAGGTCCTAAACACATTCGTATTCATCACATAATTCATTAGGACTCATGAACTCTAACCATGTTCAAGATTAACTTTGTTACACTCTTTATTGTCATAACTTTCCCTAATATTCACTAATCCACTTGGCTCTTGAATCAATTGATGTCTTGACTCTACCCTACATAATTTCATCTTTTGAACTCATTTATGAGCTTAGAATTATGAAATTCCAGCTCCTTCATGGCCTGCTGTACTGAATTGAACATAAGCATACAATTCTTTCAAAAATTCTCATTTTGATTCTAATGCTTCCCATACTTGTTTCTCCACTTTACCCCACACAACTTTTCATTTTAAAACCACTGGAACCATCAAAATCATGAAATTCCAATCACTGTTCATGCGAGTGAACAGTAACTGTAAGGAATCTCAAAGACTACAACCTTGAGATTTTAATGTTTCCAAGGTTCAAAACCTTTCCAATCCTACACAAAATCATCATACAAACTCAATGGAAGCATTAAATCATTGAAATTCAATTTCCTTCCCTCATGAACAGTGCATACCCAACAGGGCACACCATGGCAAAGTCAAGAATATCAACTTGATTCAACAACCAATCACTTAACTAGCTTGTTTAAGCTTCAATCATATAGTTCTAACTTTAATTTCTTCTTTCCCTTTTCCTTTAAGGTCTTTGGGCAGCACCTTCCGTTAGAGAAAACTCAACTTTTCTCCCATTAAAACCCTAAGTTCAAGCTCCCAAATCAAAGAAAAATAAGCTAGGAGAGATTGCTTACCTTTAATCTCTAGCTTGCTTGAACTTTGGAACCTTGAATCTTCTTTGTCTTGGCTTGAGTTTCCATTTTGCAAGAGCTTCCCCAAGGGTACATGAGCTTACGGTTCTGAACCAGAATTGAGGGGTATTTATAGCCAAAATCCAAGAAAAATGAATGGCCAAGATTGATTTGGTTACTATTTGATCTAAAGGCCCACATTTAATCTTGGATTTAACTTTTTCATAAAATAATAATTATGACATAATGTGGGACCCATCAAGGGACACCTCATGGGGGTATGTGGCGTGCTCATAGTGTAAGGAACCTTCTGGAGAAATTCCAGTCCAATCCGATACCGATCAGTGCAGTTTCACAATAACCGGACTGTGTTCTGTTCCTAATTTTTTATAATATACCAGGATATGTACTCTATCCTGAAAATTAATGTATAGGCTTCTCACACCATTGAAATACTTGTACTGGCCACAACTTAATTACAGATCCCTTGGGAAATGACCAAAATACCCTTGGTGTCCTTTCTTGCACTATATTGACCCTAAGAGCATAATTGTCATTTCACCCCTATTTGTACTGCCTCAGGGCATATATTGGCTCAACTAATCTTATTTATACCATTTGCCACATTTTTAACCTGTCCCAGATGGCTAAAATTCCCTTCATCCATCTCTGGTACAATCTGGGCATTCAGGGGCATTTTCATAATTTCGCACTTTTTCTAGCACTGGCCCCTTCTACTGATAGACTGGTACCCTGGGTTTTGGGCCTTCCTTGGCGTCATTATGGGCCTATATATGAGATCATCTGATCTCATTCTATCCAGGCTTACATACCGATAAGTTCTATTATCGGATCACGAGTGTTAACAAACTCCCGTCAAAATTCACTGATATGTGAATAACTTTTTATACAGAACTTCTTCTGGAGTTTATTAGATCCAGGACATCTGAAACTATAGGGCACACTTTCCTGTAATTTGCCCACTTATATCTGAAGTCCATTAAATCTGACCAAATTTCAGATAACTTTTAGACCATCAAATAAATATCTGCTGTCTGGAGCCCTAATAAAATTTTTGTATCATGTCAGATTATCCAACATACCTTCCTCTATTTACTGATGGAATATAGGACTAAAATACTTTTGGGCAGTTCTAGCCTGAAGTCCATGAAATCTGACAAAATTTCAGATAACTTTTAGACTATCAAATAAATATCTGCTGTCTGAAACCCTAATAAAATTTTTGTATCATGTCAAATTATCCAGCATACCTTCCTTTATTTACTGGTGGAATATGGGACTAAAATACTTCTGGGCAGTTCTAACCCTTTTCGGGCTGATCTTTCTATAATTACAATTTTGCCCTTGAACTTTTCTCTTAATTACATTTATGTCCCTAACTTTTTACATATTTACATTTAGGTCCCTAAACTTTTGGAAATTATAACTTTTGGCCCAACTTTTGTTTCTACTTTAACTTTTGGCCTTTAACCTTTTCCAATTTGCATTTAGGTCCTTCTCTTTCTTTAAGACTTATCTAACCTTTATTATTTCGTATGATCTTCGTCATAATCCTTTTTAAGCCTCTTTCCACTATCAGTACTATACAGATAGGGAAGAATTAGGATATGACATAATGCTTGGCTAACATATTGCAGGACTACATACCTGCCCCCTGAATGCAAAGCTCTAACATCGGAGCTCAAGCATTCATTCTTTAATATGTACATCTCTAACACTCGGAGTTTGCATAGCTCTAACATTTGGAGCTTTAGCATATTCTACAAATATAACATAACATAATGCGTGGCATTTTATGCAAGGAGTGAAAGCTCTCATTTGCTACTTCACCTGTAACTTATCATTAAACATCTTATCCCTTTCAACAACAGAGCCTCACAATCGTTTTACAAGGCTAGCTATAAAGCCACTTCTTATCGTACTTAATATATATTTCTCATTACGTACTTTTCATAGAATTTCTCATTTCATATCTTTCATGCCATAACATGGCATATCTGGCCAAATCTGGCTATATCTTAGTCTATCTTTCAAATCTATTTCATTTGGACTTGACATAAGGGTTTTAGTCTGTTACTGTTCATAACTCTTTCTAGCTTTTCATAGCTTCTTCTATCATTTTACATAAGTCTATGCATATATGCCAATTTCTATGGCATTTGTACATTTTTCTATCACTTTTCAGGGGGTCACCTATCATTGGGCTACTCTTGCCTAAGCACGCTTAATTGAAATGTACAAATATAAATCTGAAGCACTGGTACTAACAGGCTCTAACCCTGTCACTTTACTATCTTAGACCCATCTTACACTATCTCTCTTGGGTCTATCTAGCTTTCTAATCTCTTTATCCTTATCTGAAGGATTTACTTGTCTCTTATTCTTATTCTCTATAATCTCATAGTAGGGATCTCTTTATCCTCATTTGACCCTTTCTCATATCTTATGAAATATTCTTATAAATCCTTGGGACTCTGGATTAACAACTTTAACTTTGATCACTTAGTTCCTGTTCCGTGTAAGGAGATTATGAGTTTAGTCCCTGGTAGTAATAAGGCTATATGAAACGAGCATCATGGGTACTCTCTCTATTATAAGCTAACCAACTTGTGAAGCTTCTCTACCTTAACTTTATCCTTGGTATTTTTCCTTCCAAAGACATACTGTACTTATGGGTCAATACTTCTTTCTCTAGGCTAGGTCTACTGTAACCCTTGGGATCTACTGCGATTAACCGTAAGCCTCTTCAGGATCTAATTGTGACCCTGGAATTCTATTCTCTGTGAGCCATACTAGGATCTAACTGAAATCCTTCAGAATCTACTGTGATTCTATTGTACTGTATTTCATCTCTGGAAGATCTAAACGAACGAACAAAGTTACAAGGTCAGTTACTTTCACCTAGTTATTAACTCAATAGATAATTCCCCAAAAATGATTACAGAAACCAATGTTATCTATCAGGACTTTACTCATTTTCTATATCATATTAGGAACTTGAAATAACTATTTATTCAACTTAGGTTGCCATATTACCCTCTTACTAGGGTATATACCCAACCATTCATTACTTTATCTAACTCTTGCTTATTACTCTTTCTTAAATTAGGGAGTCTCTGTTTCTTAAAACTGTGGCCACCTTTCTTTCTATAGACATCATAAACTTCTTTTTCTTATCTTACATACACTGCTCTATTGAACTTTTACAGTTACCTGAGAAAAATCCTTTCTTTATAATGGAATTCAATCTATGAACTAACTCCTCAGGTGAGCGGATCAATCTCCATCTCTATGGAATACTTCTATATTTCTTTACTATATCTTAACTCTTTCTATCTGTCAGTCTCAGTCTACTCTTTGACTGGACTATGATTCTTTTCTGGTACTTTTCTTGATCATAATAAACTTATGTCATATGGATCTCATTCATCATCTACCACTATCATGTTCTCTAGGGTGCTCTACCCTAGGTCTGCTAGATTATTGTTCTTTCGTGATGTGGTCCCTCTGTCTTAGGAACATCAGTTGTCTATCTATTAACCATCTCGTTTATAACTTTAGGCTATGTGCTAGATTATTCCTAGGCAAGTCTTTAATCTAACTTTACTTTTTTCATAATGTAGATCTACTCTTATAGAGGATCTACTTCTGAACATTGTCTTAATCTCTCATATATCATTACTTTGCGCTACTAACCCTCTAGTTGATAAACTTCAGCAAGGTTAGTACCTTCATCATTATCGCCACTATAACGTATGGTTACATAATGATACCTTGAGCTACTATTATAGCTCCCCTTGACCATAGACTAGTCAGTTTTTGTCTCTAGCAGTAGAGAAAACTGCTCCCCAGACGTTATCCTCCTTAGTCCAGCCCCATTGTGCTAAGAAGCATGAGACTTCAGCAGTAACGGATGACTAAGACTAGTCATTTCCTTAAAGATTACCCAGTAAAGTTGTAAGGTATGGGATATTACTTTATCTATCTGGGTGCTATTGTCTTTTATTTGACTTATTCTCTAAGTAGTGAACACCATCCCTATATCTTCTACTAGGGAGAGAACCTCTTTAGTTCAAATTTCTAACTACACTAGAGCATCACTGAGCCAGAACCTTCTGTTCTGTGTGAGAATCTTATGCTTTGATACCAAAATATAACATCCTAATTTTCTTACATCTTAGGGACCAAACGATGGCATTTGGAACCACTTTTAAGGTCATTGAAATCAAATTACACAATCTAGAATTTTACTCTAGCGATTACTGTTCATTGTCCAAATTCTAGAGAAGTGAATTAACTTCAAGAAATCATAACTAATTATAGAAAAATCAAAATGAAGTGGTTTAAATTGCTACCAGAATCTAACTAAATGCTCTTTCAGGGAAAATAACTCATTGACCACGCCTTGACCAAGTCAACATTGGTCAATGCTCAAATTTTACTGTTCCTCTAGCATCCTATCCCTGATTCCAGTATTTCTGGTCTCAACTTTGATAAATCATATCTTTATGTGTAGACATCCAAATGAGACGTTCTATATATCAAATCGAAGCTTGGCATATATACTATTTATTGGAAAAATATCATACATTTATTCAATCATTTACTATTTATAATTACAGCTCAAATGTCACTACCTCACCACAAGTTACTGTTCATAGTGACAATTTCCAGCAATTATACATACATGAATCACATATCAATCATGCTAAATAATTAACATCTCTTTATGCATCTTTATCTCCTCCATCTTGAAAAGACCTTCTGTAATTGGATTGATATGGAAGGGGTGAGATTTCTGGGGAAATCTCAGTAGCAAACAGTACTAAACAATACATGCATTAATGTGAATACTTGTGCTTGCTTGTGAAAGTGTTAACATTGCATAATGTGCATGCTTCCATGTAACATGAAATACAAATGGACAAAGTAATCATAGCAAAAGATATTCATACATAAGCACATATGCAACACAATTTAATAAAGTCATAGCACATCAAGCATAAGATTCAATGCATACAAGTTTAGGATAAGTTTACTACCTAACATGTAACCTTTTTCTCTAGCTCTTAGCCTTGTCTCTAAGGTTCCTTCTTTTCATAGGTTAGAGCCTATATATAGCATAATAATATCTTCATTATTATCATATCCAGTATAGCTCTACTTATCTCAAGGTTAACTTGAGGTAATACCCTTAATTTGACAATCCCCTATATTTCTTTCTATTCATGGCTTAACCTTATAAAGAGATATATTTCTCTACTATAACTATTAACTTCATAAGAACAATCCTCTAATTTATTAGAGCAGGGACTATAATAAATTACTTACCTCATTCCTAAGCTTTCCAAGTCCCTAAGCTCCTTGGACTGCTCCGAGCTCCACTAGAACTCCTCCTTTCTTTCTCTTCCTTTCTTCCTTTCTCTCTTTCTCTTTTTCTCTCTTCTTTCTCTTGCTTTGCCTTGCTTGGATGTGAATGGAATGGAGGGAGGGGTGGTCTATTTGTAGTTAAGAAGAGGTGGAATGGATGGCTAAAATTGAATCGTGATGAATGGCTCAGATCGCTTAGCTTCCTCAAGAAGCCTTGCCTACATCATCACAACAACATCATCCTCCTCAATGACTCATCAAAATGACATCATCCATAGGACACCTCACATGCAAGGTCGCATAATGGTGGGGCCCTTGGGACATCTCACCAGCTAACTCAGCCTTTCTAGAGAATTTCAGAGTCTTTTCCCAGAATGAATGGCTGAGATTATGCCACGTGCCCTTTAGCTTTTTCTACTTTTCCTATAATCATGCTATGTGTCCCTAGCTTTTCTCCTTTTCCTAGAATCATGCCATGTGTCTCTAGCTTTTCTTCTTTTCTTAGAATCATGCCATGTGTCACCTTATGGGTCCCATGAGGACACCTTTCATGCCACCTCATGGTCTAAATCATTATCTGATTACTTTTCCCAATTTTATCCTTAACCAGGTAACTTTACTTTATAAAAAAGTATTAAAATATTATTTTAATATAACTTAAACCCCCATAATCATTGGGCCACTTTTTTGGACCCTTGGAATGTCATCTTGGGTTTCTAACTAAGCCCAAGCACTCTGGTGGCTTGATTCCCAAGAAACCTCCTTAGTAAATTACTAAAATGCCCTTGCTTCCTCTTTAGTAATTCTAGTTGCATTATTGTCTTTTCACACCTTTCCAGAGTATCTCTTGACCCTAGTCAACTATCCAGATAACCTTCATTGACTGTCAAACCTTAGTCAAATGACCAAAATGCCCTTCGTTTAACTCTGACTTAATGACACAACACATTGGCATACCTTTAGTGGTATTTTAGTAATTTTATATTTTTCCCAATCTTTATTAGCCCAGGCCCAGATACTTATCTAAAAATACATTGGGCCTATAAGGCACCATTTTGGGTCCTCTGTATGATCCACTACCTTCATGGGCTCAATTCCCCATAAATTCCCCTGAAACCTATTTATTGGGTGTTTTAATCTACTGTAAATTCTATAATAAATTCTACAAAATTACTTTTTTGGATCTGTTAGTCTTAGAAATTCTTATATTAATTATAGAAATTTACTGCCAAATTTTATCTAATTCTAAGGTCAAAAGGATACTGTATCAATTTTTCTTTCTTTAGAAATTAATATAAATCTTTCAGGGACCTCATATCAAAATTATGTGTTGCGTCAAACAGATCAGCATAATTTTCTCTATTTACTGGGACTTCTACTCAATAGGGCTTGGTAGCATAGCTTTTTCAGGCTACATATTAGGCTTATAGGCATAAAAATTGGGATGTGACATAAGCTCAAGCTCAACCAAACACCATAATCAACAAGCAAGCAAACAATTAAGCAAACATGAAATATAGTTAGGTATCCTTACTACCTCTTAGCTATCTTGGTCAAGATCTTCTTGGGATGATTTTCTTCCTTCACAAATGTCAAAACCTAGCCATTACAAAATAATATCAAGTTACAACTCAACTTGAAACCAAATCCAAGACTAGGTTTTCACTAACTTCCTTTCTTTCTCCCTTTTATGTTTCATACCTCTATATTTCCAAAATAAATTCTCATAGTCCATTTCCACATAATTTTTCATTTATAATACAAATATGAAATCAGAATTTTCAAAATCAAAACATTCCAATTGCTACAGTACCAAACCGAAGCAAGTCCTCATTTTTCAAAAAATTCACATTTTGATTCCAATGCTTCCAATACTTGTTCTCCTAATTTATCCCCACACAATTTTCCATTTTAAACTTATTGGAAGCATCAAAATCATGAAATTCCATCATATGAACAGTGTCACGCATAGTACCAGCAAGAACATACTCGGATTTCCAAGCTTAAGCTACTTGATTCGATTTCCAAGCTTTAGCCACTTGATTCTAGCTTGTTTAAGCTTGTCTAAACTATCCATAACATAAAAATCACATTTTAAACACCTATGAACAGAACTTCCAGCAGCAACCATAAGGGAAATATAGCACAAAAACCCCTTAAATCCATGAGCTAACTTGCTAGAACAAAGTTTAAGATCAAGGGAGATGATTACCTTGATTATTGCTTCACTTTGTGTGCTTCTTTCTTGGTTGAATGGAAATTTTGTAAGAGTTTCCCTATGGTTCACCATGAATACCATAAGTGATATGATTAGGGGGTATTTATAGATGAATTTGGGTTGAAATGGATTGCTAAGATTGATTTGTGCACTATTTGATCTAATGGCTCACATTTAATATATAATTTAACTTTTTCCAAAAAGAATAATTATGACATCATAAAGGAAATCTCAAGGAACACCTCATGGGGGTATGTGGTGAAATTCTCATGTAAGGAAGCTTCTGGAAAAATTCCAGTCTAATCCGGTACCTATCATAGCAGTTTCACAACATTTGGACTATTTTCTGTTCCTAATTTTTATAATATACCAGGATATGTATTTTGTCCTGGAAATCAATGTCTAGGTTCTTCATACCATTAACAATGTTAGAATGAGTATTCATCTGCCATCCATCCCTTAAAAATGACCAAAATACCCTTCATGTCCTTTCTTACACTATTTTAACCCTAAGGGCATAATTGTCATTTCACCCCTCTTTGTACTACCTCAGGGCATATACTAGCTCTAACTAATCATATTTATACTATATACCATGTTTTTAGCCTACCCCAGATGACCAAAATTCCCTCCATCTATCACTGGTACAATATAGGCATTCAGGGGCATTTTTCTAATTTCACACTCTTCCTGGACACTGGCCCCTTCTATTGTTGAATTAGTACCATGGGTTTTGGGCCCTCCTTGGCATCATCATAGGCCCATATATGAGGCCATTCGTGTTCATTCTATCTAGGCTTATTTACTGATAAGTTCCATAATCGGATAACGGGTGTTCTCAAACTTTAGTCAAAATTCACTAATATGGATAATGGGTGTTCTCAAACTCCTGTCAAAATTCACTAATATGGGAATAAATTTTCCTATAGAGCTCCTTTCAGGGTCCTGTTTGATTCATGACATCTGATGTCATAAGGCACACCTTCCTGTAACTTGTCCCCTTATATCTAAAGTCCATGAGATAAAATAAAATTTTATATAAGTTTCAGACTATCAGATTAATATCCATTATCTGCAACTATAATAAATTTTCTATATTATGTTAGATTAACCAGCTTATCTTCCTCTATTTACTGATGAAGCATGTGACTAAAATACTTCCAGACAGTCTTAAGCGTTTTCTAGATGACCTTTTCCATAATTACATTTAGGTCCCTAACTTTTTGTATATTTACATTTAGGTCCCTAAACATTGGGAAATTACCACTTTTGGCCCAACATTTATTTCTACCTTAACTTTTGGCCTTTAACCTTTTCCACTTTGTGTTTAGGTCCCTATATTTTCCTTAGTTCATAATTCCTTTCTTTCCTTTCTCAATCTGACACAGTTTATTCTAAGAATTTCATATCTATTATAGATAAACTGTACAGTTACATCATGTAAGACAATTGGGGATATGACAACAGTTAAGTGGGCCAGAGTCCAGAACAACCCAGGAGAAGCGCAAAATTATGAAAATGCCCCTGTGTAGTCAGATTATATCAGTGATAGATAGAGGGCATTTTGGTCATCCTGGACAGGCTAAAAACATCCCATATACTATAAATATGATTAGTTAGAGCCAGTATAAGCTCCGAGGCAATACAAATAGGGGTAAAATGACAATTATGCTCTTAGGGTTAATATAGTGCAAGAAATGACACTAAGGGTATTTTGGTCATTTCCAAGGGATGGATAGCAATAAATATTCAGTCTAACAATGTTAATGGCATAAGAAACCTAGACACTAGTTTTCAAAATAGAATACATATTTTGAAATATTATAAAAATTAGGAACATAAGACAATCTGGTGTTTGTGAAACTGTTCCGATTGATACCAAACTGGACTGAATTTTTTTTATCAGTTTATTTACCTTTTTCTAGCTAAATATAGCCTTGTATAATGTCATGCATGGTGTCAAGATTGTGGCTTCTAGGGCAAGCCATGATTAATAATTAATATAGACTATTAGATTGTACCAGTAACCCAATCAATCATGGTCATCCATTTCAATTGAAATTTATCTATAAATACCCCCTCATTTCAAACCCCATTCAGCATACTTGAGAAACATAGGGAAAGTCTTGCAAAATTTCCATTGAACCAATAAAGAAGCACACAACTTGAAACAACAAGCAAAGTAATTGTCTCCCTTGTTCTTGAGCTTAATTCTATCAAGTTAGCTCTTGCTTCTAAGGGGTTTTGTACCATATTTCCCTTATGTTTGCTGCTGGAAGTGCTATCCATATATGGTTACAATATGAGTTTTATGTTATGGATAGTTTAGATAAGCTTAAACAAGCTAGAATCAAGTGGTATAAGATTAGAAATTCAAGTATGCAGAAGTTAGGGTTTTGTGTTCATGGCTATTACTGTACATGACACTGTTCATATATTATACTTTCATGATTTTGATGCTTCCAATGAGTTTAAAATAGAAAATTGTGTGGGGATAAAGTAGGAGAACAAGTATTGGAAGCATTGGAATCAAAATGTGAATTTTTAGAAAATGAGAAGTTCACTTAGGTTTGGCACAGCAACTCTTGGGGTGTTTGGATTTTGGAAATTATGGTCTTATATTTGGATTCTACATGAAAAATTATGTGGAAATGGACCATGAGAGTTTATTTTAGAAAAATTGAATATGAAACATAAAATGGAAAAAGAATGGAAGTTAGTGAAAACCTAGTCTTGGTATTGAGTTCAAGTTGAGTTGTAACTTGATGTTACTTTGTAATGGATAGGTTTTGGAATTTCTGAAGGAAGGAAATCATCTCAAGAAGGCTTTGTCAAGGATAGCTCAAGAGGTAGCAAAGAATACCTAACTATAGTTTCATGTGTTGCTTAATTACTTGCTTGCTTGTTAGTTATGGTGTTGGGTTGAGCATGAGATTGTGTCATCATGTTGATGATGAAGTATGAATGATTGTAGATCCTTGCAACTTATGTCATGACAATATGCATGTTAGAGTTTGCTTATGTACTATCATGAAGTAGCTCCCATCTCATGATAACATATTAAGCATCCAATTAATCATGCATGATATGGTTTATGTAACTTGCTATTGGGATTTCCATGAAATCTTATTCCCCCCATACGCATAACCATGTCATAGGTGCTGGGACTTCTCAAGGAAAGAGGCTAAGTATAGATGGATAAACTTGTATAATAAGTTAAATGAGTTACTTGGCATTATGGAAGTACATGCTGGAAGACCATTTAGTAGCATTTCGAACCACTTATAAGACCTTGGAAGTCCATTAGCCAAATCTGGAATTTTACTCTTTCTCGGGTTACTGTTCATATGGTATTCCAGATTACACAACGAACTGCAAAAAATCATAACTAATTCTAGAAAACTCAAAATGAAGTAGTTCAAAAAGCTACGTGAAGATACCATCTTAAAATTTAAGGAAAAAATAATTTATAGACCAAATGATTAGCCAATTAATACAGTTTATTCGTTGAAGTTTACTGTTCATTTGGTCAAAAACTCTAGAAATAGATTCTGGTCCCTTAGTTTGTAAATTCATTTCTCTTCATATACACATCCAAATGAAACGTTCTAGCTATGCACTTAAACATCTGGATGTTTATACTTGCTCCTAAAATTTTGTGAAATAATTCCTTCATTTGATAGGTCAAACGAAAGCCACAACAAAATTGCTTTAGGACCTACGTTTTTACTATTTCAGTTTCCTTTCTTTTACTTTCAATAATTGTTCTAGCATATATGAATCATCTCTTTTGCCTTGTATGAATTCATATACATCATGGGGTTATACAATAATTGTTTCATACAATCTCATCACATAAATAGATATTTTACATGGCTTTGACATACATGGAAAGTGTATAGCATATGCCAACATCTTAAATACTTCACTTTTCTTATTCCATGCTTTAGCTCTTCTCCATGCATACATTATCCATCATGCTTGACCTAAATTGGTTGGTTATGGGAGAGTGAGATTCTAGGAATCTCAGTAGCAAACATTACCACTTAAATATGTAAGATGGATGCTAATGCATGATATGTAATTTCATTAAACTTTCTTTGATTAGTGACATGCCATCATGCTATATACTTTCACATAAAGTGCATGGCCATGGAAAATATGTTATTCACAATACATTCAACATCATTTATCATGTCACAACATCATTCAAATATCATATACATGTCAACACATAAGCATACCACGTCAAGCACATAAAGAGGTTAGTTCACTACCTTATAGACTTGACTTTCTTTCACTTTTTCTTGCTTCTTTCTTCTCACATCTCTTGGACATGTGGCTGCCTCTTTTGGAGCATACCAACCAATCCCTAACATCACATAACCATTCATCCATTACCATCTAATTTCCTTGAGCATTAAACTTAATTTAACTAACATAACTCCCTCTTGACCATTAAGCTCATTTACTTTCCTTAATCTTAACTAATGGAGTTGGTCTTTGAATCAATTGATGTATTGACTTTACCCTACACAATTTCATCTTTTGAATTCATTTATGAGCTTAGAATCATGAAATTCTAGCTCCTTCATGGCCTGCTGTACAGAACTGAACATAGGCATACAATTCTTTCAAAAATTCTCATTTTGATTCTAATGCTTCCCATACTTGTTTCTCCACTTTACCCCACACAACTTTTCATTTTAAAACCATTGGAACCATCAAAATCATGAAATTCCAATCACTGTTCATGCGAGTGAACAGTAACTGTAAGGAATCTCACAGACTACAACCTTGAGATTTTAATGTTTCCAAGGTTGAAAACCTTTCCAATCCTACACAAAATCATCATACAAACTCAATGGAAGCATTAAATCATTGAAATTCAATTTCCTTTCCTCATGAACAGTGCATACCCAACAGGGCACACCATGGCAAAGTCAAGAATATCAACTTGATTCAACAACCAATCACTTAACTAGCTTGTTTAAGCTTCAATCATATAGTTCTAACTTTAATTTCTTCTTTCCCTTTTCCTTTAAGGTCTTTGGGCAGCACCTTCCCTTAGAGAAAACTCAAATTTTCTCCCATTAAAACCCTAAGTTCAAGCTCCCAAATCAAAGGAAAATAAGCTAGGAGAGATTGCTTACCTTTAATCTCTAGCTTGCTTGAACTTTGGAACCTTGAATCTTCTTTGTCTTGGCTTGAGTTTCCATTTTGCAAGAGCTTCCCCAAGGGTACATGAGCTTACGGTTCTGAACCAGAATTGAGGGGTATTTATAGCTAAAATCCAAGAAAAATGAATGGCCAAGATTGATTTGGTTACTATTTGATCTAAAGGCCCACATTTAATTTTGGATTTAACTTTTTCTAAAAAGAATAATTATGAAATCATGTGGGATAGCTCAAGGGACACTTCATAGGCTTATGAGGCAAAATTATCATGGTAAGAAGCTTCTAGAAAAATTTCAGTCCAATCCAGTACTGATAGGAGCAGTTTCACAGCAACCATACTATTTTCTGTTCCTAATTGTTTATAATATACCAGGATATGTATTCTGCCCTAGAAATCAATGTATAGGCTTCTCACACCATTGACATACTTGTACTAGGCCATAACTTAAATACAAATCCCTTGGGAAATGACCAAAATACCCTTGGTGTCCTTTCTTGCACTACATTGACCCTAAAGGCATAGTTGTCATTTTACCCCTCTTTGTACTACCTCAGGGCAATATTGGCTCAACTAATCAAATTTATACAATATGCCCCATTTTAGCCTGTCCCATATGACCAAAATGCCCTTCATCCGTCTCTGGTACAATCTGGGCATCCAGGGGTATTTTCATAATTTCGCACTTTTTATGGACATTGGCCCCTTCTTCTGATGGACTGGTGTTATATCCTAGTTTTTCCCCATCCGTATAGTACTGATAGTGGAAAGAGGTTTGGAAAGGATTATGATGAACATCAGAAAAATAATAAAGGTTAGATGATTCTTTAATGAAGAGAAAGAATAAAATAAAAAGTAGAAAATGTTAAAGGCAAAAAGTGAAAGTATAAACAAGATTTGGGCTAAAAGTGGTAATTTTCAAAAGTTAAGGGACTTAAATGTAATTAAGTAAAAAGTTCAAGGGCAAAATTGTAATTATAGAAAGATCAGCCGGAAAGGGTTATAACTACCCAGAAGTTTTTCAGTCCCATATCCCATTAGTAAATAGAGGAAGTTGCGCTGATTAATCTGGCATGATACAAAAATTTTATTAGGACTCCAGACAACAGAAAATTATCTTATAGTCTAAAAGTTATCTGAAATTTTATCAGATTTCATGGACTTCAGATGTAAGTGGGCAAATTACAGGAAAATATGCCCAACAATGTCAGATGTCCTGGATCTGATAGAACTCTGGAAGAAGTTCTGTATACATTTTTTTGACATATTAATGAATTTTGACGGGAGTTTGATGACACCTGTAATCCGATAATAAAATTTATTGGTTTGTAAGCCTAGATAGAATGAGATCATATGACCACATATATAGGCCCATGATGATGCCAAGAAGGGCCTAGAACCCAGGGTATTAGTCCATCAATAGAAGGGGTCAGTGTCTAGAAAAAAGTGTTAAATTACAAAAATGCCCCTGGATGCCCAGATTGTACAAGAGATGGATGAAGGGCATTTTGGTCACTAGAGACAGGCTAAAAATGTGGCACATGGTATAAATATGATTAGTTGAGTCCAGATACACCCTGAGGCAGTTTAAAGAGGGGTAAAATTACGATTATCCCCTTAGGGTCAATATAGTGTAAGAAAGGACACCAGGGGTATTTTGGTCATTTTCCAAGGAATAGATAGCAGATAAATACTCAGTATAACCATGTAAAGGGTATGAGAAGCCTAGACATTGATTTACAGGATAGAATACATATCCTGGTATATTATAAAAAAATTCAGAACAGAAAACAGTCCGGTTGTTGCGAAATTGCTCCGATCGTTACTGGATTAGACTGGAATTTTTCTAGAAGCTTCCTTACACTATGAGCACGCCACCTAGCCCTCTTAGGTGTCCCATGAGCTGTCCCACATGATGTCATAATTATTCTTTTATGAAAAAGTAAAATCCAAGATTAAATATGAGCCTTTAGATCAAATAGTAACGAAATCAATCTTGGCCATTTATTTTTCTTGGATTTTGGCTATAAATACCCCCTCATTCTGCCCAAAACCGTGGCCTTGTGATACCTTGGGGAAACTCTTGCAAAATGAAAACTCAAGCCAAGACAAAGAAGATTCAAGGTTCCAAAGTTCAAGCAAGCTAGAGATTAAAGGTAAGCAATCTATCCTAGCTTATTTTCCTTTAATTTGGTAGCTTGAACTTAGGGTTTTCATGGGAGAAAAGTTGAGTTTTCTCTAAGGGGTTGTGCTTCCCAACAACCTTAGATGAAAAGGGAAAGAAAAAATTAAAGTTAGAAATATATGTTGAAGCTTAAACAAGCTAATTAAGAGATTGGTTGTTTAATCAAGTTGATATTCTTGACTTTGCCTTAATGGAACCTATTCGGTATGCACTTTTCATGAGGGAAGGAAATTGAATTTCAATGATTTAATGCTTCCATTGAATTTAGATGATGATTTTGTGTAGGATTGGAAAGGTTTTGAACCTTGAAAGCATTAAAATTCCAAGATTGTAGTTTTTGAAATCCTTATTTGCTAGTGTTCACTAGCATGAACAGTGATTGGAATTTCATGATTTTGATGCTTCCAATGGTTTTAAAATGAAAAGTTGTGTGGGATAAAGTAGAGAAACAAGTATGGGAAGCATTGGAATCAAAATGAAAATTTTTGAAAGAAGTAAGTGCAATTTCGGTTCTGTACAGCATGTGATGAAGGAGCTGGATTTCATGATTCTAAGCTCATAAATGGATTCAAAAGATTAAATTGTGTAGGATAAAGTCAAGGCATCAATTGATTCAAAGACCAAGTCCATTGGTTAAGATTAAGGAAAGTTAATGAGATTAATGTTCAAGAAGAAGTTATGTTAGTTAAAGTGAGTTTAATGCTCAAGGAAGTTAGATTGTAATTGATGAATGATTATGTGATGTTAGGAATTGATTGGTATGCTCCAAGAGAGGCAGCCACATGTTCAAGGAAAGTGAGAAGAAAGAAGCAAGTTAAGGTGAAAGAAAGTCAAGTGTTCACAGGAGTAAACTTATTCTAAACTTGTTTGCATTGAATGTTATGCTTGATTGTGCTATGGCTTTGGTGAATTGTGTTGCAATTGTGCGTATGTATGAAGCTATGTTTCTATGATTACTTTGGCCAGTTTTATTTCATATGTTACATGGAAGTATGCACATTACACAATGATAACACTTTCCCAAGCAAGCACAAGTAGTTACATTAATGCATGCATTGTTTAGTAATGTTTGCTACTGAGATTTCCCCCAAAATCTCATCCATTTCCATGTAATCCCAATCCCACATGTTTATGAATGATGAAAGAGGATGATGAAGCATGAAGAAAAGCTAGGGATTGGATAGTATATATGTTATGTGAATGTGTAATTTTGTTGTATGACCAATGTAAGTAGTGATGATCATGATGTAATGAAAAATAGTAAATGATGGAATAAATGTATGAAATTTTACAAACATTTATATGACATGTCAAGCTTCTTTTTGACACCTAGAATGCTTTATTTGGATGTCTGTACAAAGAGAACTGATTTTCCAAAATAAGTGACCAGAATCTGTTTCCAGGATTTTTGACTAAATGAACAGTAAACTTGGTGAATAAACTATATTAATTGGCTAATCATTTGGTATGGAAATTATTTTTTCCTTAAATTTCAAGATGTTATCTTCACGTAGCTTTTTGAACCACTTTATTTTGAGTTTTCTAGAATTATTTATGATTTTTGAAGTTCATTGCATAATCTGGAATACCATATGAATAGTAACCTGAGAAAGAGTAAAATTTCAGATTTAGCTAATCAACTTCCAAGGTCTTGTAAGTGGTTCTAAATGCTACTGATTGGTCCCTAATACGTATGAAAGTAAGACTGTTACAACTGGTACCCTGGGTTTTGGGCCCTTCTTGGCATCATCATGGACCTATATGTGAGGTCATATGATCTCATTCTATCTAGACTCACATACCAATAAGTTCCATTATCTGATCACGGGTGTTATCAAACTCCCGTCAAAATTCACTAATATGTGAATAACATTTTATACAGAACTTCTTCTAGAGTTATGTCAGATCCAGTACATCTGACATTGTAAGGCACACTTTCCTGTAATTTGCCCACTTATATCTGAAGTCTATGAAATCTGATAATATTTTAGATAACTTTTAGACTATCAGATAAATATCTGCTGTCTGGAGCCTTAATAAATTTCTGTATCATGTTAGATTAACCAGCACATCTTCCTCTATTTACTGATGGAATATGGGACTGAAATACTTCTGGGCAATTCTAACCTTTCCGGGCTGATCTTTCTATAATTGTAATTTTGCCCTTGAACTTTTTACTTAATTACATTTAAGTCCCTTAACTTTTAAAAACTACCACTTTTGGCCCAAATCTTGTTTCTACTTTAACTTTTGGCCTTTAACCTTTTCTAATTTTTGTTTTAGTCCTTCTATTTCTTCAAGACCCATCTAACCTTTATTTTTTCTTCTGATCTTCATCATAACTTTTTCCAAACCTCTTTCCACTATCAGTATTATACAGATAGGGAAAATTTAGGATATGACAAGAATGATAAGGGGACTCAATGTTACTTTGAAAGATAAGATGACTCCCCAGCAGTATAGCTAGTTCAATAAAGCAGTGGAGGCCTATAAAATAATTGAGAGCAGCCTGAATAATCAGATACTGATAAAACCAATTAGCAGAGAGAATATTGTTTATGGAAGGATCGGTCAAAGTCGAGATGTGGCTAGTGGTAGTGGATATAATAGAAAGAGAAAAAGACAGTGGTATAATAGAAGGCCTGCTAGAGGGAACTTCAGAGGCAATACAGGTAAAAGAGACTTGAGATTTTGAGTATGTGACAAATATGGGAAGAATCATGGAGATAGGCTGTGTTTGATGGGGCATAATGTTTGTTACATATGTGGGAAGCATAGACATTTTTCCAAAAATTGTCCTCAGGCGGTGAATAATCAAAGGCCACACACTCAAGGTTGAGTGTTCGCATTGACAAGGGAAGATGCTCAAAGGTCACCCGAGATGATTCAAGGTATCATTTATCTCAATAATCATTTTGTGATTGCTATGTTTGATTCAGGTGCAAGTCATTCCTTTGTTTCCTATGAATGTGCTAAATGGTTAGGCCTTGTAATTAGCAAGTTGCATTATGCCATATGTGTGACAACCCCCACAAATGCTAGAGTAGTTACATTAGATGTTTACCTGAATAGTATCATTCGATATGAGTATTGTTACACTACTCTAGACCTAATATATATGCCTTTCCAAGAATTGATGTCATAATTGGATTAAATTGGTTGTCTTCCAATAATGTAATGCTAGATTGTAAGAACCAAACTTTGGTTCTATGCCCACAAGCCACAAATATGAATACAGAAGTGAGACTAAATTTCATAACAAAGACTCAAGTAGATAATTATTTATGAAAAGGATGTCAGGGATATATGGTCTTCTTTTCTGGTCAAGTAGACATAGAAGAGGGAATTGAAGCAATTCCAGTAGTCAAGCAGTTTCCCAAAGTTTTTCAAAGGAGATTCAGGGATTACCTCCAGAACGAGAAGTCAAGTTTGCAATCGACAGTGTACCTGGAGCTGGACCAGTATCCAAAGCCCCATATCGTATGACTCCCAACGAGATGATTGAATTAAAAAAATAGATTGATGAGCTTCTGGAAAAGGGTTTCATCTGACCCAGGTGCTCCAATGTTATTTGTTAAGAAGAAGGATGGTAGTCTCAAACTATGCATTGACTATTGGGAATTGAATAAGATTATTGTTAAGAATAAGTACCCTCTTCCTCGGATTGATGATTTGCTAGACCAGTTGGTGGGACCAAGGTTTTTCTCCAAGATTGATCTGAGATCATGTTATCACCAGCTCAGAATCAAAGCATATGACATTTCAAAGACTGCGTTCAGGACTCGCTATGGTCATTTTGAATTTCTAGTAATGCCCTTTAGTCTAACGAATGTGCTTGCAATTTTTTTGGATTATACGAACATAATCTTTAGGCCTTATCTAGATTAGTTTATTGTGGTCTTCATTGATGATATCCTAATGTACTCCAAATCTACAGTAGAGCATTTGAGAATTGTTATTAGTACTCTTAAAGAAAAATGACTATATGCTAAGCTTAGTAAATATGAGTTTTGGCTTCAAGAAGTCAAATTTCTCAGTCATGTTATATCCCATGAAGGGGTAGCTGTATATTCTAACAAAGTTGAAGTAGTATTAAGCTGGGAACAACCAAGGACAGTGACGGAGATTAGAAGTTTTTTGGGCTTAACAGGGTATTACAAAATATTTATTAAGGACTTTTCTCGAATTGATCTGCCATTAACTAAACTAACTATAATGAATCAATAGTTCAAGTGGGATGAGAAGTGCGAGGCTAGTTTTCATGAACTAAAGTAGAGATTAACCATGACTCCTGTGTTGATTATTCTAGACCCAACTTAGACTTATGTAGTCTACACTGACATTATCAAGTAGGGCTTGGGATGTGTACTAATGCAGTAGGGTCAGGTGGTAGCCTACACTTCTCGACAGTTAAAGCCACATGAAGAAAACTATCCTACTCATGATATGGAGCTTGCAGTGTAGTTTGTGCTCTTAAGTTATGGAGACATTATTTGTATGGAGCTACCATAAAGTTATACTATGACCACAAAAGCTTGAAGTATCTACAAGATTAGAAAGAATTGAATATGATACAGGGAAGATGGATGGAATTTCTGAATGATTATAATTTCCAAATCAAGTACCATCCAGAAAAAGCAAATGTAGAAGCGGATACCTTAAGCAGAAAGGTGGTGCAGGTGGCAAGTCTAATTGTCAAAGAGCTAGAATTAATAGAAGATGTTCGAGATTGGAGTCTTTTATATCAAATGCACACAGCAGAAATAGGGGAAACTAAAAATTTTGATGTTTCTTTAGATAGATTGCTACGATTTAGAGGACGACATATACTCCTAATGCAATGGGATTGAGAGAGAAGATCTTAGATGAGGCACATAAAAGCAAATATATAGTACATCCAGGTATCACCAAGATGTATCATGATGTTAAAAGTTTCTTTTGGTGGCCTGGATTGAAGAAGGATGTTGTAGCTTATGTGTCGAAGTGCTTAACATGTCAGAAAGTTAAAGTTGAGCACCAAAGGCCAGCAGGGAAATTGTAACCACTTGAGATACCTGAGTGGAAACCTGAGTGGGACAGTATTGCCACATAATTTATTGGAGGACTGCCCATAACTTCTACTAAGCATGATGCTATATGGGTAGTGATTGACCGATTGACAAAGTTAGCTCATTTACTGGAAATCAATAAGAAAGATTCTCTATATAGACTAGGAAAACTGTATATAAAGGAGATTTTTAGACAACATGGTGTTCTAAGTAGTATTATATCTTACAAAGATCATTGATTTACATCAAATTTTTGGCAAGCTTTACATAAAGAAATGGACACTACTCTCAAATTTAGTACAGCTTATCATCCTCATATGGATGGTCAATTTGAGAGAATGATCCAGACATTAGAGGATATGCCAAAAGCATGTGTTTTGGATTTCAAAGGGAGTTAGGATGTCCATCTGCCATTAATAGAATTTTCATATAACAATAATTATCATGCTAGTATTAGATGGCCCTATTTAAAGCACTCTATAGACGTAAATGTAGATTTCCCTTGTGCTGGCTAGAGTTGAGCAAGAAAAGGATGCTTGGTCCTGATATAGTAGATCAGACAACATCACAGATTGATAAGATTAGAAAAAGGTTGCTGAAGGCTTAAAGCAGGCAAAAGAGTTATGCTGATATAAGAAGAAAGCTATTGGAGTTTGAAGAGGGAGAGTATGTTTTTCTTAAGTTAACTACAACTATAGGACCCGGACGATCGATCAAAGTGAAGAAGCTACATCCTAGATACATTGGGCCATTTTAGATCCTCACTAGAATAGGATCAGTGGCTTACAAGTTAGCTCTTCCTCCAAATCTCAGCAAAATCCATGATATATTCCATGTTTCCCAGTTAAAGAAGTATGTTCTAGATCCATCACATGTGATTGAGCAGGACGATGTTGCACTGCGGGATAACCTAACCTATGAAGTCAAACAAGTACAAATTGTAGATCGAAAGATCAAGCTATTGCTAAATAAGTAGATCCCTCTAGTTAAGGTGGTTTGGAAGGGATTAACAGACGTGAGAAGTAGAGGAAAGGATGAAAGAAGCATATGCTAAACTATTTCCTTAGTATATATGTCACGTAAATTTTGAGGACGAAATTTATTTTAAGGGGGAGAGAAATGTCATATCCCCAATTTTCTTATCTAATGTATACATACAATTTATCTGAAATGGATATGAGATTCTTGGAATAAATTGTATCAAATTAAGGTAGGAAAAAAAGGGATTAATAAGTAAGAAAAGTTTAGGGACCTAAACGCAAATTAGAAAAGGTTGGAGGCAAAAAGTTAAAGTAGAAATAAAATTTGGGCCAAAAGTGGTAATTATCAAAAGTTTAGGGACCTAAATATAATTAAGCAAAAAGTCAGGGACGTAAATGTAATTATGAGAAAGTTGAACTAATAAATTTTACTAGTAGATAGACAATATTATTCCAGTCAGTTTAACGCAATACAGAATTTTGATTTGAGGTCCTGATTTTATTGATATAAATTTCTAAAGTCAGAAGGAATTATTATAGTATTTTTTATACTTTAGAATCAGATGAAACATTATAATTAATTCCTATATTTAATATAAGAATTTGTAAAATTGACAGAGTTAGAAAAGGAATCCTGTAGAATTCTTACGAGTTTTACAGTTGAATAAAATACCCGATAAATGTGGTCGAGAGAGATTCATTGGGATTTGTGCCATAAAGATAATGATCCCATACAGAGGCCCAAATGGTGACATAATAGGCCCAATAAGGTGAATGTAGAGTTAAGTGGGCCAGAGTCCATAACAACCCTAAAAACTGCGAAATTACGAAAATGTCCTTGTGTAGTCAGATTGTACCAGTGATAGATGGAAGGCATTTTGGTAATTCTAGATAGGCTAAAAATGTCTCATATAGTATAAATACGATTAGTTAGAGCCAGTATATGCTCTGAGGCACTACAAAGAGGGGTAAAAAGATAATTATGCCCTTAGGGTTAATATAGTGCAAGAAAGGACACCAAGGGTATTTTGGTCATTTCCAAGGGTTGGATGGCAGATAAATACTTAGTCTAATAATGTCAATGGTATAAGAAACCTGGACACTAGTTTCCAGGATAGAATACATATTCTAGAATATTATAAAAATTAGGAACATAAAACAGTATAGTTTTTGTGAAACTACTCCAATTGGTACCAAATTGGACTGAAATTTTTCCTATCAATATATTTACCTTTTTATAGCCAAACATGGCCTTGTATGATGTCATGCATGGCATCAAGATTGTGGCTTCTAGAGCAAGTCAAGATTAAGAATGAATATGGACCATTAGATCAAATAGTAACACAATCAACCATGGTCATCCATTTCCATCCAAATTTATCTATAAAAACCCCCTCATTTTAAACCCCATTCAGCATGCTTGGGAACCATAGGGAAACTCTTGCAAAATTTCCATTGAACCAAGAAAGAAGCACACAACTTGAAGCAACAAGCAAGGTAATTATCTCCCTTGTTCTTGAGCTTAATTCTAGCAAGTTAGCTCTTGATTCTAAGGGGTTTTGTACCATATTTCCCTTGTGATTGCTGTTAGAAGTGCTATCCATATATGGTTAGAATATGAGTTTTATGTTATGGATAGTTTAGATAAGCTTAAACAAGCTAGAATCAAGTGGTATAAGCTTGGAAATTCAAGTATGCAGAAGTTAGGGTTTTGTGTTCATGGCTATTACTGTACATGACACTGTTCATATATTCTACTTTCATGATTTTGATGCTTACAATGAGTTTAAAATAAAAAATTGTGTGGGGATAAAGTAGGAGAACAAGTATTGGAAGCATTGGAATCAAAATGTGAATTTTTAGAAATAAGAAGCTCACATAGGTTTGGCACAACAACTCTTATGGTGTTTTGATTTTGGAAATTATGGTCTTATATTTGGATTATACATGAAAACTAATGTGGAAATAGTCCATGAGAGTTTATGTTAGAAAAATGGAAGTATGAAACATAAAATGGAAAAAGAATAGAAGTTAGTGAAAACCTAGTCTGGGTATTGTGTTCAAGCTGAGTTGTAATTTGATGTTACTTTGTAATGGATAGGTTTTGGAATTTGTGAAGGAAGTAAATCATCTCAAGAAGACTTTGTCAAGGATAGCTCAAGAGGTAGCAAAGAATACCTAACTATAGTTTCATGTTTGCTTGCTTGTTAGTTATGGTGTTAGGTTGAGCATAAAATTGTGTCATCATGTTGATGATGAAGTATGAATGATTGCAAATCCTTGCAACTTATGTCATGACAATATGCATGTTAGAGTTTGCTTATATACCATTATGAAGTAGCTCTCATCTCATGATAACATATTAAGCATCCAATTAATCATGCATGATATTATAGTTTGTGTAACTTGCTATTGGGATTTTCATGAAATCTCATTCCTCCCATATGCATAACCATGTCATAGGTGCTGGGTGTAACATCCTTACTCTTATACGTCTTAGGGACCATTCAGTAGCATTTAGAACCACTTATAAGACCTTAGAAGTCCATTAGCCAAATCTGGAATTTTACTCTTTCTCGAATTACTGTTCATATGGTATTCCAGATTATGCAACGAACTTCAAAAAATCATAATTAATTGTAGAAAACTCAAAATGAAGTGGTTCAAAAAGCTACATGAAGATAACATTTTTCAATTTAATGGAAAAATAATTTCTAGACCAAATGATTATCCAATTGATACAGTTTATTCATTGAAGTTTACTGTTCATTTGGTCAAAAACTCTGGAAACAGTTTCTGGTCCCTTATTTTGGAAATTCATTTCTCTTGATATACACATCAAAATGACACATTATACCTATTAATTTAAATCTATGGATGTGTGCTACATGCTCCTAAAATTTAGTGAACTAATTCCTTCATTTGTTAGGTCAAACTGAAGCCACAACACAACTGCTTCAGGACCTACGTTTTTACCATTTCAGTTTCTTTTCTTTCATTTCCAATAATTGTTTCAGCATGCACAAGCCATTAAATAATCTTCTTAACATTCATATACATCATGTACATATGCATAATTATTACATACAAGTTTATCACATAAATAAACACCTTACATGGCATTTACATACATGGAAAATGCAAAGCATATGCTAGTATCTTAAATACTTCACTTTCCTTCTTCCATGCTTTAGCTCTTCTCCATGCATACCTTTTCTTCATGCTTGACCTAAATTGGTTGGTTATGGGAGAGTGAGATTCTAGGGAATCTCAGTAGCAAACATTACCACTTAAATATGCAAGATGGATGCTAATGCATGATATGTAATTTCATTAACTTTCTTTGGTTAGTGACATGCCATCATGCTATATATTTTTACATAAAGTGCATGGCCTTGTAAACATGTTATTCATAATACATTCAACATCATTTATCATGTCACAACATTATTCAAATAACATATACATGTCAACACATAAGCATACCACATCAAGCACATAAAGAGGTAAGTTCACTACCTTGCACTTAAGCTTTCCTCTTGATCTTTAGCATTTGCTTCCTAGCTTTCCAACCAATAAGCCTTTATGTCAAACACTTCCCAACATATTTTTGGATGTTTGAAGGTCCTAAACACATTCATATTCATCACATAATTCATTAGGACTCATGAACTCCAACCATGTTCAAGATTAACTTTGCTACACTCTTTATTGTAATAACTTTCCCTAATATTCACTAATCCACTTGGCTCTTGAATCAATTGATGTCTTGAGTCTACCCTACATAATTTCATCTTTTGAACTCATTTATGAGCTTAGAATCATGAAATTCCAGCTCCTTCATGGCCTGCTGTACAGAAATGAACATAAGCATACAATTCTTTCAAAAATTCTCATTTTGATTCTAATGCTTCCCATACTTGTTTCTCCACTTTACCTCACACAACTTTTCATTTTAAAACCATTGGAACCATTAAAATCATGAAATTCAAATAACTGTTCATGCGAGTGAACAGTAACTGTCACATCCTTATATTTATACATCTTAGGGACCATTCAGTAGCACTTAAACCACTTTCAGGGTCATTGAAGTCTAAACACTTAATCTGGAATTTTATTCATATCGAGTACTGTTCACTGTGGTAAATTCCAGATGAGTGACCTGATTTTGAAAATTTATAACTAATTCTATAAAAATTGAAATGAAGTGGTTCAAATTGCTACATGAAGCTAACTCAAATATATTTCAGGGAAAAATCATTGGTTGACCAATCCTTGACAAATTTCACGTGGTTCAACGTTTCAATCTTACTGTTCATCCAATGACTTTCTCCTGAATCCAGCATTCTGGTCCCAACTTTAACAATTTATATCTTTTCGTGTATACATCCAAATTAGACATTCTATATATCAAATTAAATCTTAGTATGTCTACTTTTTACTCTAAAAATTTCGTACATTAATTCAATCATTTACTATTTTTAATGATTTATCAAACATGAATGGGTCTTCACGAGTTACTGTTCATTGAGCCTATTTTCAGCATTTAGTCTTTACATACTCAAGCATACAGCCAACACATATCAGTCATACAGGCCAGATAACAATTAATAAATAATCAACTGTTATATATTAATGCATGATTAACTCCCTCATATTGTATTACATCCTTTTCTGTCTAAAAACCGGCAGCATAACTGCTGCAATTCTTCTTTAGAAAGTAACTGATGTTGTACCGATTCGGTAATTCCCTTATGCGAACTACCATTCTACGTAGTACCCAGGAAATACTGGATGAACCTGCTGGGTCCACTCACTTCCAGCCTCCTTAGACAGCACTACGTACACAGTACGTATCAGTTCCTTTCTTTGTTCCGTCTTCGTTGTCGGAATTTCGGCAGCCTACCGGCGTCTCTTAAGATTTCCAAATTTTATTTTGACAGAACCTCCCCTGTAATGTTATGTTTGGGAATGAGATTCAAAAGAATCCCAGTAACAACAATCATAACAAAATATGTAATGCAAAGTGACGGTGCTTGCTTGTGACTGTGTATAGATAAGTATGCTGCATGCTTCCATATTCAATAACATATGATCATAGCATTGGAATAGAGCTTCAAGCATAACATATAGGACAACAATCAACCAAACAAAACAACACATCACAAAGACATTACATAAGAGCTAGGATTAGTTATTACCTCAAAAGCAGAGCTTCAGAACTTCCTTACTACTTCCAACTCCACCAGAACTTCCTTTCTTTCTTTCTTTCTCCTTCTCTCTCTTCTTTCTCTCTCTTTTCTTGCCAAAAACGTGGGATGCATAAAATGGGAGGGGAAGGGGGTATTTATAGCTTTAATGGATGGCATTCTTGTAATTTTGAAGCCATCTGAACATGTGGTCCTGGTTTTTCCTGGAATTTCCTATTTTCTTTAATTCTTTTTACTGCATCACCCTGGACACCTCATGGGACACCTCATAGGACACCTCACCACCCATATTCTTCATGTGACAAAATTTGGAGGTTCTAGAAGCTTTTCGGTCCAATCTGGTACCGGCCCGGTCCATCACCTCGAAAAACGTGCCATTTTCTGAATCTGATGTTTCTGAAGATCCTTTTTATGTCTACTGACCTCACATTTAGTATCTAGACCCTTTATATCATTAACTTTTTAATACTGGATCCAGACTCAATTACAGATCCCCTGCGAAATGACCAAAATGCCCTTGGTGCCCTATCTTGTCCTATTTTAATCCCTAAGGGCAAAATCGTCATTTCACACCTTTCTGGACCCGGTCAAAGCTTATACTGGCTCTAGTCAACCTTATTTAGACATGTCTTGACCTCTGGGTCTGTCCAAAATGACCAGAATACCCTATATTCATCGACTGCCCTTTTTGTACAACATAGGGGCATTTTCGTAATTTCGCACTTTTCCGGGGTTCTGCTGGACACTGGCCCACCTATCAGTCCAAGAGTCTTATTGGGCCTCTAATGGCGCCATTTTCGGGCTTCCTGGGTCCATTACCTGTATGGCACGTATTACGAGGAATCTTCCTTTAACACAATTCATTGAATATTTTAACTATTATTTACCGAGTATATACCTTTTCCGGACACCGGCTCTTTTTCCCAGATATAGTGTCCTACTGTGTTCAGGCATCCTTGGGGGTTATAACGGTCATCTGACTGAAGTCATCTGATCGCATTCAGCATCTTTAAAAATACCGATAAATCTCCTACCCGGATCCCCGGAGGCCTCACACTCTGTCTGGATTTCTTTATTTTGTGAATAACTTTTCCTACAGACCTCCTATTGGTATCCTGTCAGTTTTCCGACATCCGCCCATAAAGGCGCATCATCCTGTATTTTCCCACTTATATATGAAATCTAGGGTATCCGGCATAAATTTTTATAACTTTTGGACGATCAGTCCATTTCTGGCTATCTGGAGTCTTCAAAAATTCCGATATTAGGCTTGGTTACCCGGCGTCACCTGCCCTACCTTCTGGTAGAATCTGGGACTGAAATGCTGTTGGGCGGTGCAAATCACTTCTGGCCTATTTTCTTTAATTATACTTTAACCCCAGGGAATTTTTCCTTCTTTATAATTAAGTCCCTTAATTTGGCTAAAATTACACTTTAAGACCCCATATTTTTGTCTTCCTTTCATTCCTAACTTTAAACTTTCCATAATTGCATTTAGGTCCCTTAATTTCCTTTCTTTTGGAATTTAATCCTTTTCTTTACATAAAGGTACACATGTTTTTCCTGAAACAGAGCTCATATATTCCGTTTAATCTGTACATAGGAACCAGTACAGAAGATTAAGGATATTACATTTCTCTCCCCCTAAAAATAAATTTCGTCCCCGAAATTTACATTACATCTATCCTATACCAATAATTCAGGGTACTTTTCTCTCATCTTTTCTTCTGTTTCCCATGTAGCCTCTTGTTCAGTCAAACCTTTCCAGATCACTTTAACTAAAGGAATCTGTTTATTCCGCAACTGCTTGACTTTTCTATCAGCAATTCGCACCGGTCCAACCTTATAGGTCAAGTCATCTCGCAGTGTAACCTCATCTTGCTCTATCATATGAGATGGATCTGGAATATACTTCTTTAATTGGGAAACATGGAACACATCATGTATCTGGCTGAGATTCGGAGGAAGAGCTAACTTGTAGGCTACTGCTCCTATCTTTGAGAGAATCTGGAATGGCCCGATGTATCTTGGATGCAACTTCTTCACCTTAATCGATCGTCTGGCTCCTGTGGTTGGAGTTAACTTAAGGAATACATGTTCTCCTTCTTCAAATTCCAACGGCTTCCTTCTGACATCTGCATAGCTCTTCTGTCTGCTTTGAGCCGTCAATAATCATTTTCTAATTACCGCAACTTGTTCTGCAGTTTGATCCACTATATCCGGACCAAGCATTCTTCTCTCGCTCAACTCTAGCCAGCATAAGGGGGATCTACATTTTTGTCCATAGAGTGCTTCAAAAGGTGCCATCTGTATACTGGCCTGATAACCATTGTTATATGCAAACTCTATAAGGGGTAAATGGATATCCCAGCTGCCTTTGAAATCTAGGACACATGCTCTCAGCATATCCTCTAACGTCTGTATTGTTCTTTCAGATTGACCATCTGTCTGAGGATGATAAGCTGTACTAAATCTGAGAGTAGTGCCCATTTCTTCCTGTAGAGCCCTCCAGAAATTTGAAGTAAATCGTGGATCTCTATCAGACACAATGCTGCTTGGGATACCATGGAGCCTAACGATCTCCTTTATATACAGCTTTGCCAGCTTTTCTAGAGAATCTCTCTTATTGATTGCCAGGAAATGTGCTGACTTTGTCAGTCGATCGATTACTACCCAAACCGCATCATGTCTACTTGGTGTCAAGGGTAGTCCTTCCACAAAGTCCATGGCAATCCCATCCCATTTCCACTCAGGAATATCTAAAGGCTGCAACGTTCCTGCTGGTTTTTGATGTTCAACTTTCACTTTCTGGCAGGTTAAGCACTTAGATACGTAAGCTACAACATCTTTCTTCAGTCCAGGCCACCAGAATAATCTTTTAACATCATGGTACATTTTGGTCATACTTGGATGTACCGTATATCGGCTTTTATATGCTTCCTCCAGAATTCTTTCCCTTAATCCCCCAACATTTGGGATATAGGGTTTTCCCCTAAACTGTAGCAATTCGTCTGGGGACATCCCAAAATCCCTTGTCTTCCCTTTCTCCAGCTTGTCTTTGAATATTGCTGCAAGCTTATCCTGCTCCTGAGCCTCTTTGATCTCATCTTCTATGCAAGTTCTGACATGAACTCCTCCAAAAGGATTCTCCGTCAGTTGCATTTGATATAGAGGGCTCCAGTCGCGCATATCTTCTATCAGTTCCAATTCCTTGATCATCATGTATGCAACCTGCACCACCTTTCTACTCAGGGCATCAGCTACCACATTGGCTTTTCCTAGATGGTATTTAATCTGGAAGTCATAATCTTTTAACAATTCCATCCATCGTCGCTGCCTCATGTTCAGCTCTTTCTGATCCTGCAGATACTTCAGGCTTTTGTGGTCGCAAAACAACTCTATCGTTGCTCCATATAAATAGTGCCTCCATATCTTCAGGGCATAGACCACCGCCGCAAGCTCCAGATCATGAGTGGGATAATTCTCTTCATGTGGCTTTAACTGCCGAGAGGCGTAGGCTACTACTCGACCTTGCTGCATAAGCACACATCCCAGACTCTGCTTGCTAGCATCAGTGTAGATTACATAAGTCTGAGTTGGGTCTGGAATAATCAGTACGGGAGTAGTCGTTAATCTCTGCTTCAACTGCTGGAAGCTAGCCTCGCACTTCTCATCCCACTTAAACTGCTGATTCTTTCTGGTCAGCTTGGTAAGTGGTAAGGCAATTCGAGAAAAGTCTTGAATGAATCGTCTGTAGTACCCTGCTAGGCCGAGAAAACTTCTAATCTCTGTCATTGTCCTTGGCTGTTCCCAGCTCAAAACTGCTTCAACTTTGCTAGGATCTACAGCTACCCCGTCTCGGGATATGACATGACCGAGAAATTTGACTTCTGAAAGCCAAAACTCGCACTTACTCAGCTTAGCATAGAGCTTCTTCTCTTTAAGGATACCAAGAACAATCCTCAAATGCCTTTCATGCTCCTCTGGAGATTTGGAGTACACCAGAATATCATCAATAAAGACCACAACGAACTGATCTAGATAAGGCCTGAAAATCTGGTTCATATAGTCCATGAAAATAGCAGGTGCATTGGTTAGTCCAAAAGGCATCACCAAAAATTCAAAATGTCCGTAGCGCGTTCTGAACGCCGTCTTTGGAATATCATCTGGCTTGACCCTTTGTTGATGGTAGCCAGATCTCAAGTCAATCTTGGAGAATAAGCTCGCTCCTACCAATTGATCTAGCAGGTCATCAATTCTGGGAAGAGGATACTTGTTCTTAACTGTAAGCTTATTTAATTCCCTGTAGTCAATGCACAGCCTTAAGCTACCATCTTTCTTCTTGACGAACAGTACTGGAGCACCCCATGGCGATACACTGGGTCGTATAAAACCTTTCTCCAATAGCTCCTCAATTTGCTTCTTCAGTTCCATCATTTCGTTGGGAGCCATCCTATATGGGGCTTTTGATACTGGTCCAGCTCCAGGTACAATGTCGATCGCAAACTCCACTTCACGCTCCGAAGGCAATCCCTGAATCTCCTTTGGAAAGACTTCAGGAAATTTATTGACTACAGGAACCTCCTCGATGGCTTCCTCCACTTCTGTTTGAACAGAAAAGAATACCACATATCCCTGACATCCTTTCCGTAGACATTTTTCTGCCTGAGCCTCTGTCACGAAGTTCAGTTGTACTTCTAAGCTCTGATTAGTGATCTTTGGACCAAGAACTAGGGTCTTGTTTCTGCAGTCCAACATCACATTATTGGAGGATAACCAATTTAAACCGAGTATGACTTCAATCTCCTGGAAAGGCATACAGATCAGGTCCAGGGTGGTACTACAGTGCTCATAACGCACCACACTATTTAGACAGGCATCAGATGTGATCACCCTAGCGTTGGTGGGGGTTTTCACCTGTATATCATAACATAACTTGCTTATCAGAAGGCCTAGGCATTTAGCACATTCATAAGATATAAAGGAATGACTTGCACCCGAATCAAATAGGGCAGTCACAACATGATCATTGAGATGGATTGTACCTTGGATCATCTCAGATGATCGCTGAGCATCCTCTCTAGTGAGTGCAAACACTCGTCCCGCCGTCCTTGGCCTTGGATCAGTTATAGCTTGAGGACATTCTCTGGAAAAATGTCCGAGCTTTCCGCAGGTGTAGCATACATTCTGGCCCATCAAACATGGTCTGTCACCATGATTCTTTCCACACTTTTCACATACTGGGGCCTTCGGATCCCTGTTATTGGATCTTCCGTGAAAATTTCCCCTATTAGGCCTCTTGGTCTGCCACAGGCGCTTTCTTTTCTTATAGCCGCTCCCACTGGCCGCTTCTTGATTCCGTCCGGCCTTATCAGGAGTCGCTTGATCTTTACTCCCAGATCTGGACAGCATTCTATGATTCATGCTGTTCTCAACGATTCGACATGCTTCCACAGCCTTATTGAACTGGCTGTATTGTTGGGGAGTTAACTTCTCCTTTAACATAGAATTCAGCCCTCGAATCATTCTTTCTGTCATCCAGCGTTCGTCATCCACTTGGCGTAGGTAAGTTTAATATTGAGATAGCCGGATGAACTTGGCCAAATATTCATCAAAAGCTTCTTTTTCTCCTTGCCTTAGCACAAGGAATTCAGCCTCCCTTTCATCTCTGACAGATTGAGGGAAATATTTTTCATAAAATTGCTCAAGAAATACTTCCCAGGTAACTGGAATATCTCTTGCTTGGAGAAGTAACTCTGTATTCTTCCACCATCTATCCGCATCCTTTTCCAATTGATAGATGGCCATTTGGGCCTTGGTTTCAGTCGGGCAATCGAGGACCTTAAAGATCTTCTCTAATCTGCTGACCCAATTTTCTGCTACATGTACTTCAAATGTCCCTTCGAATATGGGAGGATTGTGTTTGCAAAATCGCACCATCCATTGTTGGATGCCAACTGCCTCCTCCCTTGATTCAACCCTTCTCTGGGGCTGTTCTGCCTGCTGTGGTACTTCTTCAGGTTCTCTACTAGTTACTCCTGAAGGCTCTGGCGGTCTTAGATTATTTACAGCTGCTGCTACTGCCGCGGCTATGGTAGCATCTCTGTCTTGTTCATTTCGTGCTTGAGCAGCTCTCATTTCTTCTATCATCTTTTGTTGCTGTTCTAATCGTTCTAGAATCATTTGATTAAGGTTTCCAGCCTCTCGGGGTTCCTCAGCTAGAATAGTTCTCCTTGTTCGTACCATTTTGTTATACTTAAAAACAGAAGGAAATACAATAAATTTCATTTCACACATAATATACATACAGAATATATGTACATATCACAGTACTATTCTAGTCTTTTATACTCTAATTTTCTTAAACTTTATTCTAATGTATTCTTCTACTAGGTAGATCCAGTCGGATATGGTACAATATGATTCTCTATTAAAATACTGGTCCAACTCCGATCTCCAGGTAGGAGTCTTCGGCAATACGTCATTCATAATTTCTAGCCAAAGCCCCATGGTTAACACATTTGAATCCCAGGCTTGATATATGGCTCTCACCCTTGTGATAAACTCCTGGTAGACCGAATAATCTTGATCTATGTTTTCGAACAGGGTCTGCCTCAACTCGTATAGTTGTCGGGCTAATGCTACCGAGCTCTCAAGTTGCTCTCTACTCAGGTTCCTCCCTGGGACCATTCTTACGATTAAACCTCCCAAATACATTTCTACCAGAGTCACTTCGGGCCTACTGGAACCTGGCGCATTACTCTGAACACGTACTTGGCTGGACCCTGAACTGTCTGTTATATTCAAGGGTACCGCACATATGGAAATGGCAGGAATAGGGCCTTCTGTTATCATCAATTCCTGATCATCAATTGGAAAGTTTGATCCTATCGAGGAACTATCCTCCTCAGAATCACCAGCTACTGGAGGTGTCCAGAGGTCAGAATCATTGCTTACTATCTCTTCTTCTGAACTATCTGAACTAGAGACCTCTGGTCTTAATTCCCATTGGTTTACCGTAGTTTCAGACCCAAATCTATGTCTAGCCATCCTGCAAACACTACTTAGTGTCAATTATGACGGTTTTATCATGGTATATCTTTCTATAAATCATCTATTCAGAGCATTTCTTAAGCCAGAATCCTTTGCTCTGATACCAAAATTGTCACATCCTTATATTTATACATCTTAGGGACCATTCAGTAGCACTTAAACCACTTTCAGGGTCATTGAAGTCTAAACACTTAATCTGGAATTTTATTCATATCGAGTACTGTTCACTGTGGTAAATTCCAGATGAGTGACCTGATTTTGAAAATTTATAACTAATTCTATAAAAATCGAAATGAAGTGGTTCAAATTGCTACATGAAGCTAACTCAAATATATTTCAGGGAAAAATCATTGGTTGACCAATCCTTGACAAATTTCACGTGGGTCAACGTTTCAATCTTACTGTTCATCCAATGACTTTCTCCTGAATCCAGCATTCTGGTCCCAACTTTAACAATTTATATCTTTTCGTGTATACATCCAAATTAGACATTCTATATATCAAATTAAATCTTAGTATGTCTACTTTTTACTCTAAAAATTTCGTACATTAATTCAATCATTTACTATTTTTAATGATTTATCAAACATGAATGGGTCTTCACGAGTTACTGTTCACTGAGCCTATTTTCAGCATTTAGTCTTTACATACTCAAGCATACAGCCAACACATATCAGTCATACAGGCCAGATAACAATTAATAAATAATCAACTGTTATATATTAATGCATGATTAACTCCCTCATATTGTATTACATCCTTTTCTGTCTAAAAACCGGCAGCATAACTGCTGCAATTCTTCTTTAGAAAGTAACTGATGTTGTACCGATTCGGTAATTCCCTTATACGAACTACCATTCTACGTAGTACCCAGGAAAGACTGGATGAACCTGCTGGGTCCACTCACTTCCAGCCTCCTTAGACAGCACTACGTACACAGTACGTATCAGTTCCTTTCTTTGTTCCGTCTTCGTTGTCGGAATTTCGGCAGCCTACCGGCGTCTCTTAAGATTTCCAAATTTTATTTTGACAGAACCTCCCCTGTAATGTTATGTTTGGGAACATCCCACTGATCTTTCTCTTAGGACTAGGAACATCCCACTGATCTTTCTCTATAAAGTCACATATTATTGGACTTTGGGAATGGACAAGAACTATCATAGGCTTTGACTGGATGTCTGAATTAGGGGACTGTTGTATCTTAATTATCTTAAATATATCCTCAAACTCTGGTAGAGGAGGAATAATATATGGTCTACCCATAATCCAGTACCAGTACTCAGCTTCCTCAGTCATAATCTATCATCTCGTAAGTGGGATAAAGCTTATATCAGGGTTAGAGGGCATTCCAACAAACTTATACCGTATATAGAGTCATTAGACTCAACATCAACGGGTGCATATTAGGCTTTAGGCTGAATCTCTACATCACCTCCAGACTGCAAGTTTAAGTCTACAGAAATGTCTATGGGACATTCCACTATATATTTTCCTGGCTGATCCCCTAAACTCTCATCTGGACTCTCTTCATTGTCTAAGGGATGTGGATATATATCATCTTCATATATCACTATTGGTCAGGAGTCTCCCTTATTAACTGAAGACTCTGACTTAACCTTATGAAATCTCATATATATTCCTGCAACATTTGCTTAATTAAGCAATGTTAACCATCCCATAACATACCCTAACTTAGCAAAATACTTACTGTTTAGGGTTAGGGTCTGGGAATAATCTCATATCAGTCCCTAAATAATCTATTTAGAGCATTTATTCAGCCAGAATCCTTTGCTCTGATACCATAATGTAACATCCTTACTTTTATACGTCTTAGGGACCACTCAG
The DNA here is from genome assembly GCA_037074615.1 of Leucaena leucocephala. Taxonomy (NCBI): domain Eukaryota; kingdom Viridiplantae; phylum Streptophyta; class Magnoliopsida; order Fabales; family Fabaceae; genus Leucaena; species Leucaena leucocephala. The sequence goes on along the minus strand of CM073526.1, from coordinate 7,023,867 downwards.
TAGCATTTGGAACCACTTACAAGACCTTGGAAATCTATTAGCCAAATCTGGAATTTTACTCTTTCTCGGGTTACTGTTTATATGGTATTCCAGATTACACAACAAACTTCAAAAAATCATAATTAATTATAGAAAACTTGAAATGAGGTGGTTCAAAAAGATACATGAACATAACATCTTAAAATTTAAGGAAAAAATAATTTCCAGACCAAATGATTCGCCAATTGATACAGTCTATTCGTTAAAATTTACTGTTTATTTGGTCAAAAACTCTAGAAACAGATTCTTGTCCCTTAATTTGGAAATTCATTTCTCTTGATATACATATCCAAATTAAACTTTCTACATATGAACTTAAAGCTATGTATGTGTGCTACATGCTCATAAAATTTCGTGAACTAATTCCTTCATTTTCTAGGTCAAACTGAAGCCACAACAAAACTGGTTTAGGACCTACGTTTTTACCATTTCAGTTTCTTTTCTTTCATTTCCAATAATTGTTTCAGCATGCACAAGCCATTAAATAAGCTTCTTAACATTCATATACATCATGTACATATGCCATAATTAATAAATACAAGTTTATCACTTAAATAGACACCTTACATGGCATTTACATACATGGAAAATGCATAGCATATGCTAGAATCTTAAATACTTCACTTTCCTTCTTCCATGCTTTAGCTCTTCTCCATGCATACCTTTTCTTCATGCTTGACCTAAATTGGTTGGTTATGGGAGAGTGAGATTCTAGGGAGTCTCAGTAGCAAATATTTCCACTTAAATATGCAAGATAGATGCTAATGCATGATATGTAATTTCATTAAACTTTCTTTGGTTAGTGACATGCTATCATGCTATATACTTTTACATAAAGTGCATGGCCATGGAAAACATGTTATTCACAATACATTGAACATCATTAATCATGTCACAACATCATTCAAACACCACATACATGTCAACACATAAGCATACCACATCAAGCACATAAAGAGATAAGTTCACTACCTTGCACTTAAGTTTTCCTCTTGATCTTTAGCATTTGCTTCCTAGCTTTCCAACAAATAAACCTTTATGCCAATCACTTCCCAAAATGTTCTTGGATGTTTCAAGGTCCTAAACACATTAATATTCATCCCATAATTTATTAGGACTCATGAACTCCAACTATGTTCAAGATTAACTTTGTTACACTCTTTATTGTCATAGCTTTCCCTAATATTCACTAATCCACTTGGCTCTTGAATCAATTGATGTCTTGAATTTACCCTACACAACTTCATATTTTAAACTCATTTATGAGCTTAGAATCATGAAATTCCAGCTCCTTCATGGCCTGCTGTACAGAATTGAACATAAGCACACAATTCTTTCAAAAATTCTCATTTTGATTCTAATGCTTCCCATACTTGTTTCTCCACTTTACCCCACACAACTTTTCATTTTAAAACCATTGGAACCATCAAAAACATAAAATTCTAATCACTGTTCATGCGAGTGAACAGTGACTATAAGGAATCTCAAAGACTATAACCTTGAGATTTTAATGTTTTCAAGGTTCAAAACCTTTCCAATCCCACACAAAATCATCATATAAACTCAATGGAAGCATTAAATCATTGAAACTCAACTTCCTTCCCTCATGAACAGTGCAGACCGAACAGGGCACACCATGGCAAAGTCAAGAATATCAATTTGATTCAACAACCAACCATTTAACTAGCTTGTTTAAGCTTCAATCATATAGTTCTAACTTTAATTTCTTCTTTCCCCTTTCCTTTAAGGTCTTTGGGTAGCACCACCCCTTAGAGAAAACTCAACTTTTCTCCCATCAAAACCCTAAGTTCAAGCTCCCAAATCAAAGGAAAATAAGCTAGGAGAGATTGCTTACCTTTAATCTCTAGCTTGCTTGAACTTTGGAACCTTGAATCTTCTTTGTCTTGGCTTAAGTTTCCATTTTGCAAGAGCAACAAGGGTACATGAGCTTACGGTTCTGAACCAGAATTGAGGGGTATTGATAGCCAAAATCCAAGAAAAATGAATGGCCAAGATTGATTTAGTTACTATTTGATCTAAAGTCCCACATTGAATCTTGGATTTAACTTTTTCATAAAATAATAATTATGACATCATGTGGGACCCATCAAGAGCCACCTCAAGGGGTTAGTGGTGTCATATCCTAAATTTTCCCTATCTGCATAGTACTGATAGTGGAAAGAGGCTTAGAAAGGATTATGACGAAGATCAGATGAGATAATAAAGGTTCGATAAGTCTTCAAGAAAGAGAAGGACCTAAACATAAATTAGAAAAGGTTAAAGGCCAAAAGTTAAAGTAGAAACAAGATTTGGGCCAAAAGTAGTAATTTTCAAAAGTTTAGGAACCTAAATATAATTAAGCAAAAAGTCAGGGACATAAATGTAATTATGGAAAAGTTCAGCCAGAAAAGGCTTAGAACTGCCTGTAAGTATTTCAGTCCCATATTTCATCAGTAAATAGAGGAAGTCATGCTGGGTAATCTGGCATGATACAGAAATTTTATTAGGGTTGAAGACAGCAAAAAATTATCTGATAGTCTAAAAGTTATCTGAATTTTTATCAGATTCTATGGACATCAGATATATGTGGGGGAATTACAGGAAAGTATGCCCTACAGTATCAGATGTTATGAATCTGACAGAACCCCAGAAGAGGTTCTGTCTAAAAAGTTATTCACATATCAGTGAATTTTGACGGGAGTTTGTTAACACCCGTGATCCGATAATAGAACTTATTGGTATGTAAGCCTAGATAGAATGAGATCAAATGACCTCATATATAGGCCCATGATGACGCTAAGAAGGGCCCAAAACCCAGGGTACCAGTCCATCAGTAGAAGGGGCTAGTGTCCAGAAAAATGCAAAATTACAAAAATGCCCTTGGATGCTCAGATTGTACCAGGGATGGATGAAGGGCATTTTGGTCATCTGGGATAGGATGAAAACATGGCACATGGTATAAGTATGATTATTTAGAGCCAGATACGCCCTGCGGTAGTATACAGAAGGGTAAAATGATGATTATGCCCTTAGGGTTAGTACAGTGTAAGACAATGAACCAAGGGCATTTCAGTCATTTTCCAAGGGATCTGTAATTAAGTTGTGGCCAATACAAGTATTTAAATGGTGTGAGAAGCCTAGAAATTGATTTCTAGGATAGAATACATATCCTGGTATATTATAAAAAATTAGGAACAGAAAACAGTTTGGTTGCTGTGAAACTGCACCGACCGGTACCGGATTGGACTGGAATTTCTCCAGAAGGTTCCTTACACTATGAGCACGCCACCTAACCCCTTGAGGTGTCCCTTGATGGGTCCCACATGATGTCATAATTATTATTTTATGAAAAAGTTAAATCCAAGATTAAAGGTGGGCCTTTAGATTAAATAGTAACCAAATCAATATTGGCCATTCATTTTTCTTGGATTTTGGCTATAAATACCCCTCAATTCTAGTTCAGAATCGTAAGCTCATGTACCCTTGGGGAATGGAAACTCAAGCCAAGACAAAGAAGATTCAAGGTTCCAAAGTTCAAGCAAGCTAGAGATTAAAGGTAAGCAATCTCTCCTAGCTTATTTTCCTTTGATTTGGGAGCTTGAACTTAGGGTTTTCATGGGGAAAAAGTTGAGTTTTCTCTAAGGGAAGGTGCTGCCCAAAAAATTTAAAGGAAAGGGGAAAGAATAAATTAAAGTTAGAACCATATGATTGAAGCTTAAACAAGCTACTTAAGTGGTTGGTTGTTGAATCAAATTGATATTCTTGACTTTGCCATGGTGTGCCCTGTTCGGTCTGCACTTTTCATGAGGGAAGGAAATTGAATTTCAGTGATTTAATGCTTCCATTGAGTTTGTATGATGATTTTGTGTAGGATTGGAAAGGTTTTGAACCTTGGAAACATTAAAATCTCAAGGTTGTAGTCTTTGAGATTCCTTACGGTTACTGTTCACTCGCATGAGCAGTGATTGGAATTTCATAATTTTGATGGTTCCAATAGTTTTAAAATGAAAAGTTGTGTGGGGTAAAGTGGAGAAACAAGTATGGGAAGCATTAGAATCAAAATGAGAATTTTTGAAAGAATTGTGTGCTTATGTTCAATTCTGTACAGCAGGCCATGAAGGAGCTGGAATTTCATGATTCTAAGCTCATAAATGAGTTCAAAAGATGAAATTATGTAGGTTAAAGTCAAGACATCAATTGATTCAAGAGCCAAGTGGATTAGTGAATATTAGGGAAAGTTATGACAATAAAGAGGGTAACAAAGTGAATCTTGAACATGGTCGGAGTTCATGAGTCCTAATGAATTATGCGATGAATATGAATGTGTTTAGGACCTTGAAACATCCAAGAACATGTTGGGAAGTGATTGGCATAAAGGTTTATTGGTTGGAAAGCTAGGAAGCAAATGCTAAAGATCAAGAGGAAGGCTTAAGTGCAAGGTCGTGAACTTATCTCTTTATGTACTTGATGTGGTATGCTTATGTGTTGACATGTATGTGATGTTTGAATGATGTTGTGACATGATTAATGATGTTCAATGTATTGTGAATAACATGTTTTCCATGGCCATGCACTTTATGTAAAAGTATATAGCATGATAGCATGTCACTAACCAAAGAAAATTTAATGAAATTACATATCATGCATTAGCATCCATCTTGCATATTTAAGTGGTAATGTTTGCTACTGAGATTCCCTAGAATCTCACTCTCCCATAACCAACCAATTTAGGTCAAGCATGGAGAAAAGGTATGCATGGAGAAGAGCTAAAGAATGGAAGAAAGGAAGTGAAGTATTGAGATTTTAGCATATACTATAAATTGTCCATGTGTGTAAATGCCATGTAGGGTGTCCATTTATGTGATGAAACTATTGTAATACTTATGGAATATGTACATGATGTATATGAATGTTAAGAAGCTTATTTGATGGCCTGTGCATGCTGAAACAATTATTGGAAATGAAAGAAAAGAAACTGAAATGGTAAAAACGTAGGTCCTGAAGCAGTTTTGTTGTGGCTTCAGTTTGACCTAGCAAATGAAGGAATTATTTCACGAAATTTTATGAGCATGTAGTACACATCCATATGTTTACATGCATAGGTGGAACGTTTCATTTGGATATGTATATCAAGAGAAATGAATTTCCAAAATAAGGGACTAGAATCTGTTTCTAGAGTTTTTGACCAAATGAACAGTAAATTTCAACGAATAAACTGTATCAATTGGCGAATCATTTGGTCTGGAAATTATTTTCCCTTAAATTCTAAGATGTTATGTTCATGTATCTTTTTGAATCACCTCATTTCGAGTTTTCTAGAATTAATTATGATTTTTCGAATTTCATTGCATAATCTGGAATACCATATGAACAGTAACCCAAGAAAGAGTAAACTTCCAGATTTGGCTAATGCAGTTCCAAGGTCTTGTAAGTGGTTATCAATGCTACTAAATGGTCTCTAAGACGTATAAAAGTAAGGATGTTATAGGTGGTGTGCTCATAGTATAAGGAACCTTCTGGAGAAATTCCAGTCCAATCTGGTACCGATCAGTGCAGTTTCACAACAACCAGACTATTTTCTGTTCCTAATTTTTTATAATATACCAGGATATGTATTCTATCCTAGAAATTAATGTATAGGATTCTCATACCATTGACATACTTGTACTGGCTACAACTTAATTACAGATCCCTTGGAAAATGACCAAAATACCCTTGGTGTCCTTTCTTGCACTATATTGACCCTGAGGGTATAATTGTCATTTCACCCCTCTTTGTACTGCTTCAGGGCATATATTGTCTCAAATAATCATATTTATACCATGTGTCACGTTTTTAGCCTGTCCCAGATGACCAAAATGCCCTTCATCCATCTCTGGTACAATCTGGGCATCTAGGGGCATTTTCGTAATTTTGCACTTTTTCTGGCACTGGCCCCTTCTACTGATAGACTGGTACCCTGGGTTTTGGGCCTTCATTGGCATCATTATGGGCCTATATATGAGTTCATCTGATCTCATTCTATCCAGGCTTACATACCGATAAGTTCCATAATCGGATCACGGGTGTTAACAAACTCCCGTCAAAATTCACTAATATGTGAATAACTTTTTATACAAAACTTCTTCTTGAGTTCTATCAGATCTAGGATATCTGACACTGTAGGGTACACTTTCCTATAATTTGCCCACTTATATCTGAAGTCCATGAAATCTGACAAAATTTCTGATAACTTTTAGACTATCAGATAAATATCTGCTGTCTGGAGCCCTAATAAAATTTCGGTATCATGTCAGATTATCTAGCATACCTTCCTCTATTTACTGATAGAATATGGGACTAAAATACTTCTGGGCAGTTCTAACCCTTTCCAGGCTGATCTTTCTATAATTACAATTTTGCCCTTGAACTTTTTACTTAATTACATTTAAGTCCCATAACTTTTGAAAATTACCACTTTTGGCCCAAATCTTGTTTCTACTTTAACTTTTGGCCTTTAACCTTTTCTACTTTGTGTTTTAGTCCTTCTCCTTCTTCAGGACTTATATAACCTTTATCATTCCTTCTTATCTTCATCATAATCCTTTCTAAACCTCTTTCCACTATCAGTACTATACAGATAGGGAAAAATTAGGATATGACATCAATCACTTCCCAACATATTTTTGGATGTTTGAAGGTCCTAAACACATTCATATTCATCACATAATTCATTAGGACTCATGAACTCCAACCATGTTCAAGATTAACTTTGTTACCCTCTTTATTGTCATAACTTTCCCTAATATTCACTAATCCACTTGGCTCTTGAATCAATTGATGTCTTGACTTTACCCTACATAATTTCATCTTTTGAACTCATTTATGAGCTTAGAATCATGAAATTCAAGCTCCTTCATGGCCTGCTGTACAGAATTGAACATAAGCACACAATTCTTTTAAAAATTCTCATTTTGATTCTAATGCTTCCCATACTTGTTTCTCCACTTTACCCCACACAAATTTTCATTTTAAAACCATTGGAACCATCAAAATCATGAAATTCCAATCACTGTTCATGCGAGTGAACAATAACCGTAAGGAATCTCAAAGACTACAACATTGAGATTTTAATGTTTCCAAGATTCAAAACCTTTCCAATCCTACACAAAATCATCATATAAAGTCAATGGAAGCATTAAATCATTGAAATTCAACTTCCTTACCTCATGAAAAGTGCAGATCGAACAGGACACACCATGGCAAAGTCAAGAATATCAGTTTTATTCAACAACCAACCACTTAACTAGCTTGTTTAAGCTTCAATCATATGGTTCTAACTTTAATTTCTTCTTTCCCCTTTCCTTTAAGGTTTTTGGGCAGCACCTTCCCTTAGATAAAACTCAAATTTTTCCCCATGAAAACCCTAAGTTCAAGCTCCCAAATAAAAGGAGAATAAGCTAGGAGAGATTGCTTACCTTTAATCTCTAGCTTGTTTGAACTTTGGAACCTTAAATCTTCTTTATCTTGGCTTGAGTTTTCATTTTGCAAGAGTTTCCCCAAGGGTCCATGAAGCTACGGTTTGCTGCAGAATTGGAGGGGTATTTATAGCCAAAATCCAAGAAAAATGAATGGCCAAGATTGATTTGGTTACTATTTGATCTAAAGGCCCACATTTAATCTTGGATTTAACTTTTTCATAAAATAATAATTATGACATCATGTGGGACCCATCAAGGGACACCTCAAGGGGTTATGTGGCGTGCTCATAGTGTAAGGAACCTTCTGGAAAAATTCCAGTCCAATCCAGTACCGATCAGTGCAGTTTCACAACAACTGGACTGTGTTATGTTCCTAATTTTTTATAATATACCAGGATATGTATTCTATCTTGAAAATTAATATATAGGCTTATCATACCATTGAAAAAGTTAGACTGGGTATTTATCTGCCATCCATCCCTTGGGAAATGACCAAAATACTCTTGGTGTCATTTCTTACACTGTACTGACCCTAAGGGCATAATTGTCATTTCACCCCTTCTTGTACTGCCTCAGGGCATATATTAACTCTATATGATTATATTTATACTATGTCCCACATTTTTAGCCTATCTAGAATGACCAACATGACCTCCATCCATCACTGGTACAGTATGGGCATCCAGGGGCATTTTCATAATTTCACACTTTTTCTGGACACTAGCCCTTTCTACTGATGGACTGGTACCATGGGTTTTAGGCCCATCTTGGTGTCATCATGGGCCTATATATGAGGTTATCTGATCTCATTCTATCTAGGCTCGCATATCGATAAGTTCCATTATTGGATCACGGGTGTTGTCAAACTCCCGTCAAAATTCACTAATATGTGAATAACTTTTTATACAGAACTTCTTCTGGAGTTCTGTCAGATTCATAACATCTGACACTGTAGGGCACATTTTCCTATAATTGCCCCACATATATCTGATATCCATAGAATCTGATAAAAATTCAGATAACTTTTAAACTATCAGATAATTTTCTGCTGTCTAGAGCCCTAATAAAATTTCTATATCATGCCAGATTACCCAGCATGACCTCCTCTATTTACTGATGGAATGTGGGACTGAAATACTTGCAGGTAGTTCTAAGCCTTTTCTGGCTGAACTTTTCCATAATTACATTTATATCCCTGACTTTTTGCTTAATTACATTTAGGTCCCTAAACTTTTAGAAATTACCACTTTTGACCCAATATTTATTTCTACTTTAACTTTTGGCCTTTAACCTTTTCAAATTTGCATTTAGGTCCTTCTCTTTCTTTAAGACTTATCTAACCTTTATTATTTCGTCTAATCTTCGTCATAATCCTTTCTGTATACAGATAGGAAAAATTTAGGATATGACACTGGGACTTCTCAAGGAAAGAGGGTAAGTATGGATGGATGAACTTGTATAATAAGTCAAATGAGTTACTTGGCATTATGGAAGTACATGCTGGAATGTATATTGTATGTTCATGTGTTGGTGTTCTAAGGCAGTAACCTTTTAACGATATTTACAATACCTTAGTCAACTAGTTTGAACTTAAAATATGTCATGGTAATAGCTAAGATATAGAGCTTTAAATGAACACTAAGAACACCTCAATTGGTTAAGAATTCCATTTGTTATGATATTTCTAATTTGTAGTTAAAATCTGGAACTAAGATAAAGTGAGCTCCCAGAGGCAGTGATGTCACATCCTTACTTTTAACCTCAATTATACTCCATTAGAAGTGATTGGAACCAATTACATGATCATTTGCTTTGAAAATATCCATTTCCAAAAGATTTGCTTTCAGGTACTGTTCACTGTTACTGTTCATTTGGTAATTCCAGAACATGTACTCTACTTTGAAAATTCATAATTAATTGTAAAAAAATTAAAATAATATGGTTCCAATTTCTAATGAAAGATCTTTCACATATCTTTGAGGGAACAATATGAAACTGAGGTTTTCTTGTCCCAATGAAATCAGTTTAATCGTTGAAAATCACTATTTATTTGGTAAAATCTGGAAGTTCCAGTTTCTTTGCTTGAACTTTAAAAATTTGTTTCTCTTTGGTTATGAAGTATTTAAAAACTCTATAGTCTTGATCAACACCTCTAATCAACATTCTTCCTATCTCATATAGCTATTTTGTGAGTTCCACAGCTTTCCTGAAATGTTCTTCATCTATATCCTCCCCAGGGGTTAACTCAATTATCTGATGGTTACCCAGATATATGTGTACCATTAACTTCTTGGTTCCACTTGGACCTCGAATATCTGTAAGGTCTGGTCTCTGACTAGGTCCAGGTATATCAGCTACATGACTAGGTTCAGGCACATTAGCTGTATGGCTGGGTCCAGGTACATCAACTGGTTTAGGTACCTGACTCGGTCCAGGAACATCTACCTCATCCGCCTGCCTAGGAACAGGGTATGTTGCATTCCTAATATAAGAGTAACCCATATCAGATTGTTCCTCTTGAGGGTCTATCATCTCTATATCATCTATCTGACCTGCATCTCTTTCTAATACAATATTCATAGGTGGGGCTGGGTTAGGTTCCTCAAGTTCATCCTCTTCTGATTGTATATCCTCATCTGATATTTCCTTTCTTCATCATCATCCTCATCCATCTCATTTGATCCCACAGAAGAATTATCTAACCTGCCCAATTCTGATTCACTACTGGAATCCCAGATATTGATCACTAGGGGAAGACCAAACTCCGGATCATGTATGAAAGCATCTATCTCTTCTGAGTTCCACCCTGATCTATCAGAACTATAGACTATGGATCTAAGGTCCCCCTGGTTCATTGTAGTCTCTGATGTTCTAGACTCAGTCATTGGTATCCTGCAATAATTAACTTAAGGTCAATTATGCAGATGTTCACTTATGTATCAGTCTATAAATAATGTAATTAGAGCATTTCCTAAGCCAGGATCCTTTGTTCTGATACCAAAATGTCACATCCTTACTTTTAACCTCAATTATACTCCATTAGAAGTGATTGGAACCAATTACATGATCATTTTCTTTGAAAATATCCATTTCCAAAAGATTTGCTTTTGGGGTACTGTTCACTGTTACTGTTTATTTGGTAATTCCAGAACATGTACTCTACTTTGAAAATTCATAATTAATTGTACAAAAATCAAAATAATATGTTTCCAATTTCTAATGAAATATCTTTCACATATCTTCGAGGAAAAAATATGAAACTGAGGTTGTCTTGTCCCAATGAAATCAGTTTAATCGTTGAAAATCACTGTTCATTTGGTAAAATCTGAAAGTTCCAGTTTCTTTGCTTGAACTTTAAAAATTTGTTTCTCTTTGGTTACTTGTCCAAATGAAATGTGTTACACATGGAATTAAATCTCTAGACGTCCTCTTTAAGATCACCAATTTTCATAGAAAAATTCATTCATTTGATATATGAAATCATTGCATGAACGTCACTGCCTCTCAGCACTGGTTTTATCTCAATTCCAGATCTTACTTCAAATTTTGGAAAATCATAACAATTCGGATACTTATCCAGTTAAGGCGTTCTTGGTGTCCATTTAAATATATTTATCTTAGCTATCCTCACACCAAATTTCAGACTAAAACTCATTGGTTTACATATCAAAATCAATGTCACATCACCATGGCCTCAAAACAAGGTTACAGAAACATACACCATACACACTAACATATCATCCCATATTGTCATGTAAGTCATATAACTTGTTATACAAACTTAATCATCAACACTTACTCTCTTCCCTTGAGAGGATCCAGCACCTAAAACATAGTTATGCATGTGGAAAGAATGAGATTTCATGGAAATCCCAATAGCAAGTTACACAAACTATAATATCATGCATGAATAATTGTATGCTTAACATGTTATCATGTGATAGGAGCTACTTCATAAATGGTACATAAGCAAACTCTAACATGCATATTGTCATGACATAACTTGCAAGGAGTTGCAATCATTTATACTTCATCATAACATGATGACATAAGCTCAAGCTCAACCAAACACCATAATCAACAAGCAAGCAAAACAATTAAACAAACATGAGTTATAGTTAGGTATCCTTGCTACCTCTTAGCTATCTTGGTCAAGACCTTCTTGAAGTGATTTCCTTCCTTCACAAATGTCAAAACCTAGCCATTACAACATAATATCAAGTTACAACTCAACTTGAAACCAAATCCAAGACTAGATTTTCACTAGCTCCCTTTCTTTCTCTAATTTATGTTTCCTACTTCCACCTTTCCAAAATAAATTCTCATGATTCATTTCCACATAATTTTTCATGTAGAATCCAAATATGAAATCATAATTTCCAAAATCAAAACATACCAATTGCTACAGTGCCAAACCGAAATGCATGCTCTTGTTTTCCAAAAATTCTCATTTTGATTCCAATGCTTCCAATACTTGTTCTCCTACTTTATCCCCACACAACTTTCCATTTTAAACTCATTGGAAGCATCAAAATCATGAAATTCCATCATATGAATAGTACCACGTACAGTACCAGCAAGAACACAAAACCCTAAATCCAAACATACTTGAATTCACAAGCTTATACCACTTGATTCTAGCTTGTTTAAGCTTGTCTAAACTATCCATAACATAAAACTGATATTTTAACCACATGTGAGCAGAACTTCCAGCAGCAACCATAAGGGAAATATAGCATGAAAATCCCTTAAAACCATGAGCTAACTTGCTAGAACAAAGCTCAAGATCAAGGGAGATGATTACCTTGCTTGTTACTTCACTTTGGTTGCTTCTTTCTTGGTTGAATGGAAATTTTGCAAGAGTTTCCCTATGGTTCACCATGCATGCCGAAGTGTTCTGAATAGGGGGTATTTATAGAGAAATTTGGATTGAAATGGATGGCCAAGATTGATTTGGTTACTATTTGATCTAAAGGCTCATATTTAATCTTGGATTTTACTTTTTCTAAAAAGAATAATTATTACATCATGTGGGACAGCTCATGGGACACCTAAGAGGGTTAGGTGACGTGCTGCCCATGCAAAGAACCTTCTGGAGAAATTTCAGTCCAATCCGGTATCGATCAGTGCAGTTTCACAACAACCGGACTGTGTTCTGCTCCTAATTTTTTTATAATATACCAGGATATATATTCTATCCTAGAAATTAATGTCTAGGCTTCTCATATCATTGAAAGTATTATACTGAGTATTTATCTGCCATCCATCCCTTGGAAAATGACCAAAATACTCTTGGTGTCCTTTCCTGCACTGTACTAACCCTAAGGGCAAAATCGTCATTTCACCCCTCTTTATACTGGCTCATGGTGTATATGGGCTCTAAATAATTCTCTTTATACTATATGACACGTTTTTAGCCTGTCTAAAGTGACCAAAATGACCTCTATCCACTACTGGTACAGTATGGGCATCCAGGGGCATTTTCGTAATTTTGCACTTTTCCTAGACTGCTCTGGTCTCTGGACCACATAACTGTCCAGTCACCTTAATGGACTTATGATGGCGCCATTTGGGCCTTATTATTGGCTTATTTCCTGTATTGCCTTTATGGCCCAATTCACGTTACAACTCTCCTGATCCTATTTATCGGGTATTTTATTTCACTGAAAAATCTCGTATGGTTTCTACAGGATTCCTTTTCTGACTCTCTCAATTTTATAAATTCATATATTAAATATATGAATTTTCTATAAGGTCTCATCTGAGTATGAGATCTAAAAAATACTGTAATAATTCCTTCCGACTTCAGAAATTTATATCAATTAATCGGGACCTCAAATCAAAATTCTGTGTTGCGTTAAACTGACCGGAATAGTTTTGTGTATTTACTGATTAAATTTGGGTCTGATCTGATTCCGGGCATTTTTGGCCTGTTTTGGCTCAACTTTTCCATATTTACATTTAGGTCCCTTAACTTTTGAATAATTGCACTTTAGTCCCTGAACTTTTCATTAATTGCATTTAGGTCCCTCCCTTTTCTTCTACTTTCACTTTTCACCTTCAAACTTTTAAATTTTCATTTTGGTCCCTATTCTTTCCTTAGTTATTAATCCTTCCCTTTCCTTTCACAATCAGATACAGTTTATTCCAAGAATCTTATATCCATTGTAGATAAACTGTACAGGTACATCAGGTCAAAAATATTGGGGATATGACAAGTGACATTTCAATGTTGATCTAATATGGCAAATGAACGAGTTTTTCCATGAAATTTTATGAGATTAAAGAAAACATTTGGAGATTCAAATCCATAGGTAACACGGTTCATTTGGATAAGTAACCAAATAGAAATGAATTTATGAATTTTAGGCAAAGAAACTGGAATTTCCAGATTTTACCAAATGCATAGTGTCTTTCAACGAATAAATTGATTTCATTGAAACAATGAAACCTCAGTTTGGTATTTTTTGTTCAAAGTTAAGTGAAATAGCTTTCATTAGAAATTAGAACCACTTAATTCTACTTTTTCTATATTTAATTATGAATTTTCAAATTTGGGTACATGTTTTGAAATTAACAAATGAATAGTAGCGTGAACAGTACCGGAGAAACCAACTTATGAAAATACATCTTTTCAGTGCTAAAGGTTATGTAATTGGTCCAAATGATTTCCAATTACGTATAACTGAGGTTGAAATTAAAGATGTTACATTTTGGTATTAGAGCAAAGGATTATGGCTGAAGAAATGCTCTGAATAGATTATTTATAGACTAATGCATAACTAAATATTCCCATAATTGACACTAAGTTAGTGATTGCAGGATAAAAATGGCTAAACCTAGGATGGGATCAGAGGCTACTGTGAACCAGGGGGACCCTATACCAGAAGTCTTTAGTTCAAATAGGTCAGGGTTAAAGCCACAGGAGTTTGATGCTTTGGTGAATGATCCTAAGTTTGGGCTTCCTCCAGTGATCCCTATCCCAGATTCTAGTAGTGAGTCTTAACTGGATAAGTTATATAGTTCTTCAGTCAGATATAATAGAATAGATGAAGCATCATATGAGGATGTACCTGAAGAACCTATCCCAGTCTCTCCCATTAGAGTTTGCTTATGTACCATTATGAAGTAGCTCCCATCTCATGATAACATGTTAAGCATCCAATTAATCATGCATGATATTATGGTTTGTGTAACCTACTATTGGGATTTCCATAAAATCTCATTCCTCCCATATGCATAACCATGTCATAGGTGCTAGGACTTCTCAAGGAAAGAGGGTAAGCATTGATGGATGAACTTGTATAATAAGTCAAATGAGTTACTTGGCATTATGGAAGTACATGCTAGAATGTATATTGTATGTTCATGTGTTGGTGTTCTAAGGCAGTGACCTTTTAATGATATTTACAATACCTTAGTCAACTAGTTTGAACTTAAAATTTGGCATGGTAATATGTAAGATACAGAGCTTTAAATGAACACCAAGAACACCTCAATTGGTTAAGAATTCCATTTGTTATGATTTTTCTAAGTTGGAGTTAAAATCTGGAACTAAGATAAAGTGAGCATCAAGAGGCAATGACGTTTCAGCATTGATTTGATGTATCAAATGAACAATTTTTTCCATGAAATTTTATGAGCTTAAATAACACATTTGGAGCTTCGAATCCATAGGAAACACAGTTCATTTGGATAAGTAACAAAAGAGAAATTAATTTTTGAAGTTAAACTAAAGAAAATGAAATTTCTAGATTTTACCAAATGAATAGTGCTTTTCAGCAAATAAACTGATTTCATTGGAACAATGAAACCTTAGTTTGGTATTTTTCCTTCAAAGTTAAGTGAAAGAGATTTCATTAGAAATTAGAACAACTTTATTCTATTTTTTCTATATTTAATTATGAATTTTCAAAGTTGGGTACATGTTCTGGAATTACCAAATGAATTGTAACGTAAACAGTACCCGAGAAACCAACTTATGAAAATACATCTTTCCAAAGCTAAAGGTTATGTAATTGGTCCAAATGGTTTCCAATTGATTATAACTGAGGTTGAAATTAAGGATGTGATATTATACATCTATGTAATTACCTAACTTTATACTATTTACAAATTTACATTACCCATAATCTCTTTTTATATTCTTTTCTAGGGAATCATAAACTGCAAATACTTTTGCATACAGAAATACCACCGTTGTACCTCAGTTGGTGGATTATTCACCAAAAACTTACTTAGCTCTATGTGACATGTAGAGGTATATGGCAGTATCTTACTTAATGCCATCTCATGCCAATCTTCTAGAATGTAAACCTGATTCAGGTCAATGCCCTCCTCTATTATATATCTATTTATCATCCCTGCTATGGCATTGAGGAACTACAGATAAACTGACTACTCTTGATCTGTACTTCTGTCCATCCCTTGACCTAGACTGAGTAATTCACTCTCCATATCTTTCTTGAAACTGATATAGTCAATATTATCTATCTTCAGCAAAAAAGGCTAGGGTTAACTAGGACCAGGAACATCACACTGATCCTTCTCTATAAAATCACATATTCCTGGACATTGAGAATGGGAAAGGACTGTCGTAGACTCTGACTAGATCTCTAGATTAAGGGACTGTTGTAGGTTACCCATATCAAATCTATCCTCAAACTCTGGTGCAGGACGAATAATATTTGGTCAACCTATAATCCAGTACCAGTACTGAGCTTCCTCAGCCGTAATATGTCCTCTCATCGGAGGAATAGAGCTCACACCAGGGTCAGAGGGAACTCCAATAAACTCATGCTGTATAGAGTTACTAGACTCAACATCCTTTGGTACACGGATAACTTCAGCTTTAATCTCTACATATCCTCTAGACTACAGGTTTTAGTCTACAAAAATATCTTTGGGATATTTGACTGTAGATCTCCCTGACTAATCCCCTATACTCTCATCTGAACTCTCTTCACTGTCTGAAGGATGATCAAAGTCTGGATGTACATCATCTTCATATATCACTACTGGCCAAGGGTCTCCCTTATTAACTGAAGGCTTTAACTTAACTGTATGAAATCCCATATCTACTTCTATATGAATAACTTAAATAAGTAATACTAACTATCCCAACCAATACCCTAACATAACAAAGTACTTACTATTTAGAGTTAGGGTCTAGGAACTATCTTATATTATGCCAGAAACTTCTGCTCTATAACAAAATAAAGCATCCTTACTCTTGTACTCTTAAGGATCATTCAATAGTGTTTAGAACCACTTACAAATCCTTGAAAGTCCATTAGCTAAATCTGGAATTTTACTCTTATCGAGTTACAGTTCATATAATATTTTCAGATTAGGCAATAAAATTCAAAAAATCATAATTAATTCTAAAAACATTGAAATGAAGTGGTTCAAAAAGCTAAGTGAAGATAACATCTTGAAATTTAAGGGAAAAATAATTTACATACCAAATGCTTAGTCAATTAATAAAGTTTATTAGTCAAATATTACTGTTCATTTGGTCAAAAAATCTAAAAACAGATTCTAGTCCCTTATTTTGGAAAATTCATTCTCTTGGTACAAACATCAAAATAAGGTGTTCATAGTGTCAAAATGAAGCTTGAGATGTTAACTAAATGAGTATAAAATTTCATACATTTATTCTATCGTTTACTATTTTTCATTGCATCATGACCATCACTACTTATTATGGTCATATAGTTACATTATATATAACAATTCTTCGCATAACATTTATACTATTCAATCCCTAACTTCTCTTCATGCTTCATCATCCTCTTTCATCATTTATAAACCTGCTGATTGGAATTACATGGATGGGTGAGATTTCTAGGAAAATATCAGTAGCAAACGATACTAAACAATGCATGCATTAATGTAAATATTTGTGCTTGCTTGTGAAAGTGTTAACATTATGTAATAGCATGCTTCCATGTAACATTTGAAATACAATTAGCCAAAGTAGTTATAGAAATAGAGCTTCAATCATAAACACTTATGTAACACAATTCAACAAAGCTATAGCACAACCAAGCATAACATTCAATACATACAAGTTTAGGATATGTTTACTACCTCATATGCTTGACTTTCTTTCACTTTAACTTTGCTTTGACTCTCTCTTCTTACTTGTTCTTGACATGTGGTTGCCTCTTTGGAGTCCACCATCAAATCCTAATATCACATAATCATCCATCCATTAACAATCTAACTTCCTTGGACATTAAACTTACTTTAACTAATATAACTTATTTTCATCTTTACTAATTGACTTGGCCTTTTAACCAATTGATGTCATAACTTTACCTTACACAATTCCACCTTTTGAATCCATTTATGAGCTTAGAAACATGAAATTTCAGCTCCTATGTACTGTTCTGGATAGATTTGAAAAATATGCAGAATTCTTCCAAAAATTCTCATATTGATCCCAATGCATCCTATACTTGTTTCTCTACTTTAACCCACACAGCTTTTGATTTTAAAACTAATGGAAACATCAAAATCATGAAATTTCAATCACTGTTGTTATGAGTAAATAGTAACAGAGAATAACTTCAAAACTTCAACTTGGAATTCTAATGCTTCCAAGGTTCAAAACCTATCCAATCCTACACAAAATCATCATACGAATTCAATGGAAGCATTAGATCATTGAAATTCCATCTCCTTCTATTATGAACAGTGCAGACTGAAATGGTTAAACTATGGTAAAGTCAAGAATATCAAGTTAATTCAACAACCAATCAATTAGCTTGTTTAAGCTTCAATCACATATCTCTAACTTTGATTTCTTCTTTCTCCTTTCATCTAAGGTTTTGGACAGCATTTACACCTTAGTCAAAACTCAACTTTCTTCCATGAAAACCCTAAGTTCAAGCTCCCAAATTAAAGAAAACTAAGCTAAGATAGATTGCTTACCTTCAATCTCTAACTTACTTGAACTTTAGACCTTGAATTCTTCTTTATTTTGGCTTGAGTTTTCATTTTGCAAGAGGTTCCCCAAGGGTTATCCTTCACAGTTTTGAGCAAAAATAGTGGGGGTATTTATAGAAAAGTCTCATGGAAAATCAATGGCCAAGATCACTTTGTGTACTATTTGATCTAATAGCTCATAATTACTCTTACATCAAACTTGCACACCAAGACAACTTGAGAAAATATCACACGACAAAAATCTTCTCTTCCCCTTGCCTTGGACGCCATGTGTGAGGTCTTGTGGGTCCCACCATGTACAAACCCTAATTCTCACTTTATTCCTTTTTCTTTTTTGCAAAAATTATTCATTATTAGATTTAGGCTCTAAGACAACTTTTGGGACTTATTGGGCTGCCCTAGGACAAAATATTGGACTACCCTAGACCTTTTGTGGGTCCAATAGTTAATTGGCACAAATCCCAAGGCACTTTCCTTATACCGATATCCTTAAAATATCCTGATTTTGAAATAAATGGTAGATACCTCTTCCAATAGTTCTAACATTTTAAAAATTAATTATAATATAAAATAAATACCTTGAAAAGTCTCATAATTGTTTGAGACCCATAAGTCCTAATAAAAATTCCCTATATTTCTTCAAGACCCTTTATCGGTGTCTGATTTAACTTTAATTTCTCAAAGGGAATTATCGTCTTTCACACCTCATCAAAGTACTCCCTGATTATGGTAACCTATTTTGGGAACTCTCCTTAACCATCTAACCTTAGTCAAATGACCAAAATGCCCTCTGTCTGACTCTAACTCAATGACACAACACAGTGGCATACTTAGTGGCATTTTTATAATTTTATATTTTTCCTAGTCTTTATTAGCCCTGACCCACATACTTATCTAAAAATATTACTGGACCTATAAGATGCCATTTTAGGCCCTCTATATGGTCTACTACCTTAATGGGCTAAACTCCCGAGAAATTCCCTCGAAACATATTTATCGAGTATTTTAATACACTGTAAATTCTACAAAACTCCTTTTTGAGCTCTCTCAATTTCATAAATTCTTATATTAGTTATAGGAATTTACTACCAAATTTTATCTGATTATGAGGTCTAGAGGATACTATAGCAATCTCCCTTTTTTAGAAATTAATATAAATTTGCTGAGACCTCACATCAAAATTCTGTTTTGCATCAAATTGATCAGAATAATTTTCTCTATTTACTGAAAAAATTTGGGACTAATATAATTCTGGGCATTTTTGGGCCTTTTCTGGCTCAACTTTCAATAATTACCATTTTGCCCTTAAACTTTTAAAAATTACACTTTAGGCCTCAACATTTCATAATTATACTTAATGGCCCAAAGTTTATTTCTAATTTCATTTTTCACCATAGAACTTTTAAACTTTTCATTTTAGTCCCTCATCCTCATACCTTTGTCTAATCATTGTTTTTCCTTTTTATTCATCATCACAATCATTTCCAAACCTCTTTCTACTATTAGAATTATACAGATAGGGAAAAAGTAGGATGTGACTGACTAAAACCAATCTACTACAATTGTGTCGTTGAAGATTGACTTATAATACTGCAAAGCTAGGGTATAACACAATATATCCATCTAAGGGTCATTATCACTTTTAGTCATGTCCACCACACTAGCTCGTCGTGAATAACATCCTTTGTGTTGTCTCGTTACGTCTAGCTAACTTGATACATCATGACCAAATTATTTTGTGTTCTTCCATGGCAACTTGAACTCCTTTGTGTATATTAGTCGTGACTATAACATACATTTCCCTAAAGATTCTCTTCCTAAGATTCCTTATTTGAATCCTACTTTTAGCAGTGAATCAATCATCTTAGGAGGGGATGTTCTTGATTCACTTAAGATTTAGACTTCAGTGATATTTACTTTTCTACTAAGATCCTAATCTTAACATAATCTTAACAACTTAGGATTAGGGTCTGGACACTATCTTATTTGATGTCAAAAAACTTTCCTCTTATACCAAAAATATAACATCTTAATTTTGTATGTCTTACGGACCAATAAATAGCATTGAGAACCACTTATATGATCATTAAAGTTCAAACTCAAAATCTGGAAATTCCAAGTCCAAGGGTACTATTCATGTCTTATTTCCATATTTAGCGATGAAATTCACAAAATCATAATTAATTATATAAAAATCAAAATTAAGTGGTTTAAAAGGATACTTAAAGCTAACATAATTAATTTTAAGGCAAAATACTTCCCAGACCAAATATTCAGCCAATAAATATAGTTAAATTGTCAAATATCACTGTAATTTTTGGTCAAAAATTTTGAAAAATAATTTCTAGTCCCTAAATTTGAAAATTCCGTTCTCTTTGTTCAAAAATCGAAATAAGGAATTTTTAGTGTCAAAATGAAGCTTGACATGTTAACTAATAACTGCTAAAATATTGTACATTTATTCAACCATAAACTATTTTTAATTATGACACTATTTTTTATCTCTTCTTCATGGATCTTCATCTTCTTCCTATGTGAAATTCCTTCCATGATGTTTATATTATGGAAAGTGGTCAAATTTCAGAGGAAATATCAGTTGTAAATGATACTAAACAATATATACATTAATACTTGGAGCTTGTGGTTGCTTGTGATTGTGTTAACATAATATATTATGTATGCTTCCATGTAACATATGAAATACAAATGGGCAAAGTTATCAAAGCACAAAGCTAGAATTAACAGATATGTACAACATCAATCAAAAAAGCCATAACACAATCATCCATACTATCAAAACACACAAGTTTAGGTAAATTTACTACCTTGATCACTTGACTTTTCTTTACCCTTTTCTTTTCTCATTTTTCCTTGATGTGTGGTTGTCTTCTTTAAGCACATAAGTCAAATCCTAAACATTGCATAATCATTTATTCATCATAACCAAATTGCCTATCATTCATGAACATTAAACTCAATTAACCACTTAATCCCTAACTTTCTTTGTTTGTGGTTAATTGCCTTGTCCTTTGAATGAATTTATGTCTTAAATTTACCTTATAAATCCATTTATGTGCTTAGAAGTTCAAAATTCTAGCTCCTACTTACCTTGCTAGATATAACCAAAAGAATGCACATAATTCTTCCAAAATTTTTATTTTGATTCCTATGCTTCCACTAATTGTTTCTTTACTTAATCCCATATAATTTTTCATTTTAAAACATTGGAAGTATCAAAATCATGAAATTCTATTTTCCAATTTCAATGCTTCTAAAGTTTCAAACTTATTCAATCCTACACAAAATCATCATGTGAATTTAATGGAAGCATTAGATCACTGAAATTTAAACTCTTCCTTTCATTTCTGCCCTTGGACGAAAGGCCTCCATGGTTTGAAAAATAAATAATTTCAATCTAACTCTAACCAACTATCTAAACAAGCTTATTTAGATGCCTTTTACATAGTTCTAACTTTATCTTCCTTTTCCTTCTTTGTCTACAAATTTCAGTCAGCAAGAGGATCAAGAAATCCATTTTCTAACCATTTAAACCTATGTTTCAATCTTCCAAAACATATATATAATATTCATTTTCTTACCTTATACCTTAGCTACCTTGGATCACTACCCCTTGAATCTCCTCCTTGAACTACCTTGGAATGGTTTGAGTTTTCAAATCATAAGAGTTTCCCCTTGTCTTCCAAAAGGCCACAGTTTTATACATGATAGGGGTATTAATAGCAAAATTTGGCAACCTTAGGACAAGATTATCCCTCCTTTTCTTAAATTATTACAACCTCCTTAATCATGAATTTAATTAGTTTCTTGCTTGATTAATTATCCTTAATCATAATTAACTTAACTCTTACATTATTTTAAAAAATGGTATCATATGTCTAAACTCTTCTTCCTTATTTTTGGCTGCCATGCGGCACCTTGCATATGGTATGGGTCCCACCATGTGTCACCTAGGCTTACCTATTGACTTTCTTATATTTTATTTTTTCATTAAAAAATATTCTAAAATTTTTCTTGAGCTCTAAGACACCACCTTGGACTTCTTAGGTCCTTATGGGTGGGCCTCCTCTTGAATCCAATTACTAATTGGTATAAATCTAATAAGACACAAATTATGTATGGTTTCTGTGATATTTGAAAGGTTTTGTAACAACTTTACCATTACTTTTATGCCTGTATTTGTGCTTTTGTAGTAATACATGATTATGCTTAGCAATATGCTAATTTAAGGGTAAAATGGTAAACTAACTATTCCAAACTACATAGATGTCATTCTTATGTAACTATTTAGACTTTTATAGGAGCTTTAATTTTTAATTATAGGTATTTTGAAGGAAAACCAAGGACTAATGGGAGCAAAAAAGAAATCATAAGATAAATAGAATCAATAAAGGAAGGCAGCTTCTATGCTCTTTAGTCATGACCAAATTGTCCACAAGTCACGACCTCACTTCTTATGGGAAGTTTTCTTGCGTTCACAGGTCACGACCAAAAATAAGATATGCTCTCAACCAAAGAAGAGAATCAGTGAAGGTGCGCAATTTTTATTAGATCATTCTGGCTTTAAAAGGTGACAGAAGCCACGGACGAAGGGGAGGCTGATTTTTACCTAATATGGCTAAGAAGCAATACTCTAATATTATCTCAATGCTCTTTCCACAACTTACACACATATCCTCCATCATTCATCTTTCCATCACCATTTTTCTCTTCCTCAATGGCATCATATCTGAGCAGCGATTATAGCATAGAAGGATTCATAGGAGGCTAAATCTTTAGTCTATTGGTGATGGATCGCATATCTTAAGCTTACAGACTATACTACACATAGGGAGTTTTTCTATTTTAATCTCCGCCCATTTCATGTTTTGAAATTCCTAGATATAGGATTTTCATTGGATAAGTAGGGATTGAATTTAGATCGATTATTCTGAGATTAGGTTTTGTAATTGAATCTAGATGATTTGAATGTTGATTTTAATATGAATATTTTAGTTTTAATTTTTGGATATTTGGGCTGTTATCAACGATAATTGCTAACTAATTTGATTTCTTGAATTATGTGGTTATCAAATCGATGATCATTTAAGGGCATTTTTATTATCTAATTTAATTACACGCTAAGTTATTTTTAACTACTCAATAATTATTTTTAAACTAGCTTTGATCAAAGAAGTTTAAGGAATATTAACGTTATGGACTCAATCAATCGATTGAGGTTTTAATAAAGACTTAGTGATTTTAAAATTCCCATATCAAATTAAGAGCAAGGAAAGATAGGTTTCCATGATCAAAAGTCTTCCTCAATATATTTCTTTCACAATCCACTCATTTTCCATCTTAATAAAAAATATAAAAATATTTACTTTACTGCACCATTATTTTATTGTATAAAAAATAATCAAATATAAAACCCATTTTACTTTTACTAAGGTTTTTAATAGTTTTGTCACCAATTTGCTATGGTTCCAATAGAAAGGGCTCCTTGAGTAGAACGATATGGTTATGCCGTATACTACATTAATAGGGTGCAACTATTTTATTATTTTATTTTGATGAATTGGATGACGACAATCTGTGCAAATCAATGGCACCACTGCGAGAGAGCCAAGTAATTGGTTCATTAGCAATTGGTTATCAATTTCATTATTTACTTGAGTCATTTTTCGTTTGAATTTTAGTTTTTGTTATTTTCATTGCATAGCATTATGTATTTTTTTCAAGTTTCTGCAAATTTGCTCTTTTTACCTTTGAGTCGCGACCATACATAATTGGGTCACAACCGGATTGCTTTTTTGTAGTGCTTGATTACTATTTGTGAACTCTAATCGGGATAGTCACACCTCTAGTCGCGCCTGTTTTGGAAGATTTGTTCTCTGTGATTGTTGGTTGTAACACCTTACTTTTTGATGTCTTAAGGACAAAACAGTAGCATCTAGAACCACTTATATGATCAATGAAGTCAAATTACATAATCTGAAATTTTTGACCAACAGTTACTGTTCATTTGGCAAAACTCCAGATAAGTAATGCAATTTCAAAAATTCATAACTAATTCTAGAAAAATTGAAATGAAGTGGTTCTAGTTGCTATATGAAGCTAACATAAGTATCTTTAATGGAAAAATCTGAATCTGACCAAACTCCATACCAATTAATACAGTATTGGCGTGAAATATTACTGTTCATTTGGTCAGTTTCACAGTTTCCAGATTTGGTTCCCTAACTTTGAAAAAATCTATCTTTGTACAAATATCGGAATAACGCATACTTGGTACCAAAATGAAGTGCAACATGTTTATTATCATACTATAAAATCTCATACATTTATCCAAAGGTTAACTATTTTTCCCAAGTCTCAACAAAACATAACTAGAACTAAAATGAGCACACATTACATGTTTTCATAAAAAGTCTCCTATACAATAAAGTATCTATGCATCATAACTTCTTCATTCTCCTTCCTTGATTCCATAAGATGGTCCTTCTGTGATATTTGTATCATGGAAGGGGTGAGATTTCAGGAAAAATCTCAGTAGCAAACATAAACCAAATAGTATATGCAACTCAATGCTTGATGTTAATATGTGTGTGCTTAATGATCATGCTTGCATAATGATATCTTTACATGCTTCCATGTTTCTTAAATTATAACATATGGCCATAGCATAAAAAGAAACAGAGCATCATTCAATCATACATGCTTCACATCATCAAAGTAAACATCCAACACATAAAACATCTAAGCAAGCAAAGCATACAAGTTAGGTAAGTTTACTACCTTGGAATAGCTCTCCATTAACCTTTTCTTTCTTGGTCTTTTAATCTTCTCTTTCACAAATGTCAAAGCCTAATCATGGTAGAGTAACACACTTATTACAATCCATACCAATTCAGCTTTGCACCTAGCTTAATAATTTACTTCCATTTTCCTATACCAATACACTCCTAACTTTATTTATTTGTGGTTAATTGTCTTGTCCCTTGAATTAATTGGTTCCTTGACTATATCCCACACAATTTTGCCCAAGAAATTCAAATATGGATTCAGAATTTTAAAATTCTAATGTTTCCTTCAGTTCTGGACAGAAACAGAAACAGCACATGCAATTTTCCAAAAATTCCTCTTTTCAATTCCAATGCTTCCAAGACTTTGATCTTACTTAATCCTATACAATTTTGCATTTTAAACCCATTGGAAACATCAAAATCATGAAATTCCAATCACTGTTCATACGCATGAACAGTAACAGAGAATGTTTCAAATTCTCCCTTTTTCAATTTCAATGTTTCCAAGGTTCCAATCTTATTCAATCCTACACAAAATCATCATATAAATTCAATGGAAGTATTAGATCATTGAAATTCATTCTTCTTGGTCCAGAACAGACCTAGGCTGAATGCCTCTATCAATGACAAAGTCAAGAGCACAACTTAATTCAATATCCAAACATCAAAACCAACTTATCTAAACCTTAATCACCTAATTCTACCTTTATTTTCTTCTTCCTCCTTCAACTTAAAATTTGGACAGCAAGCATACTCTAGGTTTAATGGAATTTACAACCACTAAAACCTAGGTTTTACCCTTCCAAAACACATCTAAATAAACTAGGAAGGATCACATACCTTATGCCTTGACTACCTTGATCTCTAAGTGCCTTGAATTGCCTTTATCTTAGTTGAGTTTTCAAATGACAAGAGTTTCTCCAAGGTAACCAAGTGTGCACAGTTTTGTGAAGGATGGGAGGGGTATTTATAGATAAAATGTTGACATCTTGGGTCCATAATGTCCTCGCTTTTCCTAATTATTACAATGGCTTAATCTTGAATTTGATTGGTTAATTTTTGGATTAATTAACCTTAATCATCATTAGGTTAATTCTTATATTATTTTATTATATTTTAACACATGCTATAATCTTCCTTTCCTCTTCTTGGTGCCATGGGTAAAGCTTGTGGGTCCCACAAGGACACCGCACATGCTTCTTGGACTTTCTTAAATTCTTTATCTTTTAAAAATATATAAAATATTTTAAAAAAATCATTTGACCACATAACAATTACATGGGCTTATTAGGCTGGCATAGCACGTGATATTGGGCCTCTTTTAAGTCCAATAGCTACTTGGCACAAATCCCAAGGCACTTTTCTTATACCGATATTCTTAAATCACCCTAATTTTTAGGATAAATGCTAGACACCTCTTTTAATGGTTCTAAAATTTTTAGAAACTCATTCTAATATAAAATGAATTTCCTACAAAGCTTCATGATTTTCTGAGATCCAGAAGTCCTAATAAAAATTCTCTACATTTCCTTTAACCCTTTATCGGTGTCCAATTTCACCAAAATTTTATAATTAATTCTACAGGACTCCTTTTTGACTTTTGTTAATTTTATAAATTCTTGTATTAATTATAAGAATTTACTATCAAATTTCATCTGATTATGAGGTCCAAAAGATACTACAATAATCTCTCGACTTCAGAAATTTATATCAATTTTTCGGGACCTCAAATCAAACTTCTGTGTTGCATTAAACTAATTAGAATAACTTTCTCTATTTTATGGTAAAATTTAGGACTAAAATACTTCTGGGCAATTTTTTGGCCTCTTCTGGCTCAAATTTTCAAAATTACCATTTGAGACTTTTACTAATTGCAATTTAGTCCTTTTTGCTTTACAAGTTTATACCTTCTCTCTTACTCATTATCTTTTCTTCTTATTACCATCCCAATCTCTTCACTACCTCTTTCCTCTATCAATCTTATACAGATAGGGAAAATTTGGGATGTTACATTGGTCGTGACTTAAAATCCATTTTTAAGAACTTTTACTCTATGTGTAATTGGGTCGTGACTTAAACTTTTCTGCTGTGAAACTTCTTTGTATGATTTTGATTACTTACCTAGTTATTCTTGATTGTTCCTATATTACATGCATAGAAGAACTGAACCATTAGTGCCTTTTGAACCTAAAATTGAGAGATAACTTAGGAAACTAAGGAGAGAATTTAGAGAAGAGGCAAGATAAACATAATCTACTTTATCCTCTAGAGTTCTGAGATCTAAAATTGAACTCAATTTAGAGAATGCATTAGATAGTACACAAAGTAATGTTCGACTTTCATTTTCCATAGATTTTTTCTATAAATACCCCACTATTTTCATTACAAAACTGTGACATATGGTACGTTAGTGAAACTATGGTTAAATGGAAACTTAGGCCAAGACAAGAAAGATTCAAGGCACCAAAGTTCAAGCTAGCTAGGGATTAAGGTAAGTAATCTATCATAGCTCATTTTTCTTTAATTTGGGGGCCTAAAGTTAGGGTTATGGAAGAAATATTAGGTTTATGTAGGGAATATATAAGCTGTCCAAAACCCTAGATTGAAAGGAGAAAGAAGAATTTAAAGTTAGGACTATGTGATTAAGGGTTAGATAAGTTAGTTAGATGATTGGTTATTGAATTAAGTTTATATTCTTGACTTTGCCATGAAAGAAAACTTTTAGTCTGCACTATTCTAGATAGGAGTATATGGTATTTAGATTATCTAATGATTCTATTGAAGTTAAATGATGATTTTGCTTAGGATTGGATAGGTTTGGAACCTTGGAAGCTTTGAAATTGAAAGTTATAATTTTTTGAAGTCTTCTATATTACTGTTAACACGCATGAACAATGATTGGAATGTCATGGTTTTGATGATTGGTTTTAAAATAAAAAATTGTGTGGAGTAAAGTAGAGAAACAAGTATTGGAACAATTGAAATCAAAATAAGAATTTTTAAAAGAAAAAGTGAAGTTATGGAATTTTGTCCAGAGTAGTGTGTAGCTTGAAACATCCTCCTTTTCTTACATTTTAGGGACCATTCAGTAGCATTTAGAACCACTTCTAGGGCCATTGAAGTCAAATCATACAATCTGAAATTTTACTCCGAGTGAACACTGTTCACTGTGTAAATTCCAGCGAAGTGACCTGTCTTCAAAAAATCATAACTAATTCTAGAAAAATTGAAATGAAGTGGTTCAAATTGTTACGCGAAGATAACATAATCCTCTTTCAGGAAAAAATAACTCATTGACTACACCTTGACCAGGTCCAGGTCAATCAATGTCTGAAGTTTACTGTTCATCCTACATTTTCCCCTGATTCCAGCACTTTGGTCCCATCTTTGCATAACCTCTGCACTACCCAATCCCTAGCTCCTCTCTATGATTCTTTGGTCCTCTTTAAACATACCTGTGGGATTGGGATTACATAGAAGGGGATGAGATTTTTGGGGAAATCTCAGTAGCAAACGGTAACCATACAATGTATGCAACTATATGCTTGATGTTACTATGTGTGTACTTAATGATCATGCTTGCATCATGATAACATACATGCTTCCATGTTACTTAATTATAACATATGGCCATAGTATAAAAAGGAATAGAGCACTACTTAATCATACATTCCTCACATCATCAAGGTAAGAGAATATCACATAAAACATCCAAGCAGTATAAGCATACAAGTGTGTAAGTTTACTACCTGGCGTGTAGCCTTTTCTTCCAGCTCTTAGCCTTGTCTCTAAGGTTCCTTCTTTTCATAAGTCAGAGCCTATACATAGCATAATAATATCTTTATTATTATCCAATATAGCTTTACTTTCCTCATGCTCAACTAGGGGTAATATCCTTCTCTGACAATCCTCTAACTTCTTTCTAGCTATAGCTAACTTTATTAATAGAGATATTTCTCTATTCTAACTACTAAGAGCAATCCTCTACTTTATTAGAGCAGGGACTAGATAACTTACTTACCTTATTCCTAAGCTTTACCCAGTCCCTAAGCTCCTTAGACTGCTACTGGCTTCACCAGAACTCCTTCCTTTATTTCTTTCCTTCTCTCTTTCTCTCTTTCTCTCTTCTTTCTCTTCATTCTCTTGCCAAATCCGTGGTCTTCCTTGAAATGGGAGGGGAGTGGCCTATTTATAGGTGAGAGGAGGTGGAATGAATGGTCTAGATTGATTCGCGATGAATGGCTCAGATTGCTTGCTTGCTCAAGAAGCTTTACCTGCATCATCACGATGACATCACCCTCCTTGATGACTCACCACTAATGACATCATCCAGGATAGCTCAGGGGACACCTCAAGGGGTATGTGGTACAATCGTGGGGCTCTTGGGACACCTCACCAGCTGACTCAGCCTCTCTAGAGAGTTCCAAAGTATTTTCCCTGAATGGACAGCCGAGATGGTGCCACGTGTCCTCTTGCTTTTTCTCCTTTTTCTCTAAGCATGCCATGTGTCCTTTGCTTTTCTTCTTTTTTTGTAATCATTCCATGTGGCACCTTGTGGGCCCCATTTATGTCCTCTCATGATTCCGGATCACTTTACCCAGTTCTATGTTGGACCGGGTCGCTTTACTTTATTGAAAAAGCACTAAAATAATATTTTAATGCCTTTTGGGCCCATATTACTCTTGGGCTACGTTTTTAGGCCTTGGATTGTCATCTTGGGTTTCTAACCAAGCCCAAACACTCTGGTTGCTCAGTTCCCAAGAAACATCCTTAGTAAATTACTAAAATGCCCTTAATACCTCTTTAATACTTCTAGGGGCACTCTTATCTTTCCATACCTTGCCATAGTACCTCTTGACCCTGGCCAACTATCTAGATACCCTTTATTCACTGTCTAACCTTACTCAAATGATCATAACACTCTTCGTCGGACTCTAACTTAGTGACACAACACAGTGGCATACCTTTAGTGGCATTTTTATAATTCTTTATTTTTCTCTGTCTTTATTAGCCCTGGCCCACATACTTATCTGAAAATATCATTAGGCTTATAAGGTGCCATTCTGGACCCTCTGTATGATCCACTATCTTCATGGGCTCAAGTCCCAAGAAATTCCCTCGAAACCTATTTATCGGGTATTTTAATCCACTGTAAATTTTGTAGTAAATTCTACATAACTCCTTTTTGAGCTCTGTCAGTTTTAGAAATTCTTATATTAATTATAGGAATTTACTACCATATTTCATCTAATTCTGAGGTCTAGAGAATACTGTATTAATTTTCCTTCTCTTCAGAAATTAATATAAATATTTCGGGACCTCATATCCAAACTCTGTGTTGCATCAAACTGATCAGTATAATTTTCTCTATTTACTGAGACCTCTACTCAACAAGGTCTAGTAGCATCCCTTTTTCAGGCTATATACTGGGCTTCTAAGCCTAAAAATTGGGATATGACATTTCTCCTCCCGTTAAAATAAATTTTGTCCTCGAAATTTGAGGGTCAAACCTTTATTTATTCCTTAATGAATAGTTTCTTCTGAGGAGAATGTCCCTTTCATTTCATAACATTTTCTTAACTTTTTAGCTTTTCTTAACTTCTCTTACTATCTTTCATAACTTTGTGTATCTATGCCAAACTTTTGTGGCATTTACACTTTTTTCATATAACTGCATTCTATCTGTACTCTATCTTAGACCCTCTTCTTTGGGTCTTTACTAGCCTCTTCATCTCTTGATCCTTATCTGAAGGATCTATCTGCTCATACTTTTATATTCTCAAAACATATAGGGTTCTTAACATTCATATACATCATGTACATATGCCATAAGTATTACAATAGTTTCATCACATAAATGGACACCTTACATGGCATTTACATACATGGACAATTTATAGTATATGCTATAATCTCAATACTTCACTTCCTTTCTTCCATTCTTTAACTCTTCTCCATGTATACCTTTTCTTCATGCTTGACCTAAATTGGTTGGTTATGGGAGAGTGAGATTCTTGGGAATCTCAGTAGCAAACATTACCACTTAAATATGCAAGATGGATGCTAATGCATGACATGTAATTTCATTAACTTTCTTTGATTAGTGACATGCCATCATGCGATATACTTTTACATAAAGTGCATGGCCATGGAAAACATGTTATTCACAATACATTGAACATCATTAATCATGTCACAACATTATTCAAATATCACATACATGTCAACACATAAGCATACCACATCAAGCACATAAAGAGATAAGTTCACTACCTTGCACTTAAGCTTTCCTCTTGATCTTTAGCATTTGCTTCCTAGCTTTCCAACCAATAAACCTTTATGCCAATCACTTGCCAACATGTTCTTGGATGTTTCAAGGTCCTAAACACATTCATATTCATCACATAATTCATTAGGACTCATGAACTCCAACCATGTTCAAGATTAACTTTGTTACCCTCTTTATTGTCATAACTTTCCCTAATATTCACTAATCCACTTGGCTCTTGAATCAATTGATGTCTTGAATTTACCCTACATAATTTCATCTTTTGAACTCATTTATGAGCTTAGAATCATGAAATTCCAGCTCCTTCATGGCCTGCTGTATAGAATTGAACATAAGCACAATTCTTTCAAAAATTCTCATTTTGATTCTAATGCTTCCCATACTTGTTTCTCCCTTTACCCCACACAACTTTTCATTTTAAAACCATTGGAACCATCAAAATCATGAAATTCTAATTACTGTTCATGCGAGTGAACAGTAACCGTAAGGAATCTCAAAGACTACAACCTTGAGATTTTAATGTTTCCAAGGTTCAAAACCTTTCCAATCCTACACAAAATCATCATACAAACTCAATGGAAGCATTAAATCATTGAAATTCAATTTCCTTCCCTTATGAACAGTGAAGACCGAACAGGGCACACCATGGCAAAGTCAAGAATATCAATTTGATTCAACAACCAACCATTTAACTAGCTTGTTTAAGCTTCAATCATATAGTTCTAACATTAATTTCTTCTTTCCCCTTTCCTTTAAGGTCTTTGGGAAACACCACCCCTTATAGAAAACTCAACTTTTCTCCCATCAAAACCCTAAGTTCAAGCTCCCAAATCAAAGGAAAATAAGCTAGGAGAGATTGCTTACCTTTAATCTCTAGCTTCCTTGAACTTTGGAACCTTGAATCTTGTTTGTCTTGGCTTGAGTTTTCATTTTGCAAGAACTTCCCCAAGGGTACATGAGCTTACGATTCTGAACCAGAATTGAGGGGTATTTATAGCCAAAATCCAAGAAAAATGAATGGCCAAGATTGATTTGGTTACTATTTGATATAAAGGCCCACATTTAATCTTGGATTTAACTTTTTCATAAAATAATATTATGACATCATGTGGGACCCATCAAGGGACACCTCAAGGGGTTAGGTGGCATGCTCATAGTGTAAGGAAGCTTCTGGAAAAATTCCAGTCCAATCCAGTACCGATCGATGCAGTTCCACAGCAACTGGACTATTTTTTGTTCCTAATTTTTTATAATATACCAGGATCTGTATTCTGTCCTGGAAATCAATGTCTAGGCTTCTCACACCATTTACATACTTGTATTGATCACAACTTAATTACAGATCCCTTGGGAAATGACCAAAATACCCTTGGTGTCCTTTCTTGCACCATATTGACCCTAAGGGCATAATTGTCATTTCACCCCTCTTTGTACTACCTTAGGGCATATATTGGCTCAAATAATCATATTTATACCATGTGCCATGTTTTTAGGCTGTCCCAGATGACCAAAATGCCCTTCATCCATCTCTGGTACAATCTGGGCATCCAGGGGCATTTTCATAATTTCGTACTTTTTCTGGCACTGGCCCCTTCTACTGATAGACTGGTACCCTGGGTTTTGGGCCTTCCTTGGTGTCATTATGGGCCTATATATGAGGTCATCTAATCTCATTCTATCTAGGCTTATATACCGATAAGTTCCATTATCGGATCACGAGTGTTAACAAACTCCCGTCAAAATTCACTGATATGTGAATAATTTTTATATAGAACTTCTTCTGGAGTTCTGTCAGATCCAGGATATCTGACACTGTAGGGCACACTTTCCTATAATTTGCCCACTTATATCTGAAGTCCATGAAATCTGATAAAATTTCAGATAACTTTTAGACTATCAGATAAATATCTGCTGTCTGGAGCCCTAATAAAATTTCTATATCATGTCAGATTATCCAGCATACCTTCCTCTATTTACTGATGGAATATGGGACTAAAATACTTCTGAGCAGTTCTAACACTTTTCGGGCTGATCTTTCTATAATTATAATTGGGTCCCTGACTTTTTACTTAATTACATTTAGGTCCCTAAACTTTTAGAAATTACCACTTTTGGCCCAAATCTTGTTTCTACTTTAACTTTTGGCCTTTAACCTTTTCTACTTTGCATTTTAGTCCTTCTCCTTCTTCAGGACTCATATAACCTTTATCATTCCTTCTTATCTTCGTCATAATCCTTTCTAAACCTCTTTCCACTATTAGTACTATACAGATAGGGAAAAATTAGGATATGACATCTTGGGATACCTCACCAGCTGACTTAGCCTCTCTAGAGAGTTCCAGAGTCTTTTCCCTGAATGGACGGCCGAGATCGTGCCACGTGTCCTCTTGCTTTTTCTCCTTTTTCTTTAATCATGCCATGTGTCCTTTGCTTTTCTTCTTTTTTTGTAATCATTCCATGTGGCACCTTGTGGGCCCCATTTATGTCCTCTCATGATTCCAGATCACTTTACCCAGTTCTATGTTGGACTGGGTCGCTTTACTGTATTGAAAAAGCACTAAAATAATATTTTAATGCCTCTTGGGCCCATATTACTCTTGGGCTACATTTTTGGGCCTTAGATTGTCATCTTGGGTTTCTAACCAAGCCCAAGCAATCTGGTTGCTCGGTTCCCAAGAAATATCCTTAGTAATTTACCAAAATACCCTTAATACCTCTTTAATACTTCTAGGGGCACTCTTATCTTTCCATACCTTACCATAGTACCTCTTGACCCTGGGCAACTATCCAGATACCCTTTATTCAATGTCTAACCTTAGTCAAATGATCATAACACTCTTCGTCTGACTCTAACTTAATGACACAATACAGTGGCATACCTTCAGTGGCATTTTCGTAATTCTTTATTTTTCTCGGTCTTTATTAGCCCTGGCCCACATACTTATCTGAAAATATCATTAGGCTTATAAGGTGCCATTCTGGACCCTCTGTATAATCCACTATCTTTATGGGCTCAATTCCCAAGAAATTCCCCCAAAACCTATTTATCTGGTATTTTAATCACTGTAAATTTTGTAGTAAATTCTACATAACTCCTTTTTGAGCTCTGTCAGTTTTAGAAATTCTTATATTAATTATAGGAATTTACTGCTATATTTCATCTGATTCTGAGGTCTAGAGAATACTGTATTAATTTTCCTTCTCTCTAGAAATTAATATAAATCTTTCGGGACCTCATATCAAAACTCTGTGTTGCATCAAACGAATCAGTATAATTTTCTCTATTTACTGAGACCTCTACTCAATAGGGTCTAGTAACAACCCTTTTTCAGGCTATATACTGGATTGAGAAGGCAAAATAGTGGGGGATACCGACAGTATATCAATTGATTCAAAGACCAAGCTAATTAACAAAGATTAAAGAAAGTTACTTTAGTAGATAA
Organism: Leucaena leucocephala; assembly: GCA_037074615.1. Taxonomy (NCBI): domain Eukaryota; kingdom Viridiplantae; phylum Streptophyta; class Magnoliopsida; order Fabales; family Fabaceae; genus Leucaena; species Leucaena leucocephala. The sequence goes on along the minus strand of CM073526.1, from coordinate 6,988,877 downwards.
AGTTTAATGTTCAATGAAGTTGGATTGTAATTAGTTAATGGTAATACAATGTTAGGATTTGGTTTGTGTTTTCAAAGAGGATAGTCACTCGTCAAGGAGAAGTAGGAAGCAAGTGGTAAAGAAGAAGGATAAGGAAAGCAATGAGTAAGAGTTAGTGAAATTACTTACTTGTATACTTATGTTGCTTGGATGTTTTAAGTGATATTTACTTACTTTGATTATGTGAAGCATATATGATTAAGTAATGCTCTATTTGTTTTTATGATATGGCCATATGTCATAATTACGAGACATGGAAGAATGTAAGTATAATTATGAAAGCATGATCACTAAGTGCACACATATTAACATCAAGCATATAGTTGCATCCATTATATGGTTTATGCTTGCTGCTAAGATTTTCCCAAAATCTTACTCCCTCCATGTCACCCCCACAATAGGGATTTCACATGAAGAGGAATATGAAGAGGCATGAAGAAGAAATATTAATTTATTGTATGATGCATGTGTACATGAATGTAAAGATAGTTGATGAAATTTGTCACTGTGAACAGTAACTCTTATAGAGGTCATGACATATGAGATGCAATTAAAAATAGTAAACAATAGAATAAATGAATAAATTTTTTTGACACATATTTAACATGTCAAGCTTCATTTTGACACCTAGAATTCCTTATTCTAACTTTAGAACATAGAGAATGAATTTTTCAAAGTTGGAGACTAGAAACTATTTTCTAGAATTTTTGACTAAATGAACAACACTTTTTTTTACAATTAAACTATACTTATTTACTAATCATTGTGTGTGATACTTATTTTTCCTTTAAACTTTAGTATGTTAGCTTTGTGTATCTTTTTGAAGCACTTCATTTCAATTTTTTCTATAATTAATTATGATTGTTCGAAGTCCGTTGCTTAATTTGGAATTACCATATGAATAGTACCCGTGAAGCTTGAAAATTCCATATTTTGTAATTGAACTTCAATGGACTTGTAAGTGGTTCTAAATTCTATCAAATGGTCCTTAAGATGTATGAAAGTAAGTTGTTACAAACCTTGCTAGCCAAAAAGAAAGAAGAAAAGTAAATTAGAACTATGTAAAAAACACTTAAATAAGTAGTTTGAATGGTTGGCTATGGAATTAAATTGTGTTCTTAACTTTGCTATTTCTTGAGGCCATTCAGCTAGTGCTGTTCTGGATAGGAGGAGATTGATTTTCAATTATCTAATGCTTCCACTGGATTTAGATAATGATTTTGTGTAGGATTGGATAGGTTTAAAGCCTTGAAAGCATTGGATTTAAAAGATGAATTTTTTAAGTCTTCTCTATTACTATTCACACATGACCATTAATTGGAATTTTATATATTTTTATGCTTCCAATGATTTTAGAATAAAAAATTGTGTGGGATAAAGTAGTGAAACAAGTATTGGAAGCATTGGAATGAAAATAAAAAATTTTGGAAACAAAGAGGACATGTTTTAGTTCTATCTAGAACAGGTTGAAGCTACTGCAATTTAGGAATTACGAGTTTATAAATGGATTCTGGAGGCTAAATTGTGTAGGGTAAAGTTAAGACATCAATTGATTCAAAGGCCAAGCTAATTAGAAGAAATTAGTCTTCAATGCTAATGGGTTAGTTCATGATGAGTGGATGATATTGTGATGTTAGGAACTAAATTGGGTGCTCAAAGAGGGTAGCCACACATCAAAGAGAAATAAGAAGAAAGAGATAAAGAGAAATGATAAGGAAAGCAAGGAGTAAGAGGTAGTGAACTTACCGACCTGCATGCTTATGTTGCTTGGATATTTTATGTGATATTTACTTACTTTGATGATGTGAAGAACATATGATTAAGTGATGATCTGTTTCTTTTAATGCTATGACCGTATTTTATAATTAAGGTATATGGAAGAATGTAAGTATCATTATGCAAGCATGATCGTTAAATGCGCACATATTAGAATCAGGCATATAGTTGCACACACTGTATGGTTCTCATTTGCTACTGAGATTTTCCCAAAAATCTCATCCCCTCCATATCACAATCACAATAGGAATTTCACATAAGGAAGAAGATAAGGATGCAAAAAGAGGAGATAGGAATTAGTTGCACGATTTATGTTTCTATGTATATAAAGTCAGTAGTTGGAATTTGTCACTGTCAACCCTCATCAGGAGGCAGTGATATTTGAGTTATAATTACAAATAGTAAATGATCGAATAAATGTATGATATTTTATCAATACTTAGTTAACATGTCAAGCTTTTTTTTGACACTAAGATAGCTTTATTTCAATATATGTATAAAGAGAACAAAAATTTTAAACATATAGACTAGAAATTGATTTCTATAATTTTGACCAAATGAACTGTATTTTTGACATTAAAACTATTAAGCATTTGGTTTGAGAATTATTTTTCCTTTAAAGTTCTTTATGTTAGCTTTGAGTATCATTTTTAAACAGTTCATTTTGATTTTTTCTATAATTAGTTATGTTTTTTTGAAGTTCATCACCAAGTCTATAATTACCAAATGAACATAAACGTGAATTGAAAATTTCAGATTTTGAGAATGAACTTGAATGGACTTGTAAGTGGTTCTAAATACTACTGAATGGTCCCTAAGATGTATGAAAGTAATGTGTTATATTTTTGGTATTAAAACAAAGTTTCTGGCATCAGTTAGGATAATTTCCATACCCTAATCTTAAATAGTAAATATTTTGTTTAAGATGCGGGTACAATGAGAATATTAATAATGATATGAGATATGTTATTATATGATGTATTAAATGTTTTGTATGTGTAGATATGTTGTTTATTATATGAAATTGTTATGCATATATATAATTATGTTTTCAATTATTGGTAGAGTCCCAAAATAAGGGGACTAATAATCAAAACACGGCCTAAGCACAGAGCAGAGGCCTTGACATGAGTATAGAGCATAAGATTCTATCATGGAACATAAGGTTTGAGGCCAATGATGCTCTGAATTAGTTGGATCTTAAGTAAAAGTAGCCAGTACTTTGGTTGCAATGAATAAACATATAAAAGTTTAGTCACGATGAGCTAGTATGGTGGACAAGACTAAAAGTGATAGTGACCCTTAGATGTATACCCTAGCATTGTAGCCATACGAGATAGACTTCAAGGATACAGTTGGAGTAGACTTGTCTTAGTCAGCCAATACCTCAGATGTCTCGTATTTCTTAACAATATGTGGTTGGGCTAAGTAGAATAGCGATAGGGAGTATTTCCTCTACTAACAGAGATAGAAGCTAATAGTTTAATGTCAAAGAAGTTGACCTGTCCAATATCAAGAAAGCTAAGATACAAGAGTTAATTCATGATAACGCTAGGTGAACAAAACAAAATTGTTCCATGAACCTGAATTCCCTAATAGTATAGACTAGATTTTATAGTAACGATGAGAACAAAGGTACTAACCTTACTAAAGTTCATCAACTAGAGGATGGGCATGAGGTACAAATGCAGACAAGTTAGATTGTACGATGCATAGAGACATGAATGACTAGCTCAAGGGAATGCTAAAGAGCATATTTTTCATGTGATAATCAAGAAGTAACAGCAGTCTGATCAGGAATAGATTAAGATTAGGAGACAAACAGAAGCAGTTAAGAAGTATAATAGTATCTAGTTATGGAAGGGAAGTTTAGGATGTTTAAAAAGAGAAAGGTAGCCATAGTTCAAAGATAAATATACTCCCCTATTTAAGAAAGAGTATTGGCTAATAGCAAGATAAAGCAGTTAAGGGTTGAGTATGTACCCTAACAAGATGGTCATGTGGCAACCTAAGCTAGATGAGTAAGAGCAACCTTATAAAGGCCAAAGTAATAGAATTAAAGTAGTTATCTTAGATTCTTGAATGAATGAACATGATATGGAAGATAATGCGATAGAGGTATAGTAGAGGCAACTTAATCCTTTGGTGCAAAGTTTCCCAAAGATTAGGATTCAGTATAACATAATTGAAATAGAGTTTGGAGGATCACAATTAGATCCTAGTATCAGTAAGAGTACAATATCTCTTCGGGAAGTTAATGACCATGGATTAACCTCTCAAGTTGAGTGACTTATGTGGAAAATGTAGGAAGTAAAGAAAACATAGACACAATAGTTAGTGTAGCTAAATCCTTTAGACACTATAATTCACATCATGATTAGAATTAGGATTAAAGTTAGGATAAAAGATTAAAATAAATCCTGAGATAGGATAGCTATAGGTAAGCACCTAAAGTAACAGACAGTCTTAATGAGTGGGATAGTCAGTTGTAACATGATGTTTTGGGTTACTCAGGTATTTTTATAGGATTGCGAATAAAGTACTCAGGGCCATTTCTTATCTTATGGTTACAAAAAGTACCAAGAGGGTGGTAGTATTATAAATCTATCAAAAGAAATGGCATACATAAAGAACAATAGATAACAATATAGAGATTACTTTCATATCACTCTTCAGATAAGAGTTGGATATGAAATAGATGGCTCTAAGATAGAGCATAACTCATATACAGATTTCTCACAATTAGAGCACAATTATGGTAGGTGGTTAGGCCATGATTGCGTAAGGCAATAGCCTATGGTAAGCCATACCATAGTAAGAAACATGAGAAGGAACTCCTTAGTAAGAGAGGGAATAAGTAAAGTCTTAATAGATAATATTGGCTATTGGATGTATTTTAATTTTTTTGGTTGAGTAATCAACAGAAAGGGAATCCCCAACCCTAGCCCTATAACTTTGTTTGATGGTAATTTTTCTATAAAGAAATCATAGTTGATCCTAACATGATTCACAAAAGAGAGAGATCATAGTTGATTACAATGTGAATCATAGTAAGAGGAATATGTCAATTTGATATTTTTCTAGTAAGATGATCATCAAACATAATATGTGGATTAACTTAATTAGAGGAAATATTTATAAATTTTTACCCAGATAGTCATAGGACTAAACTTAGTTTCTCTTAAATGAAGACGGAATCCAAGTTCAAATCTTAGTATTGATATTCAAAGTTTTGTAGAAGTATGCTTGAGAAATAGATGAGAGAACCCTATATGTTTTGAGAACAAAGAAGTATGATAAGATAGATCCTCCATATGAGAATAAAGAGATTAAAAAGGCCAGAGAGACCCAGAGAAAGGGTATAAAGTATAGTAAAGAGATAACATAGTTCTACGAGAAAGAGTATGCTAGAGGTTAGATACATATAAAGTGTAACCTATCCCTAAGCTAATAGCACATTTAACTGAAAGGTGCTCAAGCCAGAGAATCCTAAGATGGGTGACCCACTGGTAAGTAAGTGTTGAGTCACAAGATTAGAAAGAAGTTATAGAAAATTGAGAAAGAACATTGCTAGCTAGCATAATAAAAGAAAAGCATAGCATAAGTAAAGAATAGCAAAAGTGCTCAGTAGAGAGAGAGTAAAGGACACTAGGATCCCTTGTATTAGTTCCAAGCAGAGGAACTGTATAAAAATAAAGAGATAGAAAGAAAGAGAAAAAAGAGATAGTTAGATAAAGAGTAATTCCTTGTATCAGTTCTAAGAAGGGGAACTACAAAAAATGAAAATGATAGACAGACAAATAGATAGATAGATAGATAGATAGATAGATAGATAGATAGATAGATAGATAGATAGATAGAAAAGTATTCTAAGTAGCTAACCAAAACCCATAGTCCAGAATATAGCAAAGTTTTAGATAGTTCAGCATAAAAGAAATAGACACTACTCACAAGTCCAGTATAGTGAGCTATCCATAAGTATGAGTAGATAGATAGATGACAGATAAGTAACAAAAAGAAGCAAAGTTTGACTCTGATTGAGCTGACTGAGGAAAAATGAGTATAGCAACACAAGAAAGATATGAAGTTATATGGATGTTGAAAGCATTATGCCAGATATCAAGATATAAGAATGGAGATATATACCCTGAACCTTAGTCATAAAGCAGAAGTGAATACAAAAATGAGATATATCTAGAATGTTTTGACTAAGGTATAAATTAAATTTTGAGGACAACATTTATTTTAATGGGGTAGAAATGTAACATACCAAATTTTTTCTATCTACCTAAAATTGATAAAGGAAAAAGGTTAAGAAGGGATTTGGATGATAATTAGAAGAAAAGGTAATATTTAGATAAGTTTAAATCGAAGAAAGGATAGAGAAGTAAAAGTTTATAAAGCTACAAGACGTAAATATAATTTAGACAAAAGTATAGAAAATTCAAGGAAAAATAGAAAAGAGACTCAAATGGAGTTTTGATATTTTAGGTACCAAATTGGAGTTTCAAATTTGGTAGAAAGGGACTAAAGTATAATTTGGTAAATTCAGGGGTAAAGTGTAATTTTGTCAAATTTAGAGGCATAATGGTAATTATGGAAATTTGAGCTAGAAAAGGCCCAAAATTGCTTAGAAATATTTTCGCCCCAAATTTTACCAATAAATAAAGAATAGAATTTGGGTCAGGAATATCTTTCAAAATTTTCATTTAAGGTCCCAATAAATTGATATTAATTTCTGAAATCTAAAGATTAGTATAGTATTTTCCAAATCTCATAATCAAGTGAAATTTTGTAGTAAATTCTTATAATTAATATAAGAATTTATAAAACTGATAGAAGTTAAAAAGGAGTCATGTATAGTTAATTAGAGAATTTAAAGTGAATATGGACACTGATAAAGGAATTAAAGAAAATGTAAGAATTTTTATTAGGACTTTTGAGTCTCATAAAATTATGAGATTTTGCAAGAAATTCATTTTTTATTAGAATGAATTTTTAAAACTGTTAGAATCATTAAAAGAACTCTATAAAATTTATTTTAAAAATCAAGGTAATTTAATGTTATTGGTATAGGAAAATAACGAGAAGTGCCTTGGAATTTGTGTCAATTAGCAATTAGACCTAATTTTGGTCCAATATGGTGTCAAATGCAGCAGGCCAATAAGCCAAGGAATTGTGAATGAAGCCATTGAAATCTTGAGTAAAAGCCATCAAAATTGGTGAATGAAGCCATCGAAATCTTGAGTGAAAGCATGGACTATGGCTTTGATCGAACATTAATGTAATAAAATAAGGGTGTAGTAAAAGTAGATGTTTTTGATATTTTTGATGAATGTGAAAGTAGTGATGAATGTAAGAGAAATATGATGAAAATACCTCTTGATGATGAAAGCAAAGTTCTCCTTGCTGTTAATGTGATATGGGAGTTTTGAAATTATTAAGTCTTAAATAAAACCTCAATCAATCGATTGAGTTCAGTGCATTAATGATTATTAAACTCCTTTGACCAAAGCTAGTTTAAAAACTTCTAATACACTGTTAAAAACCACTTAGTGTGTAATTAAATCAGATGATAATAATGCCCTCAAATAGTCATCAATTAACAACCATAGACTTCAAGCGATTAAACACCAACAATCGTTGATAATTATCAAACTTACCAAAAATAAAAAATAAAAGATTTATATTAAAATCATCAATCACATCATCCAATGTCAATTACAAATGTACAATTAGATAATTAATCGATCGATAATTCAAACTTATACAGATCATGAAATCCAAAAATCTAGAGTTCTAAAAACATGTACAAGTGCAGATTAAGACAGAAACATCCATATTGTCATCCGTAAGCTCAAACTATATTGTCTATTACCAAGAGGCTAAGACATCTAGCCTCTTATAGCTTTGACCATGCTGCTATCATGATATGAGGTTGGCAACATGAGAAAAGCATAAAAGAATTATGTAAAGATGAAGAGAAATGGTATGGGAATGAATCAATTGGTGCAGAAATGGATAAAACTATAGAAATGTGAAGAAAAATGGAATATTGGGTAGAAATTGAAGAGAGAAGTTGACATAATGTAATGATATTGTTCCTGGTCAAATCTAGTAGCAAAAATAGTTCCCGTGGTGGCTACTGACCTACTCCCTTAAATTACATAATGACCTAATAAAAAATGCGCAGCTTCACTAACTGTCTCTTTTGGTTGTAACTAGATTCATATTTTGGTTGTGACCTATAAATGCAGAAAAAACTTTCCAGAAGAAATGAGGTCGTGACCTGTGGTCACTTAGGCCCCGACTAAAGATCATAAAAGCTAACTTCCTTGATTTGGTCCTGTTTGTCTTGCAATTTCTTATTTGCTCCAGTTTGGGTCATTAAGTTTCTTTTATATGCCTGCACAATAAAACCAAAAACTCCTTTTAAAGATCAAACAAATCAAAGAATAAAATATTTCCAATTTAGAAGAGATAATTGACCATTTTGCCCTTATACAAGCACATTGCCAAGGACAATCATATATTACCACAATAGCTCAATTACAGGCATAACACTACTTTAAAAAAGGCTTTTTAAATCGGTTGAAAATGGTATTCTACACATACAACAATTTGGTGTAGAAATAGACCGTGTAGAAAGTGTACACTTTTTAAAGAGAGTGGTTCACTGGTGTAGAATGAGTAGAATTTAAACCGATCACTTTTAAAATTAGGAGTAGAATTTACTAATATATCCACGGGTTATGTAAATGGGAGTTGTAGATTAATGAATTTTTTACACCTGTTGTGTTTACACATGGTGTAGAATAATCCATTTTCTACACCTCACCATAAAGACAACCGGTGTAGATATTGTAATATTTACATATTGTTTCTAAACCTGCTGGTATTCTTTGTATGGTTTAAATGTATTTTAAAAACAACCCCATTAATGTTTCATTAACCTTATCCCTTGAAGCTTCATGAATAAACAACCCAAATATATGGACTCAAAGAGACAACAGTAGAGACAAAGTTCAAGATGGCAAATACATATCTTCAATTGCTTATTACATTGTTCATTTAATAAAATTCAATAAAAATGCAAAAATTTGAATAGAAAATAAAAAAAATCAGTGAATAACAAATTCTATTGAGAATGAATGAATTGAATAAAAAAACTCAGCCCAAATATTGTGCAAGTCCTCAATATCTTGTTCAGGAAATAGGTTAGATTGATCAAACATCTGAAACATCAAATTAAGATAAAATAAAATAAGGCATCACTAATATATATTAAATTGACAAAATAAATATGAAATGATTGAAAATACAATTTACCTCCTTAGTTAGTCAGTCCTCTTAGACAATATGATATTGATCATGTGTCTAACCATGTCACAAGTTATTTTTTTTGGTTGCCTTTGACTCTATAATATTAATATGAACAAAATTATTTGTCATTAGGAAAAAACCATGTATAATAAAACTTCAACACTTTTATTACCTTTAGTGTGATCCATTCAGTGTTTCTCACCGAGTTAGCTTTCTTAAGACCCCTTACAATTGTAAACGCCCTCATATCCCTATGAACAAAGTTATGAACTCAGTAACCCATTTATTACAAATATCATATTTATTACAAACACCATTATTCTATATAGAAGAAAACTCACGTGTCCATAATCTTCTTGCCATCAACCGATAGCTTATAGTAGAGGGAGCATAAGAAGAAAACTTTATAAGTGTGCTTACATAGTATGATCAATTGCCAATTATTGCTGTAGAAAATAATTAAACAATAATAATTATTAGTATTAAGGAAATACAAATTTGGTATGAAATAAAATGAAATATTATTATTCTTACTCCTGCATATATGGTGCGAAGAAACAATCAATATCAGTTTCACCAAGGCTCCTTGAAAAGTACTTAAGTCTCAAAGATTGGGAGGTCCCATTTGAATAAATCTAAAATAGGCATACGAGAAACCAACTCAACTAGCATGTACTTATAATTAATGCAAGCATGACGTTAGTTAATGCAAACACTCAGCTTGCATGAATTTTGTTGTGACATATATTTATATTTAATTTAGACTTACATAAAAAACACTTTGATGCCCCTAGAGGTTAGTTTATTCCTAGGAGTGATAACAGATTTCACATCTATATGGTCAACAAAGGCAAGTGCCCCTACATTACCCATAACTAAATCCGTAGGCAACGCATCCATATGGAACATTTTGTTAGATGCCAATCGGATCACACGTTGCATGGCACTCAAATTGGGAGGTGTGTGAAGTTTACTCGGGGATGACGCGACGTGATCTGAAACAAGATGTTTTGGCCATAATATGAAAGTCCCATTTGCCTGACTTATTGTCTTTACCTCATCAGTGAAAATTGTGATAAAAGCATCTTCAATTATCACGTCCTTAATTGCCAACTTTAACTTATGGTCCTGAATTTGGATGTGGTAGGTAGTTGCCCTTAAGCTATGGATGAAACCATAAGCCACAAACCTTTTGAGAGGATCCTTCACATATAGATCACAATTTCAGCATCCTCTAATACTGGCCCAGCCATACAATAACTCCCTTTAGTGTTATGAAGGGATGTATTTAAAAGCATTTAGGGGCACTTGGCTCCTGTCACCTTCATGTCATCATGGGCAACATTTCTTCCTTGATTTTGACTAACCCCTCTTGAAATCGTCCTTAATTAAAGCTTTTACCTATGCCTTAGCCTCTGCCTTAATATTGGATAACAATGATTCCATCTCTACCCTCAGCATATATGGGAATGTCGTAGAGATGATCCAAAGTAATCTCTTATACCGACACCTCCTCTAACTCCCCTAACACAACCTTCATGCTCTTTCTTACTTTTGGCAACAATTAAGATGTCATTCCTACCATTTGACATTCTTATTGTTTAAGATCAGCCTATAACATATAAAGAGCAAACATAAGAAATAACATAATTAGCATAAGAAATAATATAATTAGTCTACTAAAATAAAATAGTAGAAGTAATACTTACAATTTTTTCCGCAATCGTGCGAGCTTGATCGCTTGTAAATGATATGCTACTTATTTGGTGAGCGTACAACCATTTATCTTCGTGACATATTAGAGATAGCGGAGTAAGAGTAACACTATGATCAAACTTAACATTTTCTTCTAGCCTCTTCCTCTTAGCCCCCAACACGTTTCTTTCAGCCTTCGCATAACCCCCTCGAGACATTGTGTGGGGGCAATCATTCTTGAGAGTGTGTTCAATGGCTTATGCTCTTTTTTCCTATAATAAGACTTAAAGTAATTAAATTCAATACATAAAAAAGGAACAAATATGGGAAATGCAAGTAGCTTCATGAACTCACCATAGCTACTGGTGTAGTCTGAACCCTAATAAATTCTTCCCAAGTAGCTTTGTCAATTAATTGATACTTGCTGTATGGAGAAGGATGAGGTTGACCATCTTTGTCCTGACCATTAACATATTGATGAGCTAGTTGTTCATTTAGCATTTATCCAACTATGATCCATATTTGTGGAAGACTAAAAAGCTAAAAAAATAGAAAATAAGAAAGCCTAGTTTACAACTAATTATGGGAGAGAATATATCATGCACAAGTGAAAGAACTCACCAAATAGAACAAGTAAATGACATCAATGAATCCAGAAAATAATAGCAAAAGCTACAGCTAGTAGTGCATAAATCTTCAGTTCTCGAGATAAGGAGTTTAAAACAAAACTCACTAGCTATGAAGGTCAATAAGACTTAAACACGTGAACTAGTAAAAAATAACATATGGGAGGTGCGAAGGGGGTTTTGATTAAATTAAAGTGTATTTTGTAAGCAAATCTATACTTGATAAAATGCAACACCAGTGTAAAAATAACTTTTTCTATATTCTACACTTGTGTAAAATATTATAAATTGAACAAATCTATATTAGATGAAATAGAATACTAGTGCAGAAATAACATTTTACACTTCATGTGGACATGTCTAATTTCAATCATCTATTGCATTTTTTTTGTTTTTGAAAAATAAACACCATATTATTAGAACAAGAAACTTCATTCATTCAACTCTACTAATAACTTTATATCCAAAGTATGAAATTTCCAAAATAATATCTATCAGATAAAGGTTGTAGGCTTTCACTCCTTATTAGACTCAGAGGTATGGGATTCATTAGAGTCAATAGGATTAATAAGATTATACAAGCTATCATTCTGTTGATAGTGGTAAACTTCTGAGCGGAAAGCTTTTAAACTATTTTTCAGTCTATTAACTTTCTGAGTCAGTTATTCCACTGAGTCCTCTAAGCCATTGAATTGCATTATGTGTCATATCCTTATTTTTAACCTTAATTATACTCAATTGGAGGTCATTTGAACTAATTACATATCCCTTTGCTTTAGAAACATGCATTTTCAAAAGATTTTTTCTCAGGTACTGTTCATTTGGTAATCCAGAACACATACCTAACTTTGAAAATTCATAATTAAATATAGAATAATCAGAATGGGGTGGTTCCAATTTATAATTAAAGCTATTTCATTTAACTTTAAAGTAAAAATGTAAAACTAAGGTTTCATTATCCAAATGAAATTAGTTTATTTGTTGGAAAACACTATTCATTTGGTAAATCTAGAAGTTCCAGTTTCTTTGCCTTAATTTCAAAAATTCATTTCTCTTTGGTTACTTGTCCAAATAAAATTTTTTATCTATAGATTTAAAGCTCCAGACGTTCTCTTTAAGCCCATAAAAGTTTATACAGAAATTCGTTCATTTACTATATGAAATTAGTGGTTGAAAGTCACTACCTGCAATTGCTCACTTTATCTCAATTTTATATTTTATCTCCAACTTAGAAAAATCATATTAAATTGAAAACTTAACCAATTGAGACGTTCTTGGTGTCCATTTAAATATTTATATCTTTGATATTTGTATACCAAATTTCATGTTGAAAATCATTGTCTAAGTCATCGTAATTATCATCATAAGGATATTGCCTCATATTACAAACACACTATATCATGCTAGGTATCCTATCAAGTCATCTCATAGTGCCAAGTAATCAACATAACTTATTACACAAGTTCAACCATGTATATTTACCCTTTTTCCTTGAGATGTTGCAGCACCTACAATATGGTTATGCATATGGAAAGAATGAGATTTCATGGAAATCTCAATAGCAAGTCATACAAATTATAATATCATGCATGATTGATTAGATGCCTAACATGTTATCATGAGATGGGAGCTACTTTATAATAATACATAAGCAAACTCTAACATGCATATTGCCATGACATTAGTTGCAAGGAGTTGCAACCATTCATACTTCATCATCATCATGGGCATAATCTTGAGCTCAACCAAACATCATAACTAACAAGCAAGCATACAATCAAACAAACATGATATTATAGTTAAGTATTCTTGCTACCTCTTAAGATATTCTTGTCACACTTTTCTTGAAATGGTCTTTTTCCCACACAAATGTCAAAATCTAGCCATTACAAAGTAACATCAAGTTACAACTCAACTTTAAAACAATTCCAAGGCTAGGTTTTTACTAACTTCCATTATTTTTCCATTTTATGTTCCATACTTCCATCTTTCTAAAATAAATTATTATGGTTCATTTCCACACAATTTTTCATGTAGAATCCAAATATGAAACCAGAATTTCTAAAATCAAACACATCCTTGGATGCAGTACAGAACCGAAAAGCCTCAACTATTTTCCAAAAATTGACATTTGGATTCCAATGCTTTCAATACTTGTTTCTCTACTTTATCCCCACACAATTTTCCATTTTAAACTCATTGAAAGCATAAAAATCATGAAATTCTAACATATGAATACTGATTCATATAGTGGCAGCCAAGAACACAAAACCCTAACTACATGCATACTTGAATTTCTAAGCTTATACCACTTGATTCTATCTTGTTTAAGCTTGTCTAAACTATCCATAACATATAACTCATTCTTATCACATAAGGACAGTATGTCCAGCAGCACCATCAAGGGAAATATGTCACAAAAACCTCTTAAAATCAAGAGCCAACTTGCTAGATTAAAGTCCAAGAACAAAGGAACTAGTTACCTTGTTGCTCTAAGTTGTTTGCTCCTTTCTTGCTTCAAAGAAAATTTTGGTAGAGGTTCCCTAAGGTCCTCAAGATGCTGAACCAAGTCTGAATTGGTGGGGTATTTATAGGCAAAATTGGGTGGAAATGGAAGGCCAAGATTAGTTTGGTTACTATTTGATCTAATGGTCCATAACTTACCTTCCATCAAGCTTGCCCTAGAAGCATTAATAATGACACCAGGCATGACCTTATTTAGGGTTGTGTTTGGCTAAAGAAAAGTAGAAACACTGATAGAAAAAATTCCAGTCTAGTTTGGTACCGATCTGAGCAATTTCACAAAAACCAGATTGTTTTATGTTTCCAATTTTTATAATATTCCATAATATGTATTATGTCATGAAAACCAGTATCTAGGTTTTTGCTACCATTAACATTGTTAGATTGAGTATTTACCTACTAACCATCCCTTGAGACATAACAAAAATACCCTTATTGTACTTTCTTGCACTATATTAACCCTAAGGGAATAATTGTCATTTCACACCTCTTTCTACTTGATCAAAGTATATACTGGCTCTAACTAATCACCCATGTACTTGCTTGGACATTTTTGACTTGTATAGAATGACCAAAATTCCCTCTATCCATCTCTGATACAATCTGGCTACATAGTGGCATTTTCATAATTTCACACTTTTCTTAGTTACTCTGGACTCTAGCCCAGTTAACTGTCCAAGTCACTAGGCCTCTGGGACATGCTTTTGTGCCTTGATATGGGTCAACTACCTTTATGGTACAAATCTCGAGAAACCTCTCCTGAAGGTATTTATCGAGTATTTTATTACACTGTAAATTCTCTTAAGAATTCTATAGGATTACTTTTCTAACTCTGTTAATTTTATAAATTTTCATATTAAATATAGGAATTTAATGTAAAGTATTATCTGATTATGAGGTCTGAAACATACTATAATAATTTTCCCTGACTTCAGGAATTAATATCAATTAATCAGGACCTCAAATAAAAAATATGTTACGTTAAACTGATAAGAATAATTTTCTCTACATACTAGTAAAATTTGGAACTAAACTGCTTCTAGCAGTTTTTGGCATTTTTCGGCTCAACTTTCTCATAATTACATTTTTGGCCCTAAGCTTTTGATAAATTATATTTAATTCCCTAAACTTTTAGTAATTACGCCTTTTAGCCTAACTTTTATCTCTACCTTTACCTTTGGCCTCAAACATTTTCTAAATTTTATTTAGGTCCTTGAACTTTCCTTAGTTACTAGTCTCTCTCTTTCCTTCCTCAATTTGATTCAGTTTACTTCAAGAATCTCATGTCTATTACATATAAACTGTACATATACATTAGATAAAAAAATTGGGGATATGACATTTCTCTCCCCCTCAAAATAAATTTTGTCCCCTAAATTTACATTACATATATACTAAGGAAATAATTTAGGATATGTCGCCTTTGTCATATCCTAATTTTTCCCTATATGTATAATACTGATAGTGAAAAAAGGTTTGGAAAGAATTATGACGATGATTGGAAGGAATAATAATGGTTATGAATTTTGAAGGAAGAGAGGGACTAAAATAAAAATTAAAAAAGGTTGAAGGCCAAAAAGAAAGTAGAAATAAAAGTTGGGCCAAAAGTGGTAATTATCAAAAGTTTAAGGACCTAAATATAATTAAGCAAAAGTTCAGGGATAAAAATATAATTATGAGAAAATTGAATCGAAAAAGGCCAAAAATTGCCTAGAAGCAATTTAGTCCCAAATTTTACCAGTAGATAGACAATTATTCTGATAAATTTAATGCAACACATAATTTCGATTTGAAGTCTTGATTAATTGATATGAATTCCTAAAGCCAGGAAGAATTATTAAATATTTTTTAGACCTTAGAATCTGATGAAACTTTATAGTCAATTCCTATATTTAATATAAGAATTTATAAAATTGACAGAATCAGAAAAATAATCCTGTAGAATTCTTACTAGAATTTATAGTGGAATAAAATATCTGATAAATTCTATGAGGAGAGGTTCCTTGGGATTTATGCCATAAAGGTAATGGACCAATATTAAGGCCTAAATGGTGTCCCAAGAGGCACAATAAGGTGATTGGACAGTTAAGTGGGCTAAAATATAGAGCAACCCCAGAAAAGTGTGAAATTACAGAATGGCCATAGGTGGCTAGATTGTACCAGTGATATATGGAGGGCATTTGGGTCATTTTAGATAGACCAAAAGTGTCCAAGCTAGTATAAATATGATTAGTTAGAGCCAATATACACCCTGATGCAGTATAAAGGAGTATAAAATGACAATTATGCCCTTAGGGTTAATATAGTGCAAGATAGTGAACCATGGGCATTTTAGTCATTTCTAAAGGGATATGTAGTTAAGTTTTGGACCATTCCAATAATGTAAATAGTAGGAAGAATCCATATACTGGATTTTAGGTCAGAAAGCATATTATAAAATCTTAACAAATTAGATTTATAAAACAGTATGGTTTTTAGGGAATCGGACTGAGCCAGTACTGGATTAGACTAATTTTTTTCCAGAAGCTTCCCCCATTCAAATTTTTCCTCGTAGCCCTATGAGATATCCCTTGATGATTTCATGGATGATATCATAATTCTCTTTTTGAAAAAGTTAAATCCAAGATTAAATGTGAGCCATTAGATCAAATAGTGCACAAACTAATTTTGGCCATTGATTTTCCATGAGATTTTTCTATAAATACCCCCTCAAATCTGAAGCAAACCATGATCACAAGGACCCTTGGGGAAACTCTTGCAAAATGAAAACTCAATTCAAGACAAAGAAGATTCAAGGTACCAAAGTTCAAGCAAGCTAGAGATTAAATGTAAGCAATCTATCCTAGTTTATTTTCCTTTGATTTGGGAGCTTGAACTTAGGGTTTTCATGGATAAAAGTTTAGTTTTCTCTAAGGTGTTGTGCTGTCCAAAAACCTTGGATGAAAGGAAAAAGAGGAAATTAAAGTTAAAGATATATGATTGAAGCTTAAACAAGCTAGTTAAGTACTTGGTTGTTAAATCAAGATGATACTCTTGACTTTGCCATGGTTGAACCATTTCAATTTGCACTGTTCATGATGGAAGGAAATGGAATTTCAATGATTTAATGCTTCCATTGAATTTATATGATGATTTTGTGTAGGATTGGATAGGTTTTAAACCTTAGAATCATTAAAATTCTAAGATTGTAGTTTTTGAGATTCTCCTCTGTTACTATTCACCACATGAACAGTGAATTAAATTTCATAATTTTGATTCTTCCAATGGTTTTAAAATGAAAAGTTGTGTGGGTTAAAGTAGGGAAACAAGTATGGTAAGCATTGAATTCAAAAGATGAAATTGTGTAGGGTAAAGTCAAGACATCAATTGATTCAAAGGCCAAGCCCATTAGTTAAGATTAAGGAAAGTTAATGTAGTTAAATGAGCTTAATGTTCAAGAAGAAGTTGTTAGTTAAAGTGAGTTTAATGCTCAAGGAAGTTATATTGTGATGGATGAATGATTATGTGATGTTAGGAATTGATTGGTATGCTCTAAAAGAGGCAGCCACACATCCAAGAGAAGTAAGAAGAAAGAAGCAAGATAAAGTGAAAGAAAGTCAAGTATATGAGGTAGTAAACTTATCCTAAACTTGTATGCATTGAATGTTATGCTTGATTGTGCTATGTCTTTGTTGAATTGTATTGCATAGTGCTTATGTAAGAAGCTCTGTTTCTATGATTACTTTGGCCAATTATATTTCATATGTTACATGGAAGCATGCACATTACACAATGTTAACACTTTCACAAGCAAGCACAAATATTTACATTAATACATGCATTGTTTAGTACCGTTTGCTACTAAGATTTCCCTAGAAATCTCATCCCCTTCCATGTAATCCCAATCCCACAAGTTTGTTAATGATGAAAGAGGATTGAAGAAGCATAAAGAGAAGCTAGGGATTGGATAATATAAATGTTATGTGAAGAATTGTTATATGTAATGTTACTATTTGACCAATGCAAGTAGTGACGATCATGATGTAATGAAAAATAGTAAATGATGAGATAAATGTATGAATTTTGCAGACATTTATTTAACATGTCAAACTTCATTTTGACACTAAGAACACCTTATTTTGATGTTTGTACAAAGAGAACTAATTTTCCAAAGTAAGGGACCAGAATCTGTTTTCAAAATTTTTGACCAAATTAACAATAATATTCAACGAATAAAATGTATTAATTGGCTAAGCATTTGGTCTGAAAATTATTTTCCCTTAATATTCAAGATGTTATCTTCATGTGGCTTTTTGAACAACTTCATTTTGATTTTTGTATAATTTAATTATGATTTTTTGAAGTTTATCATGTAATTTGAAATGCCATATAAATAGTAACTCGAGAAAGAGAAATTTTCTAGATTTAACTAATGGACTTCCAAAGTCTTGTAAGTGGTTCTAAATGCTACTGAATGGTCCCTAAGACATATGAAAGTAAGGATGTTTCATCCTTCATTCTTTCCTCTGCTTCCCATGTAGCTTATTCTCAGTTAATCCTTTCCAAACCACCTTAACTAAAGAGATTTGTTTATTTCACAACTGCTTGACCTTTCGATCCACAATTCGTATTAGTCCAACTTCGTAGGTTAGATCATCTCGCAGTGCAACATCATCATGTTCAATCACATGTGATGGGTCTGGAACATACTTCTTCAACTGAGAAACATGAAATACATCATGTATGTTACTGAGATTTGGAGGAAGAGCTAACTTGTAAGCCACTGATCCTATTCTTGTGAGGATCTGAAATGGCCTGATGTACTAGGATGTAACTTCTTCACCATGATTGATCATCTAGCTCCTGTAGTTAGAGTTATGTTAAGAAACACATTGATGAATCCCTATTTTATCATATTATTTTCTATCTATTTCAGGGGATTTATCATGATTAATAGATATTATTATAATAATTATGGTTATTTTGTGCCTTAGTTGACTATATGAATTAAATAACTAAAAATGTCATTTTCTTGTATTTTTACTAATTTTATTATCACAATGGTGTGCACGAAGATATTTTTATCTTTTATGACTTTTAGGAAGAATAAGAAATAATTAATAGCCTACAAAAAGAGCAACGTAGGATGAATGAACGAAAAATGCATATTAATTTATTAAAAGGGAAATCAATATTATCTAATTAGAGAAAATTATTTATCCCCTTTTAATATATTAATATAGCACATACTATTTGAAATAGTCAAAACAAAAGAGATCTTTCAAAATTTAAAATCAGATATCCACTTTGACTATTCAAATGTAATCCTTAAATATCTAGATATAGGCAACATATCTCACAGATTGAATATGTGATATCCAAGGGAAATTTAATTCAAATTACAAAAAAAGAGGAGCCAATCACAAGTCAAGATTCAAAGTAAGAGGATAAATATTAATTATATATTATCTCTAATTCCTTATATTATATTATATATCATTTTAATTGATTCAAAGATAATTTATCAATATCTAACATTTGAATCTAATTAAAAGATAATGATAAATATGTTATTTTTTTCTATTTTCCTATTAATTATTTTATCTCTTTTATCCTATTACTTTTTATTTGAATTGTTTATAGGATATTTGAGTCTAAAAATATTATCTCTGCAGATATTGGAAAAGATGATAGCTTGAAAGGATATTGAAGATAAATAGAGATTATCATTATCTTTTGAAGAGCCAATTAGTGAAGAAACCTACATTAAACAGGATTCACTGCCAAAGGCTATATAAAGGACCCCAAGGCTCCTCCATTCAACACACCAACTCACTCCACACATCTCTTCTATTCTCAAAGCCAACTTGGCATTCCTTCATCCACCATATCTTCTTCATCTTTTTGCTTTCTTTCCACATCCAATGGTGTCATCTAGCCCCATGAGTGCCTAGTCCTCTCTTGTTCTTGAGGATGGATGTCTAAGGCTTGAGTTCATTGTGCTAAATGTTAGGAGTTATACTATTTATTTTGTTTGATCTTTATTTTCTATGCAATTTTATGATTTTCTAGATTTAAGTTTTGGAAATTGTATAGGTTGAAGTAG
Organism: Leucaena leucocephala; assembly: GCA_037074615.1. Classification (NCBI taxonomy): domain Eukaryota; kingdom Viridiplantae; phylum Streptophyta; class Magnoliopsida; order Fabales; family Fabaceae; genus Leucaena; species Leucaena leucocephala. The sequence continues at coordinate 6,968,810 of CM073526.1, read as the reverse complement.
GATTTTGATTGAGATACCTTGTGATCAAACCTTTGTGTTTTACTATTCAAGTTATGATTAGAGTTTTCCATTTCATATCTTTTGCTTCCTCATATAGCTATGCATATCTTTTATTGCATGATTATGTTTAGATTAATATGTATAGGTATATTTAGGTTTTCGATTGAATACCCATGATTGATGACTAATCAGATATTGTTGATCAATTCACATGCTAAGTGGTACTTTTAAATAATCATCTTTGATGCAATTATATGCTAGATCTAGGTATGATTGTTGATTTTATGATTATGACTAAGACGATTGTCTAGGGTTTTGTATAATAGGACTTAGTATATAATTATTATAACTCTGATATTATTTTAAATAATGATAGCTGACATCATTCATCTTTAGGAACGTTCAACTTACTGGTAATCGTATCATTTAACTCTTTTATTTTCTTGCAATCATCATTTTAATTTATTTGAATGCTCTTCTCTACCCATATTTACTCCTTAATCACTTTGGTTAATCATACTCAAGCCACACATTTACTCTGCCTTGAGATCGACCTAGGGTTAGCTCCTATACACATAGGGTTAAAACTAGTAATTAATTTGAGCGCTAACGGCAAGTGACATCACACATGTTCTCCTTCAAACTCCAATAGCTTCCTTCTGACATCAGCATAACTTTTCTGTCTGCTTTGAGCCATCAACAATCTTTTCCTAATCTTATCAATCTATGATGCTGTTTCATCTACTATATCAAGACCAAATATCCTTCATTTGCTAAACTCTAACCAGCATAAGGGAGATGTACACTTACATCCGTAAAGTGCTTCAAATAAGGCCATCTGGTACTAGCCTGATAACTATTGTTACAGGCAAATTCTATTAATGGTAGATGAACATCCCAACTCCCTTTGAAATCTAAAACACAGTCTCTCAACATATCATTAATGTCCGGATTGTTCTCTTAGACTGACCATCTATTTGAGGATGATAAGCTAGACTAAATTTGAGAGTAGTGTCCATTTCTTTATGCAGGGATTGCCAAAAATTAGATGTAAATCAAGGATCTCTATCCGATACAATACTACTTGGGATACCATGCAATCTAACAATTTCTTTTACATACAACTTTGTCAATTTCTCAAGAGAATCTTTCTTATTGATTGCCAGGAAATAAGCTGATTTTTTCAATCGGTCAATTATTACCCATATAGCATCATGCTTAATTGGTGACATGGGTAGTCCTTCAATGAAATCCATGGTGATACTGTCCCATTTCCACTCAGGTATATCTAGTGGTTGTAATTTTCCTACTGGCCTTTAGTGCTCAACTTTTACTTTTTAACATGTTTGTCACTGTCCTTGGTTGTTTCCAGCTTAATATTGCTTTAACTTTGCTAGGATCTACAGCTACCCCTTCATGTGATATGACATGACCGATAAACTTGACTTCTTGAAACCAAAACTCACATTTACTAAGCTTAGCATAGAGTTATTTTTCTTTAAGAGTACTAAGAACAATTCTCAAATACTTTTCATGCTCTTCTATATAGTCGAAGTACATCAGAATATCATCAATGAACACCACAACAAATTGATCCAGGTAAGGCCTAACGATTCTATTAATATAATCCATAAAAATTGCAAGCGCATTCGTCAGACCAAATGGCATTGATAGAAATTCCAAATAACCATAACGAGTCCTGAAAACAGTCTTTGAAATGTCATCTACTTTAATCCTGAGTTAGTGGTAGCCTGATCTTAAATCAATCTTGGAGAATAAACTTGCTCTAACCAACTGGTCTAACAGATCATCAATCCAGAGAACAGGGTATTTATTTTTAACAGTTATCTTATTCAACTCCCTATAATCAATACATAGCCTTGGACTACCATTCTTCTTCTTAACGAATAACATTGGAGCACCCCAAGGCAAAATACTGGGTTAGATGAAACCCTTTTCTAAAAGCTCCTCAATATGCTTCTTTTAGTTCAATCATCTCATTGGGGGCCATACGATATGGGGCTTTAGACACTGGTCCAGCTCTAGGCATAATGTCAATTACAAACTCCACTTCTCATTCAAGGGGTAACCCTTGAATCTATTTTGAAAAAACTTTGGGAAATTCCTTAACTAATAGAATTGTCTCAATCCCTTCTTCTACCTTGGTTTGAATAGAAAAGAAGATCATATACCCTTGACATCTGTTTCAAAAATATTTATCTGCTTGAGCCTCTATTTTAAAATTCAGTCTCACTTCTAAATTCATATATGTTACTTTTGGACAAAGAACCAGGGTCTTGTTCTTACAGTCCAGTATCACATTATTGATAGATAACCAGTTCAATCCAATTATGACATTAATCTCACGGAAAGGCATGCATATTAAGTCTAGAGTAATGCAACAATACTCATACTAAATAACACTATTTAGGCAAACATCAGATGTAACCACTCTATATTTGTAGGGGTTGTCACACATATGGCATAATGTAACTTGCTAATTATAAGGCCTAAACATTCAGCACATTCATAAGAAACAAAGGAATGACTTGCACCAAATCAAACATAGCAATCACAGAGTAATTATTGAGATAGATTGTACCTTGTATCATCTTGGATGACTTATGAGCATCTTGGATGACTTTGACCTATCTAGAATGACCAAAATGCCCTTCATCTATCTCTGGTACAATCTGGTTACATAAGGATATTTTCATAATTTCACACTTTTCTGGGGTTACTCTGGACTTTACCCCACTTAACTGCCCTACCACCTAATTTGGCCTCTGAGACACCATTTTAGGCCTTGATATGGGTCCATTACCTTTATGGCATAAATACTGAGAAACCTCTCCCGAAGGTATTTATCGGGTATTTTATTACACTATAAATTCTCTTAAGAATTCTACAAGATTCCTCTTCTGATTCTATTAATTTTATAAATTCTCATATTAAATATATGAATTTACTGTAAAGTTTTATATGATTCTGAGGTATTAAATATACTATAATAATTTTTTCAAACTTCAGGAATTCACATCAATTAATCAGTACCTCAAATCAAAAATCTGTGTTATATTAAACATATCAGAATAATTTTCTTTACTTACTGGTAAAATTTGGGACTAAACTGCTTCCAAGCAATTTTTGGCCTTTTCTGGCTCAACTTTCTCATAATTATATTTTTGCCCCTGAACTTTTGATAAATTACATTTAAGTCCCCAAACTTTTAGTAATTACACCTTTTGGCCCAACTTTTATCTCTATCTTTACTTTTGATCTCAAACATTTTCTAAATTTCATTTAGGTCCTTCAACTTTCCTTAGTTACCAATCCCTCTATTTCCTTCCTCAATCTACTTTAGTTTACTTCAAGAATCTTATGTCTATTACATATAAATTGTACATATACATCATATAAGAAAATTGGGGATATGACATTATGAGTTCCTCAAGGCATTCCATCAAAGTGACAACCATGGGAGGAGGATAAGGAACTGCAGGGTGAGGGTTGAGATGTTTGTCTTCATATTCATATTTGTTTCTTTTATGCCATGGAGAAGGAGGTGTGCATGAGGAAGAAGCCATTGGAGGATTCAAATAGTAGAAAATAAAATAAAATAGAGAGATAAAGTACTGATCATAAGAATGGTATACATATGGTTGAGGAATAAGAATGGTTTTAGAAAAGAATATCGAAGAATGGAATTGGCCTTCTATCATAATGAGTACAGGAGAAAAGAAGGGTGAGAGCATAGATAGGAAACTAAAAGTCAGCATAAAAAGTATATTTAACAATAGTTATATATATTTTACACTAGTTACACGTAAATTTGGTGTAAATATTTCAACTTATTGACAAAAATGTGACCTATCATTTTTTCTAAAGCTTCTCTGCAAGGTCTGAAGAAGTTACAAAAAATAATCTGGAAAGCATATACAAGAAACCGATGAAAAGTCAGAATATGATGCAGCTAATCTATACCTATTGATATTAGTATCCAATGTATAGTAATTATCTTTTACACCTATTACTTGTATATCCAGTGTAAATATTTCATCTTACTTACAAAAATGCCACCACTCATGTTTTTAAACCATCTACAAGTTTAAAACTGGGGCTTTAAAAAGAATATTTTATAGTAGTGTAAAATGGAGGTAAAAGTATCACCAAACCCTTGAAATTGACAAAGAAACTATATACAATTTGTATATTGACAATTCCCTAACACTTGAACCTTTATACTCCTGGATAAAGAAATTATTACTCCTAAGCTAAGTGAGGAAAACAACATGCTCAACAATTATCCTTTGAAACAATTAATCAATCATCTCTTGGAAATACAAAAAAGATAATATGAGTAATGCCAAGTAATCAACTACCCGATGAGATCAACCTTAACTGTATGAGCGTAATAGATTACCTATAGATATATATATATAAGTGTTTAGCTCTTAAAACTCTCATTGTTAGGGTTCTTTCACTGCAATTCAAATGGCAAACACCCTACCATTGGCTTATAATAGCTCTAAATCTCTTCTACTATATAAAATTTATGCAAAGAATCAAGAGGACTTGTGAGGTTGAAATAATGCAATAACAAGTGGAATGTGATTGGAATACAATTGAGTACCTTGATTGAAAGTAGTAAAAGTCATATTTCATCTAAATAAGCTCAAACCATAAACTTTTGATCACTAAGAATTATTTATTCCATATTTATTCTTTTGTTGTAGCTCCTTCACATTACTACAACTTTATTCAAATCTCTCTTTTTTTAAGATAATATGGTCTCAAATACTGAAATCTACTTGATTGATAATGTAATCTAGATACTCGAAAAAAAATGATAAATTAACGATGAGTGCGATGAAGGAAATAAAGGTCCAATTGGGTAAACAAAGGATTAGTGTTTATATTTTATGTTTAGGCTTAAGGGTGTAGAAATGAAGGTGTCTTTAATATTCAATTACATAAATTTGCAAGTAATATTCAACTTAGAGCTAACACAAATTCTAGAGATGCAAACCAAATGAATAATAACTCAATTTAAGAACTAAGGCTGAGAATCCTTCAAACAAGGGTTTGCATCTAAATTGCTTATACATTAAAGTATTAAGCAAAGCTTATTAGTCACTAGGCATTAAAACACTGATTACAGTTGTAACCCTTTAAAATGATCATTAAAAGCACCAAAACAATAATTAAAGATCATATATGAATCTCGAAATTATCAGTGAACACTTACGTGATTATATTTTAACTTCCAAGATTTTCAAAATTTCAAGTGTGGAAATGATTTTCATAAAACTATTTATGCAAAAAGGTTCAAAAAAATAGGGCAATGATTCACTTATAAAAGTGAAACATCCTACTTTTACCACCTCAAAGTACATATTCAAAAGGATATTTGATTACTGGAGACATTACATTAGCCCAAAAAGTAAAATTTTAAAACTTACTTCTCGGGTACTGTTCATTTGGTGATTTCTAGATTTACATTATAATTTTAAAAATTTATAACTAATTGTAGAAAAATCGTATGAGGGTGATCCAAATTTCTAACTGAATTTCATTCATAGATCTTTAAGAAAAAAATATAAATCTGGACATTGATATTGCCAATTGATACAGTTAAATTGTTACTTTTTACTGATCATATGGCAAATTTTGGAATTTCCATATTCTGTCTCTTAAATTTGGAAATTCATTTCTCTTGATATACATATCCAAATGAGGCTTATTACATATAAATTTAAACATCTAGATGTGTACTACGTGCTCACAAAATTTCGTGGATTAATTCTATCACATCCTTAGTTTCAACCTTAATTATACTCACTTAGAACCCATTTGGATCAATTACATAACCTTTAGCATAAAAAAAGATGTATTTTCACAAGTTGGTTTCTTGGGTACTGTTCATGCTACTGTTAATATGCACTTAATTTTGAAAATTTATAATTAATTATAGAAAAATCAAAATAAGGTGGTTCTAACTTCTAATGAAAGCTCTTTCATAAATATTTGAAGGAAAAATATAAAACTGAGGTTTTATTATCCCAGTGAAATCAGTTTATTCATTGAAAATCACTATTCATTTGATAAAATCTAGAAGTTCAAATTTCTTTGCCTTAACTTCAAAAATTCATTTCTCTTTGGTTACACCTATGGATTTGAAGCTCTTGATGTGTACTTTAAGTCCACAAAATTTCATAGAAGAATTTGTTCATTTGCTATATACAATCCATGCATGAACGCCGCTCCCTGTAACCGCTCACTTTATCTTAATTCCAAAACTCACGTCCAACTTAGAAAAATCATAATAAATCGAATTCTTACCCAATTAAGGCGTTCTTAGTGTTAATTTAAAGCTCAGTATCTTACTATAATCATTATAAATTTCAAGTTCAAACTAAATTGATTAAGGCATCTTAAACATAGTTACACCATCATGGCCTTAGAACACCAACACATGAATATTCAATTTACATTCTAGCATGTGCTTCCATAATGTCAAGCAACTCATGTAACTTATTATACAAGTCCATCCAACTATGCTTATCCTCTTTCCTTGAGAAATTCCAATAGCTAAAACATGGTTATGCATATGGGAGGAATGAGATTTCATGAAAATCCCAATAGCAAGTTACACAAACCATAATATCATGCATCATTAATTAGATGCTTAACATGTTATCATGAGATGGGAGCTACCTCATAATGGTACATAAGCACACTCTAACATGCATATTGTCATGAAAAAACTTGCAAGGAGGTGCAATCATTCATACTTCATCATCAACATGATGACACAATCTCGTGCTCAACCAAACACCATAATCAACAAGCAAGCAAACAATTAAGCAAACATGAAACTATAGTTAGGTATTCTTGCTACCTTTTAGCTACCCTTGTCAAAGCCTTCTTGAGATGGTTTCCTTCCTTCACAAATGTCAAAACCTAGCCATTACAAAGTAATATCAAGTTACAACTCAACTTGAAAATAAATCCAATACTAGGTTTCCATTAACTTCCATTATTTCTCTATTTTAGGTCTCATACTTCCATATTTCCAAAATAAATTCCCATAATTCATTTCCACATAATTTTTCATTTAGAATCCAGATATGAAGCTAAAACTTTCAAAATCAAATCATGTCACAAGTTGCTGTACAGAACCGAAACACACCCTTGATTTTCCAAAAATTCACATTTTGATTCCAATGCTTCCAATACTTGTTCTCCTATTTTATCCCCGCACAATTTTCAATTTTAAACTCATTGTAAGCATCAAAATCATGAAATTCCAACATATGAACAGTGACGCATACAGTAGCAGCCATTAACATAAACTTCCATTTACTTATATACTTCAATTTCTAAGCTTATACCACTTGGTTCTAGCTTGTTTAAGCTTATCTAAACCATCCATAACATAAAATTCATATTCTAACCATATATGCACAGAACTTACAGCAGAAACCTCAAGGGAAATAGGGCACAAAAGCCCCTTAAAATCAAGAGCTAGCTTGCAAGAATAAAGCTCAAGATCAAGTGAGATGATTACCTTGCTTTATGCTCCAAGTTGTGTGCTTCTTTCTTAGTTGAATGGAAATTTTGTAAGAGTTTTCCCATAGTACTCAAGGCTACCTAATAGGGTCTGATTTGAGCGGGTATTTATAGAAAAATTTGAGCGGAAATGGATGGCCAAGATTGATTTGGTTACTATTTGATCTAATGGTCCATATTCATTCTTTAAACCAATCTTGCCCTAAAAGCCTTATTATTTTTGTCAAGCATGACATCATTAGGGGCCATGTTTGACTGGAAAAAGTTAAATATACTGATATAAAAAATCTAGTCCAGTCCAGTACCGATCGGATCAGTTTCACAAAAACCAGACTATTTTTTGTTCCTAATTTTTATAATATTCCAGGATATGTATTCTGCCCTAAAAACTAGTGTCTAGATTTCTTATACCATTGAGAATGTTAGAATGAGTACTTATCTGCCATCCATCCCCTGAAAAATGACCAAAATACCCTTGGTGTCATTTCTTGCACTATATTAACCCTAAGGGCATAATTGTCATTTTACCCCTCTTTATACTACCTCAGGGCATATACTGGCCCTAACTAATCACATTTATGCTATAACACATTTTTTTCCTGTCCAGAATGACCAAAATGCCCTTCATCCATCACTGGTACAATATAGTCATCTAGGGGTATTTTCATAATTTTGGACTTTTCCTGAACATTGGCCCCTTCTAATGATAAACTGGTATCATAGGTTTTGGGCCATCCTTGGTATCATCATAGGCCTATATATGAGGTCATCTGAGTTCATTTTATCTAGACTTACTACTAAATTCTATAATTGGATCACGGGTGTTTTTAAACTCCCGTTAAAATTCATTAATATGGGGATAACTTTTCCTAGAGAGCTCCTTCCAGGGTTTTGTCATATTCATGACATCTGATGTCATGGAGCACACATTCCTGTAACTTTTCCACTTATACCTGAGGTCCATGAGATCTGATAAAATTTTAGATAAGTTTCATACTATCAGATAAATATCCGCTATCTGGAACCCTAATAAAATTTATGTATTATGCTAGATTAACCAGCATAACTTTCTATATTTACTGATAAAATATGGGACTGGAATACTTCCAGATAGTTCTAAGCCTTTTATGGCTAAAATTTTCCATAATTACATTTAGGTCCCTGACTTTTTGCTTAATTACATTTAGGTCCCTAAACTTTTGAAAATTACCACTTTTGGCCCAACTTTTGTTTCTACTTTAACTTTTGGCCTTCAGCCTTTTCTAATTTTCGTTTAGGTCCCTCTCTTCCTTCAAGACTAATTTAACCTCTATTATTTCTTCTTATCATCATCATAATCCTTTCCAAACCTCTTTCCACCATCAGTATTATACATATAGGAAAAAATTTGGATATGACAAATTCCTTCATTTGCTAGAGCAAACTGAAGCCACAACAAAATTTTTTTAGGACCTATGTTTTACCATTTCAGTTTCCTTTCTTTCACTTTCAATAATTGTTCTAGCATGCATAAACCATCTCATTTGCATTTCATGCATTCATATACATCATGGGGTTATGCCATAATTCTTTCATACATTTTCTTTATATATAATGGATATTACATAACATTACATAAAAAAGGCAACATACATGCATGCCATCACTTGTATACTCTTCCTCTTCCATTCCTTACCTCATGTACCTAACATGATTCTTCCATCATGAATAACCTATTATGGTTGGTTATGGGAGGGTGAGATTCTAGGGAATCTCAGTAGCAAACATTACCACTTAAATATGCAAGATGGATGATAATGCATGATATGTAATTTCATTAAACTTTCTTTAATTAGTGACATGCCATCATGCTATATACTATTACATAAAAGTACATGGCTATGGAAAACATGTTATTCACAATACATTCAACATTATTTATCATGTCACAACATCATTCAAATATCATATACATGTCAACACATAAGCATACCACGTCAAGCATATAAAGAGGTAAGTCCACTACCTTGCACTTAAGCTTTTCTCTTGATCTTTTGCACTTGCTCTCTAAGCTTTCCAACCATGAAGCCTTTCGGTTAATCACTTTCCAACATCTTCTTGGATGTTTCAAGGTCCTAAACACGTTCATATTCATCACATAATTCATTAGGACCATGAACTCTAACAATGTTCAAGACTATCTTTTATAAACTCTTTACTAACATAACTTTCTCCAGTATTTACTAATTAACTTAGCCATTGAACCAATTTATGTCTTAACTTTACCCTACCTAATTTCATCTTCTGAATCTATTTATGAGCTTCGAATCATTAAATTCCAGCTCCTATGCACTGCTCTGTACAGAATTGCATAACTCCCTATTTATGAGCTTCGAATCATAAAATTGTTGTTTTGATTATAATGCTTCCCATACTTGTTTCTCCAATTTATCCCACACAACTTTTCATTTTAAAACCATTAGAAGCATCAAAATCATGAGATCACTGTTCATGTGAGTGAATAGTAATAGAGAATAACTTCAAAAACTACAATTTGGAATTCCAATGCTTCTAACGTTCAAAACATATCCAATCTTACACAAAATCATTATATAAATTCAATAAAAGTATTAAATCATTGAAATTCCATTTCCTTCTATCATGAACAGTACAAACAGAAATGGTTTAACTATGGCAAAGTCAAGAATATCAACTTGATTCAACAACCAATCACTTAACTAGCTTATTATGGCTTATGTAAGGTTTTTGGAAAGCACAACATCTTAGGGAAAACTCAACTTTCTTCCATAAAAACCCTAAGTTCAAGCTCTCAAATCAAAGGAAAATAAGCTAGGATAGATTTCTTACCTTTAATCTCTAGTTTGCTTGAACTTTGTTACCTTGAATCTTCTTTGTCTTGGCTTGAGTTTTTATTTTGCAAGAGGTTCCCCAAGGGTTCTCATGCCACTATTGCTTCAAAATATGTGGGGCTATTTATAGCCAAATTCCATGAAAAATCAATGGCCAAGATTACTTTGTGCAATATTTAATCTAATGGTTCACATTTAATTTTGGATTTAATTTTTCTAAAAAGCTAATTGTGACATCATCCATGACATCACCAAGGGACAACTCATAAGACATGTAGTGCCATTCTAAGGGAAAGAAGCTTCTGGAAAAATTACAGTCCAATCCGATACCGGCTTATCCGATTTCTCAAAAACCAAATTGTTTTATAAATCTAATTTTTTTGAGATTCCATAATATGTTTTCTAACCTTAAATCCAGTATCTGAATCCTTCCTACCATTGCATTCTTGAACTGGGCCAAAACTTAATTACATATCCCTTGGCAAATGACTGAAATGTCCTTGATTCACTATCTTGCACTATATTAACCCTAAGGGCATAATTATCATTTTACACTTCTTTACTTTTTATCAGGGTATATACTAACACTGACTAATCACACTTGTACTTGCTTGGACATTTTTTACCTGTCCAAATGACCAAAATATCCTTCATTTAACTCTAACTCAATGATCCAACACAGTAGCACACATTCAACAGCATTTTCGTAATTTTATATTTTTCCTGATCTTTATTAGCCCTTGCCCACACACTTATTAGAAAATATCATTGGGCTTATAAGGTGCCATTTTAGGCCCTCAACATGATCTATTACCTTTATGGGCTCAATTCCCGAGAAATTCCCTCAAAACATATTTATCGGGAGTTTTAATCCACTGTAAATTCTATAATAAATTCTACAAAACTCCTTTTTAAGTTCTATCAGTTTCATAAATTATCGTATTAATTATAGGAATTTACCACAAAATTTCATCTGATTCTAAGGTCCAGAGGATGCTGTATTAATTTTCCTTTCTTCAGAAAATTAATATTAATTTTTCAGGACCTCAAATAAAAATTCTGTGTTGCGTCAAACTGATCAAAATAATTTTCTCTATTTACTAGGAAAATTTGGGACTAATATGATTATGGGTATTTTTTGGCCTTTTCCGGCTCAACTTTCTCATAATTACCATTTTGCCCTTGAACTTTTGAAAATTATACTCTAGGCCCTCAACTTTTGATAATTACACTTAATAGCCTAAAGTTTATTTCTACTTTCATTTTTCACCATAGAACTTTTAAACTTTTCATTTTAGTCCCTCATTTTTATACCTTTGACTAATCATTGTTTTTCCTTTCTATTCATCATCACAATCCTTTCCAAACCTCTTTCCACTATTAGTATTATACAGATATGAAAAAAGTAGAATGTGATAAAACGCAACATAGTAGCTCAAAAGAAATCATCCTATACAGCATTGCACAAAGGAAAGAGAAGGTAGATAGATATTTTCATAGAGTCGACGATAAAAACAGTGTATGTTGCAACTATATTTCATATTAAGTGGCTCCTTTAAACTTACAACATTTAATCACAACCAAACTACGCGTAGGTTGCGACTCAATATCACAGAGAGCCTAATAAGTTCAAAATTCCATTTTAGGTTGCTCGCCGCCCTACTTTTATTTGTCTAGAAGTGATCCAAGTAGGTTCAAGTGCTTGAAGAGCATATCTACTGAAGCAAATATGATTTCCTCGAGAGGATATTCCTTTCATTCTTCCTATATGTTGTTTACGAAATCTGTTTTTTTTGTTATAGTTGATGGTTTTTTCTCAATTCCATCTCTACTACAAAATCGTACATGAGATTTTTACCACATACGACTCCTCGCGAATGAAATGATTAAAATATAATATACATGGATTTCATTAATATTATATCTAATAGTGGTGGGACTAGTTGAATTCTTACAAATTATGAGTTCAATACATCCTGTTTAGCAGAAAGACGGATATTCCTTGCTTATTATCAGACAATCACTTATTCGTAAACCCCGTGTGGGGCTAATAGTTTTCAATTCCCATCTCATGGAAAACCCTCAAATGATCATCGTTCGATAATCATAGATTTCAAGCAATCAAATTAGTTAGCAATGATCCTTGATAACGGCCTAATTATCGAGAAATTAAAACTAAAATATTCATATTAAAATCAACATTCAAATCATCCAAATTCAATTATAAAAACCTAATCTTATAATAATCGATCGATATTCAATCCCTACCCATACAATGAAAACCCTAGATCTAGGAATTCTAAAACATGAAAAAGGTGGAGATTAAAATAGAAAACTGCCCAATGCAGTGCAATCCATGAGCGCAAGATATGTGATCTATCACCAAGAGACTAACGATTTAGCCTATCATGACTCCTGATATACTGCAATCACTACTCATATATGATGCCATTAAGAGAGCAAAAAATGGTGATGGAAAGATGAAGGATGGAAGATATGTGTGTAGGTTATGGAGAAAGTGTTGAAAAAGTTATTGAGTACTACTTTTTAGCTGTATCAGTTAAAGACTAGCCTCCCATTGCATTTATGGCTTCCCTCTCCTTTTAATGCCAGAATAACCTGATCAAAAATGTGGAGCTTCACTTATTGTCTTCTTTGGTCATGATTAGATCCTATTTTTGGTTGCGACCCGTGAACACAGGAAAACTTCCCAGAAGAAATGAGGTCGTGACCTATGGGCACTTTGGTCACAACTAAAGAACACAGAAGTTGCCTTCCTATATTTGATTCTCTTTGCCTTATGATTTTTTTCTTCTCACATTAGTCCTTAGTTCTTCTCCAAAAAACCTATAATTCAACATCAAAACTCACTATAAAAGTTCAACCAGTTACTAAAAAATGACATATCTATAATTTGGAGGAGTTAATTTATCATTTTACCCTTAGATCTACATATTGCCAAACAAATCATGTAGTACCACAAAAACACAATTGTAGGCATAAAATGAATGGTAGAGTTGTTACAATACCCTTAAAATATCATAAAGACCATGCGCAATTTATATCCTATCAATTCCCCTATACTTGAACCTTTGTACTCCTAGGCAAAGAAATGAAGTACACCTAAGTTAACGCTATTACATATAAGGTAACAACATAATCCACAGTGACACCTTAAAATAATTAATGCACTATCTTTTTGGGAATGCAAAAGTGATGATATGATCAATGCAAAGTAATCAACTACTAAATGAAATCAACCATAACTATATGAGCATAATAGATTCTCTCTAAGGGTGTAAGTGTTTATCTCTCTATATCCTCTCATTGTTAAGGTTCTTTTACTCATATTCAAATTGGAAAACACCCTACCATATGCTTGTAATGGCTCTAAATCTCATCAACTATATAACACTCATGCAAAGAATCAAGAGGTCTTTTAAGGGTGAAATAATGGAGATAAGCCATATAGAATGGAATATGAAAGATAGAAAGTACCATATGCATTTAATAATGAATATATAGCATGAATTCATGTCTTTAGAGATGTAAAGGTGGGAATTGTGCTTATAGGAGTTGATAATAGTGCCTCATTCATTTATCTTTTCTTTCTTCTTCAATTTTTCTTACACTATCTCTCTATTTTTTTTACGTGAATAAAAATGGTGTTATATCATATATGACTTTCTATAAAAAAATGATGAAAAGAAAACGTGATGGGCTCAAACGGGGTGACTACGGATATAATATGTTAGGGCTTGTATTTGGGATAAAAGGGTTTATAAATGAATGCCTCTATCATATTCAATAACATAAATGCGTAAGTAATTTAAACTCAGAGCTAAGACAAGTTATAGAGGATATAAACTAATTGAATAACCATTCAATATAAAAATTTAGGCCGATAATCCTTCTAACTAAGGTTTTTTTCTAAATTAGGCTCATAAGCTAAAGTCTCAAACAATGCTCATCATTCACTAGGCATTAAAACACTCATCACAATTGAAAACTCTCTAAATGATGAATCAAAAGTTCCAAAGTAATCACTCATAATCATGTAATAATCCCAAATCTAATAGTAAAAACTTAAGTGTTTCCATTTTCAAAAATTCAAGTGTGACAATGGTTTCCATAAACTATTTATGCAAAAGGTTAAAAATAAGAGGGCAATGAATCATTTATGAAACCTTAGTAGCTCAAGAGAAATCCTTCTACACAGAATTGCACAAAGAAAAGATAAGGTAAGTGGACATTTCCACACTCTGGTCGTGATAAAAAGCAGTGGAGGTCACGACCAAATTTCATAGTGAGTGCTTGTTCTGAACTTACAAAAACTAGTCATGACCAGGAAAGATTAAGTCAAGACCTAAATACATAGAGAGATATTATCATGACTTAATGAACTCATTTCATGACTTATTTTCACAGAGATCATATTAAGTCCAAAATTCCATGTTAGGTCATGACCATACACTACATAGGTCACGACGAAAGACCACAGACTCTACTACTTAATGGTTTTTAAAACCCAAAACATCTTTTACACTAAAACCTTTCTAGCTAACTACAAAATAGTTTAAAGTGGGGGTATAATTTTTAGTAATTCATCACACATTAAGATCAAAAACCAAAAATGTTGTGATGAAATATTGGATTAATTAAAGAATTTTACATTAATTAGCACAGAAACAAGAACATCTCCCCCACACTTAAACTTGACAGTGTCCTCACTGTCAGTAAAATTATAGATACCATAGCACTATATAAGATCAATTTACATCCAGCTTCAACACATCAGTTAAACACATCGTCAATGCAAATTCATAGTGAAGCTCGTAGTCACATTCAAATCATACATCGCAATACAATGGAAGCAAAGATGATAAGATGGGTAAGCTAAAATCATGCAATTGAGTGTGGATTCAACTCATATAACTAATAATCAGTAAACAACATGTCACATCCTTACTTTTAACCTCAACTATACTCCATTAGAAGTGATTGGAACCAATTACATGATTATTTGCTTTGAAAACATTCATTTCCAAAAGAATTGCTCTCGGGTATTGTTCACTTTTACTGTTCATTTGATAACTCAAGAACATGTACCCTACTTTGAAAATTCATAATTAATTATAGAAAAATTGAAATAATATGGTTCCAATTTCTAATGAAATCTATTTCATATATCTTTGAGGGAAAAATATGAAACTGAGGTTTTCTTGTCCAAATGAAATCAGTTTATTGGTTAAAATCACTGTTCATTTGGTAAAATCTGGAAGTTCCAGTTTATTTGTCTTAAATTTAGAAATACGTTTTTCTTTAGTTACTTATCCAAATGAACCATTTTACCTATTGATTCAAGATCTAGATGTCCTTTTTAAGCTCATAAAAGTTCATAGAAAAACTCGATCATTTGATATATGAAATCATTGCGTGAATGTCACTGGCTCTCAGCACTTGTTTTATCTCAATTCTAGATCTTACTCCCAAATTTTAAAAATCATAACAATTAGGATAACTATCCAAATGAGGTGTTCTTGGTGTTAATTTAAATCTCTATATCTTAAATTTAATCATGCTAAATTCAAACTAAAACTCATTGATTTAGGCATCAAAATTATCATCACATCACCACTACCTCAGAATAAGGTTATAAAAATATACACCATGCATACTAGCATATCATCCCATAGTGTCATGTAAGTCATGTAGCTTATTATACAAACTTAATAATAAACATTTAATCTCTTCCCTTGAGAGAATCCATCACCTAAAACATAGTTATGCATGTGGAAGGAATGAGATTTCATGGAAATCCCAATAGCAAGTTACACAAACTATAATATCATGCATGAATAATTGGATGCTTAACATGTTATCATGAGATGGGAGCTACTTCATAATGGTACATAAGCAAACTCTAACATGCATATTGTCATGAAATAACTTGCAAGGAGTTGCAATCATTCATACTTTATCATAACATGATGACATAAGCTCAAGCTCAACCAAACACCATAATCAACAAGTAAGCAAAACAATTAAACAAACATGAGTTATAGTTAGGTATCCTTGCTACCTCTTAGCTATCTTGGTCAAGACCTTATTGGGATGATTTCATTCCTTCAAAAGTCTCAAAACCTAGCCATTACAAAATAATATCAAGTTATAACTCAACTTGAAAACAAAACCAAGACTAGGTTTTCACTAGCTCCCTTTCTTTGTCTACTTTATGTATCTTACTTCCATCTTTCCAAAATAAATTCTCATGGTTCATTTCCACATAATTTTTCATTTAGAATCCAAATATGAAGCTAGAATTTCCAAAATCAAAACACTTCAGTAGCTACAGTACCAAATTGAAGTGAAGCCATTGATTACTAAAAATTCTCATTTTGATTCCAAGGCTTCCAATACTTGTTCTCCTACTTTAACCCCACACAATTTTCCATTTTAAAATCATTGGAAGCATCAAAATCATGAAATTCCATCATATGAACAGTGCCACATACAGTACCAGTAAGAACACAAAACCCTAAATCCAAACATACTTGAATTCCCAAGCTTATAACACTTGATCCTAGCTTATTTAAGCTTATCTAAACTATCCATAACATAAAACTCATATTTTAACTATATATGAGCAGCACTTCCATCAGCAACCATAAGGGAAATATAGCACAAAAACCCCTTAAAACCATGAGCTAACCT
The DNA here is from genome assembly GCA_037074615.1 of Leucaena leucocephala. Taxonomy (NCBI): domain Eukaryota; kingdom Viridiplantae; phylum Streptophyta; class Magnoliopsida; order Fabales; family Fabaceae; genus Leucaena; species Leucaena leucocephala. The sequence goes on along the minus strand of CM073526.1, from coordinate 6,951,675 downwards.
ACTAGAACAAAGCTGAAGATCAAGGGAGATGATTACCTTGCTTGTTACTTCACTTTGGTTGCTTCTTTCTTGGCTGAATGGAAATTTTGCAAGAGTTTCCCCATGGTTCACCATGCATGCTGAAGTGATCCGAATAGGTGGTATTTATGGAGAAATTTGGGTTGAAATGGATGGCCAAGATTGATTTGGTTACTATTTGATCAAGGGCTCACATTTAATCTTGGATTTAACTTTTTCTAAAAGGAATAATTATGACATCATGTGGGAAAGATCATGGGACACCTAATAGGGGTATGTGGCATGATGTCCATGTAAGGAAGTTTTTGGAAAAAATTCAGTCCAATTCGGTACCAATCAGAGTAGTGTCACAACAACTGAACTGTGTTCTGTTCCTAATTTTTTATAATATACCAGGATATGTATTATGTCCTGGAAATCAATGTCTAGGATTCTCATACCATTGAAAATGTTAGACTGAGTATTCATCTACCATCTATCCCTTGGAAAATGACCAAAATACTATTGGTGTCATTTCTTGCACTATACCAACCCTAAGGGCAAAATTGTCATTTTACCCCTCTTTACACTGCCTCATGGCATATACTGGCTCTAACTAATCATATTTATACTATGTGCCACATTTTTGGCCTATCCAAAATAGCCAAAATGACCAACATCTACCACGGGTACAGTTGGGCATCCAGGGGTATTTTCTTAATTTCGCACTTTTCCTGGACTACTCTAGTCTCTGGCCCACTTAACTGTCTAGTCACCTTAATGGGCTCATGATGGTACCATTTGGGCCTCAGTCTGGGATTATTGCCTGAATTGCCTTTATGGCCTAATTCAAAATACAACTCTCCTGATCATATTTATCAGGTATTTTACTTCACTGTAAAATCCCGTATGGCTTCTATAGGATTTTTTTCTGACTCTGTCAATTTTATAAATTCTTATATTAAATGTATGAATTTCTTGTAAGGATTTATCTGATTCTAAGATCTAAAAAATACTATAATAATTCCTTCTGACTTCATAAATTTATATTAATTAATCGGGACCTCAAATCAAAATTATGTGTTGCATTAAACTAACTAGAATATTTTTGTGTATCTACTGGTAAAATTTGGGTCTGATTTGATTATGGGCATTTTTAGCCTATTTTGGTTCAACTTTTTTATATTTACATTTAGGTCCCTCAACTTTTAAATAATTGTACTTTAGTCCCTGAACTTTTTATTAATTACATTTAGGTCCCTCCTTTTTCTTCTACTTTCACTTTTTGCCTTCAAACTTTTCAATTTTTTTTAGGTCCCTATTATTTCCCTAGTTATTAATCCTTCCCTTTTCTCTCTTAATCTAATACATTTTATTCCAAGAATCTTATATCCATTGCAGATAAACTGTGTACATATATGAGATAAGAAAATTGGGGATATGACATTTCTCTCCCCCTTAAAATAAATTTCGTCCTCAAAATTTACATTACATATACACTAAGAAAATAGTTTAGGGTATGTTTCTCTCATCCTTTCCTCTGCTTCCCAGGTAACTTCACTCTCTGTTAATCCCTTCCATACCACCTTAACTAGAGGGATCTGCTTATTTTGCAACTGCTTGACCTTTCTATCTCCAATCTGTACTAGTCCAACTTCATAAGTTAGGTCATCTCGTAGTGTAATGTCATCTTGTTCAATCACATGCGATGGATTTGGAGCATACTTCTTTAACTAGGAAACATGGAATACATCATGGATCTTGCTGAGATATGGAGGAAGAGCTAATTTGTAAGCTACTAATCTTACTCTTAAGAGGATATGAAATGGCCAAATGTATCTAGCATGCAACTTCTTCACTTTAATCGATTGTCCGGCTCCTGTTATCAAAATCAACTTAAGGAATACATGCTCTCCTTCTCCAAACTCCAACGGCTTCCTTTTGACATCAGCATAACTTTTTTGTCTATTTTGAGCTATCAGCAATCTCTTATTAATCTTATCAATCTGTGCTGTTGTCTGGTCTACTATGTCACGACCAAACATCCTCCTTTCGCTCAACTACACCCAACATAAGGGAGATCTACACTTTTGTCCTTAAAGTGCTTCATACAAAGCCATATGAATGGTAGCCTGATAACTGTTATTATAGGCAAACTCTATCAATGGCAGATTGACATCCTAACTCCTTTTGAAATCTAAGACACAAGCTCTTAACATATCCTCAAGCGTTTGGATCATTCTCTTAGATTGACCATATGTCTGTTAATGGTAAGCTGTACTAAATTTGAGAGTAGTGTCCATTTCTTTATGTAAAGCCTGCCAAAAAATTGATGTAAATCGCGGATCTCTGTCAGATATGATACTACTGGGAATACCATATAGTCTAACAATCTCCTTTACATATAGTTTCACTAGCTTCTCAAGAGAATTCTTTTTGTTGATTGCCAAGAAATGAGCCAACTTGGTTAACCGGTCAATTACTACCTATATAATATCACGTCTGTAGGAGTCATGGGTAGTCCTTCAACAAAATCCATGGAAATACAATCCCATTTCTATTCAAGTATCTCTAGTGGTTGTAATTTTCCTACTGGCCTTTGGTGGTCAACTTTCACTTTCTGACATGTCAAGCATTTGGACACATAATCTACAACATCTTTCTTTAATCCAGGCCACTAAAATAAACATTTAACATCATGATACATTTTGGTCATACCTGGATGTACTGTATATTTGCTTTTATATGCCTCATCTAGAATTTTCTCCTGTAATCCCATTGTATTGGGAATATATGGTCACTCTCTAAATTGTAGCAACCCATCTTGGGACACATCAGAATTTTTAGTTTCTCCTCTTTCTACCTTACTCTTGAAAATCTCAGCGAGCCTATCTTGCTCCTAAGCCTCTTTTATCTCATCCTCTATGAAAGCTTTAGTCTGTGTTCCTCCATAAGAACTTTCTACTATCTGCATTTGATGCAGAGGACTCCAATCTCGAACATCTTGTATCAGTTCTAGCTCGTTAATCATGAGACTAGTAACCTGCACCACCTTTCTGCTAAAGGAATCGGCCACTACATTAGCTTTTCCTAGATGGTATTTGATATGGAAATCATAATCCTTCAAAAATTCCATCTATCTCCGTTGCTTCATGTTCAATTCTTTCTGATCTTGCAGGTACTTTAGGCTTTTGCACTAAGCTTAAGTTGGTCTACTACTGCAACATAGTTGAGATCAATCTCTTTCATTCCTATATCATTATTTGAGTTAAAATCATTTAAGAATCCTAAAGTATGAGAGGTAATTGTTGAATATGAGTGAGGATAAGTATAGTTAGAACATATTGGTCCTTTAACCAAAACAACAGAGTGTGGAATTGAAGGAATTTGAAATTCATTGGTGTGTCTAGCATTTCTAGTTACGACCTCTCAGGCTTATCTTCAACATCTCATCGTGACTTAAACTGATAATAAGTGTCTTTGAAACATTTGGTTGTGACAAAATCATCATTTAGTCATAACTTGGAATCACAGAGAGAATGCCTCTCAGCAACCTGATATTCTGTCGCGACTTCATCATCCTCACGCCATGACTGGACGTCTCAGGAGTTTATGGTCACGACCAAACAATTATCATGTTGTGACCTATTGCATAAAGAGTCTCTTCCTCAGTAGGTTTGTATCTAGTCATGGCTTTGAGGTCTTTACATCGTAAGTTGGGATCATATAAGCTCGACCCCTCTTTGTTTGTTCCACTTCTAGCTTCCATAATGTCTTGTATTTCTATAAAATTACTCACAAATTCCTTTATGAAAACATTATCAATGGAGAATAATGAAATTATATCAAAGTTATATAGGAATGAAAAAATTTTAGAAACTGAAAGCATGCTATTTACATCAAAACAAGTAAAACATGATGTATTGCCTTCACAAGAGCAAAGAAAATAATAAATAGAATAAAGAAATTGAAAATAGTTATCATAAGGACTGAAAGGTTAATTTGAATTAACATGTTCTTGAGATACTTCATAGGAATTTTTGGAATTATGCAATATAAGATCATACCCATCATGCAAACTCAATTCATGCTTATCCCTAGTTTCTTCAACAACATAATTAATGGCATTCAACCCAGCTAAAGCAGAATTATCAAAAGGATATTTTATTGCTTCGTTCATATTATAAGTCACTACATGTCCTCTAACCTCTATTGTAATGGAACTATGCTTCATACTAATTATTGTCTTAGAAGTTTAGAGGAAAGTCCTTCCTAGGATAAAAGTTGTCGTATCCTTATTTTGTCACTCAATTATAATTAATTGGAAGTAACTTGAATTAATTAAACACCTCTTTGATTTAGAAACATGAACTTAAAAGAAAATGCTTATTGGGTACTGTTCACTGGTATTGTTCATTTGGTAATCCAGAATATATATCTAATTTTAAAATTCATAATTAAATATACAAAAATTGAAATAGAGGAGTTGCAATTTCTAATGAAAGCCTTTTTATTGAACTTTGAAGGAAAAATAAAAATGAGGTTTCACTTTCCACATGAAATCTGTTTATTCATTAAAAACATTGTTTATTTAGTAAATCTAGAAGTTCCAGTTTCTTTGCCTTATCTTCAAAAATTAATTTCTCCATGCTTACTTATCCAAATGAAATGTATTACCTATGGATTTAAAGCTCAAGATGCGCTCTTTAAGTTCATAAAATGTTGTATCAAAATTCATTCATTTAATAAGTGAACTTAGTGCTTGAATCTCACTGCCTCTCAATGCTCATTCTATCCCATTCCAGATTTTATCTTCAAATTAGAAAATTCCTAATAAATCAAAAGATTAACCAATTGAAGCATTCTTGGTGTCCATTTAAATCTATGTATCTTAGATACATTCGTGTCAAATTTCACGTCCAAAATTATTGGGTAAGTTATCGTAATTACCGTCGTTACTGCCTCATAATACGAACACACTATAATGTACTATGTATCACATCATATATTCCCACAATGTCAAGTGGTTAACATAGCTTATTATACAAGTTCAAACATTTACCATTTTTGCTTGAGAGGTTCTAGCACCTATAACATGGTTATGCATATGGAAAGAATGAGATTTTATGAAAATCTTAATAACAAGTCATACAAACTATAATATCATGCATGGTTGATTAAATGCCTAACATGTTATAATGAGATGGGAGCTACTTCATAATTATTTCATGATGGATTTTGAGGTTCTTCTTATGGAACAGTTCTTCTTATTCGTACCATTTTGTTTTATTATGTAGATATGAGAGGAAAAAAGGTAAATAACATAACTTGTACTTCATTAATAACATTGTATACAAATAGGTTTGGTAACATCATACACATACATTGTCATACATATCTATTATACATCACTTATGTATATACTGTCATATCCTAATTTTTAGGCCTAGAAGCCTAATATATAGTTTAAAAAAGGTATGCTACCAAGCCCTATTGAGCATAAGTCCCAGAAGTATACAAATGATGTTTAGGGATTTAACTGAAAATAATGAGAGTTCAGGGACTAAATCGTAAATAGTGAAAGTCCCTAGGGGCATTTTGGTAATTTGCTAAGGGATATTTCTTGGGAATTGAGCCACCAGAGTACTTGGGCTTGGTTGGAAACCCAATATGACATTCCAAGGGTCCAAAAATGTGGCCCAGTGATTATGGGGGTCTAAGTGACATTAAAATAATATTTTAGTACTTTTTAAATAAAGTAAAGTTACTCGGTTAAGGATATAACTGGGAAAAGTGATCAGATAAAGGTTTAAACCATGAGGTAGCAGGAAAGGTATCCTCATAGGACCCACAAGGTGCCACATGGCATGATTACAGGAAAAGAAGAAAAGTTAAGGACACATGGCATGATTCTAGGAAAAGGAGAAAAAGCTAAAGGACACGTAGCACAATCTCAGCCGTTCATTTTGGGAAAAGACTCTAGAATTCTCTAGAAAGGCTGAGTCAGCTGGTGAGGTATCCCAATGGCCCCACCATTGTGCTACCTAGCATGTGAGGTGTCCCATGGATGATGTCACTTTGATGAGTCATCTAGGATGATGATGTCATCATGATGATGCAGGCAAGGCTTCTTGAGGAAGCTAAGCAATTTGAGCCATTCATCGCAATTCAATCTGAGCTATTCATCATGATTCAATCTGAACCATCCATTCCACCTCCACTCTACTATAAATACCCCACTCCCCCTCACTTCATTCCCATGGACAAGTGCAAGAAACAAGAGAAAGAAGAGAGAAAAAGAGAAAGAGAGAAAGAAAGAAAGGAAGGAGTTGTGGTGGAGCTAGGAGCAATCCAAGGAGCTTAGGGATTTGGCTAGCTTAGGAATAAGGTTCTGACCTATAAAAAGAAGGAACCTTAGAGCAAAGGTTAAGGACTAGAGGAAAGGCTCCACATCAGGTAGTAAACTTACCTACTTGTATACTTATACTTCTTGGGTGTTTTATGTGATGTTTTCTTACGTTGATGATGCGAAGCATGTATGATTAAGTAATGCTTTGTTTCTTTTTATGCTATGGCCATATATTATAATTAAGGAACATGGAAACATGTATGTTATCATTATGCAAGCATGATCATCCATTGTATAGTTTGCGTTTGCTACTAAGATTTTTCCTGAAATCTCACCCCTTCCATATCAATCCAATTACATCAGGTCTTCTCAAGATGGAGGAGATAAAGATGCATGAAGAGACATGAATTATTTAGCATGATTGATATGTGATTGATGTATGTAAATTGCTGGAAATTGTCACTATGAACAGTAACACATGGTGAGGCAGTGATATTTGAGCTATAATAAGTAATAGTAAATGATTGAATAAATGTATGATATTCTTCCAATAAATATTAGACATGCCAAGCTTAGATTTGATATATAGAACATCTTATTTGGATGTCTACACATAAAGATATGATTTTTCAAAGTTGGGACCATAAATGCTGGAATTAGGGAAAAACGCTAGATGAACAATAAACTTCAAACGTTGACTGACATTGACTTGGTCAAGGAGTAGTCAACAAGTTATTGTTCCCTGAAATATCATTAAGTTAGCTTTGTTTAGCAATTTGAACCATTTCATTTTGATTTTTTTAGAATTAGTTATTATTTTTCAAAGTCAGGTCACTCCTCTGGAATTTGCACAATGAATAGTACTCGGTAGAGTAAAATTCTAGATTGTGTAATTTGACTTCAATAACCTTAGAAGTGGTTCCAAATGCTACCGTTTGGTCCCTAAGATGTAAGAAAATAAGGATGTTTCACATACATAACATTATCATTCATAAGTATAACATCACAACATTCTTTCTTAAAAGTTCTTCTGATAAACTCTTCTATAATAAAGATCTAGTTTGGTATACTATCATATGATTTTTTATTAAGATAATGATCAAACCCTACTCTCCAAATCTCTGTGGCAGGCAAAATATCTTCCATGATATTAGTAAAATACTCTAAGGTAAGGGTATTTGGATCAAAAGCCAAATAAGCTTTACTAACTCTGACTATAAAATCTTGATAGATCTTGTAATCTTGGTCTATCTCTCTAACCAAAAGTTGACCTAAATCATATAGCTGTCTAGCTAGTTCCTTATCATTCTCAAACTGGCTTCATTCATTCATTATGTTGGCTCTAGTTATATGTTATGGGTTTCCAGAGATATCACTACTTTTGGTTTACTATGACTTGGAATATCTATCAGATTTGGTAATTGACTGGGTCCTAGAATATTTGTGTTAATACATTATGGAGGATCTATGGTACCTACAACCTGGGAATGACACTCATCATATTGTAGTAGATGAGGCTGAGGATATGTTGTACCTCTCTCCTCCATCTCTAGGTTAGGGTCTAACATAGTTTGGGGTACATCTTGAGGTATAACATGTAAAGCAAAAATGGGAATAGTTTTCTCAAATTCTCTATCAATATCATTTAACCCAATAGATGAACTATCAAATCTATATAACTCAGAGTCATCAGAATCTAGTACATGTATCACTAGAGGAAGCCAATAATCATCATCATTCTCTATCATAAACTCCTCTTTTGAGTTTAAACCAGACTTATCTAAACTAAAAACCTCTATCATAGGGTCTCCTTGATTAACAATAGTTTCTGATCTAGTTCTATATTTAGTCATCTTTATCCCACAACAACTAACTTAGTGACAATTATGAAAATTTTCAATTATGTATATGTCTATAACTAATCTATTCAGAGTATTTCTAAAGCTAGAATCCTTTGCTCTGATACCAAAATATCATATCCTTATTTTTCCCCTCAGTTATACTTAATTGGAAGTAACTTGAATAAATTAAACACCTATTTACTTTAGAAACATGAATTTTCAAGAAAATGCTTCTCAGGGTACTGTTCATTTGTTAATCCATAATACATACATAACTTTGAAAATTCATAATTAAATCCAAAAAAAATTAAAATTGAGTGGTTCTAATTTCTAATGAAAGTTATTTTATTGAACTTTGAAGAAAAAATATAAAAATGAGGTTTTATTGTCCACATGAAATTAGTTTATTCATTGAAAAATACTATTCATTTGGTAAATGGAAGTTCCAGTTTCTTTGCCTTATCTTCAAAAATTAATTTCTCCTTACTTAATCATCCAAATGAAATGTATTACCTATAGATTTAAAGCTGAAGATGTGCTCTTTAAGTTCATAAAATTTAGTAGAAATTTTCATTCATTTACTAAGTAAAATTAGCGCTTGAATTTAACTGCCTCTGGATTCTTATTTTATCCCATTTCAGATATTATCTTCAAATTAGAAAAATCATAATAAATCAAAAACTTAACCAATTGAAGTATTCTTGGTGTCCATTTAAGTATCTGTATCTAAGCTACATTCATCCCAAATTTCACGTCAAAAATCATTGGGTAAGTCATCATAATTATAGTCACAAGGTTTCTGCCTCATAATACAAATACATTGTAATGTACTATGTACCCAAAATATCTTCCCATAATGTCAAGTAGTTAACATAGCTTATTATACAAGTTCAAACATTCATATTTACCCTTTTTCCTTGAGAGGTTCCAACACTTATAATATGGTTATTCATATAGAAAGAATGAGATTTCATTGAAATCTCAATAGTAAGTCATACAAAGTATAATATCATGCATGGTTGATTAAATGCCTAACATGTTATCATGAGATGGGAGTTACTTCATAATCATACATAAGAAAATTCTAACATGCATATTGTCATGACATTAGTTGCAAGGAGTTGCAATCATTTGTACTTCATCTTCCTCTTCATCTTCATAGTATCATCTTAAGCTCAACTAAACATCATAACTAACAAACAAGCATAATCAAATAAACATAAAATTATAGTTAGGTATTCTTGATACCTCTTAGGTTATCCTTGACAAAATCTTCTTGAGATGACCTTCTTTTCACACAAATGTCAAAACTTAGCCATTACAAAGTAACATCAAGTTATAACTAAACTTCACAATAATTCCAAGACTAGGTTCTTACTAACTTCCATTCTTTTTCCATTTTATGTCTTATACTTCCATCTTTCTAAAATAAATTCTCATGGTTCATTTCCACATAATTTTTCATGTAGAATCAAAATATGTAATCATAATTTCTAAAATCAAACTACTTTCTTGGCTACTGTACAAAACCGAAATGCCTCCTCTTATTTTCTAAAAATTTTCATTTTGATTCAAATGGTTCCACTACTTGTTTCTCTACCTTATCCCCATACAATTTTCCATTTTAAACCCATTGGAAGCATCAAAATCATAAAATTCTAACAAATGAATAATGGTTCATACAGTGGCAGCCAATAACACAAAACCCTAACTAGATGTATACTTGAATTTTTAAGCCAATACTACTTGATTCTAGCTTGTCTAAATTATCCATAACATAAAACTCATATTTCCATCATATAAGAACAGCATGTCCAGCAGCAACATCAAGGGATAAATGCCATAAAAGCCTCTTAAAATGAAGAGCAAACTTGCTAGAACAAAGTCCAAGATTAAAGGAACTAGTTACCTTTCTTGTTGCTCCAATATGTATGATTCTTTCTTGCTTCAAAGTAAATTTTGGTAGAGTTTCCCTAAGGTTTCCAAGCTACTGAATAGGTCTGAATATGGGGGTATTTATAGAAAAAGTTGGGTGAAAATGGAAGGCCAATATTAGTTTGGTTACTATTTGATCTAATTATTTATAATCCACCTTCTATCAGACTTGCCCTAGAAGCCTCATTCATGACATCATCCATGACATCATTTAGGGCTGTCTTTGGCTCAAGAAAAGTAGAAATACTGATAGGAAAAAATTTAGTCCAGTCCGGTACTGATTTATGCAGTTTCACAAAAACCAGACTATTTTATGTGCCCACTTTTTATAATATTCCAAAATATGTATTCTATCATGAAAACTAGTGTTTAGTTTTTTTACCATTGGCATTGTTAGACTAAGTATTTATCTACCAATCATCCCTTGAGAAATGATCAAAATACCCTTAGTACACTTTCTTGCACTATATTAACTCTAAGGGTATAATTGTTATTTCATACTTCTTTATACCTCATCATTGTATATATTGACTCTAACTAATCACCCATGTATTTGTTTGGACATTTTTGACCTGTCTAAAATAACCAAAATGCCCTCCATCCATCTCTTGTTCATTATTACAACATGGGACATTTTCATAATTTTGCACTTTTTCTAGGTTCCTTTGGACACTGACCCATTTGACTATTCAAATATCTTATTAGGCCTTTTGGATGCCATTTTGGGCCACTATATGGATCAAATACCTTCATGGCTCAATTTCTAAAAGACTCACCCAAAAGTATTTATTGGTTATATAATTCTACTATAAATGCTATTAAAATTTCTACGTAACTCCTTTTTGAGCTCTGTCTATTTTATAACATTCTATATTAATTATGGGAATTTACTGTCAAATTTTATCTAATCAGATCGTGCATCTGTGCTTTTTAGTCATGACCAAAGTGTTTACAGGTCACTACCTCATTTCTTCTGCAAAGTTTCTTTGTGTTTATAGGTCACGACCAAAACATGGATCTGGTCGTGACTAAAATAGACAATCACTGAAGCTACACGTGTTGGATTAGGTCATGTAGGAATAAAAGGAAGCTGAAGCTATAGACATCGAGGAGGCTAGTTTTTTACCTGATTAGGCTAAGAAGCAGTACTCGAATCCTCTATACGCATTCTCCCCAACCTACACTCTCATCTTCCATCATTCTACACCTTTCCACAGAATCTCACATCTCTACACCATTAACCCATCTCCTTTTACTGCTTTCTTCATGGCATCATGTAACATCATTACTTTCATACGTATTAGGGGCCAATCAGTAGCATTTAGAACCACTTACAAGACCTTGGAAGTTCATTAGCTAAATCTGGAATTTTACTCTTTCTCGGGTTACTGTTCATATGGTATTCCATATTACATAACGAACTTCAAAAAATCATAACTAATTATAGAAAACTCAAAATGAAGTGATTCAAAAAGATACATAAAGATAACATATTGAAATTTAATGGAAAAATAATTTCCAGACCAAATGATTAACCAATTAATACAGTTTATTCACCAAAGTTTACTGTTCATTTGGTCAAGAATCCTAGAAACAGATTATGGTCCCTTACTTTGGAAAATCAGTTACCTTTGTATAGACATCCAAATAAAGCATTCTTGGTGTCAAAAAGAACCTTGGAATTTCATCTAAATGTCTGTAAAATTTCATATATTTATTCCATCATTTACTATTTTTCATTACATCATGACCATCACTGCTTACATTGGTCATACAGCAACATTACACATTCACATAACATATATACTATCCAATCCCTAGCTTTTCTTCATGCTTCATCATCCTCTTTCATCATTCATAAACCTGTGGGATTGGGATTACATGGAAAGGGCTGAGATTTTGGGGCAAATCTCAATAGTAAATGGTACTAAATAATGCATACATTAATATAAATACTTGTGCTTGCTTGCGAAAGTGTTACTATTGTGTCATGTGCATGCTTCCATGTTACATATGAAATATAATTGGCCAAAGTAAACATATAAACATAGCTTCATACATAAGCACATAGGCAACACAATTAAATCAAGCCATAGAACAATCAAGCATAACATTCAATGCATACAAGTTTAGGATTATTTTACTACCTTGAACACTTGACTTTCTTTCACCTTAACTTGCTTCTTTCTTCTCACTTTCCTTGAACATGTGGCTGCCTCTTTTGGAGCATACCAATCAATTCCTAACATCAAATAATCATTCATCAATTACAATCTAACTTCCTTGAGCATTAAACTCACTTTAACTAACATAACTTCTTCTTAAACATTAATCTCATTAACTTTCCTTAATCTTAACCAATGGACTTAGTCTTTGGATCAATTGATGCATTGACTTTACCCTACACAATTTCATCTTTTGAATCCATTTATGAGCTTTGAATCATGAAATTTCAGCTCCTTCATCACATGCTGTACAGAATAAAAAATGCAGTTAATTCTTCCAAAAATTCTCATTTTGTTTCCAATGCTTCCCATACTTGTTTTTCTACTTTATCCCACACAACTTTTCATTTCAAAACCATTGGAAGCATCAAAATCAAGAAATTCTAATCACTGTTCATGCGAGTGAACAGTAACATAGAAGGATTTCAAAAACTACAATCTTGGAATTTCAAAGCTTTCAAGGTTCAAAACCTTTCCAATCCTACACAAAATCATCATCTAAATTCAATGGAAACATTAAATCATTGAAATTAAATTTCCTTCCCTCATGAACAGTGCAGACCAAACAGGTTCCATTAAGGCAAAGTCAAGAATATCAACTTGATTCAACAGCCAATCTCTTAATTAGCTTGTTTAAGCTTCAATCATATGTTTCTAACTTTAATTTCTTCTTTCCCCTTTCATCTAAGTAATTGGGCAGCACAACCCCTTAGAGAAAACTCAACTTTTCTCCCATGAAAACCCTAAGTTCAAGCTCCCAAATCAAAGGAAAATAAGCTAGGATAGATTGCTTACCTTTAATCTCTAGCTTGCTTGAACTTTGGAACCTTGAATCTTCTTTGTCTTGGCTTGATTTTTCATTTTGCAAGAGTTTCCCCAAGGTATCACAAGGCCACGTTTTTGGCAGAATTAGGGGGTATTTATAGCCAAAATCCAAGAAAAATGAATGGCCAAGATTGATTTGGTTACTATTTGATCTAAAGGCTCACATTTAATCTTGGATTTTACTTTTTCATAAAAGAATAATTATAACATCATGTGGGACAGCTCATGGGACACCTAAGAGGGCTAGGTGACGTTCTCATAGTGTAAGGAAGCTTCTGGAAAAATTTTAGTCTAATCCGGTACCGATCGGAGCAGTTTCACAACAACTGGACTATTTTCTGTTATGAATTTTTCTATAATATACCAGGATATGTATTCTGTCCTAGAAATCAATGTCTAGGCTTCTCATACCCTTTACATGGTTATACTGAGTATTTATCTGCCATCCATTCCTTGGGAAATGACCAAAATACCCTTGGTGTCCTTTCTTACACTATATTGACCCTAAGGGCATAATCATCATTTTACCCCTCTTTATACTGCCTCAAGGTGTATCTGAGCTCAACTAATCATATTTATACCATGTACCACGTTTTTAGCCTATCCAAGGTGACCAAAATGCCCTTCATCCATCTCTAGTACAATCTGGGCATCCAGGGGTATTTTCGTAATTTTACACTTTTTCTTGACACTGGCCCCTTCTACTGATAGATTAGTACCCTGGGTTCTAGGCCCTTCTTGGCGTCATCATGGGCCTATATATGAGGTCATATGATCTCATTCTATCTAGACGTACATACCGATAACTTCTATTATTAGATCACGGGTGTTATCAAACTCTCGTCAAAATTCATTAATATGTGAATAACTTTTTATACATAACTTCTTCCAGAATTCTATCAGATCCAGGACATCTGACACTGTAGGGCATATTTTCCTATAATTTGCCCACTTTTATATGATGTCCATGAAATATGATAAAATTTCATATAACTTTTAGACTATCAGATAATTGTCTGTTGTCTAAAGTCCTGATAAAATTTCTGTATCATGCCAGATTAACCACTGTAACTTCCTCTATTTACTGATGGAATATGGGACTGAAAAACTTCCAGGCAGTTATAACCCTTTCGAGGCATATCTTTCTATAATTACAATTTTGCCCTTGAACTTTTTACTTAATTATATTTAAGTCCCTTAACTTTTGAAAATTACCACTTTTGGCCCAAATCTTGTTCTACTTTCACATTTTACCTTTAACCTTTTTTACTTTTCATTTTAGTCCTTCTCTTCCTTAAAGAATCATCTAACTTTTATTATTTCTTCTGATCTTCGTCATAATCCTTTCCAAGCCTCTTTCCTCTATCAGTATTATACCAAGAGGGAAAAATTAGGATATGACACATCATATATGGACAACAATTGCAGCACAGTAGGAGTCATGAGAGGCTAAATCCTTAGTCTCTTGGTGATGGATATGAAAGCTAGAGCTTATGAACTGTATTGGGGAGTTTTCTAATTTAATCTGCACCTATTTCATGTTTTGATGATGCTAGATCTAGGGTTTTCATTATATGAACAAGGGATTGAATGTCGATTGATTATTCTCATATTATACAAATGTAATTTAATTATGATGATTTGGATGTTGATTTTTAATATAGTATTTTGATTTTGATTTTAAGATAGTTAGACTATTACCAACGATCATTGTTAAATAATTCAATTGCTTGAAATCTATGGTCATTGATTGATAATCATTCGAGGGCATTTTCATCATTTGATTTAATTGCACGCTAAGTGGATTTTAACAGTTCATTAAGAGTTTTTAAACTAGCTTTGATCAAAGGAGTTTAAGAATTATTAATGCGCTGGACTCAATCGATCGATTAAGGTTTTATTTAAGACTTAGTGATTTCAAAACTCCTATATCAAATTAAGAGCAATGATAGATAGGCCCCATCATTAAGAGTCTTTCATAACGAATTTCATTCACAATCCACTGAATTTTTATCTTAATAAAAAATTAAAAAAACATATACTTGACTGTACCCTTACTTTATTTGATTAAAAATCAATCAAACCCTAAAACCCATTTTACTTTCACTCAAGTTTTTAATGGTTTTGTCACCTATTTGCTAGGTTTCCAATAAAAAACTCCTTGAGAGGAACGATAGGGTTGTACCTTATACTACATATTAAATTAATAGGGTGCAATTATTTTTGTTTTGATGAGTCAGACGGTGATAATCCATGCTTCAAATCAAAGGTGCGGTTGCCGCCAAGTAATTAGTTTATTAGCAATTGGTTGTCAATTTCATTATATACTTGAGTAATTTTTTGTTTGAATTTTAGTTTTTGTTATTTTCATTGCATACCAAGAATGCCTTATTCTATATTTGTACAAAGATAATGAATTTTTCAAAGTTAGGGAACTAAATCTGGAAACTGTGAAACTGATGAAATGAACAACAATATTCCACGCTAATGATGTATTAATTGGGCTGGATTTTGGTCAGATTCATATTTTTCCTTCAAAGAGGATTATGTTAGATTTGTATAGAAACTTTAACTACTTCATTTTGATTTTTCTAGAATTAGTTATGAATTTTTGAAGTTGAATCACTTGTCTGGAGTTTTACCAAATAAACAGTAACTCGTGGTAAAAAATTATAGATTGTATAATTTGACTTTATTGATCATGTAAGTGGTTCCAGATACTACTGTTTGGTCCCTACGATATAAGAAAGTAAGGTGTTACATTTTTTATATCAGAGCAAGAGGTTCTAGCCCATGTTTAGGTTAGAAACTATTATGATTTAGATAGTTTACCTTAGATAAGTGAATATTCATTTAAGCTAATTTTTGCAGAGATAGATAATGGTTATTCGTAGGCAGAACTCTATTCCCTAAGTAAACCAATGTGATTCCTTTATTTAGGAAGTAGATGAGAAAGATCTAGATCTTACAAATACCTCATTAGAGAAGAAATCCTTCCATAGCGAACGACCAATGTTAGTAGGATCCAGACAGTCTTCTAAAGGCTCAAACATGCAGTTCGGGCCACTCACCAGTGTAAAAAGTATAGAATTTAGACTGATCCCTTTTGAAATCTAGCGTAGAATTTCTAATGTCTATAATGGTTGAACATATCCTTTTTCAATAGTTTTATGAATTGTTCACATTAGTTGCATTTTCACCCGTTGTAGATTAATGAAGTATTACACCAGCTTTGTTTACACCTGGTGTAGATTAATGAATTTTCTACACCTCACTGTAAAGGCAACTGGTGTATATGTTGTCATATTTACATATAATGTTTCTACTTTTGCCAGTGTATATATATTGTTTCATAAAAGCTTCAAGAATAAACTGCCCAAATATACAAACTGAAAGATACAGCAGCAGAGGAAAAGTTCAAGATGGTAGAGACATATCTTCAATTGCTAATTACATTATTCATTTAATAAAATTCAATAAAATAATACAATTATTTGAACAGAAAAATAAAAAAAGTGTATTCTGGTACGTAATGACAAATGCTATTGAGAAGGAATTATTTGAACAACAAAATTAGCTCAAATATTGTGCAGGTCCTTAATATCTTGTTCAGGGAATGGGTCAAATTAATCAAACATCTAAAACATCAAATTAAAATAAAAGAAATTAAAGCATTTCTAAGATATATTAAATTGACCAGAAATATATAAAATCATTAAAGCCACAATTTACCTCATTAGTTAGGTCAGTCCTATTTGGCAAGATGATATTGATCATGTGTCTAACTATGTAGAAGCCGCATAAGTTGCTTTCTTTGGGTTGCCTTCGACTTTGTAATATTAACATGAACATAATTATGTGTCATCAGCAAAAAACTGCATGTAGCATAACACTTAACACTTTTATTACCTTCTGTGTGATCTATTCAAGGTCCCTCACTGAGTTGGCTTTCTTAAGACCCGTTGCAATTCTAAACATCCTCATAGCCATGTGACCAAAGTTATGAACTTAGTAACCATTTTATTATAAAGACCATATTTAATTTATTAAAAGCACCATTGTTCTATAAGGAAGAAAACTCACATGTTTATAATCTTCTTGGCATCAACCGATGGCTTGTAGTGGAGGGAGTATAAGAAGAAAATTTTATAAGTATGCTTACATAGTATGATCAATTGCCAATGGTTGCTATAGAAAATAATTAAACAATAATGATTATTAGCATTAAACAAATACAAACCTAGTATGAAAAAACTGAAATATTATTATTCTTACTCCTGCATATATGGTGCGAACAAACAATCAATATCGGTTTCACCAAGCCTCCTTGTAATATACTCAAGTATTGAAGATTTGGAGGTATCATATCCCAATTTTTAGGCCTTAAAACCCAGTATATAGACTGAAAAAGGGATGCTACCAGACCCTATTGAGTAGAGGTCTCAGTAAATAGAGAAAATTATGATGATCAATTTGATGCAACACAAAGTTTTGATATGAGGTCTCGAAAGATTTATATTAATTTTTGAAAAGAAGGAAAATTAATATAGTATTCTCTAGACCTCATAATCAGATTAAATGTGGCAATAAATTCCTATAATTAATATAAGAATTTATGAAACTGACAAAGCTCAAAAAGGAGTTCTGTAGAATTTATTACAGAATTTACAGTGGATTAAAAGACCCGATAAATAGGTTTCGGGAAAATTTCTCGGGAATTGAGCTAATGAAGATAGGGGATCATACAGAGGGTCCATAATGGCACCTTATAGGCCTAATGATATTTTCAGATAAATATATGGGCTAGGGCTAATAAAGACCGAGAAAAATGAAAAATTATAAAAATGCCACTGAAGGTATGCCACTGTGTTGTGTCATTAAGTTATAGTCAGACGAAGGGCATTGTGATTGTTTGAATAAGGTTAGATAGTTAAGAAAGGGTATCTGGATAGTTGACCAGGGTCAAGAGATACTCTGGTAAGGTATGAAAAGACAATAGTGCCCCTATAAGTACTAAAGAGGCAGTAAGGGCATTTTGATAATTTACTAAGGATGTTCCTTGGGAACCGAGCCACCAGAGTGCTTGGGCTTGGTTAGAAACCCAAGATGATATTTAAAGGCCCAAAAACGTAGCCCAAGAGTAATGTGGGCCCAAGAGGCATTCAAATAATGTTTTAGTGCTTTTTCAATAAAGTAAAGTGACCCGGTCCAAGATAGAACTGGGTAAAGTGATCTGGAATCATGAGAGAACATAAATAGGTCCCACAATGTGCCACATGGCATGATTATAGTAAAAGAGGAAAAGCAAAGGACACATGGCATGATTAGAGAAAAAGGAGAAAAAGCAAGAGGACACGTGGCATGATCTCGGCCGTCCATTCAGGGAAAAGACTCTGGAACTCTCTGGAAAGGCTAAGTCAGCTGGTGAGGTGTCCCAAGGGCCCCATATTTCGCCACATA
Organism: Leucaena leucocephala; assembly: GCA_037074615.1. Classification (NCBI taxonomy): domain Eukaryota; kingdom Viridiplantae; phylum Streptophyta; class Magnoliopsida; order Fabales; family Fabaceae; genus Leucaena; species Leucaena leucocephala. The sequence continues at coordinate 6,933,043 of CM073526.1, read as the reverse complement.
TACCTATGAGGTGTCCTAGATGATGTCATGAGTGGTGATTCATCAGGGAGGGTGATGTCATCGTAATGATGCAGGCAAAGCTTCTTGAGGAAGCAAGTAATCTGAGCCATTCATCACGAATCAATCTGGACCATTCATTCCACCTCCTCTCACCTATAAATAGGCCACTCCCCTCCCATTCCAAGGCACACCACGGCCTCACAAGGAAAAGGAAGATAAAGAAGAGAGAAAGAGAGAAAGAGAGAAGGAAAGAAAGGAAGGAGTTCTGGTGGAGCCAGGAGCAGTCTAAGGAGCCGAGGGACTGGGCAAAGCTTAGGAATGAGGTAAGAAAGTTATCTAGTCCCCGCTCTAATAAAGTAGAGGATTGCTCTTAATGGTTAGAATAGAGAAATATCTCTATTAATAAAGTTAGCTATAGATAGAAAGAAAGTTAGAGGAATGTCAGAGTAAGGATATTTCCCCTAGCTATGCATGAGTTAAATAGAGCTATACGGATAGAGTAATAATGAAGATATTATTATGCTATGTATAGGCTCTGACCTATGGAAAGAATGAACCTTAGAGCAAAGGCTAAGAGCTAGAAGGAAAGCTACATGTCAGGTAGTAAACTAATCCTAAACTTGTATGCATTGAATGTTATGCTTGATGTGCTATGGCTTTGTTGAATTGTGTTGAGCACGTTCTTGTGTATGAAGCTCTATTCCTATGATTACTTTGGCCAATTGTATTTCATATGTAACATGGAAGCATGCACATTAGACAATATTAACACTTTCACAAGCAAGCACAAGTATTCACATTAATGCATGCATTGTTTAGTGGTGTTTGCTACTGAGATTTCCCCAGAAATCTCACCCCTTCCATATCAATCCAATTACAACAGGTATTCTCAAGATGGAGGAGATAAAGATGCATGAAGAGATGTTAATTGCTTAGCATGATTGATATGTGATTCATGTATGTATAATTGCTGGAAATTGTCACTATGAACAGTAACTCATGATGGAGGCAGTGACATTTGAGCTATAATTATAAATAGTAAATGATTAAATAAATGTATGATATTTTACTAGTAAATAGTATACATTTCAAGCTTCAATTTGATATATATAACGCCTCATTTGGATGTCTACACATAAAGATATGATTTATCAAAGTTGGGACCAGAATGCTAGAATCACGGACAGGACGCTAGATTAATAGTGTTTCAGAACGTTGACCAACGTTGACCTGGTCAAGGCATGGTCAATGAGTCATTTTTCCCTGAAAGAGAATCAAGCTATATTCGTTTATATTTTTGAACCACTCCATTCTGATTTTTATAGAATTAGTTATGATTTTTTGAAGTCAGGTCACTCCTCTAGAATTCGTACAGTGAACAGTACTCGCTAAGAGTAAAATTCCAGATTGAGTAATTTGACTTCAACAGCCTTGGAAGTGGTTCCAAATGCTACTGTTTGGTCCCTAAGACGTATGAAAGGAGGATGTTATAATTTGGTATCAGAGCATAGGATTCTGGTATGGAACAGAAGGTTTTGGCTCAGTGATGCTCTGGAGTAGATAGACTAGCCCCTTAAAACAAGTTAGAGATGTGAACTACAGAGGTTTCCTCCCTAGTATGAGATATAGGGATGGTGTTCACTACCTAGAGAATAATTTGAACAAGAGATAGTGACACCCAGATAGATAGAATAGTACCCCATAACTTATAGTGGTACGAGGTGATCTTCAATGAAGTGGCTAGTCTTAGTTAGTTGTTACCGCCGAGGTCTCATGTTTCTTAGCACAATGTGGCTGGACTAAACAGGATAACGTATGGGGAGTAGTTTTCTCTATGAATAGAGACAAAAGCTGACCGATCCCAGGTCAAGGAAAACTATCAGATGTTATAGTAACAATGATAATGAAGGTACCAACCTGGTTGAAGTTAATCAACTAGAGGATTGGTATAAAGTATAATCAAGCCAGATAATATAAAGTAAGATATGAAAGGTTAGATGATGTTCAGAAGTAGATCCTCTATGTGAGTAGATCTACATTATGAAAGAATTTGTTCAGCTAGTGTTTCCTGAATAAAAGAATGAGGCTTGCCTAGGAATAATTCTAGCATATGACCTAAAGTTAGAGACGAGATGGGCTGCTGATGTTCCCAAGATAGAGGAACCACAATCTAGTCTAGAGTAGACTAAGACTGATAAAGAGAAAGGTAGCCACAGTTTTAAAGATAAAGTGACTCTCCTAATAAAGGGTAATGAAGGATTGAGTCTATACCCTAGTAAGAGGGTAATGTGGCAGCCTAAATCCAATAAATAGTTATTTCCAATTCCTAAATGAATCTTTGGGATCTGGACAATATGATCAGACAATGATAGGCAATGAGATTAAGATGCTGATTAATAGTGAATCTACAGATAGATGATCACGATACTCAGGATATATCCCTTCAAGGGTAAGGTATATAAGTGATGAAAGTGAAATGAAAAGAGAAGCATGTATGAAAGATGGTACAGCTCTAAAGAAAGAGCAATAAAGACATAAGTTAGTATTGTTGCAATAGAGCTAGATTGCTCTTGCAATAGAAAAGGATTGCTTTTGAAATAAAGCCAAGAGATGGGACAGTATAAGTCAGATAGAGTAAGGTCCCTCTAATGAGACGAATAGATGATGATAGATATGTGCATAGTAGAGCCTGTGTAGCTCTCTATAGTAAAGGATATAGTAAAGCTATGAAATATGAGAATGGTATGAGAAGTTCCTGAGTGATCGAGGAAATGAGTAAAGTCCTGATAGATAATACTGGCCTATGTGATCATTTTAGGGGAATTATCTGTTGAGTTAACAACTATGTGGAAGTGATTAACCTTGTAACTTTGTCCGTTGGTTTAAGTCTTCGAGAGATGAGAATACAGTACAACAGAATCACAGTAGATTCTGGAGGATTACAGTTAGATCCTAGTATGGCTCCTAGAGAATAGAATTCTAGGGTCACAGTTAGATCCTGAAGAGGCTTACGGTTGATCATAGTAGATCCCGAGGGTCGCAGTAGACCTGGCCTATAGAGAGAAAGTATTGATCCATAAGTACAGTATGTCTTTGGAAGGATGAATACCAAGGAAAAGTTAAGGTACAGAAGCTTCATAAGTTAGTTAGCTCATAACAGAGAGAGTGTAACATCCTTACTTTTATATGTCTTAGGGACCATTCAGTAGCATTTCGAACCACTTACAAGACCTTGGAAGTCCATTAGCCAAATTTGGAATTTTACTCTTTCTCAGGTTACTGTTCATATGGTATTCTAGATTATAGAACGAACATCAAAAAAACATAATTAATTGTAGAAAACTCGAAATGAGGTGGTTCAAAAAGCTACATGAAGATAACATCTTAAAATTTAAGGGAAAAATAATTTCCAGACCAAATGATTCTCCAATTGATACAGTTTATTCGTTGAAGTTTACTGTTTATTTGGTCAAAAGCTGTGGAAACAGTTTCTGGTCCCTAAATTTGGAAATTCATTTCTCTTAATATACACATCCAAATGAAATATTCTACCTATGCACTTAAAGCTATGGATGTGTGCTACATGATCATAAAATTTTGTGAACTAATTCCTTCATTTTCTAGGTCAAACTGAAGCCACAACACAACTGCTTTAGGACCTACATTTTTACCATTTCAGTTTCTTTTCTTTCATTTCCAATGATTGTTTCAGCATGCGCAAGCCATCAAATAAGCTTCTTAACATTCATATACATCATGTACATATGCCATAAGTATTACAATAGTTTCATACCATAAATGGACACCTTACATGGCATTTACATACATGGACAATTTATAGTATATGCTAAAATCTCAATACTTCACTTCCTTTCCTCCATTCTTTAGCTCTTCTCCATGCATACCTTTTATTCATGCTTGACCTAAATTGGTTGTTTATGGGAGAGTGAGATTCTAGGGAATCTCAGTAGCAAACATTATCACTTAAATATGCAAGATGGATGCTAATGCATGATATGTAATATCATTAAACTTTCTTTGGTTAGTGACATGCTATCATGCTATATACTTTTACATAAACTGCATGGCCATGGAAAACATGTTATTCACAATACATTGAACATCATTAATCATGTCACAACATCATTCAAATATCACATACATGTCAACACATAAGCATACCACATCAAGTACATAAAGAGATAAGTTCACGACCTTGCACTTAAGCCTTCCTCTTGATCTTTAGCATTTGCTTCCTAGCTTTCCAACCAATAAACCTTTATGCCAATCACTTCCCAACATGTTCTTGGATGTTTCAAGGTCCTAAACACATTCATATTCATCGCATAATTCATTAGGACTCATGAACTCCGACCATGTTCAAGATTCACTTTGTTACCCTCTTTATTGTCATAACTTTCCCTAATATTCACTAATCCACTTGGCTCTTGAATCAATTGATGTCTTGACTTTAACCTACATAATTTCATCTTTTGAACTCATTTATGAGCTTAGAATCATGAAATTCCAGCTCCTTCATGGCCTGCTGTACAGAATTGAACATAAGCACACAATTCTTTCAAAAATTCTCATTTTGATTCTAATGCTTCCCATACTTGTTTCTCCACTTTACCCCACACAACTTTTCATTTTAAAACCATTGGAACCATCAAAATCATGAAATTCCAATCACTGTTAATGTGAGTGAACAGTAACTGTAAGGAATCTCAAATACTACAACCTTGAGATTTTAGTATTTCCAAGGTTCAAAACCTTTCCAATCCTACACAAAATCATCATACAAACTCAATGGAAGCATTAAATCATTGAAATCCAATTTCCTTCACTCATGAACAGTGTATACCGAACAGGGCACACCATGGCAAAGTCAAGAATATCAATTTGATTCAACAACCAACCACTTAACTAGCTTGTTTAAGCTTCAATCATGTGTTTCTAACTTTAATTTATTCTTTCCCCTTTTATCTAAGGTTTTGGGCAGCACCTCGCCTTAGATAAAACTCAACTTTTCCACATGAAAACCCTAAGTTCAAGCTCCCAAATCAAAGGAGAATAAGCTAGGAAAGATTGCTTACCTTTAATCTCTAGCTTGCTTGAACTTTGGAACCTTGAATCTTCTTTGTCTTGGCTTGAGTTTTCATTTTGCAAGAGTTTCCCCAAGGTATCACAAGGCCACGTTTTTGGCACGTGCTTGTGTTTATGAAGCTCTGTTCCTATGATTACTTTGGCCAATTGTATTTCATATGTAACATGGAAGCATGCACATTAGACAATATTAGCACTTTCACAAGCAAGCACAAGTATTCACATTAATGCATGCATTGTTTAGTGGTGTTTGCTACTGAGATTTCCCCAGAAATCTCACCCCTTCCATATCAATCCAATTATAGCAGGTCTTCTAAATATGGAGGAGATAAAGATGCATGAAGAGATGCTAATTGCTTAGCATGATTGATATGTGATTCATGTATGTATAATTGCTACAAATTGCACTGTGAACAGTAACTCATGATGGAGGCAGTGACATTTGAGCTGTAATTATAAATAGTAAATGATTGAATAAATGTATGATATTTTACCAGTAAATAGTATACATTATAAGCTTCGATTTGATATATAGAACGTCTCATTTGGATGTCTACACATAAAGATATGATTTATCAAAGTTGGGACCAGAATGCTGGAATCAGGGACAGGACGCTAGATGAACAGTAATTTCAGAACGTTGACCTGGTCAAGGCATGGTCAATGAGTCAGTTTTTCCTAAAAGAGAATCAAGCTATATTCGTGTAGCTTTTTGAACCACTCCATTCCAATTTTTATAGAATTAGGTATGATTTTTCGAAGTCAGGTGACTCCTCTAGAATTCGTACAGTGAACAGTACTCGCTAAGAGTAAAATTCCAGATTGAGTAATTTGACTTCAACAGGCTTGGAAGTGGTTCCAAATGCTACTGTTTGGTCCCTAAGACGTATGAAAAGGAGGATGTTATAGGAGGTCCCTTCTGAATAAATTTGAAATGGGCATAGGAATCCAAACAAGCCTTGTTTACCCTTGGAAACTAACTTAGCTTGCATATACCTCCAGTTAATGTAAACACGATGTTAGTTAATGTAAATACTCTGCTTGCATGAATTTGGTTATTACATATATTTACATTTAAATTAGACTTTACATTAAAAACATGTGGATGCACCCGGAGGTTAGTTCATTCCTAGGAGTGATAACCAATTTCATATATGCATGGTCAATAAAGGTATCAGCCCCTGTGTCACCCACAACTGAATCCAGAGGCAACACATCCACATGGAACATTTCGTCAGATACCAATTGGATCACATGTTGCATGGAAATCAAATTGGGAGGTGTGGAAAGTTCACTTGGGATGATGCAATATAATCTAAAACAAGATGCTTTAGCCATAATATGAAAGTCCCCTTTGCCTGATTCATAGTCTTCACCTCATCGGTCGGAATTGGGACAAGAGCATCTTCAAATATCACGTCTTCAACTGCCACCCTTAACTGATCATCCTAAATTTAGATGTGGTGGGCAGTTTTCCCTAAGATATGGATGGAACCATGTTCCACTAACCTTTTGATAGGATACTCCACATATAGATCACAAGGTTCAGCATCCTCTAACACCTTTTTGACCATGCAACAACTCCCTTTAGTGCTAGGACTGGCTGCATATCAGAACATTTAGGTGGCAGTTTGCCGTATCCTTATTTTTAACCTCAATTATACTCAATTGGAAGACATTTAAACCAATTACCTATCTATTTGCTTTATAAACATGCATTTTCAAAAGATTTATTCTTAGGTACTATTCAAGGGTACTGTTTATTTGGTAATCCATAATACATACCTAACTTTGAAAATTCATAATTAAATATAGAAAAATCAGAATAGGGTGGTTCCACTTTTTAATGAAATCTCTTTCATTCAAATTTGAAGGAAAATGGAAAAATGAGGTTTCATTGTCCAAATGAAACCAGTTTATTCGTTAAAAACACTGTTTATTTGGTAAATCTGGAAGTTCCAGTTTCTTTGCCTTGATTTCAAAAATTCATTTCTCTTTGGTCACTTGTCCAAATGAAATGTGTTACCTATGGATTTAAAGCTCCATACGTGTTCTTTAATTCCATAAAAGTTCATAGAGAAATTCGTTTGTTTACTATATGACATTAACAGTTGAACATCACTACATTCAATTGCTCACTTTATCTCAATTTCAGATTTTATCTCTAACCTAGAAAACTCAGTAAATCGAAAACTTCACCAATTGAGATGTTATTGGTGTAAATTTAAAGCTCTATATCTTAGCTATTTTAATACCAAATTTCAAGTCCATAATCGTTGGTTAAGTCATCATAATTATTATCATAAGGATACTGCCTCATATTACAAACACACTATATTATGCTAGGTATGCCATCAAGTCATCTCATAGTGACAAGTGATCAACATAACTTATTAAACAAGTTCAACCATCTATATTTAACCTTTTTCCTTGAGATGTTGCAGCACCTATAACATGGTTATATATATGGAAAGAATGAGATTTCATGGGAATCTCAATAGCAAGCATGGAATCTCAATAGCAAGTCATATAAACTATAATATCATGCATGATTGACTAGATGCCTAATATGTTATCATGACATGGGAGCTACTTCATAATAATACATAAGCAAACTCTAACATGCATATTGTCATGACATTAGTTGCAAGGAGTTGCAATCATTCATACTTCATCATCATCATCATGATGGTATAATCTTAAACTCAACCAAACATCATACCTAACAAGCAAGCGTACAATCAAACAAATATGAAATTATAATTAGGTATTCTTGCTACCTCTTAAGATATCCTTGTCACACTCTTCTTGAAATGGTATTCTTCCCACAAAAATGTCAAAACCTAGCCATTACAAAGTAGCATAAAGTCACAACTCAACTTCAAAATAATTCCAAGACTAGGTTTTGACTAACTTCCATTATTTTCCATTTTATGTTTCATACTTCCATCTTTCTAAAATAAATTCTCATGGTTCATTTCCACAATATTTTTATTTAGAATCGAAATATGAAACCATAATTTTCAAAATCAAAATATATCCTTGGCTGCTGTACATAACCAAAAAGCCTCAACTATTTTCCAAAAATTCACATTTTGATTCTAATGCTTCCAATACTTGTTTCTCTACTTTATCTCCACACAATTTTCAATTTTAATCTCATTGGAAGCATCAGAATCAAGAAATTATAATATATGAACAATGATTCATATAGTAACAACCAATAACACAAAACCCTAACTACATGCATACTTGAATTTTCAAGCCTATACGACTTGATTCTAGCTTGTTTAAGCTTGTCTAAATTATCCATAATATAAAACTCATATTCTTATCACATATGAATAGCTTGTCCAGGAGAACCATCAAGGGAAATATGCAAAAAAAACCTCTTAAAACCAAGAGCCAACTTGCTAGATTAAAGTATGATAACAAAGGAACTAGTTACCTTACTTGTTGCTTCAAGTTGTATGCTTCTTTCTTGCTTCAAAGAAAATTTTGGTAGAGGTTCCCTAAGGTGCTCAACATGCCAAACCAAGTCTGAATTGGTGGGGTATTTATAGGAAAAATTAGGTAAAAATGGAAGGCCAAGATTCATTTGGTTACTATTTGATCTAATGGTCCATAACTCACCTTCCATTGAGCTTGCCCTATAAGCCTCATTAATGATGCTATGCATGACCTCATTTAGGGCTGTGTTTGGCTAAAGAAAAGTAGAAATACTGATAGGAAAAATTCTAGTCCAATCTGATACCGATCTGAGCAGTTTCACAAAAACTATACCGTTTTATGTTCCCAATCTTTATAATATTTCAGAATACGTATTCTATCTTGAAAACTAGTATCTAAGTTTTTTATACTATTGACATGATTAGACTAAGTATTTATCTACAACCATCCCTCGAGAAATGACCAAAATACCCTTATTACACTTTCATGCACTATATTAACCCTAAGGGAATAATTGTCATTTCACACCCTTTTATACTCTATAAGAGTATATACTGTCTCTAACTAATCCCCTGTACTTTCTTGGACATTTTTGAAATATCCAAAATGACCAAAATGCCCTTTATCCATCTCTGGTACAATTTGACTACAAAGGAGCATTTTCGTAGTTTCACACTTTTTTAGGGTTGCTCTGGACTCTGGCCCACTAAACTGTCCAACCACCTCATTGGGCCTCTAGGATGCCATTTTGGGCTTTGATATGGGTCCATTACCTTTATAGCACAAATCCCGATAAACCTCTCCCGAAGGTATTTATCAGGTTTTTTATTACATTGTAAATTCCTTTAAGAATTATATAGGAATCTTCTTCTGACTCTATCAGTTTTATAAATTATCATCTTAAATATAGGAATTTATTGTAAAGTTTCATCTGATTTTGAGGTTAAAAAAATACTGTAATAACTTTTCCTGACTTTAGGAATTCATATCAATTAATCGGGACCTCAAATCAAAAATCTGTGTTGTGTTAAACTGATCAGAATAATTTTCTCTACTTACTGGTAAAATTTAGGACTAAACTATTTCTGAGTAGTTTTAGGCCTTTTCTGGCTCAACTTTATTATAATTATATTTTTGCCCTTAAACTTTTGATAAATTACATTTAAGTCCCTAAACTTTTAGTAATTACACATTTTGTCCCAACTTTTATCTCCACCTTTATTTTTTGCCTTAAACCTTTTCTAAATTTCATTTAGGTCCTTAAAATTTTCTTAGTTACCAGTCCCTCTCTTTCCTTCCTCAATTTGATTCAGTTTCTTCAAGAATCTCATGTCTATAACATATAAACTATACATATGTATCAGATAAAAAAAATTGGAGATATGGCACAGTTGTCTCCTTTTGCCTTGATGTCAACATGAACAACATTTCTTTCTTAATCTTTGCCAACCTCTCTTGTAGTTGTGCCAAAATTGTAGCTTCTGTCTGTGCCATAGCCTCTGCCCAAGCCTCTGCCTTAGCATCTTCCCTCAAAGTGGATAACAAAGACTCTAGCTCTTCCCTCAGGACGTATGGGGAATGTCGTGGAGATACTAAAAAAAGTCTCTTATACTGACCCCTCGACCAACTCACCTAACATGGCCCTCATACTCTTGCTTGCCCATGGCAACAGTCAAGATATCATTCCTACTATCTGACTTGAAGGAGCCATAGGATTCTTTTTGTTTAAGAACAAACATTAACATAAAAAGAGCAAACATAAGAAATCATATAATTAGTATACTAAAATAAAATAATAGAAGTAGTACTTACCATTTTTGTCGCAATCATGCGAGCGTGATCGCTTGTAAATAATTTGCTCCTTTTTTGGTGAGTATACAACCATTTATCTCCATGATGTATTAGAGATGGGGAGCGATAGTAGCACCAGGATCAGACTCAGCAGCCTCTTCCTCTTGGTCCCTAACAAGTTTCTTTTAGCTTCGCGTAACGCCTTGAGACATTATGTTGGGGCAATCATTCTTGAGAGCGTGTTCAATGGCTTTTGCACTTTTTTACTACAAGACTTGAAGTAGTTAATACCCAATACATACAAAAGGAAGAAACATGGGAAATGCAAGATTCCTTTTTCATAACATATCAACTCACCATAGCTTCTATAGTAGTCTAAGTAGGATTAATACTTGCTACATGGAGAAGGATTAGCTGACCATCTTTGTCCTATCCATGCACATACTGACGACTAGTTGTGTCTTGAATGCCCTCCAATGCTCAGCACAATAAGACAACGTCTTCTTCTTCAAGACTTCCTTGTTGGGAACATCATAAGTGAGCTGTAATAATTTCTATTGAAAGCAGAGTTATCAACAAATAGTTGTGTTTTTTGGTATTGGTCTACATATAATATACAATAGGCATTTCTTATACCTGGATAGAGTCCCAAATTTGATTCTTCACATGATTATCAATAGCATCCCAAGTTTGTATAGCAATGTTAGTCTTGTTGCGTGCTAGGAGGCTAACATAACTCATATACTTGGTCCTATGTTCACCAATTGGGTTCCAATGTGTGTCAAACTCAATCAGTAGTAATTTCCCTTCCATCCTATCTTTTGAAATGTCTTTCAATCGTGTCGTACTTCTGCCCCTCCTTTGCTTAGAGTCGCTTGGAGCATCACTAGCCTCATTATGATTATGACTATCCCCATATTTCTATATAAGCAATAACAAAAACAAACATGGTAAACAGAGAAGAATGACTGACTACAGCGAAAGAAGTGCAAGCATTTATCATAGAAAACTACAAAACCTAGATTCTACGAACACATAAAAGGTGAAGCACGTACACGATAAAATAAGTGTCCAGAACACGTACATGGCAAACCACGACAAGAGCGAGAATAGAGAAGAATGACCAACCACAGAGAAGCAAGATAAAAATCACAGAGCATGACGACTGGTGTAATGATAAAAGACGTGAAAACTAAGACTACATACAACCTGAGAAATGAGAAAGGAAGAGACACGCCAAGGGGCGGGCTTTAATAAAGTGATTTCATTTAAGAGTTTTTACATAGGTTAACATGTACATTCGATGTAAAAATCATATTTTTAATATAAAATGACTAATGTTTTTAAATTCAAAATAATTTCTACATCGGATAACATGTACAAGTGTAAAAAAGTTTTCATTTCATTTTTGACACCGGATAACATGTACAACCGGTTTAAATATTAGAGTTATTTTTTTAAAACAATCCTTTATTAACCCATCACTTGTAAGTTACAACAAAATAATATATGCAATCAGAACAATATACTTGTTCTATTATTACATCAAAACAATATTTGCCATCACATAAAAATAATCATAATCTACTTCTTCTTCATTCAACTTTGGTAAACCTACCAAAAATGAAAGGGTTTCACAAATTGAATCATCATCCTCAATAACCCTTTTTCCTTAGAGAGTGACAGACCATCTTTTATTTGCCGGATCAATTATATAGAATACTTGATTTGCTTGATTTGCCATAATGAAAGGCTCATTCCCAAACTTTTACTTTTAAAATCAACTTGTATAATGTAACATCCTTACTTTTATACGTCTTAGGGACCATTCAGTAGCATTTAGAACCACTTACAAGACCTTAGAAGTCCATTAGCCAAATCTGGAATTTTACTCTTTCTCGGGTTACTGTTCATATGGTATTCCAGATTACGCAACGAACTTCAAAAAATCATAATTAATTCTAGAAAACTCGAAATGCAGTGGTTCAAAAGGATACATGAACATAAAATATTGAAATTTAAGGTAAAAATAAGTTTTAGACTAAATGATTATCCAATTGATACAGTTTATTCCTTGAAGGTTACTATTTATTTGGTCAAAAACTCTGGAAACAGTTTCTGGTCCCTTACTTTGGAAATTCATTTCTCTTGATATACACATCCAAATAACACATTCTACCTATGAATTTAAATCTCTGAATGTGTGCTACATGCTCATAAAATTTCGTGAACTAATTCCTTCATTTGCTAGGTCAAACTGAAGCAACAACAAAACTGCTTCAGGACCTACGTTTTTACCATTTTAGTTTATTTTCTTTCATTTCCAATAATTGTTTCAGCATGCACAAGCCATCAAATAAGCTTCTTAACATTCATATACATCATGTACATATGCCATAAGTATTACAATAGGTTCATCATATAAATGGACACCTTACATGGCATTTACATACATGGACAATTTATAGTATATGCTAAAATATCAATATTTCACTTTCTTTCTTCCATTCTTTTGCTATTCTCCATGCATACCTTTTCTTCATGCTTGACCTAAATTGGTTGGTTATGGGAGAGTGAGATTCTAGGGAATCTCAGTAGTAAACATTACCACTTAAATATGCAAGATGGATGCTAATGCATGATATGTAATTTCATTAACTTTCTTTGATTAGTGACATGCCATCATGCTACAAACTTTTACATAAAGTGCATGGCCATGGAAACATGTTATTCATAACACATTCAACATCATTTATCATGTCACAATATCATTCAAATAACATATACATGTCAACACATAAGCATACCACATCAAGCACATAAAGAGGTAAGTTCACTACCTTGCACTTAAGCTTTCCTCTTGATTTTTAGCATTTGCTCTCTAGCTTTCCAACCAATAAGCCTTTATGTCAATTACCTCCCAACATGTTCTTGGATGTTTCAAGGTCCTAAACACATTCATATTCATCACATAATTCATTAGGACTCATGAACTCCAACCATATTCATGATTAACTTTGTTACACTCTTTATTGTCATAACTTTCCCTAATATTCACTAATCCACTTGGCTCTTGAATCATTTGATGTCTTGACTTTACCCTACATAATTTCATCTTTTGAACTCATTTATGAGCTTAGAATCATGAAATTCCAGCTCCTTCATGGCCTGCTGTACAGAATTGAACATAAGCACACAATTCTTTCAAAAATTCTCATTTTGATTCTAATGCTTCCCATACTTGTTTCTCCACTTTACCCCACACAACTTTTCATTTTAAAACCATTGGAACCATCAAAATCATGAATTTCCAATCACTGTTCATGCGAGTGAACAGTACCCGTAAGGAATCTTAAAGACTACAACCTTGAGATTTTAGTGTTTCCAAGGTTCAAAACCTTTCCAATCCTACACAAAATCATCATACAATCTCAATGGCAGCATTAAATCATTAAAATTCAATTTCCTTCCCTCATGAACAGTGCATACTGAACAGGGCACACCATGGCAAAGTCAAGAATATCAATTTGATTCAACAACCAACTATTTAACTAGCTTGTTTAAGCTTCAATCATATGGTTCTAACTTTAATTTCTTCTTTCCCCTTTCCTTTAAGGTTTTTGGGCAGCACCTTCCCTTAGAGAAAACTCAACTTTTTCCCATGAAAACCCTAAGTTTAAGCTCCCAAATCAAAGGAAAATAAGCTAGGAAAGATTGCTTACCTGTAATCTCTAGCTTGCTTGAACTTTGGAACCTTGAATCTTCTTTGTCTTGGCTTGAGTTTTCATTTTGCAAGAGTTTCCCCAAGGGTGTTGGAAATCGTGCCCTAGGGGCCAATCATTGTCTTATGAACATTATTGATTTATGAATTTATTAATTGAGTTATCATATTATTTGCATGTTTACTATGATGACCATCCTTGGATAATTCATGATATTATCCTAAATGTCCCTAGTCGATCATCTATGTGGGAGCACAGATGAAATAAGACCAGTATGACTTTGAAAATGTATAGAGATATAAATCAAAGTCATAAGCACATGTAAGAGTACAGGGTGTTGGACCGACCCGCCATGAGAGAACTGCATGGGTAACATCATAAGCTTCTCTCATATACAAACCATGTCAATATGCCCTTTGACCTGAGATCATCATGGATTCCTACATGACAAAACGCTCAGCTTTGACCTAGTCAAAAGTCACTTTTGACCGAGTGATCATAAAGACTATGTTCGGGCTTAGTGGTTTTTCATGCGGAGGAATGTGAATGGTCAAGATGGAATTTGTCCCTCACATTCGTGGAGAGATATTACTGGGCCCCTCGATGAGTGAGTCTGAGAAATGTATGGCCATACTATAATGGAAAGATAGTTCCATTTCTATAGTCAGACTACTCAGGGATCGAGAAAGTAACGGTCGGGAATAGGAGGATGACATCATCCATGCCTCATCCATGACCAAAATATCGCGTGACAGAAGGGACATGATATGGTTGTATAAAAGGTTACATCGTTTATCGATCCTCATATGATTTGGGTAGTCGTTATGTCTTGCTAGAGACCGCTTGCGACTTGTGGGCTAGTATAGCAAATGGCCCACTGCCAACTTCATATGGGCCTATAGGGTCGCACACAAAATAGCCCAATATGAGCTATGATGTCCAGATTCATTGAATCTAAGACATGTCCAGATTCAATGAATGATCCAGGTGAATGTATATATATTTATTTATATTTATATTCGTATATATATATAAATTCGTATATATATATATATATTATATATATGAGATATATGAGATTTAATTTATAAGGATAAATTAAATCCCTATCACGTTTGAATTCGAAATTCAAATTGATAGGATATCTCATATAAGAGATATTTATAAGATTTAATTTATAAGGATAAATTAAATCCCTATCACGTTTGAATTCGAAATTCAAATTGATAGGATATCTCATATAAGAGATATTTATAAGATTTAATTTATAAGGATAAATTAAATCTCTATCACGTTTGAATTCGAAATTCAAATTGATAGGATATCTCATATAAGAGATATTTATAAGATTTAATTTTAAGGATAAATTAAATCCCTATCATGTTTGAATTTGAAATTCAAATTGATAGGATATCTCAAATTTGTTTTATGAGAATAAATCAAATATAGTTCAGTCTCATCTTTATTTAAAGTTAAATAAATAGGTAATTAAATCTGTGGGACAGATTTAATATTATTTATTTAATTTGTTTCTTATAAAATTATACAATATATGATATTGTATTATTTTCGGAATTAATATAAGATTAACTCCTAAAATCCTTTTCGGTTAGGGAAAACGCAGAGCATCCTATATATCTAATATTAGGAGCTACGTTTTGGAAGAGACACACATAGAACACAGAAAGGCCGAAGGGGACTCTGCAAAAGGTTTACAGATAAGAAACTGCCGAAATAGAGACGGAGAGGACGAACTCTTGAGAAAGCCCTGGAGGGACAAGAGACGCTAGCACGTCATTCGTGGTTGAAAAGCTATTCGTGTGGATACCAGTAGAGGAAGCTGACCTGAGTCGTCGACTTCTTGTGATTAGAAAGGGAGCACGAGATGCAGAGAGAAGCTGTGAACGTCGTGACCGAAAGCTGTGGAAGTCGCTGAGACACACTGAGGGTAATGCTTCTTCCCACTTGACTTAAACACATACGGTAGATCCTGGCAAGGAATGAAAAATTTTTAAGATAATTTTCGCTGCGTGTCTTTCAATTCCTTACAAAGGGTCCATGAGCTTACAGTTTGGTTGCAGAATGGAGGGGTATTTATAGCCAAAATCCAAGAAAAATGAATGGCCAAGATTGATTTGGTTACTATTTGATCTAAAGGCCCACATTTAATCTTGGATTTAACTTTTTCATAAAATAATAATTGTGACATCATGTGGGACCCATCAAAGGACACCTCAAGGGGTTAGGTGGCGTGCTCATAGTGTAAGGAAGCTTCTATAAAAATTCCAGTCCAATCCAGTACCGATCGGTGCAGTTTCACAATAACTGGACTATTTTCTGTTCTTGGAAATCAATGTCTAGGCTTCTCACACCATTGACATACTTGTACTGGCCACAACTTAATTACAAATCCCTTGGGAAATGACCAAAATACCCTTGGTATCCTTTCTTGCACTATATTGACCCTAAGGGCATAATTGTCATTTCACCCCTCTTTGTACTGCCTCAGGGCATATATTGGCTCAACTAATCATATTTATACCATGTGTCATATTTTTATCCTGTCCCAAATGACCAAAATGTCCTTCATCCATCTCTGGTACAATCTGGGCATCCAAGGGTATTTTCATAATTTCGCACTTTTTCTGGCACTGGCCCCTTCTACTGATAGACTGGTACCCTGGGTTTTGGGCCTTCCTTGGCGTCATTATAGGCCTATATATGAGGTCATCTGATCTCATTCTATCCAAGCTTACATACCGATAAGTTCTATTATCGGATCACGGGTGTTAACAAACTCCCGTCAAAATTCACTAATATGTGAATAACTTTTTATACAGAACTTCTTCTAGAGTTCTGTCAGATCTAGGATATCTGACACTGTAGGGCACAGTTTCCTGTAATTTGCCCACTTATATCTAAAGTCCATGAAATCTGATAAAATTTCAGATAACTTTTAGACTATCAGATAAATATATGCTGTCTGGAGCCCTAATAAAATTTCTGTATCATGTCAGATTATCCAGCGTACCTTCCTCTATTTACTAATGGAATATGGGACTAAAATACTTATGGACAGTTATAACCCTTTTTGGGCTGATCTTTCTATAATTACAATTTGCCCTTGAACTTTTCTCTTAATTACATTTATGTCCCTAACTTTTTGGATATTTCCACTTTTGGCCTTTAACCTTTTCTACTTTGTGTTTAGGTCCTTCTCCTTCTTCAGGACTCATATAACCTTTATCATTCCTTCTTATCTTCGTCATAATCCTTTCTAAACCTCTTTCCACTATCAGTACTATACAGATAGGGAAAAATTAGAATATGACATATAAATCCTAAAACATCCTTACTTTTATATGTCTTAGAGACCATTCAGTAGGATTTACAACTACTTACAAGATCTTATAAGTCTATTAGCCAAATATAGAATTTTACTCTTTCTCAAGTTATTATTCATATGGTATTTCAGATTAAGCGATAAACTTCAAAAAATCATAATTAATTCTATAAAAAATCAAAATTAAGTGGTTCAAAAAGCTACGTGAACATAACATCTTAAAATTTAAGGGAAAAATAATTTCCAGACCAAATGCTTAGCCAATTAATATAGTTTATTCGTCAAATATTACTGTTCATTTGGTCAAAAATTCTAAAAATATATTCTGGTCCCTTACTTTAGAAAATTCATTCTCTTTGTATAGACATCGAAATAAGGCATTCTTAGTGTCAAAATATAGCTTGGCATGTTAACTAAATGTCTGTAAAATCTCATACATTTATCTCATAATTTACTTTTTTTTCATTACATCATGATCATCACTACTTGCATTGGTCAAAAAGTAACATTACATACAACTCTTCATATAATATTTGTACTATCCAATCCCTAGTTTATCTTCATACTTCTCCAACCCTCTTTCATTGTTAACAAACCTGTGGAAATGGGATTACATGGAAGGGGATAAGATTTATGGGGAAATCTCAGTAGCAAATGGCACTAAACAATGCATGCATTAATGTAAATACTTGTGATTGCTTGTGAAAGTGTTAATCTTGTGTAATGTGCATGCTTCCATGTTACATATGAAATACAATTGGCCAAAGTAATCATAGAAACAGAGCTTCATACATAAGCACATATGCAACACAATTTAAAAAAAGCCATAGCACAATCAAGTATAATATTCAATGCATACAAGATGAGGATAAGTTTACTACCTCATATACTTGACTTTCTTTCACTTTATTTTGCCTCTTTCTTCTCACTTCTCTTGGATACGTGGCTGTCTCTTTCAGAGCATACCAATCAATTCCTAATATCACATAGCCATTCATCCATCACAATCTAACTTCCTTGAGCATTAAACTCACTTTAACTAACATAACTTCCTCTTGAATATTGAGCTCATTTAACTACATTAACTTTCCTTAATCGTAACTAATAGACTTGGCCTTTGAATCAATTGATGTCTTGAATTCACCCTACACAATTTCATGTTTTGAATCCATTTATGAACTTAGAATCATGAAATTCCAGCTCCTTCATGGCTAGCTGGATAGAACTGAAAACATGTACATAATTTCTTCAAAAATTCTCATTTTGATTATAATGCTTCCCATACTTGTTTCTCCACTTTATCCCACACAAATTTTCATTTTAAAACCATTGGAAACATCAAAATCATGAAATTTGAATCACTGTTCATGCGAGTGAACGGTAACAAAGGAGAATTTCAAAAACCTACAATCTTGGAATTTCGATACTTCCAAAGTTCAAAACCTATCCAGTCCTACACAAAATCATCAAACATTAAATCATTGAAATTCCATTTCCTTCCATCATGAACAGTTTAAACTGAACTAGTTCAACCATGGCAAAGTCAAGAATATCAACTTGATTCAACAACTAATCACTTAACTAGCTTGTTTAAGCTTCAATCATATAACTCTAACTTTAATTTCTTCTTTCTCCTTTCATCTAACATTTTTGGACTGCACAACACCTTAGAGAAATCTCAACTTTTCTCCATAAAAACCCTAAGTTCAAGCTCCCAAATCAAAGGAAAATAAGCTAGGATAGATTACTTACCTTTAATTTCTAGCTAGCTTGAACTTTGGTACCTTGAATCTTCTTTGTCTTGGCTTGAGTTTTCATTTTGCAAGAGTTTCCCCAAGGGTTGACATACCATGGTTTTGAGGCTGCAATGAGGGGGTATTTATAGAAAAATCTTATGGAAAATCAATGGCTAAGATTACTTTGTACACTATTTGATCTAATGGCTAACATTTAATCTTGGATTTAACTTTTTCAAAAAGGGAATTATAACATTGTCCATGACATCATTAAGGGACACTTCATAGGGCTAGGTGATACCATTCCAAGGGGAGAAACTTTTGAAAAAATTTCAGTCCAACCCAGTACCAGTACAGTCTAATTTCTCAAAAATCATACTATTATATAGATTTAATTTCTCTAAAATTCTATAATATACTGTCTAACTTTAAATTCAATTTCTGGATTCTCCCTACCATTGAAATTCTTGGACTGGGCCAAAACTTAATTACAGATCACTTGGGAAATGACTAAAATGCCCTTGGTTCACTGTCTTACACTATACCAACTATAAGGGCATAATTGTCATTTTACACCTCTTTACTTCTTATCAGGGCATATACTGATACTGAATAATTACTCCTATACTTGCCTAGACATTTTTTACTTGTCCAAATGACCAAAATACCCTTCATCGAACTCTTACTCAATGACACAACACAATGGCATACCTTTAGTGGCATTTTTGTAATTTTATATTTTTTTGTGTTTATTAACCCTAGCCCACATACTTATCTAAAAATATCATTGGGCCTATAAGTTGTCATTATAGGCCCTTTGTATAATCCATTGCCTTCATGGGTTTAATCCCAAAGAAATTCCCCCGAAACATATTTATCGGGTGATTTAATTAACTGTAAATAATATAATAAATTCTATAGAACTCCTTTTTGAGCTTTGTCAGTTTTAGAAGTTATTATATTAATTATAGGAATTTATTGCCAAAATTTCATCTGATTCTGAGGTCCAGAGGATACTATATTAATTTTCCTTTTTTAAAAAAATAATATAAATTTTTCGGGACCTCATATAAAAATTCTGTGTTACGTCAAACTAATCAGAATAATTTTCTCTACTTCCTGGTAAAATTTGACTAATTTGATTATACACATTTTTTGGCATTTTCTGGCTCAACTTTCTCAAAATTATATTTTTTTCCCTTGAACTTATGATATATATTACATTTAAGTCCCTTAACTTGTGGTAATTACACCTTTTGGCTCAACTTCTCTTTCTACTTTCATTTTCTACCATAAAACTTTTAAACTTTTTATTTTAGTCCATTTCTTCCTTCAAGACTCATCTAACCTTTAATATTCCTTCTTATCATCGTCATAATCCTTTCCAAACCTCTTTACACTATCAATATTATACAGATAGAAAAAATTAAGATATGACAAATCCTAACCGATCCACCATAACACCGTTGTTTACATTAGCCTACTTGCATTTGAACACAGGGAACTGTGAATTTGGTGTAGTCCAACTCCAAAATCTCCTCAATGACGCCATAATAAGGGGTGACTGCTAATTTAAGATTGTTGTTGTTCGAACTAGAAAAGTGCATAGCTTCAGCCACTAAGATAATGAAACATCCTCTTTTTCTTACATTTTAGGGACCAAACGCTAACATATGGAACTAATTCTAAGGCTGTTGAAGTCAAATTACTCAATGTGGAATTTAACTCTTAGCGAGTATTGTTTACTGTGCAAATTCCATTGGAGTAACCTGACTTCGAAAAATCATAACTAATTGTACAAAAATCAAAATGAAGTGGTTCCAATTGCTACACGAAGCTGACATAATTCTCTTTCAGGGAAAAATGACTTTTTGACCATGCCTTGACCAGGTCAACTTTGGTTAAGGTTCTAAAATCACTGTTCCTCCAGCGTCCTGTCCCTGATTCAAGCATTCTGGTCCTAACTTTGATAAATCATATCTTTATGTGTAGACATCCAAATAAGACATTCTATATATCAAATCGAAGTTTGGAATGTCTACTATTTACTGGAAAAATATCATACATTTATTCAATCATTTACTATTTATAATTATAGCTCAAATGTCATTGCCTCACCACGAGTTAATGTTCATAGTGACAATTTCCAGCAATTATACATACATGAATCACATATCAATCATGTTAAGCAATTAACATTTCCTCATGCATCTTTATCTCCTCCATCTTGAGAAGACCTACTGTAATTGGATTGATATGGAAGGGGTGAGATTTCTGGGGAAATCTCAGTAGCAAACGTAAACCATACAATGTATGCAACTATATACTTGATGTTACTATGTGTGTACTTGATGTTACTATGTGTGTACTTGATGATCATGCTTGCATCATGATAACATACATGCTTCCATGTTACTTAATTATAACATATGGACATAGTATAAAAAGAAACAGAGCATTACTGAATCATACATGCCTCACATCATAAAGGTAAGAAAACATCACATAAAACATCTAAACAGTATAAGCATACAAGTACGTAAGTCTACTACCTAGCATGAAGCCTTTCCTTCTAGCTCTTAGCCTTGTCTCTAAGGTCCCTTATTTTCATATGTTAGAGCCTATACATAGCATAATAATATCATTATTATTATCCAGTATAGCTCTACTTAACTCATACTTAACTAGGGGTAATATCCTTACTCCGATATTCCTCTAACTTTCTTTCTATCTATAGCTAACTTTATTAATAGAGATATTTCTCTATTCTAACCATTAAGAGCACTCCTCTACTTTATTAGAGCAGGGACTATATAACTTACTTACCTCATTCCTAAGCTCTGCCCAGTCCCCAAGCTCCTTGGACTACTCCTGGCTCCACCAGAACTCCTTCTTTCTTTCCTTTCTTTCTCTTTCTCTCTTTCTCTTTTCTTTCTCTTCTTCCTTTGGCTCTTGGCCGTGGTGTGCCTTGAAATGGGAGTGGGAAGGGTCTATTTATAGGTGGAGGGAGGTGGAATGGATGGCTCAGATCAAATCGTGATGAATGGTTCAGATTGCTTACTTCCTCAAGAAGCTTTACTTGTATCATCACGATGACATCACCTCCTTTATGACTCACCATTAATGAAATCATCCAAGGACACCTCAGGGGGTATGTGGCACAATGGTGGGGCCCATGGGACACCTCACTAGCTGACTCAGCCTCTCCAGAGAATTCTATAGCCTGTTCTTGGAATGAGCGGCCGAGATTGTGCCACGTGTCCTTTTTTACTTTTTCTATTTTTCTAATCTCATGACATGTGTCCTTAACTTTTCTTCTTTTCCTCTAATAATGCCATGTGGTGCCTTGTGGGTCCTATGAGGACACCTTTCATGCCGCCTCATGGTCTACAGTCACATCTGATCACTTCTCCCAGTTCTATCGTTGACCAGGTCACTTTACTTTATTGAAAAGTACTAAAATATTATTTTAATGCTTCTCAAACTTCCATAATCCTTGGGCCTACGTTTTTGGGCCTTTAAATGTCATATTGGGTTTTTAACCAATCTCAAGCACTCTGGTGGCTCAGTTCCCAAGAAACACCTCTTACTTCTTCTTTATGCCCATAGGGACTTTCACTATTTTCCCTAAATTTTCACTTTCTTGCAGTTTAAACTCTGAACATTATCTGTATACTTTTGGGAATCTTGTATAATAGGGTCTAGTAGCCTTCCTTTTTTAGGCTACATACTGGCCTTCTAGGCCTAAAAGTTGGGATATGACAGATAACACCACTATTATGCGCACTACTTTTATCATGTAAGGAATTAGTATAAAAGGAATACACGTTGATGTCAAATGAATTCCAATATATCACATTAAATTCAGGACCATATGCTAACCATATAACTGAATCAGATACACAATCATCATTTTCAACCTTCTGTTTGAACTAATGTGCAAAAGATTTATTATGTTCTCTAGTCAACATTTGCTCTGTCATTTTATTATTTTTTTCTATACAAGCTCTTTATGATTAGCTATATAGTTTTGAACTTCATCAATGTTATTCAAGATGTGTAAGTGTATTTGTTGTAATTCATTACGATCAACACTCTTCACCGACATTCTGCGTTGACCCCTATTTAGCATGGGGTTTAGCGAGACCAGTAAGTCGTACTTTAGATAGGTAGTGTTGACTAAAATCCATAGCTTCTTCAGAAACATATTTTTCAACAATGGATGCCTCAGGTCGATTTGGATTCTTCATGTACCCTTTAAAGATTTTATGTATCTTTCAAATGGGTACTTCCATCGTAAGTATATAGGGCTACACAGTTTTATATCTCGCACTAGATGAACGATGAGGTGTACCATGATGTCAAAAAAGCCTAGAAGAAACTATTTTTCAAGTTGGCACAAAATAACATAACCTTCATGCTCAAATTCATCTAACATTTTAGTTTCAAAGACTTTGCCATATATAGCATTGAAGAAGAAGCAAAGTCGGGTTACAATGTGTCTTAAATCATCTTGAAGGATTCCTTGAACAGCTATTGGGAGTAATTGTTGCATCAAGACATGACAATCATGAGACTTTTGGCCTACTAATCTCAAATCTTTCATCGGCACAATCTTCTTAAGATTAGATGAGTACCCAGAGGGAACTTTGATCTCTTGTAAACATTCACAAATACTTCTTCTCTCATCCTTGGACAAAATATTAATCTCTTCAACATAACTCCCCTCACCATCCAGCCTTGGATGTAAATCCTCACGTATTCCCATTTCTTGCAAATCTAATCTTGCCTTCAAAGCATCTTTGGAACTACCATGTTGGTTAATAAGTGTTCCAAAAATACTATCACACACATATTTCTCCACATGCATGACATCAATACAGTGCCTTACCTGAAGATGTTGCCAATACGGAAGCTCAAAGAAGACAGATCTTTTTTCCATATATTTTTCTCACTTCTCTTGGTAGTCTTACCAAAAGTAATGTTGATGTCTTTCACCTTTTCATAAACTTGTTCTCCAGTCAATGGCTTTGGAGCATTTTCAAATTCTTGGCTGCCAAATTTTTTTTCTTCAGTCGACGATATGGGTGGCCTTGTCTTAGAAATCTTCTATAACCTAAATAGACTGTCTTTCTTCCATGACAAATTTGATAGTAGCAAGTCCCTTCCTCACAGATGGGATATGCTTTATGGCCTTTAACACTATATCCTGACAAATTTCTGTATGTAGGAAAGTCATTAATTGTATAAAAGATCATGACCCTCATATTGAATACCTCCTTCTTAATAGCATAAAAAGCATCCATGCCTTCTCATAGCTTCTTCAAATCTTTGATCAAGAGCATTAGGTAAATATCTATGTCATTTCCCGGTTGTTTTGGTCCTGAGATCAACATAGACAACATTACATACTTGTGTCTCACACACAAGGGAGACAGGTTGTAAACTACCAAGAAGATGGGCCATAAACTATGTATACTACTAAGGCTACCATAAGGGTTCATGCCATCTGTACTGAGTCCAAGCCTTAGGTTTAGTGGTTCCTTGCCGAACTCAGGAAATAAGTCATCAATCTTCTTCTATTGCAAAGAATCAGCCGGATGATGAAACTTTCCATCACAAATCCTTTCAATCACATGCCATAACATTTTTTTGCATCATCTTCATTAGCAAAAAGTCGCTTAAACCTTGGTATAATTGGAAGATACCATAACACCTTTGCAAGAGACTTGTTTGATTTATATCTTGGTCATGCATGAACCTTTTTATACTGCATGCCTAAAGGACATATTATTTTCTTAGCATCATAGTAGCGTTTGGGTAACACTTTTTCTTCTAGAAACATGTCTAGTAACAATTCAAGCAATTATGAAAAACCTCTATCAGTCCACCTAGGCCGTGCTTTCACACTTACCAATCTCAACACCGCATTCAACAGGTTGTATTTTATGCACCCTGGGTATAGAGGTTTTTCTTCATCCTTGCACATAGTACCATACGAATGTGACCACATAAAAGCATCATCTCCAATATAACGAATCATGTCCTCTACCCAATCATCATATCCATGTCATCATCAAAGGTTTTTTCCAACTATTCAGATGCACTCGGCCTTTCCATATTTTTACCATGTCATACCCATATTGTGTAACATTTGCATAACCCCTCACAAATTAGATGAGTGTATATATCTTCAGGACTTTGTTTCCTTTCATTCAAACAACTCACACAAGGACAATAAAACATTCCATTGTCATTATCACCATTATGTTTAGCAAAATTCAAAAACTCCTTTACCCCCTCAGCATACACAACACTTGTTCATTTAGTATTTATCCAACTACAATCCATATTTGTTGAAGACTAAAAAACTAGGAAAATAGAAAACAAGAAAACCTAGCTTGCAGTAATGAATCAAATGAAATAAGTTAATGACAGCAATGAATCCAGCACAAATAATAGAGGTACTGTCAGGAGTGCATATCTATTCAATTCTTGAGACAAGGGGTTCAAAATAAAACTCACCAGCTATGAAGGGTCAAGAAGACTTAAACGTACGAACAAGTAAAAATGACATATAGGAGGCGCGAAGGGGCTTTTGATTAAATTAAAGGGTATAATCTATACTATATACAATGATACGCTGGTGTAGAAAAAACTTTTTTAAATCGGTCCATATATTCTACACCAGACATTGATATGTCTGGTTTCATTCTGTTGCATTTTTTAAAGATAAAATAACATGTCATCAGAATGAGAAACTTCATTTATTCAGAGAACAAGAAACTTCATTATTTATATTCTACATCGGACATTGATATGTCCAATTTCATGCTGTTGCATTTTTTTGCAAAATAAAATAAAATGTCATCAGAATGAGAAACTTCATTCATTAAGAGAATAAGAAATTTCATTTATCCAGCTTTACTAAAAACTTTATATCAAAAGTATGAAATTTCCAAACACAATATCTGTCAGAATATATAATATATTCTCTCCTTTTGTCATTAAGTATAAAAATAAAATAGGAGGAGCAGTAGATAAAGGTTGTAGGCTTTCACTACTCATCAGACTTAGATGCCTGGGATTTATCAGACTGGGTAAGATCAACAAGATTCTAGAAGCTATCATGTTGTTGATGGTGGCAAACTTCTGAACAGAAAGCTCTAAAACTGTCTTTTAGTCTAGTAACTTTCTCAGACAGTTCTTCCACTGAGTCCTCCAGAGCATTGAAGCACATGATTAGTTTCTCAAGGCACTCAATCAGAGTGACAACCAAGGGAGGAGGAGAAGGAACATTAGGGTGAGGGTCAGGATGTTTGTCTTCAAAATCTTCTATGCTTCTTTTGTGCAATGAAGAAGGAGGTGTGCATGAGGTAGAAGCCATTGATGCATTCAGATATAAGAAAATAAAATAAAATATAGATATATAAAGTGATAAGACAAAAGTATTGATTATACGAATGGTATACATATGGTTAAGGAATATGAACGATTTTAGAAAAGAATATCGAAGAATACAATTGGCCTTATATCATAATGAGTACAAACATTAGGAATCGAAGAAGTGAAATGAACGGCGTGTGAAGTTACATAGAAAAGAAGCGGGAAAGTATAGATAGGAAACTGAAGAGTCATAATAGAAAGTATATTTCACACCGGTTATATATAGTTTACACTGGTTCAATGTAAATCCAGTGTCACTTTTTCATCTTATATACAAAAATGCCACCTTTCATTTGTTCTAAAAGCTACTCCGTAAGGTATTAATAAGTTAAAGAAAAGAAGTGATAAAGTATAGATAGGAAACTCATGAAGAGTCAGAATAGATAGTATATTTAACACCAGTTATGTAAATTTTACACCAATTCAATATAAATTCAGTGTAAATATTTCATCTTATTTACAAAAATACCACCTTTCATTTGTTCTAAAAGTTTCTCCGTTAGGTCTGAAGAAGTTAAAGAAAAGAAACGGGAAAGCATAGACAAGAAACTGAAGAGTTAGAATATGACGCAGCTAATCTACACCTATTGATATTAGTATCTGGCTTATTTATTATAGTTTACACTAGTGATGTGGTAATCCAATGTAACTATTTTATCTTATTTACAAAAATACCACTGGTCATATTTTTTAGACCTTCAACACAAGAACCAGTTTAAAAATGGGGCTTTAAAAAGCATATTTTCTACCAGTGGTTGAATGCTATCAATTATGCTGTTAAAGAAACTAGATATGAGCATGAACTGAGTTTGCATGATGAGTATGATCCTATGTTGCATAATTCCCATATTTCCCATGAAGCATTTTAGGAGCATGAGGATTCAAATTCATCTTTGAGTGCTTATGATAACTATTTTGAATCTCTTTCCTCTATTCTTTTCTTGCTATTGTGAAAAGCAATACATCATGTTTTCATTGTTTTGATGTGAATAGCATGCTTTCAGTTTCCAAAGATTACTCATTTTCATCTAACTTTGATACAATTTCATCATTCTCTAGTGATAATGTTTTTGGAAAGGAATTTGTGAGTGATTTTATAGGAACACAAGATGTTGTGAAAGCTGGAAGTAGAAAAAATAAAGAGGGGTTGAGTTTATGTGACCACAAGTGGCGACGTTGAGACCTTAACATCGCGACCAGATATGAACCTACTGAGGAACAGACTCTCTATGTCAGGGAGTCATGATAGGTTGACTGTTTAATCATGACAAATAACTCCTAAAATGTTAAGTCATGAAGTGTAGATGATAAAGTCATGACTAAATATTAGGATGCTGAGGAAGAGACCCTCTATGATCCCAAGTCGCTACTAAATGACGATTATATCGCTACAAAATGTTTCAAAGACACTCACTGTCAGTTTGAGTCATGACAAGAAGTTAGAGATAAGACTAAGATGTTGTGACAAGAAATGGCAGACATAGCCAACAAATCTCATATTCCTTCAGTTCTACAATCCACTGTTTTGTTTAATGGGCCAATATATTCTAACTCTACTTACCCTCACTCACATTCACCAATTACCTCTCATACTTTAAGATTCTTAAATGATTTGATCTCAAGTAATGATATAGGAGTGAAGAAGACTAATCTCAACTATGTTGTAGGCGTAGACTAACTTAAGCTTGGTGCAACTCTTGATGAGATTACAAGGAAGTGGAATGTCCTAATGAACTGAATATGAGCAATCTCCAATGACCTACAAAAGGGAGTATTTCTAATTTAAATAATTTTCCCCATTTGATCCCTTCTAGTGTCCAACCCCCAGAATGAGAGTTAAAAGATTTATCTTCTAACCTAAA
Organism: Leucaena leucocephala; assembly: GCA_037074615.1. Classification (NCBI taxonomy): domain Eukaryota; kingdom Viridiplantae; phylum Streptophyta; class Magnoliopsida; order Fabales; family Fabaceae; genus Leucaena; species Leucaena leucocephala. The sequence goes on along the minus strand of CM073526.1, from coordinate 6,904,587 downwards.
ATATGCTTACCTTAAGTCAGACTCAAAATTGCCAGTAATAATTTCTAGTTCTTTAACTGATAGTGAAGAGTCTAGGTTATTAAGTATGCTTAGAAATAATAGAGAGGCCCTGGGTTGGCAATTAGCTGATATAAAAGGGATATATGGTTTCACCTAATTCTGAGGTCCGAAAAATACTGCAATATTTTTTCCTGACTTCAAGAATTTATATAAATTAATCGGGACCTCAAATCAAAATTATGTGTTGCATTAAATTGATCAAAATAATTTCCTCTACTTACTGGTAAAATTTGGGACTAATATGATTATGGGTATTTTTGGGCCTCTTCCAGCTCAACTTTCTCATAATTACATTTTTACCCCCGAAAACTTTCCATCTTTTCAATTAAGTCCCTTAACTTGTTATAATTAGATGTTTTGGCCCAACTTTTTTCTTTACCTTTAGTTTTTGCCTTAAACCTTTTCTAAATTTCATTTAGGTCCTTGAAATTTTGAAAATTACACTTTAGGCCCTCAACTATTTATAATTACACTTAATAGCCCAAAGTTTACTTCTTCTTTTGTTTTTCACCATAGAACTTTTAAACTTTTGATTTTAGTCCCTCTCTTCCTTCAAGACTCATTTGACCTTTATTTTTCCTTCTGATCATCATCACAATCCTTTCCAAATTTTGTTCATCTATCAGCATTATACAGATAGTGAAAAGTTAGGATATGAAATTTCTACCCCCTTAAAATAAATTTTGTCATCAAAATTTACTTGGTACCTTAGTCAACAATCTTGGATAGATATTCTTTTTCTTATTTATGACTAAGGATTGGGGTATCTATCTCTTATCTTCTATCTTGAATCTTAGTGGAGTACCTTTCATGTCCGTAGATCTTCATATCTTTACTGTTATTACTCTTATGTTCTAAATCAACTCAATTAGAGTTAAACTCAACTTCATTACATTACTTGCTTACTGGTATGCATCTACTTACATATGGACTTCTCACTATACTTGACTTGTGAGTAGTATCCATTTCTTTCATATCAAACTTCCTCAATACTACTATATTATGGAGTTTCTGTCAACTACTCATTATACCTTTAACACGTATCTCTGATTATTTCTCTGAGTATCTAGCAAAATTTTCTAAACATCCATAAAACTTTATCTCTTATTTCCATACCAACATACTTCTTTTCTTCTTATCATCTTTAATAACTTGTCATAATATAGATAGAGGACTCATCATTATTCTTTCTTTCTTTACTGCTAGTTAGAATCACATAGGAGAACATACTCTAACATGCATAATGCCTGGCTAACATATTGCAGGACTACATACTTGCCTATGAATGCAAAGATCTAACATTCCTTTTTTTCTTAATATGCACTACTTTAACACTCAAAGCTTGCACAACTCTAACAATTGGAGCTTTAGCATATTTTTCAAATATAATATAATATGATTGCCATTTCATACGAGGAGTGAAAGCTCTCACTTGTTATTTCACATGTAACATAATATTTAAACATCTTATCCCTTTCAAAAAAGGAGCATCTCTATTTGTTTACAAAGCTAGCTATAAAGCCATTTCATATTATACTTCTTGATACATATTTCTCATTATGTATCACATTACATATTCCTCATAATGTATCTCATTACGTACTTTTCATGCCGTATCATGGTATATCTGGCCACATCTAGCTATATCATGGTCTATCTTGCCATATCATTGTGTATCTTGAAATACCAAAAGTCTAGCATTCTCTTTAATTTATATCTTTGTTAGCTTTTGAGAAAACTCTTTTAAATATTTTCTTTCAAATCCATTTTATCTGGACTTGACATAAGGGTTTTAGTCTCTTACTGTTTATAATCATTTTCTAACTTTTCATAGCTCTTTCTATCATTTTATATAACTCTGTGCATATATGCCAAACTTTTATATCATTTACATCCTTTTCATCACTTCCCAGGGGGTCACCCATCATTGAACTACTCTTATCTGAGCACGCTTAACTGAAAAGTGTAGATATAAATCTAAAGCACTGGTGCTAAAAGGCTCTAACCCTGGTACTTTACTATCTTTATCTGGCCTTCTAATCTCTTTATCTTCATCTAGAAGATATATTTGTCTCTCATTCTTTTTCTCTGTAATCTCATCTTAGGGATTTTTCTATTCTTACTTGACCATGTCTCATATCTTATGAAATATTCTTATAAATCTTTAGTACTTGGGAATAACTTTAACTTTCATCACTTAGTTCCTATTGCATGTACAAAGATTAAGAGTTCAATTCCTAATAGTAATAAGGCTATTTAAAATTAGCATCATGGGTACTCTCTTTGTTATGAGTTAACTAACTTGTGAAGCTTATATACCTTAACCTTTTCCTTGGTATTCGTCCTTCCAAAAAAATATTGTACTTATAGCTCATTACTTTCTTTCTCTAGGCTTGGTCTATTGCGACCCTCAGGATCTACTGCGATCAACCGTAAGCCTTTTCAGGATCTAACTGTGACCCTAGAATTTTATTCACTGTGAGCCATGCTAGGATCTAATTGTAATCCTCTAGAATCTATTGTGATTCCGTTGTACTGTATTCTCATATTTAGAATACGTAAACTAACGGACAAAGTTACAAGGTTAGTCACTTCGACATAGTTGTTAACTTAATAAATAATTCCCCAAAAATGATCACAAAAGCCAATATTATCTATTAGGAATTTACTTATTTCTTCTATCACTCAGGAACTTCTCATATCATTCCCATCTTTCACAACTTGACTATATCCACTACTGCAAAGAGCTATATAGGCTCTCCCATGCACATATACATCATAATCTGTTCATTCCCTTGGCTCTATCTCAAGAGCAATCTAGCTCTATTGCAAAAATATTAACTTTTATTGCATAGACATTGCTCCCTTTCAGAGCTACACCATCTTTCTTAACTGCGTCTTATTTTATTTCATGTTCATAGCACATCATTCATGCTTCTTATCTATACTGAAGGGATATGTCCTGAGTACTGTAATCATATATTTATAGATTTGCCATTAGCATTCATCTTTCATGTCATTGTTTGTCTATTCTACCTAGCATGTAACGTAAAAGGAGAGTGTTCATTCATCATAGCATACTCCAACATTCATAATATACAAGGAGATGCGATGATTTAAGCATTCTCTAATATGCGTGTCATCATATGACAACTGCGAGGAGATGCAACTCTTATCATAACTCATAGCAACAAAAGACATCATCATTACCTAATTTGCTCAGCCATCCTTTATATGTATACTACAATTAAACAATTAACTAGGTAATCTTTTAAAGCATTTTGTCCTCTATCATATTATTCATCACATTATCTGATCAGATAATTATCAGATCTGGCATAACTATTCATCTAACTTAGGCTGCCACATTACCCTTTTATTAGAGTATAGACTCAACCCTTCATTAATCTTTCCTACATAGGGAATATAGGAGTCACTTTATCTTTTTAATTGTGGCTACCTTTCTTTGTTATGATATTGTAAACTGCTTTTCTTATTTCACATACATCTACCGCTCTTGTTGAATTTCTACAACTGCCTGAGAAAACTCTTTCTTTGTAACACATAATTCAATCCGTGAATGACTTCTCAGTCATTCAACTCTCAATGTTCCTGTGGATGAATTTGGCTAAATATTCATCTAAGGGTTTCTCTTTATCTGCTTTAACCCTTAGCTTTACGCTCATCATTCTCTAACTAAGAAGAATGCCTCTAGTAAACTAGTTGAGGAAAACTTCTTAGGTAAGCAGATCAATCTCTATCTCATATGGAGTAACTACTGTATATCTCTACTATCTCTTAACTTCTTTTGTCTATCAGTCTGAGTCTGCTCTAGACTAGACTATGGTTCCTTCATGGTCTGTCTCTGGATCCTAACTAACTTACATCACCTAGATCTCATTCATCATCTAGTATTATTACTTTTGTTCTCTAGGGTGCTCTACCCTAGGTCTGCTAGGTTACTATCTCTTCTTGATAGGATCTCTCTATTTTAGGAACATGAACTTGTTATCTATTAGACATCACGTCTTTAACCTTAAGCCATGTATTAGGCTAATTCTTAGGCAAGTCTCATTCTAACTTCTTATTATTCTTTTCAGTAAAGACTAGCTGAATAAATATTTCGTAACATAAATCCACTCCTGATAATCATATGTAGGATATACTTCTTAACATTTTCTTAAAATGATCTTTTGTATCTCTGTACCTCGTACTGTTTGGCTTACCTGCATTATGTGCTAAACCTCTAACTGATAAACTTCAGTGAGGTCAGCATCTTCATTCATGTCATCAGGTCTCTGTGCATTATAGTCATAACCTGAGTACTGGCTAGTCGCAACTCATATTCTCTATAAACTTTAGTCACAGCCATCTCCACTTGCTCGTCATGACTTGACAGCTCTGTGTTATTTAGTTACAACCATAGGTCATGTTTTGTTGTGACATGATCTGCTTATTTATTAGTTGTGTCCTATGGCTTGGACTCATTGTGACCTGATAGCTCTAGAGCTTCCTGTCATGACCAATGGTATTTACTTGTCACGACCAAAAGCTTATATAAATATTTGTTGTGATCTGTGGCTTAACTCATCAAGACTTAACTTCTCTAGAACTTCTAGTCGTGACCTAAACTGCTTTATATCGTGACCTGGCATAGCTTTTATAAACATTCACTTATAAGTTCTTAACTTTGATGAATTTGAGTCAACTGAAACTCCTTCACATCTATATATCATAATCATATTAAATTGGGAACATATTCACATACAAGTTCAACCAACTATCATCTTATTATATCACATAGTAATTCACATTTCATTTTCAGGGTACATCATAACCATCCTACATTTATGTAATTACTTTACACTATTTACATTACCCCTCATATCTTTTACATTCTTTTCTGTAGGGCATACTTTCTTGTAATTCCCCCTTATATCTGAAGTCTGTAGAATCTGATGAAAATTTAGATAACTTTTAGACTATCAGATAATATTCTACTGTCTAGAGCCCTAATAAAATTTCTCTATCATGCCAAATTAACCAATGTAACTTCCTCTATTTTCTGATGGAATATGGGACTAAAAAACTTTCGAGCAGTTATAACCCTTTACGGGCTAATATTTCTATAATTACAATTTTACGCTTGAACTTTTACTTAATTATATTTAAGTCCGTTAACTTTTGGAAATTACCACTTTTGGCCCAAATCTTGTTTCTACTTTAACTTTTGGACTTTAACCTTTTCTTCTTTGCATTTAGGTCCTTCTCTTTCTTCAATACTCATATAACCTTTATCATTTCTTCTCATATTCATCATAATCCTTTCTAAACCTTTTTCCACTATCAGTATTATACAGATAGGGAAAATTTAGGATATGACATTTCTACCCCCTTAAAATAAATTTTGTCCTCAAAATTTACTCAACACCTCAGTAAAAAATCTTGGATACATATCCTTATCTTCTTTTTGACTAAGGACTGGGGTATGTACTTCTCATTTTCTATTTTGACATTTTAGAGGAATACCTTTCATGTCCGCAAAATCTTTATATCTTTATTATGATCATTCTTCTATTCTGAATCAACTCAATCAGAGTTGAACTCCAGTTCATTCTATTACTTACTTTCTTGCTATGCATCTATCTGCATATGGACTTTTCATCATACTAACTTGTGAGTAGTGTCCATTTCTTTCATATTAAACTCTCGAATACTGCTATATTTGGGAGTTTATATTAACGACTCATCATACTTCTTAGTGCAATCACCTACTGCTCATCTGAGTATCTAGTGGAATTCTCTGAACATCCGCACAACTTTGTCTCTCATTTTCATATTATCATACTTCTGATCATCTCTAATAACTCATCATAATACAGAGAGAGGACTTATATTATTATTCTTTATTTTATTGCTCTACTACTAAATAGGAGCACATAGGAGCATATAGGAGCACATACTCTAACATGCATAATGCCTGGCCAACATATTGCAGGACTACGTACTTGCTCATGAATGCAAAGCTCTAACATCAGAGCTCAAGCATTCCTTCTCTTAATATGCACAACTCTAACACTCATAGTTTGCACAGCTCTATCACATAGAGCTTGCACTGCTCTAACATTTGGAGCTTTAGCATATTTTACAAACATAACATAACATAATGCCTAGCATTTTATGCAAGGAGTGAAAGCTCTCATTTTCTCTTTCATCTACAATATAACATTTGAACATTTTATCCCTTTTCACAAAGGGAGCCTCTCGATCCATTTATAGGGCTAGCTATAAAGCCACTTCATATTGTACTTCTTAATACATATCTCTCATAACGTATCTCATTACATACTTTTCATAACATATCTCATTTCATATTTTTCATGCCGTAACATGGCATATCTGGCCAAATCTGGCTACATCATAGTCAATCATCTTACATAGCTGTGTGCACATATGCCAAATTTTTATGGCATTTACACCTTTCCTATCACTTCCCAAGGGGTCACCCATCATTGGACTACCCTTGCCTGAGCACGCTTAACTAAAATCTACAAATAAAAATCTGAAGCACTGATGCTCACTGGCTCTAATCCCAGTACTTTACTATCTTAGACCCATCTTATATTATCTCTCTTGGGTCTATCTGACCTTCTAATCTCTTTATCCTCATATGGAGGATCTATTTACCTTTCATTCCTATTCTTTGTAATCTTATCGTAAGGATCTCTTTATTCTCATTTGACCTTTTCTCATATCTTATGAAATATTCTAATAAATCCTTGAGATTCAGGACTAACAACTTTAAATTTGATCACTCAATTCCTGTTACGTGTAAGGAGATTCTGAGTTCAGTCCCTGATAGTAATAGCTACCTAAAACTAGCGTCATGGGTACTCTCTCTATTATGAGTTAACCAACTTGTGAAGTTTCTATACCTTAACTTTTCCTTAGTATTCGTCCTTCCAAAGAAATACTGTACTTATGGCTCATTACTTTCTTGCTATAGGCTTGGTCTACTGCGACCCTCGGGATCTACTGCGATCAACTGTAAGCCTTTTAGGATCTAACTGTGATCCTGTGAGTCATACTAGGATCTAACTATAATCCTCTGGAGCTATATTATCATCTCTGGAATCCCTAAACCAACGGACAAAGTTACAAGGTTAGTCACTTCCACATAGTTGTTAACTCCACAGATAATTCCACAAAAATGATCACAGAAGCCAATATTATCTATTAGAACTTTTCTCATTTCCTCTATCACTCAGGAACTTCATATGTCATTCTTATATTTTATAACTTTACTATATTCATTACTGCAGAGAACTACATAGGTTCTACTATGCACATATCTATCATCATTTATTCATCTTATCAAAGGGACCTTACTCTATATGAGTTATACTGTCCTATATCTTGGCTTTATTTCAAAAGTAATCATTCTCTATCGCAAGAGCAATCTAGCTCTATTACAAAAATATTAACTCATATTATTTAAAAATTGCTCTTTCTTAGAGCCGCATTATCTTTCATAACTGCATCTCATTCCCTTTCATATTCATAGTACATCCTTCATATATCTTATCCCTACTGAAAATATATGTCCTAAATACTATAATCATTTATCTATAAATTCACTACTAACCTTTCATCTTTAATCTCATTCTCTATCCCATTAACTATCATTGTCTGATCATAAATTCTCATTCCATTATTTGGGAATTAACTGACTAACAATTTTGTTCATCACTTTTCTATTGCTTTATCATCACCAAGTTAAGTTATATAATTGTATGTCGTAGGGCATGAGATCAACATAACTTTCTCATCTGATATACTCTGCCCTATACGTACTGCGTAAGGGGAGTAACCATTTATCATAGCTTACTCAACATGCATAATATGCAAGGAAATGCAATTATTTAAGCATTATCTAACATGTGTGTCATCATAGGACAACTATAAAGAGATGCAATTTCTCATCATATCTTATGGCAACATAAGCTATATCACTATTACATAGTTTGCTCAACCATCCTTTATACTCACATTACAATTAAACAATTAACTAGGTAGCCTTTAAACATTTTGTCCCTTTAACACCTCAACTGCTAGGTCCTATTCATCTATTCAGGTACCTGAGTCATTTATTTGTTTCACTTATGCTGCCACATCACCCTCTTACTATGGTATAGACTCAACCCTTCTTTACTCTTTCTTAGATAAGGAATAGGGGAGTCACTTTGTCTTTGAACCTGTGGCTACCTCACTAGGTCATATTCATTCTATCTATTATCTCTTATCACCTGTAAAACTTCTGTGTCTCTAGCCTAAAGGATTTATGTGTCCTTAGCCTCACTATAATCCATAACTGTGTCAGCTATTCTCTTTCAGCTACTGAAGAAAGGTAGGCTCATATTCTTATGCTATTTGTACTTTTAATTTTTCCTTTATCCTCTTGGATTACTAACAGGCGAGAAAATATCTCTTATTAAGCCTCAAGATTCATGTAGATGAACTCAGCTAATTATTCATCAAAGGATTTCTCTTTTCTTTGTTCTAACCCTTAACCTCATGCTCACCTCTCTCTAATTGAGAGGAATACTTCTTTTAAACTCTTTGAGAAAAACTTCTCAAGTGAGCGAATCACTCTCCATCTCATATGGAGTAACTTCTATATCCTTCTGTATCTCTCTATTATCTCTTAACTCTTTTTGTATATCAGTCTTAGTCTACTATAGACTAGACTGTGGTTCCTTTCTAATCTGCCTCTAGATCCTAACCAATTCAGGTTACTTGGATCTCAATCATCATGTAGCATTATTACTTTTGCTCTCTAGGGTAAAGCGTCAAGTTACTATCCTTTTATGATGCCATCCCTCTATTTTGGGAACTTTAACTTTTTATCTATTAGACATCACGTCTTTAGCCTTAGGCAATGTATTAGATCATTCTTAGGCAAGTCTCATTCTAACTTCTTCTTATTTTGTTCAATAGAGACTAGCTGCACAAAGTATTTCATAATGTAGATCAACCCCTGCTGATCATACGGAGGATCTACTTCTTAATCTCTTCTTAAACTGATATTATGTATCTCAGTGTATCGTACTATCTAGCTTGCTTGCACTCTATGCTAAACCTCTAACTGATAACCTTCAGTGAGGTTAGTATCTTCATTCCTGTCATCAGCTCCCTGTGCATTTTAGTTGCCACCTGAGTACTTGCTAGCTACATTTCATATTCTCTGTAACCTTTAGTCGTGACCATCTCAACTTACTTATCACAACCTAACAGCTCTATCTTCTTCCACCATATGTCAGCATCTCTTTCTAACTAGTAGATTGCCATATGCACTTTACTCTCACACAGACAACCTAATACCTTAAAGATCTTCTCTTGTATGCTGATACAATCCTCCACTTTATGTACATCGAACATTCCCTCAAATGTCAGAAGACTATGCTTATAGAACTTAGCCATCTACTGTGAATACCAGCAGGATCTATTGTCTGTCTTGTCTGTCTTGATGGCTCTGTTGTTTGTTGAACCATCTCTAGTTCTGTATTAACTATACCAGCAGACTCTGGCTGCCGTAGGTTCTCTACTACTTCTGTGATGGAAGCATCCCTTTTTGTAACATCCTTACTTTCATTCGTCTTAGGGACCATTCAGTTGCATTTATAACCACTTATAAGAACTTAGAAGTCTATTAGCTAAATCTGGAATTTTACTCTTTCTCGAGTTACTATTCATATGATATTACAGATTATGCAACAAAATTCAAAAAATCATAACTAATTCTAGAAAACTCAATAAAGTGGTTCAAAAAGCTATGTGAATTTTACATCTTAAATTTTAAGGGAAAAATAATTTCCAGACCAAATGATTAGCCAATTGATACAGTTTATTTGTTGAAGTTTACTGTTCATTTGGTCAAAAACTCTGGAAACAGATTTTGGTCCCTTACTTTGGAAATTCATTTCGCTTCATATAAACATCCAAATGAAACGTTTTACCTATGAACTTAAAGCTCTGGATGTGTACTACATGCTCATAGAATTTTGTGAAATAATTCCTTCATTTGTAAGGTCAAACTGAAGCCACAACAAAACTACTTTAGAACCTACGTTTTTACTATTTCAGTTTCATTTCTTTTACTTTCAATAATTGTGCTAGCATACATGAATCATCTCTTTTGCCTTGTATGAACTCATATACATCATGGGGTTATACAATAATTGTTTCATACAATCTCATCACATAAATAGATGCTTTACATGGCTTTGACATACATGGAAAGTGTATAGCATATGCTAATATCTTAAATACTTCACTTTTCTTCTTCCATGCTTTAGCTCTTCCCCATGCATATATTATCCATCATGCTTGACCTAAATTGGTTGGTTATGGGAGAGTGAGATTCTAGGGAATCTCAATAGCAAACATTACCACTTAAGTATGCAAGATGGATGCTAATGCATGATATGTAATTTCATTAAACTTTCTTTGATTAGTGACATGCCATCCTGCTATATACTTTTACATAAAGTGCATAGCCATGGAAGCATATTATTGACAATACATTCAACATCATTAATCATGTCACAACATCATTCAAATATCATATACATGTCAACACATAAGCATACCACATCAAGCACATAAAGAGGTAAATTCACTACCTTATAGACTTGACTTTCTTTCACTTTATCTTGCTTCTTTCTTCTCACATCTCTTGGACATGTGGCTGCCTCTTTTGGAGCATACCAACCAATCCCTAACATCACATAACCATTCATCCATTACCATCTAATTTCCATAAGCATTAAACTTACTTTAACTAACATAACTCCCTCTTTCATTTACTTTCCTTAATCTTAACTAATGGACTTGGTCTATGAATCAATTGATGTCTTAACTTTACCCTACACAATTTCATCTTTTGAATTCATTTATGAGCTTAGAATCATGAAATTTCAGCTCCTTCATGGCCTGCTATACAGAACTGAACATAGGCATGCAATTCTTTCAAAAATTCTCATTTTGATTCTAATACTTCCCATACTTGTTTCTCCACTTTACCCCACATAACTTTTCATTTTAAAGCCATTGGAACCATCAAAATTATGAAATTTTTATCATTGTTCATGTGTGTGAACAGTAATAGAGAAGGCTTTTAAAAACTACAATCTTGGAATTTCAATGCTTTCATGGTTCAAAACCTTTCCAATCCTACACAAAATCATCATATAAATTCAATGGAAGCATTAAATCATTGAAATTCAATTTCCTTCCCTCATGAACAGTGCATACTAAACAGGGCATATCATGGCAAAGTCAAGAATATCAATTTGATTCAACAACCAACCACTTAACTAGCTTGTTTAAGCTTCAATCATATGGCTCTAACTTTAATTTATTCTTTCCCCTTTCCTTTAAGGTCTTTGGGAAGTACCTCCACTTAGAGAAAACTCAACTTTTCCCCCATCAAAACCCTAAGTTAAAGCTCCCAAATCAAAGGAAAATAAGCTAGGAGAGATTGCTTACCTTTAATCTCTAGCTTGCTTGAACCTTAGTACGTTAAATCTTCTTTGTCTTGGCTTGAGTTTTCATTTTGCAAGAGTTTCCCCAAGGGTCCATGAACTTACGGTTTGCTACAGAAATGAGGAGGTATTTATAGCCAAAATCCAAGAAAAATGCATGGCCAAGATTGATTTGGTTACTATTTGATATAAAGGCCCACATTTAATCTTGAATTTAACTTTTTATAAAAGAATAATTATGACATCATGTGGGACAGCTCAAGGGACACCTCATGGGGGTATGTGGCGTGCTTACCATAACAGGAAGCTTCTGAAAAAATTCCAGTCCAATCCGGTACCGATCAGAGCAGTTTCACAGCAACCGGACTATTTTCTATTCCTAATTTTTTTATAATATACCAGGATATGTATTTTGTCCTGGAAATCAATGTCTAGGCTTATCATATCATTGAACTTGATATAGTGAATATTTATCTACCATCCATCCTTTAGAAAATGACCAAAATACCCTTGGTATCCTTTCTTGCACTGTACTAACCCTAAGGGCATAATTATCATTTCGCCCCTCTTTACACTGCCTCATGGTATATATTTGCTCTAACTAATCATATTTATACTATGTCCCACATTTTTCCCTGTCTAGAATGACCAAAATGACCTCCATCTAATACTGGGCATCTAGGGGCATTTTCGTAACTTCATACTTTTTCTGGACTACTCTGGACTCTGGCACACATAACTGTTTCACTACTTTTTTGGGCTCATTATGGTGCCATTGGGCCTTGGTATGGGCTCATTGGCCTCATTACTTTTATGGCACAAATCTCAATAAATCTCACCCCGATCCTATTTATCGAGTATTTTGTTTCACCGTAAAATCCCGTAAGACTTCTACAAGATTCCTTTTTTGACTCTGTCAATTTTATAAATTCTTACATTAAATATAGGAATTTCCTATAAAGTTTCATCTAATTCTGCTGTCTGAAAAATGCTGTAATAACTCTTTTGACTTCATAAATTTATATCAATTAATCGGGACCTCAAATCAAAATTCTGTGTTGCGTTAAACTGACCAGAATAATTTTGTCTATCCACTGGTAAAATTTGGGTCTTATCTGATTCTGAGCATTTTTAGCCTGTTTTGGCTCAAATTTTTCATAATTACATTTAGGTACCTGAACTTTTGAATAATTCTACTTTGGCCCCTGAACTTTGAGTTATTTGCATTTTAGCCCCATAGCTTATGAAAATTACACTTAAGGGCCCAACTTTTATTTCTACCTTAACTTTTTGCCTTCAACCTTTTCTAATTTTCGTTTTAGTCCTTCTCTTTCTTCAGGACTCATTTCACCTTTATCATTTCTTATGATCTTCTTCATAATCCTTTCCAAACCTCTTTCCACTATCAGTACTATACGGATAGGGAAAAATTAGGATATGTGACGTGTCGTCCATGTAAGGAAGCTTTTGGAAAAATTTCAGTCAAATCTGGTATTGATCGGAGCAATTTCACAAAAACTGGACTGTGTTATGTTCCTAATTTGTTTATAATATACTAGAATATGTATTATGTCCTAGAAATTAATGTCTACACTTCTCATACCATTGGAAATGCTATACTGAAGATTTATCTGCGATCCATCCCTTGGGAAATGACCAAAATACCCTTGGTGTCCTTTATTGCACTGTACTAAGCCTAAGGGCATAATTGTCATTTCACCTCTCTTTGTACTATCTCAAGGCATATACTGGCTCAAATAATCATATTTATTCCATGTGCCATAGTTTTAGCCTATCTCATATGTCCAAAATGCCCTCCATCCATCTCTAGTATAATCTGGGCATTCAAGGGCATTTTCGTAATTTCGCACCTTTTCTGGATACTGGCCCCTTATACTGATGAGCTGGTAACCTAGGTTTTGGGCCCTTATTGGCGTCATCATGGGCCTATATATGAGGTCATCTAATCTTATTCTATCCAGGCTCACATACCGATAAATTTCATTATCGGATCACGGGTGTTATCAAATTCCCGTCAAAATTTACTATTATTGGAATAACTTTTTATACAGGACTTCTTCTAGGGTTCTATCAGATTCATGACATCTGGCATTGTAGAGCACACTTTCTTGAAATTACCCCACTTATATCTGATGTCCATGAAATCTGAAAAAAATTCAAATAACTTTTAGACCATCAGATAATTTGTTGCTGTCTAGAGCCCTAATAAAATTTCTGTATCATGCCAGATTAACCAGCGTAACTTCCTCTATTTACTAATGGAATGTGGGACTAAAAAACTTCAGGCCAGTTATAACCCTTTCCGGGTTGATCTTTCTATAATTACAATTTTGCCCTTGAACTTTTACTTAATTTCATTTAAGTCCCTTAACTTTTGGAAATTACCACTTTTGGCCCAAATCTTATTTCTACTTTAACTTTTGGCCTTTAACCTTTTCTACTTTGCATTTAGGTCCTTATCTTTCTTCAATATTCATCTAACCTTTATCATTTCTTCTCATATTCATCATAATCCTTTCTAAACCTTTTTCCACTATCAGTATTATATAGATATGGAAAATTTAGGATATGACACCTTTCATCTAACATTTTTGGACAGCACAAAACCTTAGAGAAAACTCAACTTTCTTCCATGAAAACACTAAGTTCAAGCTCCCAAATTAAAGGAAAGTAAGCTAGGATAGATTACTTACCTTTAATCTCTATCTTGCTTGAACTTTGGTACCTTGATCTACTTTGTCTTGCCTTGAGATTTCATTTTGCAAGAGTTTCCCCAAGGATTCATGCTCCACATTTTTGAATCAGATTTAAGGGGGTATTTTTAGAAAAATCTCATTCAAAATCAATGGCCAATATTAGTTTATGCACTATTTGATCTAATGGCTCACATTTAATCTTAGATTTAACTTTTTTAAAAAGAGCATTATGACATCATCCATGACATCACCAAGGGACAACTCATATGTCTAGGTGGTGAAATTCTAATGGGGGAAGCTTCTAGAAAAATTCTAGTCCAATCCGATACCGATTCAGTCCGATTTCTCAAAAACGAACTGTTTTCTTAATCTATTTTTTTTTATATTCCATATTACGCTCTCTGACCTTAAATCTAGTATCCAGATTCTTCCTACCATTGAAACTCTTGTACTAGGTCAAAACTTAATTACATATCCCTTAGCAAATGACTGGAATGCCCTTGGTTTACTATCATGCACTATATTAACCCTAAGGGCATGATTGTCATTTTTGCCTCTTTAAACTTCATTAGAGTATATACTGGCTCTAACTAATCACCTTTGTACTTGCTTGGACATTTTAGACTTGTCCAGAATGACCAAAATGTCCTCCATCATTCTCTAGTACAATCTGGCTACATATGGGTATTTTCATAATTTCACATTTTTCTGGGCTGCTTTGGGCTATGGCCCACTCATCTGTCCATACACCTCACTGGTCTCTGGGACGCTATTTTAGGCCTTCATATGGGTTCATTGCCTTTATTGCACAAGTCCTAAGAAATCTCTCCCCGAATGTATTTATTTGGTATTTTATTATACCGTAAATTCCCTTAAAAATTCTACAGGGTTCCTTTTCTAACCCTATTAATTTTATAAGTTCTCATATTAATTATAGGAATTTATTATAATGTTTTATCTAATTATGAGGTCCAAAAAATACTGTAATAATTTTTTCTGACTTCAAGAATTTATATCAATTAATCGGGACCTCGAATCAAAATTATGTGTTGTGTTAAACTTATCAGAATCATTTTCTCTACTTACTGGTAAAATTTGGGACTAATATGATTCTAGACATTTTTTGTCCTTTTCCAGCTCAACTTTCTCATAATTACATTTTTGCCCCTATAAACTTTCCATCTTTTCAATTAAGTCTCTTAACTTTTTATAATTACCCATTTTGGCCCAACTTTTTTCTCTACCTTTAGTTTTTGCCTTAAATCTTTTCTAAATTTTATTTAGGTACTTGAAATTTTATAAATTACACTTTAGGCCCTCAACTTTTCATAATTACACTTAATGGTCCAAAATTTACTTCTACTTTTTTTTCACCATAGAACTTTTAAACTTTTCATTTTAGTCCCTCTCTTTCTTCAAGAATCATTTGACCTTTATTATTCCTTCTGATCATCGTCATAATCCTTTCCAAATCTCGTTCCTCTATCAGCATTATACAGATAGGTAAAAGTTAGGATATGACATGTGAATTATGATCCTTGTGGTTTCTATAATGAAGAAGCTAATTTTGAGATTAAAGGAGCTTTGATTGCAGCCTTACCTAAATTTCATAGTTTTGTAGGAGAATGTTCGTACATGTACTTACAAACAATGCATATGATATATTCTTTAATGAAGCTTCCAATTACTGCACTGGATTATGTCTTAAGGAGGTGTTTCCATTTTACTTTGAAAGGGAAGGCTAAGGAGTGCCTATACAATTTGCCAACTCATTTCTCCACTCTTACAAGGGATCAGCTAAACTCAACGTATCTTGAACAGTTTTTCCCAGCTTTAAAGATAACTCGAATGAAGAAGTAGATCACTAATATTCTGTAACAGAATGGAGAATCTTTGCATGGGTACTGTATGAGATTTCTTAACCTGTTGGCTTGATGCCTTCACCACAACATGACCAAGGCTAATTTAGTAGACATTTTCTTTGATGGTCTACTTCCTCATAGTTAGATTTCCTTGAATGCTATAGTAGATGGATCCTTAAGAGATAATACTCCACAAGCAAGTTAGGAGTTATTTTAGAAAATGGCCAATGAAGACCATCAGACAGGGGATCCAAGGAGAATGCCCACATCATCATCAGGTAACTCAAAAGAGATCTTAGAAAAAATAGTAGCCCTAGGAAACATAATGGAGAAGAGGATGAATTTGATTGAAAGAGATTTGCATTCTATAGAATAAGTTCATGCAGTGGGTACCTCACAAGCCTTGGTTAGAGGATGTGAACCATGCGGTTTAATGATGCATTCTACTAGTACATGTGATAAACAGTATGAAGAAGTGGCATCAATTTATCAAGGGAGGGACAATCAATACTAGAAGAGAGACCCATACTGTAAGGAGGAGGTACTTCCTCAAGCAACTACCAAAATAATGCAAGGTCTATAGTTCCAACTCACCTTAATACCTTATTAACATCATGGCCAGATGAGATTTCTCAGTTATTGAATAGTATGGTTGTGCAAATGAGCAATATAGATGGTAGAATGACTAATATAGACAACAAACTCAAAGAGAATGACGGTCAATTAACCTCCATAGCATCAATCCTTTAAAGTATGCAGAAGGATAATGCTGATGTGTATAGGAAACTTGAGGAGTTAAGTTCCAGGAATATAGATATCACAAGTCACTTAACTCAAGTCTTCAATATAGTAAGTGACATTCAAGGAAAGAGTAGTGGCAATATACCTTCGAACACTATCATTAATCCGAGTGATCTGAATGCTATATCACTCAAAAGTGGCAGCAAGGTGCATTTTAAAGAAACTGATACACTGGAGCAGGATGTGGAAGATGCTAAATTTGAGAACTCAACTCTGCCACAGGTGCAAATTGGGAAATATGAAAGTGCTAAAGAACAACAGCTTATAATGTAGAAGCCAACCCAAAATGAGAACTTACAAGCCCAAGTAGAGATATAAGAGCTGTAAGAAGAAGCATCAATAGTACCAAGTCTAGCCTACAAAGGAAAGCAACATGAGGAGAAGCCAGAGTTAAGCAAGCAAAGAGCCTCTATACATAAAGGTAAGGAGGTAAGTATAAAAGATCTCCCTTTTCCTAACTCTTACTTTGTTGGAAAGAAAAAAATTGACCCTAATTTTGCAAAAGATGCTTGTACTATATTCAACAAGTTAGAAATAAATGTCCTTTTGGTTGAGTTCCTAAAGAGAAAGCCTAAATATGCAAATTTGTTGAAAGAACTATATGCTGATAAAAAGAAGTTTAGATCTCTTTAGAGAATCTAGGAGAGTGCAAATGTTTCATCACTATTTAAGGATGAACTACCTATTAAGGGCCAAGACCCAGGATCCTACACAATCTCATGCACTATATGAAATATTCCTATTAAGGGAGCATTACTAGATCTAGGGGCATCCATTAATGTAATACCTTAGTCAGTATATCAAGCCTTAGGTATCAACAATCTTAGAGACACAAGCGTAGTGCTCTAGTTAGCTTATAGGTAAATTAGGTATCCTAAGGGGATCCTTAAGGATATTCTAGTACAGGTCAAGGACTTAGTGTTCCCAGCTGATTTTTATGTTCTGGACATGTCCAATGAATTAGTAAATGACAGCACTTTGATCCTAGGCTGACCTTTCCTCCAAACTTCCTAGACTATCATTAGTATGAAGCATAGTTCCATCACAATGGAAGTTGGAGAGCATGTGGTAACCTTCAACATGAATTAAGCAATGAAATTTCCTCTTGATAATTATGGTTTAACTGCTTTGAGTGCCGTTGATTATGTTGTTGAAAAGACTAAGGATGAACATGAATTAAGTTGGCATGATAGTGATAGAGATAATGCATTTGCAAAAGGTTTGTTTAGTGATCTTGCAGGATCCCAATATGTTTTGGAAGCTGGAGGTGCAACAATTGAAGGGTTGAGTTTTTGTGACTAAAGGTCGCGACTAAATGACCTGTATGTAGCGACAGATCATCAATGTGAGATCCATTGTAAAGATGAGTCATGGCCCAATGGATTTAAGTTCGTGACACAAAACTCCAGAGACTATCAATTGTGATATGAAGATGAAGATGTCGTGACTAAACACCAATCTGCTAAGGGAGATCCTTTCTATGACCTAAAGTCGCGACTAAAAGATGAATAGGTTGCAACAACAACTTTTAGAGATATACCCTATCAACTGGAGTCACGACGAGAAGTGACAAGTCAAACATCCTTACTTTTTTACATCTTAGGGACCATTCAGTAGCATTTAGAACCACTTACAAGACCTTAGAAGTCCATTAGCTAAATCTGAAATTTTACACTTCCTGAGTTACTGTTCATATGGTATTTCCATATTAGGTGATAAACTTCAAAAAATCATAATTAATTATAGAAAAATTGAAATAAAGTAGTTCACAAAGCTAAATGAAGATAACATCTTGAACTTTAAGAGACAAATAATTTCTAGGCCAAATGCCTAGTTAATTAATACAGTTTATTTGTCAAATATTACTATTCATTTGGTCAAAAATGTTGAAAACATATTCTAGTCCCTTTGAAAAATCTGTTATCTTTGTACATATATTGAAATAAGGCGTTCTTGGTGTCAAAACAAAGCTTGGCATGTTAAATAAATGTCTATAAAATTTCTTACATTTATCTCATCATTTAATATTTTTCATTACAACATGACCATCACTACATATATTGGTCATATAGCAACATTACATATAACAATTCCTCACATAACATGTATACTATCTAAACCCTATATCCTCTTCATGCTTCACCATCCTCTTTCATCACTCATAAACCTACTAGGGTTTGGATTACATGGAGGGGTGAGATTTTTGGGGAAATCTCAATAACAAATGGTACTAAACAATGCATGCATTAATACAAATACTTGTGCTTGCTTATGAAAATGTTATCATTGTGTAATGTGCATGCTTTCATGTAACATATGAAATTCAATTAGCAAAAGTAATCATAGAAATAGAGCTTCAATCATAAGCACATATAAAACACAATTCAACAAAGCCGTAGCACAACCAAGCATAACATTTAATACATACAAGTTTAGGATAAGTTTACTACCTCACTTGCTTGATTTCCTTTCACTTTATCTTGCTTCTTTCTCTCACTTCTCTTTGATGTGTGGCTGCCTCCTTGCAGTCCACAATTAAATCCTAACATTACATAATCATTCATCCATTACAATCTAACTTTCTCTTGAACATTGAGCTCATTTGACTACATTAACTTTCCTTAATCTTAGCTAATAGACTTCATCTTTGAATCAATTGATGTCTTGACTTTACCCTATACAATTTCATCTTTTGAATCCATTTATAAGCTTAGAATCATGAAATCCTAGCTCCTATGTACTGTTCTAGACAGATTTGAAAAAAATACATAATTCTTCCAAAACTTCTCATATTGATTCTAATGCTTCCAATACTTGTTTCTCTACTTTATCCCACACAACTTTTCATTTTAAAACCATTGGAAACATCAAAATTATGAAATTCCAATCACTACTCATATGAATAAACAGTAATAGAGAAGAACTTCAAAAACTACAACTTGGAATTCCAATGTTTCCAAGGTTTAAAACCTATCTAGTCCAACATAAAATCATAATATGAATTCAGTAGAAGTATTAGATCATTGAAATTCCATCTCCTTATATCATGAACAGTGTAGACTAAAATAGTTTGACCATGGTAAAGTCAAGAATATCAACTTGATTCAACAACGAATCACCTAACTAGCATGTTCAAGCTTCAATCACATCTCTAACTTTAATTTCTTCTTTCTCCTTTCATCTAAGGTTTTAGACAGCATATAAACCTTAGGGAAAACTCAACTTTCTTCCATAAAAACCCTAAGTTCAAGCTCCCAAATCAAAGGAAAATAAGCTAGGATAGATTTCTTACCTTTTATCTATAGCTTGCTTGAACTTTGGTACCTTGAATCTTCTTTGTCTTGGCTTGACTTTTCATTTTGCAAGAGGTTCCCAAGGGTTCTCACGCCACGGTTTTGAAGCTGAAATGTGGGTGTATTGATAGAAAAATCTCATCGAAAATGAATGGGCAATATCACTTTGTGTACAATTTGATCTAATAGATCATAATTGCTCTTACATCAAGCTTACCCACCAAACCAACTTGAGATAAGATCACATGACAAAACTCTTCTCCTCCCCTTGTCTTGGACGTCATGTGTGGGTCCTATCATGTGCAAACCCTAATTCTCACTTTATTCCATTTTATATTCTTTTTCAAAAATTTGTAAATCATTCACTATTGGATATGGGCTCCAAGACAACCTTTGGGACTTATTGGGCTGCCCTAGGACAAAATATTATATTACACTAGGCCTTCCTTGGGACTAATAGTTAATTAATACAAATCCCAAGGACCTATTAGGCTACCCTAGGATGAAATATTGGACTTCCCTAGGCCTTCCTTCAGTCCAATAGCTAATTGGCACAAATCCTAAGGCTCTTTCCTTATACTGATATCTTTAAAATATCCTGATTTTAAAATAAATACTAGACACCTCTTTTAATGATTCTAACATTTTTAGAAGTTCATTATAATATAAAATAACTCCCCTACAAAGTCTCATAATTTTTTAGCTCCAAAAGTCCTGAAAAAAAATCCTTACATTTCTTCAAGATCCTTTATCGGTGTCTGATTTCACTTTAATTTCTCTAAGGGTAGTATCGTCATTTCATACCTCATCAGAGTATTCCCTGACCTTGGTCAACTATTATGGAAACTCTCCTTGCCCATCTAACCTTAGTGAAGTGACCAAAATACCCTCCGTCTGACTCTGACTCAATGACAACACAGTGGCATACTTAGTGGCATTTTCATAATTTTATATTTTTTCTGGTCTTTATTAGCCCTAACCCATATACTTATCTAAAAATATTACTAGGCCTATAAGATGCCATTTTGAGCCCTTTACATGGTCCACTACCTTTATGGGTTAAACTCCTGATAAATTCCCTCAAAACATATTTATCGAGTATTTTAATCAACTTTAAATTCTATAATAAATTCTACATAACTTTTTTTTGAGTTCTGTCAATTTCATAAATTCTTATATTGATTATAGGAATTTACTACCAAATTTCATCTGATTCTGAGGTCCAGATGATATTGTATTAATTTCTATTTCTTCATAAATTGATATAAATTTTTCGGGACCTCATATCAAAATTATGTGTTGTGTCACACTGATCAGAATAATTTTCTCTATTTATTGGGAAAATTTGGGAGTAATATGATTTTTGGCATTTTTGGGCCTCTTCTGACTCAACTTTCTCATAATTTCCACTTTGCCCTTGAACTTTTGAAAATTACATACTTTAGACCCTCAACTTTTCATAATTACATTTAATGGCCTAAAGTTTATTTCTACTTTCACCTTTGCACCAAAGAACTTTTAAACTTTTCATTTTAGTCCCTCATCTTTCAAGACTCGTATAATATTTATTAATCCTTCTAATCATCGTCATAATCCTTTCCAAACCTCTTTCCACTATTCGTATTATACAGATAGGGAAAAAGTAGGATGTGACATTTCTACCCCCTTAAAATAAATTTTGTCCTCAAAATTTACTTGGCACCTTAGTCAACTATCTTAGATATGTATCATGTTCCCACTTTATGACTAAGGATTGGGGTATCTATCTCTTATCTTCTCTCTTGACATCTTAGCAGAGTACTTTACATATCCGCAGATCTTCATATCTTTGTTGTGATTATTCTTCTGTTCTAAATCAACTCAATCAGAGTTGAACTCTACTTCATTCTATTACTTGCTTACTTGCTATACATCCATTTGCATATGGACTTCTCATTATACTGGACTTGTGAGTAGTGTCTATTTCTTTGATATCAAACCCTCTTGAATACTGCTATATTCTAGAGTTTCTGTCAACTACTCATCATACCTTTAACACCTATCTCTTATTATTTCTCTTAGTATCTAGCAAAATTTTCTTAACATTCGCAAAGCTTTATATCTCATTTTTGTATCATTGTACTTCTTTCCTTCTTATCATCTTTAATAATTCATCATAATACAAAGAGAGGACTTATGTCATTATTCTTTCTTTCTTTACTAAATAAGAACACATAGGAGCATATAAGAGCACATACTCTAATATGCATAATGCCTGGCCAACATATTGCAAGACTACATACCTAACCATGAATGCAAAGTGTCATATCCTAATTTTTCCCTATCCGTATAGTACTGATAGTGGAAAGATATTTGGAAAGGATTATGACGAAGATAAGAAGAAATGATAAAGGTTAAATGAGTCTTGAAGGAAGAAAGTGACCTAAACGAAAATTGGAAAAGTTTAAAGGCTAAAAGTTCAAGTAGAAACAAAAGTTGGGCCAAAAGTGGTAATTTTCAAAAGTTTAGGGACCTAAATGTCAATATGCAAAAAGTTAAGGACATAAATGTAATTAAGAGAAAAATTCAAGGGCAAAATTGTAATTATGGAAAGATCAGCCCATAAAGGGTTATAACTGCCCATAAGTTTTCGAGTCCCACATTCCATCAGTAAATAGAGAAAGTTACACTGGTTAATCTGGCATGATACATAAATTTTATTAGGGTTCAAGACAGTAGAAAATTATCTGATAGTCTAAAAGTTATCTGAATTTTTATCAGATTCTATGGACATCAAATATAAGTGGGGCAATTACAGGAAAGTGTGCCCTATAGTGTCAGATGTAATGAATCTGAGAGAACCCTGGAAGAAGTCCTGTACAAAAAGTTATTCCTATAATAGTGAATTTTGATGGGAGTTTGAAGCCACCCGTGATCCGATAATAGAATTTATCAGTAAATAAGCCTAGATGAAATGAGACTAGATGACCTCATATATAGGCCCATGATGACGCCAAGAAGGGCCCAAAACCCAGGCTACCAGTTTATCAGTAGAAGGGGCAAGTGTCCAGAAAAAGTACAAAATTACAAAAATACCCCTGGATGCCCAGATTGTACCAGAGATGGATGAAAGGTATTTTGGTCATCGAGGATAGGCTAAAAATTTGGGACATGGTATAAGTATGATTAGTTGAGCCAGTATATGCCTTGAGGTAGTACAAAGAGGGGTGAAATGATAATTATGCCCTTAGGGTTAATACAGTGTAAGAAAAGACACCAAGGGTATTTTGGTCATTTCCCAAGGGATAGATGGAAGATAAATCTTCCAGTATATCATTTTCAATGGTATGAGAAGCCTAGACATTAATTTCTAGGACAAAATACATATCCTGGTATATTATAAAAAATTAGGAATGGAAAACAGTCTGATTGCTGTGAAACAGCTCTGATCGGTACCGGATTGGACTGAAATTTTTCCAGAAGCTTCCTTACACTAAGAGCAGGCCACATACCCCATAAAGTGTCCATTGAGCTGTCCCACATTATGTCATAATTATTCTTTTTAGAAAAAGTAAAATCCAAGATTAAATGTGGGCCATTAGATCAAATAGTAACCAAATCAATCTTGGCCATTGATTTTTCATGGATTTTGGCTATAAATACCTCCTCATTCTGCATCAAAACCGTGGCCTTGTGATACCTTGGGGAAACTCTTACAAAATGAAAACTCAAGCCAAGACAAAGAAGATTCAAGGTTCCAAAGTTCAAGCAAGCTAGGAGATAATTAAAGGTAAGCAATCTCTCCTAGCTTATTTTCCTTTGATTTGGGAGTTGAACTTAGGGTTTTCATGGGGGAAAAGTTGAGTTTTCTCTAAGGGGAGGTGCTGCCCAAAAACATTAGATGAAAGGGGAAAGAAGAAATTAAAGTTAGAAACATATGATTGAAGCTTAAACAAACTAGTTAAGTGGTTGGTTGTTGAATCAAATTGATATTCTTGACTTTGCCATGGTGTGCCCTGTTTGGTATGCACTGTTCATGAGGGAAGGAAATGGAATTTGAATGATTTAATGCTTCCATTGAGTTTATATGATGATTTTGTGTAGGATTGGAAAGGTTTTGGACCTTGGAAACATTAAAATCTCAAGGTTATAGTCTTTGAGATTCCTTACTATTACTGTTCACTCATATGAACAGTGATTGCAATTTCATAATTTTTATGGTTCCAATGGCTTTAAAATGAAAAGTTGTGTGGGGTAAAGTGGAGAAACAAGTATGGGAAGCATTAGAATCAAAATAAGAATTTTTGAAAGAATTGCATGCCTATGTTCAGTTCTGTACAGCAGGCCATGAAGGAGCTGGAATTTCATGATTCTAAGCTCATAAATGAATTCAAAAGATGAAATTGTGTAGGGTAGAGTCAAGACATCAATTGATTCAAAGACCAAGTCCATTAGTTAAGATTAAGGAAAGTAAATGAGCTTAATGTTCAAGAGGGAGTTATGTTAGTTAAAGTAAGTTTAATGCTCAAGGAAATTAGATGGTAATGAATGAATGGTTATGTGATGTTAGGGATTGGTTGGTATGCTCCAAAAGAGGCAGCCACATGTCCAAGAGATGTGAGAAGAAAGAAGCAAGATAAAGTGAAAGAAAGTCAAGTCTATAAGGTAGTGAACTTACCTCTTTATGTGCTTGATGTGGTATGCTTATGTGTTGACATGTACATGATGTTTGAATGATGTTGTGGCATGATAAATGATATTGATTGTATTGTGAATCATATGTTTTCCATGGCCATGCACTTTATGCAAAAGTATATAGCATGATAGCATGTCACTAAGCAAAGAAAGTTTAATGAACTTACATATCATGCATTAGCATCCATCTTGCATATTTAAGCGGTAATGTTTGCTACTGAGATTCCCTAGAATCTCACTCTCCCATAACCAACAAATTTAGGTCAAGCATGATGGATAATGTATGCATGGAGAAGAGCTAAAGCATGGAAGAAGAAAAGTGAAGTATTTAAACTGTTAGCATATGCTATGCATTTTTCATGTATGTCAAAGCCATGTAAAGTATCTATTTATGTGATGAAACTATTTGAAATACTTATGGCATATGTACATGATGTATATGAATATTAAGAAGCTTATGTATGCTGAAACAATTATTGAAAGTAAAAGAAAGGAAAATGAAATGGTAAAAACGTAGGTCCTGGAGCAGTTTTGTTGTGGCTTCAGTTTGACGTAGCAAATGAAGGAATTAATTCATAAAATTTTATGAGAATGCAGTACACATCCAGATCTTTAAATGCATACATAGAACGTTTCAATTGGATGTTTATATCAAGAGAAATGACCAAAATAAGGGACCAGAATCTGTTTCCAGAGGTTTTGACCAAATGAACAGTAAACTTTAACGAATAAACTATATTAATTGGCTAATAATTTTGTCTGGAAATTATTTTCCCTTAAATTTCAAGATGTTATCTTCATGTAGCTTTTTGAACCACTTCATTTAGAGTTTTCTAGAATTAATTATGATTTTTTGAAGTTTGTTGCGTAATCTGGAATACCATATGAACAGTAACACAAGAAAGAGTAAAATTCAAGATTTGGCTAATGGACTTCCGAGGTCTTGTAAGTGGTTCCAAATACTACTGAATGGTCCCTAACATGTATGAAAGTAAGGATGTTACACAAAGCTCTAACATAGGAGTTCAAGCATTCCTTTTCTTAATATGTATAGCTCTAACACTCAGAGCTTGCATAGCTCTATCACGTGGAGCTTGCACTGCTCTAACATTTGGAGCTTTAGCATATTTTACAAGCATAACATAATGCCTGACATTTCATGCAAGGAGTAAAAGCTCTCACTTGCCATTTCATACACACATAACATTCAAACATCCTATCCCTTTCAAAAAGGGAGCCTCTCTATCTGTTTACAAATCTAGCTATAAAGCCACTTCATATTGTACTTCTTGATACATATTTCTCATTATGTATCATATTACATATTTCTCATAACGTATCTCATTACGTACTTTTCATGCCGTATCATGACATATTATGAGCTACCATAAGTCTAACATTCTCTTTAACTTATAACTTTGCTAGCTTTTGAGAAAACGCTTCTAAATATTTCCTTTCAAATCCATTTTATTTGGACTTGACATAAGGGTTCTAATCTCTTACCATTCATAACCCTTTCTAACTTTCATAGATCTTTCAATCATTTCACATAACTTTGTGCATATATGCCAAATTTCTATGGCATTTATACCCTTTTTCATCACTTCCTAGGGGGTTACCCATCATTGGGCTACTCTTGCCTGAGCATGCTTATTTGAAATGTGCTAATAAAAATCTGATGCACTAGTGCTAATAGGCTCTAACCCTAGTACTTTACTATCTTAGACCCTTCTCATACTATCTCTCTTAGGTCTATTTGACCTTCTAATCTCTTTATAGGGATCTTTTTATTTTTATTTGACACCTTATCATATCTTATTAGATATTCTCATAAATCCTTGGTACTTAGGATTAACAACTTTAACTTTAATCATTTAGTTCCTGTTGCGTGTAAGAAGATTATAAGTTCAATCTATAATATTAATAAGGCTATTTGAAATTAACATCATGGGTACTCTTTGTTGGAAATTGTGCCCTATGGGCCAATCATTGTCTTATAAACATTATTGATTTATGAATTTATTAATTGTGTTATCATATTATTTGCATGTTTATTGTGATGATCATCCTTGGATAATTCATAATCTTATCCTAAATATCCCTGGTCAGTCATCTGTGAGGGAGCACAGATGAAATAAGACCAGTATGACTTTGAAGATGTATAGAGATATAAATCAGAGTCATAGGCACATGTAAGAGTACAAGGTGTTCGACCGACCTGCTATGAGAGAACTGCATGGGTAACGTCATAAGATTCTCTCATATACAAACCATGTCAATATGCCCTTTGACCTGAGATCATCATGGATTCCTACATGACAAACGCTCAGCTTTGACCAAGTCAAAAGTCACTTTTGACAGAGTGATCATAAAGACTATGTTCGGGCTTAGTGGTTTTTCATGAGGAGGAATGTGAATGGTCAAGATGGAATTTGTCCCTCACATTCGTAGAGAGATATTACTGGGCCCCTCGATGAGTGAGTCTGAGAAATGCATGGCCATACTGTAATGGAAAGGTAGTTCCATTTCTATAGTCAGACTACTCAGGGATCGAGAAAGTAACGGTCAGGAATAGGAGGATGACATTATCCATGCCTCATCCATGACCAAAATATTGCGTGACAGAAGGGACATGATATGGTTGTATAAAAGGTTACATCATTTATCGATCCTCATATGATTTAGGTAGTCGTTATGTCTTGCTAGAGACCGCTTGCGACTTGTGGGCTAGTATAGCAAATAACCCACTGCCAACTTCATATGGGCCTACAGGGTCACACACAAAATAGCCTAACACGATCTATGATGTCCAGATTCATTGAATTTACGACGTGTCCATATTCAATAAATGATCCAAGGTTGATGTATATATTTATTTATATTTATATTCGTATATATATAAATTCGTATATATACATTATATATAAGGGATATATAGGATTTAATTTATAAGGATAAATTAAATCTCTATCATGTTTGAATTTGAAATTCAAATTGATAGGATATCTCATATAAGAGATATTTACAAGATTTAATTTATAAGGATAAATTAAATCTCTATCACGTTTGAATTTGAAATTCAAATTGATAGAATATCTCGTATAAGAGATATTTACAAGATTTAATTTATAAGGATAAATTAAATCTCTATCACATTTGAATTTGAAATTCAAATTGACATGATATCTCAAATTTGATTTATGAGAATAAATCAAATATAGTCCAATCTTATCTTTATTTTAAATTAAATAAATAGGTGAATTAAATCTGTGGGACGGATTTAATACAAACATTATTTATTTAATTAGTTTCTTATCAAATTATACAATATGTGATATTGTATTAATTTCGGAATTAATATAGATTAATTCCAAAATCCAATTCGATTGAGAAAAAAGCAGAGCATCCTATATATCTGATTTTAGGAGCTACGTTTTTTGAACTACACATAACACAAAAGGTCGAAGGGAATCTGCAAAAGGTTTTGCAGATAAGAAATGCTGAAGTAGAGACGTAGAGGATGAATTCTTGAGAGAGCCTTGGAGGGACAGGAGACGCTAGCACATCGTTCGTGGTTGGAACGCTATTCGTGTGGATACCAGTAGAGGAAGCCGACCTGAGGTGTCGACTTCTTCCGATCAGAAAGAGAGCACGAGACGCAGAGAGAAGCTGTGGACATCTTCTTGCGATCCGAAAAAGATCACCAGCTACGGAGAGAAGCTGTGGAAGTCACTGAGAAACACTGAGGGTAATGCTCCTTCCTACTTGACTTAAACACATATGGTAGATCCTGGCAAGGAATGGAAAAAAATTTTAAATTAATTTCCGCTGTGTGTCTTCCAATTCCTTTCACTCTTTATGTTATGAGTTAACCAACTTGTGAAGCTTATCTACCTTAACCTTTTTCCTTGGTATTCATCCTTCCAAAGCCTTTTTCCTTGGTATTCATCCTTCTAAAGAAATATTGTACTCATGGCTTAATACTTTCTTTCTCTATGCTAGGTCTACTGCGACCCTCAGGATCTACTGTGATAAACCATAAGCCTATTCAGGATCAAACTGTGACCCTAGAATTCTATGCTCTATAGGCCATGCTAGGATCTAACTACAATCCTCCATAATCTACTGTGATTATGTTGTACTGTATTCTCATCTCTGGAAGACCTAACCAGCGAACAAAGTTACAAGGTTAACCACTTCTACTTAGTTGTTAACGCAATAGATAATTCCCTAAAAATGATCATAGAAGCCAATATTATCTATTAGGACTTTACTAATTTCCTCTATCACTCAGGAATTTCTCGTATCATTCCTGTCTTTCATAACTTTACTATGTCTATTACTGTAGAGAGCTACATAGGCTTTACCATGCACATATCTATCATAATATGTTCATCTCATCTAGTGGACATTACTCTACATGAGCTGCACTATCCATTCTCTTGGCTTTATCTCAAGAGCAATCTGACTCTATCGTAAGAGCAATCTAGCTCTATTGTGTGAACATTAACATCTATTGCATAGACGCTGCTCCATCTTAGAGCCACCTCATCTTTCATAAGTACATCTCATTTTATTTCATATTCATAGTACATCATTCATGTATCTTATCCATACTAAAGGGATATGTCCTTAGTACTATAATCATTTATCTATAGATTCACTACTAACCTTCATCTCTAATATCATTTATTGCTTTTCTATTACTTTATCATTACAAGTTGAATTATCTAATTGCATGTTGTATGATATGGGAGCAACATAATTTTCTCATCATATATACTCTACCCTTAATGAAATACGAAAGGGGAGTATTCATTCATCATAGTATACTCTAACATGCATAATGTGTAAGGAAATGCAATCATTTTAGCATTCTCTAACATGCATGCCATCATATGACAACTGCAAGGAGATGCAACTGTTCATCATAACTTATGGCAACATAAGCCGTATCACATAATTTGCTCAACCATCCCTTATACTCACAATGCAATTAAATAATTAACTAGGTAAACTTTAAAGCATTATTTCCTTTATCATATTATCTGGTCACATTATTGTTAGATCCTAAAGTAACTATTTATCTAACTTAGGCTGCCATGTTACCCTCTTACTAGGATATATACTCAACCCTTCTTTACTCTTTCTTATAAAGGGAATAGGGTAGTCACTTCATCTTTGAAATTATGGCTACCTTTATTTCTTTATATGTTAACTAACTTCTCAATCATTGAACTCTCATTGCTCATGTGGATGAACTCGGCTAAGTATTCATCAAAGGATTTCTCTTTCCTTGCTTTAACCCTTAGCCTCATGCTCATCTCTATCTAGCTAAGAGGAATGCTTCTTGTAAACTCTTTGAGAAAAACTTCTTAGGTGAGCGGATCAATCTCTATCTCTATGGAGTAACTTTTACATCTATGTACTATCTCTTAAATTTTTCTGTCTATTCTGGACTAGACTATAGTTCCTTTCTATTCTTTTCTTGATCCTGACTAACTTAAGTCACTTGGATCTCATTCATCATCTAGTACTATTACTTTTGTTCTCTAGGGTGCTCTACCTTTGGTCTGCTAGGTTACTGTCTCTTCATGATGGTATCCCTCTATTCTAGGAACTTTAATTTTTTATCTATTCACCATGTCTCTAACCTTAACCTATGTATTAGGCTCATTCTTAGGCAAGTCTCATTCTAACTTCTTATTATTCTGTTTAGTAAAAACTAGCTGAATAAATCTTTCGTAACATAGATCAACTCTTAGTAATCATAGGAGGATATACTTTTGAACATTTTCTTAAACTGCTCTTCTATATTTTAGTGCCTTATACTGTTTGGCTTGCCTATAAGTTGTGCTACACCTCTAACTCATAAACTTCAGTGAGGTCGGCGTCTTCATTCTCGTCATCAAGTCTTTGTGTATTCAAGTCGCAACTTGAGTACTGGCTAGTTGCGACACGTACTCTCTGTAAACATTAGTCGCAACCATCTCAATTTACTTGTCACGACTTGATCGCTCTGCGCCCTTCATTAATGACCATAGGTCATCTTCCATCATGACCTAAGAACTTTGGAACTTCCAGTAGCAATGAATATCCTTTACTTGTCACAACCAAAACACCTCTGTAAATCTTTGACACGCCCTGTGACTTAACTCATCGTGACTTAACTTCTCTGGAACTTCTAGTCGTGACCTAAACTTCTTCATATCGCGACCTGGCCATAACGTTTTCTAAACATTCTTTTCTAACGTTCTTGACTTTGATGAGCTTGGGTCAATTGAAACTCATTCATATCTATCTATCATAATCACATTAAATAGGGAACATATTCACATAGATGTTCAACCAACTATCATTTCATTATATCACATCAAAACTCGTATTTAATATCACCATAACATTTGTACATACATTACATATATGTCCACTACATTTTTAGGGTACATCATAACTATCATACATCTTTGTAATTACTTTACACTATTTATAAATTTACATTACCCCTCGTCTCTTTTTACATTATTTTCTAGGGAATAATAAACTGTAAATATTTTTGCACACAGAAATACCACCCCTGTATATCAGTTGGCAAATAATTTGCCAAACACTCACTTAGTTGTATGTGTCATGTATGGGTATATGGCAGTATCTAACTTACTACCATCTCATGCCAATCTTCTAGAGTATAAACTTGATTCAGGTTAATGCCCTCTATTGTATATCTATTTATCATCCCTGTTATGGCATTGAGGAAGTGTAGATAAACTAACTGCCCTTAATCCCTACTTTTATCCATCACTTGACCTAAACTGAGTAATTCACTCTCCACAACTTTCTTGAGACTGATACAATCAACATTATCTGGCTTCAGCAAAGAAGGCTGGGGTTGACTAGGACCAAGAACATCACACTGATCTTTCTCTATAAAGTCACATTTCCCTGGACTTTGAGAATGGATAGGGATTATCATCGACTCTAACTAGATCTCTAGATTAAGGGACTGTTGTATATTACTCATAGCAAATTTATCCTCAAACTCTGGTAGAGGAGGAATAATAACTAATCTACCTATAATCCAATACCAGTACTCAGCTCCTCAGCTATAATATGTCCTCTCATAGGAGGAATAGAGCTTACATAAGGGTTAGAGGGTACTCCCACAAACTCATATTGAACAGAGTCATTATACTCAGCATCATCTGGTGTAATATCATCTAGTGCATGCCCAACATTTGGCTTATCTCTACATAACCTCCAAACTGTAGGTTTGAGTCTACAAAAACATCTATGAGATATTCTACTATATGTCATCCTGACTGATCCTCTATACTACCAATGAACTCTCTTCACTGTTTGAAGGAGGATTGTCATATCCCCAATTTTCTGACCTGATGTACCTGTACAGTTTATCTGTAATAGATATAAGATTCTTGGAATAAACTGTATCAGATTGCAAAAAGAAATGGAAGGATTAATAACTAAGAAAAGAATAGGGACTAAAGTGCAATTATTCAAAAGTTAAAGGACCTAAATGTAAATATGGAAAAGTTGAGCCAAAACAGGCCAAAAATGCCCGAAATCAGATCAGACCCAAATTTTACCAGTAGATAGACAAAAATATTCCGGTCAGTTTAACGCAACACAGAATTTTGATTTGAGGTCCCGATTAATTGATATAAATTCCTGAAGTCAGAGGGAATTATTGCAGTATTTTTGAGATCTCATAATTAGATGATACTTTATAGAAAATTTATATATTTAATATATGAATTTATAAAATTGACAGAATCAGAAAAGGAATCCTGTAGAAGCCATACGGGATTTTACAGTGAAATAAAATACCCGATAAATATGATCGGGAAAGTTGTACAGTGAATTGGGCCATAAAGGCAATATAAACAATAAGCTCATAATAAGGCACAAATGACACCATCATGAGCCCATTAAGGTGACTGGACAGTTATATGGGCCACAGGCCAGAGCAGTCCAGGAAAAGTGCAAAATTACGAAAATGCCCCTGGATGCCTATAATGTACCAGTGATGGATGGAGGTCATTTTGGTCATTATGGATAGGCCAAAAACGTGGGACATAGTATAAATATGATTATATAGAGTAAATATATGCCCTGAGGTAGTGTAAAGAGGTGTGAAATGATGATTTTGCCCTTAGGGTTAGTACAGCACAGGAAAGGACACTAAGAGTATTTTGGTTATTTTTTAAGGAATGGATGGCAGATAAATATTCAATATATCATTTTCAATGATATGAGAAGCCTAAATATTGATTTCCAGGACATAATACATATCCTGGTATATTATAAAAAAATTCAGAACAGAAAACAGTCCGGTTGTTGTGAAACTGCTCCGATCGGTACCGGATTGGACTGGAATTTTTCCAGAACCTTCTTGACATGGGCAGCACGCCACCTAACCCTCTTAGGTATCCCATGAGCTGTCCCACATGATGTCATAATTGTTCTTTTATGAAAAAGTTAAATCCAAGATTAAATGTGAGCCTTTAGATCAAATAGTAACCAAATCAATCTTGGCCATCCATTTCAACCCAAATTTCTCTATAAATACCCCCTATTCAGAAAACTTCGGCATGCATGGTGACCCATAGGGAAACTCTTGCAAAATTTCCATTCAACCAAGAAAGAAGCAACCAAAGTGAAGTAACGAGCAAGGTAATCATCTCCCTTGATCTTGAGCTTTGTTCTAGTAGGTTAGCTCATGGTTTTAAGGGGTTTTCATGCTATATTTCCTTATGGTTACTGCTGGAAGTGCTGCTCATATGTGGTTAAAATATGAGTTTTATGTTATGGATAGTTTAGACAAGCTTAAACAAGCTAGAATCAAGTGGTATAAGCTTGTGAATTCAATTATGTTTGGATTTAGGGTTTTGTGTTCTTGCTAGTACTGTACGTGGTACTGTTCATATGATGGAATTTCATGATTTTGATGCTTCCAATGAGCTTAAAATGGAAAGTTGTGTGGGGATAAAGTAGGAGAACAAGTATTGGAAGCATTGGAATCAAAATGAGAATTTTTGGAAGACAAGAGCATGTGTTTCGGTTTGTCACTGTAGCAACTCATATGTTTTGATTTTGGAAATTCTGATTTCATATTTGGATTCTACATGAAAAATTATGTGGAAATGAACCATGAGAATTTATTTTGGAAAGGTGGAAGTAGGAAACATAAATTAGAGAAAGAAAGGGAGCCAGTGAAAACCTAGTCTTGGATTTGGTTTCAAGTTGAGTTGTAACTTGATATTATGTTGTGATGGCTAGGTTTTGACATTTGTGAAGGAAGGAAAGCACTTCAAGAAGGTCTTGACCAAGATAGCTAAGAGGTAGCAAGGATACCTAACTATAACTCATGTTTGTTTAATTGTTTTGCTTGCTTGTTGATTATGGTGTTTGGTTGAGCTTGAGCTTATGTCATCATGTTATGATGAAGTATGAATGATTGCAACTCCTTGCAAGTTATGTCATGACAATATGCATGTTAGAGTTTGCTTATGTACCATTATGAAGTAGCTCCCATCTCATGATAACATGATAAGCATACAATTATCCATGCATGATATTATAGTTTGTGTAACTTGCTATTGGGATTTCCATGAAATCTCATTCCTTCCACATGCATAACTATGTTTTAGGTGCTGGATCTTTTCAAGGGAGGAGAGTAAATGTTGATGAATAAGTCTGTATAATAAGCTACATGACTTACATGACACTATGGGATGATATGCTAGTATGCATGGTGTATGTTTCTCTAGTCCTGTTTTGAGGCCATGGTGATTTGACAATGTTTTTGGCATCCAAATCAACGAGTTTTAATCTGAAACTTGGGCTGCTTAAATTTAAGACACAGAGCTTTAAATGAACACCAAGAACGCCTCATTTGGATAAGTATCTAAATTTTTATGATTTTCTAAAGTTGGAAGTAAGATCTGGAATTGAGGTTAAAAGTAAGGATATGGCATTTTGGTATCAGAGCAAAGGATTCTGGCTTAGGAAATGCTCTGATTACATTATTTATAGACTGAAACATAAGTAGAGATTTGCATAATTGACCCTAAGTTAATTATTGCAGGATACCAATGACTGAGTCTAGAACATCAGAGACTACAGTGAACCAGGGGGACCCTAGACCCGCAGTCTATAGTTCTGATAGATCAGGGTGGAACTCAGAAGAGATAGATGCTTTCATACATGATCCAGAGTTTGGTCTTCCCCCAGTGATCAATATCTGGGATTCCAATAGTGAATCAGAATTGGGCAGGTTAGATAATTCTTCGGTGGGATCAAATGAGATGGATGAGGATGATGATGAAGAAGAGGAAATATCAGATGAGGATATACCATCAGAAGATGATGAACTTGAGGAACCTAACCCAGCCCTACCCATGAATATTGTGCTAGAAAGAGATGCAGGTCAGATAGATGATAAAGAAATGATAGGCCCTCAAGAGGAACAATCTGATGTGGGTTACTCTTATGTTAGGGGTGCAACAGACCCTGTGCCTAGGAAGGCCGATAAGGTAGATGTTCCTGGACCGAGTCAAGTACCTAAACTAGTTGATGTACCTGGACCCAACCATACATCTAATATACCTGCTCCTAGTCATGTAGCTGATATACCTGGACCTAGTCAGCGGCTAGACCCTACAGATATTCCAGGTCCAAGTGGAACCAAGAAGATAGTAGTACAGCTATACATGGGTAACCATCAGATAATTGAGTTAATCCCTGGGAAGGATAAGGATATGGATGAAGAACATTTTAGGAGAGCTGTGGAACTCACAAAGAAGCTATATGGGATAGGAAGGATGTTGATTAGAGATATGGATCAAGACTATAGAGTTTACAAAGATTTCATAGCAAGAGTAAGGGAGGCCTATCAGGCATATGATCCAAATACTCTTACCCTTACTGATTGGGTTAACATCATGGATGATATTTTGCCTCTTACATCAACATGGAGAGAAGGGTTAGATCAGTACTTTGAAGAGGAACCCTTTGAGGATATCCATAATTGGATCTACATGGTAGGGGAATTTATTAGGATCCATTATGAGAAAACATAGTGTAATAGTTGTATGTATGAATGTTGTTGTAATCTATGTACTTTTGACTAGTAATGACATAATACATGTATGTGTGTCTGTTATGAAGAGTTTATGTAATGATGTTAAACCTGTTGTATGCTATATTTTGAATGAAATATAAAGTATGTTAATTATAATATTCCTTTCCTATTTCCTATTATGATAGTAAAACAAAATGGTAAGAACCAAAAGAGCTAGTGTTTCGGGTGAATCCCAAAACACCGGAGATATTAATCAGCTGATTCTAGAACGGCTGGAGCAGCAGCAGAAGCTGATAGAGGAAGTAAAAGCTGCTCAAGCAAGGAGTGAGCAGGAAAGGGATGCTGCTATAACAGCAGCTGTAGCTGAAGCAGTGGAGAACCTCAGACACCCAGAGTCTGCAGGTACAGCTAATACAGAACCAGAGATGGTTCAACAGACAACAGAACTATCGAGACAGACAGGACAAACAGTAGATCCTACTGGTATTCAACAGTGGATGGCTAAGTTCTGTAAGCATAGTCCTCCAACATTTGAGGGAACGTTCGATGTACAGAAAGTGGAGGATTGGATCAGCAGATTAGAGAAGATCTTCAAGGTACTAGGTTGTCCGTCTGAGAGTAAAGCACAGATGGCAATCTACCAGCCAGAAAGGGATGCGGACAGATGGTGGAAGAACACAGAGTTAGTATTGCAGGCTAGACACGTTCCTATCACATGGGAAGTGTTTCTTGAACAGTTTTATGAGAAGTATTTTCCCCAGTCTGTACGAGATGAACGAGAAGCAGAATTCCTTGTGCTAAGACAAGGAGAAAAAGAATCCTTTGACGAATACTTAGCAAAGTTCATCCGTCTTTCCCAGTATTCCACTTATCTACGACAGGTGGACGATGAGCGGTGGATGACGGAGAGGATGATCAGGGGATTGAATACTACTCTAAAAGATAAGATGACCCCCCAACAATACCATCAGTTCAATAAAGCAGTAGAGGCCTGCAGAATTATTAAGAATAGTCTGAATCACCGGATGCTGATGAGACCAGTAAACAGAGAGACTGCTGCTCCTGAGAGACATAACCAGAATAGAAATGTAGCCAGTGATAGTGGCTATAACAAGAAGAGGAAAAGGCAGTGTCAGCAGAACCGAAAGCCTAACAGAGGGAATTACAGGGGCAACCCAAATAATAGAGACCAGAGGTCTAGAGTATGCAACAAATGCGGGAAGAACCATGGAGACAGACCATGCTTGATGGGGCAGAATGTCTGTTACACATGTGGCCAGCCTGGACATTTTTCCAAAAATTGTCCCCAAACAGTTAATGATCAAAGGCCACGCACTCAAGGGCAAGTGTTTGCAATGACAAGGGAAGAGGCACAGAGATCACCCGAGATGATCCAAGGTATCATCTATCTCAATAATTATGCTGTGGTTGCTATGTTTGATTCGGGTGCAAGTCATTCCTTTGTTTCTTATGAATGTGCTAAACGTTTAGGCCTTACAATTAGCAAGCTGCATTATGCCATATATGTCACAACCCCTATAAACACTAAAGTAGTTACATCAGATGTCTGCCTAAATAGTGTCATTCGATATGAATGTTGTTGCACTACTCTTGACCTAATATGCATGCCATTCCATGAAATTGATGTCATAATTGGATTGAATTGGTTGTCTGCCAATAATGTAATGCTGGATTGTAAGAACAAAACTCTAGTTCTTTGTCCACAAGCTACAAATGTGAATCCAGAAGTGAAACTGAATTTCCTGACGGAGGCTCAAGCTGATAGATGTTTACGAAAAGGATGTCAGGGATATATGGTCTTCTTTTCTGTTCAAGCAGAAGTGGAAGAAGGAATTGAAGCAATTCCAGTGGTCAAAGAATTTCCTGAAGTCTTTCCAACGGAGATTCAGGGATTGCCTCCAGAACGAGAAGTGGAGTTTGCAATTGACATCGTACCTGGAGCTGGACCAGTATCTAAAGCCCCATATCGTATGGCTCCCAATGAGATGATTGAACTTAAGAAGCAGATAGAGGAGCTATTAGAGAAGGGTTTCATCTGACCCAGTGTTTCTCCATGGGGTGCTCCAGTGTTATTCGTCAAGAAGA
Source organism: Leucaena leucocephala (assembly GCA_037074615.1). Lineage (NCBI taxonomy): Eukaryota > Viridiplantae > Streptophyta > Magnoliopsida > Fabales > Fabaceae > Leucaena > Leucaena leucocephala. Next base: position 6,866,430 of record CM073526.1, on the reverse strand, counting down.
AAGAAGGCAGTCTCAGATTGTGCATTGACTATCAGGAGTTGAATAAGATTACTGTTAAGAATAAGTATCCTCTTCCCCGAATTGATGATTTGCTAGACCAGTTGGTTGGAGCAAGCTTATTCTCTAAGATTGATATGAGATCAGGTTATCACCAACTCAGAATCAAAGCAGATGATATTTCAAAGACTGCATTCAGGACTCGATATGGTCATTTTGGATTTCTAGTGATGCCCTTTGGTCTGACGAATGCGCCTGCAATTTTCATGGATTACATGAATAGAATCTTCAGGCCTTATCTAGATCAGTTTGTGGTAGTCTTCATTGACGATATTTTAGTGTACTCCAAATCGGCTGCAGAGCATGAAGAGCATTTGAGGATTGTTCTTAGTATTCTGAAAGAGAAATGACTCTATGCTAAGCTTAGTAAATGCGAGTTTTGGCTTCAAGAAGTCAAATTTCTCGACCATGTCATATCCCATGAAGGGGTAGTTGTAGATCCTAGCAAAGTTGAAGCAGTGCTAAGCTGGGAACAGCCAAGGACAGTGACGGAGATCAGAAGTTTTCTGGGCTTAGCAGGGTATTACAGAAGATTTATTAAGGACTTTTCTCGAATTGCTCTGCCGTTAACCAAGCTAACCAGAAAGAATCAGCAGTTCAAGTGGGATGAGAAGTGTGAGGCTAGTTTTTATGCATTAAAGTAGAGATTAACCACAACTCCGGTGCTGATTATTCTAGACCCGACTCAGCCTTATGTAGTATATACTGATGCTAGCAAGCAAGGGTTGGGATGTGTGCTGATGCAGCAAGGACGAGTGGTAGCCTATGCTTCTCGACAGTTAAAGCCACATGAAGAGAATTATCCCACTCATGATCTGGAGCTTGCGGCGGTAGTTTATGCTCTCAAGATATGGAGGCACTACCTATATGGAGCCACCATAGAACTGTACTGTGATCATAAAAGCCTGAAGTATCTGCAGGATCAGAAAGAATTAAACATGAGGCAACGGAGATGGATGGAATTTCTGAAGGATTATGATTTCCAGATCAAATACCATCCAGGAAAAGCTAATGTAGTGGCCGATGCCTTGAGCAGAAAGGTGGTGCAGGTTGCTAGTCTTATGATCAAAGAGCTAAAACTGATAGAAGATGTTCGAGATTGGAGTCCTTTGTATCAAATGCAGACAGCAAAAAGTTCTTATGGAGGAACGCAGATTAAAGCTTTCATAGAGGATGAGATAAAAGAAGCTCAAGAGCAAGATAGACTTGGTGAGATTTTCAAAGGTAAGCTGGAAAGAGGGGAAACTAATAATTTTGATATGTCCCAAGATGGGTTACTACAATTTAGGGGATGACCATATATTCCCAATGCAATGGGATTGAGAGAAAAGATCTTAGAAGAGGACCATAAAAGCAAGTATACAGTACATCCAGGTATGACCAAGATGTACCATGATGTTAAAGGTTTATTTTGGTGGCCTGGATTGAAGAAAGATGTTGTAGATTATGTGTCCAAATGCTTGACATGTCAAAAGGTGAAAGTTGAGCACCAGAAGCCAGCAGGGAAATTACAACCATTAGAGATACCTGAGTGGAAATGGGACATCATTGCCATGGATTTTGTTGAAGGATTACCCATGACTCCTACTAAGCATGATGCTATATGGGTAGTAATTGACTGATTAACAAAGTCGGGTCATTTCCTAGCAATCAATAAAAAGGATTCTCTTGAGAAGCTGGCGAAACTGTATGTAAAAGAGATTATTAGACTATATGGTATTCCCAGTAGTATCATATCTGACAGAGATCCTCGATTCACGTCAAATTTTTGGCGAGCTCTACATAAAGAAATGGACACTACTCTCAGATTTAGTACAGCTTACCATCCTCAAACAGATGGTTAGTCTGAGAGAACAATCCAGACGCTTGAGGATATGCTAAGAGCTTGTGTTTTAGATTTCAAAGGGAGTTGGGATGCCCATCTACCGTTGATAGAGTTTGCCTATAACAACAGTTATCAGGCTAGCATACAGATGGCTCCGTTTGAAGCACTTTATGGACGGAAGTGTAGATCTCCCTTGTGCTGGGTGGAGTTGAGCGAAAGGAAGATGTTTGGTCCTGATCTAGTAGACTAGACAACAGTACAGATTGATAAGATCAGAAAAAGGCTATTAACAGCTTAAAGCAGACAGAAGAGTTATGCTGATGTTAGAAGGAAGCCGTTGGAGTTTGAAGAAGGAGAGCATGTATTCCTTAAGTTGACTCCAACGACAGGAGCTGGACGATCAATCAAAGTGAAGAAGCTGCATCCTAGATACATTGGGCCATTTCAGATCCTCTCAAGAGTAGGATCAGTGGCTTATAAATTAGCTCTTCCTCCACATCTCAGCAAGATTCATAATGTATTCCATGTTTCCCAGTTAAAGAAGTATGTTCCAGATCCATCATATGTGCTTGAGCAGGATGATATTGCACTGCAGATGACCTGACTTATGAAGTTGGACCAGTACAGATAGTAGATAGAAAGGTCAAGCAGTTGCGAAATAAGCAGATCCATCTAGTTAAAGTGGTCTGGAAGGGATTAACAGAGAATGAAGCTACTTGGGAAGCAGAGGAAAGGATGAGAGAGATATACCCTGAACTATTTCCTTAGTATATATGTAATGTAAATTTCGAGGACGAAATTTATTTTAAGGGGGAGAGAAATGTCATATCCCCAATTTTCTGACCTGATGTACCTGTACAGTTTATCTGTAATAGATATAAGATTCTTGGAATAAACTGTATCAGATTGCAAAAAGAAATGGAAGGATTAATAACTAAGAAAAGAATAGGGACTAAAGTGCAATTATTCAAAAGTTAAGGGACCTAAATGTAAATATGGAAAAGTTGAGCCAAAACAGGCCAAAAATGCCCGGAATCAGATCAGACCCAAATTTTACCAGTAGATAGACAAAAATATTCCGGTCAGTTTAACGCAACACAGAATTTTGATTTGAGGTCCCGATTAATTGATATAAATTCCTGAAGTCAGAGGGAATTATTGCAATATTTTTGAGATCTCATAATTAGATGATACTTTATAGAAAATTTATATATTTAATATATGAATTTATAAAATTGATAGAATCAGAAAAGGAATCCTGTAGAAGCCATACGGGATTTTACAGTGAAATAAAATACCCGATAAATATGATCGGGAGAGTTGTACAGTGAATTGGGCCATAAAGGCAATATAAGCAATAAGCCCATAATAAGGCCCAAATGACACCATCATGAGCCCATTAAGGTGACTGGACAGTTATATGGGCCACAGGCCAGAGCAGTCCAGGAAAAGTGCAAAATTACGAAAATGCCCCTAGATGCCTATAATGTACCAGTGATGGATGGAGGTCATTTTGGTCATTATGGATAGGCCAAAAATGTGGGACATAGTATAAATATGATTATATAGAGTAAATATATGCCCTGAGGTAGTGTAAAGAGGTGTGAAATGATGATTTTGCCCTTAGGGTTAGTACAGCACAGGAAAGGACACTAAGAGTATTTTGGTTATTTTTTAAGGAATGGATGGCAGATAAATATTCAATATATCATTTTCAATGATATGAGAAGCCTAAATATTGATTTCCAGGACATAATACATATCCTGGTATATTATAAAAAAATTCAGAACAGAAAACAGTCCGGTTGTTGTGAAACTGCTCCGATCGGTACCGGATTGGACTGGAATTTTTCCAGAACCTTCTTGACATGGGCAGCACGCCACCTAACCCTCTTAGGTATCCCATGAGCTGTCCCACATGATGTCATAATTGTTCTTTTATGAAAAAGTTAAATCCAAGATTAAATGTGAGCCTTTAGATCAAATAGTAACCAAATCAATCTTGGCCATCCATTTCAACCCAAATTTCTCTATAAATACCCCCTATTCAGAAAACTTCGGCATGCATGGTGACCCATAGGGAAACTCTTGCAAAATTTCCATTCAACCAAGAAAGAAGCAACCAAAGTGAAGTAACGAGCAAGGTAATCATCTCCCTTGATCTTGAGCTTTGTTCTAGTAGGTTAGCTCATGGTTTTAAGGGGTTTTCATGCTATATTTCCTTATGGTTACTGCTGGAAGTGCTGCTCATATGTGGTTAAAATATGAGTTTTATGTTATGGATAGTTTAGACAAGCTTAAACAAGCTAGAATCAAGTGGTATAAGCTTGTGAATTCAAGTATGTTTGGATTTAGGGTTTTGTGTTCTTGCTAGTACTGTATGTGGTACTGTTCATGATGGAATTTCATGATTTTGATGCTTCCAATGAGTTTAAAATGGAAAGTTGTGTGGGGATAAAGTAGGAGAACAAGTATTGGAAGCATTGGAATCAAAATGAGAATTTTTGGAAGACAAGAGCATGTATTTCGGTTTGTCACTGTAGCAATTGATATGTTTTGATTTTGGAAATTCTGATTTCATATTTGGATTCTACATGAAAAATTATATGGAAATGAACCATGAGAATTTATTTTGGAAAGGTGGAAGTAGGAAACATAAATTAGAGAAAGAAAGGGAGCTAGTGAAAACCTAGTCTTGGATTTGGTTTCAAGTTGAGTTGTAACTTGATATTATGTTGTGATGGCTAGGTTTTGACGTTTGTGAAGGAAGAAAAGCACTTCAAGAAGGTCTTGACCAAGATAGCTAAGAGGTAGCAAGGATACCTAACTATAACTCATGTTTGTTTAATTGTTTTGCTTGCTTGTTGATTATGGTGTTTGGTTGAGCTTGAGCTTATGTCATCATGTTATGATGAAGTATGAATGATTGCAACTCCTTGCAAGTTATGTCATGACAATATGCATGTTAGAGTTTGCTTATGTACCATTATGAAGTAGCTCCCATCTCATGATAACATGCTAAGCATACAATTATCCATGCATGATATTATAGTTTGTGTAACTTGCTATTGGGATTTCCATGAAATCTCATTCCTTCCACATGCATAACTATGTTTTAGGTGCTGGATCTTTTCAAGGGAGGAGAGTAAATGTTGATGAATAAGTCTGTATAATAAGCTATATGACTTACATGACACTATGGGATGATATGCTAGTATGCATGGTGTATGTTTCTCTAGTCCTGTTTTGAGGCCATGGTGATTTGACAATGTTTTTGGCATCTAAATCAACGAGTTTTAATCTGAAACTTGGGCTGCTTAAATTTAAGACACAGAGCTTTAAATGAACACCAAGAACGCCTCATGTGGATAAGTATCTGAATTTTTATGATTTTCCAAATTTGGAGGTAAGATCTGGAATTGAGGTTAAAAGTAAGGATATGACAAGGATCATAGTTTGGATGTACATCATCTTCATATATCACTATTGGCCAAGGGTTTCCTTTATTAACTGATGGCTTTAACTTAACTTTTTGAAATTCCATATCTACTTCTGCATATTTGCTTAAATAAGCAATGCTAACTATCCTAATAAATATCCTAACTTAATAAAGTACTTACTATTTAGAGTTAGGGTATGAGAATTGTCTTATCTGATGCCAAAAACTTCTGCTCTGATACCAAAATGAAATATCCTTACTTTTGTATGTCTTAGCGACAATTCGGTAGCATTTAGAACTACCTACAAGACCTTGGAAGTTTATTAGGTAAATCTGAAATTTTTCTCTTCCCAAGTTACTGTTCATATGGTATTTCTAGATTAGGTGATGATCTTTAAAAAATTATAATTAATTATAGAAAAACTGAAATAAAGTGGTTCAAAAAGCTAAGTGAATATAATATCTTGAAATTTAAGGGAAAAATAATTTACAAGCCAAAATCTTAGTCAATTAATACAGTTTATTCGTCAAAGAGTACTATTCATTTGGTCAGAAATTTTGAAAACAGATTCTGGTCCCTTACTTTGTAAAATCTGTTCTCTTTGTACATACATCAGAGTAAGGCATTCTTGGTGTCAAAACAAAGCTTGTCATGTTAACTAAATGTCTACAAAATTTCTTACATTTATCTCATCATTTACTATTTTTCATTACATCATGACCATCGCTACTTATAATAATCATATAATAACATTACAGATAACAAATCCTCACATAATATATATAGTATCCAATCCCTAGTATATATGATAATATATATAAACAATGCATGCATTAATGCAAATACTTAGATTGCTTATAAAAGTGTTATCATTGTGTATTGTGCATGCTTCCATGTAACATATGAAATATGTCATATCCCCAATTTTCTGACCTAATATACATGTACAGTTTATCTGCAATGGATATAAGATTCTTGGAATAAACTATATCAGATTGTGAAAGGAAAGGGAAGGATTAATAACTAAGGAAAGAATAGGGACCAAAATGAAAATTTAAAAGTTTGAAGGTGAAAAGTGAAAGTAGAAGAGAAAGGAGGGACCTAAATGCAATTAATGAAAAGTTCAAGGACTAAAGTGCAATTATTCAAAAGTTAAGGGACCTAAATGTAAATATGGAAAAGTTGAGCCAAAACAGGCCAAAAATGCCCAAAATCATATCAGACCCAAATTTTACTAGTAGATAAACAAAAATATTCCGGTCAGTTTAACGCAACACAGAATTTTGATTTGAGGTCCCGATTAATTGATATAAATTTTTGAAGTCGGAAGGAATTATTACAGTATTTTTCAGATCTCATAATCAGATGAGACCTTATAGAAATTCATATATTTAATATATGAATTTATAAAATTGAGAGAGTCAGAAAATGAATCCCGTAGAAACCATACGGGATTTTACCGTGAAATAAAATACCAGATAAATAGGATCGGGGAAGCTATAGTATGAATTGGGCCATAAAGGCAATACAGGCAATAAGCCCATAGTGAGGCCCAAATGGCGCCATCATGAGCCCATTAAGGTAACTGGACAGTCTATGTGGGCTAGAGATCAGAGCAGTACAGGAAACGTGTAAAATTATGAAAATACCCCTGGATGCCTACACTATACCAGTAGTGGATGGAGATTATTTTGGTCACTCTAGACAGGCTAAAAACGTGTCATATAGTATAAATAGGATTATTTAGAGTCCATATACACCCTGAGGTAGTATAAAGAGGTGTGAAATGATGATTTTGCCCTTAGGGTCAGTATAGTGCACGAAAGGACGCCAAGGGTATTTTGGTCATTTCCCAATGGATGGATGGCAGATAAATACTCATTCTAACTTTTAAATGATATGAGAAGCCTAGAATTAATTTTCAGGATAGAATACATATCCTGGTATATTATAAAAAAATTAGGAACAAAACACAATTCGGTTGTTGTGAAACTGCACTGATCGGTACCGGATTGGACTGGAATTTCTCCAGAAGGTTCCATGAATGGGCAGCATGCCACCTAACTCTCTTAGGTGTCCCATGAGATGTCCCACATGATGTAATAATTATTCTTTTTAGAAAAAGTAAAATCCAAGATTAAATGTGAGCCTTTAGATCAAATAGTAACCAAATCAATCGTGGCCATCCATTTCAACCCAAATTTCTCTATAAATACCCCCCTATTCAGAAAACTTCGGCATGCATGGTGACCCATAGGGAAACTCTTGCAAAATTTCCATTCAACCAAGAAAGAAGCAACCAAAGTGAAGTAACGAGCAAGGTAATCATCTCCCTTGATCTTGAGCTTTGTTCTAGCAAGTTAGCTCATGGTTTTAAGGGGTTTTCATGCTATATTTTCCTTATGGTTGCTGCTAGAAGTTCTGCTGATATGTGGTTAAAATATGAGTTTTATGTTATGGATAGTTTAGACAAGCTTAAACAAGCTAGAATCAAGTGGTATAAGCTTGTGAATTCAAGTACGTTTGGATTTAGGGTTTTGTGTTCTTGCTGGTACTGTATGTGGTACTGTTCATGTGATGGAATTTCATGATTTTCATGCTTCCAATGAGTTTAAAATAGAAAATTGTGTGGGGATAAAGTAGGAGAACAAGTATTGGAAGTATTGGAATCAAAATGAGAATTTTTGGAAAACAAGATCATGCATTTTGGTTTGGCACTGTAGCAATTGGTATGTTTTGATTTTGGAAATTCTGATTTCATATTTGGATTCTACATGAAAAATTATGTGGAAATGAACCATGAGAATTTATTTTGGAAAGGTGGAAGTAGGAAACATAAATTAGAGAAAGAAAGGGAGCCAGTGAAAACCTAGTCTTGGATTTGGTTTCAAGTTGAGTTGTAACTTGATATCATGTTGTAATGGCTAGGTTTTGACATTTGTGAAGGAAGGAAAGCACTTCAAGAAGGTCTTGACCAAGATAGCTAAGAGGTAGCAAGGATACCTAACTATAACTCATGTTTGTTTAATTGTTTTGCTTGCTTGTTGATTATAGTGTTTGGTTGAGCTTGAGCTTATGTCATCATGTTATGATGAAGTATGAATGATTGTAACTCCTTGCAAATTATGTCATGACAATATGCATATTAGAGTTTGCTTATGTACCATTATGAAGTAGCTCCCATCACATGATAACATGTTAAGCATACAATTATTCATGCATGATATTATAGTTTGTGTAACTTGCTATTGGGATTTCCATGAAATCTCATTCCTTCCACATGCATAACTATGTTTTAGGTGCTGGATCCTCTCAACGGAAGAGAGTAATTGTTGATGATTCAGTTTGTATAACAAGTTATATGACTTACATGACAATATTGGATGATATGCTAGTGTGTATGGTGTATATTTCTGTAACCCTGTTTTGAGGCCGTGGTGATGTGACAATGTTTATGATATTTAAATCAACGATTTTTAGACTGAAACTTGGCATGATTAAAGTTAATATACATAGCTTTAAATTAACACCAAGAACACCTTAATTGGATAAATATCCGAATTGTTATGATTTTCCAAAATTGGAAGTAAGATCTGGAATTGAGATAAAACAAGTGCTGAGAGGCAGTGACATTCACACAATGATTTCATATATCAAATGAACGAATTTTTCTATGAAATTTGGTGATCTTAAAGAGGACATCTAGGGATTTAATTCCATATATAACACAGTTCATTTGGATAAGTAACCAAAGAGAAATTAAGCAAAGAAACTGGAACTTCTAGATTTTTACCAAATGAACAGTGATTTCTAACCAATAAACTGATTTCATTTGGACCAGAAAACCTTAGTTTCATATTTTCCCCTCAAAGATTTACGAAAGAGATTTCATTAGAAATTGGAACCACATTATTTTTATTTTTCTACAATTAATTATGAATATTCAAAGTAGGGTACATGTTCTGGAATTACCAAATGACCAGTAACAGTGAACAGTACCCGAAAGCAAATCTTTTGGAAATGGATATTTTCAAAGCAAATGATCATGAAATTGGTTCCAATCACTTCTAATGGAGTATAGTTGAGGTTAAAAGTAAGGATGTGACATTTTGGTAGCAGAGCAAAGGATTCTGGCTTAGGAAATGCTCTGATTAGATTATTTATAGACTGATACATAAGTAAACATCTGCATAATTGACCTTAAGTTAATTATTGCAGGATACTAATGACTGAGTCTAGAACATCTGGGACTACAGTGAACCAGGGGGACCCTAGACCTGCAGTCTATATTTCTGATAGATCAGGGTGGAACTCAGAAGAGATAGATGCTTTCATACATGATCCGGAGTTTGGTCTTCCCCCAGTGATCAATATCTGGGATTCCAGTAGTGAATCAGAATTGGGTAGGTTAGATAATTCTTCTGTGGGATCAAATGAGATGGATGAGGATGATGATGAAGAAGAGGATATATCATCAGAAGAGGATGAACTTGAGGAACCTAACCCAGCCCCACCTATGAATATTGTATTAGACAGAGATGCAGGTCAGATAGATGATATAGAGATGATAGACCCTCAAGAGGAACAATCTGATGTGGGTTACTCTTATATTGGGGGTGTAACAGACCCTGTACCTAGGAAGGCCGATGAGATAGATGTTCCTGGACCAAGTCAGGTACCTAAACCAGTTGATGTACCTGGACCTAGCCATACAACTAATGTGCCTGAACCTAGTCATGTAGCTAATATACCTGAACTTAGTCATGTAGCTGATATACCTAGACCTAGTCAGAGACCAGACCCTACAGATATTCTAGGTCCAAGTGGAACCAAGAAGTTAATGGTACAGATATATCTGGGTAACCATTAGATAATTGAGTTAACCCCTGGGGAGGATATGGATGAAGAACATTTCAGGAAAGCTGTGAAACTCACAAAGGAGCTATATGAGATAGGAAGAATGTTGATTAGAGGTGTTGATCAAGACTATAGAGTTTATAAAGACTTCATAGCAAGGGTAAGAGAGGCCTATCGAGCATATGATCCAGATACTCTTACCCTAGAAGCTTAGGTTAATATCATGGATGATATTTTGCCTCTTACAGCAACATGGGGAGAAGGGTTAGATCAGTACTTTGAAGAGGAACCCTTTGAGGATATCAATGATTGGATCTACATAGTAGGGGAATTTATTAGGATCCATTATGAGAAAACATAGTGTAATAGCTGTACGTATGAATGTTGTTGTAATCTATGTGCTTTTGACTAGTAATGACATAATACATGTATGTGTGTATGTTATGAAGAGTTTATGTAATGATGTTAAACTTGTTGTATGCTATGTTTTGAATGAAATATAAAGTATATTAATTATAATATTCCTTTCCTATTTCATATTACGATAGTAAAACAAAATGGTAAGAACAAGAAAAGCTAGTTCTTAGGGTGAACCCCAAAACGCCAGAGACATTAACCAGTTGATTCTAGAACGGCTGGAACAGCAGCAGAAGCTGATAGAGGAAGTAAGAGCTGCTCAAGCAAAGAGTGAACAGGAAAGGGATGCTGCCATAGCAGCAGCTGTAGCAGAAGCGATAGAGAATCTACGGCAACCAGAATCTACTGGTACAGCTAATACAGAACCAGAGATGGTTCAACAGACAATAGAACAGCCAAGACAGATAGGACAGACAATAGATCGTGCTTGTATTTAACAGTGGATGGCTAAGTTCTGTAAACATAGTCCTCCGACATTCAAGGGAACATTTGATGTACAAAAAGCGGAGGATTGGATCAATAGATTGGAGAATATCTTCAAGGTACTGGGCTGTCCATCTGAGAGTAAAGCACAGATGGCAATCTACCAGTTAGAGAGAGATGCCGACAGATGGTGGAAGAACACAGAGCTAGTATTGCAGGCCAGACACATTGCTATCACATGGGAAGTGTTCCTTGAACAATTTTATGAGAAATATTTTCCCCAGTCAGTGCGGGATGAACGAGAAGCAGAATTCCTTGTGCTGAGACAAGGAGAAAAAGAATCCTATGATGAATACTTAGCAAAGTTTATCCGTCTTTTCCAGTATTCCACTTACCTGTTACAAGTGGATGATGAACGATGGATGACAGAGAGGATGATCAGGGATTAAATACTACTCTGAAGGATAAGATGACCCCCCAACAATATCATCAGTTCAATAAAGCAGTAGAGGCCTGCAGAATTATTGAGAACAGCCTGAATCACCGGATGCTAATGAAATCAGTGAGCAGAGAGACTACTGCTCCTAAGAGACCTAACCAGAATAGAAATACAGCCAGTAGCAGTGGCTATAATAAGAAAAGGAAAAGGCAGTGGCAGCAGAATTGAAAACCTAGCCGAGGGAATTACAGGGGCAACACAAATAATAGAGATCAGAGGTCTAGAGTATGTGACAAATGTGGGAAGAACCATGGAGACAAACCATGCTTGATGGGGCAGAATGTCTGTTACACATGTGGGAAGCCTGGACATTTCTCCAAGAGTTGTCCTCAAGTAGCTGAGGATCAAAGGCCGCGCACTCAAGGGCGAGTGTTTGCAATGACAAAGGAAGAGGCACAAAGATCACCCAAGATGATCCAAGGTATCATCTATCTCAATAATCATGCTATGATTGCTATTTTTGATTCGAGTGCAAGTCATTCCTTTATTTCTTATGAATGTGCTAAATGTTTGGGCCTTATAATTAGCAAGCTGCATTATGCAATATGTGTCACAACCCCTACAAATTCTAAAGTAGTTACATCAGATGTTTGCCTAAATAGTGTCATTCGATATGAATGTTGTTGCACTACTCTTGACCTAATATGCATGCCATTCCATGACATTGATGTCATAATTGGATTGAATTGGTTGTCTGCCAATAATGTAATGTTGGATTGTAAGAACAAAACTCTAGTTCTTTGTCCAAAAGCCCCAAATATGAATCCAGAAGTGAAACTGAATTTCCTGACGGAGGCTCAAGCAGATAGATGTTTACGAAAAGGATGTCAGGGATATATAGTCTTCTTTTCTGTGCAAGCAGAAGTGGAAAAAGGAATTGAAGTGATTCCAGTGGTCAAAGAATTTCCTGAAGTTTTTCCAAAGGAGATTCAGGGATTACCTCCAGAACGAGAAGTGGAGTTTGCAATTGACATCGTACCTGGAGCTGGACCAGTATCTAAAGCCCCATATCGTTTGGCTCCCAATGAGATAATTGAACTTAAGAAGAAGATAGAGGACCTATTAGAGAAGGGTTTCATCTGACCCAGTATTTCTCCGTGGGGTGCTCCAGAGTTATTTGTCAAGAAGAAGAATGGCAGTCTCAGATTGTGCATTGATTATCGGGAGTTGAATAAGATTACTGTTAAGAATAAGTACCGTCTTCCCCGAATTGATGATTTGCTAGACCAGTTGGTTGGAGCAAGCTTATTCTCTAAGGTTGATCTGAGATCAAGTTATCACCAACTCAGAATCAAAGCAGATGATATTTCAAAGACTGCGTTTAGGACTCGATATGATCATTTTGAATTTCTGGTAATGCCCTTTGGTCTGACCAATGTGTCACATCCTTACTTTTAACCTCAATTATACTCCATTAGAAGTGATTGGAACCAATTACATGATCATTTGCTTTGAAAACATCAATTTCCAAAGATTTGCTCTTGGGGACTGTTCATTGTTACTGTTTATTTGGTAATTCTAGAACATGTACCCTACTTTGAAAATTCATAATTAATTGTCAAAAAATCAAAATAATGTGGTTCCAATTTCTACTGAAAGCTCTTTCATAAATATTTGAGGAAAAAATATGAAACTGAGGTTCTTTTGTCCAAATGAAATCAGTTTATTGGTTAAAAATCACTGTTCATTTGGTAAAAATCTGGAGGTTCCAGTTTCTTGGCTTAACTTCAAAAATTCATTTCTCTTTGGTTACTTATCCAAATCAACTGTGTTACATATGGAATTAAATATCTAGACGTCCTCTTTAAGCTCACCAAATTTCATAGAAAAATTCGTTCATTTGATATATGAAATCATTGTGTGAACGTCAGTGCCTTTCAGCACTCGTTTTATCTCAATTCCAGATCTTACTTGCAAATTTAGAAAATCATAACAATTGGGATGCTTATCCAATTAAGGCGTTCTTGGTGTTAATTTAAAGCTATGTATATTAACTTTAATCATGCCAAGTTTTAGTCTAAAACTCGTTGATTTAAATATCATAAACATTGTCACATCACCACGGCCTCAAAACAGGGTTACAGAAACATACACCTTGCATGCTAGCATATCATCCCATAGTGTCATGTGAGTCATATAACTTATTATACAAACTTAATCATTAACATTTACTCTCTTCCCTTGAGAGGATCCAGCACCTAAAACATAGTTATGCATGTGGAAGGAATGAGATTTCATGGAAATCCCAATAGCAAGTTACACAAACTATAATATCATGCATGAATAATTGTATGCTTAACATGTTATCATGTGATGGGAGCTACTTCATAATGGTACATAAGCAAACTCTAACATGTATATTGTCATGACATAACTTGCAAGAAGTTGAAATCATTCATACTTCATCATAACATGATGACATAAGCTCAAGCTCAACCAAACACCATAATCAACAAGCAAGCAAAACAATTAAACAAACATGAGTTATAGTTAGGTATCCTTGCTACCTCTTAGCTATCTTGGTCAAGACCTTCTTGAAGTGCTTTCCTTCCTTCACAAATGTCAAAACCTAGCCATTACAACATAATATCAAGTTACAACTCAACTTGAAATCAAATCCAAGATTAGGTTTTCACTAGCTCCCTTTCTTTCTCTAATTTATGTTTCCTACTTCCACCTTTCCAAAATAAATTCTCATGGTTCATTTCCACATAATTTTTCATGTAGAATCCAAATATGAAATCAGAATTTCCAAAATCAAAACATACCAATTGCTACAGTGCCAAACCGAAATGCATGCTCTTGTTTTAAAAAAATTCTCATTTTGATTCCAATGCTTCCAATACTTGTTCTCCTACTTTATCCCCACACAACTTTCCATTTTAAACTCATTGGAAGCATCAAAATCATGAAATTCCATCATATGAACAGTACCACGTACAGTACCAGCAAGAACACAAAACCCTAAATCCAAACATAATTGAATTCACAAGCTTATACCACTTGATTTTAGCTTGTTTAAGCTTGTCAAAACTATCCATAACATAAAACTCATATTTTAACCACATATGAGCAGCACTTCCAGCAGAAACCATAAGGTAAATATAGCATGAAAACCCCTTAAAACCATGAGCTAACTTGCTAGAACAAAGCTCAAGATCAAGGGAGATGATTACCTTGCTTGTTACTTCACTTTGGTTGCTTCTTTCTTGGTTGAATGGAAATTTTGCAAGAGTTTCCCTATGGTTCACCATGCATGCGGAAGTGTTCTTAATAGGGGGTATTTATAGAGAAATTTGGGTTGAAATGGATGGCCAAGATTGATTTGGTTACTATTTGATCTAAAGACTCATATTTAATCTTGGGTTTTACTTTTTCTAAAAAGAATAATTATTACATCATATGGGACAGCTCATGGGACACCTAAGAGGGTTAGGTGGCGTGCTACCCATGTAAAGAACCTTGTGGAGAAATTCCAGTCCAATCCGGTACCGATCAGTGCAGTTTCTTAACAACCGGACTGTGTTTTGTTCCTAATTTTTTATAATATACCAGGATATGTATTCTATCCTGGAAATTAATGTCCAGGCTTCTCATATCATTGAAAATGTTATACTGAGTATTTATCTTCCATCTATCCCTTGGGAAATGACCAAAATACCTTTAGTGTCCTTTCCTGCACTGTACTAACCCTAAGGGCAAAATCGTCATTTCACACCTCTTTACACTGCCTCAAGGCATATATTGACTCTATATAATCATATTTATACTATGTCCCACATTTTTGGCTTGTCCATAATGACCAAAATGACCTCCATCCATCACTGGTACAGTATGGGCATCCAGGGTCATTTTCGTAATTTCATACTTTTCCTGGACTGCTCTGGTCTCTGGCCCACATAACTGTCCAATCACCTTAATGGGCTTATGATGGTGCCATTTGGGCCTTATTATGGGCTTATTGCCTGTATTACCTTTATGGCCCAATTCACGTTACAACTCTCCCGATCCTATTTATCGGGCATTTTATTTCACTGAAAAATCTGGTTTGGCTTCTACAGGATTCCTTTTCAGATTCTGTCAATTTTATAAATTCATATATTAAATATATGAATTTCCTATAAAGTCTCATATGATTTTTAGATCTGAAAAATACTGTAATAATTCCTTCTGACTTCAGGAATTTATATCAATTAATCGGGACCTCAAATCAAAATTTTGTGTTGCGTTAAATTGACCGGAATATTTTTGTCTATCTATTAGTAAAATTTGGGTCAGATCTGATTCTGGGCATTTTTGGCCTGTTTTGGCTCAACTTTTTCATATTTACATTTAGGTCCCTTAACTTTTGAATAATTGCACTTTAGTCCCTGAACTTTCCATTAATTGCATTTAGGTCCCTCCTTTTATTTCAATTTCAACTTTTTGTCTTCAAACTTTTCAATTTGCATTTTGGTCCCTATTCTTTCCTTAGTTATTAATCCTTCCATTTCTTTTTGCAATATGATACAGTTTATTCCAAGAATCTTATATCTATTGCAGATAAACTGTACAGGTATATCAGGTCAGAAAATTGGGGATATGACACAATGCGCCTGCAATTTTTGTGGATTCCATCAATAGAATCTTCAAGCCTTATCTAGATCAGTTTGTGGTAGTTTTCATTGATGATATCCTGGTGTACTCCAAATCTGCTGTACAGCATGAAGAGCATTTGAGAATTGTTCTTAGTACTCTTAAAGAGAAACGACTATATGCTAAGCTTAGTAAATGTGAGTTTTGGCTACAAGAAGTCAAATTTCTCAGTCATGTCATATCCCACGAAGGGGTAGCTGTAGATCCTAGCAAAATTAAAGCAGTGCTAAGCTGGGAACAACCAAGGACAGTGACAGAGATCATAAGTTTTCTGGGCTTAGCAGGGTATTATAGAAGATTTATTAAGGACTTTTCTCGAATTACTCTACCGTTAACCAAGCTAACCATAAAGAATCAGCAGTTCAAGTGGGATGAGAAGTGTGAGGCCAGGTTTCATGAACTAAAGCAGAGATTAACCATGACTCCTGTGCTGATTATTCCAAACCCAACTCAGACTTATGTAGTCTACACTGATACTAGCAAGCAAGGGTTGGGATGTATGTTGATGCAGCAGGGACGAGTGGTAGCTTATGCTTCTCGGCAGTTAAAGCCACATTAAGAGAATTATCCCACTCATGATCTGGAGCTTGCAGTAGTAGTTTATGCTCTCAAGATATGGAGGCACTACTTGTATGGAGCTACCATAGAACTGTACTATGATCATAAAAGCCTGAAGTACCTGCAAGATCAGAAACAATTAAACATGAGGCAATGGAGATGGATGGAATTTCTGAAGGATTATGATTTCCAGATCAAATACCATCCAGGAAAAGCTAATATAGTGGCCGATGCCTTGAGTAGAAAGGTGGTGCAGGTTGCTAGTCTCAAGATCAAAGTGCTAGAACTAAAGAAGATGTTCGAGATTGGAGTCCTCTGTATCAAATGGAGACATTAGAAAGTTCTTATGGAGGAACGCAGATTAAAGCTTTTATTGAGGATGAGATAAAAGAGGCTCAGGAGCAGGATAGGCTCGCTGAAATTTTCAAAGGTAAGCTGGAAATAGGGGAAACTAAAAACTTTGATGTGTCCCAAGATGGATTACTACGATTTAGGGGACGACCATATATTCCCAATGCAATGGGATTGAGAGAAAAGATACTAGAGGAGGCACATAAAAGTAAGTATACAGTACATCCAGGTATGACCAAGATGTATCATGATATGAAGAGTTTATTTTGGTGGCCTGGATTGAAGAAAGACTTATGTGTCCAAATGTTTAACATGTCAAAAGGTGAAAGTTAAGCATCAGAAGCCAGCAGGGAAATTACAACCACTAGAGATACCCGAGTGGAAATGGGACAACATTGCCATGGATTTTGTTGAAGGACTACCCATGACTCCTACTAAGCATGATGCTATACGAGTGGTAATTGACCGATCAACGAAGTCGGCTCATTTCCTGGCAATCAATAAAAAGGATTCTCTAGAGAAGCTGGCAAAACTCTATGTAAAAGAGATTATTAAACTACATAGTATTCGTAGTAGTATCATTTCTGATAGAGATCCTCAGTTTACATCAAACTTTTGGCGTGCTTTACATAAACAAATGAACACTACTCTCAGATTTAGTACAGCATACCATCCTCAGATAGATGGTCAATCTGAGAGAACGATCCAGACGCTCGAGGATATGTTGAGAGCTTGTGTCTTGGATTTCAAAGGAAGTTGTGATGTCCATCTGCCGTTGGTAGATTTTGCCGATAACAATAGTTATCAAGCTAGCATTCAGATGGCTCCATTTGAAGTGCTGTATGGACGAAAGTTTAGATCTCCCTTATGCTGGGTGGAGTTGAGTAAAAGGAGGATGTGTGGTCCTAATATAGTAGACTAGACAACAGTACAGATTGATAAGATCAGAAAAAGGCTATTAATAGCTTAAAGTAGACAGAAGAGTTATGCTGATGTTAGAAGGAAGCCGTTGGAGTTTAAAGAAGGAGAGCATGTATTCCTTAAGTTGACTCCAACGATAGGAGCTAGACGATCGATCAAAGTAAAGAAGCTGCACCCTAGATACATTGGGCCATTTCAGATCCTCTCAAGAGTAGGATCAGTGGCTTACAAATTAGCTCTTCCTCCACATCTCAGCAAGATTCATGATGTGTTCCATGTTTCCCAATTAAAGAAGTATGTTTTAGATCCATCACATGTGATCGAGCAGGATGATATTGCATTGTGAGATGACCTGACTTATGAAGTTGGACTAGTACAGATTATAGATAGAAAGGTCAAGCAGTTGTGAAATAAACAGATCCCTCTAGTTAAGGTGGTATGGAAGGGATTAACGGAGAATGAAGCTACTTGGGAAGCAGAGGAAAGGATGAGAGAGATATACCCTGAACTATTTCTTTAATGTATATATAATGTAAATTTTGAGGATGAAATTTATTTTAAGGGGGAGAGAAATGTCATATCCCCAATTTTCTGACCTAATGTACCTGTACAGTTTATCTGCAATGGATATAAGATTCTTGGAATAAAATGTATCAGATTGTAAAAGGAAAGGGAAGGATTAATAACTAAGGAAAGAATAGGGATCAAAATGAAAATTTAAAAGTTTGAAGGTGAAAAGTGAAAGTAGAAGAAAAAGGAGGGACCTAAATGCAATTAATGAAAAGTTCAAGGACTAAAGTGCAATTATTCAAAAGTTAAGGGACCTAAATGTAAATATGGAAAAGTTGAGCCAAAACAGGCAAAAAATGCCCGGAATCAGATCAGACCCAAATTTTACCAGTAGATAGACAAAAATATTCCGGTCAGTTTAATGCACACAGAATTTTGATTTGAGGTCCCGATTAATTGATAAAAATTTCTGAAGTCAGAAGAAATTATTACAGTATTTTTCAGATCTCATAATCAGATAAGACCTTATAGAAAATTCATATATTTAATATATGAATTTATAAAATTGAGAGAGTCAGAAAAGGAATCCTATAGAAATCATACGGGATTTTACCGTGAAATAAAATACCCGATAAATAGGATCGGGGAAGCTATAGTATGAATTGGGCCATAAAGGCAATACAGGCAATAAGCCCATAGTAAGGCCCAAATGGTGCCATCATGAGCCCATTAAGGTGACTGGACAGTTTATGTGGGCTAGAGATCAGAGCAGTCCAGGAAACGTGCAAAATTACAAAAATGGCCCTAGATGCCTACACTATACCAGTAGTGGATGGAGATTATTTTGGTCACTCTAGACAAACTAAAAATGTGTCATATAATATAAATAGGATTATTTAGAGCCCATATACACCCTAAGGCAGTATAAAGAGGTGTGAAATGACTATTTTGCCCTTAGGGTCAGTACAGTGCACGAAAGGACACCAAGGGTATTTTGGTCATTTCCCAATGGATGGATGGCAGATAAATACTCATTCTAACATTTTCAATGATATGAGAAGCCTAGACATTAATTTCCAGGATAGAATACATATCCTGGTATATTATAAAAAAATTAGGAACAAAACACACTTCGGTTGTTGTGAAACTGTACTGATCGGTACCGGATTGGACTGGAATTTCTCCAGAAGGTTCCTTGCATGGGCAGCACGCCACCTAACCCTCTTAGGTGTCCCATGAGCTGTCCCACATGATGTAATAATTATTCTTTTTAGAAAAAGTAAAATCCAAGATTAAATGTGAGCCTTTAGATCAAATAGTAACCAAATCAATCTTGGCCATCCATTTCAACCCAAATTTCTCTGTAAATACCCCCTATTCAGAACACTTCGGCATGCATGGTGAACCATAGGGAAACTCTTGCAAAATTTCCATTCAACCAAGAAAGAAGCAACCAAAGTGAAGTAATGAGCAAGGTAATCATCTCCCTTGATCTTGAGCTTTGTTCTAGCAAGTTAGCTCATGGTTTTAAGGGGTTTTCATGCTATATTTCCCTTATGGTTGCTGCTGGAAGTTCTGCTCATATGTGGTTAAAATATAAGTTTTATGTTATGGATAGTTTAGACAAGCTTAAACAAGCTAGAATCAAGTGGTATAAGCTTGTGAATTCAAGTACGTTTGGATTTAGGGTTTTGTGTTCTTGCTGGTACTGTACGTGGTACTGTTCATATGATGGAATTTCATGATTTTCATGCTTCCAATGAGTTTAAAATGGAAAATTGTGTGGGGATAAAGTAGGAGAACAAGTATTGGAAGCATTGGAATCAAAATGAGAATTTTTGGAAAACAAGAGCATGCATTTCGGTTTGACACTGTAGCAATTGGTATGTTTTGATTTTGGAAATTCTGATTTCATATTTGGATTCTACATGAAAAATTATGTGGAAATGAACCATGAGAATTTATTTTGGAAAGGTGGAAGTAGGAAACATAAATTAGAGAAAGAAAGGGAGCTAGTGAAAACCTAGTCTTGGATTTGGTTTCAAGTTGAGTTGTAACTTGATATCATGTTGTAATGGCTAGATTTTGACATTTGTGAAGGAAGGAAAGCACTTCAAGAAGGTCTTGACCAAGATAGCTAAGAGGTAGTAAGGATACCTAACTATAACTCATGTTTGTTTAATTGTTTTGCTTGCTTGTTGATTATGGTGTTTGGTTGAGCTTGAGCTTATGTCATCATGTTATGATGAAGTATGAATGATTGCAACTCCTTGCAAGTTATGTCATGACAATATACATGTTAGAGTTTGCTTATGTACCATTATGAAGTAGCTCCCATCACATGATAACATGTTAAGCATACAATTATTCATGCATGATATTATAGTTTGTGTAACTTGCTATTGGGATTTCCATGAAATCTCATTCCTTCCACATGCATAACTATGTTTTAGGTGCTGTATCCTCTCAAGGGAAGAGAGTAATTGTTGATGATTAAGTTTGTATAACAAGTTATATGACTTACATGACAATATGGGATGATATGCTAGTGTGTATGGTGTATGTTTCTGTAACCCTGTTTTGAGGCCGTGGTGATGTGACAATGGTTTTGATATTTAAATCAACGAGTTTTAGACTGAAACTTGGCATGATTAAAGTTAATATACATAGCTTTAAATTAACATGAAGAACGCCTTAATTGGATAATTATCCGAATTGTTATGATATTCCAAATTTGCAAGTAAGATCTGGAATTGAGATAAAACGAGTGCTGAGAGGCAGTGATGTTCACGCAATGATTTCATATATCAAATGAACGAATTTTTCTATGCAATTTGGTGATCTTAAAGAGGACGTCTGGAGATTTAATTCCATATGTAACACAGTTCATTTTGATAAGTAACCAAAGAGAAATGAATTTTTGAAGTTAACCAAAGAAACTGGAACTTCCAGATTTTTACCAAATGAACAGTGATTTCTAACCAATAAACTGATTTCATTTGGACCAGAAAACCTTAGTTTCATATTTTCCCCTCAAAGATTTACGAAAGAGATTTTATTAGAAATTGGAAACATATTATTTTGATTTTTCTACAATTAATTATGAATTTTCAAAGTAGGGTACATGTTCTGGATTACCAAATGAACAGTAACAGTGAACAGTACCTGAAAGCAAATCTTTTGGAAATGGATATTTTCAAAGCAAATGATCATGAAATTGGTTCCAATCACTTCTAATGGAGTATAATTGAGGTTAAAAGTAAGGATGTGACAAAATACAATTGGCCAAAGTAATCATAGAAATAAAACTTTAATAATAAGCACGTATGCAACACAATTCAACAAAGCCATAGCATAACCAAGCATAACATTCAATACATACAAGTTTAGCATAAGTTTACTACCTCACTTGCTTGATTTCCTTTCACTTTACCTTGCTTCTTTCTTCTCACTTTTCTTTGATGTGTGACTGCCTCCTTGGAGTCTGCAATTAAATCCTAACATCAAATAATCATTCATCCATTACAATCTAACTTTCTCTTGAACATTGAGCTCATTTAACTACATTAACTTTCCTTAATCGTAGCTATTGGACTTGGTCTTTGAATCAATTGTTGTCTTGACTTTACCCTACATAATTTCATCTTTTGAATCTATTTATGAGTTTAAAATCATGAAATTATAGTTCCTATGCACTATTCTGGATATATTTGAAAAACATACATAATTCTTCCAAAAAATCTCATATTGATTCCAATGCTTCCCATACTTGTTTCGCTACTTTATCCCACACAACTTTTCATTTTAAAACCATTGGAAATATCAAAATCATAAAATTCTAATCACTATTCATATGAGTGAACAATAATAGAGAAGAACTTTAAAAACTACAACTTGGAATTCCAATACTTTTAAGGTTCAAAACCTATCCAATCCTACACAAAATCATCATATGAATTAAATGAAAGTATTATATTATTGAAATTCAATCTCCTTATATCATTAACAGTGCATACCAAAATGGTTTAACTATTATAAAGTCAAAAATATCAACTTGATTTAACAACCAATCACCTAACTAGCTTATTTAAGATTCAATCACATATCTCTAACTTTAATTTCTTCTTTCTCCTTTTATCTAAGGTTTTGGACAGCATATAAACCTTAGAGAAAACTCAACTTTCTTCTATGAAAACCCTAAGCTCAAGTTCCCAAATTAAAGGAAAATAAGCTAGGATAGATTGCTTACCTTTAATCTCTAGCTTACTTGAACTTTGGTACCTTGAATTTTCTTTGTCTTGGCTTGACTTTTCATTTTGCAAGAGGTTACACAAGGGTTCTCATGCTACGATTGAGAAGCTGAAATGTGGGGGTATTTATAGAAAAAACTTATAGAAAATGAATGGCCAATATCACTTTGTGCACTACTTGATCTAATGGCTCATAATTGCTCTCACATCAATGTTAACCACCAAGACAACTTGAGATAAGATCACACGACAAAAATCTTCTCCTCCCCTTGTCTTGGACACCATGTGTGAGGGTGTGTGGGTCCCATCATGTGCAAACCCTAATTCCCACTTTATTCTATTTTCTTTTCTTTTTAAAAAAATCATAAATCATTCACTATTGGACTTGGGCTCCAAGACAACCTTTATGACTCATTGGGCTGCATGAGGACGAAATATTGGACTGCCTAAGCTTTCCTTAGGTCTAATAACTAATTGGCACCTATCCCAAGGACTTATTGGGCTACTGTAAGATGAAATATTGGACTACCCTAGGCCTTCCTTGGGTCCAATAGCTAATTAGCACAAATTCTAAGGTACTTTCCTTATACTAATATCCTTAAAATATCCTAATTTTGAAATAAATACTAGACACCTCTTTTGATGATTTTAACATGTTTAGAAATTCATTTTAAT
Source organism: Leucaena leucocephala (assembly GCA_037074615.1). Lineage (NCBI taxonomy): Eukaryota > Viridiplantae > Streptophyta > Magnoliopsida > Fabales > Fabaceae > Leucaena > Leucaena leucocephala. The sequence continues at coordinate 6,843,012 of CM073526.1, read as the reverse complement.
ATAAAATAACTCCCCTACAAAGTCTCATAATTTTTTGAGACCCAGAAGTCCTGATAAAAATTCCTTACATTTCTTCAAGACCCTTTATCGTTGTCAAATTTCACTTTAATTTCTAAAAGGGCATTATCATTTTTTCACACCTTATTAGAGTAGTCCCTGACCTTGGTCAACTTTTATGGGAACTCTCCTTGGCCATCTAACCTTAATCTAATGACCCAAATGCCCTTCGTCTGACTTTGACTCATTGACACAACACAGTGGCATACTCAGTGTCATTTTCGTAATTTTATATTTTTCCTAATCTTTATTAGCCCTATCCCACATACATATCTAAAAATATTACTGGGCCTATAAGATGCCATTTTGGGCGCTCTACATGGTCCACTACCTTCATGTGCTAAACTCCTGAGAAATTCCCCCGAAACATATATATCGGGTGTTTTAATCAACTATAAGTTCTATATAACTCCTTTTTAAGCTCTGTCAGTTTCATAAATTCTTATATTAATTATAATAATTTAATACCAAATTTCACTGATTTTGAGGTCCAAAGGATACTGTATTAGTTTCCCTTTTTCATAAATTAATATAATTTTTTGGAGACCTCATATCAAAATTGTGTGTTGCGTCAAACTGATCAGAATAATTTTCTCTATTTACTAGAAAAATTTGGGACTAATATGATTTTTGACATTTTTGTGCCTTTTTCGGCTCAACTTTCTCATAATTTCCATTTTTCCCTTTAACTTTTAAAAATTACACGTTAGGCCCTCAACTTTTCATAATTACACTTAATAGCCCAAAGTTTATTTCTACTTTCATCTTTGCACCAAAGAACTCTTAAACTTTTCATTTTAGTCCCTCATCTTTCATGACTCATCTAACCTTTATTATTCCTTCTGATCATCGTCATGATCCTTTCCAAACCTATTTCCACTATCTGTATTATATCGATAGGGAAAAAGTAGGATGCGACAGCCTTTCTATCGGTATAATACTGATAGTAGAAAGAGGTTTGTAAAGGATCATGAAGATGATCAGAAGGAATAATAAAGGTTAGATGAGTCTTGAAGGAAGAGAGGGATTAAAATGAAAATTAGAAAAGGTTGAAGGCTAAAAGTGAAAGTAGAAACAAAAGTTGAGCCAAAAGGTGTAATTACCAAAAGTTTAGGGACCTAAATGCAAGTAACCAAAAGTTTAAGGACCTAAATGCAATTAAGCAAAAGTTTAGGGAGGTAAGTAGAGAAAATTATTATGATCAGTTTTATGCAACACATAATTTTGATTTGAGGTCCTGATTAATTGATATAAATTTTTGAAGTCAGGAAAAATTATTGCAGTATTTTTCAGACCTCATAATCAGATGAAACTTTGTAGTAAATTTCTATAATTAATATAAGAATTTATAAAATTGAAAGAGTCAAAAAAGAAATCTTGTAGAATTCTTATGGGATTTTATAGTGAAATAAAATATTTGATAATACAGTCAGGAGAGATTCCTTGGTAATTGTGCCATAAAGGTAATGGACCAATACTAAGGCCCAAATGGCATCCCAAGAGGCCCAATAAGGTGGTGAAATAGTTAAGTGGGTCAGAGTCTAGAGTAGCCCAGTAAAAGTGTGAAATAACGAAAATGCCCTAGATAGCCAGATTGTACCAGAAATGAATGGAGGGTATTTTGATCATTATGGATAGGCAACAATTGTGTAAGATAGAAAAAAGATGATTAGTTAGAGTCAGTATGTGCCCTAGTGTAGTATAAAGAGGTGTGAAATAATATTTTTGCCCTTAGGGTTAATATAGTGTAAGATAGTGAACCAAAGGCATTTCCGTCATTTCCTAAGGGATATGTAATTAAGTTGTCACCCAGTCTAAGAATGTCAATGGTAGGAAGAATCCAGACACTGGATTTAAGGTTATACAATATATTATGGAATCTCAGAAAAATTAGATTTATAAAACAAACAGTCTGGTTTTTGGGGAATCGACTGAGCCAGTACCAAATTAGACTGAAATTTTTCCAGAAGCTTCTCTCATTGCAATTTTGCCACCTAGTCCTATGAGTTGTCCTTTTATGATGTCATGGATGATGTCATAATTCTTCTTTTTGAAAAAGTTAAATCCAAGATTAAATGTGAGCCATTAGATCAAATAGTACATAAACTAATCTTGGCCATTGATTTTCCATTTGATTTTTCTGTAAATACCCCCTCAAACCTGATTCAAAACTGTTAAGCATGAACCCTTGGGGAAACTCTTACAAAATGAAAACTCAAGCCAAGACAAAGAAGATTCAAGGTACCAAAGTTCAAGCAAGCTAGAGATTAAAGGTAAGTGTCATATCCCAATTTTTGGGCCTAGAAGCCTAGTATTTGCCTAAAAAGAAGATGCTACCAGGCCCTATTAAGCAAAAGTTCCAGAAGTATACAAATAATGTTTTGGGACTAAACTACAAATAATGAGAGTTTAGGGACTAAATCGTAAATAGTAAAAGTCCCTGGAGGCATTTTGGTAATGTACTAAAGGTGTTTCTTGGGAATAGAGCCATCAGAGTGCTTGAGCTTAGTTAGAAACCCAAGATGACATTCCAAGGGTCCAAAACGTGGCCCAGTTATTATGGGGGTTTAAGCGACTTTAAAATAATATTTTAGTACTTTTTCAATAAAGTAAAGTTACCCAGTTAAGGATAGAATTAGGAAAAATGATCAGATAAAGCTTTAGTCCATAAGGGAGCATGAAAGGTGTCCTCATGGGACCCATATTACAGGAAAATAAGAAAAGCTAAGGACACATGGCATGATTATAGGAAAGGGAGAAAAAGCTAAAGGACATGTGGCACAATCTCAGCTGTTCATTCCAGGAAAAGACTGGAATTCTCTGGAAGTGCTGAGTCAACTGGTGAGGTGTCCCAAGGGTCCTACCATTATGCCACCTTGCATGTGAGGTGTCCCATGGATGATGTCACTTTAATGAGTCATCTAGGATGATGATGTCGTCGTGATGATGCAGGCAAGGCTTCTTGAGGAAGCTAAGTAATCTGAGCCATTCATCGTGATTCAATATGGACGATCCATTCCACCTCCACTCAACTATAAATAGCCCACCCCTCCTTCCATTCTATTCACAGCCAAGCATGGCAAAAATAAGAGAAAGAAGAGAGAAAAGAGAAAGAGAGAAAGAAAGGAAGGAAGAGAAATAAAGGAGTAGTTCTGGTAGAGCTAGGAGCAGTTCAAGGAGCTTAGGGACTTGGCAAAGCTTAGGAATAAGGTAAGTAAGTTATTCTAGTCTATACTATAATAAATTAAAGGATTGTTCTTAATGATTAGAATAGAGAAATATATCTCTTGATAATAGTAGCCGTATATATATAGAAAGTTAGGGGATTGTCAGATTAAGGATATTACCCCAAGTTAATCATGAGTTAAGTAGAGCTATACTGGATAATAATAAAGATATTATTATGCTATATATAGGCTCTAACATATGAAAAGAAGAGACCTTAGAGACAAAGGCTAAGAGCTAGAAGAAAAGCTACATGCTAGGTAGTGAACTTATCCTAAACTTGTATGCGTTAAATGTTATGCTTGATGTGCTATGGCTTTGTTGAATTCTGTTGAATATGTACCTATGTATGAAGCTCTGTTCCTATGATTACTTTGGCCAATTGTATTTCATATGTAACATGGAAGCATGTACATTAGACAATGTTAACACTTTCACAAGCAAGCACAAGTATTCACATTAATGCATGCATTGTTTAGTACTGTTTGCTACTAAGATTTTCCCAGAAATCTCACCCCTTCCATATCAATCCAATTACAGTAGATCTTCTCAAGATGGAGGAGATAAAGATGCATGAAGAGATTTTAATTGCTTAGCATGATTGATATGTGATTCAGTATGTATAATTTCTGGAAATTGTCACTGTGAACAATAGCTCGTGGAGAGGCTATGACCTTTGAGCTGTAATTATAAATAGTAAATGATTGAATAAATGTATTATATTTTTCCAGTAAATATTAGACATGACAAGCTTGGATTTTATATATAGAACATCTTATTTGGATGTCTACAAATAAAGATATGATTTATCAAAGTTGGGACTAGAATGCTGGAATCAGGGACAGGATGCTGGTGGAACAATGAAATTCGGACATTGACTGACGTTGATCTGGTCAAGGCGTGGTCAACAAGTCATTTTTCCCTGAAATATCATTATGTTAGGTTCGTGAAGAAATTTGAACCATTTTAGTTTGATTTTTCTAGAATTAGTTATGATTTTTTAAAGTCAGGTCACTCCTCTGGAATTTGCACAGTGAACAGTACTCGCTAGAGTAAGAATCCAGATTGAATAATTTGACTTCAACAGCCTTAGAAGTGGTTCTACATGCTACCGTTTGGTCCCTAAGATGTAAGAAAATGAGGATGTTACATACTGTATTCTCATCTCTAGAAGACCTAAACCAACGGATAAAGTTACAAGGTTAGTCACTTCCACATAGTTGTTAACTCGATAGATAATTCCTCAAAAATGATCACAGAAGACAATATTATCTATTAGGACTCTGCTCATTTTCTCTATCGCTTAGGAATTTCTCATACAATTCCTATCTTTCATAACTTTTCTACATCAAGCACTACAGAGAGCTACACAAGCTCTACCATGCACATATCCATCATAATCTGTTCATTCTCTTGGCTCTATCTTAAAAGCAATCTGACTCTATTGCAAGAGCAATCTAGCTCTATTGCAAAAATGTTAACTTCTATTGCATAGACGTTGCTCCTTCTTAGAGCTATATCATCTTTCATAACTGCGTCTCATTTCATTTCATGTTTATAGCACATCATTCTTGTATCTTATCCCTACTAAAGGGATATGTCCTGAGTACTATGATCATTTGTCTACAGATTCACTATTAACCTTTATCTCTAATCTCATCTATTACTTTATCATTACCAAGTTGAATTATCAAATTACATGTCGTATTACATGGGAGTAATAACTATTTTTCATCATATATACTCTATCCTTAATGAAATGCTGAAGTGGTATCCATTCATCATAGCATACTCCAACATGCATAATATGCAAGGAGATGCAATCATTTAAGCATTCTCAAACATGCGTGTCATCATATGACAATTGCAAGGAGATGCAACTTCTCATAAGAACTCATGGCAACATAAGCCATATCATTATTACATAATTTGATCAGCCATCCTCTATATGCATACTACGATTAAATAATTAATTAGGTAATCTTTTAAAGCATCCTGTCCTTTTACCACCTTAACTGCCAGCTTATATATCATATTATCTGATCAGATCCTTGTTAGATCTTGAAGTCACTATTTATCTAACTTGGGATGCCTCGTTACCCTCTTACTAGGGTATAGGCTCAACCATTCATTACTCTTTCTTACATAGGGAATAGGGGAGTCACTTTATCTTTTTAACTGTGGTTACTTTTCTCTCTATAAACATCATAAAATTCTTTACTTATTTCACATACATCTACTACTCTGTTAAACTTCTACAACTACTTGAGAAAAACTCTTTCTTTGTAACATGGAATTAAATCTGTGAGCTAACTTCTTAGTCATTCAACTCTCAATGTCTATGTGAATGAACTCGGCTAAGTACTCATCAAAGGGTTTCTCTTTCTCTACTTTAACCCTTAGCCTCATGCTCATCTCTATCTAACTGAGAGGAATACTTCCGGTAAACTATTCGATAAAAACTTCTCAAGTGAGTGGATCAATCTCCATCTCACATGGAGTAACTTCTGTATCTCTCTACTATTTCTTAACTCTTTATCATATCAGTCTCAGAGTACTCTGGACTAGACTGTGGTTCCTTTTTGGTCTGTCTCTAGATCCTGACTAACTTGATTCACATGGATCTCATTCATCATCTAGCACTATTACTTATATTCTCTAGGGTGCTCTACCCTAGGTCTGCTAGGTTATTGTCTCTTCATGATGAGATCCCTTTGTTTTGAGAGCATGAACTTTCAATCTATTAGCCACCACATCTTTAATCTTAAGCCACATGCTAGGCTTATTTATAGGCAGGTCTTAATCTGACTTTAATTCTTTCATAATATAGATATACTCCTAATGATCACATAGAGGATCTATTTCTGAACATCTTAAATTTATCTTTTGTATCTCAGTACCTTGTACAGTTTGGCTTGCCTATATCATGTGCTAAACCTCTAACTGATAAACTTTAGTGAGGTCATCATCTTTATTCTTGTCTTTAGGTCTCTGTACAATCTACCTGAGTACTAACTAGTCATGACTCATGTTCTCTGTAAACTTTAGTCGTGGCCATCTTTACCTGCTTGCCATGACTTGATAGCTCGGTGTTCTTTAGTCACGACTATAGGTCATGTTCTATCATGACCTGTCTGCTTATTCATTAGTCGCGTCCTATAGTTTGGACTCATCGTGACCTGATAGCTCTAGAGCTTCCTTTCGTGACCAATGGTCTTTACTCGTCATGACCAAAAGCTTCTACGAATATTTGCCGCAACCTATGGCTTAACTCATAGCGACTTATCTTCTCTGGAACTTTTAGTCGTGACCTAAACTGATTCATATCGTGACCTGGCCATAACTTTTTCTAAATATTCACTTCTAATGTTATTGACTTTGATGAATTTGAGTCAATTGAAACTTATTCATATCTATATGTCATAGTCACATCATATTGGGAATATATTCATATAGATGTTCAACCAACTATCATTTCATTATATCACATCAAAACTCATATTTCAGGTCACCTTAACATTTGCACATACATTACATACATGTCAATTTCATATTCGGGGTACATCATAACCATAATACATCTATGTAATTACTTTGCACTATTTACATTATCCCTTATCTCTTTTACATTCTTTTATAGGGAATAGTGGACTATAAATACTTTTGCATACTGAAGTACCACCTCTGTATATCAGTTGGCAAATTATTCTCCAAAAACTCACTCAGCTCTACATACCATATAAGGGTATATGGCAGTATCTGACTTGCTACCATCTCATGCTAGTCTTTTAGAGTATAAACTTGATTCAGGTTAATACCCTTTACTATATATCTATTTATCATCCCCGCTACGGCATTGAGGAACTGCAAGTAAACTGTCTATTTTTTTTATTTCTACTTCTATCCATCCCTTGATCTAGACTAAGTAATTTACTCTCCAAAGCTTTCTTGAGATTGATATGGTCAACATTATCTGTCTTTAACAAAGAAGGCTGGGGTAGGACCAAGAATATCACATGATTTTTCTCTATAAGGTCACATATTCCTGGGCTTTAAGAATGGATAGAGCTATCATTGACTCTGATTGGATTACTGGATTAAGGGATGATCATCTGTTACTTATCTAAAATCTATCCTCAAACTCTGATAGAGGAGGAATAACATCTAATCTACCCATAATCTAATACCAGTATTCAGCTTTCTCAGTCGTAATTTGTCCTCTCATTAGAAGAATTAAACTCACATTAAGGTTAGAGGGAACTCCCATAAACTTATATTATATCTCTTTCTATTAATCCTCAAAAAATTTCTGAGGCTATTGATCTTTAGCTTACATCTCCAATATCCTACTTATCAATTTAAGAATATGAGATAGCTTATCATATTAGGCCACTGTACCTTAACTAGGCTATACTCATTCTATCATAATATCTCCTATCGCCTGTAAGACTTATGTGTCCCTAACCTAAATGACTTATGTGTCCTTGCCTTACTATAACCCATAACTGAGTCAGCTACTTTCTTTCAGCTAATTGAGGAAAGGTTTGGCTCACATCTCTATGCTAGTCATACTCTTAAGTTTCCCTTATCCTCCTAAATCACTCACAGGCGAGAAGGTATCTCTTATTAAGCCTTAATGTTCCATTTCCCTAGAGCATGAATCACCAATCCATAATCTTAGTTGGACTGTGAACAAGTAACCCATTACTAACCTCAACCTCAATTGGGCCTTAGGTAACCATCACATACTCTGTTTACCAATCAGAGTAAGTTTACGTTGCACCAAAACCATTGTTCTATGCTAAAACTTTATTCTTTACCAATGCCAGAACCTTTTGCTCTTATACCAAAATGAAACATCCAACTTTTACCAACTTAGAGTATGTATTTGGAAGCGTATTTTGATTAGTGGAAGTATTACATTAGCCTAAAAATTAAAATTTTAAAACTTACTTATCGGGTACTGTTCACATAGTAATTTCCAGATTTATAGTTTAAATTTAAAAATTCATAACTAAATGTAGAAAACTCGTATGGAGGTGATCCATTTTTCTAATTGAATCTCTTTCATAGTTATTTAAGGAAAAAATATAAATATGGTCATTTATCTTGCCAATTGATACAGTTAAATCGTTACTTTTTACGATTCATGGGGCAAATTCTGGAAATTCCAGATTCTGTCTCTTAACTTTGAAATTTCATTTCTCTTGATATACACATTTAAATGAGGCTTATTACCTATGAATTTAAATATCTGGATGTTTACTACATGCTCATAAAATGTTGTGAACTGATTCCTTCATTTGCTAGGTCAAACTGAAGCCACATTAAAACTGCTTTAGGACCTACGTTTTTACCATTTCAGTTTTCTTTTCTTTCACTTTCAATAATTGTTCCAGTATGCACAAATCATCTCTTTTGCCTTTCATGAATCCATATACATTATGGGGTTATGCCATAATTCTTTCATACATGTTCTTTACAAAATAGACACCTTACATGGCATTTACATACATGGATAATTTATAGCCTATGCTAAGATCTCAATTACTTCACTTCCTTTCTTCCATTCTTTAGCTTTTATCTATGCATACATTTTCCTTCATGAAACATGCTACTTTTACCACCTCAGAGTATGTATTCGAAAGCGTATTTGATTAGCGAAAGTATTACATTAGCCCAAAAATTAAAATTTTAAAACTTACTTATCGAGTACTATTCACATGGTAATCTCCAGATTTATAGTCCAACTTTAAAAATTCATAACTAAATGTAGAAAACTCGTATGGAGGTGATTAAAATTTCTAATTGAATCTCTTTCATAGTTATTTGAGGGAAAAATATAAACCTGGACATTTATCTTGCTAATTGATATAGTTAAATCATTAATTTTTACTATTCATGAGGCAAATTCTGGAAATTCTAGATTCTGTCTCTTAACTTTGGAAATTCATTTCTATTGATATACACATCCAAATGAGGCTTATTACCTATGAATTTAAATATCTAGATGTTTACTACATGATCAAAAAAGCTTGTGAACTAATTCCTTCATTTGCTAGGTCAAACTGAAGCCACATCAAAACTGCTTTAGGATTTACGTTTTTACCATTTCAGTTTTCTTTTCTTTCACTTTCAATAATTGTTCCAGCGTGCACAAAGTATCTGTTTTGCCTTTCATGAATCCATATACATTATGGGGTTATGCCATAATTCTTTCATACATGTTCTTTACAAAATATACACCTTACATGGCATTTACATATATGCATAATTTATAGCATATGCTAAGATATAAATTACTTCACTTCCTTTCTTCCATTCTTTAGCTTTTCTCTATGCATACATTTTCCTTCATAAAACATGCTACTTTTACCACCTCAGAGTATGTATTCAGAAGCGTATTTGATTAGCGTAATCATTACATTAGCCCAAAAATTAAAATTTTAAAACTTACTTATCGGGTACTATTAACGTGGTAATTTTTAGATTTACAGTCCAAATTTAAAAATTCATAACTAAATGTAGAAAAATCATATGGAGGTGATTCAAATTTATAATTGAATCTCATTCATAGGTATTTAAGGGGAAGATATAAATCTGGACATTTACCTTGCCAATTGATATAGTTAAATCGTTACTTTTTTCTATTCATATGGCAAATTCTAGAATTTCTAAATTCTGTCTCTTAATTTTGGAAATTCATTTCTCTTATATATACATCTAAATGAGGTGTATTACCTATGCATTTAAAGATATGGATGTGTAATACATGCTCAAAAAAACTTGCACATTTTTAGCCTATCCAAAATGACCAAAATGCCCTCCATCCATCTCTGGTATCATTCGGCTACACAGGGGCATTTTCATAATTTCACACTTTTCTTGTGTTACTTTGGACTCTGGCCCACTTAACTATCTCACCACCTTATTAGGCCTCTTAGGACACCATTTGGGCCTTAGTATTTGTCTATTACCTTTATGGCACAAATCCCAAGGAATTTCTCTCGACTGTATTTATCGGGTATTTTATTCCACTATAAATTCTCGTAAGAATTCTACAGGATTCTTTTTCTGACTTTGTCAATTTTATAAATTCTTATATTAATTATAGGAATTTACTGTAAGATTTTATCAGATTCTGAGGTTCAAAAAATACTACAATAAGTTTTTCTGACTTCAGGAATTTATATCAATTAATTGGGGCTTCAAATCAAAATTCTATGTTGCGTTAAACTAATCATAATAATTTTGTCTATCTATTGGTAAAATTTGGGACTAATATGGTTCTGGGCATTTTTTACCCTTTTCTGGTTCAACTTTCTCATAATTACGTTTAAGTCCCTATACTTTTGATAATTACACCTTTTAGCCCAACTTTTGTTTCTATTGGCGTTCAACCTTTTCTAATTTTCATTTAGGTCCTTAAACTTTTGAAAATTACACTTTAGGCCCTCAACTTTTCATAATTACACTTAATTACCTAAAGTTTATTTTTACTTTTGTTTTTCACCATAGAACTTTTGAACTTTTTATTTTAGTCCCTCTCTTCGTTCAAGACTCATTTGACCTTTATTATTCCTTCTGATCATCGTCATAATCCTTTCTGAACCTCTTTCTACTATCAGTATTATACATATAGGGAAAAATTAGGATATGACAGGATCAGAGTCAACCTAGTTGACTCCCAAACATGAAACTAGTGAACTTGTCATCTAACTAATCTTCATCATACTTGAACAAGTGTAAATCATCTATATGACTAAGTGATAACAACAATGGGACGTGATACCATAAATCTCTCTCATGAAACATCATGAAGGTTCTACCAACTAATCTTCTATGCTCAAAGGCTTAAGCATCCCAAAGGATATGGGAAGCTTATGTCTACCGAAAAGAGGAAAGAAAAACGCTATTTGGATCATCAATGGCATAATATGCTAATATGAGCAATAAAACATAAGCTATGAGACTAGACTTGGGGTATTAATTTGATGACACTCGTGTTAAAAATAACTTAGTCAAGTTTTGACACACATAAGCTAAAATCTAACACATCAATTATGCAACATGAGGTAAATGTCAAATAAAACCAAGGAATGAGCTATATAGGCCATATTCTTTCCAATAAATAGCGAGCTCATGTTGTTATAGGTTTCTCCTAGTGAGTGGGAGTAAAAGAAAGTAAAAACTTACCCACAATGAAAGTTTTGTGACCTTTGGTGATGTGGTTCGCCACATCAAGCTTGAGATAGAAAGGCTAGAGGATACAAGATCCACTAGCCACACATGCTTAACTATAGAGATAGAGGATCCGTCCCCCAAAACCTAAGTCTAATAAAGGTAATGGGCCTACAAAGATCCTAGACCTAGTAAAGGTCAATTACAATTCATGCTAAAAGAAAAGGCATCTTGGCTATTAGTAGTAAAATCTGCTGGAACTCCTCGCATTTCACATATGCAACTTGCATAGTTTTATAGCTAAAGTGAATCCTTTTATGGTTATAAACTTCAGGGCAACAAGCTATTTAGTTAGAGCCTTAACTTACTTCCATTGGTTTCCATCAAGAAGCAAGTGGCTCTTGATTAGAAATGCACAATAATAGAAGTCAAAGGCATTGGAACCTCCATGTTAACTTTTCAAAAAGAACCACCCCAGTACTAACCAATCTACTCTATGCCCCATACAACTGATAAAATCATGCATCTATTATCTCTTTAGTTCAGAACCAATAAGTTATAGATCTTACTTTGTGAAATTTGCTTTAGATGGTTCTTCTTGTCTTGGAAATGACGATTCATATTCTTGTCATACTATGTCATGCTAAACTAAGGACATAATGATCAAAAGAGAATTATCAAAATAGCAAAACCAAATGATGTCCCTAGATGAACATAGACTAATTCATAAGACATCAAGAAGATTTTTCAGAAAAATAACCAAGTTTGAACATCCTCTGTAACTGGTACACTGTGATGTTCATAGTCTTATGAATGTAAGGAAAATACTAGTCTAATCAAGTTTTATATTATCTATGAACAAAAGGATTGATAGACAACTATTAGTCCTATGTAATCCATAATGAAGATAGAATTGCCGAAAGGAGAAAAAGAACTCTCTTCATATTGTTAGATCTATGATGGCAGAAGTTGAACTACCAATCATATATTAAAAAAATAAACTACTAGTTGTTACCTCATGACTAACCAAGATCCCTTTGAATCAATCATACACCTTATGACTTATGGATAGGCTATAAATAAGACTTAACTATCCTAAGACCCTGAGTAGCCATATCTATGATTATTCCAGTTTTATGGGAAATTAGGATTATAAGATAAGCAGTATATCTTCATCAAATACACCAAAGGGGTACATCGTCATTGGTGAAAATGATGATGCTTCATTGACTGGGATAAACTTAAAACATACAACATTCACTGGTACAAAATATGTTTTTTAAAGCCCTATTTTTAAACTGGCCCTTGTGGAGACAGTATAAAAAATATGACTGGTGGTATTTTTGTAAATAAGATAAAATAGTTACATCAGATTATCACGTCACTGGTGTAAACTATAATTACTACGCCAAATACTAACATCAAAAGGTGTAGATTAGCTCTGTCATATTCTGACTCTTCAGTTTCTTGTCTATGCTTTCCTGCTTCTTTTCTTTAACTTCTTTAGACCTTACGGAGAAGCTTTTAGAACAAATGAAAGGTGACATTTTTGTAAATAAAATTAAATATTTACACCAGATTTACATTTAACCAGTGTAAAATATATATAACCAGTATTAAATATACTATCTATTCTGACTCTTCAGTTTCCTGTCTATACTTTATCACTTCTTTTCTTTAACTTCTTCATACCTTGCAGAGAAGCTTTTAGAACAAATAAAAGGTGGCATTTTTGTAAATAAGATAAAATATTTACACTGGATTTACATTGAATTGGTATACAATATATATGATCCGTGTTAAATATATTTTCTATTCTGACTCTTCAGTTTCATGTCCATGTTTTCCCGCTTCTTTTCTGTCACATCCCAATCTTTAGGCCTAGAAGCCTAATATGTAGCTTGAAAAAAGTATGCTACCAGGCCCTATTGAGTAGAAGTCCAAGTAAATAGAGAAAATTATGTTGATCAGTTTGACGCAACACTAAATTTTGAAATAAGGTCCCAAAAGATTTATATTAATTTCTAAAGAAAGGAAAATTGATACATTATCCTTTGGACCTCAGAATTAGATGAAATTTGGCAGTAAATTCCTATAATTAATATAAGAATTTCTAAGACTGATAGAGCCTAGAAAGGAGTTCTATATAATTTATTATAAAATTTACAGTAGATTAAAACATCCGATAAATAGGTTTAAGGGGAATTTCTCAGGAATTGCGCCCATAAAGGTAGTGGATCATACAAAGGACCCAAAATGGCCCCTTATAGGCCCAATGATATTTTCATATAAGTATGTGGGCCAGGGCTAATAAAGATTGGGAAAAATGTAAAATAACAAAAATGCCACTAAAGGTATGCTATTGTGTTGTGTCATTAAGTCAGAGTCAAATAAAGGGTATTTTGGTCATTTAAATAAGGTTAGCCAGTCAAGGAAGGTTATCTGGATAGTTCACTAGGGTCAAGAGATACTCTGGAAAGGTGTGAAAAGACAATAATGGCTGTAGGATTACTAAAGAGGAACTAAGGGCATTTTGGTAATTTACTAAGGAGGTTTCTTGGGAATCAAGCCACTAGAGTGTTTGGGTTTAGTTAGAAACCCAAGATGACATTCTAAGGGTCCAAAAATGTGGCTAAATGATTATGGGGGTTTAAGTGATATTAAAATAATATTTTAGTAGTTTTCCATAATGTAAAGTTACCCTGTTAAGGATAAAATTAGGAAAAGTGATAAGATAAAGCCTTAGAACCATGAGGTAGTAGGAAAGGTGTCCTCATGGGACCCACAAGGTGCCACATGGCATGATTCTAGAAAAAGAAGAAAAGCTAAGGACACATGGCAGGATTCTAGGAAAAGGAGAAAAAGCTAAAGGGCACGTGGCACAATCTCAGCTGTTCATTATAAGAAAAGACTCTGGAATTCTCTGAAACCGCTAAGTCATTTAGTGAGATGTCCCAAGGGCCCCACCATTGCACCACCTTGCATGTGAGGTGTCCCATTGATGATATCATTTTGATGAGTTATTTAGGATAATGATGTCATCGTGATGATATAGGCAAAGCGATCTGAGCCACTCATCGTGATTCAATCTGAGCCATCCATCCCACCTCCTCTTAACTATAAATAGACCACCCCTCCCTCCGTTCTATTCATGGACAAGAATGTCAAAGAAAGAGAAATAAGAGAGAAAGAAAGAGAAAGAAAGGAGGAGTTATGGTGGAGCTAGGAGCAGTCCAAGGAGCTTAGGGATTTGGCAAGGTTATGAATGAGGTAAGTAATTTATTCTAGTCCCTTCTCTAATAAATTAGAGGATTGTTCTTAATTATTAGAATAAGAGAAATATCTCTCTTGATAAGGTTAAGCCATGGATGTAAAGAAAGTTAGGGAATTATCAAATTAAGGGTATGACCTCAAGTAAAGCTTGAGATAAGTAGAGCTATACTGGATAGAATAATAATCAAGATATTATTATGCTATATATAGGCCCTAACCTATGAAAAGAATTAACCTTAGAGCAAGGCTAAGGGATAGAGGAAATGCAACACGTCAGGTAGTAAACTTATCCTAAACTTATATGTATTGAATGCTATGCTTGATGTGCTATGGCTTTGTTGAATTATGTTGCATATGTGCTTATGTATGAAGCTCTGTTGCTATCATTACTTTAGCTAATTGTATTTCATATGTTACATGAAAGCATGAACATTAAGCAATGTTAACAGTTTCACAAGCAAGCACAAGTATTCACATTAATGAATGCATTGTTTAGTACCATTTGCCACTGAGATTTCCCCAGAAATCTCACCCCTTCCATATCAATCCAATTACAGCAGGTCTTCTCAAGATGGAGGAGATAAAGATGTATGAAGAGACATTAATTATTTAGCATGATTGATATGTGATTCATGTATGTATAATTGTTGAAAATTGTCATTGTGAATAGTAACTTGTGGTAAAGCAGTAACATTTAAGCTGTAATTATAAACGGTACATGATTGAGTAAATGTATGATATTTTTCCAGTATATAGTGCATATGCCAAGCTTCGATTTGATATATAAAATGTCTCATTTGGATGTATACATATAAAGGTATGATTTATCAAATTTGAGGCTAGAAATGCTAAAATCAGGGACGGGACAGGACGCTGGAGGAATAATAAACTTTGATCGTTGACCGATGTTGACTTAGTCAAGGTGTGGTCAACAAGTTATTTTTTCTTAAAAGAGCATTCAGTTTTCTTCCTGTAGCAATTTGAACCACTTCATTTTGATTTTTTTAGAATTAGTTATGATATTTTGAAGTTAGATCACTTCTCTAGGATTTGTACAATGAACAGTACTCGCTAGAGTAAAATTCCAGATTGTGTAATTTGATTTCAATAACCTTAAAGGTGGTTCTAGATGTTACCATTTGGTCCCTAAGACATAAGAAAATTAGGATGTTATATTTTGGTATTAGAGTATAAGGTTCTAGTATAGAATCAAGAGGGTTCTAGTACAGAGCAAAGGGTTCTGGCTCAGAGCATAAGATTTTGGCATATAACAGAAGGTTCTGGCTTAGTGATACTCTGGTGTAGTAAAAAATTTGAACTAAAAAGGTTTTCTCTCTTGTAAAAAAATGGGGATGGTGTTCACTATTTAGAGAATAAGTTAAATAAAAAATAGTGACACCCAGATAAATAAAACAATACCCCATACCTTACAGTTTTACAGGGTAATCTTCAAGGAAGTAGCTAGTCTTAGTCAGCCATTACCATTGAGGTCTCACCTTCTTAGCACGATGTGGCTAGACTAAACAAGATAACGTCTGAGGAATAGTTTCCTCTATTGATAAAGACAGAAGCTGACCAGTCTCAGGTCAAGGGAAGCTACAATAGTAGCTTGAGGCCAGACGTTATAGTGGCGATGATAATGAAGGTACCAACCTCATTGAAGTTCATCAACTAGAGGATTGGTATAAAGTGTGACCAAGTCAGATAGTACAAAGTATTGAGATATGAAAGATTAGTCTAAGACAAGGTTTAGGAATAGATCCTCAATGTGAGTAGATCTATATTACGAAAGAATTTGTTCAGCTGGTGTTTCCTAAGCAAAAGAATCAAAAAGTTAGAGATGAGATGATTAATAAATAGAGAATTGATGTTCCCAAGACAGAGGAACCACTTCATGAAAGAACAGTAACCTAGTAGACCTAGGGTAGAGTACCCTAGAGAACATAAATAATAGTAGTAGATGAGGAATGAGATCCATATGACATAAGTCCAGGATGAAGAAAATACTAGAAAGGAACCATAGTCCGGTCAAGAATAGACTAGGACTAATAGACTGGAGAAGTTATGAGATAATAAAGAGATACAGAAGTACTCCATAGAGATGGAGATTGATCTGCTCACCTGAGAAGTTAGTTCATAGATTGAATTCTAAAGGATTTTTCTTAAGTAGCTACAAAAGTTCAACAAAACGGTATATGAAAAAGAAGTTTATGATGTATAGAGAGAGAAAGGTAGCCACATTTTTACAGATAAAGAGACTCCCCAATTTAAGAAAGAGTAATAAGCAAGAGTTAGATAAATTAATGAAGGGTTAAGTCTATACCCTAGTAATAAGGTAATACGGTAACCTAAGTTGAATAAATAGTTATTTTAGGTTCCTAATATGATAGAGAAAATGAGTAAAGCCCTAATAGATAACATTGGCTTCTGTGATCATTTTTGGAGAACTATCTGTTGAGTTAACAACTATGTGGAAGTGGCTAACCTTGTAACTTTATCCGTTGGTCATGTCTTCTAGAGATGAGAATACAGTACAACAGAATCACAGTAGATTATGGAGGATTGCAGTTAGATCCTAGTATGGCTAACAGAGAATAGAATTCTAGGGTGGCAGTTAGTTCCTGAAGAGGCTTACGGTTGATCGCAGTAGATCCTGAGGGTCGCAGTAGACCTAGTCTAGAGAAAGAAGTATTGAGCCATAAGTACAATATGTCTTTGGAAGGATAAATACCAAGGATAAAGTTAAGGTAGAGAAGCTTCACAAGTTAGTTAGCTCATAACAGATAGAGTACCCATGATGTTAGTTCTAGATAGCCTTATTATTTTCAGAGACTGAACTCAGAATCTCCTTACACGTAACAGGAATTAAGTGATCAAAGTTAAAGTTGTTAATCCTGAGTCCCAAGGATTTATAAGAATATTTCATAAGATATAAGAAAGAGTCAAATAAGGATAAAGAGATCCCTACTATGAGATTATAGAGAATAAGAATAAGAGACAAGTAAATCCTTCAGATGAGGATAAAGAGATTAGAAGGACAGATAGACCTAAGAGAGATAGTGTAAGATGGGTCTAAGATAGTAAAGTGCCAGGGTTGGAGCTTGTTAGCACCAGTACTTCAAATTTATATCTGCACATTTCAGTTAAGCATGCTTAGGTAAGAGTAGCCCAATGATGGGTGACCCCCTGAAAAGTGATAGAAAAAGGTAGAAATGCCACAAAAATTGGCAAATATGCTCAGAGTTATGTAAAATGATAGAAAAATCTATGAAAAGCTAGAAAGGGTTATGAACAGTAAGAGACTAGAACCCTTATGTCAAGTCGAAATGAAATGGATTTGAAAGATAGGCTATGATATAGCCAGATTTGGCCAGAAATGCCATGTTATGGCATGAAAGATATGAAATGAGAAATATGTATTGAGAAGTATGATATAAAGTGGCTTTATAGCTAGCCTTGTAAACAGATTGAGAGGCTTTGTTGTTGAAAGGGATAAGATGTTTGAATGATAAGTTACATATGAAGTAGCAAATGAGAGCTTTTACTCCTTGCATAAAATGCAAGGCATTATGTTATGTTATGTTTGTAGAATATGCTAAAGCTCCGAATGTTAGAGCAGTGCAAGCTTTGAGTGTTAGAGCTATGTAAACTCCGAGTGTTAGAGTTATGCATATTAAAGAAGGAATGCTTGAGCTCTGATGTTAGAGCTTTGCATTCAGGGGGCATGTATGTAGTCCTACAATATATTGGCCACGCATTATGCATGTTAGAGTATGTGCTCCTATCTAGGAGTAAAGAAAGAAATAATAATGATATAAGTCCTCTCTCTGTATTATTATGAGTTAGGAAAGATGATAAGAAGTAAAGAAGTGTATGATGGTACAAAAATGATAGATAAAGTTTTACAGATATTTTGAGAATTACGCTGGATACTCAAAAGAGTAATAAGTGATTGCACTAAGAAGTATGGTAAGTAGTTAATAGAAACTCTAGAATACAATAGTATACGAGAGAGTTTGATATGAAAGAAGGGACATTCTCCTCAGAGAAACTCTTCATCAAGGAATGAATAGAGATTTAACCTTGAAATTTCGAGGATGAAATTTATTTTAAGGGGAGCAGAAATGTCACATCCCAATTTTTAGGCTTGAAAGCCTAATATGTAGCCTAAAAAATGTATGCTACTAGGCCCTGTTGAGTAGAAGTCCTAGTAAATAGAGAAAATTATGCTGATCAGTTTGAAGCAACACAGGATTTTGATATGAGGTCCCGAAAAATTTATATTAATTTATGATGAAAGGAAAATTGATACAGTATCCTTTGGATCTCAGAATTAGATAAAATTTAGCGGTAAATTCCTATAATTAATATTATAATTTCTAAGACTGCCAGAGCCTAAAAAGGAGTTCTATAGAATTTATAGTGGATTAAAACACACGATAAATAGGTTTCAGGAGAATTTATCGGGTATTGAGCCCATGAAGGTAGTGGATCATACAGAGGACCCAAAATGGCCCCTTATAGGCCCAATGATATTTTTAGATAAGTATGTGGGTCAGGGCTAATAAAGATTGGGAAAATGTAAAATTACAAAAATGCCACTAAATGTATGCTACGTGTCGTGTCATTAAGTTAGAGTCAAACGAAGGGCGTTTTGGTCATTTGAATAAGGTTACACATTCAAGGAAGGTTATCTTGATAGTTGACCAGGGTCAAGAGATACTTTGGAAAGGTGTGAAAAGACAATAATGCTCGTAGGATTACTAAAAAGGAACCAAGGGCATTTTGATAATTTACTAAGGAGGTTTCTTAGGAATCAAGCCACCAGAGTGCTTGGGTTTGGTTAGAAACCCAATATGACATTCTAAGGGTCCAAAAATGTGGCCCAATGATTATGGGGGTATAAGTGATATTAAAATAATATTTTAGTAGTTTTCCATAAAGTAAAGTTACCTGATTAAGGATATAATTGGGAAAAGTGATAAGATAAAGCTTTAGAACCATGAGGTGGTAGGAAAGGTGTCCTCATTGGACCCACAAGGTGCCACATGGCATGATTCTAGAAAAAGAAGAAAAGCTAAGGACACATGGCAGGATTCTAGGAAAAGGAGAAAAAGCTAAAGGAAACGTGGCATAATCTCAGCCGTTCATTCCAGGAAAAAACTTTGGAATTCTCTGGAACCGCTGAGTCAGCTAGTGAGGTGTCCCAAGGGTCACACCATTGCACCACCTTGCATGTGAGGTGTCCCATGGATGATGTCATTTTGATGAGTCATCTAGGATGATGATGTCATCGTGATGATGCAGGCAAAGCGATCTGAGCCATTTATCACAATTCAATTTAAGCCATCTATTCCACCTCCTCTCAACTATAAATAGACCACCCCTCCCTCCATTCTATTCATGGCCAAGCATGGCAAAGAAAGAGAAAGAGAGAAACAAAGGAGGAGTTCTGGTGGAGTTAGGAGCAGTCCAAGGAACTTAGGGACTTGGCAAGGTTAGGAATGAGGTAAGTAATTTATTCTAGTCCCTTCTCTAATAAATTAGAGGATTGTTCTTAATGATTAGAATAAGATAAACATCTCTCTTGATAAGGTTAAGCCATGGATAAATAGAAAGTTAGGGAATTATCAACTTAAGGGAATTACCTCAAGTAAAGCTTGAGATAAGTAGAGCTATACTAGATAGGATAATAATCAAGATATTATTATGCTATATATAGGCTCTAACCTATGAAAAGAATGAACCTTAGAGCAAAGGCTAAGGGCTAGAGGAAATGCAACACGTCAGGTAGTAAACTTATCCTGAACTTGTATGCATTAAATGTTATGCTTGATGTGCTATGGCTTTGTTGAATTATGATGCATATGTGCTTATGTATGAAGCTATGTTGCTTTCATTACTTTGGCTAATTGTATTTCATATGTTACATGGAAGCATGAACATTAAGCAATGTTAACACTTTCACAAGCAAGCACAAGTATTCACATTAATGCATGCATTGTTTAGTACCATTTGCCACTGAGATTTCCCCAAAAATCTCACCCCTTCCATATCAATCCAATTACAGCATGTCTTCTCAATATGGAGGAGATAAAGATGCATAAAGAGACATTAATTATTTAGCATGATTGATATGTGATTCATGTATGTATAATTGTTGAAAATTGTCATTGTGAACAGTAACTCATAGTAAGGCAGTAACATTTGAGCTGTAATTATAAATAGTAAATGATTGAATGAATGTATGATATTTTCCAGTAAATAGTGGATATGCCAAGCTTCGATTTGATATATAAAATGTCTCATTTGGATGTCTACACATAAAGATATGATTTATCAAATTTGAGACCAGAAATGCTAAAATCAGGGACGGGACGAGACGCTGGAGGAATAATAAACTTTTAGCGTTGATCAATGTTGACTTGGTCAAGGTGGGGTCAACAAGTTAGTTTTCCCTGAAATATAATTCAGTTAGCTTCCGGTGCAATTTGAACCACTTTATTTTGATTTTTCTAGAATTAGTTATGATTTTTTGAAGTTAGGTCACTTCTCTGGAATTTGCACAGTGAACAGTTCTCGCTAGAGTAAAATTCCAGATTGTGTAATTTGATTTCAGTAACCTTAAAAGTAGTTCCAGATACTACCTTTTAGTCCCTAAGATATAAGAAAATTAGGATATTACATTTTCTATGTAACTTCTCAGGCTATTCATTTAACTTCTTTAGTTCCTAACATTTGTACTCATTATGATAGAAGGCCAATTTCTTTCTTTGATTTTTATTTGAAATTGTTCTTATTCCTCAACCATATGCATACCATTCCTATGACCCGTACTTTTGTTTCATCACTTTATTTCTACTTTATTTTCTTCCCTTCTATATGAATGAACTAATGACTTCTTCCTCACACACACTCCTTCTTGGCCACACAAAAGAAACAGAGGATATTTTGAAGACAAACATCCTGACCCCCATCCTGTAGTTCCTCCTCCTCCTCCCCTGGTTGTCACTCTAATAGAGCACCTTGAGGAACTGATCATGCGCTTCAATGCTCTAGAGGACTTAGTGGAAGAATTGTTTAAGAAAGTTACTAGACTAAAAGACAGTTTTAGAGCTTTTTGGTCAAAAGTTTGCCGCCATCAACAGCATGATAGCTTCAATTATCCTGTTGATCTTATCCACTCGGATGAATCCCAGACCTCTGAGTCTGATGAGTAGTGAAAGCCTACAACTTTTATCTTCTACCCCTCCTATTTTATTTTCTGTATGTAATGACAAAAAGAGAAAATATATTATATATTATAATAGATATTGTGTTTGAAAATTTCATACTTTTGATGTAAAGTTATTAGTAAAGCTAAATGAATGAAGTTTCTTGTTCTCTGAATGAATGAAGTTTCTCATTCTGATGACATGTTATTTTATTTTGCAACAAAAAGGCAACAGCTTGAAACATGACATATCAATGTCTGGTATAGAATATAATGAATGATTTTAAAAAAATATTATTTCTACACTGGTGTTGCATTTTATCTTGTATAGATTATTGTAAGGAATTGGAAGACACGCAGCGGAAATTAAGGTCTGGTATAGATTATTTCTGGTATAGATTATTTCTACACTTTGTTATTAGCAGGGTTATAGACGTAATATCCCTTGGTTTCCTTAGGATATCACACAAAAAGTCTCTTTGAGGATTTGGGCGCTAATTTGTCTGAGGCTTGTATCTTAATATAGATCTCGCATCCCCAAATCTTGAGGAAAGACAAACTAGGCGTCCTCCCAGTCCATATCTCATACGGAGTCTTTTCAATTGCCTTAGATAGAACACGATTGAGTGTGAACGTAGCTGTCTTTAGGGCATCGCTCCAAAAGGAGGGCAAAAGATCTGTTTGACTCATCATTGATCAAACCATATCTAATATTGTTTGATTCCTCTGTTCAGAAATGTCATTCCATTATAGTGTCCCTGGAGGAGTCAATTGTGAGACTATCCCACAACTCCTAAGATGATCTATGAACTCTTGGCTCAAATATTCACTACCCCGATCAGATCGAAGGGCTTTAATTGTTTTGCCAAGCTGGTTTTGTACTTCATTTTGAAATATTTTGAACTTTTCAAAAGATTCATATTTGTGTTTCATCAGATAGATATACCCATATTTACTGAAATCATCTATGAATGTTATGAAGTACGAATAACCTCGTCTGGCATTTGTGTTCATCGGTCTACACACATCTGTATGTATGAGGCCCAATAAATTAGTGGCCCTCTCACTGTGCCCAGTGAAAGGTGACTTTGTCATCTTTCCTAACAAGTAAGACTCGCAAGTGTCATATGATTCAAAATCAAATGAGTTTAGAAATCCATCTTGATGGAGTTTGGAAATGCGTTTCTCATTTATATGGCCTAGACGACAGTGCCAGAGGTATATGGGATTCAAATTGTTTGGTTTGACCCTTTTGGTGGTTATGTTATAGATATTTCCAAGATTGGGTTGTTCCAAATTTAATATGTAATGACCAACATGCAAATCACTATGAGCATAGAAAACATCATTACAATAAATAGAACATCTACTATTCCCAAAAATGGAAGTGAAACCTTCCTTATCCAAATAAGAAAGTGAAACAATATTACTACTTAAAGCAGGAACATAATAGCAATAGTTTAAAACTAACAAAAGCCCAGTGAGCAGAACTAATTCATAAGTGCCTACAGCTAACGCAGCAACCCTTGCTCTATTTCCAACTCGTAGGTCAACGTCGCCTTTTTTTAGCTTCCTACTGTCTTTTAGTCCCTACACATTTGTACAAATGTGAGAACCACATGTAGTATCTAATACCCATGAGGTGGAAGTAGAAAGATGAATGTCTATAATATAAATACCTGAAGCAATAGCCTCGCCATCCTTCTTGTTCTTTTTCAGATCTTCGAGGTAGAGTTTGCAATTCCTCTTCCAATTACCAGGTTCATTACAGACGAAGCAGACTCCTTCATTTGGAGGCTTTGCCTTCTTTGGTGTAGACTTGGTTTCAGGCTTGCCTGACTCTTTGGTCTTACCTGATGAGCCATGACCCTTCCCCTTGCCTTTGCCTTTCTTTTTCATACCCTTTCCTTTTTGAACCATCAAAATAGTCCTGGGCTTCTTCTTAAGACTCAGCTCAGCAGTTTTAAGCATCCCATGCAGTTCAAAAATAGATTTCTCCATGTTGTTCATGTTGTAGTTCATGATAAACTGGTCATAACTTTTTGGGAGTGAGTTTAAGATTAAATCCGTAGCTAACTCCTGGCTTATGGGAAATCCAAGCCTCTCAAGGTGATCAATGTACCCTCTCTTGTCTTGCCTATTGCTAGAACATTTCCTTGAGATGCACAATCATCTCATAAGCCTCCATTTGTTCCAGATCTCTTTGGAGCTCTAGAACCATGGTAGCTAGCATCAAGCATCCCACATCAACAGAGTCTTCCTTATGCTTCGTGTAAGCATCTCTCTGAGCTCTAGGAGCATTGGCCGCTGGCTCCTCAAGACTGGGTTGATTTAGGACATGCGCCTTTCTTTCCTGCTTGAGAACAATTCTCAAGTTCCTAAACCAGTCAAGAAAGTTTGTCCTTCTCAAGGACAGATCACAACGATAATGTAGCAATATTACTAGTCGTCATGATTCTAAAATTAAAATATACAATTTAATTAGCAATCTCCCACTAAATAAACAACCCTCAATGCAATAGTTAGTGGGCTAAGATCCATATTTGGCTCAAACTTAAGTCCGCTTTGGTAGGAGGCTTAAATTAAGTTATTTAGGTAGGTAACACCTTTACCAATTACATCAAATGTAACTCTTAGATATTCATGGGATCCTATCATCATATGATCTGTCATGTTTTTAATCCCATCTAATGCCTTGAGACCTAAAACCATTTTGTTAATCTCAATTAAGTCAAATAATAATAAACATGTGAGAGTAGCACCATTACTCTTGCTTATCTCCCCAAGATAACTCAAAAGCACCCACTTTGGTGGAGTCCATAATTGAGCGATCGAGGTTTTGACAAGTGTTCACAAATTGACGTCATTATGACTTAAGATTTCATTTAGAGGGCTTAATTTAACTATATGGTTTATAAGAATACATGATTCTCAGTTTGTATCTCATACAAGTAATATGTGTCATATCCCCAATTTTCTGACCTGATGTAGCTGTACAGTTTATCTGAAATGGATATGAGTTTCTTGGAATAGATTGTATCAGATTGAGAAATGAAAGGGAAGGATTCATAACTAAGGAAATAATAGGGACCTAAACGAAAATTGAAAAGTTTGAAGACAAAAAGTTGAAGTAGAAATAAAAGGAGGGACCTAAATGCAATTAATGAAAAGTTCAGGGACTAAAGTTCAATTATTCAAAAGTTAAGGGACCTAAATGTAAATATGGAAAAGCTGAGCCAAAACAGGCCAAAAATGCCCAGAATCAGATCAGACCCAAATTTTACCAGTAGATAGACAAAAATATTCCGGTCAGTTTAACGCAACACAGAATTTTGATTTGAGGTCCCGATTAATTGATATAAATTCCTGAAGTCAGAAGGAATTATTACAGTATTTTTCAGATCTCAGAATCATATAAGGCCTTATAGAAAATTCATATATTTAATATATGAATTTATAAAACTGACAGAGTCAGAAAAGGAATCCTGTAGAAGCCATACGGAATTTTACAGTGAAATAAAATACCCGATAAATAGGATCGGGGGAGCTATATTGTGAATTGGGCCATAAAGGCAATACAGGCAATAAGCCCATACTGAGGCCCAAATAGCGCCATCATAAGCCCATTAAGGTGATTGGACAGTTATGAGGGCCAGAGACCAGAGCAGTCCAGGAAAAGTGTGAAATTACGAAAATGCCCCTGGATGCCCATACTGTACCAGTAGTGAATGGAGGTCATTTTGATCATTATGGACAGGCCAAAAACGTGGGACATAGTATAAATATGATTATATAGAATCAATATATGCCCTGAGGCAGTGTAAAGAGGTGTGAAATGACGATTTTGCCCTTAGGGTTAGTACAGTGCAGGAAAGGACACTAAGGGTATTTTGGTCATTTCCCAAGGGATGGATGGCAGATAAATATTTAATATATCATTTCAATGGTATGAGAAGCCTAGATATTGATTTCCAGGACATAATACATATCCTGGTATATTATAAAAAAAAAATTCAGAACAGAAAACAGTCCGGTTGTTGTGAAACTGCTCCGATCGGTACCGGATTGGACTGGAATTTCTCCAGAACCTTCTTCACATGTGCAGCACGCCACCTAACCCTCTTAGGTGTCCCATGAGCTGTCCCACATGATGTAATAATTATTATTTTATGAAAAAGTTAAATCCAAGATTAAATGTGAGCCTTTAGATCAAATAGTAACCAAATCAATCTTGGCCATCCATTTCAACCCAAATTTCTCTATAAATACCCCCTCATTTCAGACCATGTGCGGCAGATTTGAGAACCATAGGGAAACTCTTGCAAAATTTCCATTCAACCAAGAAAGAAGCAACCAAAGTGAAGTAACAAGCAAGGTAATCATCTCCCTTGATCTTGAGCTTTGTTCTAGTAGGTTAGCTCATGGTTTTAAGGGGTTTTCATGTTCTATTTCCCTTATGGTTGCTGCTGGAAGTGATGCTCATATATGGTTAAAATATGAGTTTTATGTTATGGATAGTTTAGACAAGCTTAAACAAGCTAGAATCAAGTGGTATAAGCTTGGGAATTCAAGTATGTTTGGATTTAGGGTTTTGTGTTCTTGCTGGTACTGTACGTGGTACTGTTCATATGATGGAATTTCATGATTTTGATGCTTCCAATGAGTTTAAAATGGAAAATTGTGTGGGGATAAAGTAGGAGAACAAGTATTGGAAGCATTGGAATCAAAATGAGAATTTTTGGAAAACAAGAGCATGCATTTCGGTTTGGTACTGTAGCAATTGGTATGTTTTGATTTTGGAAATTCTGATTTCATATTTGGATTCTACATGAAAAATTATGTGGAAATGAACCATAAGAATTTATTTTGGAAAGGTGGAAGTAGGAAACATAAATTAGAGAAAGAAAGGGAGCTAGTGAAAACCTAGTCTTGGATTTGGTTTCAAGTTGAGTTGTAACTTGATATTATGTTGTAATGGCTAGGTTTTGACATTTGTGAAGGAAGGAAATCACTTCAAGAAGGTCTTGACCAAGATAGCTAAGAGGTAGCAAGGATACCTAACTATAACTCATGTTTGTTTAATTGTTTTGCTTGCTTGTTGATTATGGTGTTTGGTTGAGCTTGAGTTTATGTCATCATGTTATGATGAAGTATGAATGATTGCAACTCCTTGCAAGTTATGTCATGACAATATGCATGTTAGAGTTTGCTTATGTGCTATTATGAAGTAGCTCCCATCACATGATAACATGTTAAGCATTCAATTATTTATGCATGATATTATGGTTTGTGTAACTTGCTATTGGGATTTCCATGAAATCTCATTCCTTCCATATGCATAATCTTGTTATAGGTGCTGGAACTTCACATGGAAAAAGGGTAAATATAGATGAATGAGTTTGTATAATAAGTCACATGAGTTACTTAACCTTATGGAAGCATATGATAGTATGTATGGTTGAATGGTGTATGGTTCTGTAATTCTGTTTTGAGACTATGGTGATGTGACGATGTTTATGATGCCCAAATCAACGTGTTTTAGTCTGAAACTTGGCATGATTAAAGTTAAGATACAGACCTTTAAATGGACACCAAGAACGCCTTAATTGGATAAGTATCCGAATTGTTATGATTTTCCAAAGTTGGAAGTAAGATCTGGAATTGAGATAAAACGAGTGCTGAGAGGCAGTGACGTTCACACAATGATTTCATATATCAAATGAACGAATTCTTCTATGAAATTTGGTGATATTAAAGAGGACGTCTAGAGCTTTAATTCCATATGTAACACAGTTCATTTGGACAAGTAACCAAAGAGAAACAAATTTTTAAAGTTAAGGCAAAGAAACTGGAACTTCCAGATTTTACCAAATGAACAGTGATTTTTAACCAATAAACTGATTTCATGTGAACAAGATAACCTCAATTTCATATTTTTCCCTCAAATATTTATGAAATATACTTCATTAGAAATTGGAACCACATTATTTTGATTTTTCTACAATTAGTTATGAATTTTCAAAGTAGGGTACATGTTCTGGAATTACCAAATGAACAGTAACAGTGAACAGTACCCGAAAGCAAATCTTTTGGAAATGGATATTTTCAAAGCAAATGATCATGTAATTGGTTCCAATCACTTCTAATGGAGTATAATTGAGGTTAAAAGTAAGGATGTAACATTTTGGTATCAGAGCAAAGGATTCTGGCTTAGGAAATGCTCTGATTAGATTATTTATAGACTGTTACATAAGTGAACATCTGCATAATTGACCTTAAGTTAATTATTGCAGGATACTAATGACTGAGTCTAGAACATCAGAGACTACAGTGAACCAGGGGGACCCTAGACCCACAGTCTATAGTTCTGATAGATCAGGGTGGAACTCAGAAGAGATAGATGCTTTTATACATGATCCGGAGTTTGGTCTTCCCCCAGTGATCAATATCCGGGATTCCAGTAGTGAATCAGAATTGGGCAGGTTAGATAATTCTTCTGTGGGATCAAATGAAATGGATGAGGATGATGATGAAGAAGAGGAAATATCAGATGAGGATATACCATCGGAAGAGGATGAACTTGAGGAACCTAACCCAGCCCCACCTATGAATATTGTACTAGAAAGAGATGCAGGTCAGATAGATGATAGAGAGATGATAGACCCTCAAGAGGAACAATCTGATGTGGGTTACTCTTATGTTGGGGGTGGTACAGACCCTGTGCCTAGGCAGGCGGATGAGGTAGATGTTCCTGGACCGAGTCAGGTACCTAAACCAGTTGATGTACCTGGACCCAGCCATACAGCTAACATGCCTGAACCTAGTCATGTAGCTAATATACCTGAACCTAGTCATGTAGCTAATATACCTGAACCTAGTCATGTAGCTGATATACCTGGACCTAGTCAGAGACCAGACCCTACAGATATTCCAGGTCCAAGTGGAACCAAGTGTAAGGAATTGGAAGACACGCAGCGGAAATAAACTTTAAAAATTTTCCATTCCTTGCCAGGATCTGCCGTATGTGTTTAAGTCAAGTGGAAAGAATCCTTACCCTTAGTGTTGCTCAGCGAATTTCACAGCTTCTCTACGTGGGTGGTGATCTCTTTCTGATCGCAAGAAATCGACGGAGTGTTCCTCAGCGACCTTCACAGATTCTCTCCGCGGACGGTGGTCTCTTTCCGATCACAAGAAGTCGACGCCTCAGGTCGGCTTCCTCTACTGGTATCCACACGAACAGCGTTCCAACCACGAACGACGTGCTAGCGTCTCCTGTCCCTCCAAGGCTTTCACAAGTCTCCGTCTCTATTTCGGCAGTTTCTTGTCTGCAAACCTTTTGCAGATTCCGTTCGGCCTTTTGTGTTCTGTGTTATTTTCAAACGTAGCTCCTCCAATCAGATATAGAGGATGCTATGCGTTTTTCCACCTGACCTAATTGGATTTTGGAGTTAATCTTATATTAATTCCGAATTGATACAATATCATATATTGTATAATTTTATAAGAAACTAATTAAATAAAATCATATTAAATCCGTCCCACAGATTTAATTACTTATTTATTTAACTTTAAATAAAGATGAGACTGAGTTATATTTGATTTATTCCCATAAATCAAATTTGAGATATCCTATCAATTTAAATTTCGAATTTCAAACGTGATAGAGATTTAATTTATCCTTATAAATTAAATCTTATAAATATCTCTTATATGAGATATCCTATCAATTTGAATTTCGAATTTCAAACGTGATAGAGATTTAATTTATCCTTATAAATTAAATCTTATAAATATCTCTTATATGAGATATCCTATCAATTTGAATTTCGAATTTCAAACGTGATAGAGATTTAATTTATCCTTATAAATTAAATCTTATAAATATCTCTTATATGAGATATCCTATCAATTTGAATTTCGAATTCAAACGTGATAGGGATTTAATTTATCCTTATAAATTAAATCTCATATATCTCATATATATAATATATATATATATACGAATTTATATATATATACGAATATAAATATAAATAAATATATATACATTCACCTGGATCTTTCATTGAATCTGGACATGTCTTAGATTCAATGAATCTGGACATCATAGCTCGTGTTGGGCTATTTTGTGTGCGACCCTGTAGGCCCATATGAAGTTGGCAGTGGGCCATTTGCTATACTAGCCCACAAGTCGCAAGCGGTCTCTAGCAAGACATAACAACTACCCAAATCATATGAGGATCGATAAACGATGTAACCTTTTATACAACCATATCATGTCCCTTCTGTCACGCGATATTTTGGTCATGGATGAGGCATGGATAATGTCATCCTCCTATTCCCGACCGTTACTTTCTCGATCCCTGAGTAGTCTGACTATAGAAATGGAACTACCTTTCCATTACAGTATGGCCATACATTTCTCAGACTCACTCATCGAGGGGCCCAGTAATATCTCTCCACGAATGTGAGGGACAAATTCCATCTTGACCATTCACATTCCTCCGCATGAAAAACCACTAAGCCCAAACATAGTCTTTATGATCACTCGGTCAAAAGTGACTTTTGACTAGGTCAAAGCTGAGCGTTTTGTCATGTAGGAATCCATGATGATCTCAGGTCAAAGGGCATATTGACATGGTTTGTATATGAGAGAAGCTTATGACGTTACCCATGCAGTTCTCTCATAGCGGGTCGGTCCAACACCCTGTACTCTTACATGTGCTTATGACTTTGATTTATATCTCTATACATCTTCAAAGTCATACTGGTCTTATTTCATCTGTGCTCCCACATAG
Organism: Leucaena leucocephala; assembly: GCA_037074615.1. Taxonomy (NCBI): domain Eukaryota; kingdom Viridiplantae; phylum Streptophyta; class Magnoliopsida; order Fabales; family Fabaceae; genus Leucaena; species Leucaena leucocephala. Next base: position 6,812,265 of record CM073526.1, on the reverse strand, counting down.
ATGATCGACCAGGGACATTTAGGATAATATCATGAATTATCCAAGGATGGTCATCATAGTAAACATGCAAATAATATGATAACTCAATTAATAAATTCATAAATCAATAATGTTCATAAGACAATGATTGGCCCCTAGGGCACGATTTCCAACACCAAGAAGTTAATGGTACAGATATATCTGGGTAACCATCAGATAATTGAGTTAACCCCTGGGGAAGATATGGATGAAGAACATTTTAGGAAAGCTGTGGAACTCATGAAGCAGCTATATGAGATAGGAAGAATGTTGGTTAGAGGTGTTGATCAAGACTATAGAGTTTATAAAGACTTCATAGCAAGGGTAAGAGAGGCCTATCAAGCATATGATCCAGATACTCTTACCTTAGAAGCTTGGGTTGATATCATGGATGATATTTTACCTCTTACAGCAACATGGAGAGAAGTGTTAGATCAGTACTTTGAAGAGGAACCCTTTGAGGATATCCATGTCCATGATTGGATCTACATGGTAGGGGAATTTATTAGGATCCATTATGAGAAAACATAGTGTAATAGTTGTATGTATGAATGTTGCTGTAATCTATGTACTTTTGACTAGTAATGACATAATACATGTATGTGTGTCTGTTATGAAGAGTTTATGTAATGATGTTAAACTTGTTGTATGCTATGTTTTGAATGAAATATAAAGTATGTTAATTATAATATTCCTTTCCTATTTTCTATTACGATAGTAAAACAAAATGGTAAGAACCAGAAGAGCTAGTGCTTCGGGTGAACCCCAAAATGCCGGAGATATTAATCAGTTGATTCTAGAACGGCTGGAACAGCAGCAGAAGCTGATAGAGGAAGTAAAAGCTGCTCAAGCAAGGAGTGAGCAGGAAAGGGATACTGCTATAGCAACAGCTGTAGCTGAAGCAGTGGAGAACCTCAGACACCCAGAGTCTGCAGGTACAGCTAATACAGAACCTGAGATGGTTCAACAGACAACAGAACTGCCAAGACAAACAGGACAGACAGTAGATCCTGCTGGTATTCAACAGTGGATGGCTAAGTTTTGTAAGCATAGTCCTCCGACATTCGAGGGAACATTCGATGTACAGAAAGCGGAGGATTGGATCAGCAGACTGGAGAAGATCTTCAAGGTATTGGGTTGTCCGTCTGAGAGTAAAGCACAGATGGCAATCTACCAGCTAGAAAGGGATGCTGACAGATGGTGGAAGAACACAGAGCTAGTATTGCAGGCCAGGCACATTCCTATCACGTGGGAAGTGTTCCTTGAACAGTTTTATGAGAAGTATTTTCCCCAGTCAGTACGAGATGAACGAGAAGCAGAATTCCTTGTGCTGAGACAAGGAGAAAAAGAATCATTTGACGAATACTTGGCAAAGTTCATCCGTTTTTCCCAGTATTCCACTTACCTGCGACAGGTGGATGATGAGCGGTGGATGACGGAAAGGATGATCAGGGGATTGAATACTACTCTGAAGGATAAGATGACCCCCCAACAATATCATCAGTTCAATAAAGCAGTAGAGGCCTGCAGAATTATTGAGAACAGCTTGAATCACAGGATGCTGATGAGACCGTTGAGCAGAGAGACTGCTGTTCCTGAGAGACCTAACCAGAATAGAAATGCAGCCAGTGGCAGTGGCTATAACAAGAAAAGGAAAAGGCAGTGGCAGCAGAACCGAAAACCTAGCAGAGGGAATTACAGGTGAAACACAAATAATAGAGATCAGAGGTCTAGAGTATGTGACAAATGCGGGAAGAACCATGGAGACAGACCATGCTTGATGGGGCAGAATGTCTGTTACACATGTGGGAAGCCTGGACATTTCTCTAGGAGTTGTCCTCAAGCAGCTAATGATCAAAGGCCGCGCACTCAAGGGCGAGTGTTTGCAATGACAAGGGAAGAAGCGCAGAGATCACCCGAGATGATCCAAGGTATCATCTATCTCAATAATCATGCTGTGATTGCTATGTTTGATTCGGGTGCAAGTCATTCCTTTGTTTCTTATGAATGTGCTAAACGTTTGGGCCTTACAATTAGCAAGATGCATTATGCCATATGTGTCACAACCCCTACAAATGCTAAAGTAGTTACATCAGATGTCTGCCTAAATAGTGTCATTCGATATGAATGTTGTTGCACTACTCTTGACCTAATATGCATGCCATTCCATGAGATTGATGTCATAATTGGATTGAATTGGTTGTCTGCCAATAATGTAATGCTGGATTGTAAGAACAAAACTCTAGTTCTTTGTCCACAAGCCCCAAATATGAATCCAGAAGTGAAACTGAATTTCCTGACGGAGGCTCAAGCGGATAGATGTTTACGAAAAGGATGTCAGGGATATATGGTCTTCTTTTCTATTCAAGCAGAAGTGGAAGAAGGAATTGAAGCGATTCCAGTGGTCAGAGAATTTCCTGAAGTCTTTCCAAAGGAGATACAGGGATTGCCTCCAGAACGAGAAGTGGAGTTTGCAATTGACATCGTACCTGGAGCTGGACCAGTATCTAAAGCCCCATATCATATGGCTCCTAATGAGATGATTGAACTTAAGAAGCAGATAGAGGAGCTATTAGAGAAGGGTTTCATCCGACCCAGTGTTTCTCCGTGGGGTGCTCCAGTGTTATTTGTCAAGAAGAAGGATGGCAGTCTCAGATTGTGTATTGATTATCGGGAGTTGAATAAGATTACTGTTAAGAATAAGTACCCTCTTCCCCGAATTGATGATTTGCTAGACCAGTTGGTTGGATCAAGCTTATTCTCTAAGATTGATCTGAGATCGGGTTACCACCAACTCAGAATCAAAGCAGATGATATTTCAAAGACTGCGTTCAGGACTCGCTATGGACATTTCGAATTCTTAGTGATGCCCTTTGGTCTAACGAATGCGCCTGCAATTTTTATGGATTACATGAATAGAATCTTCAGGCCTTATCTAGATCAGTTTGTGGTAGTCTTCATTGATGATATCTTAGTGTACTCCAAATCGGCTGTAGAGCATGAAGAGCATTTGAGGATTGTTCTTAGTACTCTTAAAGAGAAACGACTCTATGCTAAGCTTAGTAAATGTGAGTTTTGGCTGCAAGAAGTCAAATTTCTCGGTCATGTCATATCCCACGAAGGGGTAGCTGTAGATCTTAGCAAAGTTGAAGCAGTGCTAAGCTGGGAACAGCCAGGGACAGTGACAGAGATCAGAAGTTTTCTGGGCTTAGCAGGGTATTACAGGAGATTTATTAAGGACTTTTCTCGAATTGCTCTACCATTAACCAAGCTGACCAGAAAGAATCAGCAGTTCAAGTGGGATGAGAAGTGTGAGGCTAGTTTTCATGAACTAAAGCAGAGATTAACCACGACTCCTGTGCTGATTATTCCAGACCCAACTCAGACTTATGTAGTCTACACTGATGCTAGCAAGCAGGGGTTGGGATGTGTGTTGATGCAGCAGGGACGAGTGGTAGCCTATGCTTCTCGACAGTTAAAGCCACATGAAGAGAATTATCGCACTCACGATTTGGAGCTTGCAGCGGTAGTTTATGCTCTTAAGATATGGAGGCACTACTTGTATGGAGCTACCATAGAACTGTACTGTGATCATAAAAGCCTGAAGTACCTGCAAGATCAGAAAGAATTAAATATGAGGCAGCGGAGATGGATGGAATTTCTGAAGGATTATGATTTCCAGATCAAATACCATCCAGGAAAAGCTAATGTAGTGGCCGATGCCTTGAGCAGAAAGGTGGTGCAGGTTGCTAGTCTCATGATCAAAGAGCTAGAACTGATAGAAGATGTACGAGATTGGAGTCCTCTGTATCAAATGCAGACATCAGAAAGTTCTTATGGAGGAACGCAGATTAAAGCATTCATTGAGAATGAAATTAAAGAGGCTCAGGAGCAAGATAAACTCGCTGAGATTTTCAAAGGTAAGCTGGAAAGAGGGGAAACTAAAAACTTTGATGTGTCCCAAAATGGATTATTACGATTTAGGGGACGACCATATATTCCCAATGCAATGGGATTGAGAGAAAAGATACTAGAGGAGGCACATAAAAGCAAGTATACAGTACATCCAGGTATGACCAAGATGTATCATGATGTTAAGAGCTTATTTTGGTGGCCTGGATTGAAGAAAGATGTTGTAAATTATGTGTCCAAATGTTTGACATGTCAAAAGGTGAAAGTTGAGCATCAGAAGCCAGCAGGGAAATTACAACCGCTAGAGATACCTGAGTGGAAATGGGACAGCATTGCCATGGATTTTGTTGAAGGACTGCCCATGACTCCTACTAAACATGATGCTATGTGGGTGGTAATTGACCGATTAACGAAGTCGGCTCATTTCCTGGCAATCAATAAAAAGGATTCTCTGGAGAAGCTGGCGAAACTTTATGTAAAAGAGATTATTAGACTACATGGTATTCCCAGTAGTATCATTTCTGACAGAGATCCTCGGTTTACATCAAACTTTTGGCGTGCTTTACATAAAGAAATGAACACTACTCTCAGATTTAGTACAGCCTACCATCCTCAGACAGATGGTCAATCTGAGAGAACGATCCAGACGCTCGAGGATATGTTGAGAGCTTGTGTCTTGGATTTCAAAGGGAGTTGGGATACCCATCTGCCGTTGATAGAATTTGCCTACAACAATAGTTATCAGGCTAGCATTCAGATGGCTCCATTTGAAGCATTGTATGGACGGAAGTGTAGATCTCCCTTATGCTGGGTGGAGTTGAGCGAAAGGAGGATGTTTGGTCCTGATATAGTAGATCAGACAGCAGCACAGATCGATAAGATTAGAAAGAGATTGCTGACGGCTCAAAGCAGACAGAAAAGTTATGCTGATGTCAGAAGGAAGCCGTTGGAGTTTGAAGAAGGAGAGCATGTATTCCTTAAGTTGACTCCGACGACAGGAGCTGGACGATCAATCAAAGTGAAGAAGCTGCATCCTAGATACATTGGGCCATTTCAGATCCTCTCAAGAGTAGGATCAGTGGCTTACAAGTTAGCTCTTCCTCCACATCTCAGCAAAATTCATGATGTTTTCCATATTTCCCAGTTAAAGAAGTATGTTCCAGATCCATCGCATGTGATTGAACAAGATGACATTGCACTGCGAGATGACCTGACTTATGAAGTTGGACTAGCACAGATTGTAGATAGAAAAGTCAAGCAGTTGCGAAATAAGCAGATCCCTCTAGTTAAGGTGGTCTGGAAGGGATTAACAGAGAGTGAAGCTACCTGGGAAGCAGAGGAAAGGATGAGAGAAGTATACCCTGAACTATTTCCTTAATATATATGTAATGTAAATTTCGAGGACGAAATTTATTTTAAGGGGGAGAGAAATGTCATATCCCCAATTTTCTAACCTGATGTAGCTGTACAGTTTATCTGAAATGGATATGAGTTTCTTGGAATAGATTGTATCAGATTGAGAAATGAAAGGGAAGGATTCATAACTAAGGAAATAATAGGGACCTAAACGAAAATTGAAAAGTTTGAAGACAAAAAGTTGAAGTAGAAATAAAAGGAGGGACCTAAATGCAATTAATGAAAAGTTCAGGGACTAAAGTTCAATTATTCAAAAGTTAAGGGACCTAAATGTAAATATGGAAAAGCTGAGCCAAAACAGGCCAAAAATGCCCAGAATCAGATCAGACCCAAATTTTACCAGTAGATAGACAAAAATATTCCGGTCAGTTTAACGCAACACAGAATTTTGATTTGAGGTCCCGATTAATTGATATAAATTCCTGAAGTCAGAAGGAATTATTACAGTATTTTTCAGATCTCAGAATCAGATAAGGCCTTATAGAAAATTCATATATTTAATATATGAATTTATAAAACTGACAGAGTCAGAAAAGGAATCCTGTAGAAGCCATACGGAATTTTACAGTGAAATAAAATACCCGATAAATAGGATCGGGGGAGCTATATTGTGAATTGGGCCATAAAGGCAATACAGGCAATAAGCCCATACTGAGGCCCAAATAGCGCCATCATAAGCCCATTAAGGTGATTGGACAGTTATGAGGGCCAGAGACCAGAGCAGTCCAGGAAAAGTGTGAAATTACGAAAATGCCCCTGGATGCCCATACTGTACCAGTAGTGAATGGAGGTCATTTTGATCATTATGGACAGGCCAAAAACGTGGGACATAGTATAAATATGATTATATAGAATCAATATATGCCCTGAGGCAGTGTAAAGAGGTGTGAAATGACGATTTTGCCCTTAGGGTTAGTACAGTGCAGGAAAGGACACTAAGGGTATTTTGGTCATTTCCCAAGGGATGGATGGCAGATAAATATTTAATATATCATTTCAATGGTATGAGAAGCCTAGATATTGATTTCCAGGACATAATACATATCCTGGTATATTATAAAAAAAAAATTCAGAACAGAAAACAGTCCGGTTGTTGTGAAACTGCTCCGATCGGTACCGGATTGGACTGGAATTTCTCCAGAACCTTCTTCACATGTGCAGCACGCCACCTAACCCTCTTAGGTGTCCCATGAGCTGTCCCACATGATGTAATAATTATTATTTTATGAAAAAGTTAAATCCAAGATTAAATGTGAGCCTTTAGATCAAATAGTAACCAAATCAATCTTGGCCATCCATTTCAACCCAAATTTCTCTATAAATACCCCCTCATTTCAGACCATGTGTGGCAGATTTGAGAACCATAGGGAAACTCTTGCAAAATTTCCATTCAACCAAGAAAGAAGCAACCAAAGTGAAGTAACAAGCAAGGTAATCATCTCCCTTGATCTTGAGCTTTGTTCTAGTAGATTAGCTCATGGTTTTAAGGGGTTTTCATGTTCTATTTCCCTTATGGTTGCTGCTGGAAGTGATGCTCATATATGGTTAAAATATGAGTTTGATGTTATGGATAGTTTAGGCAAGCTTAAACAAGCTAGAATCAAGTGGTATAAGCTTGGGAATTCAAGTATGTTTGGATTTAGGGTTTTGTGTTCTTGCTGGTACTGTACGTGGTACTGTTCATATGATGGAATTTCATGATTTTGATGCTTCCAATGAGTTTAAAATGGAAAATTGTGTGGGGATAAAGTAGGAGAACAAGTATTGGAAGCATTGGAATCAAAATGAGAATTTTTGGAAAACAAGAGCATGCATTTCGGTTTGGTACTGTAGCAATTGGTATGTTTTGATTTTGGAAATTCTGATTTCATATTTGGATTCTACATGAAAAATTATGTGGAAATGAACCATAAGAATTTATTTTGGAAAGGTGGAAGTAGGAAACATAAATTAGAGAAAGAAAGGGAGCTAGTGAAAACCTAGTCTTGGATTTGGTTTCAAGTTGAGTTGTAACTTGATATTATGTTGTAATGGCTAGGTTTTGACATTTGTGAAGGAAGGAAAGCACTTCAAGAAGGTCTTGACCAAGATAGCTAAGAGGTAGCAAGGATACCTAACTATAACTCATGTTTGTTTAATTGTTTTGCTTGCTTGTTGATTATGGTGTTTGGTTGAGCTTGAGTTTATGTCATCATGTTATGATGAAGTATGAATGATTGCAACTCCTTGCAAGTTATGTCATGACAATATGCATGTTAGAGTTTGCTTATGTGCTATTATGAAGTAGCTCCCATCACATGATAACATGTTAAGCATTCAATTATTTATGCATGATATTATGGTTTGTGTAACTTGCTATTGGGATTTCCATGAAATCTCATTCCTTCCATATGCATAATCTTGTTATAGGTGCTGGAACTTCACATGGAAAAAGGGTAAACATAGATGAATGAGTTTGTATAATAAGTCACATGAGTTACTTAACCTTATGGAAGCATATGATAGTATGTATGGTTGAATGGTGTATGGTTCTGTAATTCTGTTTTGAGACTATGGTGATGTGACGATGTTTATGATGCCCAAATCAACGTGTTTTAGTCTGAAACTTGGCATGATTAAAGTTAAGATACAGACCTTTAAATGGACACCAAGAACGCCTTAATTGGATAAGTATCCGAATTGTTATGATTTTCCAAAGTTGGAAGTAAGATCTGGAATTGAGATAAAACGAGTGCTGAGAGGCAGTGACGTTCACACAATGATTTCATATATCAAATGAACGAATTCTTCTATGAAATTTGGTGATATTAAAGAGGACGTCTAGATCTTTAATTCCATATGTAACACAGTTCATTTGGACAAGTAACCAAAGAGAAACAAATTTTTAAAGTTAAGGCAAAGAAACTGGAACTTCCAGATTTTACCAAATGAACAGTGATTTTTAACCAATAAACTGATTTCATGTGAACAAGATAACCTCAATTTCATATTTTTCCCTCAAATATTTATGAAATATACTTCATTAGAAATTGGAACCATATTATTTTGATTTTTCTACAATTAGTTATGAATTTTCAAAGTAGGGTACATGTTCTGGAATTACCAAATGAACAGTAACAGTGAACAGTACCCGAAAGCAAATCTTTTGGAAATGGATATTTTCAAAGCAAATGATCATGTAATTGGTTCCAATCACTTCTAATGGAGTATAATTGAGGTTAAAAGTAAGGATGTAACAATATGCATGTCTCTGATATAATCATAAGATGCATAATTTACATATAGAAACCTCTTTTAACATTCGAGGGGAGTGAGATGAGAAGAGAAGGTATATTGAGAATATATATAGGAAGGCACGACACGCATGCCGTATTTAAAAATTACAACACTTGCAATCTAGAGCCATATTGTTCGCCATACCCAAGCATTCAAGAATCAACATTCAGATTTAATTGAAGGGCAATTAATTTTTCAAAACTAAAACATTCACAAAACAGTATATGTTACAGTTATGTTACGCTACGAACAGGTAGCCACGGCGGTCTCGCTAGCCTGTTAGTGGCGGCGATCCCTCTAGCCAGTTAGCGGGCGGGGTCTAGGGGCAGCACCTCAGGAATTTGGTTCTAAATTCAGTTTTCTTAGACCCCATCTATGTTAATTGATCAAATCAAAACGTATCACCACTGATTTCAATTCCCTTTTAGATTCCTTTTATGTCATACATAACACGGATCCCTTATATGTCACACATAAAACGCATATTATATGATCGGCTACGACTAACACAAATCATATGAATCAACAATTAAGCCTAACTTAAACATAAAATAGCATGGCTCTAATACCACTGTAAGGAATTGGAAGACACACAGCGGAAATTAACTTAAATTTTTTTCCATTCCTTGTCAAGATCTACTGTATGTGTTTAAGTCAAGTGGGAAGAAGCATTACCCTCAATATTCCTCAGCGACTTCCACAGCTTCTGGTCATGACACTCACAGCTTCTCTCCGTGACTTGTGCTCCCTTTCCGATCGCAAGAAGTCGACGACTCAGGTCAGCTTTCTCTATTGTATCCACACGAACAGCATTCTAACCACGAACGACGTGCTAGCGTCTCTTGTCCTTCCAGGGCTTTCTCAAGAATTCGTCCTCTCCATCTTTATTTCAGCAGTTTCTTATCCGTAAACCTTTTGCAAATTCCCTTTCGGCCTTTCTGTGTTCTATATGTTTCAAAACATACCTCTTAAAATCAGATATATAGGATGCTATGCATTTTTCTCTACCGAATTGGATTTTGGAGTTAATTTTATATTAATTTCAAAATTAGTACAATATCATATATTGTATAATTTGATAAGAAACTAATTAAATAAATAGTATTTATATTAAATTTGTCCCACATATTTAATTCACCTATTTATTTAACTTAAAATAAAGATAAGACTGAACTATATTTGATTTATTCTCATAATTCAAATTTGAGATATCCTATCAATTTGAATTTTAAAATCAAACGTGATAGAGATTTAATTTATCTTTATAAATTAAATCTTTTAAATATATCTTATATGAGATATCCTATCAATTTGAATTTCAAATTCAAACGTGATAGAGATTTAATTTATCCTTATAAATTAAATCTTATAAATATCTCGTATGTGAGATATCCCATCAATTTGAATTTCAAATTCAAACGTGATAGAGATTTAATTTATAATTAAATCTCATATATCTCTTATATATGATGTAGATATACGAATTTATATATATACAAATATAAATATAAATAAATATATACATCCACCTTGGATCATTCATTGAATCTGGACATGTCTTAGATTCAATAAATCTGGACATCATAGATCGTGTTAGGCTATTTTGTATGTGACCCTGTAGCCCATATGAAGTTGGCAGTGGACCATTTGCTATACTGGCCCATAAGTCGCAAGCGGTCTCTAGCAAGACATAACGACTACCCAAATCATATGAGGATCATTAAATGATATAACCTTTTATACAACCATATCATGTCCCTTCTATCACGCGATATTTTGGTCATGGATGAGGCATGGATAATGTCATCCTCCTATTCCTGACCATTATTTTTTCTATCCCTGAGTAGTCTGACTATAGAAATGGTACTACCTTTCCATTACAGTATGGCCATACATTTCTCAGACTCACTTATCGAGGGTCCCAGTAATATCTCCCCACAAATGTGAGGGACAGATTCCATCTTGACCATTCACATTCCTCCGCATGAAAAACCACTAAGCCCAAACATAGTCTTTATGATCACTCGGTCAAAAGTGACTTTTGACTAGGTCAAAGCTGAGCGTTTGTCATGTAGGAATCCATGATGATCCCAGGTTAAAGGGCATAGTGACATAGTTTGTATATTAGAGAAGCTTATGAAGTAACTGTAAGGAATTGAAAGACACGCAGTAGAAATTATCTTAAAAATTTTTCATTCCTTACCAGGATCTACCGTATGTGTTTAAGTCAAGTGGGAAGAAGCATTACCCTCAGTGTGTCTCAGCGACTTCCACAGCTTTTAGTCACGACGTTCACAGCTTTTCTCTGTGGCTCGTGCTCCCTTTCTGATCACAAGAAGTCAACGACTCAGGTCGGCTTCCTCTACTGGTATCCACACGAATAGCTTTTCAACCACGAACGACGTGCTAGCGTCTCTTGTCCCTCCAGGGCTTTCTCAAGAGTTCGTCCTCTCCGTCTCTATTTCGGCAGTTTCTTATCTGCAAACCTTTTGCAGAGTCCCCTTCAGCCTTTCTGTGTTCTATGTGTGTGTCTGTTCCAAAACGTAGCTCCTAATATTAGATATATAGGATGCTCTGCGTTTTCCCTAACCAAAAAGGATTTTAGGAGTTAATCTTATATTAATTCCGAAAATAATACAATATCATATATTGTATAATTTTATAAGAAACTAATTAAATAAATAATATTAAATCCGTCCCACAGATTTAATTACCTATTTATTTAACTTTAAATAAAGATGAGACTGAACTATATTTGATTTATTCTCATAAAACAAATTTGAGATATCCTATCAATTTGAATTTCAAATTCAAACATGATAGGGATTTAATTTATCCTTAAAATTAAATCTTATAAATATCTCTTATATGAGATATCCTATCAATTTGAATTTCGAATTCAAACGTGATAGAGATTTAATTTATCCTTATAAATTAAATCTTATAAATATCTCTTATATGAGATATCCTATCAATTTGAATTTTGAATTCAAACGTGATAGAGATTTAATTTATCCTGATAAATTAAATCTTATAAATATCTCTTATATGAGATATCCTATCAATTTGAATTTCGAATTCAAACGTGATAGGGATTTAATTTATCCTTATAAATTAAATCTCATATATCTCATATATATAATATATATATATATATGAATTTATATATATACGAATATAAATATAAATAAATATATATACATTCACCTGGATCATTCATTGAATCTAGACATGTCTTAGATTCAATGAATCTGGACATTATAGCTCGTGTTGGGCTATTTTGTGTGCGACCCTGTAGGCCCATATGAAGTTGGCAGTGGGCCATTTGCTATACTAGCCCACAAGTCACAAGCGGTCTCTAGCAAGACATAATGACTACCCAAATCATATGAGGATCGATAAACGATGTAACCTTTTATACAACCATATCATGTCCCTTCTGTCAAGCGATATTTTGGTCATGGATGAGGCATGGATGATGTCATCCTCCTATTCCCGACCGTTACTTTCTCGATCCCTGAGTAGTCTGACTATAGAAATGGAACTACCTTTCCATTACAGTATGGCCATACATTTCTCAGACTCACTCATCGAGGGGCCCAGTAATATCTCTCCACGAATGTGAGGGACAGATTCCATCTTGACCATTCACATTCCTCCGCATGAAAAACCACTAAGCCTGAACATAGTCTTTATGATCACTCGGTCAAAAGTGACTTTTGAGTTTTGACTAGGTCAAAGCTGAGCGTTTTGTCATGTAGGAATCCATGATGATCTCAGGTCAAAGGGCATATTGACATGGTTTGTATATGAGAGAAGCTTATGACGTTACCCATGCAGTTCTCTCATAGCGGGTTGGTCCAACACCCTGTACTCTTACATGTGCTTATGACTTTGATTTATATCTATATACATTTTCAAAGTCATACTGGTCTTATTTCATCTGTGCTCCCACATAGATGATCGACTAGGGACATTTAGGATAATATCATGAATTATCCAAGGATGGTCACCATAGTAAACATGCAAATAATATGATAACTCAATTAATAAATTCATAAATCAATAATGTTCATAAGACAATGATTGGCCCCTAGGGCACGATTTCCAACAGTAACCCATATAGCTCTCTCATAGCGGGTCGGTCCAACACCATGTACTCTTACATGTGCCTATGACTTTGATTTATATCTCTATACATCTTCAAAGTCATACTGGTCTTATTTCATCTCTGCTCCCGCATAGATGACTGACCAGGGACATTTAGGATAAGATCATGAATTATCCAAGGATGGTCATCACAGTAAACATGCAAATAATATGATAACACAATTATTAAAATCATAAATTAATAATGTTCATAAGACAATGATTGGCCCTTAGGGCACGATTTCCAACATAACCTTATTACACTCTTTATTATCATAAGTTTCTCTAATCTTCACTAATCCACTTGGCTCTTGAAACAATTGATATCTTGACTTCACCCTACACAATTTCATCTTTTAAATCCATCTATGAGCTTAGAATCATGAAATTCTAGCTCCTTCATGGCCTGCTATACAGAACTAAACATATGCATACAATTCTTTCAAAAATTCCCATTTTGATTCTAATGCTTCCCATACTTGTTTCTCCACTTTATCCCACATAACTTTTCATTTTAAAACCATTGAAAGTGTCAAAATTATGAAGTTCCAATCAGTGTTCATGTGAATGAATAGTAACTATCAAGAATTCCAAAAGTACAATCTTGAGATTTTAATGTTTCCAAGGTTCAAAACCTTTTCAATCCAACACAAAATCTTCATATAAATTCAATGGAAGCATTAAATCATCAAAATTCCATTTCCTTCCCTCATGAACAGTGCATACCGAATATGGTACACAATGGAAAAGTCAAGAATATCAACTTAATTCAACAACCAATCTCTTAACTAGCTTGTTTAAGCTTCGATCATATGTCTCTAACTTTATTTTCTTCTTTTCCCTTTCATCTAAGGTTTTTGGGCAGCACCACCCCTTAGAGAAAACTCACATTTTCCCCCATAAAAACCCTAAGTTCAAGGTCCCAAATCAAAGGAAAATAAGCTAGGAGAGATTGCTTACCTTTAATCTCTAGCTTGCTTGAACTTTGGTACCTTGAATCTTTTTTTTCTTGGCTTGAGTTTTCATTTTGTGAGAGTTTTCCCAAGGGATCACAAGGCCACGGTTTGGATACAGAAATGAGGGGGTATTTATAGCCAAAATCCATGGAAAATCAATGGCTAAGATTGATTTGGTTACTATTTGATCTAAAGGCCCACATTTAATCTTGGATTTAACTTTTTCCAAAAATAATAATTATGAAATCACGTGGGACAGCTCAAGGGACACCTCATGGGGGTTAGGTGGCAAAATTATAATGGGGGAACCTTCTAGAAAAATTCTATTCCAATCCGATATCGATCAAAGCAGTTTCACAGCAACTGGACTGTTTTCTGTTCCTATTTTTTTATAATATACCAGGTTATGTATTATGTCCTGGAAATAAATGTCTAGGCATCTCATACCATTGAAAATGATATACTAAATATTTATCTACCATCCATCCCTTGGGAAATGACTAAAATACCCTTGGTGTCCTTTATTGCACTAAGGGCATAATCATCATTTTACCCCTCTTTGCACTACCTCAGAGCATATACTGGCTCTGAATAATCATATTTATACTATATGACACATTTTTGGCCTGTTAAGGATGACCAAAATGCCCTCCATCTATCTCTGGTACAGTATTGGCATAAGGGGCATTTTCATAATTTCACATTTTTCTTGGACTACTCTGGACCCTGGTCCACTTAACTGTCCAATCATCATATTGGGCTCATGATGGTGCCATTTGGGCCTTTGTATGGACTTATTGCCTTTATGGCATAATTCCCAAGACAACTCTCCCGATCCTATTTATCGGGTATTTTATTTCACCATAAAATCCTGTAAGGATTCTACAGGATTCATTTTCTAACTCTGTCAATTTTATAAATTCTTACATTAACTATAAGAATTTCCAGTAAAGTTTCATCTGATTCTGATGTCTAAAAAATATTGTAATAATTCTTCTAGCTTCAAAAATTTATATCAATTAATCGGGACCTCAAATCAAAATTATGTGTTGTGTTAAACTGACCGAAATAATTTTGTCTATCTACTGGTAAAATTTGAGTCTATAGCTTCACTATTAATCTTCATCCTTAATCTCATTCTCTATCTAATTGACTATCATTGTCTAATCATAAATTCATATTCTATTCTTTGGGAATTAACTGGCTAACTATCTCGTTTATCACTTTTCTATTGCTTTATCATCAACAAGTTGAATTATTTAATTGCATGTCGTATGGCATGGGAGTAACATAACTTTCTCATCTAGTATATTGTACCCTGTACGTACTGCGTGAGGGGAGTATTCATTTATCATACTATATTTTTAACATGCATGTCATCTTATGACAACTGCAAGGAGATGTAACTTTTCATCATAACTTATGGCAACATAAGCCATGTCATTATTACATAATTTGCTTAACATCCCTCATACTCACATTGCGACTAATAATTAACTAGTTAAACTTTAAAGCATTATGTCCCTTTATCACCTTAACTGCCAGGTCTTAATCATTTATTCAGGAACCTGAGTCATTTACTTATTTCACTTGGCTGTCACATTACCCTCTTACTAGGGTATAAACTCAAGTCTTCTTTACTCTTTCTTACATAGGAAATAAGGGAGTCACTTTAACTTTGAACCTGTGGCTACCTTACTTTCTTTAAACGTCATACACTTCTTTTCTTATCTTACATATATCTCTTTCTACTAATCCTCAAGAAATTTTTGAGGTGATTTATCTTTAGCCTACTTCTCCAATATTCTATTTATTCATTTAAGAATATGAGATAGCTTATCATATAAGGCCATTTTACCTTACTAGGCCATATTCATTTTATCATAACATCTCTTATCGCCTGTATGACTTCTATGTCCCTAGCCTAAAGGATTTATGTGTCATTGGTCTCACATCTCTATGCCATTCATACTTTTAAGTTTTCCCTTATCCTCTTGGATTGCTAACAGGCGAGAAAGTGTCTCTTATTAAGCCTCATTATTTATATGGATGAACTCGGCTAAGTATTCATCAAAGGTTGAGAAAAACTTTCCAATTGAGCAAATAAATCTCCATCTCCATAGAGTAACTTCTATATCTCTCTACTATCTCAACTTTTTCTGTCTGTCAGTCTTAGTCTCCTCTTTTCTGGACTGTGATTCTTTTCTAGTATGTCTTTGGATCCTGATTAATTTAAGTCACTTGGATCTCATTCATTATTTAGTACTAGTACTTTTGTTCTCTAGGGTGATCTACCCTAGGTCTGCTAGTTTACTGTCCCTTTATGATGGGATCCCTCTATTTTTTGAACATTAACTTTTTATCTATTAATCATCATATCTCTAACCTTAAGCCGCATATTAGGCTCCTTCTTAGGCAAGTCTTATTCTAACTTGTAATTCTTTTGTTTGGTAAAGACTAGCTGTAAAAAGTCTTTCATAATGTAGATCAACTCCTGATGATCGTACAGAGGATCTACTTCTAAACATTTTCTTAAACTAATCTTTTGTATATCAATGTATCATACTGTTTAGCTTGCCTACACACTGAGCTAAACCTCTAACTAATAAACTTTAGTGAGGTCAGCATCTTCATTCTTATCATCATGTCTCTGTGCATTCTAGTCACAACCTGAGTACTGGTTAGTCGCGTTTCATATTCTCTGTAAACTTTAGTCACGACCTTCTTAACTTACTTATCACGACATGGCAACTACGTGTTATTTAGTCACAACCATAAGTCATCTTCTATCACGACCTGATAGCTCTAGAGCTTCCTATCGTGACCAATGGTCTTTACTCGTCATGACCAAAAGCTTCCGTAAATATTTGTTGTGACCTGAACCGCTTCACATCATGACTTGGCATAGCTTTTTCTAAATATTCACTTATAATGTTCTTGATTTTGATGAATTTGAGTAAACTAAAAATCATTCATATCTATACATCATAATCACATTAAATAGAGAACATATTCACATAAATGTGCAACCAATTATCATTTCATTTTCTCACACAAAACTTCATATTTCATGTCACCATAACATTTGTACATACATTACATACATGTCAATTACATATTTGGGGTACATTGTAACTATCATACATCTAAGTAATTACTTTACTTTACTTTACTATGTTTACATGTTTACATTACCCCTCTTCTCTTTTACATTCTTTTCTAGGAAATCATAAACTGCAGATACTTCTACATACAAAAGTGCAACCCCTATATATCAGCTGGTGGATCATTTGCCAAAAACTCACTTAGCTGTATATGCCATATAGAGGTATATGGCAGTACTTGACTTACTACCATCTCATACCTATTTATCATCCCTGCTATATCATTAAGAAGCCGTAGATAAACTAACAGCTATTGATCTCTACTTCTATCTATCCCTTGACCTAAACTGAGTAATTCACTATCCACAGCTTTCTTGAGACTGATGTAATCAACATTATCTGTCTTTAACAAAGAAGGCTGGGTTGACTAGGACCAGGAACATCGCGCTGATCTTTTTCTATAAAATCACGTATTCCTGGACTTTGGGAATGGACAAAAACTATCATAGGCTCTAACTGGATGTCTGAATTAAGGGATTGTGGTATATTACTTATAATAATTCTATCCTCAAACTCTAATGGAGGAGGAATAATATCTGGTATACCCATAATCTAGTACCAATACTCAGCTTTCTTAACCATAATTTGTCCTCTCATCAGAGGAATAAAGCTTACATCTGAGTTAGAGGGCACTCTAACAAACTCATACTATATAGAGTCACTAGACTCAACATCATCTGGTACATACACAGTTTTAGGATGAATCTCAATATAACCTCCAGGCTACATGTTTGAGCCTACAGAAACATCTTTGGGATATTCAACTGTAGACTTCCCTTACTGATCTTTTACACTCTCCTCTAAACTCTCTTTGTTGTTTAAGGGATGATCAAAGTTCTATTACTACTAGCCTGGGTCTCCCTTATTAATTGAAGCCTCTGACTTAATTTTATGAAATCTCATATCTACTCCTGCAATATTTGCTTAATTAAACAATGCTAATTATCCCAATAAATACTCTAACTTAACAAAGTACTTACTATTTAGACTTAGGGTATGGGAACTATCTTAAATCATGCTAGAAACTTCTGCTCTGATACTAAAATAAAATATCCTTACTTTCATACATCTTAGGGATTTTACCATTAGCTAAATCTGGAATTTTACCCTTTATCGAGTTACTGTTCATATGGCATTTCAGATTACGTGATAAATTTCAAAAAATCATAATTAATTCTATAACAATTGAAATGTAGTGGTTAAACAAGATACATGAAGATAAAATCTTGAAATTTAAGGAAAAAATAATTTCCAGACCAAATGTGAAAGGAATTGGAAGGCACGCAGCGGAAATTAATTTAAAAATTTTTCCATTCCTTGCCAGGATCTACCGTATGTGTTTAAGTCAAGTGGGAAGAAGCATTACCCTCAGTGTTCCTCAGTGACTTCCACAACTTCTAGTCACGACGTTCACAGCTTCTCTCCGTGGCTCGTGCTCCCTGTCTGATCGCAAGAAGTCGACGACTCAGGTCGGCTTCCTCTACTAGTATCCACACGAATAGCGTTCCAACCACGAACGACGTGCTAGCGTCTCTTGTCCCTCCAGGGCTTTCCCAAGAATTCATCCTCTCTGTCTTTATTTTGGCAATTTCTTATCTGTAAACCTTTTGCAGATTCCCCTTCGGCCTTTCTGTGTTATCTGTGTGTCTTGCTAAAAACGCAGCTCCTAAAATTGAATATATAGGATGCTATGCGTTTTTCTCTCTACCGAATTAGATTTTGGAGTTAATCTTATATTAATTATGAAATTAATACAATATCATATATTGTATAATTTTATAAGAAACTAATTAAATAAATAATATTAAATCCGTCTCACAGATTTAATTACCTATTTATTTAACTTTAAATAAAGATGAGACTGAACTATATTTGATTTATTCTCATAAATCAAATTTGAGATATCCTATCAATTTGAATTTCAAATTCAAACGTGATAGGGATTTAATTTATCCTTATAAATTAAATCATATAAATATCTCTTATATGAGATATCCTATCAATTTGAATTTTAAATTCAAACATGACAGAGATTTAATTTATCCTAATGAATTAAAACTTATATATCTCTTATATAATATATATATATATACAAATTTATATATATATATATATATATGTATATACGAATATACATATAAATAAATATATACATTCACCCTGGATCTTTCATTGAATCTGGACATGTCTTAGATTCAATGAATATGGACATCATAGCTCGTGTTGGGCTATTTTGTGTGCGACCCTGTAGGCCCATATGAAGTTGGTAGTGGGCCATTTGCTATACTGGCCCACAAGTCGTAAACGGTCTCTAGCAAGACATAATGACTACCCAAATTATATGAGGATCGTTAAACGATGTAAACTTTTATACAACCATATCATGTCCCTTTTGTCATGCGATATTTTGGTCATGGTTGAGGCATGGATAATGTCATCCTCCTATTCCTGACTGTTACTTTCTCGATCCCTGAGTAGTCTGACTGTAGAAATATAACTATCTTTCTATTACAGTATGGCCATACATTTCTCAGACTCACTCATCGAGGGGCCCTGTAATATCTCTCTACGAATGTGAGGGACAAATTCCATCTTGACCATTCACATTCCTCCGCATTAAAAACCACTAAACCCGAACATAGTCTTTATGATCACTCGATCAAAAATGACTTGTGACTAGGTCAAAGCTGAGCGTTTGTCATGTAGAAATCCATGATGATCTCAGGTTAAAGAGCATATTGACATGGTTTGTATATGAGAGAAGCTTATGACGTTACCCATGTAGTTCTCTCATAGCGGGTCGGTCCAACACCTTGTACTCTTACATGTGCTTATGACTCTGATTTATATCTCTATATATCTTCAAAGTCATACTGGTCTTATTTCATCTGTGCTCCCGCATAGATAACCGACCGGGGACATTTAGGATAAGATCATGAATTATACAAGGATGGTCATCATAGTAAACATGAAAATAATATGATAACACAATTAATAAATTCATAAATCAATAATGTTCATAAGACAATGATTGGCCCCTAGGGCACGATTTCCAACAAAATGCTTACCAATTAATACAGTTTATTCGTCAAAGATTACTGTTCATTTGGTCAAAAATTATAAAAATAGATTATGGTCCCTTACTTTAGAAAATTAGTTCTCTTTGTACATACATCAAAATAAGGCATTCTTGGTGTCAAAATAAAGCTTGACATGTTAGCTAGATGTCTATAAAATTTCATACATTTATCTCATCATTTACTATTTTTCATTACATCATGTCATCACTACTTAGATTGGTCAAATAGTAACATTACATATAATAATTTTTCACAAAACATTTATACTATCCAATCCCTAGCTTCTCTTCATGCTTCTTCAATCCTCATTCATCTTTAACAAACATGTGGGATTGGGATTACATGGAAGGGGATGAGATTTTTGGAGAAATCTTAGTAGCAAATGGTACTAAACAATGCATGCATTAATATAAATATTTGTGCTTACTTGTGAAAGTGTTAACATTGTGTAATGTACATGCTTCCATGTAACATGAAATACAATTGGCCAAAGTAATCATAGAAATAGAGCTTCATACATAAGCACATATGCAACACAATTCAACAAAGCTATAGCACAACCAAGCATAACATTCAATGCATACAAGTTTAAGATAAGTTTACTACCTCATATACTTGACTATTTTTCACTTTGTCTTGCTTCTTTCTTCTCACTTCTCTTGGGTATGTGGCTGCCTTTTTTGGAGTATACCAATCAATTCCTAACATCACATAATCATTCATCCATCACAATCTAACTTCCTTGAGCATTAAAGTCACTTTAACTAACATAACTTTCTCTTGAACATTAAGCTCATTTAACTACATTAACTTTCCTTAATCTTAACTAATTGACTTGGCCTTTGAATTAATTAATGTCTTGACTTTAACTTACACAATTTCATCTTTTGAATCCATTTATGAGCTTAGAATCATGAAATTCCAGCTCCTTCATGGCCTACTGGATAGAAGCAAACACATGTACAAAATTTCTTCAAAAATTCTCATTTTGATTCTAATGCTTCCCATACCTGTTTCTCCACTTTATCCCACATAAATTTTCATTTTAAAACCATTGGAAGCATTCAAATCATGAATTTATATGATGATTTTGTGTAAGATTAGGTTTTGAACCTTGAAAGCATTGGAATTTCAAGTTGTAGTTTTTAAAGTTCTTCTCTGTTGCTGTTCACTCACATGAACAATGATTCAAATTATATGACTTTGATGATTCCAATAGTTTAAACTGAAGAATTGTTTAGGTTAAGGTAGAGTAAAAAGTATGGGAAGCATTGGAATCAATATGAGAATTTTTGGAAAAATTATGCATGTTTTTCAAATCTGTATAGAACAGTGCATAGGAGTTGGAATTTGATGATTCTAAGCTCATAAATGGATTCAAAAGATGAAATTATATATGGTAAAGTCAAGACATCAATTGATTCCAAAGCTAAGTCCATTAGTTAAGATTAAGGAAAGTTAATACAGTTAAATGAGCTCAATGCTCAAGAGAAAGTTAGATTGTAATAGATAAATGATTATGTGATGTTAGGATTTGATTGTGGACTCCAAAGAGGCAGCTACATATCCAAGAGAAGTAAGAGGAAAAAGGCAAAGTTAAAGTGAAAGAAATCAAGCAAGTGAGGTAGTAAATTTATCCTAAACTCGTATGTATTGAATGTTATGCTTGGTTGTGGTATGGCTTTATTGAATTGTGTTACATATGTACTTATGATTGAAGCTCTATTTCTATGAATACTTTTTCCAATTGTATTTCATATTTAAGATGGAAGCATGCACATTACACAATGTTAACACTTTCACAAGCAAGCACAAGTATTTAAATTAATACATGCATTATTTAGTACCATTTGCTAAGGAAGCATTAAGAGAAGCTAGGAATTGGATAGTATATATGTTATGTAAAGAATTGTTATATGTAATGTTACTATTTGACCAATACAAGTAGTGATGGTCATGATGTAATGAAAAAAGTAAATGATGAGATAAATATATGAAATTTTATAGACATTTAGTTAACAAGTCAAGATTTATTTTGACATCAAGAATGCCTTATTTTGATGTCTGTACAAAGAGAACAGATTTTACAAATTAGAGGACCAGAATATGTTTTCATAATTTTTGACCAAATAAACAGTAATCTTTGACAAATAAACTATACTAATTGACTAATCATTTGATCTAGAAATTATTTTCCCTTAAATTTCAAGATGTTATCTTCATGTGGCTTTTTGAACCACTTCATTTTGATTTTTCTATAATTAATTATGATGTTTTGAATTTTATCGTTTAATTTGGAATACCATATGAACAGTAATTCGAGAAAAGTAAAATTTTAGATTTAGCTAATGGACTTCTAAGGTCTTGTAAGTGGTTCTAAATGCTACTGAATGGTTTCTAATATGTATGAAAGTAATGATGTTTCATGAATGGTGTAAAAGATGAAATATTCTACAAAAATCTAACAAAAAGCCTTAGATTTTTACACTTCTCTATCTTCACAAATCACATAGTCGTCTATGGAGAAAACCATACAATGGATAATGCATGGTGATAAGAAGCTCTGCCTTGATAACACACCATCTAAAGCTCGCCAAAGAAGACCTAGATTTGTAATGACCCATACCTGTGCTAGTTGTTCTCTATTGTTAAAGTCTATCATTCTCGCCTCTAAAGCTAGCAAAGAAGAAGACCCAGATCTGCGATGGTAGGTGTCTAATTTTTTATTTTTTTTCTAGGTTTTGTTTAAATATATTTATGTTCACTTTTAACTAGGTAAGTCAGAGGAATTGTGACAATATTTATGTAATGTATACAATTGGGTGACGACATTTATGGGCTTTCATTTCTGTATATATATATTTAGGTTTTCATTTTGTAACATCCTTACTTTTATACATTTTAGGGACCATTCAGTAGCATTTAGAACCACTTATAAGACCTTGAAAGTCTATTAGCCAAATATGGAATTTTACTCTTTCTCAGGTTACTGTTCATGTGGTATTCTAGATTACGTAACAAACTTCGAAAAATCATAATTAATTTTAGAAAACTCAAAATGAAGTGGTTGAAAAAGCTAAATGAAGATAACATCTTGAAATTTAACGGAAAAATAATTTCTAGACCAAATGATTAGCCAATTGATACAGTTTATTCGTTGAAGTTTAATGTTCATTTGGTCAAAAACTCTGGAAACAGTTTCTGGTCCCTTACTTTGAAAATTCATTTCTCTTGATATACACATCCAAATGACACATTCTACCTATGAATTTAAAGCTCTGAATGTGTGCTACATGATCATAAAATTTTGTGAACTAATTCCTTCATTTGCTAGGTCATACTGAAGCCACAACACAACTGCTTCAGGACCTACGTTTTTACCATTTCAGTTTCTTTTCTTTCATTTCCAATAATTGTTTCAGCATGCACAAGCCATCAAATAAGCTTCTTAACATTCATATACATCATGTACATATTCCATAAGTATTACAATAGTTTTATCACATAAATGGACACCTTACATGGCATTTACATACATAGACAATTTATAGTATATGCTAAAATCTCAATACTTCACTTCCTTTCTTCCATTCTTTAGCTCTTCTCTATGCATACCTTTTCCAATCACTGTTCATGCGAGTGAACAGTAACCGTAAGAAATCTCAGACTACAACCTTGAGATTTTAATGTTTCCAAGGTTCAAAACCTTTTCAATCCTACACAAAATCATCATTCAAACTCAATGGAAGCATTAAATCATTGAAACTCAATTTCCTTCCCTCATGAACAGTGCAGACCGAACAGGGCACACCATGGCAAAGTCAAGAATATCAATTTGATTTAACAACCAACCACTTAACTAGCTTGTTTAAGCTTCAATCATATGGTTCTAACTTTAATTTCTTCTTTCCCCTTTCCATTAAGTTCTTTGGGCAGCACCACCCCTTAGAGAAAACTCAAATTTTCTCCCATGAAAACCCTAAGCTTAAGCTCCCAAATCAAAGGAAAATAAGCTAGGAGAGATTGCTTACCTTTAATCTCTAGCTTGCTTAAACTTTGGAACCTTGAATCTTCTTTGTCTTGGCTTGAGTTTCCATTTTGCAAGAGCTTCCCCAAGGGTCCATGAAGCCACAGTTTGCTGCAGAATGAGGGGGTATTTATAGCCAAAATCCAAGAAAAATGAATGGCCAAGATTGATTTGGTTACTATTTGATCTAAAGGCCCACATTTAATCTTGGATTTAACTTTTTCATAAAATAATAATTATGACATCATGTGGGACCCATAAAGGGACACCTCAAGGGGTTAGGTGGAGTGCTCATAGTGTAAGGAACCTTTTGGAGAAATTCCAGTCCAATCCGGTACCGATCAGTGTAGTTTCACAACAACCAGACTGTGTTATGTTCCTAATTTTTTATAATATACCAGGATATGTATTCTATCCTGGAAATCAATGTCTAGGCTTCTCATACCATTGAAAATGTTATAATGAGTATTTATCTGCCATCCATCCCTTGGAAAATGACCAAAATACCCTTAGTGTCCTTTCTTGCACCGTACTGACCCTAAGGGCATAATTGTCATTTCACCCCTCTTTGTACTGCCTCAAGGCATATATTGGATCAACTAATCATATTTATACCATGTTTTACGTTTTTACCCTGTCCCAGGTGACCAAAATGCCCTTCATATATATCTAGTACAATCTGGGCATCTAGGGGCATTTTCGTAATTTTACACTTTTTCTAGCACTGGCCCCTTCTACTGATAGACTGGTACCCTGGGTTTTGGGCCTTCCTTGGCGTCATTATGGGCCTATATATGAGGTCATCTGATCGCATTCCATCCAGGCTTACATACCGATAAGTTCCATTATCGGATCACGGGTGTTAACAAACTCCCGTCAAAATTCACTGATATGTGAATAACTTTTTATACAGAACTTCTTCTTGAGTTCTGTCAGATCCAAGACATCTGACACTATAGGGCACACTTTCCTATAATTTGCCCACTTATATCTGAAGTCCATGAAATCTAATAAAATTTCAGATAACTTTTAGACTATCAGATAAATATCTGCTGTCTGGAGCCCTAATAAAATTTCTGTATCATGTCAGATTATCCAGCATACCTTCCTCTATTTACTGATGGAATATGGGGTTAAAATACTTCTGGGCAGTTATAACCCTTTTCGGGCTGATCTTTCTATAATTACAATTTTGCCGTTGAACTTTTCTCTTAATTACATCTATGTCCCTAACTTTTTGGATATTTATATTTAGGTCCCTAAACTTTTGGAAATTACAACTTTTGGCCTAACTTTTGTTTCTACTTTAACTTTTGGCTTTAAACTTTTCCAATTTTCGTTTAGGTCCATTTCTTCCTTCAAGACTCATATAACCTTTATCATTCCTTCTTATCTTCGTCATAATCCTTTCTAAACCTCTTTCCACTATCAGTACTATACAGATAGGGAAAAATTAGGATATGACACATTTCATTTATTTATGGGTTCTGTTTAAGTATATTTTTATTTTCCTTTGAGCAGGTAACTCGAAGGAATTGTGACGCTATTTTTGTAATGTCTTCAATTAGGTGACGGCGTTTATGGATTTTTTTTACTATGTATATATCTAAGCTTTTGTTTCTTTCATTTTTTGGGTTCTCTAGCTTTTTCTTTCTTCCTCTTTTTTATTCTCTACTTGCATGTTCTAGGTATCTATTATTCTTTATTACTCTCCTCCTCCTTCAGATTTGTGATGAAGAATGAAAGAATTTTGGTACTTTAATGGAGAAATTAGTTTATAAGTTTATATAATCATTTTGGATTTTTTTATTTTTTATATTACATTTTAAACCAGTTGTATAGAATAACCAGTTTAAAAAGGCTGATTTTCTACACCGGTCATATACAAGTTGTGTACATTATCAGACTTTTTACACGGGTTATTTCTACACTGGACTAAAGTCCAATGTAGAAGTCCATTTTCAACTAGTTTAGAAAGCTTATTTTCTAGCAGTGAAAGCATATTCTAGAAAGGATTGTTAAGCCATCCAATAAGGATTAGGACCTAAGACTAGACAATGCTTTATGGGCATACAGAACAACTTTTAAAACACCTCAAGGCATGTCTCTATATAGGATGGTTTTTGGGAAAGCTTGTTATATGCATATGGAAATAGATCATAAGACATTTTTGGCAGTGAAAACTTATTGATAACTATCATTTTAATTATCAAACAAAACTAAGCTAACCAATAGTAAAGTAAAGGCTAACCTAGTTGATTCACAAGGAGCCTAGATGGATGATAATGTACCTAATTAATCTAATAAGCCACAATTTAACAAGTTAATCAGATGATGCGTGATGAGATATTATCTAACTTTTGAAAGTAAATCATATGCTATTGTTTATGCTTTTATGATGATGAGATGAATGAATGACAAGTGTGTTCCCCCTTACCTTCATTATCCACAAAATATGAGAAGTTAATTAGTTGAATTAGAATATGTTAGCTAACAACTGACAAATTCTCAATCAAAGCTACAACTCACAGACATTGAATAGAGAAATAAGAATAATTCAACTTAAGATAAAAGAAGATGAAGTAAACATATACAACTATACTTTATTTTATGATTACTCTAATTAACTATAGCCATGTTCAACTTGATCCATGGATGAAAATCAATAAAAGCATCAATTATGCAGAAATAAGGAATCCAACTTGGTTCCTTACTTCTTTGTCATCTACTAACTCTAATTGAATCAATAAACTAAAAGTAACTTCATCAACTCGATACAATTAAATCTAACTTAAGACACAATGAAACTCCCTATTCAGCTCTAGGATTCTGGTTTAATATTATCTCCAAGAGAGCACGACAGCTTAGCCTTGCATTGCCATCTGAACTTCAGTAGCAATAGAAAACACAGCAGCAGTCATGGTGAAAGAAGAAGATGACATATGAAATTTCCTCTTATTCTATTGTCTAGAACAGTGAAATTTGTAGATGAGAAAGAATAAAAATAGAGATAAAGAGAGAAAGGAAGAATCGTCTGAAGGAGTAAGCTGAATGGAGTGGAAAGTGGTGTGGAGTGAAGATTGGATTGATGATATCAGATGGGATATGAGTGTGAAAATGTATGATATGGAATGATCTCTGCATGAGCTCCCCCTTTCAATGCTGATACATGGCGCCATATATAGAAGTATGAAGTGGAATAAATGGATTGAACGGCTGTTGCGTGAATCTATTACATAACATGTGTGCATCACCCACTTGCTTCTATTGTGCTGCACATGTGCTGTGATCCCCACTTGCTTCTTCAATCCATAACCCTATCCATGTGATTCTGTTAACCCACTTGTTCCTATTTACCATATGCTTAAATCTGTTATCATCTTCTTTAATCCAGCATATGTCTAATTTCCTGTCTAGCTGTCAATTGATCTAATATGTTGATTGGTGATTGCATAATGGAAATTTAGTAGATTATTTATCCAATTAATCACTAAAATCAAATCAATTAATTTCCACTTGTTCCATTTTAATTTTATTAATTTATTGCTCATTAATTGATAAATGGGGATAAAATAAATAATAAACTCACTTTAAACACACTAAAAATCACTACAAATGTGAGTTTATCAACTCCGCCACACTTAGATTTTGTACTCTGAGCAAAATTATGGATTAAAATTGAAATTCAAACACTCATGTTCACTAAATTTGGCAAAAGATTTAGAATAAGCACTTGTAATCATCAATATTTTCCCTTTAATTGGCAATAGTAAAAACTAATATAAAATCAATCAAAGAATCTAACTCATGCAATTAAATCATAGTAAGCAACAAGGTGAGATTTCCTCATAAGGTGTAGTGTTTCACTCATTCTCTTATTAGGGTAATTTCACTCAACCATTAGCTTAGGCTTCCCATAGGCTTATAATCATCCTACATCTCCATACTAAATGACACAAGGGTTATGAATCAAAGGGTCTTTATTAGCTTGTAATGTTGGAAAGGCTAAGAGATGAAATGTAGATGCATGTCAATGATTAATCAGACACTATACATGATCTTACTTCCTTATACTATTTCAAGTCTTAATCGCAGTTTCAATTGTGCAGCTGCAGAGAATCACAAGTCACCAAAAAATTTTCTTTCATACAAGTTGAATATCATATTTTTTTCATCTAGTTTATCTCTTCTTTCTTTCTTTTTTTATCTTTTCTGTACTTTTGCCTTTTTCTTTCCTTTTCTTTCACTATTGAACCAGATAACACATATATTGAAGTTCATATATCCAATAAATGGTGCAATTTATCAGTTATTTCACAATTTAAGACTTACTACAATAGCAAATATCATGTAGAACATTCATTAACCAATGATAGAATTTTGAAAGAAAGTAAAGGTCTCAAAGGGGTAAGCAAGGGATTTAATTTTTATGTGGCTACTATTTGGTAAAGAGGGTTTGGAAAGAAATACCCTCATCATATCCATAATTCCAAGAAGCTAATGTGGTTTTGAATCAAGGATTGAGACAAGTTTTAAAAAGTCATCAAACTATATGGTGTCACATAATGTAATGAGTATCTGTTGGAGGTTCAAATTTCTTCCATCTGGCTTACTCACCCTAATCAACTCACAATGACAAGATTGCATGAATATTAACTAAATACATGAGATCAATCATTTATGCTTCACAATTTCTAGTAATCAATCAATAAAACAAGCAACTCAACTTCATCAAAGTTGCAATATTCAAAAGTATGTGTTCAAAATTCAATTTTAAATCCATGATAGTAAATTCAATTAGACCAAGCAACAATAAGATAAAACAAAAGAATTTTTCAACTGAGGAGCAATTTTAGTCATGACAAATAGGACTTTAGGTCATGATTGTTTTACATAGAGGAGAAATTTTTTGAAAATAGGAAATATTGGTCACAACGTACATGGACACTAGTTGTGACTCATGATCACAGAGAGTAATCTTGCCAAACACATAAGCTCAGGTCGCGACCCAAGTGTCAAGCCAGTTAAGACCAAAATTCATAGAGAGTTACAGTCGCGACAAAGATAAGCAACGATCACGGCTAAACGTCACAGCTAAGTAATCATCAACAAATAGGAATTACTAGTCATGACAAAAATGATCAATGGTCACGACAATAGTCACAGAGAGTTACAGTCGTGACAAATATAAGAATTGGTCATAACTATGTTTAACAGAGAAGAAACTTGACATATTCGCATATATTAGTCGTGACAATAATAGCTCAATGTCATGACCATAATACAGAATTACAGAAATTATCTAATTTTATTTACCCATTTCACACACTGCTCCCCCACACTTAATTTCTACATTGTCCTCAATATGAAGAAGTAATAGAACACATTCAAAGGTTGAAATAATAAGGACAAAGCTAACCAAAATCTATCATATCCCCAATTTTCTTATTTGATATTTATGTACAGTTTATTGTAATCCACATGAGATTCTTGAGGTAAACTGTATTAGTTGAGGAAGGAAAGAGAGGGACTGGTAACTAAGGAAAGTTTAAGGACCTAAATGAAAATTAGAAAAGGTTTAAGGACAAAAATAAAAGTAGAGATAAAAGTTAGGCCAAAAGGTGTAATTACTAAAAGTTTAGGGACTTAAATGTAATTTATCAAAAGTTCAAGGGCAAAAATGTAATTATGAGAAAGTTGAGCCAGAAAAGGCCAAAAGCTGCCCAAAAGCAGTTTAGTCCCAAATTTTACCTATACATAGAAAAAATTATTCTGATCAGTTTAATGCAACACATATTGAGGTCCTGAGTAATTGATATGAATTCCTAAAGTCAAAAAAAATTATTACAGCAATTTTTAGACCTAATAATCAGATGAAAATTTACAATAAATTTCTATATTTAATATAAGAATTTTTAAAATTGACAGAGTCATATTTTTTTAGGATTTATGCTATAAAGGTAATAGTCTCATATCAAGACCCAAAATGGTATCCTAGAGGCCCAGTGAGGTGGTTGGACAGTTAAGTGGGCTAGAGTCCAGAGCAACTAGAAAAGTGTGAAATTATGAAAATGCCCCAATGTAGCCAGATTGTACCAGAGATAGATGAAAGGCATTTTGGTCATTTTTAATAGGTCAAAAATGTCCAAGCAAGTACAGGGGAATTAGTTAGAGTCAGTATATACTTTGATGAAGTATAAAGAGGCGTGAAATGACAATTATGCCTTTAGGGTTAATTTAGTGCAAGTGTAATAAGGGTATTTTGGTCATATCTTAAGGGATGGTTGGAAGATAAATACTCAGTCTAACAATATCAATGATAGGAAAAACCTAGATACTAGTTTTCATGACAGAATACATATTCTGGAATATTATAAAAATTGGAAACATAAAAGGTCTAGTTTTGTGAAACTGCTAAGATCGGTACCGTAATGAATTAGAATTTTTTCTATCAATATTTATACTTTTCTTCAATCAAACATAGCCCTAAATGAGGTAATGTATGGCTTCATTAGAAGGATTCTAGGGCAAGCTTGGTGGAAGGTAAGTTATAGAACATTAGATCAAATAGTAACCAAACTAATCTTGGCCTTCCATTTCCATCCAATTTTGCCTATAAATAACCCACCAAATCAGACTTGGGTCAGCATCTTTGAGCACCTTAGGGAACCTCTGCCAAAATTTTATTTGAAGCAAGAAAGAAGCATATAACTTGGAGGAACAAGTAAGGTAACTAGTTCCTTAGTTCGTTGACTTTAATCTAGCAAGTTGGCTCTTGGTTTTAAGAGGTTTTTGTGACATATTTCCCTTGATGGTGCTAGTGGAAGTGCATTTCAAATGTGATAATAATATGAGTTTTATGTTATGGATAGTTTACATGAGCTTAAACAATCTAGAATCAAGTGGTATAGGCTTGGAAATTTAAGTATGCATATAGTTAGGGTTTTGTTTTATTGGCTACCACTGTATAAATCACTGTTCATATGTTGGAATTTCATGATTTTGATGCTTCCAATGAGTTTAAAATGGAAAATAGTTTATGCTTTTCGGTTCTATACAGCAGCCAAGGATGTGTTTTGATTTTGGAAATTATGATTTCATATTTGGATTCTACATGAAAAATTGTATGGAAATGAACCATGAGAATTTATTTTAGAAATATGGAAGTATGGAACATAAAATGGAAAAAAGAATGGAAGTTAGTGGAAACCTAGTATTGGGATTGTTTTCAAGTTGAGTTATAACTTGATGTTACTTTGTAATGGCTAGGTTTTGACATTTTTATGGGAAGAAGACTATTTCAAGAAGAGTGTGATAAGGATATCTTAAGAGGTAGCAAGAATACCTAACTATAATTTCATGTTTATTTGATTGTATGCTTTCTTGTTAGTTATGCTGTTTGGTTAAGCCTAAGATTATCCCATCATGAAGATGATGAAGTATGAATTATTGTAACTCCTTGCAACTAATGTCATGACAATATGCATGTTAGAGTTTGCTTATGTATTATTATGAAGTAGCTCTCATCTCATGATAACATGTTAAGCATCTAATTAATCATGCATGATATTATAGTTTGTATGACTTGCTATTGAGATTTCCATGAAATCTCATTCTTTCCATATACATAACCATGTTATAGGTTCTGGAACATCTCAAGGAAAATGGGAAAATATAGATGGTTGAACTTGTGTAATAAGTTATGTTGATCACTTGGCACTATGTGATGACTTGATGGTATACCTAGCATGATATAGTGTGTTTGTAATATAAGGCAGTATCCTTATGATGACAATTACGATGACTTACCCAACAATTTTTTACTTTAAATTTGGT
The DNA here is from genome assembly GCA_037074615.1 of Leucaena leucocephala. Taxonomy (NCBI): domain Eukaryota; kingdom Viridiplantae; phylum Streptophyta; class Magnoliopsida; order Fabales; family Fabaceae; genus Leucaena; species Leucaena leucocephala. The sequence goes on along the minus strand of CM073526.1, from coordinate 6,780,431 downwards.
ATAAAATAGCTAAGATATAGAGCTTTAAATCGACACCAAGAAAGTCTCAATTGGTTAAGTTTTTCATTTACTATGATTTTTCCAAGTTAGAGATAAAATCTGGAATTGAGATAAAATGAGCAACCGATGTTCAACCACTAATTTCATATGGTAAACGAACGAAATTCTCTATGAAATTTTATGAGAATAAAGAACAGATCTTAATATTTAAATCCATAGGTTACGCGTTTCATTGGGACAAGTAACCAAAGAGAAATAAATTTTTGAAGTTAAGGCAAAGAAACTAGAACTTCCAGATTTACCAAATGAACAGTGTTTTTCAACGAATAAACTGATTTCATTTGGAAAATGAAACCTCAGTTTTACGTTTTTTTTCTTCAAAGCTAAATGAAAGAGATTTCATTAGAAATTGGAACCAGCCCATTCTAATTTTTCTAGATTTAATTATGAATTTTCAAATTTAGGTATATGTTCTAGATTACCAAATGAACAGTACCCATGAACAGTACCCCAAGAAGAAATCTTTTGAAAATACATATTTCTAAAGCAAATGGATATGTAATTGGTTCAAATGACTTCTAATTGAGTATAATTGAGGTTGAAAATAAGGACACAACAAAATCTAAGATAAACTTGTTAATTTTTATCTACCCCTACTGGCTTAGTCTCCCCCATACTTAATCAACAATTAACAACTCAAGTATATAAGTAAACTAATTAACAGACTATTGTAAGTGGAGAAACAAGGAAGGAGACAACCTAAGTATCATGGGGGTTTGAAGTTCTCCTTGTACAACTTAAATAAGTGGCCATTGACCTAAAAAAGCTGTACCATCTGCTTCATCCAGTAATTGAGTTATTCAATAATCATGAATCTTGGTCAACAGATACGGACCATCCCATCTTGCAACAAGTTTTCTAGGTTTGAAAGCATATCTAGCTTTAAATCTCAAAACCATATCTCCAACCTGAAATTCCTTAAGCATAATCTGTTTATCATGAAGAAACTTGGCTCTTTCTTTAGAAATCCTAGAATTCTCATAGGCATCTAGCTGTGTTTCTTCCAATTCCTAAATTTGCAACATTCTTTCTTCTACAGCAATGTCAAAATCCATGTTTCAAGCTTTGACTGCCCAGATTTCTTTATGTTCAACTTCTACTGGTAGATGATATGTTTTACCATAGACCATTCTATATGTGGCCATCTCAAGTGGGGTTTTATGTGCTGTTCTGTATGCCCACAAAGCTTCATTTAACCTTACACTCTAATCTTTCCTCGAGGGTTGTACTATCCTCTCCAGAATCCTCCTGATAGCTTTGTTAGAATTTTCACCTTAACCATTTGTTTGGGCCTGGTAAGCTATTGAAACCTTGTGCTTGATCCTAAACTTGGCAAATAACCCACTTAAAATCTTATTATAGAAATAAGAACCTTGATCACTCACTATAGCTCTTGGCACATCAAACATTGAAAAGATATGTGAATTGAGAATTTGAAAACTGTTACTATATCATTTTTCCTTGTTGTATGGCATCCACCCCTCCTGAAAGATAGTCTATAGCTAGCAAAATATTTGCATAGCCAATAGATGGTGGAAATAGTCTTATGAAGTCAATGCCCCATACTTCAAACCCATCACAAAAAAGCATAGGTTACTGAGGCATTTCATGCCTTTTAGTTAATCCACCAAAGCATTGGCACCTATTACAAGCTTTGCATAATTTATAGTAGTCTTTGAATAGTTGTGGCTAATAAAAACAAGCATCAAGATTCATTCTTGATGTCTTCCTTGCTCTGAAATATCTTCCATAAATAGAAAAATGGCAAGCTATAAGAATGTTGTCCACCTCTTCATTTGGCACGCATCTTCTTATAACTTGATCACTTCTTATTTTACACAGAATGGGTGGTTCCTAGAAATGAGATAAAGAAGGTGAAATTATACCAGTAACCATATAATTGACCAATTGGCAATACCAGGGTGTAATTACATAAATCTCAACAATAGAAAAATCTCTAAATGTATCACAAGTGATGTCTGAATCTAATACTCCCCTTGTATTTTCAGGAAACCTACTAAATGATCAACTACCACAATTTTTCCTCCCATTTTATCCCTTATCTCCACATCAAATTCTTGTATTAGCAGCATCCACCTCAAGAGTCTAGGCTTGGACTGTGGCTTTTTAAATAAGAACTTGACAGCAGCATGGTCAGTGCATATAATCACTTTAGAACTCAAAAGATAAGATCTGAATTTGTCTAGTGCAAACACAATGGCAAATAGTTCTTTTTCTGCGGTAGTGTAGTTCTTTTGAGCATTGTCTAATGTCTTATAGGCATATGAAATTTCTTTAGATAGCTTACCATCTTTTTGTCCTAACATTACACCTACAGCTTCATTTGATGCATCACATGAAAGCTCAAAATATAAATTCCAATTAGGTGTAGCAAGTATATGTGGTGTGAAAAGAATAGCTTTAATAGTATCAAATACTCTCTTGCAAGTATCATCAAAACATAACTCTATATCTTTTTGCATGAGTTTAGAAAGTAGAGATACAATCTTGCTAAAATCCTTAGTGAATCTTCTATAGAATCTAGCATGTCCTAGAAATAACATTAATTTCTTTAATGATTTGGGATAAGGAAGAGAATAAATAACCTCAATCTTAGCTTTATCTACCTTAATCCCATCTTTAGATATTAAATGCCCTAGAACTATGCCTTTATCTACCATGAAGTGACATTTATCAAAATTCAGCACAAGCTTTTTATTAATGCATCTTGTTAAAACTTTTGGTAAACTTTCTAAACATTCATCAAAGTCCTTACCATACACTATAAAATCATCCATGAATAAGCATATGTACATCATCTATGAATATGCTTATTGTATGGTACATTGCTATGGTACATACTCTTTGAAAATGTTCCAGGAGCATTGCATAAGCCAAATTGTATCCTACTATAAGCATATGTACCAAAGGGACATGTGAATGTGGTCTTCTCTTGATCCACCAATGCAATTGGAACTTGAAAATATCCTAAAAACCATCAAGAAAATAGTAACAAGCCTTTCTAGCAAGTATTTCCAACATTTGGTCAATAAATGGTAAAGGGAAAAGGTCCTTCCTAGTTACATCATTCAATTTCCTATAATCAATACATACTTTCCATGAGCTCTACACTCTAGTATGTATTAGTTCATTCTTTTTATTCCTTACCATATTTATACCACCACATGAACTGGACTTACCTATACACTATTTGAAGTTGGGTAAATAATGCTAGTATTCAACAGTCTAGTTACCTTTTTCTTGACCACATTATAAATCAAGGGGTTTAACCTTCTTTGTTAATGTTGAATAGGTTTGGCTCTAACATTTAACAGAATTTTATGTGTGCATATAGATGCATCTATACCAGGTATATCAGCTGGAGCCTAACCTATTGCTCTCTTATGTGTTTTTAAATCTGAAATCAATCTTTATACCTTAGAAACAGAAAGCAAGTTAGCAATTATAACAGGTAATGTATCATGTCTAGCTAAAAAAACTATTTAAGGTTGCTAGGAAGTGGTTTTACTAGGAAGTGGTTTGAGTTCTAACTCAAGTGGCTGGACAATTGATGGAACAAGCTTCTTAGTTTCCACAGTTGCAATAGGCTTCACCAATCCTTTCCTCATATGTTATGTGTTGTCCAGTTTTGTTCCTATAATGTGTTCTCCTATAATTTTATCTTGGTATTTCTCTCCAAATCCTTCATTCAAAAAGCCAACAAGAGATAAAGAAAAAGATTGTAGGGTGGAAAGTAAGGTATCAACTGAAATATGGGTAATACTTGACTCATCACCACTACTATACAAAGAAAATACAAAAAAGAAGAAATTTCATATTCAAGCAATTCACATTTAGTTTTATCAGAATTTTGCAACAACAGCAATTCATGTTCTTCTTTAGCTTCTTAAATGTATGCATCAATTGTACTTAAGCCTAACAATGAGTAATCTTCAAATGGATGTCTCATTGCTTCATAGACATTAAAAGTTATGACATATCATCCACTTCCATTGTGATGCTCATATTTTTCATACTTATCATAGTGTTGGTTGTTATAAGGAATTACCCACCTAAGATAATATGTCCCTTTGAATTTGACTCAAGTGACATATCTAAGACATAAAAATCTACAGATATAATTAAGTCTTTGGCCTTTACGATATGGCCTCTAGAAGTCCCTCAGGTTTCTTAGTGGTTTTATCAGCAAGTTGCACTATCATTGATGTTTCTTTAAGTGAGCTTATGCTTATGCCTAGTGATATATATATGGAAGTTGGCATTACATTAATGGCTGCACCAAGATCTAATAGAGCACTAGCACACTAAAACTTGCCTATAATGATTATGATTTTAAAGGAACATTGATTATCACATTTAATAAGTTGTGGCTTAAATAAAGCTGACACACTAGATCCTATTTGGACACTTTCATTTAGTTTGCAGATTCTTTTATTAGTGCAAAGTTTTTTCATGAGTTTCCCATACTTAGGTATACTTCTAATCATATCTACAAGTGGCGCATTCACTTCCAATTTACCCAACAAAGTTAGAATATATTGTTCATGTTTATCCTTTAAAACTTTTTTTAGATACATGTATGTATTAGGAAAAGGTAGGTGTTTAATACTTACCTCCTTGTCCTTCTGTTTGCATCTTCATGCTCATTTTTCTTCTAGTTTCCATCTAATTTTTGACTTGCATTACTAGAACTAGCAACTACTTCATGCATAAAGGTGGTTGTGCAGCATCTTTTACTATAGTTTGCTCATTTTCCCGTAGTAATATCTCCTTCTCTTTGCTACTTTTTAATTCTGGCATGAGTGAAGGTTTTTCTCCAATAAACTCCTAAACTCCATATTTGTTCTGCTGCTCATTTGCTTCCTTATCCTTCTTATCCTCTTCTTGTTTGATTTCCCCACTATTTTTCCACTTCTCAAACTTATAGCATTTACATATTTGGGGTTAACAATTATATTTGAAGGTAAACTTTCACCAATTATAGCCTGAACATCACTCTTTGAATTTACTAGCTGTGATATATAGCCATTCATGTTTGCAGCTTTTGTTTCCCATTATTCTATTTTATTTTCCAAGGAAGCAAATTTGGACTCTATCCTTGCTTAGTTGTTCTCCACAATAGATCTCAAGTCCTTGAAGTTAGAACTAAAATTTGTTTTATGGAGTTTATATTTGAATTCATCAGGTTAATGCTCTTGATTATTTTATCTATTCCATCATTCTTTATGGCAAAAGGGACTTCTATAGCTCTAGAAGATTAAGCTATTTGTTTATCATTGTTGAATCTGTTCACCCAAAATTCTTGTCTCTACCTTTATCCCTCTATCTAAAATTGGGATGATCCCTCTATCCTTCATTATATGTATTGGAGTATGGATTCTTTTATAGATATTGGCTCTATTTGCCTTGATAGATAATTGATACATCTTCATAGTGTGTAGGACAATTGATAGAGTCGTGCATAGAAGAACAATAAAGATGACAACTAGGAGCAACAAGAGCTTTAGAGTATGAGCTTAGAACATGTAAATTTCTTAGCTAAGCAACTAGATTATTGATTTGAGCATTCATGGAAGCCACTTAAGAAGACAAGCTATTGTTGTAACATCCTAATTTTTTTATGTCTTAGGGACCAAATGGTAGAATTTGGAACTACCTTTAAGGTTATTGAAGTCTAATTACACAATATGGAATTTTACTCTACTGAGTATTATTCATTGTGTACATTTCAGAGAAGTGACTTGACTTCAAAAAACTATAATTAAATCTACAAAAATTGAAATGAAGTGCTTTAAATTGTTACATGAAGCTAAATTAATGCTCTTTTAGGGAAAAATAACTTGTTGGCCATGTCTTGACCAAGTCAATATTGGTCAATATTCCAATTTTACTGTTCATCCAGTGTTCTTCTCTGATTCCATCATTTTGGTCTCAACTTTGAAAAACTATATCTCCATGTGTAGAGATCCAAATAAGATATTCTATATATGAAATTGAAGATTGATATATCTACTATTTACTGATAAAATATCGTACATTTATTCAAGCATTTACTATTTCTAATTACAACTCAATTGCCTCTGACTTACTATGAGTTACGATTCACAATGGCAAATTTCAGCTATAACATCCTCATTTTCATACGTCTTAGGGACCAAACAGTAGCATCTGGAACCACTTCCAAGGTTGTTGAAGTCAAATTACTCAATCTGGAATTTTACTCTGGCGAGTACTGTTCACTGTGCAAATTCTAGATAAGTAACCTGATTTCAAAAAATCATAACTAATTCTATAAAAATCAGAATGGAGTGGTTCAAATTGCTACACGAAGCTAACATAATTCTATTTTAGGGAAAAATGACTCGTTGACCACTACTTGACCAGATCAACATCAGTCAACATATGAAGTTTACTGTTCCTCTAGCATCCTGTCCCTGATTCCAGCATTCTGGTCCCAACTTTGATAAATCATATATTTATGTGTAGACATCCAAATGAGACGTTCTATATATCAAATTGAAGATTGGAATGTATAATATTTACTGGTAAAATATCATATATTTATTCAATCATTTACTATTTATAATTACAGCTCAAATGTCACTGCCTCCATTACTAGTTACTGTTCATAGTGACAATTTCCAGCAATTATACATACATGAATCACATATCAATCATGATAAGCAATTAACATCTCTTCATGCATATTTATCTCCTCCATCTTGAGAAGACCTGTTGTAATTGGATTGATATGAAAGGGGTGAGATTTCTGGGGAAATCTCAGTAGCAAATTACACTAAACAATGCATGCATTAATATGAATACTTGTGCTTGCTTGTGAAAGTGTTAACATTGCATAATGTGCATGCTTCGATGTTACATATGAAATACAATTGGCCAAAGTAATCATAGGAACAGAGCTTCATACATAAGCACATATTCAACACAATTCCACAAAGCCATAGCACATCAAGCATAACATTCAATGCAAACAAGTTTAGGATTAGTTTACTACCTGACATGTAGCTTTCCTTCTAGCTCTTAGCCTTTGCTCTAAGGTTTATTATTTCCATAGGTTAGAGCCTATACATAGCATAATAATATCTTCATTATTACTCTATCAGTATAGCTCTATTTAACTCATGCATAGCTAGGGGAAATATCCTTACTCCGACATTCCTCTAACTTTCTTTCTATCTATAGCTAACTTTATTAATAGAGATATTTCTCTATTCTAACCATTAAGAGAAATCCTCTACTTTATTAGAGCAGGGACTAGATAACTTTCTTACCTCATTCCTAAGCTATGCCCAGTCCCTCGGCTCCTTAAACTGCTCCTAGCTCCACTAGAACTCCTTCCTTCCTTTCTTTCTTTCCTTCTCTCTTTCTCTCTTTCTCTCTTCTTTATCTTCCTTTTCCTTGCTAGGTCGTGGTGTGCCTTGGAATGGGAGGGGAGTGGCCTATTTATAGGTGAGAGGAGGTGGAATGAATGGTCCAGATTGATTCGTGATGAATAGCTCAGATTGCTTGCTTCCTCAAGAAGCTTTGCCTGCATCATCACGATAACATCACCCTCCCTGATGACTCACCACTCATGACATCATCTAGGACACATCAAGGGACACATCATGGGTATATGTGGCAAAATGTGGGGCCCTTGGGACACCTCACCAGCTGACTCAGCCTTTCCAGAGAGTTCCAGAGTCTTTTCCCTGAATGGACGGCCGAGATTGTGCCACGTGTCCTCTTGCTTTTTCTCCTTTTTCTCTAATCATGCCATGTGTCCTTTGCTTTTCCTCTTTTAATGTAATCATGCCATGTGGCGCATTGTGGGCCCCATTTATATCCTCTCATGGTTCCAGATCACTTTATCCAATTCTATCTTGGACCGGGTCACTTTACTTTATTGAAAAAGCACTAAAACATTATTTTAATGCCTCTTGGGCCCGCATTACTCTTAGGCTACGTTTTTGGGCCTTTAAATATCATCTTGGGTTTCTAACCAAGCCCAAGCACTCTGGTGGCTCGGTTCCCAAGGAACATCCTTAGTAAATTACCATAATGCCCTTACTACCTCTTTAGTACTTATAGGGGCACTATTGTCTTTTCATACCTTACCAGAGTATCTTTTGACTCTGGTCAACTATCCAGATACCTTTTCTTAACTGTATAACCTTAGTTAAATAATCATAACACCCTTTTTCTGACTCTGACTTAATGACACAACACAGTGGCATACCTTCAGTAGCATTTTCGTAATTCTTCATTTTTCTCAGTCTTTATTAGCCCTAGCCCACATACTTATCTGAAAATATCATTGGACCTATAAGGTGCCATTATGGACCCTCTGTATGATCCCCTATCTTCATGGGCTCAATTCTCAAGAAATTCCCCTGAAACCTATTTATCGGTTGTTTTAATCCACTGTAAATTCTATAGTAAATTCTACAGAACTCCTTTTTGAGCTCTGTCAATTTCATAAATTCTTATATTAATTATAGGAATTTACTGCCACAATTCATCTGATTTTGAGGTCAAGAGAATACTATATTAATTTTTCTTCTCTTCAAAAATTAATATAAATCTTTCGAGACCTCATATCAAAACTTTGTGTTGCATCAAACTGATCATCATAATTTTCTCTATTTATTGATACCTCTGCTCAATAGGGTCTGGTAGCATCCCTTTTTCAAGCTATATACTGGGCTTTAAGGCCTAAAAATTGGGATATGACATTTCTCCTCCTCTTAAAATAAATTTCGTCCTCGAAATTTCAGGGCTAAATCTCTATTCATCCTTTGATGAAGAGTTCCTCTAAGGAGAATGTCCCTTTCTTTCATATTAAACTTTCTGATATACTCCTATATTCTAGAGTTTTTGTTGACTACTCATCATGATTCTTAGTGCAGTCACTTATTACTCATATGAGTATCTAGCGGAATTGTCTAAATATCCGCAAAACTTCATCTGTCATTCTCATATCATCATATGCTTTTATCATTTTTACTAACTTATCATAATACAGAGAGAGGAATTATATCATTATTCTTTCTTTCGTTGCTCTACTGCTAAACAGGAGCACATAATAGCATATAGGAGCACATACTCTAACATGCATAATGCCCGACTAGCATGCTGCAGGACTACATACCTGCTCATGAATGCAAAGCTCTAACACTCGGAGCTTATGCATTCCTTCTCTTAATATGCACAACTCTAACACTCAGAGCTTCCACAACTCTATCACATAGAGCTTGCCCTGCCCTAACATTCAGAGCTTTAGCATAACATAACATAGTCTAACATAATGCCTGGCATTTTATGCAAGGAGTGGAAGCTCTCAAAGCTCTCATTTGCTCTTTCACATGTAGCTCATCATTCGAACATCTTATCTCTTTCAAAGATAGAGCCTCTCAATCTGTTTACAAGGCTAGCTATAAAGTCACTTCATAGTGTACTTCTTAATACATATTTCTCATAATGTATCTCATTACATACTTTTCATAGCATATCTCATCACATATCATTTATGCTGTATCATAGCATATCTGGCCATATTTGGCAATATCATAGTCTATCTGGCCTTGTCATAAAACATTCTCTTCTAACATAAAACATTGCTAGCCTTTAAGAGAATTCTTCTAAATATTTCCTTTTAAATCCATTTTATTTGGACTTGACATAAGGGTTCTATTCTCTTTCAAACTTGTCATAGCTCTTTCTATCATCTTACATAACTCTGTGTACATATATGCCAACCTCTTGTGGCATTCAAACCTCTTTCATTACTTCCCAGGGGGTCACCCATCATTGGGCTACTCTTGCCTGAGCACGCTTAACTGAAATGTGCAGATATAAATCAAGAAGCACTGGTGCTTATAGGCTTCAACCCTGGTACTCCACTATCTTAGACTCATCTTATGCTATCTCTCTTGGGTCTATCTATTGGAAAATATGCCCTAGGGGCCAATCATGGTCTTATAAACATTATTGATTAATGAGTTTATCAATTGTGTTGTTATATTATTTGCATGTTTACTGTGATGTCCATCCTTGGATAATTCATGATCTTATCCTAAATGTCCCTGGTCGGTCATCTGTGCGGGAGTAGAGATGAAATAAGACCAGTATGACTTTAAAGATGTATAGAGATATAAATCAAAGTCATAGGCACATGTAAGAGTACAAGGTGTTGGATCGACCCGCTATGAGAGAGTTGCATGGGTTACGTCATAAGCTTCTCTCATATATAAACCATGTCACTATGCCCTTTGACCTGAGATCATCATGGATTCCTACATGACAAATGCTCAGCTTTGACCTAGTCAAAAGTCACTTTTGACCGAGTGATCATAAAGACTATGTTCGGCTTTAGTTGTTTTTCATGCAGAGAAATGTGAATGGTCAAGATGGAATTTGTCCCTCACATTTATAGAGAGATATTACTGTGCCCCTCGATGAGTGAGTCTGATAAATGTATGGCCATACCGTAATGGAAAGGCAGTTCCATTTCTATAGTCAAACTACTCAGGGATCGAGAAAGTAACAGTCAGGAATAGGAGGATGACATTATCCATGCCTCATCCATGACTAAAATATTATGTGACAGAAGGGACATGAAATGGTTGTATAAAAGGTTACATCGTTTATCAATCCTCATATGATTTGGGTAGTCGTTATGTCTTGCTAGAGACCGCTTGCGACTTATGGGTTAGTATAGCAAATGACCCACTGCCAACTTCATATGGGCCTACAGGGTCACACACAAAATAGCCCAACAAGAGCTATGATGTCCAGATTTATTGAATCTAAGACGTGTCTAGATTCAATGAATGATCCAGGGTTGATGTATATATTTATTTATATTTATATTCGTATATATATAAATTCGTATATATATATATATATTATATATAAGGGATATATAGGATTTAATTTATAAGGATAAATTAAATCTCTATCGCGTTTGAATTTGAAATTCAAATTGATAGGATATCTCATATAAGAGATATTTACAAGATTTAATTTATAAGGATAAATTAAATCTCTATCACGTTTGAATTTGAAATTCAAATTGATAGGATATCTCATATAAGAGATATTTACAAGATTTAATTTATAAGGATAAATTAAATATCTATCACATTTGAATTTGAAATTCAAATTGATAGGATATCTCAAATTTGATTTATGATAATAAATCAAATATAGTCCAATCTTATCTTTATTTAAATTAAATAAATAGGTGAATTAAATCTGTGGGACGGATTTAATATAAACATTATTTATTTAATTAGTTTCTTATCAAATTATACAATATGTGATATTGTATTAATTTCAGAATTAATATAGATTAATTCCAAGATCCAATTCGGTTGAGAAAAACGCAGAGCATCCTATATATCTGATTTTAGGAGCTACGTTTTGACACATCACACAACACACAACACAAAAGGCTGAACGAAATCTGCAAAAGGTTTGCAGATAAGAAACTGCTGAAGTAGAGACGGAGAGGATGAATTCTTGAGAGAGCCTTGGAGGGACAGGAGACACTAGCATGTCGTTTGTGGTTGGAACGCTATTCGTGTGGATACCAGTAGAGGAAGCTGACCTGAGGCGTCGACTTCTTGTGATCAAAAAGAGAGCACGAGCCGCGGAGAGAAGCTGTGGACATCTTCTTGAGATCGGAAAGAGATCACCAGTCGCGGAGAGAAGCTATGGAAGTCGCTAAGAAACACCAAGGGTAATGCTTCTTTCCACTTGACTTAAACACATACGGTAGATCCTGGCAAGGAATGGGAAAAAAAATTTTAAATTAATTTCCGCTGCTTGTCTTCCAATTCCTTTCACTATCTGCCCTTCTTACCTCTTTATCCTCATCTGGAGGATTTATTTATCTTTCATTATTATTCTCTGTCATCTCAGCACAGGGATCTCTTTATTCTCATTTGACCCTTTCTCATATCTTATGAGATTTGCTCATAACTCCTTGGCACTTAGGATTAATAACTTTAACTTTGACCACTCAGTTCCTGTATGTGTAAGGAGATTTTGAGTTCAGTCCCTGATAGTAATAAGGCTATCTAACATCATGGGTACTCTCTCTGTTATGAGCTAACTAAGTTGTGAAGCTTCTGTACCTTAACTTTTCCTTGGTATTCATCCTTCCAAAGAATACTGTACTTATGGCTCAATACTTTCTCTCTATAGGCTAGGTCTACTACGACCCTCGGGATCTACTGTGATCAATCGTAAGCCTCTTCAGGATCTAACTATGACCCTGGAATTCTATTCTCTGGGAGCCATACTAGGTTCTAACTGTAATCCTCCATAATCTACTACGATTCTATTGTACTGTATTCTCATCTCTGGAAGACTTAAACCAACGGACAAAGTTACAAGGTTAATCACTTCCATATAGTTATTAACTCAACAGAAAATTCCCCTAAAATGATCACATAGGCCAATATTATCTATCAGGACTTTACTAATTTCCTCGATCACTCAGGAACTTCTCATACCATTCTCATCTTTTATAGCTTTACTATATCCTTTACTGTAGAGAGCTACACAGGCTCTACTATGCACATATCTATCATCATCTATTTGTTTCATTAGAGGGACCTTACTCTATCTGAGTTATACTATCCCATCTCTTGGCTTTATTTCAAAAGCAATCCTTTTCTATTGCAAGAGCAATCTAGCTCTATTGCAACAATACTAACTTACATCTTTACTGTTCTTTCTTAGAGTTGTACCATATTTCATAAATGCTTCTTATTTCATTTCATATCACTCATATTCCTTACCCTTACTAAAGGGATATATCCTGAGTATCGTAATCATGTATATGTAGATTCACTATTAATCATCATCTTAATCTCATTACCTATCATTGTCTAATCATATTGTCCAGATCCCAAACATTCATTTAGGAATCGGAAATAACTATTTATCTGACTTAGGCTGCCACATTACCCTCTTACTAGGGTATAGACTCAACCCTTCATTACCCTTTCTTACATAGGGAATAGGAGAGTCACTTTATCTTTTAAAACTATGGCTACCTTTCTCTTTATCTGTCTTAGTCTACTCTAGACTAGACTGTGGTTCCTCTATCTTGGGGACATCAGCGGCCCATCTCGTCTCTAACTTTAGGCCATGTGCTAGGATTATTCCTAGGCAAGCCTCATTCTTTTGTTTAGGAAACACTAGCTGAACAAATTCTTTCATAATGTAGATCTACTAACATAGAGGATCTACTTCTGAACATCATCTAACCTTTCACATCTCCTTACTTTATACTATCTAGCTTGATCATGCTTTGTACCAATCCTCTAGTTGATTAATTTCAACCAGGTTGGTACCTTCATTATCACTGTTACTATAACATCTGACAGTTTTCCTTGACCTAGGACTGGTAAGCTTCTATCTCTATTCATAGAGGAAACTGCTCCCCAAACGTTATCCTGCTTAGTCCAGCCACATCGTGTTAAGAAACACGAGACCTCGGCGGTAATGGCTGACTAAGACTAGCCACTTCCTTGAAGATTACCCCGTACCGCTGTAAGTTATGAGGTACTATTCTATCTATCTGGGTGTCACTATCTCTTGTTCCAATCATTCTCTAGGTAGTGAACACCATCCCCATATCTCATATTAGGGAGGAAACCTCTGTAGTTCACATCTCTAACTTGTTTTAAGGGGTTAGTCTATCTACTCTAGAGTATCACTGAGCCAGAACCTTCTGTTCCATACCAGAATCTTATGCTCTGATACCAAATTATAGCATCCTCATTTTCATACGTCTTAGGGACCAAACAGTAGCATCTGGAACCACTTCCAAGGTTTTTGAAGTCAAATTACTCAATCTAGAATTTTACTCTGGCGAGTACTGTTCACTGTGCAAATTCTAGAGAAGTGACCTGACTTCAAAAAATAATAACTAATTCTATAAAAATTGGAATGGAGTGGTTCAAATTGCTACACGAAGCTAACATAATTATCTTTCAGGAAAAAATGACTCACTGACCATGACTTGACCAGGTCAACATCAGTCAACGTCCGAAGTTTACTGTTCCTCTAGTGTCCTGTCCCTGATTCCAACATTCTGGTCCCAACTTTGATAAATCATATATTTATGTGTAGATATCCAAATGATACATTCTATATATCGAATCGAATCTTGGAATGTATACTATTTACTGGTAAAATATCATACATTTATTCAATCATTTACTATTTATAATTACAGCTCAAATGTCACTGCCTCCATCACGGGTTACTATTCACAGTGACAATTTCCAGCAATTATACATACATGAATCACATATCAATCATGCTAAGCAATTAACATCTCTTCATGCATATTTATCTCCTCCATCTTGAGAAGACCTATTGTAATTGGATTGATATGGAAGGGGTGAGATTTCTGGGGAAATCTCAGTAGCAAATAGCACTAAACAATGCATGCATTAATGTGAATACTTGTGCTTGCTTCTGAAAGTGTTAACATTGCATAATGTGCATGCTTCGATGTTACATATGAAATACAATTGGCCAAAGTAATCATAGGAACAGAGCTTCATACATAAGCACATATTCAACACAATTCCACAAAGCCATAGCACATCAAGCATAACATTCAATGCAAACAAGTTTAGGATTAGTTTACTACCTGACATGTAGCTTTCCTTCTAGCTCTTAGCCTTTGCTCTAAGGTTCATTCTTTCCATAGGTTAAAGCCTATACATAGCATAATAATATCTTCATTATTACTCTATCAGTATAGCTCTATTTAACTCATGCATAGCTAGGGGAAATATCCTTACTCCGATATTCCTCTAACTTTCTTTCTATCTATAGCTAACTTTATTAATAGAGATATTTCTCTATTCTAACCATTAAGAGAAATCCTCTACTTTATTAGAGCAGGGACTAGATAACTTTCTTACCTCATTCCTAAGCTATGCCCAGTCCCTCGGCTCCTTATACTGCTCCTAACTCCACTAGAACTCCTTCCTTCCTTTCCTTTCTTTCTTTCCTTCTCTCTTTCTCTCTTTCTCTCTTTCTCTCTTCTTTATCTTCCTTTTCCTTGCTAGGCCGTGGTGTGCCTTGGAATGGGAGGGGAATGGCCTATTTATAGGTGAGAGGAGGTGGAATGAATGGTCCAGATTGATTCATGATGAATGGCTCAGATTGATTGCTTCCTCAAAAAGCTTTGCCTGCATCATCACGATAACATCACCCTCCCTGATGACTCACCACTCATGACATCATCTAGGACACATCAAGGGACACATCATGGGTATATGTTGCAAAATGTGGGGCCCTTAGGACACCTCACCAGCTGACTCAGCCTTTCCAGAGAGTTCCAGAGTCTTTTCCCTGAATGGACGGTCGAGATCGTGCCACGTGTCCTCTTGCTTTTTCTCCTTTTTCTCTAATCATGCCATGTGTCCTTTGCTTTTCCTCTTTTAATGTAATCATGCCATGTGATGCATTGTGGGCCCCATTTATATCCTCTCATGATTCCAGATCACTTTATCCAATTCTATCTTGGACCGGGTCATTTTACTTTATTGAAAAAGCACTAAAATATTATTTAAATGCCTCTTGGGCCCACATTACTCTTGGGCTACGTTTTTAGGCCTTTAAATATCATCTTGGGTTTCTAACCAACCCAAGCACTCTGGTGGCTCGGTTCCTAAGTAACATCCTTAGTAAATTACCAAAATACCCTTACTACCTCTTTAGTACTTATAGGGGCACTATTGTCTTTTTATACCTTACCAGAGTATCTCTTGACCCTGGTCAACTATCCAGATACCTTTTCTTAACTGTCTAACCTTAGTTAAATAATCATAATGCCCTTTGTCTGACTCTGACTTAATGACACAACACAGTGGCATACCTTCAGTAGTATTTTCGTAATTCTTCATTTTTCTCGGTCTTTGTTAGCCCTGGCCCACATACTTATCTGAAAATATCATTGGACCTATAAGGTGCCATTATGGACCCTCTGTATGATCTCCTATCTTCATGGGCTCAATTCCCGAGAAATTCCCCCAAAACCTATTTATCGGGTATTTTAATCCACGGTAAATTCTTTAGTAAATTCTACAGAACTCCTTTTTGAGTTCTGCGAGTTTTATAAATTCTTATATTAATTATAGGAATTTACTACCACAATTCATCTGATTTTGAGGTCTAAAGAATACTATATTAATTTTCCTTCTCTTCAAAAATTAATATAAATCTTTTGAGACCTCATATCAAAACTTTGTGTTGCATCAAACTGATCATCATAATTTTCTCTATTTATTGATACCTCTGCTCAATAGGGTCTGGTAGCATCCCTTTTTCAGGTTATATACTGGGCTTTAAGGCCTAAAAATTGGGATATGACATCAGCTCCCAACTTTACATACATATGCATAAGATACTGATAAGACACAAATTGTGTATGGTTTCTATGACATTTTTAGGGTCTTATTACAACTTTACTATTTATTTTATGCCTGTATTTGTGCTTTTATGGTAATACATGATTATGCTTGGCAATGTGCTAATTAAAGGGTAAAATGGTAAATTAACTCTTCTAAACTGCATAAATAGTATTGTCCACTGATTTGGACTTTTACAGTAAGCTTTGGTTTTCAATCGCAGTTGTTTTGGAGGAGAATCAAGGACTAAGTGAGCAGAAAAGCAATCACAAGACAGAAAATCATATCACTCTCCTATGCTTTTTAGTCGGCACTAAAAGTGTCCAAAGGTCATGACCTAATTTCTTGTAGGAAGTTTTGCTATGTTCATTGTAACATCCTTACCAAGTTGAATTATTTAATTGCATGTCATAGGGCATGGGAGCAACATAACTTTCTCATCATATCTACTCTACCCTGCATGTAATGTAAAGGGGAGTATTCATTCATCATAGCATACTCAACCTGCATAATATGCAAGGAAATGCAATCCTTTAAGCATTCTCTATCATGCGTGTCATCATATGACAACTCCAAGTAGATGTAACTTTTCATCATATCTTATGGCAACATAAGCCATATCACTATCACACACATTTGCTCAACTATCCCTTATACTCACATTGCAATTAAGCAATTAATTAGGTAGACTTTAAGACATTCTATCCCTTAATCACTAGGTCCTGATCATTTATTCAGGAACCTGAATCATTTACTTTTTTCGCTTAGGCTGCCACATTACCTCTTGTTAGGGTATAGACTCAACCCTTTCTTACTTTTTCTTACATAAGCAATAGGGGAGCCACTTCATCTTTGAATATGTGGCTACTTTACTTTCTTTAAACCTCATAAACTTCTTTCTCTTAGCTTACACATTTCTCTTTCTACTAATCCTCAAACAATTTCTAAGGCAATTTATCTTTTCTTCTGATCTTCGTCATAATCCTTTCTAAACCTCTTTCCACTATTAGATTGTACAGATAGGGAAAATTTAGGATATGACATTTCCATAGTCATCTTCCAACTTTTTGCACCTTTCCATAGAATTTCACATCTTTACATCATTAATCTATCACCTCTTTCTACTTTCTTCATGGCATCATATTTGAATAGCGATTGCAGCACAATAATAAGAATCATGAGAGGCTAAATCTTTAGTTTATTGGTTGTGGATCACATATCTTGAGCTCATGGACTATAGTGTATATGGGGAGTTTTATGTTTTAATCTCACATTTCTTATGTTTTTGGAATTCCTAGATCCAGGGTTTTAATTTTTTAAGTAAGGATTAGATATCGATCGATTATTCTGAGATTAAGTTTTGTAATTGAATTGAGATGATTTGGATGTTGGTTTTGTCATATGCTTATTTTTTCCTATCTGTATAATACTGATAGTGAAAATAGGTTTGGAAAGGATTATGACGATGATCAGAAGAAGTAATTATCAAAAGTTTAGGGATCTAAATGTAAATAACCAAAAGTCAGGGACCTAAATGTAATTATGATAAAGTTGAATTGAAAAAGGCTCAAAAATGCCCAGGATCATATTAGATCCAAATTTTACTAGTAGATAGAAAAAAATTTTGATCAGATTAACGCAATACAAAATTTTGATTTGAGGTCCCCGATTAATTGATATAAATTCATGAAGTCATAAGGAATTATTATAGTATTTTTTAGACTTCAAAATTAGATGAAACCTTATAATAAATTCCTATATTTAATATAAGAATTTATAAAATTGATAGGGTCAGAAAAGGAATCCTGTAGAATTCTTACGGGATTTTACAGTGGAATAAAATACCCGATAAATATGGTCAAGAGAGATGTCTTGGGATTTGTGTTGGAAAATATGCCCTAGGGGCCAATCATTGTCTTATAAACATTATTGATTTATGAGTTTATCAATTGTGTTATCATATTATTTGCATGTTTACTATGACGACTATCCTTGGATAATTCATGATCTTATCCTAAATGTCCCTGGTCTGTCATCTGTGCGGGAGCAGAGATGAAATAAGACCAGTATGACTTTAAAGATGTGTAGAGATATAAATCAAAGTCATAGGCACATGTAAGAGTACAAGGTGTTGGACCGACCCGCTATGAGAGAGCTGCATGGGTTACGTCATAAGCTTTTCTCATATACAAACCATGTCACTAAGCCCTTTGACCTGAGATCATCATGCATTCCTACATGACAAACGCTTAGCTTTAACCTAGTCAAAAGTCACTTTTGACCGAGTGATCATAAGACTATGTTCAGGCTTAGTGGTTTTTCATGTGGAGAAATGTGAATGGTCAAGATGGAATTTGTCCCTCACATTCGTGGAGAGATATTATTGGGCTCCTTGATGAGTGAGTCTGAGAAATGTATGGCCATAATGTAATGGAAAGGTAGCTCCATTTCTATAGTTAGACTACTCAGGGATTGAGAAAGTAATGGTCAGGAATAGGAGGATGACATTATCCATGCTTCATCCATGACTAAAACCAAAATATCGCGTGATAGAAGGGACATGATATGGTTATATAAAAGGTTACATCATTTGTCAATCCTCATATGATTTGGGTAGTGTTATGTCTTGCTAGAGACCGCTTGCGATTTGTGGGCCAGTATAGCAAATGGCCTACTGCCAAATTCATATGGGCCTACAGGGTCGCACACAAAATAGCCCAACACGAGCTATGATGTCCAGATTCATTGAATCTAAGACGTGTCTAGATTCAATGAATGATCCAGGGTTGATGTATATATTTATTTATATTCGTATATATATAAATTCGTATATATATATATTATATATAAGGGATATGTAGGATTTAATTTATAAGGATAAATTAAATCTCTATCACGTTTGAATTTGAAATTCAAATTGATAGGATATCTCAAATTTGATTTATGAGAATAAATCAAATATAGTCCAATCTTATCTTTATTTAAATTAAATAAATAGGTGAATTAAATATGTTGGACGAATTTAATATAAACATTATTTATTTAATTAGTTTCTTATCAAATTATACAATATATGATATTGTATTAATTTTAGAATTAATATAGATTAATTCCAAAAATCCAATTCGGTTGAGAAAAATGCGGAGCATCCTATATATCTGATTTTAGGAGCTACGTTTTTTGAATAACAGAGAACACAAAAGGCCAAAGGGAATCTGCAAAAGGTTTGCAGATAAGAAACTGCTGAAGTAGAGACAGAGAGGACGAATTCTTGAGATACCCTTGGAGGGACAGGAGACGCTAGCACGTCATTCGTGGTTGGAACGCTGTTCGTGTGGATACCAGTAGAGGAAGCCAACCTGAGGCGTCGACTTCTTGCGATCAGAAAGAGAGCACAAGCCGTAGAGAGAAGCTGTGGACATCTTACAATCGGAAAGAGATCACCAGTCTCAGAGAGAAGCTATGGAAGTCGCTGAGGAACACTAAGGGTAATGCTTCTTTCCACTTGACTTAAACATATACGGTAGATCCTGGCAAGGAATGGGGAAAAAATTTTAAATTAATTTCCGCTGCGTGTCTTCCAATTCCTTACAATTTGTGCCATAAAAGCAATGAGCCCATACCAAGGCCCAAATGGCACTAATGTAGGCCTAATCAGGTGACTGGAAGTTATGTAGGTCATAGACCATAGCAGTATAGGAAAAGTGTAAAATTATGAAAATGCCCTTATACAGTCAGATTGTACCTGTGATAGATGGAGGGCATTTTAGTCATTTTGGATAGGCTATAAATGTCCCATATAATAAATATGATTAGTTGTGGCCAATGTATGCTCTGAGGCAGTATAAAAAGGGTTAAAATGACAATTATGCCTTTAGGGTTAATATAGTACAAGAAAGGGCACCAAGGGTATTTTGGTCATTTCCCAAGAGATGGATGGTAGATAAATACTCTGTCTAACAATGCTAATGGTATGAGAAACCTAGACACTGGTTTCCAGGATATAATATGTCATATCCTAATTTTTAGGCCTAGAAGCTCAGTTTGTAGCCTAAAAAAAAGCAAGCTACTAGACCCTATTATACATGAATCCCATAAGTATATAGATGATGTTCAGGGATTAAACTGCAAGAAAGTGAAAATTTAGGGAAAATAATGAGTCCCTGTGGGCATAAAGAATAAGTAAGAAGTGTTTATTGGAAACTGAGCTACCAGAGTGCTTGGGCTTGGTTAGAAACCCAAGATGACATTTAAAGGCTAAAAAATGTAGGCCCAATACTTATGGGAGTTTGAGAGGCATTAAAATAATATTTTAGTGCTTTACCAACTTCAAGAATTTATATCAATTAATCGGACCTCAAATCATAATTCTGTGTTGCGTTAAACTGATCAGAATAATTTTCTCCACTTACTGGCAAAATTTGGGACTAATATGATTCTGGGCATTTTTAGGCTTTTTCTGGCTCAACTTTCTCATAATTTCATTTTTTATAACTTTTGACCCAACTTTTTTCTCTACCTTTAGTTTTGGCCTTAAACCTTTTCTAAATTTTATTTAGGTCCTTGAACTTTTGAAAATTACACTTTAGGCCCTCAACTTTTCATAATTACACTTAATGGCCCAAAGTTTATTTCTACTTTTGTTTTTCACCATAGAACTTTTGACTTTTCATTTTAGTCCCTCTCTTCCTTTAAGACTCATTTGACCTTTATTATTCCTTCTGATCATGGTCATAATTCTTTCCAAACCTCTTTCCTCTATCAGCATTATACAGATAGGGAAAAGTTAGGATATGACATTTCTACCCCCTTAAAGTAAATTTTATCCTCAAAATTTACTTAGTACCTTAATCAACAATCTTGTATGGATATCCTTGTCTTCTTTATGACTAAGGATTGGGGTATCTATCTCTTATCTTCTATTTTGACATTTTAGCAAAGTACCTTACATATTCGCAAATCTTCATATCTTCACTATCATTACTCTTCTTTTATGAATCAACTCAATAGAGTTGAATGCTACTTCATTCTATTACTTGATTACTTACTTTGCATATGGATTTCTCACCATATCAGACTTGTGAGTAGTGCCCAATTGTTGCATATAAAACTCTCTCGAATACTGCTATATTCTGGAGCTTCTGTCAACTACTCTTCATACTTCTTAGTGCAATCACTTATTACTTTATCTTAGTATCTAGCGGAATTCTCTGAACATCCACAAAACTTCATCTCTCAATTTAGTACCATCGTACTTCTTTTCTTCTTATTATCTTTAATAACTCATCATAATATAGAGAGAGGACTTATGTTATTATTCTTTCTTTTGTTACTTTACTACTAAATAGGAGCACATACTCTAACATGCATAATGCCTGGCCAACATGTTGTAGGACTACATACCTGCCCATGAATGCACAAATCTAACACTCGGAGCTCAAATATTTCTTTTCTTTAATATGCACAACTCTAACACTCGGATCTTGCATAGCTCTAACACTCAGAGCTTGCACAACTCTAACACTCGGAGCTTGCACGACTATAACATTTGGAGCTTTAGCATATTTTATAAACATAACATAATGCCTAGCATTTCATGCAAGGAGTGAAAGCTCTCACTTGCTACTTTATTTGTAACATAACCTTTAAACATCTTATCCCTTTCAAGAAAAAGAGCCTGTCTATTTGTTTACAAAACTAGCTATAAAGCCACTTCATATTGTACTTCCTAATACATATTTCTCATAATGTATGTCATTACACACTTTTCATGCCGTATCATGGCATATTTGGCAAAATCTGGTTATATCATGGCCTATCTTGTCTTGTCATAACATATTCTGAGATATCATAGGTTAAACATTCTCTCTAACTTATAACTTTGCTAGCTTTTAAGAAATCTCTTATAAATATTTCCTTTTAAATCCATTTCATTTGGACTTAACATAAGGATTCTAGCCTCTTACCATTCATAACCCTTTCTAACTTTTTATAGCTCTATATATCATTTTACATAACTCTGTGCATATATGCCAAACTTCAGTGGCATTTGCACCCTTTTCATTATTTTCCAGGGGTCACCCATCATTGGGCTATCATTGCCTGAGCACGCTTAACTAGAAAATACAGATAAAAATCTAAAGCACTAATGCTAACAGGCTCCAACCCTGGTACTTTACTATATTATACCCTTCTTATACTATCTCTCTTAGGTCTATTTGGCCTTTTAATCTCTTTATCCTCATCTGGAGGATTTATTTGTCTCTCATTCTTATTCTCTATAATCCCATCTTAGGGATATTTATGTCCTTACTTGACCATTTCTCATATCTTATGAAATATTCTCATAAATCCTTGGTGCTCAAGATTAATAACTTAAACTTTTGAGTTCATTCCCTAATAGTAATAAGGCTATATGAAATTAACATTGTAACATCCTTACTTTTATATGTATTAGGGACTATTTAGTAGCAATTAGAACCACTTACAAGACCTTAGAATTCCATTGCCCAAATCTAGAATTTTACACTTTCTCGGGTTACTGTTCATATGACATTCCAGATTACACAATGAACTTTGAAAAATCATAATTAATTCTAGAAAAATTGAAATGTAGTGGTTCAAAAAGAACCATGAAGATGACATCGTGAAAGTTAAGGGAAAAATAATTTCAAGACTAAATGATTATCCAATTAGTATTGTTTATTCAGCAAAGTTTACTGTTCATTTGGTCAAAAATCCTAGAAACAAATTCTGGTCCCTTACTTTGAAAAATCATTTCTCTTGATATACACATCCAAATGACATGTTCTACCTTTGCATTTAAATGTATGGATGTGTGCTACATGCTCATAAAATTTCGTGAACTAATCCCTTCATGTGCTAGGTTAAACTGAAGCCACAACAAAACTGCTTTAGGACCTACGTTTTTACCATTTCAGTTTCTTTTCTTTCATTTCCAATAATTGTTTCAGCATGCACAAGCCATCAAATAAGCTTCTTAACATTCATATACATCATGTACATATTCCATAAGTATTACAATAGTTTCATCACATAAATGGACACCTTACATGGCATTTATATACATGGACAATTTATAGTATATGCTAAAATCTCAATACTTCACTTCCTTTGTTCCATTCTTTAGGTCTTCTCCACGCATACCTTGTTGGAAATCGTACCCTAGGGGCCAATCATTATCTTATAAATATTATTGATTTATGAATTTATTAATTGTGTTATCATATTATTTGTATGTTTAATATGATGACCATCCTTGGATAATTCATGATCTTATCCTAAATGTCCCTGGTCGGTCATCTATATGGGAGCAGAGATGAAATAAGACCAGTATGACTTTGAAGATGTATAGAGATATAAATCAAAGTCATAGGCACATGTAAGAGTACATGGTGTTGGACCGACCCGCTATGAGAGAGCTGTATAGGTTACGTCATAAGCTTCTCTCATATACAAACCATGCCACTATGCCCTTTAACCTGAGATCATCATGGATTCCTACATGACAAACGCTCAGCTTTGACCTAGTCAAAAGTCACTTTTGACTGAGTGATCATAAGACTATGTTTGGGCTTAGTGGTTTTTCATGCGGAGGAATGTGAATGGTCAAGATGGAATGTGTCCCTCATATTCGTAGAGAGATATTATTGGGCCCCTTGATGAGTGAGTTTGAGAAATGTATGGCCATACTGTAATGGAAAGGTAGTTCCATTTCTATAGTCAGACTACTCAGGGATCGAGAAAGTAACAGTCAAGAATAGGAGGATGATATTATCTATGCCTCATCCATGACCAAAATATCGCGTGATAGAAGGGACATGATATGGTTGTATAAAAGGTTATATCATTTAATGATCCTCATATGATTTGGGTAGTCGTACTGTCTTGCTAGAGACCGCTTGCGACTTATGGGCGAGTATAGCAAATGGTCCACTGCCAACTTCATGTGGGACTACAGGGTCACACACAAAATAGCCTAACACGAGCTATGATGTCCAGATTCATTGAATCTAAGACATGTCCAGATTCATTTAATTTAAGACATGTCCAGATTCAATGAATGATCCAGGGTGGATGTATATATTTATTTATATTTATATTCGTATATATACATTATATATAAGAGATATATGAGATTTAATTTATAATGATAAATTAAATCTCTATCATGTTTGAATTTAAAATTCAATTTGATAGGATATCTCATATAAGAGATTTTTATAAGATTTAATTTATAAGGATAAATTAAATCTCTATCACGTTTGAATTTGAAATTCAAATTGATAGGATATTTCATATAAGAGATATTTAAAAGATTTAATTTATAAAGATAAATTAAATCTTTATCACGTTTGAATTTAAAATTCAAATTGATATGATATCTCAAATTTGATTTATGAGAATAAATCAAATATAGTTCAGTCTTATCTTTATTTTAAGTTAAATAAATAGGTGAATTAAATATGTGGAACGAATTTAATATAAATACTATTTATTTAATTAGTTTCTTATCAAATTATACAATATATTGTATTAATTTTGAAATTAATATAAGATTAACTCCAAAATCCAATTCGGTAGAGAAAAATGTATAGCATCCTATATATCTAATTTTAGGAGCTATGTTTTGAAACATATAGAACACAGAATGGCTGAAAGGGAATTTGCAAAAGGTTTGCATATAAGAAACTACCGAAATAGAGACAGAGAGGATGAATTCTTGAGAAAGCCCTGGAGGGACAAGAGACGCTAACACGTCATTCGTGGTTGGAACGCTGTTCGTGTGGATACAGTAGAGGAAGCAGACCTGAGTCGTCGACTTCTTGTGATCAGAAAGGGAGCACGAGCCGCGGACAGAAGCTGTGGAAGTCGCTGGGGAACACTGAGGGTAATGTTTCTTTCCACTTGACTTAAACACATACGGTAGATCCTGGCAAGGAATGGAAAATTTTTTAAGTTAATTTCCGCTGCGTGTCTTCCAATTCCTTACAGTGGTATTAGAGCCATGCCGTTTTGTGTTTAAGTTAGGCTTGATTGTTGATTCATATGATATGTGTTAGTCGTAGCCGATCATATAATATGTGTTTTATGTGTGACATATAAGGGATCCGTGTTATGTATGACATAAAAGGAATTTAAAAGGGAATTGAAATCGGTGGTGATATGTTTTGATTTGATCAATTAACATAGATGGGGTCTAAGAAAACTAAATTCAGATCTCTAGCCGCCCACTAACCAGCTAGCGGGACAGCCGCCCACTAACTGGCTAGCGGGACCGCCATGGCCACTTGTTCGTAGCGCAACATAACCGTAACATATATTGTTTTATGAATGTTTTAGTTTTGAAACATTAATTGCCCTTCAATTAAATCTGAATGTTGATTATTGAATGCTTGGTTATGGTGAACAATATGGCTCTATATTGCAAGTGTTGTAATTTTTAAATACGGCCTGCGTGTCGTGCCTTCCTATATATACTCTCAATGTACCTTCTATTCTCATCTCACTCCCCTCGAATGTTAAAAGAGGTTTCTATATATAATTTCCCTCTTCTTACTAGAGAGCTCTTCTCATTGGCTTGAGGGGACTTAGGATAGGTGAGCCATATTGTATCATGTTTAAATTATGCATCTTATGATTATATCAGAAACATGCATATTGTCATATCCTAATTTTTCCCTATCTGTATAGTACTGATAGTGGAAAGAGATTTAGAAAGGATTATGATGAAGATAAGAAGGAATGATAAAGGTTATATGAGTCCTGAAGAAGGAGAAGGACTAAAACGCAAAGTAGAAAATGTTAAAGGCCAAAAGTTAAAATAGAAACAAGATTTGGGCCCAAAGTGGTAATTTCCAAAAGTTTAGGGACCTAAATGTAATTAAGTAAAAAGTCAGGGACCCAAATGTAATTATGGAAAAGTTAAGCCAAAACAGGCCAAAAATGGTTAGAATCATATTAGACTCAAATTTTACCAGTAGATAAACATAATTATTTCGGCCAGTTTAACGCAACACAGAATTTTGATTTGAGGTCCCGATTAATTGATATAAATTCCTGAAGTCAACAAGAATTATTGTAGTATTTTTCATATCTCAGAATCAGATAAAACTTTACTATAAATTCTTATATTTAATATATGAATTTATCAAACTGACAGAGTCAGAAAAGGAATCCTGTAGAATTCTTACGGGATTTTATGGTAAAATAGAATACCCGATAAATAAGATCGGGAGAGGTGTCTTGGGATTTGTTCCATAAAGGGCATAAAGGCAATAAGCCTAAACCAAGGCCCAAATGGTGCCATAGTAGGCCCAATGTGATGACTAGACAGTTAAGTGGGCCAGAGTACAGAGCAGTCCAGGATAAGTGCGAAATTACGAAAATACCCCTAGATGCCCATACTGTACCAGTGATGGATAGAGGTCATTTTGGTCATTCTGGACAGGCCAAAAACGTGGGACATAGTATAAATATGATTAGTTGAGCCAATATATGCCCTGAGGCAGTACAAGAAGGGGTGAAATGACAATTATGCCCTTAGGGTCAGTACAGTGCAAGAAAGGACACCAAGGGTATTTTGGTCATTTTCCAAGGGATGGATGGTAGATAAATACTCAGTCTAACATTTTCAATGGTATGAGAAGCCTATACATTAATTTCTAGGATAGAATACATATCCTGGTATATTAAAAAAAATTAGGAACAGAACACAGTTCGGTTGTTGTGAAACTGCACTGATCGATACCGGATTGGACTGGAATTTCTCCAGAAGGTTCCTTACACTATGAGCACGCCACCTAACCCCTTGAGGTGTCCCTTGAGCTGTCCCACATGATGTCATAATTATTATTTTATGAAAAAGTTAAATCCAAGATTAAATGTGGGCCTTTAGATCAAATAGTAACCAAATCAATCTTGGCCATTCATTTTTCTTGGATTTTGGCTATAAATACCCCCTCATTCTGCAGCAAACCGTAGCTTCACCTTGGGGAAACTCTTGCAAAATGGAAACTCAAGCCAAGACAAAGAAGATTCAAGGTTCCAAAGTTCAAGCAAGCTAAAGATTAAAGGTAAGCAATCTCTCCTAGCTTATTTTCCTTTGATTTGGGAGCTTGAACTTAGGATTTTGATGGGAGAAAAGTTGAGTTTTCTCTAAGGGGTGGTGCTGCCCAAAGACCTTAAAGGAAAGGGGAAAGAAGAAATTAAAGTTAGAACTATATGATTGAAGCTTAAACAAGCTAGTTAAGTGGTTGGTTGTTGAATCAAATTGATATTCTTGACTTTGCCATTGTGTGCCCTGTTCAGTATGCACTGTTCATGAGGGAATGAAATTGAATTTCAATGATTTAATGCTTCCATTGAGTTTGTATGATGATTTTGTGTAGGATTGGAGAGGTTTTGAACCTTGGAAACATTAAAATCTCAAGGTTGTGTAGTCTTTGAGATTCCTTACGGTTACTGTTCACTCGCATGAACAGTAATTGGAATTTCATGATTTTGATGGTTCCAATGGTTTTAAAATGAAAAGTTGTGTGGGGTAAAGTGGAGAAACAAGTATGGGAAGCATTAAAATCAAAATGAGAATTTTTGAAAGAATTGTGTGCTTATGTTCAATTCTGTACAGCATGCCATGAAGGAGCTGGAATTTCATGATTCTAAGCTCATAAATAGATTCAAAAGATGAAATTGTGTAGGGTAAAGTCAATATATCAATTGGTTCAAGAGCCAAGTGGATTAGTGAAAATTAGAGAAAGTTATGACAATAAAGAGTGTAACAAAGTTAGTCTTGAACATGGTTGGAGTTCAAGAGTTCTAATGAGTTATGTGATGAATATGAATGTGTTTAGGACCATGAAACATCCAAGAAGATGTTGGGAAGTGATGGACATAAATGCTTCATGGTTGGAAAGCTAGGGAGCAAGGGCTAAAGGTCAAGAGAAAAGCTTAAGTGCAAGGTAGTGAACTTATCTCTTTATGTGCTTGATGTGGTATGCTTATGTGTTGACATGTATGTGATGTTTGAATGATGCTATGACATCATTAATGATGTTCAATGTATTGTGAATAACATGTTTTCCATGGCCATGCACTTTATGTAAAAGTATATAGCATGATAGCATGTCACTAATCAAAGAAAGTTAATGAAATTACATATCATGCATTAGCATCCATCTTGCATATTTAAGTGGTAATGTTTGCTACTGAGATTCCCTAGAATCTCACTCTCCCATAACCAACCAATTTAGGTCAAGCATGAAGAAAAGGTATGCATGGAGAAGAGCTAAAGAATGGAAGAAAGGAAGTGAAGTATTGAGATTTTAGCATATACTATAAATTGTCTATGTATGTAAATGCCATGTAAGATGTCCATTTATGTGATGAAACTATTGTAATACTTATGGCATATGTACATGATGTATATGAATGTTAAGAAGCTTATTTGATGGCTTGAGCATGCTGAAACAATTATTGGAAATGAAAGAAAAGAAACTGACATGGTAAAAACGTAGGTCCTAAAGCAATTTTGTTGTGGCTTCAGTTTAACCTAGCAAATGAAGGAATTAATTCACGAAATTTTATGAGCATGTAGCACACATACAGAGATTTAAATTAATAGGTGGAACGTTTCATTTGGATGTGTATATAAAGAGAAATGATTCTCCAAAGTAAGGGACCATAATCTGTTTCTAGAGTTTTTGACCAAATAAACAGTAAACTTCAACGAATAAACTGTATCAATTGGCTAATCATTTGGTCTGGAAATTATTTTTCCCTTAAATTTCAAGATGTTATCTTCACGTATATTTTTGAACCACTTCATTTCGAGTTTTCTAGAATTAGTTATGATTTTTTGAAGTTCGTTGCATAATCTAGAATACCACATGAACAATAATTCGAGAAAGAGTAAAATTCCAGATTTGGTTAATGGACTTCCAAGGTCTTGTAAGTGGTTCTAAATGCTACTGAATGGTCCCTAAGACGTATAAAAGTAAGGATGTTATATTTTGGTATCAGAGCATAGGATTCTGGCTTAAGAAATGCTCTGAATAGATTATTATGGATTGATATGAGATTATACTCAGACCCTAACCCTAAACAGTAAGTATTTTGTTAAGTTAGGGTATGTTATGGGATGGTTAACATTGCTTAATTAAGCAAATGTTGCAGGAATATATATGAGATTCCATAAGGTTAAGTCAGAGGCTTCAGTTAATAAGGAAGACTCCAGACCAATAGTGATATATGAAGATGATATATATCCACATCCCTTAGACAATGAAGAGAGTCTAGATGAGAGTTTAGGGGATCAGTCAGGAAAATCTATAGTGGAATGTCCCATAGACGTTTCTGTAGACTTAAACCTACAGTCTGGAGGTGATGTAGAGATTCAGCCTAAAGCCTAATATGCACCAGTTGATGTTGAGTCTAGTGACTCTATACGGTATAAGTTTGTTGGAATGCCCTCTAACCCTGATATAAGCTTTATCCCTCTTACGAGATGATAGATTATGGCTGAGGAAGCTGAGTATTGGTACTGGATTATGGGTAGACCATATATTATTCCTCCTCTACTAGAGTTTGAGGATAGATTTAAGATAATTAAGATACAACAGTCCCCTAATTTAGACATCCAGTCAAAGCCTATGATAGTTCTTGTCTATTCCCAAAGTCCAAGAATATGTGACTTTATAGAGAAAGATCAGTGGGATGTTCCTAGTCCTAGTCAACCCCAGCCTTCTTCATTAAAAGACAGATAGTGTTGACCATATTGGTCTAAAAAAAAAAGCTGCAGAGGGTGACTTACTCAGTCTGGATCAGGGGATGGATAGAAGTAGAGATTAATAATAGTTAGCTATTTACAGTTCCTCAATGCCGTAGCAGGAATGATAAACAGACATCTAGTAGAGGGCATTAACCTAATATACTTTAGAGGATTGGTATGAGGTAATAGTAAGTCAAGTGTCATGAGACTAAACATGCCAACCTCACTGAAGTCTATCAGTTAGAGGTTTAGCATAGCGTATAGGCAAGTTAAACAGTACAAAACATTAAGATATAGAAGATTAGTTTAAGAAGAGGTTCAATAGTAGATCCTCCGTATGATCATCAGGAGTTGATCTACAGTATAAAAGACTTTGTGCAGCTAGTCTTTATGGAAAAGAATAATGAGAAGTTAGAATGAGACTTGCCTAAGAATAATCTAATACATGGCCTAAGGTTAAAGTTGTGATGGATAATAGATAGAAAGTTAATGTTCCTAATACAAAGGGATTCCATCAGGAAGAGACAGTAACTTAGAACATATAGGGTAGAGCACCTAGAGAACAGAAATAGTAATGTTAAGTGATGAATGAGATGCAAGTGACCTGAATTGGTCAGGATCTAGAGGAAGACCAAAAAAGAATCACAATCTAGTCCAAAGTAGACTGAGATTGATAGATAGAAAGAGTTAAGAGATACAGAGAGGCACAAAAGTTACTCTATATGAGATAGAGAATTATCCGCTCACTTGAGAAGTTTTTCTCAAAAAGTTTAAAAGAAGCATTCCTCTCAATTAGAGAGAGGTGAGCATGAAGTTAAGGGTTAGAGCTAAGGAAAGAGAACTCTTTTGATTGATACTTAATCGAATTCATTCATATGAACCTTGAGGCTTAATAAGAGATACTTTCTCGCCTGTTAGTAATCCAGGAGGATAAGAGAAACATAAAAGTACAAATGGCATAAAGATAGGAGCTAAACCTTCCTCAGTTAGCTGAAAGAGAATAGCTGACTCAGTTATGGATTGTTGTGAGGCCAAGGACACATAAATCCTTCAGGCTAGAGACATAGAAATCTTACAGGCAATAAGGGACGATATGATAGAATAAATATGGCCTAGTAAGGTAGCCATAGATTCAAAGATAAAGTGACTCCCCTATTCCTTATGTAAGAAAGAGTAAAGAAGGGTTGAGCCTATACCCTAGTAAGAGGGTGATGTGGCAGCCTAAGTGAAATAAGTAAATAACTCAGGTACTTGAATAAAAGATCAGGACCTAGTGATTAAGGTGATAAGGGATGGTTGAGCAGATGTATGTAATAATGATATTGCTTATGTTGTTATAGGTTATAATAAGAATTTGCATATCATTGCAGTTGTCATGTGATGACACACATACTAGAGAGGGCTTAACTGATTGCATCTTTTGCATATTATGCATGTTGAGTATACTATGATAAATGAATGCTCCCCTTATCCAATACGTACTGGGTAAAGTATACCAGATGAGAAAGTTATGTTGCTCCCATGCCCTATGACATGCAACTAAATAATTCAACTTAGCAAGAATGAAGTAATAGTAAAGTGCTAAACTAGAAAGTTAGCTACTTGATTCTCAGAAGATAGAAAGAGAATTTATGATCAGAGTATGATAGTCAATGGCATAGAGAATGAGATTAAAGATGAAGATTAGTAGTGAGGCTATAGATAAATGATTATGATACTCAGGACATATCCCTTTAGTAGGGATAAGATAGATGAAAGGAAATGAGACGCAGTTATGAAAGATGATATGGCTCTAAGAAAGAGCAATTTTTAAGTAAGATAAGTTAATATTTTTGCAATAGAGCTAGATTGCTCTTGCAATAGAGTAAAGTCCCTCTGATGAGATAAATAGATGATGACAGATATGTGCATGGTAGAGCTTGTGTATCTCCCTGCAATGTTAAATGTAATAAAGTTATAAAGATAAGAATGGTATATGAAGTTCCTAAGTGATAGAGGAAATGATTCAAGTCCTAATAGATAATATTGGCTTCTGTGATCATTTTTGGGGAATTATCTGTGAAGTTAACAACTATGTGGAAGTGACTAACCTTGTAACTTTGTCCGTTGGTTTAGGTCTTCCGGAGATGAGAATACAGTACAACGGAATCCAGTAGATTCCAGAGGATTGCAGTTACATCCTAGTATGGCTCACAGGGTCACAGTAGATCCTGAAAGGCTTATAGTTAATCCAGTAAGTTCATTTCTCTTGATATACACATCCAAATGAAATGTTATACCTATGCACTTAAAACTATGGATGTGTACTACATGCTCATAAAATTTCTTGAAATAATTCCTTCATTTGCTAGGTCAGACTGAAGCCACAATAAAACTGCTTTAGGACCTAGTTTTTTACCACTTCAGTTTCCTCTCTTTCACTTTCCATAATTGTTCTAGCATACATAAATCATCTCTTTTGCTTTTTCTGAATTTATATACATCATGGGGTTATACAATAATTGTTTCATGCAATGTCATCACAAAAATAGATACTTTACATGGCCTTGACATACATGGAAAGTGCAAAGCATATGCTAACATCTTAAATACTTCACTTTTCTTCTTCCATGCTTTAACTCTTCTCCATGCATACATTATCCATCATGCTTGACCTAAATTGGTTGGTTATAGGAGAGTGAGATTCTAGGGAATCTCAGTAGCAAACATTACCACTTAAATATGCAAGATGGATGCTAATGCATGACATGTAATTTCATTAACTTTCTTTGATTGGTGACATGCCATCATGCTATATACTTTTACATAAAGTGCATGGCCATAGAAGCATGTTATTCACAATACATTCAACATCATTTATCATGTCACAACATCATTCAAATAACATATACATGTCAACACATAAGCATACCATATCAAGCACATAAAGAGGTAAGTTCACTACCTTGCACTTAAGCTTTTCTCTTGACCTTTAGACCTTGCTCCCTAGCTTCCAACCATGAAGCCTTTATGTCCATCACTTCCCAGCATCTTCTTGGATGTTTTATGGTCCTAAACACATTCATATTCCTCACATAACTCATTAGGACTCATGAACTCCAACCATATTCAAGACTAACTTTGTTACACTCTTTATTGTCATAACTTTCTCTAATTTTCACTAATCTACTTGGCTCTTGAACCAATTGATGTCTTGACTTTACCCTACACAATTTCATCTTTTGAATCCATTTATGATCTTAGAATCATGAAATTCCAGCTCCTTCATGGCCTGCTGTACAGAACTGAACATAAGCATACGATTCTTTCAAAAATTCTCATTTTGATTCTAATGCTCCCCATACTTGTTTCTCCACTTTACCCCACATAACTTTTCATTTTAAAACCATTGGAACCATCAAAATCATGAAATTCCAATCACTGTTCATGCGAGTGAACAGTAACCGTAAGGAATCTCAAAGACTACAACCTTGAGATTTTAATGTTTCCAAGGTTCAAAACCTTTCCAATCCTACGCAAAATCATCATACAAACTCAATGGAAACATTAAATCATTGAAATTCAATTTCCTTCCCTCATGAACAGTACAGACTGAACAGGGCACACCATGGCAAAGTCAAGAATATCAATTTGATTCAACAACCAACCACTTAACTAGCTTGTTTAAGCTTCAATCATATGGTTCTAACTTTAATTTCTTCTTTCCCCTTTCCTTTAAGGTCTTTGGGCAGCACCACCCCTTAGAGAAAACTCAATTCTTCTCCCATCAAAACCCTAAGTTGAAGCTCCCAAATCAAAGGAAAATAAGCTAGGAGAGATTGCTTACCTTTAATCTCTAGCTTGCTTGAACTTTGGAACCTTGAATCTTCTTTGTCTTAGCTTGAGTTTTCATTTTGCAAGAGTTTCCCCAAGGGTCCATGATCTTACAGTTTGGCTGCAGAATGAAGGGGTATTTATAGCCAAAATCCAAGAAAAATCAATGGCCAAGATTGATTTGGTTACTATTTGATCTAAAGGCTCACATTTAATCTTGGATTTTACTTTTTCATAAAAGAATAATTATGACATCATGTGGAACAGCTCAAGGGACACCTCAAGGGGTTATGTGGCGTGCTCACCATGCCAGGAAGCTTCTAAAAAAATTCCAGTCTAATCTGGTACCGATCGGAGCAGTTTCACAACAACTAGACTGTTTTATGTTCCGAATTTTTCTATAATATACCAGGATATGTATTCTATCCTGGAAATCAATGTCTAGACTTCTCATACCCTTGACATGGTTATACTGAGTATTTATCTGCCATCCATTCCTTGGGAAATTACCAAAATACCCTTGGTGTCCTTTCTTACACTATATTGACCCTAAGGGCATAATCGTCACTTTACCCCTCTTTATACTACCTCAGGGTGTATCTAGGCTCAAATAATCATATTTATACCATGTGCCACGTTTTTAGCCTATCCTAAGTGACCAAAATGCCCTTCATCCATCTCTGGTATAATTTGGGCATCTAGGGCATTTTCATAATTTCGCACTTTTTCTGGACACTAGCCCCTTCTACTGATGGACTAGTACCCTGGGTTTTGGGCCCTCCTTGGCGTCATCATAGGCCTATATATGTGTTCATCTGATCTCATTCTATCTAGGCTCACATATCGATAAGTTCCATTATCAGATCACAGGTGCTGTCAACCTCCCGTCAAAATTCACTAATATGTGAATAACTTTTTATACATAACTTCTCCAGGGTTCTGTCAGATCCATAACATCTGACACTATAGGGCACACTTTCCTGTAATTCCCCCACTTATATCTGATGTCTATGGAATCTGATAAAAATTCAGATAACTTTTAGACTATCAGATAATTTTCTTGCTGTCTGGAGCCCTAATAAAATTTTTGTATCATGCCAGATTACCCAACATGATTTCCTCTATTTACTGATGGAATATGGGACTGAAATACTTACAGGCAGTTCTAAGCCTTTTTCTGGCTGACTTTTTGCTTGATTACATTAGGTTCCTAAACTTGTAGAAATTATCACTTTTGGCCCAACATTTATTTCTACTTTAACGTTTGGCCTTTAACCTTTTCCAATTTGCGTTTAGGTCCTTCTCTTTCTTTAAAACTTATCTAACCTTTATTATTTTGTCTGATTTTCGTCATAATCCTTTCTAAGCCTCTTTCCACTATCAGTACTATACAGATAGGAAAAATTTAGGATATGATATTTCTACCCCCCTTAAAATAAATTTTGTCCTCGAAATTGACTCAACATCTCAGTCAATGATTGGGGTATTTATCTCTTAAAATAAACATCTTAGCGGAGTACTTTTCATATCCGTAATTCTTCATATCTTTACTATGGTCATTCTTCTATTCTCAATCAGCTCAATCAGAGTTGAACTCCAGTTCATTCTATTACTTTCTTGCAACTCATCTATCTGCATATGGACTTCTCACTATGCTGGACTTGTGAGTAGTGTCCATTTCTTTCATGTCAAACTCCCTCGAATATTGCTATATTCTGGAGCTTCTGCTAACTATTCATCATATTTCTTAGTGCAATCACTTATTGCTCATTTGAGTATCTAGTGGAATTCTCTGAATATCCGTAAACTTTAACTCTCATTCTTATATCATTATACATTCTTATCATCTTTAAAAACTCATCATAATACAGAGAGAGGACTTATATCATTATTCTACTGCTAAACAGGAGCACATAGGAGCATATAGGAGCATATCCTCTAACAAGCATAATGCCTGGCCAACATATTGCAGGATTGCATACCCGCCCATGAATACAAAGCTCTAACATCGGAGCTTAAGCATTCCTTCTCTTAATATGCACAGCTCTAACACTCGAAGCTCGCACAGCTCTAACACTCAGAGCTTGCACTGCTCTAACATTCGAAGCTTTAGCATATTCTGTAAACATCACATAATATAACATAACATAAGGCCTGGCATTCTATGCAAGGAGTGGAAGCTCACAAAGCTCTTATTTGCTCTTTCACATGTAGTTCATAATTCAAACATCTTATCTTTTCCTGAATGGAAGCCGCTCTATCTGTTTACAAAGCTAGCTATACAGCCGCTTCTCAAGGCATATCTTCTTATTTTGTATCTTTCATGACATAAAATGGCATATTTGTACAAATCTGGCTATATCATAGTTCATCTTTCAAATTCATTTCATTTACACTTGACATAAGGGTTCTAGTCTCTTATTGTTCATAACCCTTTCTGGCCTTTCATAGCTCTTTCTATCATTTTACATAGTTCTGTGCACATATGCCAAATTTCTATGGCATTCATACCTTTTTCATCACTTCCCAGGGGGCCACCCATCATTGGACTACCATTTCCTGGGCACGCTTAACTGAAATGTGCAAATAAAAATCTAAAGCACTAGTGCTCACTAGCTCCGACCTTAGTACTTTACCATTTTCGACACATCTTATACTATCTCTCTTGGGTCTATCTGGCCTTCTAATCTCTTTGTCCCCATCTGGAGGATCTACTTACCTTTATTTTTAGTCTTTATAATATCATCATAAGGATCTCTTTATTCTCATTTGACCCTTTCTCATATCTTATAAAACATTCTCATAAATCCTTGGAACTCAGGATTAATAGCTTTAACTTTGATCACTTAGTTCCTAATACGTGTAAAGAGATTCTGAGTTCAACCTAATAGTAATAAGGCTATCTGAAACTAGCATTATGGGTACTCTCTCTGTTATGAGTTAATCAACTTGTGAAGCTTCTATACCTTCACTTTTCCTTGGTATTTGTCCTTCCAAACAAATAATGTAATTATGGCTCATTACTTTCTTGCTATAGGTTTGGTCTACTGTGACCCTCAGGATCTACTGCAATCAACTGTAAGCCTTTCAGGATCTAACTGTGACCCTGTGAGCCATACTAGGATCTAACTGTAATCCTCCAGAATCTACTAGATTCTGTTGTACTGTATTCTCATCTCCGGAAGACCTAAACCAATGGTTAAAGTTACAAGGTTAGTCACTTCCACATAGTTGTTAACTCCACGGATAATTCCCCAAAAATGATCACAGAAGACAATATTATCTATTAGGACTTGACTCATTTCCTCTATCACTCAGGAACTTCATATACCATTCTCATATTTATAACTTTATTATATTTAATATTGCAGGGAGCTACACAAGCTCTACCATGCACATATTTGTCATCATCTATTTATCTCATCATAGGGACTCTACTCTATTGCAAGAGCAATCTAGCTCTATTGCAAAAACATTAACTTATATTACTTAAAAACTGCTCTTTCTTAGAGCCATATCATCTTTCATAACTGCGTCTCATTTCCTTTCATCTATCTTATCCCTACTAAAGGGATATGTCCTAAGTATCATAATCATTTATCTGTAGACTCACTACTAATCTTCATCTTTAATCTTATTCTCTATCCCATTCACTATCATAGTCTGATCATAAATTATCTTTCTATCTTCTGAGAATCAAGTAGCTAACTTTCTAGTTTAGCACTTTGCTATTGCTTCATTCTTGCTAAGTTGAATCATCTAATTGCATGTCATAGTGCATGAGAGCAATATAACTTTCTCATCTGGTATACTCTACCCAGTACGTACTGCATAAGGGGAGTATTAATTATCATAGCATACTCAATATGCATAATATGCAAGTAGATGCAATCAATTAAGCATTCTCTAGTATGTGTGTCATCATATGACAACTGCAATGAGATGTAATTTCTTATTATAACTTATGGCAACATAAGCCATGCATCATTACATAGTTTTCTCAACCATCCCTCATACTCACATTGCCATTAAGCAATTAACTAGGTAGACTTTAAAACATTTTGTCCCTTTATCACCTTAACTTCTAGGTCTTGATCATCTATTCAGGTACCTAAGTCATTTACTTGTTTCACTTAGGCTACCACATTACCCTCTTATTAAGGTACAGACTCAACCCTTCTTTACTCTTTCTTATATAGGGAATAGGGGAGTCACCTTACCTTTAAATCTATGGTTACTTTACTCTCTTTAAACCTCATAAACTTCTTTCTCTTAGCTTACATATATCTTTTTCTACTAACCCTCAAACAATTTATGAGGCAATTTATCTTTAGCTTACATCTCCAATATCCCATTTATTTATTTAGGAATCGGAGATAGCTTATCATATCAGGCTATCTTATCATAACATTTATCATCGCCTATAAGACTTTTATGTCTCTAACTTGAAGGATTTTTGTGTCATTGGCCTCACTATAATCTATCTGTAATCCATAATTGAGTCAGCTGTCTTCTTTCAGCTAACTAAGGAAAGGTTTGGCTCATATCTTTATGCCATTCAAACTTTTAAGTTTTCCCTAATCCTCCTGGATTACTAACAGGCGAGAAAGGATCTCTTATTAAGCCTCAAGGTTCATATGAATGAACTTGATTAAGTATACATCAAAAGAGTTCTCTTCCCTTAACTCTAACCCTTAACTTCATGCTTACCTTTCTCTAATTGAGAGGAATGCTTCTTTTAAACTTTTTGAGAAAATCTTCTCAAGTGAGCGAATCATTCTCCATCTCATATGGAGTAACTTCTGTGTCTCTCTGTATCTCTTAACTATTTCTGTCTATCAATCTCAGTCTACTCTGGCTAGCGGGACCGCCGTGGCTACCTGTTCGTAGCACAACATATCCGTAACATATGTTATTTGGTGAATGTTTTAGATATGAAACATTAATTACCCTTGAATTAAATCTGAATATTGATTCTTGAATGTTTGGGTATGGTGAACAATATGTCTCTAGATTGCAAGTGTTGTAATTTTTAAATACGGCCTGTGTGTCGTGCCTTCCTCTATATACTCTTAATGTACCTTCTCTTCTCATCTCACTCCCCTCGAATGTTAAAAGAGGTTTCTATATGTAATTTCCCTTTTCTTACTAGAGAGCTCCTCTCATTGGCTTGAGGGGAGTTAGGATAGGTGAGCCATATTGTATCACGTTTAGATTATGCGTATTATGATTATATCAGCACATGTATATTACTTGTATGAGATACAAACTGAGAAATATGAGTTTTTTATAAACCAGATAGTTAAATTAGGCCCTCTAAATGAAATCTTAAGTCATGATGCCGTCAATTTATGAACACTTATCAAAACCTCGATCGCTCAATTGTCGACTCCACCAAAGTGGGTGCTTTTGAGTTATCTTGGGGAGATAAGCAAGAGTAATGGTGCTACTCGCACATGTTTATTATTGTTTGACTTAATTGAGATTAACAAAATGGTTTTAGGTCTCAAGGCATTAGATGGGATTAAAAACATGCTAGATCATATGATGATAGCATCCCATTAATATCTAAGAGTTACATTTGATGTAATTGGTAAAGGTGTTACCTACCTAAATAACTTAATTTAAGCGTCCTGCCAAAGCGGACTTAAGTTTAAGCCAAATATGGATCTTAGCCCACTAACTAATGCATTGAGGGTTATTTATTTAGTGGGAGATTGCTAATTGAATTGCAATTTTTAATTGTAGAATCATGACGACTAGTAATACTGCTACATTATCGCTGCGATCTGTCCTTGAGAAGGACAAACTTAATGGGACAAACTTTCTTGACTGGTTTAGGAACTTGAGAATCGTTCTCAAATAGGAAAGAAAGGCGCATGTCCTAGATCAACCCATTCCTGAGGAGCCAGCGGCCAATGCTCCTAGAGCTCAGAGAGATGCTTACACGAAGCATAAGGAAGACTCTGTCGATGTGGGATGCTTGATGCTAGCCACCATGGTTCCAGAGCTCTAAAGAGATCTCGAACACATGGAGGCTTGTGAGATGATTATGCATCTCAAGGAAATATTCCTGCAACAGGCAAGACAAGAGAGGTATGAGACCACTAAGGCCTTACATTCCTGCAAGATGGCTGAAGGTGCATCAGTCAGTACTCATGTCTTAAAGATAAAAGGGTACATTGATCACCTTGAAAGGATTGGATTTCCCATGAGCCAGGAGTTAGCTACGGATTTGATCTTGAACTCACTCCCAGAAAGTTATGACCAGTTTGTCATGAACTACAACATGAATAACATGGAGAAATCTATTTCTGAACTGCATGGGATGCTTAAAACTGCTGAGCCGAGTCTTAAGAAGAAGCCCAGTGCTGTTTTGATGGTTCAGAAAGGAAAGGGTATGAAAAAGAAAGGCAAAGGCAAGGGGAAGGGTCATGGCTCATCAGGTAAGACCAAAGAGTCAGGCAACCTCGAAACCAAGCCTGCACCAAAGAAGGTAAAGCCTCCTAAGGAAGGAGTCTACTTCTTCTGCAATGAACCTTGTCATTGGAAGAGGAATTGCAAACTCTACCTCGAAGATCTGAAAAAGAACAAGAAGGATAGCGGGGCTATCGCTTCAGGTATTTATGTTATAGACATTCATCTTTCTACTTCCACTTCATGGGTATTAGATACTGCATGTGGTTCTCACATTTGTACAAATGTGCAGGGACTAAAGGACAGTAGGAAGCTAAAAAAGGGCGAGGTTGACCTACGAGTTGGAAATAAAGCAAGGGTTGCTGCGTTAGCTGTAGGCACTTATAAATTAGTTCTGCCCACTGGGCTTTTGTTAGTTTTGAACAATTGCTATTATGTTCCTGCTTTAAGTAGTAACATTGTTTCACTTTCTTATTTGTATAAGGAAGGTTTCACTTCCATTGCTGGGAATAGTAGATGTTCTATTTATCGTAATGATGTTTTCTATGCTCATGGTGATTTGTATGTTGATCATTACATATTAAATTTGGAACAACCCAATCATGGAAATATCTATAACATAACAGCCAAAAGGGTCAAACCGAATGATTTGAATCCGACATACCTCTGGCACTGTCCTCTGGGCCACATAAATGAGAAACGCATTTCCAAACTCCATCAAGATGGATTTCTAAACTCATTTGATTTTGAATCATATGACACTTGCGAGTCTTGCTTGTTAGGAAAGATGACAAAGTCACCCTTCACTGGGCACAGTGAGAGGGCCACTGATTTATTGGGCCTCATACATATAGATGTGTGTGGACCGATGAACACAAATGCCAGAGGAGGTTATTCGTACTTCATAACATTCA
The DNA here is from genome assembly GCA_037074615.1 of Leucaena leucocephala. NCBI lineage: Eukaryota > Viridiplantae > Streptophyta > Magnoliopsida > Fabales > Fabaceae > Leucaena > Leucaena leucocephala. Next base: position 6,738,972 of record CM073526.1, on the reverse strand, counting down.
TAGATGATTTCAGCAGATATGGGTACATCTATCTGATGAAACATAAATCTGAGTCTTTTGAAAAGTTCAAGATATTTCAAAATAAAGTACAAAACCAGCTTGGCAAAATAATTAAAGCCCTTCGATCTGATCGGGGTGGTGAATATTTGAGCCAAGAGTTCATAGATCATCTTAAGAGTTGTGGGATAGTCTCAAAATTGACTCCTCCAGGGACACCACAATGGAATGGCATTTCTGAATGGAGAAATCGAATACTATTAGATATGGTTCGATCCATGATGAGTTGAACAGATCTTTCGCCCTCCTTTTGGGGCCATGCCCTAGAGACAGCTACGTTCACACTCAATCGTGTTCCATCTAAGGCAATCGAAAAGACTCCGTATGAGATATGGACTGCAAGGATGCCTAGTTTGTCTTTCCTCAAGATTTGGGGATGCGAGGTCTATGTTAAGCAACAAGCCTCAGACAAATTAGTGCCCAAATCCTCAAAATGCCTCTTTGTGGGATATCCTAAGGAAACCAAGGGATATTACATCTACAACCCTGCTGATAACAAAGTGTTTGTTGTCAGAAATGGTATCTTTCTCAAACGAGAATTTATCTCTAAAAGAACCAGTGGGAGTAAGGTACACCTCGAAGAAGTTCGAGAGCCACAAGACACCGCAGAACTGCAGATGGAAAATACAGAAGACTCATAACAAGTTGTTGAGACTCCTCAAGTCACGCAAGGTCCACGGAAGTCTAATAGGACACGACTTCAGCCTCAGAGATATGGACTTCTGATTTCTGACAGTCGTGATGTGTTGCTCATTGAGCATAATGAGCCAACTACCTATCGAGAAGCTATAGTGGGACCAAACTCTGAAAAGTGGCTTAATGCCATGAAGTCTAAAATGCAATCCATGTACGTCAATAAGGTTTGGACCTTAGTCGACCCGCCTGAAGGTGTAAAAACCATCGGGTGCAAGTGGGTTTTTAAGGAGAAAACTGACATGGATGGCAATGTAAATGTCTTCAAGGCACGACTGGTTGCAAAAGGATTTACTCAAACTCATGGTATCGACTATGATGAGACCTTTTCCCCAGTTGCAATGGCCAAATCAATCAGAATCCTCTTTGCCATAGCAGCACATTATGACTATGAAATATGGAAGATGGATGTCAAGACAGCTTTCCTTAATAGAAAGCTCCTTGAGGATGTGTACATGACACAACCTGAAGGGTTTGTGCATTCCGAGGACTCTGGTAAAGTGTGCAAGCTTCAAAGGTCCATTTATGGACTGAAGCAAGCCTCTCGGAGTTGAAATCATCATTTTGATGAAGTAGTCAAAGAGTTTGGATTTCTTCAAAATATTGATGAACCTTGTGTGTACAAGAAGGTTAGTGGGAGCAAAGTTGTGTTTTTGGTACTCTATGTCGATGACATCCTACTTATTGGGAATGACATTCCTACCTTGCAGATTGTCAAGTCTTGGTTAGGAAAGTCTTTCTCGATGAAAGACTTGGGTGAAGCCACCTACATCCTAGGAATCAGGATCTATAGAGATAGATCTAAAAGACTTCTAGGACTCAGTCAGATACATACATAGACAAAATACTGCATAGGTTCAATATGCACGAATCAAAAAGGGGTTTCATGCCCATGTCTCATGGTAGTCACCTCAGCAAAGATCTGTGTCCTAGTACACCTGATCAGCGAGGTCGCATGAGTAAAGTTCTATATGCCTCGGCCATAGGATCTATCATGTATGCCATGTTATGTACTCGACCGGATGTCTCATTTGCCTTAAGTATGACTAGCAGATATCAACAGGACCCTGGTGAGGGCCATTGGACTGCTGTCAAGAATATCCTTAAGTACTTGAGAAGGACTAAGGACTTATTCTTGGTCTATGGTGGATTGGATGATGAACTCTGTGTAACCGGTTACACAGACGCGAGTTTCCAAACTGACCAGGACAACCAAAAATCGCAGTCTGGATATATATTCCTCCTTAATAATAGAGCAGTAAGCTGGAAGAGCTCTAAGCAGGGCACTGTAGCAGATTCTGCAACAGAAGCTGAGTATATAGCAGCATCTGATGCAGCTAAGGAAGCCGTCTGGATCAGATAGTTCATCACGGAACTAGGGGTGATACCTACCATCTCAGATCCAATAACTTTGCTCTGTGACAATAGCGGTGCCATTGCATAGGCCTAAGAGCCTAGGTCACATCAAAGGACCAAGCATATACTCAGGCGATTTCATCTCATCAGAGAAATCAATGATAGAGGTGATATAAAGATATGCAAAGTAGCAGGAGAAGACAATGTTGCTGATCTTCTAACAAAGCCGCTTGTGCAGGCAAAGCATGAGCGTCATGTTAGGTCAATGGGAATTACTCAAATTAATGATTGTACCTAGTGCAAGTGGGAGGTTATTGGAAAACGTGCCATCGGGGCCAATCATTGTCTTATGAACATTATTGATTTATGAATTTATTAATTGTGTTATCATATTATTTGCATGTTTACTGTGATGACCATCCTTGGATAATTCATGATCTTATCCTAAATGTCCCTGGTCGGTCATCTGTGCGGGAGTAGAGATGAAATAAGACCAGTATAACTTTGAAGATGTATGGAGATATAAATCAAAGTTATATGCACATGTAAGAGTACAAGGTGTTGGACCGACCCGCTTTGAGAGAGTTGCATGGGTTACGTCATAATCTTCTCTCATATACAAACCATGTCACTATGCCCTTTGACCTGAGATCATCATGGATTCCTACATGACAAACGCTCAGCTTTGGCCTAGCAAAAGTCACTTTTGACCGAGTGATCATAAAGACTATGTTCGGGCTTAATGGTTTTTCATGCGGAGGAATGTGAATGGTCAAGATGGAATTTGTCCCTCACATTCGTAGTAAGATATTACTAGGCCCCTCGATGAGTGAGTCTGAGAAATGTATGGCCATACTGTAATGGAAAGGTAGTTCTATTTCTATAGTCAGACTACTCAGGGATTAAGAAAGTAACGGTCAGTAATAGGAGGATGACATTATCCATGCCTCATCCATGACAAAAATATCGCGTGATAGAAGGGACATGATATGGTTGTATAAAAGGTTACATCGTTTATCGATTCTCATATGATTTGGGTAGTCGTTATGTCTTGCTAGAGACCGCTTGCGACTTGTGGGCCAGTATAGCAAATGGCCCACTGCCAACTTCATATGGGCCTACAGGGTCGCACACAAAATAGCCCAACACGAGCTATGATGTCCAGATTCATTAAATCTAAGACGTGTCTAGATTCAATGAATGATCCAGGGTTTATGTATATATTTATTTATATTTATATTCGTATATATATAAATTCGTATATATATATTATATATAAGGGATATATAGGATTTAATTTATAAGGATAAATTAAATCTCTATCACGTTTGAATTTGAAATTCAAATTGATAGGATATCTCATATAAGAGATAATTACAAGATTTAATTTATAAGGATAAATTAAATCTCTATCACGTTTGAATTTGAAATTCAAATTGATAGGATATCTCAAATTTTATTTATGACAATAAATTAAATACAGTCTAATCTTATCTTTATTTAAATTAAATAAATAGGTGAATTAAATCTGTGGGACGGATTTAATATAAACATTATTTATTTAATTAGTTTCTTATCAAATTATACAATATGTGATATTGTATTCAGAATTAATATAGATTAATTCCAAAATCCAATTCGGTTGAGAAAAACGCAGAGCATCCTATATATCCAATTTTAGGAGCTACGTTTTCAAGACAACACATAACACAAAAGGGGCCGAACGGAATCTGTAAAAGGTTTGCAGATAAGAAACTGCTAAAGTAGAGACGGAGAGGACGAACTCTTGAGAAAGCCTTGGAAGGACAGGAGACGCTAGCACGTCGTTCGTGGTTAGAACGCTGTTCGTGTGGATACCAGTAGAGGAAGACGACCTGAGGAGTCCACTTCTTGCGATCAAAAAGAGAGCACGAGCCGTGGAGAGAAGCTGTGGAAGTCGCTGAGAAACACTTAGGGTAATGCTTTTTCCCACTTGACTTAAACACATACGGTAGATCCTGGTAAGGAATGGAAAAAAATTTTAAATTAATTTCCGCTGCGTGTCTTCCAATTCCTTACATGTGGAACAGCTCAAGGGACACCTCAAGGGGTTATGTGGCGTGCTCACCATGCTAGGAAGCTTCTAGAAAAATTTTAGTCTAATCTGGTACCGATCAGAGCAGTTTCACAACAACCGGACTATTTTATGTTCTGAATTTTTCTATAATATACTAGGATATGTATTCTATCCTAGAAATCAATGTCCAGACTTCTCATACCCTTGACATGGTTATACTGAGTATTTATCTACCATCCATTCCTTGGGAAATGACCAAAATACCCTTGGTGTCCTTTCTTACACTATGTTGACCCTAAGGGCATAATCATCATTTTACCCCTTTTTATACTACCTCAAGGTATATATGGGCTCAACTAATCATATTTATACCATGTGCCACGTTTTTAGCCTATCCCAAGTGACCAAAATGCCCTTCATCCATCTCTGGTACAATTTGGGCATCCAGGGGCATTTTCATAATTTCACACTTTTTCTGGACACTTGCCCCTTCTACTGATGGACTAGTACCCTGGGTTTTGGGCCCTCCTTGGCATCATCATAGGCCTATATATGAGTTCATCTGATCTCATTCTATCTAGACTCACATACCGATAAGTTCCATTATCGGATCACGGGTGCTGTCAACCTCCCGTCAAAATTCACTAATATGTGAATAACTTTTTATACATAACTTCTCCGGGGTTCTGTCAGATCCATAACATCTGACACTATAGGGCACACTTTTATGTAATTCCCCCACTTATATCTGATGTCTATGGAATATGATAAAAATTTAGATAACTTTTAGACTATCAGATAATTTTCTACTATGTGGAGCTCTAATAAAATTTCTGTATCATGCCAAATTACCCAGCATGACTTCCTCTATTTACTTATGGAATGTGGGACTGAAATACTTACTGTCAGTTCTAAGCCTTTTTCTGGCTGAACTTTTCCATAATTACATTTATGTCCCTGACTTTTTGCTTAATTACATTTAGGTCCCTAAACTTTTAGAAATTATCACTTTTGGCCCAACATTTTTTTCTACTTTAACTTTTGGCCTTTAACATTTTCCAATTTGTGTTTAGGTCCTTCTCTTTCTTTAAGACTTATCTAACCTTTATTATTTCGTCTGATCTTCATCATAATCCTTTCTAAGCCTCTTTCCACTATCAGTACTATACAGATGGGGAAAATTTAGGATATTACATGCTATAATAAAGTAGAGGATTTCTCTTAGTGGTTAGAATAGAGAAATATCTCTATTAATAAAGGTAGCTAAAGGTAGAAAGAAAGACAGGGGAATGTTAGATAAAGGATATCACCCCTAGTTAATCATGAGATAAGTAGAGCTATGCTGATAGAATAATAATGAAGATATTATTATGTTATGTATATGCTCTGACCTATGAAAAGAAGGAATCTTAGAGCAAAGGCTAAAAGCTAGAGGAAGGCTATATGCCAGGTAGTAAACTAATCCTAAACTTGTATGCATTGAATGTTATGCTTGATGTGCTATGGCTTTGTTGAATATGTGTTTACGTATGAAGCTCTGTTCCTATGATTACTTTGGCCAATTGTATTTCATATGTAACATGGAAGCATGCACATTACGCAACGTTAACACTTTCACAAGCAAGCACATTAATGCATGCATTGTTTAGTGTTGTTTGCTACTGATTTCCCCAGAAATCTCACCCCTTCCATATCAATCTAATTACAGCAGGTCTTCTCAAGATGGAGGAGATAAATATGCATGAAGAGATGTTAATTGCTTAGTATGATTGATATGTGATTCATGTATGTATAGTATGCTGGAAATTGTCACTGTGAACAGTAACTTATGATAGAGGCAGTGACATTTGAGCTATAATTATAAATAGTAAATGATTGAATAAATGTATGATATTTTTACAGTAAATAGTAGACATGCCAAGCTTCGATTTGATATATAGAATGTCTCATTTGGATGTCTACACATAAAGATATGATTGATCAAATTTGGGACCAAAATGCTGGAATCAGGGACAGGACTCTGGAGGAACAGTGATTTCAGAATATTGACCAACATTGACCTGGTCAAGGCTTGGTCAATGAGTTATTTTTCCCTGAAATAACATTATGTTAGCTTCGAGTAGCAATTTGAATCACTCCATTCCAATATTTATAGAATTAGTTGTGATTTTTCGAATTCAGGTCACTCTTCTGGAATTCGCACAATGAATAATACTCGCTAAGAGTAAAATTCCAGACCGAGTAATTTGACTTTGACATCCTTAGAAGTGGTTCCAGATGCTACTGTTTGGTCCCTAAGATGTAAAAAAATGAGGATGTTACAATTTGGTTCAGAGCATAAGATTCTGGCACAGAACAGAAGGTTCTGGCTTAGTGATGCTCTGGAGTAGATAAACTAACCCATTAAAACAAGTTAGAGATGTAAACTATAGAGGTTTTCTCCTTAGTAGGAGATATGGGGATGGTGTTCACTATCTAGAGAATGATTTGAACAAGAGATAGTGACACCCAGACAAATAGAATAGTACCCCATAACTTATAGTGGTATGGGGTAATCTTCAAGGAAGTGGCAAGTCTTTAGTCAGCTGTTACCGCCAAGGTCTCGTGTTTCTTAGCACGATATGGCTGGACTAAGCAGGACAACGTCTGGGGAGAAGTTTCCTCTATGGATAGAGATAGAAGCTGACCAGTCCCATGTTAAGGGAAACTGTCAGACATTATAGTAACAATGATAATGAACGTACCAACCTCGCTGAAGTTCATCAGCTAGAGGGTTAGTATTGATATACATTGTTCAGAAGTAGATCCTCTATGGAGTAGATCTACGCCATGAAAGAATTAAATTCAGATTGAAGGCTTGCCTAGAAATGATTCTAGCATATGGCCTAAAGTTAGAGATAAGATGGGTTGTTGATGTTCCCAAGATAGAGGAATCGCAGTCTAGTCTAGAATAGACTAAGACTGATAAAGAGAAAGGTAGCCACAGTTTTAAAGATAAAGTGACTCTCCTGTTCCCTATGTAAGAAAGGGTAATGAAGGATTGAGTGTATACCCTAGTAAGAGGGTGATATGGCAGCCTAAGTCAAATGAATAGTTATTTCCAATTCCTAAATGAATGTTTAGGATCTGGACAATATGATCAGATAATGATAGGCCATGAGATTAAGATGATGATTAATAATGAATCTATAGATACATAATTACGATACTTAGGATATATCCCTTCAAGGGTAAGGTATATGAGTGATGAAAGTGAAATGAAAAGAGAAGCATGTATGAAAGATGGTATAGCTCTAAAGAAAGAGCAGTAAAGACATAAGCTAGTGTTGTTGCAATAGAGCTAAATTGCTATTGCGATAGAAAAGGATTGCTTTTAGAATAAAGCCAAGAGATGGGACAGTATAACTCAGATAAAGTAAGGTCCCTTTGATGAGACGAATAGATGAGGATAGATATGTGCATGGTAGAGCCTATGTAGCTCCCTGCAATGTTAAATGTAATAAGGTTATAAAGAATGAGAATGATATGAGAAGTTCCTAAGTGATAGAGGAAATAGTTAAAGTCCTAATAGATAATATTGGCTTATGTGATCATTTTAGGGGAATTATTTGTTGAGTTAACAAATATGTGGAAGTGATTGACCTTGTAACTTTGTCTATTGGTCTAGATCTTCTAGAGATGAGAATACAGTACAACGGAGTCATAGTAGATTCTGGAAGATTGCAGTTAGATCCTAGTATGGCTCCTAGATAATAGAATTCTAGGGTCACAGTTAGATCCTGAAGAGGCTTACAGTTGATCACAGTAGATCCAAAGGGTCGCAGTAGACCTAGCCTAGAGAAAGAAAGTATTGAGCCATAAGTACAGTATTTCTTTGGAAGGACGAATACCAAGGAAAAGCTAAGGTATAGAAGCTTCACAAGTTAGTTAGCTCCTAACAGAGAGAGTACCCATGATGTTAGATAGCCCTATTACTATCAGGGACTGAACTCAAAATCTCCATACATGTACAGGAACTAAGTGATCAAAGTTAAAGCTATTAATCCAGAGTACCAAGGAGTTATGAGCAAATCTCATAAGGTAGGAGAAAGGGTCAAATAAAGAGATCCTTATGATAAGAATAAAAGATAGATAGATCCTCCAGGTAAAGAGATAAGAAGGTCAGATAGACCCAAGAGAGATAGTATAAGATGGGTATAAGATAGTAGAGTACTAGGGTTGGAGCTTGTGAGCATCTGTGCTTCAGATTTATGTCTGCACATTTCAGTTAAGCGTGCTCAGGCAAGAGTAGCCCAATGATGGGTGACCTCCTGGGAAGTGATGAAAGAGGTATGAATGCCATAAGAAGTTAGCATATATGTACACGGAGTTATGTAAAGTTAGAAAAGATTATGAACAGAAAGAGAATAAAACCCTTATGTCAAGTCCAAATGAAATGGATTTGAAAGGAAATATTCTTAAAGGCTAGCAATATTTTAAGTTAAAAGAGAATGTTTTATGACAAGGCCAGATAGACTATGATATCACTAGATGTGGCCAGATATGCCATGATACAGCATGAAAGATATGAAAGGTATGTGTTAAGAAGTACACTATGAAGTGGCTTTATAACTAGCCCTATAATAGATTGAAAGGCTCTATCTTTGAAAGAGATAAGATGTTCGAATGATGAGCTACATGTGAAAGAGCAAATGAGAGCTTTGAGAGCTTCCACTACTTGCATAAAATGCCAGGCATTATGTTATGTTTGTGAATATGCGAAAGTTTCGAATGTTATAGCAGTGCAAGCTCTATGTAATAGAGCTGTGCAAGCTCCGAGTGTTAAAGCTGTGCATATTAAGAGAATGAATGCTTGAGCTTTGTTGTTAGAGCTTTGCATTCATGAGCAGGTATGTAGTCCTGCAGCATGCTGGCCGGGCATTATGCATGTTAGAGTATGTGCTCCTATATGCTATTATTTGCTCCTGTTTAGCAGTAAAGCAACGAAAGAAAGAATAATGATATAAGTCCTCTCTCTGTATTATGATGAGTTAGTAAAGATGATAAAAGCATATGATGATGTGAGAATGAGAGATGAAGTTTTGCGGATATTTAGAGAATTCTGCTGAATACTCATATGAGTAATAAGTGACTGCACTAAGAATCATGATGAGTAGTCAACAAAAACTCCAGAATATAGGAGTATATGAGAAAGTTTAGTATGAAAGAAAGGGACATTCTCCTCAGAGGAACTCTTCATCGAAGGATGAATAGAGATTTAACCCTGAAATTTTGAGGACGAAATTTATTTTAAGGAGAGGAGAAATGTCAATCCCAATTTTTAGGCTTAGAAACCCAATATATAGCCTGAAAAAGGGATGCTACTAGACCCTGTTGAGTAGAGGTCTCAATAAATAGAGAAAATTATGCTGATCAGTTTGATGCAACACAAAGTTTTGATATGAGGTCCTGAAAGATTTATATTAATTTCTGAAGAGAAGAAAAATGAATACAGTATTCTCTAGACCTCAGAATCAGATGAAATGTGGCAGTAAATTCCTATAATTAATATAAGAATTTCTGAAACTGACAGAGCTCAAAAAGGAGTTATGTAGAATTTACTATAGAATTTACAGTGGATTAAAAGACCCGATAAAAAGGTTTTGGGGGAATTTCTCGGGAATTGAGCCCATGAAGATAGGGGATCATGCAGAGGGTCCAGAATGGCACCTTATAGGCCCAGTGATATTTTCAGATAAATATGTGGGCCAGGGCTAATAAAGACCGAGAAAAATAAAGAATTACAAAAATGCCACTAAAGGTATGCCACTGTGTTGTGTCATTAAGTGTTATGCATAGGGGGTATTTATAGAGAAATTTGGGTTGAAATGGATGGCCAAGATTGATTTGGTTACTATTTGACATAAAGGCTCACATTTAATCTTGGATTTTACTTTTTCTAAAAAGAATAATTATTACATCATGTGGGATAGCTCATGGGACACCTAAGAGGGTTAGGTGGCATGCTTCCCATGCAAAGAACCTTCTAGAGAAATTCCAGTCCAATCCGGTACCGATCAGTGCAGTTTCACAACAACCGAACTGTGTTTTGTTCCTAATTTTTTATAATATACCAGGATATGTATTCTATCCTGGAAATTAATGTCTAGGCTTCTCATATCATTGAAAATGTTAGAATGAGTATTTATCTTCCATCCATCCATTGGGAAATGACCAAAATGACCTCCATCCATCACTAGTACAGTATGGGCATCCAGGGGCATTTTTGTAATTTCATACTTTTCCTGGACTGCTCTGGTCTCTGGCCCACATAACTGTCCAATCACCTTAATGGGTTTATGATGGTGCCATTTGGGCCTTATTATGGGCTTATTGCCTGTATTGCCTTTATGGCCCAATTCATGTTACAACTCTCCCGATCCTATTTATCGGGTATTTTATTTCACTAAAAATCCGGTTTGGCTTCTACAGGATTCCTTTTCCGATTCTGTCAATTTTATAAATTCATATATTAATATGTCTATTATTTATTTGTAAAATATCATACATTAAGATGTTCTATATATCATACATTAATATGTCTACTATTTATTGGTAAAATATCATACATTTATTCAACCATTTACTATTTCTAATCATAGCTTAATTGCCACCGACATACCACGAGTTACTGTTCATATTGGCAAATTTTAGAACCCAACTTTACATACATATGCATAACATACATCAAACACATATCAATCATGCTAAATAATTCTTAACTTCTCTTCATGCATCTTCATCTCCTCCATCTTGAGAAGGCCTGCTATGATTGGATTGATATGGAAGGGGTGAGATTTCTAGGGAAATCTCAGTAGTAAACGAAAACCATACAATGTATGCAGCTATATGATTGATGTTACTATGTGTGCACTTAATGATCGTGCTTGCATAATGATAACTTATATTATTCCATGTCCCTTACGTATAACATATGGCCATAGCATAAAAAGAAATAGAGCATTACTTAATCATATATGCTTCACATCATCAGAGTAAGTAAGCATCACATAAAGCATCTAAGCAATATAAGCATACAAGTAGGTGAGTTGACTACATGTCGGGCAGCTTTTCCTTTAGCTCTTAGCCTCTGCTCTAAGGTTCGTTATTCTCAAAGGTCAGAGCCTATACATAGCGTAATAATATCTTCATTATTATCCTATCCAGTATAGTTATACTTAACTCAAGCTTAACTTGATGTAATACCCTTAATCTGACAATCCCCTAACTTTCTTTATATACATGGCTAACCTTATCAATAGAGATATTCTCTATTCTAACTATTAAATTCATGAGAACAATCCTCTAATTTATTAGAGTAGGGACTATAATAAATTACTTACCTTATTCATAAGCTTGCTAATTCCCTAAGCTCCTTGGATTACTCCTAACTCCACTAGAACTCATCCTTTTCCCTTTATTTCTTTCTCTCTTTCTCTTTTTCTCTCTTCTTTCTCTTCCTTTCTTGATCTTGGTCGTGTTGTCAAATGGCAAGGGAAAAGGGTCTATTTATAGTTGAATGGTCGTCTCAGATTGTATCACGATAAACGGCTTAGATCACTTAGCTTTCTCAAGAAGCTTTGCATGCATCATCAAGATGATATCATCATCCTATATGGCTAATCAAAATGACATCATCTATGGACACTGTTGGAAATTGTGCCCTAGGGGCTAATCATTGTCTTATGAACATTGTTAATTTATGAATTTATTAATTGTGTTATCATATTATTTACATGTTTACTGTGATGACCATCCTTGGATAACTCATGATCTTATCCTAAATGTCTCTCGTCAGTCATCTATGCGGGAGCAGAGATAAAATAAGACCAGTATGACTTTGAAGATGTATAGAGATATAAATCAAAGTCATAGGCACATGTAAGGGTACAAGGTATTAGACCGACCCACTATGAGAGAGTTGCATGGGTTAATTCATAAGCTTCTCTCATATACAAACCATGTCACTATACCCTTTGACCTGAGATCATCATGGATTCCTACATGACAAACGCTCAGCTTTGACCTAGTCAAAAATCACTTTTGACCGAGTGATCATAAAGACTATGTTCGGGCTTAGTGATTTGTCCCTCACATTCGTAGAGAGATATTACTGGGCCCCTGGATGAGTGAGTCTAAGAAATGTATGGCCATACTGTAATGGAAAGGTAGTTCCATTTCTATAGTCAGACTACTCAGGGATTGAGAAAGTAACGGTCAGGAATAGGAAGATGACATTCTCTATACCTCATCCTTGACCAAAATATCGTGTGACAAAAGGGACATGATATGGTTGTATAAAAGGTTATATCGTTAATCGATCCACATATGATTTGGGTAGTCATGATGTCTTGCTAGAGACCGCTTGTGACTTGTGAGTCAGTATAGTAAATGGTCACTGCCAACTTCATATGGGCCTACAGGGTCTTACACAAAATAGCCCAACACGAGCTATGATGTCAAGATTCATTGAATCTAAGACATGTCCAGATTCAATGAATGATCTAGGGTGGATGTATATATTTATTTATATATTTATTCCTATATATATAAATTCGTATATATATATATATTATATATAAGAGATATTTACAAGATTTAATTTATAAGGATAAATTAAATCTCTATCACGTTTGAATTTGAAATTCAAATTGATATGATATCTCAAATTTGATTTGAGAATAAATCAAATGTAATTCCGTCTTATCTTTATTTTAAATTAAATAAATGGGTGAATTAAATATGTGGGACAGATTTAATACAAACAGTATTTATTTAATTAGTTTCTTATCAAATTATACGATATATGATATTATATTAATTTCAAAATTAATATAAGATTAGTTCCAAAAATCCAAGTCTGTGGTAACACGCATAGCATCCGATATATCTGATATTTAGGAGCTATAGTTGGGACAGAAAACAAAGGGGTGAACGGGAATCCACAAAAGGTTTGCAGATAAGAAACTGCCGAAATAGAGACGGAGAGGACGAATTCTTGAGTAAGCCCTTGAGGGACAAGAGGCGCTAGCACGTCGTTTATGGTTGGAACTTTGTTTGTGTGGATACCAATAGAGGAAGCCAACCTGAGTCATCGACTTCTTGCGATCGAAAAGAGATCACGAGCCATGGAGAGAAGCTGTAAACGTAGCAACCAGAAGCTGAGAAAGTCACGACTGAATACTGAGGGTAATACTTCTTTCCACTTGACTTAAACACATACGGTAGATCCTGGCAGGGAATGTAAAAAATTTTAAGTTAATTTCTACTGCATGTCTTCCAATTCCTTACAGATACCTCATGTAATTAGGTGGCACAATGGTGGTACCCTTGGGATACCTTACCAGCTAACTCAGCTTTTGTACAGAATTCCACAGTCTTTTCCCAAAATGAACGGCGGAGATCATGCCACATGTCCTTAGCTTTTTCTTATTTCCCTAAACTCATGCCATGTGGCACCTTGTGGGTCCCATGAGGACACCTTTCATGTCACCTCATGGTTCTAGATGAGTCTAAAGCTCTATCTGCTCACTTTCCCCAGTTCTATCTCAACTGGGTAACTATACTTTATTGAAAATCACAAAATGTTATTTTAATGCCACTTTGACCCACAGAACTCTTGGGGCCATGTTTTAGACATCTTGGAATGACATATTGGGTCTCTAATCAAGCTCAAGCACTCTGGTGGCTTAGTTCCCAAGAAATATCCCTTAAAAGAGTACAAAATGCCCTTAGTTCCACTTTAATAATTCTAGGGGCATTATTGTCTTTTCACACCTTTCTAGAGTTTTTCTTGACCCTAGTCATCTAGCAAATAACCTTCCTTGACTGTCTAACCTGAATCAAATGACCAAAATACCATTTACTCATTCTTTAATTATTTTATAACATAGGGGTATTTTCATCATTTTATACATTTTCTTAATATTTATGGACATTGGCCGCTTTTATCTGATGAATTGTTATCATGGGCTTGGGCTTCACTTGGTATCATCATAGGCCTTTCTGTTACATCATCTGAGTTCATTTAGTCATAACTTAGTTCTTGCTTAAGTTTTATAATTAGATCTCAGGCGTTCACAAACTCCCATCAAAATTAACTAAAATTTGAATAACTTTTCTTATAAAATTCCCTCCGGGGTTCCGTCAATTTTCCAACCCCCTGCTTCATAGAACGCACCTTCTTATAACTTTTTCACTTATATATGAGGTCCAGAAGATCTGATACAAATTTCAGATAACTTTTAGATTATCAAATAAATATCATCAACCTGTAACTCAAATAAAATTTATGTATCATGCTAGATTAGCTAGCATAACTTTCTTTATCTACTGATGAATTTTGGAACTAAAATACTTCCAAGCAGTTCTAAGCCTTTTCTGGCTCAACTTTTTATAATTATAATTTTGCCCTTGGAAACTTTTAGAAGTTACACTTTAGTCCCTCAAATTTTCATAATTACACTTAATGGCCCATAACTGGTATCTACTTTTATTTTTGGCCTTGAGACTTTTAGATTTTCCAGTTTAGTCCCTTCCTTTCTTCAAAATGACCATTATACCCCTAGGGACTTTTATTATTTACCATTTAGTCCCTGATCTCCCTAATTTTCCTTTGTCATACTATTTGCCAGATCCCAAACATTCATTTAGGAACTTGAAATAACTACTCATTTAACTTAGGCTGCCATATTACCCTCTTACTATAGTATATACTCAAACCTTCATTAGTCTTTCCTATATATAGAATAGGAGAGTTACTTTATCTTTGGAACTGTGGCTACCTTTCTCTCTTTAGGTATCATAAACTTCTTTTTCCAACCATGCATACATATGCCGTTCTATTGAACTTATATAACTACCTAAGAAAAACTCTTTCTTTGTAACACATAATTCAATCCAGAACTAACTTCTCAGGTAAGCGGATCAATCTCCATCTCTATAGAGTAACTTCTGTATCTCTCAACTATCTCTTAACTCTTTTTATATATCAGTCTCAGTCTACTTTAGACCAGACTGTGGTTCATTTATGGTTTATCTCTTGATCCTGACTAACTTGAGTCACATGGATCATTCATCATCTAGCACTATTACTTTTGTTCTCTAGGGTAGTCTACCCTAGGTCTGCTAGATTACTGTCTCTTCATGATGGGATCCCTCTATCTTAGGAACATCAACTCTCTATCTATTAACTATCTCATCTCTAACTTTAGGCTATGTGCTAGGATCATTCCTAGGCAAGTCTTGTTCTAACTTTTGATTCTTTTGTTCAGGAAACACTAGTTGAACACATTATTTCGTAATATAGATCTACTCACATGGAGGATCTACTTCTGAACATTGTCTTAAACTAATATTTCATATCTCAATACTTTGTACTATCTAGTTTGGTCAAACTTTATACCAATCCTCTAGCTGATGAACTTCAATGAGGTTGGTACCTTCATTATCATCGTCACTGTAATATCTAGTCATATAATGATACCTTGAGCTACTATTATAGCTTCCCTTGACCTTAGACTAGTCAGCTTCTATCTCTATCAATAGAGGAAACTACTCTCTAGACATTATCCTGCTTAGTCCAGTCACATCATGCTAAGAAGCACGATACCTTGGCAGTAACGGCTAACTAAGACTAGTTTATCGTAGTCATTTCCTTGAAGAGTACCTCATAAAGTTGTAAGGTATGTGGTATTATTCTATTTATCTGGGTATCACTGTCTCTTGTTTGAAATATTCTTTAAGTAGTGAACATCATCCCCATATCTTTCTCTAGGGAGGGAATCTCTTTAGTTCAAATTTCTAACGTGTTTAAGGGAGTCAGTCTAACTAAACTAGAGCATCCTAAGACAGAACCTTCTATTCTGTGCTAGAATCTTATGCTCTGAGTCAGAACCCTTTGCTCTGATACAAAAATATAACATCTTAATTTTCTTATGTCTTAGGGACCAAACGCTAGGATCTAGAACCACTTTTAAGGTTATTGAAGTCAAATTACACAATCTATAATTTTACTCTACCGAGTACTATTCACTATGTAAATTCTAGAGAAGTTACCTGAATTCTAAAAATATAATTAAATCCATAAAAATCAAAATGAAATGGTTCAAATTGCTATACGAAGCTAACTTGATGCTATTTCAGGAAAAAATAACTTTCTGACCATGTCTTGACCAAGTCAACATCTGTCTACATTCCACTTTTACTATTCATCCAGCATTCTTCTCTTATTCCAGCATTTTGGTCTCAAATTTAAAAAATTATATCTCTATGTGTAGACATCCAAATAAGACATTCTATACATCAAATTGAAGATTGGTATGTCTACTATTTACTAGTAAAATATCATTCATTTATTCAACAATTTACTAATTCTAATTATAGCTCATTTGTAATAGAGTTACTATTCACAGTGCAAATTTCAGCACCAAATTTTACATACATATGCATAACATGCATCAATCACATATCAATCATGATAAATAATTCTTAACTTCTCTTCATGCATCTTCATCTCCTCTATCTTGAGAAGACCTGCTATGATTGGATTGATATGGAAGGGGTGAGATTTCTGGGGAAATCTCACTAGTAACTAGAAACCATATAATGTATGCAGCTATCTTATTGATGTTACTATGTGTGAACTTAATGATCATGCTTACATAATGATAACTTATATACTTTCATGTCCCATACTTATAACATATGGCCAACCATAAAAAGAAATAGAGCATTACTTAATCATATATGCTTGACATCATCAATGTAAGTAAACATCACATAAAGCATCCAAGCAATATAAGCATACAAGTAGGTAAGTTCACTACATGTCAGGTAGCTTTTCCTTTAGCTCTTAACCTTTGCTCTAAGGTTCGTTATTCTCATAGGTTAGAGCCTATACATAGCATAATAATATTTTCATTATTATCCTATCCAGTATAGCTCTACTTAACTCAAGCTTAACTTGATGTAATACCCTTAATATGACATTCCCCTAACTTTCTTTATATACACAGCTAACCTTATCAAGAGAGATATTCTCTATTCTAACTATTAAATTCATGAGAACAATCCTCTAATTTATTAGAGCAGGGACTAGAATAAATTACTTAGCTTATTCCTAAGCTTGCCAAATCCTTAAGCTCATTAGATTGCTCCTAACTCTAGTAGAACTCATCCTTTTCCCTTCATTTCTTTCTTTCTCTCTTTCTGTTTTCCTCTCTTATTTGTCTTCCTTTCTTGTTCTTGGCCATGTTATGAAATGGCAAGGGAGAGGGGTCTATTTATAGGTGAATAGAGGTGGAATGGATATCTCAAATTGTATCACGATGAACGGCTTAGATCGCTTAGCTTTCTCAAGAAGCTTTGCATGTAATCATCCTAGATGACTAATCAAAATGACGTTATCCATGGGCACCTCACATACTTAGGTGGCATAATGGTGGGGCCCTTGGGATATCTCACCAGCTGACTCAGTTTTTCCAGAGAATTCCAAAGTCTTTCCTCAAAATGAACAATGGAGATTGTGCCACGTGTCCTTAGCTTTTTCTTTTTTCCCTATACTCATGCTATATGGTGCCTTATGGGTCCCATGAGGATACCTTTCATGCCACCTCATGGGTTTAGATGAGTCTAAAGCTCTATCTGCTCACTTTCCCCAGTTCTATCTCAACTGGGTAACTATACTTTATTGAAATCACTAAAATATTATTTTAATGCCACGTAAACCCACATAACTCTTAGGCCACATTTTTGGACATTTTGGAATGCCATCTTGAGTCTCTAATCAAGCTGAAGCACTATGGTGGCTTGGTTCCTAGGGCCATAATGGTCAGTTTAGAAAAGAAAGGGATGTTTCTTGGGAATTGAGCCACCAGAGTGCTTGAGCTTGATCAGAGGCCAAGATAGCATCCCAGATGTTCAAAAACCTAGCCCAAGAGGGATATGGGCCTAAGAGGCATTAAAATATTATTTTAGTACTTTTTCAATAAAGTAAAGTGACCCAGTTAAAGATAGAACTGGGAAAAGTGATCTGGAATCATGATGTGCCATAAAAGGGACCCACAAAGGGCCACATGGCATGATTCTAGGAAAAGAAGAAAAGTTAAGGACACATGGCATGATTATAAAAAAAAAAGAGGAAAAGCTAAAGGACACGTGGCACAATCTCAGCCATTTATTC
Organism: Leucaena leucocephala; assembly: GCA_037074615.1. Lineage (NCBI taxonomy): Eukaryota > Viridiplantae > Streptophyta > Magnoliopsida > Fabales > Fabaceae > Leucaena > Leucaena leucocephala. The sequence goes on along the minus strand of CM073526.1, from coordinate 6,720,589 downwards.
CAGGAAAAGACTTTAAAATTCTCTAGAAAAATTGAGTCAGCTGGTAAGGTGTCCCAAGGGCCCCACCATTGTGACACCCTAGCATATGAGGTGTCCCATGGATGATGTCACTTTGATGAGTTATCTAGGACGATGATGTCATCATGATGATGCAGGTGAAGCTACTTGAGGAAGCTAAGCAATCTGAGACCATTCATCGCGATTTAATTTGGACCATCTATTCCACCTCCACTCACCTATAAATAGACCCTTTCCACTTCAAGGAATGCCATGGCCAAGAGCAAAGAAAAAACAAGAGAAAGAAGAGAGAAAAGAGAAAGAGAGAAAGAAAGGAAGGAAGAGAAAGAAATGAGGAGTTCTGATGGAGCTAGGAGCAATCCAAGGAGTTTAGGGACTAGACAGAGCTTAGGAATAAGGTAAGAAAGTTATTCTAGTCCCTACTCTAATAAAGTAGAGGATTGCTCTTAGTGGTTAGAATAGAGAATATCTCTATTAATAAAAGTTAGCTATAGATAAAAAGAAAGATAGGGGAATGTCAGATTAAGGATATTACACCAAGTTAAGCATGAGTGAAGAAGAGCTATACTGGATAATAATAAACATATTATTATGCTATGTATAGGCTCTGACTTATGAAAAGAAGGGACCTTAGAGGCAAGGGTAAGAGGTAGAAGAAAAGGCTACACGTTAGGTAGTAAACTTATCCTAAACTTAAATGTATTGAATGTTATACTTGATTATGCTATGGCTTTGCTGAATTGTGTTGTTTATGTGCTTATGTATGAAGCTTTGTTGCTATAATTACTTTAGCCAATTGTATTTCATATGTAAGATGGAAGTACACACATTACGCAATGTTAACACGTTCACAAGCAAGCACAAGTATTTACATTAATGCATGCATTATTTAGTACTGTTTGCTACTAAGATTTCCCCAAAAATCTCATCCCCTTCTATGTAATCCCAATCCCACAGGTATGTTATAAGAGGATTGAAGAAGCATAAAGAGAAGCTAGGGATTGGATAGTACAAATGTTGGGACCAAACTGCTAGAATCAGGAAAAAATATTGGATGAACACTAAACTTTGGACATTTATTGATGTTGACCTGGTCAAGGCATGGTCAAAAAATTATTTTTCCCTGAAAGAACATTAAGTTAGCTTCGTGTAGCAATTTAAACTACTTCATTTAAATTTTTTAGAATTAGTTATGATTTTTTGAAGTCAGGTTGCTCCTTTGGAATTTACAGAGTGAATAGTACTTGCTAAGAGTAAAATTCCAGATTGAATAATTTGACTTTAATAGCCTTAAAAGTAGTTCCAGATGCTATTGTTTGGTCCTTAAGACATAAGAAAAGGAGGATGTTTCAGAAGTAGATCAAGATTATAGAGTTTACATGGATTTCATAGCAAGGGTAAGAGATGCCTATCAAGCTTATGATCCAGGTACCCTTACCCTATAAGCTTCGATTAATATCATGGATGATATCTTGTCCCTCACAGCAACATGGAGAGAAGGTCTGGATCAGTACTCTGAAGAGGAACCCTTTGAGGATATTCATGACTGGATCTATATGATAGGGGAGTTCATTATGATCCATTATGAGAAAACATAAAGTAATAGTTGTATCTATGAATGCTACTGTAATCTATGTACTTATGACTAGTGATAATATTGTACATGTATGTATGTTATAAAAAGTCTATGTAATGCTGTTGAACTTGTTGTATGCTATGTTTTGAATGAAATATGAATTATGTTAGTTATAATATTCCTTTCCTATTACAATAGTAAAACAAAATGGTAAGAACAAGGAGAACTGGGTCTTTAGGAGAACCCCAAAACGCCGAAGACATTAACCAGTTGATCCTAGAATTACTAGAACAACAATAGAAGCTTATTGAGGAAGTAAAAGCTACTCAGGCAAGGAGTGCATAGGAAAGGGATGCTACTATAACAACAGCTGTAGTAGAAGTGGTAGAGAATTTATTGCAACCAAAATCGGCGGGTATAGCTAATACATAACCAAAAATGGTTCAGCAGACAGTAGAGCCACCAAGACAAACAGTGGCCCCACTAGCATTCAGCAGTGGATGGCTAAATTCTATAAGCATAGTCCTCCAACATTTGAGGGGACGTTCGTTGTATAGAAAGCAGAAGATTAGATCAGCATACTAAATAAGATCTTTAAGGTATTGGGTTGTCTGTCTGAGAGTAAATCACATAAGGCAATCTACTAGCTAGAAAGAGATAATGATAAATGATGGAAGAACACTGATCTGGTATTACAAGCTAGACACATTCCTATCACATGGAAAGTGTTCCTTGAACAATTTTATGAGAAGTATTTCCCTCAGTCAGTATGGGACAAAAGAGAAGCAAAGTTCCTTCTGCTGAGACAAGGGAAGAAATAATCTTTTGATGAGTACTTAGCCAAGTTCATTTGTCTTTCTTAGTATTCTACTTATCTGCGACAGGTGGATGATGAACGTTAGATAACAGAGAGGATGATCAGGGGATTGAATGTTACCCTAAAAGATAAGATGAATCCCCAATAGTAAAATCCATTTAATAAGGTAGTAGAGTCTTGCAGAATCATTGAGAACAGCCTGAATCATCATATGCTGATGAGACTAATGAGTAGAAAGACTATCGTTCCTGAAAGAGCTGGCCATAATAGAAATGCAGCCAGTGGTAGTGGTTACTCCAAAAAAAGAAAAAGGCATTGGCAACCAAACAGAAGGCCTACTAGAGGAAATTTTAGGGGCAACACAAATAATATAGACTCGAGGTTTAGAACATGTGACAAGTACGGGAAAAGCCATAGAGATTATAACATCCTTACTTGTATACGACTTAGGGACCATTCAGTAGCATTTGGAACCACTTACAAGACCTTGGAAGTCCATTAGCCAAATCTGGAATTTTACTTTTTCTTGGGTTACTGTTCATATGGTATTCCAGATTATGCAACAAACTTCAAAAAATCATAATTAATTATAAAAAAATTGAAATGAAGTAGTTCAAAAAGCTACGTGAAGATAACATCTTGAAATTTAAGGGAAAATAATTTTTAGACCAAATGACTTGTCAATTAATATAGTTTATTTGCCAAAGTTTACTATTCATGTGGTCAAAAATCCTAGATGGGATATGGCAATCTCTCTTGGGTCTATCTGGCCTTCTAGTCTCTATATTATCATCTAGATGATCTATTTGTCTCTTATTCTTAGTCTATGTAATCTTATCGTAAGGATCTCTTTATTCTCATTTAACCTCTTTTCATATCTTATAAAATATTCTCATAAATCGTTAGTACTCATGCTCAATAGCTTTAACTTTTATCACTTAGTTCCTATTAAGTGTAAGAAGATTCTGAGTTTAGTCCCTGATAGTAATAAGCCTATCTGAAACTAAAATCATGGGTACTCTCTATTATGAGCTAACCAACTTGTGAAGCTTCTATACTGTAACTTTATCCTTGGTATTCGTCCTTCTAAAGACGTACTGCACTTATGGCTCAATAATTTCTTTCTCTAGGCTAGGTCTACTGCAACCCTCAGGATCTATTACGATCAGCCATAAGCCTCTTCAGGATCTAACTGTGACCATAAATTTATGTTATCTGGGAGCCATGCTATGATCTACCTGCAATCCTCTAGAGTCTACTGCGATTCTGTTGTACTGTATTCTTACCTTTGGAAGATCTAAACCAACAGATAGAGTTACAAGGTTAGTCACCTCTACATAGTTGTTAACTCAATAGATAATTCCCCAAAAATGATCACAGAAGCCAATATTATCTATTAGGACTTTACTCATTTCCTCTATCACTCAGGAATTTCTCATATCATTCTCATTTTTTATAACTTTACTATATCCATTACTGTAGAGAGCTACACTAGCTCTGCCATGCACATATCTATCATCATCTATTCATCTCATCAGAGGGACCTTACTCTATCTGAGTTATACTATCCTATCTCTTGGTTTTACTATAAAAGCAATCTTACTCTATCGTAAGAGCAATCTAGCTCTATTACAAAAACATTAACTCATATTAATTAAAAACTGCTCTTTCTTAGAGCTGCATCATCCTTCATAATTGCATCTCATTTCCTTTCATATTCATAGCACATCATTCATATATCTTCTCCCTACTGAAGGGATATGTCCTGTGTACTGTAACCATTTATCTATAAATTCACTATTAATCTTTCATCTTTCATCTCATTCTCTATCCCATTGACAATCATTGTCTGATCATAAATTCTCATTCCATTCCTTGGGAATTAACAGGCTAACTATTTTGTTCATAACTTTTCTATTGCTTTATCATCATTGTCATATCCCTAAATTTCTGACTTGATGTAGCTGTACAGTTTATCTGCAATGGATATAAGATTCTTGGAATAAACTGTATCAGATTGAGAAAGGGAAGGGAATGATTAATAACTAAGGAAAGAATAGGGACCAAAATTCAAATTGAAAAGTTTAAAGACAAAAATTTGAAGTAGAAACAAAAAGAGGGACCTAAATTCAATTAATGAAAAGTTCAGGGACTAAAGTGCAATTATTCAAAAGTTCAGGGACCTAAATGTAAATATGGAAAAGTTAAGCCAAAATGGTCCAAAAATGCCCAGAATCATATCAGACCCAAATTTTACCTGTAGATAGACAAAAATATTCTGGCAAGTTTAACGCAACACAGAATTTTGATTTGTGGTCCCAATTAATTGATATAAATTCCTGAAGTTGGAAAGAATTGTTATAGTATTTTTCATATCTTAAAATAATATGAGACTTTATAGGAAGTTCATATATTTAATATATGAATTTATAAAATTGACAGAATGATAAAAGGAATCTTGTAGAAGCCATACCGGATTTTTCAGTGAAATAAAATACCCGATAAATAGGATAAGGAGAATTGTAAAGTGAATTGCATAAAGGCAATACATGAAATAAGCCCATAATAAGGCCCAAATCATGCCATCATGAGCCCATTAAGGTGACTGGACAGTTATGTGGGCCAGAGACCAGAGCAGTATAGGAAAAGTGTAAAATTACGAAAATGCCCCTGAATACCCATACTATACCAGTAGTGGATGGAGGTCATTTTGGTCATTCTAGATAGGCCAAAAATGTGTCATATAGTATAAAGAGGATTATTTAGAGGCCATATACACCCTGAGGCAGTATAAAGAGGTGTGAAATGACGATTTTGCCCTTAGGGTCAGTACAGTGCAAGAAAGGACACCAAGGGTATTTTGGTCATTTTTCAAGGGATGGATGGAAGATAAATAGTCAGTATATTATTTTCAATGGTATGAGAAGCCTAGATATTGATTTCCAGGACATAATATATATCCTGGTATATTATAAAAAATTCAGAACAGAAAACAGTCCGATTGTTGTGAAACTGCTCCGATCGGTACTGGATTGGACTAGAATTTTTCCAGAAGCTTCCTTACACTATGATCACTCCACATACCCCTATTAGGTGTCCTATGAGCTGTCCCACATGATGTCATAATTATTCTTTTTAGAAAAAGTTAAATCCAAGATTAAATGTGGGCCTTTAGATCAAATAGTAACCAAATCAATCTTGGCCATCCATTTCAACCCAAATTTCTATATAAATACCCCCTATTCAGATCACTTCGGTATGCATGGTGAACCATAGGGAAACTCTTGCAAAATTTCCATTCAACCAAGAAAGAAGCAACCAACGTGAAGTAACAAGCAAGGTAATCATCTCCCTTGATCTTGAGCTTTGTTCTAGCAAGCTAGCTCATGGTTTTAAGGGGTTTTCATGCTATATTTCCCTTATGGTTGCTGCTGGAAGTGCTTCTCATATATGGTTAAAATATGAGTTTTAGGTTATAGATAGTTTAGACAAGCTTAAACAAGCTAGAATCAAGTGGTATAAGCTTGGGAATTCAAGTATGTTTGGATTTAGGGTTTTGTGTTCTTACTGGTACTGTATGTGGTACTGTTCATATATTGGAATTTCATGATTTTAATGCTTCCAATGAGTTTAAAATGGAAAATTGTGTGGGGATAAAGTATGAGAACAAGTATTGGAAGCATTGGAATCAAAATGTGAATTTTTGGAAAAAGGGACATCCATTTTGGTTTGGTGCTGTAGCAATTAGTATGTTTTGATTCTGGAAATTCTGATTTTGTATTTGGATTCTACATGAAAAATTATGTGGAAATGAACCATGAGAAGTTATTTTGTAGGAAGTAGGAAACATAAATTAGAGAAAGAAAGGGAGATAGTGAAAACCTAGTCTTGGATTTGGTTTCAAGTTGAGTTGTAACTTGATATTATGTTGTAATGGCTAGGTTTTGACATTTGTGAAGGAAGGAAAGCACTTCAAGAAGGTCTTGACCAAGATAGCTAAGAGGTAGCAAGGATACCTAACTATAACTCATGTTTGTTTAATTGTTTTGCTTGCTTGTTGATTATGGTGTTTGGTTGAGCTTGAGCTTATGTCATCATGTTATGATGAAGTATGAATGATTGCAACTCCTTGCAAGTTATGTCATGACAATATGCATGTTAGAGTTTTCTTATGTACCATTATGAAGTAGCTCCCATCACATGATAACATGTTAAGCATACAATTATTCATGCATGATATTATAGTTTGTGTAACTTGCTATTGGGATTTCCATGAAATCTCATTCCTTCCACATGCATAATCTTGTTATAGGTGCTGGAACTTCACATGGAAAAAGGGTAAACATAGATGAATGAGTTTGTATAATAAGTCACATGAGATACTTGACTTTATGGAAGCATATGATAGCATGTATGGTTGAATAGTGTATGATTATGTAATTCTATTTTGAGGCCGTGGTGATGTGATGATGTTTATGATGCCTAAATCAACGAGTTTTAGTTTGAAACTTGGTATGATTAAATTTAAGATACAGAGCTTTAAATGGACACCAAGAACGTCATATTTGGATAAGTATCTGAATTGTTATGATTTTCCAACAAGAAAAGGAAAAGGCAGTGGCAGCATAACCGAAAGCATAGCAGAGGGAATTACAAGGGCAACACAAATAATAGAGATCATAGGTCTAGAGTATGTGACAAATACGGGAAGAATCATGGAGACAGACCATGCTTGATGGGGCAGAATATATGTTACACATGTGGGAAGCCTGGACATTTCTCCAGGAATTGTCCTCAAGTAGCTAATGATCAAAGGCCGCGTACTCAAGGGTGAGTGTTTGCAATGACAAGGGAAGAGGCACAGAGATCACCCGAGATGATCTAAGGTATCATCTATCTCAGTAATCATACTGTGATTGCTATGTTTGATTCGGGTGCAAGTCATTCCTTTGTTTCTTATGAATATGCTAAACGTTTGGGCCTTACAATTAGTAAGCTGCATTATTCCATGTGTCACAACCCCTATAAATGCTAAAGTAGTTACATAAGATGTCTGCCTAAATAGTGTCATTCGATATGAATGTTGCTGCACTACTCTTGACCTAATATGCATGCTATTTCATGAAATTGATGTCATAACTGGATTGAATTGGTTGTCTGCCAATAATGTAATGCTGGATTTTAAGAACAAAACTCTAGTTTTTTGTCCACAAGTTACAAATATGAATCCAGAAGTGAAACTGAATTTTCTGACGGAGGCTCAGGCAGATAGATGTCTACGAAAGGGATGTCAGGGATACATGGTTTTCTTTTCTGTTCAAGAAGAAGTGGAAGAAGGAATTGAAGCAATTTCTATGGTCAAAGAATTTCCTAAAGTCTTTCCAAAGGAGATTTAGGGATTGCCTCCAGAACTAGAAGTGGAGTTTACAATCGACATCGTACCTGGAGCTGGACTAATATCCAAAGCCCCATATCGTATGGCTCTGAATGAGATTATTGAACTTAAGAAGCAGATAGAGGACCTATTAGAGAAGGGTTTCATCTTACCCAGTATTTCTCTATGGGGTGTTCTAGTGTTATTCGTCAAGAAGAAGGATGGCAGTCTCAGATTGTGCATTGACTATCAGGAGTTGAATAAGATTACTGTTAAGAATAAGTACCCTCTTCCCCGAATTGATGATTTGCTATACCAGTTGGTTGGAGCAAGCTTATTCTCTAAGATTGATCTGAGGTCAGGTTATCACCAACTCAGAATCAAAGCAGATGATATTTCAAAGACTGCGTTTAGGACTCGATATGGTCATTTTGAATTTCTAGTAATGCCCTTTGGTCTGACGAATGCACCTGTAATTTTAATGGATTACATGAACAGAATCTTTAGGCCTTATCTATATCAGTTTGTGGTAGTCTTCATTAATGATATCTTAGTGTACTCCAAATTTGTTGTACAGCATGAAGAGCATTTGAGGATTGTTCTTAGTACTCTAAAGAGAAACGACTCTATGCTAAGCTTAGCAAATGCGAGTTTTGGCTGCAAGAAGTTAAATTTCTCAGTCATGTCATATCCCACGAAGGGATAGCTGTAGATCCTAGCAAAGTTGAAGCAGTGCTAAGCTGGGAATAGCCTAGGACAGTGACAGAGATCATAAGTTTTCTGGGCTTAGCAGGGTATTATAGAAGATTTATTAAGGACTTTTCTCAAATTGCTCTACCGTTAACCAAGCTAACCAGAAAGAATCAGCAGTTCAAGTGGGATGAGAAGTGTGAGGCCAGTTTTCATGAACTAAAGCAGAGATTAACCATGACTCTTGTGCTGATTATTCCAGACCCAACTTACACTTATATAGTCTACACTGATGCTAGCAAGAAGGGGTTGGGATGTGTGTTGATGCAACAGGGAGGAGTGGTAGCCTATGCTTCTCGGCAATTAAAGCCAAATGAAGAGAATTATCCTACTCATGATTTGGAGCTTGCAGCGTTAGTTTATGCTCTCAAGATATGGAGGAACTACTTGTTTGGAGATACCATAGAACTGTATTGTGATCATAAAAGCCTGAAGTATCTGTAAGATTATAAAGAATTGAACATGAGGCAACAGAGATGGATAGAATTTCTGAAGGATTATGATTTCCAGATCAAATACCATCCAGGAAAAGCTAATATAGTGGCCGATGCCTTGAGCAGAAAGGTGGTACAGGTTTCTAGTCTCATGATCAAAGAGCTAGAACTGATAGAAGATGTATGAAATTGGAGTCCTATATATCAAATGCAGATATCAGAAAGTTCTTATGGAGGAACACAGATTAAAGCTTTCATTGAGGATGAGATAAAAGAGGCTCAGGAGCAGGATAGGCTAGCTGATATTTTTAAAGGTAAGCTGGAAAGAGGGGAAACTAAAAACTTTGATGTGTCCCAAGATGGATTACTACAATTTAGGGGATGACCATATATTCCCAATGCAATGGGATTGAGAGAGAAGATCCTAGAGGAGGCATATAAAAGCAAGTATACAGTACATCCAGGTATAACCAAGATGTATCATGATGTGAAGAGTTTATTTGGTGGCCTGGATTGAAGAAAGATGTTGTAAAATATGTGTCCAAATGTTTGACATGTCAAAAGGTGAAAGTTGAGCAACAGAAGCCAGTAGGGAAATTACAACCATTAGAGATACCTGAGTGGAAATGGGATAGCATTGCCATGGATTTTGTTAAAGGACTACCCATGACTCCTACTAAGCGTGATGCTATATGGGTGGTAATTAACTGATTAACGAAGTCGGTTTATTTCCTGGCAATCAATAAAAAGGATTCTTTGGAGAAGCTGGCAAAACTCTATGCAAAAGAGATTATTAGACTACATGGTATTCTCAGTAGTATCATTTATGATAGAGATCTTGGGTTTACATCAAACTTTTGGTGAGCTTTACATAAAGAAATGGACACTACTCTCAGATTTAGTATGGCTTACCATCCTCAGACAGATGGTCAATATGAGAGAACGATCCAGACGCTCGAGGATATGTTGAGAGCTTGTGTCTTGGATTTCAAAGGGAGTTGGTGTAAGGAATTAGAAGACACGCAGCGGAAATTAACTTAAAATTTTTTCCATTTATTGCCAGGATCTACCGTATGTGTTTAAGTCAAGTGGGAAGAAGCATTACCCTCAGTGTTCCTCAGCGACTTCCAAAGCTTTTGGTCACGACGTTCAGAGCTTTTCTCCGTGGCTCATGCTCCCTTTCCGATCACAAGAAGTCGACGACTCAGGTCAGCTTCCTCTACTGGTATCCACACGAACAGCATTCCAACCACGAACAACGTGCTAGCGTCTCCTGTCCCTGCAGGGCTTTCTCAAGAATTCAGCCTCTCCGTCTCTATTTTGGCAGTTTCTTATCTGCAAACCTTTTGCAAATTCCCCTTCGGCCTATCTGTGTTCTATATCTCTTTCAAAATATAGCTCCTAAAATTAGATATATAGGATGCTATGCGTTTTTTTCTACCGAATTGGATTTTGGAGTTAATCTTATATTAATTCTAAAATTAATACAATATCATATATTGTATAATTTGATAAGAAACTAATTAAATAAATAATATTTATATTAAATCTGTCCCACAGATTTAATTCACCTATTTATTTAACTTAAAATAAAGATAAGAATGAACTATATTTGATTTATTCTCATAAATCAAATTTGAGATATCATATCAATTTGAATTCTAAATTCAAACGTGATAGAGACTTAATTTATCCTTATAAATTAAATCTTATAAATATCCCTTATATGAGATATCCTATCAATTTGAATTCCAAATTCAAACGTGATAGAGATTTAATTTATCCTTATAAATTAAATCTTATAAATATCTATTATATGAGATATCCTATCAATTTGAATTTCAAATTCAAACGTGATAGAGATTTAATTTATCCTTATAAATTAAATCTCATATATCTCATATATATAATATATATACAAATTTATATATATATACGAATATTGTCATATCCTAATTTTCCGTATCTGTATAGTACTGATAGTGGAAAGAGGTTTAGAAAGGATTATGAAGAAGATAAAAAGGAATGATAAAGGTTATATGAGTCCTGAAGAAGGAGAAGGACTAAAACGCAAAGTAGAAAATGTTAAAGGCCAAAAGTTAAAGTAGAAACAAGATTTGGGCCCAAAGTGGTAATTTCCAAAAGTTTAGGGACCTAAATGTAATTAAGTAAAAAGTCAGGGACTCAAATGTAATTATGGAAAAGTTGAGCCAAAACTGGCCAAAAATGCCCGGAATCAGATCTGACTCAAATTTTACCAGTAGATAGACATAATTATTCCGGTCAGTTTAACGCAACACAGAATTTTGATTTGAGGTCCCGATTAATTGATATAAATTCCTGAAGTCAGCAGGAATTATTGCAGTATTTTTCATATCTCAGAATCAGATGAAACTTTACTGTAAATTCTTATATTTAATATATGAATTTATCAAACTGACAGAGTTAGAAAATGAATCCTGTAGAATTCTTACAGGATTTTATGGTAAAATAGAATACCCGATAAATAGGATCAGGAGAGGTGTCTTGGGATTTGTGCCATAAAGGGCATAAAGGCAATGAGCCCAAACCAAGGCCCAAATGGCGCCATAGTAGGCCTAATGTGATGACTAGACAGTTAAGTGGGCCAGAGTACAGAGCAGTCCAGGATAAGTGCGAAATTATGAAAATACCCCTGGATGCGCATACTGTACCAGTGATGGATGGAGGTCATTTTGGTCATTCTGGACAGGCCAAAAACGTGGGACATAGTATAAATATGATTAGTTGAGCCAATATATGCCCTGAGGCAGTACAAGAAGGGGTGAAATGACAATTATGCCCTTAGGGTCAGTACAGTGTAAGAAAGGACACCAAGGGTATTTTGGTCATTTCCCAAGGGATGGATGGCAGATAAATACTTAGTCTAACATTTTCAATGGTATGAGAAGCCTATACATTAATTTCCAGGATAGAATACATATCCTGGTATATTATAAAAAATTAGGAACAGAACACAGTTCGGTTGTTGTGAAACTGCACTGATCGGTACCGGATTGGACTGGAATTTCTCCAGAAGGTTCCTTGCACTATGAGCACGCCACCTAACCCCTTGAGGTGTCCCTTGAGCTGTCCCACATGATGTCATAATTATTATTTTCTAAAAAAGTTAAATCCAAGATTAAATGTGGGCCTTTAGATCAAATAGTAACCAAATCAATCTTGGCCATTCATTTTTCTTGGATTTTGGCTATAAATACCCCCTCATTCTGCAGCAAACCGTAGCTTCATTGACCCTTGGGGAAACTCTTGCAAAATGGAAACTCAGGCCAAGACAAAGAAGATTCAAGGTTATAAAGTTCAAGCAAGCTAGAGATTAAAGGTAAGCAATCTCTCCTAGCTTATTTTCCTTTGATTTGGGAGCTTGAACTTAGGGTTTTGATGGGAGAAAAGTTGAGTTTTCTCTAAGGGGTGGTGCTGCCCAAAGACCTTAAAGGAAAGGGGAAAGAAGAAATTAAAGTTAGAACTATATGATTGAAGCTTAAACAAGCTAGTTAAGTGGTTGGTTGTTGAATCAAATTGATATTCTTGACTTTGCCATGGTGTGCCCTGTTCAGTATGCACTGTTCATGAGGGAATGAAATTGAATTTCAATGATTTAATGCTTCCATTGAGTTTGTATGATGATTTTGTGTAGGATTGGAAAGGTTTTGAACCTTGGAAACATTAAAATCTTAAGGTTGTAGTCTTTGAGATTCCTTACGGTTACTGTTCACTCGAATGAACAGTGATTGGAATTTCATGATTTTGATGGTTCCAATGGTTTTAAAATGAAAAGTTGTGTGGGGTAAAGTGGGGAAACAAGTTTGGGAAGCATTAGAATAAAAATGAGAAGTTTTGAAAGAATTGTATGCTTATGTTCAGTTCTGTACAGCAGGCCATGAAGGAGCTAGAATTTCATGATTCTAAGCTCATAAATGGATTCAAAAGGTGAAATTGTGTAGAGTAAAGTCAAGACATCAATTGGTTCAAGAGCCAAGTGGATTAGTGAAAATTAGAGAAAGTTATGACAATAAAGAGTGTAACAAAGTTAGTCTTGAACATGGTTGGAGTTCAAGAGTTCTAATGAGTTATGTGATGAATATGAATGTGTTTAGGACCATGAAACATCCAAGAAGATGTTGGGAAGTGATGGATATAAATGCTTCATGGTTGGAAAGCTAGGGAGCAAGGGCTAAAGGTCAAGAGAAAAGCTTAAGTGCAAGGTAGTGAACTTATCTCTTTATGTGCTTGATGTGGTATGCTTATGTGTTGACATGTATGTGATATTGAATGATGTTGTGACATGATTAATGGTGTTCAATGTATTGTGAATAACATGTTTTCCATGGCCATGCACTTTATGTAAAAGTATATAGCATGATAGCATGTCACTAACCAAAGAAAGTTTAATGAAATTACATATCATGCATTAGCATCCATCTTGCATATTTAAGTAGTAATGTTTGCTACTGAGATTCCCTAGAATCTCACTCTCCCATAACCAACCAATTTAGGTCAAGCATCAAGAAAAGGTATGCATGGAGAAGAGCTAAAGGATGGAAGAAGGAAAATGAAGTATTTAAGATTCTAGCATATGCTATACATTTTCCATGTATGTAAATGCCATGTAAGGTGTCTACCAATGTGATAAACTTGTATGTAATAGTTATGGCATATGTACATGATGTATATGAATGTTAAGAAGCTTATTTAATGGCTTGTGCATGCTGAAACAATTATTGGAAATGAAAGAAAAGAAACTAAAATGGTAAAAACGTAGGTCCTGAAGTAGTTTTGTTATGGCTTCAGTTTGACCTAGCAAATGAAGGAATTAGTTCACAAAATTTTATGATCATGTAGCACACATCCAGAGCTTGAAATTCATAGGTAGAAAGTGTCATTTGGATGTGTATATCAAGAGAAATGAATTTCCAAAGAAAGGGACCAGAAACTGTTTCCAGAGTTTTTGACCAAATAAACAGTAAACTTCAACGAATAAACTGTATCAATTGGCTAATCATTTGGTCTAAAACTTATTTTTCCCTTAAAATTCAAGATTTTATGTTCATGCAGATTTTTGAACCACTTCATTTTGAGTTTTCTAGAATTAATTATGATTTTTTGAAGTTCATTGCATAATCTGGAATACCATATGAACAGTAACCCGAGAAAGAATAAAATTCGAGATTTGGCTAATGGATTTCCATGGTCTTGTAAGTGATTCTAAATGCTGCTGAATGGTCCCTAATACGTATGGAAGTAAGGATGTTACAAATATAAATATAAATAAATATATACATCTACCCTGGATCATTCATTGAATTTGGACATGTCTTAGATTTAATGAATCTGGACATCATAGCTCGTGTTGAGCTATTTTGTGTGCGACTCTGTAGGCCCATATGAAGTTGGCAGTGGGCCATTTGCTATACTGGCCCATAAGTCACAAGCGGTCTCTAGCAAGACATAATGACTACCCAAATCATATGAGGATGATTAAACGATGTAACCTTTTATACAACCATATCATGTCCCTTTTGTCACGCGATATTTTGGTCATGGATGAGGCATGGATAATGTCTTCCTCCTATTCCTGACCGTTACTTTCTCGATCCCTGAGTAGTCTGACTATAGAAATGGAACTACCTTTCTATTACAATATGGCCATACATTTCTCAGACTCACTCATCGAGGGGCCCAGTAATATCTCTCTACTAATGTGAGGGACAAATTCCATCTTAACCATTCACATTCCTACGTATGAAAAACCATTAAGCCCAAACATAGTCTTTATGATCACTCGGTCAAAAGTGACTTTTGACTAGGTCAAAACTGAGTGTTTGTCATGTAGGAATCCATGATGATCTCAGGTCAAAGGGTATAGTGACATGGTTTGTATATGAGAGAAGCAGTAAGGAATTAGAAGACACGCAGCGGAAATTAATTTAAAATTTTTTCCATTCGTTGCCAGGATCTACTATATGTGTTTAAGTCAAGTGGGAAGAAGCATTACCCTCAGTATTCCTCAATGACTTCCAATGCTTCTGGTCACGATATTCACAGCTTCTCTCCGCGGCTCGTGCTCCCTTTTCGATCGCAAGAAGTCAATGACTCAGGTCGACTTCCTCTACTGGTATCCACACGAACAACATTCCAACCACGAACGATGTGCTAGCGTCTCTTGTCCCTCCAGGGTTTTCTCAAGAATTCGTCCTCTCCATCTCTATTTCGGCAGTTTCTTATCTGTAAACCTTTTGCAGATTCCCCTTCGGCCTTTCTGTGTTCTATGTGTGTTTTTCTAAAACGCAGCTCCTAAAATCAAGAAAAGGACAGCAATACTTTATGGAAGTGAATGCTGGGCTTTAAAAGGACAGCAAGAGCATAAAGTTGGGGTAGCTGAGATGAGGATGCTGAGATGGATGTGTGGGCATATAAGAAAAGATAAGATTCGTAATGAACATATATTGGAAAGAGTTGGAGTGGCACCTATTGAAGATAAAATAGTAGAGAACCATCTTAGGTGGTTTGGACACGTACAAAGAAGGCCAAGGGATGCGCCGGTGAAGAGGGTGGATCAAATAGTATAGACACCGGTTAAAAGGAGTAGAGGAAGGCCAAAGAAAATGCTCAAAGAGGCCATTGAATGGGATCTCCTGGTCAATAACCTATGGATTTAGTTTTTGATAGAGCACAATGGCGTCGTATGATCCATCTAGCCGACCCCATTTAATGGGATAAGGCTTGTTGTTGTTGTTGCAGCTCCTAAAATCAGATATATATGATGCAATGCGTTTTTTTTTCTCTCTACCGAATTGGATTTTGGAGTTAATCATATATTAATTCCAAAATTAATACAATATCATATATTGTATAATTTTATAAGAAACTAATTAAATAAATAATATTAAATCTGTCGCACAGATTTAATTACCTATTTATTTAACTTTAAATAAAGATGAGACTGAACTATATTTGATTTATTATCATTAATCAAATTTGAGATATCATATCAATTTAAATTTCAAATCCAAACGTGATAGGGATTTAATTTATCCTTATAAATTAAATCTTATAAATATCTCTTATATGAGATATCCTATCAATTTGAATTTCAAATTCAAACGTGATAGGGATTTAATTTATATGTACGAATTTATATATCTCTTATATATAATATATATACAAATTTATATATATATATATACAATATAAATATAAATAAATATATACATCGACCCTGGATCATTCATTGAATCTGGACATGTCTTAGATTCAATGAATATGGACATTATAGCTCATGTTGGGCTATTTTGTGTGCGACTCTGTAGGCCCATATGAAGTTGGCAGTGGGCCATTTGCTATACTGGCCTACAAGTCGCAAGCGGTCTCTAGCAAGACATAACGACTACCCAAATCATATGAGGATCGTTAAACGAAGTAATCTTTTATACAACCATATCATATCCCTTCTGTCACGCGATATTTTGGTCATGGTTAAGATATGGATAATGTCATCCTCCTATTCCTGACCGTTACTTTCTTGATCCTTGAGTAGTCTAACTGTAGAAATGGAACTACCTTTTCATTACAGCATGGCCATATATTTCTCAGACTCACTCATCGAGGTGCCCAGTAATATCTCTCTACGAATGTGAGGGACAAATTCTATCTTGACCATTCACATTCCTCTGCAGGAAAAACCACTAAACCTGAATATAGTCTTAATGATCACTCGGTCAAAAGTGACTTTTGACTAGGTCAAAGCTGAGCATTTGTCATGTAGGAATACATGATGATCTCAGGTTAAAGGGCATATTGACATGGTTTGTATATGAGAGAAGCTTATGACGTTACCCATGCAGTTCTCTCATTGCGGGTCGGTCTAACACCTTGTACTCTTACATGTGCCTGTGACTCTGATTTATATCTCTATATATCTTCAAAGTCATACTGGTCTTATTTCATCTGTGCTCCCGCAGAGATGATCGACCAGGGACATTTAGGATAAGATCATGAATTATCCAAGGATGGTCATCATAGTAAACATGCAAATAATATGATAACACAATTAATAAATTCATAAATCAATAATGTTCATAAGACAATGATTGGCCCCTAGGGCATGATTTCCAACAGAAGCTTATGACATAACCCATACAGCTCTCTCATAGCGGGTCGGTCCAACACCATGTACTCTTACATGTGCCTATGACTTTGATTTATATCTCTATACATTTTCAAAGTCATATTGGTCTTATTTCATCTTTGCTCCCGCATAGATGACCGACTAGGGACATTTAAGATAAGATCATGAATTATCCAAGGATGGTCATCACAGTAAAGATGCAAATAATATGATAACACAATTAATAAATTCACAAATCAATAATATTCATAGGACAATGATTGGCCCCTAGGGCACGATTTCTAACAGTTGGGATGTCCATCTGGCATTGATAGAATTTACCTATAACAATAGTTATCAGGCTAGCATTCAGATGGCTCCATTTAAAGTGCTGTATGGATGAAAGTGTAGATTTCCCTTGTGTTACGTGGAGTTGAGCGAAAGGAGGATATTTGGTCCTGATATAGTAGACCAGACAACAATACAGATTGATAAGATCAGAAAAAGGCTATTAACGGCTCAAAGTAGACATAAGAGTTATGCTGATGTTAGAAGGAAGCCATTGGAGTTTGAAGAAGGAGAGCATGTATTCCTTAAGTTGACTCTGATGACAGGAGCTAGACAATTGATTAAAGTGAAGAAGCTGCACCCTAGATACATTGGGCCATTTCAGATCCTCTCAATAGTAAGATCAGTGACTTACAAATTAGCTCTTCCTCCCCATCTCAGCAAGATTCATGATGTGTTCCATGTTTCCCAGTTAAAGAAGTATGTTCCAGATCCATCACATGTGATTGAGCAGGATGATATTGCACTATGAGATGACCTAACTTATGAAGTTGGACCAGTACAAATTATAGATAGAAAGGTCAAGTAGTTGTAAAATAAGCAGATCCCTTTAATTAAGGTGGTATGGAAGGGATTAACAAAGAGTGAAGCTACCTGAGAACCAGAGGAAAGGATGAGAGAAATATACCCTAAACTATTTCCTTAATGTATATGTAATGTAAATTTTGAGGACAAAATTTATTTTAAGGGGGAGAGAAATGTCATATCCCCAATTTTCTGACCTAATGTAGCTGTACAGTTTATCTGCAATGGATATAAGATTCTTGAAATAAACTGTATCAGATTGAGAAAGGAAAGGGAAGGATTAATAACTAAGGAAATAATAGGGACCAAAATGCAAATTGAAAAGTTTGAAGACAAAAAGTTGAAGTAGAAATAAGAGGGACCTAAATGCAATCAATGAAAAGTTCAGGGACTAAAGTGCAATTATTCAAAAGTTAAGGGACCTAAATGTAAATATGAAAAAGTTGAACCAAATCAGGCCAAAAATGGCCAGAATCATATCAGACCCAAATTTTACCAGTAGCTAGACAAAAATATTCCGATCAGTTTAATGCAACACAAAATTTTGAATTCAGATCCCGATTAATTGATATAAATTCCTGAAGTCAGAAAGAATTGTTACAGAATTTTCCATATCTTAAAATCATATGAGACTTTATAGGAAGTTCATATATTTAATATATGAATTTATAAAATTGACATAATCATAAAAGGAATCCTGTAGAAGCCATACCGGATTTTTCAGTGAAATAAAATACCTGATAAATAAAATCAGGAGAATTATAAAGTGAATTGAGCTATAAAGGCAATACAGGCAATAAGCCCATAATAAGGCCCAAATGGCACCATCATGAGTCCATTAGGTGACTGGACAGTTATGTGGGCTAGAGACTAGAGCAGTACAGGAAAAGTGTAAAATTACAAAAATGCCCCTAGATGCCCATATTGTATCAATAGTGGATGGAGGTCATTTTGGTCATTCTAGACATACTAAAAACGTGTCATATAGTATAAAGATTATTATTTAGATCCCATATACACCCCGAGGCAATATAAAGAGGTGTGAAATGACGATTTTGCCCTTAGGGTCAGTACAGTGCAAGAAATGACACAAAGGGTATTTTGGTCATTTTCCAAGGGATGGATGGCAAATAAATATTTAGTATATCATTTTCAATGGTATGAGAAGCCTAGATATTTATTTTTATGACATAATACATATCCTGGTATATTATAAAAGATTAAGAATAGAAAAATAGTCAGGTTGTTGTGAAACTGCTCCGATCGGTACTGGATTGGACTAGAATTTTTCCAGAAGCTTTCTTACACTATGAGCATGCCACATACCCCTCTTAGGTGTCTTCTGAGCTGTCCCACATGATGTCATAATTATTCTTTTTAGAAAAAGTTAAATCCAAGATTAAATATGAGCCTTCAGATCAAATAGTAACCAAATCAATCTTGGCCATCCATTTCAACCCAAATTTCTATATAAATACCCCCTATTCATATTACTTCAGCATGCATGGTGAACCATAGGGAAACTCTTGCAAAATTTCCATTCAACCAAGAAAGAAGCAACCAAAGTGAAGTAATAAGCAAGGTAATCATCTCCCTTGATCTTGAGCTTTGTTCTAGCAAGTTAGCTTATGGTTTTAAGGGGTTTTCATGCTATATTTCCCTTATGTTTCCTGGTGGAAGTGCTTCTCATATATGGTTAAAATATGAGTTTTATGTTATGGATAGTTTAGACAAGCTTAAACAAGCTAGAATCAAGTGGTATAAGCTTGGGAATTCAAGTATGTTTGAATTTAGGGTTTTGTGTTCTTGCTGGTACTGTACGTGGTACTGTTCATATGATGGAATTTCATTATTTTGATGCTTCCAATGAGTTTAAAATGGAAAATTGTGTGGGGATAAAGTAGGAGACTAAGTATTGGAAGCATTGGAATCAAAATGTGAATTTTTGGAAAAAGGGGCATCCATTTCGGTTTGGTACTGTAGCAATTGGTATGTTTTGATTTTGGAAATTCTGATTTCATATTTGGATTCTAAATGAAAAATTATGTGGAAATGAACCATGAGAATTTATTTTGGAAAGGTGGAAGTAGGAAACATAATTTAGAGAAAGAAAGGGAGCTAGTGGAAACCTAGTCTTGGATTTGGTTTCAAGTTGAGTTGTAACTTGATATTATGTTGTAATGGCTAGGTTTTGAAATTTGTGAAGGAAGGAAAGCACTTCAAGAAGGTCTTGACCAAGATAGGTAAGAGGTAGCAATGATACCTAACTATAACTCAGGTTTGTTTAATTGTTTTGCTTGCTTGTTGTTTATGGTGTTTGGTTGAACTTGAGCTTATGTCATCATGTTATGATGAAGCATGAATGATTGCAACTCCTTGCAAGTTATGTCATGACAATATGTATGTTAGAGTTTGCTTATATACTATTATGAAGTAGCTCCCATCACATGATAACATGTTAAGCATTCAATTATTCATGCATGATATTATAGTTTGTGTAACTTGCTATTGGGATTTCCATGAAATCTCATTCCTTCCATATGCATAATCTTGTTATATGTGATGGAACTTCACATAGAAAAAGGGTAAACATATATGAATGAGTTTGTATAGTAAGTCACATGAGATACTTGACTTTATGGAAGCATATGATAGCATGCATGGTTGAATAGTGTATGATTCTGTAATTCTGTTTTGAGGCCGTGGTGATGTGACGATGTTTATGATTCCTAAATCAACGATATTTAGTCTGAAACTTGGTATGATTAAATTTAAGATACATAGCTTTAAATGGACACTAAGAACGCCTCATTTGGATAAGTATCCGAATTGTTATGATTTTCCAAAGTTGGCAGTAAGATCTGGAATTGAGATAAAATGAGTGCTGAGAGGTAGTGACGTTCACGCAATGATTTCATATATCAAATGACTTAATTTTTCTATGAAATTTGGTTAGATTAAAGAGGACGTATATCTTTAATTCCATAGGTAACACAGTTCATTTGGACAAGTAACCAAAGAGAAACAATTTTTTGAAGTTAAGGTAAAGAAACTGGAACTTCCAGATTTTACCAAATGTACAGTGATGTTTAACCAATAAACTGAGTTCGTGTGGACAAGAAAACCTCAGTTTCATATTTTCCCCTCAAATATTTGTGAACTATCTTTCATTAGAAATTGGAACAACATTATTTATATTTTTCTACAATTAATTAGGAATTTTCAAAGTAGGGTACATGTTCTGGAATTACAACAGTAATGGTGAATAGTACACGAGAGCAAATCTTTTGGAAATGGATGTTTTCAAAGCAAATGATCATATAATTAGTTCCAATCACTTATAATGGAGTATAATTGAGGTTAAAAGTAAGGATGTGACAATCATCAGGTTAAATTATTTAATTGTATGTCGTAGGATATGGGAGCAATAAATTTTTTAAATTTTTCACATTATATCTACTCTACCCTGCATGTAATGTAAACGGGAGTATTCATTCATCATAGTATACTCAACATGCATAATATGCAAGGAGATGTAATCATTTAGGCATTCTCTAACATGCGTGTCATCATATGACAACTGCAAGGAGATGCAACTTCTCATCATAACTTTTAGCAACATAAGCCATATCACTATTACATAGTTTGCTCAACCATCCCTTATACTCACATTACAATTAAGCAATTAACTAGGTAGACTTTAAAGTATTATATCCCTTAATCACTAGGTCCTGATCATGTATTCAGGAACCTGAATCATTTACTTGTTTAACTTAGGCTGCCACACCACCCTCTTATTAAGGTATAGACTTAACCATTCTTTACTCTTTCTTGCATAAGGAATAGGGGTGTCACTTTACCTTTGAAGTTATGGCTACCTTACTAGGCTATATTCATTCTTATCATAACATGTCTTATCACCTGTAAGACTTCTGTGTCCTTAACCTGAAGGACTTGTGTCATTGGCCTTACTGTAAACTAACTGTAATCAATAACTGAGTCAGCTATTTTCTTTTAGCTAACTGAGGAAAGGTATAGCTTATATCTTTATGCCATTTGAACTTTTAAGTTTTCACTTATCCTCCTAGATTACTAACAGGAAAGAAAGTATCTCTTATTAAGCCTCAAGGTTCATGTAGATGAACTTGGTTAATTATTCATCAAAGGGTTTCTCCTTCCCTTGCTTTTACCCTTAACCTTATGCTCATCTTTATTTAATTGAGCGGAAGGTTTCTCATATACTATTTGAGAAAAACTCCTCAGGTGAGCATATCACTCTCTATCTCATATGGAGTAACTTCTATATCTCTCTGTATCTCTTTATTATCTCTTAACTCTTTCTATCTGTCAGTCTCAGTCTGCTCTTGACTGGACTGTAACTCCTTTTTGCTCTATCTTTAGATCCTGACTAATTTAGGTCATATGAATCTCATTCATCATCTAGCATTATTACTTATATTCTCTAGGTAGGGTACTAGGTTACTGTCTCTTCATGATGTGATTCCTCTATTTTGGGAATATTAACTTTCTATCTATTAACCATCACGTCTTTAACCTTAAGCCATGTATTAGATCATTCTTAGGCAAGTCTCGTTCTAACTTCTTATTATTATGTTCAATAGAGACTAGCTGTACCAAGTGTTTTGTAATTTAGATCAACTCCTAATGATCGTATAGAGCATCTACTTCTGATCCTCTTCTTAAAATGATATTCTGTATCTCAGTGCATCATACTATTTAACTTGCCTGCACTATATTCTAAACCTTTAATTGATAACCGTTAGTGAGGTTAGCATCTTCAGAGTTAATTAAGACTCATTCATGTCTATACATTATAATCACATTAAAAAGGGAACATATTCACATACATGTTTAACCAACAATCATTTCATTATATCACACAAAACTTCATTTTTCATGTTACCATAATCTTTGTACATACATTACATTTATGTCAATTACATATTCGGGATACATTATAACTACTATATATCTGAGTAATTACTTTACTTTACACTTTACCTATTTACATTACACGCATCTCCTTTTACATTATTTTCTAGGAAATCATAGACTGCATATACTTCTGCATACAGAAGTACCGACCCTGTATATCAACTGGTAGATCATTTGTCAAAAACTCATTTAGCTCTATATACCATGTAGGGGTATATGGCAATACCTGACTTACTATCATCTCATGTTAGTCTTCTATAGTATAAACTTGATTTAGGTTAATGCCCTCTACTGCATATCTATTTATCATCCCTGATATGCCATTGAGGAATTGCAGATAAACTGACTGTTCTTAATCTCTACTTCTATCCATCCCTTGACCTAGACTGAGTAATTCACTTTCCACAACTTTCTTCAGACTAATATGGTCAACATTATCTGTCTTTAACAAAGAAGGATGGGGTTGACTAAGACCAAGAATATCCCACTGATCTTTCCTTATAAGGTCACATATTCCTGGATTTTGGGAATATACAAGAACTGTCATAAACTCTGACTAGATGTCTGAATTAGGAGACTGTGATCTATTACTCATAACAACTCTCTCCTCAAATTCTGGTAGAGGAGGAATAATATCTGGTATACCCATAATCCAGTACCAGTACTCAGCTTCCTTATCCGTAATCTGTCATCTCATCGGAGGAATAGAGCTTATATCAGGGTCAGAGGGCACTCTAACAAACTCATACTATATAAAGTCACTGGAATCAACATTATCCGGTGCTTACACGACTTCAGGCTGAATCTCTACATAACCTCCAGACTGTAGGTTTGAGTCTACAGAAACATCTATGGGACATTCCACTGTAGACTTCTGTCATATCCCAATTTTTAGGTTTAGAAGCCCAGTATATAGCCTGAAAAAGGAATGCTACTAGACCCTATTGAGCAGAGATAGAGAAGATTATGATGATCAGTTTGATGCAGCACAAAGTTTTGATATGAGGTCTCGAAAGATTTATATTAATTTTTGAAGAGAAGGAAAATTAATATAGTATTCTCTAGACCTCAGAATCAGATGAAATGTGGCAGTAAATTCCTATAATTAATATAAGAATTTCTAAAATTGACAAAGCTCAAAAAGGAGTTCTGTAGAATTTACTACAGAATTTACAGTGGATTAAAAGACCCGATAAATAGGTTTCGGGGGAATTTCTTGGGAATTGAGCCCATAAAGATAGTGGATCATACAGAGGGTCCAGAATGGCACCTTATAGGCCCAATGATATTTTCAGATAAATATGTGGGCCAGGGCTAATAAAGACCGAGAAAAATGAAGAATTATGAAAATGCCACTGAAGGAATGCCACTGTGTTGTGTCATTAAGTTAAAGTAAGACAAAGGGCATTATGATCGTTTGACTAAGGTTAGACAGTCAAGAAAGGGTATCTGGATAGTTGACCAGGGTTAAGAGATACTCTGGTAAGGTATGAAAAGACAATAGTGCCCCTAGAAGGACTAAAGAGGTAGTAAGGGTATTTTGGTAATTTACTAAGGATGTTCCTTGGGAACCAAGCCACCAGAGTGCTTGGGCTTGGTTAGACACCCAAGATGATATTTAAAGGCCCAAAAACGTAGCCCAAGAGTAATATGGGCCCAAGAGGCATTAAAATATTATTTTAGTGCTTTTTCAATAAAGTAAAGTGACCCGGTCCAAGATAGAACTGGGTAAAGTGATATGGAATCATGAGAGGACATAGATGGGGCCCACAAGATGCCACATGGCATGATTGCAGTAAAAGAGGAAAAGCAAAGGACACATGGCATGATTATAGAAAAAGGAGAAAAAGCAAGAGGACACGTGGCACGATCTCAGCCGTCCATTCAGGGAAAAGACTCTGGAACTCTCTGGAAAGGCTGAGTCAGCTGGTGAGGTGTCCCAATGGCCCCACATTTCGCCACATATACCCATGAGGTGTCCTAGATGATGTCATGAGTGGTGAGTCATCAGGGAGGGTGATGTCATCGTGATGATGCAGGCAAAGCTTCTTGAGGAAGCAAGCAATCTGAGCCATTCATCACGAATCAATTTAGACCATTCATTCCACCTCCTCTCACCTATAAATAGGCCACTCCCCTCCCATTCCAAGGCACACCACGGCCTATCAAGGAAAAGGAAGATAAAGAAGAGAGAAAGAGAGAAAGAGAGAATGAAAGAAAGAAAGGAAAGAAAGGAAGGAGTTCTGGTGGAGCTAGGAGCAGTCTAAGGAGCTGAGGGACTGGGCAAATCTTAGGAATGAGGTAAGAAAGTTATCTTGTCCTTGCTCTAATAAAGTAGATGATTGCTCTTAGTGGTTAGAATAGAGAAATATCTCTATTAATAAAGGTAGCTAAAGGTAGAAAAAAAGACAAGGGAATGTCAGATTAAGGATATCACCCCTAGTTAATCATGAGATAAGTAGAGCTATGCTGATAAAATAATAATGAAGATATTATTATGTTGTGTATAGGCTCTGACCTATGGAAAGAATGAACCTTATAGCAAAGGCTAAGAGCTAGAAGGAAAGCTACATGTCAGGTAGTAAACTAATCCTAAACTTGTACGCATTAAATATTATGCTTGATGTGCTATGGCTTTGTGGAATTGTGTTGAATATGTGCTTATGTATGAAGCTCTGTTCTTATGATTACTTTGGCCAATTGTATTTCATATGTAATATGGAAGCATGCACATTAGACAATGTTAACACTTTCACAAGCAAGCACAATTATTCACATTAATGTATGCATTGTTTAGTGCTGTTTGCTACTGAGATTTCCCCAGAAATCTCACCCCTTCCATATCAATCCAATTACAGCAGGTCTTCTCAAGATGGAGGAGATAAAGATGCATGAAGAGATGTTAATTGCTTAGTATGATTGATATGTGATTCATGTATGTACAATTGCTGGAAATTGTCACTATGAACAGTAACTCGTGATAGAGGCAGTGACATTTAAGCTATAATTATAACTAGTAAATGATTGAATAAATGTATGATATTTTTCCAGTAAATAGTAGACATGTCAAGCTTCAATTTGATATATAGAACGTCTCATTTGGATGTCTACACATAAAGATATGATTTATCAAAGTTGGGACCAGAATGCTGGAATCAGGGACAGGATGTTGGATGAACAGTGTTTTCAGAACGTTGACCAACGTTGACCTGGTCAAGGCGTGGTCAACGAGTCATTTTTCACTGAAATATCATTATGTTAGCTTCATGTAGGAATTTGAACCACTCCATTTTTATTTTTCTAGAATTAGTTATGATTTTTCGAAGTTAGGTCACTCCGCTGGAATTTACACAGTGAACAGTATTCGCTAGGAGTAAAATTCCAGATTGTATGATTTGACTTCAATGGCCCTAGAAGTGGTTCCAAATGCTACTGAATGGTCCCTAAGACATAAGAAAAGGAGGATGTTATAACTTCTCTGACTGATCCCCTATACTATCACCTGAACTCTTTTTATTGTGTGAGGGATGATCAAAGTCTGGATATACATCATCTTCATAGATCACTACTGGCTGGGGGTCTCCCTTATTAACTCAAGCCTCTGACTTAACCTTATAAAATCCCACATCTACTCCTGCACTATTTTCTTAATTAACAATGCTAACTATCTCAATACATATCCTAACTTTAGAAAGTACTTACTATTTAGAGCTAGGGCATGGGAAATATCTTAAATCATGCCAGCAACTTATGCTCTGATACCAAAATATAACATCCTTACTTTTATACGTCTTAGAAACCATTCAGTAGAATTTGGAACCACTTACAAGACCTTGGAAGTCCATTAGCCAAATCTGAAATTTTACTCCTTCTCGGGTTACTATTCATATGGTCTTCCAGATTATGTAACCAATTTCAAAAAATCATAATTAATTATAAAAAAATTTAAATGAATTAGTTCAAAAAGGTACATGAAGATAACATCTTAAAATTTAAGGGAAAAATAATTTCTATACCAAATGAATCGTCAATTAATACAGTTTATTCACCAAAAATTACTGTTCATTTGGTAAAAAATCCTAGAAACAGATTCTAGTCCCTTACTTTGGAAAATTAGTTCTCTTTGTACAGACATCCAAATAAAGCGTTATTGGTTTCAAAACAAAGCTTGGCATGTCATCTAAATTTTTGTAAAATTTCATACATTTATTCTATCATTTGCTTTTTTTCGTTACATCATGACCACCACTACTTACATTAGTCATATAGCAACATTACACATTTATATAACATATATACCATTCAATCCCTAGCTTTTCTTCATGCTTCATAATCCTCTTTCATTATTCACAAACCTGTGGGATTGGGTTTACATGAAAAGGGATGAGATTTCTATAAGGAATTGGAAGACACGCAGCGCAAATTAATTTAAAAATTTTTCCATTCCTTGCCAGGATCTACCGTATGTGTTTAAGTCAAGTGGGAAGAAGTATTACCCTTAGTGTGCCTCAGCGACTTCCACAGCTTTCGGTCACGACGTTCACAGCTTCTCTCTGTGGCTCGTGCTCCCTTTCTGATCACAAGAAGTCGACGACTCAGGTCGGCTTCCTCTACTGGTATCCACACGAACAGCGTTCCAACCACGAACGACGTGCAAGCGTCTCTTGTCCCTCCAGGGCTTTCTCAAGAGTTCGTCCTCTCCGTCTCTATTTCGGCAGTTTCTTATCTATAAACCTTTTGCAGAGTCCCCTTCGGCCTTTCTATGTTCTATATGTTTCCCTGTGCAAAACGCAGCTCCTAAAATCAGATATATAGGATGCTATGCGTTTTTCTCTGTCAACCGAATTGGATTTTGGAGTTAATCTTATATTAATTCCAAAATTAATACAATATCATATATTGTATAATTTTATAAGAAACTAATTAAATAAATAATATCAAATCCATCCTACAAATTTAATTACCCATTTATTTAATTTTAAATAAAGATGAGACTAAACTATACTTGATTTATTCTCATAAATCAAATTTGAGATATCCTATCAATTTGAATTTCAAATTTCAAACGTGATAGAGATTTAATTTATCCTTATAAATTAAATCTTATAAATATCTCTTATATGAGATATCCTATCAATTTGAATTTCAAATTTCAAACATGATAGAGATTTAATTTATCCTTATAAATTAAATCTTATAAATATCTCTTATATGAGATATCCTATCAATTTGAATTTCGAATTTCAAATGTGATAGAGATTTAATTTATCCTTATAAATTAAATCTCATATATACATATAATGTATATATACGAATTTATATATATATATATACGAATATAAATATAAATAAATATATATACATCTATCCTGGATCATTCATTGAATCTGGACATGTCTTAGATTCAATGAATCTGGACATCATAGCTCGTGTTGGGCTATTTTGTGTGCGACCCTGTAGGCCCATATAAATTTGGCAGTGGGCCATTTGCTATACTAGCCCACAAGTCGCAAGCGGTCTCTAGCAAGACATAACGACTACCTAAATCATATGAGGATCGATAAACGATGTAACCTTTTATACAACCATATCATGTCCCTTTTGTCACGCGATATTTTGGTCATGGATGAGGCATGGATAATGTCATCCTCCTATTCCTGACCGTTACTTTCTCGATCCCTGAGTAGTCTAACTATAGAAATGGAACTACCTTTCCATTACAGTATGGCCATACATTTCTCAGACTCACTCATCGAGGGGCCCAGTAATATCTCTCTACGAATGTGAGGGACAAATTCCATCTTGACCATTCACATTCCTCCGCATGAAAAACCACTAAGGCCGAACATAGTCTTTATGATCACTCGGTCAAAAGTGACTTTTGACTAGGGCAAAGCTGATCGTTTTTTCATGTAGGAATCCATGATGATCTCAGGTCAAAGGGCGTATTGACATGGTTTGTATATGAGAGAAGCTTATGACGTTACCCATGCAGTTCTCTCATAGCGGGTTGGTCCAGCACCTTGTACTCTTACATGTGCTTATGACTTTGATTTATATCTCTATACATCTTCAAAGTCATACTGGTCTTATTTCATCTGTTCTCCCGCATAGATGATCGACCAGGGACATTTAGGATAATATCATGAATTGAGGAGGAATATATATCCAGACTGCGATTTTTGGTCGTCCTGGTCAGTTTGGGAACTGGCATCTGTGTAACCAGTTACACAGAGTTCGTCATCCAATCCACCATAGACCAAGAATAAGTCCTTAGTCCTTTTTAAGTACTTAAGGATATTCTTGAGAGCAGTCCAATGGCCCTCACCAGGGTCCTGTTGATATCTGCTAGTCATACTCAAGGCAAACGAGACATCCGGACGAGTACATAACATGGCGTACATGATAGATCCTATGGCCGAGGCATATGGAACTTTACTCATGCGACCTCACTGATCAGATGTACTAGGACATAGATCTTTGCTGAGGTGAATACCATGAGACATGGGTATGAAACCCCTCTTTGATTCATGCATACTGAACCTATCCAGTATTTTATCTATGTATGTACTCTGACTGAGTCCTAGAAGTCTTTTAGATCTATCTCTATAGATCCTGATTCTTAGGATGTAGGTGGCTTCACCCAAGTCTTTCATCGAGAAAGACTTTCCTAACCAAGACTTGACAATCTGCAAGGTAGGAATGTCATTCCCAATAAGTAAGATGT
This sequence comes from Leucaena leucocephala, assembly GCA_037074615.1. Classification (NCBI taxonomy): domain Eukaryota; kingdom Viridiplantae; phylum Streptophyta; class Magnoliopsida; order Fabales; family Fabaceae; genus Leucaena; species Leucaena leucocephala. Next base: position 6,690,918 of record CM073526.1, on the reverse strand, counting down.
CATCGACATAGAGTACCAAAAACACAACTGTGCTCCCACTAACCTTCTTGTACACACAAGGTTTATCAATGTTTTGAAGAAATCCAAACTCTTTGACTACTTCATCAAAACGTTGATTCCAACTCCGAGAGGCTTGCTTCAGTCCATAAATGGACCTTTGAAGCTTGCACACTTTGCCAGAGTCCTCGGAACGCACAAACCCTTCAGGTTGTGTCATGTACACATCCTCAAGGAGCTTTCCATTAAGGAAGGCTGTCTTGACGTCCATCTGCCATATTTCATAGTCATAATATGCTGCTATGGCAAAGAGGATTCTGATTGATTTGGCCATGGCAACTGGGGAAAAGGTCTCATCATAGTCCACACCATGAGTTTGAGTAAATCCTTTTGCAACCAGTCGTGCCTTGAAGACTTTTACATTGCCATCCATGTTAGTTTTCTTCTTAAAAACCCACTTGCACCCGACGGTTTTTACACCTTCAGGCGGGTTGACTAAGGTCCAAACCTTATTGTCATACATGGATTGCATTTCAGACTTCATGGAATTAAGCCACTTCTCAGAGTTTGGTCCCACTATAGCTTCTCGATAGGTAGTCGGCTCATTATGCTCAATGACCAACACTTCACGACTATCAGAAATCCATATCTCTGAGGCTGAAGTCGTGTCCTATTAGATTTACGTGGACCTTGCGTGACTTGAGGAGTCTCAACAACTTGTTGTGAGTCTTCTCTATTTTCCATCTGTAGTTCTATGGTGTCTTGTGGCTCTCGAACTTCTTCGAGGTGTACCTTACTCCCACTGGTTCTTTTAGAGATAAATTCTCGTTCGAGAAAGATACCATTTTTGACAACAAACACTTTGTTATCAGCAGGGTTGTAGATGTAATATCCCTTGGTTTCCTTAGGATATCCCACAAAAAGGAACTTTGAGGATTTGGGCGCTAATTTGTCTGAGGTTTGTTGCTTAACATAGACCTCGCATCCCCAAATCTTGAGGAAAGATAAACTAGGCGTCCTCCCAGTCCATATCTCATACGGAGTCTTTTCAATTGCCTTTGATAGAAGACGATTGAGTGTGAACCCAGCTGTCTCTAGGGCATGGCCCCAAAAGGAGGGCAGAAGATCTGTTTGACTCATCATGGATTGAACCATATCTAATAGTGTTTGATTCCTCCGTTCAGAAACACCATTCCATTGTGGTGGCCCTAGAGGAATCAATTGTGAGACTATCCCACAACTCCTAAGATGATCTATGAACTCTTGGCTCAAATATTCACCACCCCGATCAGATCGAAGGGCTTTAATTGTTTTGCCAAGCTGGTTTTGTGCTTCATTTTGAAATATTTTGAACTTTTCAAAAGATTCAGATTTATGTTTCATCAGATAGATGTACCCATATCTGCTGAAATCATCTATAAATGTTATGAAGTACGAATAACCTCCTCTGGCATTTGTGTTCATCGGTCCACACACATCTGTATGTATGAGGCCCAATAAATCAGTGGCCCTCTCACTGTGCCCAGTGAAAGCTGACTTTGTCATCTTTCCTAACAAGCAAGACTCGCAAGTGTCATATGATTCAAAATCAAATGAGTTTAGAAATCCATCTTGATAGAGTTTGGAAATGTGTTTCTCATTTATGTGGCCCAGACGACAGTGCCAGAGGTATGTGGGATTCAAATCGTTTGGTTTAACCCTTTTGGCGGTTATATTATAGATATTTCCATGATTGGGTTATTCCAAATTTAATATGTAATGATCAACATGTAAATCACCATGAGCATAGAAAACATCATTACGATAAATAGAACATCTACTATTCCCAGCAATGGAAGTGAAACCTTCCTTATCCAAATAAGAAAGTGAAACAATGTTACTACTTAAAGCAGGAACATAATAGCAATTGTTCAAAACTAACAAAAGCCCAGCGGGCAGAACTAATTCATAAGTGCCTACAGCTAACGCAGCAACCCTTGCTCTGTTTCCAACTCGTAGGTCAACCTCGCCCTTTTTCAGCTTCCTACTGTCCTTTAGTCCCTGCACATTTGTACAAATGTGAGAACCACACGCAGTATCTAATACCCATGAGGTGCAAGTAGAAAGATGAATGTCTATAACATAAATACCTGAAGCGATAGCCCCTATCCTTCTTGTTCTTTTTCAGATCTTCGAGGTAGAGTTTGCAATTCCTCTTCCAATGACTGGGTTCATTGCAGAAGAAGCAGACTCCTTCCTTCGGAGGCTTTGCCTTCTTTGGTGTAGGCTTAGTTTCGGGCTTGCCTGACTCTTTGGTCTTACCTGATGAGCCATGACCCTTCCCCTTACCTTTGCCTTTCCTTTTAGTACCCTTTCCTTTCTGAACCATCAAAACACTACTGGGTTTCTTCTTAAGACTCAGCTCAGAAGTTTTAAGCATCCCATGCAGTTCAGAAATAGATTTCTCCATGTTGTTCATGTTGTAGTTCATGACAAACTGGTCATAACTTTCTGGGAGTGAGTTCAAGATCAAATTCGTAGCTAACTCCTGGCTCATGGGAAATCCAAGCCTCTCAAGGTGATCAATGTACCCCTTCATCTTTAAGACATGAGTACTGACTGATGCACCTTCAACCATCCTGCAGGAATGTAAGGCCTTAGTGGTCTCATACCTCTCTTGCCTTGCCTGTTGCTGGAACATTTCCTTGAGATGGACAATCATCTCATAAGCTTCCATGTGTTCCAGATCTCTTTGGAGCTCCGGAACCATGGTGGCTAGCATCAAGCATCCCACATCGATAAAGTCTTCCTTATGCTTCGTGTAAGCATCTCTCTGAGCTCTAGGAGCATTGGCGGCTGGCTCCTCAGGAATGGGTTGATCTAGGACATGCGCCTTTCTTTCCTGCTTGAGAACAATTCTCAAGTTCCTAAACTAGTCAAGAAAGTTTGTCCCATTGAGTTTGTCCTTCTCAAAGATAGATCGCAGCGATAATGTAGCAGTATTACTAGTCGTCATGATTCTACAATTAAAATATGCAATGTAATTAGTAATCTCCCACTAAATAAACAACCCTTAATGCAATAGTTAGTGGGCTAAGATCCATATTTGGCTCAAACTTAAGTCCGCTTTGGCAGGACGCTTAAATTAAGTTATTTAGGTAGGTAACACCTTTACCAATTACATCAAATATAACTCTTAGATGTTCATGGGATCCTATCATGATATGATCTGGCATGTTCTAATCCCATCTAATGCCTTGAGATCCAAAACCGTTTTGTTAATCTCAATTAAGTCAAACAATAATGAACATATGAGAGTAGCACCATTACTCTTTGTTTATCTCCCCAAGATGACTCAAAAGCACCTACTTTGGCGGAGTCCATAATTGAGCGATTGAGGTTTTGACAAGTGTTCATAAATTGACGGCATTATGACTTAAGATTTCATTTAGAGGGCTTAATTTAACTGTTTAGTTTATGAGAATGCATGCTTCTCAGTTTGTATCTCATACAATTAATATGCATGTGCTGATATAATCATAAGATGCATAATTTAAACGTGATACAATATGGCTCACCTATCCTAAGTCCCCTCAAGCCAATGAGAGGAGCTCTCTAGTAAGAAAAGGGAAATTACATATAGAAACCTCTTTTAACATTCGAGGGGAGTGAGATGAGAAGAGAAGGTACATTGAGAGTAAATATATAGGAAGGCACGACACGCAGGCCGTATTTAAAAATTACAACACTTGTAATCTAGAGCCATATTGTTCACTATACCCAAGCATTCAAGAATCAACATTCAGATTTAATTGCAGGGCAATTGATGTTTCAAATCTTAAAACATTCACAAAATAGCATATTCTATGGTTATATTATGCTTGCACAAAATAGATTCCTTATATGTCATACATAAGACGGATTCCTTATATGTCACACATGAAACGCATATTATATGATCGGCTACGACTAACACATATCATATGAATCAACTATCAAGCCTAACTTAAACACAAAACGGCATGGCTCTGATACCACTGTAAGGAATTGGAAGACACGCAGTGAAAATTAATTTAAAAATTTTTCCATTCCTTGCCAGGATCTACCGTATGTGTTTAAGTCAAGTGGGAAGAAGTATTACCCTTAGTATGCCTCAGCGACTTCCACAGCTTTCAGTCACGACGTTCACAGCTTCTCTCTACGTCTCGTGCTCCCTTTCTGATCAAAAGAAGTCGATGACTCAGGTCGGCTTCCTCTACTGGTATCCACACGAACAGCGTTCCAACCATGAACGACGTGCAAGCGTCTCTTGTCCCTCCAGGGCTTTCTCAAGAGTTCGTCCTCTCTATCTCTATTTCGGTAGTTTCTTATCTGCAAACCTTTTACAGAGTTCCATTCGGCCTTTCTATGTTCTATATGTTTCCCTGTGCAAAACGCAGCTCCTAAAATCAGATATATAGGATGCTATGCGTTTTTCTCTGTCAACCGAATTGGATTTTGGAGTTAATCTTATATTAATTCCAAAATTAATATAATATCATATATTGTATAATTTTATAAGAAACTAATTAAATAAATAATATCAAATCCGTCCCACAGATTTAATTACCCATTTATTTAATTTTAAATAAAGATGAGACTGAACTATATTTGATTTATTCTCATAAATCAAATTTGAGATATCCTATCAATTTGAATTTCGAATTTCAAACGTGATAGAGATTTAATTTATCCTTATAAATTAAATCTTATAAATATCTCTTATATGAGATATCCTATTAATTTGAATTTCAAATTTCAAACATGATAGAGATTTAATTTATCCTTATAAATTAAATCTTATAAATATCTCTTATATGAGATATCCTATTAATTTGAATTTCGAATTTCAAACGTGATAGAGATTTAATTTATCCTTATAAATTAAATCTCATATATACATATAATGTATATATACGAATTTATATATATATATACAAATATAAATATAAATAAATATATATACATCTATCCTGGATCATTCATTGAATCTGAACATGTCTTAGATTCAATGAATCTGGACATCATAGCTCGTGTTGGGCTATTTTGTGTGCGACCCTGTAGGCCCATATAAATTTGGCAGTGGGCCATTTGCTATACTAGTCCACAAGTCGCAAGCGGTCTCTAGCAAGACATAACGACTACCCAAATCATATGAGGATCGATAAACGATGTAACCTTTTATACAACCATATCATGTCCCTTTTGTCACGCGATATTTTGGTCATGGATGAGGCATGGATAATGTCATCCTCCTATTCCTAACCGTTACTTTCTCGATCCCTGAGTAGTCTAACTATAGAAATGGAACTACCTTTCCATTATAGTATGGCCATACATTTCTTAGACTCACTCATCGAGGGGCCCAGTAATATCTCTCTACGAATGTGAGGGACAAATTCCATCTTGACCATTCACATTCCTCCGCATGAAAAACCACTAAGGCCGAACATAGTCTTTATGATCACTCGATCAAAAGTGACTTTTGACTAGGTCAAAGCTGAGCATTTTTTCATGTAGGAATCCATGATGATCTCAGATCAAAGGGCGTATTGACATGGTTTGTATATGAGAGAAGCTTATGACATTACCCATGCAATTCTCTCATAGCGGGTCGGTCCAGCACCTTGTACTCTTACATGTGCTTATGACTTTGATTTATATCTCTATACATCTTCAAAGTCATACTGGTCTTATTTCATCTGTGCTCCCGCAGAGATGATCGACCAGGGACATTTAGGATAATATCATGAATTATCCAAGGATGGTTATCATAGTAAACATGCAAATAATATGATAACTCAATTAATAAATTCATAAATTAATAATGTTCATAAGACAATGATTGGCCCCTAGGACACGATTTTCAACAATTTCTGGGGAAATCTTAGTAGCAAACATTACTAAACAATGCATACATTAATGTAAATACTTGTGCTTACGTGTGAAAGTGTTAACATTGTGTAATATGCATGCTTCTATGTAACATATGAAATACAATTGGCCAAAGTAATTATAGCAACAGAGCTTTATACATAATCACATATGCAACACAATTCAATAAAGCCGTAACACAATCAAGCATAACATTCACTGCATATAATTTTATGATAAGTTTACTACCTCATATACTTGACTCTCTTTCACTTCCTCTTGCTTCTTTCTTCCCACTTTTCTTGAACATGCGGCTGCCACTTTTAGAGCATACCAACCAATTCCTAACATCACATAATCATTCATCCATCACAATCTAACTTCCTTGATCATTAAACTCACTTTAACTAACATATCTTCCTTTTAAACATTAAGCTCATTAACTTTCCTTAATCTTAACTAATGGACTTGGCCTTTGAATCAATTGATGTCTTGACTTTAACCTACACAATGTCATCTTTTGAATCCATCTATGAGCTTAGAATAATGAAATTCTAGCTCCTTAATAGCCTACTGTACAGAAGTAAACATATGCATACATAATTTCAAAAATTATCATTTTGACTCTAATGCTTCCCATACTTGTTTCTCCACTTTAACCCACACAACTTTTCATTTTAAAACCATTGGACACACCAAAATCATGAAATTCTAATCACTGTTCATGTGAGTGAACAGTAACCATGAAGAATTTCAAAAACTATAATCTTGGAATTTCAATACTTCCAAGGTTCAAAACCTTTCCAATCTTACACAAAATCATCATATAAATTCAATGAAAGCATTAAATCAATGAAATTTCATTTCCTTCCCTCATGAACAGTGCATACCGAATAGGTTCAGCTATGCCAAAGTCAAGAATATCAACTTGATTCAACAACCAACCACTTAACAGTTTGTTTAAGCTTCAATCGTATGTCTCTAACTTTAATTTATTCTTTTCCCTTTCATCTAAGGTTTTTGGGCAGCACAACGCCTTAGAGAAAACTCAACTTTTCTCCCATGAAAACCCTAAGTTCAAGCTCCCAAATCAAAGGAAAATAAGCTAGGATATATTGCTTACCTTTAATCTCTAGCTTGCTTGAACTTTGGAACCTTGAATCTTCTTTGTCTTGGCATTAGCTTCCATTTTGCAAGAGTTTCCCCAAGTTATCATAAGGTCAAAGTTTTGATGCAGAAATGAGGGGGTATTTATAGCCAAAATCTATGGAAAATCAATGGCCAAGATTGATTTGGTTACTATTTGATCTAAAGGCCCACATTTAATCTTGAATTTAACTTTTTCAAAAGGGATAATTGTGACATCATCCATGACATCACAAGGGACACCTCAAAGGGGTTATGTGGTGAAATCATCATGTAAAGAAGCCTCTGAAAAAATTCTAGTCCAATCCAGTACCAATCAGAGCAATTTCACAACAACCGGACTGTTTTCTGTTCCTAATTTCTTTATAATATACCCAGATATGTATTCTATCATAGAAATCATTGTCTAGGCTTATCATACCATTGAAATTGTTATAATGAATATTTATCTGCCATCCATCCCTTGGAAAATGACCAAAATACCCTTGGTGTCCTTTCTTACACTATATTAATCCTAAGGACGTAATTGTCATTTCACCCCTCCTTGTACTGGCTCAGGGCATATACTGGCCCTAACTAATCATATTTATACTATATGATATGTTTTTAGCCTATCCTAGATGACCAAAATGGCCTCCATATGTCTCTGGTACAATTTGGGCACACAGGGGCATTTTTGTAATTTTACACTTTTTCTAGACACTGGCCCCTTCTACTCATAAACTGGTACCTTGGGTTTTGGGCCCTCCTTGGCATCATCATGGGCCTATATATGAGGTAATCTGATCTCATTCTATCTAGGCTTACATACCAATAATTTCTATTATCGGACTACAGGTGTTATCAAACTCTTGTCAAAATTACTAATATGGAGATAACTTTTTATACATAACTTCTTCCCAGGTTCTGTCAGATCCAGGACATCTGACACTGTAGGCCACACTTTCCTGTAATTCCCCACTTGTATATGAAGTCCATAAAATCTGATAAAATTTTAGATAACTTTCAGATTGTTAGATAAATATTTGTTGTTTTGAACCCTAATAAAATTTTTGTATCATGCTAGATTGACCAGCATATCTTCCTCTATTTACTGATGGAATATGAGATTGAAATACTTCCTGGAAGTTCTAACCCTTTTCAGGCTGACCTTTCCATAATTACAATTTTGCCATGCACTTTTTACTTAATTATATTTAAGTCCCTTAACTTTTAGAAATTACCACTTTTGGCCCAACTTTTGTTTCGACTTTAACTTTTGGCCTTTAAACTTTTATACTTTTCGTTTAGGCCCCTTTCTTCCTTCAAGACTCATTTAACCTCTATTATTTCTTCTGATCATCGTCATAATCCTTTCCAAACCTCTTTTCTATATCAATATTATATAGATAGGAAAAAATTAGGATGTCAAAGATAGACCGTGCTTGATGGGGAAGCCCGGACACTTTTCTAGGAATTATCGCCAGGCAACTAATGAGGCAGCGGAGATGGATGGAATTTTTGAAGGATTATGATTTCCAGGTCAAGTGTCATCTAGGGAAAGCAAATGTGGTAGCTAATACCTTAAGTAGAAAGGTGGTATATGTCATATCCTAATTCTTTCCTATCTATATAGTACTGATGGTGGAAAGAGGTTTGGATAGGATTATAACGAACATCAGAAGAAATAATAAAGGTTAGATGATTCTTTAAGGAAGAGAAGGACTAAAATAAAAAGTAGAAAAGGTTAAAGGCAAAAAGTTAAAGTAGAAACAAGATTTGGGCCAAAAGTGATAATTCCCAAAAGTTAATGGACTTAAATATAATTAAGTAAAAAGTTCAAGGGCAAAATTGTAATTATAGAAAGATCAGCCCGAAAAGCGTTATAACTACCCAAAAGTTTTTAGTCCCATATTCTATCAGTAAATAGAGGAAGTTACGCTGGATAATCTGGCATGATACAGAAATTTTATTAGGACTCCAGACAATAGAAAATTATCTGATAGTCTAAAAGTTATCTGAGATTTTATCAGATTTCATGGACTTCAGATGTAAGTGGGCAAATTACAGGAAAATGTGCCTGACAATGTCAGATATCCTGGATCTGACAGAACTCCAGAAGAAGTTCTGTATAAAAAGTTATTCACATATTAATGAATTTTGACGAGAGTTTAATAACAACCGTGATCCGATAATAGAATTTATCGGTATGTAAGCTTGGATAGAATGAGATCAGATGACCTCATGTATAAGCCCATGATGACGCCAAGAAGGGCCCAAAACCTAGGGTACTAGTTCATCAGTAAAAGGGGCTAGTGTCCAGAAAAGGTGTGAAATTATGAAAATGCCCCTGGATGCCCAGATTGTACTAGTGATGGATGGAGGGCATTTTGATCATTTTGGATAGGCCAAACACGTTATTTTGAGCTAGTATATGCTCTGACATAGGGCAAAGAGGGATGACATGACGATTATGCCCTTAGGGTTAATATAGTGTAAGAAAAGACACCAAGGGTATTTGGTCATTTCCCAATGAATGGATGACAGATAAACACTTACTATAACCATGTCAAGGGTATGAGAAGTCTAGACATTGATTTCTAGGATAGAACACATATCCTGTTATATTATAAAAAAATTCAAAACAGAAAACAGTCCACTTGTTGTGAAACTGCTCCGATCGGTACCGGATTAGACTATAACTTTTGTAGAAGTTTCCTTACACTATGAGCATGCCATCTAGCCCTCTTAGGTGTCCCATGATCTGTCCCACATGATGTCATAATTATTCTTTTATGAAAATATAAAATCCAAGATTAAATGTGAGCCTTTAGATCAAATAGTAACCAAATCAATATTGGCCATTGATTTTTCTTGGATTTTGGCTATAAATACCCCCTCATTCTGCCCAAAACCGTGGCCTTGTGATAACTTGGGGAAATGCTTGCAAAATGAAAATTCAAGCCAAGACAAAGAAGATTCAAGGTTCCAAAGTTCAAGCAAGCTAGAGATTAAAGGTAAGCAATCTATCATAGCTTATTTTCCTTTGATTTGGGAGCTTGAACTTAGGGTTTTCATGGGAGAAAAGTTGAGTTTTCTCTAAGGGGTTGTGCTGCCCAACAATCTTAGATGAAAGGGGAAAGAAGAAATTAAAGTTAGAAACATATGATTGAAGCTTAAACAAGCTAATTAAGAGATTGGTTGTTGAATCAAGTTGATATTCTTGACTTTGCCTTAATGGAACCTGTTCAGTCTGCACTGTTCATGAGGGAAGGAAATGGAACTTAAACAATTTAATTCTTCCATTGAATTTAGATGATGATTTTGTGTAGGATTGGAAAGGTTTTGAACCTTAAAAGCATTGAAATTCCAAGATTGTAGTTTTTGAAATCCTTCTCTATTACTGTTCATTTGCATGAACAGTGATTGGAATTTCATGATTTTGATGATTCCAATGGTTTTAAAATGAAAATTTATGTGGGATAAAGTAGAAAAACAAGTATGGGAAGCATTGGAATCAAAATGAGAATTTTTGAAAGAATTAAGTGCAGTTTTGGTTTTGTACAGCATGTGATGAAGAAACTGGAATTTCATGATTCTAAGCTCATAAATGGATTCAAAAGATGAAATTGTGTAGGGTAAAGTCAAGGCATCAATTGATTCAAAGACCAAGTCCATTGGTTAAGATTAATGAAAGTTAATAAGATTAATGTTCAAGAAGAAGTTATGTTAGTTAAAGTGAGTTGAATGCTCAAGGAAGTTAGATTGTAATGGATGAATGATTATGTGATGTTATGAATTGATTGGTATGCTCCAAGAGAGGCAGCCACATGTTCAAGGAAAGTGAGAAGAAAGAGGCAAGTTAAGGTAAAAGAAAGCCAAGTGTTAAAGGTAGTAAACTAATCCTAAACTTGTATGCATTGAATGTTATGCTTGATTGTGCTATGGCTTGATTGAATTGTGTTGCCTATGTGCTTATGTATGAAGCTCTATTTATATGTTTACTTTGGCCAATTGTATTTCATATGTAACATGGAAGCATGCACATGACACAATAGTAACATTTTCACAAGCAAGCACAAGTATTTATATTAATATATGCATTATTTAGTACCATTTGCTACTAAGATTTCCCTTGAAATCTCATCCCTTTCCATGTAATCCCAATCCCACAGGTTTGTGAATGATGAAAGAGGATGATGAAGCATGAAGAAAAGCTAGGGATTGGATAGTATATATGTTATGTGAATGTGTAAGGTTGTTGTATGACCAATGTAAGCAGTGATGGTCATGATGTAATGAAAAATAGTAAATGATGGAATAAATGTATAAAATTTTATAGACATTTAGATGACATGCCAAGTTTCATTTTGACACTAAGAATACTTTATTTGGATATCTGTACAAAGAGAAATGAATTTCCAAATTAAGGGACTAGAATCTGTTTCCAGAGTTTTTGACCAAATAAGCAGTAAAATTTAATGAATAAACTGTATTCATTGGCTAATTATTTGGTCTGGAAATTATTTGTCCCTTAAATTTCAAGATGTTATCTTCACGTAGCTTTTTGAACCACTTCATTTAGGGTTTTCTAGAATTAGTTATGATTTTTCGAAGTTCATTGCATAATCTGGAATACCATATGAACAGTAACCCAATAAAGAGTAAAATTCCAGATTTAGCTAATGAACTTCCAAGGTCTTGTTAGTGGTTCTAAATACTACTGAATGGTCTCTAAGACGTATGAAAGTAAGGATGTTACAGTATAGGTAGTAAGTCTCATGATCAAAGAGCTAGAATTGATAGAAGATGTTTGAGACTGGAGTCCTTTGTATCAAATGCAGACAACAGAAAGTTGTTATGGAGGAGCGTAGATTAAAGCTTTCATTGAGGATGAAATAAAAGAAGCTTAGGAGCAGGATAAGCTTACAGTAATTTTCAAGAATAAGCTAGAAAGAGGGGAAATTAAGAATTTTAATGTATCCCAAGATGGATTGCTATGATTTAGGGGACGACCATATATTCCTATTGTAATGGGATTGAGAGAGAAGATCTTAGAGGAGGCATATAAAAGCAAATATACAGTACATCCATGTATGACCAAGATGTATCAAGATGTTAAAAGCTTATTTTGGTGGCCTGGATCGAAGAAGGATGTTATGGCTTATGTGTCAAAGTGCCTAACATGTCAGAAGGTGAAAGTTGAGCACCAAAGGCCAGTAGGGAAATTGCAACCACTAGAGATACCTGAATAGAAATGGGACAGTATTGCCATAGATTTTGTTAAAGGACTACCCATGACTCCTGCTAAGCATGATGTAATATGGGTAATAGTTGACTGATTGACTAAGTCAGCTTATTTCCTGGCAGTCAACAAGAAAGATTCTCTTGAGAAGCTGGCAAAGTTGTATGTAAAGGAGGTTATTAGATTACATGGTGTCCCAAGTAGTATCATATCCAACAGAGATCCTCGATTTATGTCAAATTGTTGATGGGCTTTACATAAAGAAATGGACACTACTCTAAGATTTAGTACAGCTTACCATCCTCAGACCAATGGTCAATTTGAGAGAACGATCCAGGCGCTTGAGGATATATTGAGAGCATGTGTTTTGGATTTCAAAAGGAGTTGGGATGTCCATCTGCCATTGATAGAGTTTGCCTATAACAACAGTTATCAGGCTAGTATTGAGATGGCCCCATTTGAAGCACTTTATGGACAAAAGTGTATATCTCCCTTATGCTGAGTGAAGCTGAGTGAAAGGAGGATATTTGGTCTTGATATAGTAGACCAGACAGCAGCACAAATCGATAAGATCAAAAAGAGATTATTGTCAGCTCAAAGTAGACAGAAGAGTTATGCTAATGTTAGAAGGAAGCTGTTGGAGTTTGAAGAAGGAGAGCATGTATTCCTTAAGTTAACTCCGACGACAGGAGCTGAACGATCGATCAAAGTGAAGAAGCTGCATTCTAGATACATTGGGCCATTTCAGATTCTCTCAAGAGTAGGATCAGTGGCTGACAAGTTAGCTCTTCCTCCACATCTCAGCAAGATCCATGATGTATTACATGTTTTCTAGTTAAAGAAGTATATTCTAGATCCATCACATGTGATAGAGCAGGACAATGTTACACTGCGAGATGACCTGACTTATAAGGTCAGGCTAGTACATATTGTAGATAGAAAGGTCAAGCAGTTGTGAAATAAGCAGATCTCTCTAGTTAAGGTGGTATAGAAGGGACTAACGGAGAATGAAGCTACCTAAGAAGTAGAGGAAAAGATGAAGGAAGCATATCCTAAATTGTTTTCTTAGTGTATATATAACATAAATTTCGGGGACGAAATTTATTTAAAGGGGGAGAGAAATGTCATATCCCCAATTTTCTTACCTGATGTAACTGTACAATTTATATAAAATGGATATGAGATTCTTAGAATAAACTGTATCATATTGAGTAAGGAAGGAGAGGGATTATTGACTAAGGAAAACATAGGGACCAAAACACAAAATAAAAAAGGTTAAAGGCCAAATGTTAAAGTAGAAACAAAAGTTGGGCCAAAAGTGGTAATTTTCAAAAGTTTAGGGACCTAAATATAATTAAGCAAAAAGTTAGGGACCTAAATATAATTATGGAAAACTTCAGCAAGAAAAGGCTTAGAACTGCCTGAAAGTATTCCAGTCCCACATTCCATCAGCAAATATAGGAAGTTAAATTGATTAATCTAGCATAATACATAAATTTTATTAGGGTTCTAGATAGTGGATATTTATCTGATAGTATGAAAGTTATCTGAAATTTTATCAGATCTCAAGAACTTCAGGTATAAGTGAAAAAGTTATAGGAAGGTATGGCCCATGACATCAAATGTCATGAATTTGACAAAACCTTGGAAGGAGCTCTGTAGCAAAAATTATCTCCATATTAATGAATTTTGACAGTAGTTTGAGAACACCCGTGATCCGATTATGGAACTTAGTAGTAAGTAAGCTTAGATAGATTGAACTCATATGAACTCATATATAGGCCCACAATGATGCCAAGGAGGGCCCAAAATCCAAGATACCAGTTCAACAATAGAAGAGTCCAGTGTTTAGGAAAGGTACGAAATCACGAAAATGCCCCTGGATGACTATATTGTACTAGTGATGGATGGAGGGTATTTTGGTCATTTTAGTGTTAGAAATCGTGCACTAGGGGCCAATCATTGTCTTATGAATATTATTGATTTATGAATTTATTAATTTAGTTATCATATTATTTGCATGTTTACTATGATGACCATCCTTGGATAATTCATGATATTATCCTAAATGTCCCTGGTCGATCATCTCTGCGGGAGCACAGATGAAATAAGACCAGTATGACTTTGAAGATGTATAGAGATATAAATCAAAGTAATAAGCACATGTAAGAGTACAAGCTGCTGGACTGACCCGCTATGAGAGAACTGCATGGGTAACGTCATAAGCTTCTCTCATATACAAACCATGTCAATAGTGGTTTTTCATGCGGAGGAATGTGAATGGTCAAGATTGAATTTGTCCCTCACATTCGTAGAGAGATATTACTGGGCCCCTCGATGAGTGAGTCTGAGAAATGTATGGCCATACTGTAATGGAAAGGTAGTTCCATTTCTATAGTCAGATTACTCAGGGATCGAGAAAGTAATGGTCAGGAATAGGAGGATGACATTATCCATGCCTCATCCATGACTAAAATATCACGTGACAGAAGGGACATGATATGGTTGTATAAAAGGTTACATCGTTTATCGATCCTCATATGATTTGGATAGTCGTTATGTCTTACTAGAGACCGCTTGCGACTTGTGGGCTAGTATAGCAAATGGCCCACTGCCAAATTCATATAGGCCTATAGGGTCGCACACAAAATAGCCCAACACGAGCTATGATGTCCAGATTCATTGAATCTAAGACATGTCCATATTCAATGAATGATCCAGGATAGATGTATATATATTTATTTATATTTATGTTCGTATATATATATATATATATAAATTCGTATATATACATTATATGTATATATGAGATATATGAGATTTAATTTATAAGGATAAATTAAATCTCTATCACGTTTGAAATTCGAAATACAAATTGATAGGATATCTCATATAAGAGATATTTATAAGATTTAATTTATAAGGATAAATTAAATCTCTATCACGTTTGAAATTCGAAATTCAAATTGATAGGATATCTCATATAAGAGATATTTATAAGATTTAATTTATAAGGATAAATTAAAATCCCTATCACGTTTGAATTTGAAATTCAAATTGATAGGATATCTCAAATTTGATTTATGAGAATAAATCAAATATAGTTTAGTCTCATCTTTATTTAAAATTAAATAAATGAGTAATTAAATCTGTGGAACGGATTTGATATTATTTATTTAATTAATTTCTTATAAAATTATACAATATATGATATTGTATTAATTTTGGAATTAATATAAGATTAAATCCAAAAATCCAATTCGGTTGAGAGAGGAAAAACGCATATTATCCTATATATCTGATTCGAGGAGCTGCGTTTTACACAGAGAAACATATAGAACACAGAAAGTTCGAAGGGGCCTCTGCAAAAGGTTTGCAGATAAGAAACTGCCGAAATAGAGACGGAGAGGATGAACTCTTGAGAAAGCCCTGGAGGGACAAAAGACGCTAGCACGTCGTTTGTGATTGGAACGCTATTCGTGTGGATACCAGTAGAGGAAGCTGACCTGAGTCGTCGACTTCTTGTGATCAGAAAGGAAGCACGAGCCGCAGAGAGAAGCTGTGAACGTCGTGACCGAAAGCTGTGGAAGTCACTGAGGCACACTAAGGGTAATACTTCTTCCCACTTGACTTAAACACATACGGTAGATCCTGGCAAGGAATGAAAAAATTTTTAAATTAATTTTCGCTGCGTGTCTTCCAATTCCTGACATTTAGACAGGCTAAAAATGTGGGATATAGTATAAATATGATTAGTCATAGCCAGTATATGCCTGAGGTAGTACAAAGAGGGGTGAAATGACAATTATGCCCTTAGGGTTAATATAGTGCAAGAAAGGATACAAAGGGTATTTTAGTCATTTCTCAAGGGACGGATGACAGATAAATACTTAGTCTAACATTGTAATGGTATAAGAAACCTAGACACTAGTTTCCAGGATAGAATACATATCCTGGAATATTATAAAAATTTGGAACAGAAAACAATCTACTTTTGGTGAAACTGCTCTGATCAGTACCAAACTGGACTAGAATTTTTCCAATCAATATATTATACTTTTTCCAGCCAAACATGACCCTAAATGATGTCATGCATGGGGTCAAAAGGGGAGGTTTCTAGGGAAAGTTTGTAGAATAATGAATATGGACTATTAGATCAAAAAGTAACAAAATCAATTTTGGCCATCCATTTCAACCCAAGCTCATATATAAATACCCCCTCAAATCAGATTATTTCGGCATGCATGAAGAACCATAGGGGAAACTTGCAAAATTTCAATTCAACCAAGAAAGAAGCACACAACTTGAAGCAAAAAGCAAGGCAATCATCTCCCTTAATCTTGAGCTTTGTTCTAGCAAGTTAGCTCATAGTTTTAAGGGTTTTTTATGCTATATTTCCCTTATGGTTGCTGCTGGAGGTTAAAATATGAGTTTTATGTTATGGATAGTTTAGACAAGCTTAAACAAGGTAGAATCAAGTGGTTTAATCTTTGAAATTAAAGTATGTTTGGATTTAGAGTTTTGTGTTCTTGCTGTTACTGTACATGACACTGTTGATAGAATGGAATTTCATGATTTTGAGGCTTATGAGTTTAAAATGAAAAATTGTGTATGGATAAAGTAGGTGAACAAGTATTGGAAGTATTAGAATCAAAGTGTGAATTTTTGGAAAATCATGATACTTTTCATATGGACAGCACTTCCAGTAGCAACAATAAGGGAAATAGAGCACAAAAACCCCTTAAAACAAGAGCTAACTTGCTAGAACAAAGCTCAAGATCAAGGGAGATGATTCCCTTACTTCTTGCTTCAAGTTGTGTGCTTCTTTTTTGGTTGAGTTAAATTTTCCAAGAGTTTCCCCATGGTTCCAAGGGCTGCCAAATAGGTCTGAAATGAGGGGGTATTTATAGAGAAATTTGGGTTGAAATGGATGGCCAAGATTAATTTGGTTACTATTTCATCAAGGCTTACATTTAATCTTGGATTTAACTTTTTCTAAAAAGAATAATTATGACATCATGTGGGATAGATCATGGGACACCTAATAGGGGTATGTGGCATGATTACTATGTAAGGAAGCTTCTGGAAAAATTCCAATCCAATCCGGTACCGATCGAAGCAGTTTCATAACAATCGGACTATTTTTTGTTCCTAATTTTTTTTATAATATACCAGGATATGTATTCTTTGCTGGAAATCAATGTCTAGGCTTCTCACACTATTGACATACTTGTACTGGCTATACCTTAATTACAGATCCCTTGGGAAATGACCAAAATACCCTTGGTGTCCTTTCTTGCACTATATTGACCATAATGGCATAGTTGTCATTTCACCCTTCTTTGTACTATCTCAGGGCATATACTGGCTCAACTAATCATATTTATACCATGTTCCACATTTTTAGCCTATCCCATATGACCAAAATGCCCTCCATCCATCAATGGTATAATCCAGGCATATAGGGTCATTTTCATAATTTCACACTTTTTCTAGACACTGGCCCCTTCTACTGATGGACTGGTACCCTAGGTTTTGGGCCCTTCTTGGCGTCATTATGGGCCTATATATGAGGTCATCTTATCTCATTCTATCCAAGCTCACACACCGATAAGTTCTATTATTGGATCACGGGTGTTATCAAACTCCCATCAAAATTCACTAATATGTGAATAACTTTTTATACATAACTTCTTCCAGGGTTCTGTCAGATCCAAGACATATGACACTATAGGGCACACTTTCCTGTACTTCCCCCACTTATATCTGAAGTTCATGAAATATGATAAAATGTCAGATAACTTTCAAACTATCAGATAAATATCTG
This sequence comes from Leucaena leucocephala, assembly GCA_037074615.1. NCBI lineage: Eukaryota > Viridiplantae > Streptophyta > Magnoliopsida > Fabales > Fabaceae > Leucaena > Leucaena leucocephala. The sequence continues at coordinate 6,672,832 of CM073526.1, read as the reverse complement.
CTGTCTTGAGCCCTAATAAAATTTTTGTTTCATGCTAGATTGACCAGCATATCATCCTCGATTTACTGGTGGAATATGGGATTGAAATACTTCCTTGTAATTCTAACCCTTTTTAGGCTGAACTTTCTATAATTACAATTTTGCCCTTGAACTTTTCTCTTAATTACATTTATGTCCCTAACTTTGTGTATATTTACATTTAGGTCCCTAAACATTTGGAAATTACCACTTTTGGCCCAACTTTTGTTTCTATTTTAACTTTTAGCCTTTTAACTTTTCCAATTTTTGTTTAGGTCCCTTTCTTCCTTCGACACTCATTTAACTTCTAGTATTTATTCTGATAATTGTCATAATCCTTTCTAAACCTCTTTCCACTATCAATATTATCCAGATAGGGAAAAATCAAGATATGACATTTCTACTCCCTTAAAATAAATTTCATCCTCGAAATTTACTCAACACCTCAGTCAAGAATCTTGGATAAATATCCTTATCTTCTTTTTGACTAAGGACTGGGGTATCTATTTCTTAACTTTTATCTTAACATCTTAGCAGAGTACCTTTCATGTCCATATATCTTCATATCTTTACTTTTATTACTTTCTCTTATTCTTTAGCGGAGTACTTTTATTACTTTTATTACTTTTATTACTTTTATTCTAAACCTTTTACTACTTGCTTACTTGCTATGCATCTATTTGCATATGGACTCGTCCCTATACTGAACTTGTGAGTAGTGTCCATTTATTTCATATCCAACTCTCTCGTATACTACTATATTCTGGAGTTTTTGTCAATTACTCATCATACTTCTTAGTACAATCACATATTACTCATCTGAGTATCTAGCAGAATTCTCTGATCATTCACAAAACTTTATCTCTCATTTTCATATCATCATACTTCTTCTCATCTTTAATAACTCATCATAATACAGAGAGAGAAGACTTATGCCATTACTCTCTCTTTCATTGCTCTGCTGCTAGTTAGGAGCACATAGGAGCATATAGGACTTGCGTCAGAGAAAGGACTCATTTCTGTTGCTTCACTACTAAATAGGAGTATATAGGAGCACATACTCTAACATGCATAATGCCTGGCTAACATATTGCAAGACTACATTACTGCCCATGAATGCAAAGCTTTAACATTGGAGCTCAAGCATTCCTTCTCTTAATATGTACAGCTCTAACACTCGGAGCTTGCACAGTGTCACATCCTTACTTTTAACCTCAATTATACTCCATTAGAAGTGATTGGAACTAATTACATGATCATTTGCTTTGAAAATATCCATTCCCAAAAGATTTGCTTTCGGGTACTGTTCACTGTTACTGTTCATTTGGTAATTCCAGAACAGGTACCCTACTTTGAAAATTCATAATTAATTGTAGAAAAATCAATATAATGTGGTTCCAATTTCTAATGAAAGATATTTCGTAAATCTTTGAGGGGAAAATATGAAACTAAGGTTTTCTGGTCCAAATGAAATCAGTTTATTGGTAAAAATCACTGTTCATTTGGTAAAAATCTGGAAGTTCCAGTTTCTTTGCTTAACTTCAAAAATTCATTTCTCTTTGGTTACTTATCCAAATGAAATGTGTTACATATGGAATTAAATCTCTAGACGTCCTCTTTAAGCTCACCAAATTTCATAGAACAATTCGTTCATTTGATATATGAAATCATTGCGTGAACGTCACTGCCACTCAGCACTAGTTTTATCTCAATTCCAGATCTTACTTCCAACTTTGGAAAATCATAACAATTCGGATACTTATCCAATTAAGGCATTCTTGGTGTTCATTTAAATCTATGTATATTAACTTTAATCATGCCAAGTTTCAGTCTAAAACTCGTTGATTTGAATGTCATAAACATTATCACATCACCACGGCCTCAAAACAGGGTTACAGAAACATACACCATACACACTAACATATCATCCCATATTGTCATGTAAGTCATTGTTAAACAAACTTAATCATCAACAATTACTCTCTTCCCTTGAGAGTATCCAGCACCTAAAACATAGTTATGCATGTGGAAGGAATGAGATTTCATGGAAATCCCAATAGCAAGTTACACAAACTATAGTATCATGCATGAATAATTGTATGCTTAACATGTTATCATGCGATGGGAGCTACTTTATAATGGTACATAAGCAAACTCTAACATGCATATTGTCATGACATAACTTGCAAGGAGTTGCAATCATTCATACTTCATCATAACATGATGACATAAGCTCAAGCTCAACCAAACACCATAATCAACAAGCAAGCAAAACAATTAAACAAACATGAGTTATAGTTAGGTATCCTTGCTACCTCTTACCTATCTTGGTCAAAACCTTCTTGAAGTGCTTTCCTTCCTTCACAAATGTCAAAACCTAGCCATTACAACATGATATCAAGTTACAACTCAACTTGAAACCAAATCCAAGACTAGGTTTTCACTAGCTCCCTTTCTTTCCCTAATTTATGTTTCCTACTTCCACCTTTCCAAAATAAATTCTCATGGTTCATTTCCACATAATTTTTCATGTAGAATCCAAATATGAAATCAGAATTTCAAAATCAAAACATACCAATTGCTACAGTGCCAAACCGAAATGCATGCTCTTGTTTTCCAAAAATTCTCATTTTGATTCTAATGCTTCCAATACTTGTTCTCCTACTTTATCCCCACACAATTTTCCATTTTAAAATCATTGGAAGCATCAAAATCATGAAATTCCATCATATGAACAGTACCACGTACAGTACCAGCAAGAACACAAAACCCTAAATCCAAACATACTTGAATTCACAAGCTTATACCACTTGATTCTAGCTTGTTTAAGCTTGTCTAAACTATCCATAACATAAAACTCATATTTTAACCACATATAAGCAGAACTTCCAGCAGCAACCATAAAGAAAATATAGCATGAAAACCCCTTAAAACCATGAGCTAACTTGCTAGAACAAAGCTCAAGATCAAGGAGATGATTACCTTGCTTGTTACTTCACTTTGGTTGCTTCTTTCTTGGTTGAATGGAAATTTTGCAAGAGTTTCCCTATGGTTCACCATGCATGCCGAAGTGTTCTGAATAGGGGGTATTTATAGAGAAATTTGGGTTGAAATAGATGGCCAAGATTGATTTGGTTATTATTTGATCTAAAGGCTCACATTTAATCTTGGATTTTACTTTTTCTAAAAAGAATAATTATTACATCATGTGGGACAGCTCATGGGACACCTAAGAGGGTTAGGTGGCGTGCTGCCCATGCAAGGAACCTTCTGGAGAAATTCTAATCCAATTCGGTACTGATCAATGCAGTTTCACAACAACTGAACTGTGTTTTGTTCCTAATTTTTTTATAATATACCAGGATATGTATTCTATCCTGGAAATTAATGTCTAGGCTTCTCATATCATTGAAAATGTTATAATGAGTATTTATCTGCCATCCATCCATTGGAAAATGACCAAAATACCCTTGGTGTCCTTTCATGAACTGTACTGACCCTAAGGGCAAAATCGTCATTTCACACCTCTTTATACTGGCTCATGGTGTATATGGGCTCAAAATAATCCTATTTATACTATATGACACGTTTTTAGCCTGTCTAGAGTGACCAAAATAATCTCCATCCACTACTGGTATAGTGTAGGCATCCAGGGGCATTTTCGTAATTTTACACGTTTCCTGGACTGCTCTGGTCTCTAGCCCACATAAACTGTCCAGTCACCTTAATGGGCTCATGATGGCGCCATTTGGGCCTCACTATGGGTTTATTTCCTGTATTGCCTTTATGGCCCAATTCATACTATAGCTTCCCTGATCCTATTTATCGGGTATCTTATTTCATGGTAAAATCTCGTATGGTTTCTACAGGATTCCTTTTCTGACTCTCTGAATTTTATAAATTCATATATTAAATATATGAATTTTCTATAAGGTCTCATCTGATTATGAGATCTAAAAAATACTGTAATAATTCCTTCTGACTTCAGAAATTTATATCATTTAATCAGGACCTCAAATCAAAATTCTGTGTTGCGTTAAACTGACCGGAATATTTTTGTCTATCTGCTGGTAAAATTTGGGTCTGATCTGATTCTGGGTATTTTTGGCCTGTTTTGGCTCAATTTTTCCATATTTATATTTAGGTCCCTTAACGTTTGAATAATTGCACTTTAGTCCTTGAACTTTTCATTAATTGCATTTAGGTCCCTCCTTTTTCTTCTACTTTCACTTTTCACCTTCAAACTTTTAAATTTTCATTTTGATCCCTATTCTTTCCTTAGTTATTAATCCTTCCCTTTCCTTTCACAATCTGATACAGTTTATTTCAAGAATCTTATATCCATTGCAGATAAACTGTACAGGTACATCAGGTCAGAAAATTGGGGATATGACACACAGCTCTATCACATAGAGCTTGCACTGCTCTAACATTTGGAGCTTTAGCATATTTTACAACATAACATAACACAACATAACATAATGCCTGGTATTTTATGTAAATAGTGAAAGCTCTCCCTTGCTCCTTCATTTGTAACTTATAATTCAAACATCTTATCCCCTTTTAAAAAAATAGAGGCTCTCAATCTGTTTACAAGGCTAGCTATAAAGCCACTTCATATTGTACTTCTCAACACATATTTCTCATAGCATATCTCATTATTTACTCTTGATAGCATTTCTCATTTCGTATCTTTCATGCCATAACATGGCATATCTAGCCACATCTGATTATATCATAGTCTATTTTTCAAATCCATTTCATTTGGCCTTGACATAAGGGTTCTAGCCTCTTACTATTCATAACCCTTTTCTAACTTTTCATAGCTCTTTCTATTATCTTACATAGCTTTGTGCATATATGCCAATTACTACCTTCTTCTATAATTTCACAAGGGGTCACCCATCATTGGGCTACTCTTGCTTGAGCACGCTTAACTGAAGTATGCAGATATAAATCTGAAGCACTGGTGCTAACAGGCTCCAACCCTGGTACTTTACTATCTTAGACCCATCTTATACTATCTCTCCTAGGTCTATCTGGTCTTCTAATCTATTTATCCTTATCTGCAAGATCTATGTAGCTTTCATTCTTATTCTTATAAATCCTTGGGACTCATGATTAACAACTTTAGCACTCAACAGGTAATTTCTCTAAAATGGTCACAGAAGCCAATATTATCTATTAGGTTTTTACCCATTTATTCTATCACACAGGAATTTCTCATATCATTCTCATCTTTTATAACTTTACTATATCCATTAATGCAGAGAGCTACACAGGTTATATCATGCACATATCTATCTATGTCATCAAAGGGACCTTACTCTATCTAAGTTATACTGTCCCTCTTAGCTTTATTTCAAAAGCAATCTTACTCTATCGCAAGAGCAGTCTAGCTCTATTGCCAAAACCTTAACTCATATTATTTAAAAACTGCTCTTTCTTAAAGCCACATTATCTTTCATAACTGCATCTCATTTCCTTTCATATATCTTATCCCTACTAAAGGGATATGTCTTGAGTACTGTAATCATTTATCTATAAATTCACTTTTAATCTTTCATCTTTGATCTTATTCTCTATCCCATAGACTATCATTGTCTGATCATAAATTCTCATTCTATTATGTGGGAATTAACTAGTTAACTATTTTGTTCATCACTTTTTTATTGCTTTATCATCATCAGATTACATTATTTAATTGCATGTCGTAGGATATGGGAACAATATATTTTCCAAAACTTTCTTATCATATCTACTCTACCCTGCATGTGATATAAAGGGGAGTATTCATTCATCATAGCATACTCAGCATGCATAATATGCAAAGAGAACCAATCATTTAAACGTTCTCTAACATGTGTATCATCATATGACAACTGAAAGTATATGCAACCTCTCATCATAACTTATGGCAACATAAGCCATATCACTATCACATACGTCCGCTCAATCATTCCTCATACTCACATTACAATTAAACAATTAACTAGGTAACTTTTAAACATTTTGTCCCTTTATTACTTTAACTGCTAGGTCCTGATCATCTATTCAAGTACCTGAGTCATTTAGGCTGCCACATTGCCCTTTTACCAGGGTATGGACTCAACCTTTCTTTACTCTTTCTTACATGAGGAATAGGGGAGTCACTTTATCTTTGAATCTGTGGCTATCTTACTAAGCTATATTAATTATATCATATCATCTCTTATCACCTGTAAGACTTTTGTGTCTTTAACCTGAAGGATTTATGTGTCCTTGGCCTCATTGTAATCCATAACTGAGTCAGCTATTCTCTTTCAGCTAACTGAGGAAGGGTCTGACTTACATCTCTATACCATTCATACTTTTCAGTTTTGACTTATCCTCTTGGATTACTAAAAGGCAAGAAAATATCTCTTATTAAGCCTCAAGGTTGATGTGAATGAACATAGCTAATTATTTATCAAAGGGTTTCTCTTTTCTTTGCTCTAACCCTTAACCTCATTCTCACCTCTCTCTAATTGTGAGGAATACTTCTTTTGAAATCTTCAAGAAAAACTTCTCAAATGAGTGGATCACTCACCATCTTGTATGGAGTAACTTCTGTATTTCTCTGTATCTCTTAACTCTTTATGTTTGTCTGTCTTAGTCTGCTCTAGACTGGACTATGATTCCTTTATGGTCTGTCTTTAGTTCCTAACTAATTTAAGTCACTTGCATGTCATCCATAACCTAGCATTACTATTTCTGTTCTCTAGGGCAAAGCGTTAGGTTACTATTTTCTCGTGATGGAATCCCTTTGCTTTAAGAACATTAACGTTCTATCTATTAACCATTACGTCTTTATCCTCAAGCCATGTATTATATCATTCTTAAGTAAGTCTTATTATAACTTCTCATTATTCTTTTCCGTAAAGACTAACTGCACAAAGTCTTTCATACTGTAAATTAACTCCTGGGGATTATACGGAGGATCTACTTCTGAACCACTTCTTAAACTGATCTTCTGTATCTTAGTGCTTCGTACTGTTTAACTTGCCTGCCATCTGTACTAAATCTCTAACTGATAACCTTCAATGAGGTCAGCATCTTTAGAGTCAATTAAGATCATTCATGTCCTCTGGAGTATATTACGTTAATACCCTCTACTGTATATCTGTTTATCATCCCTGCTACAATATTGAGGAACTGCAGATAAACTGACTGTTCCTAATCTCTACTTTTATCCATCCCTTGACCCAGGCTGAGTAATTCACTCTCCACAACTTTCTTCAGACTAATATGGTCAACATTATCTGTCTTTAACAAAGAAGGTTGGGGTTGACTAGTACCAGGAACACCACACTGATCTTTCTTTATAAAGTCACATATTCCTGGACATTGGGAATGGACAGGAGCTATCATAAACTCTAACTGAATGTCTAAATTAGGGGTCTATGATCTATTACTCATAACAACTCTGTCCTCAAACTCCAATAGAGGAGGAATAATATCTGGTCTACCCATAATCCAGTACTAGTACTCAGCTTCCTCAGCCATAATCTATCTTCTCATCAGAGGAATAGAGCTTATACAAGGGTTAAAGGGCACTCCAACAAACTCATACTGTGTAGAGTCACTAGACTCAACATTATTTCTTACATACTAGCTTTAGGCTGAATCTCTACATAACCACCAGGCTACATGTTTGAGTCCACAAAAACATCTATGGAACATCCTAATATAGACTTCTCTTACTGATCCCCTATACTCTCATCTGAACTCTTTTCATGGTGTAAGGGATGATCAAAATTTGGATGTACCCCATGTCCATACATCACTACTGGCCTGGGGTCTTCCTTATTAACTGAAGCCTCTGACTTAGCTTTATGAAATCTCATATCTATTCCTGGAATCTTTGCTTAATTAATCAATAGTAATTATCCCAATACATACCCTACCTTAACAAAATACTTACTGTTTAGGGTTAGGGTCTGGTAATAATCTCATATCAGTCTATAAATAATCTATTCAGAGCATTTCTTAAGCTAGAATCCTATATTCTGACACCAAAATGTCACATCCTTATTTTTCACTTCAATTAAACTTATTCATAAGTCATTGGAACCAATTACATAGTCTTTTGCTTTAGAAACCTTCATTTTCAAAAGATAACTCTCGGGTACTGTTCACTTTCACTATTCATTTGGTAATTCTATAACATGTATCCTACTTTAAAAATTCATAATTAAATGTGGAAAAATCAAAATAAGTTGTTTCTAATTTCTAATAAAAGCTCTTTCATTGACATTTGAGGAAAAAAATATAAAACTGAAGTTCCATTGTCTTAATGAAATCAGTTTAATCATTGAAAGTCACTGTTCATTTGGTAAAAAATTCCAATTTTTTTGCCTTAAATTTAAAAATTAATTTCTCTTTCATTACTTATCCAAATGAACCGTGTTACCTCTAGAATTAAAGCTCTATACGTCATCTTTAAGCTCAAAATTTTGTGTAAAAGCTCATTTATTTACTATACAAACTCAACACGTGAACGTCGTTGCCTCTAATCACTCCCTTTATCTCAATTCCAGATTTTAGTTCCAACTTTAGAAAATCATAACAATTCAGATGCTTATCCAATTAAGGTTTTCTTGGTGTCTCTTTAAAGATCTGTATCTTAGCTATTATCATGCCAAATTTTAGACTAAAACTCATTGATTAAGGTACTATAAATATCATCAAAAGGTCACGGCCTTAGAACACCAACACATGAACATTCAATATACATTCCAACATATGCTTCCATAATGTCAAGCAACTCATTTGACTTGTTATATATGTCTAACCGTCCATGCTTACCCTCTTTCCTTGAGAAATTTCACCACCTAAAACATGGTTATGCATATGGAAGGAATGAGCTTTTATGGAAATCCCAATAGCAAGTTACACAAACCATAATATCATGCATGAATAATTGGATGTTTAACATGTTATCATGATATGGGAGCTACTTCATTATGGCACATAAGCAAACTATAACATGCATATTGTCATGACATAAGCTCAAGCTCAACCAAACACCATAATCAACAAGCAAACAAACAATTAAACAAACATGAGTTATAGTTAGGTATCCTTGCTACCTCTTAGCTATCTTGGTCAAGCCCTTCTTGGGATGATTTCCTTCCTTCACAAATGTCAAAACCTAGCCATTAAAAAATAATATCAAGTTACAACTCAACTTGAACACAAAACTGAGACTAGTTTTTCACTAGCTCCCTTTCTTTCTCTACTTTATGTTTCTTACTTCCATCTTTCAAAAATAAATTCTCATGGTTCATTTCCACATAATTTTTCATGTAGAATCCAAATATGAAACTAGAATTTCTAAAATGAAAACACTTCAGTAGCTACAGTACCAACCCGAAGTGAAGCCATTGATTCCAAAAAATTCATATTTTGATTCCAATGCTTCCAATACTTATTCTCCTACTTTATTCCCACACAATTTTCCATTTTAAACTCATTTGAAGCATCAAAATCATGAAATAACATAATATGAACAGTGCCACATACAGTACCAGCAAGAACACAAAACCCTAAATCAAAAAATATTTGAATTCCCAAGCTTATCCATTTGATTCTAGCTTGTTTAAGATTGTCTAAACTATCCATAACATAAAACACATATTCCAACCCTATATGTACAGCACTTCCAGCAGAAACCATAAGGGAAATAGAGCACAAAAACCCCTTAAAACAAGAGCTAACTTGCTAGAACAAAGCTCAAGATCAAGGGAGATGATTACCTTACTTCTTGCTTTAAGTTGTGTGCTTCTTTCTTGGTTGAGTAGAAATTTTCCAAGAGTTACACCATGGTTCCAAGGGCTGCCGAATAGGTCTGAAATGAGGGGGTATTTATAGAGAAATTTGGGTTGAAATGGATGGTCAAGATTAATTTAGTTACTATTTGATCTAAGGGCTCACATTTAATCTTGGATTTAACTTTTTCTATAAAGAATAATTATGACATCATGTCAGAAAGCTCATGGAACACCTATTAGGGGTATGTGGCATGATTACCATGTAAGAAAGCTTCTAGAAAAATTTTAGTCCAATCTGGTACCAATCAGAGCAGATTCACAACAACCGGACTATTTTATATTCTTAACTTTTTTTATAATATACCAGGATATGTATTCTGTCCTAAAAATTAATGTGTAGACTTCTCACACCATTGACATACTTGTACTGGCCACACATTAATTATAGATTGTCACATCCTTATATTTATACATCTTAGGGACCATTCAGTAGCACTTAAACCACTTTCAGGGTCATTGAAGTCTAAACACTTAATCTGGAATTTTATTCATATCGAGTACTGTTCACTGTGGCAAATTCCAGATGAGTGACCTGATTTTGAAAATTTATAACTAATTCTATAAAAATCGAAATGAAGTGGTTCAAATTGCTACATGAAGCTAACTCAAATATATTTCAGGGAAAAATCATTGGTTGACCAATCCTTGACAAATCTCACGTGGGTCAACGTTTCAATCTTACTGTTCATCCAATGACTTTCTCCTAAATCCAGCATTCTGGTCCCAACAATTTATATCTTTTCGTGTATACATCCAAATTAGACATTCTATATATCAAATTAAATCTTAGTATCTCTACTTTTTACCCTAAAAATTTCGTACATTAATTCAATCATTTACTATTTTTAATGATTTATCAAACATGAATGGGTCTTCACGAGTTACTGTTCACTGAGCCTATTTTCAGCATTTAGCCTTTACATACTCAAGCATACAGCCAACACATATCAGTCATACAGGCCAGATAACAATTAATAAATAATCAACTGTTACATATTAGTGCATGATTAACTCCCTCATATTGTATTACATCCTTTTCTGTCTAAAAACCGGCAGCATAACTGCTGCAATTCTTCTTTAGAAAGTAACTGATGTTGTACCGATTCGGTAATTCCCTTATGCGAACTACCATTCTACGTAGTACCCAGGAAAGACTAGATGAACCTGCTGGGTCCACTCACTTCCAGCCTCCTTAGACAGCACTACGTACACAGTACGTATCAGTTCCTTTCTTTGTTCCGTCTTCGTTGTCAGAATTTCGGCAGCCTACCGGCGTCTCTTAAATTTTATTTTGACAGAACCTCCCCTGTAATGTTATGTTTGGGAATGAGATTCAAAAGAATCCCAGTAACAACAATCATAACAAAATATGTAATGCAAAGTGACGGTGCTTGCTTGTGACTGTGTATAGATAAGTATGCTGCATGCTTCCATATTCAATAACATATGATCATAGCATTGGAATAGAGCTTCAAGCATAACATATAGGACAACAATCAACCAAACAAAACAACACATCACAAAGACATTACATAAGAGCTAGGATTAGTTGCTACCTCAAAAGCAGAGCTTCAGAACTTCCTTACTACTTCCAACTCCACCAGAACTTCCTTTCTTTCTTTCTTTCTCCTTCTCTCTCTTCTTTCTCTCTCTTTTCTTGCCAAAAACGTGGGATGCATAAAATGGGAGGGGAAGGGGGTATTTATAGCTTTAATGGATGGCATTCTTGTAATTTTGAAGCCATCTGAACATGTGGTCCTGGTTTTTCCTGGAATTTCCTATTTTCTTTAATTCTTTTTACTGCATCACCCTGGACACCTCATGGGACACCTCATAGGACACCTCACCACCCATATTCTTCATGTGACGAAATTTGGAGGTTCTGGAAGCTTTCCGGTCCAATCTGGTACCGGCCCGGTCTATCGCCTCGAAAAACGTGCCGTTTTCTGAATCTGATGTTTCTGAAGATCCTTTTTATGTCTACTGACCTCACATTTAGTATCTAGACCCTTATATCATTAACTTTTTAATACTGGGTCCAGACTCAATTACAGATCCCCTGCGAAATGACCAAAATGCCCTTGGTGCCCTATCTTGTCATATTTTAATCCCTAAGGGCAAAATCGTCATTTCACACCTTTCTGGACCCGGTCAAAGCTTATACTGGCTCTAGTCAACCTTATTTAGACATGTCTTGACCTCTGGGTCTGTCCAAAATGACCAGAATACCCTATATTCATCTGCTGCCCTTTTTGTACAACATAGGGGCATTTTCGTAATTTCGCACTTTTCCGGGGTTCTGCTGGACACTAGCCCACCTATCAGTCCAAGAGTCTTATTGGGCCTCTAATGGCGCCATTTTCAGGCTTCCTGGTTCTATTACCTGTATGGCACGCATTACGAGGAATCTTCCTTTAACACAATTCATTGAATATTTTAACTATTATTTACCGAGTATATACCTTTTCCGGACACTGGCTCTTTTTCCCAAATATAGTGTCCTACTGTGTTCAGGCATCCTTGGGGGTTATAACGATCATCTGACCGAAGTCATCCGATCGCATTCAGCCTCTTTAAAAATACCGATAAATCTCCTACCCGGATCCCCGGAGACCTCACACTCCGTCTGGATTTCTTTATTTTGTGAATAACTTTTCCTACAGACCTCCTATCGGTATCCTGTCAGTTTCCCGACATCCGCCCATAAAGGCGCATCATCCTGTATTTTCCCACTTATATCTGAAATCTAGGGTATCCGGTATAAATTTTTATAACTTTTGGACGATCAGTCCATTTCTGGCTATCTGGAGTCTTCAAAAATTCCGGTATTAGGCTTGGTTACCCGGCGTCACCTGCCCTACCTTCTGGTAGAATCTGGGACTGAAATGCTGTCGGCCAGTGCAAACCACTTCTGGCCTATTTTCTTTAATTATACTTTAGCCCCAGGGAACTTTTCCTTCTTTATAATTAAGTCCCTTAATTTGGCTAAAATTACACTTTAAGACCCCATATTTTTGTCTACTTTTCATTCCTAACTTCAAATTTTCCATAATTGCATTTAGGTCCCTTAATTTCCTTTCTTTTGCAATTTAATCCTTTTCTTTACATAAAGGTACACATGTTTTTCCTGAAACAGAGCTCATATATTCCGTTTAATCTGTACATAGGAACCAAAATTCCGACAACGAAGACGGAACAAAGAAAGGAACTGATACGTACTGTGTACGTAGTGCTGTCTAAGGAGGCTGGAAGTGAGTGGACCCAGCAGGTTCATCCAGTCTTTCCTGGGTACTACGTAGAATGGTAGTTCGCATAAGGGAATTACCGAATCGGTACAACATCAGTTACTTTCTAAAGAAGAATTGTAGCAGTTATGCTGCCGGTTTTTAGACAGAAAAGGATGTAATACAATATGAGGGAGTTAATCATGCACTAATATGTAACAGTTGATTATTTATTAATTGTTATCTGGCCTGTATGACTGATATGTGTTGGCTGTATGCTTGAGTATGTAAAGGCTAAATGCTGAAAATAGGCTCAGTGAACAGTAACTCGTGAAGACCCATTCATGTTTGATAAATCATTAAAAATAGTAAATGATTGAATTAATGTACGAAATTTTTAGGGTAAAAAGTAGAGATACTAAGATTTAATTTGATATATAGAATGTCTAATTTGGATGTATACACGAAAAGATATAAATTGTTGGGACCAGAATGCTAGATTCAGGAGAAAGTCATTGGATGAACAGTAAGATTGAAACGTTGACCCACGTGAAATTTGTCAAGGATTGGTCAACCAATGATTTTTCCCTGAAATATATTTGAGTTAGCTTCATGTAGCAATTTGAACCACTTCATTTCAATTTTTATAGAATTAGTTATAAATTTTCAAAATCAGGTCACTCATCTGGAATTTACCACAGTGAACAGTACTCGATATGAATAAAATTCCAGATTAAGTGTTTAGACTTCAATGACCCTGAAAGTGGTTTAAGTGCTACTGAATGGTCCCTAAGATGTATAAATATAAGGATGTGACATTTTGGTATCAGAGCAAAGGATTCTGGCTTAAGAAATGCTCTGAATAGATGATTTATAGAAAGATATACCATGATAAAACCGTCATAATTGACACTAAGTAGTGTTTGCAGGATGGCTAGACATAGATTTGGGTCTGAAACTACGGTAAACCAATGGGAATTAAGACCAGAGGTCTCTAGTTCAGATAGTTCAGAAGAAGAGATAGTAAGCAATGATTCTGACCTCTGGACACCTCCAGTAGCTGGTGATTCTGAGGAGGATAGTTCCTCGATAGGATCAAACTTTCCAATTGATGATCAGGAAGTGATGATAACAGAAGGCCCTATTCCTGCCATTTCCATATGTGCGGTACCCTTGAATATAACAGACAGTTCAGGGTCCAGCCAAGTACGTGTTCAGAGTAATGTGCCAGGTTCCAGTAGGCCCGAAGTGACTCTGGTAGAAATGTATTTGGGAGGTTTAATCGTAAGAATGGTCCCAGGGAGGAACCTGAGTAGAGAGCAACTTGAGAGCTCGGTAGCATTAGCCCGACAACTATACGAGTTGAGGCAGACCCTGTTCAAAAACATAGATCAAGATTATGCGGTCTACCAGGAGTTTATCACAAGGGTAAAAGCCATATATCAAGCCTGGGATTCAAATGTGTTAACCATGGGGTTTTGGCTAGAAGTTATGAATGACGTATTGCCGAAGACTCCTACCTGGAGATCGGAGTTGGACCAATATTTTGATAGAGAATCATATTGTACCATATCCGACTGGATCTACCTAGTAGAAGAATACATTAGAATAAAGTTTAAGAAAATTAGAGTATAAAAGACTGGAATGGTACTGTGATATGTACATATATTCTGTATGTATATTATGTGTGAAATGAAATTTATTGTATTCCCTTCTATTTTTAAGTATAACAAAATGGTACGAACAAGGAGAACTATTCTAGCTGAGGAACCCCGAGAGGCTGGAAACCTTAATCAAATGATTCTAGAACGATTAGAACAGCAACAAAAGATGATAGAAGAAATGAGAGCTGCTCAAGCACGAAATGAACAAGACAGAGATGCTGCCATAGCCGCGGCAGTAGCAGCAGCTGTAAATAATTTAAGACCGCCAGAGCCTTCAGGAGCAACTAGTAGAGAACCTAAAGAAGTACCAAAGCAGGCAGAACAGCCCCAGAGAAGGGTTGAATCAAGGGAGGAGGCAGTTGGCATCCAACAATGGATGGTGCGATTTTGCAAACACAATCCTCCCATATTCGAAGGGACATTTGAAGTACATGTAGCAGAAAATTGGGTCAGCAGATTAGAGAAGATCTTTAAGGTCCTCGACTGCCCGACTGAAACCAAGGCCCAAATGGCCATCTATCAATTGGAAAAGGATGCGGATAGATGGTGGAAGAATACAGAATTACTTCTCCAAACAAGAGATATTCCAGTTACCTGGGAAGTATTTCTTGAGCAATTTTATAAGAAATATTTCCCTCAATCTGTCAGAGATGAAAGGGAGGCTGAATTCCTTGTGCTAAGGCAAGGAGAAAAAGAAGCTTTTGATGAATATTTGGCCAAGTTCATCCGGCTATCTCAGTATTCAACTTACCTACGCCAAGTGGATGACGAACGCTGGATGACAGAAAGAATGATTCGAGGGCTGAATTCTATGTTAAAGGAGAAGTTAACTCCCCAACAATACAGCCAGTTCAATAAGGCTGTGGAAGCATGTCGAATCGTTGAGAACAGCATGAATCATAGAATGCTGTCCAGATCTGGGAGTAAAGATCAAACGACTCCTGATAAGGCCGGACGGAATCAAGAAGCGGCCAGTAGGAGCGGCTATAAGAAAAGAAAGCGCCCGTGGCAGACCAAGAGGCCTAATAGGGGAAATTTTCGCGGAAGATCCAATAACAGGGATCCGAAGGCCCCAGTATGTGAAAAGTGTGGAAAGAATCATGGTGACAGACCATGTTTGATGGGCCAGAATGTATGCTACACTTGCGGAAAGCCCGGACATTTTTCCAAAGAATGTCCTCAAGCTATAACTGATCCAAGGCCAAGGACGGCGGGACGAGTGTTTGCACTCACTAGAGAGGATGCTCAGCGATCATCTGAGATGATCCAAGGTACAATCCATCTCAATGATCATGTTGTGACTGCCCTATTTGATTCGGGTGCAAGTCATTCCTTTATATCTTATGAATGTGCTAAATGCCTAGGCCTTCTGATAAGCAAGTTATGTTATGATATACAGGTGAAAATCCCCACCAACGCTAGGGTGATCACATCTGATGCCTGTCTAAATAGTGTGGTGCGTTATGAGCACTGTAGTACCACCCTGGACCTAATCTATATGCCTTTCCAGGAGATTGAAGTCATACTCAGTTTAAATTGGTTATCCTCCAATAATGTGATGTTAGACTGCAGAAACAAGACCCTAGTTCTTGGTCCAAAGATCACTGATCGGAGCTTAGAAGTACAACTGAACTTCGTGACAGAGGCTCAGGCAGAAAAATGTCTACTGAAAGGATGTTAGGGATATGTGGTATTCTTTTCTGTTCAAACAGAAGTGGAGGAAGGCATCGAGGAGGTTCCTGTAGTCAATGAATTTCCTGAAGTCTTTCCAAAGGAGATTCAGGGATTGCCTTCGGAGCGTGAAGTGGAGTTTGCGATCGACATTGTACCTGGAGCTGGACCAGTATCAAAAGCCCCATACAGGATGGCTCCCAACGAAATGATGGAACTGAAGAAGCAAATTGAGGAGCTATTGGAGAAAGGTTTTATACGACCCAGTGTATCGCCATAGGGTGCTCCAGTACTATTCGTCAAGAAGAAAGATGGTAGCTTAAGGCTGTGCATTGACTACAGGGAATTAAATAAGCTTACAGTTAAGAACAAGTATCCTCTTCCCAGAATTGATGACCTGCTAGATCAATTGGCAGGAGCGAGCTTATTCTCCAAGATTGACTTGAGATCTGGCTACCATCAACTAAGGGTCAAGCCAGATGATATTCTAAAGACGGCGTTCAGAACGCGATACGGACATTTTGAATTTTTGGTGATGCCTTTTGGACTAACCAATGCACCTGCTATTTTCATGGACTATATGAACCGGATTTTCAGGCCTTATCTAGATCAGTTCATTATGGTCTTTATTGATGATATTCTGGTGTACTCCAAATCTCCAGAGGAGCATGAAAGGCATTTGAGGATTGTTCTTGGTATCCTTAAAGAGAAGAAGCTCTATGCTAAGCTGAGTAAGTGCGAGTTTTGGCTTTCAGAAGTCAAATTTCTCGGTCATGTCATATCCCGAGACGGGGTAGCTGTAGATCCTAGCAAAGTTGAAGCAGTTTTGAGCTGGGAACAGCCAAGGACAGTGACAGAGATTAGAAGTTTTCTCGGCCTAGCAGGGTACTACAGACGATTCATTCAAGACTTTTCTCGAATTGCCTTACCACTTACCAAGCTGACCAGAAAGAATCAGCAGTTTAAGTGGGATGAGAAGTGCGAGGCTAGCTTCCAGCAGTTGAAGCAGAGATTAACGACTACTCCCGTGCTGATTATTCCAGACCCAACTCAGACTTATGTAATCTACACTGATGCTAACAAGCAGGGTCTGGGATGTGTACTTATGCAGCAAGGTCGAGTAGTAGCCTATGCCTCTCGGCAGTTAAAGCCACATGAAGAGAATTATCCCACTCATGATCTGGAGCTTGCGGCGGTGGTCTATGCCCTGAAGATATGGAGGCACTATTTATACGGAGCAACGATAGAGTTGTTTTGCGACCACAAAAGCCTGAAGTATCTGCAGGATTAGAAAGAGCTGAACATGAGGCAGCGGCGATGGATGGAATTGTTAAAAGATTATGACTTCCAGATTAAATACCATCCAGGAAAAGCCAATGTGGTAGCTGATGCCCTGAGTAGAAAGGTGGTGCAGGTTGCATACATGATGATCAAGGAATTAGAACTGATAGAAGATATGTGCGACTGGAGCCCTCTATATCAAATGCAACTGACGGAGAATCCTTTTGGAGGAGTTCATGTCAGAACTTGCATAGAAGATGAGATCAAAGAGGCTCAGGAGCAGGATAAGCTCGCAGCAATATTCAAAGACAAGCTGGAGAAAGGGAAGACAAGGGATTTTGAGATGTCCCCAGACGAATTGCTACAGTTTAGGGGAAAACCCTATATCCCAAATGTTGGGGGATTAAGGGAAAGAATTCTGGAGGAAGCACATAAAAGCCAATATACGGTACATCCAGGTATGACCAAAATGTACCATGATGTTAAAAGATTATTCTGGTGGCCTGGACTGAAGAAAGATGTTGTAGCTTACGTATCTAAGTGCTTAACCTGCCAGAAAGTGAAAGTTGAACATCAAAAACCAGCAGGAACGTTGCAGCCTTTAGATATTCCTGAGTGGAAATGGGATGGGATTGCCATGGACTTTGTGGAAGGACTACCCTTGACACCAAGTAGACATGATGCGGTTTGGGTAGTAATCGATCGACTGACAAAGTCAGCACATTTCCTGGAAATCAATAAGAGAGATTCTCTAGAAAAGCTGGCAAAGCTGTATATAAAGGAGATCGTTAGGCTCCATGGTATCCCAAGCAGCATTGTGTCTGATAGAGATCCACGATTTACTTCAAATTTCTGGAGGGCTCTACAGGAAGAAATGGGCACTACTCTCAGATTCAGTACAGCTTATCATCCTCAGACAGATGGTCAATCTAAAAGAACAATACAGACGTTAGAAGATATGCTGAGAGCATGTGTCCTAGATTTCAAAGGCAGCTGGGATATCCATTTACCCCTTATAGAGTTTGCATATAACAATGGTTATCAGGCCAGTATACAGATGGCACCTTTTGAAGCACTCTATGGACGAAAATGTATATCCCCGTTATGCTGGCTAGAGTTGAGCGAGAGAAGAATGCTTGGTCCGGATATAGTGGATCAAACTGCAGAACAAGTTGCGGTAATTAGAAAACGATTGTTGATGGCTCAAAGCAGACAGAAGAGCTATGCAGATGTCAGAAGGAAGCCGTTGGAATTTGAAGAAGGAGAACATGTATTCCTTAAGTTAACTCCAACCACAGGAGCCGGACGATCGATTAAGGTGAAGAAGTTGCATCCAAGTTACATCGGGCCATTCCAGATTCTCTCAAAGATAGGAGCAGTAGCCTACAAGTTAGCTCTTCCTCCAAATCTCAGCCAGATACATGATGTGTTCCATGTTTCCCAATTAAAGAAGTATATTCCAGATCCATCTCATGTGATAGAGCAAGATGAGGTTACACTGCGAGATGACTTGACCTATGAGGTTGGACCGGTGCGAATTGCTGATAGAAAAGTCAAGCAGTTGCGGAATAAGCAGATTCCTTTAGTTAAAGTGATCTGGAAAGGTTTGACTGAACAAGAGGCTACATGGGAAACAGAAGAAAAGATGAGAGAAAAGTACCCTGAATTATTGGTATAGGATAGATGTAATGTAAATTTCGGGGACGAAATTTATTTTTAGGGGGAGAGAAATGTAATATCCTTAATCTTCTGTACTGGTTCCTATGTACAGATTAAACGGAATATATGAGCTCTGTTTCAGGAAAAACATGTGTACCTTTATGTAAAGAAAAGGATTAAATTGCAAAAGAAAGGAAATTAAGGGACCTAAATGCAATTATGGAAAGTTTAAAGTTAGGAATGAAAGGTAGACAAAAATATGGGGTCTTAAAGTGTAATTTTAGCCAAATTAAGGGACTTAATTATAAAGAAGGAAAAGTTCCCTGGGGCTAAAGTATAATTAAAGAAAATAGGCCAGAAGTGGTTTGCACTGGCCGACACATTATCAGTCCCAGATTCTACCAGAAGGTAGGGCAGGTGACACCGGGTAACCAAGCCTAATACCGGAATTTTTGAAGACTCCAGATAGCCAGAAATGGACTGATCGTCCAAAAGTTATAAAAATTTATACCGGATACCCTAGATTTCAGATATAAGAGGGAAAATACAGGATGATGCGCCTTTATGGGCGGATGTCGGGAAACTGACAGGATACCGATAGGAGGTCTGTAGGAAAAGTTATTCACAAAATAAAAAAATCCATACGGAGTGTGAGGCCTCCGGGGATCCGGGTAGGAGATTTATCGGTATTTTTAAAGAGGTTGAATGCGATCGGATGATTTCGGTCAAATGACCGTTATAACCCCCAAGGATGCCTGAACACAGTAGGACACTATATCTGGGAAAAAGAGCCGGTGACCGGAAAAGGTATATACTCGGTAAATAATAGTTAAAATATTCAATGAATTGTGTTAAAGGAAGATTCCTCGTAATGCGTGCCATACAGGTAATGGACCCAGGAAGCCCAAAAATGGCGCCATTAGAGGCCCAATAAGACTCTTGGACTGATAGGTGGGCCAGTGTCCAGCAGAACCCCGAAAAAGTGCGAAATTACGAAAATGCCCCTATATTGTACAAAAAGGGCAGCAGATGAATATAGGGTATTCTGGTCATTTTGGACAGACCCAGAGGTCAAGACATGTCTAAATAAGGTGGACTAGAGCCAGTATAAGCTTTGACCGGGTCCAGAAAGGTGTGAAATGACGATTTTGCCCTTAGGGATTAAAATAGGACAAGATAGGGCACCAAGGGCATTTTGGTCATTTCGCAGGGGATCTGTAATTGAGTCTGGACCCAGTATTAAAAAGTTAATGATATAAAGGGTCTAGATACTAAATGTGAGGTCAGTAGACATAAAAAGGATCTTCAGAAACATCAGATTCAGAAAACAGCACGTTTTTCGAGGCGATAGACCGGGCCGGTACCAGATTGGACCGGAAAGCTTCCAGAACCTCCAAATTTCGTCACATGAAGAATATGGGTGGTGAGGTGTCCTATGAGGTGTCCCATGAGGTGTCCAGGGTGATGCAGTAAAAAGAATTAAAGAAAATAGGAAATTCCAGGAAAAACCAGGACCACATGTTCAGATGGCTTCAAAATTACAAGAATGCCATCCATTAAAGCTATAAATACCCCCTTCCCCTCCCATTTTATGCATCCCACGTTTTTGGCAAGAAAAGAGAGAGAAAGAAGAGAGAGAAGGAGAAAGAAGGAAAGAAAGGAAGTTCTGGTGGAGTTGGAAGTAGTAAGGAAGTTCTGAAGCTCTGCTTTTGAGGTAATAACTAATCCTAGCTCTTATGTAATGTCTTTGTGATGTGTTGTTTTGTTTGGTTGATTGTTGTCCTATATGTTATGCTTGAAGCTCTATTCCAATGCTATGATCATATGTTATTGAATATGGAAGCATGCAGCATACTTATCTATACACAGTCACAAGCAAGCACTGTCACTTTGCATTACATATTTTGTTATGATTGTTGTTACTGGGATTCTTTTGAATCTCATTCCCAAACATAACATTACAGGGGAGGTTCTGTCAAAATAAAATTTGGAAATCTTAAGAGACGCCGGTAGGCTGCCGAAATTCCGACAACGAAGACGGAACAAAGAAAGGAACTGATACGTACTGTGTACGTAGTGCTGTCTAAGGAGGCTGGAAGTGAGTGGACCCAGCAGGTTCATCCAGTCTTTCCTGGGTACTACGTAGAATGGTAGTTCGCATAAGGGAATTACCGAATCAGTACAACATCAATTACTTTCTAAAGAAGAATTGCAGCAGTTATGCTGCCGGTTTTTAGACAGAAAAGGATGTAATACAATATGAGGGAGTTAATCATGCATTAATATATAACAGTTTATTATTTATTAATTGTTATCTGGCCTGTATGACTGATATGTGTTGGCTGTATGCTTGAGTATGTAAAGACTAAATGCTGAAAATAGGCTCAGTGAACAGTAACTCGTGAAGACCCATTCATGTTTGATAAATCATTAAAAATAGTAAATGATTGAATTAATGTACGAAATTTTTAGGGTAAAAAGTAGACATACTAAGATTTAATTTGATATATAGAATGTCTAATTTGGATGTATACACGAAAAGATATAAATTGTTGGGACCAGAATGCTGGATTCAGGAGAAAGTCATTGGATGAACAGTAAGATTGAAACGTTGACCCACGTGAAATTTGTCAAGGATTGGTCAACCAATGATTTTTCCCTGAAATATATTTGAGTTAGCTTCATGTAGCAATTTGAACCACTTCATTTCGATTTTTATAGAATTAGTTATAAATTTTCAAAATCAGGTCACTCATCTGGAATTTACCACAGTGAACAGTACTCGATATGAATAAAATTCCAGATTAAGTGTTTAGACTTCAATGACCCTGAAAGTGGTTTAAGTGCTACTGAATGGTCCCTAAGATGTATAAATATAAGGATGTGACATTTGGCATGAGAAAAGCTAATACACATAGCTTTAAATGGACACCAAGAACGCCTTAATTGGCTAAGAATTCAAATTGTTAAGATTTTTCTAAATTGAAGTTAAAATCTGGAATTGAGGTAAAGTGAGTGATTAGAGGCATCGACGTTCACACGATGATTTTATATAGCACATGAACAATTTTTTCTATGAAATTTTATGATCTTAAAGAAAATATTTGGAGCTTCAAATCCATAGGTAACACGGTTCATTTGGATAAGTAACCAAAGAGAAATGAATTTTTGAAGTTAAGGCAAAGAAACTATAACTTCCAGATATTACCAAATGAACAGTGATATTCAACGAATAAACTAATTTCATTTGGACAAGAAAACCTTAGTTTCATATTTTTTTCCCTTCAAAGATCTATGAAAGAGCTTTCATTAGAAATTGAAACCAACCTATTTTGATTTTTCTATATTTAGTTAAGAATTTTCAAAGTTGGATACATGTTCTGGAATTACCAAATGAAAAGTAAAAGTGAACAGTCCCCCTGAGAGAAATTGTTTTGAAAATGAATATTTCCAAAGCAAGTGGATGTGTAATTTATTCCAATAACTTCTAATGAAGTATAATTGAGGTTAAAAGTAAGGATGTGACAACTTATAAGATCTTGTAAGTGGTTATAAATGCTACTAAATGGTCCCTAAGATGTAAGTGGTTATAAATGCTATTGAATAGTCCCTAAGACCTATAAAAGTAAGGATGTTTCATTTTGGTATCAGACCAGAAGTTTCTGGCATAATATAAGACAGTCCCCAGACCCTAACTCTAAGTAGTAAGTACTTTGTTAAGTTAATATATTTATTGGGATAGTTAGTACTGCTTATTTAAGTAATTTCTATAGAAGTAGATATGTGATTGCATAAAGTTAAGTCAGAGCCATCATTTAATATGGGGGACGATGTATATCCAGACTTTGATCCTACTTCAGATAGTAAAGAGAGTTCAGATGGTAGTATAGGGGATCAATCAGGGAGGTCTATAGTAGAATATTCTATAGATGCTTCTATATACTCAAACCTACAATTTAGAGATTATGTAGAGGTTTAGCCTGATGTTGTGCATGCACTAGATGATTTGTACCAGATAATATTGCACTAGATAATGATGAGTGTAGTAACTCTATATAGTATGAGTTTGTGGGAGTGCCCTCTAACCCTAGTGTAAGCCCTATTCCTCTAATGAGAAGATAAATTACGGCTGAAGAAGTTGAGTATTAGTACTAGATTACAGGTAGACAAGATATTATTCCTCCTCTACTAGTGTTTGAGGATAGATTTGATATGAGTAACCTACAGTAGTTCTTTAATCTAGAGATCCAGTTAGAGTCTACAATAGTCCCTTCCTATTCTCGCAGTCTAGGAATATATTACTTTATAGATAAAGATCAATGTGATACTCCTGGTCCTATTCAACCCTAGCCTTCTTTGTTAAAGACACATAATGTTGACTATATTAGTCTCAAGAAAGTTATGGAGAGTGAATTACTCAGTCTAGTCAAGGTGGATAGAAGTAGAGATCAAGAGTAGTTAGTTTATCTGTATTTCCTCAATGCCGTAGTTGGAATGATAAATAGATATACAATAGAGGGCATTAGCCTAAATCAGGTTTATACTCTAGAAGATTGGTATGAGATGGTAGTAAGTCAGTTACTGCCAAATATCCCTACATGGCATGTAGTTAGTTACTGCCAAATACCCCTATATGGCACGTAAAGCTAAGTGAATTTTGGGTGAATGATCCACCAACTAATATACAGAGGTGATATTTCTGTACGCAAAAGTATTTGCAGTTCACTATTCCCTTAAAAGAATGTAAAAAGAGATGAGGGGTAATGTAAATTTGTAAATAGTGTAAAGAAAAGTAATTACATAGATGTATGATAGTTATAATATGCCCCAAATATGTAATAGACATATATGTAATGTATGTACAAATGTTATGGTGATATGAAATATGAGGTTTGATATGATATAATAAAATGATAGTTGGTTTAACATCTATGTGAATATGTTCCCTATTTAATGTGATTATAGTAGATAGATATGAATAAGTTTCAAGTAACTCAAGTTTATCAAAGCCAAGAGCAAGAATTGACCATTGCTAGAGTAAAGAACATTATAAGAGAAGGTTTAAAGAAAGTTATGCCCAGGTCATGATGTGAAGCATTTTAGGTTGTGACTATAAGTCCCAGAGAAGTTAAGTCATAATGAGTTAACACATGAGCGGCAACAAAGATTCATAGAGGCATTTTGGTTGTGATGAGTAAAGACCATTGTCCACGATAGAAAGTCATAGAGCTTTCAGGTCACAATGAGTTAGATCATAGAGCGTGACTAAGGTATACAGTAGATCTGGCCATGACAGAAGAAGATCTATAGTCACAACTGAAGAACATAGAGCTGTCAAGTCATGACTTGTAAGTTGAGATGGTTGTGACTAAAATTTATAGAGAGTACGAGTCACCACTATCCAGTACTTAGGTCATGAATAGACTAAATAGAGACCTAATGATGAGAATAAAGATGCCAGCATCATTGAAGTTTATCAGTTAGAGGTTTAGCACAAGGTGCAAGCAAGCTATGCAGTATGAGGTGTGGAGATATAGATGAGTTTAAGAAGATGTTTAAAAGTAGATCCTCCATGTGACCATAAGGAGTAGATCTACCTTGCGAAAGAACTTGTTCAGTTAGTCTCTCCTGAACAAAAGAATCAAAAGTTAGAGTGAGATTTACCTTGAATGAGCCTAATACATGGCTTAAGTTTAGAGACATTATGGTTAATACATAGAGAGTTAATGTTCCTAAACCAGAAGGACCCCATCATGAAGAAACAGTAGCTTAGTAGACCTAGGGTAAGTACCCTAGAGAGCAGAAGTAATAATAATAGATGATGAATGAGATTCATATAACTCAAGTTAGTCAGGATCAAGGAAAAGACTATAAAGGAACCATATTCTGGTCAAGAGCTGACTAAGACTGATATACAGACAAAAATAGTTAAGTGATAGTAGAGAGATGTAAAAGTTCTGCTCACCTGAGAAGTTTTTTTTTGAATAGCTTACAAGAAGCATTCCTCTCAGTTAGATAATTATGAATATGAGGCTAAGGGTTAAAACAAGGAAAGATAAACCCTTTAATGAATACTTAGTAGTAAATCTATAGACATACGATTATAGTACTTTAGCACATATCCCTTCAGTAGGTATAAGATATATGAATGATGTACCATGAAATGAGATGCAGTTATGAAATATGATGTAGCTCTGAGAGGGATCAACGTTTATGTAATGGAAGTTAATTTTCTCGTAAGAGAGCTAGATTGCTCTTGCGATAGAATTAGATTATACTATAGATAAAGCCAAGATAATGGATAGTGTAGCTCATGTAACATCCATACTTTTATATGTCTTAGGGACCATTAAGTAGCAATTAGAACCACTTACAAGACCTTGGAAGTCCATTAGCCAAATCTGGAATTTTACTCTTTCTCGAGTTACTGTTCATATGGTATTCCAGATTATGCAATGAACTTCGAAAAAACATAACTAATTATAGAAAACTCAAAATGAAGTGGTTCAAAAAGCTACATGAAGATAACATCTTAAAATTTAAGGGAAAAATAATTTCCAGGCCAAATGATTAGCCAATTGATATAGTTTATTCGTTGAAGTTTACTATTGATTTGGTCATTTGGTCAAAAACTCTGGAAACAGATTCTAGTCCCTTACTTTGAAAATTCATTTCTCTTCATATACACATCCAAATGAAACGTTCTACCTGTGAACTTAAATTTATGAATGTGTACTATATGCTCATAAAATTTTGTGAAATAATTCCTTCATTGGGTAGGTCAAACTGAAGCCACAACAAAACTGCTTCTAGACCTACGTTTTTACCATTTCAATTTCTTTTCTTTCATTTCCAATAATTGTTTCAACATGCACAAGCCATCAAATAAGCTTCTTAACATTCATATACATCATTTACATATGCCATAAGTATTATAATAGTTTCATCACATAAATGGACACCTTACATGGCATTTACATACATGGACAATTTATAGTATATGCTAAAATCTCAATACTTCACTTCCTTTCTTCCATTCTTTAGCTCTTATCCATGCATACCTTTTCTTCATGCTTGACCTAAATTGGTTGGTTATGGGAGAGTGAGATTCTAGACAATCTCAGTAGCAAACATTACCACTTAAATATGCAAGATGGATGCTAATGCATGATATGTAATTTCATTAAACTTTCTTTGATTAGTGACATACTCTCATGCTATATACTTTTGCATACAGTGCATGGCCATGGAAAACATGTTCTTCACAATACATTCAACATCATTTATCATGTCACAACATCATTCAACTATCACATACATGTCAACACATAAGCATACCACATCAAGCACATAAAGAGGTAAGTTCACTACCTTGCACTTAAGCTTTCCTCTTGATCTTTTGCACTTGCTCCCTAGCTTCCCAACCATGAAGTCTTTATGTCAATCACTTCCCAACATGTTCTTGGATATTTCATGGTCCTAAACACATTCATATTCATCACATAACTCATTAGGACTCATGAACTCCAACCATGTTAAAGACTAACTTTGTTACACTCTTTATTGTCATAACCTTCTCTAATCTTCACTAATCCACTTGGTTCTTGAAACAATTGATGTCTTGACTTTACCCTACACAATTTCATCTTTTGAATCCATTTATGATCTTAGAATCATGAAATTCTAGCTCCTTCATGGCGTGCTGTACAGAACTAAACATAGGCATGCAATTCTTTCAAAGATTCTCATTTTGATTCTAATGCTTCCCATACTTGTTTCTCCACTTTACCCCACACAACTTTTCATTTTAAAACCATTGGAACCATCAAAATCATGAAATTCCAATCACTGTTCATGTGGGGTGAACAGTAACCGTAAGGAATGATTTCAACCTTGAGATTTTAATGTTTCCAAGGTTCAAAACCTTTCCAATCCTACACAAAATCGTCATATAAATTCAATTGAAGCATTAAATCATTGAAATTCCATTTCTTTCCCTCATGAAAAGTGCATACCGAACATATTCACTCTTGGAAAAGTCAAGAATATCAACTTGATTCAACAACCAATCAATTAACTAGTTTGTTTAAGCTTCAATCATATGCTTCTAACTTTATTTTCTTCTTTCCTCTTTCATCTAAGGTCTTTGGGAAGCATCTCCCCTTAGAGAAAACTCAACTTTTCTCCCATGATAACCCTAAGCTCAAGCTACCAAATCAAAGGAAAGAAGTTAGGAGAGATTGCTTACCTTTAATCTCTAGCTTGCTTGAGCTTTGGTACCTTGAAGCTTCTTTGTCTTGGCTTGAGTTTTCATTTTGCAAGAGTTTCCCCAAGGGTCCACGAAGCCACAGTTTTGATGCAGAATAAGTGGGTATTTATAGCCAAAATCCAAGAAAAATCAATGGCCAAGATTGATTTGGTTACTATTTGATCTAAAGGCTGGTATTTAATCTTGGATTTTACTTTTTCATAAAAGAATAATTATGACATCATGTGGGACAGCTCATGGGACACCTCATGGGGGTATGTGGCGTGCTCATATTGTAAGGAAGCTTCTGGAAAAATTTCAGTCCAATCTGGTACCGATTAGAGCAGCTTCACAGCAACTAGATTGTTTTCTGCTCAGAATTTTTTATAATATACCAGGATATGTATTCTATCCTGGAAATCAATATCTAGGCTTTTCATACCATTAACATGGTTATACTAAATATTTATCTGCCATCCATTCCTTGGGAAATGTCATATTATAATTTTTCCATATCCGTATAATACTGATAGTGGAAAAAGACTTGGAAAGGATTATGACGAACATCATAAGAAATAATAAAGGTTAGATGTTTGTTTAAGGAAGAGAAGGACTAAAATGAAAAGTAGAAAAGGTTAAAGGCCAAAAGTGAAAGTAGAAATAAGATTTGGGTCAAAAGTGGTAATTTATAAAAGTTAAGGGACTTAAATATAATTAAGTAAAAAGTTCAAGGGCAAAATTATAATTATAGAAAGATCAGCCCAGAAAGGGTTATAACTGCCTATAAGTTTTTCAGTCCCATATTCCATCAATAAATAAAGGAAGTTACGCTGGTTAATCTGGCATGATACAGAAATTTTATTAGGGCTCTAGACAGCAGAAAATTATCTGATAGTATAAAAGTTATCTGAAATTTTATCAGATTTCATGGACTTCAGATGTAAGTGGAAAAATTATAGGAAAGTGTACCCTACAGTGTCAAATGTTATGAATCTGACAGAACCCTGAAAGAAGTCCTGCATAAAAAGCTATTCCCATAATAGTGAATTTTGACGGGAGTTTGATAACACCCGTGATCCGATAATAGAACTTATCGGTATGTGAGTCTGGATAGAATGAGATCAGATGACCTCATATATAGGCCCATGATGACGCTAAGAAGGGCCCAAAACCTAGGGTGCCAGTTCATCAGTAGAAGGGGTCAGTGTCCAGAAAAAGTGTGAAATTACGAAAATGGCCCTGGATGCCCAAATTGTACCAGAGATGGATGAAGGCATTTTGGTCATCTGGGACAGGCTACAAATGTGGCACATGGTATAAATATGATTATTTAAGCCTAGATACACCCTAAGGCAGTATAAAGAGGGGTGAAATAACGATTATTCCCTTAAGGTCAATATAGTGTAAGAAAGGACAACAAGGGTATTTTGGTCATTTCCCAATGAATGGATGGTAGATAAACACTCAGTATAACCATGTCAAGGGTATGAGAAGCCTAGACATTGATTTCTAGGACAGAACACATATCCTGGTATATTATAGAAAAATTCAGAATAGAAAATAGTCCAGTTGTTGTGAAATTGCTCCGATCAGTACCGGATTAGACTGGAATTTTTCTAGAAGCTTCCTTACACTATGAGCATGCTGCCTAGCCCTCTTAGGTGTCCCTGAGCTGTCCCACATGATGTCATAATTATTCTTTTATGAAAAAGTAAAATCCAAGATTAAATGTGATCCTTTAGATTAAATAGTAACCAAATCAATCTTGGCCATTGATTTTTCTTGGATTTTGGCTATCAATACCCCCTCATTCTACCCTAAACCGTGGCCTTGTGATACCCTTGGAGAAACTCTTGCAAAATGGAAAATCAAGCCAAGACAAATAAGATTCAAGGTACCAAAGTTCAAGCAAGCAAAAGACTAAAGGAATTGATTGGTATGATCCAAGAGAGGCAGCCACATGTTCAAGGAAAGTGAGAAGAAAGAAGCAAGTTAAGGTGAAAGAAAGTCAAGTGTTCAATTCAAAGTAGTAAACTAATCCTAAACTTGTATGCATTTAATGTTATGCTTGATTGTGCTATGGCTTAATTGAATTGTGTTGCCTATGTGCTTATGTATGAAGCTCTATTTATATGTTTACTTTGGCCAATTGTATTTCACATGTAACATGGAAGCATGCACATGACACAATAGTAACACTTTCACAAGCAAGCACAAGTATTTACATTAATACATGCATTGTTTAGTACCGTTTACTACTGAGATTTCCCCTAAAATCTCATCCCTTTACATGTAATCCCAATCCCACAAGTTTATGAATGATGAAAGAGGATGATGAAGCATGAAGAAAAGCTAGGGATTGGATAGTATATATGTTATGTGAATGTGTAATGTTGCTGTATGACCAATGTAAGTAGTGATGGTCATGATATAATAAAAAATAGTAAATGATGGAATAAATGTATGACATTTTTCAGAAATTTAGTAGACATGCCAAGCTTCGATTTGATATATAGAACGTCTCATTTGGATGTCTACACATAAATATATGATATATCAAAGTTGGGACCAGAATGCTGGAATCAGGGACAGGATGCTGGAGGAACAGTGATTTTGGAAAGTTGACCAACGTTGACCTGGTCAAGTCATAGTCAACAAGTCATTTTTCCCTGAAATATCATTATGTTATCTTTGTGTAACAATTTGAACCATCTCATTTCTATTTTTCTAGAATTAGTTATGATTTTTTGAAGTCAAGTCACTCCTCTAGAATTAGCACAGTGAACAGTATTCGCTAAGAGTAAAATTCCAGATTGAGTAATTTGACTTCAACAGCCTTAGAAGTGGTTCCAGATGCTACCATTTGGTCCCTAAGACATATGAAAAGGAGGATGTTACAGCATATCTTTCTATATTTACTGATGGAATATGGGACTGAAATACTTCTGGGCAGTTCTAACCCTTTCCGGGCTGATCTTTTTATGATTGCAATTTTGCCGTTGAACTTTTTACTTCATTACATTTAAGTCCCTTAACTTTTGGAAATTACCACTTTTGGCCCAAATCTTTTTTCTATTTTAACTTTTGGCCTTTAACCTTTTCTAATTTTTATTTTAGTCCTTCTCTTTCTTCATGACTCATTTAACCTTTATCATTTCTTCTGATCTTCTTCATAATCCTTTCCAAACCTCTTTCCACTATCAGTACTATAGAATAAGGAAAAATTAGGATATGACAGCTCATATTAGAGTCATGTCTACCAGATGAGATGAACAAATTATAATAGTTATATGCGTGATAGAGCCTGTGTAGCTCTTTACAGTATTAGATATAGTAAAGTTATAAAAGATGGGAATGATATGAGAAACTTCTGAGTGATTGAGGAAATGAGTAAAGTCCTAACAGATACTATTGACTTCTATGATCATTCTTGGAGAATTATCTATTAAGTTAACAACTAAATGGAAGTGGCTAACCTAGTAACTTAGTCCATTGGTTTAGGTATTCCAGAGATAAGAATACAGTACAACAAAATCGCAGTAGATTCTAGAAGATTACAGTTAGATCCTAGCATGGCTCACAGAGAATAGAATTGTAGGGTCGCAGTTAGATCTTGAAGAGGCTTATGGTTGATCACAGTAGATCCCGAGAGTTACAATAGACCTAGCCTAAAGTAAGAAGATGAATGAGCAATAAGTATAGTATTTATTTAGAAGGACAAATTACCAAGGACAAAGGTAAAGTGGGGAAGCCCACAAGTTATTTAAATCATAATAGAGAGTACCCTTGATGTTAATTTCATATAGCCTTATTGTTATCATGGACTGAAGTCATAATCTTCTTACACAAAAAAGGAATTAAGTGATTAGAGTTAAAGTTGTTAGTCTTGAGTACTAGGAATTTATGAGATATCTCATGAGGTATGAGAAGGTTCAAAGATGGTAAAGTACTAGGGTTAGAGCCTGTTAGCACCAGTGCTTCACATTTTTATTGGCACTCTTCAGTTAATTGTGCTCAAGCAAGAGTAGCCCAATGATAGGTGACTCCCTGGGAAGTAATGAGAAAGGGTGTAAATGCCATAGAAGAACAAAGTTATGTAAAATGATAAAAAAGCTATGAAAAGTTATAAAGGGTTATGAGCGGTAAGTGATTGAAACCTTTATGTCAAGTCCAAATAGAGTGGATTTGAAAAGAAAGATTCAGATTATAGATTTATGATAGGAGGAAGTTAGAAAGACTTACCTTTATGTCAAGTCCAAATAGAGTGGATTTAAAAAGAAAGATTTAGATTACAGATTTATGTCAATAGGAAGTTAGAAAGACTTAAGAGTAAGATCCTCCTAAAAGAGTTTTCCAAAAAAAAACCAGCAAAGTTATAAGTTAAGAGAATATTAGACATATGGTATCTCAGGATACGTCATGATAAGGCAAGATAAGTCATGAAAGGGATACACCATTGGAAGGAATTAAAAGACACGCAGCGGAAATTATCTTAAAATTTTTTTCATTCCTTGCCAGGATCTACCGTATGTGTTTAAGTCAAGTGGGAAGAAGCATTACCCTCAGTGTGTCTCAGCGACTTCCACAGCTTTCGGTCATGACATTCACAACTTCTCTCTGCGGCTCGTGCTCCCTTTCTGATCACAAGAAGTCGACGACTCAGGTCGGCTTCCTCTACTGGTATCCACACGAATAGCTTTTCAACCACGAATGATGTGCTAGCGTCTCTTGTCCCTCCAGGGCTTTCTCAAGAGTTCGTCCTCTCTGTCTCTATTTCGGCAGTTTCTTATCTGCAAACCTTTTGCAGAGTCCCCTTCGGCCTTTCTGTGTTCTATGTGTGTGTCTGTTCCAAAACGTAGCTCCTAATATTAGATATATAGGATGCTCTGCGTTTTCCCTAACCGAAAAGGATTTTAGGAGTTAATCTTATATTAATTCCGAAAATAATACAATATCATATATTGTATAATTTTATAAGAAACTAATTAAATAAATAATATTAAATCCGTCCCACAGATTTAATTACCTATTTATTTAACTTTAAATAAAGATGAGACTGAACTATATTTGATTTATTCTCATAAAACAAATTTGAGATATCCTATCAATTTGAATTTCAAATTCAAACATGATAGGGATTTAATTTATCCTTAAAATTAAATCTTATAAATATCTCTTATATGAGATATCCTATCAATTTGAATTTCGAATTCAAACGTGATAGAGATTTAATTTATCCTTATAAATTAAATCTTATAAATATCTCTTATATGAGATATCCTATCAATTTGAATTTCGAATTCAAACGTGATAGAGATTTAATTTATCCTTATAAATTAAATCTTATAAATATCTCTTATATGAGATATCTTATCAATTTGAATTTCGAATTCAAACGTGATAGGGATTTAATTTATCCTTATAAATTAAATCTCATATATCTCATATATATAATATATATATATACGAATATAAATATAAATAAATATATATACATTCACCTGGATCATTCATTGAATCTGGACATGTCTTAGATTCAATGAATCTGGACATCATAGCTCGTATTGGGCTATTTTGTGTGCGACCCGGTAGGCCCATATGAAGTTGGCAGTGGGCCATTTGCTATACTAGCCCACAAGTCGCAAGCGGTCTCTAGCAAGACATAACGACTACCCAAATCATATGAGGATCGATAAACGATGTAACCTTTTATACAACCATATCATGTCCCTTCTGTCACGCGATATTTTGGTCATGGATGAGGCATGGATGATGTCATCCTCCTATTCCTGACCGTTACTTTCTCGATCCCTGAGTAGTTTGGCTATAGAAATGGAACTACCTTTCCATTACAGTATGGCCATACATTTCTCAGACTCACTCATCGAGGGGCCCAGTAATATCTCTCCACGAATGTGAGGGATAAATTCCATCTTGACCATTCACATTCCTCCGCATGAAAAACCACTAAGCCCGAACATAGTCTTTATGATCACTCGGTCAAAAGTGACTTTTGACTAGGTCAAAGCTGAGCGTTTTGTCATGTAGGAATCCATGATGATCTCAGGTCAAAGGGCATATTGACATGGTTTGTATATGAGAGAAGCTTATGACGTTACCCATGCAGTTCTCTCATAGCGGGTCGGTCCAACACCCTGTACTCTTACATGTGCTTATGACTTTGATTTATATCTCTATACATTTTCAAAGTCATACTGGTCTTATTTCATCTGTGCTCCCACATAGATGATCGACCAGGAACATTTAGGATAATATCATGAATTATCCAAGGATGGTCATCATAGTAAACATGCAAATAATATGATAACTCAATTAATAAATTCATAAATCAATAATGTTCATAAGACAATGATTGGCCCCTAGGGCACGATTTCCAACAACCATGATATAGCGAGATTTGGTTAGATATGCCATGATATAGCATGAAAAGTACATAATGTGATACATAATGAGAAATATATATTAAGAAATACAATACGAAGAGGCTTTATAGCTAGCTTTGTAAACATATAGAGAGGCTCCCTTTTTGAAAGGGATAAGATATTTGAATGTTATGTTAAAGATGAAATAGCAAGTAAGAGCTTTCACTCCTAGCATGAAATAGCACGCATTATGTTATATGTTTGTAAAATATGCTAAAGCTCTAAATGTTAGACAGTGAAACCTTGATGCGATAGAGCTATGCATTCTCTGAGTGTTAGAGCTGTGCAAATTAAGGAAATGAATGCTTCAGCTTCGATATTAGAGCTTTGTATTCATGAGCAGGTATATAGTCCTACAACTTGTTGGCCATGTATTATGCATGTTAGAGTATGTGTTCCTATGTGCTCTTATTTAGTAGTAAAGTAAAGAAATAATAATGACATAAGTCCTCTCTCTGTATTATGATGAATTATTAAAGATGATAAGAAGAGGAAGTACGATGATATGAAAGCAAAAATTGAAGATTTATAGATGTTAAGATAAGTAATAAGAGATATATGCTAGAAAGTATGATGAATAATTGATGGAAACTCCTGAATATAGTAATATCCGAGAGAGTTCGATATGAAAGAAATGCACACTACTCACAAGCCTAGTATGATGAGAAGTCCGTATGCAAATAGATGCATAGTAAGTAAGCAAGTAATAGAATGAAGTAGAGTTCAACTTTGATTAAGTTTATTTAGAAAAGAAGAGTAATCACAGCAAAGATATGAAGATATGTGAATATAGAAATTACTATACTAAGATTCCAGATAAAAGATAAGATATAGATACCCTAATCCTTAGTCATGAAGCAAAAAGGATATAAAGTGAATATATATATCTGAGATAGTTCACTAAGGTGTTAAGTAAATTTTGAGGACAAAAGTTTTTTAAGGGGGTAGAAATATCACTTCCTAAATTTTCCCTATATGTATAATACTCATAGTGGAAAGAGGTTTGGAAAGAATTGTGATGATGAATATAAAGGAAAAACAATCATCAGACAAAGTTATAAAGATGAGGGACTAAAATGAAAAGTCTAAAAGTTCTATGGTGCAAAGTGTAAGGTAAACAAAAGCTTTGGGCCATTAATTGTAATTCTGGAAAGTTGAGGGCCTAAAGTGTAATTTTCAAAAGTTCTGGGGTAAAATGATAATTATTGAAAGTTGAGTCAGAAAAGGCACAAAAATGCCCAGAATTATATTAGTCCCAAATTTTCCCCATAAATAGAAAAAATTATTCTAATCAGTTTGACGCAACACAGAATTTTGATTTGAGGTCTCGAAAAATTATATGATTTTTTTAAGAAAGACAAATTAATATAGTATCCTTTAGACCTCATAATCAAATGAAATTTGATAGTAAATTCTTATAATTAATATGATAATTTATGTAACTCACATAGATCAAAAAGGAGTTCGGTAGAATTGATTATAAAATTTATAGTGGATTAAAACACTTGATAAATATTTTTTGGGGGAATTTCTCAGGAGTTAAACCCATGAAGGTAGTGGATCATGTAGAGAGTCCAAAATGGTATCTTATAAGCCCAATAATATTTTTAGACAAGTTTACGGGCTAGGGCTAATAAAGACCCAAAAAATATAAAATTACGAAAATGCCACTGAGTATGCCATTGTATTGTATCATAAAGTCATATTGAAACATCCTTACTTTCATAAGTCTTAGGGACCATTCATTAGCATTTAGAACCACTTACAAGACTTTGAAAGTCCATTAGCTAAATCTGGAATTTTACCCTTTCTCGAGTTACTGTTCATATGGCATTCCAGATTACGCGATAAAATTCAAAAAATCATAATTATTTATATAAAAATTGAAATGAAGTGGTTCAAAAAGCTACATGAAGATAATATCTTGAAATTTAATGAAAAAATAATTTTTAGATCAAATGCTTAGCCAATTAATACAGTTTATTCGTTAAATGTTACTGTTTATTTAGTCAAACATTTTGCAAAGAGATTATGGTCCCTTACTTTGGAAAATTAGTTCTCTTTGTACAGATATCAAAATAAGGTGTTCTTGGTGTCAAAATGAAGCTTGATATGTTAACTAAATGTCTGTAAAATTTCATATATTTATCTCATCATTTACTATTTTTCATTACATCATGATCATTACTACTTGCATTGGTCAAATAGTAATATTACATATAACAATTCTTCACATAACATTTATATTATCTAATCCCTAGCTTCTCTTCATGCTTCTTCAATCCTCTTTCATCATTAAAAAACCTATGGGATTGGAATTACATGGAAGGGGATGAGATTTCTGCGAAAATCTCACTAGCAAATGGTACTAAACAGTGCATGCATTAATATAAATACTTGTGCTTGCTTGTAAAAGTGTTAACATTGTGTAATGTGCATGATTCCATGTAACATATGAAATACAATTAGCCAAAGTAATCATGGAAATAGAGCTTCATACATAAGCACATATGTAACACAATTCAACAAAGCCATAGCACAACCAAGCATAACATTCAATGCATACAAGTTTAGGATAAGTTTACTACTTCATATACTTGACTCTCTTTCACTTTATCTTGCTTCTTTCTTATCACTTTTCTTCGATATGTAACTGCCTCTTTTGGAGTATACCAATCAACTCCTAACATCACATAATCATTTATCCATCACAATCTAACTTCCTTGAGCACTAAACTCACTTTAACCAACATACCTTCCTCTTGAATATTAAGTTCATTTAACTGCATTAACTTTCCTTAATCTTAACTAATGGGCTTGGCCTTTGAATTGTCATATCCCAATTTTTAGGCTTAGAAGCCCAGTATATAGCCTAAAAAAGGGATGCTACTAGACCCTGTTGAGTAGAGGTCTCAATAAATAGAGAAAATTATGATGATCAGTTTGATGCAACACAGAGTTTTAATATGAGGTCCCGAAAGATTTTTATTAATTTCTAAAGAGAAGGAAAATTAATACAATATTCTCTGGACCTCAGAATCAGATGAAATATGGCAATAAATTTCTATAATTAATATAAGAATTTATGAAACTGACAGAGCCTAAAAAGGAGTTCTATAGAATTTACTACAGAATTTACAGTGGATTAAAATACCTGATAAATAGGTTTCAGGGGAATTTCTCGGGAATTGAGCCCATGAAGATAGTGGATCATACAGAGGGTCTAGAATGGCACTTTATAGGTCCAATGATATTTTCATATAAGTATGTGAGGCAGGGCTAATAAAGATCAAGAAAAATGAAGAATTACGAAAATGCCACTGAAGGTATGCCATTGTGTTGTGTTATTAAGTTAGAGTCAGACGAAGGGCATTATGATCATTTTCCTAAGGTTAGACAGTCAATAAAGGGTATCTAAATAGTTGACTAGGGTCAAGAGATACTCTGGTAAGGTATAAAAAGACAATAGTGCCCCTAGAAGTACTAAAGAGATATTAAGGGCATTTTGGTAATTTACTAAGGATGTTTCTTGGGAACTGAGCCACCAGAGTGCTTGGGCTTGGTTAGAAACCCAAGATGACAATCCAAGGCCCAAAAATGTAACCCAAGAGTAATGTGGGCCCAAGAGGCATTAAAATATTGTTTTAGTACTTTTTCAAGAAAGTAAAGTGACTCGGTCTAAGATAGAACTGGGTAAAGTGATATGGAATCATGAGATGGCATAAATGGGGCCCACAAGGTGCCACATGGCATGATTATAGTAAAATAGTAAAAGCAAAGGACACATGGCATGATTACAAGAAAAGGATAAAAAGCAAGAGGACACGTGGCACAATCTCGGCCGTTCATTCAGGGAAAAGACTCTGGAATTCTTTGAAGAGGCTGAGTCAGCTGGTGAGGTGTCCCAAGGGCCCCAATATTGTGCCACCTATACACCTGAGGTGTCCCTTGAGGTGTCCTGGATGATGTCATGAGTGGTGAGTATTTAAGGAGGGTGATGTCAGCGTGATGATGCAGGCAAAGCTTCTTGAGGAAGCAAGCAATCTGAGCCATTCATCGTGAATCAATCTAGACCATTCATTCCACCTCCTCTCACCTATAAATAGGCCACTCCCCTCCCATTGCAAGGCACACCACGGATCTAGCAAGAAAAGGAAGAGAAAGAAGAGAGAAAGAGAGAAAGAAAGAAGGAAAGAAAGGAAGGAGTTCTGGTGTAACCAGGAGCAGTCTAAGGACCTGAGGGACTGGGCAAAGCATAGGAATGAGGTAATAAAGTTATCTAGTCCCTGCTCTAATAAAGTAGAGGATTTCTCTCAGTAGTTAGAATAGAGAAATATCTCTATTAATATAGTTAGCTATAGCTAGAAAGAAAGTTAGAGGAATGTCAGAGTAAGGATATTACCCCTAGTTGAGCATGAGGTAAGTAGAGCTATACTAGATAATAATAAAGATATTATTATGCTATGTATAGGCTCTGACTTGTGAAAAGAAGGAACCTTAGAGACAAGGCTAAGAGCTGGAAGGAAAGGCTAAACGCCAGGTAATAAACTTACATACTTATATGCTTATACTGCTTGGATGTTTTATGTGATATTTTCTTACCTTGATGATGTGAGGCATGTATGATTAAATAGTGCTCTATTCCTTTTTATACTATGGCCATATGTTATAATTAAGTAACATGGAAGCATGTATGTTATCATGATGCAAGCATGATATCATTAAGTACACACATAGTAACATCAAGCATATAATTGCATACATTGTTTGGTTACCGTTTGCTACTGAGATTTCCCCATAAATCTCATCCCCTTCCATGTAATCCCAATCCCACTGGTATGTTTAAAGAGGACCGAGGAATCATAGAGAGGAGCTAGGGATTGGATAGTGTAGAGATTATTCAAAGACGGGACCAAAGTACTAAAATTAGGGTAAAACGCAGGATGAACAGTAAACTTCAGACATTGACTGATGTGGACCTGGTCAAGGAGTGGTCAACGAGTTATTTTTCCTTGAAACAATATTATGTTCGCTTCCTGTAACAATTTGAACCACTTCATTTTGATTTTTCTAGAATTAGTTATGATTTTTTGAAGTCAAGTCACTCCGCTGGAATTTATACAGTGAACAGTATTTGCTAGGAGTAAAAATTCAGATGGTATATTTGACTTTAATGGCCCTAGAAGTGGTTCTAAATGCTATTGAATGGTCCCTAAAATGTAAGACAAGGAGGA
Source organism: Leucaena leucocephala (assembly GCA_037074615.1). Lineage (NCBI taxonomy): Eukaryota > Viridiplantae > Streptophyta > Magnoliopsida > Fabales > Fabaceae > Leucaena > Leucaena leucocephala. Next base: position 6,633,539 of record CM073526.1, on the reverse strand, counting down.
TGTTTCATTTTGGTATCAAAGCAGAGGATTGTGGCTCAGAGCAAAGGTTCTAGTACAAAATCAAGAGGGTTCTAGTACAGAATAAAGGGTTATGGCACAGAGCATAAGATTCTAGCACATAATAGAAGGTTATGACTCAGTGATGCTCTAGTATAGTTAGAGATTTGAACTAAGAGGTTGTCCCCTAGTAGAAAATATGGGGATAGTATTCACAACTTAGAGACAGTGACACCTAGATAGATAGAACGATACCCCATACCTTACAGTGGTAAAGGGTAATCTTCAAGGAAGTGGCTAGTCTTAGTCAGCCATTACAGCTGAAGTCTCGTATTTCCTAGCACGATGTGGCTGGACTAAGCAGGATAAACGTCTGGGGAGTAGTTTCCTCTATGGATAGAAACAGAAGCTGACTAGTCCCAGGTTAAGGGAAGTTGCCAGATGTTACATGACGATGATAGTAAAGGTACCAACCTGGTTGAAGTTAATCAATTAGAGGATTGGTACTATTGGAAATTGTGCCCTAGGGGCCAATCATTGTCTTATGAACATTGTTGATGTATGAATTTATTAATTGTGTTATCATATTATTTGCATGTTTACTATGATGACCATCCTTGGATAACTCATGATCTTATCCTAAATGTCCCTGGTCGGTCATCTATGCGGGAGCAGAGATAAAATAAGACCAGTATGACTTTGAAGATGTATAGAGATATAAATCAAAGTCATAGGCACATGTAAGAGTACAAGGTATTGGACCGACCCACTATGAGAGAGCTGCATGGGTTAAGTCATAAGCTTCTCTCATATACAAACCATGTCACTATGCCCTTTGACCTGAGATCATCATGGATTCCTACATGACAAACGCTCAGCTTTGACCTAGTCAAAAGTTACTTTTGACCGAATGATCATAAAGACTATGTTTGGGCTTAGTGGTTTTCCGTGTGGAGGAATGTGAATAGTCAAGATGGAATTTGTCCCTCACATTCGTAGAGAGATATTACTAGGCCCTCAATGAGTGAGTCTGAGAAATATATGGCCATACTGTAATGGAAAGTTAGTTCCATTTCTATAGTCAGACTACTCAGGGATCAAAAAAGTAACGGTCAGGAATAGGAGGATGACATTCTCCATGCCTCATTCATGACCAAAATATCATGTGACAAAAGGGACATGATATGGTTGTATAAAAGGTTACATCGTTCATCGATCTTCATATAATTTGGGTAGTCGTGATGTCTTGCTAGAGACCGCTTGTGACTTGTGAGTCAGTATAGTAAATGGCCCACTGCCAACTTTATATGGGCCTACAGGGACGCACACAAAATAGCCCAGCATGAGGTATGATGTCTAGATTCATTCAATCTAAGACATGTCCAGATTCAATGAATGATCCAGGGTGGATGTATATATTTATTTATATTTATATCCGTATATATATAAATTTGTATATATATATATTATATATAAGAGATATTTACAAGTTTGAATTTGAAATTCAAATTGATATGATATCTCAAATTTGATTTATGAGAATAAATGAAACGCAATTCCGTCTTATCTTTATTTTAAATTAAATAAATGGGTGAATTAAATCTGTTGGACGAATTTAATACAAATACTATTTATTTAATTAGTTTCTTATCAAATTGTACAATATATGATATTGTATTAATTTTAGAATTAATATAAGATTAATTCAAAAAATCCAAGTCTGTGGTAACACACATAGCATTCGATATATCTGATATTTAGGAGCTACGGTTCGGACAAAAAAAAGGGGTGAACGGGAATCCGCAAAAAGGTTTGCAGATAAGAAACTACCAAAATAGAGACGGAGATGACGAATTCTTGAGTAAGCCCTGGAGGGATAGGAGGCGCTAGCACGTCGTTCGTGGTTATAACGCTATTCATGTGGATACCAGTAGAGGAAGCCGACATGAGTCGTCGACTTCTTGCGATTGAAAAGAGATCACGAGCTATGGAAAGAAGCTGTGGACGTCGCAACCAGAAGTTGAGAAAGTCGCGACTGAATACTGTGGGGAATACTTCTTTCCACTTGACTTAAACACATACGGTAGATCCTGTCAGGGAATGGAAAAATTTATAAGTTAATTTCTACTGTGTGTCTTCCAATTCCTTATAGGTACAACAGATAATCAAGCTAGATAGTATAAAGTAATGAGGTATTCAAGATTAAAATGATGTTCAGAAGTAGATCCTTTATGTGAGTAGATCTACATTATGAAAGAATTTATTCAGCTAGTGTTTCCTGAACAAAAGAATTAATAGTTAGAAATGAGATGATTGATAGATAGAGAGAGTTGATGTTCCCAAGATAGAGAAACCATAGTCTAGTCTAGAGCAGACTAATCTGATAGAGAGAAAGGTAGCCACAATCTCATATATAAAGAGACTCCCCAATTTAAGAAAAAGTAAGAAGGGTTGAGTCTATACCCTAGTAAAAGGGTAATGTGGCAACCTAAGTTAAATGAGTGGATATTTCATATTCCTAAATGAATTTTAGAATCTGACAGATAATGGGTTAGAGGAAATAATGTTTTAAAGTTTATTTAGTTGATTGTTCAATTGCAGTGTACGTATAATGGATGGTTGAGCAAATTTATGTGATGATGATATGGCTTATGCTGCCACAAGCTATGAGGAATAGTTGCATCTTCTTGTAGTTGTCATATGATGTCACACAAGTTAGAGTATGCTGTGAATACTCCCCCTATGCAGTACATGCAGGGTAGAGTTTATCATGAAATGAGAAAGTTATGTTGCTCCCATATCATATGACATGCAATAAGAATATACCTAGAATGAGAGACAGTCTCAGTAAGTGAGACAATTGTTATAGTATGATTGAGGTTACTCAGATATTTCTACAGACTTATGAATACAGTACTCAGGGTCATTTCTTATGTTAGGATTATAGCAAGTACCAAGAAGGTGGTAGCGTTATAACTCTATCAAAAGATTTGGTATACAGAATGTCATATCCTAAATATTTCCCCATCTGTATAGTACTGATAGTGGAGAGAGGTTTGGAAAGGATTATGTTGAAGATCAGAAGAAATAATAAAGGTTAGATGATTCTTTAAGGAAGAGAAGGACTAAAATGAAAAGTAGAAAAGGTTAAAGGCAAAAAGTGAATGTAGAAACAAGATTTGGGCCAAAAGTTGTAATTTCTAAAAGTTAAGGGACTTAAATGTAAATAAGTAAAAAGTTCAAGGGCAAAATTGTAATTATAGAAAGATTAGCCCAAAAAGGGTTATAACTGTCCAAAAGTTTTTAGTCCCACATTCCATCAGTAAATAGAGGAAGATATGCTGGTTAATATGACATGATATAGAAATTTTATTAGGGTTCCAGACAGTAGAAAATTATCTGATAGTCTAAAATTTATTTGAATTTTTACTAGATTCCATGAACATCAGATATAAGTGGGGAATTACAGGAAAGTATGCCCTACAGTGTCAGATGTTATGAATCTGACAGAACCCCATAAGAAATCCTGTATAAAATGGTATTCCTATAACAGTGAATTTTGACGGGAGTTTGATAATGTAAGGAATTGGAAGACACGCAGCGGAAATTAATTTAAAAATTTTTCCATTCCTTGCCAGGATCTACCGTATGTGTTTAAGTCAAATGGGAAGAAGTATTACCCTTAGTGTGCCTCAGCGAGTTCCACAGCTTTCGGTCACGATGTTCACAGCTTCTCTCTGCGGCTCGTGCTCCCTTTCTGATCACAAGAAGTCGACGACTCAGGTCGGCTTCCTCTACTGGTATCCACACGAACAGCGTTTCAACCACGAACGACGTGCTAGCGTCTCTTGTCCCTCCAGGGCTTTCTCAAGAGTTCATCCTCTCCGTCTCTATTTCGGCAGTTTCTTATTTGCAAACCTTTTGTAGAGTCCCCTTCGGCCTTTCTATGTTCTATATGTTTCTCTATGCAAAACGCAGCTCCTAAAATCAGATATATAGGATGCTATGCGTTTTTCTCTGTCAACCGAATTGGATTTTGGAGTTAATCTTATATTAATTCCAAAATTAATACAATATCATATATTGTATAACTTTATAAGAAACTAATTACATAAATAATATCAAATCCGTCCCACAGATTTAATTGCCCATTTATTTAATTTTAAATAAAGATGAGACTGAACTATATTTGATTTATTCTCATAAATCAAATTTGAGATATCCTATCAATTTGAATTTCAAATTTCAAACGTGATAGAGATTTAATTTATCCTTATAAATTAAATCTTATAAATATCTCTTATATGAGATATCCTATCAATTTGAATTACGAATTTCAAACCTGATAGAGATTTAATTTATCCTTATAAATATCTCTTATATGAGATATCCTATCAATTTGAATTTCAAATTTCAAACGTGATAGAGATTTAATTTATCCTTATAAATTAAATCTTATATATACATATAATGTATATATACGAATTTATATATATATATACGAATATAAATATAAATAAATATATATACATATATCCTGGATCATTCATTGAATCTGGACATGTCATAGATTCAATGAATCTGGACATCAAAGCTCGTGTTGGGCTATTTTGTGTGCGACCCTGTAGGCCCATATGAAGTTGGCAGTGGGCCATTTGCTATACTAGCCTACAAGTCACAAGCAGTCTCTAGCAAGACATAACGACTACACAAATCATATGAGGATCGATAAACGATGTAACCTTTTATACAACCATATCATGTCCCTTCTGTCACGCGATATTTTGGTCATGGATGAGGCATGGATAATGTCATCCTCCTATTCCTGACCGTTACTTTCTTGATCCCTGACTAGTCTGACTATAGAAATGAAACTACCTTTCCATTACAATATGGCCATACATTTCTCAGACTCACTCATCGAGGGGCCCAGTAATATCTCTCTACGAATGTGAGGGACAAATTCCATCTTGACCATTCACATTCCTCCGCATGAAAAACCACTAAGGCCGAACATAGTCTTTATGATCACTCGGTCAAAAGTGACTTTTGACTAGGTCAAAGCTGAGCATTTTGTCATGTAGGAATCCATGATGATCTCAGGTCAAAGGGCGTATTGACATGGTTTGTATATGAGAGAAGCTTATGACGTTACCCATGCAGTTCCCTCATAGCGGGTCGGTCCAGCACCTTGTACTCTTACATGTGCTTATGACTTTGATTTATATCTCCATACATCTTCAAAGTCATACTAGTCTTATTTCATCTGTGCTCCCGCAGAGATGATCAACCAGGGATATTTAGGATAATATCATGAATTATCCAAGGATGGTCATCATAGTAAACATGCAAATAATATGATAACTCAATTAATAAATTCATAAATCAATAATGTTCATAAGACAATGATTGGCCCCTAGGGCACGATTTCCAACAACCTCCCACTTGCACTAGGTACAATCATTAATTTGACTAATTCCCATTGACCTGACATGACGCTCATGCTTTGCCTGCACAAGCGGCTTTGTTAGAGGATCAGCAACATTATCTTCTCCTGCTACTTTGCATATTTTTATATCACCTATATCATTGATTTCTCTGATGAGATGAAATCGCCTGAGTATATGCTTAGTCCTTTGATGTGACCTAGGCTCTTTGGCCTGTGCAATAGCACCGCTATTGTCACAGAGCAAAGTTATTGGATCTGAGATGGTAGGTATCACCCCTAGTTCTGTGATGAACTTCCTGATCCAAACGGCTTCCTTAGCTGCATCAGATGCTGCTATATACTCAGCTTCTGTCGCAGAATCTGCTACAGTGCCCTACTTAGAGCTCTTCCAGCTTACTGCTCCATTATTGAGGAGGAATATATATCCAGACTGCGATTTTTGGTCATCCTGGTCAGTTTGGAAACTGGCATCTGTGTAACCAGTTACACAGAGTTCGTCATCCAATCCACCATAGACCAAGAATAAGTCCTTAGTCCTTCTTAAGTACTTAAGGATATTCTTGACAGCAGTCCAATGGCCCTCACCAGGGTCCTGTTGATATCTGCTAGTCATACTCAAGGCAAACGAGACATCCGGACGAGTACATAACATGGCGTACATGATAGATCCTATGGCCGAGGCATATGGAACTTTACTCATGTGACCTCGCTGATCAGATGTACTAGGACATAGATCTTTACTGAGGTGAATACCATAAGACATGGGTATGAAACCCCTCTTTGATTCGTGCATACTGAACCTATGCAGTATTTTATCTATGTATGTACTCTGACTGAGTCCTAGAAGTCTTTTAGATCTATCTCTATAGATCTTGATTCCTAGGATGTAGGTAGCTTCACCCAAGTCTTTCATCGAGAAAGACTTTCCTAACCAAGACTTGAAAATCTGCAAGGTAGGAATGCATTCCCAATAAGTAGGATGTCATCGACATAGAGTACCAAAAACACAACTGTACTCCCACTAACCTTCTTGAAGAAATCCAAACTCTTTGACTACTTCATCAAAACGTTGATTCCAACTCCGAGAGGCTTGCTTCAGTCCATAAATGGACCTTTGAAGTTTGCACACTTTGCCAGAGTCCTCAGAATGCACAAACCCTTCAGGTTGTGTCATGTACACATCCTCAAGGAGCTTTCCATTAAGGAAGGCTATCTTGACGTCCATCTGCCATATTTCATAGTCATAATATGCTGCTATGGCAAAGAGGATTCTGATTGATTTGGCCATGGCAACTGGGGAAAAGGTCTCATCATAGTCCACACCATGAGTTTGAGTAAATCCTTGTGCAACCAGTCGTGCCTTGAAGACATTTACATTACCATCCATGTCAGTTTTCTCCTTAAAAACCCACTTGCACCCGACGGTTTTTACACCTTCAGGCGGGTCGATTAAGGTCCAAACCTTATTGTCGTACATGGATTGTATTTCAGACTTCATGGCATTAAGCCACTTCTCAGAGTTTGGTTCCACTATAGCTTCTCGATAGGTAGTCGTCTCATTATGCTCAATGAGCAACACTTCACGACTATCAGAAATCAGAAATCCATATCTCTAAGGCTGAAGTCGTGTCCTATTAGATTTACGTGGACCTTGCGTGACTTGAGGAGTCTCAACAACTTGTTGTGAGTCTTCTCTATTTTCCATCTACAGTTCTATGGTGTCTTGTGGCTCTCGAACTTCTTCGAGGTGTACCTTACTCCCACTGGTTCTTTTAGAGATAAATTCTCGTTCGAGAAAGATACCATTTCTGACAACAAACACTTTGTTATCAGCAGGGTTGTAGACGTAATATCCCTTGGTTTCCTTAGGATATCCCACAAAAAGGCACTTTGAGGATTTGGGAGCTAATTTGTCTGAGGTTTGTTGCTTAACATAGACCTCGCATCCCCAAATCTTGAGGAAAGACAAACTAGGCATCCTCCCAGTCCATATCTTATACGGAGTCTTTTCAATTGCCTTTGATGGAACACGATTGAGTGTGAACCCAGCTGTCTCTAGGGCATGGCCCCAAAAGGAGGGCGGAAGATCTGTTTGACTCATCATGGATCGAACCATATCTAATAGTGTTCGATTTCTCCGTTCAGAAATGCCATTCCATTGTGGTGTCCCTGGAGGAGTCAATTATGAGACTATCCCATAACTCCTAAGATGATCTATGAACTCTTGGCTCAAATATTCACCACCCCGATCAGATCAAAGGGCTTTAATTATTTTGCCAAGCTGGTTTTGTACTTCATTTTGAAATATTTTGAACTTTTCAAGAGATTCAGATTTATGTTTCATTAGATAGATGTACCCATATCTGCTGAAATCATCTATAAATGTTATAAAGTACGAATAATCTCCTCTGGCATTTGTGTTCATCGGTCCACACACATCTGTATGTATGAGGCCCAATAAATCAGTGGCCTTCTCACTGTGCCCAGTGAAAGGTGACTTTGTCATCTTTCCTAACAAGCAAGACTCGCAAGTGTCATATGATTCAAAATCAAATGAGTTTAGAAATCCATCTTGATAGAGTTTGGAAATGCGTTTCTCATTTATGTGGCCCAGACGACAGTGGCAGAGGTATGTGGGATTCAAATCGTTTGGTTTGACCCTTTTGGCGGTTATGTTATAGATATTTCCATGATTGGGTTGTTCCAAATTTAATATGTAATGATCAACATGCAAATCACCATGAGCATAGAAAACATCATTACGATAAATAGAACATCTACTATTCCCAGGAGTGGAAGTGAAACCTTCCTTATCCAAATAAGAAAGTGAAACAATGTTACTACTTAAAGCAGGAACATAATAGCAATTGTTCAAAACTAACAAAAGCCCAGTGGGCAGAACTAATTCATAAGTGCCTACAGCTAACGCAGCAACCCTTGCTCTGTTTCCAACTCGTAGGTTAACCTCGCCCTTTTTCAGCTTCCTACTGTCCTTTAGTCCCTGCACATTTATACAAATGTGAGAACCACATGCAGTATCTAATACCCATGAGGTGGAAGTAGAAAGATGAATGTCTATAACATAAATACCTGAAGCGATAGCCCCGCTATCCTTCTTGTTCTTTTTCAGATCTTCGAGGTAGAGTTTGCAATTCCTCTTCCAATAACCGGGTTCATTGTAGAAGAAGCAGACTCCTTCCTTCGGAGGCTTTGCCTTCTTTGGTGTAGGATTGGTTTTGGGCTTGCCTGACTCTTTGGTCTTACCTGATGAGCCATGACCCTTCCCCTTGCCTTTGCCTTTCTTTTTAGTACCCTTTCCTTTCTGAACCATCAAAACACTACTGGGCTTCTTCTTAAGACTTGGCTCAGCAGTTTTAAGCATCCCATGCAGTTCAGAAATAGATTTCTCCATGTTGTTCATGTTATAGTTCATGACAAACTGGTCATAACTTTCCAGGAGTGAGTTCAAGATCAAATCCGTAGCTAACTCCTGGCTCATGGGAAATCGAAGCCTCTCAAGGTGATCAATGTACCCCTTCATCTTTAAGACATGAGTACTGACTAATGCACCTTCAACCATCTTGCAGGAATATAAGGCCTTAGTGGTCTCATACCTCTCTTGCCTTGCCTGTTGTTGGAACATTTCCTTGAGATGCACAATCATCTCATAAGCTTCCATGTGTTCCAGATCTCTTTGGAGCTCCGGAACCATGGTGGCTAGCATCAAGCATCCCACATCGACAGAGTCTTCCTTATGCTTCATGTAAGCATCTCTTTGAGCTCTAGGAGCATTAGCGGCTGGCTCCTCAGGAATGGGTTGATCTAGGGCATGCGCCTTTCTTTCCTGCTTGAGAACAATTCTCAAGTTCCTAAACCAATCAAGAAAGTTTGTCCCATTGAGTTTGTCCTTCTCAAGGACAGATCACAGCGATAATGTAGCAGTATTACTAGTCGTCATGATTCTACAATTAAAATATGCAATATAATTAGTAATCTCCCACTAAATAAACAACCCTCAATGCAATAGTTAGTGGGCTAAGATCCATATTTGGCTCAAACTTAAGTCCGCTTTGGCAGGACGCTTAAATTAAGTTATTTAGGTAGGTAACACCTTTACCAATTACATCAAATGTAACTCTTAGATGTTCATGGGATCCTATCATCATATGATCTGGCATGTTCTAATCCCATCTAATGCCTTGAGATCCAAAACCGTTTTGTTAATCTCAATTAAGTCAAACAATAATGAACATATGAGAGTAGCACCATTACTCTTTGCTTATCTCCCCAAGATGACTCAAAAGCACCCACTTTGGCGGAGTCCACAATTGAGCGATTGAGGTTTTGACAAGTTCATAAATTGACGGCATTATGACTTAAGATTTCATTTAGAGGGCTTAATTTAACTGTTTAGTTTATGAGAATGCATGCTTCTCAGTTTGTATCTCATACAATTAATATGCATGTGTTGATATAATCATAAGATGCATAATTTAAACGTGATACAATATAGCTCACCTATCCTAAGTCCCCTCAAGCCAATGAGAGGAGCTCTCTAGTAAGAAGAGGAAAATTACATATAGAAACCTCTTTTAACATTCGAGGGGAGTGAGATGAGAAGAGAAGGTACATTGAGAGTATATATAGGAAGGCACGACACGCAGGCCGTATTTAAAAATTACAACACTTGAAATCTAGAGCCATATTGTTCACCATACCCAAGCATTCAAGAATCAACATTCAGATTTAATTGCAGGGCAATTGATATTTCAAATCTTAAAACATTAACAAAATAGCATATTCTATGGTTATATTACGCTTGCACAAAATAGATTCCTTATATGTCATACATAAAACGGATTCCTTATATGTCACACATGAAACGCATATTATATGATCGGCTACGACTAACACATATCAATGAATCAACAATCAAGCCTAACATAAACACAAAATGGCATGGCTCTGATACCACTGTAAGGAATTGGAAGACACGCAACGGAAATTAATTTAAAAATTTTTCCATTCCTTGCCAGGATCTACTGTATGTGTTTAAGTCAAGTTGGAAGAAGTATTACCCTTAGTGTGCCTCAGCGACTTCCACAGCTTTCGGTCACGACATTCACAGCTTCTCTCTGCAGCTCGTGCTCCCTTTCTGATCACAAGAAGTTGACGACTCAGGTCAGCTTCCTCTACTGGTATCCACACGAACAGCGTTCCAACCACGAATGACGTGCTAGCGTCTCTTGTCCCTCCAGGGCTTTCTCAAGAGTTCGTCCTCTCCGTCTCTATTTCGGCAGCTTCTTATCTGCAAACCTTTTGCAGAGTCCCCTTCGGCCTTTCTATGTTCTATATGTTTCTCTATGCAAAACGCAGCTCCTAAAATCAGATATATAGGATGCTATGCGTTTTTCTCTGTCAACTGAATTAGATTTTGGAGTTAATCTTATATTAATTCCAAAATTAATACAATATCATATATTGTATAATTTTATAAGAAACTAATTAAATAAATAATATCAAATCCGTCCCACAGATTTAATTACCCATTTATTTAATTTTAAATAAAGATGAGACTGAACTATATTTGATTTATTCTCATAAATCAAATTTGAGATATCCTATCAATTTGAATTTTGAATTTCAAACATGATAGAGATTTAATTTATCCTTATAAATTAAATATTATAAATATCTCTTATATGAGATATCCTATCAATTTGAATTTCGAATTTCAAACATGATAGAGATTTAATTTATCCTTATAAATTAAATCTTATAAATATCTCTTATATGAGATATCCTATCAATTTGAATTTCGAATTTCAAACGTGATAGAGATTTAATTTATCCTTATAAATTAAATCTTATAAATATCTCTTATATGAGATATCCTATCAATTTGAATTTCGAATTTCAAACGTGATAGAGATTTAATTTATCCTTATAAATTAAATCTCATATATACATATAATGTATATATACGAATTTATACATATATATATATACGAATATAAATATAAATAAATATATATATATCTATCCTGGATCATTCATTGAATCTGGACATGTCTTAGATTCAATGAATCTGGACATCATAGCTCGTGTTGGGCTATTTTATGTGCGACCCTGTAGGGCCATATGAAGTTGGCAGTAGGCCATTTCCTATACTAGCCCACAAGTCGCAAGCGGTCTCCAGCAAGACATAACTACTATCCAAATCATATGAGGATCGATAAACGATGTAACCTTTTATACAACCATATCATGTCCCTTCTATCACGCGATATTTTAGTCATGGATGAGGCATGGATAATGTCATCCTCCTATTCCTGACCGTTACTTTCTCGATCCCTGAGTAGTCTGACTATAGAAATAGAACTACCTTTCCATTACAATATGGCCATACATTTCTCATACTCACTCATCGAGGGGCCCAGTAATATCTCTCTACGAATGTGAGGGACAAATTCCATCTTGACCATTCACATTCCTCCGCATGAAAAACCACTAAGGCCGAACATAGTCTTTATGATCACTCGGTCAAAAGTGACTTTTGACTAGGTCAAAGCTGAGCGTTTTGTCATGTAGGAATCCATGATCATCTCAGGTCAAAGGGCGTATTGACATGGTTTGTATATGAGAGAAGCTTATGACGTTACCCATACAGTTCTCTCATAGCGGGTCGGTCCAGCACCTTGTACTCTTACATGTGCTTATGACTTTGATTTATATCTCTATACATCTTCAAAGTCATACTAGTCTTATTTCATCTGTGCTCCCGCAGAGATGATCAACCAGGGACATTTAGGATAATATCATGAATTATCCAAGGATGGTCATCATAGTAAACATGCAAATAATATGATAACTCAATTAATAAATTCATAAATCAATAATGTTCATAAGACAATGATTGGCCACTAGGGCACGATTTCCAACAGATAACACCCGTGATTCGATAATAGAACTTATCAGTATGTGAGCCTAGATAGAATTAGATTAGATGACCTCATATATAGGCCCATTATGATGCCAAGAAGGGCCCAAAACCCAGGGTACCAGTCCATCAGTAGAAGGGGATAGTGTCCAGAAAAAGTGTGAAATTATGAAAATGCTCATAGATGCCCAGATTATACCAGAGATGAATGAAGGGCATTTTAGTCATTCTGGATAGGCTAAACACGTGGCATATAGAATAAATATGATTATTTAGAGCCAATATGTGCTCAGAGGCAGGGCAAAGAGCGGTGAAATGATGATTATGCCCTTAGGGTCAATATAGTGTTAGAAATGACACCAAGGGTATTTTGGTCATTTTCCAAGGAATGGATGGTAGATAAATACTCAGTATAACCATGTCAAGGGTATGAGAAGCCTATACATTAGTTTGTAGGACAGAATACATATCCTGGTATATTATAAAAAAATCAGAATAGAAAATAATCCGGTTGTCGTGAATCTGCTTCGATCGGTACCGGATTGGACTGGAATTTTTCCAGAAGCTTCCTTACACTATGAGCACGCCACCTAACCCCTTGAGGTGTCCCTTGATGGGTCCCACATGATGTCATAATTATTATTTTATGAAAAATTTAAATCCAAGATTAAATGTGGGCCTTTAGATCAAATAGTAACCAAATCAATCTTGGCCATTCATTTTTCTAGGATTTTGGCTATAAATACCCCTCAATTCTGGTTCAGAACCGTAAGCTCATGTACCCTTAGGGAAACCCTTGCAAAATGGTAACTCAAGCCAAGACAAAAAAGATTCAAGGTTCCAAAGTTCAAGCAAGCTAGAGGTTAAAGGTAAGCAATCTCTCCTAGCTTATTTTCCTTTGATTTGGGATCTTGAACTTAGGGTTTTGATGGGAGAAAAGTTCAGTTTTCTCTAAGGGGTGGTGCTGCCCAAAGACCTTAAAGGAAAGGGGAAAGAAGAAATTAAAGTTAGAACTATATAATTGAAGCTTAAACAAGCTAGTTAAATGGTTGGTTGTTAAATCAAATTGATATTCTTGACTTTGCCATAGTGTGCCCTGTTCAGTATGCACTGTTCATGAGGGAAGCAAATTGAATTTCAATGATTTAATGCTTCCACTGAGTTTGTATGATGATTTTGTGTAGGATTGGAAAGGTTTTGAACCTTGGAAACATTAAAATCTTAAGGTTGTAGTCTTTGAGATTCCTTACGGTACTGTTCACTCGCATGAACAGTGATTGGAATTTCATGATTTTGATGGTTCCAATGGTTTTAAAATGAAAAGTTGTGTGGGGTAAAGTGGAGAAACAAGTATGGGAAGCATTAGAATCAAAATGAGAATTTTTGAAAGAATTGTGTGCTTATGTTCAATTCTGTACAGCACGCCATGAAGGAGCTGGAATTTTATGATTCTAAGCTCATAAACGAGTTCAAAATATAAAATTGTGTAGGGTAAAGTCATGACATCAATTGATTCAAGAGCCATGTGGATTAGTGAATATTAGGGAAAGTTATGACAATAAAGAGTGTAACAAAGTTAATCTTGAACATGGTTGGAGATCATGAGTCCTAATGAATTATGTGATGAATATGAATGTGTTTAGGACCTTGAAACATCCAAGAACATGTTGGGAAGTGATTGGCATAAATGTTTATTGGTTGGAAAGCTAGGAAGCAAATGCTAAAGATCAAGAGGAAAGCTTAAGTGCAAGGTAGTGAACTTATCTCTTTATGTGCTTGATGTGGTATGCTTATGTGTTGACATGTATGTGGTGTTTGAATGATGTTGTGACATGATTAATGATGTTCAATGTATTGTGAATAACATGTTTTCCATGGACATGCACTTTATGTAAAAGTATATAGCATGATAGCATGTCACTAACCAAAGAAAGTTTAATGAAATTTCATATCATGCATTAGAATCCATCTTGCATATTTAAGTGGTAATGTTTGCTACTGAGACTCCCTAGAATCTCACTCTCCCATAACCAACCAATTTAGGTCAAGCATGAAGAAAAGGTATGCATGGAGAAGAGCTAAAGCATGGAAGAAGGAAAGTGAAGTATTTAAGATTCTAGCATATGCTATGCATTTTCCATGTATGTAAATGCCATGTAAGATGTCTATTTATGTGATAAACTTGTATTTAATAATTATGGCATATGTACATGATGTATATGAATGTTAAGAAGCTTATTTAAATGCTTGTGCATGCTGAAACAATTATTGGAAATGAAAGAAAAGAAATTGAAATGGTAAAAACGTAGGTCCTGGAGCAGTTTTGTTGTGGCTTCAGTTTGACCTAGAAAATTAAGGAATTAGTTCATGAAATTTTATGAGCATGTATCACACATACATAGCTTTAAGTTCATATGTAGAACGTTTCATTTGGATGTGTATATCAAGAGAAATGAATTTCCAAATTAAGGGACAAGAATCTGTTTCCAGAGTTTTTGACCAAATGAACAGTAAATTTCAACGAATAAACTGTATCAATTGGCGAATCATTTGGTCTAGAAATTATTTTTCCCTTAAATTTTAAGATGTTATGTTCATTTATATTTTTGAACCACCTCATTTCAATTTTTCTAGAATTAATTATGATTTTTTGAAGTTCGTTGCGTAATCTGGAATACCATATGAACAGTAACCTGAGAAAGAGTAAAATTCCAGATTTGGCTAATGGACTTCCAAGGTCTTGTAAGTGGTTCTAAATGCTACTGAATGGTCCCTAAGACATATAAAAGTAATGATGTTACATTATGGTATCAGAGCAAAGGATTCTGGCTAAAGAAATGCTGTGAATAGATTATTTATAGACTGATATGAGATTATTCCCAGACCCTAACCCTAAACAATAAGTATTTTGCTAAGTTAGGGTATGTTATGGGATGGTTAACATTGCTTAATTAAGCAAATGTTGCAGGAATATATATGAGATTCCATAAGGTTAAGTCAGAGGCTTCAGTTAATAAGGAAAACTCCAGACCAATAGTGATATATGAAGATGATATATATCCACATCCCTTAGAAAATGAAGAGAGTCCAGATGAGAGTTTAGGGGATCAGCCAGAAAAATCTACAGTGGAATATCCCATAGACTTTTCTATAGACTTAAACCTGCAGTCTGGAGGTCATGTAGAGATTCAGCCTGAAGCCTAATATGCACCAGTTGATGTTGAGTCTAGTGACTCTATACGATATAAGTTTTTTGGAATGCCCTCTAACCCTGATATAAGCTTTATCCCTCTTATGAGATGATAGATTATGGCTGAGGAAGCTGAGTACTGATACTGGATTATGGGTAGACTAGATATTATTCCTCCTCCATAAGAGTTTGAGGATAAAGTTACCATGAGTAAGATACCACAGTCCCCTAATTTAGATATCCAGTCAGATTTTATGATAGTCCCTGTCTATTCCCAAAGTCCAGGAATATGTGACTTTATAAAGAGATATCAGTGGGATGTTCCTGGTTCTAGTCAACCCCAGCCTTCTTTGTTGAAGACAGATAGTGTTGACCATAATGGTCTGAAGAAAGCTGTGGAGAATGACTTATTTAGTCTAGGTCAAGGGATGGACAGAAGTAGAGATTAAGAACAGTTAATTATCTGTAGTTCCTCAATGCCATAGCAGGAATGATAAACAGACATTCAGTAGTGGGCATTAACCTAATATCCTTTAGAGGATTGGTATGAGATGATAGTAAGTCAAGTGTCATGAGACTAAAGATGCCAACCTCATTGAAGTTTATCAGTTAGAGGTTTAGCACAGAGTATAGGCAAGTTAAACAGTACAAAGCACTAAGATACATAAGATTAGTTTAAGAAGAGGTTCAACAGTAGATCCTCTGTATGATAATCAGGAGTTGATCTACAGTACAAAAGACTTTATGCAGCTAGTCTTTAGGGAAAAGAATAATGAAAAGTTAGAATGAGACTTGCCTAAGAATAATCTAATACATGGCCTAAGGTTAAAGTTGTGATGGATAATAGATAGAAAGTTAATGTTCCTAATATAGAGGGATTCCATCACGAAGAGACAGTAACTTAGCACATATAGGGTAGAGCACCTAGAGAATAGAAATAGTAATATTAAGTGATGAATGAGATCCAAGTGACCTGAATTGGTCAGGATCAAGAGGCAGACTAGAAAAGAATCATAGTCTAGTCCATAGTAGACTAAGACTGATGGACAAAAAGAGTTAAGAGATACAGAGAGGCACAGAAGTAAATCCATATGAGATGGAGAATTATCCGCTCACATGAGAAGTTTTTCTCAAAGAATTTAAAAGAAGTATTCCTCTCAATTAGAGAGAGGTGAGCGTGAGACTAAGGGTTAGAGCTAAGGAAAGAGAACTCTTTTGATGGATACTTAATCGAGTTCATTCATATGAACCTTGAGGCTTAATAAGAGTTACTTTCTCTCGCCTGTTAGTAATCCAGGAGGATAAGAGAAATGTAAAAGTACAAATGGCATAAAGATAGGAGCTAAACCTTCCTTAGTTAGCTGAAAGAGAATAGTTGACTCAGTTATGGATTGTTGTGAGGCCAAGGACACATAAATCCTTCAGGCTAGAGACATAGAAATCTTACAGGCAATAAGGGATGATATGATAGAATAAATATGGCCTAGTAAGGTAGCCATAGATTCAAAGATGAAGTGACTCCCCTATTCCCTATATAAGAAAGAGTAAAGAAGGGTTGAGTCTATACCCTAATAAGAGGGTAATGTGGCAACCTAAGTGAAACAAGTAAATGACTCAAGTTCCTGAATAAATGATCAGGACCTAGTGATTAAGGTAATGAAGGAACATAATATTTTAAAGTCTACCTAGTTAATTGCTTAATGGCAATGTGAGTTTGAGGGATAGTATAACTCAGATAAAGTAAGGTCCCTCTGATGAGATAAATAGATGATGATATATATGTGCATGGTAGAGCCTATGTAGCTCTCTACAGTGATGGATCTAGTAAGTTATAAAGTATGAGAATGATATGAGAAGTTCCTGAGTGATAGAGGAAATGGGTGAAGTCTTGATAGAATATTGGCTTCTGTGACCATTTTTGGGGAATTATCTGTCCAGTTAATAACTATGTGGAAGTGACTAAGCTTGTAACTTTGTCCGTTGGTTAAGGTCTTCCAGAGATGAGAATACAGTATAACAGAATCCAGTAGATTCCGGAGGTTTGCAGTTAGATCCTAGTATGGCTCATAGGGTCGCAGTAGATCCTGAAAGGCTTACGTTTGATCGCAGTAGATCCCGAGGGTCACAGTAGACCAAGCCTAGAGCAAGAAAGTAATGAGCCATAAGTATAGTATTTCTTTGGAAGGACAAATACCAAGGAAAAGTTAAGGTATAGAAGCTTCACAAGTTGATTAACTCATAACAGAGAGAGTACCCATGATGCTAGTTTCAGATAGCCTTATTACTATCAGGGACTAAACTCATAATTTCCTTACACGTATCAGGAACTAAGTGATCAAAGTTAAAGTTGTTAATGTTGAGTCCCAAGGATTTATGGGAATATTACGTAAGATATAAGAAGAGATCCTTATGATAAGATTACAGAAAATAAGAGACAAGTAAATCCTCCAGATGAGGATAAAGAGATTAGAAGGCCAGATAGACCCAAAAGAGATAGTATAAGATGGGTCTAAGATAATAAAGTACCAGGGTTGAAGCCTGTAAGCACCAGTGCTTTAGATTTTTTTCTGCACATTTTAGTTAAGCGTGCTCAAGCAAGGGTAGTCCAATGATGGGTGACCCCCTGGGAAGTGATGAAAAAAATGTGAATGCCACAAGAAATTGGCATATATGCACAAAGCTATGTAAAATGATAGAAAGAGCTATGAAAAGCTAGAAAGGGTTATGAATAGTAAGAGACTAGAACCCTTATGTCAAGTCCAAGTTAAATGGATTTGAAAGATGAACTATGATATAGCCAGATTTGGCCAGATATGCCATTTTATGTCATGAAAGATATGAAATGAGAAGATATGCCTTGAGAAGCGGCTGTATAGCTAGCTTTATAAACAGATAGAGAGGCTTCTGTTCTGGAAATAATAAGATGTTTGAATGATGAGCTACATGTGAAAGAGCAAATGAGAGCTTTCACTCCTTGCATAAAGTTCTAGGCATTAAGTTATGTTATGTTATGTTTGTAAAATATGCTAAAGCTTCGAATGTTAGAGCAGTGCAAGCTTTATATGATAAAGCTGTGCAAGCTCCGAGTGTTAGAGCTGTGCATATTAAGAGAAGGAATGCTTGAGCTCCGATGTTAGAGCTTTGCATTCGTGAGCAGGTATGTAGTCCTGCAGCATACTGTCCAGGCATTATGCATGTTAGAGTATATGTTCCTATATGCTCCTATATGCTCTTATTTAGCAGTAGAGCAATGAAAGAAAGAATAATGATATAAGTCCTCTCTCTGTATTATGATGAGTTATTAAAGATGATAAGAATGCATGATGACACGGGAATGTGAGTTAAAGTGTGCGGATACTCAGAGAATTCTGCTAGATACTCATATGAGAAAGAAGTAGTTGCACTAAAAAGTATGATGAGTTATTAATAGAAACTTCCAAATATAGCAGTATTCGAGAGAGTTTAATATGAAAGAAATGGACGCTACTCACAAGTCCAGTATAGTGAGGAGTCCATATGTAGATAAATGTATAACAAGAAGGTAAGTAATAGAATGAATTGGAGTTCAACTCTGAGTGAGTTGATTCATGACAAAAGGATGATCATAGTAAGATATGAAGAATTACGGATATAAAAAGAACTCCGTTAATATGTCAAGATAAAAGATAAGAGATAGATACCTCAATCATTGACTGAGATGTTGAGTAAATTTCGAGGACAAAATTTATTTTAAGGGGGTAGAAATGTCATATCCTAATTTTTTCCTATCTGTATAGTACTGATAGTAGAAAGAGGTTTAGAAAGGATTATGACGAAGATAAGAAGGAATGATAAAGGTTATATGAGTCCTGAAGAAGGGGAAGGACTAAAACGCAAAGTAGAAAAGGTTAAAGGCCAAAAGTTAAAGTAGACACAAGATTTGGGCCAAAAGTGGTAATTTTCAAAAGTTACGGGATTTAAATGTAATTAAGTAAAAAGTTTAAGGGCAAAATTGTAATTATAGAAAGATCATCCCAGAAAGGGTTAGAACTGCCCAGAAGTATTTTAGTCCCATATTCCATCAGTAAATAGAGGAAGGTATGCTGGATAATCTGACATGATATCGAAATTTTATTAGGGCTCTAGACAGCAGATATTTATCTGATAGTCTAAAAGTTATCTGAAATTTTGTCAGATTTCATGGACTTCATATATAAGTGGAAAAATTACAGGAAAGTGTGCCCTACAGTGTCAGATATCCTAGATCTGACAAAACTCCAGAAGAAGTTCTGTATAAAAAGTTATTCACATATCAGTGAATTTTGACGGGAGTTTGTTAACACCCGTGATCCGATAATGGAACTTATCGGTATGTAAGCCTGGATAGAATGAGATTAGATGACCTCATATATAGGCCCATAATGACGCCAAGGAAGGCCCAAAACCCAGGGTACCAGTCTATCAGTAGAAGGGGCCAGTGCTAGAAAAAGTGTGAACTTACAAAAATGCCCCTAGATGCCCAGATTGTACCAGAGATGGATAAGGGCATTTTGGTCATCTGGGATAGGTTAAAAACGTGACATATGGTATAAATATGATTATTTGAGCCAATATATGCCTTGAGGCAGTACAAAGAGGAATGAAATGACAATTATGCCCTTAGGGTCAATATAGTGCAAGAAAGGACACCAAGGGTATTTTGGTCATTTCCCAAGGGATCTGTAATTAAGTTGTGGCCAGTACAAGTATGTCAATGGTATGAGAAGCCTATACATTAATTTCCAGGATAGAATACATATCCTGGTATATTATAAAAAATTAGGAACAGAAAATAGTCCGGTTGTTGTGAAACTGCACTGATCGGTACCAGATTAGACTGGAATTTCTCCAGGAGCTTCCTTGCACTATGAACACACCAGCTAACCCCTTGAGGTGTCCCTTGATGGGTCCCACATGATATCATAATTATTATTTTATGAAAAAGTTAAATCCAAGATTAAATGTGGGCCTTTAGATCAAATAGTAACCAAATCAATCTTGGCCATTCATTTTTCTTGGATTTTGGCTATAAATACCCCTCAATTCTGGTTCAGAACCGTAAGCTCATGTACCCTTGGGGAAGCTCTTGCAAAATGGTAACTCAAGCCAAGACAAAGAAGATTCAAGGTTCCAAAGTTCAAGCAAGCTAGAGGTTAAAGGTAAGCAATCTCTCCTAGCTTATTTTCCTTTGATTTGGGATCTTGAACTTAGGGTTTTGAAGGGAGAAAAGTTGAGTTTTCTCTAAGGGGTGGTGCTGCCCAAAGACCTTAAAGGAAAGGGGAAAGAAGAAATTAAAGTTAGAACTATATGATTGAAGCTTAAACAAGCTAGTTAAATGGTTGGTTGTTGAATCAAATTGATATTCTTGACTTTGCCATGGTGTGCCCTGTTCAATATGCACTGTTCATGAGGGAAGGAAATTGAATTTCAATGATTTAATGCTTCCACTGAGTTTGTATGATGATTTTGTGTAGGATTGGAAAGGTTTTGAACCTTGGAAACATTAAAATCTTAAGGTTGTAGTCTTTGAGATTCCTTACGGTACTGTTCACTCGCATGAACAGTGATTGGAATTTCATGATTTTGATGGTTCCAATGGTTTTAAAATGAAAAGTTGTGTGGGGTAAAGTGGAGAAACAAGTATGGGAAGCATTAGAATCAAAATGAGAATTTTTGAAAGAATTGTGTGCTTATGTTCAATTCTGTACAGCACGCCATGAAGGAGCTGGAATTTTATGATTCGAAGCTCATAAACAAGTTCAAAATATAAAATTGTGTAGGGTAAAGTCATGACATTAATTGATTCAAGAGCCAAGTGGATTAGTGAATATTAGGGAAAGTTATGACAATAAAGAGTGTAACAAAGTTAATCTTGAACATGGTTGGAGTTCATGAGTCCTAATGAATTATGTGATGAATATGAATGTGTTTAGGACCTTGAAAAATCCAAGAACATGTTGGGAAGTGATTGGCATAAAGGTTTATTGGTTGGAAAGCTAGGAAGCGAATGCTAAAGATCAAGAGGAAAGCTTAAGTGCAAGGTAGTGAACTTATCTCTTTATGTGCTTGATGTGGTATGCTTATGTGTTGACATGTATGTGGTGTTTTAATGATGTTGTGACATGATTAATGATGTTCAATGTATTGTGAATAACATGTGTTCCATGGCCATGCACTTTATGTAAAAGTATATAGCATGATAGCATGTCACTAACCAAAGAAAGTTTAATGAAATTTCATATCATGCATTAGCATCCATCTTGCATATTTAAGTGGTAATGTTTGCTACTGAGACTCCCTAGAATCTCACTCTCCCATAACCAACCAATTTAGGTCAAGCATGAAAGAAAGGTATGCATGGAGAAGAGCTAAACCATGGAAGAAGGAAAGTGAAGTATTTAAGATTCTAGCATGTGCTATGCATTTTCCATGTATGTAAATGCCATGTAAGGTGTCTATTTATGTGATAAACTTGTATTTAATAATTATGGCATATGTACATGATGTATATGAATGTTAAGAAGCTTATTTAATGGCTTGTGCATGCTGAAACAATTATTGGAAATGAAAGAAAAGAAATTGAAATGGTAAAAACGTAGGTCCTGGAGCAGTTTTGTTGTGGCTTCAGTTTGACCTAGAAAATGAAGGAATTAGTTCACGAAATTTTATGAGCATGTAGCACACATACATAGATTTAAGTTCATATGTAGAACGTTTCATTTGGATGTGTATATCAAGAGAAATGAATTTCCAAATTAAGGGACAAGAATCTGTTTCCAGAGTTTTTGACCAAATGAACAGTAAATTTCAACGAATAAACTGTATCAATTGGCAAATCATTTGGTCTAGAAATTATTTTTTCCTTAAATTTTAAGATGTTATGTTCATGTATATTTTTGAACCACCTCATTTCAAGGTTTCTAGAATTAATTATGATTTTTCGAAGTTCGTTGCGTAATCTAAATACCATATGAACAGTAACCCGAGAAAGAGTAAAATTCCAGATTTGGCTAATCGACTTCCAAGGTCTTGTAAGTGGTTCTAAATGCTACTGAATGGTCCCCAACACATATAAAAGTAAGGATGTTACATTATGGTATCAAAGCAAAGGATTCTGGCTGAAGAAATGCTCTGAATAGATTATTTATGGACTGATATGAGATTATTCCTAGACCCTAACCCTAAACAATAAGTATTTTGCTAAGTTAGGGTATGTTATGGGATGGTTAACATTGTTTAATTAAGCAAATATTGCAGGAATATATATGAGATTCCATAAGGTTAAGTCAGAGGTTTCAGTTAATAAGGGAGACTCCAGAACAATAGTGATATATGAAGAAGATATATATCCACATCCCTTAGACAATGAAGAGAGTCCATATGAGAGTTTAGGGGATCAGCTAGGAAAATCTACAGTGGAATGTCCCATAGACGTTTCTGTAGACTTAAACCTATAGTCTGGAGGTCATGTAGAGATTCAGCCTGAAGCCTAATATGCACCAGTTGATGTTGAGTCTAGTGACTCTATACGATATAAGTTTGTTGGAATGCCCTCTAACCCTGATATAAGCTTTATCCCTCTTATGAGATGATAGATTATGGCTGAGGAAGCTGAGTACTGATACTGGATTATGGGTAGACGTATAAAAGTAAGGATGTTACACTTTCCATGTAATCCCAATCCCACAGATTTATGAATGATGAGAGAGGATGATGAAACATGAAAAAAAAGCTAGGGATTGGATAGTATAGATGTTATGTGTATGTGTAATGTTGCTGTATGACCAATGTAAGCAGTGATGGTCAATGTGTAATGAAAAACAGTAAAGGATGGAATAAATGTATGAAATTTTATAGACATTTAGATTAGATGCCAAGCTTCGTTTTGACACCAAGAAAGCTTTATTTGGATGTCTGTACAAAGAGAACTGATTTTCCAAATTAAGGGACCAGAATCTATTTCCAGGATTTTTGACCAAATAAACAGTAAATTTTGGCGAATAAACTATATTAATTGGATAATCATTTGGTCTGGAAATTATTTTTTCCTTAAATTTCAAGATGTTATCTTCACGTAGCTTTCTAAACCACTTCATTTTGAGTTTTCTAGAATTAGTTATGATTTTTTTGAATTTCATTGCGTAATCTGGAATACCATATGAACAGTAACCCGAGAAAGAGTAAACTTTCAGATCTGGCTAATGGGCTTCCAATGTCTTGTAAGTGGTTCTAAATGCTACTGATTGGTCCCTAATATGTATGAAAGTAAGGATGTTACACAGAAAGAGTAAGAGATAGCAGCAAAAAGATTGTTTTCATATCACTCTTAGATAAGAGTTGGATATGAAACAGATAGCTCTCAGATAGAGCTAGATTCAGATGAGTTCAGATCACTTTTCAGATAAGAGTTAGATCTGATACAGATTGCTTGTAGTAAGAGCATAGTTCAAATAGCTCGCAGTTAGAGCACAGATGGAAATAAGAAGTTATGATGAGGCCATAGCAATATAATGTAATGGCAGGTGGTTAGACCATAATTGGTAAGCCACAACAGAGTAAGAAAGATGAGAAGGAACTCCTAAGTAAGAGGGAAATAAGTAAAGTCTGGATAAATATATGGGTTACTAAATGTATTTTAAAATTTTTATTAAGTTATCAACAAGTGGAAGCAGTTAACCTTATAACTTAGTTTGTTGGATGAGATCTTTTAGAGATGATACATTACAACAGAATCACAGAGGATTCTGGAGGATCGCAGTTAGATCCTAACATGGCTCAAGGGTCGCAGTTAGATCCTAATAGCTTTAGAGTCACAGTTAGATTTTGAAGATGCTTACGGTTGATCGTAGTTAGATCCCGAGGTCGCAGTTAGACCTGGCCTAAGGAAAGTAAGGAGCTATGAAGAAATGAGAACAGTACAGTATCTCTATGAAAAGATGAGTACCAAAGACGAAGTTAATGGAAGGAGCTTCATGAGTTGATTAACTTATCTAGAAAATTTATTTATAGCCTATATTATATACACACTGAACTTAGTTTTCCTTAAACAAAGATGGAGTCCAAGTTCAAGTCTGAGTGCTTATATTCAAAAAGTTTTGTAGAAGTATGCCTGAGGAATAGAGAAGAGAACCCCATGTGTTTTGAGAATAGAAAAGTATGAGTAGATAGATCTTTCAGATAAGGATCAAGAGATGAAGAGGCTAGTAAAGACCCAAATAAGAGGGTCTAAGATAGAGTAAAGATAGAATGCAGTTATATGAAAAAAAGTGTAAATGCAACAAAAGTTTGGCATAGATACACAAAGTTATGAAAGATAGTAAGAGAAGTTAAGAAGAGCTAAAAAGTTAAGAAAATGTTATGAAATGAAAGGGACATTCTCCTAAGAAGAAAATATTCATTAAGGAATGAATAGAGGTTTGACCCTCAAATTTTTAGGACGAAATTTATTTTAAGGGGAAGAGAAATGTCATATCCCAATTTTTAGGCTTAGAAGCCCAGTATATAGCCTGAAAAAGGGATGCTACTAAACCCTATTGAGCAGAGGTATCAGTAAATAGAGAAAATTATGTTGATCAGTTTGATGCAACATAGAGTTTTGATATGAGGTCCTAAAAGATTTATATTAATTTTAGAAGAGAAGAAAAATTAATACAGTATTATCTGGACCTCAGAATCAGATGAAATGTGGCAGTAAATTTCTATAATTAATATAGGAATTTATGAAATTGACAGAGCCTCAAAAGGAATTTATAGAATTTACTATAGATTTTACAGTGAATTAAAATACCCAATCAACTCGGGAATTGAGCCCATGAAAATAGTGGATCATACAGAGGGTCCATAATGGCACTTTATAGGTCCAATGATATTTTCAGATAAGTATGTAGGTCAGGGCTAATAAGGACTTACGAAAATGTCACTGAAGGTATGCCACTGTGTTGTGTCATTAAGTTAGAGTCAGACAAAGGGTGTTATGATCATTTGACTAAGGTTAGATAGTCAAGAAAGGGTATCTGGATAGTTGAGCAGGGTCAAGAGATACTTTGGTAAGGTATAAAAAGATATAATAGTGCCCCTATAAGTACTAAAGAGGTATTAAGGGCATTTTGGTAATTTACTAAGGATGTTTCATGGGAACTGAGCCACTAGAGTGCTTGGTCTTGGTTAGAAACCCAAGATGACAATCCAAGGCCCAAAAACGTAACCCAAAAGTAATGTGGGCCCAAGAAGCATTAAAATATTGTTTTAGTGCTTCTTAATAAAGTAAAGTGACTCGGTCCAAGATACAACTGGGTAAAGTGATCTGGAATCATGAGATGGCATAAATAGGGCCAACAAGGTGCCACATGGCATGATTACAGCAAAAAAGGAAAAGCAAAGGACACATGGCATGATTACAAGAAAAGGATAAAAAGCAAGAGGACACGTGGCACAATCTCGGCCATTCATTAAGGGAAAAGACTTTGGAATTCTCTGGAGAGGCTGAGTCAGCTGGTGAGGTGTCCCAAGGGCCCCACCATTATTCCACATATACCCCTGAGGTGTCCTAGATGATGTCATGAGTGGTGAGTCATTAAGGAGGGTGATGTCAGCGTGATGATGCAGGCAAAGCTTCTTAAGGAAGCAAGCAATCTGAGCCATTCATCGCGAATCAATCTAGACCATTCATTCCACCTCCTCTCACCTATAAATAGGCCACTCCCCTCCCATTGCAAGGCACACCATGGATCTAGCAAGAAAAGGAAGAGAAATAAGAGAGAAAGAGAGAAAGAAATAAGGAAAGAAAGGAAGGAGTTTTGGTGGAGCCAGGAGCAGTCTAAGGAGCTGAGGGACTAGGCAAAGCTTAGGAATGAGGTAAGAAAGTTATCTAGTCCCTGCTATAATAATGTAGAGGATTGCTCTTAGTAGTTAGAATAGAGAAATATCTCTATTAATAAAGTTAGATATAGCTAGAAAGAAAGTTAGAGGAATGTAAGAGTAAGGATATTACCCCTAGTTGGTCAACAAGTTATTTTTCCCTGAAAGAGTATTACATTAGCTTCACGTAGCAATTTGAAAGACTTCTTTTTTATGTTTCTAGAATTAGTTATGATTTTTCAAAGTCAGGTCACTCCGCTAGAATCTACATAGTGAAAAGTGTTCGCTAGGAGTAAAATTTCAGATTGTATGATTTGACTTCAATGGCCCTAGAAGTGGTTCTAAATGCTACTGAATGGTACCTAAAATGTAAGACAAGGAGGATGTTTCATGAATCAATTGATGTATTGACTTTACCCAATACAATTTCATCTTTTGAATCTATTGATGAGCTTAGAATCATGAAATTCTAGCTCGTTCATGGCCTTCTGGACATAACCAAACACATGTACACAATTCCTTCAAAAATTCTCATTTTGATTCTAATGCTTCCCAAACCTATTTCTCCACTTTATCCCACCCAAATTTTCATTTTAAAACTATTGGAAGCATCAAAATCATGAAATTCCAATCACTATTCATGAGAGTTAACAGTAATAGAGGAGAATTTTAAAACAACAATCTTAGAACTTCAATGCTTCCAAGGTTCAAAACCTATCCAATCCTACACAAATTCATCATATAAATTAAATGGAAGCATTAACTCATTGAAATTCCATTTCCTTCCATCATTAACAGTACAAACTGAACTGGTTCAACTATGGCAAAGTCAAGAAGATTAACTTGATTCAACCACCAATCACTTAACTAGCTTGTTTAAGCTTCAATCATATATCTCTAACTTTAATTTCTTCTTTTCCCTTTCATCTAAAGATTTTGGATATCACAAAACCTTAGAGAAAACTCAACTTGCCCTCATGAAAACCCTAAGTTTAAGTTCCCAAATCAAAGAAAAATAAGCTAGGATACATTGCTTACCTCTAATCTCTAGCTTCCTTGAACTTTGGTACCTTGAACCTTTTTGGTCTTGGCTTGAGTTTTTATTTTGAAAGAGTTTCCCCAATGGTTCTTGAGCTCATAGTATGGAGGCTAAAATGAGGGGGTATTTATAGAAAAAACTCATGGAAAATCAATAGTCAATGTTACTTTGTTCACTATTTGATCTAAAAGCTCATATTTAATCTTAGATTTAACTTTTTCAAGAAGAGAATCATGACATCATTCATCACATCATCAAGGGACAACTCATAGGGCTAGGTGGTACCATTCCATGGGAGAGAAGCTTCTGGAAAAATTTTAGTCTAATCCGGTACCGGCTCAGTCTGATTTCCCCAAAATCAGACTGTTTTATAAATCTAGTTTTTCTAAATTTTCATAATATACCGTCTCACCTTAAATCCAGTATTTGGATTCTTACTACCATTGACATTCTTGGACTAGGACAAAACTTAATTACAAATCCATTGTGAAATGACTAAAATGCCCTTGGCTCACTATCTTGCCCTATATTAACCCTACGGGCATAATTATCATTTTACACCTCTTTACTTCTTATCAGAGCATATACTGACACTAACTAATCACTCCTGTATTTTCCTGGATGTTTTTAGCTTGTCCAAATGACCAAAATACTCTTCGTCTAACTCTGACTCAATGACACAACATAGTGGCATACCTTGAGTGGTAGTTTCCTGGTCTTTATTAGCCTTAGCCCACATACTTATCTAAAAATATCATTGGGCCTATAAGGCACCATTATAGGCCCTCTTTATGATCTACTGCCTTCATGGGCTCAATTCCCAATAAATTCCCTCAAAACATATTTATCGGGTGTTTTAATCCACTATAAATTCTATAATAAATTCTACATAACTCCTTTTTGAGCTTTATCAATTTTATAAATTCTTATATTAATTATAGGAATTTATTGCCAAATTTCATCTGATTATGAGGTCCAGAGAATACTATATTAATTTTCCTTCCTTTAAAAATTAATATAAATTTTTTGGGACCTCATATCAAAATTCTGTGTTACGTCAAACTTATCAGAATAATTTTCTCTACTTACTCCTAAAATTTGGGACTAATTTGATTCTAGGCATTTTTAGCCCTTTTCCTGCTCAACTTTCTCATAATTACATTTTTGTGCTTGAACTTTTGATAAATTACATTTAAGTCTCATAACTTTTGAAAATTGCACTTTAGGCCCTCAACTTTTCATAATTACACATAATGGCCTAAGGCTTTTGTCTACTTTCATTTTTCACATTCTTAAAATTTTTATTTTAGTCCTTCACTTCCTTCAAGACTCCTCTAACCTTTATATTCCTTCTGATCATCGTCATAATCCTTTCTAAACATCATTCCACTATAAGTATTATACATATAGGGAGAAATTAGGATATGACACAAAGAAAGATGAAAGGGCATTTTGGTCATTTGACTAAGGTTAGACAGTCAAGGAGAGTTCCCAAAATAGTTGATCAAAGTCAAGGAATACTCTGATGAGGTGTGCAAAGACGATAATGCCCTTGAGATATGAAAGTAAATAAAGAACCAAGGGCATTTTGGTAATCTATCAAAGGATCTATAATTAAGTTTAGAACCAGTACAAGAATGTCAATGGTAGGAAGAATCTATAAACTAGATTTAAGGTTAGAAAGCATATTATGAAATCTCTAAAAAATTAGATTTATAAAACAGTTTAGTTTCTAGGGAATTGGACTAAGCCAGTATCGGATTAGACTCGAATTTTTCCATAATCTTCTATCCCTTGGAATTTTGCCACATGACTGTATGAGTTGTCCCTTGATGATGTCATGGATGATGTCATCTCATTGGCTTCTAGGGCAAGCTAATGCAAGACTAAATATGAGTCATTATATCAAATAGTACACAAAGTGATCTTGGCATTCATTTTCCATTGGATTTTTCTATAAATACCCCCATATTTCTGATTCAAAGTTGTGGCATGAGAACCCTTGGGGAAGCTATGTCAAAATGGAAACTCAAGCCAAGATAAAGAATAATCCAAGGTCCAAAGTTCAAGCTAGCTAGAGATTAAAGGTAATCAATCTATCCTAGCTTATTTTTCTCTAATTTGGGGGCTTGGCTTAAGATTTTCATGGAAGAAAGTTGAGCTTTCTCTAAGGTGTATGTGCTGTCCAAAACCTTAGATGAAATGAGAAAGAAGAAATTAAAGTTAGAGTTATGTTATTGAAGCTTAAACAAGCTAGTTAGAGGATTGGTTGTTTGATCAAGTTGATATTATTGACTTTGTCATGGTTGAGACCTTTTGGTCTGCACTGTTCATGATAGAAGGAGATGAAATTTCAATGATATAATCCTTCTATTGGATTTATATAATGAATTTGTGTAGGATTTGATAGGTTTTGAACCCTAGAAACATTGGAATTGGAAGTTATAATTGTTATAATTCTTCTCCATTACTATTCACTCACAAGAATAGTGATTAGAATTTCATGATTTTGATGCTTCCAATGGTTTTAAAATGAAAAGTTGTGTGGGATAAAGTAAAGAAGCAAGTATTGGAAGCATTGTCAATTAGTAAAGATCAAAGGGAGTTATGTTAGTCAAAGTAAGTTTAATGATAAAGGAAGTTAGATTGTGATGGATGGATGATTATGTGATGTTAGAATTTGATTGTGGACTCCAAAGAGGCAACCGCATATCAAAGAGAAGTAAGAAGAAAGAGGCAAATGAAAGTTAAAGTGAAAGAAAGTCAAGTATATGAAGTAGTAAACTTATCCTAAACTTGTATATATTGAATATTATGGTTAGTTGTGCTATGGCTATGTTGAATTGTGTTGCATATATGTTTATGATTGAAGATCTATTTCTATGATTACTTTGTCCAATTGTATTTCATATGTTAAATGGAAATATGCAGATTACACAATGTTAACACTTTCACAAGCAAGCACAAAGTATTTACATTAATGCATGCACAAAAATTTCTTGAGAATTAGTAGAACAAAATGATAAAAGATATAATATGAGTTTTTGGAGCTCCCTCTAACCCTAATGTGAGTCTAATTCCTTTGACACGAGAACAGATTATGGCTGAGGAAGCTGAGTACTGGTACTGGATTATGGGTAGACTAGATATTATTCCTCCTCCACCAGAGTTTGAGGACAGAGTTGTTATGAGTAATAGACCACGGACCCCTAATTTAGATATCCAGTCAGAGTTTGTGACAGTTCCTGTCCATTCCTAAAGTCTAGGAATATGTGACTTTATAGAAAAAGAATAGTGTGATGTTCCTGGTCCTAGTCAACCCCATCTTTCTTTGTTAAAGATAGATAATGTTGATTATATCAGTCTCAAGAAAACTGTGGAGAGTGAATTATTCAGTCTAGGTCAATGGATGGACAAAAGTAGAGATAAAAATAAGACAGTTTATCTGTAGATTCTCAATGCCATAATAGGGATGATAGACAGATATACAATAGAGGACATTGACTTGAATAAGGTTTACACTCTAGCAGACTACCATAAAGTGGTGGTAAGTCAGATACTGCCATATACCCCTACATGGCATATAGAGATAAGTGAGTTTTGGGCAAATGATATGCTAACTGATATACAGAGGTGGTACTTATGTAACAGAAGTATTTACAGTCCATTATTCCATAGAAAAGAATGTAAAAGAGATAAGGGGTAATGTAAATAGTGTAAAATAATTACATAGATGTATGATGGTTATGATGTACATGGAATTGACTTGTGTGTAATGTATGTGCAAATGTTAAGGAGATCTGAACTATGAGTTCTGATGTTATACAATAATATGATAATTGGTTGAACATCTATGTGAATATGTTCCCAATTTAACGTGATTATAATATATAGATATGAATGAGTTTTAATTGACTCAATTCATCAAAGTTAGGAACATTTGAAGTAAATATCTAGAAAAAGTTATGGCCCGGTCGCGATATGGATTAGTTTAGGTCATGACTAGAAGTTCCAGAGAAGATAAGTCTCTATGAGTTAAGCCACAAAACGCGACAAATATTTACAGAAGCTTTTAGTTGTGACAAGTAAAGACCATTGGTCGAGACAGGGAGCTCCAGAGCCATCAGGTCACGTTGAGTCTAAGCTATAGGACGCGACTAATTTATAAGCATATCAGGTCGCGACTAAAGTGTCACGACTAGCCAGTACCCAGGTCAGGACTGGAATACACAAAGACTTGATGGTGAGAATGAAGATGCTGACCTCATTAAAGTTTTTCAGTTAGAGGTTAACACAGTGTGCAGATAAGCCAAATAGTATGAGGTACTGAGATATAAAATATCAGTTTAAGAAAATATTCAGAAGTAGATCCTCCGTATGATCCTCAGGAGTTGATCTACATTACTAAACGCTTTGGGCAGTTGGTCTTTATTGAACATAATAAAAAGAAGTTAGAATGAGACTTGCCTAAGAAGGAGCCTAGTGCATGGCTTAAGGCTAAAGAAATAGATAAAAAGTTAAAGTTCCCATAACAGAAGGATCCCATCACGGAATATTAACTTAGCGCTCTACCTTAGAGAATAGAAGTAATGGTGCAGGATGATGAATGAGATCCATGTAACATAAATTAGTTAGGATCTAGAGATAGACCAGAGAAGAACCGCAGTCTAGTCCAAAGCAGACTGTGACTGACAGACAGAAAAAGTTTAGAGATAGTAAAGAGGTGCAAAAGTTACTCCATATAAGATGGAGATTGATCCGCTCACCTGAGACGATTTTATCAAATAGTTTACCAGAGGCATTACTCTCAATTAGATAGAGATGAGTATGAGGCTAAGGGTCAAAGTAGAGAAAGAAAAACTCTTTGTTGAATACTTAGCCGAGTTCATCCACATGAGCAACAAGAGTTGATTGACTAAGAAGTTAGCTCATGGATTGAATTCTGTAACATCCTTACTTTCATACGTCTTAAGGACCATTCAGTAGCATTTAGAACCACTTATAAGACCTTCAAAGTCCATTAGCCAAATCTGGAATTTTACTCCTTATCGGGTTACTATTCATATGGTATTCCAGATTATGCAATGAACTTCAAAAAATCATAACTAATTCTAGAAAACTCAAAATGAAGTGGTTCAAAAAGATACGTGAAGATAACATCTTAAAATTTAAGGGAAAAATAATTTCCAGACCAAATGATTAGCCAATTGATACTTTTATTCATTGAAGTTTACTGTTCTAGCATACATGAATCATGTCTTTTGCCTTGTATGAATTCATATACATCATAGGGTTATACAATAATTGTTTCATACAATCTCATCACATAAATAGATGCTTTACATGGCTTTGACATACATGGAAACTGCATAGCATATGCTAACATCTTAAATACTTCACTTTTCTTCTTCCATGATTTAGCTCTTCTCCATGCATACGTTATCCATCATACTTGACCTAAATTGGTTGGTTATGGGAGAGTGAGATTCTAGGGAATCTCAGTAGCAAACATTACCACTTAAATTTGCAAGATGGATGCTAATGCATGATATGTAATTTCATTAAACTTTCTTTGATTAGTGACATGCCATCATGCTATATACTTTCACATAAAGCACATGGCCATGGAAAACATGTTATTCATAATACATTCAACACCATTTATCATGTCACAACATCATTCAAATATCATATACATGTCAACACATAAGCATACCACATCAAGCAAATAAAGAGGTAAGTTCACTACCTTGTAGACTTGACTTTCTTTCACTTTATCTTGCTTTTTTCTTCTCACATCTCTTAGACATGTGGCTTCCTCTTTTAGAGCATACCAACCAATCCCTAACATCACATAACCATTCATCCATTACCATATAATTTCCTTGAGCGTTAAACTTACTTTAACTAACATAACTCCCTCTTGAACATTAAACTCATTTACTTTCCTTAATCTTAACTAATGGACTTGGTCTTTGAATCAATTGATGTCTTGACTTTACCCTACACAATTTCATCTTTTGAATTCATTTATGAGCTTAGAATCATGAAATTCCAGCTCCTTCATGGCCTGCTGTATAGAACCGAACATAGGCATGTAATTCTTTTAAAAATTCTCATTTTGATTCTAATGCTTCCCATACTTGTTTCTCCACTTTACCCCACACAACTTTTCAGTTTAAAGCCATTGAAACCATCGAAATTATGAAATTCCAATAACTATTCATGTATGTGAACAGTAACAGAGAAGGGCAAAAGCTACAAATCTTGGAATTTCAATGCTTTCAAGGTTCAAAACCTTTCCAATCCTACACAAAACCATCATCTAAATTCAATGGAAGCATTAAATCATTGAAATTCAATTTCCTTCCCTCATGAGATATTTATTTATATTTATATTTGTATATATATAAATTCATATATATATATATATTATATA
Source organism: Leucaena leucocephala (assembly GCA_037074615.1). Taxonomy (NCBI): domain Eukaryota; kingdom Viridiplantae; phylum Streptophyta; class Magnoliopsida; order Fabales; family Fabaceae; genus Leucaena; species Leucaena leucocephala. The sequence continues at coordinate 6,599,610 of CM073526.1, read as the reverse complement.
TAAGATATATTTACAAGATTTAATTTATAAGGATAAATTAAACCTCTATCACATTTGTATTTGAAATTCAAATTGATATGATATATCAAATTTGATTTATGAGAATAAATCAAATGTAGTTCCGTCTTATCTTTATTTTAAATTAAATAAATGGGTGAATTAAATCTGTGGGACGGATTTAATACAAACACTATTTATTTAATTAGTTTCTTATCAAATTATACAATATATGATATTGTATTAATTTCAGAATTAATAGAAGATTAATTCCAAAAATTCAAGTCTGTGGTAACACGCATAGCATCCTATATATCTGATATTTAGGAGCTACGGTTGGGACAGAAAAAAAAGTGTGAACGGGAATTCGCAAAAGGTTTGCAAATAAGAAACTGCCAAAATAGAGACGGAGATGATAAATTCTTGAGTAAACCCTAGAGGGACAGGAGGCGCTAGCACGTCTTTCGTAGTTAGAATGTTATTCGTGTGGATACCAGTAGAGGAAGCTGACCTAAGTCATCGACTTCGTGTGATCGAAAAGAGATCATGAGCTGCAAAGAGAAGCTGTGGACGTCGCAACCAGAAACTGAGCAAGTTGCGACTGAATACTGAGGGTAATACTTCTTTTCACTTGACTTAAACACATGGTAGATCCTGGCAGGGAATGGAAAAATTTTTAAGTTAATTTCTGTTGCGTGTCTTCCAATTCCTTACAAGATCTTCTATAGATGAGAATACAGTACAACATAATCGTAGTAGATTAGAGAGGATTGTAGTTATATCCTAGTATGGCTCCCAGAGAACAGAATTCCAGGGTCGTAGTTAGATTCTGAAGAGGCTTACGGTTGATCGTAATAGATCCCAAGGGTCATAGTAGACCTAGTGTCACATCCTTATTTTTAACCTCAGTTATACTCCATTAGAAGTGATTGGAACCAAATACATGATCATTTGCTTTGAAAACATCCATTTCCAAAAGATTTGCTCTCGGGTACTGTTCATTGTTACTGTTCATTTGGTAATTCCAGAACATGTACCCTACTTTGAAAATTCATAATTAATTGTAGATAAATCAAAATAATGTGGTTCCAATTTCTAATGAAATCTATTTCTTAAATATTTGAGGCAAAAATATGAAATTGAGGTTATCTTGTTCACATGAAATCAGTTTATTGGTTAAAATCACTGTTCATTTGGTAAAATCTGGAAGTTTCAGTTTCTTTGCCTTACCTTTAAAAATTCATTTCTCTTTGGTTACTTATCCAAATGAACTTTGTTACATATGGATTTGAAGGTCTATACGTCCTCTTAAGCTCATAAAATTTCATAGAAAAACTCATTCATTTGATATATGAAATTATTGCGTGAACATCACTGCCTCTCAGCAATCATTTTATCTCAATTCCAGATCTTACTTCCAAATTTGGAAAATCATAAGAATTCGGATACTTATCCAAATTAGGAGTTCTTAGTGTTCATTTAAATCTCTGTATCTTAAATTTTATCATGCCAAATTTCAAACTAAAACTCGTTGATTTAGGCATCATAATCATCATCACATCACCACTGCCTCAGAACAGGTTTATGAAAACATACAACATGCATACTAGCATATCATCCCATAGTGTCAAGTAAGTCATGTAACTTATTATACAAACTTATTCATCAACATTTACTCTCTTCCCTTGAGAGGATCCAGCACCTAAAACTTAGTTATGCATGTGGAAGGAATGAGATTTCATGGAAATCCCAATAGCAAGTTACACAAACTATATTATCATGCATGAATAATTGGATACTTAACATGTTATCATGAGATGGGAGCTACTTCTTAATGGTACATAAGCAAACTCTAACATGCATATTGTCATGACATAACTTGCAAGGAGTTGCAATCATTCATACTTCATCATAACATGAACATATAAGCTCAATCTCAACCTAACACCATAATCAACAAGCAAACAAAACAATTAAACAAACATGAGTTATAGTTAGGTATCCTTGCTACCTCTTAGCTATCTTGGTCAAGACCTTCTTGAAGTGCTTTCCTTCCTTCACAAATGTCAAAACCTAACCATTACAACATAATATCAAGTTACAACTCAACTTGAAACCAAATCCAAGACTAGGTTTTCACTAGCTCCCTTTCTTTCTCTAATTTATGTTTCCTACTTCCACCTTTCCAAAATAAATTCTCATGGTTAATTTCCACATAATTTTTCATGTAGAATCCAAATATGAAATCAGAATTTCCAAAATCAAAACATACCAATTGCTACAGTACCAAACCGAAATGGATGTCCTTTTTCCAAAAATTCACATTTTGATTCCAATGCTTCCAATACTTGTTCTCCTACTTTATCCGCACACAATTTTCCATTTTAAACTCATTGGAATCATCAAAATCATGAAATTCCATCATATTAACAGTACCACATACAGTACCAGCAAGAACACAAAACCCTAAATCTAAACATACTTGAATTCCCAAGCTTATACCACTTGATTCTAGCTTGTTTAAGCTTGTTTAAACTATCCATAATATAAAACTCATATTTTAACCATATATGAGCAGCACTTCTAGCAGCAACCATAATGGAAATATAGCATGAAAACCCCTTAAAACCATGAGCTAACTTGCTAGAACAAAGCTCAAGATCAAGGGAGATGATTACCTTGCTTGTTACTTCACTTTAGTTGCTTCTTTCTTGGTTGAATGGAAATTTTGCAAGAGTTTCCCTATGGTTCACCATGCATTCCGAAGTGATCTGAATAGGGGGTATTTATAGAGAAATTTGGGTTGAAATGGATGGCCAAGATTGATTTGGTTACTATTTGATCTAAAGGCTCACATTTAATCTTGGATTTAAATTTTTCTAAAAAGAATAATTATGAGGACAGCTCATGGGACACCTAAGAGGTTTAGGTGGCGTGCTTCCCATGTAAGGAAGGTTCTGGAAAAATTCCAGTCCAATCCGGTACCGATCGGAGCAGTTTCACAACAACCGGATTATTTTATGTTCTGAATTTTTGTATAATATACCATGATATGTACTATATCTTGGAAATCAATATCTAGGCTTCTCATACCTTTAAAAATGATATACTGAATATTTATCTGCCATCCATCCCTTAGGAAATGACCAAAATACCCTTGGTGTCCTTTCCTGCACTATACTAACCCTAAGGGCAAAATCATCATTTCACACCTCTTTATACTACCTCAGGGCATATATGGGCTCTAAATAATCCTCTTTATACTATATGACACGTTTTTATCCCGTCTAGAGTGACCAAAATGACCTCCATCCACTACTGGTATAGTATGGGCGTCCAGGAGCATTTTCGTAATTTCGCACTTTTCCTGGACTACTCTGGTCTCTGGCCCACTTAACTGTCCAGTCACCTTAATGGGTTCATGATGGCACCATTTGGGCCTTATTATTGGCTTATTGCTTGTATTGCCTTTATGGCCCAATTTACAATACAACTCTCTGGATCCTATTTATCAGGTATTTTATTTCACTGTAAAATCCCGTATGGTTTCTACATGATTCCTTTTCTGACTCTCTCAATTTTATAAATTCATATATTAAATATATGAATTTTCTATAAGGTCTCATCTGATTCTAAGATATGAAAAATACTGTAATAATTCCTTCCAACTTCAGAAATTTATATCAATTAATCAGGACCTCAAATCAAAATTATGTGTTACGTTAAACTGACCGGAATATTTTTGTCTATCTACTGGTAAAATTTGGGTCTGATCTAATTCTGGGCAATTTTGGCCTGTTTTGGCTCAACTTTTTCATATTTATATTTAGGTCCCTTAACTTTTGAATAATTGCACTTTAATCACTGAACTTTTCATTAATTGCATTTAGGTCCCTCCTTTTTTTTTACTTCAACTTTTTGTCTTCAAACGTTTCAATTTGCATTTTGGTCCCTATTCTTTCCTTAATTATTAATCCATCCCTTTCTTTTCGTAATCTGATACAGTTTATTCCAAGAATCTTATATCCATTGCAGATAAATTGTACAGGTATATCAGGTCAGAAAATTGGGGATATGACAACTAGCCTAGAGAAAGAAAGTATTGAACTATAAGTACAATATGTCTTTGGAAGGATGAATACGAAGGATAAAGTTAAGGTATAGAAGCTTCACAAGTTGGTTAGCTCATAACAGAGAGAGTACCCATGATGTTAGTTTCAGATAGCCTTATTACTATCAGGGACTGAACTCAAATCTCCTTACACGTAACAAGAACTAAGTGATCAAAGTTAAAGTTGTTAATCCTGAGTCCCAAGGATTTATAAGAATATTTCATAAGATATAAGAAGGGGTCAAATAAGAATAAAGATATCCCTACTATGAGATTACAAAGAATAAGAATAAGAGACAAGTAGATCTTCTAGATGAGGATAAAGAGATTAGAAGGACAGATAGACCCAAGAGAGATAGTATAAGATGGGTATAAGATAGTGAAGTATCAGGGTTGAAGCCTATTAGCACCAGTGCTTCAGATTTTTATCTGCATATTTCAATTAAGCATGCTCAGGCAAAAGTAGTCAAATGATGGGTGACCCCTGGGAAGTGATAGAAAAAAGGTGAAAATGCCATGGAAGTTTGGCATACAGAGTTATGTAAAATGATAGAAAGAGCTATGAAAAGTGAGAAAGGGTCATGAACAATAAGAGACTAGAACCCTTATGTTAAGTCCAAATGAAATGGATTTGAAAGAAAATACTTAGAAGAATTTTCTTAAAGGCTAGTAAAGTTATAAGATAAAGAGAATGTTGATGTATGGTATCTCAGAATACATTATGACAAAGCAAGATAGACTATGATATAGTCAAATTTGGCCAAATATGCCATGTTACGGCATGAAAAATATGAAATAAGATATGTTGTAAAAAGGTACGTAATGAGATACATTATGAGAAATATTATTAAAAAGTACAATATGAGGTGGCTTTATAGCTAGCCTTATAAACAAATAGAGAGGCTCCCTTTTTAAAGGGATAAGATGTTTGAATGATAAGTTATATATGAAAGAGAAAATGAGAGCTTTCACTCCTTGCATAAAATGCCAGACATTATGTTATGTTTATAAAATATGCTAAAGCTCCAAATGTTAGAGCAGTGCAAGCTCCGAGTGTTAGAGTTGTGCAAGCTCCTAGTGTTAGAGCATATTAAGAGAAGGAATGCTTGAGCTCTGATGTTAGAGCTTTGCATTCATGGGCAGGTATGTAGTCCTGTAACATGTTGGCCAGGCATTATGCATGTTAGAGTATGTGCTCCTATTTAGTAGTGAAGCAACAAAAAGAGAATAATGACATAAGTCCTCTCTCTATACTATGATGAATGTTTAAAATAATATGAGCAACTAATAGAATAATATAATTCCTAAGAAATATGATGATATGAAAAATGTGAGATGAAATTTGTGGACGTTCAGAGAATTTTGCTAGATACCTAGATAAGCAATACATAATTGCACTAAGAAGCATGATGAGTCGTTAACAGAAACTCTATAATATAGTAGTATATGAGAGAGCTTAGTATGAAAGAAATGGAATGAAGTGGAGTTCAACTCTGATTAAGTTCATTCAGAACAAAAGAATGATCGCAGTAAAGATATGAGGATTTGCAGACATGAAAAGCACTCCACTAAGATGTCAAGGTAGAAGATAAGAGATAATTACCCTAATCTTTAGTCATAAAGAAGATAAGGATATCTATTCAAGATGTTGAATGAGGTGTTAAGTAAATTTTGAGGACGAAATTTATTTTAAGAGGGTAGAGATGTCATATCCTAATTTTTCCCTATTCGTATAATACTGATAGTGGAAAGAGGTTTGGAAATAATTATGATGATGATCAGAAGAAATAATAAATGTTAAATGAGTCTTGAAGGAAGAAATGGACTAAAATGAAAAGTAGAAAAGGTTAAAGGCCCAAAAATGCCCAAAATCATATTAGTCCCAAATTTTCCCAGTAAATAGAGAAAATTATTTTGATCAATTTGACACAACACAGAAACTTTATATGAGGTCCCAAAAAATTTATATTAATTTTTTAAGAAAGGAAAATTAATACAGTATCGTCTAGACCTCAAAATCAGATAAAATTTGGCAGTAAATTCCTATAATGAATATAATAATTTTTAAAACTGACAGAGCTCAAAAAGAAGTTATGTAGAATTTATTATAGAATTTATAGTAGATTAAAACACCCGATAAATATGTTTCAGAGGAATTTCTCGTCAACTGAGCCCATATAGGCAGTGGATCATACAGAGGGCCCAGAATGGCGCCTTATAGGCCTAATGATATTTTTATAAAAGTATGTGGGCCAGGGCTAATAAAGACCGGGAAAATCTAAAATTATGAAAATGCCACTGAAGGTATGCCATTGTGTTGTGTCATTGAGTCAGAGTTAGACGAAGGGGATTTTGGTCATTTGGACAAGTCAAAAATGTCTAGGCATGTACAGGAGTGATTAGCCAGTGTCAGTATATGTCCTGATATGAAGTAAAGAGGTGTAAAATGACAATTATGCCCTTAGGGTTAATATAGTGCAAGACAGTGAACCAAGGGCATTTTTGCCATTTTCCAAGGAATTTGTAATTAAGTTTTGGACCAATCCAAGAATGTCAATGGGAGGAATAATCTGGATACTACATTTGAGGTTAGACATCATATTATGGAATTTTAAAAAAATTAGATTTATAAAATAGTCCGATTTTGGGGAATCAAACTAAACCGGTATTGAATTGGACTGGAATTTTTCTAGAACCACTTACAAGACCTTGGAAGTCCATTAGTCAAATCTGGAATTTTACTCTATCTCGGGTTACTGTTCATATGGTATTCCATATTACACAACAAATTTTGAAAAATCATAATTAATTCTAGAAAACTCAAAATAAAGTGGTTCAAAAAGCTACATGAAGATAACATCTTAAAATTTAAAGGAAAAATAATTTCCAAACCAAATGACTAGCCAATTAATACAGTTTATTCATTGAAGTTTACTATTTATCTGGTCAAAAACTTTGGAAACAGATTTTGGTCCCTTGCTTTGGAAATTCATTTCTCTTGTTATAAACATCCAAATGATACGTTCTATCTATGCATTTAAAGCTCTAGATGTGTGCTACACGCTCATAAAATGTTGTGAACTAATTCCTTCATTTGCTAGTATATGCTAAGATCTCAATACTTCACTTCCTTTCTCAATACTTCAATTCCTACATGCTAGTATTTACTAGTATATGAATAATTTATAGTATATGCTAAAATCTCAATACTTCACTTCCTTTCTTCCATTCTTTAGCTCTTCTCCATGCATACCTTTTCTTCGTACTTGACCTAAATTGGTTGGTTATGGGAGAGTGAGATTCTAAGGAATCTCAATAGCAAACATTACCACTTAAATATGCAAGATGGATGCTAATGCATGATATGTAATTTCATTAAACTTTCGTTTATTAATGACATGCTATCATGCTATATACTCTTACATAAAGTGCATGGCCATGGAAAACATGTTACTCACAATACATTGAACATCATTAATCATGTCACAACATCATTCAAATATCATATACATGTCAACACATAAGCATACCACATCAAGCACATAAAGAGGTAAGTTCACTACCTTGTACTTAAGCTTTCCTCTTGACCTTTAACCCTTGCTCCCTAGCTTCCAACCATGAAGCCTTTATGTCCATCACTTCCAAACATCTTCTTGGATGTTTCATGGTCCTAAACAAATTCATATTCATCAAATAACTCATTAGGACTCATGAACTCCAACCATGTTGAAGACTAACTTTGTTACAAACTTTATTGTAATAACTTTCTCTAATTTTCACTAATCCACTTGGCTCTTGAACCAATTGATGTCTTGACATTACCCTACACAATTTCATATTTTGAATCCATTTATGAGCTTAGAATCATGAAATTCCAGCTCCTTCATGGCCTGCTGTCCAGAACTGAACATAAGCATACAATTTTTCAAAAATTCTCATTTTGAATCTAATACTTCCCACACTTGTTTCTCCACTTTACCCCACACAACTTTTCATTTTAAAACCATTGGAACTATAAAAATAAAGAAATTCCAATCACTGTTCATGCAAATGAACAGTATCATAAGGAATTTTGAAAGACTATAACCTTGAGATTTCAAAGGTTCAAAACCTTTCTAACCCTACACAAATCATCATATAAACTCAATGGAAGCATGAAATCATTGAAATTCCATTTCCTTCCCTCATGAACAGTGCAGACCAAATAGGGCACACTATGGCAAAGTCAAGAATATCAACTTAATTCAACAACCACTCACTTAACTAGCTTGTTTAAGCTTCAATCATAAGTTTCTAATTTTAATTTCTTCTTTCCCCTTTAATCTATGGTTTTTGGGCAGCACCACCCCTTAGAGAAAACTCAACTTTTCTCCCATCAAAACCCTAAGTTCAAGCTCCCAAATCAAAGGAAAATAAGCTAGGAGAGATTGCTTACCTTTAATCTCTAGCTTGCTTGAACTTTGGTACCTTGAATCTTCTTTGTCTTGGCTTGAGTTTTCACTTTGCAAGAATTTCCCCAAGGGTCCATGAACTTACGGTTTGCTGCAGAAATGAAGGGGGTATTTATAGAAGAATCTTGGTGGAAATCAATGGCCAAGATTGATTTGGTTACTATTTGATCCAAGGGCTCACATTTAATCTTGGATTTTACTTTTTCATAAAGCAAATTGTGACATCATCATGGCATCACAAGGGACACTTCATGGGCTTATGTGGTGAAATCTTACGGGGAGGAAGCTTCTGGAAAAATTTTAGTCCAATCTGATACCGATCAGAACAGTTTCATAGCAACCAGATTATTTTCTATTCCTAATTTTTTTATAATATACCAGGATATGTATGATGTCCTGAAAATTAATATCTAGGCTTCTCATACCATTAACAATGATATACTGAAGATTTATCTGCTATCCATCCCTAGGAAAATGACCGAAATACCTTGGTATCCTTTCTTGCACTATACTAACCCTAAGGGCATAATTATCATTTCACCCCTCTTTGTACAGCCTCAGGGCATCTACTTGGTCAACAAATCATATTTATTCCATGTGCCATATTTTTATCCTATCCCAGATGACCAAAATACCCTCCATCGATCTCTAGTACAATTTGGGCATCTAGGGGTATTTTCATAATTTTGCACCTTTTTTGAACACTGGCCTCTTCTACTGATGAACTGGTACCTTGGGTTTTGGGCCCTCCTTAGCATCATCATGGGCCTATATATGTGGTCATTCGGTCTCATTCTATCCAAGATGACATACTGATAAATTCCATTATCGGATCACGGGTGTTAACAAACTCCCGTCAAAATTCACTAATATGTGAATAACTTTTTATACAGAACTTCTTCCGGAGTTTTATCAGATTAAGGACATCTGGCACTATAGGGCACACTTTCCTATAATTCTCCCACTTATATCTGAAGTCCATAAAATCTAATAAAATTTCAGATAACTTTTAAACTATCAGATAGATATCTGCTGTCTGGAGCCCTAATAAAATTTCTGTATCATGTCAGTTTAACCAACATATCTTCCTCTATTTACTGACGGAATATGGGATTGAAATACTTCTGGGCGGTTTTAACCCTTTCCGGGCTGATCTTTCTATAATTACAATTTTGCCCTTGAACTTGTTACTTAATTACATTTAAGTCCTTAAATTTTTGAATATTTACGTTTAGGTCCCTAAACTTTTGAAAATTACCACTTTTGGCCCAACTTTTGTTTCTACTTTAACTTTTGGCCTTTAAACTTTTCCAATTTTCGTGTAGGTCCCTTTCTTCCTTCAAGACTCATTTAACCTCTATTACTTCTTATGATCATCGTTATAATCCTTTCCAAACCTCTTTCCATTATTAGTATTATACAGATAGGGAAAAATTAGGATATGACATTTCTACCCCCTTAAAATAAATTTCGTCCTAGAAATTTACTCAATACCTCAATAAAAAATTTGGGTATCTATCTCTTATCTTTTATCTTGACATCTTAGCAGAGTACTTTACATATCCATAATTCTTCATATCTTTACTATGATCATTCTTCTGTTATGAATCAACTCAATCAGAGTTGAACTCCAGTTCATTCTATTACTTACTGTCATGCTATGCATCTATCTACATATGGACTTCTCATATACTAAACTTGTGAGTAGTGTCCATTTCTTTCATATTAAACTCTCTCATATAGTACTATACTATGGAGTTTCTATTAATGATTCATCATACTTCTTAGATAAATTACTTATTGCTCATCTGGGTATCTAGCAGAATTCTCTAAACATCCACAAAACTTTATCTCTCATTTTCATATCATCATACTTCTCATCACCTTTAATAACTCATCATAATACAAAGAGAGGATTTATGTCAAATCTAACATGCATATAGGAGCACGTAGGACTTATGTCAGAGAGAGGACTCATTTTCATTGCTTCACTACTAAATAGGAGCACATAGGAGCATATAGGAGCACATACTCTAACATGCATAATGCTTGGCCAACATATTACAGGACTACATACCTGTCCATGAATGCAAAGCTCTAACATCGAAGCTCAAGCATTCCTTTTCTTAATATGCATAGCTCTAACACTCAGAGCTTGCACAGCTCTAATACTCAGAGCTTGCACTGCTTTAACATTCAGAGCTTTAACATATTCTATAAACATAACATAATGCCTGGCATTTCCTACAAACAGTGAAAGCTCTCACTTGCTCCTTCATCTGTAACTTATCATTCAAACATCTTTTCCCTTTCAAAAATAGAGCCTCTCAATCTATTTACAAGGCTAGCTATAAAGCCACTTCATATCGTACTTATCAATACATATTTCTCATAACATATCTCATTATGTACTCTTCATAGCATTTATCATTTCGTATCTTTCATGCCATAACGTGGCATATTTGGCCAAATCTGGCTATATCATAGTCTATCTTTCTAATCTATTTCATTTGGACTTGATATAAGGGTTATAGTCTCTTACTGTTCATAACCCTTTCTAGCTTTTCATAGCTCTTTCTATCATTTTACATAGCTTTATGCATATATGACAATTTCTATGGCATTTCTACCTTTCTATCACTTCCTAGGGAGTCACCCATCATTGGGCTACTCTTGCATAAGAAGCTTAATTGAAAAGTACAGATAAAAATTTGAAGCACTGGTGCTAACAGGCTCTAACCCTAGTACTTGACTATCTTAGATCCATCTTATACTATCTCTCTTGAGTCTATTTGGCCTTCTAATCTCTTTATCCTTACAAATTGTTGGTACTCATGCTCAACAACTTTAACTTTTATCACAGTTTCTATTGTGGGTAAGAAGATTCTGAGCTCGGTCCTTGATAGTAATAAGGCCATCTGAAAATAACATCTTGGGTATTCTCTCTGTTATGATCTAACCAACTTGTGAAGCTTTTATACCTTAACTTTATCCTTGATATTCATCCTTCCAAAGACATACTATACTTATAGCTCAATACTTTCTTTCTCTAGGCTAGGTCAACTATGACCCTGGGGATCTACTGCGATCAACCGTAAGCCTCTTCAGGATCTAACTACGACCCCATAATTCTATTCTCTATGAGCCATACTAGGATCTAACTGCAATCCTCTAATATCTAGTGCGATTCCATTGTACTTTATTCTCATCTCTGTAAGATCTAAACCAACGGACAAAGTTACATGGTCAGTCACTTCCACATAGTTGTTAACTCAATAAATAATTCCCCAAAAATGATCATAGAGGCCAAGATTATCTATTAAGACATTCTCATATTTTATAACTTTACTATATCCATTACTGCAGAGAGCTACACAGTCTCTACCATACATATATCTATCATTATCTATCCATCTTGTCAGAGTGACCTTACTTTATTTGAGTTATACTATCCCATCTCTTGGTTTTATTTTAAAAGCTTACTTTATCGCAAGAGAAATCTAGCTCTATTGCAAAAACATTAACTCATTATTTAAAAGCTGCTCTTTCTTAGAGCCGCATTATCTTTCATAACTGCATCTCATTTCCTTTCATATCCATAGCATATCATTCATATATCTTATCCCTACTGAAGGGATATGTCCTGAGTACTATAATCATTTATCTATAAATTCACTATTAATCTTTCATCTTTAATCTCATTCTCAATCCCATTGACTATCATTGTCTAATAATAAATTCTCTTTCCATTCTTTAGGAATTAACTGGCTAATTATTTTGTTCATCACTTTTCTATTGCTCTATCATCACGAAGTTAAATTATTTAACTACATGTCGTAGGATTTGGGAGCAATAAATTCTCCCAAAACTTTCTCATCATATCTACTCTACCCTAAGTGTAATGCAAAGGGGAGTATTCATTCATCATAGCATACTCAACATGCATAATATGCAAGGAAATGCAATCATTGAAGTATTCTCTAACATGCATGTCATCATATGACAACTGCAAGGAGATGCAACTTCTCATCATAACTTATGGCAACATAAGCTATATCACTATTACATAGTTTGCTCAACCTCCCCTATACTCACATTGTAATTAAACAATTAACTATGTAGACTTTAAAGTATTATGTCCCTTTATCACCTTAACTACTAGGTCCTAATCATCTATCCAAGCACCTAAGTCATTCACTTGTTTCACTTAGGCTGCCACATTACCTCCTTACTAGGGTATAGACTCAACCCTTCTTTCTCTTTCTTACATAGGAATATGGGAGTTACTTTATCTTTGAATCTGTGGCTATCTTACTAGGCCATATTCATTCTTTTCATAATATTTCTCATCGCCAGTAAGACTTATATGTCTCTAACCTGAAGGACTTCTGTGTCCTTGGCCTCATCGTAATCTAGCAATAATCCATAACTGAGTCAGTTATTTCCTTTCAGCTAACTGAGGAAGGGCTTGTTCTTTATGCCATTTATACTTTTAAGTTTTCCCTTATCCTCCTGGATAACTAACAAGTGAGAGAATATCTCCTATTACACCTGAATGTTCATGTGGATGAACTTAGCTAAGTATTCATCAAAGGGTTTCTCTTTCCTTTACTCTAACCCTTAGCCTTACTCTCAAGTGAGCGAATCATTCTCCATCTTGTATGAAGTAACTTCTGTATCTCTCTACCATCTTTTAACTCTTTTTGTCTGTCAGTCTCAGTTTGCTCTTGACTAGACTATGTTTCCTCCTAGTCTGTCTTTAGATCCTGACTAATATAAATCACTTGGATCTCATTCATCACCTAGCATTACTATTTCTGGTCTCTATGGTAGAGTGTTAGGTTACTATCTCTTCATGATGGAATCCTTCTACTTTAGGAACATTAACCTTCTATCTATTAACCATCACGTCTTTATCCTTAAGCCATGTATTAGATCATTCTTAGGCAAGTCTCATTCTAACTTCTCATTATTCTTTTATGGAAAGACTAGCTGCACAAAGTCTTTTGTATTATAGATAAACTCCTGATGATCATATAGAGGATCTACTTCTGAACCTCTTCTTAAACTGATCTTCTGTATCTTAGTGCTTTGTACTGTTAAACGTACATGCACTCAGTGCTAAACCTCTAACTGATAACCTTAAGTGAGGTTAGCATCTTTAGAGTCAAGTAAGACTCATTCATGTCTATACATCATAATCACATTAAAAAGGGAACATATTCACATACATGTTAAACTAACAATCATTTCATTATATCACACAAAACTTCATATTTCTTGTCACCATAACATTTGTACATACATTACATTTATGTCAATTATATATTCAGGGTATATTATAACTGTTGGAAATTATGCCCTAGGGGCCAATCATTGTTTTATGAACATTGTTGATTTATGAATTTATTAATTGTGTTATCATATTATTTGCATATTTACTGTGATGACCATCCTTGGATAACTCATGATCTTATCCTAAATGTCCTTAGTCGGTCATCTATGTGGGAGCAGAGATGAAATAAGACCAGTATGACTTTGAAGATGTATAGAGATATAAATCAAAGTCATAGGCACATGTAAGAGTACAAGGTGTTAGAACGACCCGCTATGAGAGAGCTGTATGGGTTAAGTCATAAGCTTCTCTCATATACAAACCATGTCACTATGCCCTTTGACCTCAGATCATCATGGATTCCTACATGACAAACGCTCAGCTTTGACCTAGTCAAAAGTCACTTTTGACGGAGTGATCATAAAGACTATGTTCAGGCTTAGTGGTTTTTCGTGCGGAGGAATGTGAATGGTCAAGATGGAATTTGTCCCTCACATTCATAGAGAGATATTACTAGGCCCCTCGATGAGTGAGTCTGAGAAATGTATGGCCATACTGTAATGGAAAGGTAGTTCCATTTCTATAGTTAGACTACTCAGGGATTGAGAAAGTAACGATCAGGAATAGGAGGATGATATTCTCCATGCCTCATCCATGACCAAAATATCGTGTGACAAAAGTGACATGATATGGTTGTATAAAAGGTTACATCGTTCATCGATCCTCATATGATTTAGGTAGTCATGATGTCTTGCTAGAGACCGCTTGTGACTTGTGAGTCAGTATAGTAAATGGCCCACTGCCAACTTCATATGGGCCTACAGGGTCGCACACAAAATAGCCCAACACGAGCTATGATATCCAGATTCATTGAATCTAAGACATGTCCAGATTCAATGAATAATCCAGGGTAGATGTATATATTTATTTATATTTATATTCGTATATATATAAATTTGTATATATATTATATATAAGAGATATTTACAAGATTTAATTTATAATGATAAATTAAATCTCTATCACGTTTGAATTTGAAATTCAAATTGATATGATATCTCAAATTTGATTTATGAGAATAAATCAAATGTAATTCCATCTTATCTTTATTTAAATTAAATAAATGGGTGAATTCAATCTGTGGGACAGATTTAATATAAATACTATTTATTTAATTAGTTTATTATCAAATTATACAATATATGATATTGTATTAATTTCAGAATTAATATAAGATTAATTATAAAAATCCAAGTCTGTGGTAACACGCATAGCATCCGATATATCTGATATTTAGGAGCTACGGTTGGGACAAAAAAAAAGTGTGAACGAGAATCCGCAAAAGGTTTTTAGATGAGAAAGCGCTGAAATAGAGACGGAGATTACGAATTCTTTAGTAAGCCCTAGAGGGACAGGAGGCGCTAGCACTTCGTTCGTGGTTAGAATGCTGTTCGTGTGGATACTAGTAGAGAAAGTCGACCTGAGTCGTCAACTTCTTGCGATCGAAAAGAGATCACGAGACGCAGAGAGAAGCTATAGACGTCGCAACCAGAGCTGAGAAAGTCGTGACTGAATACGGAGGGTAATACTTTTTTCAACTTGACTTAAACATATACGGTAGATCCTAGCAGGGAATGGAAAAATTTTTAAGTTAATTTCTGCTGCGTGTCTTCCAATTCCTTACAATAACTACTATACATATGAGTACTTACTTTAATTTACACTTTACATATTTACATTACCCCTAATCTCGTTCTATATTATTTTCTAGAAAATCATATATTGCACATACTTCTACACATAGAAGTGCCACTCCTATATATCAGCTGGTAGATCCCTTACTAGATACTCACTTAGCTCTATATGCCATGTAGGGGTATATAGCAGTACTTGACTCACTACTATCTCATGCAAGTCTGCTAGAGCATAAACTTGATTTAGGTTGAGGCTCTCTACTATGTATCTGTTTATCATCCTTGCTACGGCATTAAGGAACTGTAGGTAAACTAACTACTCTTGATTTCTATTTCTATCCATTCCCTGACCTAAACTGAGTAATTCATTTTCTAAAGCTTTCTTTAGACTATTATAGTCAGCATTATTTGTCTTCAACAAAGAAAGCTGGGGTTGACTAGGACCAAGAACATCACACTGATCTTTCTCTATAAGGTCACATATTCCTAAACTTTAGGAATGGACAAAAACTATCATAAACTCTGATTGGATGTCTAAATTAGGGGACTGTGATGTATTACTCATAACAACTTTGTCCTCAAACTCTAGTAGAGGAGGAATAATATTTGGTATACCCATAATCCAGTACCAGTACTCAACTTCCTCAGTGGTAAATTTGTCCTCTCATCAAAGGAATAAAGCTTACATCTGGGTTAGAGGGCACTCTAACAAACTCATACTGTGTAGAGTCACTATACTCAACATTATCTGGTGCATACACGACTTCAAGCTGAATCTCTACATGACCTACAGACTGTAGACTTTCTTGACTGATCCCTATACTCTCATTTGAACTCTATTTATTGTCTGAGCGATAATCAAAGTCTGGATGTCTCCCTTATCAAATGAAGCCTCTGACTTAACCTTATGAAACCTTATATCTACTCCTACAATATTTGCTCAATTAAGCAATGCTAACTATCTCAATACATACCTTAATTTAACAAAGTACTTACTATTTAGATTTAGGGTCTGGGAAATATCTTAAATCAAGCCAGAAACTTTTGCTCTAACACCAAAATGTAACATCCTTACTTTTATACATCTTAGGGACCATTCAGTAGCATTTGGAACCACTTATAAGACCTTAGAAGTCCATTAGCAAAATCTAGAATTTTACTCTTTCTAGGGTTACTGTTCATATGGTATTCCAGATTATGTAATAAACTTCAAAAAATCATAATTAATTATTAAAAAAATCAAAATAAAGTTTTCAAAAAGATATGTGAAGATAACATCTTAAAATTTAAGGAAAAAATAATTTCCAGACCAAATGACTCGTTAATTAATACAGTTTATTCACCAAAGATTACTGTTTATTTGGTCAAAAATTTTGGAAACATATTCTAGTCCCTTAATTTGGAAAATCAGTTCTCTTTGTAAAGACATCAAAATAAAGCGTTCTTGGTGTCAAAATGAAGCTTGGAATGTCATCTAAATGTATGTAAAATTTCATACATTTATTCTATCATTTACTATTTTTCCTTACATCATGACCATCACTACTTACATTGGTCGTGCAACAACATTACACATTTACATAACATATATACCATCCAAACCTTAGCTTTTCTTCTTGCTTCATCATCCTCTTTCATTATTCACAAACCTATGGGATTGGGTTTACATGAAAAGGAATGAGATTTCTGGGAAAATTTCAGTAGCAAATATTACTAAACAATGCATACATTAATGTAGATACTTGTGCTTGCTTGTGAAAGTCTTAACATTGTGTAATGTGCATGCTTCCATGTAACATATAAAATAAATTTGGCCAAAGTAATCATAGAAACAGAGCTTCATACATAAGCAAATATGCAACACAATTCGACAAAGTCATAGCACATTCAAGCATAACATTCAATGCATAACAAGTTTAGGATAAGTTTACTACCTCATATACTTGATTTCTTTCACTTTATCTTGCTTCTTTCTTCTCACTTCTCTTGGATATGTGGCTTCCTCTTTTAGATCATATAAATCAATCCCTAAATCACATAACCATTCATCCATCATTATCTAATTTCCTTGAGCATTAAACTTACTTTAACTAACATAACTTCCTCTTGAACATTAAGCTCACTTATTTTCCTCAATCTTAACTAATAGACTTGGCCTTTGAATCAATTGATGTCTTGAATTTACCCTTCACAATTTCATCTTTCGAATCCATATATGAACTTAGAATAATGAAATTCTATCTCCTTCATGGCCTGCTTTATAGAACTGAACATATGCATACAATTCTTTCAAAAAATCTCATTTTCATTCTAATGGTTCCCATACTTTCTCCAGTTTACCCCACAAAACTTTTCATTTTAAAACCATTGGAAGCATCAAAATCATGAAATTATAATCACTATCCATGTGAGTGAATAGTAAATGTGAAGAATTTCAAAAACTATAATCTTGGAATTTCAATGCTTCCAAAGTTTAAAACCTTTCCAATCCTACACAAAATCATCATATAAATTCAATGGAAGCATTAAATCATTGAAATTCCATTTCCTTCCCTCATGAAAAGTGTGGACCAAACAGGTTCACCCATGGCAAAGTCAAGAATATCAACTTGATTCAACAACCAATCACTTAACTGGTTTGTTTAAGCTTCAATCATGCCTCTAACTTTAATTTCTTCTTTTCCCCTTCATCTAAGGTTTTTGGGCAGCACAACATCTTAAATATAACTCAAATTTCTTTCATGAAGACCCTAATTTTAGGCTCCAAAATCAAAAGAAATAAGCTAGGATAGATTGTTTACCTTTAATCTATAGCTTGCTTGACATTTGGTACCTTGAATCTCCTTTGTCTTGGCTTGAGTTTCCATTTTGCAAGATTTTTCCCTAGGTTTTGTGGCTCACGGTTTGGATGTAGATTTGAGGGGGTATTTATAGAAAAATTCAAGGAAAATCAATGGCCAAGATTACTTTGTGTACTATTTGATCTAAAGGCCCACATTTAATCTTGATTTAACTTTTTCCAAAAAGCTAATTGTGACATCATCCATGATATCATAAGGGACAACTCAAGGGACACCTCATGAGACATATGGCAAATTCTCATGGCAGTAAACCTCTAGAAAAATTCTAGTCCAATCCGGTACCGATCGGAGCAGTTTCACCAAAAACTGGACTATTTTCTGTTCCTAATTTTTATAATATATCAGGATATGTATTCTGTCCTTGAAATCAATGTCTATGGTTCTCATACCATTGACATACTTGTACTGGGCCAATACTTAATTACAGATCTATTGAGAAATGACCAAAATACCCTTGGTGTCCTTTCTTGCACTATATTGACCCTAAGGGTAAAATTGTCTTTTCACCCTTCTTTATACTTCCTCAGGGCCTATATTGGCTCTAAATAATCATACGTAGGCTATATTTCACATTTTTAGCCTATCCCAGATGACCAAAATGCCATCCATCCATCTCTGGTACAATCTGGGCATTTAGGGGCATTTTCGTAATTCTGTACTTTTTCTAGACACTGGAGTTATCATGGGCCTATATGAGGTCATCTGATCTCATTCTATCCAGGCTTACATACCAATAAGTTCCATTATCGGATCACAGGTGTTATCAAACTCCCGTCAAAATTCACTAATATGTGAATAACTTTTTATACATAACTTCTTCTAGAGTTCTGTCAGATCCAGGATATCTGACACTGTAGGGCACACTTTCCTGTAATTCCCCCACTTATATCTGCAGTCCATGAAATCTGATAAAATTTTAGATAACTTTCATACTATCAGTTAAATATATGTTGTTTGGAGCCCTAATAAAAATTATGTATCATGCTAGATTAACCAACATATCTTCCTTTATTTACTGATGGAATATGGGACTAAAATACTTTTGAGCAGTTCTAATCCTTTTCGGGCTAGCCTTTCCATAATTACAATTTTGTCCTTGAACTTTTTACTTAATTACATTTAAGTCCCTTAACTTTTAGAAATTACCACTTTTGGCTCAACTTTTGTTTCTACTTTAACTTTTGGCCTTTAAACTTTTTGAATTTTTGTTTAGGTCCCTTTCTTCCTTCAAGACTCATTTAACCTCTATTACTTCTTCTGATCATCGTCATAATCCTTTCCAAACCTCTTTCCACAATCAGTATTATACAGATAGGGAAAAATTAGGATATGACAGTTATCCTTGTCAAGGTCTTCTTGAGATGATTTCCTTCCTTCACAAATGTCAAAACCTAGCCATTACAAAGTAATATCAAGTTACAACTCAACTTGAACACAAATCCAAGACTAGGTTTTCACTAGTTTCAATTATTTTTCTATTTTATGTTTCATACTTCCATCTTTCCAAAATAAATTCTCATGGTTCATTTCCATATAATTTTTCATTTAGAATCCAAATATGAAGCTAGAATTTCCAAAATCAAATCATGTCATAAGCTGCTGTACAGAACTGAAACATACCCTTGATTTTCCAAAAGTTCACATTTTGATTCCAATGCTGCCAATACTTGTTCTCCTACTTTATCCCCACAAAATTTCCCATTTTAAACTCATTGGAAGTATCAAAATCATGAAATTTCATCATATGAATAGTGTTACATACAGTAGCAGCCGTGAACACAAACTTCCATTTACTTGCATACTTGAATTTCCAAGCTTATATCACTTGATTCTAGCTTGTTTACGCTTATCTAAGCTATCTATAACATAAAACTCATATTCTAACCATATATGGAAAGCACTTATAGCAGCAACTACAAGGGAAATAGGGCACAAAAACCCCTTAAAATCAAGAGCTAGCTTGCTAGAATAGAGCTCAAGAACAAGGGAGATAATTACCTTGCATGTTGCTTAAAGTTGTGTACTTCTTTCTTGTTTCAATGGAATTTTTACAAGAGTTTCCCCAAGGGTTATTGTGCTCATGGTTTTGGTTCAGATTTCAGGGGTATTTATAGCCAAAATCCATGGAAAATCAATGGGCAAGATTAATTTGTGCACTATTTGATCTAATAGCTCACATTTAATCTTGAATTTGACTTTTTCAAAAAGGTAATTATGACATCATCCATGACATCACCATGGGACAACTCAAGGGGCTAGGTGGCGAAATTCCAATGGGGGAAGCTTCTGGAAAAATTTTAGTCTAATTCGATAATGGTTCAGTTCGATTCCCCAAAAATTAGACTGTTTTATAAATCTAATTTTTCTAAAACTCCCTATCTAACCTTAAATCCAGTACTCAAATTCTTCCTACCATTGGCATTCTTGAACTGGGCCAAAACTTAATTACAAATCCCTTGGAAAATGACAGAAATGCCCTTATTGTCTTTTATTGCATTATATTAACCCTAAGGGCATAATTATCTTTTCACCCCTCTTTGTACTACCTCATAGCATATACTAGCTCTAACTAATTATCTTTATACTATCTTACACATTTTTGGCCTATCCAGAATGACTAAAATGCCCTCCATCTAACACTGGTATAATCTGGGCATCTAGGGGCATTTTCATAATTTCATACTTTTCCTGAACCGCTCTAGACTCTGGCCCACTTAACTGTCCAGTCACCTTATTGGTCTTATGATGGCATCATTTGGGCCTTGGTGTGGGATTATTACCTTTATAGCACAATTCCCAAGACATCTCTCCTAACCGTATTTATAAGTACTTTATCCCATTGTACAATCTCGTATGAATTCTGCAAGATTACTAGAAGGTTTCATATGATTCTGAGATATGAAAAATACTGTAATAATTTCTTCTGAATTTAGAAATTTATATCAATTAATTGGGACCTCAAATCAAAATTCTGTGACTCCTTAAACTGACTGGAATATTTTTGTCTATCTACTGATAAAATTTGGGTCATATCTGATTTTGGGTATTATTGAGCCTTTTTCAGTTTAACTCTTTAATAATTATATTTAGGTCCCTGACTTTTTGCTTATTTACACTTAGATCCCTAAACTTTTAGAAATTACCACTTTTGGCCTAACTTTTGTTTTTACTTTAACTTTTGGCCTCTAACCTTTTCTAATTTTTGTTTAGGTCCCTCTCTTTCTTCAAGACTCCTTTAACCTTTATTATTTCTTATGATCATCGTCATAATCCTTTCCAAACCTCTTTCCACTATTAGTATTATACAGATAGGGAAAAATTAGGATATGACATTTTTACCCACTTAAAATAAATTTTGTCATCGAAATTTACTTGGCACCTTAGTCAACAATCGTGGATAGATATACTTGTCTTCTTTATGAGTAAGAATTGGGGTATCTATCTCTTATCTTCTATCTTGATATCTTAGCAGAGTACCTTTCATGTCCGTAGATCTTTATATCTTTATTGTCATTACTTTCCTTCTGTTTTGGATCAACTCAATCAGAGTTGAATGCTCCCTCATTCTGTTACTTGCTTAATTACTAGCATGTATATCTTATTATTTCTCTGAGCATCTAGCGAAATTTTCTGAATATCTATAAATATCACCTCTCATTTCATACCATCGTACTCTTATCAACTTTAATAACTTGTCATAATATAGAGAGAGGATTTAGGTCATTATTCTTTCTTTCTTTATTTTACTGCTAAATAAGAGCACATACTCTAACATGAATAATGCCTAACCAACATACTGCAAGACTACATACCTGCCCATGAATGCAAAACTCTAGCATCGGAGCTCAAATATTCCTTTTCTTAATAAGCACAGCTCTAATACTCGGAGCTTACACATCTCTAACATTTTAAGCTTTAGCATATTTTATAAACATAACATAATGCCTAGCATTTCATGCAAGGAGTGATAGCTCTCACTTGCTATTTTATTTGTAACATAATACTTCAACATTGTATCCCTTTCGAAAAGGGAGCCTCTTTATCTGTTTATAATGCTAGCTATAAAGCCACTTCGTAATACATACTTCTCATCATGTATCATATCCATATTTCTCATAACGTACCTCATTACATACTTTCATAACATATCTCATTACGTATCTTTCATGCCGTATAATGGCATATCTGGCCAAATCTGGCTACACATGGTCCATCTTGCCATATCATAACATATTCTGAGATACCATAAGGCTAACATTCTCTTTAACTTAAGACTTCGCTAGCTTTTAAGAAAATTCTTCTAAACATTTCCTTTCAAATTCATTTTAGTTAGACTTGACATAAGGGTTCTAGCCTCTTACTATCCATAACCCTTTTCTAACTTTTCATAGCTCTTTCTAACCTTTTACATAACTATGTGCATATATGCCAAACTTCTGAGGCATTTAACCCTTTTCATCACTTCCCAGGGGGTCACCCATCATTGGGTTACTCTTGTCTGAGCACGCTTAACTAACAAGTACAGATATAAATCTAAAGTACTGGTGCTTACAGGCTTCAATCCTGATACTTTACTATCTTAGACTCTTCTTATACTATCTCTCTTTAGTCTATCTAACATGCTAATCTCTCTATCCATATCTGGAGGATCAATTGGTCTCTTATTATTATTCTCTATAATCTTATCATATGGATCTCTTTATTCTTATTTGACCCCTTCTCATATAGTATTAGATATTCTCATAAATCTTTGGTACTTAGAGTTAATTACCTTAACTTTGATCACTTAGTTAAGACTCTGTTACTATTCCAAAATTATGAAATGTCATAATTTCTTATCTTCCAATGAATTAATTTCATAATGTATAAAACAAAAATTTTCCAATGTATTAGGATATTAGTATTATATTTTTAGAGTTAATTATGAAATTTTTGTTCTGATGTCAAATTATGAAAGATAGGAATGATATGAGAAGTAAGTTTTAAAATTTTAATTTTTGGGTTAATGTAATATTTTCGTTAACCAAATATGCTTCCAAATATGTACTATGAGGTGGTAAAAGTAGGATATTTTATTTTGGTATTAGAGAAAACCTTTGTTCTGTGCTAAAACTTTGTTCTATACTAATTCCAGAACCTTTTGCTCTGATACGTAAAGACTTTTATTTCATTTTATAAATACTTTTGTACTGTATCATTGGAAAATTTTTGTTTGTATAAAATAAAAGTTTTCCAATAATAGTCTTATAAGAAAGAAGATATTAGGGACAAAATTAATTTCATAATTTTGCTCTGATAGTGAAATTATGAATGTATTATACATTAGAAAGGTTTTAAACCTTGGAAACATTAAAGATTGTAGTTTTTAAAATTCTTCTCTGTTACTATTCCCTCACATTAATAGTGATTAGAATTTCATGATTTTGATGCTTCCAATGGTTTTAAAATAAAAAAATTTGTGGTTTAAAGTAGAGAAACAAGTGTGGAAAGTATTAGAACCAAAATGAGAATTTTTGAAAGAATTGTGTGCATGTGTTTAGTTATGTATAGCAGCCATAAAGGAGCTGGAATTTCATGATTCTAAGCTGATAAATAGATTCAAAAGATGAAATTGTGTATGGTAAAGTCAAGACATCAATTGGTTCAAGAGCCAAATGGATTAGTGAAGATTAGAGAAAGGTATGATAATAAAAAGTGTAACAAGGTTAGTCTTGAACATTGTTGGAGTTCATGAGACCTAATGAATTATGTGAAGAATATGAATATGTTTATGACCTTGAAACATCCAAGAAGATGTTGGGAAGTGATTGACATAAAGACTTCAAAGTTGGAAAGCTAGGGAGCAAGTGTAAAAATCAAGAGGAAAGCTTAAGTGCAAGGTAGTGAACTTACCTCTTTATGTGCTTGATGTGGTATGCTTATGTGTTGACATGTATATGATATTTGAATGATGTTGTGACATGATAAATGATGCTGAATGTATTGTGAATAACATGTTTTCCATGGCCATGCATTTTATGTAAAAGTATATAGCATGATGGCATGTCACTAATCAAATAAAGTTTAATGAAATTACATATGATGCATTAGCATCCATCTTGCATATTTAAGTGGTAATGTTTGCTACTGAGATTCTCTAGAATTTAAATCTTCCATAACCAACCAATTTAGGGTAAGCATGATGGAAAATTTATGCATGGAGAAGAGCTAAAGAATGGAAGAAAGGAATGGAAGTAATTGAGATCTTAGTATATGCTATAAATTATCTATGTAAATGACATGTAAGGTGTTCATTTATGTGATGAAACTATTTATAATAATTATAGTATATGTACATGATATATATAATTATGGAACAATTATTGAAAGTGAAAGAAAAGAAACTAAAATGGTAAAAATGTAGGTCCTGAAGCAGTTTTGTTGTGGCTTCAGTTTGGCCTAGCAAATGTGTATATCAAGAGAAATGAATTTTCAAAGTAATGGACCATAATTTGTCTTAAGAATTTTGACCAAATGAACATTAAACTTTGACGAATAAATTGCATTAATTGGTCAGTCATTTGGTATGGAAATTATTTTTCCCTTAAAGTTAAAGATATTATCTTCACGTAGCATTTTGAACCACTTCATTTTGATTTTTCTAGAATTAATTATATTTTTTTGAAGTTCATCGCGTAATCTAGAATACCATATGAACAGTAACATGAGAAAGAGAAAAAAATCCAAATTTAGCTAATGGACTTCCAAAGACTTGTAAGTGATTCTAAATGCTACTAAGTAGTCCTTAAGACGTATAAAAGTAAAGATATTTCATTTTGATATTAGAGTAGAAGTTTCTTACATGATTTAAGATAGTTCCCATACCCTAACTCGTAATAGAAAGTACTTTGTTAAGTTAAGTTAGGGATAGTTAGCATTGTTTAATTAAGCAAAGATTGCAGGAATAGATATGATATTTGATAAAGTTAAGTCAGAAGTTTCAGTTAATAAGGGAGACCTCAAGCTTGTAGTGATATACGGACATGGTGTATATCCATACTTTGATCATACTTTAGACAATAAAAGTTATTCAGATAAGAGCATGGGGATCAGTCAGGAAAGTATACAGTATAATATTCCATAGATGTTTCTATGGACTTAAACCTGTAGTCTGGAGGTCATGAAAAGATTTAGCCTAAAGCTGTGTATGCACTAGATGATGTTGAGTTTAGTGATTATACACAATATAAGTTTGTTAGATTGCCCTCTAACCCTAATATAGGCTTGATTCCTCTGATGAAAGGATAAATTACAGCTGAGGAAGCTGAGTACTGGTACTGAATTATGGGTAGACTATATATTATATCTCCTCCATTAGAGTTTGAGGATAGAGTTACTATGAGGAATAGATCACAGTCCCTTAATTCAGACATCCAGTCAGAATTCATGATAGTTCCTATCCATTCCCAAAGTCCTGGAATATATGACCTTATAGGAAAAGATCAGTGTGATGTTCCTGATCCTAGTCAACCCCAGCTTTCTTTGTTAAAGATAGATAATATTAACCATATCAGTCTCAAGAAAGCTGTGGAAAGTGAATTGCTTAGTCTAGGTCAAGGGATTGACAGAAGTAGAAATCAAGAGCATTTAGTTTATTTGCAGTTCCTTAATATCGTATTAGAGAGGATAAATAGATATACGGTAGAGGGCATTAACCTAAATCAAGTTTATACTTTAGAGGAATGGCATGAGATGATAGTAAGCTAGGTACTGCTATATACCCCTACATGGCATATAGAGCTAAGTAAGTATTTGGCAAATGATCTGCCAACTGATATACAAGGGTGTCACTTTTATGTGTAGAAGTATGTGTAGTCCATGATTTCTATAAAAGAATGTGAAAGAGATGAGGGGTAATATAAACATGTAAATATGGCAAAGTAAGGTAATTACTCAGATGTATGATAGTTACAATATACCCTGAATATGTAATTGACATGTATGTAATGTATGTATAAATATTATGGTGACATAAAATATGAGGTAGGCTAGGTCGTGATAGAAGATGACCTATGGTCAAGACTGAAGAACACAAAGTTGTCAAGTCGTGATAATGAAGTGGAGATGGTCGCGACTAAAGGTTATAGAGAATATGAGATGCGGCTAGCAAGTACTCAGGTGGTGACTAAAATGCATAGAGAACTGATGACAAGAATAAAGATGCTGACCTCACTCAAGGTTATCAGTTAGAGGTTTAGCATAAAGTACAGACAAGCTAGACAGTACGATGCACTCAGATACAGAAGATCAGCTTAAGAAGAGGTTATGAAGTATATCCTCCGTATGATTATCAGTAGTTGATCTATATTACAAAATACTTTGTGCAGCTAGTCTTTATTGAACAGAATAATAAGAAGTTAGAATGAGACTTGCCTAAGAACTATCTAATACATGGCCTAAGGTTAAAGACGTGATAGCTAAAGATAGAAAGTTAATGTTCCCAAAACAGAGCGATTCCATCAATAAGGGACACAAGTCTTAATGGCTATGAGAAATATTATGATAAGAATGAATATGGCCTAGTAAGGTAAAATGGCCTGATATGATAAGCTATCTCAAATTTCTAAATGAATAAATATGATATTGGAGATGTGGGCAAAAGATAAATTGCCTCAAAAATTTCTTAAGGATTAGCGGAAAGAGATATATGCAAGATAAGAAAAAGAAGTTTATGAGGTTTAAAGAAGGTAAGGTAGCCATAGGTCTAAGGATAAAGTGACTCCCCTATTCGCTATGTAAGAAAAAGTAAAGAAGGGTTGAGTTTATACCCTAGTAAGAGGGTAACGTGACAGCCTAAGTGAAACAAGTAAATGACTCAGGCACCTGAATAGATGATCAAGACCTAGCAATTAAGGTGATAAAGGGACATAATGTTTTAAAGTTTACCTGTTTAATTGTTTAATTGCAATATGAGTATAAGGGATGATTGAGCAAACTATGTAATAATGATATGGCTTATGTTGCCATAAGTTATGATAAGAAGTTGCATCTACTTACAGTTGTCATATGGTGACACGCATGTTAGAGAATACTTAAATGACTACACCTCCTTACATATTATGCATGTTGAGTATGCTATGATAAGTGAATGCTCCCCTCACGCAGTACATACAGGGTAAAGTATACAAGATGAGGAAATTATGTTACTCCCATGGCATATGACATGCAATTAGATAATTTAACTTGGTGATACTAAAGCAATAGAAAAATGATGAACGAGATAGGTAGCCAGTTAATTCCCAAAGAATAGAAAGAGAATTTATGATAAGACAATGATAGTCAATGGGATAGAATATGAGATTAAAGATGAAGATTCATAGTATCTATAGAGAAATTAATACAGTCCTCAAGACATATCCCTTCATTAGGGATAAGGTATATGAATGATGTGCTATGAATATGAAATGAAATGAGATATAGTTGTGAAAGATGATGTGGCTCTAAGAATAAGTAGTTTCTAAGTAATGTAAGCTAACATTTTTGCAATAAAGCTAAATTGCTCTTGCGATAGAGTAAGATTGCTTTTGAAATGAAACCAAGAGAATAGACAGCATAGCTCATATAAAGTAATGTCCTTTAGATGAGATGAATATATGATGATAGATATGTGCATGGTAAAGCCTGTGTAGCTCTCTGCAGTAATAGATCTAGTAAAGTTATAAAAGATGAGAATGATATGAGAATTTCCTAAGTGATAGAGGAAATGAGTAAAGTCCTAATAAATAATACAGCTTCTGTAAACATTTTTGGGGAATTATCTATTGAGTTAACAACTATGTAGAGGTGACTAACCTTGTAACTTTGTTCATTGGTTGGGATCTTCCAGAGATGAGAATACAGTACAACAAAATCGTAGTAAATTCTAGAGGATTGCAATTATATCCTAGTATGGCTCATAGGGTCACAGTTAGATCTAAAAAAGGCTTATGATTGATCGCATAGATCCTTAGGGTCACAGTAGACCAAGCCTAGAGAAAGAAAGTAATGAGCCATAAGTACAATATTTCTTTGGAAGGACAAATACCAAGGAAAATATTAAGGTATAGAAGCTTTACAAGTTGGTTAACTCATAACACAGAGAGTACCCATGATATTAGTTTCAGATAGCCTTATTACTATTAAAGAATGGACTCATAATCTTATTACACGTAATAGGAATTAAGTGATCAAAGTTAAAGTTGTTAATTTGGAGTCCTAAGGATTTATGAGAATATTTCATAAGATATAAGAAAGGGTCAAATGAGAATAAAAAAGATCCTTACGATAATATTACAGAAAACAAGAATAAAAGACAGATAGATCATCCAGATGAGGAAAAAGAGATTAGAAGGCCAGATAGACCTAAGAGAGATAGTATAAGATGGGTCTAAGATAGTAAAGCACCAAGGTTGGAGCCTGTTAGCACCAGTACTTTAGATTTTATTTACACATTTTAGTTAAACGTGCTCAGGCAAGAGTAGTCCAATGATAGGTGACTGTGGTATTTTAGAATATGAATTGTCCAATGATCATTGCTTTGGCTTATGCCTCATATATATACACAGTTCTTGGGAATCAAATGAGATACACCAAGATAAAATCAAATCAAGACAAAATCAAATCTCTAATAACTACACCTAAATCAAATCTGATATGTTTCTAATAATAATAATAATATCTGTAACAATAATATCCTAATATTAATGAGATAATAACAATAATATCTCTAACAATAATATCCTAATATTAATGATTTAGATATTAGGATATTTTAATATTAGGATATTCCCGCACTCCCCCTCAAGTTGGATCATAGATATTGACCATGTCCAACTTGCCTAGGAGCCGTTCAAATATTTCTTCTGGTAGTCCCTTGGTGAGAATATCTGCAGTTTGTAGCCTTGTAGGTATGTAGGTGAGGCACATAATCCCATCCTCTACTTTCTCATGAATGAAGTGTCTGTCGATTTCCACATGTTTAGTTCTGCTATGCTGGATAGGGTTCAAGGCCATATTTATAGCAGCCTTGTTGTCACAAAATAACTTTAATGGAGCATCTATCTTCAAATGAGCCTCTTTTGCAACTCTTGCTAACCATAGACCCTCCATGATTCCTTGAGCAAGAGCTCGTAATTCTGATTTTGCACTACTTTTAGCCACTACTTTCTGTTTTTGACTCTGCCAAGTGACAAGATTTCCCCATACAAATATGCAATAGCCAGAGGTTGATCGACTGTCTTCTTGTGATCCTGCCCAATCAGTATCGGTGTAGATTTCTACCGATCTATTTATTCTCTTTCTAAAGAATAGCCTACGGCCAGGAGTACCTTTTAAGTATTGTAGTATCCTATAAGCCGAGTCCATATGTTTCTTCCGTGGATCATGCATATGTTGACTGGCAATGCTCACTGCAAAGGCGATATCAGGACGTGTGTGTGAGAGATAAATGAGTTTCCCAACTAACCTTTGATATCTTCCTTTGTCTGTTTTCATTTCATCCCTTTCTCGTTTCTTTTGCTTGTTCTCATCTTTGTCAGTTTCCACCACAATTTGCTTTTTCTTTTGTTTCACTGTGCTGATAGGGACTGTACTAGGTTTACACCCAAGCATTTATGTTTCCTTGAGTAGATCAAGGATATACTTTCTTTGAGAAACATAAATACCACCCTTAGATCTTGCTACTTCCATACCGAGAAAGTATTTCAACTTACCAAGGTCTTTGACCTCAAATTCATGGTTTAGGGCTACCTTGATTCAATCAATCTCTTTAGTATTATTTCCTGTGACAATAATATCATCCACATAGACAATGATAATAGTGATGAGGTCATTACGACGGGATACAAATATCGTGTGATTAGATAAACTTTGCTGATACCCTTCAACCTTGAGAACACTAGAAAATCTGTCAAATTAGGCACGTGGTGATTGTTTTAGCCCATAGATGGATTTTCTCAGCCTATATACCTGGTTCTGTCTTCCTGCTTCAAAACTTGGTGGGAGTGTCATGTACACTTCCTCTTTTAAATCTCCATTGAGGAAGGCATTCTTAATATCAAGTTGTTCTAGGGGCCAATCTAGATTTGCTACTACGAAGAAGAGAACCCGTATGGTATTGAGCTTTGCAACAGGTTCAAAGGTTTCATTGTAGTCAATACCATGCATTTGCGTAAACCCCCGAGCAACTAGTCTTGCCTTCAACTTGTTTAACGTACTATCAGCATTGTATTTGGGAGTGAACACCCACTTGCAACTTACGGGTTTTATTCCTGAAGGCATCTGCACTATCTCCCAAGTCTCATTTTTCTCCAAGGCTTGCATTTCTTCTATCACTGCCTATTTCCACTCTGGGACAGCCAAGGCCTCATGTACATTGTTAGGAATCTTGATGCTGTCAAGGTTAGTTACAAAAGCATGGTAACTTGGAGTAAGAGCAGTATAAGAAATAAACTTTTTGATAGGATGCTTTGTACATGTCCATGGTAGTTTTCTCAATGCAATAGGAAGCTCCAGATTAGCCTCACCATGTTCAGGATCTACCAACGATTCAGGAACTGGTTCTACCTCAGAGATATGATGGTTGTGGCCTCTATGATGTCGGTGTGAGTATATTTTTTCCCATCTTTGTTGTTCAGATCCTTCTGGAGACTGTAAAGGTCCATGTGGTGTGAGGGAAATGGGTACAATGGGTTCCACAAGTTGAGATTCATTCCAACTCTCCCCCGGAATCGAAGACTCGGGATAATATGACTGGTGCTCAACAAAGGTGACATCACGGGTAACAAATAGGTGTTTGGACACAGGATCAAAACATTTGTAACCTTTTTGGGAGGAGGAGTAGCCCAAGAAGACACATTTAGTGGCACGGGGATAGAACTTTGAGGGAGGATGATGAATATGAACAAGAACAATGCATCCAAAGACACGTAGTGGAAGAGAAGACTGTAAGTGAGAGACATCGTGAGTTTTTTGTAATTCTGTAATGGGAGAGGTGAAGGAAAGAATACGACTAGGAAGACGATTAATGAGCTGAATAGCGGTCTGGATAGCATCCCCCCAATAAAACAAAGGAACATGACACTGAAATAAGATAGCTCGAGCAACCTCAAGAATATGTTTATTTTTTCATTCCGCAATCCCATTTTGCTGAGGACTATAGGGACAACTACTGTGATGAACAATTCCTTTAGCAGATAGGAAAGCGTGAAGGGAGTTATTGAAGTATTCAGTGCCATTATCGGTGTAAAGGACTTTGACAGAGGTATGGAATTGGTTTTGGACAAAACCATAGAATTCAATGAAGACTTAGGGACCTCAGATTTATCTTTTAAAAGATAGACCCAACACATGCGAGTATGATCATCAATAAATGTGACAAAATATTTGGTCTGAGTGCGATTAGGAATCTTAGAGGGTCCCCATACATCACTATGAATAATGGAGAAGGGAGAAGATGGTTTGTATGGAACAGGAGGAAAGGAAACACGGTGATGTTTAGCAAAAGCACAAGGATCGCAAACAAAAGAACTTTTATTGATAGATAACTGGGGAAACAACTTTTGTAAATAATGAACACTAGGATGACCTAGTCTTTTATGCCATAACAGAAAAAACTCCTCATCAGAGGTAGGGTTGGGTGTAGAGGTAGTGATCTTGGACCATAATGCACTCACGGTAGATGTGTCGAGACAATAGAGACCATCATACTCCTTAGCAAAACCAATCATCTTCCCCGATGTGAGATCCTGAAAATCACAATGAGTAGGATAAAAGTGAGCTGAGCAGTTTTCTTGTTTTGTCAATTTGCTAATAGAAAGCAGGTTACAAGGCAAATGAGGAACATGAAGTACTAATTCAAGATGTAAAGAATCTGAGATAGTTACAGAACTGATGCCTGCTATGGGTGAAGGAGTGCCAGTAGCAGTAGTGATTTTCTTATTCCCTGCTAAGGGATGGTAGGTGACAAACATCTTTTCATTTGATGTCATGTGATTAGTGTCACATCCTTATATTTATACATCTTAGGGACCATTCAGTAGCACTTAAACCACTTTCAGGGTCATTGAAGTATAAACACTTAATCTGGAATTTTATTCATA
The DNA here is from genome assembly GCA_037074615.1 of Leucaena leucocephala. NCBI lineage: Eukaryota > Viridiplantae > Streptophyta > Magnoliopsida > Fabales > Fabaceae > Leucaena > Leucaena leucocephala. The sequence goes on along the minus strand of CM073526.1, from coordinate 6,567,044 downwards.
TCGAGTACTGTTCTCTGTGGCAAATTCCAGATGAGTGACCTGATTTTGAAAATTTATAACTAATTCTATAAAAATCGAAATGAAGTGGTTCAAATTGCTACATGAAGCTAACTCAAATATATTTCAGGGAAAAATCATTGGTTGACCAATCCTTGACAAATTTCACGTGGGTCAACGTTTCAATCTTACTGTTCATCCAACGACTTTCTCCTGAATCCAGCATTCTGGTCCCAACTTTAACAATTTATATCTTTTCGTGTATACATCCAAATTAGACATTCTATATATCAAATTAAATCTTAGTATGTCTACTTTTTACCCTAAAAATTTCGTACATTAATTCAATCATTTACTATTTTTAATGATTTATCAAACATGAATGGGTCTTCACGAGTTACTGTTCACTGAGCCTATTTTCAGCATTTAGTCTTTACATACTCAAGCATACAGCCAACACATATCAGTCATACAGGCCAGATAACAATTAATATCAAATAATCAACTGTTATAAATTAGTGCATGATTAACTCCCTCATATTTTATTACATCCTTTTCTGTCTAAAAACCGGCAGCATAACTGCTATAATTCTTCTTTAGAAAGTAACTGATGTTGTACCGATTCGGTAATTCCCTTATGCGAACTACCATTCTACGTAGTACCCAGGAAAGACTGGATGAACCTGCTGGGTCCACTCACTTCCAGCCTCCTTAGACAGCACTACGTACACAGTACGTATCAGTTCCTTTCTTTGTTCCGTCTTCGTTGTCGAAATTTCGGCAGCCTACCGGCGTCTCTTAAGATTTCCAAATTTTATTTTGACAGAACCTCCCCTGTAATGTTATGTTTGGGAATGAGATTCAAAAGAATCCCAGTAACAACAATCATAACAAAATATGTAATGCAAAGTGACGGTGCTTGCTGGTGATTGTGTATAGATAAGTATGCTGCATGCTTCCATATTCAATAACATATGATCATAGCATTGGAATAGAGCTTCAAGCATAACATATAGGACAACAATCAACCAAACAAAACAACACATCACAAAGACATTACATAAGAGCTAGGATTAGTTATTACCTCAAAAGCAGAGCTTCAGAACTTCCTTACTACTTCCAACTCCACCAGAACTTCCTTTCTTTCTTTCTTTCTCCTTCTCTCTCTTCTTTCTCTCTCTTTTCTTGCCAAAAACGTGGGATGCATAAAATGGGAGGGGAAGGGGGTATTTATAGCTTTAATGGATGGCATTCTTGTAATTTTGAAGCCATCTGAACATGTGGTCCTGGTTTTTCCTGGAATTTCCTATTTTCTTTAATTCTTTTTACTGCATCACCCTGGACACCTCATGGGACACCTCATAGGACACCTCACCACCCATATTCTTCATGTGACGAAATTTGGAGGTTCTGGAAGCTTTCCGGTCCAATCTGGTACCGGCCCAGTCCATCGCCTCGACAAACGTGCCGTTTTCTGAATCTGATATTTCTGAAGATCCTTTTTATGTCTACTGACCTCACATTTAGTATCTAGACCCTTTATATCATTAACTTTTTAATACTGGGTCCAGACTCAATTACAGATCCCCTACGAAATGACCAAAATGCCCTTGGTGCCCTATCTTGTCCTATTTTAATCCCTAAGGGCAAAATCATCATTTCACACCTTTCTGGACCCGGTCAAAGCTTATACTGGCTCTAGTCAACCTTATTTAGACATGTCTTGACCTCTGGGTCTGTCCAAAATGACCAGAATACCCTATATTCATCGCTGCCCTTTTTATACAACATAGGGGCATTTTCGTAATTTTGCACTTTTCCGGGGTTCTGCTGGACACTGGCCCACCTATCAGTCCAAGAGTCTTATTGGGTCTCTAATGGCGCCATTTTCGGGCTTCCTGGGTCTATTACCTGTATGGCACGCATTACGAGGAATCTTCCTTTAACACAATTCATTGAATATTTTAATTATTATTTACCGAGTATATACCTTTTCCGGACACCGGCTCTTTTTCCCAGATATAGCGTCCTACTGTGTTCAGGCATCCTTGGGGGTTATAACGGTCATCTGACCGAAGTCATCCGATCGCATTCAGCCTCTTTAAAAATACCGATAAATCTCCTACCCGGATCCCCGGAGGCCTCACACTCCTTCTGGATTTCTTTATTTTGTGAATAACTTTTCCTACAGACCTCCTATCGGTATCCTGTCAGTTTCCCAACATCCGTCCATAAAGGCGCATCATCCTGTATTTTCCCACTTATATCTGAAATCTAGGGTATCCGGTATAAATTTTTATAACTTTTGGACGATTAGTCCATTTCTGGCTATCTGGAGTCTTCAAAAATTCCGGTATTAGGCTTGGTTACCCGGCGTCACCTGCCCTACCTTCTGGTAGAATCTGGGACTGAAATGCTGTCGGGCGGTGCAAACCACTTCTAGCCTATTTTCTTTAATTATACTTTAGCCCCAGGGAACTTTTCCTTCTTTATAATTAAGTCCCTTAATTTGGCTAAAATTACACTTTAAGACCCCATATTTTTGTCTACTTTTCATTCCTAACTTTAAACTTTCCATAATTGCATTTAGGTCCCTTAATTTCCTTTCTTTTGCAATTTAATCCTTTTCTTTACATAAAGGTACACATGTTTTTCCTGAAACAGAGCTCATATATTCCGTTTAATCTGTACATAGGAACCAGTACAGAAGATTAAGGATATTACATTTCTCTCCCCCTAAAAATAAATTTCGTCCCCGAAATTTACATTACATCTATCCTATACCAATAATTCAGGGTACTTTTCTCTCATCTTTTCTTCTGTTTCCCATGTAGCCTCTTGTTCAGTCAAACCTTTCCAGATCACTTTAACTAAAGGAATCTGCTTATTCCGCAACTGCTTGACTTTTCTATCAGCAATTCGCACCGGTCCAACCTCATAGGTCAAGTCATCTCGCAGTGTAACCTCATCTTGCTCTATCACATGAGATGGATCTGGAATATACTTCTTTAATTGGGAAACATGGAACACATCATGTATCTGGCTGAGATTCGGAGGAAGAGCTAACTTGTAGGCTACTGCTCCTATCTTTGAGAGAATCTGGAATGGCCCGATGTATCTTGGATGCAACTTCTTCACCTTAATCGATCGTCCGGCTCCTGTGGTTGGAGTTAACTTAAGGAATACATGTTCTCCTTCTTCAAATTCCAATGGCTTCCTTCTGACATCTGCATAGCTCTTCTGTCTGCTTTGAGCCGTCAACAATCATTTTCTAATTACCGCAACTTGTTCTGCAGTTTGATCCACTATATCCGGACCAAGTATTCTTCTCTCGCTCAACTCTAGCCAGCATAAGGGGGATCTACATTTTCGTCCATAGAGTGCTTCAAAAGGTGCCATCTGTATACTGGCCTGATAACCATTGTTATATGCAAACTCTATAAGGGGTAAATGGATATCCCAGCTGCCTTTGAAATCTAGGACACATGCTCTCAGCATATCCTCTAACGTCTGTATTGTTCTTTCAGATTGACCATCTGTCTGAGGATGATAAGCTGTACTGAATCTGAGAGTAGTGCCCATTTCTTCCTGTAGAGCCCTCCAGAAATTTGAAGTAAATCGTGGATCTCTATCAGACACAATGCTGCTTGGGATACCATGGAGCCTAACGATCTCCTTTATATACAGCTTTGCCAGCTTTTCTAGAGAATCTCTCTTATTGATTGCCAGGAAATGTGCTGACTTTGTCAGTCGATCGATTACTACCCAAACCGCATCATGTCTACTTGGTGTCAAGGGTAGTCCTTCCACAAAGTCCATGGCAATCCCATCCCATTTCCACTCAGGAATATCTAAAGGCTGCAACGTTCCTGCTGGTTTTTGATGTTCAACTTTCACTTTCTGGCAGGTTAAGCACTTAGATACGTAAGCTACAACATCTTTCTTCAGTCCAGGCCACCAGAATAATCTTTTAACATCATGGTACATTTTGGTCATACCTGGATGTACCGTATATCGGCTTTTATGTGCTTCCCCCAGAATTCTTTCCCTTAATCCCCTAACATTTGGGATATAGGGTTTTCCCCTAAACTGTAGCAATCCGTCTGGGGACATCTCAAAATCCCTTGTCTTCCCTTTCTCCAGCTTGTCTTTGAATATTGCTGCGAGCTTATCCTGCTCCTGAGCCTCTTTGATCTCATCTTCTATGCAAGTTCTGACATGAACTCCTCCAAAAGGATTCTCCGTCAGTTGCATTTGATATAGAGGGCTCCAGTCGCGCATATCTTCTATCAGTTCCAATTCCTTGATCATCATGTATGCAACCTGCACCACCTTTCTACTCAGGGCATCAGCTACTACATTGGCTTTTCCTGGATGGTATTTAATCTGGAAGTCATAATCTTTTAACAATTCCATCCATCGCCGCTGCCTCATGTTCAGCTCTTTCTGATCCTGCAGATACTTCAGGCTTTTGTGGTCGCAAAACAACTCTATCGTTGCTCCGTATAAATAGTGCCTCCATATCTTCAGGGCATAGACCACCGCCGCAAGCTCCAGATCATGAGTGGGATAATTCTCTTCATGTGGCTTTAACTGCCGAGAGGCGTAGGCTACTACTCGACCTTGCTGCATAAGCACACATCCCAGACCCTGCTTGCTAGCATCAGTGTAGATTACATAAGTCTGAGTTGGGTCTGGAATAATCAGCACGGGAGTAGTCGTTAATCTCTGCTTCAACTGCTGGAAGCTAGCCTCGCACTTCTCATCCCACTTAAACTGCTGATTCTTTCTGGTCAGCTTGGTAAGTGGTAAGGCAATTCGAGAAAAGTCTTGAATGAATCGTCTGTAGTACCCTGCTAGGCCAAGAAAACTTCTAATCTCTGTCACTGTCCTTGGCTGTTCCCAGCTCAAAACTGCTTCAACTTTGCTAGGATCTACAACTACCCCGTCTCGGGATATGACATGACCGAGAAATTTGACTTCTGAAAGCCAAAACTCGCACTTACTCAGCTTAGCATAGAGCTTCTTCTCTTTAAGGATACCAAGAACAATCCTCAAATGCCTTTCATGCTCCTCTGGAGATTTGGAGTACACCAGAATATCATCAATAAAGACCACAACGAACTGATCTAGATAAGGCCTGAAAATCCAGTTCATATAGTCCATGAAAATAGCAGGTGCATTGGTTAGTCCAAAAGGCATCACCAAAAATTCAAAATGTCCGTAGCGCGTTCTGAACGCCGTCTTTGGAATATCATCTGGCTTGACCCTTAGTTGATGGTAGCCAGATCTCAAGTCAATCTTGGAGAATAAGCTCGCTCCTGCCAATTGATCTAGCAGGTCATCAATTCTGGGAAGAGGATACTTGTTCTTAACTGTAAGCTTATTTAATTCCCTGTAGTCAATGCACAGCCTTAAGCTACCATCTTTCTTCTTGACGAACAGTACTGGAGCACCCCATGGCGATACACTGGGTCGTATAAAACCTTTCTCCAATAGCTCCTCAATTTGCTTCTTCAGTTCCATCATTTCGTTGGGAGCCATCCTGTATGGGGCTTTTGATACTGGTCCAGCTCCAGGTACAATGTCGATCGCAAACTCCACTTCACGCTCCGAAGGCAATCCCTGAATCTCCTTTGGAAAGACTTCAGGAAATTCATTGACTACAGGAACCTCCTCGATGCCTTCCTCCACTTCTGTTTGAACAGAAAAGAATACCACATATCCCTGACATCCTTTCCGTAGACATTTTTCTGCCTGAGCCTCTGTCACGAAGTTCAGTTGTACTTCTAAGCTCCGATCAGTGATCTTTGGACCAAGAACTAGGGTCTTGTTTCTGCAGTCCAACATCACATTATTGGAAGATAACCAATTTAAACCGAGTATGACTTCAATCTCCTGGAAAGGCATACAGATCAGGTCCAGGGTGGTACTACAGTGCTCATAACGCACCACACTATTTAGACAGGCATCAGATGTGATCACCCTAGCGTTGGTGGGGGTTTTCACCTGTATATCATAACATAACTTGCTTATCAGAAGGCCTAGGCATTTAGCACATTCATAAGATATAAAGGAATGACTTGCACCCGAATCAAATAGGGCAGTCACAACATGATCATTGAGATGGATTGTACCTTGGATCATCTCAGATGATCGCTGAGCATCCTCTCTAGTGAGTGCAAACACTCGTCCCGCCGTCCTTGGCCTTAGATCAGTTATAGCTTGAGGACATTCTCTGGAAAAATGTCTGGGCTTTCCGCAGGTGTAGCATACATTCTGGCCCATCAAACATGGTCTGTCACCATGATTCTTTCCACACTTTTCACATACTGTGGCCTTCGGATCCCTGTTATTGGATCTTCCGCGAAAATTTCCCTTATTAGGCCTCTTGGTCTGCCACGGGCGCTTTCTTTTCTTATAGCCGCTCCCACTGGCCGCTTCTTGATTCCGTCCGGCCTTATCAGGAGTCGCTTGATCTTTACTCCCAGATCTGGACAGCATTCTATGATTCATGCTGTTCTCAACGATTCGACATGCTTCCACAGCCTTATTGAACTGGCTATATTGTTGGGGAGTTAACTTCTCCTTTAACATAGAATTCAGCCCTCGAATCATTCTTTCTGTCATCCAGCGTTCGTCATCCACTTGGCGTAGGTAAGTTGAATATTGAGATAGCCGGATGAACTTGGCCAAATATTCATCAAAAGCTTCTTTTTCTCCTTGCCTTAGCACAAGGAATTCAGCCTCCCTTTCATCTCTGACAGATTGAGGGAAATATTTCTCATAAAATTGCTCAAGAAATACTTCCCAGGTAACTGGAATATCTCTTGCTTGGAGAAGTAATTCTGTATTCTTCCACCATCTATCTGCATCCTTTTCCAATTGATAGATGGCTATTTGGGCCTTGGTTTCAGTCGGGCAGTCGAGGACCTTAAAGATCTTCTCTAATCTGCTGACCCAATTTTCTGCTACATGTACTTCAAATGTCCCTTCGAATATGGGAGGATTGTGTTTGCAAAATCGCACCATCCATTGTTGGATGCCAACTGCCTCCTCCCTTGATTCATCCCTTCTCTGGGGCTGTTCTGCCTGCTGTGGTACTTCTTCAGGTTCTCTACTAGTTGCTCCTGAAGGCTCTCGCGGTCTTAAATTATTTACAGCTGCTGCTACTGCCGCGGCTATGGCAGCATCTCTGTCTTGTTCATTTCGTGCTTGAGCAGCTCTCATTTCTTCTATCATCTTTTGTTGCTGTTCTAATCGTTCTAGAATCATTTGATTAAGGTTTCCAGCCTCTCGGGGTTCCTCAGCTAGAATAGTTCTCCTTGTTCGTACCATTTTGTTATACTTAAAAACAGAAGGAAATACAATAAATTTCATTTCACACATAATATTCATACAGAATATATGTATATATCACAGTACCATTCTAGTCTTTTATACTCTAATTTTCTTAAACTTTATTCTAATGTATTCTTCTACTAGGTAGATCCAGTCGGATATGGTACAATATGATTCTCTATCAAAATACTGGTCTAACTCCGATCTCCAGGTAGGAGTCTTCGGCAATACGTCATTCATAATTTCTAGCCAAAGCCCCATGGTTAACACATTTGAATCCCAGGCTTGATATATGGCTTTCACCCTTGTGATAAACTCCTGGTAGACCGAATAATCTTGATCTATGTTTTCGAACAGGGTCTGCCTCAACTCGTATAGTTGTCGGGCTAATGCTACCGAGCTCTCAAGTTGCTCTCTACTCAGGTTCCTCCCTGGGACCATTCTTACGATTAAACCTCCCAAATACATTTCTACCAGAGTCACTTCGGGCCTACTGGAACCTGGCGCATTACTCTGAACACGTACTTGGCTGGACCCTGAACTGTCTGTTATATTCAAGGGTACCGCACATATGGAAATGGCAGGAATAGGGCCTTCTGTTATCATCACTTCCTGATCATCAATTGGAAAGTTTAATCCTATCGAGGAACTATCCTCCTCAGAATCACCAGCTACTGGAGGTGTCCAGAGGTCAGAATCATTGCTTACTATCTCTTCTTCTGAACTATCTGAACTAGAGACCTCTGGTCTTAATTCCCATTGGTTTACCGTAGTTCTAGACCCAATTCTATGTCTAGCCATCCTGCAAACACTACTTAGTGTCAATTATGACGGCTTTATCATGGTATATCTTTCTATAAATCATCTATTCAGAGCATTTCTTAAGCCAGAATCCTTTGCTCTGATACCAAAATGTCACATCCTTATATTTATACATCTTAGGGACCATTCAGTAGCACTTAAACCACTTTCAGGGTCATTGAAGTATAAACACTTAATCTGGAATTTTATTCATATCGAGTACTGTTCTCTGTGGCAAATTCCAGATGAGTGACCTGATTTTGAAAATTTATAACTAATTCTATAAAAATCGAAATGAAGTGGTTCAAATTGCTCCATGAAGCTAACTCAAATATATTTCAGGGAAAAATCATTGGTTGACCAATCCTTGACAAATTTCACGTGGGTCAACGTTTCAATCTTACTGTTCATCCAACGACTTTCTCCTGAATCCAGCATTCTGGTCCCAACTTTAACAATTTATATCTTTTCATGTATACATCCAAATTAGACATTCTATATATCAAATTAAATCTTAGTATGTCTACTTTTTACCCTAAAAATTTCGTACATTAATTCAATCATTTACTATTTTTAATGATTTATCAAACATGAATGGGTCTTCACGAGTTACTGTTCACTGAGCCTATTTTCAGCATTTAGTCTTTACATACTCAAGCATACAGCCAACACATATCAGTCATACAGGCCAGATAACAATTAATATCAAATAATCAACTGTTATAAATTAGTGCATGATTAACTCCCTCATATTTTATTACATCCTTTTCTGTCTAAAAACCGGTAGCATAACTGCTATAATTCTTCTTTAGAAAGTAACTGATGTTGTACCGATTCGGTAATTCCCTTATGCGAACTACCATTCTACGTAGTACCCAGGAAAGACTGGATGAACCTGCTGGGTCCACTCACTTCCAGCCTCCTTAGACAGCACTACGTACACAGTACGTATCAGTTCCTTTCTTTGTTCCGTCTTCGTTGTCGGAATTTCGGCAGCCTACCGGCGTCTCTTAAGATTTCCAAATTTTATTTTGACAGAACCTCCCCTGTAATGTTATGTTTGGGAATGAGATTCAAAAGAATCCCAGTAACAACAATCATAACAAAATATGTAATGCAAAGTGACGGTGCTTGCTGGTGATTGTGTATAGATAAGTATGCTGCATGCTTCCATATTCAATAACATATGATCATAGCATTGGAATAGAGCTTCAAGCATAACATATAGGACAACAATCAACCAAACAAAACAACACATCACAAAGACATTACATAAGAGCTAGGATTAGTTATTACCTCAAAAGCAGAGCTTTAGAACTTCCTTACTACTTCCAACTCCACCAGAACTTCCTTTCTTTCTTTCTTTCTCCTTCTCTCTCTTCTTTCTCTCTCTTTTCTTGCCAAAAACGTGGGATGCATAAAATGGGAGGGGAAGGGGGTATTTATAGCTTTAATGGATGGCATTCTTGTAATTTTGAAGCCATCTGAACATGTGGTCCTGGTTTTTCCTGGAATTTCCTATTTTCTTTAATTCTTTTTACTGCATCACCCTGGACACCTCATGGGACACCTCATAGGACACCTCACCACCCATATTCTTCATGTGACGAAATTTGGAGGTTCTGGAAGCTTTCCGGTCCAATCTGGTACCGGCCCGATCCATCGCCTCGACAAACGTGCCGTTTTCTGAATCTGATATTTCTGAAGATCCTTTTTATGTCTACTGACCTCACATTTAGTATCTAGACCCTTTATATCATTAACTTTTTAATACTGGGTCCAGACTCAATTACAGATCCCCTACGAAATGACCAAAATGCCCTTGGTGCCCTATCTTGTCCTATTTTAATCCCTAAGGGCAAAATCATCATTTCACACCTTTCTGGACCCGGTCAAAGCTTATACTGGCTCTAGTCAACCTTATTTAGACATGTCTTGACCTCTGGGTCTGTCCAAAATGACCAGAATACCCTATATTCATCGCTGCCCTTTTTATACAACATAGGGGCATTTTCGTAATTTCGCACTTTTCCGGGGTTCTGCTGGACACTGGCCCACCTATCAGTCCAAGAGTCTTATTGGGTCTCTAATGGCGCCATTTTCGGGCTTCCTGGGTCTATTACCTGTATGGCACGCATTACGAGGAATCTTCCTTTAACACAATTCATTGAATATTTTAATTATTATTTACCGAGTATATACCTTTTCCGGACACCGGCTCTTTTTCCCAGATATAGCGTCCTACTGTGTTCAGGCATCCTTGGGGGTTATAACGGTCATCTGACCGAAGTCATCCGATCGCATTCAGCCTCTTTAAAAATACCGATAAATCTCCTACTCGGATCCCCGGAGGCCTCACACTCCTTCTGGATTTCTTTATTTTGTGAATAACTTTTCCTACAGACCTCCTATCGGTATCCTGTCAGTTTCCCGACATCCGTCCATAAAGGCGCATCATCCTGTATTTTCCCACTTATATCTGAAATCTAGGGTATCCGGTATAAATTTTTATAACTTTTGGACGATTAGTCCATTTCTGGCTATCTGGAGTCTTCAAAAATTCCGGTATTAGGCTTGGTTACCCGGCGTCACCTGCCCTACCTTCTGGTAGAATCTGGGACTGAAATGCTGTCGGGCGGTGCAAACCACTTCTAGCCTATTTTCTTTAATTATACTTTAGCCCCAGGGAACTTTTCCTTCTTTATAATTAAGTCCCTTAATTTGGCTAAAATTACACTTTAAGACCCCATATTTTTGTCTACTTTTCATTCCTAACTTTAAACTTTCCATAATTGCATTTAGGTCCCTTAATTTCCTTTCTTTTGCAATTTAATCCTTTTCTTTACATAAAGGTACACATGTTTTTCCTGAAACAGAGCTCATATATTCCGTTTAATCTGTACATAGGAACCAGTACAGAAGATTAAGGATATTACAATTAGAGGCCCCTGTATCCACAATCCACTGTGATGGAGGAAGAGAGGTATGTAAAGCAATGGGAATTATACCTTTATGAGTCATGGATGCAGATCCGTGAGGGTGTTGTTTAGCTTGAAGGCTTCTGAACATACGTGTAATCTGATTTAGTTGCTCCTGACTGAAGGATGTGATTGGTGCACATGCTAATTCATTTGAGGCTTGGTGAGCTCGTGGCTTATTTTTACGAGGCTTCCAATCAACTGGCTTGCCATAGATATCCCAACACTTTTCACGAGTATGTCCCACCTTCTTGTAGTGTTCACAGGTGGGTCGAGTCTTACCAGAACTTGTAGATGACATGGCAGAATCTCAACTACTGTAGCAACTCAATATTGTAGCACTCGGACACTGTAGCAACTCGGTATTGCGCATCGCGGTCACTGTAGTGACTCAGTACTGTAGTGATTCAGTACTTTTGGTTGAAAAACAACACAGAACTCTGTTGCTCAGAGAGGCAACAGAACAGAGGACGTTGGACAAGAAGTTTATCGGACTGAAGGCTTCGATACCATGTGGTATTTTAGAATATGAATTGTCCAATGATCATTGCTTTGGCTTATGCCTCATATATATACACAGTTCTTGGGAATCAAATGAGATACACCAAGATAAAATCAAATCAAGATAAAATCAAATCTCTAATAACTACACATAAATCAAATCTGATATGTTTCTAATAATAATAATAATAATTTCTCTAACAATAATATCCTAATATTAATGAGATAATAACAATAATATCTCTAACAATAATATCCTAATATTAATGATTTAGATATTAGGATGTTTTAATATTAGGATATTCCCACAGTAACCCTTGGGAAGTGATAGAAAAATGTGTAAATGCTATAGAAATTTGACATATATGCACAGAGTTATGTAAAACAATAGAAAGAGTTATGAAAAGCTAGAAAGCGTTATGAATAATAAAATACTAGAACCCTTATGTCAAGTCCAAATGAAATAGATTTGAAAGAAAATATTTAGAAGAATTCTCTCAAAAGCTAGCAAAGTTCTAAGTGAAAGAGAATGTTTGAAGATTATATTTCAGAATACATCATGATAAGGCAAGATAGACTATGATATAGCCAAATTTGGCTAGATATGCCATGTTACAGTTTGAAAGATATGAAATGAGATATACTATGAAAAATATGTAAAGAGATACGTTATGAGAAATATGTGATATGATACATGATGAGAAGTATGTATTGAGAAGTGGCTTTACATGTAACCTTATAAATACATAGAGAGGCTTCCTTTTTGAAGGGATAAGACGTTTGAATGATAATTTATATATGAAAGAGTAAATGAGAGCTTTCACTCCTTGCATAAGATGCCAAGAATTATGTTATGGTATGTTATGTTATATTATGTTATGATTATTTTATATGCTAAAGCTCTGAATGTTAGAGCAGTGCAAGCTTTGAGTGTTAGAGTTATGCAAGCTCCAAGTGTTAGAGCTATGCAGATTAAAGAAAGGAATGCCTGAGCTTCGATGTTAGAGCTTTGCATTCATGGGCAGGTATGTGATCGTGCAATATGTTGGCCAAGCATTATGCATGTTAGAGTATGTGCTCCTATGTGCTCTTATCTAGCAGTAAAGAAAGAAAGAATAATGACATAAGTCCTTTCTCTGTATTATGATGAGATATTAAAGATGATATGAAGTATTATAATGCGAACATGAGAGATAAAGTTGTGCGGATGTTCAGAGAATTCCTCTAGATACTCAGATGAGTAATAAGTTATTGCACTAAGAAGTATGATGAGTCGTTAATAGAAACTCCCGAATATAGTAGTATATAAGTGAGTTTTATGTGAAAGAAATGGACACTACTCACCAGTCTAGTAGGGTGAGAAATCTATATGCAAATGAATGCAAAACAAGTAAGAAAGTAACAGAATGAGGCACCATTCAATTATGATTGAGTTAATTCCGAATAGGAGAAAAGTAATAATAGTAAAGATATGAAGAGTTGTGGATATGAGAAGTACTCCGCTAAAGATATCAAGATAAAAGATAAGGGATAGATACCCCGATTCTTAGGCATAAAGAAGAAAAAGAGATCTATTTAAGATTGTTGACTAAGGTGCCAAGTAAATTTCGAGGATAAAATTTATTTTAAAGGGGAGAGAAGTGTCATATCCCTAATTTTCTTACCTGTTGAACATGTGCAGTTTATATGAAATGGATATGAGATTCTTTGAATAAACTGTATCAGATTAAGAAAGGAAAGAAATAGATTATGAACTAAGGAAGTTTTAGGGACCAAAACGCAAATTAGAAAAGGGGAAGGCAAAAAGTTGAAGTAGAAATAAAAGTTAGGCCAAAAATGGTAATTTCCAAAAGTTAAGGGACTTAAATGTAGTTAAGTAAAATATTCAAGGGCAAAATTGTAATTATAGAAATTTTAGCCAAAGAGGTTTATAACTGCCCGAAAGTATTTCAGTCTGACATTCCATAAATAAATAGAGGAAGTTATGCTGGTTAATCTAACATGATACAAAAATTTTATTAGGGATCTAGACAGTAGATATTTATTTGATAGTCTTAAAGTTATATGAAATTTTATCAGATTTCATGGACTTCAGATATAAGTGAGAGAATTACAAGAAAGTGTGCCCTATAGTGTCAGATGTTGTGGACCTGACAGAACCCAGAAAAGAGTTCTGTATAAAAGGTTATCTCCATATTAGTGAATTTTGATCGGAGTTTGATAACACCTATGATCCGAGTATGGAACTTATCAGTATGTAAGCCTGGATAGACTGAGATCAGATGACCTCATATATAGGTCCATGATGATGTATAGGGCCCAAAACCCAGGGTACCAATCTATCAGTAGAATGGGCCAGTGTCTAGAAAAAAGTGTAAAATTACAAAAATGCCCCTATGTAGTCAGAGTGTACTAGAGATGGATGGAGGGTATTTTAGTCATTTGGAATAGGCCAAAAATGTGTAGTGTAGTATAAAGATGATTAGTTAGACCCAGTATACACCATGAGGCAGTATCAAGAGTGTGAAATGACAATTATGCCCTTAGGGTTAATATAGTGCCATACAATAGACCAAGGGCATTTCTGTCATTTCCCAAGGGATCTATAATTAAGTTCTGACCTAATGCAAGAATGTCAATGGTAGGAAGAATCCAGATACTGGATTTAAGGTCAGAAAGCATATTATGGAATATAAAAAAATGGAATTATAAAACAGTCCGATTTTTGGGTAATTGAAATGAGCCGGTACCAGATTGGACGAAAATTTTTCTAGAAGTTTCTTCATCTAGAAATGGCACCACATAAGCCCCATAAGTTGTCCCTTGTGATGTCATGGATGATGTCATAATTCTTCTTTTTGGAAAAGTTAAATCCAAGATTAAATGTGAGCCTTTAGATCAAATAGTGCACAAAGTAATCTTGGCCATTGATTTTCCATGAAATTTTCTGTAAATACCCCCTCAAATATGGTTCAAAACTGTGAGCTCATGAATCTTGGGGAAAATCTTGCAAAATGGAAACTAAAGCCAAGACAAAGAAGATTCAAGGTACTAAAGTTCAAGCAAGCTAGAGATTAAAGGTAAGCAATCTATCCTAGCTTATTTTTCTTTGATTTGGGAGCTTGAACTTAGGGTTTTCATGGGGAAAAAGTTGAGCTTTCTCTAAGGTGTTATGCTGCCCAAAAACCTTAGATGAAAGGGAAAAGAAGAAATTAAAGTTAAAGACATATGATTGAAGCTTAAACAAGCTAGTTAAGTGATTGGTTGATGAAGCAAGTTGATATTCTTGAATTTTCCATGGTTGAATTAGTTCAGTTTGCACTCTTCATGAGGGAAAGAAATAGATTTTCAATGATCTAATGCTTCCATTGAATTTATATGATCATTTTGCGTATGATTGGATAGGTTTTGAACCTTGGAAGCATTGAAGTTCCAAGATTGTAGTTTTTGAAATTCTTCTCTATTACTGTTCACTCACATGAAAAGTGATTTGAATTTCATTATTTTGATTCTTCCAATGGTTTTAAAATGAAAAATTGTGTGGGATAAAGTAGAGAAACAAGTATGGGGAGCATTGGAACCAAAATGAGAATTTTTGAAAGAATTGTGTGCATGTGTTCGGTTCTGTACAGTAGGCCATGAAGGAGCTGAAATTTCATGATTCTAAGCTCATAAATGGATTCAAAATGTAAAATTGTGTATGGTAAAGTCAAGACATCAATTGGTTCAAGAGCCAAATGGATTAGTGAAGATTAGAGAAAGTTATGATAATAAAAAATGTAACAATGTTAGTCTTGAACATTGTTGGAGTTCATAGGTCCTGATGAATTATGTAATGAATATGAATGTATTTAGGACCTTGAAACATCCAAGAAGAAGTTGGGAGGTGATTAACATAAAGGCTTCATGGTTGGAAAGCTTTGGAGCAAGTGAAAAAGATCAAGAGGAAAGCTTAAGTGCAAGGTAGTGAACTTACCTCTTTATGTGCTTGATGTGGTATGCCAAGAAGAAGTTGGGAGGTGATTAACATAAAGGCTTCATGGTTGGAAAGCTTTGGAGCAAGTGAAAAAGATGAAGAGGAAAGCTTAAGTGCAAGGTAGTGAACTTACCTCTTTATGTGCTTGATGTGGTATGCTTATGTATGTCCCTTGAGTTGTCCCTTGGTGATTTCCAGATTTACAGTTCAACTTTAAAAATTTATAACTAATTATAGAAAAATCATATTAAGGTGATCCAAATTTATAATTGAAGCTCTTTCATAGGTCTTTAAGGGAAAAAATGTGGGAGTTTATCTTGTCAATTGATACAGTTAAATCGTTACTTTGTACTGTTCATGTGGCAAATTCTGAAAATTCCATATTCTATCTCTTAAATTTGAAAATTCATTTCTCTAGATATACAAATCAAAATGAAGCATATTACCTATGCATTTACAGATATTGATGTTTACTGCTTGCTCACAAAATTTCGTGAATTAACTCATTCATTTGCTAGGTCAAACTGAAGCCACAACAAAATTGCTCCATGACCTACGTTTTTACCATTTCAGTTTCCTTTCTTTTATTTTCAATAATTGTTCTAGCATGCATAAACCATTTATTTTGCCTTTCATACCTTCATATCTATCATGGGGTTATGCCATAATTCATTTATACATTTTGTTTACATCTAATGGCATATTACACAAACATTACATATAAGACTAGTATACATGCATGCCATCACTTGTCTACTCTTCCTCTCCCATTCCTTAGCTCATGTTCCAAACATTATTCTTCAATCTTGAATAACCTATTATGGTTGGTTATGGGAGTGTGAGATTCTAGGGAATCTAGTAGCAAATATTACCACTTAAACATGCAAGATGGATGCTAATGCATGATATGTAATTCCATTAAACTTTCTTTGATTAGTGGCATGCCATCATGCTATATACTTTTGCATAAGAGTGCATGGATATGGAAAACATATTATTCACAATACATTCAATGTCATATCCTCACTTTTAACCTCAATTATACTCCATTAGAAGTGATTGGAACCAATTACATGATCATTTGCTTTGGAAACATTCATTTATAAAAGAATTGCTCTCGGGTACTGTTCACTTATACTGTTTATTTGGTAATTTTAGAACATGTACCCTACTTTGAAAATTCATAATTAATTGTACAAAAATCTAAATAATGTGGTTCTAATTTTTAATGAGATCTATTTCATATATATTTGAAATAAAAATATGAAACTGAGGCCTTCTTGTCCAAATGAAATCAGTTTATCCGTTGAAAATCACTGTTCATTTGGTAAAATTTTGAGGTTCTAGTTTCTTTGCCTTAAATTCAAAAATTCATTTCTCTTTTGGTTACTTATCCAAATGAACTGTATTACCTATTGATTTGAATCTCTAGATGTCATTTTTAAGCTCACAAAATTTTATGGAAAAAATCATTCATTTGATATATAAAATCATTCTGTGAACGTCGCTGTCTTTTAATACTCGTTTTATCTCAATTCCAGATCTTAGTTCCCACTTTGGAAAATCGTAAAAATTCGGATACTTATCCAATTAAGATGTTCTTGGTGTGAATTTAAAGATATATATCTTTTTTATTATCATGCAAAATTTCAAACTAAAACCCGTTGATTTAAGCATCATAATCATCATCACATTACCACAGCTTCAAAATAGGGTTATAGAAACATACACCATGCATACTAGCATAATATCCCATAGTGTCATGTAAGTTATAACATCCTCCTTTTCTTACATCTTAGGGACCATTCAGTAGCATTTGGAACCACTTCTAGGGCCATCGAAGTCAAATCATACAATCTGGAATTTTACTACTAGCGAGTACTGTTCACTGTGTAAATTCCAGCGGAGTGACCAGACTTTGAAAAATCATAACTAATTCTATAAAAATTAAAATGGAGTGGTTCAAATTTCTAATTGAAGCTAATTTATTGTTCTTTCAGGTAAACATGACTCGTTGACTACTACTTGACCAAGTCAACATTGGTCAATGTTCTGAAATTACTGTTCCTCCAGCGTCCTGTCCCTGATTCCAGCATTCTGGTCCCAACTTTGATAAATCATATCTTTATGTGTAGACATCCAAATGAGACTTTCTATATATCAAATCGAAGATTGGTATGTCTACTATTTACTGAAAAAATATCATACATTTATTCAATCATTTACTGTTTATAATTACAGCTCAAATACCACTGCCTCCATCACAAGTTACTGTTCACAGTGACAATTTCCAGCAATTATACATACATTAATCACATATTAATCATGCTAAGTAATTAACATATCTTCATGCATCTTTATCTCCTCCATCTTGAGAAGACCTGCTGTAATTGGATTAATATGGAAGGGGTGAGATTTCTGGGGAAATCTCAGTAGCAAACAATACTAAACAATGCATGCATTAATGTAAATACTTGTGCTTGCTTGTGAAAGTGTTAACATTGCGTAATGTGCATGCTTCCATGTTACATATGAAATACAATTGGCCAAAATAATCATAGAAATAGAGCTTCATATATAAGCACATATTCAACACAATTCAACAAAGCCATAGCACATCAAGCATAACATTCAATGCATACAAGTTTAGGATTAGTTTACTACCTGGCATATACCCTTCCTCTAGCTTTTAGCCTTTGCTCTAAGATTCCTTCTTTTCATAGGTCAGAGACTATACATAGCATAATAATATCTTCATTATTATTCTATCAGCATAGCTCTACTTAACTCATGATTAACTAGAGGTGATATCCTTAATCTGACATCCCCTGTCTTTCTTTCTACCTTTAGCTACCTTTATTAATAGAGATATTTCTCTATTCTAACCACTAAGAGTAATCCTATACTTTATTAGAGCAGGGACTATATAACTTTCTTACCTCATTCCTAAGATTTGCCCAGTCCCTCGGCTCCTTAGACTGCTCTTGGCTCCACCAGAACTCCTTCCTTGCTTTCCTTTCTTTCTTTCTTCCTCTCTTTCTCTCTTTCTCTCTTCTTTCTCTTCCTTTTCTTGCTAGATCCGTGGTGTGCCTTGAAATGGGAGGGGAGTGGCCTATTTATAGGTGAGTGGAGGTGGAAAGAATGGTCCAGATTGATTCGTGATGAATGGCTCAGATTGCTTGCTTCCTCAAGAAGCTTTGCCTCCATCATCACGATGACATCACCCTCCCTGATGACTCACCACTCATGACATCATCTAGGACACCTAAGGGGTATATGTGGCAAAATGTGGGGCCCTTGGGACACCTCACCAGCTGACTCAGCCTTTCCAGAGAGTTCCAGAGTCTTTTCCCTGAATGGACGGCCGAGATCGTGCCACATGTCCTCTTGCTTTTTCTCCTTTTTCTATAATCATGCCATGTGTCCTTTGCTTTTCTTCTTTTATTGTAATCATGCCATGTGGCACCTTGTGGGCCCCATTTATGTCCTCTCATGATTTCAGATCACTTTACCCATTTCTATCTTAGACCGGGTCACTTTACTTTATTGAAAAAGCACTAAAATAATATTTTAATACCTCTTGGGCCACATTACTCTTGGGCTACGTTTTTGGGCCTTGGATTGTCATCTTGGGTTTCTAACCAAGCCCAAGCACTTTGGTGGCTTGGTTCCCAAGGAACATCCTTAGTAAATTACCATAATGCCATTAATACTTCTTTAGTACTTATAGGGGCACTATTGTCTTTTCATTCATTACCAGAGTACCTCTTGACCCTGGTCAACTATCCAGATACCCTTTCTTGACTATTTAACCTTAGTCAAATGATCATAACACCCTTCATCTGACTCTGACTCTGACTCTGACTCAATGACACATCACAGTGGCATACCTTCAATGGCATTTTTGTAATTCTTCATTTTTCTCGGTTTTTATTAGCCCTGTCCCACATACTTATCTGAAAATATCATTGGGCCTATAAGGTGCCATTCTGGACCCTCTGTATGATCCCCTATCTTCATGGGCTCAATTCCTGAGAAATTCCCCCGAAACTTATTTATTGGGTCTTTTAATCCACTGTAAATTATGTAGTAAATTCTATAGAACTCCTTTTTGGGCTCTATCAATTTAAAAAATTCTTATATTAATTATAGGAATTTACTGCCATATTTTATCTAATTCTGAGATCTAGAGCACACTGTACTAATTTTCCTTTTCTTTGGAAATTAATATAAATATTTCGGGACCTCATATCAGAACTCTATGTTGCATCAACTTATCAGCATCATTTTCTCTATTTATTGAGACCTCTTCTCAATAGGGTCTGTGTAACATCCTTAACTTTATACGTCTTAGGGACCATTCACTAGCATTTAGAACCACGTACAAGACCTTGGAAGTCCATTAGCCAAATATGGAATTTTACTCTTTCTCGGGTTACTGTTCATATGGTATTCCAGATTACGCAATGAACATCAAAAAATCATAATTAATTCTAGAAAACTCGAAATGAGGTGGTTCAAAAATCTACATGAACATAACATCTTAAAGCTTAAGGAAAAAATAATTTCCAGACTAAATGATTCGCCAATTGATACAGTTTATTCGTTGAAGTTTACTGTTCATTTGTTCAAAAACTCTGGAAACAGATTCTTGTTCCTTAATTTGGAAATTCATTTCTCTTGATATACACATCCAAATGAAACTTTCTACCTATGAACTTAAAGCTATGGATGTGTGCTACATGCTTATAAAATGTTGTGAACTAATTCCTTCATTTGCTAGGTCAAACTGAAGCCACAACAAAACTACTTTAGGACCTACGTTTTTACCATTTCAGTTTCTTTTCTTTCATTTCCAATAATTGTTTCAGCATGCACAAGCCATTAAATAAGCTTATTAACATTCATATACATCATGTACATATGCCATAATTATTACATATAAGTTTATCACATAAATAGACACCTTACATGGCATTTACATACATGGAAAATGCATAGCATATGCTAGAATCTTAAATACTTCACTTTCCTTCTTCCATGCTTTAGCTCTTCTCCATACATACCTTTTCTTCATGCTTGACCTAAATTGGTTGGTTATGGGAGAGTGAGATTCTAGGGAATATTAGTAGCAAATATTACCACTTAAATATGCAAGATGGATGCTAATGCATGATATGTAATTTCATTAACTTTCTTTGGTTAGTGACATGCCATCATGCTATATATTTTTACATAAAGTGCATGGCCATGGAAACATGTTATTCACAATACATTCAACATCATATATCATGTCACAACATTATTCAAATAACATATACATGTCAACACATAAGCATACCACATCTAGCACATAAAGAGGTAAGTTCACTACCTTGCACTTAAGCTTTCCTCTTGATCTTTAGCATTTGCTTCCTAGCTTTCCAACCAATAAGCCTTTATGTCAAACACTTCCCAACATATTTTTGGATGTTTCAAGGTCCTAAACACATTCATATTCATCACATAATTCATTAGGACTCATGAACTCCAACCATGTTCAAGATTAACTTTGCTACACTCTTTATTGTCATAACTTTCCCTAATATTCACTAATCCACTTGGCTCTTGAATCAATTGATGTCTTGACTTTAACCTACATAATTTCACCTTTTGAACTCATTTATGAGCTTAGAATCATGAAATTCCAGCTCCTTCATGGCCTGCTGTACAGAATTGAACATAAGCATACAATTCTTTAAAAAATTCTCATTTTGATTCTAATGCTTCTCATACTTGTTTCTCTACTTTACCCCACACAACTTTTCATTTTAAAACTATTGGAACTATCAAAATCATGAAATTCCAATCACTGTTCATGTGAGTGAACAGTAACCTAAAGAAATCTCAAAGACTACAACCTTGAGATTTTAATGTTTCCAAGGTTCAAAACCTTTCCAATCCTACACAAAATCATCATATAAACTCAATGGAAGCATTAAATCATTGAAATTCAACTTCCTTCCCTCATGAACAGTGTAGACCGAACAGGGCACACCATGGCAAAGTCAAGAATATCAATTTGATTCAACAACCAACCACTTAACTAGCTTGTTTAAGCTTCAATCATATGGTTCTAACTTTAATTTCTTCTTTCCCCATTCCTTTAAGGTTTTTGGGAAGCACCTTTCCTTAGAGAAAACTCAACTTTTTCCCCATGAAAACCCTAAGTTCAAGCTCCCAAATCAAAGGATAATAAGCTAGGAAAGATTGCTTACCTTTAATCTCTAGCTTGCTTGAACTTTGGAACCTTGAATCTTCTTTATCTTGGCTTGAGTTTTCATTTTGCAAGAGTTTCCCCAAGGGTCCATGAAGCTACAGTTTGATGCAGAATTGGAGGGGTATTTATAGCCAAAATCCAAGAAAAATGAATGACCAAGATTGATTTGGTTACTATTTGATCTAAAGGCCCACATCTAATCTTGGATTTAACTTTTCATAAAATAATAATTATGACATCATGTGGGACCCATCAAGGGACACCTCAAGGGGTTAGGTGGCATGCTCATAGTGTAAGGAACCTTTGGGAGAAATTCCAGTCTAATCCGGTATCGATCAGTGCAGTTTCACAACAACTGGATTGTGTTCTGTTCCTAATTTTTTATAATATACCAGGATATGTATTCTATCCTGGAAATTAATGTATAGGCTTCTCATACCATTGAAAATGTTAGACTGAGTATTTATCTGCCATCCATCCTTTGGGAAATGATCAAAATACCCTTGGTGTCTTTTCTTGCTCTGTACTGACCCTAAGGGTATAATTATCATTTAACCCCTTCTTGTACTGCCTCAGGGCATATATTAACTCTATATAATTATATTTATACTATGTCCCATATTTTTGGTCTATCTAGAATGACCAAAATGACCTCCATCCATCACTGGTACAGTATGGGCATCCAAGGGCATTTTCGTAATTTCGCACTTTTTCTGGACACTAGCCCCTTCTACTGATGGACTGGTACCCTGGGTTTTAGGCCCTTCTTAGCATCATCATGGGCCTATATATGAGGTCATATGATCTCATTATGTCCAGGCTCGTATACCAATAAGTTCTATTATCGGATCACGGGTGTTGTCAAACTCCTGTCAAAATTCACTAATATGTGAATAACTTTTTATACAGAACTTCTTCTGGAGTTTTGTCATATTCATAACATCTGACACTGTAGGGCACATTTTTCTGTAATTCCCTCACATATATCTTATGTCCATAGAATCTGATAAAAATTTAGATAACTTTTAGACTATCAGATAATTTTTTGCTGTGTGGAGCCCTAATAAAATTTATGTATCATGCCAGATTACCCTGCATGACCTCCTCTATTTACTGATGGAATGTGGGACTGAAATACTTGCAAGCAGTTCTAAACCTTTTCTGGCTGAACTTTTCCATAATTACATTTATGTCCCTGACTTTTTGCTTAATTACATTTAGGTCCCTAAACTTTTGGAAATTACCACTTTTGGCCCAACATTTATTTCTACTTTAACTTTTAGCCTTTAACCTTTTCCAATTTGCGTTTAGGTCCTTCTCTTTCTTTAAGACTTATCTAACCTTTATTATCTCGTCTGATCTTCATCATAATCCTTTCTAAGCCTCTTTCCACTATCAGTACTATACAGATAGGGAAAATTTAGGATATGACAGTCTGGTAGCATCCCTTTTTCAAGCTATATACTGGGCTTCAACGACCCCATCTATGTTAATTCATAAAATCCAAACGCATTACCACCGATTTCAATTCCCTTTTAGATTCCTTTTATGTCATACATAACACGGATTCCTTATATGTCATATATAAAACGCATATTATATGATCGGCTATGACTAACACATATCATATGAATCAACAATCAAGCCTAACTTAAACACAAAACGGCATGGCTCTGATACCACTGTTAGGAATTGGAAGACACGCAGTGGAAATTAATTTAAAAGTTTTTCCATTCCTTGCCAGGATCTACCGTATGTGTTTAAGTCAAGTGGGAAGGAGCATTACCCTTAGTGTTTCTCAGTGACTTCCACAGCTACTCTCCACGTCTAGTGATCTATTTTCGATCGCAAGAAGACGTCCACGGCTTCTCTCCGCGGCTCGTGCTCTCTTTCTGATTGCAAGAAGTCGACTCTTCAAGTCGCTTCCTCTACTGGTATCCACACGAACAGCGTTCCAACCACGAATGATGTGCTAGCGTCTCCAGTCCCTCCAAGGCTCTCTCAAGATTTTGTCCTCTCCGTCTTTACTTCAGCAGTTTCTTATCTGCAAAACCTTTTGTAGATTCCCTTCGGCCTTTTATGTTATGTGTAGTTTTAAAAAATGTAGCTCCTAAAATCAGATATATAGGATACTCTGCGTTTTTCTGAACCGAATTGGATTTTGGAATTAATCTATATTAATTCCAAAATTAATACAATATCACATATTGTATAATTTGATAAGAAACTAATTAAATAAATAATGTTTGTATTAAATCTGTCCCACAGATCTAATTCACCTATTTATTTAATTTAAAATAAAGATAAGACTGGACTATATTTGATTTATTCTCATAAATCAAATTTGAGATATCATGTCAATTTGAATTTCAAATTCAAACGTGATAGAGATTTAATTTATGCTTATAAATTAAATCTTGTAAATATCTCTTATATGAGATATTCTATCAATTTGAATTTCAAATTCAAACGTGATAGAGATTTAATTTATCCTTATAAATTAAATCTTATAAATATCTCTTATATGAGATATCCTATCAATTTGAATTTCAAATTCAAACATGATAGAGATTTAATTTATCCTTATAAATTAAATCCTATATATCCCTTATATATAATGTATATATATACGAATTTTTATATATATACGAATATAAATATAAATAAATATATACATCAACGTTGGATCATTCATTGAATCTGGCCACATCTTAGATTCAATGAATCTGGACATCATAGCTCGTGTTGGGCTATTTTGTGTGTGACCCTGTAGGCCCATATGAAGTTGGCAGTGGGTCATTTGCTATACTGGCCCACAAGTGATAA
Source organism: Leucaena leucocephala (assembly GCA_037074615.1). Lineage (NCBI taxonomy): Eukaryota > Viridiplantae > Streptophyta > Magnoliopsida > Fabales > Fabaceae > Leucaena > Leucaena leucocephala. The sequence continues at coordinate 6,542,365 of CM073526.1, read as the reverse complement.
TCGGTCTCTAGCAAGACATAACGACAACCCAAATCATATGATGATCGATAAACGATGTAACCTTTTATACAACCATATCATGTCCCTTCTGTCACGCGATATTTTGGTCATGGATGAGGCATGGATAATGTCATCCTCCTATTCCTGACCGTTACTTTCTCGATCCCTAAGTAGTCTGACTGTAGAAATAGAACTACCTTTCCATTACAGTATGGCCATACATTTCTCATACTCACTCATTGAGGGGCCCAGTAATATCTCTCTACGAATGTGAAGGACAAATTCCATCTTGACCATTCACATTCCTCCACATGAAAAACCACTATGCCCAAACATAGTCTTTATGATCACTCGGTCAAAAGTGACTTTTGACTAGGTCAAAGCTGAGCATTTGTCATGTAGGAATCCATGATGATCTTAGGTCAAAGGGCATAGTGACATGGTTTGTATATAAGAGAAGCTTATGACGTAACCCATGCAGCTCTCTCATAGCGGGTCGGTCTAATACCTTGTACTCTTATATGTGCCTATGACTTTGATTTATATCTCTATACATCTTTAAAGTCATACTGACCTTATTTTATCTCTGCTCCCACATAGATGATCGACCAGGGACATTTAGGATAAGATCATGAATTATCCAAGGATGGTCATCACAATAAACATGCAAATAATATGATAACACAATTAATAAATTCATAAATTAATAATGTTCATAAGACAATGATTGGCCCCTAGGGTGTCATATCCTAAATTTTCCCTTTCTGTATAGTACTGATAGTGGAAAGAGGCTTAGAAAGGATTATGACGAAGATCAGACGAGATAATAAAGGTTAGATAAGTCTTAAAGAAAGAGAAGGACCTAAACACAAATTGGAAAAGGTTAAAGGCCAAAAGTTAAAGTAAAAATAATTGTTGGGCCAAAAGTGGTAATTTCTAAAAGTTTAGGGACCTAAATGTAATTAAGCAAAAAGTCAGGGACATAAATATAATTATGGAAAAGTTCAGCCATAAAAGGCTTAGAACTGCCTGTAAGTATTTCAGTCCCACATTCCATCAGTAAATAGAGGAAGTCATGCTGGATAATCTGGCATGATACAGAAATTTTATTAGGGCTCCAGACAGCAAAAAATTATCTGATAGTCTAAAAGTTATCTGAATTTTTATCAGATTCTATAGACATCAGATATATGTGGGGGAATTATAGGAAAGTGTGCCCTACAGTGTTAGATGTTATAGATCTGACAGAACCCCAGAAGAAGTTATGTATAAAAAGTTATTTACATATTAATGAATTTTGACGGGAGTTTGATAACACCAGTGATCCGATAATGGAACTTATCGGTATGTGAGCCTAGATGAAATGAGATCAGATGACCTCACATATAGGCCCATGATGACACCAAAAAGGCCCAAAATCTAGGGTACCAGTCCATCAGTAGAAGGGGCTAGTGTCCAGAAAAAGTGTGAAATTACGAAAATGCCCCTGGATGCCCAGATTATACCAGCGATGGATGAAGGGCATTTTGGTCATCTAGGATAGGCTAAAAACGTGGCACATGGTATAAATATGATTAGTTGAGCCAATATATGCCCTGAGGTAGTACAAAGAGAGGTGAAATGACAATTATGCCCTTAGGGTCAATATAGTGCAAGAAAGGACACCAAGGGTATTTTGGTTATTTTCCAAGGGATGGATGGCAAATAAATACTCATTCTAACAATTTTAATGGTATAAGACCTAGACATTGATTTCCAGAACATAATACATATCCTGGAATATTATAAAATTTAGGAACAGAAAACAGTCTGATTTTTGAGAAATTGCTATGATCGGTACCAAAATGGACTTGAATTTTTTCTATCAGTATAATTGCCTTTTTTCAACCAAACATGCCCCTAAATGATGTCATGCATGGAGGCATTGGAATCAAAATGTGATTTTTTTAAAACAAGGGGTTTGCTTCAGTTTGAACAGTAGCTTGTGACATGTTTTTATTTTGGAAATTCTAGTTTCATATTTGGATTCTACATGAAAATATATGTGGGGATGAACTATGAGAATTTATTTTGGAAAGATGGAAATATTAAACATAAACTAGAGAAAGAAAGGAAGTTAGTGAAAACCTAGTCTTGGAATTGGTTTCAAGTTGAGTTGTAACTTGATGTTGCTTTGTACTGGCTAGGTTTTGATATTTGTGAAGGAAGGAAATCATCTCAAGAAGACTTTGACAAGGATAGCTAAGAGGTAGCAAGAATACCTAACTATAATTTCATGTTTGCTTAATTGTTTGCTTGCTTGTTAGTTATAATGTTTGGTTGAGCATGAGAATGTGTCATCATGTTAATGATGAAGTATGAATGATTGCAACTCCTTGCAACTTATGTCATGAAAAGATGCATGTTAGAGTTTTCTTATGTACCATTATGAAGTAGCTCCCATATGATGATAACATGTTAAGCATTCAATTAGTCATACATGATATTATAATTTGTATGCCTTGCTATTGGGATTTTCATGAAATCTCATTCTTTCTATATGCATAACCATATCATATGTGCTGGAACTTCCCAAGGAAAGAGGGTAAGCATGGATGGTTAAGCTTGTATAGTAAGTTACATGAGTTACTTGGTACTATGGAAGTATATATTGGGATGTATGGTGTATGATCATGTACTTGGATTCTGAGGCTGACGATTTGTGATGATGATTATAATGCCTAAACCAACGAATTGGAACTTGAAATTTGGCATGATAATAGCTAAGATATAGAGCTTTAAATGGACACTAAGAATGCCTCAATTGGTTAAGTATTCAATTTGTTATGAGTTTTCTAGGATGGAGTTAAACTCTAGAACTAAGAGAAAGTAAGCAACTGGAGGAAGTAAAGTTCTGATGTTAATTCTATATAGTAAATGAACATTTTTTCCTTAAATTTTGTGAGCTTAAAGAACACATCTGGAACTTTAAATCCATAGGTAACACGGGTCATTTGGAAAAGTAACCAGAGAGAAATGTATTTTTGAAGTTAAGGCAAAGAAATTGGAACTCCCATATTTTACCAAATGAATAGTGATTTTCAACAAATAAATTGATTTTATTAAGACAATGAAACCTTAGTTTTCTATTTTTCCCTCAAAGTGTAATGAAAGAGCTTTCATTATAAATTGGAACCATCCTATTTTGATTTTTGTACAATTAATTATGAATTTTCAAAGTAGGGTACATGTTTTGGAATTATCAAATAAACAGTAATGTGAACATTACCTGAGAGTAATTCTTTTGAAAATAGATGTTTCCAAAGCAAATGATCATGTAATTGGTTCCAATAACTTATAATAAAGTATAATTGAGGTTAAAAGTAAGGATATGACACTTGTATCAAAGTAAAGGATTCTGGCTTAAGAAATGCTCTGAATAGATTATTTATAGACTGGTACATGAGTAAATATCTACATAATTGACACTAAGTTAGTTATTGCAGGGTAAAAGATGATTGTCATATCCCAATTTTTAGGCCTAAGAGCCCAATATGTAGAAGTCCCAGAAGTATACATGCAATATTCAGGGACTAAACTGCAAGTAAGTGAAAGTTCAGGGACTATATTGTAAATAGTAAAAGTCCCTGGGGGCATAATGGCTATTTTGAAGAAAGAAAGGGACTAAATTGAAAAGTCTAAAAGGTTAATGGTCCAAAAAGGAAGTAGACATAAAGTTTATGTCAAAAGTAGTAATTTCCAAAAGTTAAGGAATTTAAATATAATTAAGTAAAAAGATTAGAGGCAAAATTATAATTATAGAAAGGTAAGCCCGAAAAAGGTTAGAACTGCCCGAAAGTATTTTATTCCCATATTCCATCAGTAAATAGAGGAAGATAGCACATCTAGCATGGTACAGAAATTTTATTAGGGCTCTAGACAACATATATTTATCTGATAGTCTGAAAGTTATCTAAAATTTTATGAGATCTCATGGACTTTAGGTACAAGTGGAAAAGTTACAGGAAGGGGTGCCCCATGACATCAGATGTCATGAATATAACAGAACCCCGGAAGGAGCTCTATATGAAAAGGTATCCCCATATTAGTGAATTTTGACAGAGTTTGATAACACCTGTGATCTGATAATGGAACTTATCGGTATGTAAGTCTGGATAGAATGGTATCAGATAGCCTCATATATAGGCCCATGATGATGCGAAGGACAGCCCAAAACCCAAGGTACCAGTTCATCAGTAAAAGGGCCAGTGTACAGAAAAGTGTGAAATTATGAAAATGCCCCTGAGTGACTAGACTATACCAGAGATGGATAGAGGGCATTTTGGTCATCTAGGATAGGCTAAAAATATGGGATATAGTATAAATATGATTAGTTAGAGCCAGTATAGGCCCTGAGACAGTATAAAGAAGGGTGAAAGATAATTTTATGCTTAGGGTCAATATAGTGCAAGAAATGACACCAAGGGTAATTTGGTAAATTCCTAAGGAATGTTTCTTGGGAACAGAGCTACCAGAGTGCTTGGTCTTGATTAGAGACCCAAGATGACATTCCTAGATGCCTAAAAATGTGGCCCAAGAGTTGTGTGGGTCCAGGTGGCATTCAAATATTAATTTAGTACTTTTTCAATAAAGTAAAGTTACCGGTCAAAAATAGAACTGAGAAAAGTGATCAGATAAGGCTTTAGACTTATCTAGAACCATGAGGTGGCATGAAAGGTGTCCTCATGGGACCCATAATGTGCCACATCATGTGCCTATAAAAAGCAGAAGAAGCTAAGGACACATGACACGATCTCAACCGATCATTCTAGGATAAGACTATAGAATTCTCTGGAAGCCCTGAGTCAGCTGGTGAGGTATCCCAAGGGCCCCATCATTATGCCATCTAGCATGTGAGGTGTCCCATAGATGATGTCACTTTGATGAGTCATTGAGGATGATGATGTCATCGTGATGATACAGGCAAGGCTTCTTGAGGAAGCTAAACAATACGAGCCATTCATCGCGATTCGATCTAGACCATCCATTCCACCTCCACTCAACTATAAATACCCCACCCCCTTCAAGGAACTCCTTGACCAGCCAAGGGAAAATCAAGAAAGAAGATAGAAAAAGAGAAAGAGAGAAAGGAAGAAAGGAAGAGAAATAAAGGAAGGAGTTCTGGTGGAGCTAGGAGCAATCCAAGGAGCTTAGGGACTTGGCAAGCTTAGGAATAAGGTAAGTAATTTATTCTAGTCCGTACTCTAATAAATTAGAGGATTGTTCTTATAAAGTTAATAGTTAGAATAGAGAATATCTCTCTTAATAAGGTTAGCTGTGGATATAAAGAAAGTTAGGAGATTTCAGATTAAGGGTATTACCTCAAGTTAAGCATGAGCTAGGTAGAGCTATACTGGATAAAATAATAATGGAGATATTATTATGCTATGTATAGGCTCTGACCTAGGAAAAGAAGGAACCTCAGAGTAAAGGTAAAGGACTAAGGAAAGGCTACACGCCAGGTAGTAAACTTACCAACTTGTATGCTTATATTGCTTTGATAATGTGAAGCATGTATGATTAAGTAATGCTCTGATTCTTTTTATACTATAGCAATATGTTATAATTAAGTAACATGGAAGCATATATGTTATCATTATAAAAGCATGATCATTAAGTACATACATAGTAACATCAAGCATATAGTTGCATACATTGTATGGTTTTTGTTTGCTACTGAGATTTTGCCAGCAATCTCACCCCTTCCATATCAATCCATTTACAGTAGGTCTTCTCAAGATAGAGGAGATAAAGATGCATAAAGAGAAGTTAATTATTTAGCATGATTGATATGTGATTGATGTATGTATAATTAATTGCTGGAAATTGTCACTGTGAACAGTAACTCGTGGTGAGATAGTGATATTTGAGTTGTAAATTAAAAATAGTAAATGCTTGACTAAATGTATGATATTTTACCATTAAATAGTATACATACCAAGCTTCGATTTGATATATAGAATGCCTTATTTGGATGTCGACATGTAAAGATATGATTTTTCAAAGTTGGGACTAGAAATTCTAGAATCAGGGAAAAACGCTGGATAAACAGTAAAATCGAATCGTTGACTGATGTTGACTGGGCCAAGGTGTGGTAAACAGCTTATTTTTTCCTAAAAGAGCATTAAGTTAGCTTTGTGTATCAATTTGAACCACTTCTTCTCAATTTTTCTAGATTTAATTATGAGTTTTTGAAGTCAGGTCACTCCTCTGAAATTTATACAGTAAACAGTACTCTATAGAGTAAAATTCTAGATTATGTAATTTAACTTCAATGACCTTAAAAGTGGTTCCAGATACTACCATTTAGTCTCTAAGATGTAAGAAAATAATGATGTTATATTTTGGTATCAGAGCAAAGGGTTCTGGCACAGAGCATAAGATTATGGCACAGAACAGAAGGTTCTGGCTCAATGATGCTCTTGTTTAGTTAGACTAACCCCTTGAACAAGGAATTTAGTTTACTTAGACTATGCCTGAGGTATTTAGTTTAGATAGATCAAGGTTGAACCCAGAGGTGGTTGAGGCTTTGGTAAATGATCCGGAGTTTGGGCTTTCTTTAGTGATTCATATCTGAGATTTTAGTAGTGAATTAGAACTGTGCAGGTTAGATAGCTCCTCAGTTGTATCAAATGGGTTAGATGCGTTATCAAATAAGGATGTACCTAAGGAACCTATTCTAGCCCCACCTATTAATGTTGTACAACCTAAAGAAGCTGACCCTAGTGCATAAAGGGATGCAGATCATGTAAATGATAGAGAGATGGTATGCCCTCAGGAAGAACAGTCTGATGAGAGTTACTCCTATGTTGGGGGACCTGTACATAGTCAGGCTACTGAGGTACATGTGCCTGGTCCAAGTCAAGTACCTAACCCAGTTGTTGTACCTAGACCTAGCCATACAGTTGATGTACCTAGACCTAGTCATATACTAGACCATACAGACATCCCAGTTCCTAGTGGAACGAATAAGCCAATGGTAGAGACATATCTGGATAACCACCAGGTTATAGAGCTAACCCCTGGGGAGGATATGAATAAAGAACAATTCAGGAAAGCTGTGGAATTAGCTAAGCAGCTGCATGACATATGAAGAATGTTGATTAGAGAATTAGATTAGGATTATAGAATTTACATGGACTTCATAACAAGACGAGAATCCTATCAACCTTATGATCCAGATACCCCTACCCTAAAAGCTTAGACTAATATCATGGATGATATTTTACCTCTCACAACGACGTGGAGAATAAGTCTGGATCAGTATTTTGAGGAGGAAACTTATGAGGACATTCATTATTGGATCTATATGATAGGTGTCATATCTTTACTTTTAACCTCAATTATACTCCATTAGAAGTGGTTGGAACCAATTACATGATCATTTGCTTTGAAAACATTCATTTCCAAAAGAATTGCGCTCAGGTACTGTTCACTTTTACTGTTCATTTGATAAATCCAGAACATGTACCCTAATTTAAAAATTCATAATTAATTGTAGAAAAATCAAAATAATGTGCTTCCAATTTATAATGAAATATATTTGAAGGAAAAATATGGAACTGAGGTCTTTTTGTCCAAATGAAATCAGTTTATTCGTTGAAAATCACTATTCATTTGGTAAAATCTGGAGGTTCTAGTTTCTTTGCCTTAAATTCAAAAATTAATTTCTCTTTGGTTAGTTATCCACATGAACTTTGTTACATATGGATTTGAAGATCTAGACATCCTCTTTAAGCTCACAAAAGTTTGTGGAAAAATTCGTTCATTTGATATATAAAAGTATTGTGTGAATGTCGCTACCTTTTAACACTTGTTTTATCTCAATTCCAGATCTTAGTTCCCAATTTGGAAAATCATAACAATTCAGATACTTATCCAATTAAGGTTTTATTGATTTCAAATTAAAGCTCTGTATCTTAGCTATTATCATACCAAATTTCAAACTAAAAATCGTTGATTTAGGCATCATAATCATCGTCACATTGCCACAGCTACAAAACAGGGTTATAGAAACATACACCATGCATACTAGCATATCATCCCATAGTGTCATGTAAGTCATGTAACTTATTATACAAACTTAATCATCAAAATTTACTCTCTTACCTTGAGAGTATCTAGCACCTAAAACAAAGTTATGCATGTGAAAGGAATGAGATTTCATGGAAATCCCAATAGCAAGTTACACAAGCTATAATATCATGTATGATTAATTGGATGCTGAACATGTTATCATGAGATGGGAGCTACTTTATAATGGTACATAAGCAAACTCTAACATGCAAATTGTCTTGAAATAACTTGCAAGGAGTTGCAATCATTCATACTTCATCATAACATGATGACATAAGCTCAAGCTCAACCAAACACTATAATCAACAAGCAAGCAAAACAATTAAACAAACATGAGTTATAGTTAGGTATCCTTGCTACCTATTAGCTATCTTGGTCAAGACCTTCTTGGGATGATTTGCTTCCTTCACAAATGTCAAAACCTAGCCATTACAAAATAATATCAAGTTACAACTCAACTTGAAACTAACTCCAAGACTAGGTTTTCACTAACTTCCTTTCTTTCTCTCTTTTATGTTTCCTACTTCCATCTTTCCAAAATAAATTCTCATGGTTCATTTCTGCATAATTTTTCATTTAGAATCCAAATATGAAATCAGAATTTCCAAAATCAAAACATACCACTTGCTACAGTACCAAACCGAATGCATGCTCTTGTTTTCCAAAAATTCACATTTTGATTCCAATGCTTCCAATACTTGTTCTCCTACTTTATCCCCACACAATTTTCCTTTTTAAACTCATTGGAAGCATCACAATTATGAAATTCCATCATATGAACAGTGTCACACACAGTACCAGCAAGAACACAAAACCGTAAATCCAAACATGCTTGAATTTCCAAGCTTACACCACTTGATTCTAGCTTGTTTAAGCTTGTCAAAACTATCCATAACATAAAACTCATATTTTAACCACATATGGGTAGCACTTCCAGAAGAGACCATACAGAAAATATAGCATGAAAATCCCTTAAAATCATGAGCTAGCTTACTAGAACAAAGCTCAAGATCAAGGAAAATTATTACCTTGATTGTTGCTTCACTTTGTGTGCTTCTTTCTTGGTTGAATGGAAATTTTGCAACAGTTTCCCTATGGTTCACCATGCATACTGAAGCCATCTGAATAGGGGTATTTATAGAGAAATTTGGGCTGAAATGGATGGCCAAGATTAATTTGGTTACTATTTGATCCAAAGGCTCACATTTAATCTTGGATTTAATTTTTCTAAAAAGAATAATTATGACATCATGTGGGACAGGTCATGGGACACCTAATAGGGGTATGTGGTGTGATTCCCATGTAAGGAAGCTTCTAGAAAAATTTCAGTCCAATCCGGTACCGTTCGGAGCAGTTTCACAATAACCGGACTGTGTTCTATTCCTAATTTTTTTATAATATACCATGATATGTATTCTATCCTGGAAATCAATGTCTAGGCTTCTCATACCATTGAAAATATTAGAATAAGTATTTATCTGCCATCCATCCCTTAAGAAATAACCAAAATACCCTTGGTGTCATTTCTTGCACTATATTGACCCTAATGGTATAATTGTCATTTCACCCCTCTTTGTACTACCTTATGGCAAATATTAGCTCTACCTAATCATATTTATACTACGTGCCACATTTTTTTCTATCCAAAATCACTAAAATAACCTCCATCCATTACTGGTATAGTATAGGCATCTATGGGCATTTTTATAATTTCGCACTTTTCCTTGACTGCTCTGGTCTCTGGCCCAGTTAACTGTCCAGTCACCTTAATGGGCTCATGTTGGCACCATTTGGGCCTTGATATGCGCTTATTGCCTGTGTTGCCTTTATGGCCCAATTCACAATACAACTATCCCGATCCTATTTATCTGGTATTTTATTTCGCTGAAAAATCCCTGTATAGCTTCTACAGGATTCCTTTTCTGACTATGTCAATTTTATAAATTTTTACATTAAATATATGAATTTCCTATAAGGTCTCATCTGATTTTGAGGTCTAAAAATATTGTAATAATTCCTTCTGACTTCAAGAATTTATATCAATTAATCGTGACCTTAAATCAAAATTATGTGTTGCGTTAAAATGACCGGAATATTTTTGTTTTATCTACTGGTAAAATTTGGGTCTGATCTGATTCTGGGTATTTTTTAGCATTTTTCAGTTCAACTTTTCCATATTTACATTTAGGTCTATCAACTTTTGAATAATTGCACTTTAGTCCCTGAACTTTTCATTAATTGCATTTAGGTCCCTCCTTTTTCTTCTACTTTCACTTTTCACCTTCAAGCTTTTCTAATTTCCGTTTTGGTCCTTATTCTTTCCTTAGTTATTAATCCTTCACTTTCCTTTCTCAATCTAATATAGTTTATTCCAAAAAATCTCATATACATTATAGATAAACTGTACAGTTATATCAGCTAGGAAAATTAGGGATATGACAATAGGGGAGTTTATTAGGATCCATTATGAGAAAGTATAATGTAATGACTGTATCCATGAATGTTACTATGATCTATGTACTTATGAACAGTGATGATATTGTATGCATATTTATGTTATGAAAGAACTATATAATGCTACTGAACTTGTTGTATGCTATATTTTGAATAAAATATGAATTATGCTAATTATAGTATTCCTTTCCTATTACAATAGTAAAAGAAAATGGTAAGAACCATAAGAGCTAGTTCTTCGGGAGAACCTCGAGACCTTAGAGACGTTAACCAGTTAATCCTAGAATGATTAGAACAATAACAGAAAATGATTGAAGAATTAAGAATAGCTCAGGTGAGGAGCGAACAGGAAAGGGATGCTATCATAATAGCGGCTGTAGCAGAAGCAGTAGAGAATTTAAGATATCCAGAATCTACAGGTATAGCTAATACAGAACTAGAAATGGTTCAATAGACAGCAGAGCCACCAAGATAGACAGGACAGACAGTGGATCATACTGGCATTCAATAGGGGATGACTAAATTCTGTAAGCAGAGTCTTCTAACATTTGAGGGGATGTTCGATGTATAGAAAGCAGAATACTGGATTAGCAGACTAGAGAAGATTTTCAAGGTACTTGATTATTCATCTGAGAGTAAAGCACATATGGCAATCTATCAGCTAGAAAGAGATGCAAATAGATAGTGGAGGAACACTTAGCTGTTACTACAGGCTAGACACATTCCTATCACATGGGAACTGTTTCTTGAATAGTTTTATAAGTATTTCCCTCATTCGGTATGGGATGAAAGAGAAGCATAATTCCTTGTACTGAGACAAGGAGAAAGAGAATCTTTTAACGAGTACCTGGCTAAGTTCATCTATCTTTCTCAATATTCCACTTATCTGCAGCAGGTGGATGATAAAGCCTAGATGATGGAGAGAATGATCAAGGGACTAAATATTACTCTGAAAGATAAGATGACTCCCCAACAGTACAAGTAGTTCAATAAAGAAGTAGAGGCCTACAGAATAATTGAGAATAGCATGAATCATCAGATATTGATGAGACCGATGAGCAAAGAGAATACTGTTCCTGAAAGAACTAGCCAGAACATAAATGTGGCTGGTGGTAGTGGCTATAACAGAAAGAGGAAAAGGAAGTGGTAACAGAATAGAAAGCCTATCAGAGGAAACTTCAAGGGTAACACAAATAATAGAGACCCGAGATTCAGAACATGTGATAAGTGCGAGAAATGCCATAGAGATGCACTGTGCTTGTTGGGGCAGAATGTCTGTTACATATATGGAAAACCTAGACATTTCTCTAGGAACTGTCCCCAAGTAGCTAATGATTAAAGGCCATGCACTCAAGGGCGAGTATTTGCATTAACAAGGGAAGATGCCCAAAGATCACCTGAGATGATTCAAGGTATCATCTATCTCAATAATCATTATGTGATTGCTATGCTTGATTCGGGTGCAAGTCATTCCTTTGTTTCTTATAAATGTGCTAAATGATTAAGCCTTACAATTAGAAAATTGCATTATGCCATATGTGTGACAACTCCCACAGATGCCAAAGTAGTTACATCAGATGTTTGCCTAAATAGTATCATTCGATATGAGTATTGCTGCACTATTCTAGACCTAATATGTATGTCCTTTCATGAGATTCATGTTATAATTTGATTGAATTGGTTGTCTGCCAATAACGTGATGTTGGATTGTAAGAACAAAACTCTAGTTCTTTGTCCACAAGCCACAAATGTGAATCCAAAAGTGAGACTGAATTTCCTAACAGAGGCTTAGGCAGATAAATGTTTACAAAAAGGATGTCAAGGATATATGGTCTTCTTTTCTGTTCAAATAGAAGTAGAAGAAGGGATTGAAATGATTCCAGTAGTTAAAGAATTTCCCGAAGTCTTTCTAAAGTAGATTCAGGGATTGCCTCTAGAGCGAGAAGTCGAGTTTACAATCGATATTGTACCTGGAGCTAGACCAGTATCCAAAGCCCTATATCGTATGGCTCCCAACGAGATGATTGAGTTAAAGAAGCAGATCGAGGAGCTTTTAGAGAAGGGTTTCATCTGACCCAGTGTTTCTCCGTAGGGTGCTCTAGTGTTATTCATTAAGAAAAAGGATGGTAGTCTCAGACTATGCATTAACTATCGGGAGTTGAATAAGATTATAGTTAAGAATAAGTACCCTCTTCCACAGATTGATGACTTGTTAGACCAGTTAGTGGGAGCAAGTCTATTTTCTAAGATTGATCTGAGATCAGGTTATCACCAACTCAGAATCAAATCAGATGTTATATCAAAGATTGCATTCAAGACTCGATATGGTCATGTCGAATTTCTAGTAATGCCCTTTGGTTTGACGAATGCACCTATAAATTTGATGGAATATATGAACAAAATCTTTAGGCCTTATGATCAGTTTGTTGTGATCTTAGTTTATGGTATCCTAGTGTACTCTAAATTTGTTGAAGAGCATGAAGAGCATTTGAGGATTGTTCTTAGTACTCTAAAAGAAAAATGACTATTTGCTAAGCTTAGTAAACGTGAGTTTTAGCTTCATCAAGTCAAATTTCTCAGTCTAGTCATATCCCATGAAGGGGTAGCTATAGATCCTAGCAACATTGAAGCAGTGTTAAGCTAGGAATAGCCAAGGATAGTGATGGAGATTAGAAGTTTTCTGGGCTTAGCAGGGTATTACAGAAGATTTATTAAGAACTTTTCTCAAATTTCTCTGCCGATAACCAAGCTGACTAGAAGAATCAGCAGTTCATGTGGGATGAGAAGTGTGAGGCTAGTTTCTAAGAATTAACACAGAGATTACCCATAACTCCTATGCTGATTATTCTAAACCCAACTCAAACTTATGTAGTCTATACTAATGCTAATAAGTAGGGGTTGGGATGTGTATTAATGCAGCAGGGTCGAGTGGTAGCCTATGCTTCTTGACAGCTAAAGCCACATGAAGAAAAATATCCCACTCCTGATTTGGAGCTTGCAGCAGTAGTGTATGCTCTAAAGATCTGGAGACATTACTTGTATAAAGCTATATTGTGACCACAAAAGCCTGAAGTATCTACAAGATGAAAAAGAATTGAACATGAGCAAGCAGGGATGGATGGAATTTTTGAAGGATTATGATTTCTAGATTAAGTACTATCTAAGAAAAGCAAATGTGGTAGCCGATACCTTAAGCAGAAAGGTAGTGCAGTTGGTAAGTTTAATGATCAAAGAGCTATAATTAATAGAAGATGTTCGAGATTGGAGTCCTTTATACCAAATACATACAACAGAAAGTTCTTATGGAGGAAGGCAAATTAAATCTTTCTTTGAGAATGAAATAAAAGAAGCTCAGGAGCATGATAAGCTTGCAATAATTTTTAAGAGTAAGCTAAAAAGAGGGGAAACTAAGAATTTTGATGTATCCCAAGATGGGTTGCTACGATTTAGAGGACGGCCATATATTCCTAATGTAATGGGATTGAGAGAGAAGATCTTAAAGGAGGCACATAAAAGCAAATATACAGTACATCTAGGTATGACCAAGATGTATAATGATGTTAAAATTTATTTTGGTGGCTTGGATTGAAAAAGGATGTTGCAGCTTATGTGTCAAAGTGCTTAACATGTCAGAAGGTAAAAGTTGAGCACTAAAGGCCGGTAGGGAAATTGCAACCACTAGAGATACCTGAGTGGAAATGGGACAACATTGCCATAGATTTTGTGGAAACACTGCCCATAACTCCTACTAAGCATGATGCTATATGGGTAGTAATTGACTGATTAACAAAGTTGGCTCATTTCCTGGCAATCAATAAGAAAGATTCTCTTGAGAAGCTAGCAAAATTGTATGTAAAGGAGATTGTTAAATTACATGGTATCCCAAGTAGTATCATATATAATAGAGATCCTCAGTTTACGTCAAACTTTTGGCGAGCTTTACATAAAGAAATGGACACTACTCTCAGATTTAGTATAGCTTATCATTCTTAGATAGATGGTCAATATGAGAGAACGATCCAAGGATATGTTGAGAGCATGTATCTTGGATTTCAAAGGGAGTTAAGATGTCCATCTGCCATTAATAGAGTTTGCGTATAACAACAATTATCAGGCTAGTATTCAGGTTGCCCCATTTGAAACACTTCGTAGATGAAAGTGTACATCTTCCTTGTGCTGTGTGTAGTTGAGTGAAAGGAGGATGTTTGGTCCCGATATAGTAGATCAGACTGTATCATAGATTGATAAGATCAGAAAAAGGTTACTGACGGTGTCATATCCTAATTTTTCCCTATTTGTATAATACTGATAGTGGAAATAGGTTTAGAAAGGATTATGACGATGATCAGAAGAAGTAATAAAGGTTAAATGAGTTTTAAAGGAATAAAGGGACCTAAATGAAAATTAGAAAATGTTGAGGGGAAAAAGTTATAGTAGAAACAAAAGTTGGGCCAAAAGTGGTAATTTCCAAAAGTTTAGGGACCTAAATGTAAATAAGCAAAAAGTCAGGGACCAAAATGTAATTAAGGAGAAGTTCAGCCATAAAAGACTTAGAACTACCTGGAAGTATTCTAGTCCCACATTTTATCAATAAATAGAGAAAGTTATGCTGGTTAATCTAGTATAATACAGAAATTTTATTAGGGTATCGGATAATGGATATTTATTTGAAGTATGAAGTTATCTAAAATTGTATCCAATCTCATGGACTTCAGGTATAAGTGGAAAAGTTACAGGAAGGGGTGCCCCATGACATTAGATGTCATGAATTTGACATAACCCCAGAAGGAGCTCTATATGAAAAGTTATCCCTATATTAGTAAATTTTGACGGGAGTTTGAAAATACCTGTGATCCGATTATGGAATTTAACAGTAAACAAGCTTAGATGGAATGAGCTCAGATGAACTCATATATAGCCCCATGATGATGCCAAGGAGGGCCCAAGACCCATGATACCAGTTCATCAGTAGTAGGGGTAAGTTTTTAGGAAAAGTGTGAAATTACAAAAATGCCCCTGGATGACTATTTATACCAGTAATAGATGGAGATCATTTTGGTCATTTTGAATAGGCTAGAAATGTAGGATATAGTATAAATATGATTAGTTAGAGCCAGTATAGGCCCTGAGGCAGTACAAAGAGGGGTAGAATGACAATTATGCCCTTAGGGTTAATATAGTGCAAGAAAGGACACCAAGGGTATTTTGGTCATTTCCCAAGGGTTGGATGGTAGATAAATACTCAGTATAATATTGTCAATGGTATAAGAAACCTAGACATTAGTTTTTAGGACAAAATACATATCCTGGAATATTATAAAAATTAGGAACAGAAAATAGTCTGGTTTTTGTCAAACTGCTCTGATCGGTACCGAACTGGACTGGAATTTTTCCTATCAGTATATTTAAATTTTTTCAGCCAAACTTTGCCCTAATGATGTCATTCATGATGAAAATACTAAGACTTCTAGGGCAAGATTGGTTTAAGAATGAATATGGACCACTAGATCAAATAGTAACCAAATCATTCTTAGCCATCCATTTTCACCCAACTTTTTCTATAAATACGCCCTTATTTCAGACCATTTTTGGAATCTTTGAGAACCATGGGGAAACTCTTGCAAAATTTCCATTCAACCAAGAAAGAAGCACACAACTTGGAGTACAAAGCAAGGTAATAATCTCCCTTCATCTTGAGCTTTATTCTAGCAAGCTAGCTCTTAATTTTAAGGGGTTTTTGTGCCCTATTTCCCTTGTGGTTTCTGTTGGAGGTACTATCCATATATGTTTAGAATATGATTTTTATGTTATGGATTGTTTAGACAAGCTTAAACAAGCTAGAATTAAGCGGTATAAGCTTAGAAATTCATGTATGCAAGTAAATGGAAGTTTGTGTTCTGGCTGCTACTGTACATGAAACTGTTCATATGTTGGAATTTCATTATTTTGATGCCTCCAATGAGTTTAAAATGGAAAATTGTGCGGGGATAAAGTAGGAGAACAAGTATTGGAAGCATTGGAATCAAAATGTGAATTTTTGGAAAATCAAGGGTGTGTTTCGGTTCTGTACAGCAGCTTGTGACATGATTTGATTTTGGAAATTATAGCTTCATATTTGGATTCTACATGAAAAATTATTTGGAAATGAACTATGAGAATTTATTTTAGAAAGATGGAAGTAGGAAACCTAAAATAGAGAAAGAATGGAAGTTAGTGGAAACCTAGTCTTGGATTTGTTTTCAAGTTGACTTATAACTTGATATTACTTTGTAATTGCTAGGTTTTGAGATTTGTGAAGGAAGAAAATCATCCCAACAAGACTTTGACAAGGATAGCTAAGAGGTAGCAAGAATATCTAACTATAGTTTTATGTTTGTTTAATTGTTTGCTTGCTTGTTGATTATGATGTTTGGTTGAGCATGAGAATGTGTCATTATGTTAATGATGAGTTATAAATTATTGCAACTCCTTGCAAGTTATGTCATGACAATATGCATGTTAGAGTTTGCTTATGTACCATTACAAAGTAGCTCCCATCTCATGATAACATGTTAAGCATCCAATTAATCATGCATGATATTATGGTTTGTGTAACTTGCTATTGATATTTCCATGAAATCTCATTCCTCCCATATGCATAATCATGTTTTAGGTGCTGGAATTTCTCAAGTAAAGAGGATAAGCATAGATGGTTGAACTTGTACAATAAGTTACATGAGTTGCTTGACATTATCGAAGCACATGCTGGAATGTAAATTGAATGTTCATGTGTTGGTGTTCTAAGGCCATGATGGTGTGATGATGTTTCAGATGCCTTAATCAACGAGTTTGAACCTGAAATTTGGCATGATTATATTTAAGATACATAGCTTTAAATAAACACCAAGAACTCCTTAATTAGTTAAGAATTCGATTTATTACGATTTTTCTAAGTTGGATGTGAGTTCTAGAATTGAGATAAAGTGAGTAGTTAGAGGCAGCGACGTTCACATATTTATTTTATATAGCAAATGAACGAATTCTTCTATGTAATTTTGTTGAATTAAAGTAAACATCTAGAGATTTAAATACATAGGTAACACGGTTCATTTGGAATAGTAACCAAAAAGAAATGAATTTTTGAAGTTAAGGCAAGGAAACAGGAACTTCCAGATTTTACCAAATAAATAGTCTTTTTCAACGAATAAACTGATTTCATTGGGACAAAGGAACCTCATTTTTCTATTTTTTATTCACATTTAAAGGAAAGAGATTCCATTAGAAATTGGAACCAACCTATTTTAATTTTCCTACATTTAATTATGAATTTCCAAAGTTAGGTACATGTTCTAGAATTACCAATTGAACAGTAACATGAACAGTATCTGAGAAACCAACTTTTGAAAATACATCTTTTTGATGCTAAAGGTTATGTAATTGGTCCAAATGGGTTCCAAATGAGTATAACTGATATTGGAATTAAGGATGTGATATTTTGGTATCAAAGCAAAGGACTCTAGCTTAAGAAATGCTCTGAGTAGATATGGGGTTTCATGACGTTAAACCAGAGGCCTTAGTTAATAAGGTAGATAATAAGGAAGACCCCTAGCTAGTAGTGATGTATGGAGATAATGTACATCCAGATTTTGATTATCCCTCAGACAATGAGGAGAGTATAGGGGATCAGTCAGGGAAGTCTATAGTAGGATGTCCCATAGATGTTTCTATAGACTCAAACCTGCAGTTTGGAGGTTATGTAGAGATTCATCTTGAAGTTATGAATATTGAGTCTGGTGATTTTATATAGTATGAGTTTGTTGGAGTGCCCTCTATCCTTGAGGTAAGCTTTATCCCTCCGATAAGAGGATAAATTACGACTGAGGAAGCTGAGTATTGGTACTAGATTAAGGGTTGATCATATATTATTCCTTCTCTACTAAAGTTTGAGGATAGATTTAAGATAAGTAATATATATAATAGTCCCTCAATCCATAAATCAAGTCAAAGTTTATGATAGTTCTTGTCCATTCCCAAAATCCAGGAATATGTGATTTTATGGGAAAAATATCAGTATGGTGTTCTTGATCCTAGTCAACCTCAGTCCTCCTTGTTAAAGATAGATAATATTGACCATATCAATCTCAAGAAGGCTGTGGAGAGAGAATTATTCAGTCTAGATCGAGGGATGGACAGAATTAGAGATCAAGAGCAGGCAGTCTATCTGTAGTTCCTCAATATCATAGCAGGGATAATGAACAGATATATAGTAGAAGGCATTAACCTAAATCAAGTCTATGCTCTAACAGACTGACATGAGATAGTAGTAAGTCAGATACTAATATACACCCCTACATGGCATGTAGAGCTAAGTGAGTTTTTGGCAACTGATCTGCCAGTTGATATACAGAAGTATATGCAGTCTATGATTCCCTAGAAAATAATGTAAAAATAGATGAGGGGTAATGTAAATGTTTAAAGTGCAAAGTAAATATATAGATGTATGACAGTCATAATGTACCCTGAATATGTAATTGACATATAGGTAATGCATGTGCACTATGTGATATGAAATATGAAGTTTAGTGTGATATAATGAAATGATAGATGGTTGAACATTATGTGAATATGTTCCCTATTTAATGTGATTATGATGTATATATACGAGTGAGTTTCAATTGACTCAAATTCATCAAAGTCAAAAACATTATAAGTTAATGTTTAGAGGAAGCTATTCCAGACAAGTTAAGTAGCGATGAGTTAAATCACAGGTCACGACAAATGTTCAGAGAAGCTATTAGTCGTGATGAGTAAAGATCATTGGTCATGACAAGAAGCTCCAGAGTTGTCAGGTCACAATAGAAGATAACCTATGGTCATAACTAAAGAACATATAGTTGCCAAGTTGTGACGAGTAAGTGAAGAAGGTCGCGACTAAAGTTTACATAGAATATGAGATACGATGAGCTAGTACTCAGGCTGTGACTAGAATGCACAAAGACATGATGATAAGAATGAAGATGCTAACCTCACTGGAGTTATCAGTTAGAGGTTTAGCTCAGTGTGCAGGCAAGCTAAATAGTACGATGTATTGGGATATAGAAAATTAGTTTAAGAAGATGTTTAGAAGTAGATCCTCCGTATAATCATTAGTATTTATCTACATTACGAAAGACTTTGTGCAGCTAGTCCCTTGTTGAACAAAAGAGTTAGAAGTTAGAATGAGACTTGCCTAAGAATGATATAATATATGGCTTAAGGTTAAAGACGTAGTGGCTAATAGAAAAAAAGTTAATGTTCCCAAAATAGAGGGATTCCATCACGAAGAGACAGTAACCTAGCAATCTATCTTAGAGAACAAAAGTAGTAATGCTTGATGATGAATGAGATATAAGTGACTTGAATTAGTCAAGATCTAATGACAGACTAGAAAGGAACCACAACCTAGTCCAGAGTAGACTAAGACTAATAGACAGAAAAGTTAAGAGATAGTAGAGAAATGTAAAAGTTACTCCATAGAGATGGAGATTTATTCACTTACCTAAGAAATTTTTCTCAAAAAGCTTATAAGAGGCATTCCTCTCAGTAGATAGGGATGAGTGTGAGGCTAAGGGTTAAAGCAAGAAAAGAGAAACCTTTTGATGAATACTTAGCCAAGTTCATCTATATGAACATTGAGGTTTAATAAGAGACACTTTCTCGCCTGTTAGTAATCTAGCAGGATATGGGAAAACTTAAAAGTATGAGTGGCATAGAGATGTAAGCTAGACCTTTCCTCAGTTAGCTAAAAGAAGATAACTGACTCAGTTATGGATTATAGTGAGTCCAAGGACACATAAGTACTTTAGGCTAGGGATACAAAAGTCTTATAGGTGATGAGAGATGTTATGATAAAATGGATATGGCCTAGTAAGGTAAAATAGCCTGATATGATAAGTTGTCTCATATTCCTAAATGAATGAATATGATAGTAGACATCTAAGCTAAAGATAAATCATCTCAGATATTTCTTGAGGATTAGTAGAAAAAGATATATTTAAGATAAGAAAAGAAGTTTATGAGGTTTAAAGAAAGTAAGATAGCTATAGATTCAAAGATAAAGTGACTCCCCTATTTCCTATATAAGAAAGGGTAAATAAGAGTTGAGTCTATACTCTAGTAAGAGGGTAATATGGCAGCCTAAGTGAGACAAGTAAATGACTCAGGTTCTTGAATAGATGATCAGGACTTGGCAGTTAAGGGACAAAATGCTTTAAGGTTTACCTAGTTGATTGTTGAATTGCAATATGAGTATGGGGGATGGTTGAGCATATTTATGTGATAATGATATGGCTTATGTTGCCATATATTATGATGAATAGTTGTATCTCCTTGCATATTATTCATGATAGAGTATGCTATGATAAATGAATACTCCCCTCGCACAGTATATACAGGGTAGAGTATACCAGATGAGAAAGTTATGTTGCTCCCATGCCATACGACATGTAATTAAATATGATAAACATGATAAAGCAATAGAAAACTGATAGAAGAGTGATAAACATGGTAGTTAGACAATTAGTTCTCAAAGAATATAATGGGAATTTATGGTTAGACAATGATAGTCAATTAGATAGAGAATAAGATTAAGGATGAAGGCTAATAGTAAATTTATAGACAAATGATCATAGTACTAAGGACATATTGCTTCAGTAGGGATAAGTGTTGGAAATCGTGCCCTAGGGGCCAATCATTGTCTTATGAACATTATTGATTTATGAATTTATTAATTGAGTTATCATATTATTTGCATGTTTACTATGATGATCATCCTTGGATAATTCATGATATTATCCTAAATGTCCCTGGTCGATCATCTATGTGGGAGCACAGATGAAATAAGACCAGTATGACTTTGAAGATATATAGAGATATAAATCAAAGTCATAAGCACATGTAATAGTACAAGGTGCTGGACCGACCCGCTATGAGAGAACTGCATGGGTAACGTCATAAGCTTCTCTCATATACAAACCATGTCAATATGTAATATCCTTAATCTTCTGTACTGGTTCCTATGTACAGATTAAACGGAATATATGAGCTCTGTTTCAGGAAAAACATGTGTACCTTTATGTAAAGAAAATGATTAAATTGCAAAAGAAAGGAAATTAAGGGACCTAAATGCAATTATGGAAAGTTTAAAGTTAGGAATGAAAGGTAGACAAAAATATGGGGTCTTAAAGTGTAATTTTAGCCAAATTAAGGGACTTAATTATAAAGAAGGAAAAGTTCCCTGGGGCTAAAGTATAATTAAAGAAAATAGGCCAGAAGTGGTTTGCACTGCCCGACAGCATGTCAGTCCCAGATTCTACCAGAAGGTAGGGCAGGTGACGCCGGGTAACCAAGCCTAATACCGGAATTTTTGAAGACTCCAGATAGCCAGAAATGGACTGATCGTCCAAAAGTTATAAAAATTTATACCGGATACCCTAGATTTCAAATATAATTGGGAAAATACAGGATGATGCGCCTTTATGGGCGGATGTCGGGAAACTGACAGGATACCGATAGGAGGTCTGTAGGAAAAGTTATTCACAAAATAAAAAAATCCAGACGGAGTGTGAGGCCTCCGGGGATCCGGGTAGGAGATTTATCGGTATTTTTAAAGAGGTTGAATGCGATCGTATGATTTCGGTCAGATGACCGTTATAACCCCCAAGGATGCCTGAACACAGTAGGACACTATATCTGGGAAAAAGAGCCGGTGACCGGAAAAGGTATATACTCGGTAAATAATAGTTAAAATATTCAATGAATTGTGTTAAAGGAAGATTCCTCGTAATGCGTGCCATACAGGTAATGGACCCAGGAAGCCCGAAGATGGCGCCATTAGAGGCCCAATAAGACTCTTGGACTGATAGGTGGGCCAGTGTCCAGCAGAACCCCGGAAAAGTGCGAAATTATGAAAATGCCCTATGTTGTACAAAAAGGGCAGCAGATGAATATAGGGTATTCTGGTCATTTTGGACAGACCTAGAGGTCAAGACATGTCTAAATAAGGTTGACTAGAGCCAGTATAAGCTTTGACCGGGTCCAGAAAGGTGTGAAATGACGATTTTGCCCTTAGGGATTAAAATAGGACAAGATAGGGCACCAAGGGCATTTTGGTCATTTCGCAGGGGATCTGTAATTGAGTCTGGACCCAGTATTAAAAAGTTAATGATATAAAGGGTCTAGATACTAAATGTGAGGTCAGTAGACATAAAAAGGATCTTCAGAAACATCAGATTCAGAAAACGGCACGTTTTTCGAGGCGATAGACCGGGCCGGTACCAGATTGGACCGGAAAGCTTCCAGAACCTCCAAATTTCGTCACATGAAGAATATGGGTGGTGAGGTGTCCTATGAGGTGTCCCATGAGGTGTCCAGGGTGATGCAGTAAAAAGAATTAAAGAAAATAGGAAATTCCAGGAAAAACCAGGACCACATGTTCAGATGGCTTCAAAATTACAAGAATGCCATCCATTAAAGCTATAAATACCCCCTTCCCCTCCCATTTTATGCATCCCACGTTTTTGGCAAGAAAAGAGAGAGAAAGAAGAGAGAGAAGGAGAAAGAAAGAAAGAAAGGAAGTTCTGGTGGAGTTGGAAGTAGTAAGGAAGTTCTGAAGCTCTGCTTTTGAGGTAATAACTAATCCTAGCTCTTATGTAATGTCTTTGTGATGTGTTGTTTTGTTTGGTTGATTGTTGTCCTATATGTTATGCTTGAAGCTCTATTCCAATGCTATGATCATATGTTATTGAATATGGAAGCATGCAGCATACTTATCTATACACAGTCACAAGCAAGCACCATCACTTTGCATTACATATTTTGTTATGATTGTTGTTACTGGGATTCTTTTGAATCTCATTCCCAAACATAACATTACAGGGGAGGTTCTGTCAAAATAAAATTTGGAAATCTTAAGAGACGCCGGTAGGCTGCCGAAATTCTGACAACGAAGACGGAACAAAGAAAGGAACTGATACGTACTGTGTACGTAGTGCTATCTAAGGAGGCTGGAAGTGAGTGGACCCAGCAGGTTCATCCAGTCTTTCCTGGGTACTACGTAGAATGGTAGTTCGCATAAGGGAATTACCGAATCGGTACAACATCAGTTACTTTCTAAAGAAGAATTGCAGCAGTTATGCTGCCGGTTTTTAGACAGAAAAGGATGTAATACAATATGAGGGAGTTAATCATGCATTAATATATAACAGTTGATTATTTATTAATTGTTATCTGGCCTGTATGACTGATATGTGTTGGCTGTATGCTTGAGTATGTAAAGACTAAATGCTGAAAATAGGCTCAGTGAACAGTAACTCGTGAAGACCCATTCATGTTTGATAAATCATTAAAAATAGTAAATGATTGAATTAATGTACGAAATTTTTAGAGTAAAAAGTAGACATACTAAGATTTAATTTGATATATAGAATGTCTAATTTGGATGTATACACGAAAAGATATAAATTGTTAAAGTTGGGACCAAAATGCTAGATTCAGGAGAAAGTCATTGGATGAACAGTAAGATTGAAACGTTGACCCACGTGAAATTTGTCAAGGATTGGTCAACCAATGATTTTTCCCTGAAATATATTTGAGTTAGCTTCATGTAGCAATTTGAACCACTTCATTTCGATTTTTATAGAATTAGTTATAAATTTTCAAAATCAGGTCACTCATCTGGAATTTACCACAGTGAACAGTACTCGATATGAATAAAATTCCAGATTAAGTGTTTAGACTTCAATGACCCTGAAAGTGGTTTAAGTGCTACTGAATGGTCCCTAAGATGTATAAATATAAGGATGTGACACAATACGCCCTTTGACCTGAGATCATCATGGATTCCTACATGACAAAACGCTCAGCTTTGACCTAATCAAAAGTCACTTTTGACCGAGTGATCATAAAGACTATGTTCGGCCTTAGTGGTTTTTCATGCGGAGGAATGTGAATGGTCAAGATGAAATTTGTCCCTCACATTCATAGAGAGATATTACTGGGCCCCTCGATGAGTGAGTCTGAGAAATGTATGGCCATACTGTAATGGAAAGGTAGTTCCATTTCTATAGTCAGACTACTCAGGGATCGAGAAAGTAACAGTCAGGAATAGGAGGATGACATTATCCATGCCTCATCCATGACCAAAATATCGCGTGATAGAAGGGACATGATATGGTTCTATAAAAGGTTACATCGTTTATCGATCCTCATATGATTTAGGTAGTCGTTATGTCTTGCTAGAGACCGCTTGCGACTTGTGGGCTAGTATAGCAAATGGCCCACTGCCAACTTCATATGGGCTTACAGGGTCACACACAAAGTAGCCCAACACGAGCTATGATGTCCAAATTCATTGAATCTAAGACATGTCCGGATTCAATGAATGATCCAGGATAGATGTATATATATTTATTTATATTTATATTCGTATATATATATAAATTCGTATATATACATTATATGTATATATGAGATTTAATTTATAAGGATAAATTAAATCTCTATAACGTTTGAAATTCGAAATTCAAATTGATAGGATATCTCATATAAGAGATATTTATAATATTTAATTTATAAGGATAAATTAAATCTCTATCATGTTTGAAATTCGAAATTCAAATTGATAGGATATCTCATATAAGAGATATTTATAAGATTTAATTTATAAGGATAAATTAAATCTCTATCATGTTTGAAATTCGAAATTCAAATTGATAGGATATCTCATATAAGAGATATTTATAAGATTTAATTTATAAGGATAAATTAAATCTCTATCACATTTGAAATTCGAAATTCAAATTGATAGGATATCTCAAATTTGATTTATGAGAATAAATCAAAAATAGTTCAGTCTCATCTTTATTTAAAATTAAATAAATAGGTAATTAAATCTGTGGGACGGATTTGGTATTATTTATTTAATTAGTTTCTTATAAAATTATACAATATATGATATTGTATTAATTTTGGAATTAATATAAGATTAACTCCAAAAATCCAATTCGGTTGACAGAGAAAAAACGCATAGCATCCTATATATCTGATTTTAGGAGCTGCGTTTTGCACAGAGAAACATATAGAACATAGAAAGGCCGAAGGGGACTCTGCAAAAGGTTTGCAGATAAGAAATTGCTGAAATAGAGACAGAGAGGATGAACTCTTGGGAAAGCCCTAGAGGGACAAGAGACGCTAGCACGTCGTTCATGGTTGGAACGCTGTTCGTGTGGATACCAATAGAGGAAGCCGACCTGAGTCGTCGACTTCTTGTGATCAGAAAGGGAGCACGAGCCGCAGAGAGAAGCTGTGAACGTCGTGACAAAAAGCTGTGGAAGTCGCTGAGGCACACTAAGGGTAATACTTCTTCCCACTTGACTTAAACACATACGGTAGATCCTGGCAAGGAATAAAAAAATTTTTAAATTAATTTCCGCTGCGTGTCTTCCAATTCCTTACAATAAGATATATGAATGATATGCTATGAATATGAAATGAAATGAGAAGCGGTTATGAAAAATGATATAACTCTAAGAGGGAGCAGTGTTTATACAATAGAAGTTAATATTTCTACAATAAAGCTAGATTTCTCTTGCAATAGAGTCAAATTGCTCTTGCGATAGAGCCTAGATAATGAACAAATCATGATAGATATGTGCATGGTATAACCTATATAGCTCTCTGTAGTAATGAACATAGTCAAATTATGGAAGAAGGGAAGGACATATGAAGTTCCTGAGTGATATAGGAAATGTGTAAAGTATTGATAGATAATATTGGTTTCTCTGATGATGTTTGGAGAATTATCTGTTGAGTTAACAACTATGTGGAAGTAATTAACCTTGTAACTTTGTTCGCTGGTTTAAGTCTTACAGAAATGAGAATACAGTATAATAGAATCATATTAGATTCTGGAGGATTGCAGTAGATCCTAGTATGGCTTATAGGGTCACAGTTAGATCTTGAAGAGGCTTACAGTTGATTGCAGTAGATCCCGAGGTCTCAGTAGACCTAGCCTAGAGAAAGAAAGTATTGAGCCATAAGTACAATATTTCTTTGGAAGGATGAATACCAAGGCAAACGTTAGGGAGGAAAGCTTCACAAGTTGGTTAACTCATAACAGAGAGAGTACCCATGATGTTAGTTTCAGATATCCTTATTACTATCAGGGACTGAACTCATAATATTCTTACAAGCAATAGGAACTAAAGGATCAAAGTTAAAGTTGTTGATCAGAGTTAAAAATTTTAGTACTGAATAACATATGTTTATGAATCTGTAGATAATATCCCTAAGGAATAGGAAAAGGATAAAGAGATTCCTATGATAAGGCTATAGAGAATAAGAATGAGAGACCAATACATCCTCTACATGAGGGTAAAAAGATTAGAGGGCCAGATATACCCAAAAGAGATAGCATAAGAAAGGTCTAAGATAATAAAGTACCAGGGTTTGAGCCTGTTAGCATGAGTGCTTCAGATTTATATCTGTACTTGTCAGTTAAGCATGCTCAGGCAAGAGTAACCCAACGATAGGTAACCCCCTGGGAAGTGATGGAAAGATGGTAAATGCCATAAAAGTTTGGCTTATATGCACAAAGTTATATAAGATGATAGAAAGAGCTATGAAAAGTTAGGAAAGTGTTATGAATAGTCAGAGACTAGAGCCCTTATGTCAAGTCCAACTAAAATGGATTTGAAAGGAAATATTTAGAAGAATTTCCTTAAAAGCTAGCAAAGTCCTAAGTTAAAGAGAATGTTAGCCTTATGGTATTTAAGAATGCGTTATGACAAGGCAAGTTGGACTATAATGTAGCCAGATTTGGCCAGGTATGCTAGTATACGGCATGAAAGATACATAATGAGAAATATATATTAAGAAGTGTAATATGAAGTGGCTTTATAGCTAGCTTTGTAAACAGATAGAGAAGTGCCCTTTTTGAAAAGGATAACATGTTTGAATGTTATGTTACACATGAAATAGCAAGTGATAGCTTTCACTCCTTGCATGAAATACCAGGCATTATGTTATGGTTATAGAATATGCTAAAGCTATGAATGTTAGAGGAGTGCAAGCTCTGAGTGTTTAAGCTGTGCAAGCTCCGAGTGTTAGAGCTGTGCAAGCTCCGAGTGTTAGAGCTGTGCATATTAAGAAAAGGAATGCTTGAGCTCCGATGTTAGAGCTTTGCATTCATAGGCAGGTATATAGTCCTACAATATGTTAGCCAGGCATTATGCACGTTAGAGTATGTGCTTTTATATACTCCTATGTACTCATACGTTCTCCTATTTAGGAATAAAGTGAAGAAAGGAAGAAAGAATAATGACATAAGTCCTCTCTCTGTACTATGACAAGTTGTTAAAGATGATAAGAAGAAAAGAAATACGATGGTACAAAAATGAGAGATGAATTTTTGCGGATGTTCAGAGAATTTCACTAGATACTTAGATGAGTAATAAGTGGTTGCACTAAAGATATGATGAGTAGTTGATATAAACTATCGAATATAGTAATATTCAAGAAAGTTTTATATGAAAGAAATGGACACTATTCATAAGTATAGTGTAGTGCGAAGTCCATACGCAAATGAATTCAAAGCAAGTAAGCAAGTAACAGAATGAGGTAGCATTTAGCTCTAATTGAGTTGCTCTAGAATAGAAGAAGGGACACAATAATGATATGAAGATCTGTGAAAATGGAAAGTACTCCGCTAAAGATATCGAGATAGAAGATAAGAGGTAATTACCCTAATCTTCAGTCAAAAAGTGAGAAAAGAATGTCTATCCAAGATTGTTGACTAAGGTACTAAGTAAATTTCGAGGACAGAATTTATTTTAAGGGGGTAGAAATGTCATATCCTAATTTTTCCCTATCTATATAATATTGATAGTGGAAAGAGGTTTGGAAAGGATTATGACGATGATCAGAATAAGTAGTAAAGTTTAAATGAGTTTTGAAGGAAGAGAAGGACCTAAACGAAAATTAGAAAAGGTTGAAGGGCAAAAGTTAAAGTAGAAACAAAAGTTAGGCCAAAAGTGATAATTTCTAAAAGTTTAGGGACCTAAATGTAAATAAGCTAAAAGTTAGGGATATAAATGTAATTATGGAGAAGTTCAGCCAGAAAAGGCTTAAAACTGCCTGGAAGTATTGCAGTCCCACATTTCATTAGTAAATAGAGAAAGCTATGCTGGTTAATCTAGCATAATACAGAAATTTTATTAGGGTATCGGATAGTGGATATTTATCTGATAGTCTAAAAGTTATCTAAAATTTTATCAGATCTCATGGACTTCAAGTATAAGTGGAAAAGTTACAGGAAGGCGTGCCCCATGACATCATATGTCATGAATCTGACAGAACCCCGGAAGGAGCTCTGTATGAAAAGTTATCCCCGCATTAGTAAATTTTGACAGGAGTTTGAGAACAACAGTGATCCGATTATGGAATTTAACAGTAAGTAAGCTTAGACAGAATGAACTTAGATGACCTCATGTATAGGCCCATGATGTCGCCAAGGAGGGCTCAAAACCCATGATACCAGTTCATCAGTAGAAGGGGCCAGTGTTCAGGAAAAGTATGAAATTACGAAAATGCCCATAGATGACTATATTATACCAATGATGGTTAGAGGAAATTTTGGTCATTTTGGATGTAACATCCTTAATTTCATGTCTTAGGGACCAATCAGTAGCATTTAAAACCACATACAAGTCTTTGGAAGTCCATTAGCTAAATCTGGAATATCAAAAAAATATAATTAATTCTAGAAAAATTGAAATTAAGTGGTTAAAAATTCCACGTGAAGCTAATATCATAAAATTTAAGGAAAAATAATTTTCAGACCAAATAATTAACCAACTAATACATTTTATTCGTCAAATTTTACTGTTCATTTGGTTAAAAATTCTGAAGACAGATTCTAGTCCCTTAATTTAGAAATTCATTTCTCTTATTATACACATCCAAATGAAGCGTTCTACCTATGAATTTAAATATCTAGATGTGTGCTACATGCTCATACAAGTTTGTGAAATAATTCCTTCATTTACTAGGTCAAACTAAAGCCACAACAAAATTGCTATAGGACCTACGTTTTTACAATTTTAGTTTATTTTCTTTCACTTCCAATAATTGTTCTAACATGTATAAGCCATCAAATAAGCTTCTCAATATTCATATACATCATGTACATATTCCACAATTATTACAAATAGTTTCATCACATAAATGGAACCTTACATGGAATTTACATACATAGATAATTCATAGGATATAATAAGATCTCAATTACTTCCATTCCTTTCTTCCATTCTTTAGCTCTTCTCCATGTATACATTTTCCATCATGCTTGACCTAAATTGGTTGGTTATGGGAAAGTGAGATTCTAGGGAATCTCAGTAGCAAATATTACCACTTAAATATGCAAGATGGATGCTAATGCATGATATGTAATTTCATTAAATTTTCTTTGATTAGTGACATGCCATCATGCTATATACTTTTACATAAAGTGCATGGCCATGGAAAACATGTTATTCACAATACATTCAACATCATTTATCATGTCACAACATCATTCAAATATCCTATACATGTCAACACATAAGCATACCACATCAAGCACATAAAGAGGTAAGTCCACTACCTTGCACTTAAGCTTTTCTCTTTATCTTTTGCACTTGCTCCCTAACTTTCCAACCATGAAGCCTTTATGTCAATCACTTCCCAACATCTTCTTGGATGTTTCAAGGTCCTAAACACATTCATATTCATCTCATAATTCATTAGGACTCATGAACTTTAACCATGTTCAAGACTAACCTTGTTACACTCTTTATTATCACACTTTCTCTAATCATTACTAATCGACTTGGACCTTGAACCAATTGATGTCTTGACTTTACCCTACACACTTTTATCTTTTGAATCCATTTATGAGCTTAGAATCATGAAATTGTAGCTCCTTTATGGCCTACTGTACAGAACCAAAACATGTACACAATTCCTTAAAAAATTCTCGTTTTGATTCTAATTCTTTCCATACTTCTTTCTCCACTTTATCCCACACAATTCTAATTCTTTCCACACAATTGTTCATGTTGCAGTTCATAACAAACTGGTCATAACTTTCTGGGAGTGAGTTCAAGATCAAATCCGTAGCTAACTCCTGGCTCATGGGAAATCCAAGCCTCTCAAGGTGATCAATGTACCCTTTCATCTTTAAGACATGAGTACTGACTGATGCACCTTCAGCCATCTTGCAGGAATGTAAGGCCTTAGTGGTCACATACCTCTCTTGCCTTTCCTGTTGCTGGAATATTTCCTTAAGATGCACAATCATCTCATAAGCCTCCATGTGTTCTATATCTCTTTGGAGCTCCGAAACCATGGTGGCTAGCATCAAGCATCTCAAATCGATAGAGTCTTCCTTATGCTTCGTGTAAGCATCTCTCTGAGCTCTAGGAGCATTGGCCACTGGCTCCTCAGGAATGGGTTGATCAAGGACATGTGCATTTCTTTCCTACTTGATAACAATTCTCAAGTTCCTAAACCAGTCAAGAAAGTTTTTCCCATTGAGTTTGTCCTTCTCAAGGACATATCGCAGCGATAATGTAGCAGTATTACTAGTCGTCATGATTCTACAATTAAAATATGCAATTTAATTAGCAATCTCCCACTAAATAAACAACCTTCAATGCACTAGTTAGTGGGCTAAGATCCATATTTGGCTCAAACTTAAGTCCACTTTGGTAGGACGCTTAAATTAAGTTATTTAGGTAGGTAACACCTTTACCAATTATATCAAATGTAACTCTTACATGTTCATGGGATTCTATCATCATATGATCTGGCATGTTTTTAATCCCATCAAATGCCTTGAGACCCAAAACCATTTTGTTAATCTCAATTAAGTCAAACAATAATAAACATGTGAGAGTAGCACCATTACTCTTGCTTATCTCCCCAAGATAACTCAAAAGCACCCACTTTGGTGGAGTCCACAATTGAGCGATCGAGGTTTTGACAAGTGTTCATAAATTGACGGCATTATGACTTAAGATTTCATTTAGAGGGTTTAATTTAACTATCTGGTTTATAAGAATGCATGTTTCTCAGTTTGTATCTCATACAAGTAATATGCATGTTTCTGATATAATCATAAGATGCATAATTTAAACGCGATACAATATGGCTCACCTATCCTAAGTCCCCTCAAGCCAATGAGAGGAGCTCTCTAGTAAGAAGAGGGAAATTACATATAGAAATCTCTTTTAACATTCGAGGGGAGTGAGATGAGAAGAGAAGGTACATTGAGAGTATATATAGGAAGGCACGACACGCAGGATGTATTTAAAAATTACAATACCTACAATTTAGAGCCATATTGTTCACCATACCCAAGAATTCAAGAATCAACATTCAAATTTAATTGAAGGGAAATTAATGTTTTAAAACTAAAACATTCACAAAATAATATATGTTACAGTTATGTTGCGCTACGAACAGATAGCAATGGCGGTCCTACTAGCCAGTTAGCGGGCGGGGCCTAGGGGCAGCGCCCCAGGATTTTTTTTGTTTCATAAATAATCAAGAATCTGAATTCAGTTTTCTTAGACCCCATCTATGTTAATTGATCAAATCAAAATGTATCACCACCGATTTCAATTCCCTTTTATATTCCTTTTATGTCATACATAACACGGATCCCTTATATGTCACACATAAAACGCATATTATATGATCGGCTACGACTAACACATATCATATGAATCAACAATCAAGCCTAACTTAAACACAAAATGGCATGGCTCTGATACCACTGTAAGGAATTAGAAGACACGCACTGGAAATTAATTTAATTTCTTTTTCATTCCTTGCTAGGATCTACCGTATGTATTTAAGTTAAGTGGGAAGAAGCATTACCCTTAGTGTTCCTCAGCGACTTCCACAGCTTCTGGTCATGACGTTCACAGCTTCTCTTTGAGGCTCATGCTCCTTTTCCAATTGCAAGAAGTCAACGACTCAGGTCGGCTTCCTCTGCTGGTATCCACACGAACAACGTTCTAACCACGAATGACGTGCTAGCATCTCCTGTCCTTCCAGGGCTTTCTCAAGAATTCGTCCTCTCCGTCTCTCTTTCAGCAGTTTCTTATCTGCAAACCTTTTGCAAATTCCCCTTCGACCTTTCTATGTTCTATATGCTTCAAAACGTAGCTCCTAAAATCATATATATAGGATGCTATGCATTTTTCTCTACCGAATTAGATTTTGGAGTTAATCTTATATTAATTCCAAAATTAATACAATATCTATATTGTATAATTTGATAAGAAAATAATTAAATAAATAATATTTATATTAAATCTGTCCTACATATTTAATTCACCTATTTATTTAACTTAAAATAAAGATAAGACTAAACTATATTTGATTTATTCTTATAAATAAAATTTGAGATATCATATCAATTTAAATTTCAAATTCAAACGTGATAGAGATTTAATTTATCCTTATAAATTAAATCTTATAAATATCTCTTATATGAGATATCCTATCAATTTGAATTTCAAATTCAAACGTGATAGAGATTTAATTTATCCTTATAAATTAAATCTCATATATAATATATATATACGAATTTATATATATATGAATATAAATATAAATAAATATATACATCTACCCAGGATCATTCATTGAATCTAGACATGTCTTAGATTCAATGAATCTAGACATCATAGCTCGTGTTGGGCTATTTTATATGCGACCCTGTAGGCCCATATGAAGTTGGCAGTGGGCCATTTGCTATACTTACCCACAAGTCACAAGCGGTCTCTAGCAAGACATAACGACTACCCAAATCATATGAGGATCGTTAAACGATGTAACCTTTTATACAACCATATCATGTCCCTTCTGTCACGCGATATTTTGGTTATGGATAAGGCATGGATAATGTCATCCTCCTATTCATGACCATTACTTTCTCGATCCCTGAGTAGTCTGACTATAGAAATGGAACTACCTTTCCATTACAGCATGGCCATATATTTCTCAGACTCACTCATCGAGGGGCCCAGTAATATCTCTCTACGAATGTGAGGGACAAATTCCATCTTGACCATTCATATTCCTCTGCATGAAAAACCACTAAGCCTAAACATAGTCTTTATGATCACTCGGTCAAAAGTGACTTTTGACTAGGTCAAAGCTGAGCGTTTGTCATTTAGGAATCCATGATGATCTCAGGTCAAAGGGCATAGTGACATGCTTTGTATATGAGAGAAGCTTATGACGTAACCCATATAGCTCTCTCATAGAGAGTCGGTCTAACACCATGTACTCTTACATGTGCCTATGACTTTGATTTATATCTCTATACATCTTCAAAGTCATACTGGTCTTATTTCATCTCTACTCCTGTATAGATGACCGACCAGGGATATTTAGGATAAGATCATGAATTATCCAAGGATGGTCATCACAGTAAACATGCAAATAATATGATAACACAATTAATAAATTCATAAATCAATAATGTTCATAAGACAATGATTGGCCCCTAGGGCACGATTTCCAACAACTCCAACCATGTTCAAGACTAACCTTGTTACACTCTTTATTATCATAACTTTCTCTAATCTTCACTAATCCACTTGGCTCTTAAACTAATTGATGTATTGACTTTAACTTACACAATTTCATCTTTTGAATCCATTTATGAGCTTAGAATCATGAAATTCCAGCTCCTTCATGACCTGCTATACAGAACTGAACATATGAAGACAATTCTTTCAAAGATTCTCATTTTGATTCTAATACTTCCCATACTTGTTTCTCCACTTTACCCTACACAAATTTTCATTTTAAAACCATTAGAAGCATCAAAATCATAAAATTCCAATCACTGTTTATATGAGTGAACAGTAACCATGAAGGATTTCAAACACTATAACCTTGAGATTTTAATGTTTCCAAGGTTTAAAACCTTTCCAATCCTACACAAAATCATCATATAAATTCAATGGAAGCATTAAATCATTGAAATTCCATTTCTTTCCCTCATAAATAGTGCATACCGAATAGGGTACACCATGGTAAAGTCAAGAATATCAACATGATTCAACAACCAATCACTTAACTAGCTTGTTTAAGCTTCAATAATATGTTTCTAACTTTAGTTTCTTCTTTCCCCTTTCATCTAAGGTTTTTGGCCAGCACCACCCCTTAGAGAAAACTAAACTTTTATCCCATGAAAACCCTAAGGCTTTGTTTGGTTCAGCTGAGGGGAGGGTAGGTTAGGTTAATTTAAGGGAGGGTAGGGAAAGGTAGGGGAGGTTAATTAATGATGTTTTTTGGAGGGGAAGGGAGTGGAGTTAATTAGAAGTTGACAAATATACCCTTATCTCTTTATTTAAATTTATTTACTCTTTATTTATAATATTCATATCAAAATTATTATTTTTTTAAATTTATGAATCTTAAAATTTTTTATATCATTTATATAAATAATAAAAATAAAAATATATGATAAAATTTTAACAATGTTTCTTATTAATTTTATAATTATTATATATTTTAATATAATATATAAATAATTTATTATGTTCATTAAGTTTTAGCAATTAAAAAAATTAGGTATAAGAAAAATTAAAAAAAAAGGCTTGAGGGTACAATTGGAATATTAAAAATTAATAAAGGGCAATTTGGTCATAATGGGTTAAAAAATTTCTCTCCGCTCCAAAAACCCTCACTTTTGGAGGGGAGGTAGGGGAGGGGAGGGGAGCACTAAATGACAAAAAATCTCCCCTCCCCTCCCCTCCATTTTTCCAACCAAACACACTTTTTTCTTCCCTCCCTTCCCCTCCCCTCCCCTCCAAAACCTCCCAACCAAACAAAGCCTAAGCTCAATCTCCCAAATCAAAGAAAAAGAAGCTAGGAGAGATTGCTTACCTTTAATCTTTAGCTTGCTTGAACTTTAGTACCTTGAATCTTCTTTGTCTTGACTTGAGTTTTCATTTTACAAGAGTTTCCCCAAGGTATCACAATGCCACAGTTTGGATACAGAAATGGGGGGGTATTTATAGAAAAATCTTGGCGAAAATAAATGGTCAAGATTAGTTTGTACACTATTTGATCTAATGGCCCACATTTAATCTTGGATTTTACTTTTTTAAAAAATAATAATTATGACATCATGTGGGACAGCTCAAGGGACACCTCATGGGGGTTAGGTGGTGAAATTCTAATGGGGGAACCTTTTGAAAAAATTCCAGTCCAATCCGATACCGATCGAAGCAGTTTCACAACAATCAGACTGTTTTTTTCCTAATTTTTTATATTATACCAGGATATGTATTATGTCCTGGAAATCAATGTATAGTCTTCTCATACCATTGAAAATGATATAATGAATATTTATCTACCATGCATCCCTTAGAAAATGACCAAAATACCCTGGTGTCCTTTCTTGCACTGTACTAACCCTAAGGGCATAATCGTCATTTTACCCCTCTTTACACTGCCTTAGAGCAATACTGGCTCTGAATAATCATATTTATACTATATGACATATTTTTTTCCTATCCAGAATGACCAAAATGCCTCCATCTATCACTGGTACAATATGGGCATCTAGGGGCATTTTCATAATTTCGCACTTTTTCTGGACTGCTATGGACTCTGGCCCACTTAACTGTCTCACTATCTTATTGGGATCATGATGGTGCCATTTGGGTTTTAATATGGGATTATTACCTCCATTACCTTTATGGCCCAATTCATATCACAACTTTCCCAATCCTATTTATCGGGTATTTTATTTCACTGTAAAATCCCATAAGGATTCTACAAGATTCCTTTTCTAACTCTGTCAATTTTATAAATTCTTACATTAAATATGGGAATTTCTAGTAAAGTTCCATCTGATTCTGATGTCTAAAAAATACTGTAATAATTCTTCTAATTTCATAAATTTATATTAATTAATCGGGACCTCAAATCAAAATTATGTGTTCTGTTAAATTGACCAGAATAATTTTGTCTATCTACTGGAAAATTTTGGGTCTAATATGATTCTAGGCATTTTTGGCATGTTTCGGCTCAACTTTCTCATATTTATATTTAGGTCCCTAAACTTTTGAATAATTGCACTTAGGCCCCTGGACTTTTAGCTATTTGCATTTAAGTCCCTTAACTTTTGAAAATTACACTTAAAGGCCAAACTTTTGTTTCTACTTTCACTTTTTGCCTTTAACCTTTTCTACTTTGTGTTTTAGTCCTTCTCTTCCCTCAAGACTCAACTAACCTTTATCTTTTCTTCTGATCTTCATCATAATCCTTTCCAAACCTCTTTCCCCTATCAGTACTATACAGATAGGGAAAAATTAGGATATGACAGTCTATACCCTAATAAGAGGGTGATGTGGCAGCCTAAGTGAAATAAGTAAATGACTCAGGTTACTGAATAAACGATCAGGACCTAGTGATTAAGGTGATTAAGGGATAGAATACTTTAAAGTCTACCTAGTTAATTATTTAATTGCAATATGAGTATAAAGGATGGTTAAGCAAACTATGTAATAGTGATATGGCTTATGTTGCCATAAGTTATGACGAGAAGTTGCATCTACTTGTAGTTGCCATATGATGACACGCATGTTAGATAATGCTTAAATGACTATGTTTTCTCACATATTATGCATGTTGAGTATGATATGATAAATGAATACTCCCCTTATGCAGTACGTACTGGGCAGAGTATACCAGACAAGAAGGTTATGTTGCTCCCATGCCCTATGACATGCAATTAGATAATTTAACTTGGTGATGATAAATCAATAGACAAATTATCATAGTACTCAGGACATACCACTTTAGTAGGAATAAGATATATGAATGATATGTTATGAGTATGAAATGGAATGAGAAGTATTTATGAAAGATGATGTAACTCTGAGAAGGGAAGTGTTTTTACAATAGAGCTAGATTGCTCTTGCGATAAAGTAACATTGCTTTTGAAATAAAACCAAGAGAATAGATAGCATAGCTCATATAGAGTAATGTCCTTCAGATGAGATGAATAGATGATGATAGATATGTGTCATATCCTGGCTTTTTCCTATCGATATACTACTGATAGTGGGAAAAGGTTTGGAAAGGATTATGACGAAGAACAGAAGAAATGATAAAAGTTAGATGATTCTTTAAGGAAGAGAAGGACTAAAATGAAAAGTAGAAAAAGGTTAAAGGCCAAAAGTTAAAGTAGAAACAAAAGTTGGGCCAAAAGTGGTATTTTTTAAAAGTTAAGGGACTTAAATGTAATTAAGTAAAAAGTTCAAGGGCAAAATTGTAATTATGGAAAGGTCAGCCTGAAAAGGGTTAGAACTACCTGAGAGTTTTTTTAGTCCCACATTCCATCAGTAAATAGAGGAAGTTATGTTGGTTAATCTAGCATGATACAAAAATTTTATTAGGGCTCCAGATAACAGAAAATTATCTGATGTCTAAAAGTTATCTGAATTTTTATCGGATTCCATGGACATAAGATATAAGTAGGGCAATTATAGGAAAGTGTACCCTATAGTGTCAGATATTATGAATTTGACAGAACCCCAGAAGAAGTCCTGTACAAAAAGTTATTCCCATAACAGTGAATTTTGACGGGAGTTTGAAGTCATCATGATGTGATAATGGAATTTATCAATAAATAAGCCTAGATTAAATGAGACTAGATGATCTCATATATGGGCCAATGATGATGCCAAGGAGGGACCAAAACCCAGGGTACCAGTTCATCAGCAGAAGAGGCCAGTGTCCAAAAAAAGTGGAAAATTACGAAAATGCCCATGGATGCCTATATTGTACCAGTGATGGATGGAGGGAATTTTGGTCATCTGTAAAAGGCTAAAAATGTGGCATATAGTATAAATGTGATTAGTTAGATCCAGTATAGGCCCTAAGGCAGTACAAAGAGGGGTAAAAAGTTAATTTTACCCTTAGGGTCAATATAGTGTAAGAAAGGACACCAAGGGTATTTGGGTCATTTCCCAAGGGATAGATGCTAGATAAATATTCAGTATAACTATGTCAAGGGTATGAGAAGCCTAGACTTTGATTTCCAGGATAGAATACATATCCGGGAATATTATAAAAAATTAGGAATAGAAACAGTCCAGCTATTGTGAAACTGCTCCAATCGGTACCGGATTGGACTAGAATTTTTCCAGAAGCTTCCTAGCATGGTGAGCATGCAACATAGCCCCACGAGGTGTCCCTTGAGCTGTCTCACATGATGTCATAATTATTTTTTTTAGAAAAAGTTAAATTCAATATTAAATGTGAGCCTTTAGATCAAATAGTAACTAAAACAATCTTGGCCATTCATTTTCCATGGATTTTGGCTATAAATACCCCCTCAATTCTGCAGAAAAACTGTGGCTTCATGGACCCATGGGGAAACTCTTGCAAAATGAAAACTCAAGCCAATACAAAGAAGATTCAAGGTACCAAAGTTCAAGCAAGCTAGAGATTAAAGGTAAGCAATCTCTCCTAGCTTATTTTCCTTGGATTTGGGAGCTTGAACTTAGGATTTTCATGGGAGAAAAGTTGATTTTTCTCTAAGGGGTGGTGCTGCCCAAAAACCTTAGATGAAAAGGAAAAGAAGAAATTAAAGTTAGAAGTGTATGATTGAACCTTAAACAAGCTAGTTAAGAGATTGGTTGTTGAATCAAGTTAATGCTTCCATTGAATTTAGATGATGATTTTGTGTGGGATTGGAAAGGTTTTGAACCTTGAAAGCATTGAAATTCCAAGGTTGTAGTTTTTGAAACCCTTCTATGTTACTGTTCATACGCATGAACAGTGATTGGAATTTTATGATTTTGATACTTCCAATGGTTTTAAAATAAAAAATTGTGTGGGATAAAGTAGAGAAACAAGCATGGGAAGCATTGGAATGAAAATGAGAATTGTTGAAAGAATTGAGTGCAGTTTCAGTTCTGTACAGCATGTGATGAAGGAGCTGGAATTTCATGATTTTAAGCTCATCAATGGATTCAAAAGATGAAATTGTGTAGGATAAATTCAAGACATCAATTGATTCAAAGACCAAGTCCATTTGTTAAGATTAAGGAAAGTTAATGGGCTTAATGTTCAAGAAGAAGTTATGTTAGTTAAAGTGAGTTTAATGCTCAAGGAAGTTAGATTGTGATGAATGAATGATTATGTGATGTTAGGAATTGATTGGTATGCTCCAAGAGAGGCAGCCACATGTTCAAGAAAAGTGAGAAGGAAGAAGCAAGATAAGGAGAAAGAAAGTTAAGTGCTTAAGGAAGTAAACTTATCCTAAACTTGTATGCATTGAATATTATGCTTGATTGTGCTATGGCTTTGGTGAATTGTGTTGCAATTGTGCTTAGTTATGAAGCTATTTTTCTATGATTACTTTGGCCAATTGTATTTCATATGTTACATGGAAGCATGCACATTACACAATGATAATACTTCCACAAGCAAGCACAAGTAGTTACATTAATGCATGCATTGTTTAGTGATGTTTGCTACTGAGATTTCCCTAGAAATCTCATCCCTTTTCATGTAATCCCAATCCCACAGGTTTATGTACGATATAAGATGATGATGAAGCATGAAGAAAAGCTAGGGATTGGATAGTATATGTTTTATGTGAGGAATTGTTAAGTGTAATGTTGCTATATGACCAATGTAAGCAGTGATGATCATGATATAATGAAAAATAGCAAATAATGAAATAAATTTATGAAATTTTACAAACATTTAGTTGACATACAAAGATTCATTTTGACACCAAAAATGCTTGATTTGGATGTCTGTACACAGAGAACTGATTTTCCAAAGTAAGGGACCAGAATCTGTTTCCAGGATTTTTGACCAAATGAACAGTAAAAATGATGAATAAACTGTATTGATTGACGCATCATTTGGTATGGAGATTATTTTTCTCTTAAATTTCAAGATGTTATCATCACGTAACTTTTTAAACCACTTCATTTTGATTTTTCTAGAATTAATTATGATTTTTTGAAGTTGGTTGCGTAATGTTGAATACCATATGAACAGTAACCCGAGAAAGTAAAATTCCAGATTTGGCTAATGGACTTCTATGGTCTTATAAGTGGTTCTAAATGCTACTGAATGGTCCCTAAGACATATAAAAGTAAGGATGTTATAATATGTGCATGGTAGAGCCCGTGTAGCTCTCTGCAATAAAGGATATAGTAAAGTTATAAAAGATGGGAATGATATATGAAGTTCTTGAGTGATAGAGGAAATGAGTAAAGTCCTAATAGATAATATTGGCTTCTGTGATCATTTTTGGGGAATTATTTATGGAGTTAACAACTATGTGGAAGTGACTAACATTGTAACTTTGTCCGTTGTTTTAGGTCTTCAAAAGATGAGAATACAGTACAACAAAATCACTGTAGATTCCAGAGGATTGCAGTTAGATCCTAGTATGGCTCACAGGGTCGCAGTTAGATCCTGAAAAGGCTTACAGTTGATCGCAGTAGATGTTGAGGGTCGCAGTAAACCAAGCCTAGAGCAAGAAAGTAATGGGCTATAAGTACAGTATTTCTTTGTAAGGATGAATACTAAGGAAAAGTTAAGGTATAAAAGCTTCACAAGTTGGTTAACTCATAACAAAGAGAGTACCCATAATGTTAATTCATATATCCTTATTACTATTAGGGGATGAACTCATAGTCTTCATACACGCAATAGGAACTCAGTAATCAGAATTAAAGTTGTTAATCCTGAGTCTCAAGGATTTATAAGAATATTTCATAAGATATATGAAAGGGTCAAATGAGAATAAAGAGATCTTAACGATAAGATTATAAAGAATAAAAATGAAAGATAAATAGATCCTCCAGATGAAGATAAAGAGATTAGAAGGCCAGATAAACCTAAGAGAGATAGTATAAGATGGGTCTAAGATAGTAAAGTACTAGGGTTAGAGCCTATTAGCACCAGTGCTTCAGATTTATATTTGCACTTTTCAGTTAAGCGTGCTCAGGCAAGGGTAGTCCAATGATGGGTGACCCCCTAAGAAGTGGTAGAAAAAGGTAGAGATGCCATAGAAATTGGTATATATGCATAAAGCTATGTAAAATGATAGAAAGAGCTATGAAAAGCTAGAAAGGATTATGAACAGTAAGAGACTAGAACCCTTATGTCAAGTCCAAATGAAATGGATTTAAAAGATAGACTATGGTATAGCCAGATTTGGCCAGATATGCCATGTTATGGCATGAAAGATATGAAATAAGAAATGCTATAAAGAGTACGTAATGAGATATGTTATAAGAAATATGTGATATGATATGTAATGAGAAATAGGTATTGAGAAGTATGATATGAAGTAGCTTTATAGCTAGCCTTATAAATAGATAGAGAGGCTCCTTTTTTAAAGGGATAAGATGTTTGAATGATAAGTTACATGTGAAAGAGAAAATGAGAGCTTTCACTCCTTGCATGAAATGTCAGGCATTATGTTATGTTTATAGAATATGCCAAAGCTCCGAATGTTAGAGCATTGCAAGCTCTAAGTGTTAGAGCTGTGCAAGCTTCGAGTGTTAGAGCTATACATATTAAGAGAAGGAATACTTGAGCTCTGATGTTAGAGCTTTGCATTCATGAGCATGTATGTAGTCCTGCAACATGTTGGCCAGGCATTATGCATGTTAGAGTTTGTGCTCCTATTTAGTAGTGAAGCAACAAAAGAAAGAATAATGACATAAGTCCTCTCTCTATATTATAATGAGTTATTAAAGATTATAAGAAGAACAGAAATATAATGATATGAAAGTGAGAAATGAATTTACGGATGTTCAAAGATTTCCGCT
Source organism: Leucaena leucocephala (assembly GCA_037074615.1). NCBI lineage: Eukaryota > Viridiplantae > Streptophyta > Magnoliopsida > Fabales > Fabaceae > Leucaena > Leucaena leucocephala. The sequence continues at coordinate 6,499,898 of CM073526.1, read as the reverse complement.
AGATATCCAGATGACCAATAAGTAATTGCTCTAAGAAGTATGATGAATCATTAACAGAAACTCCAGAGTATAGTAGTATATGAGAGAGTTTAATGTGAAAGAAATGGACACCACTCACGAGTTTAGTCTGGTGAGAAGTCCAAATGTAGGTAGATGCATAGCAAGAAAGTAAGTAATAGAATGAAATGGAGTTCAACTCTGATTGAGTTGATTCAAAATAGAAGAATGATCATAGTAAATATATGAAGAATTACATATATGAAAAGTACTCCGCTAAGATGTCAAGATAAAAGATAAGAAATAAATACCCCAATCCTTGATTTAAGGGGGTAGAAATGTCATATACTAATTTTTCCCTATATGTATAATACTGATAGTGGAAAGAGGTTTGGAAAGGATTATGATAAAGATTAGAAGAAATGATAATGGTTAGATGAGTTTTGAAGAAAGAGAAGAACTAAAATGCAAATTAGAAAAGCTTAAAGGCCAAAAGTGAAAGTAGAAACAAAAGTTAGGCCCTTAAGTACAATTATTCAAAAGTTCAGGGACCTAAATGTAATTATGAGAAAGTTAAGCCGAAATAGGCTAAAAAAACCAGAATCAGATAAGACCCAAATTTTACCAGTAGATAGACAAAGTGATTCCGGTCAGTTTAAGGAGTCAAAATTTCGAATTGAGGTCCTGATTAATTGATAAAAAATTATGAAGTCAAAAGAATTATTACAGTATTTTTCAGACATCAGAATCAGATGAAATTTTATAGGAAATTCCTATATTTAATGTAAGAATTTATAAAATTAACAGAGTCAGAAAAAGAATCTTGTAGAATCCTTACTGGATTTTATGGTGAAATAAAATACCCAATAAATAGGATCGGGAGAGTTGTCTTGTGAATTGGGCTATAAAGGCACAAAGGCAATAAGCCCATATTAAGGCCCAAATGGCACCATCATGAGCCTCGTATGGTGACTGGACAATTAAGTAGGCCAGAGTCTAAAGCAGTCCAGGAAAAGTATAAAATTACGAAAATGACCCTGGATACCCATACTATACCAGAGATAGATGGAGGGCATTTTGGTCATTCTAGATAGGACAAAAAGTCCAAGATAGTATAAGGATGATTAGTTAGAGGCAGTATACACCCTAAGGCAGTGTAAAGAGGTGTGAAATGACAAATATGCCCTTAGGGTTAATATAGTGCAAGACAGTGAACTAAGGGCATTTTAGTTATTTTTCAAGGGATCTGTAATTAAGTTATGGCCAGTACAAGAATGTTAATGGTAGGAAGAATCCGGATACTAGATTTAATGTTAGAAAGTATATTTTGAAATATTAGAAAGATTAGATTTATAAAATAGTTCAGTTTTTAGGGAATTGGACTGGTCCTGTACCGGATTAGTCTGGAATATTTCCAGAACATTCTTCCCCCATTGGAATTATGCCATAACACCTCATGAGGTGTCCCCTTGAGTGGTCCCTTGATGATGTCATTGATGATGTCATAATTATTCTTTTACGAAAAAGGAAAATTCAAGATTAAATGTGGGCCATTAGATCAAATAATGTACAAACTAATGTTGACCATTAATTTCCACCAAGATTTTTCTATAAATACCCCCTCAAATCTGCATCCAAAATGTGGCTTGTCAACTCTTGGGGAAACTCTTGCAAAATGAAAACTCAAGCCAAGACAAAGAAGATTCAAGATACCAAAGTTCAAGAAAGCTAAAGATTAAAGGTAAGCAATTTCTCCTAACTTATTTTCCTTTGATTTGGGAGCTTGAACTTAGGGTTTTCATGGGGGAAAAGTTGAGTTTTCTCTAAGGGGTGGTGCTTCCAAAAAACCTTAGATGAAAGGGGAAAGAAGAAATTAAAGTTAGAAACATATGATTAAAGCTTAAACAAGCTAGTTAAGTGATTGGTTGTTGAATCAAATTAATATTCTTGACTTTGCCATGGTGTACCCTGTTCAGTATGCACTGTTCATGAAGGAAAGAAATGGAATTTCAATGATTTAATGCTTCCATTGAATTTATATGATGGTTTTGTGTAGGATTAGAAAGGTTTTGAACCTTGGAAACATTAAAATCTCAAGGTTGTAGTTTTTAAAATCCTTAATGGATACTGTTCACTCACATGAATAGTGATTGGAATTTCATGATTTTGATGTTTCCAATGGTTTTAAAATGAAAAGTTGTGTGGGGTAAAGTGGAGAAACAAGTATGGGAAGCGTTAGAATCAAAATGAGAATTTTTGAAAGAATTGTGTACATGTTTCGGTTCTATACAGCAGGCCATGAAGGAGTTGGAATTTCATGATTCTAAGCTTATAAATGGATTCAAAAGATGAAATTGTGTGGGGTAAAATCAATACATCAATTGGTTCAAGAGCCAAGTGGATTAGTGGATATTAGAGAAAGTTATGATAATAAAGAGTGTAACAAGGTTAGTCTTGAATTGGTCGGAGTTCATGAGTCCTAATGAATTATGTGATGAATATGAATGTGTTTAGGACCTTGAAACATCCAATAAGATGTTGGGAAGTTATTTACATAAAGGTTTCATGGTTGGAAAGTTAGGGAACAAGTGTAAAAGATCAAGAGAAAAGCTTAAGTGAAAGGTAGTGAACTTACCTCTTTATGTGCTTGATGTGGTATGCTTATGTGTTGATATGTATATGACATTTGAATGATGTTGTGACATGATAAATTATGTTGAATGTATTGTAAATAACATGTTTTCCATGGCCATGTACTTTATGTAAAAGTATATAGCATGATGGCATGTCACTAATCCAAGAAAGTTAATGAAATTACATATCATTCATTAGCATCCATCTTGCATATTTAAGTAGTAATGTTTGCTGTTGAGATTCCCTAGAATATCACTCTCCCATAACCAACCAATTTAGGTCAAGCATGATGGAAAATGTATGCATGGAGAAGAGCTAATGAATGGAAGAAAGAAATGGAAGTAATTGAGATCCTAGCATATGCTATGGATTATCTATGTATGTAAATGTCCTATAAGGTGCCCTTCTATGTGATGAAAATATTTGTAACACTATGTTGTGTCATTAAGTCAGAGTCAGACGAAGGGCATTTTGGTCATTTGACTAAGGTTAGACAATCAAGAAAGGGTATCTGGATAGTTGACCAGGGTCAAGAGATACTATGGAAAGGTATGAAAAGAAAATAGTTCCCCTATAAGTATTAAAGAGGAATTAAGGGTATCTTGGTAATTTACTAACGGTGTTTATTGGGAATCGAGCCACCAGAGTGCTTGGGCTTGGTTAGAAACCCAAGATGACAATCCAAGGGTCCAAAAACGTGGCCCAATGATTATGGGGGTTTAAGTGATGTTAAAATAATATTTTAGTACTTTTTCATAAAGTAAAGTTACCCAGTTAAGGATAGAACTGGGAAAAGTGATCAGATAAAGCTTTAGACCATGAGGTGGCATAAAAGGTGTCCTCATGGGACCCATAAGGCATCACATGGAATGATTCTAGGAAAAGAAGAGAAGTTAAGGACACATGGCATGATTCTAGGAAAAGTAGAAAAAGCAAAAGGACACGTGGCATGATCTCAGCCTTTATTCTGAGAAAAGACTCTGGAATTCTCTGAAAAAGCTGAGTCAGCTGGTGAGGTGTCCCAAGGATGATGTCACTTTGATGAGTTATCTAGGATGATGATGTCATTGTGATAATGTAGGCAAGGCTTCTTGAGGAAGCTAAGCAATCTGAGCCATTCATCGCAATTCAATCTGGACCATCCATTCCACCTCCACTCAACTATAAATACCCCACTCCCCCTCACATCATGCCCACGGCCAAGAGTAAGAAACAAGAGAAAGAAGAGAGAAAAAGAGAAAGAGAGAAAGAAAGGAAGGAGTTCTGGTGGAGCTAGGAGTAGTCTAAGGAGTTTAGGGATTTGGCCAGCTTAGGAATAAGATTCTGACCTATGAAAAGAAGGAACTTTAGAGCAAAGGTTAAGGACTAGAGGAAAGGCTCCATGTCAGGTAGTAAACTTATCTACTTGTATGCTTATGTTGCTTGGATGTTTTATGTGATGTTTACTTACTTTGATAATGTGAAGCATGTATGATTAAGTAATGCTCTGTTTCCTTTTATGCTATGGCCATATGTTATAGTTAAAGGACATAGAAGCATGTAAGTTATCATTATGCAAGTATAATCATTAAGTACACACATAGTAACATCAAGCATATAGTTCCATACATTGTATAGTTTCTGTTTGCTACTGAGATGTCCACAGAAATCTCACCCCTTCCATATCAATCCAATTATAGAAAGTCTTCTCAAGATTGGGGAGATAAAGATGCATGAAGAGACATGAATTATTTAGCATGATTGATATGTGATTGATGTATGTATAATTGCTGGAAATTGTCATTATGAACAGTAACTCGTGGTAAGGTAGTGACAATTGAGCTACAATTAAAAATAGTAAATGATTGAGTAAATGTATGATATTTTTACAATAAATATTATACATTACAAGCGTTGATTTGATATATAGAACGTCTTATTTGGATGTGTACACATAAAGATATGATTTTTCAAAGTTGGGACTAGAAATGCTGGAATCATGGGAAAATGCTGGATGAACAGTAATATTAGAACATTGACCGATGTTGACTTGGTCATGGCATTGTCAACGAGTTATTTTTCCCTGAAAGATAATTGAGTTAGATTTGTGTATCAATTTTAACTACTTTATTTTGATTTTTTTAGAATTAGTTATGATTTGTCGAAGTTAGGTTACTCCTCTGGAATTTGCACAGTGAATGGTACTCGCTAGAGTAAAATTCCATATTGTGTAATTTGACTTCAATGGCCTTAAAAGTAGTTTCAGATGTTACCGTTTGATCCCTAAGATGTATAAAAATAAGGGTGTTACATATAACATGGTTATGCATATGGAAAGAATAAGATTTCATTAAAATCTCAATAGCAAGTCATGCAAACTATCATATTATGCATGATTGATTAAATGCCTAACATGTTATCGTGAGATAGGAGCTACTTCCTAATCATACATAAGCAAACTCTAACATGAATATTGTTATGACATTAATTGCAAGAATTTGCAATCATTCATACTTTATCTTCATCATCATAGTATCGTCTTAAGCTCAACCAAACATCACAACTAACAAGCAAGCATAAAGTCAAACAAACATAAGATTATAGTTAAGTATTCTTACTACCTCTTGTGTTATCTTTGATAAAATCTTCTTGAGATAGTCTTTTCCCACACAAATGTAAAAATCTAGCCATTACAAAGTAACATCAAGTGACAACTCAACTTCAAAACAATTCTAAGACTAGGTTCTTACTAACTTCCATTCTTTTTCCATTTTATGTCTTGTACTTCCATCTTTCTAAAATAAATTATCAAGGTTCATTTCCATATAATTTTTCATGTAGAATCCAAATATGAATTCATAATTTCTAAAATCAAACTACTTCCTTGGTTGTACAGAACCGAAATGCCTCCTCTTATTTTCCAAAAGTTTTCATTTTGATTCCAATGCTTCCACTATTTGTTTCTCTACCTTATCCCCACACAATTTTCCATTTAAACCCATTGAAAGTATCAAAATCATGAAATTCTAATATATCAATAGTGATTGTATAGTGTCAGTCAAGAATAAAAAACCCTAACTATATGTATACTTGAATTTTCAAGCCAATACCACTTGATTCTAGCTTATTTAAGCTTGTCAAACTATCCATAACATAAAACTCATATTTTCATCACATATGAATAGCATGTCCAGCAGCAACATCAAGGGGGAAATGCCATAAAAACCTCTTAAAACTAAGAGCAAACTTATTAGAATAAAGTCCAAGATTAAAGGAACTAGTTACCTTTCTTGTTGATCTAAGGTGTATGCTTCTTTTTTGCTTCAAAGTAAATTTTAGCAGAGGTTCCATAAGGTTTCTAAGCTGCCAAATCAGGTTTGAAAGTGGGGGTATATATAGAAAAAGTTCGGTGGAAATGGAAGGCCAAGATTTGTTTAGTTCCTATTTGATCTAATGGTTCATAATTTACCTTTCATCAAACTTGCTCTAGAAGCCTTATAATGACCTCATTCATGACATAATATAGGGCTATGCTTGGCTCAAGAAATAGGGAAATACTGATAGGAAAAAAATTTAGTCTAATCCGATACTAATCTAGGCAATTTCATAAAAACCAGACTATTTTATGTTCTGAATTTTTATAATATTCTAGAATATGTATTCTGTCACTAAAGACAGTGTCTATATTTTTTTACCATTGACATTGTTAGATTGAGTATTTATCTGCTTTCTATGCCTGGAAAATGACTGAAATGGCTGTGGTTCTTTATCTTGCATTATATTAACCCTAAGGGCATAATTGTTATTTCATACCTTTTTACTACTTATCAGGCATTTACTGACTCTAATTAATTACCCTTATACTTGGGTAGATGTTTTTGACCTATTCAAATTGACCAAAATGCCCTCCATCCATCTCTTGTTCATTATTATAACACAGGGGTATTTTCATAATTTCACACTTTTTCAGGTTCCTCTGGGCACTAGCCCATTTGAATGTTCAAATATCTTATTGGGCCTCTATATGGTTTCAATACCTTTATGGCTCAATTCCTAAGAAACCTCACCCGAAAGTATTTATCAGATATATAATTATATTGTAAATTCCATTAAAAATTCTACATAACTCTTTCTTGAGCTCTGTCAATTTCATAAATTTCTATATTAATTATGGGAATTTACTACCAATTTTCATCTAATTATAATAATCTCTAGACTTTAAAAATTAATATAAATTATCTGGGGTCTCAAATTAAAATTCTGAAAAATATGCCTGACCCAATTTCCATTCTCTATTTGCTAGTAAAATTTGGGACTGTAGCATTTTTGGCAGTTCTGGGCCTTTTTTGGCATAACTTACTCATAGTTACGATTTTGCCGCTTGAACTTTTGCTTAATTACATTTAGTTCCTCAAATTTTTGAAATTACACTTATTGGCCCAATTTTTTCTCTACTTTTTATTTTGGCCCAAAACTTTTCTAAATTCCACTTAGGTCCTTCAACTTTCTATTATTTTTAATTTAATCTTTTTCCTTCCTTGAATTGCAACATTTTTTATAGAGAATCTCATGTATACTACGTACAAACTGTACATACATATCAAATAAGAAAATTGGATAGTTGGGCTATTGTCAATGATTATTGATGTTTAATTCAATTGTTTGAAGTATATGATTATTGATTGATGATCATTTGAGGGCATTATCATCATCTGATTTAATTGTGTATCAAGAAGTTTTTAAGTTATATTTGATTAAAATAGTTTAAGAATTATTATTACACTGGACTCAATCAATTGATTGAGGTTTTACTTAAAACTTAGTGATTTCAAACTTCCCATATCAAATTAAGAGCAAGGATAGTTATGTTTTCATCATCAAGAGTCTTTATTAACATATTTCTTTAACAATCCAAATCATTTTCATCTTAATCAAAAATACAAAAATATTTACTTTACTTCACCCTTATTTTATAGCAACAATATTCAATCAAATCCAAAAACCCATGTTTTTACTCAGTTGTTCAATGGTTTTGCCCACTAATTTGCTAGGATTCCAATAAAAATGCTCCTTGAGAAGAACGATAGGGTTATACCTTATACTATATTATTAGGTGCAATCATTATTTTTGATGGATCGAATGACGATAATCCAAGCTTTTTAATAGTGCCATTACTGGGGAGACAAGTAATTGGTTCCCTAGTAGTTGGTTGTCCATTCAATTATCTACTTGAATTAATTCTTTTTGTTTGAACTTTAGTTTTCGTTGTTTTCAACATAAAATTTTTTCAGAAATAGAAACAAATATGTTATTTTCTTTTACTTTGGCATTTGCACTATTACATAGCATTCTACATTTTTTAGTTACTACAAAATTACTCTATGTGACTGTGAGTCACGACCAAAATGTACTTAGGTCGCGACCTTATTGTTTTATTGAGGTACTTGATTGCTCTCTATGATATTCAATTGTGACCTTGTTATCTTTTGTCGCGACCAATTTTGGAAGATATGCTCTCTATGAAATATTATCGTGACGGATAGAATTGATTGCCGTGACCACCAATCCATTTTCAAAATTTTTTGCTCTATGAGTCGTTAGTCGCGACCTAAACATCCTGTTGTCATGTCCAAATTCATTTAAACTACTTGCTTGGTCATTCCTAATTGTTTTTATGTTGCATGATAGAAGAACTAAACCATTAGTGCCTTTTGACCTTAAAATTGAGAGGAAATTTAGAAAACTAAGGAGAATTTAGAGAAGAAGGAACTAGTAATATTTTAGCAGAAGTATAAGAAAAATCAACATAACCTAGTTCATCCTCTAGTGTCCCTGGATCTAAAATTGGCCTTAATTTAGAGATTCCATTAGAAATTTCTAATATGGCTGAGATTAATCCTAATGGGTATAATGGACATAATAGATAAGGAGAAAATAAAATACCAATTAATGTAGAAGATAATAGAAGTGTGAGGGAAATAAATCATTCTCATGTGAATTATAATCCTTATGGTTTATACACTGAAGAGGCTAATTATGAAATTTAAGGATCTTTGATTGTAACCTTACCTAAATTTCATGGTTTTACAGGAGAATATCCACATCAGCACTTTCAAACCATGCATATGATCTGCTATTCAATGACGCCTCAATGACTGCATTGGATGATGTTTTAAGGAGGTATTTCCATTTCACTATAGAAAGAAAAGCTACAGAGTGGTTATACATCTGCTAACTCATTTCTTAACTCTTACATGGGATTAGTTGAAGTCAACATTTTTAGAACAGTTCTTCCTGACCTCTAAGACAACTCAGATGAAGAAGGATATTACAAACGTTTTACAATGGGATGGAGAGTCATTACATGAATATTGAACAAAGTTTATCAACTTATTGGCTTGATGTCCACATAACATGACAAAGGCTAATATAGTAGACATGTTCTTTGATGGTCTACTCCCTCACAACAAGGTATCTTTTAATGTAGAAACAAATGGATCTTTCAGAGACAAAACTCCACAAGCAAGCTGGGAGTTATTCCAAAAATTGGCTAATGAAGATCATTAGAGTGAGTAACCAAGAAGAATTTGTACATCATCTTCGGGTAATTCAAAAGAGATTTTGGCAAAAATAATAGCTTTAAGAAATCGAATAGGAAAGAGAATATTTTACTTGAGAGAGAGATGCATTATATAGAGAAAGTTCATGTAGTAGAAACCTCACAAGCATTAGTTACAAGGTATGACTTATATGGTTCAATGATGCATGCTATCAATACATCTGACAGACAATATGAAGAAATAGCAACAATGTATCAAGGTAGAGACAATCAATACCGTAAGAGAGATCCATACTCTTCTAATACATACAATCCTAGTTAGAGAGACCACCCAAATTTTAGGTGGGGAAGTGGGGAAAATAGGTTAAACTAATACTAAAGAGGTGGTGCTTCATTAAGCAACTACCAAAGTAATGCAAGGTCTATGGTTCCTACTCAACCTAATGCTTTAGTAGCATCCAAACTAGATGAGACTTCTCAATTGTTGAAGAGTATGGTTGCATAAATGAACAACATGGACGATAGAATGACCAATATAGATAACAAGATCAAAGAGAATTATGGTCAATTTACCTCCATAGCTTCAATTCTTCAAAGTATTCAGAAGGATAATGTAGATGTATATAGGAAACTTGAGGAGTTAAGTTATAAGAATTATGATATTACAAGTCATTTGACTTAAGTTTCCAATAAAGTGAGTGATATCCAAACAAAGAGCAGTGGTAGTATACCTTCAAATACTATTATTAATCTGAAGGGTTTAACTATTATATCACTCAAAAGTGGCAGAAATTTTTACTTTAAGGAAGATGATGCACCAAGGGAGGATATTAAAGACCTTGAACCTAAAAATACATCATTGTCACATATAAAATTTGGGAAATCAGAGAGTGAGAAAGAACAACAACTTATAATTAAGAAAGTAATCCAAGAGGATAACTCACAAGAGGAAATGCAAAAGTAGCAAGAAGAGGAAGTGATCATGCAAAATCTATCATACAAAGGGAAACAAGCAGAGGAGAAGGTAAAGTCAAGCACGCAAGGTGCCTCAATGCTTTCAGGTAAGGAGGTCAGTATAAAAGATCTTCCTTTTACTAAAGCTTACTTTGCTAGAAAGAAAATGATTGACCTTCAATTTGCTAAAGATGCTTATATTCTTTTTAATAAAATTGAAATAAATATTCCTATAGTTAAATTCCTCAAAAAGGAACCCTAAATATGCTAAATTTTTGAATGAATTGTGTGCTGATAAGAAAAAGTTTAAGCCTCTTGAGAGAATTTAGGTGAGTGCTAACGTATCATCACTTTTTAAGGATAAATTATCAGTTAAGTGCCAAGACCCAGGATCTTATACAATCCCATACACTATAGGCAAAGTTCATATTAAGGGAGCATTATTAGATCTAGGGGCTGCCATTAATGTAATACCTTGCTTGGTATACTTAGCCATAGGTATTAGTAATCTTGAGACACAAGTGTAGTACTATAACTAGATGATAGATCAATTAGGTATTCTAAGGGAATTCTTAAGGATATTCTAGTGTAGGTTAAGGATTCCCAACTAATTTCTATATTCTAGATATGTCTAGTGAGCTAGTCAATGAGAGAACTTTGATAGTAGGCAGACCTTTCCTCCAAACTTTCAAGACAATAATTAGTATGAAGTATAGTTCCATTATGAAACATCCTACTTTTACCACCTTAGAGTATGAATTCAGAAGTGTATTTGATTAGCGTAAGTATTATATTAGCCCAAAAATTAAAATTTTTAAACTTACTTATTGGGTACTGTTCATTTGGTGATTTCCATATTTACATTCCAACTTTAAAAATTCATAACTAATTGTATAAATATTGTATGGAGGTAATCCAAATTTGTAATTGAATCTCTTTCATATATCTGCGGGGGAAAAATATAAATCTAGACATTCAATTTTCCAATTGATACAGTTAAGTCATTACTTTTTACTGTTAATATGGCAAATTTTAGAAATTCCAGATTCTGTCTCTTAAATTTGGAAATTAATTTCTCTTGATATACATATCCAAATGAGTCATGTTACGTATGAATTTAAAGCTCTAGATGTGTACTACATACTTATAAAATTTCATGAAATAATCGTTTCATTTTCTAGGTCAAACTGAAGTCCCAACAAAACTGCTCTAGGACCTACGTTTTTACCATTTCGTCTTCCTTCTTAAATGTTCATAAATTAATCTAGCATTCCTAAACCCTCAAATAAGCTTCTTATATCTTTATATACATGATGTACATATGTCATAATTATTTCATACATGGCACTTGCGTACATGGAAAATTCATAGCATATGTTAGGATCTCAATTATTCTTCCTTCCATTCTTTAGCTCTTCTCCATGTATACATTTTCCCTCATGCTTGACCTAATTTGGTTGGTTATAGGAGGGTGAGATTCTAAGGAATCTCAGTAGCAAACATTACCACTTAAATATGTAAGATGGATGCTAATGCATGATATGTAATTTCATTAAACTTCCTTTGATTAGTTACATGCCATCATGCTATATACTTGTGCATAAAAGTGCATGGCCATGGAAAACATGTTATTCACAATACATTCAACATCATTTATCATGTGATAACATTATTCAAATATCATATGCATGTCAACACATAAGCATACCACATCAAGCACATAAAGAGGTAAATCCACTACCTTGCACTTAAGCTTTTCTCTTGATTTTTTGCTCTTGCTCCCTAGCTTTCCAACAATGAAGCCTTTTGGTCAATCAATTTCCAACATCTTCTTAAATGTTTCAAGGTCCTAAACACATTCATATTCATTACATAATTCATTAGGACTATGAACTCCAACAATGTTCAAGACTAACATTAATAAACTCTTTACTAACAAAACTTTCTCTAGTTTACACTAATTAACTTGGCACTTGAACAAATTGATGTCTTGAATGTAAGGTACACAATTTCATCTTTTGAATCTATTTATGAGCTTAGAATCATGAAATTCGAGCTCCTATGCACTCTTTTGTACAGAATTGCATAACACCCTCTTTTCTTTCAAAAATTCTCATTTTGATTCTAATGCTTCCCATACTTGTTTCTCCACTTTATCCCACACAACTTTTTATTTTAAAACCATTGGAAGCATCAAAATTATGAAATTGCAATTACTGTTCATGCAAGTGAACAGTAATAGAGAAGAACTTTAAAAACTACAACTTGGAATTCCAATACTTCCAAGGTTCAAAACCTATCCAATCCTACACAAAATCACCATATAAATTCAATGGAAGCATTAGATCAAATTCTATTTCCTTCTATCATGGACAGTGCAAACCAAAATGGTTTAACTATGGCAAAGTCAAGAGTATCAACTTGATTCAACAACCAATCACTTAAGTAGATTGTTTAAGCTTCAATCACATATCTTAAACTTTAATTTCTTCTTTTTTCTTTCATCTAAAGTTTTTGGACAGCACACCACCTTAGGGAAAACTCAATTTTCTTCCATGAAAACCCTAAGTTCAAGCTCCCAAATCAAAGGAAAATAATCTAGGATAGATTGCTTACCTTTAATCTCTAGCTTGCTTGAACATTGGTACCTTGAATCTTCTTTGTATTGGCTTGAGTTTTCATTTTGCAAGAGGTTCTCTGAGGATTCTTGCTCCACGGTTTTGAGCAGAAATGGTGGGGTATTTATAGCTAAATTCCATGGAAAATCAATGGCCAAGATCACTTTGTGCACTATTTGATCTAATGGATCATAATTGCTCTCACATTAAACTTACTCACCAACCCAACTTGAGATAAGGTCGCATGACAAAAATCTTCTCCTCCCCTTTGTCTTAGATGCCATGTGTGAGGATATGTGGGTCCCATCATGTGCAAACCCTAATTCTCACTTTATTCCTTTTTTCTCTTTTTTAAAAATTCATAAATTATTGATTATTAGACTTGGGCTCCAAGACAACTCTTGGGACTTATAGGGCTTCCATAGGACAAAATTTTGGACTACCCTAGGCCTTCCTTGGGTCCAATAGCTAATTGGCATAAATCCCAAGGCACTTTCCTTATACCAATATCCTTAAAATGGCCTAATTTTAAAATAAATGTTAGACACATCTTTTAATGGTTCTAACATTTTTAAAAATTAATTATAATATAAAATAACTCCTCTCCAAAGTTTTTTGGGACCTAGAAGTCCTGATAAAAATTCTTTACATTTCTTTAAGACCCTTTATCGGTGTCCGATTTAACTTTAATTTCTCAAAGGGCATTATCGTCTTTTCACACATTATTAGAATATTTTTTGACCTTGGTCAACTATTTTAGGGACTCTCCTTATCTGTCTAACCTTAGTCAAATGACCAAAATGCCCTACGTCTAACTCTGACTCAAAGACACAACACAGTGGCATATATTCAGTGGCATTTCATAATTTTATATTTTTCCCAGTCTTTATTAGCCCTGAACCACAAACTTATCTAAAAATATCATTGGGCTTATAAGGCACCATTTTGGGCCCTCTACATGATCCACTACCTTCATGGGCTCAATTCCCGAGAAATTCTCCATAAACATATTTATCGGGTGTTTCAATCCACTGTAAATTCCCTAATAAATTTTACAGAATTCCTTTTTAAGCTCTGTCAGTTTTATAAAATTTTATATTAATTATAGGAATTTATTACCAAATTTTATCTGATTCTGAGGTCTAGAGGATACTGTATTAATTTATATTTCTTCAAAAATTAATATAAATTTTTTGGGACTTCATATCAAAATTATGTGTTACGACAAACTAATCAGAATAATTTTCTCTATTTACTAGAAAATTTTGGGACTAATCTCATTATGGGCATGTTTGGCCTTTACTCAATTTCTCATAATTACCATTTTACCCTTGAACTTTTGAAAGTTACACTTTAGGCCCTCAACTTTTTCTAATTATATTTAATAGGTCAGGGTTTATTTCTACTTTTATTTTTCACCATAGAACTTTTAAACTTTTCAATTTAGTCCCTCATCTTTATACCTTGGCCTAATCATTGTTTTCCCTTTATATTCATCATCACAATCCGTTCCAAACCTCTTTCCTCTATCAACATTATACAGATAGGAAAAAAATAGGATATGGCATATTATAATGGAGGTTGGAGAACATGTAGTCACTTTTAACATAAATGAATCAATGACATATCTTTTTAACATTTTTTAGAGTTTTATAACAACTTTACCATTCATTTTATGCCTTAAATTGTACTTTTGTGGCAATACATGATTGTACATGGCAATGTGCTAATTAAAGGGTAAAATGGTAAATTAACTCTTCTAAACTATATATATTCTATTATTTACTGATTTGACATTTACAGTGACCTTTTATGTTGGATTGCAGGCATTTTGGAAGAAGGCAAGGATCAGGAAAGAAAGCACAACAAGTCCATAAAAGTGAAATCATGCTCCTGCATCTTTTAGGCACGACCAAAGAGTCCGCCGGTCATGACCTTGATTCTTCTGGAAGTCTCTCTGTGTTTATAGGTCAAGACCAAAATATGGATTTGGTCACGACTAAAATGCAAAATCGTTGAAACTACGCATTTTGAATTAGGTTATATAGAAATAAAAGGAGAGGAAGGTTGCCGTCAATGCGGAGGCTGGTTTTTGACTTGATTACGCTAAGAAACAGTACTCAAGCGCTCTCTGATCACCTTCTCCATATCTTCCATTATTCTACACCTCTCTACAGACTTCTTCACATCTTTACTCCATCAATCTACCATCTTCTCATTGTTTCTTCATGGCATCACATTTGGACAGCGATTGCAGTACAGTACGAGTCATGAGAGGCTAAATTTTTAGTCTCTTGGTGATGGATATGATATCTTGAGCTTATGACTAAAACATGGAGTTTTTACTGTTCTAGTTTGTATCTTCTCATGTTATGATTGCTGCTAGATCTAGGGTTTTCATTTTTTGAGCAAGATTTGAATATCGATTAATCATTCTCATATTAGACTTTTAATTGAATTTGGATGATTTGAACGTTTGCTTTTTAATAGAATGTTTTAGTTTCGATTTTAAGTTGGGTTATTACTAGCGATTGTTGTTAATTAATTCAATTGCTTAAAATCTAGGGTTTTCGATCGACGACCATTCGACTGCATTTTCATCATCTAATTCAACTTACACACTAAGTGCTTTTTAACAGTTCACTAATAGTTCTTAAACTAGCTTTGATCAAAGGGGTTTAAGGAAAATTAGGGTTATGGACTCAATCGATCGATTGAGGTTCTCTTTTAGACTTAGTGATTTCAAACCTCCAATTTTAACGTGAGAGCAAGGATAGATACATTTTTATTATCAAGAGTCTTTCATAACATATTTTTCAACAAGCTCACTCATTTTCAGCGTAATCCAACATCCAAAAACATGTACTTTTCTACACCCTACTTTTATCATATCAATCATTAAAATCCCAAAAACCATTTTATCCCTACTCAGGTTTTTCATTGATTTTGATATCTAATCTGCTAGGTTTCCAAATGAAATGCTCCATAAGAAGAATGATAGGGTTATGCCTTATACTATATTATATTGGGTGCAATTAACTTTATTTTGATAGATCGGACCATGACAATCTGCTTACCTTATCAGTTCCCCAAGGGTTATCCTTCACAGTTTTGAGCAAAAAATAGTAGGGGTATTTATAGAAAATCTCATGAAAAATGAATAGCTAAGATCACTTTGTCCACTATTTGATCTAATGGCTCATAATTGCTCTTACATCAAACTTGCCCACCAAGCCAATTTGAGATAAGATCGCATGACAAAAATCATCTCTTCCCCTTATCTTGGACGCCATGTGTGAGGTCTTATGGGTCCCACCATGTGCAAACCCTAATTCTCACTTTATTCCTTTTTCTTTTCTTTTTCAAAAGTTCACAAATTATTCATTATTGGACTTGGGCTCCAAGACAACTTTTGTAACTTATTGGGCTGCCCTAGGATGAAATATTGAGCTGCCTTAGGCCTTCCTTGGGTCTAATAGCTAATTGGCACAAATCCCAAGGCACTTTCCTTATATCGATATCCTTAAATTATCCTTATTTTGAAATAAATACTAGACACCTCTTTTAATGTTCTAACATTTTTAGAAATTCATTCTAATATAAAATAAATCCCTTGCAATGTTTTATAATTTTCATAGACTCATAGGTCCTAATAAAAATTCTCTATATTTCCTCAATACCCTTTATCGGTGTCTGATTTCACTTTATTTTCTCAAAGGAAATTATCGTCTTTTCACACATCATCAGAGTATTCCCTGACTGTGGTAAAATATTTCAGGAACTCTCCTTGACTATCTAACCTTAGTCAAATGACCAAAATACCCTTCATTTATCTCTGGCTGATTGACACAACCTAGTGGCATACTGAGTAGCATTTCCATAATTTTATATTTTTCCCAATCTTTATTAGTCCTAGCCCACGTACTAATCTAAAAATATTATTCAGCCTATAAGGCACCAGTTTAGGCCTTCTACATGTTCTATTGCCTTAATGGGCTTAACCCCCAATAAATTCCCCTAAAACATATTTTATCGGGTATTTTAATCCACTATAAATTTCATAATAAATTCTACAAAACTTGTTTTTGAGCTCTATTAGTTTCATAAATTCTCATATTAATTATAAGAATTTGCTGCCAAATTCTATCTGATTTTAAGGTCCAAAGGATACTGTATGAATTTCCCTTTCTTCAAAAATTAATATAAATTTTTGGGGACCTCAAATCAAAATTATGTGTTGCGTCAAACTGATCAGAATAATTTTCTCTATTTACTAGGAAAATTTGGGACTAATCTGTTATGGGCATTTTTGGCTTATCTTTCAATAATTACAATTTTGCCCTTAAACTTTTGAAAATTACACTTTAGGCCCTCAACTTTTTATAATTACACTTAATGGCCCAAGCTTTTATTTACTTTCATTTTCCACCATGGAACCTTTAAACTTTTCATTTGAGTCCCTTTCTTTCTTCAAGACCCATCTAACCTCTCTCATTCCTTCTTATCATCGTCACAATCCTTTCCAAACCTATTTCCTCTATCATTATTATACAAACAGGGGAAAATAGGATATGACAATTCTACCCCCTTAAAATAAATTTTGTCCTCAAAATTTACTTAGCACTTTAGTCAACAATCTTGGATAGATATCCTTTTCTACTTTATGACTAAGGATTAGGGTATTTATCTCTTATCTTCTATCTTGACATCTTAACGGAGTACTTTCCATATCCGCATATTTCACATCTTTGCTATGATTATTTTTTATTTCTGAATCAACTCAATCAGAGTTGAAGTCTACTTCATTATATTACTTGCTTACTTGATATGCATCTATTTGCATATAGACTTATCACCATACTAGACTTGTTAGTAGTGTCTATTTCTTTCATATCAAACTTGTCATATACTAATATTTCCCTCTCTGTATCGTACTGATAGTGGAAAGAGGTTTAGAAAGAATTATGACGAAGATAAGAAGGAATGATAAAGGTTATATGAGTCCTGAAGAAGGAGAAGGACTAAAACGTAAAGTAGAAAAGGTTAAAGGCCAAAAGTTAAAGTAGAAACAAGATTTGGGCCAAAAGTGGTAATTTCCAAAAGTTATGGGACTTAAATATAATTAAGTAAAAAGTTCAAGGGCAAAATTGTAATTATAGAAAGATCAGCCTGGAAAGGGTTAGAACTGCCCAGAAGTATTTTAGTCCCATATGTTGGAAATCGTGCCATAGGGGCCAATCATTGTCTTATGAACATTATTGATTTATGAATTTATTAATTGAGTTATCATATTATTTGCATGTTTACTATGATAACCATCCTTGGATAATTCATGATATTATCCTAAATGTCCCTGGTCGATCATCTATGCGGGAGCATAGATGAAATAAGACCAGTATGACTTTGAAGATGTATAGAGATATAAATCAAAGTCATAAGCACATGTAAGAGTACAAGGTGCTGGACCGATCTGCTATGAGAGAACTGCATGGATAACCTCATAAGCTTCTCTCATATACAAACCATGTCAATACGCCCTTTGACCTGAGATCATCATGGATTCCTACATGACAAAATGCTCAGCTTTGACCTAGTTAAAAGTCACTTTTAACAGAGTGATCATAAAGACTATGTTCGGCCTTAGTGGTTTTTCATGCGGAGGAATGTGAATGGTCAAGATGGAATTTGTCCCTCACATTCGTAGAGAGATATTACTGGGCCCCTCGATGAGTGAGTCTGAGAAATGTATGGCCATACTGTAATGGAAAGGTAGTTCCATTTCTATAGTCAGACTACTCAGGGATCGAGAAAGTAACGGTCAGGAATAGGAGGATGACGTTATCCATGCCTCATCCATGACTAAAATATCGCGTGACAGAAAGGACATGATATGGTTGTATAAAAGGTTACATCGTTTATCGATCCTCATATGATTTGGGTAGTCGTTATGTCTTGCTAGAGACCGCTTGCAACTTGTAGGCTAGTATAGCAAAAGGCCCACTGCCAAATTCATATGGGTCTACAGGGTCGCACACAAAATAGCCCAACACGAGCTATGATGTCCAGATTCATTGAATCTAAGACATGTCCAGATTCAATGAATGATCCAGGATAGATGTATATATATTTATTTATATTTATGTTTGTATATATATATATATATAAATTCGTATATATATATTATATGTATATATGAGATATATGAGATTTAATTTATAAGGATAAATTAAATCTCTATCACGTTTGAAATTCAAAATTCAAATTGATAGGATATCTGATATAAGAGATATTTATAAGATTTAATTTATAAGGATAAATTAAATCTCTATCACGTTTGAAATTCGAAATTCAAATTGATAGGATATCTCATATAAGAGATATTTATAAGATTTAATTTATAAGGATAAATTAAATCCCTATCACGTTTGAATTTGAAATTCAAATTGATAGGATATCTCAAATTTGATTTATGAGAATAAATCAAATATAGTTTAGTCTCATCTTTATTTAAAATTGAATAAATGGGTAATTAAATCTGTGGGACGGATTTGATATTATTTATTTAATTAGTTTCTTATAAAATTATACAATATATGATATTATATTAATTTTGGAATTAATATAAGATTAACTCCAAAAATCCAATTCGATTGAGAGAAGAAAAACGCATAGCATCCTATATATCTGATTCTAGGAGCTGCGTTTTACATAGAGAAACATATAGAACACAGAAAGGCCGAAGGGGACTCTGTAAAAGGTTTCCAGATAAGAAACTGCCGAAATAGAGACGGAGAGGACGAACTCTTGAGAAAGCCCTGGAGGGACAAAAGACGCTAGCACGTCGTTCGTGGTTGGAACGCTGTTCGTGTGGATACCAGTAGAGGAAGCCGACCTGAGTCATTGATTTCTTGTGATCAGAAAGGGAGCACTAGCCGCAGAGAGAAGCTGTGAACGTCGTGACCGAAAGCTGTGGAAGTCGCTGAGGCACACTAAGGGTAATACTTCTTCCCACTTGACTTAAACACATACGGTAGATCCTGGCAAGGAATGGAAAAATTTTTAAATTAATTTCCGCTACGTGTTTCCAATTCCTGACACCATATTCCATCAGCAAATAGAGGAAGGTATGCTGGATAATCTGACATGATACAGAAATTTTATTAGGGCTCCAGACAGCAGATATTTATCTGATAGTTTAAAGGTTATCTGAAATTTTGTCAAATTTCATGGACTTCAGATATAAGTGGACAAATTACAGGAAAGTGTGCCCTAAAGTGTCAGATGTCCTGGATTTGACAGAACTCCATAAGAAGTTCTGTATAAAAAGTTATTCACATATCAGTGAATTTTGACGGGAGTTTGATAACACCCGTGATCCGATAACGGAACTTATCGGTATGTAAGCCTAGATAAAATAAGATCAGATGACCTCATATATAGGCCCATAATGATGCCAAGGAAGGCCCAAAACCCAGGGTACCAGTCTATCAGTAGAAAGGGCCAGTGCCAGAAAAAGTACGAAATTACAAAAATGCCCCTAGATGCCCAGATTGTACTAGGGATAGATGAAGGGCATTTTGGTCATCTGGGACAGCCTAAAAATGTGTAACATGGTATAAATATGATTAGTTGAGCCAATATATGCCCCGAGGCAGTACAAAGAGGGGTGAAATGACAATTATGCCCTTAGGGTTAATATAGTGCAAGAAAGGACACCAAGGGTATTTTGGTCATTTCCCAAGGCATCTGTAATTAAGTTGTGGCCAGTACAAGTATGTCAATGGTGTGGGAAGCCTAGACATTGATTTCTAGGACAGAATATATATCCTGGTATATTATAAAAAAATAGGAACAGAAAACAGTCCAGTTGCTGTGAAATTGCACCGATCGGTACTGGATTGGACTGGAATTTTTCCAGAAGCTTCCTTACACTATGAGCATGCCACCTAACCCCTTGATGTGTCCCTTGATGGGTCCCACATGATGTCATAATTATTATTTTATGAAAAAGTTAAATCCAAGATTAAATGTGGGCCTTTAGATCAAATAGTAACCAAATCAATCTTGGCCATTCATTTTTCTTGGATTTTGGCTATAAATACCCCCTCATTCTGCAGCAAACCGTGGATTCTTGGACCCTTGGGGAAACTCTTGCAAAATGAAAACTCAAGCCAAGACAAAGAAGATTCAAAGTTCCAAAGTTCAAGCAAGCTAGAGATTAAAGGTAAACAATCTTTCCTAGCTTATTCTCCTTTGATTTGGGAGCTTGAACTTAGGGTTTTCATGAGAAAAAGTTGAGTTTTCTCTAAGGGGAGGTGCTGCCCAAAAACCTTAGATGAAAGAGGAAAGAATAAATTAAAGTTAGAAACACATGATTGAAGCTTAAACAAGCTAGTTAAGTGGTTGGTTGTTGAATCAAATTGATATTCTTGACTTTGCCTTGGTGTGCCCTGTTTGATCTGCACTGTTCATGAGGGAAGGAAATTGAATTTCAATGATTTAATGCTTCCATTGAGTTTGTATGATGATTTTGTGTAGGATTGGAAAGGTTTTGAAACCTTGGAAACATTAAAATCTCAAGGTTGTAGTCTTTGAGATTCCTTACAGTTACTGTTCACTTGCATGAAAAGTGATTGGAATTTCATGATTTTGATGGTTCCAATGGTTTTAAAATGAAAATTTGTGTGGGGTAAAGTGGAGAAGCAAGTATGGGAAGCATTAGAATTAAAATGAGAATTTTTGAAAGAATTGTATGCTTATGTTCAGTTCTGTACAGCAGGCCATGAAGGAGTTGGAATTTCATGATTATAAGCTCATAAATGGATTCAAAAGATGAAATTGTGTAGGGTCAATTGGTTCAAGAGCCAAGTGGATCAGTGAAAAATAGAGAAAGTTATGACAATAAAGAGTGTAACAAAGTTAGTCTTGAACATGGTTGGAGTTCATGAGTCCTAATGAGTTATGTGATGAATATGAATGTGTTTAGGACCATGAAACATCCAAGAAGATGTTGGGAAGTGATGGACATAAAGGCTTCATGGTTGGAAAGCTAGGGAGCAAGGGCTAAAGGTCAAGAGAAAAACTTAAGTGCAAGGTAGTGAACTTATCTCTTTATGTGCTTGATGTGGTATGCTTATGCGTTGACATGTATGTGATATTTGAATGATGTTGTGACATGATTAATGATGTTCAATGTATTGTGAATAACATGTTTTCCATGGCCATGCACTTTATGTAAAAGTATATAGCATGATAGCATGTCACTAACTAAAGAAAGTTTAATGAAATTACATATCATGCATTAGCATCCATCTTGCATATTTAAGTGGTAATGTTTGCTACTCAGATTCCCTAGAATCTCACTCTCCCATAACCAACCAATTTAGGTCAAGCATGAAGAAAAGGTATGCATGGAGAAGAGCTAAAGAATGGAAGAAAGGAAGTAAAGTATTGAGATTTTAGCATATACTATAAATTGTCTATGTATGTAAATGCCATGTAAGGTGTCCATTTATGTGATGAAACTATTGTAATACTTATGTAATATGTACATAATGTATATGAATGTTAAGAAGCTTATTTGATGGCTTGTGCATGCTGAAACAATTATTGGAAATGAAAGAAAAGAAACTGAAATGGTATAAACGTAGGTCCTAAAGCAGTTTTGTTGTGGCTTCAGTTTGACCTAGCAAATGAAGGAATTAGTTCACAAAATTTTATGATCATGTAGAACACATATAGAGCTTTAAATTCATAGGTATAATGTGTCATTTGGATGTGTATGTCAAGAGAAATGAATTTCCAAAGTAAGGGACCAGAAACTGTTTCCAGAGTTTTTGACCAAATAAACAGTAAACTTCAACGAATAAACTGTATCAATTGGCTAATCATTTGGTCTAGAAATTATTTTTTCCTTAAATTTAAAGATATTATCTTGATGTATCTTTTTTAATCACCTCATTTTGAGTTTTCTAGAATTAATTATGATTTTTTGAAGTTCGTTGCGTAATCTAGAATACCATATGAATAGTAACCCGAGAAAGAGTAAAATTCCAGATTTGGCTAATGGACTTCCAAGGTCTTGTAAGTAGTTCTAAATGCTACTGAATGGTCCCTAAGACGTATAAAAGTAAGGATGTTACATTATGGTATCAGAGCATAGGATTCTGGCTTAAGAAATGCTCTGAATAAATTATTTATAGACTAATATGAGATTATTCCCATACCCTAACTCTAAATAGTAAGTATTTGGTTAAGTTATGGTATATTATGGGATAGTTAGCATTGCTTAATTAAGCAAATAGTGCAAGAATAGATATGAGATTCCATAAAGTTAAGTCAAAAGCTTCAGTTAATAAGGGAGACCTCAGGCTAGTAGTAATATATGGACATGATATACATCCAAACTCTAAGCATCCCTTACACAATGAAGAGGGTTCAGAGGAGAGTATGGGGGACCAGTCAGGAAAGTCTACAGTGGAATATCCCATAGATATTTCTATAGACTCAAGCCTGCAGTCTGGATGTCATGTAGAGATTCAGCCTGAAGCCTAATATGCACTAATTGATGTTGAGTCTAGTAACTCTATACGGTATAAGTTTGTTGGAATGCCCTATAACCCTGATATAAGCTTTATCCCTCTTACGAGATGATAGATTATGGCTGAGGAAGCTGAGTACTGGTACTGGATTATGGGTAGACCAGATATTATTCCTCCTCCATTAGAGTTTGAGGATATATTTAAGATAATTAAGATATAACAGTCCCCTAATTCAGATATCTAGTCAGAGTTTATGATAGTTCTTATTCATTTCCAAAGTCTAGGAATATGTGACTTTATAAAGAAAGATCAGTGGGATGTTCCTGGTTCTAGTCAACTCCAGCCTTTTTCATTAAAGACAGATAGTGTTGACCATATTGGTCTGAAGAAAGTTGTGGAAAGTGAATTACCCAGTCTCGGTCAAGGGATGGACAAAAGTATAGATTAAGAACAGTTAGTTATCTGCAGTTCCTTAATGCTATA
This sequence comes from Leucaena leucocephala, assembly GCA_037074615.1. Classification (NCBI taxonomy): domain Eukaryota; kingdom Viridiplantae; phylum Streptophyta; class Magnoliopsida; order Fabales; family Fabaceae; genus Leucaena; species Leucaena leucocephala. The sequence continues at coordinate 6,476,132 of CM073526.1, read as the reverse complement.
GCAAGAATGATAAACAGACATCCAGTAGAGGGCATTAGCATAATATACTTTAGAGGATTGGTATGAGATGATAAGTCAAGTGTCATGAGACTAAAGATGCCAAGCTCACTAAAGTCTATTAGTTAGAGGTTTAGCACAGAGTATAGGCAAGTTAAACAGTACGAAGCACTAAGATACAGAAGATCAGTTTAAGAAGAGGTTCAACAGTAGATCCTCTATTTGATAATCAGGAGTTGATATACAGTACGAAAGACTTTGTGTAGCTAGTCTTTACGGAAAAGAATAATGAGAAGTTAGAATAAGACTTGCCTAAGAATGATTTAATACACAGCCTAAGGTTAAAGACGTGAAGGCTAATAGACAGAAAGTTATTATTCCTAAACAGAGGGATCACATCATGAAGAGATAGTAACCTAGTACACCTAGGGTAGATTACCCTAGAGGACAATAGTAATGTTAAGTGATGAATGAGATCCAAGTGACTTAAATTGGTTAGGATCTAGAGGTGGACCAGAAAAGAATCACAATCTAGTCCAGAGTAGACTGAGATTGATAGACAGAAAGAGTTAAGAGATGCATAGAGGCATAGAAGTTACTCCATATGAGATGGAGAATTATCCTCTCACTTGAGAGGTTTTTCTCAAAGAGTTTAAAAGAAGTATTCCTCTCAATTAGAGAGAGGTGAGTGTGAGACTAAGGGTTAGAGCTAAGGAAAGAGAACTCTTTTGATGGATACTTAATCGAGTTCATTCATATGAACCTTGAGGCTTAATAAGAGATACTTTCTTGCCTGTTAGTAATCCGGGAAGATAAGAGAAACGTAAAAGTACAAATGGCATAAAGATAGGAGCCAAACCTTCCTCAGTTAGCTGAAAGAGAATAGCTGACTCAGTTATGGATTGTTGTAAGGCTAAGGACACATAAATCCTTCAGACTAGAGACATAGAAATCTTACAGGCAATAAGGGATGATATGATAGAATAAATATGGCCTAGTAAGGTAGCCACATATTCAAAGATAAAGTGACTCCCCTATTCCTATGTAAGAAAAAGTAAAGAAGGGTTGAGTCTATACCCTAGTAAGAGGGTGATGTGGCAACCTAAGTGAAACAAGTAAATGATTCAGGTTCCTGAATAAATGATCAGGACCTAGTGATTAATGTAATGAAGGAACAGAATACTTTAAAGTCTACTTGGTTAATTATTTAATTGCAATGTGAGTATAAGGGATGGTTGAGCAGATGTATGTGATAGTGGTATGGCTTATGTTGCCATAAGTTATAATAAGAAATTGCATCTCATTGCAGTTGTCATATGAGGACAGGCATGTTAAAGATTGCTTAAAGGATTACATCTCCTTGCATAATATGCTTGTTGAGTATGCTATGATAAATGATTATGATACTCAGGACATATCCCTTTAGTAGGGATAAGATAGATGAAAGGAATGAGACGCAGTTATGAAAGATGATATGGCTATAAGAAAGAGCAGTTTTTAAGTAATATAAGTTAATGTTTTTGCAATAGAGCTAGATTGCTGTTGCAATAGAGTAAAGTCCCTCTGATGAGATAAATAGATGATGACAGATATGTGCATGGTAGAGCTTGTGTAGCTCCCTTCAATGTTAAATGTAATAAAGTTATAAAGATGAGAATGATATGAGAAGTTCCTGAGTGATAGAGAAAATTAGTAAAGTCCTAATAGATAATATTGGCTTCTGTGATCATTTTTGGGGAATTATCTGTGGAGTTAAAAACTATGTGGAAGTGACTAATCTTGTAACTTTGTCCGTTGGTTTAGGTCTTCCAGAGATGAGAATACAGTACAACGGAATCCAGTAGATTCTGGAGGTTTGCAGTTAGATCCTAGTATGGCTCACAGGGTAGCAGTTAGATCCTAAAAGGCTTACAGTTGATCGCAGTAGATCCCGAGGGTCATAGTAGACCAAGCCTAGAGCAAGAAAGTAATGAGCCATAAGTACAGTATTTCTTTGGAAGGACAAATACCAAGGAAAAGTTAAGGTATAGAAGCTTCACAAGTTGATTAACTCATAACAGAGAGAGTACCCATGATGCTAGTTTCAGATAGCCTTATTACTATCAGGGACTGAACTCATAATCTCCTTACACGTATCAGGAACTAAGTGATCAAAGTTAAAGTTGTTAATGTTGAGTCCCAAGGATTTATGGGAATATTACGTAAGATATGAGAAGAGATCCTTATGATGAGATTACAGAAAATAAGAGACAAATAGATCCTCCAGATGAGGACAAAGAGATTAGAAGGCCAGATAGACCAAAGAGAGATAGTATAATATGGGTCTAAGATGGTAAAGTACCAGGGTTAGAGCCAGTGAGCACCAGTGCTTTAGACTTTTATCTGCACATTTCAGTTAAGCGTGCTCAGGCAAGGGTAGTCCAATGATGGGTGACCCCCTGGGAAGTGATAAAAAAAATGTGAATGCCACAAGAAATTGGCATATATGCACAAAGCTATGTAAAATGATGGAAAGACCTATGAAAAGCTAGAAAGGGTTATGAATAACAAGAGACTAAGACCCTTATGTCAAGTCTAAATGAAATGGATTTGAAATATAGATTATGATGTTGCCAGAGATGCCATGATATGGCATAAAAGATATATGATAAGATATGCCTTGAGAAGCGGCTGTATAGCTAGCTTTGTAAACAGATAGAGAGGCTTCTGTTCTGGAAATGATAAGATGTTTGAATGATGAGCTACATGTGAAAGAGCAAATGAGAGCTCTCACTCCTTACATAAAGTGCCAGGCATTATGTTATGTTATGTTTGTAAAATATGCTAAAGCTTCGAATGTTGGAGAAGTGCAAGCTTGATATGATAAAGCTGTGCAAGCTCCGAGTGTTAGAGATGTGCATATTAAGAGAAGGAATACTTGAGCTCTGATGTTAGATCTTTGCATTCGTGAGTAGGTATGTAGTCCTGCAGCATGTTGTCCAGGCATTATGCATGTTAGAGTATGTGCTCCTATATGCTCCTATGTGCTCCTGTTTATCAGTAGAGCAATGAAAGAAAGAATAATGATATAAGTCCTCTCTCTGTATTATGATGAGTTTTTAAAGATGATAAGAATGTATGATGATATGAGAATGAGAGTTAAAGTTTACGGATATTCAGAGAATTCCGCAAGATACTCAGATGAAAAAGTAGTTGCACTAAAAAGTATGATGAGTTATTAATAGAAACTCCTAAATATAGCAGTATTCGAGAGAGTTTAATATGAAAGAAATGGACGCTACTCACAAGTCCAGTATAGTGAGGAGTCCATATGTAGATAAATGCATAGCAAGAAAGTAAGTAATAGAATGAACTGGAGTTCAACTCTAAGTGAGTTGATTCATGACAAAAGGATGATCATAGTAAGATATGAAGAATTGTGGATATAAAAAGAACTCCGTTAATATGTCACGATAAAAGATAAGAGATAGATACCCTAATCATTGACTAAGATGTTGAGTAAATTTCGAGGACGAAATTTATTTTAAGGGGTAGAAATGTCATATCCTAATATTTCCCTATCTGTATCGTACTGATGGTGGAAAGAGGTTTAGAAAGGATTATGACGAAGATAAGAAGGAATGATAAAAGTTATATGAGTCCTGAAGAAGGAGAAGGACTAAAACACAAAGTAGAAAAGGTTAAAGGCCAAAAGTTAAAGTAGAAACAAGATTTGGGCCAAAAGTAGTAATTTCCAAAAGTTATGGGACTTAAATGTAATTAGTAAAAAGTTCAAGGGCAAAATTGTAATTATAGAAAGATCAACCTGGAAAGGGTTAGAACTGCCCAGAAGTATTTTAGTCCCATATTCCATCAGCAAATAGAGGAAGTTATGCTGGATAATTTGACATAATATAAAAATTTTATTAGGGCTCCAGACAGCAGATATTTATCTGATAGTTTAAAAGTTATATGAAATTTTTTCAGATTTCATGGACTTCAGATATAAGTGGACAAATTACAAAAAAGTGTGCCCTACAGTGTCAGATGTCCTAGATCTGACAGAACTCTAGAAGTTCTGTATAAAAAGTTATTCACATATCAGTGAATTTTGACGGGAGTTTGATAACACCCGTGATCCGATAACAGAACTTATCGGTATGTAAGCCTGGATAGAATGAGATCAGATGACCTCATATATAGGCCCATAATGACGCCAAGGAAGGCCTAAAACCCAGGGTACCAGTCTATTAGTAGAAGGGACCAGTGCCAGAAAAAGTGTGAAATTACAAAAATGCCCCTAGATGCCCAGATTGTACCATGGATGGATGAAGGGTATTTTAGTCATTTGGCATAGCCTAAAAATGTGGTACATGTATAAATATGATTAGTTGAGCCAATATATGCCCCGAGGCAGTACAAAGAGGGGTGAAATGACAATTATGCCCATAGGGTCAATATAGTGCAAGAAAGGACACCAAGGGTATTTTGGTCATTTCCCAAGGGATCTGTAATTAAGTTGTGGCCAGTACAAGTATGTCAATGGTGTGGGAAGCCTAGACATTGATTTCTAGGACAGAATACACATCCTGATATATTATAAAAAAATAGGAACAGAAAATAGTCTATTTCCCAAGGGTCACCCATCATGGGTCTACTCTTGCATGAGCATGCTTAAATGAAAAGTGTTGATAAAAATCTGAAGTACTGTACCAACAGGCTATAACCCTAGTACTTTACTATCTTAAACCATTCTCATACTATCTCTCTTAGGTCTATCTGGCCTTATAATCTCTTTATCCTTATTTGGAGGATCTATTTGTCTCTCATTCTTATTCTCTGTAATCTCATCTTAAGGAACTCTTTATTCTTATTTGATCCCTTATCATATCTTATGAGATATTGTTTTTCTCTTCCTTAAGCATATTATCTACAAACTCATAAATATCTGTTACTCAGGACTAAAATCTTTAACTTTGATTACTTAGTTCTTATTGTGTGTAAGAAGATTATGAGTTCAATCCCTAATAGTAATAAGGCTATATGAAATTAACATCATAAGTACTCTCTCTATTATGAGTTAACCAACTTGTGAAGCTTCCTTACCTTAACCTTTTCCTTAGTATTTGCCTTCTAAAGAAATAATGTACTTATGGATCATTGCTTTCTTTCTTTAGGCTGGGTCTATTGCAACCCTCAAGATCTACTACAATCAACCGTAAGCCTCTTCAGGATCTAACTATGATCCTAAAATTCTATTCTCTGTGAGCCATGTTAGGATCTAACTGTAATCCTCAAGAATCTACTGCGATTATATTGTACTATTTGTCTAGCTTACACCATATGCTAAACTTCTAACTTATAAACTCAGTGAGGCTGGCATCTTTATTCTTATCATTAGGTGTATGTGCATCCTAGTCATGACCTGAGTACTAGCTAGTCACAACTCATACTATTTGTAAACTTTAGACACGACCACCTCAACTTACTCGTCATGACTTGACAACTATTTGTTCTTCAGTCAAGACCATATGTCTTCTTCTGTCAAAACATGACAGCTCTAGAACTTCCAATCTTTACTTTAACAATGGCCAACTCTTATTCTTGACTTTAATAAGCTTGAGTCAATTGAAACTCATTCATATCTATCTATCATAATCACATTAAATAGGGAACATATTCACATAAATCTTCAACCAACTATCATTTTATTATATCACATCAAAACTCATATTTCATGCCCTCATAGTATTTATACATGCATTACATATATGTCAACTACATATTCGTGGTACATCATAATTATTATACATCTGAGTAATTACTTTTCTTTACAATGTTTACATATTTACATTACCCCTTATCTCTTTTTAGATTATTTTCTAGGGAATTGTAAACTGTAAATACTTCTGCATATAGAAGTGTCACCCCTCTATATGTAGGGGTATATAGTGGTATCTGACTTACTACAATCTCATGACAATCTTTTAGAGTATAAACATGATTCAGGTCAATACCTTCTATTGTATATATGTTTATCATCCCTGCTACGGTGAAATATCCTACTTTTACCACCTCAGAGTACATATTCAGAAGCATATTTAATTAGCAAAAGCATTACATTTGCCTAAAAATTAAAATTTTACAACTCACTTATCAGGTACTGTTCATTTGGTGATTTCCAGATTTACAGTCCAACTTTAAAAATTTATAACTAATTGTAGAAATATCGTATGGAGGTGATATGTCATATCCCAATTTTTAAGCCTATAAGCCTAATATATAGCCTACCAGAGTGCTTGAGCTTGGTCAGAGGCCAAGATAGCATCCCAGATGTTAAAAAATATAGCCCAAGAGGGATATGGGCCCAAGTGGCATTAAAATATTAGCTTAGTACTTTTTTAATAAAGTAAAGTGACCCAGTTAAAGATAAAACTGGGGAAAGTGATTAGGAACCATAAGGTGGCATAAAAGGGGCCCACAAGGAACCACATGGCATGATTTTAGGAAAAGAAGAAAAGCTAAATGATTCTAGAAAAAGGAGAAAAAGCTAAAGGACACGTGGCACAATCTCAGCCATTCATTCCAGGAAAAAACTCTAGAATTCTCTAGAACCGCTGATTCAGCTGGTGAGGTGTCCCAAGGGCCCCAACATTGTGCCACCTTGCATGTGAGGTGTCCCATGGATGATGTCACTTTGATAAGTCATTGAGGATGATGATGTCATCGTGATGATGTAGGCAAGGCTTCTTGAGGAAGCTAAGCAATATAAGCCATTCATCGTGATTCGATCTGGACCATCCATTCTATCTCCTCTCAACTATAAATAGACCACCCCTCCCTCTATTCCATTCATGTCCAAGCATGGAAAAGCAAGAGAAAGAAGAGAGAGAAAGAGAAAGAGAGAAAGAAATAAAGGAGGAGTTCTGGTAGAGCTAGGAGTAGTCCAAGGAGCTTAGGGACTTGGCAAGATTAGGAATGAGGTAAGTAATGTATTCTAGTCACTGCTCTAATAAATTAGAGGATTGTTCTTAATGGTTAGAATAGAGAAATATCTCTCTTGATAAGGTTAAGCCATGGATGGAAAGAAAGTTAGGGAATTGTCAGACTGAGGGTATTACCTCAAGTTAAGCATGAGCTGAGTAGAGCTATACTGATAGAATAATAATGAAGATATTATTATACTATGTATGGGCTATGACCTATGGAAAGAATGAACCTTAGACCAAACGCTAAGGGCTAGAGGAAAGGCAACACGTCAGGTAGTAAACTTATCCTAAACTTGTATGCATTGAATGTTATGTTTGATGTGCTATGGCTTTGTTGTATTGTGTTGCATATGTTCTTATGTATGAAGCTCTATTGCTATGATTACTTTGGCCAATTGTATTTCATATATTACATGGAAGCATGCACATTACGCAATGTTAACACTTTCATAAGCAAGCACAAGTATTCACATTAATGCATGCATTGTTTAGTACTGTTTGCGATTGAGATTTTCCCAGAAATCTTACCCCTTCCATATCAATCCAATTACAGCAGGTCTTCTCAAGATGGAGGAGATAAATATGCATGAAGAGATGTTAATTATTTAGCATGATTGATATGTGATTCATGCATGTATAATTGCTGGAAATTGTCACTTTGAACAGTAACTCGTGGTGAGATAATGACAGTTGAGCTATAATTATAAATAGTAAATGATTGAATAAATGTATGACATTTTTCCAGTAAATAGTAGACATGCCAAGCTTCAATTTTATATATAGAACATATTATTTGTATGTATACATATAAAGATATGATTTTTCAAAGTTGAGACCAGAAATGCTGGAATTAGGGGAAAATACTGGATGAACAGTAATATTGGAACGTTGACCGATGTGGACTTGGTCAAGGCGTGGTCAATGAGTTATTTTTCCCTAAAAGATCATTCAGTTAGATTCTAGTAGAAATTTGAATCACTTCATTTTTATTTTTCTAGAATTAGTTATGATTTTTTGAAGTTAGGTCACTTCTCTGCAATTTGCACAGTGAACAATACTCGCTAGAGTAAAATTCCAAATTCTGTAATTTGACTTCAATGACCTTAAAAGTAGTTCAAGATGCTATCGTTTGGTCCCTAAGACGTAAGAAAATTAGGATATTACATGATCCAAGTTTCTAATTGAAACCCTTTCATAGTTCTTCAAGGGAAAATATAAATCTAGATATTTACCTAGTTAAATCGTTACTTTTTACTGTTCATATGGCAAATCCTGAAAATTCCAGATACTGTCTTTTAATTTTGGAAATTTATTTCTCTTGACATACACATCCAATTAAGTCATATTATGTATGAATTTAAAGATCTGGATGTTTACTACGTGCTCATAAAATTTCATGTATTAACTCATTCATTTGCTAGGTCAAACTGAAGCCACAACCAAACAGCTTCAGGACCTACATTTTTACCATTTCAGTTTCCTTTCTTTTACTTTCAATAATTGTTCCAGCATGCATAAACCACCTCTTTTGCCTTTCATGCCTTCATATACATCATGGGGTTATGCCATAATTATTTCATACAAATTCATCATATAAATAGATACCTTACATGGTATTTACATACATGGATAATTTATAGCCTATGCAAGGATTCCAATTATTTCACTTCCTTTCTTCCATTATTTAGCTCTTCTCCATGATATATTTTCCTTCATGCTTGACCTAAATTGGTTGGTTATGGGAGGGTGAGATTCTAGGGAATCTCAGTAGCAAACATTACTACTTAAATATGCAAGATGGATTCTAATACATGATATGTAATTTCATTAAACTTTCTTTAGTTAGTGACATGCCATCATGCTATATACTTTTGAATAAAAGTGCATGGCCATGGAAAACATGTTCTTCACAATACATTCAACATCATCTATCATGTCACAACATTATTCAAATATCATATACATGTCAACACATAAGCATACCACATCATGCACATAAAGAGGTAAGTCTACTACCTTGCACTTAAGCTTTTCTCTTCATCTTTTGCACTTGCACCCTAGCTTTCCAACCATGAAGCCTTTAGGTCAATCACTTCCCAACATCTTCTTAGATGTTTCAAGGTGCTAAACACATTCATATTCATCACATAATTCATTAGGACCATGAACTCCAAAATGCTCAAGACTAACCTTGATAAATTCTTAACTTTTTACTAACATAACTTTCTCGAGTCTTCACTAATTAACTTGGCCTTTAAACCAATTGATGTCTTGACTTTATCCTACACAATTTCATCTTTTGAATCCATTTATGAGCTTAGAATCATGAAATTCCAGCTCCTATGTACTGTTCTGTACAGAATTACATAATACCCTATTTTCTTTCAAAAATTCTCATTTTGATTATAATGCTTCCCATACTTGTTTCTCCACTTTATCCCACACAACTTTTTATTTTAAAACCAATAATTGTTCATGGAGTGAATAGTAATAAAGAAACATCTAAAAAATCATAACTTGGAATTCTAATGTTTCTAAGGTTCAAAACCTATCCAATCCTACACAAACTCATCATATAAATTCAATGGAAGCATTAAATAATTGAAATTTCATTTCTTTCCATCATGAACAGTACAAACCAAAATGGTTCAACCATAGCAAAGTCAAGAATATCAACTTGATTCAACAACCAATCACTTATCTAGTTTGTTTAAGCTTCAATCACCTATCTCTAACTTTAATTTCTTCTTTTTCCTTTCATCTAAGATTTTTGGACAGCATAACACCTTAAAGAAAGCTCATCTTTCCCCTATGAAAACCCTAAGTTCAAGCTCCCAAATGAAAGGAAACTAAGTTAGGATATATTGCTTAACTTTAATCTCTAGCTTGCTTAAACTTTGATACCTTGAATCTTCTTTGTCTTGGCTTGAGTTTGCATTTTGCAAGAATTTCCCCAAGGGTTCATGCTCCACAGTTTGAATCAGATTTGGTGGGGGTATTTATAAAAAAATCTTGGTGAAAATAGAAGGCCAAGATTAGTTTGGTTACTATTTTATCTAATAGCTCACATTTAATCTTGGATTAACTTTCCCTAGAAGCCTCATTAATGACAACATCCATGATATCAAAAAGGACTGTGTTTGGCGTAAATAATGGGAAAATACTGATAGGAAAAATTCTAGTTCAGTCTGGTACCGATCTAAGCAGTTTCACAAAAACTAGACTATTTCATGTTCCCAATTTTTATAACAATCCAGAATATGTATTATGTCATGAAAACCAGTGCTTAGGTTTTTCCAACCATTGACATTATTAGATTGAGTATTTATCTGCCAATCATCCTTTGAGAAATGACCAAAATACCTGTATTGCACTTTTTTGCACTATAATGACCTTAGCATAATTGTCATTTCACACCTCTTTATACTGCATCAGAGCATATATTGTCTCTAACTAATCATCCTTGTACTTGCTGAGACTTTTTTACCTATCCAGAATGACCAAAATACCCTCTATCCATCTCTAGTATAATCTGGTTGCACATGGGCATTTTCGTAATTTCACTTTTCCTGTGTTGCTCTTGACTATGGCCTATTTAACTATCTAACCACCTTATTAGGCCTCTTGGAACACCATTTGGGCCTTAGTATTGGTCTATTACCTTTATGGCATAAATCCCAAGAAATCTCTCGCAACCATATTTATCGAGCATTTTATTCCACTGTAGATTCCCGTAAGAATTCTATAGGATTCCCTTTCTGACTCTGTCAATTTTATAAATTGTTATATTAATTATAGGAATTTACTATAAAGTTTCATCTAATTTTGAGGTCCAAAAAATACTGTAATAATTTTTCCTGTCTTCAGGAATTTATATCAATTAATCGATACCTCAAATCAAAATTCTGTGTTGCGTTAAACTGATTAGAATAATTTTATCTACTTACTGGTATTTGGGACTAATATGATTCTAGGCATTTTTGGGCCTTTTCCGGCTTAACTTTCTCATAATTACATTTAGGTCCCTAAACTTTTGGTTAATTGCATTTAGGTCCTTAAACTTTTGATTAATTGCATTTAGGTTCCTAAACTTTTGGTAATTACACCTTTTGGCCCAACTTTTGTTTCTACTTTCACTTTTGGCCTTTAACCTTTTTTAAATTTTCATTTAGCTCCTTGAACTTTTGAAAATTATATTTTAGGCCCTCAACTTTTTATAATTACACTTAATGGCCCAAAGTTTATTTCTACTTCTATTTTTCTCTATAGAACTTCTAAACTTTTCGTTTCAGTCCCTCTCTTCCTTCAAGACTCACTTGACCTTTATTATTCCTTCTAATCATTCCCACAATCCTTTCCAAACCTTTTTATCCTCTTTCCTCTATCAGTATGATACAGATAGGGAAAAATTAGGACATGACATACGGCATTGAGGAACTGTAGATAAATTGACTGCTCTTGATCTCTACTTCTATCTATCCCTTGACCTAGAATGAGTAATTCACCCTCCACAGCTTTCTTGACACTAATATAGTCAACCTTATCTATCTTTAACAAAGAAGGATGGGGTTCACTAAGACCAGGAATATCACCCTGATCTTTCTCTATAAAGTCACATATTCCTGGACTTTAAGAATGGAAAGGGATTGTCGTAGACTCTGACTAGATCTCTGATTTAAGGGATTATTGTAGGTTACTCATATCAAATTTATCCTTAAGCTTTGGTGGAGGAGGAATAATATATGGTATACCTATAATCTAGCACTAGTACTTAGCTTCCTCAGCCATAATTTATTCTCTCATCAGAGGAATATGGCTTACATTAGGGTTAGAGGGCAGTCCCACAAACTCATATTGTATAGAGTCACTAAACTCTGGTGCAACATCATCTAGTGCATGCACAACATTAGGCTGAATCTCTACATAACCTCAAGATTGTAGGTTTGAGTCTACAGAAACATCTATGGGATATTCTATTGTAGACCTCCCTGATTGATTCTCTATATGAAAATATGAACTCTCTTCACTATCTGACGGAGGATTATAGTTTGGATGTACATCATCTTCATATATCATTACTGCTAGGGGTCTCCCTTATTAACTGATGACTCTGACTTACTTTATGAAATCTTATATCTACTTCTATATAAATTACTTAAATAAGCAATACTAACTATTCCAATATATACCCTAACTTAACAAAGTACTTATTACTTAGAGTCAGGATCTGGGCACTGTTATATTTGATGCCAAAAAATTTTGCTCTGATACTAAAATAAAATATTCTTACTTTCATACGTCTTAGGAACCATTCAGTAGCATTTAGAACCACTTATAGTACTTTTGAAGTCCATTAGCTAAATCTGGAATTTTACTCTTCTCGAATTACTGTTCATGAGATATTCTAGATTAGGCGACGAACTTCAAAAAATCATAATTAATTATAGACAAATCAAAATGAAGTGGTTCAAAAAGATACGTGAAGATAACATCTTAAATTTAAGTGAAAAATAATTTCTAGACTAAATGCTTAGTCAATTCATACAGTTTATTCATCAAAAATTCTAAAAACAGGTTCTGGTCCCTTACTTTAGAAAATTTGTTCTCTTTGTACAGACATTGAAATAAGGTTTTCTTAGTGTCAAAATGAAGCTTGACATGTTAACCAAATTTATGTAAAAGTTCATACATTTATCTCATCATTTGTTATTTTTCATTATATTATGACCATTGTGGTTCAAACATGTCATATAATATCATTACTTGCAACAATTTATACATTCATCATATAACATTTACACTATCCAATCCCTAACTTCTCTTCACGCTTCTTCATCCTCCTTCATCATTAATAAACCTATGGGGTTGGGATTACATGGAGGGGGTGAGATTTTTGGGGAAATACCAGTAGCAAACAGTACTAAATAATGCATGCGTTAATATAAATACTTGTGCTTGCTTGTGAAAGTGTTAACATTGTGCAATATGCATGCTTCCATGGAACTTATAAAACACAATTGGCCAAATTAATCATAGAAATAGAGCTTCAATCATAAACACATGTGCAACACAATTCAACAAAGCCATAGCATAACTAAGCATAACATTCAATACATACAAGTTTAGGATAAGTTTACTACCTCATATACTTGACTTTCTTTCACTTTATCTTGCCTCTTTCTTCTCACTTCTCTTTGATGTGTGGCTGCCTCCTTGGAGTCCACCATCAAATCCTAACATCACATAATCATCCATCCATTACAATCAAACTTCCTTGGACATTAAACTTACTTTAACTAACATAACTTCCTTTGATCTTTACTAATTGACTTGGCCTTTGAACCAATTGATGTATTGACTTTACCCTACACGATTCTACCTTTTGAATCTATTTATGAGCTTAGAATCATGAAATTTCAGTTCCTATGCACTGTTCTGGATAAATTTGAAAAATATGCATAATTCTTCCAAAAATTCTCATGTCGATTCCAATGCTTCCCATACTTGTTTCTCTACTTTATCCGACACAATTTTTTATTTTAAAACCATTAGAAACATCAAAATCATGAAATTCCAATCACTGTTTATACGAGTGAACAGTAACATAGAAGAACTTCAAAAACTACAACTTGGAATTATAATGCTTCTAAGGTTCAAAACCTATCCAATCCTACACAAAATCATCATATGAATTCAATGGAGGAATTAGATCATTAAAATTCCCTCTCCTTCTATCATGAATAGTGTAGACCATAATGGTTCAACCATGGCAAAGTCAAGAATATCAACTTGATTTAACAACCAATCGCCTAACTAGCTTGTTAAAGCTTCAATCACATATCTCTAACTTTAATTTCTTCTTTCTCCTTTCATCTAAGCTTTTGGAATGCATATACACCTTAGAGAAAACTCAATTTTCTTCCATGAAAACCCTAAGTTCAAGCTCCTAAATCAAAGGAAAATAAGCTAGGATAGATTGTTTACCTCTAATCTCTAGCTTAATTGAACTTTGGACCCTGGATTCTTCTTTATTTTGGCTTAAGTTTTTATTTTCCAGAGGTTCTCTAAGGGTTCTCCTTCATAGTTTTGGGCAAAAAATAGTAGGGGTATTTATAGAAAATCTCATGAAAAAATGAATGGCCAAGATACTTTGTGCACTATTTGATATAATGGCTCATAATTGCTCTTACATCAAACTTGCCCACCAAACCAATTTGAGATAAGATCACATGACAAAAATCATCTCTTCCCCTTGCCTTGTACGTCATGTGTAAGGTCTTGTTTGTCCCACTATGTGCAAACCCTAATTCTCACTTTATTCCTTTTTCTTTTTTTCAAAAATTCAAAAATTAATTATTATTAGACTTGGGTTCTAAGAAAACTTTTGGAACTTATTGGGTTCTAATCCTAACAAAAATTTCCTATATTTCCTCAAGACCCTTTATCGGTGTCCGATTTTACTTTAATTTCTCAAAGGGCATTATCATCTTTTCACACATCATCAGAGTATTCCCTGACTATGGCTAAATATTTTGGGAACTCTTGTTGATTGTCTAACCTTAGTCAAATGACTAAAATACCCTTCATTTATCTCTGGCTCATTGACACAACCAGTGGTATTTTTGTAATTTTATATTTTTCTCGATCTTTATTAGCCTTGGTTCACGTACTTATCTAAAAATATTATTGTGCCTATGTGGCTCCATTTTGGGCCTTTTACATGGTCTACTGCCTTTATGGGCTTAACTCTAGAGAAATTCCCCTGAAATGTATTTATCAGGTATTTTAATCCACTATAAATTCCATAAATTCTACAGAAGTCCTTTTTAAGCTCTATTAGTTTTATAAATTCTCATATTAATTATAAGTATTTAATGCTAAATTTCATCTTATTCTGAGGTCCAGAGGATACTGTATTAATTTCCCTTTCTTAAGAAATTAATATAAATTTTCTGGGATCTCAAATCAAAATTATGTGTTGCGTCAAATTGATCAGAATAATTTTCTCTATTTACTGAAAAAATTTGGGACTAATCTAATTCTGGACTTTTTTGTCTCAAGTTTCAATAATTACCAGTTTGCCCTTGAACTTTTAAAAATTATACTTTAGGCCCTCAACTTTCATAATTACACTAAATGGCCCAAAGCTTTTGTCTACTTTCATTTTCCAACATGGAATCTTTAAACTTTTCATTTTAGTCCCTCTCTTTCTTCAAAACTCGTCTAACTTCTCTCATTCCTTCTTATCATCGTCACAATCCTTTCCAAATCTCTTTTCTCTATCAGTATTATACAGATTGGGAAAAAAAAATAGGATATGACATTTATCGTACTTTTTATATGCTATTATAATTTGCTAAGATCTTGTTTCATATGATAGTTTGATGAATTTTGAAAGGGATGGACTAGTAGAAGTAGTAGTAATTTCTTTGCTTATTATTTCTTTAGTTCATAAATAATAAAAAACAACTCTTCAGTTACATACTCGTTGTATGCTGTTGTCTTTTCATCTACACACTCAATTGCATGTTATATTTATCCATCTTGACATATTTGCTTTCCTTGTATTGCGATGTATGATTTGAATGTGATTATGTGCTTCACTATTGAATTTGCATTGAGTTGTGTGTTATTTTGTTGTGGGAGAAATTTAGGATGATTTAGGAGAATTAGGAAGAGGTTTGGAGTCCATTAGGGAGTGATATTGTACTTTGGTCGTGACATTGTATATTATGGCCACGACTAATGTGGTTTTGGGAAAAAGTTAGCTCTCTGTGTATGGTGGTCGCAACGTGAGTAAATTAAAGTCAGGACAATACCTCTCTATGTATTTTGGTCACGACACAACCTTTCTAAGTACTTTAGTCGTGACATGAAACATTTTTGGTTGTGACCTCATTAGAGTATATAGCGTTGAGTTTTAACCCTAAAACCTTTTTAAATCTCTCTAGCCCACATACCCCACACTGACGTAGCCATTTTGTGCCTCTCCTCTATTTCAGTTTTCTCTCTTCTACAACGCTCTTCTATCTTGTTTCTTCTCCTTCAGATTGCTCTGTATTTCTATCTCCTTATTCTAACACCATTCTCTCTATTGTTAAAGCTTTTTCATTCTCTTTCCTCTGGCATCAAGCTCTATGTAGTCATTTATGCATCCTAACAATCGTCCATTTCTCTTTTGAATGAAGATTTAAACTGTCCCACTCTTTTTCTACAAAAATTAGAGGTAGTTCTTTGTTCCCTTTTGTTTCCTTTTCAATTTTTTCTTCTTTATATATAGATTATAGGTTTTGGGTAGTTTTGGCTTTAAGGGACATTTGGAAACCCAGAAATGATGTTGTAGCAATGGGTTTTGGGATGAGTTTTAGCGGGTTTAGTGGAGTTTATGGAACATTATTGATAAGTTTATATGATTTGAAGAATTTATGTTTGGGTCATGACCCTAAAGTCCTATTGTCATGACTAATAGTTACAGAGGTGGATGGTCACGACAGATGAGTCATTGGGTTGCAACTAAACACCTCAAACTGATATTTTGAACTCATTTTGCACAATAATAAGCCAAAGCACCATGAATCTTTGCTAAAGGGATTTTCTTTTCAAGTATTAGGGGTGGCTTTGTATTAATTATTATTGTTGCTATGTGTGCATAGATGGTTCGAACAAAGAACCCTCTTGTGATTAAAAGATCTCGATAAAAGTCCTTGCTAAGTTAGACCAAAAGACAGATGAAGCCATGTTCAACAACAGAGGCATGATACAAGAAAAAGAATTTCCAGCAACAAAGGAGTTTGACTTTTATAGGTTAGCCTTAGAGTAAGGATTTAAGGAATTTCTAAAAAGGAGATCTAAGGTTAATGTTACTTTAGTGAGGGAATTCTACATTACATCTGCCTTAGAAGAATATTTTGGGATTGAATTTTGAAATAAGGAATTTTTCATTGATAGTTTTGACATTAAAGCTTTTTATAAACTTTCCACTCTATTTGAATGTTGATTTCATTATTTGAAAAATCATATAGATGAGATCCCTTGGGATTCGGTGTTAGCCATTTTAGGAGGGGAAGAAGCATAATGCACTTTTTGGGGTCAGAAGAGATATTTATAGAGGAAGGTCATGAACAATGAAGTGAGAATTTGGCTCAATTTTATGATTTATGATGTGATGCCTCATGCTCACATTTTAGATATTAATGAGGAGAGAGCCATCTACTTTATTTGTTAATGACATGAAGCATATTGACCTTAACTATATTATTTATAACTCCATTTGCCATTGTATAAATTATGCAATAGCTCTCCCTGTTTTCCCTCATTTCATTACTAATTTGTGTAAGAAGCACGTAGTCCCTACCCTCAACAATGACTCTTTCCTTAAACCTTCTACCACTAAATATTATAGTATTTTTTAAGGCCAATAAGAAAGCTGGTTAGTTGAGGAGTGTAAAAAGAGTGAAGAGGGTAGATGAGGAGACTTTAGAGGAAGAGCCCACTGAAGAGGAGGTTACTAAGGGTAACTCTAGTTTGTGTGAGCAGCTTGCAGTAATATCTAATCAATTGGTTGAAGTCACTTCTCAGCTCATGAACATAAAACAATCATTATGAACCAAGAATTTTGAAGAGAACAGTTCATTGATCCTTTAGTTCTTAAGATTGCTTAGTCACTTAATATAGCTATGCCTCCAGGGTTTGAAGAGACATTCTTTGCCACATACTAATTTTTCCCTATTTGTATAGTATTGATAGAGAAAAGAGGTTTGGAAAGGATTATGATGATGAATAGAAAGGAAAAATAATGATTAGACAAATGTATAAAGATAAGGTACTAAAATGAAAAGTCTAAAAGTTCTATGGTGCAAAGTGTAAAGTAGACAAAAGCTTTGGGCTATTAAGTGTAATTATGAAAAGTTGAGGGCCAAAAGTATAATTTCTAAAACTTATGGGGCAAATGGTAATTATGGAAAGTTGAGCCAAAAAATGCCCAAAAGTACCCAGGATTAGTTTAGTCCCAAATTTTTCTAGTAAATAGAGAAAATTATTCTAATTAGTTTGGCGCAACATATAATTTTGATTTTAGGTCCCCAAAAATTTATATGAATTTATGAATAAAGAAAAATTAATACAGTATCCTCTAAACCTTAGAATCAAATGAAATTTGTCAGTAAATTCTTATAATTAATATGAGATTTTATGAAATTGATAGAGCCCAAAAAGGAGTTTTGTAGAATTTATTATAGAATTTATAGTAGATTAAAACACTCAATAAATTCGTTTCAGGGAAATTTCAAAGGAATTTAACCCATGAAGGTAGTGGACCATATAGACGGCCCAAAATGGTGCCTTAGAGGCTGAATACTATTTTTAGATAAGTGTATGGGCTAGGGCTAATAAAGATTCGAAAAAATACAAAATAATGAAAATGCCACTATTTGTGTGATTGCGCCAGAGTTAGACGGAGGGCATTTTGGTCATTTGTCTAAGGTTAGATGGTCAAGAAGAGTTCTTAGAATAGTTGACCAAGGTCAGGGAATACTCTGATGATGTGTGAAAAGACGATAATACCCTTTGAGATATTATGGTGAAATCAGACACCAATAAATTGTCTTGAGAAAATGTACAAAATTTTTATTAGGACTTATGGTATCATAAAATTATGAGACTTTACAAGAAATTCATTTCATATTAGAATAAATTTCTAAAAATTTTAGAACCATTAAAGGAGGTGCCTAGCATTTATTTCAAGATCAGGGTAATTTAAGGATATTAGTATAAGGAAATTGCCTTGAGATTTGTGCCTATTAGCAATTGGAACTAAAAGAGGTCCAAGATTTTACCCGAAGGCAGCCCAATAAGTCCCAAAAGTTGTCTTGAAGCCCAAGTCCAATAATGAATAATTTATTATTTTTTGAAAAGAAAAGAAAAAGGAATAAAATAAGAATTATGGTTTGTACATGGTGGGACCCACAAGACTTCACACATGGTGAACAAGGAAAGGGGAAGAGAAGATTATTGTCATGTGACCTTATCTCAAATTGGTTTGGTGGGCAAGTTTGATGTAAGAGCAATTATGAGCCATTAGATCAAATAGTGCATAAAGTAATCTTGGCTATTCATTTTCTATAGAATTTTCCTATAAATACCCCCATATTTTCTATCCAAAACCATGGCTTTGGAACCATTGGGGAGGTGCTGCCCAAATGCCAACTCAAACAAAGACAAAGAAGATTCAAGGTGCCAAAGTTCAAGCTAGCTAAGGATTAAGGAAAGTGATCTATCATAGCTTACTTTATTTGATTTGGGGGCTTGAACTTAGGGTTTTGATGGGATAAAGTTGAGATTTACCTAGGGAATATATGCTGTCCAAAAACCCTAGATTAAAGGAGAAAAAAGAAATTAAAGTTAGAGTTATGTGATTAATGCTTAAACAAGCTAGTCAGATGATTGATTGTTTGATCAAGTTGATATTCTTGACTTTTCTATGGTTGAGACCTTTCAGTCTGCAATGTTCATGATATAAGGAGATGGAATTTCAATGGTTTAATGCTTGCATTGAATTTATATGATGATTTTGTGAAGGATTGGATAGGGTTTGAACCTATGAAGTATTGGAATTAAAATTTGTAATGCTTGGAATTTTTCTCTATTATTGTTCACTCATATGAACAGTGATTGGAAATTCATGATTTTGATATTTCCAATTATTTTAAAATGAAATTTGTGTGGGATAAAGTAGAGAAGCAAGTATTTGAAGCATTGGAATCAAAATGAGAATTTTTGGAAAAATTGTATATGTTTTGTAAATCTGTTTAGAACAGTACATAGGAGCTAGAATTTCATGATTCTAAGCTCATAAATAGATTCAAAAGATGAAATTATGTAGGGTAAAGTCAAGACATCAATTGGTTCTAAGGCCAAGTTAATTAGTAAAGGTTAAGAAAAGTTAATGTAGTTAAGTGAGCTCAATATTCAAGAGAGTTAGATTATAATGAATGGATGGTAATATTATGTTAGGAATTGATTGTGGACTCAAAAGAGGCAGCCACATATTAAGGATAAGTAATAAGAAAAATGCAAGGTTAAAGTGAAAGAAGCCAAGCATGTGAGGTAGTAAACTTATCCTAAACTTGTATGTATTGAATCTTATGCTTGGTTGTGCTATGGCTTTGTTGAATTGTGTTGCTTATGTGCTTATGATTGAAGCTTTGATTCTATGATTACTTTGGCAAATTTTATTTCATATGTTACATGGAAGCATGCACATTACACAATGTTAACTGAAACATCCTCCTTTTCTTACATTTTAGGGACCATTCAGTAGCATTTAGAACCACTTCTAGGGCCATTGAAGTCAAATCATACAATCTGAAATTTTACTCCTAGTGAACACTGTTCACTGTGTAAATTCCAGCGGAGTGACCTGAATTTGATAAATCATAACTAATTCTAGAAAATTCTAAATGAAGTGGTTCAAATTTCTACACAAAGCTAACATAATCCTCTTTCAGGGAAAAATAACTCATTGATGACTCCTTGACCAGGTCCACATCAGTCAACGTCTGAAGTTTACTATTCATCCTACATTTTCCCCATATTTCAGCACTTTGGTCCCATCTTTGCATAACCTCTACACTATCCAATCCCTAGCTCCTCTCTATGATTATTCGGTCCTCTTTAAACATACCTGTGGGATTGGGATTACATGGAAGGGGATGATATTTATGGGGAAATCTCAGTAGCAAACGGTAACCATATAATGTATGCAACTATATGCTTGATGTTACTATGTGTGCACTTAATGATCATGCTTGCATCATGATAACATACATGCTTCCATGTTACTTAATTATAACATATGTCTATAGTATAAAAAGAAACAGAGCATTACTAAATCATACATACCTCACATCATCAAGGTAAGAAAATATCATATAAAACATCAAAGCAGTATAAGCATACAAGTAGGTAAGTCTACTACCTGGAATGTAGCCTTTCCTTCCAGCTCCTAGCCTTGTCTCTAAGGTCCCTTCTTTTCATATGTTAGAGTCTATACATAGCATAATAATATCTTTATTATTATCCATTACAGTTCTACTTAACTCATGCTTAACTAGGGGTGATATCCTTATTCCGACATTCCCCTGGCTTTCTCTCTACTTTTAGCTACCTTTATTAATAGAGATATTTCTCTATTCTAACACTAAGAGCAATCCTCTACTTTATTATAGCAGGGACTAGATAACTTTCTTACCTCATTCCTAAGCTTTGCCCAGTCCCTCAGCTCCTTAGACTGCTCCTGGTTCTACCAGAACTCTTTCCTTTCTCTCTTTCCTTCTCTCTTTCTCTCTTCTTTCTCTTCCTTTTATTGCTAGATCTGTGGTGTGCCTTGAAAGGGGAGGGGAGTGGCCAATTTATAGGTGAGAGGAGGTGGAATGAATGGCCCATATTGATTCGCGATGAATAGCTTAGATTGCTTGCTTCCTCAATAAGCTTTGCCTGCATCATCACGATGACATCACCCTCCCTGATGACTCACCACTCATGACATCATCCAGGACACCTCAGGGGTATATGTGGCACAATGGTGGGACCCTTGGGATACCTCACCAGCTGACTTAACCTTTCCAAAGAGTTCCAGAGTCTTTTCCCTGAATAGACGGCCGAGATCGTGCCACGTGTCCTCTTGCTTTTTCTCCTTTTTCTATAACCATGCCATGTGTCTTTTGCTTTTCTTCTTTTATTGTAATCATGAAATGTGGCACATTATGGGCCCCATTTATGTCCCCTCATGATTCCATATCACTTTACCCAGTTCTATCTTGGACTAGGTCACTTTACTTCATTGAAAAAGCACTAAAATAATATTTTAATACCTCTTGGGCCTACATTACTCTTGGGTTACATTTTTGGGCGTTGGATTGTCATCTTGGGTTTCTAACCAAGCCCACGCACTCTGGTTGCTCGGTTCTCAAGAAACATCCTTAGTAAATTATCATAATGCCCTTAGTTCTTTTTTAGTACTTATAGAAACACTGTTATATTTTTATACCTTACCAGAGTATCTCTTGACCCTGGTCAGCTATCCATATACCCTTTCTTAACTATCTAACCTTAGTCAAATGATCATAATACCCTTCGTCTAACTCTAACTCCATGACACAACACAGTGTCATACCTTCAGCGGCATTTTCATAATTATTCATTTTTCTCAGTCTTTATTAGCCCTGGCCCACATACTTATCTAAACATATCATTGGGCCTATAAGGTGCCATTCTGGACCCTCTGTATGATTCACTATCTTTATGGGTTCAATTCCTGAGAAATTCCCCCAAAACCTATTTATTGGGTCTTTTAATCCATTGTAAATTCTGTAGTAAATTCTACAAAACTCCTTTTTAAGCTCTGTCAGTTTCAAAAATTATTATATTAATTATAGGAATTGACTGCCATATTTCATCTGATTCTGAGGTATAGAGAATACTGTATTAATTTTCCTTCTCATCAGAAATTAATATAAATCTTTCGGGAACTCATATCAAAACTATGTGTTGCATCAAGTTGATCAGCATAATTTTCTCTATTTACTAAGACCTCTGCTCAACAGGGTCTAGTAGCATCCCTTTTTTAGGCTATATACTCGGCTTCTATGTCACAACCTTATATTTATACATCTTAGGGACCATTCAGTAGCACTTAAACCACTTTCAGGGTCATTGAAGTCTAAACACTTAATCTGGAATTTTATTCATATCGAGTACTGTTCACTGTGGCAAATTCCAGATGAGTGACCTGATTTTGAAAATTTATAACTAATTCTATAAAAATCGAAATGAAGTGGTTCAAATTGCTACATGAAGCTAACTCAAATATATTTCAGGGAAAAATCATTGGTTGACCAATCCCTGACAAATTTCACGTGGGTCAACGTTTCAATCTTACTGTTCATCCAATGACTTTCTCCTGAATCCAGCATTCTGGTCCCAACTTTAACAATTTATATCTTTTCGTGTATACATCCAAATTAGACATTCTATATATCAAATTAAATCTTAGTATGTCTACTTTTTACTCTAAAAATTTCGTACATTAATTCAATCATTTACTATTTTTAATGATTTATCAAACATGAATGGGTCTTCACGAGTTACTGTTCACTGAGCCTATTTTCAGCATTTAGTCTTTACATACTCAAGCATACAGCCAACACATATCAGTCATACAGGCTAGATAACAATTAATAAATAATCAACTGTTATATATTAATGCATGATTAACTCCCTCATATTGTATTACATCCTTTTCTGTCTAAAAACCGGCAGCATAACTGCTGCAATTCTTCTTTAGAAAGTAACTGATGTTGTACCGATTCGGTAATTCCCTTATGCGAACTACCATTCTACGTAGTACCCAGGAAAGACTGGATGAACCTCCTGGGTCCACTCACTTCCAGCCTCCTTAGACAGCACTACGTACACAGTACGTATTAGTTCCTTTCTTTGTTCCGTCTTCGTTGTCGAAATTTCGGCAGCCTACCGGCGTCTCTTAAGATTTCCAAATTTTATTTTGACAGAACCTCCCCTGTAATGTTATGTTTGGGAATGAAATTCAAAAGAGTAACAACAATCATAACAAAATATGTAATGCAAAGTGACGGTGCTTGCTTGTGACTGTGTATAGATAAGTATGCTGCATGCTTCCATATTCAATAACATATGATCATAGCATTGGAATAGAGCTTCAAGCATAACATATAGGACAACAATCAACCAAACAAAACAACACATCACAAAGACATTACATAAGAGCTAGGATTAGTTATTACCTCAAAAGCAGAGCTTCAGAACTTCCTTACTACTTCCAACTCCACCAGAACTTTCTTTCTTTCTTTCTCCTTCTCTCTCTTCTTTCTCTCTCTTTTCTTTCTAAAAACGTGGGATGCATAAAATGGGAGGGGAAGGGGGTATTTATAGCTTTAATGGATGGCATTCTTGTAATTTTGAAGCCATCTGAACATGTGGTCCTGGTTTTTCCTGGAATTTCCTATTTTCTTTAATTCTTTTTACTGCATCACCCTGGACACCTCATGGGACACCTCATAGGACACCTCACCACCCATATTCTTCATGTGACGAAATTTGGAGGTTTTGGAAGCTTTCCGGTCCAATCTGGTATCGGCCTGGTCCATCGCCTCGAAAAACGTGCCGTTTTCTGAATCTGATGTTTCTGAAGATCCTTTTTATGTCTACTAACCTCACATTTAGTATCTAGACCCTTTATATCATTAACTTTTTAATACTGGGTCCAGACTCAATTACAGATCCCCTGCGAAATGACCAAAATGCCCTTAGTGCCCTATCTTGTCCTATTTTAATCCCTAAGGGCAAAATCGTCATTTCACACCTTTCTGGACCCGGTCAAAGCTTATACTGGCTCTATTCAACCTTATTTAGACATGTCTTGACCTCTGGGTCTGTCCAAAATGACCATAATACCCTATATTCATCTGCTGCCCTTTTTGTACAACATAGGGGCATTTTCGTAATTTCGCACTTTTCCGGGGTTCTGCTGGACACTGGCCCACCTATCAGTCCAAGAGTCTTATTGGGCCTCTAATGGCGCCATTTTCAGGCTTCCTGGGTCCATTACCTGTATGGCACGCATTACGAGGAATCTTCCTTTAACACAATTCATTGAATATTTAACTATTATTTACCGAGTATATACCTTTTCCGGTCACCGGCTCTTTTTCCCAGATATAGTGTCCTACTATGTTCAGGCATCCTTGGGGGTTATAACGGTCATCTGACCGAAATCATCCGATCGCATTCAGCCTCTTTAAAAATACCGATAAATCTCCTACCCAGATCCCCGGAGGCCTCACACTCCGTCTGGATTTTTTTATTTTGTGAATAACTTTTCCTACAGACCTCCTATCGGTATCCTGTCAGTTTCCCGACATTCGCCCATAAAGGCGCATCATCCTGTATTTTCCCACTTATATCTGAAATCTAGGGTATCCGGTATAAATTTTTATAACTTTTGGACGATCAGTCCATTTCTGGCTATCTGGAGTCTTCAAAAATTCTGGTATTAGGCTTGGTTACCCGGCGTCACCTGCCCTACCTTCTGGTAGAATCTGGGACTGAAATGTTGTCGGGCAGTGCAAACCACTTCTGGCCTATTTTCTTTAATTATACTTCAGCCCCAGGGAACTTTTCCTTCTTTATAATTAAGTCCCTTAATTTGGCTAAAATTACACTTTAAGACCCCATATTTTTGTCTACCTTTCATTCCTAACTTTAAACTTTCCATAATTGCATTTAGGTCCCTTAATTTCCTTTCTTTTGCAATTTAATCCTTTTCTTTACATAAAGGTACACATGTTTTTCCTGAAACAGAGCTCATATATTCCGTTTAATCTGTACATAGGAACCAGTACAGAAGATTAAGGATATTACATTTCTCTCCCCCTAAAAAATAAATTTCGACCCCGAAATTTACATTACATCTATCCTATACCAATAATTCAGGGTACTTTTCTCTCATCTTTTCTTCTGTTTCCAATGTAGCCTCTTGTTCAGTCAAACCTTTCCAGATCACTTTAACTAAAGGAATCTGCTTATTCCGCAACTGCTTGACTTTTCTATCAGCAATTCGCACCGGTCCAACCTCATAGATCAAGTCATCTCGCAGTGTAACCTCATCTTGCTCTATCACATGAGATGGATCTGGAATATACTTCTTTAATTGGGAAACATGGAACACATCATGTATCTGGCTGAGATTCAGAGGAAGAGCTAACTTGTAGGCTACTGCTCCTATCTTTGAGAGAATCTGGAATGGCCCAATGTATCTTGGATGCAACTTCTTCACCTTAATCGATCGTCCGGCTCCTGTGGTTGGAGTTAACTTAAGGAATACATGTTCTCCTTCTTCAAATTCCAACGGCTTCCTTCTGACATCTGCATAGCTCTTCTGTCTGCTTTGAGCCGTCAACAATCGTTTTCTAATTACCGCAACTTGTTCTGCAGTTTGATCCACTATATCCGGACCAAGCATTCTTCTCTCGCTCAACTCTAGCCAGCATAAGGGGGATCTACATTTTCATCCATAGAGTGCTTCAAAAGGTGCCATCTGTATACTGGCCTGATAACCATTGTTATATGCAAACTCTATAAGGGGTAAATGGATATCCCAGCTGCCTTTGAAATCTAGGACACATGCTCTCAGCATATCCTCTAACGTCTGTATTGTTCTTTCAGATTGACCATCTGTCTGAGGATGATAAGCTGTACTGAATCTGAGAGTAGTGCCCATTTCTTCCTGTAGAGCCCTCCAGAAATTTGAAGTAAATCGTGGATCTCTATCAGACACAATGCTGCTTGGGATACCATGGAGCCTAACGATCTCCTTTATATACAGCTTTGCCAGCTTTTCTAGAGAATCTCTCTTATTGATTGCCAGGAAATGTGCTGACTTTGTCAGTCGATCGATTACTACCCAAACCGCATCATGTCTACTTGGTGTCAAGGGTAGTCCTTCCACAAAGTCCATGGCAATCCCATCCCATTTCCACTCAGGAATATCTAAAGGCTGCAACGTTCCTGCTGGTTTTTGATGTTCAACTTTCACTTTCTGGCAGGTTAAGCACTTAGATACGTAAGCTACAACATCTTTCTTCAGTCCAGGCCACCAGAATAATCTTTTAACATCATGGTACATTTTGGTCATACCTGGATGTACCGTATATCGGCTTTTATGTGCTTCCTCCAGAATTCTTTCCCTTAATCCCCCAACATTTGGGATATAGGGTTTTCCCCTAAACTGTAGCAATTCATCTGGGGACATCCCAAAATCCCTTGTCTCCCCTTTCTCCAGCTTGTCTTTGAATATTGCTGCGAGCTTATCCTGTTTCTGAGCCTCTTTGATCTCATCTTCTATGCAAGTTCTGACATGAACTCCTCCAAAAGGATTCTCCGTCAGTTGCATTTGATATAGAGGGCTCCAGTCGCGCATATCTTCTATCAGTTCCAATTCCTTGATCATCATGTATGCAACCTGCACCACCTTTCTACTCAGGGCATCAGCTACCACATTGGCTTTTCCTGGATGGTATTTAATCTGGAAGTCATAATCTTTTAACAATTCCATCCATCGCCGCTGCCTCATGTTCAGCTTTTTCTGATCCTGCAGATACTTCAGGCTTTTGTGGTCGCAAAATAACTCTATCGTTGCTCCATATAAATAGTGCCTCCATATCTTCAGGGCATAGACCACCGCCGCAAGCTCCAGATCATGAGTGGGATAATTCTCTTCATGTGGCTTTAACTGCCGAGAGGCGTAGGCTACTACTCGACCTTGCTGCATAAGCACACATCCCAGACCCTGCTTTCTAGCATCAGTGTAGATTACATAAGTCTGAGTTGGGTCTGGAATAATCAGCACGGGAGTAGTCGTTAATCTCTGCTTCAACTGCTGGAAGCTAGCCTCGCACTTCTCATCCCACTTAAACTGCTGATTCTTTCTGGTCAGCTTGGTAAGTGGTAAGGCAATTCGAGAAAAGTCTTGAATGAATCGTCTGTAGTACCCTGCTAGGCCGAGAAAACTTCTAATCTCTGTCACTGTCCTTGGCTGTTCCCAGCTCAAAACTGCTTCAACTTTGCTAGGATCTACAGCTACCCCGTCTCGGGATATGACATGACCGAGAAATTTGACTTCTGAAAGCCAAAACTCGCACTTACTCAGCTTAGCATAGAGCTTCTTCTCTTTAAGGATACCAAGAACAATCCTCAAATGCCTTTCATGCTCCTCTGGAGATTTGGAGTACACCAGAATATCATCAATAAAGACCACAACGAACTGATCTAGATAAGGCCTGAAAATCCGGTTCATATAGTCCATGAAAATAGCAGGTGCATTGGTTAGTCCAAAAGGCATCACCAAAAATTCAAATGTCCGTAGCGTGTTCTGAACGCCGTCTTTGGAATATCATCTGGCTTGACCCTTAGTTGATGGTAGCCAGATCTCAAGTCAATCTTGGAGAATAAGCTCGCTCCTGCCAATTGATCTAGCAGGTCATCAATTCTGGGAAGAGGATACTTGTTCTTAACTGTAAGCTTATTTAATTCCCTGTAGTCAATGCACAGCCTTAAGCTACCATCTTTCTTCTTGACGAACAGTACTGGAGCACCCCATGGCGATACACTGGGTCGTATAAAACCTTTCTCCAATAGCTCCTCAATTTGCTTCTTCAGTTCCATCATTTCGTTGGGAGCTATCCTGTATGGGGCTTTTGATACTGGTCTAGCTCCAGGTACAATGTCGATCGCAAACTCCACTTCACGCTCTGAAGGCAATCCCTGAATCTCCTTTGGAAAGACTTCAGGAAATTCATTGACTACAGGAACCTCCTCGATGCCTTCCTCCACTTCTGTTTAAACAGAAAAGAATACCACATATCCCTGACATCCTTTCCGTAGACATTTTTCTGCCTGAGCCTCTGTCACGAAGTTCAGTTGTACTTCTAAGCTCCGATCAGTGATCTTTGGACCAAGAACTAGGGTCTTGTTTCTGCAGTCCAACATCACATTATTGGAGGATAACCAATTTAAACTGAGTATGACTTCAATCTCCTGGAAAGGCATACAGATTAGGTCCAGGGTGGTACTACAGTGCTCATAACGCACCACACTATTTAGACAGGCATCAGATGTGATCACCCTAGCGTTGGTGGGGGTTTTCACCTGTATATCATAACATAACTTACTTATCAGAAGGCCTAGGCATTTAGCACATTCATAAGATATAAAGGAATGACTTGCACCCGAATCAAATAGGGCAGTCACAACATGATCATTGAGATGGATTGTACCTTGGATCATCTCAGATGATCGCTGAGCATCCTCTCTAGTGAGTGCAAACACTCGTCCCGCCGTCCTTGGCCTTGGATCAGTTATAGCTTGAGGACATTCTCTGGAAAAATGTCCGGGCTTTCCGCAGGTGTAGCATACATTCTGGCCCATCAAACATGGTCTGTCACCATGATTCTTTCCACACTTTTCACATACTGGGGCCTTCGGATCCCTGTTATTGGATCTTCCGCAAAAATTTCCCCTATTAGGCCTCTTGGTCTGGCACGGGCGCTTTCTTTTCTTATAGCCGCTCCCACTGGCCGCTTCTTGATTCCGTCCGGCCTTATCAGGAGTCGCTTGATCTTTACTCCCAGATCTGGACAGCATTCTATGATTCATGCTGTTCTCAACGATTCGACATGCTTCCACAGCCTTATTGAACTGGCTGTATTGTTGGGGAGTTAACTTCTCCTTTAACATAGAATTCAGCCCTCGAATCATTCTTTCTGTCATCCAGCGTTCGTCATCCACTTGGCGTAGGTAAGTTGAATACTGAGATAGCCAGATGAACTTGGCCAAATATTCATCAAAAGCTTCTTTTTCTCCTTGCCTTAGCACAAGGAATTCAGCCTCCCTTTCATCTCTGACAGATTGAGGGAAATATTTCTCATAAAATTGCTCAAGAAATACTTCCCAGGTAACTGGAATATCTCTTGCTTGGAGAAGTAATTCTGTATTCTTCCACCATCTATCCGCATCCTTTTCCAATTGATAGATGGCCATTTGGGCCTTGGTTTCAGTCGGGCAGTCGAGGACCTTAAAGATTTTCTCTAATCTGCTGACCCAATTTTCTGCTACATGTACTTCAAATGTCCCTTCGAATATGGGAGGATTGTGTTTGCAAAATCGCACCATCCATTGTTGGATGCCAACTGCCTCCTCCCTTGATTCAACCCTTCTCTGGGGCTGTTCTGCCTGCTGTGGTACTTCTTCAGGTTCTCTACTAGTTACTCCTGAAGGCTCTGGCGGTCTTAGATTATTTACAGCTGCTGCTACTGCCGCGGCTATGGCAGCATCTCTGTCTTGTTCATTTCGTTCTTGAGCAGCTCTCATTTCTTCTATCATCTTTTGTTGCTGTTCTAATCATTCTAGAATCATTTGATTAAGGTTTCCAGCCTCTCGGGGTTCCTCAGCTAGAATAGTTCTCCTTGTTCGTACCATTTTGTTATACTTAAAAACAGAAGGAAATACAATAAATTTCATTTCACACATAATATACATACAGAATATATGTACATATCACAGTACCATTCTAGTCTTTTATACTCTAATTTTCTTAAACTTTATTCTAATGTATTCTTCTACTAGGTAGATCCAGTCGGATATGGTACAATATGATTCTCTATCAAAATACTGGTCCAACTCCGATCTCCAGGTAGGAGTCTTCGGCAATACGTCATTCATAATTTCTAGCCAAAACCCCATGGTTAACACATTTGAATCCCAGGCTTGATATATGGCTTTCACCCTTGTAATAAACTCCTGGTAGACCGAATAATCTTGATCTATGTTTTCGAACAGGGTCTTCCTCAACTCGTATAGTTGTCGGGCTAATGCTACTGAGCTCTCAAGTTGCTCTCTACTCAGGTTCCTCCCTGGGACCATTCTTATGATTAAACCTCCCAAATACATTTCTACCAGAGTCACTTCGGGCCTACTGGAACCTGGCGCATTACTCTGAACACGTACTTGGCTGGACCCTGAACTGTCTGTTATATTCAAGGGTACCGCACGTATGGAAATGGCAGGAATAGGGCCTTCTGTTATCATCACTTCCTGATCATCAATTGGAAAGTTTGATCCTATCGAGGAACTATCCTCCTCAGAATCACCAGCTGGAGGTGTCCAGAGGTCAGAATCATTGCTTACTATCTCTTCTTCTGAACTATCTGAACTAGAGACCTCTGGTCTTAATTCCCATTGGTTTACCGTAGTTTCAGACCCAAA
This sequence comes from Leucaena leucocephala, assembly GCA_037074615.1. Classification (NCBI taxonomy): domain Eukaryota; kingdom Viridiplantae; phylum Streptophyta; class Magnoliopsida; order Fabales; family Fabaceae; genus Leucaena; species Leucaena leucocephala. The sequence continues at coordinate 6,445,311 of CM073526.1, read as the reverse complement.
TCTATGTCTAGCCATCCTGCAAACACTACTTAGTGTCAATTATGACGGTTTTATCATGGTATATCTTTCTATAAATCATCTATTTAGAGTATTTCTTAAGCCAGAATCCTTTGCTCTGATACCAAAATGTCACATCCTTATATTTATACATCTTAGGGACCATTCAGTAGCACTTAAACCACTTTCAGGGTCATTGAAGTCTAAACACTTAATCTGGAATTTTATTCATATCGAGTACTGTTCACTGTGGCAAATTCCAGATGAGTGACCTGATTTTGAAAATTTATAACTAATTCTATAAAAATCGAAATGAAGTGGTTCAAATTGCTACATGAATCTAACTCAAATATATTTCAGGGAAAAATCATTGGTTGACCAATCCTTGACAAATTTCACGTGGGTCAACGTTTCAATCTTACTGTTCATCCAATGACTTTCTCCTGAATCCAGCATTCTGGTCCCAACTTTAACAATTTATATCTTTTCGTGTATACATCCAAATTAGACATTCTATATATCAAATTAAATCTTAGTATGTCTAATTTTTACTCTAAAAATTTCGTACATTAATTCAATCATTTACTATTTTTAATGATTTATCAAACATGAATGGGTCTTCACGAGTTACTGTTCACTGAGCCTATTTTCAGCATTTAGTCTTTACATACTCAAGCATACAGCCAACACATATCAGTCATACAGGCCATATAATAATTAATAAATAATCAACTGTTATATATTAATGCATGATTAACTCCCTCATATTGTATTACATCCTTTTCTGTCTAAAAACCGGCAGCATAACTGCTGCAATTCTTCTTTAGAAAGTAACTGATGTTGTACTGATTCGGTAATTCCCTTATGCGAACTACCATTCTACGTAGTAACCAGGAAAGACTGGATGAACCTCCTGGGTCCACTCACTTCCAGCCTCCTTAGACAGCACTACGTACACAGTACGTATTAGTTCCTTTCTTTGTTCCGTCTTTGTTGTCAGAATTTCGGCAGCCTACCGGCGTCTCTTAAGATTTCCAAATTTTATTTTGACAGAACCTCCCCTGTAATGTTATGTTTGGGAATGAGATTCAAAAGAATCCCAGTAACAACAATCATAACAAAATATGTAATGCAAAGTAACGGTGCTTGCTTGTGACTGTGTATAGATAAGTATGCTGCATGCTTCCATATTCAATAACATATGATCATAGCATTGGAATAGAGCTTCAAGCATAACATATAGGACAACAATCAACCAAACAAAATAACACATCACAAAGACATTACATAAGAGCTAGGATTAGTTATTACCTCAAAAGCAGAGCTTCAGAACTTCCTTACTACTTCCAACTCCACCAGAACTTCCTTTCTTTCTTTCTTTCTCCTTCTCTCTCTTCTTTCTCTCTCTTTTCTTGCTAAAAATGTGGGATGCATAAAATGGGAGGGGAAGGGGGTATTTATAGCTTTAATGGATGGCATTCTTGTAATTTTGAAGCCATCTGAACATGTGGTCCTGGTTTTTCCTGGAATTTCCTATTTTCTTTAATTCTTTTTACTGCATCACCCTGGACACCTCATGGGACACCTCATAGGACACCTCACCACCCATATTCTTCATGTGACGAAATTTGGAGGTTCTGGAAGCTTTCCGGTCCAATCTGGTACCGGCCTGGTCCATCGCCTCGAAAAACGTGCTGTTTTCTAAATCTGATGTTTCTGAAGATCCTTTTTATGTCTACTGACCTCACATTTAGTATCTAGACCCTTTATATCATTAAATTTTTAATACTGGGTCCAGACTCAATTACAGATCCCCTGCGAAATGACCAAAATGCCCTTGGTGCCCTATCTTGTCCTATTTTAATCCCTAAGGGTAAAATCGTCATTTCACACCTTTCTGGACCCGGTCAAAGCTTATACTGGCTCTAGTCAGCCTTATTTAGACATGTCTTGACCTCTGGGTCTGTCTAAAATGACCAGAATACCCTATATTCATCTGCTGCCCTTTTTGTACAACATAGGGGCATTTTCGTAATTTCGCACTTTTCCGGGGTTCTGCTGGACACTGGCCCACCTATCAGTCCAAGAGTCTTATTGGGCCTCTAATGGCGCCATTTTCAGGCTTCCTGGGTCTATTACCTGTATGGCACACATTACGAGGAATCTTCCTTTAACACAATTCATTGAATATTTAACTATTATTTACCGAGTATATACCTTTTCCGGTCACCGGCTCTTTTTCCCAGATATAGTGTCCTACTGTGTTCAGGCATCCTTGGGGGTTATAACGGTCATTTGACCGAAATCATCCGATCGCATTCAGCCTCTTTAAAAATACCGATAAATCTCCTACCCGGATCCCCGGAGGCCTCACACTCCGTCTGGATTTTTTTATTTTGTGAATAACTTTTCCTACAGACCTCCTATCGGTATCCTGTCAGTTTCCCGACATCCGCCCATAAAGGCGCATCATCCTGTATTTTCCCACTTATATCTGAAATCTAGGGTATCCGGTATAAATTTTTATAACTTTTGGACGATCAGTCTATTTCTGGCTATCTGGAGTCTTCAAAAATTCTGGTATTAGGCTTGGTTACCCGGCATCACCTGTCCTACCTTCTGGTAGAATCTGGGACTGAAATGCTGTCGGGCAGTGCAAACCACTTCTGGCCTATTTTCTTTAATTATACTTCAGCCCCAGGGAACTTTTCCTTCTTTATAATTAAGTCCCTTAATTTGGCTAAAATTACACTTTAAGACCCCATATTTTTGTCTACCTTTCATTCCTAACTTTAAACTTTCCATAATTGCATTTAGGTCCCTTAATTTCCTTTCTTTTGCAATTTAATCCTTTTCTTTACATAAAGGTACACATGTTTTTCCTGAAACAGAGCTCATATATTCCGTTTAATCTGTAAATAGGAACCAGTACAGAAGATTAAGGATATTACATTCTAAGCCTAAAAATTGGGATATGACATTAACACTTTCTAAAGCAACAAGTATTTACATTAATGCATGCATTGTTTAGTACTGTTTGCTACTGAGATTTCCCTAAAAATATCACCCCCTCAATGTAATCCCAATTCCAGCAAGTTTATAAATGGCTAAGGAGGATAATGAAGCATGAAGAGAAGCCAGGGATTGGCTAGTATACATGTTATGTGAAGAATTGTTATATGTAATGTTGCTATATGAGCAATGTAAGTAGTGATGGTCATGATATAATGAAAAATAGTAAATAATGGAATAAATGTACAAAATTTTACAAACATTTGGTTAACATGTGAAGCTTCATTTTGAAACCAAGAACACCTTATTTTGATGTTTGTACAAAGAGAACGAATAATCCAAATTAAGGGACCAAAATATGTTTTCATAATTTTTTACCAAAAGAACAGTAATATTTAACAAATAAATTATATTAATTGACTAAGCATTTGGTTTGGAAATTATTTTTCTCTTAAATCTCAAGATGTTATCTTCATGTAGCTTTTTAAACCACATCATTTTTATTTTTCTATAATTAATTATACTTTTCTTAAGTTCATCGCTAAATCTGGAATACTATATGAACAGTAACTCGAGAAGAGTAAAAATTCTAGATTTAGCTAATGGACTTCCAAAGTCTTATAAATGGTTCTAAATGCTACTGAATGGTCTCTAAGACATACAAAAGTAAGGATGTTTCATTTTGGTATAAGAGCAGGACTTTCTAGCATAATATAAGACAGTCCCCAAACCCTAACTCTAAGTAGTAAGTATTTTGTTAAGTTATGGTATTTATTGGGATAGTTAGTATTGCTTATTTAAGTAATTCCCGCAGAAGTGTAGATATGAGATTTCACAAAGTGAAGTCAGTGCCATCAGTTAATAAGGGAGACCCCCGGCTAGTAATGATATATAGAGATGATATATATCTAGACTTTGCTCTTCCTTTAGGTAGCGAAAAGAGTTCAAATGGTAGTATAGGGGATCAGTTATGAAGGTTTACAGTAGAATATCCCTAAGATGTTTCTATAGACTCAAACCTATAATTTAGAGGTTATGAAGAGATTCAGTCTAAAGTTATGCATGTACCAAATGATGATGAGTCTAGTGACTTTATACAATATGAGTTTGTGGAAGTGCCCTATAACTCTAATGTAAGCCATATTCCTCCGATAAGAGGACATATTACGGATGAGGAAGCTAAGTACTGGTACTGGATTATAGGTAGACCAGATATTATTCTTCCTCCACCAGAGTTTGAGGATAGATTTGATATGAGCAATGTCATATCCTAATTTTCCCTATTTGTATAGTACTAATAGTGGAAAGAGGCCTGGAAAGGATTATGACGAACATTAGAAGAAATAATAAAGTTTAGATGATTCTTTAAGGAAGAGAAGGACTAAAATGAAAAGTAGAAACAAGATTTGGGCCAAAAGTTATAGTAGAAATAAATGTTAGGCCAAAAGTGGTAATTTCCAAAAGTTTAGGGACCTAAATGTAATTAAGCAAAAAGTCAGGGACATAAATGTAATTATGGAAAAGTTCAGCTAGAAAAAGTTTAGAATTGCCTGTAAGTATTTCTGTCCCATATTCCATCAGTAAATAGAGGAAGTCATGCTGGGTAATCTAGCATGATACAGAAGTTTTATTAGGGCTCCAGACAGTAGAAAATTATCTAATAGTCTAAAAGTTATCTAAATTTTTATCAGATTCTATGGACATCATATATAAGTGGGGAAATTATAGAAAAATGTGCCCTACAGTGTCAGATGTCCTGGATTTGTCAGAACTCCGGAAGAAGTTATGTATAAAAAGTTATTCACATATTAATGAATTTTGACGGGAGTTTGATAACACTGTTAATCTGATAATGGAATTTATCGGTATGTAAGCCTGGATAGAATGTGATCATATGACCTCATATATAGGCCCATGATGACGCCAAGAAGGGCCCAAAACCCAGGGTACCAGTCCATTACAAAAATACCCCTGGATGCCCAGATTGTACCAGAGATAGATAAGGGCATTTTGATCATTCTGGACAGGACAAACACGTGGCCTATAGCATAAATATGATTATTTAGAGCCAGTATATGCTCTGAGGCAGTATAAAGAGGGGTAAAATGATGATTATGCCCATAGGGTCAATATAATGTAAGAAAGGACACCAAGGGTATTTTGATCATTTTCTAACGAATGGATGGCAGATAAATACTTAGTATAACCATTTCAAGGGTATGAGAAGCCTAGACATTGATTTCTAGGACAGAATACATATCTTGGTATATTATAGAAAAATTTAGAACAGAAAATAGTCCGATTATTGCGAAACTGCTCCGATTGGTATCGGATTGGACTAGAATTTTTCCAGAAGCTTCCTTACACTATGAGCACACTACCTAGCCCTCTTAGGTGTCCCATGAGCTGTCCCACATGATGTCATAATTATTCTCTTATGAAAAAGTAAAATCCAAGATTAAATGTGAGCCTTTAGATCAAATAGTAACCAAATCAATCTTGGCCATTCATTTTTCTTGGATTTTGGCTATAAATACCCCGTCATTCTGCCCAAAACTGTTGCCTTGTGATACCTTAGGGAAACTCTTGCAAAATGAAAATTCAAGCCAAGACAAAGAAGATTCAAGGTTCCGAAGTTCAAGCAAGGTATAGATTAAAGGTAAGCAATCTATCCTAACTTGTTTTCCTTTGATTTGGGAGCTTGAACTTAGGGTTTTCATGGGAGAAAAGTTGAGTTTTCTCTAAGGGGTTGTGCTACCCAACAACCTTAGATGAAAGGGGAAAGAAGAAATTAAAGTTAGAAACATATGATTGAAGCTTATACAAGCTAATTAAGAGATTGGTTGTTGAATCAAGTTAATATTCTTGACTTTGCCTTAATGGAACCTGTTCAGTATACACTGTTCATGAGGGAAGGAAATTGAATTTCAATGATTTAATGCTTCCATTGAATTTAGATGATGATTTTGTGTAGGATTGGAAAGGTTTTGAACCTTGAAAGCATTAAAAATCCAAGATTGTAGTTTTTGAAATCCTTCTCTGTTACTCTTCACTCGCATGAACAGTGATTGAAATTTCATGATTTTAATGCTTCCAATGGTTTTAAAATGAAAAATTGTGTGGGATAAAGTAGAGAAACAAGTATGGGAAGCATTGGAATCAAAATGAGAATTTTTGAAATAATTGAGTGCAGTTTTGGTTCTGTACAGCATGTGATGAAGGAGCTGGAATTTCATGATTCTAAGCTCATAAATGGATTCAAACGATGAAATTGTGTAGGGTAAAGTCAAGGCATCAATTGATTCAAAGACCAAGTCTATTGGTTAAGATTAAGGAAAGTTAATGCGATTAATATTCAAGAAGAAGTTATGTTAGTTAAAGTGAGTTTAATGCTCAAGGAAGTTAGATTGTAATGGAAGAATGATTATGTGATGTTAGGAATTGATTGGTATGCTCCAAGAGAGGCAGCCACATGTTCAAGGAAAGTGAGAAGAAAGAAGCAAGTTAAGGTGAAAGAAAGTCAAGTGTTCAAGGTAGTAAACTAATCCAAAACTTGTATGCATTGAATGTTATGCTTGATTGTGCTATGGCTTGATTGAATTGTGTTGCCTATGTGCTTATGTATGAATCTCTGTTTATATGTTTACTCTGGTCAATTGTATTTCATATGTAACATGGAAGCATGCACATGACACAATAGTAACACTTTCACAAGCAAGCACAAGTATTTACATTAATGCATGCATTGTTTAGTATCGTTTGCTACTGAGATTTCCCCCAAAATCTCATCCCTTTCCATATAATCCCAATCCCACATGTTTATGAATGATGAAAGAGGATGATGAAGCATGAAGAAAAGCTAGGGATTGGATAGTATATATGTTATGTGAATGTGTAATGTTGCTGTATGACCAATGTAAGCAGTGATGGTCATGACGTAATGAAAAATAGTAAATGATGGAATAAATGTATGAAATTTTACAGGCAATTAGATGACATGCCAAGCTTCATTTTGACACCAAGAATGATTTATTTGGATGTCTGTACAAAGAGAATTGTTTTTCCAAAGTAAGGGACCAGAATCTGTTTCCAGGATTTTTGACCAAATAAATAGTAAACTTTGGCGAATAAACTGTATTAATTGGATAATCATTTGGTATGGAAATTACTTGTCCCTTAAATTTCAAGATGTTATCTTCACATAGCTTTTTGAACCACTTCATTTTGAGTTTTCTAGAATTAGTTATGATTTTTTGAAGTTTGTTGCGTAATCTGGAATACCATATGAACAGTAACCCGAGAAAGAGTAAAATTCCAGATTTAGCTAATAGACTTCTAAGGTCTTGTAAGTGATTCTAAATGCTACTAAATGATCCCTAATACGTATGAAAGTAAGGATGTTACAAGCAACCACAGCGATCCCAACCTTCTATTCAGAGTCTACGTAGTCCCTTCCTATTCTCACAGTCCAGGAATATATGACTTTACATATAAAGATCAATATGACACTCCTAGTCCTAGTAAGCCCTAACCTTCTTTGTTAAACACAAATAATGTTGACTATATCAGTCTCAAAAAAGCTATGGAGAGTGAATTATTCAATCTAGGTCAAGGGTGGATAGAAGTAGAGATCAAGGGCAATCAATTTATCTGTATTTCCTCAATGTCGTAACAAAGATGATAAATAGATATACAATAGAGGCATTGACTTGAATCAGGTTTACATTCTAGAAGATTAGCATAAGATGGTAGTGAGCTAGATATTACCATATACTCCTACATGGCACATAGAGCTAAGTGAGTTTTTTGCAAATGATCCACTAGCTGATATTTAGGGGTGGCATTTTTGTATGCAAAAGTATTGCAGTTTACTATTCCCAAGAAAAGTATGTAAAAGAGATGAGGGGTATTATAAATATGTAAATAGTATAAAGTAAAGTAATTATATAGATGTATGATAGTTATAATGTGCCCCTATTATGTAGTGGATATGTATGTACAAATGTTTTGGTGATATGAAATATGAGTTTTGATGTGACATAATAAAATGATAGTTGGTTGAACATCTACGTGAATATGTTTTCTATTTAATGTCATTATAGTAGATAGATACGAATGAGTTTCAAGTGACTCAAGTTATGAAAACCAAGAACAAGAATTGGTCATTGATAGAGTAAATACTAGACAAAAATACTAGAACATAATGTTTAAAGAAAGCTATGCTCGGGTCGCGATGTGAAGCATTTTAGGTCATAACTATAAGTCCCAGAGAAGTTATGTCGTAATGAGTTAAGACATGAGTCGTGACAAAGATTCGCAGAGGCATTTTGGTTGTGACGAGTAGAGACCATTAGCCGTAATGGAAAGTCATAGAGCCTATGTCATATCCTAATTTTTAGGCCTAGAAGCCCAGTATATAGCCTGAAAAAGGGAGGCTAGCAGGCCCTATTATGCAGAGGTCTCAATAAATAGAGAAAATTATGCTGATCAGTTTGATGTAACACAAAGTTCTGATAAGAGGTCCCGAAAGATTTATATTAATTTTTGAAGAAAAGAAAAATTAGTACAGTATTCTCTAGACTTCAAAATCAGATGGAATATGGCAGTAAAATCCTATAATTAATATAAGAATTTCTAAAACTGACAAAGCCTAAAAAGGAGTTCTATATAATTTATTACAGAATTTATAGTATATTAAAATACCCGATATATAGGTTTCAGGGGAATTTATCAAGAATTGAGCCATGAAGATAGGGGATCATACAGAGGGTCCAGAATGGCACCTTATAGGCCCAATGATATTTTCAGATAAGTATGTGGGGCAAGGCTAATAAAGACCAGGAAAAATGAAGAATTACAAAAATGCCACTGAAGGTACGCCACTGTGTTATGTCATTAAGTCAGAGTCAGACAAAGGGCGTTATGATCATTTGACTAAGGTTAGACAGTCAAGTAAGGGTATCTGGATAGCTGACCAGGGTCAAGAGATACTCTGGTAAGGTATGGAAAGATAACAGTGCTCCTATAAGTACTAAAAAGGAACTAAGGGCATTATGGTAATTTACTAAGGATGTTTCTTAGGAACCAAGCCACTAGAGTGCTTGGGCTTGGTTAGAAACCCAAGATGACAATCCAAGGCCCAAAAACGTAGCCCAAGAGTAATGTGGGCCCAATAGGCATTAAAATATTATTTTAGTACTTTTTTAATAAAGTGACCAGGTCAAAGATAGAACTGGGTAAAGTGATCTAGAATCATGAATGGGGCCCCCAAGGTGCCAGATGGCATGATTATAGTAAAAGAAGAAAAGCAAAGGACACATGGCATGATTACAAGAAAAGGAGAAAAAGTAAGAGGACATGTGGCACAATCACGGCCGTCTATTCAGGGAAAATACTCTGGAATACTCTGGAGAGGCTGAGTCAGCTGGTGAGGTATCCCAAGGGCCCCACCATTACGCCACATACCCCTTGAGTTATCCCCTGAGGTGTCTTGGATGATGTCATTAGTGGTGAGTCAGCAGGGAGGGTGATGTCATCGTGATGATGCAGGCAAAGCTTCTTGAGGAAGCAAGCAATCTGAGCCATTCATCACAAATCAATCTAAGCCATTCATTCCACCTCCTCTCACCTATAAATACCCCGCCCCTCCTTCCATTCCATTCACAGCCTAGCAAGGTAAAAGAAGAGAAAGAAGAGAGAAAGAGAGAAAGAGATGAAGGAAGAGAAAGAAGGACGGAGTTCTGGTGGAGCCAGGAGCAATTTAAGGAGCCGAGGGACTGGGCAAAGCTTAGGAATGAGGTAAGTAAGTTATCTCGTCCCTGCTCTAATAAAGTAGAGGATTGCTCTTAGTGGTTAGAATAGAGAAATATCTCTATTAATAAAGTTAGATATGGATAGAAAGCAAGTTAGAGGAATGTCGGAGTAAGGATATTACCCCTAGCTATGCATGAGTTAAATAGAGCCATACTGATAGAGTAATAATGAAGATATTATTATGCTATGTATAAGCTCTGACCTACAGAAAGAAGGAATCCTAGAGCAAAGGCCAAGAACTAGAGTAAGGCAATATGCCAGGTAGTAAACTTATCCTAAACTTGTATGTATTAAATGTTATGCTTGATGTGCTATGGTTTTGTTGAATTGTGTTGAATATGTGCTTATGTATGAATCTCTGTTCCTATGATTGCTTTGGCCAATTGTATTTCATATGTAACATGGAAGCATGCATATTTTGCAATGCTAACACTTTCACAAGCAAGCACAAGTATTCACATTAATGCATGCATTGTTTAGTACCGTTTACTATTGAGATTTTCCCAGAAATCTTACCCCTTCCATATCAATCCAATTACAGCAGGTCTTCTCAAAATGGAGGAGATAAAGATGCATGAAGAGATGTTAATTGCCTACCATGATTGAGATGTGATTCATGTATATATAATTGATGGAAATTGTCACTTTGAACAGTAACTCGTGGTGAGGTAGTGACATTTGAGTTGTAATTATAAATAGTAAATGATTGAATAAATGTATGATATTTTTCCAGTAAATTGTAGACATGCCAAGCTTCTATTTGATATATAGAACATCTTATTTGAATGTCTACACATGAAGATATGATTTATCAAATTTAGGACCAGAGTACTGGAATCAAGGACAGGACACTGGAGGAACAGTGATTTCAGAACGTTGACCAAAGTTGACATGGTCAAGGAGTCATTTTTCCCTGAAAGAGCATTATGTTAGCTTCGTGTACCAACTTGAAACCCTCCATTCTGATTTTTATAGAATTAGTTATGATTTTTCAAAATCAGGTCACTCCTCTGGAATTTGCACAGTGAACAGTACTCACTAAGAGTAAAATTCCATATTGAGTAATTTGACTTCAATAGCCTTAGAAGTGGTTCTAGATGCTACTGTTTGGTCCCTAAGATATAAGAAAATGAGGATGTTATAGCCTACAGGTCACAATGGATTAGGTTATAAGATGGGACTAATGTATACAGTAGATGGGATCGCGTTTGAAGAAGACCTATAGTCACAACTGAAGAACACAGAGCTATCAAGTAGTGACGAGTAAGTTGAGATGGTCACGAATAAAATTTATAAAGAGTATGAGTTGCAATTAGCCAATACTCAGGTCACGACTAGGATGCACAGAGACCTAATGATGAGAATGAAGATGCCAGCCTTACTGAAGTTTATCAGTTAGAGGTTTAGCACAAGGTACAAGCAAGCTAAATAGTATGAGGTACTGACATACATATCATTTTAAAAAGATGTCCAGAAGTAGATCCTCAGTGTGACCATCAATAGTATATCTACCTTACAAAAGAATTTGTTTAGTTAGTCTTCCCTAAACAAAAGACTCAAAAGTTAGAATGAGACTTGCCTAGAAATGAGCTTAATACATGGCTTAAGTTTAGAGACATGATGGTTAATAAATAGAGAGTTAATGTTCCCAAAATATAGAGACCCCATTATGAAGAAACAATAACCTAGTAGACCTAAGATAGAGTACCCTAGAGAGTAGAAGTAATAATAATAGATGATGAATGAGATCCATGTGAGTTAAGTTAGTAAGAGTTAAGAGACAGACCAGAAAGGAACCACAATCCGATCAAGAGTAGACTGGCTTACTCTATATAGATGGAGATTGATCCGCTCACCAGAGAAGTTTTCTTGAATAGTTTTACGAGAAGCATTCCTCTTAATTAGATAGGGATACACGTGTGGCTAAGGGTTCAAGTAGGAAAAGAGAAACCCTTTGATGAATAATTAGTCGAGTTCATCCACATTCATAATGAGAGTTGAATCATTGAGAAGTTAGTTCACAGATTGAATTCAGTGTTACATAGAAAGAGTTTTTCTCAGGTAGTTGTAGAAGTTCAACAGAGTAGTAGATGTATGCAAGATAAGAAAAAGAAGTTTATGATGTATAGAGAAAGAAACGTAGCCACAGTTGAAAAGATAAAGTGACTCCCATATTCCCTATGTAAGAAAGATTAATGAAGGGTTGAGTCTATACCCTAATAAGAGGTTAATATAGTAGTCTAAGTTAGATGAATAGTTATTTTAGGTTCTTGAATAAATTTTTAGATCTTGTTCGGATAATGTGATAAGTAATATGGTAGATAAGATGATAAAGGGAAAGAATGCTAAGTTTACCTAGTTAATTTTTTAATTGTAGTGGGAGTATGATGGATGTTGAGCAAATTATGTGATGATGATGTGGCTTATGTTGTCATAAGTTGTGATGAATAGTTGCATCTCCTTGCAGTTGTCATATGATGACATGCATGTTAGAAAATGCTTAAATGATTATATCTCCTTGCATGTTAGAGTATGGTATGTGAAACATCCTACTTTTACCACCTTAGAGTACGTATTCATAAGCATATTTGATTAGTGGAAGCATTACATTAGCCCAAAAATTGAAATTTTAAAACTCACTTATCGAGTATTGTTCACTTGATGATTTCCAGATTTACAGTCCAACGTTAAAACATCATAACTAATTGTAGAAAAATTAGGTGGAGGTGATCCAAATTTCTAATTGAAGCGATTTCATATATATTTAAGGAAAAAAATATAAAGCTGGACATTTACTTTGCCAATTGAGACAGCTAAATCGTTGCTTTTTACTCTTCATATGGCAAATTCTGGAAATTCCAGATTCTGTCTCTTAACTTTGGAAATTTATTTCTCTTGATATACACATCCAAATAAGGCATATTACCTATTCATTTAAATATATGGATGTGTACTACATGCTCATAAAATTTTGTGGATTAGTTCCTTAATTTGCTAGGTCAAACTGAAGCCACAACAAAACTGCTTTAGGAGCTACGTTTTTATCATTTTAGTTTTCCTTCTTTCACTTTCAATAATTGTTCGAGCCTGCATAAATCATCTATTTTTCCTTTCATGCATTCATATACATCATGGGGTTATGTCATAATTTATTCATACATTTTCTTTACATATAATGGATAATACATAACAATACATAAAAACTAACATATGTGAATGTCACCACTGGTCTACTCTTCCTCTTCCATTCCTTAGCTCATGTACCAAACATGATTCTTCCATCTTAAATAACCTATTGTGGTTGGTTGTGGGAGGGTGACATTCTAGGGAATCTCAGTTGCAAACATTACCACTTAAATATGCAAGATGGATGCTAATGCATGATATGTAATTTCATTAAACTTTCTGTGATTAGTGGCATGCCATCATGCTACATACCTTTGCATAAAAGTGCATGGCCATAGAAAACACATTATTCACAATACATTCATCATCATCTATCATGTCACAACATCATTCAAATAAGCATAGACATGTCAACACATAAAGAGGTAAGTCTACTACCTTGCACTTAAGTTTTTCTCTTGATCTTTTACACTTGCTCCCTAGCTTTCCAACCATGAAGTCTTTCGGTCAATCACTTCTCAACATCTTCTTGGATGTTTCAAGGTGCTAAACACATTCATATTCATCACAAAATTCATTAGGACCAAGAACTCCAACAATGTTTAAGACTATCCTTGATAAATTCTTAACTCCTCACTAACATAACTTTCTCTAGTCTTCACTAATCAAGTTGGACTTTGAACCAATTGATGTCTTGACTTTAACCTACACAATTTTTTCTTTTGAATCCATTTATGAGCTTAGAATCATGAAATTCCAGTTCCTATGCACTGTTATGTACAGAATTACATAATACCCTATTTTCTTTCAAAAAATTCTTATTTTGATTCTAATGCATCCCATAATTGTTTCTCCACTTTATCCCCCACAACATTTTATTTTAAAACCATTGGAAGTATCAAAATCATGAAATTCTAATCACTGTGCATGTGAGTGAACAACCAATCCAATCCTACTCAAAATCATCATATAAATTTAATGGAAGTATTAGATAATTCAAATTCCATTTCCTTCCATCATGAACAGTGTAAACCAAACTAGTTCAACCATGGCAAAGTCAAGAATATCAACTTGATTCAACAACCAATCACTTTACTAGCTTGTTTAAGCTTCAATCATATAATTCTAACTTTAATTTTTCATTATCCTTTCATCGTAACATTTTTGGACAGCACAACACCTTAGAGAAAACTCAACTTTCTCCTAAGAAAACCCTAAATTCAAGCTCCTAAATCAAAGGAAAATAAGCTAGGATAGATTGCTTACCTTTAATCTCTAGCTTGCTTGAACTTTGGTACCTTCAATCTTCTTTATCTTGGATTGAGTTTTTATTTTGCAAGAGTTTTCCCAAGGTTGAAATGCCATGGTTTTGCTTCAGATTTGAGGGGGTATTTATAGAAAAAATCTCGTGGAAATCAATGACCAATATTAGTTTGTGCACTATTTGATATAATGGCTCACGTTTAATCTTATATTTAACTTTTTCAAAAAGAGAATTATGACATCATCCATGACATCATCAAGGGACACTTCATAGAGCTAGGTGGCAAAATTCCAATGGGGGAAGCTTCTGGAAAAATTCCAGTCCAATATGGTACCGGCTTAGTCCGATTCCCTAAAAACTAGACTGTTTTATAAATCTAATTTTTCTGAGATTTCATAATATGCTTTCTAACATTAAATCCAGTATCCAGGTTCTTCCTACCATTGACATCCTTGTACTGGGCCAATACTTAATTACAGATCCCTTGGCAAATGACTGACATGCCCTTGGTTCACTGTCTTGCATTATATTTACCCTAAGGGGGTAGAGTTGTCATTTCACACCTCTTTATACTATATTAGTGTATATATACTGCATCTAACTAATCATATTTATACTAGCTTGCACATTTTTGGCCTATCCATAATGACCAATATGCCCTCTATCTATCACTGGTACAATTTAACCACCTAGGGTATTTTCATAATTTTGCACTTTTCTTGGGTTACTCTGAAGTCTGGCCTACTTAACTTTCTCACCACCTTATTGGGCCTCTTAGGACGCAATTTGGGCCTTAGTATTGGTCCATTACCTTTATGGCACAAATCCCAATAAATATTTTCTAACCCTATTTATCAGGTATTTTATTCCACTATAAACCCCCGTAAGAATTCTACAGGAATCCTTTTTTGACTCTGTCAATTTTATAAATTCTTATATTAAATATAGGAATTTACTGTAAAGTTTTATCTAATTCTGAGATCCAAAAAATACTGCAATAATTTTTCCTAACTTCAATAATTTATATCAATTAATCGGGACATGAAATCAAAATTTTGTGTTGCGCTAAACTGATAAAAATAATTTTGTCTATCTACTAGTAAAATTTGGGACTAATCTGATTCTAGGTATTTTTTTGCCTTTTCTAGTTTAACTTTTTCATAATTATATTTTTGTCCCTGAATTTTTGATTAATTACATTTAGGTCCCTAAACTTTTGATAATTATGACTTTTGGCCCAACTTTGTTTCTACTCTCATTTTTAGCCTTCAACCTTTCTAATTTTCATTTTAGTCCCTCTCTTCCTTCAAGACTCATTTAACTTTTATTATTTCTTCTAATCATCATCCTAAACCTTTCCAAACCTCTTTCCACTATCAGTATTATACAGATAGGGAAAAATTAGGATATAACACTATGGTATATGAATACTCCCCTTTCGCATTTCATTAAGGGTAAAATATATATTATGAGAAAGTTATGTTGCTCCCATACCGTACGACATGTAATTAGATAATTTAACTTGGTCATAATAAAGCAATAGAAAAGTGATAAATGAGATAGTTAGCTAGTTAATTCTGAAAGAGTAAAATGAGAATTTATAACTAGACAATGATAGTCAGTTGGGCAGAGAATGAGATTGGAGATAAATTTTAGTAGCAAATTATAGATATATGGTTACAATACTCAGGACATATCTCTTCAAAGGGATAAGATATATGAATGATGTACTATAAACATGAAATGAAATGAGACGTAATTATGAAAGATGATGCAGTTTTGAGAAAGAGTAACGTCTATAAAAATTTAACATTCTCGCAATAGAGCTAGATTGCTCTTGCGATAGAGTCATATTGCTCTTGAAATATAGCCAAGAGAATAGACAATATAGCTCACATTAGAGCCATGTCAACTAGATAAGATGTACAAATTATGATAAATATGTGCATGGTAGAGCCTGTGTAGCTCTTTATAGTATTAGATAGAGTAAAGTTATGAAAGATAGGAATGATATGAGAAATTCCCGAGTGATAGAAGAAATAAGTAAAGTTTTAACAGATAATATTGGCTTCTAGAATCATTCTTGGGGAATTATCTATTGAGTTAACAACTAAGTGGAAGTGGCTAATGTCATATCCTAATTTTTCCCTATCCGTATAGTACTGATAGTGGAAAGAGGTTTGGAAAGGATTATGACAAAGAATAGGAGAAATGATAAAAGTTAGATGATTCTTTAAGAAAGAGAAGGACTAAAACGAAAATTAGAAAAGGTTGAAGACAAAAAGTGAAGGCAGAAATAAAAATTGGGCCCTTAAGTGTAATTTTCAAAAGTTAAGGGGCTAAAATGCAAATAGCTCAAAGTTCAGGGGCCAAAGTGCAATTATTCAAAAGTTTAGGGACCTAAATATAATTATGAAAAAGTTGAGCCAAAACAGGCCAAAAATGCCCGAAATTAGATAAGACCCAAAGTTTACCAGTAGATAGACAAAATTATTTTGGTTAGTTTAATGCAACACATAATTTTGATTTGAGGTCCCGATTAATTGATATAAATTTGTGAAGTCAGAAGAGTTATTACAATATTTTTCAGATAGTAGAATCAGATGAAATTTTATAGGAAATTCCTATATTTAATATAAGAATTTATAAAATTGACGGAGTCAGAAAAGGAATCCTATAGAAGTCTTACGGGATTTTACAGTGAAATAAAATACCCGATAAATAGGATTGGGTGAGATTTATTGGGATTTGTGCCATAAAGGTAATGAGGCCAATGACCCCATACCAAGGTCTAAATGGTGCCATAATGAGCCCAATAAAGTAGTGAAACAATTACGTGGGCCAGAGTCCAGAGTAGTCTAGAAAAAGTGCAAAATTATGAAAATACCCCTAGATGCCCATATTGTACCAATGTTAGATGGAGGTCATTTTGGTCATTCTAGATAGGCCAAAAATATGGGACATAGTATAAATATGATTAGTAAGAGCCAATATATGCCCTAAGGTAGTGTAAAGAGGGGTAAAATGACAATTATGCCCTTAGGGTTAGTACAGCGCAAGAAAGGCACCAAGCGTATTTTGGTCATTTTATAAAGGATGGATGGAAGATAAATATTTAGTATATCATGTTCAATGATATGATAAGCCTAGACATTGATTTCCAGGACAAAATACATATCTTGGTATATTATAAAAAAAATTAGGAACAAAAAATAGTCTAGTTATTGTGAAACTGCTTCGATTGGTATCGGATTGGACTAGAATTTTTCCAGAAGCTTCCTAGCATGGTAAACACGCCACATAACCCCATGAGGTGTCCCTTGAGCTGTCCCACATGATGTCATAATTATTCTTTTTAGAAAAAGTTAAATCCAAGATTAAATATGGGCCTTTAGATCAAATAGTAACCAAATCAATCTTGGCCATTCATTTTTCATGGATTTTGGCTATAAATACCCTCTCATTCTGCATCAAAACCGTGGCTTCATGGACCCTTGGGGAAAATCTTGCAAAATGAAAACTCAAGCAACGACAAAGAAGATTTAAGGTACCAAAGTTCAAGCAAGCTAGAGATTAAAGGTAAGCAATCTCTCTTAGCTTATTTTCCTTTGATTTGGGAGCTTGAACTTAGGGTTTTCATGGGAGAAAAGTTGAGTTTTCTCTAAGGGGAGATGATGCCCAAAGACCTTAGATGAAAGGGGAAAGAAGAAATTAAACTTAGAAACATATGATTAAAGCTTAAACAAGCTAGTCAAGTCTTTGGTTGTTGAATCAAGTTGATATTCTTGACTTTGCCATGCTGTGGCATGTTTGGTATGCACTGTTCATGAGGGAAGAAAATTAAATTTTAATGATTTAATGCTTCCATTGAGTTTATATGATGATTTTGTGTAGGATTGGAAAGGTTTTGAACCTTGGAAACATTAAAATCTCAAGGTTGTAGTTTTTGAAATCCTTCACTGTTACTGTTCACTCGCATGAACATTTATTGGAATTTCATGATTTTGATGGTTCCAATGGTTTTAAAATGAAATTTGTGTGGGGTAAAGTGAAGAAACAAGTATGGGAAGCATTAGAATCAAAATGAGAATTTTTGAAAGAATTGTATGCCTATGTTCAGTTATGCACAGTAGGCCATGAAGGAGCTGGAATTTCATGATTATAAGCTCATAAATGAATTCAAAAGATGAAATTGTGTCGGTAAAGTCAAGACATCAATTGATTCAAAGACCAAGTCCATTAGTTAAGATTAAGGAAAGTAAATGAGCTTAATGTTTAAGAGGGAGTTATGTTAGTTAAAGTAAGTTTAATGCTCAAGAAAATTATATGGTAATGGATGAATGATTATGTGATGTTAGGGATTGGTTGGTATGCTCCAAAAGAGGCAGCCACATGTCCAAGAGATGTGAGAAGAAAGAAGCAAGATAAAGTGAAAGAAAGTCAAGTCTATAAGGTAGTGAACTTACCTCTTTATGTGCTTGATGTAGTATGCTTATGGGTTGACATGTATATGATATTTGAATGATGTTGTGACATGATAAATGATGTTGAATGTATTGTGAATAACATGTTTTCCATGGCCATGCACTTTATGTGAAAGTATATAGCATGATGGCATGTCACTAATTAAAGAAAGTTTAATGAAATTAAATATCATGCATTAGCATCCATCTTGCATATTTAAGTGATAAGGTTTGCTACTGTGATTCCCTAGAATCTCACTCTCCCATAACCAACCAATTTAGGTCAAGCATGATGGATAATGTATGCATGGAGAAGAGCTAAAGCATGGAAGAAGGAAAGTGAAGTATTTAAGATGTTATCTTCACGTAGCTTTTTAAACCACTTCATTTTGAGTTTTATAGAATTAGTTATGATTTTTTAAAGTTCGTTGCGTAGTCTAGAATACCATATGAACAGTAATCCAAAAAGAGTAAAATTCCAGATTTGGCTAATGGACTTCCAAGGTCTTGTAAGTGGTTCTAAATGCTACTGAATGGTCCCTAAGACATATAAAAGTAAGGATGTTACAGCTAACCTAGTAACTTAGTCTGTTGGTTTAGGTCTTCTAGAGATGAGAATACAATACAATAGAATCGCAGTAGATTCTAAAGGATTATAGTTAGATCCTACGTGGCTCACAAAGAATAGTATTCTAGGGTCGTAGTTAGATCCTGAAGAGGCTTACATTTGATCGTAGTAGATCCCGAGGGTCGTACTAGACCTTGCCTAAAGTAAGATGAAGAAGCTATAAGTAAAATATTTATTTTGAAGGATGAATTACCAAGGACAAGGTTAAAGTGGGGAAGCCTCACAAGTTGGTTAACTCATAGCAGAGAGAGTACCCCTAATATTAGTTTCAGATAGTCTTATTATTATCATAGACTGAACTCATAATTTTCTTACATAAAAAAGGAATTAAGTAATCAGAGTTAAAGTTGTTAGTTTTGAGTACCAAGAATTTATGAGAATATCTCATAAGATATAAGAAGTGATCAAGTAAGAATAGAGAGATCACTAAGATGAGATTATCGAGAATAAGAATAAGAGACAAATAGACCTTTTAGATGAAGATAAAGAGATTAGAAGGCTAGATAGACCCAAGAGAGACAGTATAGAAGGGTCTAAGATAGTAAAGTACCAGGGTTAGAGCTTGTTAGCACCAGTACTTCATATTTTTGTCGGCACTCTTTAGTTAAGCATGCTCAAGTAATAGTAGCCCAATGATGGGTGACCCCCTGGGAAGTGATGAGAAAGGGTGTAAATGCCATAGAAGTTTGGCATAGATGAACAAAATTATAGGTTAAAGAGAATATTAGACTTATGGTATCTCAAGATACGTCATTATAAGGCAAGATCAGTCATTATAAGAGATATTTATAAGATTTAATTTATAAGGATAAATTAAATCCCTATCACGTTTGAATTTGAAATTCAAATTGATATGATATCTCAAATTTGATTTATGATAATAAATCAAATAGAGTTTAGTCTCATCTTTATTTAAAGTTAAATAAATACGTAATTAAATTTGTGGGACGGATTTAATATTATTTATTTAATTAGTTTCTTATAAAATTATACAATATATGATATTGTATTAATTTCAAAATTAATATAATATTAACTCCAAAATCCAATTCGGTAGAGAAAAAAAATGCATAGCATCCTATATATCTGATTTTAGGAGCTGTGTTTTAGCAACACACACATAGAACACAAAAAGGCCGAAGGGGAATCTGTAAAAGGTTTGCAGATAAGAAACTGCAGAAATAAAGACGGAGAGGACGAATTCTTGAGAAAGCCCTGGAGGGACAAGAGACGCTAGCACGTCGTTCGTGGTTGGAACTCTGTTTGTGTGGATACCAGTAGAGGAATCTGACCTGAGTCGTCGACTTCTTGCGATTGGAAAGGGAGCACGAGCCGCGGAGAGAAGCTGTGAACGTCGTGACCAGAAGCTGTGGAAGTCACTAAGGAACACTGAGGTAATGCTTCTTCCTATTTGACTTAAACACATACGGTAGATCCTGGCAAGGAATGAAAATTTTTTTAAATTAATTTCCACTGCGTGTCTTCCAATTCCTTACACATTTATCCATTATAATCTAACTTCCTTAAGCATTAAACTCACTTTAACTAACATATATTCCTTTTAAACATTAAGTTCATTAACTTTCCTTAATCTTAACTAATAGACTTGGCCTTTGAATCAATTGATGTCTTGACTTTGCCCTACACAATTTCATGTTTTGAATCCATTTATGAGTTTAGAATTATGAAATTCTAGCTCCTTCATAACATGTTGCACAGAACTGAAACTGCACCTACTTTCTTCAAAAATTCTCATTTTGATTCCAATGCTTCCCATACTTGTTTCTCTACTTTATCCCACACAAGTTTTCATTTTAAAACCATTGAAAGCATTAAAATCATGAAATTCCAATCACTGTTCATGCGAGTGAACAGTAACCGTGAAGAATTTCAAAAACTATAAACCTTGAGATTTTAATGTGTCCAAGGTTCAAAACCTTTCCAACCCGTTGAACCTTTCCAACCCTACACAAAATCATCATATAAATTCAATGGAAGCCTTAAATCATTGAACTTCCATTTCCTTACCTCATGAACAGTGCATACCAAACAAGTTCCCTTATGGCAAAAGTCAAGAATATCAACTTGATTCAACAACGAACTACTTAACTAGCTTGTTTAACTGTCAAATTTAGGATTATTACGTGATTATGAGTGATTATTTTGGAACTTTTAATCTATCATTCAAGAGGGTTTTCAACTGTGATAAGTGTTTTAATGCATAGTGAATGATTAACATTGTTTGAGACTTTAGCTTGAGCAATTTAGATGAAAACCTTAGTTGGAAGGATTCTCTTACTAAATTTCTATATTGAGTGGTTATTCAATTGGTTTATATCCTCTATAACTTGTCTTCGCTCTAAGTTGAAAATTACCTGCGCATTTATGCTATTGAATATGATAAAGGCATTCATTTCTAAACCCTTTTATACCAAACACAAGCCCATCACACATTATATCTATAGTCACTCCCTTTGAGCCTATCACTTTTCTTTTTCCATCATAGAAAGTTATATATACATGACACATTTTTTGAAATAAACTTTTACTCATGTCAAAAAATCATTGTTATTGTGATATTGTGCTACATATTTTATATACAAGGTGCCAGAAAAAAAAAGAAGAGATGGTGCAAGAAAAATTGAAGAAGAAAGAAAAGAGAAATAAATTAGGCACTATTATCAACTCCTAACAGCACAATTACCACCTCTACATCTTAGAAGACACGAATTCATGCTATATATTCATCATCACATGCATATGGTACTTTCTATCTTTCATATTCCATTATGTAATATCCTCAATTTTCTTATCTGATGTATATGTACAGTTTATATGTAATAGACATGAGATTCTTAGAATAAACTGTATCAGATTGAGGAAGGAAAGAGAAGGATTAGTAACTAAGGAAAGTTTAAGGACCTAAATGAAAATTAGAAAAGGTTGAAGGTCAAAATTAAAAGTAGAAACAAAAGTTGGGCTAAAAGGTATAATTATCAAAAGTTTAGGGACCTAAATGTAATTAACCAAAAGTTTAGGGACAAAGATGTAATTATGAGAAAGTTGAATGGGAAAAGGCCAAAAAATGACTATAATTATATTAGTCACAAATTTTACTAGTAGATAGACAAAATTATTGTGATGAGTTTAACGCAACATATAATTTTGATTTGAGGTCTCGATTAATTGATATGAATTCCTAAAGTCAGGAAAAATTATTATAATAGTTTTTAGACCTCAGAATTAGATAAAACTTTACAGTAAATCCCTATATTTAATATAAAAATTTATAAAATTGACAGAGTCAAAAAAAGAATCCTGTAGATTTCTTACGGGATTTTATAGTGTAATAAAATACCCGATAAATACTATCGAGAGATTTTTTGGGATTTGTGTCATTAAGGTAATGTGTCATATCCCCAATTTTTTGACCTGATGTACCTGTACAGTTTATCTGCAATAGATATAAGATTCTTGGAATAAACTATATCAGATTGCAAAAAGAAATGGAAGGATTAAAAACTCAGGAAAGAATAGGGACCAAAATGCAAATTGAAAAGTTTGAAGACAAAAAGTTGAAATAGAAATAAAAGGAGGGACCTAAATGCAATTAATGGAAAGTTCAGGGACTAAAGTGCAATTATTCAAAAGTTAAGGGACCTAAATGTAAATATGGAAAAGTTGAGCCAAAACAGGCTAAAAATGCCCAGAATCAGATCAGACCCAAATTTTACCAGTAGATAGACAAAAATATTCCGGTCAGTTTAACGCCACACATAATTTTGATTTGAGGTCCCGATTAATTAATATAAATTCCTGAAGTCAGAAGAAATTATTACAGTATTTTTCAGATCTAAAAATCATGAGACTTTATAGGAAATTCATATATTTAATATATGAATTTATAAAATTGACAGAATCGGAAAAGGAATCCTGTAGAAGCCAAACTGAATTTTTCAGTGAAATAAAATACCAGATAAATAGGATCGGGAGAGTTGTAACGTGAATTGGGCCATAAAGGCAATACAGGCAATAAGCCTATAATAAGGCCCAAATGGCGCCATTATAAGCCCATTAAGGTGATTGGACAGTTATGTGGGCCAGAGACCAGAGCAGTCTAGGAAAAGTATGAAATTGCGAAAATGCCCTTGGATGCCCATACTGTACCAGTGATGGATGGAGGTCATTTTGGTCATTATGTACAGGCCAAAAATGTGGGACATAGTATAAATATGATTATATAGAGTCAATATATGCCCTGAGGCACTGTAAAGAGGTGTGAAATGACGATTTTGCCCTTAGGGTTAGTACAGTGCAGGAAAGGCCACTAAGGGTATTTTGGTCATTTCCCAAGGGATGGATGGCAGATAAATACTCAGTATAACATTTTCAATGATATGAGAAGCCTAGACATTAATTTCCAGGATAGAATATATATCCTGGTATATTATAAAAAATTAGGAACAGAACACAGTCCGGTTGTTGTGAAACTGCATTGATCGGTACCGGATTAGACTGGAATTTCTCCAGAAGGTTCTTTGCATGGGCAGCACGCCACCTAACCCTCTTAGGTGTCCCATGAGCTGTCTCACATGATGTAATAATTGCTCTTTTTAGAAAAAGTAAAATCCAAGATTAAATGTGAGCCTTTAGATCAAATAGTAACCAAATCAATCTTGTCCATCCATTTCAACCCAAATTTCTCTATAAATACCCCCTATTCAGAACACTTCAGCATGCATGGTGAACCATAGGGAAACTCTTGCAAATTTTCCGTTCAACCAAGAAAGAAGCAACCAAAGTGAAGTAACAAGCAAGGTAATCATCTCCCTTGATCTTGAGCTTTGTTCTAGCAAGTTAGCTCATGCTTTTAAGGGGTTTTCATGCTATATTTCCCTTATGGTTGCTGCTGGAAGTGCTGCTCATATGTGGTTAAAATATGAGTTTTATGTTATGGATAGTTTAGACAAGCTTAAACAAGCTAGAATCAAGTGGTATAAGATTGTGAATTCAAGTATGTTTGGATTTAGGGTTTTGTGTTCTTGCTGGTACTGTACGTGGTACTGTTCATATGATGGAATTTCATGATTTTGATGCTTCCAATGAGTTTAAAATGGGAAGTTGTGTGGGGATAAAGTAGGAAAACAAGTATTGGAAGCATTGGAATCAAAATGAGAATTTTTGGAAAACAAGAGCATGCATTTCGGTTTGGCACTGTAGCAATTGGTATGTTTTGATTTTGGAAATTCTGATTTCATATTTGGATTCTACATGAAAAATTATGTGGAAATGAACCATGAGAATTTATTTTGGAAAGGTGGAAGTAGGAAACATAAATTAGAGAAAGAAAGGGAGCTAGTGAAAACCTAGTCTTGGATTGGATTTCACGTTGAGTTGTAACTTGATATTATGTTGTAATGGCTAGGTTTTGACATTTGTGAAGAAAGGAAAGCACTTCAAGAAGGTCTTGACCAAGATAGCTAAGAGGTAGCAAGGATACCTAACTATAACTCATGTTTGTTTAATTGTTTTGCTTGCTTGTTGATTATGGTGTTTGGTTGAGCTTGAGCTTATGTCATCATGTTATGATGAAGTATGAATGATTGCAACTCCTTTCAAGTTATGTCATGACAATATGCATGTTAGAGTTTGCTTATGTACCATTATGAAGTAGCTCTCATCACATGATAACATGTTAAGCATACAATTATTCATGCATGATATTATAGTTTGTGTAACTTGCTATTGGGATTTCCATGAAATCCCATTCCTTCCACATGCATAACTATGTTTTAG
This sequence comes from Leucaena leucocephala, assembly GCA_037074615.1. Classification (NCBI taxonomy): domain Eukaryota; kingdom Viridiplantae; phylum Streptophyta; class Magnoliopsida; order Fabales; family Fabaceae; genus Leucaena; species Leucaena leucocephala. The sequence continues at coordinate 6,420,212 of CM073526.1, read as the reverse complement.
GTGCTGGATCCTCTCAAGGGAAGAGAGTAAATGTTAATGATTAAGTTTGTATAATAAGTTATATGACTCACATGACACTATGGGATGATATGCTAGCATGCAAGGTGTATGTTTCTGTAACTCTGTTGTGAGGCCGTGGTGATATGACGATGATTTTGATATGTAAACCAACGAGTTTTAGTATGAAATTTGGTGTGAAGTTAGATAAGATACAGATATTTAAATGGACACCAAGAACGCCTTAATTGGATAAATATCCGAATTGTTATGATTTTCCAAAGTTACAAGTAAGATCTGGAATTGAGATAAAACGAGTGCTGAGAGGCAGTGACGTTCACGCAATGATTTCATATATAAAATGAACGAATTTGTCTATGAAATTTGGTGAGCTTAAAGAGGACGTCTAGAGCTTTAATTCCATATGTAACACAGTTCATTTGGATAAGTAACCAAAGAGAAATGAATTTTTGAAGTTAAGCCAAGAAACTGGAACCTCCAGATTTTTACCAAATGAACAGTGATTTTTAACCAATAAACTGATTTCATTTGGACTAGAGAACCTCAGTTTCATATTTTTCCCTCAAATATTTATGAAGAGCTTTCATTAGAAATTGGAACCACATTATTTTGATTTTTCTACAATTAATTATGAATTTTCAAAGTAGGGTACATGTTCTGGAATTACCAAATGAACAGTGATAATGAACAGTACCCAAGAGCAAATCTTTGGAAATGGATGTTTTCAAAGCAAATGATCATGTAATTGGTTCCAATCACTTCTAATGGAGTATAATTGAGGTTAAAAGTAAGGATGTGACATAATGGACCAATATTAAAGTCCAAATGGCGTCCCAAGAGGGCCAGTAATGAGGTTGGACAGTTAAGTGGGCCAGAGTCCAGAGCAACACAGGAAAAGTGTGAAATTATGAAAATGCCCCTGTGTAGCCAAATTGTACCAAAGATAAATGGAGGCCATTTTGGTCATTCTGGACAGGGTAAAAACATCCAAGCTAGTATAAAGATAATTAATTATAGCAAGTATATACCCTGATACAGTATAAAGAGGTGTGAAATGATAAATTTGCTCTTAGGGTTAATATAGTGTAAGAAAGTGCAACAAGGGTATTATTGTCATTTCCCAAGGGATGTTTGGCAGATAAATACTTAGTCTAACAATGTCAATGGTAGGAAAAACCTAGACTCTAGTTTTCATGATAGAATACATATTCTAGAATATTATAAAAATTAGGAACATAAATCAGTATGTTTTTTGTGAAACTGCTCCAATCGGTACCGAACTAGACTAGAATTTTTCCTATTAGTATATCTACCTTTTTACATCCAAACATGGCCCTAAATGATGTCATGCATGGTTTCAATCCAAGGCTTCTAGGGCAAGCTTGATTCAAGGTGGGATATGGACCATTAGATCAAATAGTAACCAAACTAATCTTGCCCTTTCATTTCCACCCAAAATTTTCTATAAATACCCCCAAACCAGACTTGTGTGGCATCTTGGAGAATGTTAGGGAACCTCTGGCCAAATTTTTTGTGAGCAAGAAAGAAGCACACAACTTGGAGCAACAAGTAAGGTAATTAGCTCCTTTGTTCTTGGACTTTAATCTAGCAAGTTAGCTCTTGGTTTTGATAGGTTTTTGTAACATAAATCCCTTGTGGTTTCTTCTATAAGTTCTTTTCATATGTGATAAGAATATGAGTTGTATGTTATGGATAGTTTACACAAGCTTAAACAAGCTAGAATCAAGTGGTATATGCCTAGAAATTAAAGTATGCATGTAGTTAGGGTTTTGTGTTCTTGGCTGCTACTGTATGAATCACTATTCATATGTTGGAATTTCATGATTTTGATACTTCCAATGATTTTAAAATGGAAAATTGTGTGGGGATAAAGTAGGAGAACAAGTATTGGAAGCATTGGAATCAAAATGTGAATTTTTGGAAAATAACGGTGTCACTTCAGTTCTATACAGTAGGTAATGTTATGTTTTGATTTTGGAAGTTCTAGTTTTATATTTGGATTCTAAATGAAAAAATGTGTGGAAATGAACTGTGGGAATTTATTTTAGAAAGATGGAAGTATGGAACATAAAATGGAAAAAGAATGGAAGTTAGTGAAAACCTAGTCTTAGAATTGTTCTCAAGTTAAGTTGTAAATTGATGTTACTTTGTAATGGCCAGGTTTTGACATTTGTGAGGGAAGAAAACCATCTCAAGAAGACTTTTCCAAGGATAGCTAAAGAGGTAGCAAGAATACCTAACTATACTTTCATGTTTGTTTGATTGTATGCTTGCTTGTTAGTTATGATGTTTGGTTGAACTTGAGATTATGCCATCATGTTGATGATGAAGAATGAATGATTGCATCTCCTTGCAACTAATGTCATGACAATATGCATGTTAGATTTTGCTTATGTATTATTGTGAAGTAGCTCCCATCTCATGATAACATGTTAAGCATCTAATTAATCATGCATGATATTATAGTTTGTATGACTTGCTATTGAGATTTCCATGAAATCTCATTCTTTCCATATGCATAACCATGTTATAGGTGTTGGAACATCTCAAGGAAAAAGGGTAAATAGAGATGGTTGAACTTGTATAATAAGTCATATTGGTTACTTGACACTATAGAAGGTAGGGATGCATAGTGTATTATCATCTAGTTGTATTTTGAGGCCGTGGCTTTGTGATGATGTTTACAATGCCTTAACCAATGATTGTGAACTTGAAATTTGTTATGATAATACCTAAGATACAAAGTTTTAAATAGACACCAAGAGAACCTCAATATGTTAAGTATTTGATTTACTATGATTTTTCTAAGTTGGAGATAAAATCTTGAATTGAGATAAAGTGAGCAACTGGAGGCAATGACGTTCCAATGTTGATTTAATATAGCAAATGAATGAATTTTTCTATGAAATTTTATGGGCTTAAATACACGTCTAGATCTTTAAATCCATAGGTAACACGTTTCATTTGGACAAGTAACCAAAGAGAAATGAATTTTTGAAAATAAGGCAAATAAACTAGAACTTCCAGATTTATCAAATGAATAGTATTTTTCAATGAATAAACTAATTTCATTGGGATAATGGAACCTCAATTTCACATTTTTCCATCAAAAGTAAATAAAATAGATTCATTAGAAATTGGAACCACCCTATTTTGATTTTTTTATATTTAATTATGAATTTTCAAAGGTAGGTACATGTTATGAATTACCAAATGAACAGTAACCATGAACAGTACTCGATGAGCAATCTTTTGAAAATACATATTTCTAAAGCAAAAGGTTATGTAATTGGTTCAAATGACTTCCAATTGAGTATAATTGATGTTAAAAATATGGATACGACACATTCCACGTGGCCTATCTCTATTATTTTACCCTTAAAAGACCTCTTGATTCTCTGCATACGTGTTGTATAGTTGATGAGATTTAGAGCCATTACAAGCATATGGAAGGATGTTTTTCAATTTGAATATGAGTGAAAGAACCCTAACAATGAGAGGACATAGAGAGCTAAATACTTACATCCTTAGAGAGAATATATTGGGCTCATATAGTTGAGGTTGATTTGAATTAGTAGTTGATTACTCGGCATTGCTCATATTATCACCTTTGTATTCCCAAAAGATGATGCATTAATTGTTTTAAGGTTTCGCTGTGGATTATGTTATTACCTCAGATTTAATAGCTTTAGCTTAGGTGTACTTCATGTCTTTGTATAGGAGTACAAAGGTTCAAGTGTGGGAAAATTGATAGAACACAAATTGTATATAGTTTCTGTAACATTTTATAGGTTTTATTACGACTTTACCATTCATTTTATACCTGTATTTGTGCTTTTGTGGGAATACATGATTGTGCTTGGTAATATGCTAATTAAAGGGTAAAATGGTAAATTAACCCTTCCAAACTACATAAACATTGTTCTCTACTAATTTGGACTTTTACAGTGAGCTTTGGTTTTGAATTGTAGGTATTTTAGGGGAGAACCAAGGACTAATATGAGTAGAAAAGAAATCACAAGACAAAGAAACTTAGATCACACCTCTGTACTTTTTAGTCACGACCAAAGTATCCACAATTTGTGACCTTATTTCCTCTGGAAGTTTCTATGTGTTTACAGGTCGCGACTAAAATAGACAATCGCTGAAGTTGTGCGTTTTGGATTAGGTAATGTGGAAATAAAAGGAAGCTGAAGCTGTAAATGTCAGGGATGCTAGTTTTTTACCTGATTAGGCTAATAAGTAGTACTCGAATCCTCTCTACGCCTTCTCCCTAACCTACATACTAATTTTCCATCGTTCTACACCTTTCCATAGAATCTCACATCTTTACACCATTAATCTATCACCTTTTTCTACTTTCTTCATGGCATCATATTTGGACAGTGATTGTAGCACAGTAGGAGTCATGAGAGCCTAAATCCTTAGTCTATTGGTGATGTATCCGATATCTTGAGCTCATGGATTACACTGGGGAGTTTTCTATTTTAATTTGCACCTATTTCATATTTTGATGCTGTTAGATCTAGGGTTTTCATTATATGAACAAGGGATTGAATGTCGATTGATTATTCTCATATTGGACAATTGTAATTTACTTCAAATGATTTTGATGTTGATTTTTAATATAATATTTCGGTTTCAATTTTAGGATAGTTGGACTATTATCAACGATCATTGTTAAATAATTCAATTGCTTGAAATCTATGGTCATCGATCGATGATCATTCGAGGGCATTTTCTTTATCTAATTTAATTGCACGCTAAGTAGTTTTTAACAGTTAATTGAAAGTTTTTAAACTAGCTTTGATCAAAGGAATTTAAGAATTATTAATGTTCTAGACTCAATCGATCGATTGAGATTTTATTTAAGACTTAATGATTTCAAAACTCCTAATCAAATTAAGAGCAAGGATAGATAGGCCCCCATTAAGAGTCTTTCCTAATAGATTTCTTTCACAATCTACTGAATTTCCATCTTAATCAAAAATACAAAAACATTTACTTTATTGCACCCTTACTTTATTAACCTCCTATACCAAAAGTACTTAATAGACTGCATACATAATTATATATGTATATATTAGGCCTACTAAATTATTAACCATTTCACTATGCCTTCTAAAATGTGCCTTAGTCATCTTCCCAATAAAAAAGATTCACGTGTATCAAATGATTCAAAATCAAATGATTTAAGTCCATCTTGATGAAGTTTCAATATGTCTTTCTCATTTATGTGACAAAAATGACAATGCCTTAAGTAAGTTTGGTAGATATGTTATGGATAGTTCTATCAATAAGCATTTCTTAGTTGAAGAAATAATGAATGTTATGGAAATTATCATTTTCGTAAAACACATCATCACAAAAGATAGAACAATAGATGTCCTAATGTTAACATTAGAACTTTCTTGTCAAACAAGAAATGAAAATAATGCTTTAACAAAACAAGAGAATAATAGAAATTGTTAACACTAGCAAGCTCACTGGGCAAAACAAGTTTCTACAGTTAATGCAGCAACTTTTGCTTGATTTGTAATATGTAGGTCCTTTTGCCCTTTATTAACTTCTACATCTTATGAGATCCTATACATTTCTTTAAATGTGAGATTCACATTGGTATCTAATACCCATGAAGTAGAAAGTTTTAATTTCTAGAAAAAATACCTAAAGTGGTAGTCTTACTACCCTTCTATCCTTCTTTAAATCTTCCAAATAGAGTTTACAATTTCTCTTCCAAAGACCAGGTCTAGGTTCATTGCAAAAGAAACATACTCCATCTTTTTTTAGACTCATCCTTCTTGATCTTTTGTTTAGGCTTGGAATGTTTTTTAGACTTGGTGTCTGTACCTTTTCCCTTGCCTTTTCCTTTCTTCTTTCTACCCTTTCCTTTCTGAAGTATTAAAATAGTGCTAGGCTTCTTAATATTTTGTGCAACTATTTTAACCATCACATGCAATTCAAAAAGAGATTTCTCCATATTTTTCATATTATAGTTCATGATAAACTAATCAAAGCTATCATAGAGTGAGTTCAAGATCAGATCCATCACTAACTCCTGATTTGTGGGAAATTTGAGCCTTTCAAGGTGATCAATATAGCCCTTCATTTTCATGACATGGGCACTAACTGATTCATTTTTAGCCATCTTGCAAGAATGTAAGGCTTTAGTAGTATCATACCTTTCCTACCTACCTTGCATTTGGAACATTTCCTTGAGATATTCTATTATCTCATATGCCTCCATATGTTCTTGATTCTTCTGAAGATCTAGGACCAAGGTGGCTAGTAGTAGGCATCTTAATCCATAAAGTAGCAGTAGGCATCTTACATCCATAAAGTCATTGGTATACTTCATGTAAGTATCCCTTTGAGTTGTTAGAGCATTAGCTAGATTGTCCTCAATAAAGGGTTTATCTAGGACATATAACTTTCTTTCTTAAGAACAATTCTCATATTTCTAAACTAATCTAGAAAGTTTGTTCCATTAAGTTTGTCCTTCTCAAGGATTGATCATACAGATAGCCCAGAGGTATTGTTCAAACTCATTGATCTTCAAAATATGAAAATCCTATAAATAAAACTCCCACTAAAATTAAAAGCCCTCAATTATATTTAATTAGTAGTCTAAGATAAATATTTTACATAATTTTAAGTCCGCTTTAGCAGGATGCTTAAAATTAAATTATTTAGGTAAGTAACCCTTTACCAATTATAACTCATGTAACTCTTAGATCCTTATGAGATTTTGGCATCATATGTCTCAACATGTTTAATGTAACATCCTCCTTTTCTATCATCTTAGGGACCATTCAGTAGCATTTGGAATCACTTCTAGTGCCATTGAAGTCAAATCATATAATTTAGAATTTTACTCCCAGCGAGTACTGTTCACGGTGTAAATTCCAGCAGAGTGACCTGACTTTGAAAGATCATAACTAATTCTAGACAAATTGAAATGGAGTGGTTCAAATTGATACTCGAAGATAACTTAATTTTCTTTCAGGGAAAAATGACTACTTGACCATGCCTTGACCAGGTCAACGTTGGTCAACGTCCAAAGTTTACTGTTCCTCCAGCGTCCTGTCCCTGATTCCAGCATTCTGGTCCCAACTTTGATAAATCATATCTTTATGTGTAGACATCCAAATGAGACATTTTATATATAAAATTGAAGCTTGGTATGTGTACTATTTACTAGAAAAATATCATATATTTATTCAATCATTTACTATTTATAATTACAGTTCAAATGTCACTGCCTCACCACGAGTTATTGTTCACAGTGACAATTTCCAGCAATTATAAATACATAAATCACATATCAATCATGCTAAGAAATTAACATCTCTTCATGCATCTTTATCTCCTCCATCTTAAGAAGACCTGCTGTAATTGGATTGACATGGAAGGGGTGAGATTTCTGGGAAAATCTCACCAGCAAATAGTACTAAACAATGCATACATTAATGTGAATACTTGTGCTTGCTTGTGAAAGTGTTAGCATTGCATAATGTTCATGCTTCCATGTTACATATCAAATACAATTGGCCAAAGTAATCATAGGATCAGAGCTTCATACATAAGCACATGTTCAACACAATTCAACAAAGCCATATCACATCAAGCATAACATTCAATGCATACAAGTTTAGGATTAGTTCACTACCTGGCATATAGCCTTCCTCTAGCTTTTAGCCTTTGCTCTAAGATTCCTTCTTTTCATAGGTCAGAGCTTATACATAACATAATAATATCTTCATTATTATTCTATCAGCATAGCTCTACTTATCTCATGATTAACTAGGGGTGATATCCTTAATCTGACATCCCCCTGTCTTTCTTTCTGCCTTTAGCTACCTTTATTAATAGAGATATTTCTCTATTCTAACCACTAAGAGCAATCCTATACTTTATTAGAGCAGGGACTAGATAACTTTCTTACCTCATTCATAAGCTTTGCCTAGTCCCTTGGCTCCTCAGACTGCTCCTGGCTCCACCAGAACTCCTTTATTTCTTTCCTTTCTTTCTTTCTTTCCTTCTCTCTTTCTCTCTTTCTCTCTTCTTTCTCTTCCTTTTCCTTTCTAGGCCATGGTGTGCATTGAAATGGGAGGGGAGTTGCCTATTTATAGGTGAGAGGAGGTGGAATTAATGGTCCAGATTGATTCATGATGAATGGCTCAGATTGCTTTCTTCCTCAAGAAGCATTGCCTGCATCATCACGATGACATCACCCTCCCTGATGACTCACCACTCATGACATCATCTAGGACACCTCAGGGGTATATGTGGCAAAATGTGGGGCCCTTGGGACACCTCACCAGCTGACTCAGCCTTTCCAGAGAGTTCCAGAGTCTTTTCCCTGAATGGACGACCGAGATTGTTCCACGTGTCCTCTTGCTTTTTCTCCTTTTTCTCTAATCATGCCATGTGTCCTTTGCTTTTCTTCTTTTACTGTAATCATGCCATGTGGTGCATTGTGGGCCCCATTTATGTCCTCTCATGATTCCAGATCACTCTACCCAGTTCTATCTTGGACCGGGTCACTTTACTTTATTGAAAAGCACTAAAACAATATTTTAATGCCTCTTGGGCCCGCATTACTCTTGGGCTACGTTTTTGGGCCTTGGATTGTCATCTTGGGTTTCTAACCAAGCCCAAGCACTTTAGTGGCTCAGTTTCCAAGGAACATCCTTAGTAAATTACCAAAATGCCCTTACTACCTCTTTAGTACTTCTAGGAGCACTATTGTCTTTTCATACCTTACCAGAGTATCTCTTAACCCCGGTCAACTATCCAGATACCCTTTCTTAACTGTCTAACCTTAGTTAAATAATCATAATGCCCTTTGTCTGACTCTGACTTAATGACAAACACAGTGGTATTCCTTCAGTGGCATTTACATAATTCTTCAATTTTCTCAGTCTTTATTAGCCCTGGCCCACATATTTATCTGAAAATATCATTAGGCCTATAAGGTGTCATTCTAGACCCTCTGTATGATCCCCTATCTTCATGGGCTCAATTCCCGAGAAATTCCCCGAAACCTATTTATCGAGTCTTTTAATCCACTGTAAATTCTGTAGTAAATTCTACAGAACTCCTTTTTGAGCTTTATCAGTTTCAAAAATTCTTATATTAATTATAGGAATTTATTGCCACATTTCATCTGATTCTAAGGTCTATAAAATACTGTATTAATTTTCCTTCTCTTCAAAAATTAATATAAATCTTTTGGGACCTCATATTAAAACTCTGTGTTGCATCAACTGATTAGCATAATTTTCTCTATTTATTGAGACCTCTGCTCAATAGGGTCTAGTAGCATCCCTTTTTCAGGCTATATACTGGGCTTCTAAGCCTAAAAATTAGGATATGACATTTAATCTCATCCAATTCCTTAAAACCCAAAATCGTTTTGATAGTCCTATTTAAGTTGGACCATCTTAAACATATGGGTAGCACCATTACTAAAATTACCTTACTAAGATAACCCAATTTTGCTCTGCTTTAGCATACCTACATTGATGTGATCAAAGTGTTGATAGGCGCTTATAAATGGGTGACATTTTACTTAAAATTATTTGAGGGATTTTATTTATTTGATAAATTTCCATTATCATCCCATGATCATGCATTTAATTTACTTAATTAATGTTGTTATCTTATGGTTTGCTAGTCACAACTATAAAAAAGGCTTTCTAAATTGGTTTAAAATAGTATTCTATACCAGACAAAGATCCGGTGTAGAAATAGACCATGTAGAAAGTGTACACATTTTAAACCAGATAGTTAATCTGTGTAGAACGAGTATATTTTACATTGGTCTCTTTTAAAATCAGGAGTAGCATTTACTAATATCTACACAACTTATAAGGACATCCGGTGTAGATGAATGTATTTTCTACACCAGTTATGTGAACGTCAGTTGTAGATTAATGAATTTTTTACACCGGGTATGTTTACGATCGGTGTAGATTAATCCATTTTCTACACCTTATCATAAAGACAACTGGGATAGATGTTATAATATTTATATATTTTTTGACACCTATCAGTATTCTTTGTTCGGTTTAAATGTATTTTAAAAAATGACCCGTTCAATGTTTCATTAACCCCATCCCCTAAAGCTTCATAAATAAACTGCCCAAACATACGACTCAAAGAGACAACAATAGAGACATAGTTCAAGATGGTATAAACAAAATTTAATTTCTCATTATATTATACATTAAATAAAATTCAATACAAAAATGTAATAATTTGAACAGAAAAATAAAAAAAATGTATTAAGATAAAAGGCAAATACTATATTGACAAGGAATGAATTAAACAAAAAAAACTCAGCCCAAAGATTGCGCAGGTCCTCAATATCTTGTTCAAGAAATGAGTCAGCTTGATAAAACATCTCAAACATCAAATTAAAATCAAAGAAATTAAGGAATTACTAATATATATTAAATTGACAAGAAATATGAAATCATTAAAAATACAATTTTACCCCCTCAGTTAGGTCAGTCCTATTTGACAGGATAATATTAATCATGTGTCTAACCATGTAGAAGCTGCACAAGTTATTTTTCTTAGGTTACCTTTGACTCTATAATATTAACATGAAAAAATTATTTGTTATCAATTAAAATGGAGCATAAGAATTAATACTTTTATTACCTTCAATGTGATTCATTCAGGGTCCCTCACCAAGTTACCATGCTTAAGACCCCTTGCAATTACGAATGTACTCATAGCACTATGACCAAGGTTATGAAGTTAATAACCCATTTATTGCAAAGACTATTATTTTACATAGAAGAAAACTCACGTGTTCATAATCTTCTTGGTATCAAACGATGGCTTATAATAGAGGGAGCATATGAAACATCCTTACTTTTATACATCTTAGGGACTATTCAGTAGCATTTAAAACCACTTACAAGACCTTGGAAGTCCATTAGCCAAATTTGGAATTTTACTCTTTCTCAGGTTATTGTTCATATGGTATTCCAGATTAATCGATGAACTTCAAAAAATCATAATTAATTCTAGAAAAATAGAAATGAAGTGGTTTAAAAAGATACATGAAGACAACATCTTGAAATTTAAGGAAAAAATAATATCCAGACCAAATGCTTAGCTACTTAAAACATTTTATTCGTCAAATATTACTGTTCATTTGGTCAAAAATTCTGAAAACAGATTCTGGTCCCTTACTTTGGAAAATTAGTTCTCTTTGTACATGCATCAAAATATGGCATTCTTGGTGTCAAAATGAAGCTTGAAATGTCAACTAAATGTTTGTAAAATTTTATACATTTATTCCATCATTTACTATTTTTCATTATATCATGGCCATCACTACTTATATTGGTCATATAGCAACATTACATATAACAATTCTTCACATAACATTTATACTATCCAAACCCTAGCTTCTCTTCATGCTTCATCATCCTTTTTCATCATTCATAAACCTAATAGGATTGGGATTACACAGAGGGGGTGAGATTTCTAGAGAAATCTCAATAGGAAACGGTACTAAACAATGCATAATGTAAATACTTATGCTTGCTTATGAAAGTGTTAACATTGTGAAATGTGCATGCTTCCATGTATCATATGAAATACAATTGGCCAAAGTAATCATAGAAACAAAGCCTCACACATAAGCACATATGCAACACAATTCAACAAAGCCATAGCACAACCAAGCATAACATTCATTGTATACAATTTCAGGATAAATTTACTACCTCATATACTTGACTCTCTTTCACTTTATCCTACTTCTCTCTTCTCACTTCTCTTGGACACGTGGCTTGTAACATCCTTACTTTTATATGTGTTAGGGACCATTCAATAGTATTTAGAACTACTTACAAGACATTGGAAGTCCATTAGCCAAATCTGGAATTTTACTCTTTCTCGAGACACTGTTCATATGATATTCCAGATTACACAATGAACTTCGTAAAATCGTAATTAATTCTAAAAAAATCGAAATGAAGTGGTTCAAAAATATATGTGAAGATAACATCTTTAAATCTAGAAAAAAATAATTTCCAGACCAAATGATTAGCCAATTAATACAGTTTATTCGTTGAAATTTACTGTTCATTTGGTCAAAAACTCTAGGAACAGATTCTGGTCCCTTACTTTGGAAATTCATTTCTCTTGACATACATCCAAATGAAAAATTATACCATGCAATTAAAGCTCTAGATGTGTGCTACAAGCTTGTAAAATTTCATGAAATAATTCCTTCATTTGCTAGGTCAAACTGAAGCTACAACAAAACTGCTTTAGGACCTACGCTTTTACCATTTCAGTTTCCTTTCTTTTACTTTCAATAATTGTTCTAGCATGCATAATCCATCAAATAAGCTTCTCAATATTCATATACATCATGTACATATGCCATAAGTATTACAAATAGTTTCATCATATAGATGGGCACCTTATAGGGCATTTATATACATAGATAATCCATAGTATATGCTAGGATCTCAATTACTTCCATTCCTTTCTTCCATTCTTTAGCTCTTCTCCATGCATACATTTTCCCTCATGCTTGACCTAATTTGGTTGGTTATGTGAGAGTGTGATTCCATGGAATCTCAGTAGCAAACATTACCACTTAAATATGCAAGATGGATGCTAATGCATGATATGTAATTTCATTAAACTTTCTTTGATTAGTGACATGTCATCATGCTATATACTCTTACATAAAGTGCATGGCCATGGAAAACATGTTATTCACAATACATTCAGCATCATTTATCATGTCATAACATCATTCAAATATCATATACATGTCAACACATAAGCATACCACATCAAGCATATAAAGAGATAAGTTCACTACCTTACACTTAAGCTTTCCTCTTGATCTTTTGCACTTGCTCCCTAGCTTCCCAACCATGAAGCCTTTATGTCAATCACTTCCCAACATCTTCTTGGATGTTTCAAGGTCCTAAACACATTCATATTCATCATATAATTCATTAAGACTCATCAACTCCAACCATGTTCAAGACTAACCTTGTTACACTCTTTATTATCATAACTTTCTCTAATATTCACTAATCCACTTGGCTCTTGAACCAATTGATATATTAACTTTACCCTAACAATTTCATCTTTTGAATCCATTTATGAGCTTAGAATTATGAAATTCTAGCTCCTTCTTGTCCTGCTATATAGAACTAAACACATGCATACAATTCTTTTAAAAATTCTTATTTTGATTCTAATGCTTCCCATACTTGTTTCTCCACTTTACCCCACACAACTTTTCATGTTAAAACCATTGGAAGCATCAAAATCATGAAATTCCAATCATGTTCATGTGTGTGAACAGTACTGTGAAGAATTTCATATAATCTTGGAATTTCAATGCTTCCAAGGTTCAAAACCTTTCCAATCCCACACAAAATCATCATACAAATTCAATGGAAGCATTAAATCATTGAAATTCTATTTCCTTCCCTCATGAACAGTATAGACCGAACAGGGTACACTATGGCAAAGTCAAGAATATCAACTTGATTCAACAACCAATCTCTTAACTAGCTTTTTTAAGCTTCAATCATATGTCTCTAACTTTATTTTCTTCTTTTCCCTTTCATCTAAGGTTTTTGGGCAGCACCACCCCTTAGAGACATCTCACCTTTTCTAATTTTCGTTTTAGTCCTTCTCTTTCTTCAAGACTCATGTAACCTTTCTCTTTTCTTCTGATCTTCATCATAATCCTTTCCAAACCTTTTTCCACTATCAGTACTATACATATAGGGAAAAATTAGGATATGACGTGGCTACCTCTTTTGGAGCATACCAATCAATTCCTAACATCACATAATCATTCATCCATAACAATCTAACTTCCTTGAGCATTAAACTCACTTTAACTAAAATAAATTCCTCTTGAACATTAAGATCATTTAACTACATTAACTTTCCTTAATCTTAACTAATGGACTTGGCCTTTGAATCAATTGATATTTTGACTTTACCCTACACAATTTTATCTTTTAAATCCATTTATGAGTTTAGAATCATGAAATTGTAGCTCCTTCATGTCCTGTTTTACTGTATTCTCACCTCTAGAAGATATAAACTAACGGACAAAGTTACATGGTTAGTCACTTACACATAGTTGTTAACTCAATAGATAATTCCCCTAAAATGATCATAGTAGCCAATAGTATCTATCAGAACTTTACTCATTTGCCCTATCACTCAGGAATTTCTCATATCATTCTCATATATTATAACTTTACTATATTTAATATTGTAGAGAGCTACACAAGCTCTACCATACACATATCTATCATCATCTATCCATCTTATCTGAGGGACATTACTCTATATGAGCTATATTGTCCATTCTTTTGGTTTTAGCTCAAGAGCAATATGATTCTATTGCAAGAACGTGAACTTTTATTATATAGATACTGCTCCCTCTTAGAGCTACATCGTCTCTCATAAATGCTTCTCATTTTATTTTGTTTTATTTCATATCACATCCTTCATGTATCTTATCCCTACTAAAAGAGTATGTCTTGAGTATTGTGATCATTTGTCTATAGATTGACTATTAATCTTTATCTTTAATCTCATTCTCTACCCAATTGACTATCATTGTTTGATCATAAATTCTCTTTCTATTCTTTGGGAATTAATTATCTAACTATCTCGTTTATCACTCTACTATTGCTTTTCTATTACTTTATCATCAATAAGTTAAATTATTTAATTGCATGTCATATGGAATGGGAGCAATATAACTTTCTCATATGGTATACTCTACCATGTATGTACTGCGTGAAGGGAGTATTTATTTATCATAGCATACACTAACATGCGTTCCATTATATGACAACTGTGAAGAGATGCAACTATTCATCATAACATATGGCAACATAAGCCATATCGTCATCACATAAATCCGCTTAACCATCCCCTATACTCATATTGCAATTAGACAATTAACTAGGTAAACCTTAAAGTATTATGTCATTTTCTCACCTTAACTGTCAGGTCCTGATCATCTTTTTAGGAACCTAAGTCATTTACTTATTTCACTTAGGCTGCCACGTTAGTCTCTTACTAGAGTATAGACTCAACCCTTCTTTATTCTTTCTTACATAGGGAACAGGGGAGTCTTTTTATCTTTAAACTTATGGCTACCTTACTTTCTTTAAATCTCGTAAACTTCTTATCTTGTATATATCTCTTTCTAGTAATCCTCAAGAAAATTTTGAGGCAATTTATCTTTAGCTTACATCTCCAATATCCTATTTATTCATTTAGAAATTTGAGATAGCTTATCATATCAGGCCATTTTACCTTACTAGGCTTTATTCATTCCATCATAACGTCTCTCATCGCTTGTAAGACTTCTGTGTCCCTAGCCTAAAAGACTTATATGTCCTTGGCCTCACTATAATTTAACTGTAATCCATAACTAAGTCAGCTATTTCCTTTTAGCTAACTGAGGAAGGTTTGGCTCACATCTCTATGCCATTTATACTTTTAAGTTTTCCCTTATCCTCCTGCATTACTGACAGGCGAGAAAGTGGCTCTTATTAAGCCTCAATGTTCATGTGGATGAACTCGGCTAAGTATTCATCAAAGGGTTTCTCTTTCCCTTGCTCTAACCTTTAGCCTCACTCTCATCTCTATCTAACCGAGAGGAATGCTTCTTGTAAATTCTTTAAGAAAAACTTCCCAGGTGAGCGGATAACTCTCCATCTCGTATAGAGTAACTTCTATATCTTTCTGTATCTCTCTACTATCTCTTAATTCTTTCTGTCTGTCTATTTTAGTCTGTTCTGGACTGACTGTGGTTCCTTTCTAGTCTATCTTTAGTTCCTGACTACTTTAAACCATATGGATCTCATTCCTCATCTAGCATTACTACTTCTGTTCTATAGGGTAGAGTGCTAAGTTACTATTTTTTTTGTGATAGGATCCCTCTATTTTGGGAACATTAACTTTCTATATATTAGCTATCATACCTTTAACCTTAAGTCATGTGTTAGGCTCCTTCTTAGGAAAGTCTAATTCTAACTTTTAATTCTTTTATTTAGTAAAGAGCTATACAAAGTCTTTCGTAATGTAGATCAACTCCTAGTGATCATACGGAGGATATACTTTTGAACATTTTCTTAAACTAATCTTCTATATCTAAATACATCATATTGTTTAGCTCGCCTGCATGCTGAGCTAAATATCTAACTGATAAACTTCAGTAAGATTGGCATCTTCATTCTTGTTATCAGGTCTCTATGCAATCTAGTTACAACCTGAGTACTGGCTAGTTGTGTCTCATATTCTCTGTAAACTTTAATCGCAACCTTCTCAATTTACTCGTCACGATGTGGCTACTCTGTATTATTCATTCACAACCATAGGTCATCTTCTATATGACCTGACAGCTCTAGAGCTTCCTGTCATGACCAATGGTCTTTACTTGTCATGAAGAAAAGCTTCTATAAATATTTGTCATGACCTGAACTACTTCACATCTCGACTTGGCATAGCTTCTTCTAAATATTCAGTATAATATTCTTGAGATGAATTTGAGTCAATTAAAACTCATTCATATCTATACATCATAATAACAGTAAATAGAGAACATATTCACATAATTGTTCAACCAACTATCATTTCATTATATCACATAAAACTTCATATTTCATGTGTCATATCCCAATTTTTAGGCTTAGAAGCTTAGTTGGTAGCCTAAAAAAGGCAAGCTACTAGACCATATTATGCAGGAGTCCCAAAAGTATACATATGTGAAAGGAATTGGAAGACACACAGCGGAAATTAATTTAAAAATTTTTCCATTCCTTGCTAGGATCTACCGTATATGTTTAAGTCAAGTGGGAAGAAGCATTACCCTCAGTGTTCCTCAGTGACTTCCACAGCTTCTGGTCACGACGTTCATTGCTTCTCTCCGCGGCTTGTGCTCCCTTTCTGATCATAAGAAGTCGATGACTCAGGTCGGCTTCCTCTACTGGTATCCATACGAACATCGTTCCAACCACGAATGACGTGCTAGCATCTCTTGTCCCTCCAGGGTTTTCCCAAGAATTCGTCCTCTCCGTCTCTATTTCGGCAGTTTCTTATTTGTAAACCTTTTGCAGATTCCCCTTTGGCCTTTCTATGTTCTCTATGTGTCTTGCTAAAAACGCAGCTCCTAAAATCATATATATAGGATGCTATGCATTTTTCTCTCTCTACCGAATTGGATTTTGGAGTTAATCTTATATTAATTCTGAAATTAATACAATATCATATATTGTATAATTTTATAAGAAACTAATTAAATAAATAATATTAAATCCGTCCCACATATTTAATTACCTATTTATTTAACTTTATATAAAGATGAGACTGAACCATATTTGATTTATTCTCATAAATCAAATTTGAGATATCCTATCAATTTGAATTTCAAATTCAAATGTGATAGGGATTTAATTTATCCTTATAAATTAAATCTTATAAATATCTCTTATATGAGATATCCTATCAATTTGAATTTCAAATTCAAACGTGACAGGGATTTAATTTATCCTTATAAATTAAATCTTATAAATATCTCTTCTATGAGATATTCTAACAATTTGAATTTCAAATTCAAACGTGATAGGGATTTAATTTATCCTTATTAATTAAATCTTATAAATATCTCTTATATGAGATATCCTATCAATTTGAATTTCAAATTCAAACGTGATAGAGATTTAATTTATCCTTATAAATTAAATCTTATATATCTCTTATATAATATATATACGAATTTATATATATATATACAAATATAAAAATAAATAAATATATACATCCACCCTGGATCTTTCATTGAATCTGGACATGTCTTAGATTCAATGAATCTGTACATCATAGCTCGTGTTGGGCTATTTTGTGTGTGACCCTGTAGGCCCACATGAAGTTGGTAGTGGGCCATTTGCTATACTGGCCCAAAAGTCGTAAGTGGTCTCTAGCAAGACATAACGACTACCCAAATTATATGAGGATCGTTAAACGATGCAACCTTTTATACAACCATATCATGTCCCTTTTGTCATGTGATATTTTGGTCATGGTTGAGGCATAGATAATGTCATCCTCCTATTCCTGACCGTTACTTTCTCGATCCCTGAGTAGTCTGACTGTAGAAATGGAACTACCTTTCTATTACAGTATGGCGATACATTTCACATACTCACTCATCGAGGGGCCTAGTAATATCTCTCTACGAATGTGAGGGATAAATTCCATCTTGACCATTCACATTCCTCCGCATAAAAAACCACTAAACCCGAACATAGTCTTTATGATCACTCGGTCAAAAGTGACTTTTGACTAGGTCAAAACTGAGCGTTTGTCATGTAGGAATCCATGATGATCTCAGGTCAAAGGGTATATTGACATGGTTTGTATATGAGAGAAGCTTATGACGTTACCCATGCAGTTCTCTTATAGCGGGTCGGTCCAACACCTTGTACTCTTACATGTGCTTTTGACTCTGATTTATATCTCTATATATCTTCAAAGTCATACTGGTCTTATTTCATCTGTGCTCCCACAAGATGATTGACCAGGGACATTTAGGATAAGATCATGAATTATCCAAGGATGGTCATCATAGTAAACATGCAAATAATATGATAACACAATTAATAAATTCATAAATCAATAATGTTCATAAGACAATGATTGTCCCCTAGGGCACAATTTCCAACAATATGATGTTCAGGGACTAAACTACAAGAAAGTGAAAATTTAAGGAAAATAGTGAAAGTCCCTGTGGGCATAAAGAAGAAGTAAGAAGTGTTTCTTGGGAACTGAGTCACCAGAGTGCTTGGGCTTGGTTAAAAACCGAAGATAACAATCCAAGAGCCCAAAAACGTAGGCCCAAGGATTATGGAGTTTAAGAGGCATTAAAATAATATTTTAGTGCTTTTCCATAAAGTAAGGTTACCCGGTTAAGGATAGAATTGGGAAAAGTGATCAGATATGACTGTAGACCATGAGGTAGCATGAAAGGTATCCTCATGGTACCCACAAGGCACCACATGGTATTATTACAGGAAAAGAAGAAAATTTAAGGACACATGTCATGAGATTAGAAAAAGTAAAAATGACACGTGGCACAATCTCGGCCGTTCATTCCAGGAAAAGGCCCTGGAATTCTCTGGAGAGGCTAAGTAAGATGGTAAGGTGTCCGAAGGGCCCCACCAATTGCACCACATACCCCCTGAGGTGTCCTTGGATTATGTCATAATGGTGAGTCATTAAGGAGGATGATGTCATCATGATGATACAAGCAAAGCTTCTTGAGAAAGCTAAGCAATCTGGGCCATTCACTACGATTCAATCTGGACCATTCATTCCATCTCTACTCACCTATAAATAGACCCTTACCCTTCAAGGAAAGCCAAGGACAAGCATGGCATAAAAGAGAGAAAGAAGAGAGAAAAGAGAAAGAGAGAAAAAAGAAAGGAGTTCTGGCGGAGCTAGGAGCAGTCCAAGGAGCTTAGGGACTGGGCAAAGCTTAGGAATGAGGTAAGTAAGTTATCTAGTCCCTGATCTAATAAAGTAGAGGATTGCTCTTAATAGTTAGAATAGAGAAATATCTCTATTAATAAAGGTAGCCATAGGACCCACAAATGAATGTTAAAATAATATGAAGTGCTATTTTCATGAGAAAATTTATTCAAAAAATATATTCAGAATTGCAATATTCAATAATTCAATTCTTTGTGTATACATATTTGTGAAAATGAAAATATATTTTACATGCATACAATAATTATGCTCAATTGATTGATTATATCTATAGAGCATTTAAGTTTTGTTGTTCCTACAAACTAACTATTGATGGATCCAAGCAAAATTGAATTCCAAGAAATAAAATTAGTTTTATGTTTTGTAGGAAATCTTATTAAAAGGTTCATCTCAAGATTTATGGATACAAAAAGATCCACATTAATTGACCAAAATCAAGCAAGTTGTCACAATGACAAGAGGAAATATGGTGAAATCTGAAATTTACCCTTTTATTGTGCTTAAATGAATTATTGATTTGAATAATGAACACTTGTTCCTTGTTGCACTCCTTTAACAAACAACATTTCAATATCATATTTTCATATTGCTATATGGATTATAAAATGAAACCATGCATGTTCTCTATATTCATATTTTCAAATACATAATTTAAATTGTTTCATGGATTTATATTCATAAATTTATTTTGGTTTATAAAAATGCACACCATGATTTAAAAAATAGAAGTAAATTTCAATTCGTATATCAAATACATTAGTAGTACAAAATGCATACAAATAATTTTGAAAATATTTACTTTTTAAATATATGGGCATAAGTATTGGAGATTTAATACATTTTTATGGAAACTTCTAAAACTTCCAAATGCATTTACCAAAGTTATCATTTTAAGTATGTTATCATCCTTCAACGAGTTACACGTTCTTTTATTGAACAAGTTAATCATCTACATGAAATTCAAGCTTATCTATTTAAAAAAAAAAGTAATATTCCAGAACATAAAAAGCCTTATGCTTAAAGTGTTTATTTGTTAGAATATACTTGCTACTCTGGTTATTTGGACTAACGAATTAATGTACTTCATTGTTCAAACATCATTTGAATGATGAACAAAGTCTTTGAACCTTCATTATGCTTCTTTAATTATAACATATCCTATATGACTTTTTCTCCTACAAAAATTCCCAAAACATGTTAAAATTGCTGTTAAACATGTGATCTTACAAAGATATTTTTTCTCCAATCCAATGACCTTCAATGCTTTCACAAAGTTAATTTTCAAAGGTCCATATTTTTAAAAAATCACATTGAATTTGTTTTCTTTAAAAAGAAACATTATTCTTCAAGATAGACTCCTTTCAAAGAGGGAGAGCTTTGTACTTATATAAGCATAATATTTTACAAACTCAACTTCTAGTATATTCATCTCCATTAATTGTCAATTGATTGATTAGTTTTAATGATGAGTTATTACTATATGGTCTTAATGGAAATCATTCATTATATATACTGGTCCATACTAATGATTCTTTAAGGAAGAAAGAAATTTGTGTTTATGACAGGAGAATAAAGAAATATCTCAATGAACTATACTAATGCATAAAGTTTGAGAATTGATACAAGGGAGCACTATTGCTACAAAGTTCATTTGGCAACAAATTAAAAGGATCATTATCCATGACAATACAAAAACATGCTCGAACACAATAAGAGAGGAAGACAAAGAACTTCATAGATCAATTCATCCAATTGCCAAAACAAAATGAGCATTTCTAAACTCTCTCTTTATATTGAATATATCTTAGCTATTTTGATGATAATGTTTCCCATATTATATGCGTATATATGATTTTATCAAAATTTCCTCTAATGCATTATTATTGAAATTCATGCTTTTAAAAATATCTTATGAATTTTTAAAACAAGTCTTCAATTTTGTTAGAATCCATACTTAATTATATTTTGATGATGTCAAAAGTAATTTAAAATATTTTGATAAAAGATCATTTAATCAATCAAGTTGTTTGCCAAAAGTAAAAAGTTGATCAATCAAGTTAGATCAAGTTAATCTATTACTCAATCGATTAATGATACTTAATCGATTAGTTGATCGATTAATGAGTATCATTTAATCGATTGAAGGTTTGATTAATGTCAAGACATTACCTGTTGTTAAAAAGAAAGTCAGTTAATCGATTAATTAATCAATTAATAAATGTCCATTAATCGATTGACTGTTTGATTAATCTCATGGAGTTGCTCTCTAGAATTGAAAAGATAAGTCAATTAATCGATTAATTATAACTTATTGATTGTCTGTTCAATTAATCTATTCAGAACTATTTCTCTTTAGACAAAATAAAATCTATTAATTGATTACTTGATCGATTAATCTAAATTAATTGTGGGACTTTTGGAGACCTTTTAAATACTCCATAGGCTAATGCTCAATCTTTCAAAGCTGTTGCCTCTCATATCCCTCTCTCTATACCTTTGGAAACTAACCAAGCTTCTTCTTTCGTCCTTAATCTTCCTCCCTCTGAGTCCACATTACAAATCACAGACAAAATTCCTCCCTCATACTCCCCTACTATACAACTACCTCCTTCTGTCACTATTCCATATTGATCTAACCTTAATCCACCTACTGTTGAACTTACACTATCTAAACCAACTCTACCACCTCCACCAACCACTGAGCCTACTACTAAATAACCAACCACTCAATCTTCCTCCCATGTCTCAATTTTTTGTGAGTGACAAAAGGGGAGAACTTGTAAAATGAGATGAACAAAGATAATAACAATCTTGTTTGTCTTTTTTGTTCAAATTAATACATTACTGTTCAATCTAATGCATTAATGTTCAATCTCACTTGTGATATCTGTGCTTTCTGTTTGATTTTTGAACTTCTTGCTCTATCATTAATTTTTAATAGATTAATCTTCAACAGTGTTATAATAGTTATATCAATAAAACCTTTGATAAATAAAGTAAAATAGTTCCTCTCTTTGTTTTGAAAAAGAACTTGCTCATAAAGGCATTAATTTATAAGATATTCGATAACTTAGGTATTGTGAAATATTTTGAAATATGACGATATGTTTGAAAGTGGTTTTAAGAAAAGGATATTTTTAAGAACTTTTTGATAAGGTTGTTTATCGAAGTTCTATTCGATAAATTTATAACTATTTTAGTGCAATTCATTTGAGATTTATTAAAGTCCATTTTGGTAAGACTATTTATCGAAGCCCTATTCAATAAATCCAAAACTCTTTTAATGAAATTTATTTGAGATTTATCAAAGTTATTTTTGATAAGTCTCCTTTGCGATAAACACTTCGATAAATTGAAGTGATATTTTCAAACTAGATTTTCACATAATTTGATGTTTCAATCTAAATTATTTTGAATCAATTACTATATACTTAAACTCTTTATATATATCTCTTATGAAGCATATTTTCAGATCATTTGTAGGCTAAAACAAGATTAAAATGAAGAGATTGATTAAAGAGGCAAAGAGTCATAATGTATATGTCAGTTACTAATGGCTATACTCTCCAACTGCTATCTGAGAAATTTAAAAGATTTATTAAAAACTCAACTATAAAAATAAGAAGAAGGCAGAGAGAGAAATCTAATGATGTAAGGAAGTAAAAAGATGAGCAAGAGAAAAAAGAGATGCTCAACAATGCATTATGCCCATAAATAGTATTTGTTATTGATAGTGTCTGTTTCACTTTATTTCTCAATCTCTAAACAGAGCTTGTTATATTCTTAGAGAGAGAAACTAAGATAGTTTGTACTTCAATGATTATCATAATTTCTCTAATTGAGAGATATTTGTAAAACTTTTTTTCATTCCTGAGATAATCAAGAGTAGTCTCTTGGGCAGCATGTTACCTTACAGGTTGTAAGGGAGAGCGAGAGGGATTATGATAGTTGATACCTTACAGGTTGTAAGGGGAGTGAGAAGGATTCTCACGTTGATGTACTAAGGTGCAAGAGCCTAGCTAATCTTGAAAGATAGTGGAACACTCAGAAGAGCTTTGAGGACTGGACGTAGGCCAAGTGGTTAGGATGAACCAGTATAAATTGCCAGTGTTCAACTTTTCATTTATCTACTTCCTTCATCTTTTTACAATTAGTGATATCTTTTTTAACTTAATCTTTTAATTATATTAAAGTTTTCAAATTTTTCAGAATACCCAATTCACCCCTTCTTGGTTGAAACGCCAATTCTAAATTGAACTTTTGAAATCCCTAATGTTGAGAAAATGATTTTTCTAAGGTTTCATTAGTGTTTTTGAGATCCATATATACCTTTGAGTGATTATTTGTTTTGAGGGGTTCACATTCTGAGTTTTCATTTGTGATAGGTGTATGATACTTGGTGAATAGGGCATGATTAATTGAGCTTTGCATATGAGCATCAGATATACAAACTCTTGTTGGAAGATTATTTCTTGTCCTTTAATTCTTTACATTGTGTGATTATCCATTTGACTTGTATTCTCTAGAACTTGTTATAGCTCTTAGTCAAGGCTACATATGAATTTATATTTTGGAATATGAAAGAGGCATTTATTTCATACCTTTTTTTCCTAATACATACACCCTACATACACTTATCCCTTGCTTAATCCCTTTAAGCCTTTACTTTCATTTTCTACATAATATCGTTACAAGTGTCTTTGTGAACTTTCATTGATAAATTATATCTTTGCATAACTTTAAAACCATCTTACCTTCATGAGTTTTATGGGAAGGCCCAAGTATAGAAGGAAAATGTTGAGAAAAACAAAAGAAAGAAAGAAAGAAAAGGGAGAAGAAAGAAAGAAAGGCAAACAAAGAGAAAGAAAATGTATAGAAACAGCCAAACAAATATTGAAAGAAAAGAAAAGAAATATACAAAAACAATAAACTAGCAAAAGCATAAAGTCTTCAAATAAGGTACCCTCATCGATAGAACGATAATTTGTAATCCATTGAGATAATTGATGTAATTTTGCTCTTATATTTGCTCAATGACACTTGTTTTCTAAATGCATTTTTCCATTCCATCTAGCCTTTACAACATTACAACTGAGAAAATCCCTCTTTATTCATTGCATATTTGCTTAATTATCATTAGAGAATTAGAGCTATTACAAGCATATGGTAAAAAGCTACAACTTGGATTTGAGTGAAATTACCCCTATGAGATGAGATTGTGAGCTAAACACTTTTATCCTTGAGAGACTATGCCTTGTTCATACATTTGGATTCAATTGTTCTATGTATCTAATTTCTTAGCATTATGCATTTGTACCACTTTTGTTTTCTTGAAGTATGTGGATTGATTGGATTCTAGTGATCATTATTTAGCATGATAGTTTCTTTAACATCACTTGTGTTCCTTAGAATGCTTTGAGTTAGTCTTTGTTGAGGAGTACAAAGGTTCATTTGTGAGGAATTGATAACTCCCAATTGTTATATGGTTTTTAATTTTGTTTTAAATGATTTTAATATGATTTTATACACATATTGCATGCATTTTGTGTTTTGGAATCATTTCACTAAGTTGCATAGAATTAGGAGTAAAATGGTCAGAATGTTCCAATTATTTTCTAAGAGCCTTAATTTCAAACGATGAATGATATTACAAGGACTTAATTGTGTTTGTAGGCCCTACACACTAAAAAAGATTCCAAGACTCAGAAAAGCAACAACAGGCTAAGGACTAAAAGCGTAAAGCATTAGATAAAGGACTGAATTGCAAATTATGGAAACACTTCACTGTGTCTATTCACCGCAGCAAACATGCTTTAACAAAACTCTACTTTTTTGCCATTTAGGATAAAAAAAATATCCTAATATAACAAACTCAGCTGCCATTTTCAAGCTTGTTCTTCATTCTCTCTTCATCTCAAGTGAAACATCCTACTCTCCCCCCCTTAGAATACATATTCAGAAGCATATTTAGCTAGCGAAAGCATTACATTGACACAAAAATTAAAAGTTTTAAATTTGGCTTTTGGGTACTGTTCATTGTGCATTTTCCAAATTGACAGTCCAAATTTAAAAATTCATAACTAATTCTAGATAAATCGTATGGAGGTTCTCCAAATTTCTATTTAAAGCTCATTCATTTCTCTTTAATAAAAAATATGAAATTAGATATTTACTAGCCCATCAATACAGTTAAATCATTAAATTTTACTATTTATTTGGTAAATTCTGAAAATTCTATATTCTTATCCTTTAATTTGGAAATTTATTTCTCTTGGTGTACACATCTAATTGAGGCGCATTGCATATAAATTTAAATCTTAGGATGTTCACTATATGCTTATAAAATTTTGTGAATTAATTCATTCATTTGCTAGGTCAAACTGGAGCCAAAACAAAATTGCTCATTTTTGCCATTTCATCTTCTTTCTTTAATTTCCATAAATTAATCTAGTATTCATAAACCATCAAATAGGCTTCCCATATATTCATACACATCATGTAAATATATCATAATTATTTCACGTATTTTTATCACATAAATAGGAACTTTACATAGCATTTACATAAATAGAGAAACCATACATCATAAGCTAGAGTATCAATTTGTTCACTTTCCTTCTTCCATTCCTTAGCTCCTCCATTATGTATAAGTCTTCCATCATAATTAACTTATATTAGTTGGTTATGGGAGGGTTATATTCTAGGGAATCTCGGTAGCAAATATTACTACTTAAATATGCAAGATTGATGTTTAATGCATTATATGTAATTTTATTAAACTCTTTTTAATTAGTGACATGCTATGATGTTTTATGCTTTGTATAAAAATGCATGGCCATGAGAAGCATGTTATACATAACATATTCAACATCATTTATTATGTCACAACATCATTCAATCATCATATACATGTCAACACATAAGCATACCACATCAAGTACATAAAGAGGTAAGTTCACTACCTTAAAACTTTATCCTTTTCTCTTTGCTCCCTTTGTCTCCAACCAAACATTGGTTGCTTGATCAACCTCTTTAACTCATTCTCTTTCAAATCTCATGGACCTAAACGCAATTACATTGTATATACAACTCATTAGAGCTATTACATGAACATTGTATATCAAATTCCTTAATATCCCTAACTCTCAACTTAATTCTTGGAGTTAGTAGTTTAGTTTTGCAATAATTATTTACTTAGACTAATCCTACATAATTTTGTCCAAGGAATCCAAATATGATTTTGGAATTATGAAAGTCAAAATCCTCCTATGCAACATGTCCAAAACCGTACAACACCTTTAGAAATTCCAAAAAATTCCTAGTTTGAGTTTAATATTTTCAATACTCATTTCTCTACTTTACGCCACACAATTTTTTATTTTAAATCTATTAGAAGCATCAAAATCATTAAATTCCCATTGCTACCAGGCACATGAATAGTGAAAGAAGGGTTCCACAATTACAATTCCATGATTACATAATTTCTCAAGCCAAAACCACTTGATTCTTTTTTATTTAAGTTTCAATTTCATATTTCTAGATTTAATTTCCATTTCCCCCTTTTATTTTACATCACATCTAGCAGCTTCTTTGAGAGAAAAACTACCATTTAAACCACTTAAATCTAAGAGCAATCTCCCTATTACATAAGACAAAGATACGAGAAGGAAAGTACCTTGAATCCTTACTTAATTAGCTCTTGAATTTCCTCTTCTTCTTGCTTAGGTTTCCATTTCAGCAGCACCTTCCCATGGGTCCTTATGTTCAAGCCAAATGAAGAGAAGGAAGGGGGTATTTATAGCTAAAAAATCTAAGGGAATTGATTGCTAAGATTAATTCAAGCTCTATTTAATCTAATGGTCTATATTTGCTCTCATTCTTGACTTAATCTTAAGAAATAATGGATAAGATCACATGCTGAATATTGGGCCTCTTTTTGGACACCATTTTGGCCCTTGTTTTGATCAAATTCATTGGCTAGACCAATCTCTAAAAAATTTCTCTGAAAACTTATATCGGGTATTTTAATTCACCTTCAGTTTTTCAATAAATTATATAAAAATATTTTAAAGGGTTTTGAAATTTTTAGAAATTTATTCTGCTATTAAATGAATTTCTTGCAAAGTTTTATAAACTTCTATGACCCTTAAGATTTGATAAAAATTCCATATGTTTCTCAAAACATTAGAAATTATCTTAAATTCCACTATAAATTCTATAGAGCTCATTTTTCTATCTTTATCAATTTCATAAATTCTTATAATTAATATAAGATTTTTTTTTGTAAAATTTTATCTAATTCTGAGGTCCAAAAGATCCTATAATAACTTATAAACTTCAAAAATTAATATCAATTACTTGAGACCTCCAACTAAAATTCTAAAAAATATAGGTAACCCCAAATATTGTTCCCTATTTACTGATAAAATTTGGGGCTAAAATACTTCTAGGCAATTTTGGGTCATTTCATCTTAAGGGTGATGGGTGATGCGGCTTGAGTTCAATGGACAACATAAGGGATTTTTTTAGTATAATCTTTACTTTTATTATGTATTGAGACTCCTAGATTTAGGATTATTTACCTTATTTGTAAGCCTTAGATTTTTTATTAGTTTTCCTTGAGATTGATATAACATCCCAAAATTTTTTTATTTTTATAAAACTGATAGAGGAAAGAGGTTATGAAGGAATTGGGATGGTAATCAAAAGAAAAGATAATTATTCTATAAGGTTTAAGTCAAAAATAGAGAGAACTAAATGGAGTTTTGAGATATCAGGTACCCAATTGGAATTTGACATTTAGTAGAAAGAGACTAAAATAGAATTTGGCAATTACAGGGACTAAAGTGCAATTTTGCTAAATATAGGGGCAAAAGTGTAGTTATGGAAAGTTAAACCAGAAAATGCCTAAAATTACCTGAAAATATTTTGGTCCCAAATTTTGCCAATAAATATAATAGAATTTAGGCCAGGCATATCTCTCATAATTCTAATTTTAAGATCCCCATGAATTGATACTAATTTCTAAAATCTGAAAATTAATACATTATCTTTTGGACTTTAGAATTAGATAAAATATGGTAATAAATTATTATAATTAATATAAAAATTTATAAAATTGACAGAAGTCAAAAAGGAGTCTTTTCAATAAATTATGAAATTTAAGGTGAAGATAAACACTGATAAAGAATTTAGATAAAATGTATAGAATTTTTATCAGGACTTTTGAGTCTAAAAAAATTATGAAACTTTCTAAAAAATTCATTTTATATTATAGTGAATTTATAAAAATTTCACAACTATTAAAAAAGGTGTCTCATATTTATTTTAAAAATTAGGGTAGTTTAAGGTATCTTATAAGGGAAGTGCATTGAGATGTGTGCTAAATAATGGGTTGATCCAATTCAAGCCCAATATGATGTCACAATGGAAGCCCAAATAGGACAAAGTATTGTCTTGGAGCACAAGTTAGATTTAGGATATTTTATAAATTTTTAAAAGAAAGGAATTCAAGAAAGTGCAAGGTGGCATTGTGACGTGTCCTTGTGGGACCCACACTCCCTCCACATGGCCCTAAGACAAGGAAGAAAGGTTTATGCCATGTGCTCAAATATATTAAAATAATATGAGAATTAAGTTAATGGTAATTAATAAATTAAGCAACCAATGAGATTCAATATTAATACATTGTCATAATTAGTAAAAGGTGGGATAATGTTGTCCCAAGTGTGCCAAAATTTGGCTATAAATACCCCCTCCATTTTATTCAATTTTGTGCTCCCAAGGACCATGGGGAAATTCTGCAAAAATTTCCACTCACTAAAGGAAAAGAAAGAACAAGGAGCCTAAGTAATCAAGCTTGCAAGGGATATCAACGTAAGTTATTGATCTTAACTTATTCTCCTTTAATTAGGAGGCTTGGACTTAGGATTTAAATGGAAGGAAAATGAGATTTTCCCATGGTATGTTTATTGTCTAAAATCTGGAAATTTATGGAGAAGAATAAATTGAATCTAAAACTATGTAATTAACACTTAGATAAACTAGATTTAATGGTTAGCTATGGAATTAGATTGAAATTGCTTGATTTGCACATTGAATAGGGTTTTTAGCCTAACACTGTACAGGACCAAGGAAGATGAATTTCATAGTTTTAATGCTCCCATTAAATTTAAGGCTGTACAACCTAAATGCTATTGATTTGTCCTTAAAATATATAAAAGTAAGATGTTATATTTTGGTATCATAGCAAAATTTTTGGGATAAGATAAGATAATTCCTAGACCCTAAACCTAAGTAGTTAACATTATACTAAGGTTAGCGTACTTAGAGAGAAAGTTAGTACCATTTAGTTCTAAATCTTAAGTAAACTAAGAAGATCTCCTCCCTAGATGATTGTTTCTCTGCTTAAAGTAAGATTCAGATAAGGAATCTTAGAAAGAGAATATTTAGGGAAAGAAAGGTATTTAGATTGTGACTCATTTTTATAGAGAAATTAGGTTGCAACGAGCAAAGAGCGTTGGCCATAATGGAATAACACAAAATAATATGGTCGTTACATATCAAGAGAGTTGGATATGACAACATAACATAAAGGATGTTAGTCATGACGAGTTATTATGGCACATGAGACTAAAAGTGATAATGACCCACATATGGGTATGTTGCATTATACCCTAGCTTGCAGCCTTATGAGATAGTCAAGGATATAGTTACAATAGACTGGTCTTATTTAGCAAATATCTCAGGGGCATTTCTTAACATGATGTGGTTGAACTATGTAGAACAACAATAGGGAGCAGTTTCCTCTACTAATAGAAACTGATTAGTTAAGGTCAAAGAAGTTGACCAATTCAAGATCAAGAAAGCTAAGATACAAGAGTTAGTTTAAGGTAACGTTAGGGGAATGAAATAGAATCATTCCATGAACTTGAATTTTCAAGGAATATAACTAAACATTATAGTAACAATGTGAGCAAAAGTGTCAACCTTGTTTAAGTTTATCAGCTAGATGTTTAATACGAGGTACATGCAAGACAAATATATGAGGCCCTATGACACAAAAAATTAGCTTAAGAAGGTGTTCAGAAGTATATCGTCCATAGGATAGTCAAGAGTTGATATACACTGTGAAAAACTTCTTAAGTTAGTCTTTCCTGAACAAAAGCTTCAGAAATATGAGATCGAAGATTACCCAGAGACGTGTGGGTAAATAGATGAAGAGTTAATATTCCTAAAATGAAGGAACCCTATCATGTAAAAACTCGTAGATCTTGTGCAGAGTACTACCTATGGCAGGAGTAACAATAATAGAGGATAGATAGGATCCTGATAACTTAGGTTTACAAGGGACAAGAAAGACATATTATTATCACAACAGCCATAGTAGCAGCTGTTGTTGATTTATGACAATTAGATAGAGAAGTCATCGAGGAGTCACAGTCTAGACAGGAATAGACCAGGACTAATAAATAGTCACAATCTGCTAAGGAAGGAGATATTATCCAACTATGTAATGTACAAATTTCGTAAGCATATTCCACTTTCATACAAAGGTGCATTAAATGTCCAAATGGTAAAGAATTGAATCAATCACTTGTAAGAGATTTCCAAAATGTCAAGTGTCTTAGAGAATGGAAGGCACCGATAGCCAAGTATCAACCAAAGGAAGAGGTTAAGAGATAGTAAGAGTATAAAAGTTAATCTATAGACAAAGAATGGTCACTTACCTATTAATCTTTTCTTCAGCAATTTTATGAAAAGAATTATTCTCAGTCAGATATAGATGAATATGAGGCTAAGTTAAAGTGTTAAAGTAAGGTAAGAGGAACCCTTTGATAGATACTTAGCCGAGTTCAATCACATAAATAGTGAGATTTGAATGATTGAGAAATGTATTCATAGATTGAATTCCATGCTGTAAGAAAGAATTCTTCCCAGGTAGTTACAGAGCTTCAATAGAATAGTAGTGGCATGTAGGATTATAGAGAGAGACTTGCAATGTCAAGAAAAGATAAAGGTAACTCTAAGAGATGAACTCCTTTCTTTGTTTTCAATAGTGATGTTCTGAAGGGCATTTAGTTTTCAGAAGAGGTAATAAGAAGCAGGAAAGGTTATAACATGTACAGAAGATTTAAAATAGAAGAGTAGTAAGCTAAGAGATGCAGACATGCAATCAAAGACTAATAGATATGAGAGGCTTTAATTTGCAAGTCAGGAAACTTGCTACAGATGTGGCAAGCTAGGATATTTTGCTAGTGAATATTTGCAAAATACTTGTAAGAGATTTTAGATACAGAAGAAAGTTTGCCCTAATTGAAGAAGAGGCAAGGAAGTCACTTGAGATGATCCAAGAGACAATATGGATACATCATCACTAAGTAGATGTGATATGTGATCCAGGCGCCAGTCATCCATTTGTAGCAATGATTGTATAGGGCAATTGAATCTTCTTGTTAGTTCTCTACCATCATTCCCATTATCTTAAGGGTGATAACACCTTATGTATAGTTGAATGATAATTTCTGGCATGCACATAGTAGAGTTACCCATACTTGGTATTTTGCTCCACATGATTAGAGAAATATATGAGGTAGTTAGTGTTAGTTAATCCTCAAGGATTAAGATTAAGATTAGAATGGAAAATATGACCAGGATTAGAGTTAGATTAAAGTTAGGAATAGGGATAAGAGTTTGAGATTAGATTATGAGTGTCAGTTAGATAAGAAACTTAAAGCATGATAGTAATGAAAGTATTCAGAATAAGTCTCAGTAAGTGAAACAGTTTTGCCATATGATTAGGGTTACTTAGGTATTTCTACAAGCTTATGAATGCAATACTTAGTGTCATTTATTATGGTAAGGTTATAGCAAGTACCAAGAAAGTGGTAGTGTTATAACTATCAAAAGATATGGTATATAGTAAGAATAGAAGACAATAGTAAAGAGATAGCTTTATATCACTCTTCAAATAAGAGTTAGATCTAAAATAGATGGCTCTCAAATAGAGCTAGACTCATATGAGTTTAGATTACTCTTTAGATAAGAGTTAGATATAATACAGGTTGCTCATAGACAGAACATAGATTCAGATGAGATCAAATGAGATGTTATGATACGGATCTGTAGTAACAGGAAGCCATTGGATTGTAATTACAAATGGCTAGGCCATGATTACACATGTGAAAATAGCCCATGCCAAGCCATAAACGTGAAAGAAAGATGAGAAGCACTGTTGAGTAAGAGTAAGGTTAAGTGAAGTCTTGATAAGTAATATGGGCTTCGAACATAGTGTTGGAGAATTATCTGATGAGTTAGCAACAAAAGGGAGTAATTAACCCTGTAATCTTGTTTGTTGATTGAAGTCTTTCAAAAGAATCATGGTTAATCCTAACATGATTTATAAGGGAGTCATATCTCATAATCTGATAGTTCCTAAAAAGGTTTAAGATGACAGTAGGTGATTCCTAGTTATGAAATAACCTAGCCTAAGGATAGGATAATGTGAGTCATAAAGAAGAAAAATAGCACAACTTGATATCTTTATGATAAGACAATCACTAAGGATAAGGTGTTGACTAACTCATACAGAGAGCGTATACATAATGTTTCCAGGTAGCCACTAGACTAAACTTAACTTCTCTAAAATGAAGACGAGTGCAAGTATATATCTGAGTACTGGTATTCACAAGATTGTAGGAGAATGCCTGAGAATAGAAGAGAGAACACTATATGTCTTAAAAATAGACAAGTATGAGTAGATAGATCCTCTAGATGAGGATGGAGAGATTCAAAGGCCAGAGAGACTCAGAGAAAGAGGGTCTAAAGCAAAGTAAAGTTCAAACATAATTCTATGAGAAAGAGTATGCTAGGGACTAGATCTATATGAAGTGTAACCTAGCCCTAATCCAGTAGCACACTTAACTGAAAGGCGCTCAGGCCAGAGTAGCCTAGAGATGGGTAACCTATTGGGAAGTATATGTTGGAAATTATGCCCTAGGGGCCAATCATTGTCTTATGAACATTATTGATTTATGAATTTATTAATTGTGTTATCATATTATTTGCATGTTTACTGTGATGATCATCCTTGGATAATTCATGATCTTATTTTAAATGTCCCTGGTCGGTCATCTATGCGCGATCAGAGATAAAATAAGACCAGTATGACTTTGAAGATGTATAGAGATATATATCAAAGTTATAGGCACATGTAAGAGTACATGGTGTTGGACCGACCCGCTATGAGAGAGCTGCATGGGTTACGTCATAAGCTTATCTCATATACAAACCATGTCACTATACCCTTTAACCTGAGATCATCATGGATTCTTACATGACAAACGCTCAGCTTTGACCTAGTCAAAAGTCACTTTTGACCTAGTGATCATAAAGACTATGTTTGAGCTTAGTGGTTTTTCATGCGGAGGAATGTGAATGGTCAAGATGGAATTTGTCCCTCACATTCATAGAGAGATATTATTGGGCCCCTCGATGAGTGAGTCTGAGAAATGTATTGCCATACTGTAATGGAAAGGTAGTTCTATTTCTATAGTCAGACTACTCAGGGATCGAGAAAGTAACAGTCACGAATAGGAGGATGACATTATCCATGCCTCATCCATGACCAAAATATCGCGTGATAGAAGGGACATGACATGGTTGTATAAAAGGTTACATCATTTAACGATCCTCATATGATTTGGGTAGTCGTTATGTCTTGCTAGAGACCGCTTGTGACTTGTGGGCCAGTATAGCAAATGGCCCACTGCCAACTTCATATGGACCTACAGGGTCACACACAAAATAGCCCAACACGAGCTATGATATCCAGATTCAATGAATGATCCAGGGTGGATGTATATATTTATTTATATTTATATTCGTATATATATAAATTCGTATATATACATTATATATAAGAGATATATGAGATTTAATTTATAAGGATAAATTAAATTTCTATCACGTTTGAATTTGAAATTCAAATTGATAGGATATCTCATATAAGAGATATTTATAAGATTTAATTTATAAGGATAAATTAAATCTCTATCACGTTTGAATTTTAAATTCAAATTAATAGGACATCTCGTACAAGAGATATTTATAAGATTTAATTTATAAGGATAAATTAAATCTCTATCACGTTTGAATTTGAAATTCAAATTGATATGATATCTCAAATTTGATTTATGAGAATAAATCAAATATAGTTCAG
The DNA here is from genome assembly GCA_037074615.1 of Leucaena leucocephala. Classification (NCBI taxonomy): domain Eukaryota; kingdom Viridiplantae; phylum Streptophyta; class Magnoliopsida; order Fabales; family Fabaceae; genus Leucaena; species Leucaena leucocephala. The sequence goes on along the minus strand of CM073526.1, from coordinate 6,385,369 downwards.
TCTTATCTTTATTTTAAGTTAAATAAATAGGTGAATTAAATATGTGGGACAGATTTAATATAAATATTATTTATTTAATTAGTTTCTTATCAAATTATACAATATATGATATTGTATTAATTTCAGAATTAATATAAGATTAACTCCAAAATCCAATTTGGTAGAGAAAAATGCAAGCATCATATATATCTGATTTTAGGAGCTATATTTTAAAACATATAGAACACAGAAAGGCCGAAAGGGAATTTTGTAAAAGGTTTGCAGATAAGAAACTGCCGAAATAGAGACGGAGAGGACAAATTCTTGAGAAAGCCCTGGAGGGACAGGAGACGCTAGCACATCGTTCGTGATTGGAACGCTGTTCGTGTGGATACCAGTAGAGGAAGCCGACATGAGTCATTGACTTCTTGCGATCAGAAAGGGAGCACGAGCCGCGTAGAGAAGCTGTGAACGTCGTGACCAGAAGCTGTGGAAGTCGCTGAGGAACACTGAGGGTAATGCTTCTTCCCACTTGACTTAAACACATACGGTAGATCCTGGCAAGGAATGAAAAAAATTTTAAGTTAATTTCCGCTGCGTGTCTTCCAATTCCTTACAGTGGTATTAGAGCCATGCCATTTTGTGTTTAAGTTAGGCTTGATTGTTGATTCATATGATATGTGTTAGTTGTAGCCGATCATATAATATACGTTTTATGTGTGACATATAGGGGATCCGTGTTATATATGACATAAAAGGAATCTAAAAGGGAATTAAAATTGGTGGTGATATGTTTTGATTTGATCAATTAACATAGATGGGGTCTAAGAAAACCGAATTCAGGTTCATGATTATTTATGAAACAAAAAATTTTTCCAAGGGCGCTGCCCCTAGAGCCCGCCCACTAACCAGCTAGCGGGACCGCCGTGGCTACCTGTTCGTAGCGCCACATAACCATAACATATACTGTTTTGTGAATGTTTTAGTTTTGAAACATTAATTTCCCTTCAATTAAATCTGAATGTTGATTCTTGAATGCTTGGGTATGGTGAACAATATGGCTCTAGATTGCAAGTGTTGTAATTTTTAAATACGGCCTGCGTGTCGTGCCTTCCTATATATACTCTCAATGTACCTTCTCTTCTCATCTTACTCCCTTCGAATGTTAAAAGAGGTTTCTATATATAATTTCCCTCTTCTTACTAGAGAGCTCCTCTCATTGGCTTGAGGGGACTTAGGATAGGTGAGCCATATTGTATCACATTTAAATTATGCATCTTATGATTATATCAGAAACATGCATATTACTTGTATGAGATACAAACTGAGAAACATGCATTCTTATAAACCAGATAGTTAAATTAAGCCCTCTAAATGAAATCTTAAGTCATAATACCATCAATTTATGAACACTTGTCAAAACCTCGATCGCTCAATTGTGGACTCCACTAGAGTAGGTGCTTTTGAGTTATCTTGGACAGATAAGCAAGAGTAATGGTGTTACTCTCATATGTTTATTATTGTTTGACTTAATTGAGATTAACAAAACGGTTTTGGGTCTTAAGGCATTAGATGGGATTAAAAATATAACAGATCATATGATGATAGGATCCCATGAACATCTAAGTGTTACATTTGATGTAATTAGTAAAGGTGTTACCTACCTAAATAACTTAATTTAAGCGTCTTGCAAAAGCGGACTTAAGTTTGAGCCAAATATGGATCTTAGCCCACCAACTATTGCATTGAGGGTTATTTATTTAGTGGGAGATTGCTAATTAAATTGCATATTTTAATTGTAGAATCATGACGACTAGTAATACTGCTACATTATCATTGTGATCTATCCTTGAGAAGGACAAACTGTCTTGACTGGTTTAGGAACTTGAGAATTGTTCTCAAGCAGGAAAGAAAGGCGCATGTCCTAAGGAAGGTTTCACTTCCATTACTAGGAATATTATATGTTCTATTTATCGTAATAATGTTTTTTATGCTCATGGTGATTTGCATGTTGATCATTACATATTAAATTTGGAACAACCCAATCATGGAAATATCTATAACATAACCGCCAAAAGGGTCAAACCAAACAATTTGAATCCCACATACCTCTGGCACTGTCGTCTGGGCCACATAAATGAGAAACGTATTTCCAAACTCCATCAAGATGGATTTCTAAACTCATTTGATTTTGAATCATATGACACTTGCGAGTCTTGCTTTTAGGAAAGATGACAAAGTCACCCTTCACTGAGCACAGTGAGAGGGCCACTGATTTATTGGGCCTCATACACACAGATGTGTGTGGACCGATGAACACAAATGCCAGAGGAGGTTATTCGTACTTCATAACATTCATAGATAATTTCAGCAGATATGGGTACATCTATCTGATGAAACATAAATCTGAGTCTTTTGAAAAGTTCAAGATATTTCAAAATGAAGTACAAAACCAGCTTGGCAAAACAATTAAAGTCCTTCGATCTGATCGGGGTGGTGAATATTTGAGCCAAGAGTTCATAGATCATCTTAGGAGTTGTGGGATAGTCTCACAATTGACTCCTCCAGGGACACCACAATGGAATGGCATTTCTGAACAGAGGAATCGAACACTATTAGATATGACTCGATCCATGATGAGTCGAACAGATGTTCCACCCTCCTTTTGGGGCCATGCCCTAGAGACAGCTGTGTTCACACTCAATCGTGTTCCATCTAAGGCAATTGAAAAGACTCCGTATGAGATATAGACTGGGAGGACACCTATTTATCTTTCCTCAAGATTTGGGGATGCGAGGTCTATGTTAAGCAACAAGCCTCAGACACATTAGAGCCCAAATCCTCAAAGTGCCTTTTTGTGGGATATCCTAAGGAAACTGAGGGATATTACGTCTATAACCTTGCTGATAACAAAGTGTTTGTTGTCACAAATGGTATCTTTCTTGAATGACAGTTTATCTCTAAAAGAACCAGTGGGAGTAAGGTACACCTCGAAGAAGTTCGAGAGCCACAAGATACCACAGAACTGCAGATGGAAAATAGAGAAGACTCACAACAAGTAGTTGAGACTCCTCAAGTCACGCAAGGTCCACGGAAGTCTAATAGGACACGACTTCAGCCTCAGAGATATGGATTTTTGATTTTTGACAGTCGTGATGTGTTGCTCATTGAGCATAATGAGCCCACTACCTATCGAGAAGCTATAGTGGGACCAAACTCTGAAAAGTAGCTTAATGCCATGAAGTCTGAAATGCAATCCATGTACGACAATAAGGTTTGGACCTTAGTCGACCCGCCTGAAGGTGTAAAAACCGTCGGGTGCAAGTGGGTTTTTAAGGAGAAAACTGACATGGATGGCAATGTAAATGTCTTCAAGGCATGACTGGTTGCAAAAGGATTTACTCAAACTCATGGTGTCGACTATGATGAGACCTTTTCCCCAGTTGCAATGGCCAAATCAATCAGAAACCTCTTTGCCATAGCAGCATATTATGACTATGAAATATGGCAGATGGACGTCAAGACAGCCTTCCTTAATGGAAAGCTCCTTGAGGATGTGTACATGACACAACCTGAAGGGTGTATGAGTTCTGAGGACTCTGGTAAAGTGTGCAAGCTTCAAATGTCCATTTATGGACTAAAGCAAGCCTCCCGGAGTTGGAATCATCGTTTTGATAAAGTAGTCAAAGAGTTTGGATTTCTTCAAAAAATCGATGAACCTTGTGTGTACAAGAAGGTTAGTGGGAGCACAGTTGTGTTTTTGGTACTCTGTGTCGATGACATCCTACTTATTGAGAATGACATTCCTACCCTGCAGATTATCAAGTCTTGGTTAGGAAAGTCTTTCTCGATGAAAGACTTGGGTGAAGCCACCTACATCCTAGGAATCAGAATCTATAGAGATAGATCTAAAAGATTTATAGGACTCAGTCAGAGTACATACATAGACAAAATAATGCATAGGTTCAGTATGCATGAATCAAAGAGGGGTTTCATACCCATGTCTCATGGTAGTCACCTCAGCAAAGATCTGTGTCCTAGTACACCTGATCAGCGAGGTCGCATGAGTAAAGTTCCATATGCCTCGGCCATAGGATCTATCATGTACGTCATGTTATGTACTCGACCGGATGTCTCATTTGCCTTAAGTATGACTAGCAGATATCAACAGGACCCTGGTGAGGGCTATTGGACTGCTGTCAAGAATATCCTTAAGTACTTGAGAAGGACTAAGGACTTATTCTTGGTCTATGGTGGATTGGATGACGAACTCTGTGTAACTGGTTACACAGCTGTGAGTTTCCAAACTGACCAGGATGACCAAAAATCGCAGTCTGGATATATATTCCTCCTTAATAATGGAGCAGTAAGCTGGAAGAGCTCTAAGCAGGGCACTGTAGCAGATTCTGCAATGGAAGCTGAGTATATAGCAGCATCTGATGCAGCTAAGGAAGCCATCTGGATCAGGAAGTTCATCACGGAATTAGGGGTGATACCTACCATCTCAGATCCAATAACTTTGCTCTGTAACAATAGCGGTGCCATTGCACAGGCCAAAGAGCCTAGGTCACATCAAAGGACCAAGCATATACTCAGGCGATTTCATCTCATCAGAGAAATCAACGATAGAGGTGATATAAAGATATGCAAAGTAGCAGGAGAAGACAATGTTGCTGATCCTCTAACAAAGCCGCTTGTGCAGGCAAAGTATGAGCGTCATGTTAGGTCAATGGAAATTACTCAAATTAATGATTGTACCTAATGCAAGTGGGAGGTTATTGGAAAATGTGCCCTAGGGCCCAATCATTGTCTTATGAACATTATTGATTTATGAATTTATTAATTGTGTTATCATATTATTTGCATGTTTACTGTGATGATCACCCTTGGATAATTCATGATCTTATCCTAAATATCCCTAGTCGGTCATCTGTGCGGGAGCAGAGATGAAATAAGACCAGTATGACTTTGAAGATGTATAGAGATATAAATCAAAGTCATATGCACATGTAAGAGTACAAAGTATTGGACCGAGCCGCTATGAGAGAGTTGCATGAGTTACGTCATAATCTTCTCTCATATACAAACCATGTCATTATGCCCTTTGACCTGAGATCATCATGGATTCCTATATGACAAACGCTCAGCTTTGGCTTAGTCAAAAGTCACTTTTGACCGAGTGACCATAAAGACTATGTTCGGGCTTAGTGAGTTTTCATGCGGAGGAATGTGAATGGTCAAGATGGAATTTGTCCCTCACATTCGTAGAGAGATATTACTGGGCCCCTCGATGAGTGAGTCTGAGAAATGTATGGCCATACTATAATGGAAAGGTAGTTCCATTTCTACAGTCAGACTACTCAGGGATCGAGAAAGTAACGGTCAGGAATAGGAGGATGACATTATCCATGCCTCTTCTATGACCAAAATATCACGTGACAGAAGGGACATGATATGGTTGTATAAAAGGTTACATCATTTATCGATTCTCATATGATTTGGGTAGTCGTTATGTCTTGCTAGAGACCACTTGTGACTTGTGGGCCAGTATAGCAAATGGCCCACTGCCAACTTCATATGGGCCTACAGGGTCGCACACAAAATAGCCCAACACGAGCTATGATGTCTAGATTCATTGAATCTAAGACGTGTCTAGATTCAATAAATGATTTAGGGTTGATGTATATATTTATTTATATTTATATTCGTATATATATAAATTCGTATATATATATTATATATAAGGGATATATAGGATTTAATTTATAAAGATAAATTAAATCTCTATCACGTTTGAATTTGAAATTCAAATTGATAGGATATCTCATATAAGAGATATTTACAAGATTTAATTTATAAGGATAAATTAAATCTCTATCACATTTGAATTTGAAATTCAAATTGATAGGATATCTCATATAAGAGATATTTACAAGATTTAATTTATAAGGATAAATTAAATCTCTATCACGTTTGAATTTGAAATTCAAATTGATAGGATATCTCAAATTTGATTTATGAGAATAAATCAAATACAGTCCAATCTTATCTTTATTTAAATTAAATAAACAGGTGAATTAAATCTGTGGGACGAATTTAATATAAACATTATTTATTTAATTAGTTTCTTATCAAATTATACAATATGTGATATTGTATTCGGAATTAATATAGATTAATTCCAAAATCCAATTCGGTTGAGAAAAACACAGAGCATCCTATATATCCGATTTTAGGAGCTACGTTTTGAATACAACACATAACACAAAAAGGGCCAAATGGAATCTGCAAAAGGTTTGCAGATAAGAAACTGCTGAAGTAGAGACGGAAAGGACGAACTCTTGAGAAAGCCTTGGAGGGACAGGAGACACTAGCACGTCATTCGTGGTTAGAACGCTGTTCGTGTGGATACCAGTAGAGGAAGACGACCTAAGGAGTCGACTTCTTGCGATCAAAAAGAGAGCACGAGCCGCGGAGAGAAGCTGTGGACATCTCCTTCCGATTGGAAAGAGATCACCAGCCGCAGAGAGAAGCTGTGGAAGTCGCTGAGAAACACTGAGGGCAATGCTTCTTCCCACTTGACTTAAACACATACGGTAGATCCTGGCAAGGAATGGAAAAAATTTTAAATTAATTTCCACTGCGTGTCTTCCAATTCCTTACAGGAAGAAGCATTACCCTCAGTGCTCCTCAGCGACTTCCACAGCTTCTGGTCACGACATTCACAGCTTCTCTCCATGGCTCGTGCTCCCTTTCCGATCTCAAGAAGTCGATGACTCAAGTCGGCTTCCTCTACTGGTATCCACACGAACAACGTTCTAACCACGAACGACGTGCTAGCGTCTCTTATCCCTCCAGGGCTTTCTCAAGAATTCGTCCTCTCCGTCTCTATTTCGGCAGTTTCTTATCTGTAAGCCTTTTGTAGGTTCCCCTTCAGCCTTTCTGTATTCTATGTGTGTGTGGCTAAAACGCAGCTACTAAAATCAGATATATAGGATGCTATGTATTTTTCTCTCTACCGAATTAGATTTTAGAGTTAATCTTATATTAATTCTGAAAATTAATACAATATCATATATTGTATAATTTTATAAGAAACTAATTAAATAAATAATATTAAATTCATCCCATAGATTTAATTACCTATTTATTTAACTTTAAATAAAGATGAGAGTGAACTATATTTGATTTATTCTCATAAATCAAATTTGAGATATCATATCAATTTGAATTTCAAATTCAAACGTGATAAGGATTTAATTTATCCTTATAAATTAAATCTTTTAAATATCTCTTATATGAGATATCCTATCAATTTGAATTTCAAATTCAAATGTGATAGGGATTTAATTTATCCTTATAAATTAAATCTTATAAATATCTCTTATATGAGATATCCTATCAATTTGAATTTCAAATTCAAACGTGATAGAGATTTAATTTATCCTTATAAATTAAATCTCATATATCTCTTATATAATATATATATACGAATTTATATATATATGAATATAAATATAAATAAATCTATACATCCACCCTGGACCATTCATTGAATCTGGACATGTCTTAGATTCAATGAATCTAGACATCATAGCTCGTGTTGGGCTATTTTGTGTGCGACCCTGTAGGCCCATATGAAGTTGGCAGTGGGCCATTTGCTATACTGGCCCACAAGTCGCAAGCGGTCTCTAGCAAGACAGAACGACTACCTAAATCATATGATGATTGTTAAACGATGTAACCTTTTATACAACCATATCATATCCCTTTTGTCACGTGATATTTTGGTCATGGATGAGGCATGGATAATGTCATCCTCCTATTCCTGACCGTTACTTTCTCGATCCCTGAGTAGTCTGACTATAGAAATGGAACTACCTTTCTATTACAGTATAGCCATACATTTCTCAGACTCACTCATCGAGGGGCCCAGTAATATCTCTCTACGAATGTGAGGGACAAATTCCATCTTGAGCATTCACATTCCTCCGCATGAAAAACCACTAAACCCGAACATAGTCTTTATGATCTGTCATATCCCAATTTTTAGGCTTAGAAGCCCAGTATATAGCCTAAAAAAGAGATGCTACTAGACCCTGTTGAGCAGAGGTCTCAATAAATAAAGAAAATTATGATGATTAGTTTGATGCAACACAAAATTTTGATATAAGGTCTCAAAAGATTTATATTAATTTTTGAAGAGAAAGAAAATTAATATAGTATTCTCTAGACCTCAGAATCAGATAAAATGTGGTAGTAAATTCCTATAATTAATATAAGAATTTCTGAAACTGACAGAGCTCAAAAAGGAGTTCTATAGAATTTACTACAGAATTTACAGTGGATTCAAAGACCCGATAAATAGGTTTTGGGGGAATTTCTCGGGAATTGAGCCCATGTAAATAGTGGATCATACAGAGGGTCTAGAATGGCACCTTATAGGCCCAATGATATTTTCAGATAAATATGTGGGCCAGGGCCAATAAAGACCGAGAAAAATAAAGAATTACAAAAATGCCACTGAAGGTATGCCACTGTGTTGTGTCATTAAATCAGAGTCAGACAAAGGGTGTTATGATTATTTAACTAAGGTTAGACAGTTAAGAAAGGGTATCTGGATAGTTGACCAGGGTCAAGAGATACTCTGGAAGGTATGAAAAGACAATAGTGCCCTTAGAAGTACTAAAGAGGTAGTAAGGGCATTTTGGTAATTTACTAAGCATGTTCTTTGGGAACCGAGCCACCAGAGTGCTTTGGCTTAGTTAGAAACCCAAGAAGACAATCCAAGGCCCAAAAACGTAGCCCAAGAGTAATGTGAGCCCAAGAGGCATTAAAATATTATCTTAGTGCTTTTTCAATAAAGTAAAGTCACCCGGTCCAAGATAGAACTGGGTAAAGTGATCTGGAATCATGAGACGACATAAATAGGGCCCACAATATGCCACATGGCATGATTACAGTAAAAGAAGAAAAGCAAAGGACACATGGCATGATTATAGAAAAAGGAGAAAAAGCAAGAGGACACGTGGCACGATCTCAGCCGTCCATTCAGGGAAAAGACTCTGGAACTCTCTGGAAAGGCTGAGTCAGCTGGTGAGGTGTCCCAAAAGCCCCACATTTTGCCACATATACCCTTGAAGTGTCCCTTGAGGTGTCCTAGATGATGTCATGAGTGGTGATTCATCAAGGAAGGTGATGTCATCATGATGATGCAGGCAAAGCTTCTTGAGGAAGCAAGCAATCTGAGCCATTCATTGTGAATCAATATGGGCCATTCATTTCACCTCCTCTCACCTATAAATAGGCCACTCCCCTCCCATTCCAAGGCACACCACGGCCTAGCAAGGAAAAGGAAGAGAAAGAAGAGAGAAAGAGAGAAGGAAAGAAAGAAAGGAAAGCAAGGAAGGAGTTCTGGTGGAGCCAGGAGCAGTCTGAGGAGCCGAGGGACTGGGCAAAGCTTAGGAATAAGGTAAGAAAGTTATCTAGTCCCTTCTATAATAAAGTATAGGATTGCTCTTAGTGGTTAGAATAGAGAAATATCTCTATTAATAAAGGTAGCTAAAGGTAGAAAGAAAGACAGGGGAATGCAGATTAAGGATATCACCCCTAGTTAATCATGAGTTAAGTAGAGCTATGCTGATAGAATAATAATGAAGATATTATTATTCTATATATAGGCTCTGACCTATGGAAAGAATGAACCTTAGAACAAAGGCTAAGAGCTAGAAGGAAAGCTACATGTCAGGTAGTGAACTAATCCTAAACTTGTATGCAGTGAATGTTATGCTTGATGTGCTATGGCTTTGTTGAATTGTGTAGCATATGTACTTATGTATGAAGCTCTATTTCTATGATTACTTTGGCCAATTGTATTTCATATGTAACATGGAAGCATGCACATTAGACAATATTAACACTTTCACAAGCAAGCACAAGTATTCACATTAATGCATGCATTGTTTAGTACTGTTTGCTACTGAGATTTCCCCAGAAATATTACCCCTTCCATATCAATCCAATTACAGAAGGTCTTCTCAAGATGGAGGAGATAAAGATGCATGAAGATATGTTAATTGCTTAGCATGATTGATATGTGATTCATGTATGTATAATTGTTGGAAATTGTCTCTGTGAACAGTAACTCGTGGGGAGGCAGTGACATTTGAGCTGTAATTATAAATAGTAAATGATTGAATAAATGTATGATATTTTCCCAGTAAATAGTATACATGCCAAGCTTCAATTTGATATATAGAACGTCTTATTTGGATGTCTACATATAAAGATATGATTTATGAAAGTTGGGACCAGAATGCTGGAATCAGGGACAGGATGCTAGAGGAACAGTGATCTTCGGACGTTGACCAACGTTGACCTGGTCAAGATATGGTCAACGAGTCATTTTTCCCTGAAATATCATTATGTTAGATTCGTGTATCAATTTGAAACACTCCATTTCGATTTTTATAGAATTAGTTATGATTTTTCGAAGTCAGGTCACTCCTCTGGAATTCACACAGTGAACAGTATTCGCTAAGAGTAAAATTCCAGATTGAGTAATTTGACTTCAACAGCCTTGGAAGTGGTTCTAGATGCTACTGTTTGGTCCCTAAGACGTATGAAAATGAGGATATTATAATTTGGTATCAGAGCAAGTTATAAGATGGCTAAGATTCTTTACCATGATCGGGGGTTCTCATTGCATGAGAGTGGGACGAAGCATTGGCTCTTACCACGACATGGCCAACTGGCTTTGCCACCGGGAGGTTGCATTGTAGTTGAGAGGCTGGTGCATAAAACTTGTGTCTGAGGTACCTTTTGTAGTCCCAAGAAGGACTCTGCAATTTGGTATCAGAGCATAAGATTCTGGCACAGAACAGAAGGTTCTAGCTCAGTGATGCTCTGGAGTAGATAGACTAACACTTAAAAAGTTAGAGATGTTTTCTCCCTAGTATGAGATATGGGGATGGTGTTCACTACCTAGAGAATGATTCAGACAAGAGATAGTGATACCCAGACAGATAGAATAGTACCCCATAACTTACAGCGGTATGGGGTAATCTTCAAGAAAGTGGCTAGTGTTAGTCAGCCATTACCGCCGAGGTCTCATATTTCTTAGCACGATATGGCTGGACTAAGCAGGATAACATCTGGGGAGCAGCTTCCTCTATGAATAGAGATAAAAGCTGACCAGTCCCAGGTCAAGGGAAACTTTCAGACGTTATAGTAACAATTATAATGAAGGTACCAACCTGGTTGAAATTAATCAACTAAAGGATTGGTACAAAGCATAATCAAGCCAAATAATATAAAGTAGATATGAAAGGTTACATGATGTTCAAAAGTAGATCCTCTATGTGAGTAGATCTACATTATGAAAGAATTTGTTCAGCTAGTGTTTCCTGAACAAAAGAATAAGGCTTGCCTAATAATCCTAGCACATGGCCTAAAGATAGAGATGAGATGGGCCGCTGATGTCCCCAAGATAGAGGAACCACAGTATAGTCTAGAGTAGACTAAGACTGATAAAGAGAAAGGTAGCCACAGTTTTAAAGATAAAGTGACTCTCATGTTCCCTATGTAAGAAAGGGTAATGAAGGGTTAAGTCTATACCCTAGTAAGAGGGTAATGTGACAGCCTAAGTCTAATAAATAGTTATTTCCAATTCCTAAATGAATGTTTAGGATCTGGACAATATGATCAGACAATGATAGGCAATGAGATTAAGATGATGATTAATAGTGAATCTACATATACATGATTACAATACTCATGATATATTCCTTCAGTAAGGGTAAGGAATATGAGTGATATGAAATGAAATAAGAAGCATTTATGAAAGATGGTACAACTCTAAGAAAGAGCAATGTCTATAAAGATATAGGCTAGTGTTGTTGCAATAGAGCTAGATTGCTCTTGCGATAGAGTAAGATTACCTTTAGAATAAAGCCAATAGATGGGACAGTATAACTCAGATAGAGTAAGGTCCCCTTGATGAGACGAATAGATGATGATAGATATGTGCATAGTGAGCCTGTGTAGCTCTCTGTAGTAAAGGATATAGTAAAGCTATGAAAGATGAGAATGATATGAGAAGTTCCTAGGTGATAGAGGAAATGAGTAAAGTCCTGATAGATAATATTGGCCTATGTGATCATTTTAGGGGAATTATCTATTGAGTTAACAACTATGTGAAAGTGATTAACCTTGTAACTTTGTCCGTTGGTTTAAGTCTTCCAGAGATGAGAATACAGTATAACGGAATTGTAGTAGATTCGGGAGGATTGCAATTAAATCCTAGTATGGCTCCCAGAAAACAGAATTCCAGGATTGCAGTTAGATCCTGAAGAGGCTTACGGTTGATCGCAGTAGATCCCGAGGGTCGCAGTAGACCTGGCCTAGAGAAAGAAAGTATTGAGCCATAAGTACAATATTTCTTTGGAAGGACGAATACCAAGGAAAAGTTAAGGTGAAAAAGCTTCACAAGTTGGTTAGCTCCTAACAGAGAGAGTACCTATGATGTTAGATAGCCTTATTACTATTAGAGACTTAACTCAAAATCTCCTTACACATACAGGAACTGAGTGATCAAAGTTAAAGTTATTAATCCTTAGTGCTAAGGAGTTATGAGCAAATCTCATAAGATATGAGAAAGGGTTAAGTGAGAATAAAGAGATCCCTATGTTGAGATGACAGAGAATAAGAATGAAAGACAAATAGATCCTCCAGATGAGGATAAAGAGGTAAGAATGCCAGATAGACCCAAGAGAGATAGCATAAGATTGGTCTAAGATAGTAGAGTACCAGGGTTAGAGCCTGTGAGCACTAGTGCTTCAGATTTATGTCTGCACATTTCAGTTAAGCGTGCTCAGGCAAGAGTAGCCCAATGATGGGTGACCCCCTAGGAAGTGATGAAAGAGATATGAATGCCACAAGAGGTTGGCATATATGTACATAAAATTATAGAAAAAGTTATGAAAAGTTAGAAAGGGTTATGAACAGAAAGAGAATAGAACCCTTATGTCAAGTCCAAATGAAATGGATTTGAAAGGAAATATTTGTAAAGGCTAGCAATATTTTAAGAGAATGTTTTATGACAAGGCCATATAGACTATGATATCGCCAAATGTGGCCAGATATGCTATGATACAACATAAATGATATGTGATGAGATATGCTATAAAAAGTACGTAATGAGATACGTTATGAGAAATATATATTAAGAAGTACACTATGAAGTGGCTTTATAGCTAGCCCTATAACAGATTGAGAGGCTATGTTTTTGAAAGGAAAAAGATGTTTGAATGATGAGTTATGTGTGAAAGAGCAAATGAGAGCTTTCACTCCTTGCATGAAATGCCAAGCATTATGTTATGTTATATTATGTTATGTTATGCTAAAGCTCCGAATGTTAGAGCAGTGCAAGCTCTGAGTGTTAGAGCTGTGCAAGCTCCGAGTGTTAGAGCTATGCATATTAAGAGAAGGAATACTTGAGCTCCACTGTGAGTGCTTTGCATTCATGAGCAGGTATGTAGTCCTGCAGCATGCTGGTCGGGCATAATGCATGTTAGAGTATGTGCTCCTATATGCTATTATGTGCTCCTGTTTAGCAGTAGAGCAACGAAAGAAAGAATAATGATATAAGTCCTCTCTCTGTATTATGATGAGTTAGTAAAGATGATAAAAGCATATGATGATATGAGAATGAAAGATGAAGTTTTGCAGATATTTAGAGAATTTCGCTGGATACTCAGATGAGTAATAAGTAACTGTACTAACAATCATGATGAGTAGTCAACAAAAACTCCAGAATATAGGAGTATATGAGAAAGTTTAGTATGAATGAAAGGGACATTCTCCTCAGAGGAACTCTTCATCGAAGGATGAATAGAGATTTAACCCTGAAATTTCAAGGACGAAATTTATTTTAAGGGGAGGAGAAATGTCATATCCCAATTTCCGTTGCGTGTCTTCCAATTCCTTACAGCTCATGCTTTGCCTGCATAAGCGGCTTTGTTAGAGGATCAGCAATATTATCTTCTCCTCCTACTTTGCATATTTTTATATCACCTCTATCATTGATTTCTCTAATGAGATGAAATCGCCTGAGTATATACTTGGTCCTTTGATATGACCTAGGCTCTTTGGCCTATGCAATGGCACCGCTATTGTCACAGAGCAAAGTTATTGGATCTGAGATGGTAGGTATCACTCCTAGTTCTGTGATGAACTTCCTGATCCAAACGGCTTCCTTAGCTACATCTGATACTGCTATATACTCAGCTTCCATTATAGAATTTGCTACAGTGCCCTGCTTAGAGCTCTTCCAGCTTACTACTCCATTATTGAGGAGGAATATATACCCAGACTGCGATTTTTGGTCATCCTGGTTAGTTTGGAAACTCACAGCTGTGTAACCGGTTACACAGAGTTTGTCATCCAATCCACTATAGACCAAAAATAAGTCCTTAGTCCTTCTTAAGTACTTAAGGATATTCTTGATAGCAGTCCAATGGCCCTCACCAGGGTCCTGTTGATATCTGCTAGTCATACTTAAGGCAAACGAGACATCTGGTCGATTACATAACATGGCGTACATGATGGATCCTCTGGCCGAGGCATATGGAACTTTACTCATGAGACCTCGCTGATCAGATGTACTAGGACACAGATCTTTGCTGAGGTGAATACCATGAGACATGGGTATGAAACCCCTTTTTGATTCGTGCATATTGAACCTATACAGTATTTTATCTATGTATGTACTCTGACTGAGTCCTATAAATCTTTTAGATCTATCTCTATAGATTCTGATTCCTAGGATGTAGGTGGCTTCACCCAAGTCTTTCATCGAGAAAGACTTTCCTAACCAAGACTTGACAATCTGCAGGGTAGGAATGTCATTCCCAATAAGTAGGATGTCATCGACATAGACTACCAAAAACACAACTGTGCTCCCACTAACCTTCTTGTACACACAAGGTTCATCGATTTTTTGAAGAAATCCAAACTCTTTGACTACTTTATCAAAACGATGATTCCAACTCCGGGAGGCTTGTTTTAGTCCATAAATGGACCTTTGAAGCTTGCACACTTTACCAGAGTCCTCAGAACTCACATACCCTTCAGGTTGTGTCATGTACACATCCTTAAGGAGCTTTCCACTAAGGAAGGTTGTCTTGACGTCCATCTGCCATATTTCATAGTCATAATATGCTGCTATGGCAAAGAGGATTCTAATTGATTTGGCCATTGCAACTGGGGAAAAGGTCTCATCATAGTCCACACCATGAGTTTGAGTAAATCCTTTTGCAACCAGTCGTGCCTTGAAGACATTTACATTGCCATCCATGTCAGTTTTCTCCTTAAAAACCCACTTGCACCCGACGATTTTTACACCTTCAGGCAGGTCGACTAAGGTCCAAACCTTATTGTCGTACATGGATTGCATTTCAGACTTCATGGCATTAAGCCACTTTTCAGAGTTTGGTCCCACTATAGCTTCTTGATAGGTAGTTGGCTCATTATGCTCAATGAACAACACATCATGACTGTCAGAAATCAGAAATCCATATCTCTGAGGCTGAAGTTGTGTCCTATTAGACTTCCGTGGACCTTGCGTGACTTGAGGAGTCTCAACAACTTGTTGTGAGTCTTCTGTATTTTCCATCTGCAGTTCTGTGGTGTCTTGTGGCTCTCGAACTTCTTCGAGGTGTACCTTACTCCCACTGGTTCTTTTAGAGATAAATTCTCATTCGAGAAAGATACCATTTCTGACAACAAACACTTTGTTATCAGCAGGGTTATAGACGTAATATCCCTTAGTTTCCTTAGGATATCCCACAAAAAGGCACCTTGAGGATTTGGGCGCTAATTTGTCTGAGGCTTGTTACTTAACATAGACCTCGCATCCCTAAATCTTGAGGAAAGACAAACTAGGCGTCTTCCTAGTCTATATCTCATACGGAGTCTTTTCAATTGCCTTAGATGGAACACGATTGAGTGTGAACGTAGCTGTCTCTAGGGCATAACCCCAAAAGGAGGGCGGAAGATCTGTTCGACTCATCATGGATCGAACTATATCTAATAGTGTTCGATTTCTCCGTTCAGAAATGCCATTCCATTGTGGTATCCCTGGAGGAGTCAATTGTGAGACTATCCCACAATTCCTAAGATGATCTATGAACTTTTGGCTCAAATATTCACCACCCCGATCAGATCGAAGGGCTTTAATTATTTTGCCAAGCTGGTTTTGTACTTCATTTTGAAATTGATATAAGGTACGAATACGGATCAGCTAGAAATAAGTTAGAAAACTAGACGAACGATCAAAGGTAGGACCTTAAGAGAACCTGTCTCTTACAACCCTAGCCATAGAGACACCACAAGGATGATCAGTCCTTGATACAGTCGAGTATTCGCACAAGAATATGAGGCGGCAAGCAAAGCTCACTCGAGAAACAAAAATTCTCTAAAAATTCATTCATGTCTTTTCTCCCAAAAACGTAGCCTTACATAGGCAGCAAAAGAACAATCTAGAAAAAAAAAAACCTACGTCATAAATGCCATAAATATGCCTTAATGATGATTGGCTATGTTGGTTGGCACCAATTAAGACTAAAGGAAATAGGAAAATTACCTTTTCTTGGAGACAAAGGCTGCTACCTAAAAATAGGAAACTAACCTAAAATATTCTTATGCAATCTTTGACCAAAAGGCCTTATTTAATGCAAATATAAATGGAAACTTAAAAAAACGAAATTAAACCATAACT
Organism: Leucaena leucocephala; assembly: GCA_037074615.1. Classification (NCBI taxonomy): domain Eukaryota; kingdom Viridiplantae; phylum Streptophyta; class Magnoliopsida; order Fabales; family Fabaceae; genus Leucaena; species Leucaena leucocephala. The sequence continues at coordinate 6,368,613 of CM073526.1, read as the reverse complement.
AATACATAAAGACGCCTTCTTGATGCTTCTTGAGTATTCTTGGACGTCACTTATGCTCCTCCTCCAAGGCACATGCTTGTCACATGGTATTTTGAGTGAATTCTTCAATCTGGACTGCACATGGGCCTTGTGCATCATCTTGTTTGGCTTCTAGCAATGTAATCACCATGTTTGGACCCTTGATAGGCTGATTGAGGGATGCTTCTTCCAAATAGATAGGTTCTAACTCTTTAAGATCTTTTATCAAATAATTCAATGCCTCTTTCATAGATTTGGTCCTTGCTCTCGTCATTAGGCCTGCAATGCCTTGTAATGGGTCTTTTAGAGTGTTGGACTTCCATTTTTTTGCTTGGGCTCTAAGCTCTGTGTTTTGGTCTTCCTTTGATGCTTGATCCTTCCATGGTCCTCTATCAGAAATATTTTAAACTTTTCAAAAGACTCAGATTTATGTTTCATCAGATAGATATACCCATATCTGCTGAAATTATCTATGAATGTTATGAAGTATGAATAATCTCCTCTGGCATTTATGTTCATCGGTCCACACACATCTGTATGTATGAGGCCCAATAAATCAGTGGCCCTCTCACAGTGCCCAATGAAAGGTGACTTTGTCATCTTTCCTAGCAAGCAAGACTCGCAAGTGTCATATGATTCAAAATCAAATGAGTTTAGAAATCCATCTTGATGGAGTTTGGAAATGCGTTTCTCATTTATGTGGCCCAGACGACAGTGCCAGATGTATGTGGGATTCAAATCGTTTGGTTTGACTCTTTTGGCAGTTATGTTATAGATATTTCCATGATTGGGTTGTTCCAAATTTAATATGTAATGATCAACATGCAAATCACCATGAGCATAGAAAACATCATTACGATAAATAGAACATCTACTATTCCCAGCAATGGAAGTGAAACCTTCCTTATCTAAATAAGAAAGTGAAACAATGTTACTACTTAAAGCAGGAACATAATAGTAATTGTTCAAAACTAACAAAAGCCCAGTGGGCATAACTAATTCATAAGTGCCTATAGCTAACGCAGTTCTGTTTCCAACTCGTAGGTTAACCTTGCCCTTTTTCAGATTCCTACTGTCCTTTAGTCCCTGTACATTTGTACAAATGTCAAAACCACACACAGTATCTAAAACCCATAAGGTGGAAGTAGAAAGATGAATGTCTATAACATAAATACCTAAAGCGATAGCCCTGCTATCCTTCTTGTTCTTTTTTAGATCTTCGAGGTAGAGTTTGCAATTCCTCTTCCAATGACCAGGTTCATTGCAGAAGAAGCAGACTCCTTCCTTAGGAGGCTTTGCCTTCTTTGGTGCAAGCTTGGTTTCGGGCTTGCCTGACTCTTTGGTCTTACCTGATGAGCCATGACCCTTCCCCTTGCCTTTGCCTTTCTTTTTCATACCCTTTCCTTTTTGAACCATCAAAACACTACTGGGCTTCTTCTTAAGACTGGGATCAGCAGTTTTAAGCATCCCATGCAGTTCAGAAATAGATTTCTCCATGTTGTTCATGTTGTAGTTCATGACAAACTGGTCATAACTTTCTGGGAGTGAGTTCAAGATCAAATCTGTAGCTAACTCCTGGCTCATGGGAAATCCAAGCCTCTCAAGGTGATCAATGTACCCCTTCATCTTTAAGACATGAGTACTGACTGATGCACCTTCAACCATCTTGCAGGAATATAAGGCCTTAGTGGTCTCATACCTCTCTTGCCTTGCCTGTTGCTGGAATATTTCCTTGAGATGCACAATCATCTCATAAGCCTCTATGTGTTCCAGATCTCTTTGGAGCTCCAGAACCATGGTGGCTAGCATCAAGCATCCCACATCGATAAAGTCTTCCTTATGCTTTGTGTAAGCATCTCTCTAAGCTCTAGGACATGCGCCTTTCTTTCCTGCTTGAGAACAATTCTCAAGTTCCTAAACCAGTCAAGAAAGTTTGTCCCATTGAGTTTGTCCTTCTCAAGGACAGATAGCAGCGATAATGTAGCAGTATTACTAGTCGTCATGATTCTACAATTAAAATATGTAATTTAATTAGCAATCTCCCACTGAATAAAACAACCCTCAATGCAATAGTTAGTGGGCTAAGATTTATATTTGGTTCAAACTTAAGTAAGCTTTGGCAGGACGCTTAAATTAAGTTATTTAGGTAGGTAACACCTTTACCAATTACATCAAATGTAACTCTTAGATGTTCATGGGATCCTATCATCATATGATCTGGCATGTTTTTAATCCCATCAAATGCCTTGAGATCCAAAACCATTTTGTTAATCTCAATTATGTCAAACAATAATAGACATGTGAGAGTAGCACCATTACTCTTGCTTATCTCCCCAAGATAACTCAAAAGCACCCACTTTGGTGGAGTCCACAATTGAGAGATCGACGTTTTGACAAGTGTTCATAAATTGACGGCATTATGACTTAAGATTTCATTTAGAGGGCTTAATTTAACTATCTAGTTTATATGAATGCATGTTTCTCAGTTTGTGTCTCATGCAAGTAATATGCATGTGCTAATATAATCATAAGATGCATAATTTAAACGTGATATAATATGGCTCACATATCCTAAGCCCCCTCAAGCCAATGAGAGGAGCGCTCTAGTAAGAAAAGAGAAATTACATATAGAAACCTCTTTTAACATTCGAGAGGAGCTCTCATAGATGACCGACCAGGGACATTTAGGATAAGATCATGAATTATCCAAGGATGGTCATCATAGTAAACATGCAAATAATATGATAACACAATTAATAAATTCATAAATCAATAATGTTCATAAGACAATGATTGACCCTTAGGGCACGATTTCCAATATGAGCGTCATGTTAGGTTAATGGGAATTAGTCAAATTAATGATTGTACCTAGTGCAAGTGGGAGGTTGCTGGAAATCATACCCTAGGGGCCAATCATTGTCTTATGAATATTATTGATTTATGAATTTCTTAATTGTGTTATCATATTATTTGCATGTTTACTGTGATAACCATCCTTAGATAATTCATGATCTTATCCTAAATGTCCCTGGTCGGTCATCTATGCAGGAGCAGAGATGAAATAAGACCAGTATGACTTTAAAGATGTATAGAGATATAAATCAAAGTCATAGGCACATGTAAGAGTATATGGTGTTAGACCGACTCGCTATGAGAGAGCTGCATGGGTTACGTCATAAGCTTCTCTCATATATAAACTATGTCACTATGCCCTTTGACCTGAGATCATCATGGATTCCTACATGACAAACGCTCAGCTTTGACCTAGTCAAAAGTCACTTTTGACCGAGTGATCATAAAACTATGTTTAGGCTTAGTGATTTTTCATGCGGAGGAATGTGAATGGTCAAGATGGAATTTGTCCCTCACATTCATAGAGAGATATTACTGGGCCCCTCAATGAGTGAGTCTGAGAAATGTATGGCCATACTGTAATGGAAAGGTAGTTCTATTTCTATAGTCAGACTACTCAGGGATCGAGAAAGTAACGGTCAGGAAGAGGAGAATGACATTATCCATGCCTCATCCATGACCAAAATATTGCATGACAGAAGGGACATGATATGGTTGTATAAAAGGTTACATCGTTTAACGATCCTCATATGATTTTGGTAGTCGTTATGTCTTGCTAGAGACAGCTTGCGACTTGTGAGCCAGTATAGCAAATGGCCCACTGCCAACTTCGTACGGGCCTACAGGGTCACACACAAAATAGCCCAACATGAGCTATGATGTCCAGATTCATTGAATCTAAGACATGTCCATATTCAATAAATGATCCAGGGTGAATGTATATATTTATTTATATTTATCTTCGTATATATATATTATATATAAGAGATATATGAGATTTAATTTATAAGGATAAATTAAATCTCTATCACGTTTGAATTTAAAATTCAAATTGATAGGATATCCCATATAAGAGATATTTATAAGATTTAATTTATAAGAATAAATTAAATCTCTATCACATTTGAATTTGAAATTCAAATTGATATGATATCTCAAATTTGATTTATGAGAATAAATCAAATATAGTTCAGTCTTATCTTTATTTTCAGTTAAATAAATAGGTGAATTAAATATGTGGGACGAATTTAATATAAATATTATTTATTTAATTAGTTTCTTATCAAATTATACAATATATGATATTGTATTAATTTTAGAATTAATACAAGATTAACTCCAAAATCCAATTCGGTAGAGAAAAATGCATAGCATCCTATATATCTGATTTTAGGAGCTACGTTTTAAAATATATAGAACACAGAAAAGCCGAAAGGGAATTTTGCAAAAGGTTTACAGATACGAAACTGTCAAAATAGAGACAGAGAGGACGAATTCTTGAGAAAGCCCTGGTGGGACAGGAGATGCTAGCATGTCGTTCGTGGTTGGAACGCTGTTCGTGTGGATACCTGTAGAGGAAGCCGACCTGAGTCATCAACTTCTTGCGATCGGAAAGGGAGCACGAGCCACGGAGAGAAGCTGTGAACGTCGTGACCAGAAGCTGTGGAAGTCGCTGAGGAACACTAAGGGTAATATTTATTCCCACTTGACTTAAACACATACGGTAGATCCTGGCAAGGAATGAAAAAAAAAATTAAGTTAATTTCCGCTGAGTGTCTCCCAATTCCTTATAGTATAGTGTTGAGTCATAAAGTTAAGAAAATGCTATAGAATAATGAGAAATAACATTGTTAGCTAGCATAATAAAACAAAAGAATAGCATAAGCATAGAAGAGCATAGGCTGACAATAAATAAGTACTGAATAAAGAGAAAATAAGGGACACTAGTATTCCCTTATATCATTACAAAAAGAGAAACTATGTAGAAACAAAGAGATATTTAGATAGAAAGTATTTTAAATATAATGAGAAAATAAAGAGTTATGAAAGATAAGGGACAAAACCCTTGTGTCAGATCCAAATAGAGTGGATCTGAGAAGAAAGATTCAGACTATAGTTTTGTTTCAGGAGGAAGTTAGAAAGGCTTAAGAGCAAGATCCTCCTTAGAAGCTAGTAAAGCTATGAGTCAAAGATTATTCTAGGAATACTGAAAGAAAAGTGTAATGAAAGATTCACAATACGTAATAAGAAATACGCAATACGCAAGAAAAGATATGTAATAAGAGATTCATAAGGAGAAGTATGATGTATGATAGAAACCTCATAATTACATTAAATTTCTACAAGATTATGTATGAAAGAAATGGACAATACACTTAAGTCCACTATAGTAAGTTATCCATAAATGTAACCAGATAGATAAATACCATATGAAAATAGAAAGAAGCATACTTTGGCTTAAATTGAGTTGACAAAGGAAAAAAGGAGCATAGCAACATGAAGAAGATATTAAGTTCCGCAAATGCTGCAAGTACTCCACTAAATGTCAAGATAAAAGATACAATTCCTATAGATACCCCAATCCTTAGTCATAAATAGAAACAAATATATAGAGGAGACATATCAGAGATTACTTGATTACGGTACGAATTAAATTTAGATGGCAATATTTATTTTAAGGGGTAGAAATGTAACATCCCAAATTTTTCCTATTTGTATAAAACTAATAAAGGAAATAGGTTATGAAGGGATTGTGATTATAATCATAAGAAAAGATAATTATTAGATAAGGTTTAAGTCAAACAAAGAAAGAAGGTATAAAGTTATAAAGCCAAAGGTGTTAAATTGTAATTAATGAAGGTTCGTGGACTAAACTATAAATAGTGAAAGTTCATAAACTAAATTGTAAATATTAAAAAGTTCACGGACCTAAATGGAGTTTTGAGACTTCAAGTGCCAAATTGAGATTTCAAATTTGGTAGAAAGGGGCTAAAATGGAATTTAGCAATTTCAGGAACTAAAGTGCAATTTTGCCAAATTTAAGAGCAAAAGTGTAATTATGAAAATTGAGCCAGAAAATGCCCAAAGTTGCCCAAAAATGTTTTAGTCCCAAATTTTATCAATAAATAGATAATAGAATTTGGGCCAAGAATATCTCTCATAATTCTGATTTAAGGTCCCGATGAATTAATTTTTGAAGTCTGAAAATTAGTACAATATCATTCGAACCTCAGAATCAGATGAAATTTGATAGTAAATTCTTATAATTAATATAAGAATCTATAAAACTTATAGAAGTCAAAAAAATCCTATAGAATAAATTATAAAATTTAAGGTAAAGATAGACACCGATAAAGGATTTAAAAAAACATATAGAATAATTATCAAGACTTTTGAGTTTCAAAAAATTATGAGATTTTACAAAAAATTTATTTTATGTTAGAATAAATTTCTAAATATGCCATAACTATTAAAAGATGCGTCTAGAATTTCTTTAAAAAATTAGGGTAGTTTAAGGTATTCTGTAAGGGGAATGCATTATGATGTGTGCCAAATAATGAGTTGAATCCAATTCAAGCCCAATATGGAATCACAATGAAAGCCCAAATAGGCCAAGGTATTTTCTTGGAGCACAAGTTGGATTTAGGATATTTTATGAATTTTTAAAAGAAATGAATTCAAGAAGGTGCAAGGTGGCATTGTGAGGTATCTTTGTGGGACCCACACTACCTCCATATGTGCCAAGGAAGAAAGGGTTATGCCATGTGCTCAAATATATTAAAATAATATAAGAATTAAGTTAATGGTAATTAAGAAATTAAGTAACCAATGGGATTCAAGATTAATACATTAATAATTAGCAAAAGGTGGGATAATCTTGTCCTAAGTGTGCCAAACTTTGGCTATAAATACCCCTCCATTCTCTTCAATTTCGTTCTCCCAAGGACTATGGAAAAACTATGCCAAATTTTCCACTCAAACCTAAAGGAAAAAGCAAGAACAAGTAGCCTAAGTGATCAAGCTTACAAGGGATCAAATAAGTTATTAATCCTAGCTTATTTTCTTTTAATTAGGAGGCTTGAATTTAGGATTTAAATGTAAGAAAAATGAGATTTCCCCATGGTATATTTTCTGTCCAAAATCTGGAAATTTAGGGAGAAGAATAAATTGAAGCTAGAACTATGTAATTAACACTTAGATAAGCTAGATTTAATGGTTAGCTATGGAATTAGATTGAAATTTCTTGCTTTGCACATTAAAGAGGGTTTTCAGCCTAAGGCTGTACAGGACCAAAGAAGATGAATTTCATGGTTTTAATGTTTCCACTCAATTTAGATGATGATTTTGTGTAGGATTGAATAAGTTTGAAACCTTAGAAGCGTTAGAATTGAAAGATGAAATTTTAGAGTCTCCTCTATTAATGTTCACACACATGAATAGTGATTAGAATTTCATAATTTTGATGCTTTCAATGATTTTAATATGAAAATTGTGTGGGGATAAAGTAGAGGAATAAGTATTGGAAGCATTAGAATCAAAATGAGAATTTTTGAAAAAATTATATGCTTCTTTTTTATTCTGTCCAGATTTGATGAAGGAGCTGGAATTTCAACATTCTAAGTCTATAAATAGATTCAAAAGACAAAATTGTATAGGGTAAAGTTAAGATATAAGTTAGTTCAAAGGATAAGGCAATTAACCACAAATAGAGAAAGTTAGGGGTTAAGTGGTTAATTGAGTTTAATGTTATGAAATGTAGTGAATTGAGATTATAATGAATGAATGATTATATGATGTTAGGATTTAAGTTGTGTGCTCAAAGAAGGCAGCCACATATCAAGGAGAAGTAAGAGGCAAGAGGCAAAGGAAAGAGTAAAGGAAAGTCAAGCATGTGAGGTAGTAAAATAATATAGACTTGTATGTATTGAATGCAATGTGCAATAGTGGTATGACTTGTGGATTGTTGTTGCATATATGTATTTAAAAGATGCTCTATTCTATGACTACTTTGGCCAATTTATGTGACATTGTAGCATGATCATGCATTATGTTGACACAATAACAAGCAAGCACAAATATTAATATTAATGCATACGCTATTTAGTTCTATTTGCTACTGAGATTTTCCAAAAATCTCACCCCTTCCATGTCCCACAGGTTCATGAATAAGGAAATAAGGTGAAGTTGCATAAGAAGAAGTTAAGGATTGGATAGTATAATTGTTATGTGATTAATGTATGTATAGATGTTGAAATTTGTCCCTGTAAATAGTAACTCATGAGGAAGCAATGATATTTAAGTTGTAATTAAAAATGATAAATGATCAAATTAATGTATGATATTTTATCAATACTTATTTAACATGTCAAGCTTCATTTTGATACCAAGAATGCCTTATTTTGATATTTATACAATGAGAACAAACTTTTCACAAGTTGGGGACCATATTTTAAAATTTTTGACCAAATAAATAGTCATATTTGACGCCAATACTGTACTGATTGGATGAGTACTTGGACTTATTTTTCCCTCAAATTTTAGTATGTTAGTTCATTTAGCCTTTTGAACCACTTCATTTAGATTTTTCTATAATTAATTATGATTTTTAAAGTTCATGGTTTAATCTGAAAATACCATATGAACAATACCCTTAAGTTGGAAATTTCTATATTTTAAATTTAAAATTTAATGATCATATAAGTGATTCTAAATTCTACTTAATGGTCCCTATGATGTACGAAATTAAAATTTGCAAGTGCTTTAGATGTTATAGTTACTTAAATTCTATTTATATAATTTGCTTTTCATGAATCTTTGTTTATTGATGAATTGGAAAGATTTTTATAGTTGATTTAATTGACCTTGATTCTTGTTATGTTGATTAACATCTTATAGAGCTTAATTTCATCATTCCATTACATTTTGCACATCAAGTGGAACTTAAACAATGTTTTGAAAAGTGATAATTAACTTGGATAAAGTTGGTTTTCACTCATTAAAATATTGGACCCAAGTGGTAGCTTAAGGTTTTCGCTTAAGGTTTTCATTAAAGACTTGATTGAATTTTTAACTCCCAATTCCTTTAAAGAGCAAGGATAGCCACAATGTAATGTCCAATTTTTAAGCCTACAAACCTAGAATAGATGCCACCATGTCCCTTTGAGTAGAAGTCTCAAAAAAATACAGAGAGTTTTTAAGGGGCTAAATTGTAAATAATAGAAAGTTTAAGGACTTAAGTGTAATTTAAAAAAGTCCTAAGGCCTAAAATAAATGTAGAGATAAGTTATGGGCTATAAAGTGTAATTTATCAAAATTCAGGGGCAAATTGTAATTATAAAAAAGTTAAACCAGAAAGGCCTAAAACTGCCCAAAAATATTATAGACTTAAATTTTATCAGTAAATAGAGAATAGGAATTGGGGTATGCATATTTTTTAAAATTTTGATTTGAGGTCCTAGATAATTAATATTAATTTTTAAATTCTAAAGATTATTACAAGATCTTTTGGACCTCATAATCATATGAAATTTTACAGAAAATTCTCATAATTAATATAAAAATTTATGAAACTAACAGAACTCAAAAAAAGAGTTATGTATAATTTATAATATAATTTAAAGTGAAATAAAATACCCGATAAATACTTTTCAGGGAAATTTCTTAGGAGTTTAACCCATAAAAGTGTGGGACCTAGTCAAATGCCAACATGGTGTCTTTTAAGTCCAATAATATACTCACAGTTATGTGGGCCAGTGTCTAGAAAAACCCTAAAATGTGTAAAATTATAAAAATGTCCCTATGTTACGGTATGGAACAAAAGATAAATGGAGGGTATTTTGGTAATTTGAAATGGTCAAAATGTTAAGGGAGATACAAGAATGATTGATCAGAGTCAAAATATGCCTTGATAAAGTGTAAAGATGTGTAAATGATAATTATGCCCTTAGAGTTAATATAGTACAAATAGTGAACTAAAGGCATTTTATTCATTTTCTAAGGGATGGTAAGCAGATAAATACCCAATCCAACAATGTAAATGGTAGGAAAAAATCTAGATATTGAATTTAATATCAGAAAACATATTATGATTTTTCTTAGAAAAATTAGAGTTATTAAACAGTCCTATTTTTGTGAAATTTGCCTAGGCCAGTACTGGATTGGACTGAAATTTTGCCAATCAGATTTTTGCCCTAAATTGCACCAAACAATGCCCTAAATGATGTCATGGATGATTTCATAAAATGGCTTGGTGGGCAAAAAAAGTTTAAGAACAAATATGGATCATTGGATCATATAGTGAAAGATTAAATTCTAGCCATCTATTTTCACCCAAACTTTTATATAAATACCCCCTCCCAAAATCTACAGCACGTAGAACATGATGAAGCTATGGGTAACTTTTTGTAAAATGAAATCTCAAGGCAAGATAAGGCAAATCCAAGAGCTAATTGATCAAATAACTAAGGTAATTTCTTCCTCCTATCTTTGGATTGTGTTGTAGGAAGATTTCTTTTGGATTTGGATGGTTGAAATTAATCAACTTTCATAAACCATCAACTTAGTTTCTCATACAATCATATACATCATGGGGTTATACTATAATTATTTTATTATATATTTTTTCTTTACATATAATGTCATATTACATAACATGAACATAGTTAACAAATTATAGTCATGCTAGAATAAATAATTTCCCACTTTCTTTCTTCTATTCTTTAGCTCTTCTCCATTAATACATTTTCCATCATGCTTGACCTAAATTGTTTGGTTATGGGAGGGTGAGATTCTGGAGAATCTCAGTAGCAAACATTACCCACTTAAATATGCAGGATTGATGCTAATGTATGACATGTAATTTCATTAAACTTTCTTTAATTAGTGACATGCCATCATGCTTATGCTTTGTATAAAAATGCATGGCCATGGAAAGCATGTTATACATAACATTTTCAACATCATTTATCATGTCACAACTGTAAGGAATTGAAAGACACGCAGCGGAAATTATCTTAAAAATTTTTCATTCCTTGCCAGGATCTACCGTATGTGTTTAAGTCAAGTGGGAAGAAGCATTACCCTCAGTGTGTCTCAGCGACTTCCACAGCTTTCGGTCATGACGTTCACAGCTTCTCTCTGCGGCTCGTGCTCCCTTTCTGATCACAAGAAGTCGACGACTCAGGTCGGCTTCCTCTACTGGTATCCACACGAACAGCTTTTTAACCACGAACGACGTGCTAGCGTCTCTTGTCCCTCCAGGGCTTTCTCAAGAGTTCATCCTCTCCGTCTCTATTTCGGCAGTTTCTTATCTGCAAACCTTTTGCAGAGTCCCCTTCGGCCTTTCTGTGTTCTATGTGTGTGTCTGTTCCAAAACGTAGCTCCTAATATTAGATATATAGGATGCTCTGCGTTTTCCCTAACCGAAAAGGATTTTAGGAGTTAATCTTATATTAATTCTGAAAATAATACAATATCATATATTGTATAATTTTATAAGAAACTAATTAAATAAATAATATTAAATCCATCCCACAAATTTAATTACCTATTTATTTAACTTTAAATAAAGATGAGACTGAACTATATTTGATTTATTCTCATAAAACAAATTTGAGATATCCTATCAATTTGAATTTCAAATTCAAACATGATAGAGATTTAATTTATCCTTAAAATTAAATCTTATAAATATCTCTTATATGAGATATCCTATCAATTTGAATTTCGAATTCAAACGTGATAGAGATTTAATTTATCCTTATAAATTAAATCTTATAAATATCTCTTATATGAGATATCCTATCAATTTGAATTTCGAATTCAAACGTGATAGAGATTTAATTTATCCTTATAAATTAAATCTTATAAATATCTCTTATATGAGATATCCTATCAATTTGAATTTCGAATTCAAACGTGATACGGATTTAATTTATCCTTATAAATTAAATCTCATATATCTCATATATATAATATATATATACGAATTTATATATATACGAATATAAATATAAATAAATATATATACATTCACCTGGATCATTCATTGAATCTGGATATGTCTTAGATTCAATGAATCTGGACATCATAGCTCATGTTGGGCTATTTTGTGTACGACCCTGTAGGCCCATATGAAGTTGGCAATGGGCCATTTGCTATACTAGCCCACAAGTCGCAAGCGGTCTCTAGCAAGACATAACGACTACCCAAATCATATGAGGATCGATAAACGATGTAACCTTTTATACAACCATATCATGTTCCTTCTGTCATGCGATATTTTGGTCATGGATGAGGCATGGATGATGTCATCCTCCTATTCCCGACCATTACTTTCTCGATCCCTGAGTAGTCTGACTATAGAAATGGAACTACCTTTCCATTACAGTATGGCCATACATTTCTCAGACTCACTCATCGAGGGGCCCAGTAATATCTCTCCACGAATGTGAGGGACAAATTCCATCTTGACCATTCACATTCCTCCACATGAAAAACCACTAAGCCCGAACATAGTCTTTATGATCACTCGGTCAAAAGTGACTTTTGACTAGATCAAAGCTGAGCGTTTTGTCATGTAGGAATCCATGATGATCTCAGGTCAAAGGGCATATTGACATGGTTTGTATATGAGAGAAGCTTATGACGTTACCCATGCAGTTCTCTCATAGCGGGTCGGTCCAACACCCTATACTCTTACATGTGCTTATGACTTTGATTTATATCTCTATACATTTTCAAAGTCATACTGGTCTTATTTCATCTGTGCTCCCACATAGATGATCGACCAGGGACATTTAGGATAATATCATGAATTATCCAAGGATGGTCATCATAGTAAACATGCAAATAATATGATAACTCAATTAATAAATTCATAAATCAATAATGTTCATAAGACAATGATTGGCCCCTAGGGCACGATTTCCAACAACAACATCATTCAATCAACATATACATGTCAACTCATAAACATACTACATCAAGCACATAAATACGTCCACTACCTAAAAACTTTATCCTTTTCTCTTTACCCCCTTTGACTCTCACTAAACATTGGTCACTTACTCATCCTTTTTAAGTCATTTTATTTGAAATACCTATGGCCAGTCTCTAGAGCACCTATTAGTGTTCCACTATACTCTAAGATTTCGTGGGGTCTTGGTGCATTAATACATTCACATGATAAGTCCCTCCCACTCCCTCTTATAACATGTAAGGTCACTTTCGAGTGAGAATTCCTCTCACTCCCCCTTACACCCGTAAGGTTGCTAACAACACTCTATAATCCACTTGAGCAAATTAGAGAATGACTTATACAAATTAAACTCTCTCAATAGAGTAAATTTTGATACACACTTAAGTTCACTATCTAAGTTTCTCTCTTATAAGAATATGACTAAACCAAAAGATGATAAATAGAGTGTAACAGAGACTATCACTATATATTATCGTAGTGCATTGTAAGCATCTCTTGTTAAGTCTCAACTTCTTCAGCTTTTTTATTTTGGCTTCTTCTTTTATACTTCACGTTCTTCATAATTCCGTTGAAGTAGCAATTGAGATAAATGTTAATAGATATAGTCGTTATTGTTGACGTGCACAATCTGATGCTTTTGCTCTTTATTCAGCTTGTAAATGTTCTTGAGACATGCTTAGTCGTTATTACTGACGTGCACAATCAATGCTTTAAAAATCAAAATATGATAAAGTCTAGTGTAAAACACATTTCAGCAAAATAGCTTGACTTATCAAAGTGCTTATCGACGATGCCCTTATTGAAAAAGTCTTTGATAAAATTGCTCTCATACAGATTAAATCTTATCAAGCAATTTTTTGATAATTAACTTTATCGAAAAGGATTTCGATAAATCTTTAATGAATTGTAAAGAAATAGTTCATGATTTATCGAATAGTTCTTTGATAAATGTCCTTATCGATAAAATCTTCGAAAAATATTCCTTCAAACATATGCTTTCAAATTTATCAATATATTTCACAATATGTTATTTATCAAAGTGTTCTTCAATAAATATGCTCTTTGAATAGCTTATCAATAAATACTAAAGAACATCCTTTTTTAACTATTTAAAATAGACTTTCAAACATTCAGATCTTTTCTCAAATTAATATGTATTACATTTGGAAATCATATCTCATAAGATCATTAACCAAATCAGATCAAGAATATGATTTAACACATTAGAGCAATTCCACAAGATATAAGATTGTAAGCTTGATGAGATCATTAAGAATTAAGCATGTCAACACATCAAAGCAAGCCACAAGATCATATATCATTAGCTCAACTAAAAATTGATTTATAAAAAGGCAAAGAAAAAAGGTAAAAGGCAAAGAAATAGTTGATAATCTGAAAAAAAGCAAAAGATAAAAGATAAAAAAAAATACCATCAAAAATAGGAGGGGCTTTCTTTAGTTCTTTTGCATAGTTTCTTTTACAACAATAAGGCCTTTTGGGGTGTACACTTGCTTGATCTATATTTGGTCTTATTGCTCTTAGTTGTCTTGAGTATCCACTTTGGCTTCCCTCATCTTCTCCTTACCCTTTGTTTGTACCCTATGCCTATATTACAACCAAATAAAAAGTCCTTGTGATCTATATAAGTGGTGGAGAACTTAGAGTATTGCTAAACTTATGGAAAAGGAGTAAGATAATTTGAATATGGAGAGCAAAAACTAACCCTCAAACACTGAGTGATGAGAGTAAACACTATACTTGGTGAGGAAAATTGTTAGGGCATTACTCTCTCGTTAAACTTTTTACCTTGGTACTTGTTTAACTTGAGGTGGGTGACATGATTTGGATAAGAATATGTTGATATATTTGTTGATCCTCTATGCTTGTGACTTGACATTGTCTTTTAAGTTTGTTTTAGTACTTTCCAAGAATACAAAGGGTAAATGTGGAGAAATTAGAAGATCATGATTTCACATCATTTTGATTTTTGATCTTAGTCAATTTTTGAGATTTCTTGACCATAGGTGAATACCCTATTAGGTTTCTTAAGTCATACTCAAAGGTCTTTTCTCAAGTGTTTGAAGATATATTTCCATTTCAAGCCTTTGTTGCTTCCAATGTAGGACATGAGCCTTTTCCAATTTTATTGCTTCACATATGGAGCATTACATCTCTCTATTTGTGAAGGTGGAATTTGGTTTTTTTTCTCAATTCCATTAGCATGCATCCTTTCTTAGGATAACATTGACACTGTTAAATGAAGTGAAAATCAAGTTGTTTTACTATGCAAGCATTAAACATGAAGATAGACAAAAAAGATTAAGATAGGCCAAGAAAAGAATGTTGAATATTCAAAATTTTCATCAAGAGTGTGGCATCTAATTCATCTTGGAGCGAAATGGTGGCATCTTGTCCAATTTCAGTGAATCTTCCCTTAGGCAAACGATGATGGGTCTTTCATCAACCTACCATCACATTGCTTAACATTTATTGCAACCCATTTCACATATTGGGGTAGATTTGGAATTAAGTTTTCTACCAAATTAAAAGAGGCTTCCACTGTGATTATGTCATACATTGCCTTAAATGAGCTTTTACTAACTTCTCAATCCAAAAGATTGCATCTATAGGATAAATACTTGAAGTGATATGCATGATGCTCTATACTCTTGATTAACCTGTGTAATTTTATAACTACTGGTATACGGGTCATATTTGGATACCTCTTACATGATCATAATAGGTAGGAGATTCTAGTTAGGTAGTAGCCAAAGGGGGAGAAACATCACCAATTGGGTTGCTCTTAATCATCATCATAATTTCATCATGATGCTCTTTATTGTTATCACCCTTAATAACATTTCATCATCAATGTCATTATCCTCTTTAGGATTTCATCATCACTACCATCTTTGTCATTATCATACTGCATGTAAGTTCAATCATACACTACATTATCTAGGGCACCGCATGCTTAGTGTCACATTATCGCCACCATGATCATCGTCATTATCATAATTCCTTCATCAGCATGATCATATCATACGAGTTCACCACATCACATTATAGGGGCTCACAAATTTGGTGTTGTATCACCTCTTTTCAAAGACTTGTAACAGTCACACTTCAAACCCAGTAATGACTAGCACCCATTTTCAGCTCTGTACCGACTGCCACCCCTTTCAATTCTTATACCAGCAGGCACCCTCAATGCCTAGTTACTACTAGCACCCCTTTTTAAAGCCCTTACTGGCAAGCATACTTAAAGCCTAATAACACCTGACACCCTTTTGAAAGCACTATATCAATAGGTACCCTCAAAGCCCAGTAATGGCTGGCACCCTTTTTCAAAGCCTTATATCGGCAGGCACTCTTAAAGCTTAGCTACAGTTGTCATCCTTTTTCAAAGCCCTATATCGGTAGTCGTGGGTTACGGACCAACCTACCATAACTCGTTAGCTTAGTGGATAGGTTGTGCAGTCCGCCATGCTAACCTAAGCCTACCTCGCTTAGGTGGTGGGCTAGCCTTCCACCTTTTTTTAAAAAAATATATATTTTTAATATTTTTAAAAATTATTTTTAAACTTTTAAAATACTAGTAAAAAATTGCTAATGTTATACTTTTAAAAATTCTTATTTTTTATAAAAAAAATCTCAACTTTTACAACTATAAATATAAATAAACATTAACATAATATTAATCAATTATAATATGTTAACACAAATTAACAAATAAGTAATCATCTTTACTAGTTTTCAATAATGGAAGTATTCAAAATAATATTTAAGTAAAATAAATAATAATATTAATAAATTAAAAATAACGGGTTGCTAGCCATTTAAAAAGGGTCAGCCTACCACAATCCGGGGGTTAGGTGGGGTGGGTTATACAACTTAATTACCATAAAATGGGCTAATTTTTAGCCAGCTTGAGCCTACCTCATTTTAAGATACAATAGGCTCAACTCGTGTTTTACTAGCTCTAATCAGTAGGCATCCTCAAAACCCAGTTATGGTTGTCACTCCTTTTCAAAGCCCTTTAGTTGTAGGCACTATTTTTTTAATAACGTTGTAGTGACAGGCACAATTCTTTTAAAGCGTTATCCCAATAAAGCCCTGAATCAGTATGCACCATTCTTTTAAAGCCCAATACCAGTTAGTACAATTCTTTTAAAGCCCATAATAGTTGGCACCATTCTTTTCAAACCCCTGTAATCACCATTATTTGGAAGGCCCAGTAATAACTGGAACTATTCCTTTTAAAGCCCTATAATGGCAGGCATCCATGAAGCCCTATAGAAATAGGCACTCCCCTTATTAATCAAGCTTTATAAAAGGTATACACCATTCTTTTAAAGCCCTATAATGGCAGGCATCCACGAAGCCCTATAGTAATGTTATGGATGAACTTGTGTCTCCTTATAAATCAAGCTTTATAAAAGGAAGACATATATAAGATAATATTATAGTTGGTCAAGAAGTCATACATACAATGAAGAAGGCCAGAGGGAAGAAAGGGTTAATGGCTAGGAAGATTGATTTAGAAAAGGCCTATGATCTCATTCGATGGGACTTTATCCATCAGGTTCTTATGAATGTGGGGTTAGATCATAACCTTATAAAGCTAATCATGAGTTGTATTACTTCTGTTTCATATGATTTATTATGGAATGGATCTCAAACTAAGGTTTTCTTTCCTAAAAGAGGTCTTCGACAATGAGACCCTATCTCACTTCTTTTGTTTGTTTTTTGTATGGACAGGTTATCTCACCTTATTACTGATGCAATTTATTTAGATCATTGGAAACCAATTTTCGTGACTAGAAGGGGGCCGTCCATCTCACATCTCATGTTTGCAGATGATCTTCTTCTCTTTGGTAGGGCAACTGAGGAACAATCAAAATATATGATGGATTGTTTAGATAAATTTTGTAATGCATCGGGAGCAAAAATTAGCAAGAGTAAATCTTCAATTTTCTTCTCCCCAAGGTGAGTGTTAACATCAGGAAGAGGATTAGTGACATAACATGAATGTCGAGTTCTACTGATATAGGAAAATATATGGGGTTTCCAATCATCAGAGGAAGAAAATCTAGAGATAATTTCCAATACATTGTGGATAGAGTCAAAGCAAAACTTGCTACTTGGAAAGAAAATTCTCTTTCTGTGGCTGGCAAGATTACCTTGGCAAAATCAGTAATAAGCTCTGTACCGGTATATCTTATGCAAGTTGCTAAAATTTGAACAACCATTTGTCAGGAAGTGGAGAAACTGCAAAGGAACTTTATATGGGGACATAGCCAAAGTTCACATGGTTTCCACCCTATTGGGTGGGATTTGTAGACCTAAACTGTATGGTGGACTCAGGTTCAAGAAGTTGACCTCTTTTAATCAAGTTTGTGGCACCAAGTTAGCCTGAAAATTAGTTAATGGGAAAAAGGCCTATAGGTAGATGTTCTTTTAAAGAAATATATGCTAAAGAATAAATACAATTTACTGGATTCCAGAAAGGGAGATTATGTATTATAGAAATTCATTTCTCAACAGAGGGACATAATTGAATTGGACACAAGATGGCATATCAAAAATTGTCAACTTGTAAAATTTTTTACTAATAAATGGCTATTTCCAGATAAAGATTTAAAGGAAGTGTGTCTTAGGCCACTTACAGAAGAGGAAGAAAGCAGTAAAGTTGCTGATTGGATTTCTTTTAGTATATGGGATTTCCAAATACTTGCTTCAGTTGTTCCAAGTAATGTATTTCTGAAATTGATTAACATGTTACCACCTATGCTGGGATCAGGTGATGATGTGATGGCCTGGAATGCTACGAATGAAGGGACTTTCATTATTAAAAGTGCTTATTACTTAATTGAAAAGTAGCATGCACATGCATATAGCTCTTTATATAGAGACATATGGAAGTGGATAGGAGCATAACGTATTCGAGTTTCATGTGGACAGCCTTTAACAATCGCTCGCCAACTAATGCTTGGAGAAGTACATGGTCCTTATCTAATGCAAGTTGCCAGTATTGCAGTCATGATATCGAGGATACTTTACACATACTCAGTGATTGTGTGTATGCGAGACAAGTGTGGAGTATATTGATTCACCCCAGGTATTGTTCATCTTTCTTTAGAGCTCCTTTGAGAGATTGGTTTGCTATGAATCTCAAAAGGGAGTTTGGAGCCAATGGTAGTAGCAATTGGAGATTAATTTAGGGGGTTTCAATTTGGAGTTGATCGAAGTAAAGAAATCAGGCTACATTTGACACAAATTTTGTGAAACCTTTATATCCGTACGCAATTCTTATGCAAACATAGAAGAGATATGTATAGGTACAACAAGAACAATTAAATAATGATTTGGCCGTATCATTTTCATCTTATTGGCAACTGTCACCAATAGAGTGGATTAAAATAAATGTGGATGGAGCTCTTATAGTATCTCTCAGTATAGCAAGATGTGGTGAAATTCTTAAAGATCATACAGGAAGTTGGGTAGCAGGATTTATAAGTACGCTAGGTTTGTGTAGCACTATTGAAACTGAACAGTGAGCTATCTATAAAGGACTAAAGCTTTCCTGGGAATTAGGTTTTAAGAAGGTCATTCTTCAGTCTGATGCTAAGACTATGGTTAATATGCTGTTAAATTTAAAAAGTGATAGATGTAGCTTGTTACTTTCACAAATACATAGTCTTATGAATCTAGCATGAGATTTGAAGTTACAGCATATATCTAGAGATCATAATCAAGTTGCAGATGCCTTGGCAAAGAACAGGTTAAGGATTATGACAATGTTAGACTTGTGCCCTTCACATCTAAGGGCTATTGTTATCAAAGAGAGTTTAGGATTTAATCCCCTTGTAGATTAGTATAATTTATTTTGGGCGTATCTACCCTCTCTTGTACCAAAAAAAAAATAGGCACTCCCGTTCTACTGGACATTCAATTTCATAGGCTTCTTTTTCTTATATTCTCCCCTATAAATCAAGTAAAGAGGGGTATGAATACTGTCTTTGTCCGAGCCCTCTTTGGTTTCCCAAGGACCCTGGTTCTATCTTCTTACATTGGAAGATTGGTCGGACAAAATACATGTTCTTGTCTTTACTCGTTTCATAAACAAGAAACACCTCTCTCATCTACGAAATAAATAAGTGCAACTTTAAACACCCTATTTTTTTCAGGTCAACAAAATTTAAATAAAAATATATAAAAATAAAATGAAAAAATAGAAAAAAGAAGTCCTTCTTGATGCCTTCTTGAATTTGGGGGAAATCTCCTTTGCAAAATCATCATTGATGATAATTGGCTTGCAATTAAACTGTGAAAAATCTTCTTGGTAATAAATGACAATAAAAAAGCAAAATTTAAAATTCTAAAAAAATATCTCTTATTTATAATGATTTATGTAAAATAGAAAAGCCATTGTGAGTCATTATTGTGGAAAAATTTAAAAATAAAAAGTTGATGATGATTTGGTGTCAATGATGATGATTTCACTATGAATTAGGAAATTCCATTAAGCAAAAATAAATTAAAAAGGGAATTAATGTGTCCAATCCTAGGTTATTCCTATAAAAGGGAGAGGATGTGAAAAGGAGAGAAAAGATAAAGGAGTTGATTTTCAAAATAAAGAACACCAACCAACAAAACATATTTTCATAAATAAATTAAATAAACATTTTTCTAAAAGACCAACCAATTAACACATATTTTTACCCTAAGCTACATGGGTTCTGATAGCTCTAAAAGGTAAGTAGGCCCTAAATTTTTATCTTAGGTCAAGTTTGACTCCGTAAATAATTTTTCCCTCTTATCTTTCTTCTTTTTTGTTTATTTTTATATTTTTACTTATTTCTTTTTTAGGGTAATTAAAACATAATTAAAAGTATATTAATTATATTAATTTTAAATTTAATAGTTAATAGAATAACTTAATAGAATAAATAATTCTAATACTAATCGAATTCTAATACTAATAAATAATCTAACTAATAAAGAATAAAAAAATAAATAGAATTCTAATAGAAATTTGAGACACCAAACCTAACATTTAACGCATTATGTGTTTTACAGAGAGTAAACCTTGTTTTAAGACAATGGAAAACTTGCAAAGTGGAAGACTCAACACGTTTAAGTAGAAGCTCGGAAGAAAGAAACAAGCTGTAAAGAATGTTAACGTGTTAGGATTTTTTAGAGAGCAAAAAATAAATTTTGAAGCATTGATAAAATATTAAGTGGAACACTTAGCACATTAATTCGAAGCAAAAGAGTAGAAACATGTTTTCAAGAAGCTAATTAATGTGTTAGGCAACGGGTTAACACATTAAGAAACTGGAGTCAAAAACATTTTTGATTGCTTTCTAACTACTGTAAAACCTAAGTGTGTTAACTTTCTTTCTTTAAGAACATTGAAAAACCAATTTTCAAACAAAAATAAAGCTCTCTAAGACTCTTTTACAGTAGATAGTAAGACTCAAAAAGATTAAAATTCTCAAGTTCCTAAGTCTTCTCTTGTATCGTTTTGTCACATAATTGGCAAAATTCCCTGCAAAATAATATTTCTAATAGTTTTGTTACCATTAAAACAAGGTAATTCAATCATTTAACTTACATCCAGTCTTCAGGTAACCCGCTTGAAATTTTCACTACGTTTGCTAGATTTTAGAACTGTGCAACCACAATACAACATAAGACTAATCTAGTCTTGATTTCTCTTCTTAACCTTTACAGATTGTTAAGCAGTAAGCATGTAGCAAGGTTTCAAGCAAACAACATCTTGATTTTACATTAAGTGAAACGGCTGACATGTTAACTGGAGAAGGAAGTGATTGAAATCATGCTCATTAGCGCATTAAGAGTAGTTAACCCATGAATTGGAACTCAGAAGCAAAACTTGGTTTTTTGAAAATAGTTGACTCTTTGAAGAGCATCGTTATGGCGTCAAAAACACTTTGAAATGAAAATCCAAGCTTTTTGGAAAACTAGTTAGCATGTGAAGAGTTGAGGTGGCGAAATCTACAAAATAACAAAGTGTATAATTCAAGTTGTGTCCGATGACATTGTCCTTAATAGATATTCTATAACCCCTCAGTAAATTAGGAAGCGGCTCTCCCCAAAATTAAACGAATTTTTCCTATAAGGATACATATACAGGGTGACAGAACTGGCAGAAGATGATAGAATTCAACAGTACAAAATATGTAAAAAGAGAAAGATCTCAACAATCATCTATTATAATATTTTGTCAACAATTCCTTTTTATAGATTGTTGAAGGACATGAAACATGTCTTTTAGACATATGTCCCTAAAACCAAAGAGTCATGTTAAAAAAATATTTCTTTATTTGACATACCTTTTCAAAATATTCATAATATTTCCAACGATTCCCTACGTGTATCAAATAAACACTATTAGTTGAGTTATACATATGGATATAACCATTGTATCTAATGGTCCTATGGACAATGAACTGACCTAGACCGATAATAATACTTGGTACATAGAGATGTCAGTAGTCCTATGGACTATAAACCAACATATCTTAGGCGTATACTAGAGATATTAACAATCAGGTTATATATCCCACATTTTCACTGTTGATCGAGTGCTTTTGCGCGTTAAGTAGCCATGCGTGTGTCCTGGTGTTTAACAAATACTCTAAAGATTTCACCACGATATCATAGAAGCAGCCCACACTCCTCATTTGTGTAGGTAATTTCTTTAAGTGTATATGCACCATCCTGTAGGATTTGAAATAATTAAGAGCTTTTGTTCAACCTTCCAATATGCAATCTAACACTTTCTCGCACACTATAAGAAATGATCAGTAATAATATTTTAGTGCTAGCAAAACTAACATGCAACTAGTTCTTACAAATTGAACCTTTTTCATAGGATCATCAATCATAAAGGTTGGATTACCATTGATGTCGTAATCAAATTGGCTTTAGTCCAATTCTCCTTAATGTCTCAACAATTTATTTTCTTCTTAGGTGTTTTGTCTCAACATTTTTCTCCTTAGGAGATGGAAATAGAGCAGCAATGAAATGAGTGTGCGCGTGTCAGTTCAATGGAATGGAAAGTGAGAATGAAGTGAGTGTAGATTAATGAAAAATGGGTCTGTGTTCAACTCCAGCCCCCCCCCCCCCGATATGATCTAGAATGGTGTATATATAAGTGGAAGGATGTGAAGGATAGCTGAAATAGTGTGAATGATATGTGGAATGCATGACCTGCTGCTGAAATGTGTGATTCTGTTCAGATCAAGCATGTGTGTGATTCTATACAGTGATGTGTGCATGAACAGTGATTCTCTATGTGCCAGCATATGCATGAGCTCCCACTTACAATCTGTTCCTCAATTTCTAGATTTAGCCCATGTGTTGTCACATGTCATTAGCTCCTTAAGTCCAACTGTCATTCTCCCTTAATCTATTGATCTGTGATAGAAAATTAGAATAAACAGATTATTTGTTCACTTTAAGCATTAAATTGATATCAATTAATTCTCAACTATTCAGAATATTATTTATTTAATAATTGCTAGATATATTGATAAATGGGGATAAAATAAATAATAAACTTACTTTAAACACACTGAAAATCACTACAAATATGAGTTTATCAACTCCCCCACACTTAGCTTTTACAATCCAAGCAAAATTGTAGATCAACTGTAAATAGCCACATAAAACCGACAAGACAATAGCAAGCAAGTGTTTCTCTGGCTTGTTTCTGAATTTATTTTCTCAGTGATCCCACTAAAAATTTAAAGACCAAGAAACCAAAGGGAAAATGAAAATAAAAGTGAAATCTGATCATGCTTGATACCTGACATCGCAATCGTTTGTCCCGTGAGCAGTTAAACTAGATAGAGGACAATTTTACACAAATCAAGAAAAGAGGAAGTTGAATTTATCGGACAAAGATAACTGCACCAAAGTTTCATCTACCCAGCAAGCGTGCCAAGCACTTTCCCATCACAAATCTCAGTAATCAATATATATAAGATAGATGAAAAATACACATAATCAGATTATTTGGAGAAGCACCCAAAATATAAGAGATAACCTGAGAGAAGTTAAATTAATCTCTGTGCCCATGTCAGTTCTAATTATCACAGCAATAGTTAGAAATATTTTTGGTCTTAATGAGAACCCATTATGATGCACTCACAAAATTTGCAGGAACTGTCTCTTAATATTGTTAACAAAATCTGTAAAATAACAAAATATATAATTTGAGTAGCGTCTAAGGACTTTAAAAGATATTCTATAACCCCTTAGTAAATTAGGAAGCAGCACTCCCCAAAATTGAATGAACTCTTCCTGTAATATAGAATAGAACTGGCAGAAGATGATAGAATTCAGCAGGACAAAATATATATAAAAAAAAAAGATCTCAATAATCATCTGTTATAATATTTCGTCAACAATTCTTTTTTATAAACTATAAAAAGACACGAGATATATCTTTTAGACATATATCCTTAAAACACAAGAGTCATATCTAAAGACATTTCTTTATTTAACACAACCATTCACAATATTTATAATATTTCTATTAAATAGAACTAAAGCACACATTTAGAATTTTCACTGGGAACTCGTCAAATAGTGAAGTAGAATGATTCACACGTTGAAAAAAATTCCAGAGGCAATTTAAGGTTTTAAACTCTAGTTAACATGATAAACAATCTAGTTAATGCGTTAATCTATAGACATGCAAAACAACCTCTCTTAAAATTGCTTCTCCGCTCCTTAATATAATATATATTTAACTAATTTAATTAAATTAAAGAAGTTAGTTAATATAATCTATTTTTTTCTAAAATATCCTAATCATCTTCCTTAATTTCACCTCCTTCTTACTTAATTATTGTTAAATAAGTATTAAGAGGAGTAATTTAAGAAAAAAAATTAATAAATATAAAAAATATATTTTATATTTATGATTAAAATCTTCTCAATTATGTCATATATTAAGGATCAAATGAGTACTTAACATGTTGAGCACAGTGTTTATCTAGTTAAACACGAGACAGGAGCAAAACCAAGTTGAAAACAGCTTCATTAATGCATGAATGTCATGGTTGATAGTGTTAATTGAAAACTAATGGATGAGAAATATTTTGTGTGTGTTTAATGTCCAATGTTTTTCGATAAAAGTTGTGTTGAGAATTTGTGTTTTGAAGAGTGAACCCATTGTTTGGTTTATTCCTTTCTGTCAAATTAGTTGGTTAAGTTATGCCATTTAAATGTAAGGTGTTACATCTTTTGGCTTGGAGGGGTTTGATGATGGTTTGGTTCTTGGCTTGGTGGGACGTTTTCCTGTAGGAAAAAGGACGAAATGACAGTTATTTTACTAAAATTCAATTATTACGAGTGAATGTAAAAAGGGTGCTAATGATAAATGTGATCTTCAATTGAAGTTGTTAGACATCCTTCGTTGGATCCTCTGCCATTGGAATTTGATCCCCTTAAATGGCCACAAGTGATGGCACATGCAACTTGCTCGTCCAATGTCTTTTTTGACACTTGAATTGCTTTTTCTACAAGCCCGAGTAATATGGGGATCTAAGAATTCCTTTGCGGTTCATTAATTCAAATAGTTATTTGTTTAATATTTTTATCACATTGAAACAAAAATCTGAAGTAATTAGTTAACATAGGCATAAAAAACTTTGTTAAAAAATTGATTTTAATTTTTTAATAAAAATATACTTCACCAATATTTATAATGTTAGTAGAAAAAAATGTGTTTAAAAAATTTGAATTATAAATTTAATTAATTTATATAATCTCTCAAACTTACATCATCATACTATATGAAGAATAAAAATATACATTTTAAATATGCTTTTAACCATTTAAAAGAAACCTAAATAAATAAGTTCTAATAAATTTGACGAAAAAATAGAATTATAAAATTTTATAAAAATCAAAATTAATAAATTTTGGAACATAATAGAAAATTTGATTATATATGTATTAGAATTATTTTTTTGGTTGTTTAAATTTTTTTATAAATGTAAATTTTTAAATAATTCTTATGTTAAAGATAGGCATTTTGATCAAATAAAAGTACGAGTCAAACTTTACAGTCAAATAATAGTTAGGTGGATTAAAATGAAATCCTAAATATATGAAAAGTTTATATAATATATATTTTAATTTCAAGAGGTTTATATCAATTTTCAAAATAGAGGTAATCTCTGTAATTAGATAAAACAAAGGGATATTTAATATATTTTACTCTTTTTTAGCTAGGTCTAGCTTTTAGGTTCGCGCTTGTTATCATAGGGACTCTTCATAAAGTGGATTAATTTCCATTGCCTTTCAAAATGTTACATTTCAACTTACATGACAAAACTTTCTGACTTGGGGCAGCCTCCCCCAATGGATTAGACTGATGCACATAAGAAAACTCAATCAAGCCCAGACCAACTCGAGACAATCTTTCAAATTGCTGGGTTAACCAGAGTCAAGCCCAAATTATAGTCTACAATTTGCAGCATGTGAAGGATTACTAGGTCAAATACCAATCAGATAATATATTGAATGCCAAAAGTTCATCACTAACCACTTCGATTCTCTCAAATAAATTTTCGTACTTTAAACTTTCTAGGATGAAGCAAAATTTCAAAGCAAAATCAACTTCTACCTGAAGATAGCAGATACCAAGTTCCCAGAAAACAAGCTTCTTAGCTATTGATAAAGTCCTAATTAGAACGATAGCAGCATTGCAGGCATTTAAGTATCAAAACGTAATTAATTTGAGTGTAATGGTAAGAGTGACTAATATGAAATATCTAACCAGAACCAAAATAAAATTTTCTCCCCGATTACATATGAAACATAATCATTTAAGTAGAAACAGACCTGACTAACTTTAACTTCGATAAATGCAAATAACCTGGCATAAAATAAAAACCCCGCCTGACAACTATGGCAATAAACAAAAACAATTAACTATAAAAAATGAATTCGAAAAACTTCACCTCATTTTCACATTTGCCCAAGTGCGCAATTATAATCATAACTATGAATGCTTGAAACTCTAAGCGAAAAGCAGTCAATGGCCGGGCAAACTCACCCAATAATTAGATTAGATAAAATTACAACATAAATTTCTGCTGGACTTGACCAAACAAAATATTTTTTTTTTATGTAAAAGAAATGAGTAAAAGATTAAGTCTCTCCCACCACGAAAAGATATCAGAATCTGAAGTCAGGATCCACATCCATTGCCCAAGTAAATTTTGCAAGCAGAGATTTGTTGAAGATCTGAGCATTCCAGGAACAAGTAGTACAAATAATCAAAAATGTGACGTTAAGGACAAAAGTACAGCCAATTAGCATGGAACTAAATTACATTTTCCAGTACAGTGCCTGGAGTACAGAAAATAAAATCACTGTTAATAGCTTACAAAAAAAAATGAGTTTTTATAAACTTTATATTATATATTAATGATTATAGTAGTGTTAATCATGCATAGGCTTGAATTAACAATGAGACAGAGTTATACAAGCAATATTTTGATGATTGGAAGCAACCTTGCCTCCATCCATCACAAGGAAGAGCATAAGGGAACTTCACCCACTAACCATGTCAAGCTTAACTGTCATTTCAATAAGTTCTATTTAAGAAAGCAAGAGAGAAAATACATTTCTTCAATGTTGACCTTTGTTAAGACCCCCTCCACTTGGAAAATAAAAAATTATCTCGCTTAACTATGACACTTCAAAGATTGGGATACTTCAATCCATTTTCTTGTTTCGCATGTCACAAAAAAACCACCCTCGAAGCTGTATCATTTATTGTTTACAAATAAATGGGAGTATACCAAAACTGACAGGGAAGGCTATTTTGCAATTTCCAAAGTTGAAAGAGGTAAATACAAATCGCTCAAAGATGACGGCATTTGCATTTTCTTCCAGATAAATATACTTTGAGACTTGCAGCCTATATATATATATATATATATATATACTGAGACTGGAGGTTGGGAAAAAACACGAGTTCACAATTATTTCTTCAAGACCATTTTATTTTCAGCACTGGAAGCATAAAAAACCATCACTACTAAATTAACTTTATCTGAACAAGTGAAGACAGCACCTTTTCAATGGGAACCTCATGCCGCTTGCACCAAGCCACTGTAATTCTAGGATCCAGGTAGTTTATCTTGGATGTGCCTAATGCCACAGTTTTGAGGTCTTCTTTTGTCTTCATATCGCGTCGCATCTTCTCAATTTTTGCATTGGTTTGAGAAATCTTTTTCTCTAGTCTGTAGATTGCAATAACAATAATTACATATCATAACCAAACAAGTAAAGCCTAAGTTATGAAGAAAGCCATCTTACGCATCAGGATTTAGGTTCCTTTTTTTATCAGCATTCTTCATAGATTTGCCTTTCTTTAACCTGTCTAAATCTGTTTTCAACTCCTTCAGAACACCCTACAAGTAAAGAGTATGTCAGCTTGAGTTATAAATTTATGAGAAATAACCCTAGTTTAACCTAATTCCAAAACCCGCCAAGAAATTCACCAAAGTCCAGGGATCCTCAGTACCTGAAATTCAGCAATCTTCTCAGTTAATTTTGACATTTGTGCAGTATGAGATTTTGATACACTACGTTGATGATTACATATTATGGCAACCTGTCATCAAAAGACAATAGCAATGAAGCTGAAGAAGTGTACAAATGAATACATAGAAGTAACATCACTATGTTGCACATAGCCAATTCACCTGCTTGTTTGCAATCTGATAAACCCCAATTTTCTCTGCAACATCGCCATCTTTAGTATCCTTAGTCAACTGTTATCACAGAATCACAGAAAATTAAACATACAACTTTCTGATGACATGCCAAAAGGAAATAACAAAGGTATAACAAAGGTATATGCATGATAGCCTTTTGCTATGAAAATAAAATTAACGTACGCCTGCCAAGGGATATATATCATATAGGAAACAAGGATTTAGTAAAGCATTGTAGAAGCGTATTAGGTAAAATTTCAACTCCAATGAAAGATGTATTGCTCTCTAGAGAGGCACTCTCTCCTCACCTGAGGTAGAAAAAAATATAGGGAAAAGAAATTTTCAATGTCAAAAATACAATTATGAACAGAAGACTAATTGAACAGTATGTAGAAGCATAGGAGAAAATGGAGCTGCAGTTTAGTCATTTCAAGGCATGTTAGCTTAATGATTTACAGAAAAAAAAACCCTTATTACCATATCATCCAATGTGATAGATGCATTGAATGTACGGAAGACTTTAGCTGTTAGGCCAGGCATCAGTTCCTTCAGGTGAGCATTTAGTTTACTTGTATCGAGCTTGTCAAAGAGATCATCACCAGGGCGTTTTTCTGAAGATCAGAATATAAAATACTTGAGGACCTCAGTTTCAAAACATAAATATAACATCATATGAAGTTACGAACTAGTTTTCCCACCTTTTTGGAACTTTAAAATTGCATTATAAACAGGAAGTTCAACCTCTACTGTATTTTCATACTTGATTGAATCTTTACCGAGGAAGTTAAACTGCATTAATCCAAATAAGAAAAATTTATTACTAATAGAAAAAAGTTTTAAGAGAGATGCTATCATTAAAAAGATTAAGAGATCAAGATGAACTAGAAATTTTAAATACTTGAACCTAAGGACTTATAATCTAATCAGTCATTCCCAGCTTAAAAAGAAACAGAAAACGTGATAATTTGGAAGCCATAACACCTGCAACTTGTTGGGGGCTTCTGCTGTTACATTTTCCACTTTTAACGTGCAGCAACCAACAGTGTCAGCTTCATCGTCATCCTGAGGAAAGGAAACTAAACTAACTAAATGCTCAAGAAATCTTTTCTTTTTTAATGAGTAAAA
Source organism: Leucaena leucocephala (assembly GCA_037074615.1). Taxonomy (NCBI): domain Eukaryota; kingdom Viridiplantae; phylum Streptophyta; class Magnoliopsida; order Fabales; family Fabaceae; genus Leucaena; species Leucaena leucocephala. The sequence continues at coordinate 6,338,862 of CM073526.1, read as the reverse complement.
ATCAAAACAGCAGACAACAAAGGTAAATGGAAGTGCCAGCAAAGCTGCAATCGGAATCTGCATCAAGTCCCTTTAGTAAATCCAGGTATACAAATTTATAAACTGAAGAAAATACACCACTCTTAGAAGTCCACATTATTCGTTCTATAGTTACTTTAATGCACATGTTCATATGGAATAGTCTTCACCATTGACTAGATATGAAAATATTTCTTTCAATAGAATAGAACAAGGTAGACACTTGGAAACATGATTTCTTGCGAATTTAGAACTTTAGCATTTTGAATGAAACTAGCAAGGACTTGAATTTCAAGTTCACCGATGAATTTGATAAGCATTCAAAATAATTCATGCTTTTATGCTTGGGCATGAGTGTTGTACTCTTTTCATCCATTATATGTATGATCTGCAGTGAGCACAAATGAGTGATAGCTTCTCCAAACAATACCTTCTCATTCCCAGCCCTCAGTGCCAACTTATCAATAAGGTAAGTAGCAACAGCTATTTGCTGCCTTGTAATATCTTTACTTGTAAAATCCTTTGTGTATGCAGCCCTGATGTTCCCTATATAATTCTGCACCGAGATACCAATATCTTAATTAATTAAACAAGTTACCAGAAATCTTACCCTAAAGTATCACGAATGAAAACAGAAATGGAGTTCACAAAAAATATAAAGCACAAAGGCACCTTCAGCATCCTCGCCTTCTCATACTTTTCCTTGTCACTTTGCCCCTTCAAGGAGCTACTAGCAGCCAGGAAAACATATTTGAACAACTTTGGGTTAATCGGATCACTCCAGAATGCTAGCCACGTAACTGTATTGTCATGCCTTATCTCCTTCCACCTGCCAAGGTCACAAATCTGAAGGAATCAAAAATAACATTGGCTTTCAACTTTGACTAAACGTGATATTAAATTTTTCCCACTCTCAAATATGTTCAAAGAACTTACTTTTCACCAGGAATAGGGCATTCAGGAATTGGAGCATCTTTTCCAATATTAATTGTGATATCACTTGGATGAATGCGCCTTTTCAGTTTACCCATCTAATGACAAATAGAAATCAACCCTTGTTAACCATAAAATCTCGTAAAATATCTCGCGATTTCACATTGTATGAAACCACTATATCTGAAAAAGCTCTTCTACTATTGATTAGCTAAGACAGTAACCTTTGGATGCTCTCCACGACCTCGGAACAACCCTGGCGGTTCAACTCTAAAGTTCCCAACCTACAATGCATTGTCCATAACATCTAGTCAAAACTCAAACAGCTTACCAAAGGGAAACTTGAAATTAGCAACTTGCACAAAGAATAATATAATTCAGATTACATAGCTTAAAATCACAAATAGGAGAAAAGAATAAGTTCAACTTCATGAACTCATAACAACTGAGACACTTCAATGCTGTATTTAAAATAGGAAAACAAACAACCATAAATTTTATGAAAGAAATGTATTTAAAGAAAATAAAAGGGTTCAACATGCACGCAGAAGAGGGCTACAGAACCAACTAACGTCTGAAAAAGCCACGGACATATAGGAATTAAATGGGGGAGGGTAGTTAGATAATTGCGATTTAAGGGTAGTTAGGGTATTCAAACATACCTCTTTAATAGCGAGAAGACATATGAAATCATTGTGAATGAATTAATATATGACTATTTTGATATGTGAGGCTTTCGCCATGTATCACAAAGCCAAAAATTCTTTAGCCCACACAGGAGCCAAAAAATGAATTGCAGAAGCCACAAGAAGTTGAATATAAACTTGAGAGTCAAGAAATTTTTAAGAATGCAGGAAATGTGAGAAACCAACATTAGTACCTTCTCTTTAACCCCATCTACTATGGCCCACATACATTTCTCCTCTTGTTTAGCTTTCTCCTCCTTAAGGGCCTTCTTTTCCTGCATGAACACCAGTCAAGAAAGTCAGCAGTCACCCAATAGAAAGAAATAAATTATAACATCTTCAGCCTTCTTAATCTTAATGCATCTTATCCACCCAAAATCCCATAAAGAAATGCATAAAGTTGAGGCCTCAGGACAATAGCTTTACCAGGAACCTAACCTAGAACTACCCATATTAGTTACGTGATTGTGGGACCCATTATGAACTCAATGCTTGTCAGCAAGATCATTGGAATAACATTAAGGAAAATAAGAACATAACTAATTTTCAGAAAATTACTTTTGACTGGCATAATAAGGAAATTACTTTTATGTGTGTATATACAAACACATATAATTCCAGCATATAAAAGTCAGTGAAAGACATAATTAACTTTCACTTTAACCACAAATCAAGTGAAAATGCTACAGAATTAACATTGGGGTGCTGACAGACATTTGACCCACAATTATGGATCAAAGCACGCTCTAATTTTTTTCCTTTTTGGGTATAGTGCACAAAGAACCATCATAGTTGTTGATGGCAAGTAGAACACTATTGCAACAGCCATGGCAGTAGGTGCATTATTGTAATCAAGGCTCTTGGAGCCAAGTCATGCCGAGCCTTGCAGCAGAAGGCATTAGTGAAGGGTCAATTCATATAATTCAAAACATGGCTGTTAAAAATGAGTTTAAAATTTGAACTCAAAATCGGCCATATTAGCAATAATATCATATATTGAACTAATTGGTTCTCTAGAAAAACTCACAGAAAATGCACAAAACTTGGTTGAGATTGTGAGATTGCAGCAAACTCAACAACCCAAGTTTGTGGGTATCACACAATTTCTGCTTCAACCTAGTAACGGGTTTACTTTTGGCCTTTTTCTTTCCTTGATCAAATCCCTGAATCAAACTTAGACCATCCCATAAGTGTCCCAGTTGCACCAAAACACAGCTCAATCCCTAAAATAGTATTGATGATAAGGTTGAAATTTCTTAGTTACATTCAATTATTTTAATACATTAATTGATACCAATCCAATCTGAAATTGGCTGATGACAGCAGATGTGTTAATGGACAAAAATGATTGGCATGAATCGGCCTCTCCCTTGATCTACGAATATGTCTTATGTTTTTTATTTTTATCTGCATTTCATTTATTCATATCAATAAATTGACAGCGATAGACATTCACATGCTTTTCATATGAAAGTTTCTGATTTGGCTAAGTGTACTTGTGAGAATTTGATGGCAGTATTTGTAAGTTGAGAATTTGGGCATTTGAATATCATTGTATAAATATCTGAATATGATTTTTTTTTACTTTATTATTCCACTTTAAGTACTATTCATAAAAGCAATATATGCTCTAAGTTTCCCACAAATATTATTAATTGATGTAATGTAAACCCTCACAAGAGTCTACATCATAAGTTTACCCTCCTCTCAAAAATGTACTATAACTTGCAAGTATGATATTGGTTTAAACGAAATATAAAAGACAAGTAATAATATCAATCATAGACACGCACAAGCAAACTAAGATGCAGCCAGGGTTCTTGTATGTGACGTCTAAAAGCATCCTATCCATATCATAATCAACAAGTTGTTTAACTTGCCATTTGGATAATTGAATTCCCTCAAGTTTTTTAACAAGTTTATGAAAATATAAGCATTATGGCGGGCAAACTATCAACTAAATTATATATATATCTATATATATTAATATAAAGTGATGTAACCCATCAAATCAGATGAATTACGTTGACATTTTATAATTCTTCGGCCAGGTGGCTAAGGACCAACTGCTAGAGACCCAATGGCCCAAAATGGCCATTTATCAGGACGTTTGAGTGATGTGTTTTGGAAGTTCAAAGACATATTAATATTACTATTGTAGATTGTGGTGTGGCTTTGCAGGATTTGGGAAGAGAAAGGAGCACAAGGTGCCATGCCAGTGTGCAGTTATGGCAGCATGAGGGAACATTTGGTTAACACGGACAAGGCTGTTTTGATTTTAAGAATTCTGTGTTTTAGTTTTTTACTCTATTTCTGTATCATTATTTATTCACATCAATAAACTTCCCTTTTATGTCAAAATAATAATGCATTCAAATATACTCCAATAAAGTTCTTGCAGATGAGTCTCCTGTGGTGCAGTAATGAATGCATGCATGCTTGATATGCATTCAAACACACGGGCCAGAGCAGTGTCATCCATAACCCTAAGATATATGAAGAATAATAAGGAAACAGACAGAAAGAGAGAGATTAGCAAAATAAGTAAGGCAATGAAAGAACTGTAGTAAGCAATTGGCAGTTTTAGAAAGCCCTCAAAATTAGCCTTTTATATTGCACGTCATGTGCCGCACACCACTAGCATGGGGCCAATGGTGAGGGCCGCATTGCACCAATTTTAGCTTTTTCTCTTTTTAATTAAAATTTCTTTTTTATTAGAAAATTTTCCTATTTATATCAACTGTATAATGTATAATATTTTAAAAACAAATTTCCTATTAAAATTTTTCTATTTAAATAACTTAAATAATATTATATTAAATTTGATTAACTACAGCATGACACCTTGGCAAATGAAGACGCCTCTTCCATCTCAAATCCACCATCTTTGGTGCTTACAGTACTGTTCAACAGCTGGAATCCATTAACCCAATCCTAGTTCTCACTTCCCATCATAATCCAAAGTCCTTATACCCACACTTCATCTTTCTATACCCAAGTCTTGCTTCTTCCACTCCTTTCTTCATTCTTAATTTCTTATACTTCACCAGAGCACATGAGGCGGTCACTCCTTAATCTGAAAAAGCTGCTAAAGGCGCCTAGATGCAAGATTGAAGCCATTGCAATGATGCTGCTGTTTTGCACCTCACCTTTGCACCTGAGGTGCTAAGGCGCACACCTTTAACTACCTTAACTAAATGACAATTGCAACGCCAAAGTCTTGGCATTGTCCAACAAACCATGGCACTTACCAAACACAATCAAAAATATGAGAAAGATAGTTAACAAATCAACATATATCATGCATATTAGAAGAATTCATCAAATTGAGTAGTAAGCTCAACGTTATGAAGCTATCTATCATTTGAGCAATCAAGACATCTCTGGCACCACACCAGTGCCAAGTCAAAATTAAATCTCACATCAATTAGTACCAGCTGATGTAACAAGACATAAGCTAATCTTTAAGTGTCAAATCATCAACATTAACATTATAATTAAAGTTGAATTCAATCAACAAAAGAAATGAGCTTTGTTATAATGCTAATCTTTATTATTGTAAAAAAGATCATGCTAGATATGAACTTACTTCTGTACTCATTTGTTTCTTATTCTCTTTCTCGACTTGATACCAGTCATATATTGGGGTAAAGTCACAATCATCCAAGTTCTGAATTACATGGTTTTTTCCTAGCAATTTGCGCCAGTCACTCCAGAAATTACTTTTGAATTTTTCTTTCTGCATATAATCCGTATCTCGCATTACAGCAAACATAGTTGCAACCTGCAAAATATATTTCAAGTTCATTTATACTGTCAGAATTTCTCATGGAGATTTCATAATATGAAAAAATTTTGATAACAAAGTGATTAAAGAACATTTCCTCAGAAACAGATGAAAAAGTTAACAATCTAGCAAAATAACTATACAATAATAAAACAACACCTCCTCTTGCTCAAGAGTCAAATCCACTGGCTTCCCTTTGTAGAGCATCTTTATCCCATGAGGCTTGTAAGGAGGTGGGAAAATAACACCATTGTGAACCAAAGTAGTCCACTTTTTCTGCCCATCTCCCGAACTAGGAAGAAGTTTTGTAGACTTGGAATATTCTGAATTGCCACCTGACTTTTTCATCTTCTTGACTTGTTTCTTAAATGATGCTGAACCAGACTTATTAACTTTAACAGCCTTTTCAATCTTCTTCATTGGGGATGACTTATTTCCTGATGCAGAAGACTTTGCTAATCTTTGTGAAATAGGAATATGATCATCGTCATCATCTACCTTTGACTCATGCTTCACAGAAACTTGCTTAATTTTAGTTGATGAAGCTGGATTTGAGAGCTTTGGCTTCTTCACTGAAGATTTCAGGGAACTAGTTTTATCTAGTGGCCTCTTAACTGACCCTGTAACAAGCTTTTCCTGTTTAATACTTGTGCTGGAACCTTCTTGATGGCTTTTCTGAACTTTCAAAAGAGGTTTTTTCTTATCACAGTGATCATATCCACTTCCAAATGTTCCTGCATTCCCTGATAACCTTGCTGACAAAGGAAGACCATCATCTTCATCAGAGTCTTCAATAGGTTTCTTCACAATAAGAGCGGCTTTGCTATTATGATTGGAGTTGATTTTCAGCCTCGCACTCAATGGTTTGTTATCCTCCTCATCATCAGAATCTTCAGGGCTTTCTCTGGTAAGATGTTTGATAGAGGGTTTTTCCTCCTTAACATCATTGAGCACTTTCGATCCTGAAAGAGGCTTTGACTTACCTCCTGACAAAGATGCTTTAGGATTTGCTAGAGGCGACTTCACATTAGAGGAACTGACAAATGAAGCTGATGCTTTGGAGATATCTACAGAAGCTTTTGAGGGTGATGTCTTGACCGATGGAATTATCTTGCTCTTCTGTACCCCAGAATTTTGGCCATTGGGCAAAGACATATCAGAACTTTTCCTATGTGTTTGCCCATCAAGACTAGAAGTTGACTTCCTTACTTCTGAAAGCAGTTGATTTTTCTTAGATGTTGTATTAGTCCTCTTAAATATTACTGGTCCATCTTCGTCATCAAAATCATCTGACACATTCAGTTTATCAGAAGCCTCAACAGCCATCATTCAACTCTGGAAAGTGTTGGCATATACATCACATCAATTTCTGGAGGACAAACAAGAAGTTTCCATCAAGAAAGTTCTGTAGTATTACACTGATTCAAAAATAAACCTGAAATTAACATCTTTTTACAGCAATAGCTCAGGAAAATGTGATCACATGAAGAGAGCAAACAACCCCTCAACTCATGCAAACAAATCAAGCCTATCCTATCATTCAAAAAACTTTTAAAACAGATAGAAATCCAACACGACAACCAATTCACTGAAGATAGAGCATAAACTCTACCATTGAAGCCAAAAAGAATAGCCATTAATGAAAGCAAAAAAAACAATAGAACAAGTTTAAAGAATATGCCATGAGCATTACGAGATTTTAGGCAAACAAATATCTTAAACGATTTCGCTTTCTAAGTAAAATAGAAAAAAGAGTGAAACCGCTGCCCACAAAGGAAAATTCAAATATCACCAAACCCTCAAAGAAATATCCAGCGAGGAAAAGGAAGCCGAGAGGGAACCCGATTGAAAAGGAGTTTGAATACATGAAGCAAAATCGTAAGTTCATCTTTCGTTTCAAAAAATAAATAAAAGAACGCTGCCTTTCAACCATTCTGGTATAAGAAAATCATATCACTCTCAAAATCAATAAGAACCGCTGATAGTTAGTCTAAGGGCAATGGCTATTGGACTCAAAAGAATTCCCCGGCAGCTATGCTGCTATTCTTATACAAGAGATTCAACAAGGCGAGAATGAAGATGAAAAAACATGTGAAAGGGATAAAGTAAAATGAAGAAAGAAACCGAGAGCAATCCAGGGAAAGCGCGGGAATATAAATTTGTCAAATTGCAGTAAGTTCTCCCAAATTGAAGAAGAAAAGGCAATAAATTCGAATGCCGGAGAGAAGGAAAAAGAGCAAAAATACCTCCAAGGATGTGGAGAGAGAGTTCTGTTGAAGTTGAAGTTGGAGCTGAGACGGTGAGTGGTAGGCTTAAATGAGACGAGAGATAGGTAAGAAAAACAAGTGCGAGGGCGACAAGGTGGAGAAGCTAGGGTGAGAGATTGTAGAAAGAGAGAGAACTCCTCGAGGATTTTGGGGGGCCGGTGGCGACACAGCCTGACTTTCGTCCTTCTGTTTTTTTTTTAAATTTTTTTTATTATCTACGTAATTTATTAAAATTTTATTGTGATTATACCCCATCACATATCTAATTATAATAAATAAATTTTTTAATAAAATTTTTTATATATATCAAGACTTAAATTTAAAATATTATTTAAGTAATATCAATTTATTTATTATTTAAACTAAATATTATTAATTTTTTAAATTTAAAATAACACTTTGACAATTTTTTTGTGTATAAAAATATTTTAAAAATGATTGAATTTTCTAAAAAGTTTTGCATCCTTGCCCGTTCGTATTGATCCAAGTTTCAGGCCCAAATTTTGTTCAGGCCCATTTGAGATCAATTCATAATTCTTCATAAATTAATTTTAATTGGGCAACCCATTTAAATTGACAAATAAGTAAAATATATTATTATTTAGAATTTATTTAATTTTTAGATAATATTATTTTATTATAATTTTTGTCACAATATTTAAGAAGGTATTTTAGCTCTTGTATGCATAAGTTTACGCCTAAAGATAATTGACAGTTCACTCTACCCGATATTAGTATCGCTTAAAAGGCCCTTGTCTAACCTCTTTATAAAAAAATTTATACCAAAAAATAATTTAATTTGACAGAACTAATGAGAGTTAACATATATGTTAAGGAATGGGTTTGTATCCCACAAGGATATAAGTTCGATTCCCTTTATTGTTGTGAGTGTTCCTTTAGTATGCGATTTCATAAATTTTTTATAAGTATTCTCTAAATTTTAAGGTCATGTATTGGCCTTAATGAGGGACTGATGTCGAAGTCATTTAAACCTTTTTGTAATAAAAAAAATTAATTGGATAAAAAATGATTAATTTTTATTGGGGAGGAGAAAAGATGACTAATGTTGAAGAAAGAGTCAATGACAAGGGTTTAGGTCCCATTTGGTTCAATTACATTGCTCCTTGGCCGGTAATAGGAATAGCGTTAATACCGTTAAAAACTTGTTTGATTGAATTTTGATGTGTACTTTTTATGTTAAGTTGGAATCCCCTCACATCGTCCTCTATATATATTAATCATTTTATACTGTGTAGTGCATGATTTATCCGATTTAAGCTAGCCTTGTTACTTCCAAGTTGTACGTAATTATTATTTAGATCAGTCAGCTTAAAATTAGTTTGGATAAGTTTCATCCACCAGCATGATATATGTTCAAGTAAAATTTAGTTCCTAAACAAATTTTTTATATATTCAATATTCTAAAATATTTTTTCATTAGCACATAGTATCTTAAAGTATATTTTAATACTACTTTTTGGGTAATGAATATCTTAAATTTAGGATACTGAAATTATGTTTAGTTCAATTAATGAGAGGATATATTAGGTTAATTTAAGAGATAATAAGAAAAGGTATAGAAGATTATAAATGTGAAGATAGGGGATAAAAGATGATGTTTTTTATTTAATTTAAGAGGGAAGGGGAAGTGAGGTAATTAAAAGTTAATAAATATACCCTTTATCTTTATTTAAATTTATTTACTTTTTATTTATAATATTTATATTAAAATTATTATTTCTTAATTTATAAATTTCAAAAAACTTATTACCTCATATATATATATATATATGATAAAATAAAAAATTATATATTAATATAATATATAAATCTGAATGCAATGAGGCAACCTTTAACATATCTTCTATACTTAAAAAGTCCACTTTCTCTACATGCCTTGAGTATGCTTGCCATAGTTACTAGACTTGGATGTATTTTATTACCTATCATATAAAAAAAATTCTGATTGCTTCTTAAAAGAGGCATTGCTACACATAACCTTCAATAATTAAATTTTAGTATAGGCCTTTAAGAAAAAAAATTATTAATAATTAAGGATCACATTATACGTATTTAATATTATATATTATTATATAATTATATAGACAATTCTAAAAATAATTATACTAAGATAATATTAAAAGTCATTTCTATTATATAAAAAAAAAATCATATTATAACTTATTTTTCTTTTATGGCACATCTTTTTAATTATAAGATAGACAAAAATACATGTAAATAATGCTATAACTTGTTGACATAAATCTAACTATTGATATAAAACTATATTATTTTAAAATACTGATTCCATCTATTAATTATTATAAATAAATTATAAATAATAATAACATTTTCCAATCATCTAACGAGCAGGTGCCTGGTTTCCATGGGGGCAATCATTCTGAAACTTCGTCATCATCACCTCACCACCTGATTGCTGTATAATTAATAAACCTTCCCCACTCTTTGAACAAGTAAATGGCCAAGAGCAATGATGTCACTTGTCGGTAACATTTAAATTATTTATTAAATTAATTTTTATATAATATAGAAGTCAATTTAAATTATATTCTTTATTTGAAATTAATACATAGCTTATTTATAAATTAGATTAAATATAAGAAAGAAGAATAATAGAGGAGAAATTAATTAATAACTTTTAAAAAATAAAATGAGTTAATAATAAAAATAAAATAAAAGTAATAGTAATAGTATGGAGAATATTATTAATAGTATGGAGAATATCACTAATAAAAAGAGTACTCCTAAAGATTGATGCGTGCCTATCATTATTCAATAATATATTAGAGTTATAACAATTATATATACTAAGTCCCTAACATACAAAATCCTAAACAATCGTCATGATCATAATTATAAAATTCAGAATTATACCTAAATCTAGCATACAATTGTATCAAGAATGATTAGTAAATATCTACTTAACATGTGATAAATTAAATAATAAATGATTTGTTCATCTAACATGGATAAAAAGTTCTATTACTAAACATGTAAATCTAACATGAATAATTATAAGAGAAAACTAAAGATATTAAATAAAGAACATCAAATCGTAAATTGAAATCTAACATGAATAATTATAAGAGAAAACTAAAGATATTAAATAAAGAACATCAAATCGTAAATTGAAATAATAAATTACAAGAATTTGATCACAAAAGTGTCTCAATCAAAACCTTATGTCCAATATATACAAATCTCAAAACCTAAATCTAGAAAATCATAAATTTGCATAAAGGAAAAGATCAAAACATAAAATTGTCCAACTCCTAACTCTAAAGCACAGGAACTCAAACCACTATATCTCTTCTCAAGAACTTAGAAGGAAAATGATGGAATTGTGGAAGAGATGAAGAAAATAATTGTGATGGTGGTGATTTGTGTGTTAAATAGAGGAGCCTTAGGGTACTTTATATAGCTTTTCGGAGATAATCCTATTGATATGAGTCTCTTTATTGATTAGCTTTTCAAAAGATAATGATATCTTCATTTATCTTCAATATCCTTTCAGCTGTCATATTTTCTAATATTTTTAAAGATAATATTTTTAAACTCAAATATCATACAAACAATTCAAATAAAAAGTAATATGATCAAAGAGATAAAATTATTAATAAGAAAATAGGAAAAGATAATATATTTATTATGCTTTGATTAGATTCAAATGTTAGATATTGAGAAATTATTTTTAAATCAATTCAAATGATATATAATATAATATTATATGAAAAGAATGAATTAATATAATAAAATATAATATTAAAATAATATAATATTATTTCATTTCTTTAATTAGATATTATAATTTCTTTCTTCAATTCGGGCAATTTTTCCATTAATTTTTTATGTAATATAATTATGTAGTAGTTGATGTACATCATAGTCATTATTTATTTATTTATTTATTTTTAATTTTATAAAATACATAAAAACAAAATACCTTCATATAAATCAATTTAATAAAGAGAAATAATAAAATCAATAAAAACACAATAAAATAATTTTTTAATTATTTAATTCATATAATTAATTAAAGTATAAAATAGCCACAAGTAATATAATAATGCCTATTAAATATGATAAATTTTTTAAATTAGATATAAAATAATATAATAAAATAAGAATTTATAAAATATAAAAAAAATGTTCTTGGCACTTGGGAGGGCCCACATTGCTTTCAAGGAGGGAGGGAGTGACACGGGTAGCCTCACAGATTGAATCAACTACAAAATAGTAAGAACTTAACTAGTAAGGCCTGAAAGGTAGATGTAAGAAACAGTGCCTACCTGAATACAAAGCAAGGTAATTTCCACTCTCTCGTTGTCCAACAGTCAAACACCAGATTCTCAACACTAGCAAAGAATATAAAGTTGCCAGTGCAGAAATTTCAAGTAACAGAGATTTAAAATGTACTAACCCCAACAAATTAGTCAAAAATAGGCATGGAACTATAACTAAATTACCGGCAAAATAACACCTCAAATGACATGTGAAGCGAAACAAATTTGGCTTTTTATTGAAGCTCCTGGCTTGGGAACTCTTCTAGAATTAAACGCATCCATGAATACAAAAAGGCCAAGGGTCTGAGATGCGCCCACAGGAAACGGTATGAAGATTTATCCGTGTCACTAATGGATACAAAGACGAAATCATACAACATTTCACTTCCTTTCTCATTTAGAAAAATATTCTTTCCCATGATGGTAGCCATTTGTACTTATCAAGGATATCATTAGAATTAGTTCATTGAAACCAAAAAATAAACTACAACAAACTTAACAACCTCGTATGTACTTGCACTGGATTGAAAAAAGATGTTTGGAAGTAAGAACATGTAAGGGACTAAGATTAGCTATTCTAAGCCAAACAAATTATAGAAGAACATACTGGAGCTGGGTGGGTTCAGACTTCAGACATCCATCTTAATTTGCTATGGCTGAGAATTCTCGAGTGCTACATTAGTCAAGAAAGGTTAAAAATGCTTATGAAACCCCTTCCCGAGCTTCTAAATAGCACAAGACATTTTTGTTGATGGTAAATATCCGTTCTCTTGAATTACTCCCAATTACACGAGCATTAAGATTGAAGCATAATATATCTTGAATTACTATTATTCAAAATGATAGTTGTGAATATCTAATCTTATTCTTAAATATTCAAACAAAGACAAAGAAGTTGAGACAAACAAGCAAAGACCTTAAAGGCAGAATGAAAAGAGGTTCGTAGAAACCCTAGAGAAACACTCAAACACTTATTTGAATGAAGGCGATTGTGATGGCTAGAAGAGTAGGTGGTAGCAAGCAGCGGCTGTGGTCGAAAGCTCGATGATGATTGGAGGAAGATAGAGCCTAGAGGAAGAATAGAAGACAACTGAACGAACATTTGTAGAAGAAAGGGAAAAATGGCTTCTTAGAGAGAAGGGGTAAATTTAGAATATTGAAAAGGGATTAAGGGTAATTTAGTCAGGATAATATATAATATTTCTCACCCCTCCAAAAACTCCCTATTTTAGAGGGGTGAGAGAGTGGGGAAAGGGAGCAAAAGAAGACAAAAAATTTCCCCTCCCCTCCCCTCCCATCTATTTTTTAAACTAAACACACATCCCACCTCCTTACCCCTACCCTGCCATCTAAAAACCCCCCCAAACCAAACAATACTCGAGAGTTATTCAAAAAATATTTAGAATACCATATACACCAAAAATTACTTTACTTGTACTATTGAAAAAATAATTTATAATACTAGATGTATAAAAAGTTAATTTAAAATATTAAGTGTTACTAGAATAATATTTCATAACTATTTAACCTAAATATTTTTTTTACTCGAGTTTTTTTAATGGAGAATGAGAAATAAAATAAAATCAATCTTCTTCTTTTTCCTCAAAATTCTCTTCCCCCACCTCTCTTCTCATCTTGCAGGTCTCATTGTCTCCAGCTTTTATTGTCACCTTTTTTCATCTATCCTCTCTTATTATTACCACTAAGTTCTCCTTCACCTTTGTCCATCTCCACTAGCTTCATCAATGTCCACTGGATTTGTGAGAGTCACTGACAAAGCAATGCTCACCATATATGCTACACTCACGAAAACAGCGACCGATGACAAGAATGATAGGTCTACTGATTTTTGTTTGTTTTGAGGTCCTTTGGATGCTTATTTTGCAGTTTTCTCACCTCTAAATAATGTTCAGAATTGATTTTTGCTATGTGATAATTATTTTAATTATGTTGTCATTGTACCGCCAAGAAGAAGGATAGGAAGGGAAGGTTTTTTTACCAAATAGTCAAAGGGTCATTTTATAATTTTTTTGGTATTTTTTGATAAAAAATATCATCCCATACCATAATAAACAAAATCATCATAATCTTTATCCCATTACATTGCAATAAAAAAGGGGTCTACAATTGAACCAAATAGGCATTCAGAAAATAAGTTTCTTTAAGGAAGGAGACTAGATTGCTTTCCATGCAGTTGAGCATTTGGTTAATGAGAAATGGTTATCTTAAGAAGTATTTCATAAGCTCGGTCATCTTTCACTTTAGCTAAGAAAAATCTCTTGGGCGGCAAAAAATCAACTTCATATCAACTAGACCTTAAATGATACCTGTGTTTGGGATAACGTTTTTGATCGCCCAAACTGACTTCTCCACTGCAAAAGCCAATTTTAATGGGCTTATAGACTAAAATTCATGTTTAGATTTACAATAGGATAAATTAGCTTTTGATATACTTTTTGGACTAAAAGCTAAAAGCAACTATTATGGCTTTTAACTTCTAACCTTTATCTTCCTTTTTTTTTTCTTTTTTTTATATTGAGTATTCATTTAAATAATTTTTTTATCAAATTGACTTTTTTATAAAAATCAATCCAAATATAAATCTCATTACACTATATGACTTTTACTGAATCTTACTTTTACAAAAGTCAGGTTAAAAAAAAATTATTTCTATCATACTAATCTAAACACACTATTAAATACAAAATGTCATCCTAACTTTTTAATCCAAAAAGGACAAAATTGTACTTATTTGGCAAAATGCTGGATTGGATTGGATTGACTTTTACTCCTAAAAAGGTTTTTAGGGTGTGTTTAGGAGAGTGTTTGATGCCCCAAACTAACTTCTCAATTGATATAAATTACTTTTTGGTTAATACTGATATTTGATTTACGGTTTTCTCAACCTAGCTTTAGATCCAAATGGAATGAAGCTACCTTTTGTAGTTCATGGCTTCTTCATCTAAAATTCTTTTTTTTCTCTCTATTTTGAATATTCATCTAAACAAATTTTTATCAAACTAATTTGTTTACAAAAGTTAATCTAAATATAAATTATATTATATTATCTAACTTTTGTTGACTTTTGTAAAAGTCAGATTTAAAAAAAAAAACTTCGCCACCACTAATCTAAACACCCTAAACAAAATGTCACTCTGATGGTTTGTTGCACATACGGTGCATTGGGTGGAAAACTTTTTTCTTTCTTTCCCCCTTTTAATTTTTCTCCTTTACATATAGCAGCACATCCCTGTTTTATACCCTTCATCCTTCACAACATCGCATCCCTCACTAGTACAATAATCAAAATAGGTACAATAATTTTTTAATATACTTTTTAAAATATTTTTAAATTTTAAATATTAATTTTTAAATTTTATATTTACATATATTTATATTTTATTCATTGAATAGTGAATACATCTAATTAAGTATTATTTTAATATCTACAATTTTTCAATAATACATCAACACGTTTTATTATCATAATTATGATATATACATATTATATATGTGTGTGCATATATATATATATATATATATATAAAGCCCATTCTCTTTTCAATCATTTTATACCTAATTTTTTTTTAATTTCATCGTCCAAACAAGTTTTAGTTTGTCAAATTAAAGTTTTGCAAAACAAAAAAAAACTATCCAAATAAATTACATTACATTAATTAACTTTTACCCCAACTTCAATTTGCAAAAGTTAGTTAAGATAAAAGTTACTTTTACCAATACTAATATAAACAAACCCTTAGGCTGTGTTTATCTCAATAAGGGAAGGGAAATGGAGGGATTTTAATGAAGGAAAAAGAAAGGAAGGGAATAGGAGTTATTTTAATATTATTTTGTTTGAATTAATATAAAGGGATAGGAGATGAGGGATTTTAATGTTACTTTATTTGGTTTATGAATGGAGGGGAGGGAAAATCTTCTTGTATTGACAAATTTACCCTTTATTATTTAAGTTGGTTGTTATTGTAAAATTGTATGGCATATGAAATTATAATTAAAAATAACATTTAACATACGAAATTAAAATTGTATGGTATTTAACAGAACTAGAAACTTCACAGTATAGAACTAAAGATAATGAGTATAATTATAAACTTGATTATATGGCATAACAAAATATCATAAAGCATGATATTCAATGTCATCAAATGCCATCGTATAGCCCTAAAAAAATTTACAAGGTGTTATATCCCAAATTTTCTTATCTGATGTATATGTACAGTTTATATGTAATGGACATGAGATTTTTGGAATAAACTGTATCAAATTGAGGAAGAAAAAAGAGGGATTATTAATTAAGGAAAGTTCAGGGATCTAAATAAAAATTAAAAAAGGTTGGAGGTCAAAAGTGAAATTATAAACAAAAGTAGGGACCTAAATGCAATTAATTACAAGTTTAGGGATCTAAATATAATTATGAGAAAGTTGAACCAAACAAGGCTCAAATATGCCTAGAATCAGATTAGTCTCAAATTTTACTAGTAGATAGATAAAATTATTCTGATCAGTTTAATGTAACACAGAATTTTGACTTGAAGTCCCTATTAATTGATATGAATTCCTAAAGTCAGAAAGAATTATTATAGTATTTTTCAAACCTCAGAATCAGATAAAAATTTATAGTAAATTCCTATATTTCATATAATAATTTATAAAATTGACAAAGTCAGAAAAAGAATCCTGTAAAAATTTTACGGGATTTTACAATGGAATAAAATACCTGATAAATATGGTCGAAAGAGATTTCTTGAAATTTGTGCTATAAAGGTAATGGACCAATACTAAGGCCCAAATGGCATCCCAATAGGCCCAATAAGGTGTTTAGACAGTTAAGTGGGTGAGAGTCCAGAGCAATCCAGGAAAAGTGTGAAATTATGAAAATGCCCCTAAGTCGCCAGATTGTACCAGTAATGGATGAAGGGCACTTTGGTCATTCTGTATAGGCCAAAACATCTAAGATATTGTAAATATAATTAGTTAGAGCCAGTATATGCCCTAATACAATATTAAGAGGTGTGAAATGACAATTATGCCATTAGGGTTAATATTGTGCAAGAAAGAGCTACAAGGGTATTTTGGTTATTTTTTAAGGGATGGTTGGCAGATAAATACTCATTCTAACAATGTCAATGGTATGAGAAATCTAGACACTAGTTTTCATGATAGAATACATATTCTGGAATATTATAAAAATTAGGAACATAAAATAGTCTGATTTTTGTGAAACTGCTCTGATCGGTATCAGACTGGACTAGAATTTTTTCTATCAGTATATTTACTTTTTTCTAGCCAAACATGGACCTAAATGATGTCATGCATGGCATCAACTTAAGGCTTCTAGGGAAAGCTTTGTTCAAGGTGGAATATAGACCATTAGATCAAGTAGTAACTAAACTAATCTTGGCCATTCATTTCCACCCAAGATTTTCTATAAATATCCCACAAAACAGACTTGATTCGGCTTGCATGGTACCTTAGGGAACCTCTGGCCAAATTTCATTTGAAGCAAGAAAGAAGCACACAATTTGGAGCAACAAGCAAGGTAACTAGCTCCCTTGTTCTTGGACTTTAATCTAATAAGTTAGCTCTTGATTTTGAGAGATTTTTGTGACTTATTTCCCTTATGGGTGCTTTTGGAAGTGCTATCCATATGTGATAAGAATATGAGTTTTATGTTATGGATAGTTTAGAGAAGCTTAAACAAACTAGAATCAAGTGGTATAAGTTTGGAAATTCAAGTATACATGTAGTTAGGGTTTTGTGTTCTTGGATACTACTGTATGAAACACTATTAATATGTTAGAATTTCATAATTTTGATGCTTCCAATGAGTTTAAAATAGTAAATTGTGTGGGGATAAAGTAGGAGAACAAGTATTGGAAGTATTGGAATCAAAATGTGAATTTTTAAAAAATTAAGGGTTTACTTTGGTTCTGTACAGAAACTCATGGGGTGTTTTGATTTTGGAAATTCTAGTTTAATATTTAGATTCTACATAAAAAATTATGTGAAAAGGAACCATGAGAATTTATTTTAGAAAGATGGAAGTATGGAACATAAAATAGAAAAAGAATGGAAGTTAGTGTAAACCTAATCTTAGAATTATTTTCAAGTTGAGTTGTAACTTGATGTTACTTTGTAATGGCTAGGTTTTAAAATTTGTGAAGGAAGAAAATCATCTCAAGAAGACTTTATCAATGATAGCTAAAGAGGTAGCAAGAATACCTAACTACAGTTTCATGTTTGCTTGATTGTATGCTTGCTTGTTAGTTATGGTATTTGGTTGAGTTTGAGATTGTGCTATCATGTTTATGATAAGGTATGAATGATTGCAACTCTTTGCAACTAATGTCATGACAATATACATGTTAGAGTTTGCTTATGTACTATTATGAAGTAGCTCACATCTCATGGTAACATGGTAATCATCCAATTAATCATGCATGATACTATAGTTTGTATGACTTGCTATTGGGATTTCCATGAAATCTCATTCTTTCCATATGCATAACCACATTATAGGTGCTGAAACATCTCAAGAGAAAAAGGTAAATATATATGGTTGAACTTGTATTATAAGTTATATTGGTTACTTGACACTATAGAAGGATATGATGGGATGCATAGTGTATGATCATGTAGTTGTATTCTGATGCCGTGGCTTTATGATGATGTTTATGATGCCTTAACCAACAAGTTTGAACTTGAAATTTGGTATGACAATAGCTAAGATATAGATCTTTAAATTAACACTAAGAACGCTTCAATTAGTTAAGTATTCAATTTATTATGATTTTTCTAACTTGGAGTTAAAATTTGGAATTGAGATAAAGTGAGCAACTGGAGGCAGTAATATTCCGACATTACTTTCATATGGTAAATGAACGATTTTTCCTATGAAATTTTATTAGCTTAAAGAACATGTTTGGAGCTTTAAATCCATAGATAACACGGTTCATTTGGACAAGTAACGAAGGAGAAATGAATTTTTGAAGATAAGGCACAGAAACTGGAACTTTCAGATTTACCAAATGAATAGTATTTTTTAATGAATAAACTAATTTCATTGGGATAATAGAACCTCAATTTTATATTTTTTCTTCAAAGTTAAGTGAAAGAGCTTTCATTAAAAATTGAAACCACCCTATTTTAATTTTTTTATATTTAAATATGAATTTTCAAAGTTAGGTACATGTTCTGGATTATTAAATGAACAGTACCCAAGAAGCAATATTTTGAAAATACATCTTTCTAAGGCAAAAGGCTATGTAATTAGTTCAAATCACTTCCAATTAAGTATAATTGAGGTTGAAAATAAGAATACGATATTTTGGTATCAGGGCAAAGGATTCTAGCTTAAGAAATACTTTAAATAGATTATTTATAGACTAATATATAATTGAACATCTCCATAATTGACACTAAGTTAGTTACTGCAGGGTAAAGATGACTAAGCCTAGGACTGGATCAGAAACTACGATGAACCAAGGAGACCCTATACCCGAGGTATTTAGTTCAGATAAATCTGGGTTAAACTCAGAGGAGGTTTTTATGCTGGTGAATGATCCTGATTTTGGGCTTTCTCTAGTAATCCACATTCTAGATTCTAGTGACTCAGAATTGGATATATTAGATAGCTCCTCAGTAGGATATAATGAAATGGATGATGCATAAGATGATGATATATCTGAGGAATTTATCCCAGCTTCTCCTATTAATGTTGTACCTCTAGAAAAAGTTAACCCTAGTGTAGAAGGGAATGCATCTTAGGGGGATAACAGAGACATAGTATACCCCCAGGTAGTATAGTCTGATGAGGGTCATTCTTATGTTATGGGTACTACAAAACCTACATATAGATAGTCTGTTAAGGTAGATATTCCTGGTCCTAGCCAAGTACCTAACCCAATTGATATTCTTGGACCTAGTCGTGTACTAGACCAGACTGATATCCCAAGTCCTAGTAGAACTAAGACACCGATTGTGGAGATATACATAGAGAACAACAAGATTATAGAGCTAGCTCCAAGGAGGAATATGAATAAAGAACGATTTGAGCAAGTTGTGGAGCTAGCTAGGCAGTTATATGACCTAGGACGACAGTTGGTCAAAGAGGTGGACTAAGATTATAGAATTTATATAGACTTTATAACTAGAGTATAGGAGACCTATAAAGCTTTTGATTAAGATACCCTTACCCTTGAAGACTGGACTAACATTATGGATGATATTTTATCTCTTACCAAAACTTGAAGAGTAGGGTTGGAACAGTGTTTTGAAGAAGAATCCTATGAAAGTATTCCTGAGTAGATCTTCATTATAGAAGAGTTTATCCAGTTCACTTATAAGAAAGGGTAGTGTAATGGTTGTACTTATGAATGCTAATACTGTTTATGTACTTATGAACAATGATGATGATGATGATGATGTTGTGCATGTACTTATGTTATGTATGAAAGATCAATGTAATGTTACTAAACCTATTGTATGTTATGTTTGAGTAAAATATAAGTTATTTTAATAATTATATTCCTCTCTTATTTATATAGTAAAATAAAATGGTAAGAACGATAAAGAATGTTTCCTCGAGAGAACCCCAAAACACTGGAGGCATTAATCAGATAATTTTAGATCGATTAAAGCAGTAACAGAAGATGATCGAAGAAATGCGAGCAACTCAGGCAAGAAGTGATCAGGAGAGAGATGCTGCCATAGTAGTAGCAGTGGCAAAGGCAGTAGAGAATTTAAGGCATCTAGAATCTGTAGGCATAGCTGATACAGAATCAGAAATAGTGCAACAGCCAGTAAAGCCATTTAGGCAGATGGTTGATTCCACTAGTATTCAATAGTAGATGACCAAGTTCTGTAAACATAGTCCTCCAACATTTGAGGGGACGTTTGATGTCCAGAAAATAGATTGGATTAGCTGGTTGGAGAAGATTTTTAAGTTGCTTGATTGTCCATCCGAAAGTAAGGCCCAGATGGAAATTTATCAGCTGGAAAGGGATATAGATCGATGGTGGAAGAACACCGAGCTATTGCTACAGGCTAAAAACATTCCTATTATGTGGAAAATGTTTCTTGAGCAATTTTATGAAAAGCATTTTTCTCAGTCAATACGTGACGAGAGAGAAGCTGAATTCCTTGTACTGAAGCAAGGAGAGAAGGAATCTTTTGATGAGTATCTGGCTAAGTTCATTCGTCTTTCCCAATACTCCACTTATCTACAACAAGTGGATGATGAGTGTTGGATGAAGGAAAGGATGGTCAGATGGTTTAATGTTACTCTGAAGGAGAGATGACTCCTTAGTAGTATAGGTAGTTCAATAAAGCAGTGGAGGCATGTAGAATAATTGAAAATTGCCTGAGTCATCGAATGTTGATGAAACCAGTTAGCAGAGGGGATATTGTTCGTGGAAGGACTAGCCAAGGTCAGGATGTGGCCAATGGTAGTGGCTACCCTAGAAAGAGGAAGAGGCAATGGCAGAATAGGAAGCCTATTCGAGGGAACTTCAGAGGTAATACAAGCAATATAGACTCGAGATTCAGAGCATGTGACACGTGCAGGAAGAATCATGGAGATAGGACGTGCTTGATGGGATAAAATGTCTATTACACATGTGGGAAACTTGGACACTTTTTTAGAAATTGTCCTTGGGCAATGAATGATCAAAGGCCATGAATGCAAGGTCGAGTGTTTGCATTGACAAGGGAAGATGCTCAAAGGTCAACTGAGATGATACAAGGTACCATCTATCTCAATAATCACTCTGTGATTGCTATGTTTGATTCGGGTGCAAGTCATTCATTTGTTTCTTATGAATGTGCTAAACGGTTATACCTTACAATTAGTAAGTTGCATTATCCATATGTGTGACAACCCCTACAAATGCTAGAGTAGTTACATCATATGTTTGCCTAAATAGTATTATTCGATATGAGCATTGTTGTACTACACTAGACCTGATATGTATGCCTTTCCACGAGATTGATGTCATAATTAGACTAAGCTGGTTATCTGCAAAAAATGTGATACTGGATTGTAAGAACAAAACTCTAGTCCTTTGTCCAAAAGCCGCAAATGTGAATCCAGAAGTGAGACTAAATTTCATAATAGAGGCTCAAGCAGATAAATATTTATGAAAAGGATGTCAAGGATATATGGTCTTCTTTTCTATTCAAACAGAAGTATAAGAAGGGATTGAACCAATTCTAGTAGTTAAAGAATTTTCTGAAGTTTTTCCAAAGGAGATTCAAGGTTTACCTCTAGAATGAGAAGTCAAGTTTGCAATTGACATTGTACCTGGAGCTGGACCAGTATCCAAAGCCCCATATCGTATGACTCCTAATAAGATGATTGAACTAAAGAAGCAAATTTAGGAGCTTTTAGAGAAAGGTTTCATCCGACCTAGTATTTCACCTTAGGGTGCTCCAATGTTATTCGTTAAGAAGAATGATGGTAGTCTCAGGCTATGCATTGCCTATAGAGAGTTGAATAAGATCACGGTTAAGAATAAGTACCCTTTTCCCCGGATTGATGATCTATTAGACTAGTTGGTGGGAGCAAGTTTATTCTCCAAGATTGATCTAAGACCAGGTTATCACCAACTTAGGATCAAAGCAGATGATATTTCAAAGACTGCTTTCAGGACTCGCTACAGTCATTTTGAAATTTTAGTAATGCCCTTTGGTCTAATGAATGCACCTGCAATTTTTATGGATTATATGAACAGAATCTTCAGGCCTTATCTAGATCAATTTGTTGTGGTTTTTATTGATGATATTCTAGAGTACTCCAAATCTGCAGAAAAGTATGAAGAGCATTTGATAATTGTTCTTAGTACTTTTAAAGAAAAATGACTCTATGTTAAACTTAGTAAATGTGACTTTTTTGGCTTCAAGAAGTCAAATTTCTCGGTCATGTCATATCCCATGAAGGGGTAGCTGTAGATTTTAGTAAAGTTGAAGCAGTACTGAGTTGGGAACAACCAAGGATAGTGACAGAGATCAGAAGATTTCTGAGCTTAGCAGGGTATTACAGAAGATTTATTAAGGATTTTTCTCAAATTGCTCTGTCGTTAACCAAGCTGACCAGAAAGAATCAACAATTTAAGTGGGATGAGAAGTATGAGGCTAGTTTTCACAAATTAAAGCAGAGATTAATCACAACTCCTATGCTGATTATTCCAGACCCAACTCAGACTTATGTAGTCTATACTGAAGTTAGCAAGTAGGGGTTGGGATGTGTATTAATGCAGCAGGGTCGAGTGGTAGCCTACGCTTCTCGGTAGCTAAAGACACATAAAGAAAACTATCCCACTCATGATATGAAGCTTGCAACAGTAGTATATGCTCTCAAGATATGGAGACATTATCTATATGGAGCTACCATGTAACTGTACGGTGACCATAAAAGCCTAAAGTATTTGCAAGATTAGAAAGAATTGAAAATGAGGCAGTGGAGATGGATGGAATTTCTGAAAGATTATGATTTTCAGATTAAGTACTATCTAAGAAAAGCAAATGTGGTAGCTGATGCTTTAAGCAGAAAGGTGGTGTAGGTGGCAAGTCTAATGATCAAAGAGTTGGAGTTAATAGAAGATGTTAGAGATTGTTATCCTTTATACTAAATACAGAAAGCAGAAAACTCTTATAGAGGAACGCAGATTAAATCTTGCATTGAGGATGAGATAAAAGAAGCTCAAGAGCATGATAAGCTCGCAGCAATTTTCAAAAATAAGCTGGAAAGAGGGGAAACTAAAAATTTTGATATCTCCCAAAATGGATTGCTACCATTTAGGGGAAGACTATATATTCCAAATGCAATGGGACTAAGAGAGAAAATCTTAGATAAAGCACATAAAAGCCAATATACAGTACATCCAGGTATGACCAAGATGTATCATGATGTTAAAAGTTTATTTTGGTGGCTTGGATTAAAGAAGGATGTTGTGGCTTATGTATCCAAGTACTTAACATGTTAGAAAGTAAAGGTTGAACACCAAAGGCCAGCAGGAAAGTTACAACTACTAGAGATACCTGAGTGGAAACGAGACAGTATTGCCATGGATTTTGTTGAAGGACTGCCCATGACTCTTACTAAGCATGATGCTATATGGGTAGTAATTGACCGATTGACAAAGTTGGCTCATTTCCTGGCAATCAATAAGAAAGATTCTCTTGAGAAACTAGCAAAGCTATATGTAAAGGAGATGTTAGATTACATGGTGTCCCAAGTAGTATTATATTTGATAGAGATCCTCGGTTTACGTCAAATTTTTGGCGGGCTTTGTATAAAGAAATGGACACTACTCTCAGATTTACTACAGTTTATAATCCTCAGATAGATGGTCAATCTGAGAGAATGATCTAGACACTAGAGGATATGTTGAGAGTACGTGTTTTAGATTTTAAAGGGAGTTGGGATGTCCATCTAGCATTGCTAGAATTTGCATATAACAACAGCTATCAGGCTAGTATTCAGATGGTCCCATTTGAAGTACTTTACGGACATAAATGTATATCTCCCTTGTGTTGGTTGGAGTTGAGCGAAAGAAAGATGTTTGGTCCTGATATAGTAGACCACACAGTAGTACAGATCGATAAGATTAGGAAAAGATTGATGATGGCTCAAAGCAGACAGAAGAGTTACGCTGATGTCAGAAGAAAGCCGTTGCAGTTTTAAGAAGGAGAGCATGTATTCCTTAAGTTGACTCCAACTACAGGAGCCAGACGATCATTCAAAGTGAAGAAGTTACATCCTAAATACATTAGGCCATTCCAAATCCTCACAAGATTAGGATCAGTGGCTTACAGATTAGCTCTTTCTCCCAATCTCAGTAAGATACATGATGTATTTTATGTTTTCCAATTGAAGAAGTATGTACCAGATAATCCCATGTGATTGAGCAAGATGATGTTGTATTGCGAGATGACCTAACTTATGAAGTTGGGTAAGTACAAATTGTAGATTGAAAGGTCAATCAGTTACGAAATAAGCAAATCTCTTTAGTTAAGTGGTATGGAGGGATTAATTGAGAATGAGGCTACATGGAAAGCAGAAGAAAGAATGAAGGAGGCATATCCTGAACTATTCCCTAGTATATAAGTAATATAAATTTCAAGGACGAAATTTATTTTAAAGGGGAGAGAAATTTCATATTCCCAATTTTCTTATCTGATGTATATGTACAATTTATATGTAACGGACATGAGATTCTTTGAATAAACTGTATCAGATTGAGGAAAAAAAGAGAGGTATTATTAACTACAAAAAGTTCAGGGATCTAAATGAAAATTAGAAAAGGTTGGAGGTCAAAAGTGAAAGTAGAAACAAAAGTAGGGACCTAAATGCAATTAACCAAAAGTTTAGGGACCTAAATATAATTATAAGAAAGTTGAACCGAAAAAGGCTCAAATATGCCTAGAATCAGATTAGTCCTAAATTTTACTAGTAGATAGACAAAATTATTCTGATCAGTTTAACATCACATAATTTTGACTTGAGGTCCCGATTAATTGATATAAATTTCTAAAGTCAGGAAGAATTATTATAGTATTTTTCAGACCTCAGAATCAGATAAAAATTTATAGTAAATTCCTATATTTCATATAATAATTTATAAAATTGACAAAGTCAGAAAAAGAATCCTGTAAAAATTTTACGGGATTTTACAATGGAATAAAATACCTGATAAATATGGTCGAAAGAGATTTCTTGAAATTTGTGCTATAAAGGTAATGGACCAATACTAAGGCCCAAATGGCATCCCAATAGGCCTAATAAGGTGTTTAGACAGTTAAGTGGGTGAGAGTCCAGAGCAATCCAGGAAAAGTGTGAAATTATGAAAATGCCCCTAAGTCGCCAGATTGTACCAGTAATGGATGAAGGGCACTTTGGTCATTCTGGACAGGTCAAAAACATCTAAGATATTGTAAATATAATTAGTTAGAGCCAGTATATGTCCTAATACAGTATTAAGAGGTGTGAAATGACAATTATGCCCTTAGGGTTAATATAGTGCAAGAAAGAGCAACAAGGGTATTTTGGTTATTTTTTAAGGGATGGTTGATAGATAAATACTCAGTCTAACAATGTCAATGATAGGAGAAACCTAGACACTAGTTTCCATGATAGAATACATATTCTGGAATATTATAAAAATTAGGAACATAAAACAATCTGATTTTTGTGAAACTGCTCCGATCGGTAATAGACTGGACTAAAATTTTTCCTATCAGTATATTTACTTTTTTCTAGCCAAACATGGACCTAAATGATGTCATGCATGGCATCAACTTAAGGCTTCTAGGGAAAGCTTTGTTTAAGGTGGAATATGGACTATTAGATCAAATAGTAACCGAACTAATCTTGGCCATTCATTTTCACCCAAGATTTTGCCATTCATTTCCACCCAAAATTTTCTATAAATATCCCACAAACCAAACTTAATTCGAATTGCATGGTACCTCAGGGAACCTCTGGCCAAATTTCATTTGAAGCAAGAAAGAAGCACACAACTTGGAGCAACAAGCAAGGTAACTAGCTCCCTTGTTCTTGGACTTTAATCTAGCAAGTTAGCTCTTAGTTTTGAAGGGTTTTTGTGAATTATTTCCCTTGTGGGTTCTGCTATAAGTGCTGTCCATATGTGATAAAAATATAAGTTTTATGTTATGGATAGTTTAGACAAGCTTAAACAAGCTAGAATCTAGTGTTATAAGCTTAGAAATTCAAGTATGCATGTAGTTAGGGTTTTATGTTCTTGGCTGCTACTATATGAAATACTATTCATATGTTAAAATTTCATGATTTTGATTCTTCCAGTGAGTTTAAATTAGAAAATTGTGTGGGGATAAAGTAGGAGAACAAGTATTGGAAGCATTAGAATCAAAATGTGAATTTTTGAAAAATTAAGGGTTTACTTCGGTTCTGTATAGTAGCTCATGGGATGTTTTGATTTTAGAAATTATGGTTTCATATTTGGATTCTACATGACAAATTATGTGGAAATAAACCATGAGAATTTATTTTAGAAAGATGGAAGTATGGAACATAAAATAGAAAAAGAATGGAAGTTAGTGAAAAACCTAGTCTTAGAATTATTTTTAAGTTGAGTTGTAACTTGATGTTATTTTGTAATAGCTAGATTTTGACATTTGTGAAGGAAGAAAATTATCTCAAGAAGACTTTGTCAAGAATAGCTAAAGAGATAGCAAGAAAACCTAACTATAGTTTTATGTTTGCTTGATTGTATGCTTGCTTGTTAGTTATAGTGTTTGGTTGAGTTTGAGATTGTGCCATCATGTTTATGATGAGGTATGAATGATTGGAACTCCTTACAACTAATATCATGACAATATGCATGTTAGAGTTTGCTTATGTACTATTATGAAGTAACTCCCATCTCATGATAACATGTTAAGCATTTAATTAATCATGCATGATATTATAATTTGTATGACTTACTATTGGGATTTCCACGAAATCTCATTCTTTCTATATGCATAACCACATTATAGGTGCTAGAACATCTCAAGGAAAAAGGATAAATATAGATGGTTGAACTTGTATTATAAGTTATATTGGTTATTTGACACTATGGAAGGATATGATGGGATGCATAGTGTATGATCATGTAGTTGTATTTTGAGGCCGTGGCTTTGTGATAATGTTTATGATGCCTTTACCAACGAGTTTGAACTTGAAATTTGGTATGACAATAGATAAGATACAGAGCTTTATTATGATTTTCTAAGTTAGAGTTAAAATCTAGAATTGAGATAAAGTAAGCAACTGGAGGCAGTAACGTTTCGACATTAATTTCATATGGTAAATGAATGATTTTTCCTATGAAATTTTATGAGCTTAAAGAACACATCTGGAGATTTAAATCCATAGGTAACACGGTTCATTTGGACAAGCAACGAAGGAGAAATAATTTTTTGAAGATAAGGCAAAGAAACTAGAACTTTGAAATTTACCAAATGAATAGTATTTTTTAACGAATAAACTGATTTCATTTGGACAATGGAACCTTAGTTTTATATTTTTCCTTCAAATTTAAATGAAATAGATTTCATTAGAAATTGGAACCACCCTATTTTGATTTTTCTACATTTAAATATGAATTTGCGAAATTAGGTACATGTTCTGGATTACTAAATGAACAGTAACCATGAACAGTACCCAAGAAGCAATCTTTTGAAAATACATCTTTCTAAGGTAAAAGGCTATGTAATTGGTTTGAATGACTAGATAGAATTGAGGTTGAAAATAAGGATACGACAGAAGGTATGCTATAAAATATCATCATATGACCGTACAAAATATCACTGGCCATAGCATGCAATTTCATGAAATGGCATAATATGGCTAACAAAATAATATAGGCACCATGCCAAATAAGTGTTTACAAAAGGCCTATAACAAAATATAATATTCCTTGAAAGCCAGAACATACTAAGAACCAAAAATTATATCCATAATCACTTACTTGTGCAGCAGAGGTGGGCATTGAATTACTGCCCTTAGCTTAGCCACATCATTCATGAGGGTAGGGGTATGCATGGGCAGGGCTGCCCCCTGCCTGGTGCCTTGTCCAAAAAATGCATGGGTTGTATTTTGTAGCCCGATGCCTGGCCCTGCCGGGTAAAAGCCCTAACAATTTTGGGCTGGGCATGAGCGGGCTGGGCATGCCCAAGTCGTGATGTTATGCTCATGTTGTGAAAAAAATCTGCAATTATAAACTTCTAAAATAATACTATATTCATATGTCTTCAAAAGTTAAATAATATCTATAATCCACTAAGAATAAAGGAACAAAGATAATAATTAAAATCTTGAGATCCATTGCATGTAAAAAATAAGTGTTGAAATCTAAGTAGTTTGTAATTATAACTTTGTATCAATCTTCCCAATATTGACAAAGATAAAACATCTAAAAAATAAAAAAAATAATTATAATTTATAATGTAATCATATGATAATTAACAAAGTTAAAAAAAGAAGAAAAAATTAGTATAGTTATAAATATTAAAAGATACAACTTACCTACTTAACTACTTATATTTCTAAAATTACCTTATAGTCACCAATAGCTATCATATTCTCCCTTCTAAGATAGAGAAAAAATAAAAAAAAATAAAAGAAGGGGTGCTCATGGGCAGGGCAACCCCTATGCCAGGTGCCCAGTCCAAAAAATGTATAGGCTATATTTTGCAGCCCGATGCCCAGCTCTGTCCTATATTTATCAGGTTGGGCAGGGCATACCGAGCTGCGGGCTTTGTGCATAGCCCTAAATGAGGGCACAATAAATTTTGGAGATCTTACTTCCTCACATCTAGCATCAACAATCATCTTGAAAGTTTCTTCCCCTAAAATTTGTGAAACATATCTATCTTTAAATATTCTATTCCCTTCAGTCATAGTATTTGCAATGAATTCCATCTTCTCTACAATCAGATGTATTTGGAAAGGATCTTTGTCTTTAGTACCACTCTTTTTTGTCCTCTTACTGCTTTCAGTATTTGCTGTATTTGCTCATGGAGAATAGTTGTCGAGTGGGAATTTTCCATATTGATTGAAAAATTCTCTAAAGTTACTTTATTATGGGAAGTTAGTTGATCAACTTGATTAATAGAATCAACAAATTCTTGAGGATTTAAACGTCATCGCTTCTTCATATTGGAAGGAGTATCAACCTCATCTCCATTTTCTCTATCATTTCTATAAAGAGCTACCATCTTTTCATAATTAGGGAGAGGTGAATTTCTTCAAAGGGTTGCTTTTAGTTTCACCTGAAAAATACATTTCATACAATTAGTTCATTGCACAATTAATATAAAAAGTTAGTGAAATCAGACTTTCATGTTATATAATCATACAAATCATATGTAACAGATTGTATAATCATCATTATCATTATTTTTCTTAAAATATATAAGAGGCCCAAGAATAGAAATCACATTGTACTATGATGAAGGCAGAAGAATGAGGAAGGAAAGTGCAAGAGGGATGGATGGATTATGAGTCAGATACGGGAGGATTCAAGTTATATAATAATATGTATCATACATAACAAATTGTATAAGCATACATGTCAATTAGTTAATCTCACCACATATTTGTGCCTACATTTAACATTTGCGCCTACATTTAACAATTAGTTATATAATCATATGTATCACATCTTTATAATAAAAAACAGATTGCATTCAAAAAATAGACTATATATTTAACAATCTCACCTCAATTAATTGATCCCAAATTTGGCCCTCATCTCCCATCTATTAGTGGATGAGTTCCATGAAAAGCCACTCATACCTCCTTTGAAGATGTCATAAATTTTAGAAAAATTCTTCTTTAAAGTCTTCTAACGATTTTTGACCTTATCCTTCTCAACTTTAACTCCAAACAAGATACTCAAATATTGTGTTATATTATCATAAGCAGTAGGTATAAATATTCCATTAACCTTGTTGCCAATGTCAAGTTCATGCATAAATGCATCAATCAAGGCATCATCCATCTTGGAGCTCCAAATCAAGTTCTTATGAGAAGTGCTAGTCTTTAGAGCCATACTATTAGAATTTAAACCCAAATAAAACACCATATAAGTAAACATGTTGAAAAGGAACATGTAAAGTTCAATTCAAACATTCACGGATAATTATAGCAATACAACAAATGTTCATCCTCATAAGCAATACACCATATAACTAAACAAATGTTCAAACATTCACGGATAATAAAAAAAGTTCAATATTGAACAAATACATCCAATAAGCAATACAACACAATATTGTCAATTATTCCTAGCATTGTTTTCATAATCAATTCACATTTGATGAGCTATTTCATCCCTTATAAGCTTACCCCGAGCTACTTTACTTCTATCACCTCTTGGAGTATGGTTATCATTGTTAGATTCAGCTTGGGCTGCAAGTTCATCATCTACTTCATGGATAATCTCTTCATCAGGGTCTACATCCATTAAGTAATTATAAAGAATGCAACAGGCAGCAACAATCACCTTTTGAGCTTTGACACCATAAGAAGGCTTGTCAGCACTTGATAAAATCATAAATATTTTTTTCAATACCCCAAAAGCCCATTCAATTGCATTACGCAATGGTGCATGTCGTAGATTGAAAACTTCTCTATAGTTTTGGGGTAGATTTCTATCTGAATATTCTTTCAAATAGTAGCAAACTCCTCTATAAGGTGTAATAAAATCACTTGTTAACATGAATCCAGCATCCACCAAATAATATTTCCCTATCTTAAAATAAAATAGTCACTTTATTAGTTTTAGATTTGTGATGCTATTTAATTATGTCACTTCATTAATCTTAAAATTGTTACCTTGAGGAATCTTAAGGTTATCTTCTTGTGTTAATGTGTCCTTTATAATCCTTGAATCAGATACGGTGCCTTCCCATTCAACAACCACATAAGTGAACCTTAAATCAAATGTATAAGTTACTAAGACATTTTGGGTAAGAAATTCCTTGATTCCTCGATAACGAGGTGCATCTACCATAGATGCTTTTGCACGTATATATGTTCCATCTATGGCCCCAACACAATCCTTGAAATATGGGTAAAATTTGTCATTAACCTGAATTTTAGGAGGGACTCTAGAGCCATATGGTTGTAGAAGGAATTTATCTCCTAATTCAAGGATAGCACCTAACACACTATGGAAATGACGGCTAACTGTCTCACCAGAATGCCTAAACCAAAACTTAACCACAAGGTTTTTTTTATGAGCTAAGATATAAATGGTTTTAGCGACTTGTTCTTCCACACTTGAGTATTGTGTGGGCTGGAGGCCACCATCTCTTTCTAACATATCACACAATCCTAAAAAAGCTTGTGGACTTATTCTAACAATATCTCGACCACTGTAAGTACAAGTGATTCTGTACATCACTTCTTCACATACCCTTTCTCTTGTGAAACTCATACTATAAGTAATTTTCTTCTTATGATTGTACATATAAGCCACACAATATTGAACAATAAGACAAACAAGGCAGGCCACAAGTCTCCGACGCATTTCCCACCATTGTATCAAAAATTCCCCTTCAAATTCATCTAACTAATATATGTTTAATTGCTGTTCAAGTCGGGAAGCACAATAAATAATGAGAGAAGACTCAGAGAAAGAGACCAATATCATACTACGGTTCCCTATATATCTGACTACAGTATTTCATTTGCAAATTTCTAGGCTTTGGTACAGATGAAAACTTTATTCATGCGGTTTCCAACTATATTTCAGAAGTAAATAAGTTAAAAAATAAGTTAGATGAACATCATCAGCACTGCTTGGAACTAGATGAACATTTTCATCTTTCCCCTCTTCTACATGCAAATAAGATAAAAATGAAGATATGTAAATAGAAAATGTTTGCAGAAATACATATGCATGAAAGGAATGGAGATAATTAATGCTTAAGCATTCAGGTCACCAACATATATATACTTAATCTCCCATTCCTTTGCAATTATTCTCACGATAAAGCTACCTCTTATATGTTAAAAATATAAGGCAAACATATGAGCCCCATAACTGCCACAGTTTCACATAAACCAAAAAGATGACATTGACTCAAATACTAGTTTTGGAAATTAACCCACGCAATATAAATCACTATGATAGAAAAAGCCAGTATAGTACAAGCTTTAGAATTGAACAGTTTTGACATCTTATTGACACTATTCTTAAGGTAAGAGTTCGACAGCAATGAAGAAGGAAGCCAAAAGCGTAGATATTTTGTATTGTATACAAGTGAAATCAGTGTTCAATATATATCAGAGTAGAGCACACGCAACAAAAAGTAAGAGAAATAAGGGAAATTTCACAAAGAAGGGAAAAGAGGATCGATGGAAATAGTCCTAACCTTCGATACAGTGGAGAATAGTAGCAAAGGGAGACTGCGGAATAGCAAATCGCCTGGCTAGATGAAGCAACCAGAGGAGACGATGCACGAGCAGAGGCTTTCGCTTGGGAATGAATAAGACTATAGGGTTATGAGTAATAACATGAAAGGGTAATGTTGGAATATTGGAAAAACTCATGGGCATATTAGTCTGATTGTGTATAAATATTACTCCTCTCATCCAAATTCCCCCAATTTTGAAGGGGAGCATATGCCAACGAGGGAAGGGAAAACTTCAAAAAATTTCCCTTCCCTCCTAATATTTTTCTTAAGCCAAACAAGGGGAGGGAAGCAAAATCCCTCCACTCCTCTCCCCTCCCCCAAAATTCCTCTTACCAAACAATGTGTTAGAGACAAGTCTAGTGGCTTGGTTTAACTACATAAAAAATATTTATTTTATTTATCTTTTTTGACATTGATTTCTTTTATTCATCAAAATTATATTTCTTTTAGTCCAGCCAAATATTATGAAGTCGACCAATACAAGTAAATCTACGACCTATACATCACTAATATTGCTCAAATCTTGTTAACACCTTAAAGGAAAAGCTCAAATAGAAGTTAAAATGAATTTAAGATGAAGTTATTAAGGTTTTAAAGAATAGATCCAATAGTCAGATAACAATCTTCATTTTCTAGCGGTTCAAAACCGTTAGAAATTTCAAACTATTGAAATATATTTTTGCTTAATATGAAACGGTTACAAATAAAAAATTAAACAACAATAAATTTAAATAAATGCAACTTTCAAATAAGTTAACTGTAATTAAAATTGTTAACAACCAAGAAAAACTTAAAAGTCAAAATCTCCAAATAAAATATAACATAACGAAATTCAAATTATTGAAAGTCAACGGGGGAAGGGCAAAAATTAGGGGTGATGACTAGAATCAACATCATACTGATTGTCATCTCATGAGGCCTCCTGCTGATCTTGCTGGGGTTGGGCTATTGCTGGTTCTCCTTGGGTAGGAACAGTGGTGGCACGCATATGTCACTGGATGTTTGGAGCTAGTGTGATCACCATCTCACACATGGCTACAGTGGCTCCTCCAACTAGGCTGCCATCTCTTATATGGATCTCCTTTAAGGATGAGGAACTCTGCCACTTTGATCATGTGCTCATCTGACTAGACACCGCTACTGACTGAGAGGCCCTTACCTTGTGTGAAAGGCTAGCACCACCCCGTGTAGGGCAGCCTACTTGATGTGGATCTAAGACTGAGCCTACTAACTTGGCAAGGGTGTTGCGGTTGGCCATTGCCCACCAAGAGTGAGGCAGTGGGATCCAAAGCAAGCCCTTGAGACTCCCATAGCTATGTATTGACTTGAGTCATATGCGCCTGTCAAAATTAATATAAAAAAATTAGTATTGAATATTTATACTAAGCTATCAAAATTTAATTAATTAATTATGTACTGTCATTTCCTCAACCTCATCCGATAAAGGAGACCCGTCTTGAGACTTGTATAGATAAGGCCACATCTCGTCATAAGTAGGTGTCACTACACGCTCCTGCAGCATCTTGTTCTTCTGTAAATTAAATGAAAATATAATTATTTACAAATTAAATACACATACACAATGTATAATTCTTTTTATGTACGTACAATCTCATTATAGGCTATAACAAAGCTCCTAGACCCAGTTCTATGACGCATTGTCTGCTGCCTGATGCTCTCAGCATTTTTTGGGGAAAGTTTCTAAAACAAAATGTATAGAAATTTAGTCAAATCTGACAAAAAATATAAAATTTTTATAGTTAATGCAATATTAATACAGTACCCTCTGATCAAGTGACATAATCAAATAGACAAAAGTTGATCAATATTGCTCTGGGACTCTATTGGATACATATACTAGTGTCTCCTGTAAGATCCTCGTCTAGCCACCTTTCTTCTTGCATCACAACTCACCCCTCTTACTCTTCCATGCTTCCCTTAATCTTTTAACGTATCCACCCTAAACTCATCTCCCAATATAAATTTGTTTTGTAATTAAATAAATGAAAAAGTTATATTCATTAAATAGATTTACTCAAAATTAAGTAATTTAAATAAAATATATATATTACCTTTATTAGTTCCCAAGCGTCCTGCTTCTTCTCTATTGTGGTCTTCTTCCTATCCTTCACATTAATGGGCAACAAGGTCTATTGCTTACAAAGAAGACACAAATACTTATGATATAGCTAGCCACCTTTCTTAGTCAGTTGCCCAAAATCATTCAGAGCACAACCACACGTTCGCTCATCATCATGGAGAACTCTTTAATTGTTAGCCTCCTAATGGACTTGTTCCCGTGAGAGTATACAAAATTTAATTGGAAAATTAATTATATGAATTTAATTTAACTAATTTTTATATAAATCAAATAGTTGTCAAATTAAAAATGTTAAACAAATACTTACCCTTGAACTTCACTTCAAAACTGCTCTAGCATTGCCTTGAAGAACAACACTTCTCATCATGGGGATGTTCATTCCCCTAATCCTCCTCCTCAGAACCATCATCATTATGGGGCTGCTTATTCTCTGAATGAAGCTCCTCCTCTTCAGACGATGTATCGACCTTATCATTATGCTGAATATCATTATTTTCCATGAAGTTCAAGATGTTCTCGTCTCTTAGATCATAGTCATGTATGCTTGGGAATGGCTAACAAGTACCACCACTAGCACCATGATCTTGTTTATCAGGATTGACTGGCTCCTTCTCGGGTCAATGAGTCATCATGATAATATCAAATAACAATTGAAATAAATAATAAATTTACAACTAACAATTATTAAAAAATAAACAAGTATATCTATTAACTCTAAATTGTTGGAACGTATGTTTTGATGATGACAAATGAAAAAAAGTTTTCAATAATGTTAAAATGTCAAATGAAGTCTTTAATGGTTTTATAATACTTTTGAGAAAATGATTTTAAAGCTTTAACAAATAGGGGAGAAAATGAAGCTTGTCACAATACGTTTGAAGTTCAGTTACTGCATTCACACTTGATTTATTTAGAGCATAATCTATTTTAATTTCTTGTACAAATTGTTTTTAATACAGGATTGATTAATTATATGTTTTGATTATACCAAACATGATTCAAGTTGCTTCTATGTCAATACTGTTGTTTTAATGATTTACTAAATTAATTGATTAGGTAATCGATTAATATAAATTAATTCATTAATTAGTCGATTATCCAAAATATTTTATGTTCAATTTTTATTAGTTAATTGAGAAGTCAATCGATTAATGTCAATTAATTGAACAATCAATTGATTAATGAGTGTCCACTAATTGATTGATCATTCAATTAATATAAAGTCATTGCTCTCTGGAATTGAAAAGATAAGTCAATTAATTGATTAGTTTTACTTAATCAACTTCCTATTCGATTAATTTATTCAGAACACTTTTTCCTTCAGTCAAAAGAAACATCTATAATTTGATTAATCTAAATTAATGCATTAATTTTTTTGTTTAATATGTTCTGAAAAGCTTTCTGTAACAATTCTTCTAGAAACATTAATCACAAAGGATTCTATTAATTAACATTAATGGATTAACTGTTTGATTAATATGTTTTGAAAATCTTTCTATATCAATTCCTCCAGAGATATTAATCAACTAAGGATTCGATTAATTTATATTAATAGATTAGTTATTCTATTAATTTCATATATTTCAATGATACTTCTCTATTTACATTAAAACTATTTGCATCTCTCTCTGAGCTATATATGTTTGATTCAAATGCAAAGTATGCTTTTGTTTCTCATCATTATTCATTATAAATCTTTTAAAAAATTTATCTTATCAATTTATTGAATATGATTGAACAATTTGATCAATGTGATGCTCTATTTTCTATTTTTGACATTAATTAAAATATTAATCGAATTAATGATGATTAATCGATTAGTTAATAGATTAATACAATATACTTCAAAAGAAAGCCGTCTAAACTTTATTTGAACTTGATATGTTTATAATATGAGTTGATTATTACTTTTTTATACATTTAAATCATTGCTTAAACTACCGATTATGAATTCAACTAAATAAGCATGCAATGTCTTAGTATCATATCATTCTCTGATTCATTCTCTTAAATCTTAAATCTTTTGCATTAATCCTCACTTCGTATATCAAGTATTTATCTACTAACAATTTAATTAAATGAAGTGATTACAAGATTAAGATCAGAAGCCAAGATTTCGGTTCAGTTAACGCACAGAACATGGAGACATTCATAGATTGGGTAATCGATTTAGTGTGAAAATTGAACTTCAATTCGATTAATCACAATTAATCAAACTTGGATTTGATTAATATGGAGGAACTGTGAAGAAGGCATTAGAAGAAGAAGGAATTAATCGACTATAAATTTGACTAATCAAGTTCAAAAATCAATGAATTAATCGAACTCTTGATCAAGTAAACAAATGAGTGAAGAAATAGCAAAGGAAGAATAAGATGCTCGATAAATCAACTCAAATATATCTATTTTGCTAAATTAATTGATTAATTAAAGTTAATCTATTAACTCATCGATAAATCTCTTTATTTTTCCTTACTCAGTTATACTTTAAGTCGACATAGGTTGAGTATTTCTGTTGGAAATCGTGCCCTAGGGGCCAATCATTGTCTTGTGAACATTATTGATTTATGAATTTATTAATTGTGTTATCATATTATTTGCATGTTTATTGTGATGATCATCCTTGGATAATTCATGATCTTATCCTAAATGTCAATGGTCGGTCATCTATGCGGGAGCAGAGATGAAATAAGGCCAGTATGACTTTGAAGATGTATAGAGATATAAATTAAAGTCATAGGCACATGTAAGAGTACAAGATGTTGGACCAACCCGCTATGAGAGAGTTGCATGAGTTACGTCATAAGCTTCTCTTATATACAAACCATGTTACTATGCCCTTTGACCTGAGATCATCATGGATTCCTACATGACAAATGCTCAGCTTTGACCTAGTCAAAAGTCACTTTTGACCGAGTGATCATAAAGACTATATTTGGGCTTAGTGTTTTTTCATGCGGAGGAATATGAATGGTCAAGATAGAATTTGTCCCTCACATTTGTAGAGAGATATTACTGGCCCCCTCAATGAGTGAGTCTGAGAAATATATGGCCATACTGTAATGGAAAGGTAGTTCCATTTATATAGTCAGACTACTCAGGGATTGAGAAAGTAACAGTCAGGAATAGGAGGATGACATTATCCATGCCTCATCCATGACCAAAATATCGCATGACAGAAGGGACATGATATGGTTGTATAAAAGGTTACATCGTTTAACGATCCTCATATGATTTAGGTAGTCGTTATGTCTTGCTAGAGACCGCTTGCGACTTGTGGGCCAGTATAGCAAATGGCCCACTGCCAACTTCATATGGGCCTACAGGGTCGCACACAAAATAGCTTAACACGAGCTATGATGTCCAAATTCATTAAATCTAAGACATGTCCAGATTTAATGAATGATCCAGGGTGGATGTATATATTTATTTATATTTATATTCGTATATATATAAATTTGTATATATATATATTATATATATATGAGATTTAATTTATAATGATAAATTAAATCTTTATCACGTTTGAATTTAAAATTCAAATTGATATGATATCTCAAATTTGATTTATGAGAATAAATCAAATATAGTTCAATCTTATCTTTATTTTAAGTTAAATAAATAGATGAATTAAATATGTGGGACGAATTTAATAGAAATATTATTTATTTAATTAGTTTCTTATCAAATTATATAATATATGATATTATATTAATTTTAGAATTAATATAAGATTAACTCTAAAAATCCAATTCGGTAGAGAAAAATGCATAACATCCTATATATCTGATTTTAGGAGCTACGTTTTGAAACATATAGAACACATAAAGGTCGAAGGAGAATTTGCAAAAGGTTTGCAGATAAGAAACTGCCGAAATAGAGACGGAGAGGACGAATTCTGGAGAAAGCCCTGGAGGGACAGGAGATGCTAGCACGTCGTTTGTGGTTGGAACGCTGTTCGTGTGGATACCAGTAGAGAAAGTCGACTTGAGTCATCGACTTCTTGCGATCGGAAAGGGAGCACGAGCCGCGGAGAGAAGCTGTGAACGTCGTGACCAGAAACTATGGAAGTCGCTAAGGAACATTGAGGGTAATGCTTCTTCCCACTTGACTTAAACACATACGGTAGATCCTGGCAAGGAATGGAAAAATTTTAAGTTAATTTCCGCTACGTGTCTTCTAATTCCTTACAATTTCAACTATATATAAAGATCTACTTATTCGATTGAGTTGAAACTTGATTCATATAAAGCTAGACTAGACTAAGGATGCGGCCAATGACACCATTTTATTACCAAAGAGTCTCATATGAGGGAGATATATCGTTAGCAATATGGAACATATGATTAACGCTTTGGCTATGACCTATACTCACTAAATTGATCATATCTTTTTTTCTACAACGCATTTTGGAGTCAAACTTAGTTCATTGGAAAGTAGACATAGAGAGATTTTTGGAAATAGGTCATTTTCTATGTTTGGAGTTAAATAAAGGAAGTTATGATAATTGAAAGATAACTATTGTTCTTGAACTCAAAATAATCAGAAGATAGAAGAAAGTCAAGTGTTAAACGATTGTTACTAGAACTTCTCTTGATTGTGTCAAACTTCATTTAAGGTATCCAAATATATTATTAGAATGAGATTAGACAAATATTAAAGCTAATGAACTCTCAATAGTAAAAAGGCACTTTGTGTTAAAAGTTTCAACGGCTAGTTCCAACATCATATTCTCAACGGAATTAGAAAAGCTCAACAAAGAAAAAGATTATGCTCAAAGGTCAAAAGCTCAACTTCAGATATAAACAGAAGAGCATTCAAAATTAAGCAGAAGAGATATACAAGCTATGAATGCATTATCAAAATGCCAAAACATCGTTATATTGAAAAAACCTCCAACTCTCTGTTCTTCATTATGTACCATTATCATATTTTAAGAGAGAAAAATATCATGTAATACAATGTATCATTTACTCTATCTAAGAGAGTTTTATATTTTATCATCATTACCCAAATCTGAGAGCAAACTTTAAAATTGGGGATTCAAGGTGGGATTTGCTCTTGTCTATGTAAGGGGTAGTATTGCCACTGGAGAGTGGTATTACCTCAAGATTGAAGATATTCTCAATTAACCATTAAAACTGATGTTGTAAAGGCTACCAAGAACTTGCTATAATCTTAGGAAGATAGTGGATTATAAATTTTAGTGAGGAGCTGAGGATTGCACGGAGGTCAAGGAAGGACAGAACTAGGATAACTATTATGTGTGATTTTTTTCTTCCTTAACTCTTTATATTTTTAGCAACTCATTTCAATTATCTGATCAAAATTTTTAAGCCTATCTATTATACTGATTAGATTGCAAAAGAATTTTAAAAAAGTTTTGACAAAGTGTTAAAATCCCGCAAACACCCAATTCACCCCTTTTAGGTGATCCAGCTTATTCTAACATAAATAAACAATTGAAATAAATAATAAATAAGATCAAATAATAATTAAAATCAAATAGTTGTCAATTTAAATTTCCTATCAACTCATTAAAAATAAACAATTATTTTTATTAACTCTAAATAAAAAATTTAACACATAATTTTATTAATTTAAGAAATATACTAAATTAGCAAAATAAAAAATAATTTCAGAAATAATTTAAAAATAATTTTTTTACCTGAAAATGTGGAGTACTATCTAGATTTGGATTGGAATTTGATTTGTGGAGAGAATTCGATAGAACTTCGCTTTACAACTTGCCAAAAGTGGTAAACTGAGGCAGCGAGGGGTTTATATATATAGGCTATGAATTCTTAGCGGTTATCAAGATACCTCGAGAAACAAATAATTTTCTAGTTGTTTTGCTTGTAACTACTGGAAAATCCAGCGACCTTTCCCATTCTCTAGTGGTTGCCCCAACAAAATTGCGAGAAAATAATTGCTTGAAATGTGGCGCTAGCTTCACGCCATACTTGTTGCTGTCACTTTCTGGTGGTTCAATCAAAACCGCTAGAAAATCGATCGGCCACACCCATTCTAGTCAAAACGTGGAAAATATCTAGCGAGTTATTGTATAACCGCTAGAAAATATTGATTTTTCTAGCGGTTTTCCCTAACCTCTAGAAAGTAACCTCTCCCAAACACCCTTTTCTTGTAGTGTTCTAAGGAAACTATGTTTTACATGCAGGAAGCAATGGATTGATTATAATGGTCATCTCACCTATCAAAGTTGCTTTTCTAACAGAAGTATTAAAAGAGTGCAATGGCTATCTGAAGTTTCAAATGGGAAGCATTTATATATAAAAGGAGAAGCATTCAAGTTAAAGATTATGAGAAGAGAACAATGTGAAAATGGGAGCCGAACGACTACAAGGAAGAATACAATAACACTCATCATACTCTGAGTTATTCTCTGTATTAGTGCTTCAGTGCTTAGCCCATCTACTCTAAAAAGAGATCGAGTTTCTATTCTAAAGAATTATTTTTTAAGTGGGTTGATCTCAAGGTAAGGTGATTTTATAGATCATAACTTTACAGGCAATAAGAGAGAGTGAATGACTTCACAAGTGTCTAGGTTGAATTTGTGTGATTGTATTAGGGCACCAAGAGCCTATTAAGATCTTAAGGCTATAATGGATTGAAAAATCTCATAAAGGGACTGCATGTGGGCTTGAGGAAGGAGATGAACTAGGATAAATCTTTGATTGCATTCTCCCTATCTCTTATATCTTCAACACATTCGTTTCCAGAGCAGTCTCGCCAAATCATCATTATTTTAACCATTGGATCGAGCTGATATTTGGTCAGTTAGTAAGAAATATTTAATGCTTAGTTTTCAACAGTTGGATTGTTGATTTGATATCTAGGGTTAAAGTTATTATGTTAAAAAAACTTCTCTGCACCCAAACTCACTCTTCTTCTTACAATGACATTTGTTGTATATAAACTGATTCCGCATCGTGATTCTACTTTTGCATGGGTAAATTAATTACTTTGTTAGATTCAAAAGTACGTTAATTTCCTTCAGAAGTAATTGGAGAGTTGGCTAAACTTGGGAGAATAAGCAGGAGGAAATAATTAGATAAAATATTATAAGAATTTTGATGGAACAAATATAGTTAGATTGGTAACTCTATGATAAGACCTGTTGTAGTTTTGAGTGACTACAAAATTGCTGATAATGAATTAATAACCTTTGAGTTACAAATACAATAGTTTACTTGTCAGAAAACAACTTAAGTAATATTTATATGACATGGAAATAAGACCAAAAATCTCTTGACAAATTAAGACAGCTTTTTATTCTATTTGGGCTCGATTTTTGCAAGTGTGTAGCCACCACTACAGTGAAAGGCATTGGTCTCATTAACGTCCTTTCTGCTAAAAGTATCCATGTAAGGATGTGCGAGAGAAGTATTAGAAAGTGCAAAGTCTGTTGCAGAAGAGGAAGCAGAAGTGGAATTTGTGTTCAAGCCATCATTTTGCAGAACGATTTCAAGAGCTTTCACAACTTCACTCATTGTTGGACGATCAGAGGCTGATTCCTCGACACATTGCATTGTGAGATCCGATAATGTACGAAACACTCCAAGGTTACAAGTTTCTATAACCACTGGATCCATGAGTTCCCTTAAACCACAATACTCTTTCTCATTCTCATTCTTGTTTATCAGTGATCTCACTTCACGCACAATGTACTTTCCTTTCTCAATAGGTTGCCTCGAAGTTATGAGTTCAAGCATCACGACTCCAAAACTATACACATCACTCTTCTCGGTTAATTGTTGTGTCATGTAATATTCAGGATCAAGATATCCCTACATGTAAAAGCAATAGTTTTACCTTTAGACATTCAAATTAAAAATAAATCACAAGTTATATAGTTACTTACTTACCAATGTGCCTTTAACCTGAGTAGAAACATGGCCTTTTACACCATCTGATGCTAACTTTGACAAGCCAAAATCTGCAACTTTTGCTGTCAAATTCTCATCTAGCAAGATATTAGAGGACTTGACATCTCTATGAATTATGGGAGGGTTAGCAAGTTCATGTAAGTATGCAAGTCCTCATGCTGACCCAAGAGCAATTCTCAACCTCCTCTTCCAGTCTAGATAAATCCCACATCTCCCTGCAATAACATCATTAAAA
Source organism: Leucaena leucocephala (assembly GCA_037074615.1). Classification (NCBI taxonomy): domain Eukaryota; kingdom Viridiplantae; phylum Streptophyta; class Magnoliopsida; order Fabales; family Fabaceae; genus Leucaena; species Leucaena leucocephala. The sequence continues at coordinate 6,295,657 of CM073526.1, read as the reverse complement.
TACAATATTTAAGCAAATACTCCCTGTAGTCTCAAATTATAAGAGTTAGTGGGATTTTTTTTTTCTGATTGTTTTAAATGTAAGACCTCAATCTATTTTTGTCTCTCAAATTTATAAGTTGCCCCCAAACTATCCTATTATTACACATATTAAAGATATTTTTATTCAATAGGGTAATTTTTAGGTAAACGATTGAAGGAGTTATTTTAATAAAATTAACACACATTTTTTCAAATAACTAATTTCTTTAATCTCAATAAATTAGTTATTTAACTCCTATATTTAGGGGTAGATGGAGTACTATATTGTTTTGTATGTATCCATGTGTGTGTTGTTTTCATTAACGATTAAATACCAGATAAACAATCCCTGAGTGTTCCATTGGGCATATATTCATAGACCAACATTTGCGCTCCTTGTTCAAAGCAGAAGCCTACAAGAGCAACAAGATTCTTGTGATGAACTCGTGAAAGCAATTCAATTTCAGTCTTGAACTCAAGTCCTCCTTGAATTGATCCTTGTTGGGCTCGTTTTATTGCAACCATTTGTCCATCAGGAAGCGCCCCTTTGTATACCTACAACACATACCAGTTATTACAGATTTATACTGATAACTAACTGAATAATACTATGCATAATCAAATATACACTCAAATTGGTATGGAAATGCAATACCTTGCCGTAACCACCAAATCCTAACTCATTGTTATGGGAGAAATTTGAGGTGCACTTTTTGAGTTCATCATAAGAGAACCATCTCGCTCCTTTTAGTTGTGGAGCTCCCCCACTATCCTTCCCACTAGGAGACCATGATGCTACAATAATAGACACACAAATAAGACTCATACTTAAACAGACAAAAGTATTTTCCCAAGTTTACTCTGATTTTATATATTAGATATATTTAAGCCCAGCTAAAAGCATTCTAAGTCCAAAAGAAGATACAAGAGAATTGACAAGAAATAAGTATAAAGGTAAGTTGCCGCCTGCTTAGTACAATTGCTTTCTCTGCACGTTTCTTTTGTATAATGCCATATATCCCCAGCTCTACGAGGCTCAAAACCAGAAACAACCAGCCAATTGTTATCCCAATGATAACGGGCTTTCATAGAGAAGTTGTTCCATGGGATTCTGAAGCAATTAGAATTTTAATCATGAATCATTATAAACAGGAAAAGTGATTCTCTATTTTTTCAAAAACTATGCTGTCCTCTTTTGTCTAAACTTTGATTCATTGATTTGATCCTACTATTGGAAAAAGACCTTGAGGGATAGTTGCCCTTTGAATAAAAATACCCAAAAGCAAATGGAACCTACTTAAAGGTGGGTCCTACCCAAGTGGGTTCCAATGGCTATATGTTTTCCTCTCTCAAATTGGCATGTGCCTCTTCAGGCAAAGAGATTGAGCTGGCTTGATCCAATGATTAAAATCTGTTTATAAACATGATGTAGTTGAATCAAACCACTCTCCTAGCCATTCTATCAGTAAAAGGATCATATTTCAAGCAAGAAAAGACCACAAAATTTTCAATGGCGCATAAATAAAAGTAGGTTGTGTCTCCATGTTACCTGGGAAAGCATAAGGAAATGCGATGAAGTAATATGGTCCAAACTCTGGTGGTGGCTTGTAAGTTTGATTACTTAATTGAAATCCAATTTTCAGAATATCTGACCTATTGAAGTACGTTCCTGTTGGTGGGAAGAGTGCTAATTGCACTTGAAGATAATCATCACTGTTGAAAAATGGGTTCTGTAAAGATACTGAACCAGGAGTGAGGACCAACTTCACCCACAAGCTCATCTCAAGAGAATGAAATGTATTTGCATTTTGATAATTCTCTAAACAAGGGTCCTCTGAAATATAAAATTCCTTCATATGGGTAGGCACATTCACAACTTTGTGGGCTTAACTTTTGATTAGCAGGACAAGATTTGCTTCCACAATTAGCCAAGCTGGTAGAGTAAGTTTTTTTGGGTTGTTGTTGTAGTTGACAGCAATTGGCATTTGAGAGAGCAGCAAGGCACACTGGATTTCCAATCAAACTGAAAGTCACAACAAGAATGTTGATTCAAAAGGTAACATATATTATTGAAATATGAATCTCTTTGTAGACAAGACATAGTCCAGTGGAATAGAGATATAGAACTATGAACTGGTTTAGAAAGCTACTTTTACCAGGTTTAAAAAACCTTTTTTAACTAGTGCAAAGTCGACCTTATGTTCACCTAGGGAGGCCAAGACGGAGCAGCTCGAAGACAAATAGTGTCCAAGAAGGATCCTTTGAAATAATACCATCTTTGTAGGTTTCACATGTGAAGTGGTAGGGCTCACCTTACTCTCTGTATCTCTCTATTTCATCTTTTGAATTATTTTATGAGTTCATAACATGTGCAACCAATCTCTTTACCCCTCACTTACTAGACCATACAATTGTTGGAGATATTTTTAAGTCATATTAATGAAGAACCAAAATTAAATATTGCTCACATCAATGTATTTTTGTATCCAGAACCGAGCATTACTGAAGTAATCTGGTTCTGGTTGTCTTGTAAATCTACAAGCTGTAATTGAGGGCTAATGCTGTCACCCATGTCCAAAGTGTTGTTCAATGCATTGTGCTTGAAAATTGGCAACAAATGCAACTGGACAGAAAATCCACATTTCTAATAGAGATTTGGAAAAGGAGGTGTATATGGATATAGCATCAGGAGTAGGGTATGAGTCTATAAATGGGATGCAAGTATGTAAGCTAACAAAATCACAGTATAGGCTAAAGCAATCGCCACATGCCTGGTTTGGAAAACTTATTGCAACTATAGACAATTTGATAGAAACAAAGCAACTTCGACCGTACTCTACTCATCAAGTGAAGGAAGGGGAAGTTGGCTATCTTACTCGAATATGTAGATGAATGATATAGTTGAACTTGAAGAGTTGAAGAAATGGTTGATGACCAACTTTGAGATGAAAGATTTGGGTCAACTAAAATAATTTCTTGGGATTGAAGTAACACAGTTTGATGATGCAATCTTTCTTTCACAGATGAAGTACATAAAATATATCCTTTGTGAAATAGGGATGAGGAACTGTAGAGTAGCAGAGTCACCAATGGAAATGAATCATCATTTGAGCATTTATCTAGGTCAGACACCTACAAATAAGGAAAAGACTTAGATATAAGTGGGTCTTTACCCTATGATAACTGTCGTTTTAATTATCAAACAAAACTAAGCTAACCAATAGTAAGTGGAGGCTAACCTAGGTCGATTCACAAAGAGCCTAAATAGATGTAGAAGTTCTTAATTAATCTAATAAGTTACAAATTAACAAGTTAAAGAGATGGTGTTTGATGAGTTTCAATCTAACTACTGAAAGTAAATTCTATGCTATTATTTATATTTTTAGTGTTTATGATGAGATAAATGAATGACAAGCGTGTTCCCTTGGAGATTACCTTACCTTCATTATCCACAAAATATGAGGATTAAATCAGTTGAATTAGAATAGGTTAACTAACAACTCGCTAGCTAAATCTCAATCAAATCTACAACTCACAGACATTAAAAGAGACTAAGAATCATTCAACTCAGAGATAGTAGAATATGAATTAAACATAATCACTTCAATTAATCACAACTAAGTTCAACTCGATCAAAGATGCAAATCAATCAAAGGATAGTTATGCAGAAATAAGAGATCCAACTCGATTCCCTACTTCTTTGTCCTTTACTACTCTAATTGCATAATTAATTGTAGAATTAACTACATCAACTCGATACAATTAACTCTGAATTAAACACACAATGAACTCCTTGTTCAGCATCATCTCTAAGAGAGCACAGTAGCTTAGCCTTGTATTGCTATCTGAACTTCAACAGCAACAAAAAATGCAGCAACAGTCATGGTGAAAATGATAGGAGAAGATGAAGATGAAGAGAACTGCAAGAACTTTTCTCTAGTTCTATTAACTAGAACAGAGGAAAGTTACAGAAGAGAAATTGGACATGGAAATGGAGTAATAATGAAATGAGTGTGTGCGTGTTAGTTCAATGGAATGGAAAGTGAGAATGAAGTGAGTGCAGATTAGTGCATAATGGGTTTGTGTGTTTAGCTCCAGGCATACCCCCATATGATCTGGAATGGTAGCTAAAATGGTGTGAATGATGTGTGGAGTGCAAGAGCTGCTGCTGAAATGTGTGATTCTGTTCAAATCAAGTACATGTGTGATTTTGTACAGTGTGTGTGCATGAACAGTGCGGTGTGCAAGAACAGTGCTTCTCCATGTGCCAGCATATGCATGAGCTCCCACTTGCAATCTGTTTCTCAATTCCTAAATCTAGCCCATGTGCTGTCACATGTCATCAACTCCTTAAGTCCAACTGTCAATCTCCCTTAATCCATTGATCTCTCCTTAAGTCCAACTGCCAATCTCCCTTAATCCATTGATTTGTGATAGAAAATTAGAATAAACAGATTATTTGTTCACTTTAAGTACTAAATTGATATCAATTAATTCTCAACTATTATGAATATTATTTATTTAATAAATGCTTAATATATTGATAAATGGGGATAAAATCAATAATAAACTCACTTTAAATACACTACAAATCACTAAAAATATGAGTTTATCAACTCCCCCACACTTAGCTTTTGTACTCCGAATAAAATTATGGATCAAAATTGAAATTTAAACACACATATTCAGCATATTTGGCAAGAGATTTAGCATAAACACTTGTTGTCATCAATCTTTTCCTTTCAATTGGTATAAAAGGTTATATCGTTTATCGATCCTCATATGATTTGGGTAGTCGTTATGTCTTGCTAGAGACCGCTTGTGACTTGTGGGCCAGTATAGCAAATGGCCCACTGCCAACTTCATATGGGCCTACAGGGTCGCACACAAAATAGCCCAACACGAGCTATGATGTCCAGATTCATTGAATCTAAGACGTGTCCAGATTAAATGAATGATCCAAGGTTGATGTATATATTTATTTATATTTATATTCGTATATATATATATAAATTCGTATATATACATTATATATAAGGGATATATAGGATTTAATTTATAAGGATAAATTAAATCTCTATCAAGTTTGAATTTGAAATTCAAATTGATAAGATATCTCATATAAGAGATATTTACAAGATTTAATTTATAAGGATAAATTAAATCTCTATCACATTTGAATTTGAAATTCAAATTGATAGAATATCTCATATAAGAGATATATCACGTTTGAATTTGAAATTCAAATTGACATGATATCTCAAATTTGATTTATGAGAATAAATCAAATATAGTCCCGTCTTATCTTTATTTTAAATTAAATAAATAGGTGAATTAAATCTGTGGGACGGATTTAATATAAACATTATTTTTTTAATTAGTTTTTTATCAAATTATACAATATATGATATTGTATTAATTTCATAATTAATATAGATTAATTCTAAAATCCAATTCGATTGAGAAAAACGCAGAGCATCCTATATATCTGATTTTAGGAGCTACATTTTTTGAACAACACATAACACAAAAGGCCGAAGGGAATCTAAAAAAGGTTTGTAGATAAGAAACTGCTGAACTAGAGACGGAGAGGACGAATTCTTGAGAGAGCCTTGGAGGGACAGGAGACGGTAGCACATCGTTCGTGGTTGGAACGCTGTTCGTGTGGATACCAGTAGAGGAAGCCGACCTGAGGTGTTGACTTCTTGCAATCAGAAAGAGAGCACGAGCCGCGTAGAGAAGCTGTGGACGTCTTCTTGCGATCGGAAAGAGATCACCAGCCGCGGAGAGAAGCTGTGGAAGTCACTGAGAAACACTGAGGGTAATGCTCCTTCCTACTTGACTTAAACACATACGGTAGATCCTGGCAAGGAATGGAAGAAATTTTTTAATTAATTTCCGCTGCGTGTCTTCCAATTCCTAACAAGTAGTCCAAACTAATCTCATATCAATCAAAGAATCCAAATCATGTAATGAAATCATAGTAAGCAACTAGGTTGAGATTTCCTCACAAGGTATAGTGATTTACTCATTCTCTTATTAAGGTAATTTCACTTAACCATATAGCTTAGGCTTCCCGTAGGCTTGTAACCATCCTACATGTCTACCACTGCATGCCACAAGGATAAGGAATCAAAGGGTCTTTATTAGGTTGTAATGTTGGAGAGGCTAAGTGATGAAATGAAAATAAATGTCAATGATTAATGAAATACTGCACATGATCTTAATTCTCCAATCTAATATGAACTTGCAACTGTCGAGAGTACTAAATATTCTCCAATCTTAATTCTTTTTTCTTTTCTTTTCTTTCACTATTGAAATAGATAGAAAATATATTGAAGTTCAAATATCTAACAAGTGGTACAATTTATTAGCTATTTCACAGTAGCAAGTACCCCGTACAGCATTCATTAATCAAGGATGGGATTTTAAAAGAAAGTGAAGGTCTCAAAGGGGTTAGCAAAGGATTTAATTTTTATAGGGCTGCTGTTTGGTAAAGAGGGTTTAGAAAGAAGTGCCATTATCATTTTCACAATTCCAAGAAGCTAATAAGGTTTTGATTCAAGAATTGAGACAAGTTCTGTAAAGTTACCAAACTAGATGGCGTCATACAATGTAAATGAGTATCTATTGGAGGCTCAAAGATCCTTCCATCTGGCTTACCGTAATCAACTCACAATGACAAAATTGAATGAATATCAAACAAAATATATGAGATCAATAATTCATACTGCACAATTTCCAGTAGTAAATTAATAAAACAAGCAACTCATACTTCATCAAGCTTGCTAATGTTCAAAAGTATGTGTTCAAAATTCAATTTTAAATCTATGACAGTAAGTTCCATTAGACAAAGCAACAATAAGATGAAATAAGAATTTTTCTGCTGAAGTTCATGTATAGTCGAGACAAAAAGGTCTTCAAGCCGCGACTATTTTACTCAGAGAAGAAATTTTCAGAAAATAGGGAATATTGGTCGCGACTAACATATACATTGGTCACTACGCATGATCACAGCGAGTAATCTTGACAAACACACAAGCACAGGTCGCGACCAAGTGTCCATCTAGTCACGACCAAAATTTATAGCGAGTTACATTCACGACAAAGATGAGCACAGAACACGACTAAAACATTACATACAAGTAAGCATCAGAAAATAAGAATTACTAGTCGCGACAAACATGTTCATATGTCGTGACTACTTTACACAGAGAGAATAGGTCACGACAAAACTATGTAAAAGTCATGACTAATTTTCACAGAAATGAAACCTGACATATATGCACACATTAGTCGCGACAATGAAAGCACAAGGACACGACCAGAATATAGAATCTCGGTAGTTATCTGATTTTTATTTACCCATTATTCCCACTAAAGTTCATACTCCTCCACACTTAAATTATACATTATCCTCAATGTGAAGAAGTAATGAAACACATGCAAGGCTGAAGTAATAAAGACAAAACAAATCCATAATCCATGATAAACTTATTAATTTTTACCTACCCCTACTGACTTGGTCTCCTCCCCCACACTTAATCAACAAATATCAGCTCTAGTGTATAGTAAAATAGTGTAAAATAGGCTATTGTAAGTGGATAAATAAGGAAACGACAACTTGAGCATCATGGTGGCTTGAAGTTCTCCTTGTATAGCTTCAATAGATGGCCATTGACCTGAAATGCTGTACCATCTGCCTCATCCATTAGTTGAATTGTTCCGTAGTCATGCACCTTGGTCACCACATATGGACCATCCCATCTTGCAGCAAGTTTTCCAGATTTGAAAGCATATCTAGCTTTAAATCTCAGAACCTTATCTCCAACCTGAAATTCCTTACGCAAAATCTGTTTATCATGAAGAAACTTGCTTTTTTCCTTGTATATCCTAGAATTATCATAAGCATCTAGCCTTATTTCTTCCAACTCTTGAATCTGTAACATTTTTTCTTCTCTAGCATTGTCAAAATCTATGTTGTAAGCCTTGACTGCCCAGAACGCTTTGTGCTCAACTTCCATTAGCAGATAGCATTATTTACCATATACCATTCTATATGGGGACATCTCAAGTGGAGTTTTATGAGCTGTTCTGTATGCCCACAAAGCTTCATTTAACCTTGTACTTCAATCCTTCCTTGAGGGTCTTACTATCCTCTCCATAATCCTCTTGATAGCTTTGTTGGAACTTTCAGCTTGACCATTCGTTTAGGGATGATAAGCGGTGGAAACCTTGTGCTTGATCCCAAACTTGGCAAATAACCTTCCTAAAATTTGATTACAAAAATGAGAGCCTTCATCACTCACTATAGCCCTTGGCACACCAAACCTTAAGATGTGTGATTTGAGAAATTTGAAAACTGTTACTGCATCATCTTTTCTTGTTAGTATAGCCTCCACCCATCTTGAAAGATAGTCCATAATAAGGAGAATATGTGTATATCTAAAAGATGGTGGAAATGGTCCCATAAAGTCAATGCTTATACTTCAAACACCTCACAAAACAGCATAGGTTGCTAAGGCATTTCATGCCTTTTGGTCAGTCCACCAAACCATTGGCACCTATCACAAGCCTTACAAAATTCATAGCTATCAAAATTCATAGCAAGAATCTTCCTTGATGTCTTCTTTGGCTGAAATGGCCTCCAAAAACAGAATAATGACAAGCTGTAAGAATGCTGTCAATTTCTTCACTTGGCACACACCTTCTTATAACTTGATCACTGCACATTTTTCATAGAATGGATGGTTACCAAATGTAAAACTTCACCTCATGCTTGATCTTGTGGCCCTAAAAATGAGATAAGGAAGGTCAAATTAAACCAGTAACAATATAATTCACTATGTGGTAGTACGAAGGTGTAACGATAAAAGTTATAGAAACATAACAATCTCTAAATGTATCACAAATAACGTCAGAATCTAATACACCCCTTGTATTTTCAGGCAACTTGCTCAAATGATCAGCTACCACATTTTCTGCTCCAATTTTATCCCTTATCATCAAATTCTTGGATTAATAGCATCCACCTCAAGAGTCTAGGTTTAGACTGTGGCTTCTTAAACAAGAACTTAACAGCAGCATGATCAATGTATATAATCACTTTAGAACTCAAAAGATAATATCTGAATTTATCCAATGCAAACACAATGGCAAAGAGTTCTTTTTATGTGGTAGTGTAGTTCTTTTGAGCATTATCTAATCTCTTAGAGGCATATAAAATGACTTTAGATAGTTTACCATCTTTCTGTCCTAACATTGCACCTACAGTTTCATTTGATGCATCACATGAAAGCTCAAAATCTAAATGCCAATTAGGTGCAGCAAATATAGGTGGTGTGATAAGCATAGCTTTAATAGTGTCAAATGCTCTCTTGTAAGTATCATCAAAATAGAACTTTATATCCTTTTGTATGAGTTTTGAAAGTGGAGGTGCAATCTTGCTAAAGTCTTTAATGAACCTTCTATAGAATCCAGCATGTCCTAGAAATGACCTTAGTTCCTTTAAAGATTTGGTATAAGGAAGAAAAGAAATAACCTCAATCTTAGCTTTATCTGCCATGATCCCATCTTTAGGTATCAAATATCCTAGACTATGCCTTTATCTACTATGAAGTGACATTTTTTAAAATTCAGTACAAGCTTTTTCTCAATGCATCTTGCTAGAATTTTCTCCAAACTTTCTAAACATTCATCAAATTCCTTACCATACACTGTAAAATCATCCATGAATACGTCTATGTTGTTTTCCAAGAATTCACTGAATATAGGCATCATAACTCTTTGAAATATTCTAGGAGCATTGCACAAGCCAAAAGGCATCCTCCTATAAGCACAAGTGCCAAATAGGCACATGAATATGGTTTTCTAGTGCAATTAGACCCTAAAAACCATCAAGAAAACAATAATGAGATTTTCCAGCAAGCCTTTCTAGCATTTGATCTATGAATGGTAAAGAAAAATGGTCCTTCCTAGTTGCATCATTCAATTTCTTGTAATCAACACACACTCTCCATCAATTCTGCACTCTAGCAGGGATTAGTTCATTTTTTTCATTCCTTACCACAATTATTCCACTCTTCTTTGGCATAACATGAACTGGACTTACCCATTCACTGTCTGAAATTGGGTAAATAATGCCAGCTTGACCACATTAGATATCAAGGGGTTTAACCTTTTTTTTTGCTATTTAATAGGCTTGGCTCCTTCCTTGAACAGAATTTTATGTGCGCATACAGATGCATCTATACCAGGTATATCAGCTAGAGCCCATCCTATTGCTCTATTATGTATTTTTAAAACTGAAATCAACTTTTCTTCCTCAGAAACAGAAAGTGAGTTAGCAATTATAACAAGTAATGTATTATTTCTAGCTAAACACACATATTTAAGGTTACTAGGAAGTGTTTTGAGTTATAACTCAGGTGGTTGGTCAATTGATGAAACCAACTTCTTAGTTTCCAGAGCTGTAACATGCTTTATCAAGTCTATCCTCATAGGTTCTATGTTATTCAGTTCTATCCCTATAATGAGAGTTCCAGCAACTAGTTCTCCTGTAATTCTATCCTGCTATTTCTCTTCAAATACTTCATTCAAAAAGTTAGTAACCAATAAAGAAAAAGATTGTTGGGTGGAAAGTAAGCTATCAACTGAGATATAATTAATACTTGACACATCACCACTACTATCCAAAGAAAATACATAAGAAATTTTAGATTCAAGCAATTCACATTCAGCTCTATCATATTTCAGCATATGCTTTTCATGTTTCTCTTTAGCCTCTTCAATGTATGCATCAATTGCACTTAAGCCTAACAGTGAGTAATCTTCAAATGGATGTCTCATTGTTTCATAGACATTAAAAGTTATGACATTATCACCCACTTCTATTGTGATGCTTCCATTTTTCATACTTATCACAGTGTTAGCTATTATAAAGAATGGCCTACCTAAGATAATAGGTCCTTCTAAATTTGACTCATGTGACATATCCAATACATAAAAATCTGCAGGTATAATCAAGTTTTTGACCTTAACCAATATATCCTCTAACAGTCCCTCAGGTTTCTTAGTGGTTCTATCAGCAAGTTGTACTATCGTGGATGTTTCCTTAAGTGAGCCTGTGCCTATGCCTAATGATGTATGAATAGAAGTTGGCATCACATTGATGGTTGCACCAAGATCTAACAGAGCACTAGCATACTGAAATTTACCAATGGTGATTGGAATGTAAAGGAACCTAGATCATCATATTTAATAGGAAGTTATGGTTTAAACAAAGCTGACACGTTATATCCTACTTGAACCCTTTCATTTGGTTTGCAGATTCTTTCATTAGTGCAGAGTTCTTTCATGAATTTTCTATACTTGGGTATGCTTCTAATCAGATCTATAAATGGCACATTAACTTCTAATTTCCCTAACAGATTCAGAAAATCTTGTTTCTGTTTATCTTTCAAAACTTTCTTTGGACACATGTATGCATTAGGGAAAGGTAGGTGTTTAATACTTACTTCTCTGTCATTCTGTTCTGTTCTTCCATCTTCATGCTCCTTCTTATTCTTATTTCTGTTTGGTTTCTGGTTTACACTACTGGAAGTAGACATTGTTTCCAGCACAATAGATGATTGGGCAGCTTCCTTTAATATAGTTTGCTCAATATTCTGCTGCAACATGTTCTGCTCTTTGCTACTTTTTGATTCAAGTATGGGTGAAAGCTTTACTCCAATCTCTTCTGCAGCACCAGATCCGTTCTGTTGCTTAATTTTGTCCTTATCCTTTGTATCCTCTACTGTATATGCTTTCCCTACAATTTTTTTCACTTCTCAAGCTTATAGCATTTACAGATTTAGGGTTAACAACTGTGTTTCAAGGTAAATTTCCCCCGATTCTGGCCTGGAAATCATTCACTAAGTTTGCTAGTTGTGATACATAGCTATTCATATTTGCTACTTTGTCTCCCATTGTTCCATTTTACTCTCTAATGCAGCAAATTTGGCTTATGTTGTTGCTTATTTATTCTCCACAGTAGATCTCAAGTCCTTAAAGTTAGAGTAGATAGAAATTTGTGTTGATAGAGTTTATATTTGAATTCATCACAGCAATACTCTCCATTATCTCAGATATTCCATCGTTCTTTGTAGCAAAAGGTACTTTGACAACTCTAGAAGACTCAACCACTTGCTTATCATTGTTGAATCTATTCTACCCAAAATTCCTATCTCCACCTCCATCCCTCCATTTGAAATTAGGATAATTTCTCCATCCTTCATTATATGTGTTAGAGGATGGATTTCTTTGTGGGTACTAATTCTGTTTGCTTTTGACAGATAGCTGATACATCTTCACATTGCGTAGGGTAATTGATAGTGGTGTGCATAGGAGAATAGCAAAGTTAACAACTAGGAGCAACAAGATCTTGAGAGTATGGGTTTTGAACATGTGAATTTCCCAATTGAACAGCTAGGTTGTTGATTTGAGCATACATGGCACTAACTTGAGAGGATAAACAATTATAATATTGAGAAGGCCTTGTAGAAACCTTATAGACTTGCCTAGCATCACATCCCTTATACTGCTGGTCATTGCTTGCTATATTCTCAATCAGGTTCCATGCTTCATCTGGAGTTAAATCATTAATAGAGCCTCCAACAGCTGCATCCAAATTCTTCCTGCACGCATAGCACAATCTTGAGTGAAAATACTGCCAAATGCTTAGTTAGAATGCTTAGTTAAAATCTTTCCCAAAACTCATGGAAAGATTCTTGATCATACTGTTTTACAGCAAAAATCTCCTTCCTTAATGGAGTTGTCTTTAAAGTTAGGAAGTATCTATCTAGGAATCCAATGCTTGAGGTCTATGATGTGGCAGCATATAAAACTATTCCTTTGCCTTCCTTCAAGTGTAAAGTGGAATACTTATCTTTGCACAGCATCCATGTCAGCACCAACAGGTTTAATGTATGAGCAAACCCACTGCATAGTCTTCAAGTGCTTGAAACGATCTTCACCTGCCAATCCATAAAATTTTGGTAAGTTACTTAACAAATGACCTTTCAATTCAAAATTACATCCAAAGTAGGACAAGTGCGGAAAGGATCAAAGTTTACATGAGAAGAAGTCAATTCTCTTATGCTCCTACGTGGTCTTCTATTGTTCATGTTATTATCTCTATGTTGCTCATTTTGAATATTCTGATTATGAGTATGAGTTTTAGCTTCATTAACATACTCCATGACTAAATGATTATCTAATATAGCACCAGATGCACAGTCAATTTCAGTAAGAGTTAGAAGAACTAGGCTCAACAGAAGATGTAACACTAGTTTGATTTAAGATCTTAGCATTCTTAATTTGCCTAAGTGTTCTATTGATTTCTCTATCAAAAGGAAAGAATTTAAAACTTATGTTCATGCAAATCACGCTCAACAATGATGTAGAATATCAAATATGTCACAAATACAACAATTCTAGAAATTCAGAGCAAATAATCACAGTTTAAAACAGTCAGGTCGTGACTAAAAGGTCACTAGGTCACGACTAGTAAGCAAAGAGAATAGAGATCATGACAAAATGAACTTGAGGTTGTGACAATCAGTCACAGAGAGGAAAATGCTTGCAGTTTTTAATTTTTGGTTGTGACCAATTGTCACTTAGGTCATGACTAAAAATCATAGAAAGTAAATCTGATTGAAATGATGATTTTTGGTAGTGACTAGAAATCATAGAGAATAAAACTAGATGGAAAATATTTAGTTGCAACCAAAAAGTAGTCAGGTCGCGACTAAATGAATAGAGAGCAAAATAAGTTGAAAATAATTTTTTGGTTACAACCAAATGTGCTGGTCACGACTAAAGTTCACAAAGATGGTCTAAAATCAATTTTAAGTACTTTGGTCACGACGAGAAAGGAAATTGGTTGTGACTCAACAAGAAAAAACACTGAATACGTAGAAAAAAACTGAAACACCTATCTACTTTTTATAATTTTAGGCCCAGGAGATTGCTTAGGAAATCTTAACAAGTAAGGCTCCCCGATAATGGTGCCATTTTGATAACTGTCATTTTAATTATCAAACAAAATTAAGATAACCAATAGTAAGTGAAGGATATTCTAGGTCAATTCACAAGTAGCCTAAATGGATGTATAAGTTCCTAATTAATCTAATGAGCCACAAATTCACAAGTTAAAGAGAAGGTGTTTGATGAATTTCAATCTAACTATTAAAAGTAAATCCTATGCTATTGTTTATATTGTTAGTGTTTATGATGATGACATGAATGAATGACAAGCATATTCCCTTGGAGATTAACTTACCTTCATTATCCACAGAATATGAGGATTATATTAGTTGAATTAGAATATGTTAGCTAACAACTCACTAGTTAAATCTCAATCAAAACTATAACTCGCAGACAATAAAAGAGATTAAGAATCATTCAACTGAGAGATAGTAGAATATAAATTAAATAGAATCACTTCAATTAATCACAACTATATTCAACTTGATCAAAGATGAGAATTAATCACAATTATGTAGAAATAAGAAATCCAACTCAATTTTCTACTTCTTTGTTATCTACTACTCTAATTATATTAGTAATTACAGAGCTAACTACATCAACTTTATACATTTAACTATGAATTAAAGACACAATGAACTCCCTGTTCAGCTCAATCTCCAAGAGAGCATAGCAGCTTAGCCTTGCATTGCTATCTGAACTTCAGCAGTAACAAAAAACACAGCAGTAGTCATGGTAAAAATGATAGAAGAAGACAAAAATGAACTAGAAAACTTTCCTCTAGTTCTATTGACTAGAATAGAGGAAAGTGCAAGATAGAAAATGGAGAGGGAGAGAGAAATGGACCAGTATGAGCTCAGCTCCTAGATGTGGTGGAATAAAGGTGGAATTGGAGATTCAGATCTGAATTGGAATGTCTGAATGGAGAAGGGAACAGAGTGTCTAGGCGTTATGTTTATGATCTAAAATGGTGTGTATATATAGGTGTGGAAGGATGTGAACGGTAGCTGAAATAGTGTGAATGATGTATGGAGTGCATAGCTGCTGCTGAAATGTGTGATTCTGTTCAGATCAAGCGTGTGAGATTTTGTTTAATGTGTGTGCGTAAACAGTGCTTCTCCATGTGTCAACATATGCATGAGGTCCCACTTGCAATCTGTTCCTCAATTCCTAGATCTAGGCCATGTACTGTCACATGTAATCAACTCTTTAAGTCTAGCTATCATTCTCCCTTAATCCATTGATCTGTGATAAAAAATTAGAATAAACATATTATTTGTTCACTTTAAGAACTAAATTGATATCAATTAATTCTCAATTATTCTGAATATTATTTATTTAATAATTGCTCGATATATTGATAAATGGGGATAAAATAATAATAAACTCACTTTAAACACACTAAAAATCACTATAAATATGAGTTTATCACTTACTCCAATATGTAGGTGAAATAGTTGAACTTGAAGTGCTGAAGAAACAGCTGAAGACCAAATTTGAGATGAAAGATTTGGGTCAAGTAAAATACTTTCTCGGGATTGAAGTAACACAATATGATCACAGAATATTTCTCTTAAATATGAAGTACATACAATATCTCCTTTGTGAAACAGGTATATGCAACTGTCAAGCGGTAGAGTCACTAATGGGAATGAATCATAATTTAAGCATTTATGTAGTCCAGACACCTACAGATAAGGAAAAATGATTGATGGATGTAAGTGAGTCTGTACCCTAAGGCTCAATGCTAATGGTAGCTTGAACATGTATTAGGTGAGGTTAGTGGCTATAGGCTATACCTTATATACGGTGTGGACATGATGAAGCGTTCACCCTAGTAGCCAAGATTAATATTATTCATATACTACTCTTCCTGGCTATAAATGAAAATGGGCCACTAATGCAACTAGACATGAAAAACAAATTTCTTAATAGAGATGTAGAAGATGAGGTGTGTATGGATATACCACGAGCAGTAGGGTACTAATATGTAAATGGGACACAAGTATGAAAGTTGCAAAAATAACTGTATGGACTAAAGTGATTGCCAGATGCCTGGTTTGGAAAACTTACATCAAATATAGGCAATTTGGTTACAAAGTAACTCGATCCCACTCTATTCATCACACGAAGGAAAGGGAAGTATGCTATCTTACACAAATATTTAGATGATATGATCATAACTAAGGATCATTAGTTGAACTTGAAGAGCTGAAGAAACGGTTGAAGACCAAATTTAAGATTAAAGATTTGGTCAAGTAAAATACTTTCTCAGGATTGAACACAATCTGATCACGGAATCTTTCTCTCACATATGAGTACATAAAATATCTCCTTCATGAAATAGGGATGAGGTACTGTAGTGCAGCAAAGTCGCCAATGGAAATTAATCATCATTTGAGCATTTATATATGCCAGACACATACAGACAAGGAAAATGTTGGATGTAAGTGGTTATTTACCTCGAGGCTCATTGATATTGGTAGCTTGAACATGTATAACATGAGGTTATTGGCTACATTTAACAGCCAGACGGTGTGGAATATGATGAAATGTTCTCCCTAGTGGCCAAGTTTAATAAAATTCATATACTACTCTTCCTAGTTGTAAACAAAAATAGGCCACTAATCCAACTCAACATAAAAAACACATTTCTTAATAGAGATTTGGAAGAGGACGTGTGTATAGATATACCATCAGCAGTAAGGTTTGAGTATGTAAATGGGATGTAAGATGTAAGCTATGAAATAATTGTATAGGCTAAAGAAATTGCCACCTGCTTGGATTGGAAATTTACTTCCACTATAGACAATTTGTTTAGAAACAAAGCAACTCTAATCCCACTCTATTCATCAAGTAAAGGAAGGGGAAGTTAGCTATCTTACTCTAATATGCAGATGATATGATATTGACGAGGATGATATTATGGAACTTGAAGAGCCTACGAAACAGTTGAAGACCATATTTGAGATGAAAGATTTAGTTCAAGTAAAATACTTTCTCAGGATTGAAGTAACACAATCTGATCACGGCATCTTTCTCTCACATATGAACTATATACAATATCCCCTTCATGAAACAGGGATGATGAACCATAGAGCGATAGAGTCACTGATGGAAAGAATCATAATTTGAGAATATATCTAGGTTAGACACCTACAGATAGGGAAACATGACTAATGGATGTAAGTAGATCTTTACCCTGAGGCTCAACGCTAATGGTAACTGGAATATCTATAGGGGTGAAATGCCTCCAGATTGTCACCATCCGAGCTTCAAAATAAAGAGTACACCCTAATAATGCAGTATAGAGCACAACCTTATCGTTCTTCTCAAGGAGCCTTTATTGTGGAATCCTAACAATTGGGGAATGATAACTTTGAAAACTTGAGAAAAAGAAATAGTTTTTGGTTTGATCGAACATTGATGCAATATGAATAAGGGTGTAATGAAAGTAAATGTTTTTGGTATTCTTTTGTGATGAATGTAGGAGAAATATGATAAAAAGACCTCTTAATGATGAGAACATAGCTTTCCTTGCTCTTAATTTGAGTTGAAAGTTATAAAATCACTAAATCTTAAATTAAAACTCAATCAATCGATTGAGTCTATTATATCACTGAGTTTAAAATTCACTTTAATAAAATAAATTAGAAATACCTTAATGCATTGTTGAAAATCTACTTAGTGCGTAATTAGAATCAAATGACACAAAGCACATCAATTAACTATCAATCAATAGCTAAAACCTCTAATCAATTGAATCAACTATTAAAAATCATCAATAAATGTTCAACTAAGCAGAAATCAATTGAATATATAAATGAAGTTCAACAATCACATCATCTAATTCAGTTACAAATGTCTAGTAAGAGAATTAATTAATCTATAACTCAATCTCATACAAATCATGAAATCCCTAGATCTAGGGTCCTCAAAACATGTTAATGCAGATTAAGAAAGAAACTTCCCATTGTCCTCCATAAGATCAAGCTATGCTATTCATCACCAAGAGTCTAAGAAATCTAGGCTCTCACAGCTTTGACCATGACACCATCACGATCTGAGGTTTGTGCCATGAGAGAAACAGAAAAAAGTGATGGAAAGATGAAGATAAAGGATGTAGAGATCAATTGATTAGTGCATAAATAGAGAAAAATGTGGATAATTGAAGGAAAATGGAAGTTTGAGCTGTGAACAGATGAGAGGAAGTTTGGCCAAATCTGACAATAATCCACCCTCCTCTTCGTGGCTGATGCTCCCCTTGCCTTAATTGCAGAGTAACCTAAATCAAAACATACAACTTTACTATCTATTCTAGTACCGACCAGATCTATATTTAGGTCATGACCTGAGAATACATAGAATCTTGATTAGGGCAAATTGTCGTGGTTTGATCAATCAAAATAAAGTTAATTACACCCAATATAATATAGTATAAGGCACAACCCTATCCTTCTTCTCAATGAGCCTTTTATTTGGAAACCTAGCAGATTGGATGTCAAAATTAATGAAAAACCTGAGTAGGGATAACATGGTATTTAGGGTTTTAGTGATTGATACAATAAAATTAGGGTGCAAAAAAATAAATATTTTTGGATTTTTTATTAAGATGAGAACGAGTTGGTTTATTTGAGAAATATGTTATAAAAGACTTTTGATGATGAAAACGTATCTATCCTTGCTCTCACATTAAAATTAGCGTTTTGAAATCACTAAGTTTTAAAGAAAATATCAATCGATCGATTGAGTCTAGAACTCTAATTTTTCTCAAACCCCTTTGATCAAAGCTGGTTTAAGAATTATTAGCAAACTGTCAGAAATCACTTAGTGTGTAAGTTGAATTAGATGATGAAAATGCCCTCGAATGGTCATCGATCGAAAACCCTAGATTTCAAGCAATTGAATTAATTAACAATGATCGTTGATAATAACTTAACTCTCTTAAAATCAAAAATGAAATATTCTATTAAAAAGTAAACGTTCAAATAATCTGAATTCAATTACAAAGTCTAATATGAGAATGATGAATCGATATTCAAAATTTGCTCATAAAATGAAAACCCTAGATGTAGCAGCAATCATAACATGAGAAGATGCAAATTAGAATAGTAGAAACTCCCCATTTCAGTCCATGAGCTTAAGATATCAGATCCATCATCAAGAGACTAAAGATTTAGTCTCTCATGACTCCTGTTGTACTACAATTGCTGTCCAGATGTGATTCCATAAAGAAACAATCAGAAGATGGTAGATTGATGGTATAGAGATATGGAGAAGTTTGTAGAGAGGTGTAAAACGATGGAAGATGTGGAGAAGGTGATCAGAGTGTGCTCGAGTACTGCTTCTTAACCTAATCAGGCCTAAAACCAGCTTTTCCCTTGACGATAACCCTCCTCTCCTTTTATTTCTGCATGACCTAATTCAAAATGTGCAGTTTCAGTGATTTCACATTTTAGTCGCACCAGATCCATGTTTTAGTCATGACCTATAAACACAAAGAGACTTTCAAAAGAATCAAGGTCGCGACCAGCAGACTTTTTGGTCGTAACTAAAAGGCGTTGGAGCATGGTTTCACTTTCATTGACTTGTGATTTCTTTCTTGGTCCTTGCTCTCTTCCAAAATGCCTACAATCCAACATAAAATCTCACTATAAAAGTTTAAATCAATAAATAACAGAATGTATGCAGTTTGAAAGAGTTAATTTACCATTTTACTCTTTAATTAGCACATTGCCACGCATAATCTTGTATTACCACAAAAGTATAATTCAAGGTATAAAATGAATGGTAAAGTTGTTATAAAACTCTTTAAAATGTCATAGAGACTATATACAAAATGTGTCTTATCAATTCCCCCACACTTAAACCTTTGTACTCTTGGATAAAGAAATGAATCACATCTAGAGCAACACTATTAAATTCAGTATAACAATATAATCTATAGTGTACCCTAAAAACAAATAAGTCGTCATCTTTTGGGAATGCAAAGGTGATAATGTGAGCAATGCCAAGTAATCAACTACTAAGTGAAATCAACCTCAACTGTATGAGCGCAATAGATCATCTCAAAGGGTGTAAGTGTTTAGCTCTCTATTTTCTCTCATTGTTAGGGTTCTTTCACTTATATTCAAATTAGAAAATATCCTATCATATGCTTGTAATAGTTCTAAATCTTAGCAACTATATAGCACTTATGCAAAGAATCAAGAGGCCTTTTAGGGTTAAAATGATGGAGATGGAGATGGAATGGAATATGAAGAATAAAAAGTACTATATGCATTCACAATAAATGTGTAGCATGAATTCATGTCTCTAGGGATGTGGTTGTGGTAATTATGCTAATAAGAGTTGATAATGGTGCCCTCTTCTCTTCTATTTTTGCTTTCTTTTTCTTGCACCTTTTTCTTGCATTCTCTATTTTTTTCAATGCAATATGCTTCTTTTCTCTTCTTTTATTTGGCACCTCATTCATGGAAGCTATAGCACAATAACACAACAATAATGAACTTTTGACATGAAAAAATTTATTTCAAAATGATGTTTATGCACATATGACTTTCTATATGAATGATGAAAAGAAAAAGTATGGTCTCAAAAGGGGTGACTAAGGATGTAATATGTAGTGGGCTTATATTTGGGATAAAAGGGTTTAGAAAGAATGCCTCTATCATGTTCAATTCATAAATGCACAAGTAATTCTGAACTCAGAGCCAAGACAAGTTCTACAGGATATAAACCAATTGAATAATCACTCAAAATAGAATTGAAGATCGAGAATCCTTCCAAGGTTTTGATCTATATTGCTTATAAGCTAAAGTCTCAAACAATGTTCATCATTCACTAGGCATTAAAATACTCATCACAACTGAAAACCCTCTAAACACTCATTCACTTAGAACCATGTGATAATCCAAATCTAACAACAAAAGCTTAGGTCTTTCAAATTCAATTTCCAAAAAAAATCAAGTGAGGCAGTGGTTTCTAGGAGCTAAAACAATTTTGAAATAAGGGGATAATAAATCATTTGTGAAAGAATTTCAATAGTTCAAAAGGGATCCTTCTATACAATAGTCTAAAAGCAAAGAGAAGGTAATTGGACATTTTTCAAACATAGGTCGCGACTGAAAACAGTGAAAGTCGCGATCTCTTGTCACAGAGGTGCATGCTCAGGATTTTCAAAACATTTCCTGTCGTGACCACAAAATGTACCTTTCGTGATGCAAATACACAGAGAGGAATAGTCATGACTAGGTAGGTACTCATGTTGCTCTCAAATCAATAGAGTTATTGTCATGACACTATGTACATAGGTTGCGACCGTAGTTTACAGAGAGCATGTTAAGTCCAAAATTCCATTACAGGTCGTGACCAAAAAGCACATATATCGCGACCAGTTTTCACAGAGACTACAGAGTGATAATTGTCAACGTCCCAAAATATTTTTCATACTAACATCTTTCCAGTTATCAACATAGTTTAAAGTGGGGATCTAATTTTCAGCAATTTATCACACACATTAAGATAAAAAACCAAAAAGTTGTGATGAAATATTGGGTTAATAGAAGAGTTTTTTTATAGAATCAAAATCAAAAACATCCTCCCCACACTTAAACTTGACAGTGTCCTCATTATTAATATAACTAAAGTAGAAAATACCACAATCACTTTGTAAAATCAATCAAATCTAGCTTCAAAACAGCTGGTAGCCTAATCACTCAATACAAATTAATAGTTCATCACATAGTCACATTCAAGTCAAACAAAGTAATACTAGTAAGGTAGAGATGATAGGATGGGTAAGCTAAGATTATGCATGTGAGTGTGTAAGTTTCACAGAGAACAATCAGTGACTAAGCGACACATGGACAGTGATGGGTCATTGTTCAAAACAGAAAGACACCTAGAATAAATAGAAATAACCAGAAAATGAAACTATCCTACTGAAATTGAAACATCCCTTTCCTATCCTCAAACCATCATCAACATATCATATCAGGAAAAACTTGTAAAGGTATGAGATAGGAAAGGGACAACCTGGCCTGAAGGAGGCGTTAGGAAATCATAAAACTTTGAGAGATGGATATTTAATTGGAAGGTTTTCCCCATTACCCTCTCTCTCCACTTCAGCATTCTACAATCACACATCTTATACTGAGATTCGTCCAAGCTCGTCTTTAAAATTGAACTTGCCTAAGTATGGTTGGCATGTAGCAACAATAGACTTGGGGAAGTTTTTGCTTCGCATCCTTCGTATATTCCCTGCAATTGCTCTTCTCTAGCTTGTGTAGATCCTCCAATTTATCATCTTCTTCCCTAAGTGTCACACCAAGCTAAGGTTAGTCTACGAATGCAATATACTTAGGATCATTCTTTTTCATATCTACATTATTATTAAAGATTAAATCTTTCAAAAACCTTAAAGTATAAGATGTAATTTTGGAATGAGAATGCAGACGAGAAGAGTTAGAATGTATTGGCCCTTTAACCAAAATAGTGGAGTGTGGAACTGAAGGAGTTTGGAGTTCCCTGGTTGCATTTGGTATTTCTGGTCGCAACCTTTCAGCTTCTCGTCACGACTCCAGTTGACAGGGTGTGTCTCTGGAACTTGTTGTCATGACCTGGTCATCTTTTAGTTGTGACTTGGGGTCACATAAAGGTTGTCCCTTAGTAGATTGATGTTTAGTCATGACATCTATATCTTTGTGTCACCCCTAATCGTCTTTGGAGTTTTGTGTTGTGATCTTAAAGCCATTTGATCGCGACTAAGCTTCGATTGATATTTAGTCGTGATGTTGAGGTCATTTAGTCATGAGCTTGGGTCATAGAAACCCGACCCTTCTTCAATTGTTGCACTTCCAGCTTTCAAAACATCTTGGGATCCTGGAAAATCACTCAACAAACCTTTTGTAAACGCATTATCTCTATCATTATCATGCAAACTCAATTCATGTTCATCCCTAGTCTCTTCAACAGCATAATCAATGCTATTCAAAGCAGTAAAAGTAGAATTATCATAAGGAAATTTCATTGCTTCATTCATGTTAAAGGTTACCACATGCTCTCCAACTTCTATTGTGATGGAACTATACTTCATACTAATGATGGTCTTGGAAGTTTGGAGAAAAGGTCATCTTAAGATCAAAGGCTGTCATTTACTAACTCATTGGACATGTCCAAAACATAAAAATTAGCTGGGAACACTAAGTCCTTGACCTACACTAGAATATCCTCAAGGATTCCCTTAGGATACCTAATTGACCTATCAGCTAACTGGAGCACTACGCTTATGTCTCTAAGATTATTGATACCTAAAGCTTGATATACCAACCAAGGCATTACATTAATGGTTGCCCCTAGATCTAGTAATGCTCCCCTAATAGGAACATTTTCTATAGTGCATGGGATTGTGTAGGATCCTAGGTCTTGACACTTAACTGGTAATTTAGCCTTAAAGAGTGATGACACATTAGCACTCACCTGGATTCTCTCAAAAGGCCTAAACATCTTTTTATCAGCACACAGTTCCTTAAAATTTTTTTGTATATTTAAGGTTTCTCTTGAGAAATTCAACCAAAGAGATGTTTATTTCTAACTTATTGAATAGAGTATAAACATCTTTTGCAAAATCAGGGTCAATCTTTTTCTTTCTAGCAAAGTAAGAAGGGAGATCTTTTATACTTACCTCCTTACCTTTGTGCATAGAGGTTCCTTACTTGATTGACTCTAGCTTCTCCTCATGTTGCCTTCCTTTATAGGATGGACTTAGTACTGTTGTTGCTTCTTCTTGTAGCTCTTGATCTCCACTTGGGCTTGTGAGTTCTCCTCTTAGGTTGGCTTCTTCATTATAAGCTGCTATTCTTTAGCACTTTCAGATTTCCCAATTTGTACCTTTTTGCCACTTCTGAGGGATATAGCATTCAGATCCCTCGGATTAATGACGGTGTTCGACGATATGCTGTCGCAACTCTTTCCTTGAATGTCATTCACTATATTAGAGACTTGAGTTAAGTGACTTGTGATATCTGCATTCTTGGAACTTAACTCTTCAAGTTTTCTATGCACATATGAATTATCCTTTGCATACTTTGGACAATTGAAGTTAATCATTCTCCTCGAGCTTGTTGTCTATATCGGTCATTCTACGATCCATATTATTCATCTGCGCAGCCATACTCTTCAACAATTGAGAAGTCTCATCTGGCCTTGATGTTAATAAGGTATTAGGGTGAGTTGAAACTATAGATCTTGCATTATTATGGCAGTTGCTTAAGGAATCACCACCTCCTTAGAATTGATTTGGCCTATCACCCCCACCTAAAGTTTGGGTGGTCTCTCCAACCAGGGTTGTACTGTCTATCACATATACTGGTAGCATGCATCATTGAACCGCATGATTCACGTCATGTAACCAAGGCTTGTGAGGTATCTACATCATGAACTTGTTTTGTGGAATGCAACTCTCTTTCAATCAAATTAATCATTTTCTCCATTTTGTTTCCGAGAGCTACTATTTCAGCTAAGATCATGTTTGAATTACCCGAAGAAGATGTGGGCATTCTCCTTGGATCCCCTGTCTGATGGTCTTCATTAGCCATTTTTTGGTATAACTCCCAACTTGCTTATGGAATCTTATCTCTCAAGGATTCATTTTCTAAGCATTCAAGGAAACCTAATTATGAGAAAGTAGACCATCAAATAAAATGTCTACTAAATCAGCCTTGGTCATATTGTGGTGAGGGTATCCAGCCAACATGTTAAGAAACCTTGTCCAATACTCATTTAAAGATTCTCCATCCTGTTACAGAATATTAGTGATCTCCTTCATTCGAGTAGTCTTTGAAGCTGGGAAAAATGTTCAAGATATGTTGACTTCATCTAATCCCATGTAAGAGTGGAGAAAGGAGTTGGCAAATTGTATAGCCACTCCTTAGCCTTGCCTTCCAAGGTAAAATAGAAACACCTCCTTAAGACATCATCCAGTGTAGTCATTAGAGCCTTTATTGAAAAACAAATCATATGCATGGTTTGTAAGTGCTTGTGTGGATATTTTCCTACAAAACATGAAATTTAGGTAATGCTGCAATTAAAGCTCCTTTAATCTCAAAATTAGCTTCTTCAATATATAAACAATAAGGATCATAATTCATATGCGAATGATTAATTTCCCTTACACTTTTATTATCTTCTGCATTCATTAGTATTTCATTTTCTCCATGCCCATTATACCCATTATGATTAATATCAGCCATATTTAGTTTAGTTTTTTAGACTCTGGAATACTAGAGGATGAACTAGATTTTTCTTCTTATTCTCTAAATTCCCTAAATTCTCTCTTCAGTTTCCTGAGTCTTCTCTCAATTTTCAGGTTCAAGAGGCACTAATGGTTCAGTTCTTTTACGCATGCAATGCAGAAACAATAGAGAATAATCAATACAATCAGTCAGAGTTAGTCACGGAAGTTGCACAGCAACAAATTTTCAGTTAGTCACGACAAAAGTGTGTTTTAATCGAGACTCAATATCACAGAGATTAGTAGTCACGACTGAAGGTTTTAAATGTCGCGACTAGTTTTCACAGAGTAGTCAAATTTCACAGGGAAGCAATCAAGTCGCGACACAAATGGTGTTTGGTTGCGACTTAAAGTCACAGAGAGTAATTGTCGTGACGTAGGTGAGTTTAGGTCGTGACTCTTAGTCATAGAGACTGATTTTTTTTTGCAAAAACTCAGAAAAATGTAGAATGTAATGCAATTTAAAAACTACTAAAAACTAAAATACAAACAAAAACAAGAAAAATGACTCAGTTATCTAATGAAATTGACAAACAATTACTAAGGAACTAATTACTTAGCTCCCCAGCAACTGCGCCATTGATGAGGGCAGATTGTCGTGGTCTGATCCATCAAAATAAAGTTAATTACACCCAATATAATATAATATAAGGCACAACCCTATCGTTCTTCTCAAGGAGCCTTTTATTTGGAAACCTAGGATATTGGATGTCAAAATCAATAAAAAACTTGAGTAAGGATAGCATGATTTTTGGGGTTTTATTGATTGATGTAATAAAAGTAGGGTGCATAAAAGTAAATAGTTTTAGATTTTTTATTAAGATGAGAACGAGCTTGTTTGTTTGAGAAATATATTCTGAAAGACTCTTGATGATGAAAATGTATCTATCCTTGCTCTCACGTTAAAATTAGAGTTTTAAAATCCAAAAGTCTCAAAGAATACCTCAATAGATTGATTGAGTCTAAAACCCTAATTTTCCTTAAACCACTTTTATCAAAGCTGGTTTAAGAACTATTAGTAAATTGTCATAAATCACTTAGCATGTAAGTTGAATTAGATGATGTAAACACTCTCGAATGGTCATCGATTGAAAACCCTAGATTTTAAATACTTGAATTAATTAACAACAATCACTGATAATAACCCAACTCTCTTAAAATCAAAACTGAAATATTCTATTAAAAAGCAAACGTTCAAATCATCTGAATTCAATTACAAAATCTAATTTGAGAATGATCAATCGATATTTAAAACTTGCTCATAAAATGAAAACCCTAGATGTAGCAACATTCATAATATGAGAAGATGCA
The DNA here is from genome assembly GCA_037074615.1 of Leucaena leucocephala. Lineage (NCBI taxonomy): Eukaryota > Viridiplantae > Streptophyta > Magnoliopsida > Fabales > Fabaceae > Leucaena > Leucaena leucocephala. The sequence continues at coordinate 6,269,008 of CM073526.1, read as the reverse complement.
AATTAGAACAGTAGAAACTCCCCATTTTAGTCCATGAGCTCAAGATATCAAATCCAGCACTAAGAGACTAAAAATTTAGTCTCTCATGACTCCTGCTATATTACAATCGATGTCTAGATGTGAAGCCATGAAGAAACGATGAGAAGAGGGTAGATTGATGGTGTAGAGATGTTGAGAAGTCTATGGAGAGGTGTAGAACGATGGGAAATATGGAGAAGGTGATCAGAGAGCGCTCGAGTACTGCTTCTTAGTCTAATCAGGCCAAAAATAAGCTTTCCCTTGACGACAACCCTCCTCTCCTTTTATTTCTATATGACTTAATTCAAAACATGCAGCTTTAGCAATTACGCATTTTAGTTGCGACCAGATCCATATTGTGGTCACGAATTGTAAACACAGAGAGACTTCTAGAAGAATCAATGTCATGATCGATAGACTCTTTGGTCGCGACTAAAAGGCACAGGAGCATGGTTTCACTTTCATTGACTTGTTATTTCTTTCTTGGTCCTTACTTTCTTCCAAAAGGACAATCATATATTACCATAAAAGTATAATTGAAGGCATAAAATGAATGGTAAAGTAAGTTATGAAACTCTTAAAAATGTCACAGAAACTACATACAAAATGTGTCTTATCAAATCTCCCATAAGAAAAATAGGTAACCAGTGGACTTTTTGGTCATGATTAAATATTACAGAAGCTGACTTTCTCTATTCTAGTCCTCTGTCTTGTGTTTCTTCTCTACTCCATTTTGAGTATTTGAGTCTCTTCCAAAACCCCTGTAAATCAAAATCAAAACTCATTATAAATGCCAAACTAATTAAAGAATAAAATATATACAGTTTGGAAGAACTAATTTATCATTGTACCCTTTAATAAGCATATTGCCATGGATAATCATATATTACCACAAAAGTAAAATTATAGCCATAAAACGAATGGTAAGTGTCACAAAACCCTTAAAAATGCCAAAGGAACTATATGCAATTTGTATCTTATCAAGTCCTCCACACTTGAACCTTTGTACTCTTAGACAAAGAGGTAAATCACACCTAAACAAGTACTAGCAAAACCAAAGATAACAACATAATCAATAGTGAACCTTTAAGAGTCTTAATCAATTATCTTTCAGAAAATAAAAAATGATAATATGAATAATGCCAATTAATTAACTACCTGGTGAGATAAACCTTAAATTTATGAGTGCAATAGATTCTCTATGGATATATAAGTGTTTAGCTCTCAAATCTCTCATTGTTAAGGTTCTTTCACTTTAATTCAAATGGCAAACACCCTACCATAGGCTTGTAATAGTTCTAAATCTCCTATACTAAACATTCATGCAAAGAATCAAGGAAACTTTTAGGGTTGAGATGGTGGAAATATCAAATGGAATGTAATTAAGTGCAAGTCAAATTCCATCTAAATAAATTCAGAATATAACCTATTTTTATGAAGTACTCATTTCAACTTTATTCCTTTGTTATATTATGTTGATATCACTACAACTCTATTTGAACTTTTTTTTAGAAATCAAGTATACACGGTACTTAACACAGATTCCTTGAAGGTTATAAGGTCTCCAATAAAGGAATGAAATTAACTCACTTGATAATGCAACTTAGAAATTTGAACAAACAATGAATAAACAATGTATGAAATGAAGGAAATGAAGGCCCAGTAGGGTAAACAATAGATTAGTATCTATAGTTTGTGTTTAGGCCCATGGGTGTAGAAGTGAATACTTTTATCATATTCAATATCATAAATGTGTAAATAATTTTTGACTAAGAGCTAAGACAAGTTATAGAGAATACAAGTCAAATAAATAATCACTCAATATAAGAATTAAGGCTAAGAATCCTTCCAACAAGGGTTTGCATATAAATTGCTCATACACTAAAGTCTCAAACAACACTCATTATGCAATAGGCATTGGAACACTTATCACAATTGATAACCTTCTAAAATTATGATTAAAAGTACCAAAATAATCACTCAAGATTATGTATGAATCCTAGGATTACCAGTGAAAACTTGACTGAGTTGAAATAGTTTTTATAAAATTGTTTATGCAAAAAGGTTAGAAAAATAAGGCAATAATTCACTTATAAAAGCACCATGGTAGTTAAAAAGGTCGTTCTATATAGCATTGCATAGAGTAAAGAGAAGGAAGATGAATATTTTCAAATTGGTAATCTAGTCGTGACTAAAAACAATTTAGGTTGTGATCAACTTTCATAGTGAGCAACCTCTAAATATTAAGGGATTTAGTCGCCACCTAAAGCTCATTTGGTCATGACTAATCATCACAGTGAGCACAGAAACACACTTCAAAAGATTTAGTCGTGACTATGGGTACATCTTGTGGCAACTAAATAAGACTGTGAATCAAATAAGCTCAAAAATCCATCTTATGTCATGACCAAACAACACTTAGGTCATAACCAGTAATCACAAAAAGTAGCAAACAAAAATTTTCAATACCCAAAACATTTTTAACACAAACCTTTTCATCTAGCATTAAAGTAGTTAAGTTGGATCTAATATTTAGCAATACATCACATAATAAAATCAAGAAACAAAAGTCCTATGATGAAATATTGGATTATTCAAAAAAATTGGCATTCACTAGAGAAGAAACAAGAACGTCTACCCCATACGTAAACTCGACTATGTCCTCTTTGTCAACAGATATATAGAAATAACATCACAAAATAAGGTCAATTAAGTCTAACTCCAGCACAACAATCTAACACACAATTCAATGCAAAATTAACAGTTAAGTATGCAGTCACATTCTAATCATACAAAGCAAGTTGAGAAAAGTTAAAATGAAAGGATGGGTAAGCTACAACATGCAATTGAGTGTGTGGGTGATAAAGCAATAACATACAGTGCAAAACAAGTGGACAACTGAGGAATTTTATTATAAAAATAAACAAAATAGTCACTATTCCTACTTAATCATCCGTTTCCAACTCATATAACTATCATTAGAAATATAACATCACAGTTTAAAAGTATATGAAAGGTAAGAGATAGAAAAGGGACAACTTGGCCAGATAGGTGGAGCAAACTCCTCATTGAGTTTTAAGAGGTGGCCATTTGACTTAAAGACTTTGCCAGTCGCCTCCTCTCTCAGCTCTGTCATCTTGAAGTCATGCACTTTAACAACAGTGTAAGCTTCAGCTTATAAATCTCATAGCTACTGTAAGGGTATAGTATGATCTCTTTTAGCTCTTAAATGTGCAACAACCTTTGTGAATTGATTCTATAAGGTCCTCATTACAAAATTTCACTGCTAAATATATTTTGTGTATGAGTTCTACGGGCATGTGATAGGCCTTCCCAAAAATTGTCTTATAAGAAGACACACCTATATGTGTTTTAAAAGATGTTCTGTAAGCCCATAAAGCATCATCTAATCTTAAGTTTCAATCCTTATTGGATGGCTTAACAATATTTTTAAAGATGTATTTAATTTCCCTATTAGAAACCTCATCTAGGCCATTGGTTTGAGGATGATATGGGGTTGAGACTTTTTGAGTCACAACATATTTTACCAATAAGTTATTAAGTAACTTATTGCAAAAATAGGTACACTGATAACTAATCAATGCCTTTGATACTCCAAATATGCTAAAGGTATGAGACCTTATAAATTTGGAAACCGTTTGGGAATCATCTACTCTCGTAGGAATAGACTGTACCCACCTAGACAAATAATCTATAGCCAATAAGATATAGTGAAAACCAGCTGAGGGTGGAAAAGGTCCCATAAAGTCTATTCCCCATATATAAAAAATCTCACAAAGAAAGAATGGATTGTTGTGGCATCTCATGACGCTTATTAATTCCCCCAAATCTCTGGCACTTATCACATATGCCTTACAAAACTCAAAGGAATCCTTAAAGAAGGCTAATAAAAACCAAACTCAGACTCTACATGCAGTCCTCTTCGCCTAAAGTGACCCCTACAGACCTAAGAATGACAAGTTTCTAGAACTTGGGTATGGTCTTTATATGGGACGCATCTTCTTAATACTTGATTTGAACACACTTTCCATAGAAAGGGTTATCCCAAATGTAATATTTACACTTGCTCTTGAGTTTTTGCACCTGAAATCTGGACAAATGAGATCGGATTTGGTCATTTTTGAGGAAAATCACCAAATGCGCATACCAAGATCCTATAGTAGACACCACATAGAGATTGATCAAGGAAAGAATTATAAATAAGATCAGAACTAAGTACTCCCCTTGTCTCTTTTGGCAATCTACTCGGATGATCCGCAACATGGTTCATATTTCTATCATGATCCTTGATTCTATGTCAAACTCTTGAAGTAGTAACATCCATCATAGAAGTCTTGGCTTATGTTAGGGTTTATAAAATAAATACTTCATTGCTGCATGATCTATGTAAACAATAACTTTAGAGTTAATGAGATATGCTCTTAACATGTTTAAATCACTACAATTGCAAATAATTCTTTCTCAATAGTAGTATAATTAATTTTTGAGGCATAGGCAATCACCCTGGATAAGTTACTTTCTTATGACCTAACAGCTCGCATAGCATAATTGGAAGCATCACATGATAATTTAAAAGGAAGATCCTAATATGGTGAAGTTAGTGATAACTGTCATTTTAATTATCAAACAAAAATAAGCTAACTAATAGTAAGTGGAGGCTAACCTAGGTCAATTCACAAAGAGCCTAAATGGATGTAAAAGTTTCTAATTAATCTAATGAGCAACAAATTAACAAGTTAAAGAGATGGTATTTTATGAGTTTCAATCTAACTACTACAAGTAAATTCTATGCTATTGTTTATGTTTTTAGTGTTTATAATGATGAGATAAATGAATGACAAACATGTTCCCTTGGATATTACCTTACCTTCATTATGCATAGAATATGAAGATTAGATCAGTTGAATTATAATATATTCTCTAATAACTCACTAGCTAAATCTCAATCAAAGCTACAACTCACAGACATTAAAAGAGACTAAGAATCATTCAACTCAAACATAGTAGAATATGAATTAAACATAATCACTTTAATTAATCACAACTAAGTTTAACTCGATCAAAGATGCAAATCAATCAAAGGATAGTTATGCAGAAATAAGAGATCCAACTCAGTTCCCTACTTCTTTGTCCTCTACTACTCTAATTGCATCATTAGTTACAGAAATAACTACATCAACTTGATACAATTAACTCTGAATTAAAGACACAATGAACTCCCTGTTCAGCTCAAGGATTCTGGTTCAGCAATATCCCCAAGAGACCACAGCAGCTTAGCCTTACATTGCTATCTGAACTTCAATAGAAATAGAAAACATAGCAGCAGTCATGGTGAAAATGATAGAAGAAGATGAAGATGAATTGTAGAACTTTCCTCTAGTTATATTGACTAGAACAAAGGAAAGTACAGAATAGAAAATGGAGAGGGAAATGGAAATGGAAATGAAAGGAAATGGCATGTCTGGAATGGGATGGAAGTGGAGTGATAAATGATTAGAATGAGTAGAAGTTGGAATATGGCAGAAGCAGAGTCCCCTGATATGGAATAGTGTGGATATATATAGGTGTGGAAAGATGTGAAGGGTAGTTGAAATGGCGTGAATGATGTGTGGAGTACATGACTGCTGCTAGAATGTGTGATTCTACTGTGTGCATGAACAGTGCCAGATGCGTGCCAACAGTGCTGTGGGTGTGAACAGTGCTTCTCCATGTGCCAACATATGCATGATCTCCAACTTGTAATATGTACCTCAATTCTTGGATCTAGCCCATGTGCTTACACATGCCACAACTCCTTTAGCCCATGTGCTGACACATGCCACAACTCCATAAACATATTATTTGTTCACTTTAAACACTAAATTTATATCAATTAATTCTCAACTGTTCTGAATATTATTTTATTTAATAACTGCTCAATATATTGATAAATGATGATAAAATTAATAATAAACTCACTTCAAATACACTACAAATCATTACAAATATGAGTTTATAAACTCCTCCACACTTAGCTTTTGCACTTGGAGCAAAATTATGGATCAAAATTGAAATTTAAACACACATGTTCAGCATATTTGGCAAGAGATTGAGCATAAGCACTTATAGTCATCAATCTTTTTCTTTCAATTAGTAGTAGTCCAAACTAATCTCATATCAATCAAAGAATCTAAATCATGCAATGAAATCATAGTAAGCAACTAGGTTGAGATTTCCTCACAATGTGTAGTGTTTTACTCATTCTCTTATCAAGGTAATTTCACTCAACCATATAGGCTTGTTGTAACCATCCTACATCTCCATTACCATATGCCACAAGGATTAGGAATCAAAGGGTCTTTATTAGGTTGTAATGTTGGAGAGGCTAAGTGATGAAATGGAAATAAATGTTAATGATTAATGAAATACTGCACATGATTTTAATTCTCCAATCTAATCTGAACTTGCAACTGGAGAGAGTACCAAATATTTTCCTTTCATTCAAGTTGAATATTACTTTTGTTCTTTCTGGTCTATCTCTTCTTTCTTTCTGTCTTTTTCTCTTTTCTGAACTTTTTCTTTTTGCTTTTCTTTTCTTTCAGTATTGAAACATATAACAGATACATTGAAGTTCAAATATCTAACAAGTGGTACAATTTATCAGCTATTTCACAGCAACAAGTACCCCATACAGCATTCATTAATCAATGATGGAATTTTAAAAGAAAGTGAAGGTCTCAAAGGGGTTAGGAAAGGATTTAATTTTTATAGGGCTACTGTTTGGTAAAGAGGGTTTAGAAAGAAGTGCCCTTATCATTTCCACAATTCCAAGAAGCTAATGAGGTTTTGAATCAAGAATTAAGACAAGTTCTGCAAAGTTACCAAACTAGATGGGTGTCACACAATGTAAATGAGTATCTATTGGAGGCTTAAGGATCCTTTCATCCTAATCAACTCATAATAACAAGATTGCATGAATATCAAACAAAATATACGAGATCAATCATTCATGCTGCACAATTTCTAGTAGTAAATCAATGAAACAAGCAACTTATACTTCATCAAGCTTGCCAATGTTCAAAAGTATGTGTTCAAAATTCAATTTTAAATCCATGATAGTAAGTTCAATCAGACTAAGCAACAATCAGATGAAATAAGAGAATTTTTCTACTGAAGTTCATGTATAGTCGAGACAAAAGGGTTTCAGGTCACAACTGTTTTACTCAGAGAAGAAAGTTTAAAAAAATAGGAAATATTGGTCGCGACTAACATGTACACTGGTTGCGACTCATCGTCACAGAGAGTAATCCTAACAAACACACAAGCACAAGTTGTGACAAAGTGTTCATCCAGTCATGACCAAAATTCACAGCGAGTTACAGTCACGACAAAGATAAGTACATAACACGACTAAAACATCACAGACAAGTAAGCATAAGATAATAAGAATTATTGGTCACGGTGAACATGTTCATTGGTCGCGACTAATTTTCACATAAAAGAGACTTGACATTTTTGCACAGTTTGGTCGCTACCAGAATACAAAAGCACAGCAATTATCTTATTTTTATTTACCAATTTCACAAACTACTCCCCCACACTTAATTTCTACATTATCCTCAATGTGAAAAAGTAGAGAAACGCATGCAAAGGCAGAAGTAATGAAGAGGACAAAGCTGAATTAGAATCTAAGATGAACTTATTAATTTTTATCTATCCCTGCTAACTTGGTCTCCTCCCCACACTTAATCAACAATGTACAGCTCAAGTATATAAGTAAAACAATATAAATCAGACTATTGTAAGTGGGGAAACAAGGAAGGAGATAACCTGAGTATCATGGGGGCTTAAAGTTCTCCTTCTATAGCTTGAATAATTGGCCATTATCTTGGGATACTGTACCATATGCTTCATCTTGTCTTATCGGTATAGCCTTTATCCACCTTAAAAGATAATCCATTTCTTACAGAATATATGCATATCCAAAAGATAATGGGAATGGTCTTGTTGATATAACTGCTGCATTATTCACTTTTTTCCTTGCCAAGTAATTCTGTTAATGTTGGACCATATCCTTCAATTGTTGCAGTCTTGAAATGTCTAAAAATTCTAATTTGAAGCTCTCATGAACAGGGTTAGAATGCAGTATATAATTATTGAATTGAAATATCCTACAACTCTGTTAATTTGCTACAAACCTTCTTGGATATTGTTCATCACATAAAATAGTAAGGTTAGTTCCAATAGATAAAATATTAGATGAAGATGAAGAAAAACCACCCATAGTGGTAAGCTAGCCATCAATTTTAGAATTAATGCATAACACATCACCATTAAATGAAGAAAACATAGAGGAATCAATGGAGGATTTAGGAATGGAAGATTCTTCAACTTCATCTCATTTTCAAGCTCATCAATATTATCACACTCATTTCCAAGTGATGCACAAATCATGTTAAGTCCTAGGAGAGAATGATCCTGATGTGGGTGTCTATACATGTTAAATTGAATTATGTGCCTACCAAATTCCATTTTAATAATTTCATTTTTTATGTAAATCATGGTATTAGTTGTCTTCAATAATGGCTTTCCTAGAATAAGGGTATTATCATCAAGAGACTTATTTGATATATCCAAAACATAAAAGTCCATAGGAAAAACAAGTTCCTTAACTTGAACTAAAATGTCTTCTAAAATTCCATTAGGATTAATAATTCTCTTATCAGTTAATTGAGCTAACACACTAGTTAGTTTGATCAAGTTTACTCCTAAGGCATGATAAATAGAACTTGGCATAACATTGATAGCAGCACCTAAATCTAGTAATACTTTAGGAATAGTTATCTTGCCAATTGTACAAGGAATAGAAAATGCACCTAGATCTTTACACTTTATTGGAAGTTGAGAGTTGAATAGTGTAAAAGCTTTAGGTCCCACTTGCACAGTTCCTTAGATTTATGTCTTTCCTTGTGTGTGCAACTATTCTTCAACCATATTGCATATTCTGACATTCTTTGAATTCTCTCCAGCATAGGCACATTCACATCAATCTTGTTGAAAGAATTAAGCACTTCCTTGTTCTGTTCCTCTAAGGCCTTCCTCTTGCTACTCATGAATTCCCTTGGGATAAGTAATTCCTTTATATGTATCTTTTCTTCAGCTACACTAGAGGTTATTTCTTGTTGCTTGAGTTCTGAATTTACTGCTGGTTGTGTTTTTTCAGTTATATCCACTCTAGGATTCCTTAAATCATAATCCATAGCTTTCTTTAAGCAGCACAGTTTCTTTGCTATTTAGCTGTCCACAACCTTCTAAATTTAGGGCAGAATTGATTTTTTTTGTAACATCTTCTTTCCCCAGTGGTTGTGCTTCTTTTAAATTTTTAAACTTCCCAATGCTACCTTTGGAATCAGTTTTTACCTCATATTCCTCTTCACTGTTAACATTTGTAGCTTGTTCCCCAATTTGTTTTTCATCTATCAAACTTATGATATTCACAGATTTAGGGTTAACAACTATGTTTGAAGGTATATCTCCACTAATTCATGCCTGAACATCATTAATTGAATTGGCTAGCTATAATACATAGCTATTCATATTTGCAGCTTTTGTTTCCCACTGTTCCATCTTATTATCCAGCAAACCTGGACTCTGTCATTGCTTGATTGTTCTTCACAGTAGATCTCAAGTCCTTGAAATTAGAGCAAAAGTTTGTGTTGATGGAGTTTATATTTGAAGTCATCATATTAATGCTCTTCATTATCTTAGATATTTCATTGTCCTTTGCAGCAGAAGGTACTTCTATAGCTCTAGAAGATTTAGCCACTTGCTTATCATTGTTGAATATATTCTGTCCAAAATCCTTGTCTCCACCTCCATCCTTCCATCTGAAATTAGGATGATCTCTCCATCCTTCATTATATGTGTTAGAGTATAAATTTCTTTATAGATACTAGTTTGATTTGCCTTGATAGATAGCTGATACACCTGCACAATGTGTAGGACAATTGACAGTGGTGTGCATAGAAGAATAGAAAAGTTGACAACTAGGAGCAACAAGAGCTTAAGAGTATAGGCTTTGAACATGTGAATTTCCCAATTGAGTAGCTATGTTGTTGATCTGAGCATTCATGGTAGCAACTTGGGAAGATAAACAATTATAATCTTGAGAAGGCCTTGTAGAAACCTCATGGACTTGCCTAGCATCATATCCCCTATACTGCTGGTCATTGCTTGCTATTTTCTCAATCAGATTCTATACTTCATTTGGAGTTAAATCATCAATAGAGCCTCCAACAGCTATATCCAAATTCTTTTTGCATGCATAGCGCAATCCTGAATGAAAATATTGCACCAAATGCTCAGTTAGAATATGGCGGTATGGACATCTAGCTAGCAGCTCTTGAAATTTTTCCCAAAACTCATGGAAAGATTCTTTATCATACTATTTTGCAGCAAAATCTCCTTCCTTAATGTAGCTATCTTTAAAATAGGGAAGTATCTCTCTAGAAAAGCAGTCCTTAAGTTGTTTTAGGAATTCAATGCTTGAGGTGTATGATGTAGCAGCATATAAAACCATTCATTTGCTTTCCTTGAAGTGTAAAGTGGAATACTTTGCACAGCATCCATGTCAGCACCTATAGATTTCATGGATGAGCAAACCCACTGTATAGTCTTCAAGTGCTTAAAAGGATCTTCCCCTGCTAATCCATAAAATTTTGTAAGTTACTTAACAAATGACCTTTTAACTCAAAATTAACATCCAAAGCAGGACAAGTGCAAAAAGGATCAAAGTTTGCATGAGAAAAAGTCAATTCTCTTATACTCCACGTGCTCTTCTATTGTTCATCTTATTCTCTCCATGTTGGTCATTTTGAATATTCTGTTAAGTATGAGTTTTAGCTTCATTAACATGCTCCATGACAAAATGATTATCTAATATAGCACCAGATGCAAAATTAGTCCCAGCTGCAATAGATTTACTAGAAAAACTAGGCTCAGCAGAAGAAGCAACACTAGCTTGATTTAAGATTTTAGCCTTCTTAATTTGCCCAAGTGTTCTATTGATTTCTCTATCCAAAGGAAAGAATTCAAAGCTTCTGTTCATGCAAATCACGCTCAACAATGATGCAGAATGTCAAATATGTCATAGATGCAGCAATTTCAAGAATTTAGATCAAATAATCACAGTTTAAAACAATCAAGTCGCGACTATAAGGTCACAAAGTCGCGACAAAAATGAACTTCACATCGCGACTCCCAGTCATAGAGAGGAAAAATTCATAATCAGGATTTTTGGTCATGACCAAATGTCACTTTAGTTGTGACTAAAAACCACAAACAGTAAAATGCTTGAACTTTCCAGTTTTTGGTTGCGACAAATTGTCACTTAGGTCAGGTCTAAAAATCACAGAGAGTAAATCTGATTGAAACAATGATGTTTGGTTGCGAATAAGTGTCAAATGGTTGCGACTATAAATCATAGAGAATAAAATTTGATAAAAAATATTTTTGGTGGCAACCAAAAGACAAACTGGCCGCGACTAAAAGTAACATAAAGCAAAATAATTTGAAAATAAATTTTTGGTTGTGACCAAATGTGCTTATGGTCACGACTAAAGTTTACAGAGATGCTCAAAAAACAGTTTTAAGTACTTTGGTCGTGATGAGAAAGGCAATTGGTCACGACTCAACAAGATAAAACACTGAATACGCAGAAAAAACTGAAACACCTATATACATTTTATGCTTTTAGACCCAGGAGATTGTTTAGGAAACCATAACACGACAACGGTGCCATTTTGATAACTGTCATTTTAATTATCAAGCAAAACTAAATTAACAATAGTAAATGGAAGCTAACCTAGGTCAATTCACATGGAGTCTGAATGGATATAGAAGTTTCTAATTAATCTAATGAGCCACAAATTAAGAAGTTAAAGATATGGTATTTGATGAATTTCAATCTAACTACTAAAAGTAAATTCTATGCTATTATTTATATTTTTAGTGTTTATGATGATGAGATAAATGAATGACAAGCGTATTCTCTTGGAGATTACCTTACCTTTATTATCCACAGAATATGAGGATTAGATCAGTTGAATTAGAATATGTTAGCTAACAACTCGCATACATTAAAAGAGATTAAGAATAATTCAACTTAGAGATAGTACAATATGAATTAAATAGAATAATTTCATTAACCACAATTACGTTCAACTCGATCAAAGATGAGAATTAATCAAATGTGAGTTATGCAGAAATAAGAAATCTAACTCGGTTCCCTAATTCTTTGTCCTCTACTACTCTAATTGCATCATTAATTACAGAATTAACTACATCAACTCGATACAATTAACTCTGAATTAAAGACACAATGAACTCCCTGTTTAGCTCAAGGATTCTGGTTCAAAAATATCTCCAAGAGATCATAGTAGCTTAGCCTTGCATTGCTATTTGAACTGCAGTAGCAACAAAAAACACAGCAGCAGTCATCGTGAAAATGATAGAAGATGAATTGTAGAACTTTCCTCTGGTTCTATTGACTAGAACAGAGGAAAGTACATAATAGAAAATAGAGAGGGAAATAGAAATAAAAGGAAATGGCATGTCTGGAATGGGATGGATGTGGAGTGATGAATAATCAGAATGAGTGGAAGCTAGAATATGGCAGAAGTAGACTCCCCTGATATGGAATGGTGTGGATGTATATATAGGTGTGGAAGGATGTGAAGGGTAGATGAAATAGTGTGCGTGAATAGTGCAAGATGCACGTGAACAATGCTGTGTGCATGAACAATACTTCTCCATGTGCCAGCATATGCATGATCTCTAACTTGCAATCTGTTCCTCAATTCTTGGATCTAGCCTATATACTGACACATGCCATCAACTCTTTTAGTCCAGCTGTCATTCTCCCTTAACGCATTGGTCTATGATAGAAAAATAGAATAAACAGATTATTTGTTCACTTTAAGTACTAAATTTATATCAATTAATTCTCAAATGTTCTTAATATTATTTTATTTAATAACTGCTCAATATATTGATAAATGGGGATAAAATCAATAATAAACTCACTTTAAACACACTACAAATCACTACAAATATGAGTTTATCAGTTAGAATATATGGAGAAATCAACCTATTCTTCATATTTTCAAAAGCTTCTTTACAATCAGCAAAAAAACAAAATCAATATCTTTTTGAAGAAGCTTTGAGAGTGGCAAAGAAATTTTGCTAACATCTTTGAGAAATCTCTTATAAAATCCAATGTACTCCAAAAAAGATTGTAGTCTTTTAAAGTTGTGGGGTAGGGCAATGAGAAATTTACTTCAGTTTTTGCTTTATCTGCTTCAATTCCTTTGCTAAATATAAGATATCTAAATACTATTACATAATCAACGATGAAATAACACTTTATAAAGTTCAAAACTAGGTTCTTATTGCATCTAGCAAGGATTTGATCAAGACTCTCTAGACATTGGCCAAAAGGATTGCTATATATAGTAAAATGATCCATAAACACATCCATGAATTTCTCAATAAGATCAGCAACTATAGAAACTATACAATGTTGAAACGTGCCAAGAGCATTACACAAACCAAATAGCATTCTCTTATAGGCATATATACCAGAAGGACACGTGAATACGTTATTTTCTTGGTCCTTTAGATCTATTGGAATATGAAAGTAGCATGAATACCCATCTAGGAAAAAATAGTGACTTTTCCCTACTAATCTCTCTAGCATCTGGCCAATAAAAGGTACAAAAAATGGTCATTTTTAGTAGAGTCATTCAACTTCCTATAATCTACACAGACTCTCCATGAATTTTGCACTCTAGTAGGTAACAATTCATTATACTCATTCTTAACTGCTATTATTCCACTCTTTTTGGAACTACATATACAAGAGATACCCATTCATTCTCTAAAATAGCACATATGATCATTGGCTTAAGTAATTTACTAATTTCTTTCTGAACAACATCAGAGATCAATGGGTTCAATCTCCATTGGGGTTATTTAATGGTTTGGAATCTTCATTTAACAAAATTCTATGCGTACAAACAGTAACATCTATCTCTTTTATGTCAGTCAATTGACAACTTGATAATTGTCGTTTAATTATCAAATAAAACTAAGCTAACCATAGTAAAGTGAAGGCTAACTTATGTCGGTTCACAAGGAGACTAATTGAATGCAAAAGTTCCTAATTAATCTAATGAGCCACAAATTAACAAGTTTAGGAGATGGCGTTTGATGAGTTTTAACCAAATACTATACTATTGTTTATGCTTTTAGGTGTTTATAATGGTGAGATGAATGAATGACAAGTGTGTTCACTTATAGATTACTTACCCTTCATTATCCATAGAATATGATGAGTAGATTAGTTGAATTATAATATGTTAGCTAACAACTTGTACATATTAAAAGAGATTAAGAATCATTCAACTTAGAGATAGTATAATATGAATTAAATATAATCACTTCAATTAATCACAACTATGTTCAACTCGATCAAAGATGAGAATTAATCAAATTTGAGTTACACAAAAATAAGAAATCTAACTCGATTCCCTACTTCTTTGTCCTCTACTACTATAATTGCATAAGTAATTACAGAGTTAACTACATCAGCTCGATAAATTTAACTCTGAATTAAAGACACAAAGAACTCCCTATTCAGCTCAAGGATTCAGGTTCATCAATAGCTCCAAGAGAGCATAGTAGTTTAGCTTTGCATTGCCATATGATCTCCAACATCAATAGAAAATATAGCAGCAGTCATGGTGAAAATGATAGAAGAAAGTGAAGATGAATTGTAGAAATTTCCTCTGGTTCTATTGTCCATAACAGAGGAAAGTTGCAGAATAGAAAATGGAGAAAAAGCAAAACTGGAAATGAATGGAGTATGGCATCAATGGAAGGGAATGGAAGGGTGAGTATGTAAATGGAATGGTGATGGAATGGGGTGATGATTGATGTAGAATCAGATCTCTGCTCTCAACTGCGGTAACCCCCAGGCATGAATGATCTGATAGGTGATGGTATGTATATATAGGTGTGGAAGGATGTGAAGAGCAGCTGGAATAGTATGAATGATGTGTGGAGTGCATGAGCTACAGCTAAAATGTGTGATTCTGTTCAAATCAAGCATGTGTGATTCTATGCAGTGTGTTTACATGAACAGTGCTTCTCTATGTGCCAGCATATGCATGAGCTCCCACTTGCAATCTGTTCCTCAATTCCTAGATCTAGCCCGTGTGCTGTCACATGTCATCAACTCCTTTAGTCCAGTTGTCATTCTCCCTTAATCCCTTGATCTATGATAGAAATTTAGAATAAACAGATTATTTGTTCACTTTAAGCACTAAATTGATATAAATTAATTCTCAACTATTCTGAATATTATTTATTTAATAATTGCTCAATATATTGATAAATGTAGATAAAAAATCAATAATAAACTCACTTTAAACACACTAAAAATTACTACAAATATGAGTTTATCAACTCCCCCACACTTAACTTTTGTACTTTGAGCAAAATTATGGATAAAAATTGAAATTCAAATACACATGTTCAGTATATTTGACAAGAGATTCAGCATAAGCGCTTATAGTCATCAACCTTTTCCTTTTAATTCATCATGACTAACTTTCATAGAGTAGAAAATTGACATTTTTGCATATATTAGTTGCGATAATAACATCTAAAGGTCACGACTAGAATACAAAATCACACTTAATTTTTACATTGTCCTCAATGTGAAGAAGTAGTAAAAAATATGCAAAGTCTGAAGTAATGAAGAAGACAAAGCTGAATTAGAATCCAAGATGAACTTATTAATTTTTATCTACCCCTACTAACTTGGTCTCCTCCCCCACACTTAATCAACAATGTACAACTCAAGTATATAAGTAAAATAATGAAACCAGACTAATGTAAGTGGGGAAACAGGGAAGGAGATAACCTGAGTATCATGGAGGCTTGAAGTTCTCCTTGTACAGCTTGAATAATTGGCCATTAACCTGGGATGCTGTACCATCTGCTTTATCCTTTCTTGTAGATATGACACTTATCCATCGTAAGAGATAATCCACAACTTGCATAATATATACATAACCAAAAGACAGTGGAAATAGCCTTGATATAACTACTGCATTATCCATTGTTGTCCCTATAGTGAACTTCTCAATAACTCTGTCTTTACGTGTACAATTATCATATATGTTCTCGTCATTCAAAAGGTTAGTGACAGACAAAGAAATCTCATATTCAAGCATATCATTTTCAGCTTTATCAAAATTTTGGAGTAACAATTGATGTTCCTCTTTAGCCTCTTCCTTATATGCATCAAGTGTACTCAATCCTAACAGTAAGTAATCTTTAAATAGATGTCTCATTATTTCATAGACATTAAAAGTTATGACATCACCACCCACTTCCATTATAATGCTCCTATTTTTCATGCTTATGATAGTGTTAGATGCTCTAAAGAATATCCTCACTAAAATAATAGGACCCTCTAGAGTTGACTCATGTGACATATCCAAGACATAGAAATCTATAGGTATATTCAATTATTTTACCTTTACTAGTATGTCCTCTAGAAGTCCCTCAGGTTTTATAGTGGTCTGATCAGCAAGTTGAACTATCATAGAGGTCCCCTTAAGTGAGCCTATGTTAATACCTAATGATGTATAAATGGAGGTTTGCATTACATTTATAGCTGCACCAAGACCTAACAAAGCATTAGCACACTGAAACTTATCAATGGTGATTGGGATTATAATAAAGGAACCTGGATCATTACATTTAATAGGAAGTTGTGGCTTAAACAAAGCTGACACACTAGATCATACTTGAACCCTTTCATTTGGTTTGCAGATTCTTTTATTAATGCAGAGTTCTTTCATAAATTTCATATACTTAGGTATACTTATAATCAGATCCACTAGTGGCACATTAACTTCTAATTTTCTTAACAGATTCATAATATCTTGTTCCTGTTTATCTTTCAAAACTTTCTTTAGACACATGTATGAATTAGGGAACGGTAGGTGTTTAATGCTTACCTCTTTGTCCTTCTGTTTTGCATCTTCATGCTCCTTCATATTCTATTTTATTTCTGATTTGCACTACTGGAAGAAGCAACTATTTTCAGCATAGTAGATGATTGTGTAGCCTCCTTCAATGTAGTTTGCTCATTCTGCTGTAACATGTTCTGCTCTTTATTACTTTTTTATTTGAGTAATGGTGAAGGTTTTTCTCCAATAACTTCTTTAGCTCCAGATCTGTTCTACTACTCAATTGTTTTCTTATCCTTTTTATCCTCTACTATATCTGCTTTCCCTACTGTTTTCCCACCTTTCAAGCTTATAGCATTTACAGATTTGGGGTTAACAATTGTGTTTGAAGGTAAATTTCCCCCAATTCTGGCCTGGACATCATTCACTAAGTTTGCTAGCTATGATACATAGCCATTCATGTTTGCTGCTTTTGTCTCACATTGTTCCATTTTACTCTCTAATGCAGCAAATTTGGCTTATGTTGTTGCTTGGTTATTCTCCACATTAGATCTCAAGTCCTTAAAGTTAGAGTATAAATTTGTGTTGATGGATTTTATATTTAAATTCATCATATTAATGATCTTCATTATCTCATATATTCCATCATCCTTTGCAGCAGAGGGTACATCTATAGCTCTAAAGGAATCAGTCACTTGTCTATCATTGTTGAATCTATTCTGCCAAAAATTCCTATCTCCACCTCCATATCTCCATTTGAAATTATGATGATCTCTCCATCTTTCATTATATGTGTTGGAGTATGGATTCCTTTGTGAATACTAGTTTAGTTTGTCTTGATAGATAGCTAATACATCTTTATAGTGTGTAGGGCAATTGATAGTGGTATGCATAGGAGAATAACCAAGTTGACAACTAGGAGCAACAAGAGCTTGAGAGTATGGGCTTTGAATATATGAATTTCTCAATTGAGCAACTAGGTTGTTGATCTGAGCATTTATGGTTGCAACTTAAGAGGATAAACAATTATAATCTTGAGAAGGCCTTGCAGAATTCTCATGGACTTGCCTAGCTTACGTCCCCCATATTGCTGGTTATTGCTTGCTATTTTCTCAATCCGGATCCATGCTTAATCTAGAGTTAAATCATCAATAGAGCCTCCAGCAGCTGCATCCAAATTCTTCCTGCATGCATAGCGCAATCCTAAGTGTAAATACTAAACCAAATACTCAGTTAGAATCTGCCGATATGGACATCTAGCTAGCAGCTCTTGAAATCTTTCTCAAAACTCATGGAAAGATTCTTGATCATACTATTTTGAAGCAAAAATCTCCTTCCTTAATGTAGATGTCTTTGAAGTAGGGAAGTATCTCTCTAGGAAAGCAGTCCTCAAGTTATTTCAGGAATCCAATGCTTGAGGTGTATGATGTGGCATTATATAAAACGATTCCTTTGCATTTCCTTCAAGTGTAAAGTAGAATACTTGTCTTTGCACAGCATCCATGTCAGCACCTACAGATTTCATGGATGAGCAAACCCACTGCATAGTCTTCAAGTGCTTAAAAGGATCTTCCCCTGCTAATCCATAAAATTTTGGTAAGTTATTTAACAAAGGACCTTTCAACTCAAAACATCCAAAGCAAGACAAGTGCGGAAAGGATCAAAGTTTGCATGAGAAGAAGTCAATTCTCTTATGCTCCTACGTGCTCTTCTATTGTTCATGTTATTCTCTCCATGTTGCTCATTTTTTGAATATTCTGGTTATGATTATAAGTTTTAGCTTCATTAACATGCTCCATGACAAAATGATTATTTAATATAGCACCAGATGCACAGTCAATTTCAGCAATTGTTTTACCAGAAGAACTAGTCTCAACAGAAGATGCAACACTAGCTTGATTTTAGCCTTCTTAATTTGCCTAAGTGTTCTATTGATTTCTCTATCCAAAGGAAAAATTCAGAACTTCATAATGATGCAAAATATCAAATATGTCACAGATGCAGCAATTCCAAGAACTCAGAGCAAATAATCGTAGTTTAAAACAGTTAGGTCGTGACTAGTACGAACAGAGAATAGAGATCATGACAAAAATGAACTTAAGGTCGCGACAATCAGTCACAGAGAAGAAAAATTCTGAATCCGCGACCAAATATCACTTTAGTTGCAACTAAAAATCACAGACAGTAAAATGCTTGTAGTTTTCAATTTTTGGTTGCGACCAATTGTCACTGAGGTCGACTAAAAATCATAGTCAGTAAATCTGATTGAAACGATGATTTTTGGTTGCGACTAAATGCCAAACTGGTTACGACTATAAATCACAGAGAATAAAAATGGATGAAAAATATTTTTAGTTGCGACCAAAAAGCAATCAGGTCACGACTAAAAGTATCAGAAAGCAAAATTACTTAAAAATAAGTTTTTAGTTATGACCAAATGTGCTTATGGTCGCGACTAAGTTCATAGAGACACTCATAAATCAATTTTAAATACTTTGGTCATGATGAGAAAGGCAATTGGTCATGACTCAATAAGATAAAACATTGAATATGCAGAAAATACTGAAACACCTATCTACTTTTTATGATTTTACGCCCAGGAGATTGCTTAGGAAACCTTAACAAGTAAGGCTCCCTGGCAACGGTGGCATTTTGATGACTAGCATTTAATTATGAAACAAAAATAAGCTAACCAATAGTAAAGTGAAGGCTAACCCAGGTCGATTCACAAGGAGCCGAAATGGATGCAAAAGTTCCTAATTAATCTAATGAGCCACAAATTAACAAGTTAAGGAGATGGTGTTTGATGAGTTTTAACTAACTACTGAAACCAAATACTATACTATTGTTTATGCTTTTAGGTGTTTATAATGGTGAGATGAATGAATGACAAGTGTGTTCCCTTGGAGATTACCTTCCCTTCATTATACATAGAATATGAGGAGTAGATCAGTTGAATTAGAATATGTTAGCTAATAAGTCACTAGTTAAATCTCAATCAAAGCTACAACTCGCAAATATTAAAAGAGATTAAGAATCATTCAACTCAGAGATAGTAGAATATGAATTAAATAGAATAACTTCAATTAATCACAACTATGTTTAACTCGATCAAAGATGAGAATTAATCAAATGTGAGTTATGCAAAAATAAGAAATCCAACTCGTTTCCCTACTTATTTGTCCTTTACTACTCTAATTGCATAAGTAATTACAAAGTTACTTATATCAACTCGATACATTTAATTCTGAATTAAAGACACAATGAACTCCCTATTCAGCTTAAGGATTCAGGTTCAGCAATAGCTCCAAGAGAGCACCGTAGTTTAACTTTGCATTGCCATCTGAACTCCAGCAGCAATAGAAAACATAGTAGTAGTCATGGTGAAAATGATAGAAGAAGGTGAAGATCAACTACAGAACTTTCCTCTGGTTCTATTGTCCAAAACAGAGGAAAGTTGCAGAATAGAAAATGGAGAAGAAGCAAAAATGGAAATGAATGGAGTATGGCGTCAATGGAAGGGAATGGAAGGGTGAGTGTGTAAATGGAATGGTGATGGAATGGGGTGATGATTAATGTAGAATCAGATCTCTCTACTCTCAACTACGGTGAATCCCCTGGCATGAATGATCTGATATGTGATGGTGTGTATATATATGTGTGAAAGGATGTGAAGAGTAGCTGGAATTGTGTGAATGATGTGTGAAATACATGAGCTATTGCTGAAATATGTGATTATGCTCAGATCAAGCATGTGTGTGATTCTGTGCAGGGTGTGTGCGTGAACAGTGCTATATGCATGAACAGTGCTTCTCCATGTGCCAGCATATACATGAGCTCCCACTTGCAATCTGTTCCTCAATTCCTTGTTCTAGCCCATGTGCTGTCACATGTCATTAACTCCTTTAGTCCAGCTGTCATTCTCCCATAGTCCCTTGATCTGTATAGAAATTTAGAATATGATTATTTATTCACTTTCAGCACTAAATTGATATTAATTAATTCTTAATTATTCTGAATATTATTTACTTAATAATTGCTCAATATATTGATAAATGGGGATAAAAATCAATAATAAACTCACTTTAAACACACTAAAAATCACTACAAATATGAGTTTATCACAACCCAAAGCCTCTCTATTCTTGGTAAGCACGCTTAATAACCTAGATTTTTCATTAATAGTTAAAAAAATAGAAATAATAACAGGCAACTTCGAATATGGCTCAAAATAAGCAACTTAAGATTATAGGGTAAATCTTTTAATTCTAATTCTGGGGTTGAACAATAGAAGGAATTAGATAAGGGGAGTCAGTGAAGTTAGAGATATTCCCCTTTGTAGATTATTAAAGGCTGCGCTTGTCTAGCTCATTCATATTATCCACTTCATACGTACATTATTATTAGAGATCAAGTCATTTAGAAATTGTAAGGTATGAGATGTAATTTTAGAATATGAGTAAGGAGAATTAGAGTTAGAAAATATTGGCTCTTTAACTAAAACATTGGATGGTGGAACTAATGAAGCTTGTAGTTTACTTGTACCTAATTATCTTGTTTTCAACTTCTCGTTGTGACTCAGGTTCACATATAGCATTCCTGGAATATTTAGTCGTGACTTGTGCATCTTTTGGTTGTGACTCAGTAACAGAGACACTTTTCTCCTTAGGAGTTTGATCTTCAGTCACGACGTGAGAGTCATAAGGTCGAGACTTAGGGTCACAAAAGCTTGACCTTTCATCATTTGTTCTACTTTTGACTTCTACAATATCTTATAACCCTATAAAGCCACTTAATAATTCCACTTATGACTTCTAGAAAATGATGAAATTGAATCAAAATTTGATTAGAATGAGAAATCTTGAGAAACAGAGACCATGCTATTAATATCTGGGCAATTGAAACATAGTGCATCGCTCTCATTAAAACAGGAGAAAGCATAAACAGAAGAGAGTGATGCAAAATAATCATCATAACCACTCAAAGATGAAGTTAAATCAATATGCTCCTGATATACTTTATGGGAATTATGAATTTATGCAACACTAAATCATGCCCATAATACAAACTCAATTCATACTCATCTCAAGTTTCTTCAACAACATAATCAATAGTATTTAACCCCACAAAAGTATAATTGTTAAAAGGATATTTCATAGCTTCATTCATATTAAAAGTGACTATATGTTCCCTAACTTCTATTGTGTTATAACTATGCTTCATACTAATGATTGTCTTAGAAGTTTGGAGGAAAGGTCTACCTAGGATTAAAGTGCTCTCATCACTAACTTACTCGACATATCTATGACATAAAAATCAGTTAGGAACACTAAGTCCTTCACTTGCACTAGATATCCTCAAGAATTCCCTTGGGGTACCTAATTGATCTACTAGCTAATTAGAGCGCTATGCTTGTGTATCTAAGATTATTAATACCTAAAGCTAAGTGTACTAACTAAGGCAATGACATTGATAGCAACCCCTAGATCTAATAACACTCCCTTAATATGAACATTGTCAATTGTGCATGGGATAGTATAGGATCCTAGGTCTTGGCATTTAATCTGTAATTACATTAGCACTCACCTGAATCCTCTCAAGGGCCTAAACTTTTTCTTTAAAAATTTTGGCATACTTAGGATTCCTCTTGAGAAATTCAACCAAAGGATATTTATTTCTAGTTTATTGAATAGAGTATATGCATCTTTCACAAACTCAGGGTCACACTTTTTCTTTCTAGCTAAATAAGCTTTAGGAAAAGGAAGGTCTTTAATACTTACCTCCTTACTCATAGGTATAGAGGCTCCTTGCTTCTAGACTCCACTATCTTCTCAGTTTGTTTCCCCTTATAAGCTGGACTTTGTATGATCTCTTCTTCTTGAATATCTTGCATTTCTTCTTGTTCTTATGAATTTTCCTCATGGGTTGATCTCTTTGTCATGAGCTACTGCTCTTTGGTGTTCTTAGATTTCTCAAGTTTTATGGATGACAGTGGTAGATTTTCAATCTCAAGGTCTTCAATATCTTCATTGGGTGTATCATCTTCCTTGAAATGAACCTTTCTACCACTCCTTAATGAGATAACATTCAGAGTCTTTGGGTTAATGACAGTATTCGAAGGTATACTACAACTGCTCTTTCCTTGGATATTACTCATAGTATTTGAGACTTGAGTTAGATGGCTAGAGATATCAGTATTCTTAGAACTTAACTCTTCAAGTTTTCTTTGCATATCAGCATCATCTTTCTACATACTTAGAAGAATTAAAGCTATGGATGTGAATTGACCATCATTTTCTTTTAAGCTTGTTGTCCATATGGGTCATTCTACTGTCCATGTTGTTCATTTATGCAGCAATATTTTTCAATAATTGAGAAGTCTCATACGGTCTTGGTGTTGCTAAAGCATTAGGTTGAGTAAGAACAATAGGCCTTGCATTACTTTGATAGTTGCTTGAAGAAATAACTCCACATTAGAATTGATTTGGCCTATTGTCACCGCTTTCCACCTAAAGTTTGGGTGGTCTCACTAGCCAAGATTCTAAGAATTCAAATAAGGGTATCTATTCTGGAACTAATTATCCCTCCCTTTATTTATTGCTGCTACTTCTTCATCTTGTCTATCACATGTACTTGTCGCATGATCATTAAGCCACATGACTCACACCCTGTAACTAGTGCTTACAATATACCCACGGCATATACTTATTTTGTAGAATGCAGCTCCCTTTCAATTAGGCTCATTATTTTCTCCATTTTGTTGCCTAAAGTTGCAATTTCACAAATCTCCTTGGAATTGCCTAAAGTTGATGTGGCCTTTCTCCTTGAATCCTCAGACTAGTGGTGTTCATTAGCCATTTTCTAAACAACTTGCTAAGTTAGTAGACTATTACAGCTGCATTCAAGGATACTTTGTTGTGAGGTAGTAGACTGTCAAAGAATATGTCTACTAAGTTAGCCTTGGTGATGTTATGGTGCAGACACCTAGCTAGCAAATTTATAAACCTTATTCAATATTCATATAGTGACTCTTCATCCTATTGCAGAATATTTGTAAGCTCTTTCTTCATCTGAGTGGTCTTGGAGGCCAAGAAGAACTGTTCTAAGAAGTTGTCTTTAACTATCCCATGTAAGAGTTGTGAAGTGATTTGGCAGATTATATAACAACTCGCTAGCCTTCCCCTCCACAATAAAGTGGAAACACCTCCTCAAGACATCATCCAATGTAGTCATTATAGGCTTAATTGAAGAACAAATCATGTTCGTGGTCTGTAGGTGTTAATGCAGGCATTCTCATACAAAACTATGAAATTTAAGTAAGGCTACAATCAAAGTTCTTTTAATTTCAAAATTAACCTCATCATGTAAAAATCGTAAGGATCATAATTCATATTGAATGATTTATTTCCCTAACACACCTCCTATTTCTTCTATATTATTAAGTATTCCATTCTCTACTTTTCATGATTTCATTAGGATTAATCTCATCCAATTAGGGATGTCTAAAGGAATATCTAAATTAAGTCCAATTTTAGACCCCAGAACACTAGAGGATAAACTAGATTCTAATGATCTTACCTCTTCACTAGGTCTTTGTTCTCTAAATTCTTTTCTAACTTTCCTAACTTTCCTAAGTGCCTCTCAATTTTATGATCAAAAGGCATTAAGGGTTCAGTTCTTCTATACATACAACATAGCAACAATCAGGAAAAATGGAGCAATCAATCAGAATCAGACAGAAGAATTCCGCAGCAGAAAACACTCACTCTAGTCAGGACAAAAAGATGTTCAGGTCGTGACAACTAATGAAAATGGTTGCGATTGAGCAAGTTTAATTTAGTCGCGACAAGAATAGATCAAAGTCGTAACTAAAAATCACAGAGACAATCAACTAATTCAGCAAGACAATGAGGTCATGACAGCCAACTGCACTCAGAAACTCATGAGCAATTTTCATAACATTCATGCAAGTGAAGAAGGATTCAATTCAAAGTTGATTCTAAAGAGTGAAAAGTGCAGAATGCTATGCAATGATGCAAATGCCAATGTGAAAGAAAAGAAGATATTTGTTTCTATTTCTAAAAATGTTTATGCTATGAAATGGAAATAAAAAAACTAAAGCTTAAACAAAGAAAATGACTCAGACTAACAAAGAAATCGACAACCAATTACTAGGGAAGCATTAAACTGGCTCCCCGGCAATAACACCATTGAAATGCCTAGAGATTGTCGCCATCCGGGTTTCAAAATAAAGAGCACACCCTAATAATGCAGTATAGAGCAACACCCTACCATTTTCCTCAATGAGCCTTAATGTAGAATCCTAACAATTGGTGAATGATAACTTGAAAACCTTAGTAAAAATATGGAGTTTTAGGTTTGTTTGAACATTGGTTCAATATAAATAAGGGTGCAATGAAAGTAAATATTTTGGTATTCTTTTGTCATGAATGTAGGAGAAATATGATAAAAAGACCTCTTGATGATGAGAACATAGCTTTCTTTACTCTTAATTTGAGTTGGAAGTTATAAAATTACTAAATCTTAAATTAAACATCAATCAATCAATTGAGTTCAATACATCATTGAGTTTAAAAGTCATTTTAATCAAAGCTAAATTAAAAAACCCTTAATGTACTGTTGAAAATCCACTTAGTGCGTAATTAGAATCAGATGATAGGAAGCACATCGATTAACTATCAATCAATAACTAAAACCTCTAATCAATTAAATCAAATATTAAAAATCATCAATAATTTCTCAACTAACCAAAAACTAATTAAATGTATAAATGAAGTTTAGCAGTCGTATCATCTAACTCAATTACAAATGTCTAATTAGAGAATTAATCAATCAATAACTCAATCTCACACAAATCATGATCTAGGGTCCTCAAAATGTGTATAAATGCAGATTAAGATAGAAACTTCCCCATTTTTGTCTATAAGATCAAGGTATGCTGTTAATCACTAAGAGTTTAAGAAATCTAGCCTCTCATAGCTTCAACCATGCCACCATCACTATCTAAGGTTGGTGCCAGAGACAAATAAGAAAGGTGATGGAAAGATGAAGAGAAAGGATGTAGAGATGAATCGATCAGTGCAAAAATAGATAAAAATGTGGAAAATTGAAGGAAAATGGAAGTTTGAGCTGTGAATTTATAAGAGGAGTTGAGAGGATAAGAGCAACTTGATCTTTGCCGAATCTAGCAATAATATACCCTCATCTTCATGGCTGCTGCTCCCCTTGCCTTAATTGTAGAGTGACATAAATGAAAACACAGTTTTACTAACTGTCTATTCTAGTTGTGACTAGATCCATATTTTGGTCACAACCTGCGAACAAAGAGAATCTCCTAAAAGAAAAATAGGTCACAACTAGTGGATTTTGAGGTCGCGACTAAACATCACAGAAATTGACTTTCTCGATTCTAGTCCTCTTTGTCTTGTAATTTGGTCTTTGCTCCACTTTGAGTCTTTAATCTCTTCCAAAACCCTGAAAATCAAAATCAAAACTCATTGTAAAGGCCAAGTTAGTTAAAGAACAAAATATATGTAGTTTAGAAGAATTAATTGATCATTTTGCCCTTTAAGCACATTGCCATGCTCAACCATATATTACCACAAAAATACAATTATATGCATAAAATGAATACTACAGTGTCACAATACACTTAAAAATGCTAAAGAAACCATATACAAGCTGTATCTTATCATGAGGTTAATGGCTACAGGCAACACCCATAAATATGGTGTAGACTATGATAAAACGTTCACCCTAGTAGCTGTAGCCAAGATTAATAATATTCATATACTAATCTTCCTGGCTGTATATGAAAAGTGGCCAATAATGCAAGTGCACCTTAAAAACGCATTTCTTATTAGAGATTTGGAAGGGAAGGTGTGTATAGATATACAACCAGTAGTAGGTTACAAGCCTGTAAATGGGACAGAAGTATGTAAGCTGCAAAAACAATTGTATGGGCTAAAGCAATCCCCACATGCCTGGTTTGGAAATTTACTAAACCTATAGACAATTTAGTTACAAACAAAGCAACTCCTATCCCATTCTATTCATCCAGCAAAGGAAGGGGAAGCTGGCTATCTTACTCGAATATGTAGATTATATGATCTTGCCTGAGGATGATCATGTTGAACTTCAAGAGTTGAAGAAACTGTTGAAGACCAAATTTGAGATGAAAGATTTGGTTATACTTTCTCGGGACTGAAGTAACACAATCTGATCATGAAATCTTTCTCTCACATATAAACTACAAACAACATCTCCTTTGTGAAACAGAGATGAAAGAACTGTACAGTGGCAGAGTCACTAATGGAAATAACCATAATTTGAGCATTTATCTAGGCCGAACACCTACAGATAAGGAAAAATGATTGATGGATGTAAGTGGGTCTTTACCCTGAGGCTCAATGCTAATGGTGGCTTGAACATGTATAAGGTGAGGTTATTGGCTAAAGACAACGCCCAAAAATATGGTGTAGACTATGATGAAACGTTCACCCTAGTAGCCAAGATTAATAATATTCATATACTACTCTTCCTGGCTATAAATGAAAATTGGCCACTACTGCAACTGAACATGAAAAACACATTTCTTAACAAAGAAAAGCAGTGAAGGTGTATATATATATCGCCAGAAGTTGGGCGCAAATCTGTAATGGGATACAAGTATGTAAGCTATAAAGAATACTGTGAGGGATAAATCTCCACATACTTGGTTTGGAAAACTTGTTACAAATATAGACAATTTCGTTACAAACAAAGCAACTCCGATCCCACTCTATTCATCAAATGAAGGAAAAGGAAGTTGGTTATCTTACTCGAATGTGTAGATATGATCTTAACCAAGGATGATATAGTTGAACTTGAAGATCTGAAGAAATGGTTGAAGAACAAATTTGATATGAAAGATTTGGTTCAAGTAAAATGTTTTCTCAGGATTGAAGTCACATAATCTGATCATGGAATCTCTCTCTTACATATAAACTACAAACAACATCTCCTTCATGAAGTAGAGATAAGGAACTGTAGAGTGGCAGAGTTACCAATGGAAATGAATCATAATTTGAGCATTTATCTAGGCCAGACACCTAAAGATAAGGAAAAATGACTGATGTATGAAAGTGGGTCTATACCCTAAGGCTCAATGCTAATGGTAGCTTGAAGATGTACAAGGCGAGATTACTAGCTATTGACAACACCCAGAAATATAGTGTGGATTATTATGAAATGTTTGCTTAGTAGCCAATTTTAATAATATTTGTATACTAATCTCCTTGGCTGTAAATGAAAGTTGTCTACTAATAATGCAAAAGGACATGAAAAACACATTTCTTAATAGAGATTTGGAAGAGGAGGTATGTATAGATATACCACCAGCAGTGGGGTACAAGTCTATAAATGGGACACAAGTATCTAAGCTACAAAATTAACTATATGGGCTAAAAGCAATTGCTACATGCTTGGTTTAAAAAATTATTGCAAATATAGACAATTTGGTTACAAACAAAACAGCTCTGATCCCACTATATTCATCAAAGGAAGGAAAGGGAAGTTGGCTATCTTACTTGAATGTGTAGATGATATGATCTTAACCGAGGATGATATAGTTGAACTTGAAGAAACGGTTGAAGACCAAATTTGATATGAAAGATTTGGTTTAAGTAAAATGGTTTCTCAGGATTGAAGTAACACAATATGATCACAGAATCTTTCTCTCACATATAAACTACAAACAGCATCTCCTTCGTGAAAGCATTCCCTAAGTTATTCCAAGAGTCCAAAGCACGAGGTGTATTATGTGGTAGCATATAAAACCTTTCCTTTGCCTTTTCTTCAAATGTAAAATGAAAAACATGTCTTTGTACAGTAACACCTATAGGTTTCATGGATGAATAAACCCACTGTATAGTCTTCAAGTGCTTGAAAGGATTCTCACCTACCAATCCATAAAATTTTGGTAACATACTCAACAAATGACCTTTCGGCTCAAAATTAACATCTAAAACAGGACAAGTATAAAAAGGATCAAAGTTTGCATTAGAAGGAGTTCTCTAATGCTCGTAGTGCTCTTTTATTATTCATGTTATTCTCTTCATGTTGCTTATTTTGATTATTGTGATTGAGTATGAGCTTCACCGTCTTTAACATGCTCCATGATAAAATCATTATCTAAAATATCACTAAATGCAAATTAAGTCTCAGCTGCAACAAAAACACCAAAAGAACTAAGCTCAACAACAGATGCAACACCAGTTTGATTTAAGATTTTAGCTTTCATAATTTGCCTAAGTGTTCTATATATTTCTTTATCAAAAGGAAAGAATTCAGAGCTTCAGGTCATATAAATTATACTCAACAATTATGTAGGATATTTAGTATATCAGAAATCTAGTAATTTCAGAAATTGAGATCAAGTAATTGCAATTTAAAACACTCAGGTTGTGACTAAAAATTATAGAGAGCAGATATTGTGATAAAAATAAACTTCAAGTCACGACTGTTAGTTATAGAGAGCAAAATTTTTTAATCAAGATTTTTGGTCGTGACCAAATGTCACTTTAGTTGCGACTAAAAATTACATAAAGCTATTTCTTGCAATTTGAAGTTTTTGGTTGCTAATAAATGTCACTCCAGTCGTGATTAAAAATAACAGAGAGTAAATTTGAATTAAACACTGATTTTTTCTCGTAACTAAGTGTCAATTTGGTGGCAACTAGAAATCACAGAGAAGAGAATTTTATGGATAAATATTTTTTATTGCAACCAAAAAGCACTCATGTTGCTACTAAAATTCACATAAACTATCAGAAATCAATTTTTGCACTATAGTCGAGACTAAATAGGCAATTGGTTGTGACTCAAAAGGACAAAATGCTAAATTCGTAGAAAAACTAAAACACCTATATTCTTGTTATATTTTTTAGGCACAGCAAATTGCTTAGGAAACCTTAACAAATAAGGCTCCCTGGTAACAACACCATTTTTGATAACTGTCATTTTAATTATCATAAGAAACTAAGCTAACCATTAGTAGAGTGGGGTCTAGCCTAAGTCATTCTTCTCAAGGAGCCTAAATAGACGCTAAGTTTCTAACTAATCCAATGAGCCATAATTTAATGAATTAATCAAATGCATTATGAGATGAGATATTGAGAAATTCTAAATGTAAATACTATGCTACTATTTATGATAATATGTTCCCTTGGAGATTACCTTACCTTAATAATTGTTATTTCAATTATCAAAAGAAACTAAGCTAACAAATACTAAAGTGAGGCTAACTTAAGTCGATTCACAATGAGCCTAAATGGATGCTCAAGTACCTAACTAATCCAATGAGTCACAATTTAAAAATTAATATAATGATTTGTGAGATGAGATGTTTGAACAAATTCTGAATGTAAATCATATGCTACTGTTTATGATTTTAAGTGTTAATAATGATATGAATCAATGACAAGTGTGTTCCCTTGAAGATTACCTTACCTTCATTATCTACAGAATATGAGGAGTTAATTACTTGAATTAGAATTTGTTAGCTAACAACTTGCCAGCTAAATCCCAATTAAAGCTATAACTCACAGACATTGAATAGAGAAATATTATTCAAAAGGTAGAAGAAGATGAATTAAACAAATACAAATATACTCTACTATAGAATTACTCTAATTAACCACAGCCATATCTAACTAGTTCAAGGATGATGATTAATCAAAGCTCAATTAAACATAATTAGGAAATCCAACTCAGTTCCCTAATGTTTATCATCTACTAACTCTAATTGAATCAATAAAATAAGAATTAACTATATTAACTCGATACAATCAGATCTGGAATTAAAGACATAACTAAACTGCCTATTTCAGATTAAGGATTCTAGTTTAGTATCATATCCAAGAGAGTATAATGGATCTAGTCTTCTATTGCTGTCAAGACCTCAACAGCAGCAGTAAATAGATCAGCAGAAGTCATGGTGAATATAGAAGAAGAATATGAAATGGAAACAGAACTTTCCTCTGGTTCTCTTGCATAGAATAGAGGAAAGTTACAGATGAAAAAGAGAGAATATAGAGATACGAAAGGAGAGAGACAGATGGATCTCAGATGGAGTTAGTATAGAAGCTATGATGTGGAATGAATCTGTGTGTGTGATGATTCCATCGGGAAGCAGTGTGAAGGTTTGATATATAGGAGAAGTATGGAATGAGTGAGCTGATATGGCATGTATGAAAGTTGTGGAATGATGTGTCCAAATTGCGTGTGTGAGAGTAAGAGAGAGTGTAATCTGAAGTGAATGAATGATGTGGGAACAGTGTGATGTGCATGATCTCTCCAAAAGTGAATCACTCTTGCTTTAGCACATGCATACATCTCCTCCTACCTTCTCCCATGCGATTTCTGTTAGCTCCTAGTTTGCAAAGTTAGCCCACTTGTTTAGTACAACATATGCCTAATCTATTAACTTCTCCCCTCTAGCACATGCTTAAATCTCCTTTTGTTCATCTATCAATTTAGTTCATTCTCACTAACCTCCACTAATCTGCTAGTTGGTTGCTACATTGGCCTATAATAAAAATTTAAAAGAAATTGATTATTTATCAAATTAATTACTAGAATCATATCAATTAATTTCTATTTGTTCTAATTTTATTTTATTTATTAATTGCTCAGCATATTGATAAATGGGACAAAAATAATAATAATAAAATTCTCTTTAAATAGGCTAAAATCAATACAAATAAGAGTTTATCAATTTTTTCACACTTAACTTTTGCACTCTGAGCAAAATTATGGATCAAAATTGAAATTTAAACACATATGTTCAGTAAAATTGGCAAAATGGATTCAGCATAAGTACTTGTGATAAATTCATATTTGTAGTTATTTGTAGTGTGTTTAAAGTAATTTATTATTGATTTTATCCCCATTTATCAATATATTGAACATTTATTAAATAAAATAATATTTAGAACAGTTGAGAATTAATTGATATAAATTTAGTGCTTAAAGTGAACAAATAATCTGTTTGTTCTAATTTCATATCACGGACTAATGCATTAAGAGAGAATGACCACTGGACTAAAGGAGTTGATGACATGTGATAGCACATGGGCTAGATCTAGGAATTGAGGAACATATTGCAAGTGG
Source organism: Leucaena leucocephala (assembly GCA_037074615.1). Taxonomy (NCBI): domain Eukaryota; kingdom Viridiplantae; phylum Streptophyta; class Magnoliopsida; order Fabales; family Fabaceae; genus Leucaena; species Leucaena leucocephala. The sequence continues at coordinate 6,236,777 of CM073526.1, read as the reverse complement.
GAGGTCATGCATATGCTGGCACATGGAAGAGCACTGTTCACGCACACAGCACTGTTCATGTAGATATAACATAATCACACATTCCAGCAGTTGCTCATGTACTCCACACATCATTCACATTATTTCAGCTACTATTCACATCCTTCCACACCTATATACACACACCATCACTTATCATTTCAGCATACATGCTGGGGGGAGAGGACACTTCTTGCACAGTCTTTCATTCTGCTTCTTCCCCATTCACACATCTATTCATACACCATTCCATATCAGATCTACACTCACCCATTCTTCCATTCCATTAACGCCTTTTTTCTCCATTTATTCCTTCTCCTACTCTCTCTCTCCAACACCATTTCTATTTTCTATTCTACACTTTCCTTTCTTCTAGTCAATAGAACTAGAGGAAAGTTCTGCAGTTCATCTTCATCTTCTTCTATCATTTTCATCATGACTGCTTCTATGCTTTCTGTTGCTGCTAAAGTTTAGATGGCAATGCAAGGCTAAGCTGTTGATGCTAATGCTGAACTAGAATCCTTGAGCTGAACAGGGAGTTCATTGTATTTTTAATTTAGAGTTAAATGTATTGAGTTGATGTAGCTAGCTCTATAATTACTGATATAATTAGAGTAGTAGAGGACAAAGAAGTAGGGAACCGAGTTGGCTTTCTTATTTCTGCATAACTCACATTTGATTAATTCTCATCTTTGATCGAGTTGAATATAGTTGTGATTAATTGAAGTGATTCTGTTTAATTCATATTTTACTATCTTTGAGTTGAATGAGTTTTAATTTCTTTTAGTGTCTGCGAGTTATAGCTTTGATTGAGATTTAGCTAACAAGTTGTTAGTTAAATATTCTAATTCAACTTATCTAATCCTCATATTCTATGGATAATGAATGTAAGGTAATTTCTAAGGGAACACGCTTGTCATTCATTCATCTCATCATTATAAATACTAAAAACATAAACAATAGCATATAATTTACTTTCAATAGTTAGATTGAAACTCATCAAACACCATCTCTTTAACTTGTTAATTTGTGGCTCATTAGAATAATTAGGAACTTCTACATCCATTTAGGCTCCTTATGAATTGACCTAGGTTAGCCTCCACTTACTATTGGTTAACTTAATTTTATTTGATAATTAAAATGACAGTTATCAAAATGGCACCATTGTCGGGGAGCCTTACTTATTAAGGTTTCATAAGCAATCTCCTGGCCCTAAAAATCATAAAAAGTATATAGGTATTTCAGTATTGTCTGCATATTCAGTGTTTTGTCTTGTTGAGTCATGGCCAATTGTCTTTCTCGTCATGACCAAAGTACTTAAAATTGATTTTTGAGCGTCTCTATGAACTTTAGTCATGACCAGAAGCACATGTGGTCGCAACTAAAAATTTATTTTCAAGTCATTTTGCTCTCTGTTACTTTTTGTCGTGACCTGATTGCTTTTTGGTCACAACTAAAAATATTTTTTATCTAGTTTTGTTCTCTGTGATTTCTAGTCGCAACCAAAAATCATTGTTTCAATCAGATTTACTCCTTGTGATTTTTAGTCACAACCTAAGTGACAATTGGTCGCAACCAGAAACTAAAAACATCAAGCATTTTACTTTCTGTGATTTTTAGTCATAACCAAAGTGACATTTGGTTGCGACCAAATATCCTGATTCAGAATTTTTCCTCTTTATGACTGATAGTCATGACCGGAAGTTCATTTTTGTCGCGATTTCTATTCTCTGTGATTATTAGTCACGACTTGACTATTTTAAACTGAGATTATTTGATCTGAATTCCTAGAATTGCTGCATCTGTGACATATTTGATATTCGGCATCATTGTTGAGCGTGATTTGCATGAACAAAAGCACTGAATTCTTCCCTCTGGATAGAGAAATCAATAGAACACTTAGGCAAATTAAGAAGGCTAAGATCTTAAATCAAACTAGTGTTGAATCTGTTCTTGAGTTCTTCTGGTGAATCTATTGCAATTGAAACCGATTGTGCATCTGGTATTATATTAGATAATCATTTTGTCATTGAGCATGATAATGAAGCTGAAAATCATACTCATAATCAAAATATTCAAAATAAGCAACATGGAGAGAATAACATGAACAATAGAAGAGCATGTAGGAGCATAAGAGAATTGACTTCTTCTCATGCAAACTTTTATCCTTTCCGCACTTGTCCTGCTTTGGATGTTAATTTTGAGTTAAAATATCCTTTGTTAAGTAACTTATCAAAATTTTATGGATTTCCAGGGGAAGATCCTTTCAAGCACTTGAAGACTATGCATTAGGTTTGCTCATCCATGAAACCTATAGGTGTTAACATGGATGCTGTGCAAAGACAAGTATTCCACTTTACACTTGAAGGAAAGGTAAAGGAATGGTTTTATATGTCGCCACATCATACACCTTAAGCATTGTATTCCTAGAGCAACTTGAGGACTGCTTTCCTAGAGAGATACTTCCCTATTTCAAAGACAGCTATATTAAGAAATGAGATTTTTGCTGCAAAACAGTATGATCAAGAATCTTTTCATGAGTTTTGGGGAAGATTTCAATATTCTAACTGAGCATTTGGTACAGTATTTCCATTTAGGATTGCGCTATGCTTACAGAAAGAATTTGGATGCAGTTGCTGGCGGCTCTATTGATGATTTAACTCCAGATAAAGCATGGAACCTTATTGAGAAAATAACAAGTAATGACCAGAAGTATGGGGATATGATGCTAGGCAAGTCTATGAGGTATTTGTAAGGTCTTCTCAAGATTATAATTGTTTATCCTCTCAAGTTTCTACCATGAATACTCATATCAACAACCTAGCTGCTCAATTGGGAAATTCACATCTTCAAAGCCTATACTTTCAAGCTCTTGTTGCTCCTAGTTGTCGACTTTGTTATTCTCCTATGCACACCATGTAAGGAATTGGAAGACACGTAGCAGAAATTAATTTAAAATTTTTTTTCCATTCCTTGCTAGGATCTACCATATGTGTTTAAGTCAAGTGGAAAGAAGCATTACCCTTGGTGTTCCTCAGCGACTTCCACAGCTTCTCTCCGCGACTGGTGATCTCTTTCCGATCGCAAGAAGATGTCAACAGCTTCTCTTCGCGGTGCTCTCTTTCTGATCGCAAGAAGTCGACGCCTCAGGTCGGCTTCCTCTACTGGTATCCACACGAATAGTATTTCAACCACGAATGACGTGCTAGCGTCTCCTCCAAGGCTCTCTCAAGAATTCGTCCTCTCCGTCTCTACTTCAGCAGTTTCTTATTTGCAAACTTTTTGTAGATTCCGTTCGGCCTTTTGTGTTATGTGTTGTGCATAAAAAATGTAGCTCCTAAAATCAGATATATAGGATGCTCTGCGTTTTTCTCAACCGAATTGGATCTTGAAATTAATCTATATTAATTCTGAAATTAATACAATATCACATATTATATAATTTGATAAGAAACTAATTAAATAAATAATGTTTATATTAAATCCATCCCACAGATTTAATTCACCTATTTATTTAATTTAAATAAAGATAAGATTGGACTATATTTGATTTATTCTCATAAATCAAATTTGAGATATCCTATCAATTTGAATTTTAAATTCAAACGTGATAGAGATTTAATTTATCCTTATAAATTAAATCTTGTAAATATCTCTTATATGAGATATCCTATCAATTTAAATTTCAAATTCAAACGTGACAGAGATTTAATTTATCCTTATAAATTAAATCTTATAAATATCTCTTATATGAGATATCCTATTAATTTGAATTTCAAATTCAAATGTTATAGAGATTTAATTTATCCTTATAAATTAAATCCTATATATCCCTTATATATAATATATATATATATACGAATTTATATATAGACGAATATAAATATAAATAAATATATACATCAACCCTGGATCATTCATTGAATCTAGACACGTCTTAAATTCAATGAATCTGGATATCATAGCTCGTGTTGGGCTATTTTGTGTGCGACCCTGTAGGCCCATATGAAGTTGGTAGTGGGCCATTTGCTATACTGGCCCACAAGTCGCAAGCGGTCTCTAGCAAGACATAATAACTACCCAAATCATATCAGGATCGATAAACGATGTAACCTTTTATACAACCATATCATGTCCCTTCTGTCACGCGATATTTTAGTCATGGATGAGGCATGGATAATGTCATCCTTCTATTCCTGACCGTTACTTTCTCGATCCCTGAGTAGTCTGACTATAGAAATAGAACTACCTTTCCATTACAATATGGCCATACATTTCTCAGACTCACTCATCGAGGGGCCTAGTAATATCTCTCTACGAATGTGAGGGGCAAATTCCATTTTGACCACTCACATTCCTCCGCATGAAAAATCACTAAGCCCGAACATAGTCTTTATGATTACTCGATCAAAAGTGACTTTTGACTAGATCAAAGCTGAGCGTTTGTCATGTAGGAATCCATGATGATCTCAGGTCAAAGGGTATAGTGACATGGTTTGTATATGAGAGAAGCTTATGACGTAACCCATGCAACTCTCTCATAGCGGGTCGGTCCAACACCTTGTACTCTTACATGTGCCTATGACTTTGATTTATATCTCTATACATCTTCAAAGTATACTGGTCTTATTTCATCTCTGCTCCCGCACAGATGACCGACCAGGGACATTTAGGATAAGATCATGAATTATCCAAGGATGTCATCATAGTAAACATGCGAATAATATGATAACACAATTGATAAACTCATAAATCAATAATGTTTATAAGATAATGATTGGCCCCTAGGGCACATTTTCCAACACACCACTGTTAATTATCCTACACATTGTGCAAGTGTGTCAGCTATCTATCAAAGCAAACTAAACGAGTATCCACAAAGGAATTCATACTCCAACACATATAATGAAGGATAGAGAGATAATTCTAATTTCAGATGGAGGGATGGAGGTGAAGATAGGAATTTTAGGTAGAACATATTCAACAATGATAGATAAGTGGTTGAGTCTTCTAGAGCTATAGAAGTATCCTCTACTACAAAGGATGATGGAATATATGAGATAATTAAGAGTATTAATATGATTAATTCAAATATAATATCCTTCAACACAAACTTCTACTCTAATTTCATAGACTTGAGATCTACTGTGAAGAACAATCAAGCCATGATAGAGTCCATGTTTGCTGCCTTAGATAATAAGATGGAACAATGGGAAATAAAAGCTACAAACATGAATGGCTATGTATCACAGCTAGCCAATTCCATTAATAATGTTAAGGCAAGAATCAGTGGAGATGTACCTTCAAACATAGTTTTAACCCTAAATCTGTGAATGTCATAAGTTTGATAGATGAAGAACAAGTTGGGGAACAAGCTACAAATGTTAACAGTGAAGAGAAATATGAGGTAGACACTTATTCTAATGGTAGCATTGAGAAGTCTGAAAATGCAAAAGAAGCACAACCACTGGGGAAGGAAGAAGTTACAAAAAGTCAAATCAATTTAGCCCCAATTCAGAAGGTTATGGATAGTTAAATAGCAAGAAAATTGTGCTGCCTAAAGCTATAGATTCTGATTTAAGGAATCCTAGAGTGGACATAACTGAAAAAATATAACCAACAATAAATTTAGAAATCAAGCAGCAAGAAACAACCTCTGGTGTAGCTGAGGATAAGATACATATGAAGGAACTACCTATTCCAAGGAAATTCATGAGCAGCAAGAGGAAGGCCTTAAAGGAGTAGAACAAGCAAATGCTTAATTCTTTCAACAAGATTTAAGTGAATGTGCCTATGCGGAGAGAGTTCAAAGAGTGTCAAAATATGCAAAATGTTTGAAGGACAGTTGCACACACAAGGAAAGAAATAAACCTACTGAACTGGTACAAGTGGGACCTACAGCTTCTGCACTCTTCAACTCTCAACTTCCAGTAAAGTGTAAAGATCCAAGTGCATTTTTTATTCCTTATACAATTGGCAAGATCACTATTCCTAAATCAATGCTAGATTTAGGTGCTGCTATCAATGTTATGCCAAGTTCTATTTATCATGCCTTAGGAGTAAATATGATCAAACCAACTAGTGTGTTAGCTCAATTGGCCGATAAGAGAATTATTAATCCTAAGGAAATTTTAGAAGATATTTTAGTTCAAGTTAAGGAACTTATTTTTCCTGTGGACTTTTATGTTTTGGATATGTCAAATTGATGATAATAGTCTTATTCTAGGAAGGCCATTCTTGAAGATAGCTAATACCATGATTTGCATAAAAAATAGAATTATTAAAATAGAATTTGGTGGGCACATAATTTAGTTTAACATGTATAGACACCCACATCAAGATCATTCTCTCCTAGGACCTAACCTGATTGGTGCATCACTTGGAAATGAGTGTAATAATGTTCATGAGTTTGAAAACGATGATGAAGTTGAAGAATCTTCCATTTCTAACTCCTCCACTAATTTCTCTGTTTTTTCTTCATCCAATGGTGATGTGTTATATATTAATTCTAAAATTGATAGCTAGCTTACCACTATGGGTAATTTCTCTTCATCATCATCTAATATTTTCTCTATTAGGACTAACCACACTATTTCAATTGATGAACAATATCTAGGAAGGTTTGTAGTAAATTTAACATAATTGTAGGACAAGGATTATGCAGCATACTTTGAGAGACAAGGAATTGGAACCTCTGAGCTAGGGAGTTTTCAATTCAATAATTATATACTGCATTCTAACCCTGTTTATGAGAGCTTCAAATTGGAATTTTCAGAAATTTTAGGACTACAACAATTGAAGGACATTGTCCTCAACAAAATTTCATTGCAGGGACAAAGATGCATAATGCAGCAATTATATCATCAAGACCATTCCCACTATCTTTTGGATATGCATATATTCTACAAGCTGTGGATTATCTTTTAAGATGGATAAAACTATACAGACAAGACAAGATGAAGGAGATGGTACAGCATCCCAGGTTAATGGCCAATTATTCAAGCTTACAATGAGAACTTGAAGCCCCCATGATACTTAGGTTGTCTCCTTCCTTGTTTCCCCACTTACAATAGTCTGGTTTATATTTTTTTACTTATATACTTGAGCTGTAAATTGTTGATTAAGTGTGGGTGAGGAGACCAAGTCAGTAGGGGTAAATAAAAATTAATAAGTTCATCTTGGATTCTAATTCAGCTTTGTCCTCTTCATTACTTCAACCTTTGCATGTGTTTCACTACTTCTTCACATTGAGGACAATGTAAAAATTAAGTGTGGGGGAGTAGTTTGTGAAATTGGTAAATAAAAATAAGATAATTGTTGTGATTCTGTATTATGGTTGTGACCTTTAGATGTTATTGTCGCGACTAATATGTGCAAAAATATCAATTTTCTACTATGTGAAAATAGTCGCGACCAATTAACATGTTTGTCGCAACCAGTAATTCTTACTTTCTGATGATTATCTATCTATGATATTTTAGTCGTGACTATAACTCTATGAATTTTGTCGTGACTGGATAGACACTTGGTCGCGACCTAAGCTTGTGTGTTTGTCAGCATTACTCTCTGTGATCATGCGTCATGACCGTTGTGCATGTTAGTCGCGACCAATATTCCCTATTTTTTTGAAAATTTCTTCTCTGTGTAAAATAATCGCGACCTGAAGACCCTTTTGTCGCGACTAGACTTGAACTTCAGTAGAAAAATTCTTGTTTCATCTGATTGTTGCTTGGTCTAACGTAACTTACTGTCATGGATTTATAATTCAATTTTGAACACATATTTTGAACATTGGCAGACATGACGAATGTATGAGTTGATTGTTTTCATTGATTGATTATTGGAAAGTGTATAGTATGAATGATTGATCACATGTATTTAGTTTAATATTCATGCAATCTTGTCATTGTGAGTTGATTAGGGTGAGTAAGCCATATGGAAGGATCCTTGAGCCTCCAACAGATACTCATTTACATTGTGACACTATCTAATTTGGTAACTTTGCAGAACTTGTCTCAATCCTTGATTCAAAACCACATTAGCTTCTTAGAATTGTGAAATAATAAGGGTATTTATTTCAAAACACTTTTGCCTAAACAGTAGCTACATAAAAAATTAAATCTTTTGCCTAACCCCTTTGAGACCTTCACTTTCTTTTAAAATTTCATCCTTGATTAATTAAAGTTGTACGTGGTACTGGCTGCTGTGAAATAACCGATAAATTGTACCACTTGTTGGATATTTGAACTTCAATGAATTTGCTATCTGGTTCAATAGTGAAAGAAAAGAAAAGCAAAAAGAAAAGGTACAGAAAGAGAAAAAGAAAGAAAGAAAGAAAGACAAGATAGACCAGAAAGAACAAAAGTGATATTCAAGTTGAATGAAAGGAAAATATTTGGTACTCTCTACAGTTGCAAGTTCAGATTAGATTGAAAAATTAAGATCATAGGCAGTATTTCATTAATCATTGACATTTATTTCCATTTCATCACTTAGCATTTCCAACATTACAACCTAATAAAGACCCTTTGATTCCCAACCCTTGTGGCATACAGTGGTAGAGATGTAGGATGGTTACAAGCATATGGAAAGCCTAAGCTAGATGGTCGAGTGAAATTATCTTGATAAGAGAATGAGTGAAACACTACACCTTGTGAGAAAAGCTCAACCTAGTTGCTTACTATGATTTTATTGCATGATTTGGATTCTTTGATCAATATGAGATTAGTTTGGACTGCTGCCAATTGAAAGAAAAAGATTGATGACTACAAGTGCTTATGTCTAAATCTCTTGCCAAATATGCTAAACATGTGTGCTTGAATTTCAATTTTGATCCATAATTTTACTCGGAGTTCAAAAGCTAAGTGTAGGGTAGTTGATAAACTTATATTTGTAGTAATTTGTAGTGTGCTTAAAGTAAGTTTATTATTAATTTTATCCTTATTTATCAATATATTGAGCAGTTATTAAATAAAATAATATTCAAAATAGTTGAGAATTAATTAATATAAATTTAGTGCTTAAAGTGAATAAATAATATGTTTATTCTAATTTTCTATCATGGACCAATGTATTAAGTGAGAATGACAACTGGACTAAAGGAGTTGATGACATGTGATAGCACATGGGCTAGATCCAGGAATTGAGGAACAAATTGAAAGTGGGAGACCATGCATATGTTGGCACATGGAGAAGCACTGTTCACACACACATCTAGCATTGTTCAGGCACACAATAGAATCACACATTCTAGCAACAGGTCATGCACTCCACACATCATTCACATTATTTCAGCTACCATTCACATCCTTCCACACCTATATATATATACCATCACTTATCATTTCAGCATACACGCTGGGGGGGAGAGGACACTTCTTGCATAGTCTTTCATTCTGCTTCTTCCCCATTCACACATCCATTCATACACCATTCCAAATCAGATCTACACTCACCCATTCTTCCATTCCATTAACGCCTTTCTTCTCCATTCATTCCTTCTCTAACTCTCTCTCTTTCCATCACCATTTCTATTTTCTATTATGCACTTTCCTCTATTCTAGTAAATAGAACTAGAGGAAAGTTCTGCAGCTCATCTTCATCTTCTTCTATCATTTTCACCATGACTGCTACTGTGTTTTCTATTGCTGCTGATGTTCAGATGGCAATACAAGGCTAAGCTGATGTGCTCTCTTAGAGATGACGTTGAACTAGAATCCTTGAGCTAAATAGGGAGTTTATTATGTTTTTAATTCAGAGTTAAATGTATCGAGTTGATTTAGTTATCTCTGTCTGATACAATTAGAGTAGTAGAGGACAAAGAAGTAGAGAACCTAGGTGGCTTTCTTATTTCTGCATAACTCACATTTGATTAATTCTCATCTTTGATCGAGTTAAACATAGTTGTGATTAATTGAAGTGATTATATTTAATTCAAATTCTACTATCTCTGAGTTGAATGATTTTTAATCTCTTTTAATGTATGTAGTTGTAGCTTTGATTAAGATTTAGATAGTGAGTTATTAGCTAATATATTCTAATTCAACTGATCTATTCTTCATGTTCTGTGGATAATGAAGGTAAGGTAATGTCCAAGGGAATATGCTTGTCATTCATTCATCTAATTATCATAAACACTAAAAATATAAACAATAGCATAGAATTTACTTTCAATAGTTAGATTGAAACTCATCAAACACCATCTCTTTAACTTGTTAATTTGTGGCTCATTAGATTAATTAGAAACTTCTACATCCATTTAGGCTCCTTGTGAATCGACCTAGGTTAGTCTCCACTTATTATTGGTTATCTTAGTTTTATTTTATAATTAAAATGACAGTTATCAACTTGCAACCATTAATCTTTAACCTTCAATTAGCAATAATCTATACTAATCTCATATCAATCAAATGATCTAATTCATGTAATGAAATCATATTGAGCAACTAGGTTGAGATTTCCTCACAATGTATAATATTTCGCTCACTCATCAAGGTAATTTTCACTCAACCATCTAACTTAAACTTCCCATAGGCTTGTAACTATCCTATATTTTCACCACTAAATACCATAATAGTTGTGAATAAAAGGATCTTTATTAGGTTGTAATGTTAGAAAGGCTAAATAATGAAATGGAAATGCATGTTAATGATTAATGAAATACTGCACATTATTTTCCTTCTTCAAGTTGTTCCTAATTTGATCACAATTCTAATTGTGTAACTGCAAAAAATAACAAGTTAAACTAACTTCCTTTCATATAAGTTGAATATAATATCTTCCTGTCATTTGGTCTATCTCTTATTTGTTTTTCTCTTTTTTCTCCTTTCTCTTTTTTCCCTTCTTTTTTCTATTTTTTTCTCTTTGTTTTTTCTTTCAACTATTGAGCCAGATAACAAATACATTAAGGTTCAAATATTCAACAAGTGGTTGCACTTAACAATTATTTCACAATTAAAGAATTACTACAGCAACAACTATCTTGTACAGTATTCATTAATAAAGGATACAATTTTTAAAGAATAATGAAGGTCTCAAAGGGTTTAAGCAAATGATTAAATATTTATGTGTCTACTGTTTGGTCAAAAGGGTTTTGAAACAAATGCTCTTATTAAAAAGTTTGTCAATATTTAAAAGTATATGTTCAAAATTCAATTTAATTCTATGACATTAAATTCCAAATCACCAAGCAACAATCATAATGAAATAGAAGAATTTTTCAGCAGAGTTCACTTGTAGTCATGACAAACAAGACATCAGGTCATGACTTTTTTACAAAGAGAAGAAATCATCAAAAAATAAGGAATATTGGTCATGACAGAAATGGACACTGGTTATGACTAATAATCACATAGGGTAAACTTGTTAAACACATACTCTGGGTCGCGTCCTAAATGTCAATCCAGCCATGAGCAAAATCCATAGAGTTACAGTCGTGATAAAGATAAACACATCACGACTACATATCACAGATGGGTAAACTTCAGAAAATAGGAACTCCTAGTCGTGACAAAAATAGGCAATGGTCATGACTAATTTTCATAGAGAAGAAACTTGACATACGTACACACATTAGTTGCGACAAGAACAATATAATGTTGCGATCAAAAGACACATAATCACATCAATTATCTGATTTTTATTCACCCATTTCACACACTAAAGTCCATCATCCCCATACTTATTTATTGTCTTCAATGTGAAGAAATAATGAAAACATGCAAATGCAGTAGCAATGGAAATTGAACCAGAATCTAAAATGAATTAGAGTTCCTATCTACTCCTACTGACTTGGTCTCCTCCACCACACTTAATCAAAAAATAATAGCTCGACAACCTGAGATTTAGGGTGGTTGGAAGTTCTTTTTATATAACTTCACCAAATTACCATTCACCTTGAATTGTTGTTGATGCATAAGAAATAACATGAGAGAGCTTTCCAATTTTTTGATCCAAAATGGTAGTTTGTTGTTTTCAACAAGAAACACATATTTTATATTCCATGGAAGTTGAATCACTGATGAAATTATCTTCTTTGGCTCTACTCTATATGTATTATTCTCTAAGTTCTGCAGCAACCTAGCATCACACATAGCAACAACTCCTCTCTTTCAAGTTCCAGCAGTGCAATTCTATTGATGTTGGATAATATCCTTCAATTTTTACAGTCCTGGGATGTCTAAGAATTCTAAGTTGAAGCTCCTATGAACATGTTTAGAATACAGGATATTATAACTATTAAATTGAGAATTTCTTAGCTCAGAAATTCTGCCTTCTTGTCTCTCAAAATCTACTATAATGTTATTGTCCTGCAATTCTACTAAATCTGCCACAAACCTTCCTGGACATTGTTCATTACATGAAAGTTGTGGTTAGTTCTAAAGAAAGAAATAATAGATGAAGATGAAGAATAATAACCCATAGTGGAAAGCTAGCAATCAATTTTAGAATTAATGCATAACACATCACAATTGAATGAAGAAAAAGAAAATAAATTAGTGGAGAGTAAGAAATAGAAGGTTCTTCAACTTTATCATCATTGTCAAAATCACAAATATCATCACACTCATTTTCAAGTAACACAACAATCATCTTAAGTCCTAGGAGAGAATAATCCTGATATGGATGTCTCATCATTTCATACATGTTAAACTAAATTTTGTGTCCAACAAATTTTTTTAATAATTACATCTTTCATGCAAATCATGGTGTTAGCTATCCTCAATAATGGCCTTCCTAGAATAAGAGTATTATCATCAAGAGACTCATTTTACATATCTAAAATATAAAAGTCAATAGGAAAAATAAGGTATTTAACTTGAACTAAAATGTCTTCTAAGATTCTCTTAAGATTTATAATACTCTTATTAGCCAATTGAGCTAACACAATAGTTAGTTTAATTAACTTCACTCCTAGAGCATGATAAACTAAACTAGGCATCACATTAATAGCAGCACCTAAATCTAATAATGCTCTAGGACCAATTATCTTACAAATTCTACAAGGAATAGAAAATGCACATGGATCTTGACACTTCATTAGAAGTTGAACTTTGAAAAAGGCAGAAGCTTTAGGTCCTACTTGCACCAGTTCATTTGGTTTGTATCTTTTCTTGTGTGTACAATTGTCCTTTAAACACTTTGCATATTTTGGCACTCTTTGAACCCTCTTCAGCATAGGTACATTTACTTCAATCTTGCTGAAAAAATCAATTACTTGTTCTGCTCCTTTAAGGCTTTCTTCTTACTACTCATGAATTCCCTTGGGATAGGTAAATCCTTCATATTCACTTCTTTCTCAAATGAACTAGAAATTCTTTCTTTCTACTTGAGCTCTGAATTTACTATTGATTGTGTTTCTTCATTTGTATCCACTATAGGATTTCTTAACTTAGAATCTATAGCCTCAAGTAGCTCAGTTTCCTTACTGTTTAGCTGTCCACGATCTTTAGAATCTTGTGTAGAATAGATTTGACTTTCTGTAAGATCAAATGTAATCTTTTTCTACCCAATCAGTTATGCTTCCTTCTTGCTTTCAGACTTCTCGATGTTATTCTTCATTGGAATGCTAGAATCAGTGTCACCTCACATTCCTCTTCATTTTTAGCATATGTAACTTGCTCCCCACCTTGCTTTCCACTTCTTAAACTTATAGCATTTATAGATTTAGGGTTAATAACTATATTTGAAGGTAGTGTTCCACTGATCTTTGCCTGAACATCACTTATTGAATTAGCTAACTGTGATACATAGCCATCTATGTTAGAAACTTTAGTTTCCTACTGTTCTATTTTACTCTCCAAGGAAGTAAACTTAGAATTTGTCATTGCTAGGTTGCTCTCCACTGTAGATCTCAAGTCCTTAAAATTAGAGCTGAAGTTTGTGTTTATTGAATTTATATTTGAGTTGATTACATTAATGCTCTTGATTATCTTAGATATACCATTATCCCTTGCAACAGTAGGTACTTCTATAGCTCTAGAGGATTCAGCTACTTGCTTGTCATTGTTGAATCTGTTTGTCCCAAAATTCTTGTCTCCACCTCCATCCCTCCATTTAAAATTAGGATAATCTCTCCATCCTTTGTTATATATGTTGGAGTATATATTTTTTTGTAGATACTGGTTTAGTTTGCCTTGATAGATGTATGATATATCTTCATAGTACGTAGGACAATTGTCACTAGTATGCATTGGAGAAAAAAAACTGACAACTCGGAATAACTAGAGCTTGAGAGTGTGGGCTTTGAACAAGTGTATTGCTCAATTGAGCAGCTAACTTGTTTATATGAGCATTCATAGAAGCAACTTGAGAAGACAAATTATTATAATCTTGAGAAGACCTTGCAGAAACCTCATGAACTTGCCTAGCATCATAACCCTCCATACTTCTGGTCATTATTCTTCTCAATCAAATTTTATGCTTCGTCAAGAGTTAAATCATTAATAGAACCCCCAGAAGCTACATCCAAATTATTTATGTCTATAGTGTATAATCCTGAGTTAAAATACTGCACCAAATGTTCACTTGAAATCTAGTGGTAAGGAAATCTAGCTAGCAGCTCTTGAAATCTTTCCCAAAACTCATGAAAAGACTCTCGAGCAAATTGTTTTGCAGCAAAGATTTCCTTTCTCAGTGTAGCAGTCTTGGATACAGGGAAGTATCTCTCTAATAAAGTATTCCTTAAGTTATTCCAGGAGTCAAATGCTTGAGGTGTATAATGTGACATCATATTAAACCATCCTTTGCCTTTCCTTCACATGTAAAATAGAATACTTGTCTTTTGTCTTCAAGTGCTTGAAAGGATCCTCACCTGCCAAATCTATAAAACTTTGGTAAGTTACTTAACAAAGGATATTTTAGCTCAAAATTAACATCTAAAGTAGGACAAGTACGAAAGGATCAAAGTTTGCATTAGAAGAAGTGAGTTCTCTTATGCTCCTACATGCCCTTATATTATTCATGTTTTTCTCTCATATTGCTCATTTTGATTATTCTGATTATGAGTATGAGCTTCACCCTTATTAACATGCTCTATGACAAAATAATTATCTAAGATATCACAAATGCAAATTCAGTATCAGCTACAATAGATTCACTAGAGGAACTAAGCTCAACAACACATGTAACACTGGCTTGATTTAAAATTTTAGCTTTCTTAATTTACCTAAGTGTTCTATTGATTTCTCTGTCCAAATAAAAATTTTAGCTTTCTCTGTCCGAGAGCAAATACTTGAAATTAAAAGTTTTTGTTACAACCAAATGTCTCTTAGTTGTGACTAAAAATTACAGAGTAAATCCAAATTAAACACTAATTTTTGCTTATGACTAGTGTCAATTTGGTTGCGACTGGAAATCACAGATAAAAAAACTTAATGGATAAAGGCTTAAACACTTCGGTCACAATTAAATGTTACAAATAGCAAATTAGTTAAATAATGATTTCAAGTTGTAACCAAATATTTATCTAGTTGTAACTAAAATTCACAAAGACTCTTAGAAATCAATTTTTGCACTATAGTCACAACAAAATAAGCAGTTGGTCGTGACACAAAAAGACAAAATACTAAATTTGTAGCAAAACTAAAACACCTATATTCTTTTTATGTTTTTTAGGCCCAGCAGATTGTTTAGAAAATCTTAACTAAGGCTCCTCAACAATGCACTATTTTGATGACTGTCATTTTAATTATTAAAAGAAACTAAGTTAACCGATAGTGAAGTGAGGCTAACCTAGGAAGATTCATAAGGAGCCTAAATGGATGTTAAAGTATCTAACTAATCCAATAAGCTACAATTTAACAAATTAATGCAATGATATGTGAGATGAGATGTTTGAACAAATTTTGAATGTAAATCCTATGCTACTGTTTATAATTTTAAGTGTTAATGATGATGATATGAATCAATGACAAATGTGTTACCTTGGAGATTACCTTACCTTGATAATTATTGTTTTAATTATCAAAAGAAACTAATCTAACTAATAGTAAAATGAGGCTAACCTAGATCAATTCACAAGGAGCCTAACTGGATACTAAAGTACCTAACAGATCTAATGAGTCACAATTTAATAAATGAATGCAATGATATGTGAGATTTGAGATGAGATGTTTGAATAAATTCTGAATGTAAATCCTATTCCATTATTTATGATTTTAAGTGTTAATGATGATGATATAAATCAATGACAAGTGTGTTCTCTTAGAGATTACCTTATCTTTATTATCCATAGAGAGCACATTGGATCTAGCCTTCCATTGTCGTCAAAACCTCAACAACAATAGTAAATAGATCAGCAACATTTATGATGAATGTAGAAGGAGATGAAGATGGAAACAAAACTTTTCTCTAATTATTTTGCCTAAAATCAATATAAAAATAAGAGTTTATCATAAAGACCCACTTACACCCATCATTCATTTTTCTTTATCTATAGGTGTTTGACCTAGACAAATGCTCAAATTATGATTTTCCATTACTGACTCTGCCACTCTACAGTTCCTCATCCCTATTTAATGAAGCAGATATTGTATGTAGTTCATGTGTGAGAATAATATTCCGTGATCAGATTGTATTACTTCATTGCCAAGAAAAAGTATTCTACTTGACCCTAATCTTTCAACTCATATTTGGTCTTCAACCGTTTCTTTAGCTCTTCAAGTTCAACTATATCATCCTCCGTCAAGATCATATCATTTGAGTAAGATAGATAACTTCCCTTTACTTCATTTGATGCATAGAGTGGGATAGAAGTTGCTTTGTTTGTAACCAAATTGTCTATATTTGGGGTAAGTTTTCCAAAGAAGGCATGTGGCTATTGCTCTAGCCATATAGTGATTTTCATATCTTACATACTTGCGTCCTATTTACATACTTGTACCCTACTGCTAGTGGTATACACATATACACCTTTTCATCCAAATCTCTATTAAGAAATGTGTTTTTCATATCAAGTTGCATTAGTGGCCAATTTTCATTTATAGCCAGTGAGAGTAGTACACAAATATTACTAAAATTGGCTCCATATTTATGGGTACTGCCTATAGCCACTAACCTCACCTTATACATGCTCAAACTACCATTAGCATTGATCATATGGGTAAAGACACACTTACATCAATAAGTTATTTTTTCCTTATCTGTAGGTGTATGGCGTATATAAATTCTCAAACTATGATTCATTTGCATTAGTGACTCTACCTTTCTACAGTTCCTCATCCCTGTCTCACACAGGAGATATTGTATGTAGTTCATATGTGATAGAAACATTCCGTGATCAGATTGTGTTACTTTAACGCCGAGAAAGTATTCTACTTGATCCAATCATTCTCCTCATATTTGGTCTTCAACTGTTTATTCAGCTCTTCAAGTTCTACTAATCATCCTCGGTCAAGATCATATCATCTACATATTCAAGTAAGATAGCCAACTTCCCCTTCCATCGCTTGATTGATTGGGATAGTAGTTGCTTTGCTAGTAACCAAAATGAATATAGTTGCGGTCAGTTTTCCAAACTAAGCCTGTGGCGATTACTTTAGAGCTTAAGTGATTTTGCAGCTTTTATACTTGCATCTCATTTACATACTCATACCCTACTGCTGGTGGTTTACCCATATACATCTCTGCAACCAAATCTCTATTAAGAAATGTTTTTTTCATGTCAAGTTGCATTAGTAGCTAATTTTCTAGTACATCACAAAATATTAGTATATGAATATTATTAATCTTGTCTATTAGGGCGAACGTTTCATCATAGTCCACACTGTATTTATGGTATAGCCTGTAGCACTAACCTGAACTTATACATGTTCAAGCTACCATTTGCATTGAGCGTCATGGTGAAGACCCACTTACATCCAACAGTTTTTTTCCTTATCAGTATGTGTCTGGCGTAGATAAATGCTTATATGATGATTTATTTTTGTTAGTGACTTTGCACGGTACAGATCTCATCCCTATTTCATGAAAGGGATGTTGTATATAGTTCATCTTGAGAGAAAGACACCGTGATCAGATTGTGTTACTTCAGTCCGGAGAAACATTTTACTTGACACAAATCTTTCAGCTCAAAGTGGGTCTTCAACCATTTCTTCAACTCTTACAATTCAACTAAATCATCCTCGGTCAAGATCATATCATCTACATATTCGAGTAAGTTAGCCAACTTTCCCTTCCTTCCCTTTATGAATAGACTGGGATCGGAGTTGCATTATTTGTAAACAAGTTGTTTATATTTGCAATAAGTTTTCCAAACCACAAATGTGGCTATTGCTTTAGTCCATATAGTGATTTTCGCATCTTACATACTTGCGTCCTATTTACAGACTTGTACCCTACTGCTGTTGGCAAATCCATATACACCACTCCAAAATCTTTGTTAAGAAACATTTGTTTCATTTTTTGTTCCATTAGTGGCCATTTTTCATTTACAGCCAGGGAAAGTAGTATACAAATATTATTAATCTTGGCTACTATGGCGAACATTTCATCATAGTCCACACCCTATTTCTAGGTAGTGCCTGCAGCCACTAACCTCATTGACAAACTCTTATTTGTATTATTTTAGTGTGTTTAAAGAGGGTTTTATTATTTATATTTGTCCCCACTTACCAATATGTTGAGCAATTAATAAATAAAATAAAAATAGAACAAGTAGAAATTAATTGATATAATTCTAGTAATTAATTGGATAAATAATCTATTTCTTTTAAATTTTCATTACAGGCCAATACAGTAACCAACTAACATATTAGGTGGAGGATAGTAAGAATGAACTAAATTGACAACTGGACAAAAGGAGATTTAAGCATGTACTAGAGGGAAGAAGTAAACAGAGTAAGCATGTGCTAGAATTAATGAGTTGATAACAGAAGCAAGTGGGGGATCACACATGTGCTGCAATAGAAAATCACATGTTGGCATGCAGATGACACACCTTACATCACACATTCATTCCAGCTGCCATTCACTGCATTCAAACCATCTCACTCATTCCACACTTCTCTTATATATATATATTCCTATCATGTTCACACAGGGGGAACTCATCATCACACGCAGACAAAGCTTCCATACACACCATCTCTCTCATTCCTCTCCACTCCATCCAGATATGATGCCATTCTCTCTCCATCTCCATTCTCTCTTTCATCTGTAACTTTCCTCTATTCTAAGCAATAGAACTAGAGGAAAGTTCTATTTTTATCTTCATCTTCTCCTTCTATACTTACCATGACTGCTGCTGATTTTACTACCGCTGTTAAAGTCTTGGTAGTAATAGAATGCTAGAGTTGCTGTGATCTCTTGTAGATGTTGCTTCTAGAATCCTTGATCTGAAATAGGCAGTTTATTATGTCTTTAATTTAGATTTGATTGTATAGAGTTGATGTAATTAATTCTAGAATTATTGACTCAATTAGAGTTAGTAGATGATTAAAGATTAGGGAATCGAGTTGGATTTCCTATTTCTACATAATTGATGATTTGATTAATTCTCATCCTTGAACTAGTTGGACATAGTTATGGTGAATTAGAGAAATTATATAAAAAAGTATAGTTGTATCTGTTTAAATTCATCTTCTTCTATCTCTTAAGTTGAATGATTTATATTTCTCTATTGAATGTCTGTGAGTTTTTACTTTGATTAAGATTTAGCTAGTGAGGTTTTAGCTAATACATTCTAATTCAACTAATTAACTCTAGATATTTGTGGATAATGAAGGTAAGGTAATCTCTAAGGGAATACACTTATCATTGATTCATTTTATCATCATAAACACCTAAAATCATAAATAGTAGCATAGGATTTATATTCAAAAGTAATTCAATTATCTCATCTCACAAATCATTGCATCAATTTGTTAATTTGTGTATCATTTGATTAATTAGAAACTTTAGTATCTATTTAAGCTCTTTGTGAATTGACCTAGGTTAATTTCATTCTACTATTGGTTAACTTAGTTTCTTTTGGTAATTAAAATGACGGTTATCACTTGCCTTATACATGTTCACGCTACCATTAGCATTGATCATCAAGGTAAACACCTACTTACATCCATTATTCATTTTTCCTTATCTGTAGGTGTCGAACCTAGACAAATGCTCAAATTATGATTCATTTCCATTAGTGACTCTGCCATTCTATAGTTCCTCATCTCTATTTCACGAAGGAGATATTGTATGTAGTTCATATGTGAGAGAAACATTTCATGATCAGATTGTGTTACTTCAATGCCAAGAAAGTATTATACTTGACCTTAATATTTCACCTCATATTTGGTCTTTTACCATTTCTTCAGCTCTTCAAGTTCAACTATATCATCCTCCGTCAAGATCATATCATCTACAAATTCATGTAAGATAGCCAACTTCCCTTGTGATGCATAGAGTGGTATAGAAGTTGCTTTGTTTATAACCAAATTGTCTATATTTGCAGTAAGTTTTCCAAAGGAGGCATGTGGCTATTGCTCTAGCCGATACAGTGGTTTTTGTATCTTACATACTTGCTTCCTATTTACATACCCGTACCCTACTGTTGGTGGTATATTCATATACACCTCCCACTTCCAAATCTCTGTTAAGTATTTTTCATTTCTAGTTCCATTAGTGGCCAGTTTTCATTTACAGCCAGAGATAGTATACAAATATTATTAATCTTAGCTATGGCGAACAATTCATTATTCTCCTCACTGTATTTCTGGTTAGTGCCTATAGCCTCTAACCTTGCCTTATACATGTTCAAACTACCATTAGCATTGATCATACGGATAAAGACACTTACATCCATCACTAATTATTCCTTATCTGTAGTGTCTGCGTAGATAAATTCTTAAACTATGATTCATTTGCATTAGTGAACTCTATCTTTCTACAGTCCCTCATCCCTGTCTCATGCAGGAGATATTGTATTCAGTTCATACGTGAGAGAAACATTCTGTGATCAGATTGTGTTACTTTAATGCCGAGAAAGTATTCTACTTGACCCTAACCATTCACCTCATATTTAGTCTTCAACTGTTTCTTCATCTCTTCAATTCAACTATATCATCCTCGATCAAGATCATATCATCTACATATTCAAGAAAGATAGCCAACTTAATATCTTTTAAGAAATGTGTTTTTCATGTAAAGTTGTGTTAGTGGTCAATTTTAGTGTACGACAAGGAAGAGTAGTATATGAATATTATTAATCTTGTCTATTAGGGTGAATGTTTCATCATAGTCTGTAAGGAATTGGAAGACACGCAGCGGAAATTAACTTAAAATTTTTTTCATTCCTTGCCAAGATCTACTGTATATGTTTAAGTCAAGTGGGAAAAAGCATTACCCTCAGTGTTCCTCAGCGACTTCCACAGCTTCTAGTCACGACGTTCACAGCTTCTCTCCATGGCTTGTGCTCCCTTTCCGATCGCAAGAAGTTGACAACTCAGGTCGGCTTCCTCTACTGGTATCCACACGAACAGCGTTCCAACCACAAACGACGTGCTAGCTTCTCCTATCCCTCTAGGGCTTTCTCAAGAATTTGTCCTCTCCGTCTCTATTTCTCCAGTTTCTAATCTGCAAACCTTTTGCAAAATTTCCTTCGGCCTTTCTGTATTCTATATGTTTCAAAATGTAGCTTCTAAAATCAGATATATAGGATGATATGCATTTTTTTCTACCGAATTGGATTTTGGAGTTAATCTTATATTAATTCCGAAATTAATACAATATCATATATTGTATAATTTGATAAGAAACTAATTAAATAAATAATATTTATATTAAATCCGTCCTACAGATTTAATTCACCTATTTATTTAACTTAAAATAAAGATAAGATTGAACTATATTTGATTTATTCTCATAAATCAAATTTGAGATATCATATCAATTTGAATTTCAAATTTGAACGTGATAGAGATTTAATTTATCCTTATAAATTAAATCTTATAAATATCTCTTATATGAGATATCCTATCAATTTGAATTTCAAATTCAAACGTGATAGAGATTTAATTTATCCTTATAAATTAAATCTCATATATCTCATATATATAATGTATATATATACGAATTTATATATATACGAATATAAATATAAATAAATATATACATCCACCCTGGATCATTTATTGAATCTGGACATGTCTTAGATTCAATGAATCTGGACATCATATAGAAAAACATAACGACTACCCAAATCATATGAGGATCGTTAAACAATGTAACCTTTTATATAACCATATCATGTCCCTTCTGTCACGCGATATTTTGGTCATAGTTGAGGTATGGATAATGTCATCCTCCTATTCCTGACTGTTATTTTCTTGATCCCTGAGTAGTCTGACTATAGAAATGGAACTACCTTTCCATTACAATATGGCCATATATTTCTCAGACTCATCGAGGGGGCCCAGTAATATCTCTCTATGAATGTGAGGGACAAATTCCATCTTGACCATTCACATTCCTCCGCATGAAAAACCACTAAGCCCAAATATAGTCTTTATGATCACTCGGTCAAAAGTGACTTTTGACTAGGTCAAAGCTGAGCGTTTGTCATGTAGGAATCCATGATGATCTCAAGTCAAAGGGCATAGTGACATGGTTTGTATATGAGAGAAGCTTATGACTTAACCCATGCAGCTCTCTCATAGCGGGTCAGTCCAACACCATGTACTCTTACATGTGCATATGACTTTGATTTATATCTCTATACATCTTTAAAGTCATACTGGTCTTATTTCATCTCTGCTCCCACATAGATGACCGACTAGGGACATTTAGGATAAGATCATGAATTATCCAAGGATGGTCATCACAGTAAACATGCAAATAATATGATAACACAATTAATAAATTCATAAATCAATAATATTCATAAGACAATGATTGGCCCCTAGGGCACGATTTCCAACATAGTCCACATCGTATTTATGGTCTAGCCTGTAACACTAACCTCACCTTATACATGCTCAAGCTACCATTTGCATTGAGCTTCATGGTAAAGACCCACTTACATCCAATAGTTTTCTCCTTATCTGTATGTGTCTGGCCTAGATAAATGCTCAGATGATGATTCATTTCTGTTAGTGACTTTGCCACGCTACAGTTCCTCATCCCTATTTCATGAAAGGGATGTTGTATGTAGTTCATATGGAGAGAAAGACACCATGATAAGATTGTGTTACTTCAATCCCAGAGAAACTATTTTACTTGACACAAATCTTTCAGCTCAAACTTGGTCTTCAACCATTTTTCAATTCTTCAAATTCAACAAAATCATCCTTGGTCAAGATCATATCATGTACATATTCAAGTAAGATAGCCAACTTCCCCTTCCTTCGCTTGATGAATAGTGTGGGATAGGAGTTGCTTTGTTTGTCACCAAATTGTGTATAGTTGCATTAAGTTTTCCAAACCAGGTATGTGGTGATTACTTTAGCCCTTACTGTGATTTCCCAGCTTTAATACTTGCATCCCATTTACATACTCGTACCCTACTGCTGGTGGTATACCCATATACACCTCTACTTCCAAATCTCTGTTAAGAAATGTTTTTTTCATGTCAGGTTGCATTGGTGTCCAATTCTCATTTACAGCAAGGAAGAGTAGTATATGAATATTATTAATCTTGTCTATTAGGGCAAACATTTCATCATAGTCCACTCCCTATTTATGGTATAACCTGTAGCCACTAACCTCAATTTATACGTGTTAAAGCCACCATTTGTATTGAGCGTCAGGGCAAAGACCCACTTTCATCCAACAGTCTTTTATCCTTTATGTGTCTACTCCAGATAAATGCTCAAATGATGATTCATTTTTGTTAATGACTTTGTAGTGCCACAGTTCCTCATCCCTATGACATGAAGGGGATATTGTATGTAGTTCATTTGGAGAGAAAGACTCTGATTAGAATGTGTTACTTCAGTCCCGGAGAAACTATTTTACTTCACACAAGTCTTTCAGATCAAAATCGGTCTTCAACTGTTTCTTCAACTCTTCAAACTCAACAAGGTCATCCTCAGTTAAGATCATATCATGTACATATGTGAGTAAGATGGCCAACTTCCCCATCCTTCGATTGGGATAGGAGTTGCTTTGTTTGTAACCAAATTGTCTAGAGTTATAGTAAGTTTTCCAAACTAGGCAATGTGGTGATTACTTTACCCCTTACTGTGATTTCCCAGCTTTCATACTTGCATCCCATTTACATGATCGTACCCTACTACTGGCGGTATACCCATATACACCTCCACTTCTAAATCTCTATAAGAAATGTGTTTTTCATGTCAGGTTGCATTGGTTTTCAATTCTCATTTACAGCAAGGAATAGTATATGAATATTATTAATCCTGCCTATTTGGGTGATTGTTTCATCATAGTCCACACCCTATTTATGGTATAGCCTATAGCCACTAACCTCGCCTTATACATGTCGAACTACCATTAGCATTAATCATATGGGTAAAGGCGCACTTACATCAATCAATCATATTTCCTTATCAGTATGTGTCTGGGCTAGATAAATGCTCAAATGATGATTCAATTTAATTAATGAGAGCTACAGTTTCTCATCCTTATTTCACAAAGGGGATATTGTATGTAGTTCATCTGTGAGAGAAATATTCTGCAATCAAATTGTGTTACTTCAGTCCTGAGAAAGTATTTTAATCTTTCTACTCAAACTTGGTTTTCAACCGTTTCTTCAACTCTTCAAATTCAACATAATCATTGTTGGTCAAGATCATATCATCTACATATTTGAGTAAGATAGCCAACTTCCCCTTCCTTCATTTGATGATAGATTGGGATAGGAGTTGCTTTGTTTGTAACCAAATTGTCTATAGTTGCAGTAAGTTTTCCAAACCAGGCATGTGGCAATTACTTTAGCCCTTACTGTGATTTTCCGAGCTTTCATACTTGCATCCCATTTACATACTCATACCGTTCTTGTAACACCTTACTTTTATATATCTTAGGGATCATTCAGTAGTATTTAGAACCACTTAAAAATATATTGAAATTCAATTATAAAGTCTAGATTTTCCAATCTTTACATGTACTATTCATTTGGTATTTCAAGATTTTATGAAGAATTTAAAAAAATAATAACTAATTCAAAAAAAATTAAAATGGAGTAGTTCAAAAGGCTAAGCGAAGCTAACATAATTAATTTTAATAGAAAAATAATTTTCAAACCAAATTCTCAGTCACTAAATACAGTTTTAACATCAAATATTACTGTTTATTTGGTCAAAAATTTTGAAAAATAGTTTTGATCCCTAACTTTGAAAAATTTGTTCTCTTTTTATATATATCGAAATAAAACGTTCTTTGTGTTAAAACAAAGCTTGAAATATTAAGTAAATGCTGGTAAAAGTTCATACATTTATTCAATCATTAACTATTTTTAATTATATTATAAATGTCACTACCTCACCAAAAGTTACTATTCATAGTAATAAATTTTAGCAACTAACTTTACATACATATACATATAAATCATGCAACTAATTCTAACTCTTCTCCATGATGCATCCTCTTCTTCACATGAACACACTGCTAGAATGGTTGTGACATGGAAGGGTGAGATTTATGGGAAAATCTCAGTAGTAAACGTAACTAAATAATGTTTGCTTTAATATAAATGTTTGTGCTTGTTTGTGATTGTGTCAACATTATGTAATGTGCTTGCATCTATGTAACATATGAAATATAATTGGATAAAGTAATCATAGAAATAGAGCTTCAATAATATACACATATGTAACACAATTCAACAAAGCCATAGAAAATTAATCATAGCATCCAACATATAAAAGTTTATGATAGTTTACTACCTTATTGCTTTACCTCCTTTTACTCTTTTCTTTATCCTCTTTCCTTGCTAAGTGGCTACTTTCTTGAGTCCACAAAACAAATCCTAAACATCACATATCCATCCATTCATCATGTGATCCAATTTAGCTAGCATATAAGGACATTGAACTTAATCAATTAACCCCTAACTCTCAATTTGTGGTTAATTGCCTTATCTTTTGAATTAATTTGTGCCTTAACTTTATCTTATATAATTTTACCTTATGAAACTATTTATGAGCTTAAAATTATAAAATTCTAACTCCTACACTGTCATATCCCCAATTTTTTTTTGACCTGATGTACCTGTACAGTTTATCTGCAATGGATATAAGATTCTTGGAATAAACTGTACTAGATTGTGAAAGGAAAGGGAAGGATTAATAGCTAAGGAAAGAATAGGGACCAAAATGAAAATTTAAAAGTTTGAAGGTGAAAAGTGAAAGTAGAAGAAAAAGGAGGGACCTAAATGCAATTAATGAAAAGTTCAGGGACTAAAGTGTAATTATTCAAAAGTTAAGGGACCTAAATGTAAATATGGAAAAGTTGAGCCAAAACAGGCCAAAAATGCCCGGAATCAGATCAGACCCAAATTTTACCAGTAGATAGACAAAAATATTCCGGTCAGTTTAACGCAACACAGAATTTTGATTTGAGGTCCCGATTAATTGATATAAATTTCTGAAGTCAGAAGGAATTATTATAGTATTTTTCAGATATAAAAATCATATGAGACTTTATAGGAAATTCATATATTTAATATATGAATTTATAAAATTGACAGAATCAGAAGAGGAATCTTGTAAAAGCTATACCTGATTTTTCAGTAAAATAAAATACCCGATAAATAGGACCAGGAGAGTTGTCAAGTGAATTGGGCCATAAAGGCAATACAGGCAATAAGCCCATAATAAGGCCCAAATGGCGCTATCATGAGCCCATTAAGGTGACTGGACAGTTATGTGGGCCAGAGACCAGAGCAGTCCAGGAAAAGTGCAAAATTACGAAAATGCCCCTAGAAGCCCACACTGTACCAGTAGTGGATAGAGGTCATTTTGGTCACTTTAGACAGGCTAAAAATGTGTCATATAGTATAAAGAGGATAATATAGAGTCAATATATGCCCTGAGGCAGTGTAAAGAGGTGTGAAATGACGATTTTGTCCTTAGGGTTAGTACTGTGCAGGAAAGGACACTAAGGGTATTTTGGTTATTTTCCAAGGAATGGATGGCAAATAAATATTCAATATATCATTTTCAATGATATGAGAAGCCTAGATATTGATTTTCAGGACATAATACATATCTTGGTATATTATAAAAAAAAATTCAGAACAGAAAACAGTCCGGTTGTTGTGAAACTGCTCTGATCGGTATTGGATTGGACTGGAATTTCTCCAGAACCTTCTTGACATGGGCAGCACGCCACCTAACCCTCTTAGGTGTCCCATGAGCTGTCCCACATGATGTAATAATTATTCTTTTTAGAAAAAGTAAAATCCAAGATTAAATGTGAGCCTTTAGATCAAATAGTAACCAAATCAATCTTGGCCATCCATTTCAACCCAAATTTCTCTATAAATACCCCCTATTCAGAACACTTCGGCATGCATGGTGAACCATAGGGAAACTCTTGCAAAATTTCCATTCAACCAAGAAAGAAGCAACCAAAGTGAAGTAACAAGCAAGGTAATCATCTCCCTTGATCTTGAGCTTTGTTCTAGCAAGTTAGCTCATGGTTTTAAAGGGTTTTCATGCTATATTTCCCTTATGGTTGCTGCTGGAAGTGCTGCTCATATGTGGTTAAAATATGAGTTTTATGTTATGGATAGTTTAGACAAGCTTAAACAAGTTAGAATCAAGTGGTATAAGCTTGTGAATTCAAGTATGTTTGGATTTAGGGTTTTGTGTTCTTGCTGGTACTGTACGTGGTACTGTTCATATGATGGAATTTCATGATTTTGATGCTTCCAATGAGTTTAAAATGGAAAGTTGTGTGGGGATAAAGTAGGAGAACAAGTATTGGAAGCATTGGAATCAAAATGAGAATTTTTGGAAAACAAGAGCATGCATTTCGGTTTGGCACTGTAGCAATTGGTATGTTTTGATTTTGGAAATTCTGATTTCATATTTGGATTCTACATGAAAAATTATGTGGAAATGGACCATGAGAATTTATTTTGGAAAGGTGAAAGTAGGAAACATAAATTAGAGAAAGAAAGGGAGCTAGTGAAAACCTAGTCTTGGATTTGGTTTCAAGTTGAGTTGTAACTTGATATTATGTTGTAATGGCTAGGTTTTGACATTTGTGAAGGAAGGAAAGCACTTCAAGAAGGTCTTGACCAAGATAGCTAAGAGGTAGCAAGGATACCTAACTATAACTCATGTTGTTTAATTGTTTTGCTTGCTTGTTGATTATGGTGTTTGGTTGAGCTTGAGCTTATATCATCATGTTATGATGAAGTATGAATGATTGCAACTCCTTGCAAGCTATGTCATGAAAATATGCATGTTAGAGTTTGCTTATGTACCATTATGAAGTAGCTCCCATCTCATGATAACATGTTAAGCATACAATTATCCATGCATGATATTATAGTTGTGTAACTTGCTATTGGGATTTCCATGAAATCTCATTCCTTCCATATGCATAACTATGTTTTAGGTGCTGGATCTCTTCAAGGGAGGAGAGTAAATGTTGATGAATAAGCTTGTATAATAAATTACATGACTTACATGACACTATGGGATGATATGCTAGTATGCATGGTGTATGTTCCTGTAACCCTGTTTTGAGGCCGTGGTGATGTTACAATGTTTGTGACGTCTAAATCAACGTGTTTTAGTCTGCAATTTGGCATGATTAAATTTAAGATACAGAGCTTTAAATGAACACCAAGAACGCCTCATTTGGATAAGTATCCGAATTATTATGATTTTCCAAAGTTGGAAGTAAGATCTGGAATTGAAATAAAATGATTGTTGAGAGGCAGTGATGTTCACGTAACGATTTCATATATCAAATGAACGAGTTTTTCTATGAAATTTTATGAGATTAAAGATGACGTCTATATCTTTAAATCCATAGGTAACACAGTTCATTTGGATAAGTAACCAAAGAGAAATGAATTTTTGAAGTTAAGCAAAGAAACTGGAACTTCCAGATTTTACCAAATGAACAGTGATTTTCAACGATTAAACTGATTTCATTGGGACAAGAAAACCTTATTTTCACATTTTTACCTCAAAGATTTATGAAATAGCTTCCATTAGAAATTGGAACCACATTATTTTGATTTTTCTACAATTAATTATGAATTTTCAAAGTAGGGTACATGTTCTGGAATTACCAAATGAACAGCAACAGTGAACAGTACCCAAAAGCAAATCTTTTGGAAATGGATATTTTCAAAGCAAATGATCATATAATTGGTTCCAATCACTTCTAATGGAGTATAATTGAGGCTAAAAGTAAGGATGTGACATACACCAATTCTGGATAGAACCAAATAGCACCCTTAAGAATTTCCAAAAAATCTTATTTTGATTTAAATATTTTCAATACTTGTTTCTCTGCTTAATCCCATACAATTTTTCATTTCAAATCTATTGAAAGCATCTAAATCATGAAATTATTATTATTGTTCATGTGTATGAACAGTACATAGAGGGTTCTAAATTTTTATTTTCCAATTCTAATGCTTTCAAAGTCCCAATATTATTTAGTCTTACTCAAAATCATCATTTGAATTCAATAGACGCATTAGAACAATAAAATTCAATCTCCTCCTATCCATAATAGCACTTGGCCAAAAGGCTCTCATGATAGGAAAAGTCATGATTGCACATTAATTCCATAACAATCATCCAAACTAGCCCATCTAAGTGCCAATTACATGACTCTAACTTCAATTTCTTTTTCCCTTATTTCCTTGAATTCGGTCAGCATGAACATCAAGGCAAAAACTCAATTTTTAAGCATTAAAATCTAGGTTTCAATTTTTCAAAACATATATATAACAACTCGAAAGAATGCTTACTTTATGCCTTAGCTTTCTTGGATCATAGTACCTTGATTTTCCTTCTTGAATTTCCTTGGTTTAGATCAAGTTTTCAAATGGCAATAGTTTCCCAAGGCATCCAACCTTCATGCCATTTATGAAGAATCGGGGGGTATTTACAGCTAAAACTTTGGCACTTTAGGTCCATCATAACTCCACTTTTTCCTAATTATTACCATGACCTAAACTTAATTCTTATTAGTTGATTCTTTCATTAATTAATCTTAATCACAATTAACTAAATTCTTATATTATATTAATATAATCCAGCATGTGACAAAAGCTCTCCTTCCTTGTTTGGCTTACATGTGGCAAAATGTGGGGTTCATTTGGACAACTCACAATGCCACCTATTACTTCTTGAATTTTCTTTTCTTTCTTTTTTCCCCTTTAAAATCCAACTTAAGCTCAAAGTATTCTTTGGACATATTAGACTTCTCCATGTGACTCCATTTGGGCCACTTCTTGAGTCTAATTACTAATTAGCACAAATTCCAACGCAAACTCTTTAATTTTCCTATACCCATATCCTTAAATCACCCTAACTTTTGAAATAAATCTTATAAAATTCCTTTTAGGGTTCTAAAATTTAGAAATTTATTCTAATATTAAATAATTTTTTTACAAAGTCTCAGTTTTTTGAGACCCAAAAATCTTGATAACAATTCTATATATTCCTTTTAAATTTTTTATTGGTATCCTTTTTTTACCATAAATTTTATAATAAATTTTACATGACTCTTTTTAGAGTTCTGTCAATTTTATAAATCTTTATAATAAATATAAGAATTTACTATAAAATTTCATATGATTTTAAAGTCCTGAAGATCCTATAATAATTTTTAAACTTTGAATATTAATATCAATTTTTCTAGACCTCAACAAAAATTCTAAAAAGTATGCTTAGCCCAAAGTTCATTATCTATTTACTAGTAAAATTTGGGACTAATATTTTTTAGCAATTTTGAACCTTTTCTAGCTCAACTCTCCATAATTATACTTTTACACCTGAATTTGGTAAAATTCTACTTTAGTCCCATACTATACTTTTTGAAACTTCAGTTTAGTCCCTGAAACTTCAAAACTCCATTGAGGTTCCTTCTTCTATTTTATATTAAACTTTCATCAAAATAACGTTTATGTCCCTTGACATATAACTTTATACTTTTCTTTTCTTCTGCTTAAAACTCATCTAACTATTAATATTTCTTCTGATTATCGTCACAATCCCTTCTAAAACTCTTTCTTCTATCTGTCCCTTACAGGTTCCTTAATGTCTTATACATATAGGAAAAATATTAGGATATGATATTACTGCTGGTGGTATATATACATGTCCACTTCCAAATCTCTGTTAAAAAAATGTGTTTTTCACTTCCAGTTGCATTAGTGACCAATTTTCATTCAAAGTAAGGAAGAGTAGTATTTGAATATTATTAATCTTGTCTCTTAGGGCGAATGTTTCCTTTGTAGTCCACACCGTATTTATGGTATAGCCTATAGCCACTAACCTGGCCTTATACATGTTCAAGTTACCATTTGCCTTGAGTGTTAGGGTAAAGGCCCACTTACATCAAACAATC
Organism: Leucaena leucocephala; assembly: GCA_037074615.1. Lineage (NCBI taxonomy): Eukaryota > Viridiplantae > Streptophyta > Magnoliopsida > Fabales > Fabaceae > Leucaena > Leucaena leucocephala. The sequence goes on along the minus strand of CM073526.1, from coordinate 6,205,268 downwards.
ATTTTTCCTTATCTGTACATTTCTAGCCTACATAAATACTCAAATGATGATTTATTTCCATTAGTGACTTGTCATGCTGTAGTTCCTGATCCCTATTTCATGAAGGGGATATTGTAAGTAGTTCATCTATGAGAGAGACTCCATGATCAGATTGTGTTACTTCAATCCTAAGAAAGTATTTTACTTGACCCAAATCATTCATCTTAAAGTTGGTCTTGAACCGTTTCTGCAACTCTTCAAGTTCAACAAAATCATCCTCTAGTCAAGTGCACATCCTCCACATATTCGAGTAAGATAGCCAACTTCCCCTTCCTCCGCTTGATAATAAAGTGGGATAGGAGTTGCTTTATTTATAATCAAATGGTCTACATTTGCAGTAAGTTTTCCAAACTAGGAATGTGGCAATCATGTGGCGAATGCTTTAGCCCTTATAGTAATATTCGTACCTTACATACTTGTATCCCATTATAGATTTGTACCCAACTACTGGTGGTATATCTATATACACCTCCACTACTAAATCTCTGTTAAGAAATGTGTTTTTCATGTCCAGTTACAGTAGTAGTCAATTTTCATTTACAACCAGAGAGAGTAGTATACAAATATTATTAACATTGGCTACTAAGGCAAACGTTTCATAATAGTCCACGCTATATTTATAGGTATTGCCTGTAGCCAGTAACCTCGCCTTATACATCTTCAAGCTACAATTAGCATTGAGCCTCAGAGTATAGACCCACGTACATCCATCAGTCCTTTTTCCTTATCTTTAGGTATTTGGCCTAGATAAATGCTCAAATTATGATTCATTTCCATTTGTGACTCTGCAACTCTATAGTTCCTCATCTCTATTTCATGAAGGAGATGTTGTTTGTAGTTTATATGTGAGAGAAAGATTCTGTGATCAGATTGTGTTACTTCAATCCCAAGAAAGCATTTTACTTGAACAATCTTTCATATCAAATTTGGTCTTCAACCATTTCTTGAGCTCGTCAAGTTCAACTATATCATCCTCGGTTAAGATCATATAATCTGCACATTTGAGTAAGATAGCCAACTTCCCTTTCCTTCATTTGATGAACAGAGTGGGATCAGAGCTGCTTTGTTTGTAACCAAATTGTCTATATTTGTAGTAAGTTTTCCAAACCAAGCATGTGGCAAACACTTTAGCCCTTACAATAATATTCGTAGCTTACATACTTGTATTCCATTATAGAGTTGTACCCAACTTCTCACGGTCTATCTATATACACCTCCACTACTAAATCTCTGTTAAGAAATGTGTTTTTTATGTCCAATTGCAGTAGTGGTCAATTTTCATTTATAGCCAGGGAGAGTAGTATACAAATATTATTAAAATTGGCTACTAAGGTGAACGTTTCATAATAGTCCACGCCATATTTATGGGTGTTTCCTATAGCCAGTAACCTCGCCTTACACATCTTTAAGCTACAATTAGCATTAAGCCTCAGGGTATAGATCCACTTAGATCCATCAGTCCTTTTTCCTTATCTTTAGGTGTCTGGCCTAGATAAATGCTCAAATTATGATTCATTTCCATTGGTGACTCTGCAACTCTATAGTTCCTCATCTCTGTTTCACGAAGGAGATGCTGTTTGTAGTTTATATGTGAGAGAAGGATTCAGTGATCAGATTGTGTTCAATCCTAAGAAAGCATTTTACTTGAACCAGATATTTCGTATCAAATTTGGTCCTTAACTGTTTCTTCAGCTCGTCAAGTTCAACTATATCATCCTCAGTTAAGATCATATCATCTACACATTTGCATAAGATAGCCAACTTCCCTTTCCTTCCTCTGATGAATATAGTGGGTTAAAGCTATTTTGTTTGTAACCAAATTGTCTATATTTGCAATAATTTTTTTAAACCAAGCATGTAGCAATTGCTTTAGGCCATACAGTTATTTTCATAGGTTACATACTTGTGTCCCATTTACAGACTCTTGGCCCACTGCTGGTGGTATATCTATACACACCTCATCTTCCAAATCTATATTAAGAAATATGTTTTTCATGTCCTGTTGCATTAGTGGCCAATTTTCATGTACAACTAGGGAGAGTAGTATACAAATATTATTAAAATTGGCTACTTGCATTAGTGGCCACTTTTCATATATAGCCAGGAAGATTAGTATATGAATATTATTAATCTTGGCTACTAGGGTGAACGTTTTATTATAGTCCACACCATATTCTGGGTGTTGCCTATAGCCATTAACCTCATGATAAGATACAACTTGTATATGGTTTTTTTAGCATTTTTAAGTGTATTGTGACACTGTTAGTATTCATTTTATGCCTGTATTTATACTTTTGTGGTAATATAATTGTGCATAGCAATGCGCTTATTAAAGGGGAAAATGATCAATTAGTTCTTCTAAACTACATATATTTTGTTCTTTAATTAACGTGGTCTTTACAATAAGTTTTGATTTTGATTTGTAGGGTTTTGAAAGAGACTCAAAGACCCAAAGTGGAGCAGAGAATTAATCACAAGATAAAGAGGACCAAAATCGAGAAAGTCAGCTTCTGTAATATTTAGTCACGACCTCAAAGTCCACTGGTCGTAAACTATTTTTCTTTTAGGAGATTCTATATGTTTGCAGGTCGCGACCTAAATATATATCTGGTCATGACTAGAATAGATAATTAGTGAAGTTGTGTATTTTTATTTAGGTCACTATACAATTAAGGCGAGGAGAGCAGCAACCATGAAGAGGAAGGTGTATTATTGCTAGATTTGGGGCAAAGATCAAGTTACTTTCATCCTCTCAACTCCTTTCATCAATTCACAGCTCAAACTTCCATTTTCCTTCAATTTTTCACATTTTCCCCTATTTTTGCACCAATCATTTCATCTCTACATCCTTTCTCTTCTTCTTTCCATCACCTTTCTCTGTTTCTTTCTAGTACCAACCTCAGATTGTGATGGTAGCATGGTCGAAGCTATGAGAGGCTAGATTTCTTAGCCTCTTGGTGATGAACAGCATAGCTTGATCTTATAGATGAAAATGGGGAACTTTTTGTCTTAATCTGCATTTATATACGTTTTGAGGAAAATAGAGAAAAATAGTTAATTCTTGTTTTATTGATTCAATTAGAGTTAGTAGATGATAAACATTAAGGAACCAGGCTGGATTTCTTGATTATGTTTAATTGAGCTTTGATTAATTCTCATCCTTGAACTAGTTGGACATGGCTATGGTTAATTAGAGTAATTATATAGTATAGTATATTTGTATCTATTTAATTAATCTTCTTCTACCTCTTGAGTTGAATGATTCATATTTCTCTATTCAATGTATGCGAGCTGTAACTTTGATTGGGATTTAGCTGGTGAGTTACTAGCTAACACATTCTAATTCAACTAATTAACTCCTCATATTCTGTAGATAATAAAGGTAAGATAATCTCCAAGGGAACACACTTGTCATTGATTCATATCATCATTAACACTTAAAATTATAAACAGTAGTATAGGATTTACATTCAAAATTTGTTCAAATATCTCATCTCACAAATCATTGTATTAATTTGTTAAATTGTGACTCATTGGATTAGTTAAGTACTTTAGTATCCATTTAGGCTCCTTGTAAATCAACCTAAATTAGCCTCACTTTACTATTTGTTAGTTTAGTTTCTTTTGATAATTAAAACAACAATTATCAAGTTAAGATAATCTCCAAAGGAACACACTTCTTATCTCATAATTTATTTGATTAATTTGTTAAATTGTGGCTCATTGGATTAGTTAGGAACTTAATATCCATTTAGGCTCCTTAAGAAGAATGACCTAGGCTAAACCCCACTCTACTATTGGTTAGCTTAGTTTCTTTTGATAATTAAAATGAAAGTTATCAAAATAGCACCGTTATTGGGGAGCCTTACTTGTTAAGGTCTCCTAAGTAATCTGTTGCGCCTAAAAAAATAAAAAGAATATAGGTGTTTTAGGTTTTTTACGAATTTAGTGTTTTGTCTTTTTGAGTCACGACCAATTGCTTATTTAGTCTCGACTATAGTGCAAAAATTGATTTCTAATAGTCTCTGTGAATTTTAGTCTCGACATAAGTGCTTTTTGGTCATAACCAAAAAATATTTATCCAACAAATTTTCTTCTCTGTGATTTCCAGTTGCAACCAAATTGACACTTAGTCATAAGCAAAAATTAGTGTTTAATTTATATTTACTCTCTGTTATTTTTAGTTGCAACTAGAGTGACATTTGGTAGCAACTAAAACTTCAAATTGCAAGAAATAGCTTTATGTGATTTTTAGTTGCAACTAAAGTGACATTTGGCCACGACCAAAACTCTTGATTAAAAAATTTTGCTCTCTATGACTGACGGTTGTGACTTGAAGTTCATTTTTTTCATGATATCTACTCTCTGTAATTTTTAGTTACGACCTAAAGTCCTTTTTATTGTTGTTTGAGTGTTTTAAATTGTAATTACTTGATCTCAATTTCTAAATTTGCTGCATTTCTGATGTACAAATATCCTACATAATTGTTGAGTGTAATTTGCATGACTAGAAGCTCTGAATTATTTCCTTTGGACAAAAAAATATATAGAACACTTAGGAAAATTAAAAAAGCTAAAATATTAAATCAAGCTATTGTTGTATTTATTGTTGAACTTAGTTCTTCTAGTGAATCTGTTGCAGCTGAGATTAAATTTACATTTAGTGATATTTTAGATAATCATTTTGTCATAGAGCAACATGAAGAGAATAGCATGAATAATACAAGAGCACTAGGAGCATTGGAGAACTCACTTCTTTTAATGCAAACTTTGCTTTTTTTCATACTTATCCTACTTTAGATGTTAATTTTGAGCTGAAAGGTCCTTTGTTGAGTATCTTATCAAAATTTTATGGATTGGTAGGTGAGGATCTTTTCAAGAACTTGAAGACTATGCAATGGTTTGCTCATCCATAAAACCTATAGGTGCTGATATAGATGCTGTGCAAATATAAGTATTCCATTTTACACTTGAAGGAAAGGCAAAGGAATATTTTTATATCTTGTCACATAATGTACCTCGTGCTTTGGACTCCTAGAATAACTTAAGGAATGCTTTCTTAGAGAGATACTTCCTTACTTCTAAGACTGCTACATTGAAGAAGGAAATTTTTGCTACAAAACAGTTTACTCAATAGTCTTTTCATGAGTTTTGGGAAAGGTTTCAAGAGCTTCCAGCTAGATGTCCATACCACAATGTTATTTGTTGATTAAGTGTGGGGGAGGAGATCAAGTCAGTAGGGGTAGATAGAAACTCTCATGAATTCATTTTAGATTTTTGTTCAGTTTCCATTACTGCTGCCTTTGCATGTGTTTCATAAGTTCTTCACATTAAGGACAATGTAGAATAAGTGTGGGGGAGGATGAACGTTAGTGTGTGAAATGGGTTAATGAAAATTAGATCATTGATGTGATTTTGTGTCTTTTGGTCATGACTTTATGTTATTCTTGTTGCGACTAATGTGTGTGAGTATGTTAAGTTTCTTATCTGTAAAAATTAGTCGTGACCATTGCCTATTTTTATCACGACTAGGAATTCATATTTTTTGAAGCTTACCTATTTATGATGTGTAGTCGTGAACTGCGCTTTTCTTTATCGTGATGTTAACTCTGAGAATTTTGGTTGTGACTAGATTGACATTGGATCTTGACTAGATCATGTGTGTTTAACAAGTTTACTCTCTATGATTATGAATCACAACCAGTGTCTATTTTTGTCGTGATAAATATTCCTTATTTTCTAAAGATTTCTTCTCTGTGATAAACAGTCACCACCTGGTGTTCTTTTTGTCTTGACTAGAGTTGATTCTCTACTAAAAACAATTCTCCTATTTCATTCTGATTGTTGTTTGGTTTTTGGAATTAACTGTCATGGAATTAAATTGAACTTTGAACATATACTTTTGAATATTGGCAAACTTGATGAAATATGAGTAACTTGTTTCATTGATTGACTACTAGAAATTATGCATCATGAATGATACTCTCATGTATTTAGTTCAATACGCATACAATCTAATCATGGTGAGTTAATTAGGGTGAGTAAGCCAAATGAAAGGATTTTGAGCCTCTAACACATACTTAATATTGTGTGACATAATCTAATTTGGTAACTTTACAAAACTTGTCTCAATCCTTTATTCAAAACTACATTAGCTTCTTAGAATTGTAAAAGTGATAAGGGCATTTCTTTCAAAACCCCTTTAACTAAACAATAGCAACATGAATATTAAATCATTTGCTTAAACTATTTGACACCTTCATTTTCTTTAAAAGTTCCATCCTTATTTAATGAAAGTTGTAGAAGATATTTATTACTACTGTAATTCTTTAATTATGAAATAATTGTTAAGTTGCAATCACTTGTTGAATATTTAAACCTCACTATATTTGTTATCTAGTTTAATAGTTGAAAAAAACAGGAAAAATATAGAGAAAAGAAAAAAGAAAGGATAAAGAAGAGAAAAAAAATAAAAAACAAAGATAGACCACATATCAAGAAAGAAGTGATATTCAATTTGAATGGAAGGAAGTTAACTTATGGTTGTTATTTTCTATAGTTACACAATTGGAATTATGATTAAGTGTTGAAGTAGCTTTGAAGAATTAAAATCATGTGCAGTATTTCATTAATCATTGACATGCATTCCTATTTCATCATTTAGCCTTTTCAACATTATAACCCTAATAAAGACCCTTTGATTAACAACCCTTATAGCATTAGTGGTAGAGATATAGGATACTTACAAGCCTATGGGAAGCCTAAGCTAGATGGTTGAGTGAAATATTACTTTGATAAAAGAGTGAGCGAAACACTAAAACTTGTGAGAAAATCTTAACCTAATTGCTTACTATGATTTAATTGCATGAATTATATTCTTTGTTTGATATGAGATTAGTATGGATTATTGCTAATTGAAGGGAAATATTGATGATTGCAAGTGCTTATGCTGAATTTGCTTTGCCAATTTTGTTGGACATGTGTTTGAATTTCAATTTGGATCCATAATTTTGCTTAGAGTGCAAAAGCTAAGTATACGGAAATTGATAAACTCTTATTTTTATATTGATTTTAGTGTGTTTAAAGAGAAATTTTGTATTGATTTTGTTCCTATTTACTAATATGATAAGCAATTAATTAATAGAATAAAATTAGAATAATAGGGAATTAATTGATATAATATTGGTCATATATTATAATGTTATCTTATTAGATAAATAATTTGTATATTTTAAATTCTCATTTTAGGAAATACTCATTAATCACTAAGTCAACTTGCTACTGTAATTGAATTGGATAAGATCAATTAGAATGTAATGGCAGCGAAGTGACAGTTGGACTAAATAGAGTGGCTAAAGATTGGCACATGGTTAATAGAAACAAGTGGGCTAATAGATTATTGGACGCATATGCTGATGAAGGAGCTAACTGAGTGGATAACAAAAATCATATGGGAGAATGCATTATGAGATTCATGCTCGTGGGAGGCTCAAGCTATCACTGCCCATATACCATTGCACTACTCATGCTAACACACCTTCCCTATAAGAATGAATCACTCCATTCATACAGGATATCATACTGCTCCAAGATCATTCATTCCATTCTCTCACTTCACCTTTCACGCTCTACTGCTTTCACATAGTTTCCATCCAGATCCACTCTATCTCTCAAGCCATCATACTTTCTCTCCATCTTCATTCTCTCTTTCATCTGCATTTCTCCTCTATTATAAGCAGTAATACCAGAGGCATAGCCAACATTTTATCTTCATCTTCTCCTTTTGCATTTGCCATGGCTGTTGCTAGTCTTGCTATTGCTATTAAGGTCTTAACAACAATAGAAGGGTAGATCCATTATACTCTCTTGGAGATGATGCTAAACCAGAGTCCTTGATCTCATACATGGGGTTCAATTGCCTGCAATTATGCTTTTGTGATCATACATGATTGTGTTTGGCATATGCTAATTTAAGGATAAAATGGTAAATTAACTCCTCCAAACTATATATATGTCATTCTTTAGTAACTTGTTGGACTTTTACTGTGAGCTTTGATGTTGAATTGTAGGTATTTTGGATAAGAACTAAGGGTTAATGTGAGCAAAAAAGAAATCACAAGACAAAGAGAATCAAATTAAGGAAGGCAGCTTCTGTGCTCTTTAGTCGTAACCAAAGTGTCCAATGGTGGCAACCTCATTTCTAGGTCGCAACCAAAAATAGGATATGGTCGCGACCAAATAAGACAATAAGTGAAGATGTGCATTTTTTATTAGGCCATTTTGGCATTAAAAGGAGAGGGAAGCCTCAAACGCAAAAGGAGGCTGGGTTTTACCTGATACGGCTAAGAAGCAGTACTCAATCATTCTCTAAACGCTCTCTCCACAACCTACACATATGTCTTCCATTACTATTTTTCTACTTTCTTAATGGCATCATATCTGAGCATCGATTGTAGTACAGTAGGAGTCATGCGAGGCTAAATCTTTAGCTTCTTAGTGATGGATCGTATATCTTGAGCTCATGGAATGCATTGCACTGGGGAGTTTTCTATTTTAGTTTCCACCTTTTTCATGTTTTAGGATTCCTAGATCTAGGGTTTTCATTGTATGAGTAGAGGTTGAATATCGATCGACTCTTCTGAGATTAGATTTTATAATTGAACTTGGATGATTTGAATGTTGATTTTAATATGAATATTTTAGTTTCAATTTTTGGATAATTGGGTTGTTATCAACGATCGATGCTAAATAATTCAATTGCTTGAAATCTATGGTTATCGATCGATGATCATTTGAGAGCATTTTCATCATCTGATCTAATTACACACTAAGTGATTTTTAACAGCGCATTCTTGAAATAGCTTTTATCAAAGGAGTTTAAGGAATGTTAATGTTCTAGACTCAATCGATCGATTGAGGATTTATTTAAGACTTAATGATTTTAAATTTCCTATATCAAATTAAAAGCAAGGATAGATAGGTGTCCATAATCAAGAGTCTTTCTTAACATATTTTTTTTAACAATCCACTCATTTTCTATCTTAATAAAAAATACAAAAATATTTACTTTACTGCACCCTTATTTTATTGCATCAAAAAATAAATCAAACCCAAAATCTATTTTACTTTCACTCAAGTTTTCAATGATTTTGCCACGATTTGTTAGGATTGTAAAGAAAAAGGGCTCCTTGAGAAGAACGATAGAGTTGCGCCTTATACTATATTAATAGGGTACAATTATTTTTATTTTGATGAAACAGACGACAACAATCTAAGCCTCTAGTCATTGCCAGGGACCCAATTAATTAGTTTATTAGCAATTGGTTGTCAATTTCATTATTTACCTAAGTCATTTTTTGTTTGAATTTTAGTTTTTGTTGTTTTCATTGCATAGCATTCTGCATTTATTTTTTTCTAGTTTTGCAAATTTGCTCTCTGTACCTTTGAGTCGCCACCACACATAATTGGGTTGCGACTGGATTGATTTTCTATGGTACTTGATTACTCTCTATAAACTCCAGTGGCGACAGTCATAACCTTTGGTCGCGACTGTGTTGAAAAATTCACTCTCTGTGATATTCTGTCATGACCAAATCATATTTTAGTCATGACTTAAAATCCATTTTTAAGAACTTTACGCTCTGTGTTATTGGGTCACGAACTGAACACCCTTATGTTGTTACTAGTTGAACTTTTCTGCTGTAAAATTTTTGTGTATGATTTTGATTACTTACTTAGTTATTCTTGATTGTTCCTGTGTTACGTGTGTAAAAGAATTGAACCATTATTGCCTTTTGAACATAAAATTGAGAAATAACTTAGGAAACTAAGGAATAATTTATAGAAGAGGCAAGATCAACAGAACCTAGTTGATCCTCTAGTGTTCTAAGATCTAAAATTGAACTTAATTTAGACATTCCATTAAAAATTTCTAATATGGCTAAGAAATGGGCATAATAGACAAGGAGAAAATACCAATGAATGTAGAAAATAATAGAAGTGTGAGGGAAATAAATTATTCGCATGTGAATTATGATCATTATGGTTTTTATACTAAAGAGGCTAATTTTGAAATTAAAGGAGCTTTGATTATAGCCTTACCTAAATTTTATGGTTTTACAGGAGAATGTCCATATCAGTACTTACAAACCATGCATATGATCTTGTCTTCAATAAAGCCTCCAATGACTATATTGGATGATGTCTTAAGGAGGTGTTTCCATTTCACTATGGAAGGGAAGGCTAAGAAGTGGTAATACAATCTGTGACTCATTTCTCAACTCTTACATGGGATCAGTTGAAGTCAACATATTTAGAATAATTCTTCTCGGCCTCTAAGACAACTCAGATGAAGAAAGAGATTACAAACGTTTTGCAACATGATGGAAAGTCATTGCATGAATATTGAACAAGATTTATTAACTAGTTTGCTCGATGTCCACATCACAACATGACAAAGGCTAATCTAGTAGATATTTTCTTTGATGGTCTACTTTATCACAACAAGGTATCTTTGAACGCAGCATCAAATGGATCTTTGATAGATAAAACTCCACAAGTAGTTGGGAGTTATTCCAGAAAATAGCTAATGAAGAACATCAGAGTGAGGATCCAAGAACAATGCTTATGTCATCTTTGGGTAATTCAAAAGAGATTTTGGTAAAAATAGCAGATTTAGGAAACCAAATGGAGAAGAGAATGACTTTACTTGAAAGAGAGCTGCATTATACAAAGCAAGTTCATACAATGAAAACCTCACAAGCATTAGTTATAAGGTGTGAGTTACGTGGTTCCATGATGCATGCTATCAGTACATGTGACATACAGTATGAAAAAGTAGCAGCAATGTACCAAGGGAGAGACAATCAATACTAGAAGAGAGACCCATACTCTAATACATACAATCCTGGTAGGAGAGACCACCCAAATTTTAGGTGGGGGAGTGGGAAAAATAGGTCCAACTAATTCCATGGAGGTGGTGCTTCATCAAGCAACTACCAAAGTAATACAAGGTCTATGGTTCCTACTCAACCTAATGCCTTAGCAGCATCAAGACCATATGAGACTTCTTAATTGTTGAAGAGTATGGATGCACAAACTAACAACATGGAAGGTAGAATTACTAATACAGATAACAAGCTCAAAGAGAATGATGGACAATTCACCTCCATAGCTTCAATTCTTCAAGGTATGCAGAAAGATAATGCAGATGTACACATGAAATTTAAGGAGTTAAGTTCTAAGTATATTGATATTACAAGTTATTTAACTCAAGTTTCAAATACAGTGAGTAATATCTAAACAAAGAGCAGTGGCAGTATACCTTCAAATACTGTTATTAATCCGAGGGGTTTAAAGGCAGTATACCTTCAATTTTCATAAGTGAGAGAAAAGTTCACTTTAAGGAAGATGATATACCAAAGGAGGATATGAAAGACCTTGAAGCTGAAATACATCATTTTCACATATGAAAATTGGGAAATCAGAAAGTGAGAAAGAACAGCAGCTTATGATTAAGAAAGCATCCAAGAGGAGAATTCACAAGAGTAAATACAAGAGAAGCAATAAGAAGAAGTATAATGCCAAGTATAACATACAAGGGAAACAAACATAAGAGAAGGAGGAGTTGAGCAAGTGAGAAGCCTCTATGCATACAAGTAAGGAGGTAAGTATAAAGGATTTTTCTTTTTCTAAAGCTTACTTTGCTAGAAAAGAAAAAGATTAACCCTAAATTTGTAAAAGATGCTTATACTACTTTTAATAAAATGGAAATAAATATTCCTATAGTTAAATTCCTCAAAAGAAACCCTAAGTATGCTAAATTTTTAAAAGAGTTGTGTGCTAATAAGAAAAAGTTTAGGCATTTTAAGAGAATTCAGGTGAGTGCTAATGTGTTATTACTTTTTAAAGCTGAATTACTGGTTAAGTGCCAAGACCTAAGATCTTACACAATCCCATGCACTATAGGCAAAGTTCATATTAAGGGATCGTTATTAGATCTAGGAGCTGCTATTAATGTAATGCCTTGGTCAGTATACTTAGCCTTAGGTATTAATAATCTTAGAGACAAGACACAAGTATAGTGCTCCAATTAGTTAATAGATCAATTAGGTATCCTAAGGGAATTCTTGAGGATATTCTAGTGCAGGTTAAGGATTTAGTATTTCCAGCTGATTACTATGTTATGGATATGTCAAGTGAGCTAGTGAATAAGAGAATTTTGATCCTAGGCAGACCTTTCCTCTAAACTTCAAAGACAATAATTAGTATGAAGCATAGTTCCATTACAATGGAGGTTAGAGGACATGTAGTGACTTTGAATATAAATGAAGTAAGGAAATATCCTTTTGATAATTCTACTTTAGCTGGGTTGAATGCCATTGATTATGCCATTGAAGAAATTAGCATGAATTGAGTTTGCATGATGGGTATGATCTTATGTTGCATAATTTCTAAAATTTCTATAAAGTATCTTAGGAACATGTTGATTCAAATTTAGCTTTGAGTACTTTTGATAACTATTTTAAATCTCTTTCTTCTATTTATTCTTTTCCTTACTCTTGTGAAGGCAATGCATCATGTTTTAATTGTTTTGATGTAAATAACATGCTTTCAGTTTCTAAAGATTTCTCATTCCCATCTAATTTTGATACAGTTTCATCATTCTCCAAGGATAATATTTTTGGCAATGAATTTGTGAGTATTTTACAGGAATACAAGACATTGTGAAAGCTGGAAGTAGAACAAACAAAGAGGGGTCGAGCTTATGTGATCCCAAGTCACGATGTAAAGACCTCAAAGTCACGACTAGATATGAACCTGTTGAGGGAGAGACTCTGTCCAACAGAGTAGCGATAAGATGATTGTTTAGTCATGACCAAAAACTCCCGAGATGTCCAGTCGCGACTCGAGGATGATGAAGTCATGACAGAATATCAGGGCACTGAGGAACACCCTTTCTGTGAACCCAAGTCACTACTAAAAGATGACTACATCGTGACCAAACATTTCAGAGACACTCACTGTTAGTTGGAGAAACGAAAGGAAGTTGAAGATAAGCTTGAGTGGTTAAAGGGCCAATATGTTCTGATTTAATTAAAGGGAGTACAAATGTTCAAGTGTGGGAGAATTTATAGGACAAATTGTGTATGGTTTATGTGACAATTTAAGGGTCTTGTGACAACTTTATCATTCATTTTATGTCTGCAATTGTGCTTTTGCAGTAGTACATGATTGTATTTAGTAATATTCTTGTTTAACGGTAAATGGTAAATTGACTCCTCCAAACTACATATAAGTCATTCTTTAGTAATTGGTTAGACTTTTTATCAATCCTATTTTTTCCTTATCTGTATAATACTATTAGTGGAAAGAGTTTGGAAATGATTGTAATGATGAATAGAAAGGAAAAATAATGATCAAACAAAGTATAAAGATGAGAGACTAAATTGAAAAGTATAAAAGTTCTATGGTGTAAAAATAAAAGTAGAAATAAACTTTGGGCCATTAAGTGTAATTATGAAAAGTTGAGGGCCTTAAGTATAATTTTCAAAAGTTCAAGAGTAAAATGGTAATTATTGAAAGTTGAGCCAGAAAATGCCCAGAATCAGATTAGTCTTTTCTAGTAAATAGAGAAAATTATTTTGATCAGTTTGATGTGATGCAGAATTTTGATTTGAAGTTCCAAAAAATTTATATTAATTTATGAAGAAAGAAAAATTAATACAGTATTCTCTAGATCTCAGAATTATATAAAATTTGGCACAAAATTCTTATAATTTATATAAGAATTTATGAAACTAACAGAGCTCAAAAAGGAGTTATGTAAATTTATAATAGAATTTGCAGTGGATTAAAACACCCGATAAATACGTTTCAGAAGAATTTCTAGGGAGTTGAGCTGATGAAGGTAATAGATCATGCAGAGGGCCCAAAATGGCGCCTTATAGGCCTAATAATATTTTTAGAAAAGTATGTGGGCCAAGTCTAATAAAGACTTAAAAAAATATAAAATTCTGAAAATCCAACTAAGGGTGCCACTTTGTGTTAATGAGCCAGAGATAAATGAAGGAGAGTTCCCAAAATAGTTGGCCAAGGTCAGAAAATACTCTGATGATGTGTAAAAAGACCCTTTGAGAAATTAAAGTGAAATCGGACTCTGATAAAGGGTCTTAAAAAAATATAGCAAATTTTTATCAGGACTTCTGGGTCTCAAAAAATTATGAGACTTTGCAAGTGATTTATTTTATATTAGAATGAATTTCTAAAAATATTAGAACTATTAACAGAGCTGTCTAGCATTTATTTTAAAATTAGAATAATTTAATGATATCGGTATAAGGAAAGCGCCTTGAGATTTATGCCAATTAGCTATTGGACCCAAGGAAGGCCTAGGGTAGCCTAATAAGTCCCAAAAGTTGTCTTGGAGCCCAAGTCTAATAATAAATCATTTATGAATTTTTGAAAAAGAAAATAAAAAGGAATAAAGTGAGAATTAGGGTTTGCACATGGTAGGACCCATAAGACCTCACACATGGCGTACAAGGCAAGGGGAAGAAAAGTTTTTTGTCATGTGATCTTATCTCAAATTGGCTTGGTGGGCAAGTTATATGTAAGAGCAATTATGAGCCATTAGATAAAATAGTGCATAAAATATTTTTGGCCATTCATTTTCTATGAGATTTTCTATAAATACCCCCACTATTTCTACTCAAAATGTGAAGAAAGAACCCTTGGGGAAGCTATGTCAAAATTCCAACTCAAGCCAAGACAAAGAATAATTCAAATATTAAAGTTCAAGCAAGCTAAAGAATAAAGGTAAGCAATATATCCTAACTTATTTTCTTTTGATTTGTGAGCTTGAACTTAGGGTTTTTATAGAATAAAGTTGAGTTTTCTCTAAGGTGTATGTACTTTCCAAAACCTTAGATGAAAGAAGAAAGAAAAAAATAAAGTTAGAGTTATGTGATTGAAGCTTAAAGAAGCTAGTTAGGTGATTGATTGTTGAATCAAGCTGATATTCTTGACTTTGCCAAGGTCGTGACATTTTGGTCTGTATTATTCATGATAGAAGGAAATGGAATTTCAATGATCTAATGCTTCTATTGAATTTATATGATGATTTTGTATAGGATCGGATAGGTTTTGAACCTTTCCAGCATTAGAATTCCAATTTATAGTTCTTAGAATTCTTCTCTATTACTATTTATTTTTATGAAAAGTTATTAGAATTTTATGATTCTAATGTTTCCAATGATTTTAAAATGAAAAGTTGTGTGGGATAAAGTGGAGAAACAAGTACGGGAAGCATTAGAATCAAAATGAGAATTTTTAAAAGAAAAGAGGGTATTGTGCAATTCTGTACATAGTACATAGAAGCTGAAATTTCATGATTTTAAACTCATAAATGGATTCAAAAGATGAAATTGTGTAGGGTAAAGTCAAGACATCAATTAGTTCAAAAGCTAAGTCAATTAGTGAAGACCAGAGAAAGTTATGTTAGTAAAAATAGTTTATCAAGGGTATTCTTGAACATTATTGAAGTTCATGGTCCTAATGAATTAGGTGATTAATATGAATGTGTTTAGGACCTTGAAACATCCAAGAAGATATTGGAAAGTGATTGACCGAAAGGCTTCTTGGTTGGAAAGCTTAGGGAGCAAGTGCAAAAGAACAAGAGAAAAGTTTAAGTGTAAGGTACTGGAGTTAGCTCTTTATGTGCTTGATGTGGTATACTTATGTGTTGACATATATATGATGTTTGAATGATGTTGTGACATGATAAATGATGTTGAATGTGTTATGAATAACATGGTTTCCATGGCCATGCATTTTTATGCCAAGTATATAGCATGATGGCATGTCACTAATTAACGAAAGTTTAATAAAATTACATATCATGCATTAGCATTCATCTGGCATATTTAAGTGGTAATGTTTGCTATTGAGATTCCCTAGAATCTCACCCTCCCACAACCAACCAATTTAGGTAAAGCATGAAAGAAAATGTATACATGGAGAAGAGTTAAAGAATGGAAGAAAGAAAGTAAAGTAATTGACATCTAGCATATGCTATGAATTTTTCATGTATATAAATGCCATGTAAGGTATCTATTTATGTGATGAAAATGTATGAAATACTTATGGCATATGTACATAATGTATATGAATATATGAGAAGCTTATTTGGTGGTTTAGGAATGCTAGATTGGTTTATGAACATTTAAGAAAGAAGATGAAATGGTAAAGACGTAGGTCCTGAAGTAGTTTTGTTGGCACTTCAGTTTGACCTAGAAAATGAAAGGATTATTTCACAAAATTTTATAAACATGTAGTACACATCCAGATCTTTAAATGCATAGGTAAGACGCCTCATTTGGATGTGTATATCAAGAGAAATGAATTTCCAAAGTTAAGAGACATAATCTGGAATTTTCAGAATTTGCCATATAAATAGTAAAAGGTAACGATTTAACTGTATCAATTGGCAAAATAAATGTCTATATTTATATTTTTCCCATAAAGATCTATGAAAGAGATTCAATTAAAAATTTGGATAATCTTCATACAATTTTTCTACAATTAGTTATGAATTTTTAAAATTAGAATGTAAATATGAAAATTACCAAATGAACAGTACCTGAGAAGTAAGTTTTAAAATTTTAATTTTTAGGCTAATGTAATGATTTCGCTAATCAAATACGCTTCTGAATATATACTCTGAGGTAGTAAAAGTAGGATGTTTCACTTTTACGGTAAGCTTTGATATTGAATTATAGATATTTTAGAGGAGAACCAAAGATTACTGTAAGCATAAAAGAAATCACAAGATAAAGAGAATCAAATTAAGGAAAACAGCTTCTGTACTATTTAGTCACGATCAAAAATAGGATCTAGTCGCGACTAAAGAAGACAATAAGTGAAGCTACACGTTTTTTATTAGGTCATTCTGGCATTAAAAGGAGAGGAAAGCCGCAGACACAAAGAGAGGGTGGTTTTTACCTGATATGGCTAAGAAGCAATACTCAATTATTCTCTTAACACTATCTCTACAACTTACACACATATCTTCCATCATTCATTTTCCATCACTGTTTTTATGCTTTCTTAATGGCATATATTTGAGCAGTGATTGCAGCACAGTAGGAGTCATGAGAGGCTAAATCTTTAGCCTCTTGGTGATGGATCACATATTTTAAGCTCATGGACTGCATTGCACGGGAGTGTTTTCTATTTTAATCTCCACCTTTTTCATGTTTTGGAATTCCTAGATCTAGGGTTTTCATTGCATGAGTAGGGGTTGGATATCGATAGACTATTCTGATATTAGATTTTGTAATTGAATTTGGATGATTTAAATATTGATTTTAATATGAATATTTCAATTTTAATTTCTGGATAATTAGGGTTATCAATGATCATTGTTAATTAATTCGATTGTTTAAAATATATGGTTATCAATCGATGATCATTTGAGGGTATTTTCATCATCTGATCTACTTACACACTAAGTGATTTTTAACAGCGCATTCTTGAACTAGCTTTTATCAAAGGAGTTTAAGGAATGTTAATGTTTTAGACTCAATCGATCGATTGAGGATTTATTTAAGACTTAATGATTTTAAAATTTCCATATCAAATTAAGAGCAAAGATAGATAGGTTTCCATCATCAAGAGTCTTTTTAACATTTATTTCACAATTTACTCATTGTCCATCTTAATAAAAAATACAAAAAATATTTACCCTTATTTTATTGTATCAAAAATTAATCAAACCCAAAACCCATTTTACTTTCACTCAGAGTTTTAATGATTTTATCACTGATTTGATTCTAAAGAAAAAGGGTTCCTTGAGAAGAATGGTAAGGTTGTTTCTTATACTACATTAATGGGGCGCAATTATTTTTATTTTGACCAATCGAATGACAATAATATGAGCATCTAGTCAGGAAACAAGTTAGATTTCCTAATTATGTTTAATTGAGCTTTGATTTATCCTTATCCTTAAACTACTTGGACATGGTTATGGTTAATTAGACCAATTCTATAGCATAGTATAATTGTATCTATTTAATTCATCTTCTTCTACATCTTGAGTTGAATGATTCATATTTCTCTATTCAAGTCAGCAAGTTGTAGCTTTGATTGAGATTTAGCTGGCTAGTTGAACTATTCATATTTCTCCAATATGTAGATGATATGATCTTGACTAAGGATGTTATAGTTGAACTTGAAGAGATGAAGAATTGGTTGAAGACCAAATATGAGGTGAATGGTTGGGTCAAGTAGAAACTTTATCGGCATTAAAGCAACACAATCTAATTACGGAATGTTTCTCTCACATATGAACTACATACAATATCTCCTACGTGAGACAGGGATGAGGAACTATAGAAAGTTAGAGTCACTAATGCAAATGAATCCTAGTTTGAGAATTTATCTACGCCAGACACCTATAGATAAGGGAATTGACTTATGGATGTAAGTGTGTCTTTACCCATATGATCAATGCTAATGGTAGTTTGAACATGTATAAGGCGAGGTTAGTGGCTATAGGTACTACCTAGAAATACGATGAGGAAATAATGAAACATTTACCATAGCCAAGATTAATAATATTTGTATTCTACTCTCCCTGGCTATAAATGAAAATTGGCCACTAATGGAACTAGAAATGAAAACACATTCCTTAATAGAGATTTGGAAGTGGGAGGTATATATGAATATACCATTAGTAGTAGGGTACGTGTATGTAAATAGGATGGAAGTATGTAAGATACCAAAATCACTGTATGGGCTAGAGCAGTAGCCACATGCCTCTGGAAAACTTACTGTAAATATAGACAATTTTGTTACAAACAAAGCAACTTTTATCCCACTCTATGCATCAAACGAAGTAAAGGGAAGTTAGCTATCTTACTCCAATATGTAGATGATATGATCTTGATGAAGGATGATATAGTTGAACTTGAAGAGCTGAAGAAACTATTGAAGACCTAATATGAGGTGAAAGATTAGGGTCAAGTAGAATACTTTCTCGGCATTGAAGTAACAAGATCTGATCACAGAAAGTTTCTCTCACATATAACTACATACAATATCTCCTTTGTGAAATAGGGACGAGGAACTGTAGAGTGGCAGAGTCACTAATGGAAATGAATCATAATTTGAGCATTTGTCTAGGTCAGATACCTATAGATAAGGAAAAACAAATGATGGATGTAAGTGGGTCTTTACCCTGATAATCAATGCTAATGGCAGCTTGAACATATATAAGGTGATGTTAGTGGGTACAGGCACTACCCATAAATACGGTGTGGACTATGATGAAATGTTCACCATAGTAGCCAAGATTAATAATATTCTATTCCCAATTTTCTTATCTGATATGTATGTACAATTTGTATATAATATATATGTGATTCTCCAAAGAAATGTTGCAATTTAATGAAGGAAATGAATTAAATTGTAAATAATGGAAAGTTTAAGGACTTAAGTGAAATTTAAAAAAGTTTTAGGGCTAAAATAAAATGTAGAGATAAATGTTAGGCCAAGAAGTGTAATTTTAAAAATTTTGAGGGACTAAAATGCAATTTGTCAAAAGTTCAAGGGCAAAATAGTAAATATAGAAGTTGTGCCAGAAAATGCCCAGAACTACCCAAAAGTTCTATAGTCCCAAATTTTACTAGTAAATAGAGAATAATAATTGGACCAGACATATTTTTTAAAATTTTGATTTGAGACCCCAAATAATTTATATTAATTTATAAAGTCAGGAGATTATTAGAGGATCTTCCAAATTTCCTAATTAGATGAAAGTTGACAATAAATTCTTATAATTAATATAGAAATTTATAAAACTAATAAAGCTAAAAAATGAGTTACGTAGAATTTTTAGTGAAATTTACAGTAGAATAATATACTCAATAAATATTTTCAGGTGAGTTTTTGTGAGAATTGAGCCATAAAAGTATTGGACCCATGTAAATGCCCAAGTTGATGTCCCATAATCCCTATAAGATATTTGAATAGTCATGTGGGCCATTGTCCAGAGGAAACTTGAAAATACAAAATTACAAAAAATGCCCCTGCGTTGTAATAATGAACTAGATAGATTGAGGGTATTTTGATCATTTGACTAGGTCAAAACACTAAGGTAGGTATAAGAATTACAAAAAATACAAAATTACAAAAAATGCCCCTGCGTTGTAATAATGAACTAGATATATTGAGATCATTTTGATCATTTGAGGGCATTCAGAGTCAATATATACCCTGATAAGGTGTAAAGAGGTGTGAAATGATAATTATACCCTTAGGATTAATACAGTACAAAATAATGAACCAGGGGCATTTAAGTCATTTTCAAGGAATGATAAGCAGATAAATACCCATCCAACAATGTCAATAGTAGAAAAAATTTGGATACTAGATTTAAGGTCAGAAAACATATTAGGAAATCTCAAAAAAATTAGAGTTATTAAACAGTCTAGTTTTTATGAAATTTGACCTGACTGATCTCAGATTGGACTGAAATTTTTCCAATAAGATATTAGCCCTAATTTTTTTCAAACAAGGCCCTAAATGATGTCATAGAGTGGCTTCTAGTGAAAGCTTGGTGGAAGATTGAATACGGATCATAAATCAAATAGTAACTAAAGTAATATAGCCATCCATTTCCACCCAAACTTTTCACAAGTACCCCACCCATTTAAGCAAAATTTAAGGCTTGGAAGACCATGGGGAGATGCTGCCAAAATAGATTTCAAGCAAGAAGAAGTGGAAAATCAAGTAGCTAAATAAGTAAGGATCCAAGGTAACCTTTTTCACCTTTGTATTATGTTATAGGAAGATTTCTCTTGGAATTGGATGGTTGAAACACCATTTTTCTCTCCATCTTAGCTGCTGACATGATCTAGAATTAAAGGAAAAATATGAATTTTAAGTTATGGAATGTTTAAACGAGCTTGAATCAAGTAGTATTGGCTTAGAAATTCAAGTATGCGTGCAATTAGGGTTTTATGCTCTTGGCTGCCAC
Organism: Leucaena leucocephala; assembly: GCA_037074615.1. Lineage (NCBI taxonomy): Eukaryota > Viridiplantae > Streptophyta > Magnoliopsida > Fabales > Fabaceae > Leucaena > Leucaena leucocephala. Next base: position 6,184,192 of record CM073526.1, on the reverse strand, counting down.
TGTATGAATACATTCATATGTGAGAATTTCATGATTTTGATACTTTTAATGGATTTAAAATGAAAAAATGTGTGGGATAAAATAGAGAAATAAGCATTTGAAGCATTTGGAATTAAAATGATAATTTTTTGAAAATGTTGAAGGGTACCATCGTTTCTATCCATTTCATGGGGAAGGAGTTTGATTTTCATAAATCTAAGCTTATATTTAGATTTCTCATGAAAAATTGTGTGGGATTGACCTATGGAAGTAATTTTTAAAAAGATGGATAGAAATTCCTAAAGTTAAAGTAAAGAGTTAAGAATTCAAGAAGGATAGTCTAGAACATTGTTTGAGTTCATGGTCCTAATGAATTATGTGATGAATATGAACGTGTGTAGGACCTTGCAACATCCAAGAGGATATTATGAAGTGGTTGACCGAAGGTATGTATGGTTGGAAGCCTAAGGAGCAAGTGCAAGAGTAAGGGTGAAAGCTTATGTTTAAAGTAGTGAACTTACCCATTCTTGTATGCTTGATGTATATACTTATGTATTGATATGTCTATGATATGTTATGATGATGTATAAATGATATATGCCTTTATATGGTCATGCATGATAGTGATGGGCATGGAGCATGATAGTATGCAAATGGAAGCTAAAAAAAAGTTAAATAAACATGTCATGCACTTGCATTCATCTTGTGTGCAAGAAAGATAAAAGGTACTGTTTGCTACTGAGATTCTCCATAATCTCACCCCTCCTATAACCAACAATAATAGGTTATTTATGATTGAAGAATCATACTTGATACATGAGCTAAGGAATGGAAGAGAAGAAGTAGACAAATGATGGCATGTCATGTATGATATCATTTTTATGTAATGTTATGTATTATGCCATTATATGTAGGAAAAGATGTAAAATAATTACTCCATGATGCATATGAATTTATGAGAGGCAAAGAGATGATTCATGCATGCTGGAACAATTATTGAGAATTAAAAAAAGAAACTGAAATGGTAAAAATATAAGTCCTCAGTAATTTGGTTGTGCTTCAGTTTGATCTAGTAAATGAAGTAATTAATTCACAAAATTTTATGAGCATGTAGCTCACATCTAGATATTTAAATTCATCGGTAATACTCCTCATTTGTATGTGTATATCAAGGTAAATGAATTTCCAAAGTTACAAGATAAAATCTAGAATTCCAGAATTTTCCATATAAACAGTAAAAAGTAACGATTTAACTGTAATGCTTAGCAAAGTAAATATCCAGATTTATATTTTTTTTCCTTTAAAAGCTACAAAAGAGGTTCAAGTATAAATTTGGAACACCTCATATAGTTTTCTAGAATTAGTTATCAATTTTTAAAATTGGATTGTCAATCTGGAATTTATCAAATGAACAGTACCCAAGAAGTAAGTTTTAAAATTTTAATTTTTGGGCTAAAGTGATGCTTCCGCTAGTTAAATACATTTTCAAATACATACTTTGAGAGGTTAAAAGTAGGATGTTTGAAATAATATTTGCACACTACTCACCCTGGTTGTAAATGAAAATTGGCCCCTAGTGGAACAAGAAATGAAAAACATGTTACTTAAAAGAGATTTGGAAGTGGAGGTGTATATGGATTTACCACCAGCAGTAGGGTATGAGCCTATAAATAGCACACAAGTATGTAAGATGTGAAAATCACTATACAGACTAAAGCAATAGCCACATGTGTGGTTTGGAAAACTTATTGCAAATATAAACAATTTGTTTACAAACAAAGCAACTTCGATCCCACTATATTCATCAAGCGAAGGAAAGAGAAGTTGGCTAACTTACCTTAACATGTAGATGATATGATCTTGACAGAGGATGATATAGTTGATGTAATATCCTTAATTTTCTGTACTGGTTCCTATGTACAGATTAAACGGAATATATGAGCTCTGTTTCAGGAAAAACATGTGTACCTTTATGTAAAGAAAAGGATTAAATTGCAAAAGAAAGGAAATTAAGGGACCTAAATGCAATTATGGAAAGTTTAAAGTTAGGAATGAAAGGTAGACAAAAATATGGGGTCTTAAAGTGTAATTTTAGCCAAATTAAGGGACTTAATTATAAAGAAGGAAAAGTTCCCTGGGGCTAAAGTATAATTAAAGAAAATAGGCCAGAAGTGGTTTGCACTGCCCGACAGCATGTCAGTCCCAGATTCTACCAGAAGGTAGGGCAGGTGACGCCGGGTAACCAAGCCTAATACCGGAATTTTTGAAGACTCCAGATAGCCAGAAATGGACTGATCGTCCAAAAGTTATAAAAATTTATACCGGATACCCTAGATTTCAGATATAAGTGGGAAAATACAGGATGATGCGCCTTTATGGGCGGATGTCGGGAAACTGACAGGATACCGATAGGAGGTCTGTAGGAAAAGTTATTCACAAAATAAAGAAATCCAGACGGAGTGTGAGGCCTCCGGGGATCCGGGTAGGAGATTTATCGGTATTTTTAAAGAGGCTGAATGCGATCGGATGACTTCGGTCAGATGACCGTTATAACCCCCAAGGATGCCTGAACACAGTAGGACGCTATATCTAGGAAAAAGAGCCGGTGTCCGGAAAAGGTATATACTCGGTAAATAATAGTTAAAATATTCAATGAATTGTGTTAAAGGAAGATTCCTCGTAATGCGTGCCATACAGGTAATGGACCCAGGAAGCTCAAAAATGGCGCCATTAGAGGCTCAATAAGACTCTTGGACTGATAGGTGGGCCAGTGTCCAGCAGAACCCCGGAAAAGTGCGAAATTACGAAAATGCCCCTATGTTGTACAAAAAGGGCAGCAGATGAATATAGGGTATTCTGGTCATTTTGGACAGACCCAGAGGTCAAGACATGTCTAAATAAGGTTGACTAGAGCCAGTATAAGCTTTGACCGGGTCCAGAAAGGTGTAAAATGACGATTTTGCCCTTAGGGATTAAAATAGGACAAGATAGGGCACCAAGGGCATTTTGGTCATTTCGCAGGGGATCTGTAATTGAGTCTGGACCCAGTATTAAAAATTTAATGATATAAAGGGTCTAGATACTAAATGTGAGGTCAGTAGACATAAAAAGGATCTTCAGAAACATCAGATTCAGAAAACGGCACGTTTTTCGAGGCGATGGACCGGGCCGGTACCAGATTGGACCGGAAAGCTTCCAGAACCTCCAAATTTCGTCACATGAAGAATATGGGTGGTGAGGTGTCCTATGAGGTGTCCAGGGTGATGCAGTAAAAAGAATTAAAGAAAATAGGAAATTCCAGGAAAAACCAGGACCACATGTTCAGATGGCTTCAAAATTACAAGAATGCCATCCATTAAAGCTATAAATACCCCCTTCCCCTCCCATTTTATGCATCCCACGTTTTTGGCAAGAAAAGAGAGAGAAAGAAGGGAGAGAAGGAGAAAGAAAGAAAGAAAAGAAGTTCTGGTGGAGTTGGAAGTAGTAAGGAAGTTCTGAAGCTCTGCTTTTGAGGTAACAACTAATCCTAGCTCTTATGTAATGTCTTTGTGATGTGTTGTTTTGTTTGGTTGATTGTTGTCCTATATGTTATGCTTGAAGCTCTATTCCAATGCTATGATCATATGTTATTGAATATGGAAGCATGCAGCATACTTATCTATACACAGTCACAAGCAAGCACCGTCACTTTGCATTACATATTTTGTTATGATTGTTGTTACTGGGATTCTTTTGAATCTCATTCCCAAACATAACATTACAGGGGAGGTTCTGTCAAAATAAAATTTGGAAATCTTAAGAGACGCCGGTAGGCTGCCGAAATTCTGACAACGAAGACGGAACAAAGAAAGGAACTGATACGTACTGTGTACGTAGTGCTGTCTAAGGAGGCTGGAAGTGAGTGGACCCAGCAGGTTCATCCAGTCTTTCCTGGGTACTACGTAGAATGGTAGTTCGCATAAGGGAATTACTGAATCGGTACAACATCGGTTACTTTCTAAAGAAGAATTGTAGTAGTTATGCTGCCGGTTTTTAGACAGAAAAGGATGTAATAAAATATGAGGGAGTTAATCATGCACTAATATATAACAGTTGATTATTTGATATTAATTGTTATCTGGCCTGTATGACTGATATGTGTTGGCTGTAGGCTTGAGTATGTAAAGACTAAATGCTGAAAATAGGCTCAGTGAACAGTAACTCGTGAAGACCCATTCATGTTTGATAAATCATTAAAAATAGTAAATGATTGAATTAATGTACGAAATTTTTAGGGTAAAAAGTAGACATACTAAGATTTAATTTGATATATAGAATGTCTAATTTGGATGTATACACGAAAAGATATAAATTGTTAAAGTTGGGACCAGAATGCTGGATTCAGGAGAAAGTCATTGGATGAATAGTACGATTGAAACGTTGACCCACGTGAAATTTGTCAAGGATTGGTCAACCAATGATTTTTCCCTGAAATATATTTGAGTTAGCTTCATGTAGCAATTTGAACCACTTCATTTCAATTTTTATAGAATTAGTTATAAATTTTCAAAATCAGGTCACTCATCTGGAATTTGCCACAGTGAACAGTACTCGATATGAATAAAATTCCAGATTAAGTGTTTAGACTTCAATGACCCTGAAAGTGGTTTAAGTGCTACTGAATGGTCCCTAAGATGTATAAATATAAGGATGTGACAGTTGAACTTGAAGAGATGAAACAGTTGAAGACCAAATATAAGGTGAAAGATTAGGGTCAAGTAGAATACATTCTCTACATTGAAGTAACACAATATGATCATGGAATGTTTCTCTCACATATGAACTACATATAATATCTCCTTTGTGAAATAGGGACTAGGAATTGTAGAGAAGTAGAGTCACTAATGTAAATGATCATAATTTGAGAATTTATCTATTCTAGACACATACAGATAAGGAAAAATGATTGATGAATGTAAGTAGGTCTTTACCCTGATGATCAATGCTAATGGTAGCTTGAACATGAATAAGGTGAGGTTAGTCACTAGGCAACACCCAAAAATATGGTGTAGACTATGATGAAACATTCACCCTAGAAGCCAAAATTAATAATATTTGTATACTTCTCCCAGGCTGTAAATGAAAATTATTCACTAATGCAACTGGACATGAAAAACACGTTTCTTTAAAGAGATTTCAAAGTGGAGGTGTATAAGGATATACCACTAGTAGTAACTATCCTTAACTATCCTTGCTTTTAATTTGATATGGGACATTTAAAATCACTAAGTCTTAAATAAAACCTTAATCAATTGATTGAGTCCAGTGCAATAATAGTTATTAAATGATCATCAATCAATAACCATAGACTTCAAACAATTGAATTAAACATCAATAATCATTGGTAATAGTCCAACTATCCAGAAATTAAAACTGAAATATTTATATTAAAATCAGCAATCTCATCATCCAATGTCAATTATAAATATCTAATATGAGAATAATCAATGAATATTCAATCCATAGTCATACAATGAAATCCCTAAATCTAGAAATATAAAAATATGAAATAGGTGCAGATTAAGATAGAAAACTCCCAAGTACGGTCCATGAGCTCAAGATATATTGTCCATCACCAAGAGACTAAAGTTCTAGCCTCTCATAGCTCCCACTGTGCTGCCCAGAAATGATGCCATCAAGAATACAAAAAAAGATGATGGAAAGGTTAAGAGAAAGATGGTAGAAGTGGATTAATCGGCGCATAAATGGTAAAATATGTGGAAAGATCAATAAAAATGGAAGGTGTGAATGGAAGTTGTGGAGAGTGTGTTGAGAGAAAAGAGCAGCTGCTTCCTAGCCAAATCTGGCAAAAACTCCAGCCTCTTCGTTTGACTGCTCCCCTAGCCTTAATTGTAAAGTAACCTAAATGAAAACACACAGCTTCACTAATTGGCTATTCTAGTCATGACTAGATCCCAATTTCGGTCTCTACTTGAGAACATAGAGAACATCCTAGGAGAAAATAGGTCATGACCGGTGGACTTTTAAGTCATGACTAAACATCACACAAGTTGACTTTGGCATTTCAGGTCCTCTTTGTCTAGTGATTCATTCTCTGCTTCACGTTGGGTCTTTAACTATCCTCCAAAATACCTACAATTCAAAATCAAAGCTCATTGCAAAAGCCTAACTAAGTAAAGAACAACATAAATATGGTGTTAATTTACCATTTAACACCTTAATCAGCACATTGCCATGCACAATCATGTATTACCGCAAAAATATAATTATAGGCATAAAATGAATGGTAAACTTCCCATAAAACCCTTAAAAATGTCAAAGAAACTATATACAATTTGTATCCTATAACTAGGTTTGGAAAACTTACTGCAAATATAGACAATTTGGTTACAAATAAAGCAACTCTGATCCCATTCTATTCATTAAACAAAGGAAAGGGAAGTTTGCTATCTTACTCGAATGTAGATGATATCTTCTTGAGTGTGGATAATAGAGTTGAACTTCAAGAGCTAAAGAAGAAGTTGAAGACCAAATATGAGGTGAAAAATTAGGGTGAAGTAGAATACTTTCTTGGCATTTAAGTAGATCACAGAGTCTTTCTCTCATAGATATACTACATACAATATCCCCTTCATGAGATAGGGATAAGGAACTGTAGAAAAGTAGTTACTAATGCAAAGGAATCGTAATTTGACAATTTATCTATTTTAGAAAAATAATAGATAAGGAAAAATGACTGATGGATGTAAGTAGGTCTTTACCCTAATGATCAATGTTAATGGTAGCTTGAACATGTATAAGGCGAGGTTAGCGGCTACATGCAACACCCAGAAATACAGTGTGGATTATGATGAAATGTGTGAATAATATTTGTATACTACTCTCCCTGGCTGTAAATGAAAATTGTCCACTAAAGCAACTGGACATGAAAACCATATTTCTTAACAGACATTTGGAAGTGGAGGAGTATATGGATATACCACCAGCAATAATGTTATGTAATATCCATTATATATAAGCTGCAAAAATACTATATGGCCACACGCCTAGTTCAGAAAACTTACTGCAACTATAGACAATATGTTTACAAATAAAACAACTCTGATTTGACTCTATTCATCAAGCGAAGGAAGGGGAAGTTGGCTACCTTACTCGTGTAGATGATATGATATTGACCCAAGATGATTTAGTTAAACATGAAGAGCTGAAGAAAACAGTTGAAGACCGACTATGAGATGAAAGATTTGGGTGAAGTAAAATACTTTCTCTGGATTGAAGTAACACAATCTGATCACATAATCTTTCTCTCACATTATGAAGTACATACAATATCTCCTACATGCAACAGGGATGAGGAACTATAGAGTTTCAGAGTCACAAATGGAAATGAATCATGATTTGAGCATTTATCTAGGCCAGACACCTATAGATAAGGAAAAAAAATAGATGGATGTAAGTGGGTCTTTACCCTGAGGATAAATTCAAATGGCAGCTTGAACATGTATAAGGCAAGGTTAGTGGCTACAGCCAACCAGAAATATGGTGTGGACTATGATAAAATGTTCACCCTAGTAACCAAGAATAATAATATTCATATACTACTCTTCCTGCGTGTAAATGAAAATTGGACACTAGTGCAACTGGACATGAAAAACATCTTTCTTAACATAGATTTGGAAGTGGAGGTGTATATGGATATACAACCAGCAGTAGGGTATGAGTCTGTAAATGGGACACAAGTATGTAAGCTATGAAAATCACTATAAGGGTTAAAGCAATAGCCTCATGCCTGGTTTGGAAAATTTCTACAGCTATAGACAATTTGGTTACAAACAAAGCCACTTCGATCCCACTCTATTCATCAATAGAAGGAAGGGGAAGTTGGCTATCATACGCAGATATGTAGATGATATGATATTGGCCATGGATGATTTAGTTGAACTTGAAGAGCTGGAGAAACGGTTGAATACCAAATTTGAGGGGAAAGATTTGGGTCAAGTAGAATACTTTCTCCTGATTCAAGTAAACACAATCTGATCATGGAATCTTTCTCTCACATATGAATTACATACAATATCCCCTTCGTTAGACAGGATAAGGAATATAGAATGGTAGAATTACTAATGGAAATGAATAATAATTTGAGAATTTACCTAGGACAGACACCTATAGATAAGGAAAAATGAATTATGGATATAAGTTGGTCTTTACCCTGATGTGCTAATGGTAGCTTGAACATGTATAAGGCGAGGTTAGTGGCTACAAGCAACACCCAGAAATACAGTGTGGACTATGATGAAATGTTCGCCCTATTATCCAAGATTAATAATATTCATATACTACTCTTCCTGGCCATAAATGAAAATTGGCCAATGATGCAACTTGACATGAAAAACACATTTCTTAATAGAGATTTGGAAGAGGAGGTGTGTATAGGTACACTGCCAACAGTAGGGTAAGAGTCTGATATGGGATGCAAGTATGTAAGCTACGAAAATCACTGTATAGGCTAAAAAATTGCCACATGCCTGATTTGGAAAACTTACTGCAAATATAGACAATTTGGTTACAAATAAAGGACCTTTGATTCCACTCTTTTCATCAAATGAAGGAATGGAAAGTTGGCTATAATATGTAGATGGATCTTCACCAATGATGACATAGATGAACTTCAAGAGCTAAAGAAACGGGTGAAGTCCAAATTTGAGATGAAAGATTTGGATCAAGTAGAATAATTTCTCGGGATTGAAGTAGCACAATTTGATCATGGAATCTTTATTGAGATGAAGTAGAATAATTAGTGAGAGAGGGATGGGGAACTGTAGAATGGTAGAGTCACTGTTGGAAATGAATCATAATTTGAGAATTTAATGACTTGTGGATATAAGTGGGTCTTTACCCTTGAGGCTTAATGCTAGTGGAAGATTGAACTTGTATAAGGCAAGTTTAGTGGCTACATGAAACACCCAGAAATACAGAGTGGACTATGATGAAATGTTCACCCTATTAGCCAAGATTAATAATATTCATATACTACTCTTCCTGGCTGTAAATGAAAATTGGCCGCTGATGCAACTTGACATGAAAAACAAATTTCTTAACAGAGATTTGGAAGAGGTGTATGGATATACCACCAACAATAGGGTAAGTCTGTATATAGGATGCAAGTATGAAAGCTGCAAAAATCACCGTATGGGCTAAAGCCATCACCACGTGCATGGTTTGCAAAACTTACTATAAATATAGACAATTTGGTTACAAATAAAGCAACTCTGATCCCACTCTTTTTATCAAACGAAGGGAAAGGGAAGTTGGCTATCTTACTTGAATGTGTAGATGATATGATATTGACCGAGGATGCTATAGTTGAATTTGAAGAGCTGATGAAATGACTGAATACTAAATTTGAGGGGAAAGATTAGGGTCAAGTAGAACACATTCTCGGGCTTGAAATAACACATCTGATCAAGGAGTCCTTCTCTCATAGATGAAGTGCAAACAATTTCCCCTTCGTGAAATAGGGATGAGAAACTGTAGCAGGGCAAAGTCACTAAAGGAAATGAATCATCATTTGACCATTTAGGGCTTGAAATAACACATCTGATCAAGGAGTCCTTCTCTCATAGATGAAGTGCAAACAATTTCCCCTTCGTGAAATAGGGATGAGAAACTGTAGCAGGGCAAAGTCACTAAAGGAAATGAATCATCATTTGACCATTTATCTAGGCCAGAGCACAAATAAGGAAAACAGACTGTTGGATGTTAATACGTCTTTACCCCGACACTCAATGCAAATGGTAGTTTAACATGTAAATGCTGAGGCTAGTGGCTACAGGCAACACCCAAAAATAAGGTGTGGACTATGATGTAATGGTCTCCCTGGTAACCAAGATTAATAATATTCATATACTACTTGAAATGCCTCAAAATTGTCACCAACTGGCCTTCAAAATAAAGAGTGCACCCTAATAATGCAGTATAGAGTACTACCCTATCATTATTCTCAATTAGCCTTTAATGTGAAATCCTAACAATTGATGAATGATAACTTTTAAAACCTGAGTAAAAATATGGAGTTTTAGGTTTGATTAAACATTGGCACAATAAAAATAAGGGTGCAATGAAAGTAAATATTTTTGGTATTCTTTTGTGATGAATGTAGGTGAAATATGATAAAAATACTTCTTGATGATGATAACATAGCTTTACTTGCTCTGAATTTGAGTTGAAAATTATAAAATTACTAAGTCTTAAATTAAGTCTCAATCAATCGATTGAGTCCAATACATTACTGAGTTTAAAAGTCACTTTAATCAAAGCTGAATTTAAAACCCCTTAATGCACTGTTGAAAATCCACTTAGTTCATAATTAGACTCAGATGACATGAAGCAAATCAATTAACTATCAATCAATAGTAAAAACCTCTAATCAATTGAATCAACTATTAACAATAATCAATAATTGTTTAACTAACTAGAAATCAACTGAATGTTAAATTAAGTTCAGCAATCACATCATCTAATTCGATTACAAATGTCTAATCATAGAATTAATCAATTGATAACTCAATCTCATACAAATCATTAAATCCCTAGATCTAGGGTCCTCAAAATGTGTATAAACATATATTAAGACAAAAACTTCCTCATTGTTGTCCATAAGCTCAAGTTATGCTGTTTATCACTAAGAGGCTAACAAATCTACCCTCTCATAGCTTTGACCATACTGCCATCACGATCTGAGGTTGGTGCCATGAGAGAAATAGATAAAAGGTGATAGAAAGATTAAGAGAAAGGATGTAGAGATGAATTGATCAGTCTAGAAATAGAGGAAAATTTGGAAAATTGAAGGAAAATGGAAGTTTGAGCTGTGAATTGATTAGTGGAGTTAAGAGATGAGAGTAGCTTGATCTTGGCCAAATATGTCAAGAAAACACTCCTCTTCATGGCTGCTGTTCCCCTTGCCTTAATTATAGAGTGAACTAAGTAAAAGCATAAAGCTTCACTAATTATCTATTATAGTCATGACCAGATCGATATCTAGGTCGTGACCTGAGAACACAATCCCCAGAAGAAAAATAGGTCTGGACTAAACATCACAGAAGCTGACTTTCTTGATTCTGGTCCTCTCTGTCTTGTAATTTCTTTTCTGCTCTACTTTGGGTCTTTGAGTCTCTTCTAAAACCCTGATAAATCAAAATCAAAACTCACTGCAAAGGCCAAGCTAATTAAAGAACAAATATATGTTGTTTGAAAGAACTAATTAACCATTTTACCTTTTAATAAGCACATTGCCATAAAAATCATATATTACCACAAAAAAACAATTACAGGCATAAAATAAATATTAAAATGTCACAAAAACCTTGAAAATGCCAAAGAAACTATATACAATTTGTTCTTATCAATTTCTGCATGCTTGAACCTTTGTACTCTTGTCTGACGAAGAAGTAAATCAAACCTAAATAACTGCTGACTAAACCAAAGAGAGCAACATAATCAATAGTGAATCTTTGAAACAATTAATCAATCGTCTTTTAGGAATTTAAGATGTTAACATGAACAGTGCCAAGTAATTAACTACCCAATGAGACCAACCTTAAATGTACGAGCATAATAGATTCTTTATGGGTATATAAGTGTTTAGCTCTCACATATCTCCTTGTTAGGGTTCTTTCACCTTAATTCAAATGACAAACACCCTACCCTAGGCTTGTAATAGCTCTAAATCTCCTATACTAAACAACATTCATCCAAATAATCAAGAGGACTTTTAGGGTTGAGATGGTGAAAATATCAAATGGAATGGAATGGAATATAATCAAGTGAAAGTCAAATTCCATCTAAATAAGCTCAGAACATAACATTCTATTACTAGGAATTACTCATTTCAACTTTATTCATTTGTTGTATCATGTTGATATCACTACAACTTTATTTTAACTTTTTTTAAATCAAGTATACACGGTACTTCACACAGATTCCTTAAAGATTATAAGGTCTCAAATAATGGAATGAAATTAACTCACTTGACAATGCAACTTAGACATTTGAACAATGTATGAAATGAAGGAAACGGATGCCCAATGGGGTAAATGATGCATTAGTGTTTATAGTTTGTGTTTAGGCCCAAGAGTGTAGAAATGAATGCCTGTCATATTCAATAACATAAATGTGTAAATAATTTTTAACTAAGAGCTAAGACAAGTTCTATAGAATTCAAGCCAAATGATTAATCACTCAATATAGGAATTAAGGCTAAGAATCTTTCCAACAAGGGTTTGTATCTAAATTGCTTATACACTAAAGTCTCAAACAACACTTATTATTCTCTAGGCATTAGAACACTTATCACTGAAAACCTTCTAAAATGCTGATTAAAAGTACTAAAATAATCACTCAAGATCATGTATAAATCTTAGGATTACTAGTGAAAATTTGACTGATTCCAATTCAATTTCCAAGATATTCAAAAACTCAAGTGTGGAAATGGTTTCCATAAAACTATTTTTACAAAAAGGTTAGAAAAATAGGGCAAAGATTCCCTTATAAAAGCACCATGGTAGTTTAAGAAAATCTTTCTATACAGCATTGCATAAAACAAAGAGAAGGAAGATGGATTTTTTTCTTCTTCTTTTCAAATTGGCAACCTGGTTATGACTAAAAACAGTTTAAGTGGCAACTACATTTCCTAGTAAGCAATTCCTCTTAACTTAGGACATTTAGTAGTTACCAAATGACATGTAGGTCATGACTATAAAACACAATGAGTTTACTTAGTCCATGAATACATCTTTAGTTGTGACCAAATGTCACTTAGGTCACTACCAATAATCATAGAATCTACCAAACAAAAATTTTCAATACCAAAACATTTTTAACACTCAAACCTTTTCAGTTAGAATTAAAGCAGTTAAGTTAAACATCTAATATTCAGTAATTCATCACACAATACAATCAAAAAATAGAAGTCTTGTGATGAAAGATTGGATTATTCAAAAAAAATTTGGCATTCACTAGAGAAGAAACAAGAACGTCTCTCCCACACTTAAACTTGACAGCGTCCTCACTGTCAGTATATATATAAAAACAACAGCACAAAATCAAATCAATTAAATTCAACTCCAGCATAAGAATCTAACACACAACTTAATGCAAAATTCACAATTAAGCACGCAGTCACATTCTAATCATATAAAACAATTTGAGAAAAGTTAAAATGAAAGGATGGGAAAACTACAACATGCAATTGAGTGTGTGGATGATAAAGTAAGAGCATATAGTGAAAAGCAAGTGGACAACTGAGGATTTTTATTACAAAAATAAAGAAAATAGTTACTATTCCTACTTAATCATCCCTTTCCAACTCATCCAACCATCATTAGAAACATAACATCACAGTTTAAAAGCATACGAAAGGTAAGAGAGACAAAAAGGGACAACCTGGCCTTATGGAGGCAGAGCATACTCCTCATAGAGTTTGAAGAGGTGGCCATTTACCTAAAATACTTTGCCTATCACTTCCTCTCTTGAGAAAGGGACAACCTTGCTCATAGAGGCAGAGCATACTCCTCATAGAGTTGGAAGAGGTGGCCATTTACCTAAAAGACTTTGCCCATCGCCTCCTCTCTCAACTCTATCATCTTGAAGTATGCACTTTAATAATAGTGTAAGGGCCATCACAGCTTGGTACCTCACACTTTGTCACATTCATTAAACCTTTTCCTCAAGATTTGAGTATCATGAATCAACTTTGTCCTCAACTTATAAATCTCATAGCTGTTATAAGTGTCCAGCCTGATCTCTTCTAGCTCTTGAATCTGCTGGCTTATGTAAGGTTCTCATGACAAGCTTTCACTGCCCAATATGTTTTATGTTCAAGTTCTACGGGCAAGTGACAAGCCTTCCCAAAAATCATCCTATAAGGAGACATGCCTAGAGGTATTTTAAAAGCTGTTATGTAGGCCCATAAAGAATTATCTAGTCTAGAGTTCTAATCTTTATTGGATGACTTAACAATCTTTTCAAGAATGTGTGTAATTTTCCTATTAGAAACCTTAGCTAGGGCATTGGTTTGAGACCATATGGGGTTGAGACTGTCACATCCTTATATTTATACATCTTAGGGACCATTCAATAGCACTGAAACCACTTTCAGGGTCATTGAAGTCTAAACACTTAATCTGGAATTTTATTCATATCGAGTATTGTTCACTGTGGCAAATTCCAGATGAGTGACCTGATTTTGAAAATTTATAACTAATTCTATAAAAATCAAAATGAAGTGGTTCAAATTGCTACATGAAGCTAACTCAAATATATTTCAGGGAAAAATCATTGGTTGACCAATCCTTGACAAATTTCACGTGGGTCAACGTTTCAATCTTACTGTTCATCCAATGACTTTCTCCTGAATCCAGCATTCTGGTCCCAACTTTAACAATTTATATCTTTTCTTGTATACATCCAAATTAGACATTCTATATACCAAATTAAATCTTAGTATGTCTAATTTTTACCCTAAAAATTTCGTACATTAATTCAATCATTTACTATTTTTAATGATTTATCAAACATGAATGGGTCTTCACGAGTTACTGTTCACTGAGCCTATTTTCAGCATTTAGTCTTTACATACTCAAGCCTACAGCCAACACATATAAGTCATGCAGGCCAGATAACAATTAATAAATAATCAACTGTTATATATTAGTGCATGATTAACTCCCTCATATTTTATTACATCCTTTTCTGTCTAAAAACCGGCAGCATAACTGCTGCAATTCTTCTTTAGAAAGTAACTGATGTTGTACCGATTCGGTAATTCCCTTATGCGAACTACCATTCTACGTAGTACCCAGGAAAGATTGGATGAACCTGCTGGGTCCACTCACTTCCAGCCTCCTTAGACAGCACTACGTACACAGTACGTATCAGTTCCTTTCTTTGTTCCGTCTTCGTTGTCGGAATTTCGGCAGCCTACCGGCGTCTCTTAAGATTTCCAAATTTTATTTTGACAGAACCTCCCCTGTAATGTTATGTTTGGGAATGAGATTCAAAAGAATCCCAGTAACAACAATCATAACAAAATATGTAATGCAAAGTGACGGTGCTTGCTTGTGACTGTGTACAGATAAGTATGCTACATGCTTCCATATTCAATAACATATGATCATAGCATTGGAATAGAGCTTCAAGCATAACATATAGGACAACAATCAACCAAACAAAACAACACATCACAAAGACATTACATAAGAGCTAGGATTAGTTATTACCTCAAAAGCAGAGCTTCAGAACTTCCTTACTACTTCCAACTCCACCAGAACTTCCTTTCTTTCTTTCTTTCTCCTTCTCTCTCTTCTTTCTCTCTCTTTTCTTGCCAAAAACGTGGGATGCATAAAATGGGAGGGGAAGGGGGTATTTATAGCTTTAATGGATGGCATTCTTGTAATTTTGAAGCCATCTGAACATGTGGTCCTGGTTTTTCCTGGAATTTCCTATTTTCTTTAATTCTTTTTACTGCATCACCCTGGACACCTCATGGGACACCTCATAGGACACCTCACCACCCATATTCTTCATGTGACGAAATTTGGAGGTTCTGGAAGCTTTCCGGTCCAATCTGGTACCGGCCCGGTCCATCGCCTCGAAAAACGTGCTGTTTTCTGAATCTGATGTTTCTAAAGATCCTTTTTTAGGTCTACTGACCTCACATTTAGTATCTAGACCCTTTATATCATTAAATTTTTAATACTGGGTCCAGACTCAATTACAGATCCCCTGCGAAATAACCAAAATGCCCTTGGTGCCCTATCTTGCCCTATTTTAATCCCTAAGGGCAAAATCGTCATTTCACACCTTTCTGGACCTGGTCAAAGCTTATACTGGCTCTAGTCAACCTTATTTAGACATGTCTTGACCTCTGGGTCTGTCCAAAATGACCCGAATACCCTATATTCATCTGCTGCCCTTTTTGTACAACATAGGGGCATTTTCGTAATTTCGCACTTTTCCGGGGTTCTGCTGGACACTGGCCCACCTATAAGTCCAAGAGTCTTATTGAGCCTCTAATGGCGCCATTTTCGAGCTTCCTGGGTCCATTACCTGTATGGCACGCATTACGAGGAATCTTCCTTTAACACAATTCATTGAATATTTTAACTATTATTTACCGAGTATATACCTTTTCCGGACACCGGCTCTTTTTCCCAGATATAGCGTCCTACTGTGTTCAGGCATCCTTGGGGGTTATAACGGTCATCTGACCGAAGTCATCCGATCGCATTCAGCCTCTTTAAAAATACCGATAAATCTCCTACCCGGATCCCCGGAGGCCTCACACTCCGTCTGGATTTCTTTATTTTGTGAATAACTTTTCCTACAGACCTCCTATCAGTATCCTGTCAGTTTCTCGACATCCGCCCATAAAGGCGCATCATCCTGTATTTTCCCACTTATATCTGAAATCTAGGGTATCCGGTATAAATTTTTATAACTTTTGGACGATCAGTCCATTTCTGGCTATCTGGAGTCTTCAAAAATTCCGGTATTAGGCTTGGTTACCCGGCGTCACCTGCCCTACCTTCTGGTAGAATCTGGGACTGAAATGCTGTCGGGCGGTGCAATCCACTTATGGCCTATTTTCTTTAATTATACTTTAGCCCCAGGGAACTTTTCCTTCTTTATAATTAAGTCCCTTAATTTGGCTAAAATTACACTTTAAGACCCCATATTTTTGTCTTCCTTTCATTCCTAACTTTAAACTTTCCATAATTGCATTTAGGTCCCTTAATTTCCTTTCTTTTGCAATTTAATCCTTTTCTTTACATAAAGGTACACATGTTTTTCCTGAAACTGAGCTCATATATTCCGTTTAATTTGTACATAGGAACTAGTACAGAAGATTAAGGATATTACATTTCTCTCCCCCTTAAAATAAATTTCGTCCTCGAAATTTACATTACATGTATACTAAGGAAATAGTTCAGGGTATATCTCTCTCCTCCTTTCCTCTGCTTCCCAGGTAGCTTCATTCTCTGTTAATCCCTTCCAGACCACCTTAACTAGAGGGATCTGCTTATTTCGCAACTGCTTGACCTTTCTATCTACTATCTGTACTGGTCCAACTTCAAAAGTCAAGTCATCTCGCAGTGCAATATCATCCTGCTTAATCACATGTGATGGATCTGGAACATACTTCTTTAACTGGGAAACATGGAACACATCATGAATCTTGCTGAGATGTGAAGGAAGAGCTAACTTGTAAGCCACTGATCCTACTCTTGAGAGGATCTGAAATGGCCCAATGTATCTAGGATGCAGCTTCTTCACTTTAATCGATCGTCCGGCTCCTGTCGTCGGAGTCAACTTAAGGAATACATGCTCTCCTTCTCCAAACTCCAACGGCTTCCTTCTGACATCAGCATAACTTTTCTGTTTGCTTTGAGTCGTCAGCAATCTCTTTCTAATCTTATCGATCTGTGCTGCTATCTGGTCTACTATATTAGGACCAAACATCCTCCTTTCGTTCAACTCCACCTAGCATAAGGGAGATCTACACTTCCGTCCATAAAGTGCTTCAAACGGAGCCATCTGAATGCTGGCCTGATAACTATTGTTATAGGCAAATTCTATCAATGGCAGATGGACATCCCAACTCCCTTTGAAATCCAAGACACAAGCTCTCAACATATCCTCGAGCGTCTGGATCGTTCTCTCAGATTGACCATCTGTCTGAGGATGGTAGGCTGTACTAAATCTGAGAGTAGTGTCCATTTCTTTCATGTCAAACTCCCTCGAATATTGCTATATTCTAGAGCTTCTACTAACTATTTATCATATTTCTTAGTGCAATCAGTTATTGCTCATTTGAGTATTTAGCGGAATTCTCTGAATATCCGCTAACTTTAACTCTCATTCTCATCATCATACATTCTTATCATCTTTAAAAACTCATCATAATAAAGAGAGAGGATTTATATCATGATTCTTTCTTTCATTGCTCTACTGCTAAACCGGAGCACATAGGAGTATATAGGAGCATATACTCTAACATGCATAATGCCTGGCCAACATATTGCAGGACTGCATACCTGCCTATGAATGCAAAGCTCTAACACTAGGAGCTCAAGCATTCTTTCTCTTAACATGCACAGCTCTAACACTAGGAGGTTGCACAGCTCTAACACTCAGAGCTTGCACTGCTCTAACATTCGGAGCTTTAGCATATTCAGTAAATATCACATAATGTAATGTAACATAAGGCCTGGCATTCTATGCAAGGAGTGAAAGCTCTCATTTGCTCTTTCACCTGTAACTTATCATTCAAACATCTTATCCCTTACAAAAAGGGAGCCTCTCTATCTGTTTATAAGGTTAGCTATAAAGCCATTTCATATCGTACTTCTCATTACATATTCTCATAACATATCTCCTTACATACTTTTCATATCATATTTCATTTCATATTTTTCATGCCGTAACATGGTATATCTGGCCAAATCTAGCTATATCATAGTCCATCCTTCAAATCCATTTCATTTGGACTTGACATAAAGGTTCTAGTCTCTTACTGTTCATAACCCTTTCTAGCTTTTCATAGCTTTTTCTATCATTTTACATAGCTTTATGCATATATGCCAATTTCTTGTGGCATTCATATTTTTTTTTTCATCACTTCCCAGGGGGTCACCCATCATTGAATTACCCTTGCCTGAGCACGCTTAACTGAAAAGTGAAGATAAGAATCTAAAGCACTGGTGCTTACAGGCTCTAATCCTGGTACTTTACTATCTTAGACCCATCTTATACTATCTCTTTTGGGTCTATCTGGCCGTCTAATCTCTTTATCCTCATCTGGAGGATCTACTTGTCTCTTATTTTCTATAATCTCATCATAAGGATCTTTTCTCATATGTTACGTAATATTCCCATAAATCCTTGGGACTCAAGATTAACAATTTTAACTTTGATCACTGAGTTCCTGTTATGTGTAAGAAGATTTTGAGTTCAGTCCCTAATAGTAATAAGGCTATCTAAAACTAGCATCATGGGTACTCTCTCTGTTATGAGTTAATCAACTTGTGAAGCTTCTATACTTTAACTTTTCCTTGGTATTTTTCCTTCCAAAGAAATACTGTACTTATAGCTCATTACTTTCTTGCTCTAGGCTTGGTCTACTGCGACCCTCGGGATCTACTGCGATAAACCGTAAGCCTTTCAGGATCTAACTGTGACCCCGTGAGCCATACTAGGATCTAACTGCAATCCTCCGGAATCTACTGGATTCCGTTATACTGTATTCTCATCTTTGGAAGACCTAAATCAACGGACAAAGTTACAAGGTTAGTCACTTTCACATAGTTATTAACTCCACAGATAATTCCCCAAAAATGATCACAAAAGCCAATATTATCTATTAGGACTTGACTCATTTCCTCTATCACTCAGGAACTTCATATACCATTCTCATCTTTATAACTTTATTATATTTAACATTGTAGGGAGCTACACAAGCTCTACCATGCAAATGTCTGTCATCATCTATTTATCTCATTAGAGGGACCTTACTCTATTGCAAGAGCAATCTAGCTCTATTGCAAAAACATTAACTTGTATTACTTAAAAACTGCTCTTTCTAAGGGACATATCATTTTTGTTAACTGCGTCTCATTTCCTTTCATCTATCCCATCCCTACTAAATGGATATGTCCTGAGTATCATAATCATTTATCTGTAGACTCACTACTAATCTTCATCTTTAATCTCATTCTCCATCCCATTGAATATCATAGTCTGATCATAAATTCTCTTTCTATCTTCTGAGAATCAAGTAGCTAACTTTCTAGTTTAGCACTTTACTATTGCTTCATTCTTGCTAAGTTGAATTATTTAATTGCATGTCATAGGGCATGGGAGCAACATAACTTTCTCATCTGGTATACTCTACCCAATACGTACTGCATAAGGGGACTATTCATTTATCATAGCATCCTCAACATGCAGAATATGCAAGTAGATGCAATCAATTAAGCATTCTTTAGTATGTGTGTCATCACATGACAACTGCAATAAGATGCAATTTCTTATTATAACTTATGGCAACATAAGCCATGCATCATTACATAGTTTGCTCAACCATCCCTCATACTCACATTGCAATTAAACAATTAACCAAGTAGACTTTAAGGTATTTTGTTCCTTTATTACCTTAACCACTAGGTCCTGATCATCTATTCAGGTACCCGAGTCATTTACTTGTTTCATTAAGGCTGCCATGCTACCCTCTTACTAGGGTATAGACTCAACCCTTCTTTACTCTTTCTTACATAAGGAATAGGGGAGTCACTTTATCTTTGAATCTGTGGCTACCTTACTAGGTCATATTCATTCTATCATATCATCTCTTATCGCCTGTAAGACTTCTGTGTCTCTAGCCTGAAGGATTTATGTGTCCTTGGCCTCACAGTAATCCATAACTGAGTCAACTATTCTCTTTTAGCTAACTGAGGAAAGGTTTGGCTCATATCTTTATGCCATTCGAACTTTTAAGTTTTCCCCTAATCCTCCTGGGTTACTAACAGGCGAGAAAGTATCTCTTATTAAGCCTCAAGGTTCATATGAATGAACTCGATTAAGTATCCATCAAAAGAGTTCTCTTTCCTTTGCTCTAACCCTTAACTTCATGCTTACCTCTATCTAATTGAGAGGAATGCTTCTTTTAAACTTTTTGAGAAAAACTTCACAAGTGAGCGGATAATTCTCCATCTCATATGGAGTAACTTCTGTACCTCTCTGTATCTCATAACTCTTTCTGTCTATCAATCTCAGTCTATTCTGGATTAATCTGTGATTCTGTTCTGGTCTGTCTCTAGATCCTGACCAATTCAGGTCACTTGGATCTCATTCATAATCTAGTATTACAACTTCTTTTCTCTAGGGCAGAGTATTAGCGTACTATCTCTTCGTGATAGAATCCATCTGTCTTGGAAACATTAAATTTCTATCTATTATCCATCACGTCTTTATCCTCAAGCCATGTATTAGATCATTCTTAGGCAAGTCTCATTCTAACTTCTCATTATTCTTTTCCGTAAAGACTAGCTGCACAAATTCTTTCGTACTGTAGATCAACTCCTGATGATCATACAGAGGATCTACTGTTGAACCTCTTCTTGAACTGATCTTTCGTATCTTAGTGCATCGTACAGTCTAGCTTGCCTATACTATATGCTAAACCTCTAACTGATAACCTTCAGTGAGGTTAGAATCTTTAGTCTCATAACACTTGACTTACTATCATATCATACCAATCCTCTAAAGGATATTAGGTTAATGCCTCTATTATATGTCTGTCTATCATTCCTGCTATGGCATTAAAGAAATGCAGATAGCTAACTATTCTTAATGTCTACTTTTATCCATCCCTTGACTCAGACTAAGTAAGTCACCCTCCGCAGCTTTCTTCAGATCAATATGGTCAACACTATCTGTCTTTAATGAAGAAGGCTGGGGTTGACTAGGATTAGGAACATCCCCCTGATCTTTCTCTATAAAGTCACATATTCTTAAACTTTGGGAATGGACAAGAACTATCATTAACTCTGACTGGATATCTGAATTAGAGGATTATTGTATATTACTCATAATAACTCTGTCCTCAAACTCTGGTAGAGGAGGAATAATATCTAGTCTACCCATAATCTAGTACCAGTACTCAGCTTCCTCAGCCATAATATGTCCTCTCATCGGAGGAATAGAACTTACATTAGGGTTAGAGGGCATTCCAATAAACTTATACCGTATAGAGTCACTAGACTCAACATCAACTGGTGCATATTAGGCTTTAGGCTGAATCTCTACATCACTTCCAGACTGCAGGTTTAAGTCTACAGAAACGTCTATGGGACATTCCACTGTAGATTTTCCTGATTGATCCCCTAAACTCTCATCTGGACTCTCTTCATTGTCTAAGGGAGATGGATATATATCATCTTCATATATCACTATTGGTTTGGAGTCTGCCTTATTAACTGAAGCCTCTGACTTAACCTTATGGAATCTCATATATATTCCTGTAACATTTGCTTAATTAAGCAATGTTAACCATCCCATAACATACCATAACTTAACCAAATATTCACTGTTTAGGGTTAGGGTCTAGGAATAATCTCATATTAGTCCATAAATAATCTATTCAGAGCATTTCTTAAGCCAGAATCCTATGCTCTGATACCAAAATGTCACATCCTTATATTTATACATCTTAGGGACCATTCAGTAGCACTAAAACCACTTTCAGGGTCATTGAAGTCTAAACACTTAATCTGGAATTTTATTCATATCGAGTACTGTTCACTGTGGCAAATTCCAGATGAGTGACCTGATTTTGAAAATTTATAACTAATTCTATAAAAATCGAAATGAAGTGGTTCAAATTGCTACATGAAGCTAACTCAAATATATTTCAGGGAAAAATCATTGGTTGACCAATCCTTGACAAATTTCACGTGGGTCAACGTTTCAATCTTACTGTTCATCCAATGACTTTCTCCTGAATCCAGCATTCTGGTCCCAACTTTAACAATTTATATCTTTTCGTGTATACATCCAAATTAGACATTCTATATACCAAATTAAATCTTAGTATGTCTACTTTTTACCCTAAAAATTTCGTACATTAATTCAATCATTTACTATTTTTAATGATTTATCAAACATGAATGGGTCTTCACGAGTTACTGTTCACTGAGCCTATTTTCAGCATTTAGTCTTTACATACTCAAGCCTACAGCCAACACATATAAGTCATGCAGGCCAGATAACAATTAATAAATAATCAACTGTTATATATTAGTGCATGATTAACTCCCTCATATTTTATTACATCCTTTTCTGTCTAAAAACCGGCAGCATAACTGTTGTAATTCTTCTTTAGAAAGTAACTGATGTTGTACCGATTCGGTAATTCCCTTATGCGAACTACCATTCTACGTAGTACCCAGGAAAGACTGGATGAACCTGCTGGGTCCACTCACTTCCAGCCTCCTTAGACAGCACTACGTACACAGTACGTATCAGTTCCTTTCTTTGTTCCGTCTTCGTTGTCGGAATTTCGGCAGCCTACCGGCGTCTCTTAAGATTTCCAAATTTTATTTTGACAGAACCTCCCCTGTAATGTTATGTTTGGGAATGAGATTCAAAAGAATCCCAGTAACAACAATCATAACAAAATATGTAATGCAAAGTGACGGTGCTAGGATTAGTTATGATCATAGCATTGGAATAGAGCTTCAAGCATAACATATAGGACAACAATCAACCAAACAAAACAACACATCACAAAGACATTACATAAGAGCTAGGATTAGTTATTACCTCAAAAGCAGAGCTTCAGAACTTCCTTACTACTTTCAACTCCACCAGAACTTCCTTTCTTTCTTTCTTTCTCCTTCTCTCTCTTCTTTCTCTCTCTTTTCTTGCCAAAAACGTGGGATGCATAAAATGGGAGGGGAAGGGGGTATTTATAGCTTTAATGGATGGCATTCTTGTAATTTTGAAGCCATCTGAACATGTGGTCCTGGTTTTTCCTGGAATTTCCTATTTTCTTTAATTCTTTTTACTGCATCACCCTGAACACCTCATGGGACACCTCATAGGACACCTCACCACCCATATTCTTCATGTGACAAAATTTGGAGGTTCTGGAAGCTTTCCGGTCCAATCTGGTACCGGCCCGGTCCATCGCCTCGAAAAACGTGCCATTTTCTGAATCTGATGTTTCTAAAGATCCTTTTTTAGGTCTACTGACCTCACATTTAGTATCTAGACCCTTTATATCATTAACTTTTTAATACTGGATCCAGACTCAATTACAGATCCCCTGCGAAATGACCAAAATGCCCTTGGTGCCCTATCTTGTCCTATTTTAATCCCTAAGGGCAAAATCGTCATTTCACACCTTTCTGGACCCGATCAAAGCTTATACTGGCTCTAGTCAACCTTATTTAGACATGTCTTGACCTCTGGGTCTGTCCAAAATGACCCGAATACCCTACATTCATCTGCTGCCCTTTTTGTACAACATAGGGGTATTTTCGTAATTTCGCACTTTTCCGGGGTTCTGCTGGACACTGGCCCACCTATCAGTCCAAGAGTCTTATTGGGCCTCTAATGGCGCCATTTTCGGGCTTCCTGGGTCCATTACCTGTATGGCACGCATTACGAGGAATCTTCCTTTAACACAATTCATTGAATATTTTAACTATTATTTACCGAGTATATACCTTTTCCGGACACCGGCTCTTTTTCCCAGATATAGTGTCCTACTGTGTTCAGGCATCCTTGGGGGTTATAACGGTCATCTGACCGAAGTCATCCGATCGCATTCAGCCTCTTTAAAAATACCGATAAATCTCCTACTCGGATCCCCGGAGGCCTCACACTCCGTCTGGATTTCTTTATTTTGTGAATAACTTTTCCTACAGACCTCCTATCGGTATCCTGTCAGTTTCTCGACATCCGCCCATAAAGGCGCATCATCCTGTATTTTCCCACTTATATCTGAAATCTAGGGTATCCGGTATAAATTTTTATAACTTTTGGACGATGAGTCCATTTCTGGCTATCTGGAGTCTTCAAAAATTCCGGTATTAGGCTTGGTTACCCGGTGTCACCTGCCCTACCTTCTGGTAGAATCTGGGACTGAAATGCTGTCGGGCGGTGCAATCCACTTCTGGCCTATTTTCTTTAATTATACTTTAGCCCCAGGGAACTTTTCCTTCTTTATAATTAAGTCCCTTAATTTGGCTAAAATTACACTTTAAGACCCCATATTTTTGTCTTCCTTTCATTCCTAACTTTAAACTTTCCATAATTGCATTTAGGTCCCTTAATTTCTTTTCTTTTGCAATTTAATCCTTTTCTTTACATAAAGGTACACATGTTTTTCCTGAAACAGAGCTCATATATTCTGTTTAATCTATACATAGGAACTAGTATAGAAGATTAAGGATATTACAGAGACCTTATGAGTCACACCATGTTTTGCTAATAAGTTCTTGATTAACTTATTGCAAAAATGGGATACCTTGATCACTAACTAATGCCTTTGGTACTCTAAATCTACCAAAGATGTGAGACCTTAGAAATTTGGAGACTATATGGGCATCATTTAGTCTAGTAGGAATAGCCTCTACCCACCTAGACAAAATAATCTATAACTAATAAGATATAGTAAAAACTAGCTAAAGGTGAAAAAAGTCCCATAAAGTCTATTCCTCATACATAAAAAACCTCACAAAACAGAATAGGTTATTGCGGCATCTCATGTTGCTTACTAATTCCCCCAAATCTCTAGTACCTATCACACACCTTGCAAAACTTAAACTCATCCTTAAATAAAGAAGGCCAACAAAAACCAGACTCAAGCTCTCTACTTGCGGTCTTCTTCCCCTCAAATTAACCCCCACAGACCTAAGAATAACAAGCTTCTAAAACTTGGGTGTGATCTTTATCAGGGACACATCTTCTTAATACTTGATCTGAACACACTTTCCTTAGATAGGGGTTATCCCAAATGTAATATTTAAACTTACTCTTGAGCTTTTGCACCTAAAATTTGGACAAATGAGATGGGATAAGGTCAATTTTGAGGAAATTAACGAAATGTGCATACCAAAGTCCTATAGTTGACACCACACAGAGATTGATCATCTAAAGAATCATAAATAAGATCAGAACTAAGTACTCCCCTTATTTCTGTCGGTAATCTACTTAAATGATCCACAATATGGTTCACATTTCTAATATGATCCTTCATTTCTATATCAAACTCTTGAACCAGTGGCATCCATCGTAGAAGTCTACGCTTAGATTCAGGTTTATGGAATAAATACTTGATTACTGCATGATCTGTGTAAATAATAATTTTGGAAATAATGAGACATGCTCTAAACTTATCTAAAGTCACTAAATTGCAAATAATTCTTTATTAGTAGTGGGGTAATTAATTTAAGCAGCATCAAGTGTTTTTGAGGTATATGCAATCATCCTAGATAAGTTACCTTCCTTTTGACCTAATATAGCTCTCACAGCATAATTGGAAGCATCACATGATAATTCAAAAGCAATATCTCAATCTAGTTAAGTTAGAATAGGTAGAGAAATTGACCTATTCTTCATATTTTCAAAAAGCTCGTTACAATTAGAAGAAAAAACAAAATCAATGTCTTTTGGATGAAGCTTGAGAGTGGCAATGCAACTTTGCTAAATCTTGGATAAATCTCCTATAAAATCCAATGTGCCCAAAAAAAGATCACAGTCCTTTTAAAGTTATGGGATAGGGCAACGAGTAGATTAGTTCAATTTTTGGTTTTTTCCACCTCAATTCCTTTGCTAGATATAATAAGATATCCAAGTACTATTCCATAATCAACCATGAAATGACACTTTTCAAAGTTCAAAATCATTTCTCTTAATGCATCTAGCAAGGATTTGATCAAGACTCTAAAATCAGCAAATATAGAAGCATACAAAGCTGAAACCTACCCAGAGAGTTACACAAACCAAATGGTATTCTCTTATAGGCATATGTACCAAAGAGACATGTGAATGTGGTATTTTCTTGGTCCCTTAAATCTATTGGAATATGAAAGTAGCCTAAATACTGATCTACGAAACAATAGTGACTTTTCCCTGCTAATCTCTCTAGCATCTGGTTAATAAAAGGCAAAGAAAAATGGTCTTTCCTAGTATAGTTATTCAACTTCTATAATTTATACAGACTCTCCATGAAGTTTGTACTCTAGTGGGTATTAATTCATTATGCTCATTCTTAACTATCGTAATTCCACTCTTTTTGGTAACTACATGAACAGGAGATACCCATTCACTATTCAAAATAGCATATATGATCTCCACCCTCAATAATTTATTAATTTCTTCCCTAACAACATCAAAGATCAATGGGTTCAATCTCCATTGAGGTTGTTTGATAGGTTTAGAATCTTCATTCAACAAAATCCTGAGTGTAACCAGTAGCATTTATCCCTTTTATTCACTTTATAGATTCTTAAAGGTTGCTCTTGTCCAGCTCATTTAGATTCTCCATTTTGCCATTAATTTCCTCAAGTGTTGCACCAAACTCAGGTTAGTCTACAACTACAAAATACTTGGGATTACCATCCGTCATACCTATATCATTATTAGACATTAAGTCATTCAAAAACTGTAAGTATGATATAAAATTTTAGAATGCAAGTAAGGAGAATTAGAGTTAGAAAATGTTGGTCCTTGATAATCGTCATTTTAATTATCAAACAAGTAACTAAGCTAACTTAGGTCGATTTACAAGGACCCTAAATGGATGCTAAAGTTCCTAACTAATCAAATTAGCTACAAATTAACAAATTGATCAGATGAATTATGAGATGAGATGTTTAAACAAATTATGAATATAAATCCTATGCTACTATTTAAGATTTGAAGTGTTAATGATAATTAAATGAATCAATGACAAGTTATTCTCTTAGAAATTACTTTGCCTTCATTATCTATAGAAAATAAGGAGTTAATTAGTTGAATTAAAATGTTAAACTTGTTAGTTAAATCTCAATTAAAACTACAAATCACATACATTGAATAGAGAAATATAAATAATTTAATTCAATAATTAGAAGAAGATGAATTAAACAGATACAACTGTACTAATTATAATTGCTCTAATTAACCACAGCCATGTCCAACTAGTTCAAGGATGAAGATCAATTAAAGCTCAATTATGTAGAAATAGGAAATCTAACTCAGTTTTCTAATCATTTATCATCTATTAACTCTAATTCAATCAGTAAAACTAGAATTAACTACATCAACTTGATACAATTAGATCTGGAATTAAAGACACAATTGAAACTCCTTGATTTAGGTCAAGGACTCTGGTTTAGCATCATCTCCAAGAGAGCATAACAAATCAAGCCTTTCACTGCTGTCAGAACTTTAACAGTAGCAACAAGGACAGCAACAGTCATGGAGAATATACAAGAAGAAGATGAAGATAGAAGTGAAATATTCCTCTAGTTCTCCTACCCATAACAGAGCAAGAGTGCAGATGAAGAGAGAGAATGGAGATGGAATGGCATGAGAGAGAAATGGGAGAGATAGAGTAGAGATGGAGCTATCTAATGCGTGCAATATGTGATGGAGTTAGTATGGAATGAATTAATGATTGGGTCAATGAATGAATGCTGGAATGTTGAATGAGTTGATGATATATAGAATGGGTCCAGAAGTGAGTCAATGTGTGGTCCATGTGGGAGCAATATGTAATATGTGAATCAAGTCTGATGCCTCCCTCTAGCATGTGACTTTCAACAGAAAATGGAATTCTGTTTCTCCCTCCAGCTGTCAGCATGTGCATTAATCTCTTCAGCACATGTTTTAATTAGCCATGTTCAATCATCTGTTTGCCAATATGTTAGCCCAGTTGTTCAATTCAACACATGCCTAATCTGTTAGTTAGTTACTGCATTGGCCTGTAATAGAAATTTAAAAGAATAGATTATTTATCCAATTAATTACTAGAATTATATCAATTAATTTCTAAAAGTTTTAATTTTATTTTCTTTATTAATTGCTCAACATATTGATAAATGGGGACAAAAATCAATAATAAAACTCTCTTTAAACACATTAAAATCAATACAAATAAGAGTTTATCATTCCTTTAACTGAAACATTAGATGGTGTAATTGATAAGCTTGTAGTTCACTGTAGTGTTTGGGAATCCAGGTCATGCCTAATTATCTTGTTTTTAACTTCTTGTCGTAACTTAGGTTCACATATAGCATTCCTGGAATATTTAGTCGCAACTTGTACATCTTTTAGTCGCGACTGGGACACAGAGCCTTCATCTTTGGTCATTTTGCTTTTCAGTCTTGACTAAACAATTATATAGTCATGACTCAATAACACAAAGGCTGTTCTCCTTAGGAGTTTGATCTTCAGTCATGACGTGAGGGTCATAAGGTTTGAGGTCACAGAAGCTCGACCCTTTAGTATTTGTTCCACTTTTGACTTCTAAAATATCTTGTAATTCTGCGAAGTCACTCAACAATTCCTTTTCAAGGGTTACATCACTGCAAATGATGAAATTGAATCATAATTTGATGAGAATGAGAAATCTTGAGAAACAGAGAGCATGCTATTAATACTCAGAAATTGAAACATGGTGCATCACTCCCACAGAATAAAAGAAAGAATAAATAAAAGAGAGAGATGTAAAATAATCATCATAAGCACTCAAAGATAAAGTTGAATCAATATGCTCCTGAGACACTTCATGGGAATTATAGAATTTATACAACACCAAATTATTCCTATGATGCAAACTCAATTCATGCTCATCTCGAGTTTCTTCAACAACATAATCAATAGCATTTAACCCAACAAAAGTAGAATTATCAAAAGGATATTTCATGACTTCATTCATATTAAAAGTGACTATGTTCCCTAACTTTTATTGTAATAGAACTATACTTCATACTAATAATTATCTTGGAAGTTTAGAGAAAGGTCTGCCTACGATCAAAGTACTCTTATTCACTAGATCACTAGACATATCTAGGACATAAAAATTAGCTGGGAACACTAAGTCATGACCTATACTAGAATATACTCAAGAATTTCCTTGAGCTACCTAATTAATTTATCGCTAATTGGAGCACTACACTTGTGTCTTCAAGATTATTAATACCTAAAACTAAGTATACCGACCAAGGTATGACATTGATAGCAGCTCATAGATCTAATAATGCTCCCTTAATATGAACATTGCCTATTTTTCATGGGATAATGTAGGATCCTAGGTCTTGGCACTTAACAGGTAATTCAGCCTTAAAAAGAGATGACACATTAACATTCACCTGAATCCTTTCAAGAGGCCTAAACTTTTACTTGTCAGCACATATTTCTTTCAAAAGTATGGCATACTTAGATTCCTCTTAAGAAATTAAACCAAAAAGTTATTTATTTCCAATTTATTAAATAGAGTATAAGCATCTTTCACAAACTCAGGGTTAAACTTTTTCTTTCCAGCTAAATAAGCTTTAGGAAAAGGAAGGTATTTAAAACTTACCTCCATACTCGAAGGTATAGAGGCTCCTTGCTTGCTCGACTCCTCTTTCTCCTCAGTTTTTTTTCCTTTATAAGCTGGACTTTGTATTATCTCTTCCTCTTCGTGACTCTCTTGCACTTCTTATTCTTGTGGGTTGCTCTTTTTTCATGAGCTGCTACTCATTGGCACTCTCCAATTTCTTAAGTTTCATTGATGATAGTGGTGGATTTTCAATCTCCATGTCTTCAATATCTTTATTGGGTGCATCATCTTCCTTGAAATGAACCTTTCTACCACTCTTTAATGCGATAGCATTCAGATCCTTCGGGTTAATTACAATATTGGAAGGTATGCTACCACTGCCCTTTGCTTCATATTACTCACAGTATTGGAGACTTGAGTTAGATGGTTGGAGATATCAGCATTCTTAGACCTTAACTCTTCAAGTTTCCTCTGTACATCTGCATTATCCTTTTGCATACTTTATAGAATTGAAGCTATATAGGTGAATTGATCATCATTCTCTTTTAGCTTGTTGTCTATATGGGTCATTCTACTATCCATGTTGTTCATTTGTACGTCTATACTTTTAAAGAATTGAGAGGTCTCGTCTGGTCTTGATGATGCTAAAGCATTAGGTTGAGCAGGAACAATAGGCCTTAGAATTGATTCGGCCTTTGTCACCATTTGCCCACATAAAGTTTGGGTGGTCTTTCCCTATAGGATTATAAGAATTTGAATAAGGGTCCCTCTTCTTAAAATAATTATCTCTCCCTTAACACATTGCTGCTACTTTTTCATATTATATATCACATGTACTTGTAGCATGTATCATTGAACCACATACTCATACCCTATAACTAGTGCTTGCGCTGTACCCATGGCATATACTTGTTTTGTAGAATTCACTCCCTTTTGAATAGGCTCATTTTTTTTCTCCAGTTTTTGCCTGAGGCTGCTATTTATGGCAAAATCTCCTTGGAGTTACCTGAAGTTGATATGGGCATTCTCCTTGGATCCTCAATCTGAATGTCTTTATTAGTCATTTTCTAAAATAACTCCCAACTTGCTTATGGAGTTTTATTCTTAAGGAACCATTTGCAGCTGCATTCAGGAATACTTTGGTGTGAGGTAGTACATCGTCAAAGAATATGTATACTAATTCATCCTTAGTGATATTGTGGTGCAGACACCGAGCCAGCAAATTTATAAACTTAATCCAATACTCATGTAGTGACTCTCCATCCTATTGCAAAATATTTGTATATCTTTCTTCATCTGAGTGGTCTTAGAGGCTAGGAAGAATTGTTCTAAGAATGTTGTCTTTAACTGATACCTTGTAAGAGTTGTGAAGTGATTTGGCAGATTATATAACCACTCCTTAGTTTCCCCTCCACAATGAAGTGGAAACATCTCCTCAAGACGTCATCCAATGTAGTCATTAGAGGTTTCATTGAAGAACAAATCATGTGCATGATTGTAGGTGTCAATGCGAGCATTCTCTTGCAAAACTATTAAATTTAGGTAAGGCTACAATCAAATCTCCTTTAATTTCAAAATTAACCTCATCAGTATAAAAATCATAAGGATCAAAATTCACATGCGAATGATTTATTTACCTAATGCTCCTATTATATTCTACATTATTATTTCATTCTCTCCTTATCCACGATTCCCATTATGCCCGTTAGGATTAATCTCAGCCATATTAATCTCCTTGTCCAATTTCAAACCCCAGAACACTAGAGGATGAACTATATTCCTTTTCTTCAGCTACAGCTTCATATGTCTTTGTTCTCTAAATTCTTTTACTAAGTTTACTAAGTAACCTCTCAAATTCCGGATACAAAGGCACTAAGGGTTCAGTTCTTTTATTCATACAACACAAAAATGATAAAAAAAAAGGAGCAGTCAATCAGAATCATATAGAAGAATTTCACAGCAGAAACACTCTAGTCCAGACAAAAAATATCTTTAGGTCATGACTCTTAATAACAGAAAGAAAACTCTAGAAAATAGATGTTAGGTCGTGACAACTGATGCAAATAGTAACGATTGATTGTCACAATACTAGAACTTGTTAAGCAAGTTTAATTTAGTCCCAACAAAAACAGATCAAAGTTGTGACTAAAAATTAGAGACAATCAACTACTTCAGCAAGACATGAGGTCGTGACTAAACAAGGAAATGGTCGCAACACACAAACACAAAGCAGCAAATTCACAGAAGCTTGGAAAATTTAACCACTTAACTTAGCCAACTGCACCCAGAAACTCAAGCAATTTCCATGATGGTCTTGAAAATCTTAATTCACGCATAACATGTAGAGAATGTTGGATCAGCCAGACCAAACTCTAAAGAGTGAATGCATAATGCTATGCAATGATGAACATGCCAAAGTGAAAGAAAATAATATATTTGTTTCTAATTCTAAAAAATTTTATGCCATGCAGTGGAAACAATGAAACTAAAGCTCAAACAGAGAAAATGACTCAATCTAACAAAGCATTTGACAACCAATTGCTAGGAAACCATTAAACTAGCTCCCCGACAACAGCACCATTTGAAATGCCTTAAAATCATCGCTATCAAGGCTTCAAAATAAAGAGTGTACCCAAATAATACAGTATAGAGTACAATCCTATTGTTCTTCTCAAGGAGCATTTAATGTCGAATCGTAATAATTGGTGAATGATAACTTTGAAAACCTGAGTAAAAATATGGAGTTTTGGGTTTGATAGAATATTAGTGCAATAAAAATAAGTGAGCAATTAAAGTAAATGTTTTTGGTAGTCTTTTGTGATAAATGAAGGAGAAATATGATAAAAATACCTCTTGATGATGTAAACATAGCTTTCGTTGCTCTTAATTTGAGTTAAAAATTATAAAATTAGTAAGTCTTAAATTAAACCTCAATCAATCAATTGATAACTCAATCTAATATAAATTATGAAATCCCTAGATCTAGGGTCCTCAAAATGTATATAAATGCATATTAAGACAGAAACTTCCCCATTATCATCCTTAAACTCAAGCTATGTTATCCATCACTAAGAGGCTAAGAAATCTAGAGCTTTGACCATGTCGCCATCACAATCTGAGGTTGGTGCCATGAGAGAAATGGAAAAAAAAAGTGATGGAAAGATGAAGAGAAATGATGTAGAGATGAATTGATTGGTGCAGAAATAGAGAAAAATCTAAAAAATTGAAGGAAAATGGAAGTTTGAGCTGTGAATTGTTAAGAGGAGTTAAGAGGATGAGAGCAAGTTGATCTTAGCCAAATCTAGCAAGAGAACACCCCCTCTTTGTGGCTGCTACTCCCCTTGCCTTAATTATAGAGTGACCTAAGTAAAAATACAAAGCTTCACTAACTATCTATTATAGTCGTGACCAGATCCATATTTAGGTTGTGACCTAAGAAGATAGAGAATCTCCTAGAAGAAAAATAGGTAGTGACCAATAGACTTTGATGTCACAACTAAACATTATAGAGCTGACTTTCTTGATTATAGTCTTCTTTGTATTGTGATTTTGTCTCTGCTCCATTTTGGGTCTTTGAGTCACTTCCAAAACCCCTACAAATCAAAATAAAACTAATTGTAAAGGACATTCTAATTAAAGAAAAAAATATATGCAGTTTGGAAGAACTAATTGACCATTTTACCCTTTAATAAGCACATTGCCATGTAAAATCATATATTATCACAAAAGTACAATTACAACATTAAAAGTGTCACAAAAGCCTTAAAAACATCAAAGAAACTATATACAATTTGTATCTTATCACTACTCTTCCTGGCTGTAAATGAAAATTGGCCTCTAATGCAACTAGACATGAAAAACATGTTTGTTAATAGAGATTTGGAAGTGGAGGTGTATATGGATATACCACCAGCAGTAGGGGTAAAAGTATGTAAATGGGACTCAATTATGTAAGCTACCAAAATCACTATAGGGGCTAAAGCAATAGCCGCATGCCCAGTTTGGAAAAGTTACTGCAACTATAGACAATTTGGTTACAAACAAACTCTCTCCATTCCTACTACATCACGCGAAGGAAAGGGAAGTCGGCTATCTTACTCATATATGTAGATGATATGATATTGATCGAGGATGATTTAGTTAAACTTGAAGAGCTAAAGAAACAATTGAATACTAAATTTGAGGTGAAAGATTAGGGTCAAGTAGAACACTTTCTAGGGATTAAAGTAACACAATCTTAGCATAGAGTCTTTCTCACATATGAACTACACACAATATCCCTTCATGAAATAGGGATGAGAAACTATAGTATGACAGAGTCACCAATGGAAATAAACATCATTAGGTCATTTTATCTAGGCTAGACACCTATAGATAAGAAAAAAATGGTTGTTGGATGTAAGTCGGTCTTTAACCTTTACGTTCAATACAAATGGTAGCTTGAACATGTATAACATGAGGTTAGTGGCTACAAGCTATACATTAAATATGGTGTGGACTATGTTGAAACGTTTGCATTAGTAGCCAAGATTAATAATATTTACTACTTTCCTGGTTGTAAATGAAAATTGGCTACTAATGCAATTGAACATGAAAAACATGTTTTTTAACAGAGATTTGGAAGTGGAGGTGTCTATGGATATACCACCAATGGTAGGGTGCGAGTCTATAAATGGGATACAAGTACATAAGCTATGAGAATCACTTTATGGGCTAAAGTAATCACCAAACGCATGGTGTGAAAAACTTATTGTAACTATAACAATTTGGTTACAAACAAAGCAACTCCGATCTCACTCTATTCATCAAGAGAAGAAAGGGGAAGTTGGTTATCTTACTCAAACATGTAGATGATATGATCTTGACCCAGGATGATTTAGTTGAACTTGAAGAGCTGAAGAAATGGTTGAAAACAAAATCCGAGGTGAAATATTTGTGTCAAGTATAATAATTTCTCGGGATTGAAGAACACAATCTGATCACAGAATCTTTCTCTCACACCTGAAGTACACACAAAATCTCTTTCATGAAATAGGGATGAGGAACTATAGCGCGGTAGAGTCAACAATGGAAATGAATACTCATTTGGTCATTTATCTAGGCTAGACACCTACAAATAAGAAAAAAAATGGTTGTTGGATGTAAGTGGGTCTTTACCCTAACGCTCAATACAAATGGTAGCTTGAACATGTATAAGGCAATGTTAGAGGCTACAAGCAACATCCAAAAATATGGTGTGGACTACGATCAAATGTTCACCTTACTAGCCAAGATTAATAATATTCATATACTACTCTTCCTGGCTATAAAACAAAATTGGCCACTAATGCAACCGGACATGAAAAACACATTTTTTAACAGAGATCTGGAAGTCAAGGTATATATGGATATACCACCAGTAGTAAGGTACTAGTTTTAAATGGGATGCAAGATTGTAAGCTACAAGAATAACTTTTGGGGCTAAAGCAATAGCCAAAAGCCTATTGTGGAAAACTTACTGCAACTATAGACAATTCGGTTACAAACAAAACAACTCCGATCCCACTCTATCCATCAAGTGAAGGAAGGGAAAGTTGGCTATCTTACTTGAATATGTACATGATATATCTTGACCCAGGATGATTTAGTTGAGCTTGAAGAGCTAAAGAAATAGTTGAACACAAAATTTGAGGTGATCCTCATTCATATACTCCATGACAAATAATGATTGTTTAAGATATCACCAAATGCAAAATCAGTCTCAGCTACAACAGATTCACCAGAAGAACTAGGCCCAATAACAGATGCAACACTAGCCTAATTTAAGATTTTTGTTTTCTTAATTTGCCCAAGTGTTCTATTGATTTCTCTATCCAAAGGAAATAATTTAGAGCTTCTGATCACACAAATCACACTCAATAATTAAGCAATATATCAAGTACATCAGAAATTTAGCAATTTTAGAAATTGAGATCAAGTAATCGCATATCAAAATGCTTAGGTCGTGATGCCAAATGACTTTAGTTGTGACTAACAATCACAGAGAGCAGAAATCTTGACAATAATGAACTTCATGTCATGACTGTTAGTCACATAGAGCAAAATTTTTGAAGTCATGATTTTTGGTTATGACCAAATGTCAATTTGGTTGCGGCTAAAAATCACAAAGAGTAAATGCTTGAAATTAAAAGTTTCTCGTTGTGACCAAAAGGTCACTCCAGTCATGACTAAAAATCACAGAGACTATCAAAAATCAATTTTACAGTATAGTCGTGACTAAACAGGCAATTAGTCACGACTCAAAAAGGCAAAACACTAAATTTGCTAAAAAAACTTAAACACCTATATTCTTTTTATGTTTTTGAGGCCTAGAAGATTACTTAGGAAACCTTAACAAGTAAGGCGCTATGGCAATGGCACCATTTTAATAATCGTCATTTTAATTATCAAACAAGAAACTAAGTTAACTAATAGTAAAGGCTAACCTAGGTCAATTCACAAAATGGATGCTAAAGTTCCTAACTAATCCAATGAGTCACAAATTAACAAATTAATTGGATGAATTGTTAGATGAGATATTGAATAACTTCTGAACATAAATCTTGTGCTACTATTTATGAATTTAAGTGTTAATGATGATGATATGAATTAATGATAAGTGTGTTCCTTGGAGATTACCTTACCTTCATTATGCATAGAATATGAGGAGTTAATTAATTGAATTAGAATGTGTTAGTTAACAACTCCCTAGCTAAATCTCTACCAAAGCTACAACTCACAGAGATTTAATAAAGAAATAAGAATAATTCAACTAAAGAGGTATAAGAAGATGAATTAAGCAGATACAACTGTACTCTGTTATAGAATTACTCTAATTAACTACAGTCATATCCAACTAATTCAAGGATGAGGATCAATCAAAGCTCAATTAAACATAATCAGGAAATCCAACTCAGTTCCTAATGTTGATCATTTACGAATTCTAATTGAAAAAATAAAATCAAAATTAACTACATCAACTCGATACAATTAGATATGGAATTAAAGACACAATTGAACTCCCTATTTTAGATCAAGGATTATGGTTCAACATCTTCTCCAAGAGAGTCCAGCAAATCTAGCCTTCTATTGCTATCAAAACTTTAGTAGTAGTAGCAAGTCCAGCAGAGTCATGGTGAATTTAGAAGGAGAAAAGAAGATGGAAGTGATAAGTTCCTCTAGTTCTATTGCTCATAACAGAGAAAAGTTGCAGATGAAGAAAGAGAATGGTCATCGAGTGAGATAGAATGGAGATAGAGTCAGAGTATGATGAATGAATTAATGAATGGGAGAGTAATATGCTAGAAGTGGTGGAAGACGGCATGATGGAGTCAGTCCAGAAGTGTGATAGTGAGAGATCAGTTGTGTGGAATGGGAGCTGTGAATATATTGATGAATAAGCTGAGCTGTTCTACGTGGATTCATATCTGAATGGTGTGGACTGACTGAATGCTGTGTGAGAGAGAGCTGTTGTGCATTATGTTATAGCACGTATGAATCCCCCACTTGCTTCTATTATCAGCTTACTTAATTGATAGACCAAGCTGTCCAACTGACAATTTCTGTTTCATAATAACTCCTCTTTCCATTTTAATTAAAACAGCAAGTTGACTTGGTGATTAATGAGCATATCCTAAAATAGGAATTTAAAATATACAAATTATTTATCTAATAAGATAATATTCTAATATATGACCAAAATTATATCAATTAATTCTCCATTGTTCTCATTTTATTTGTTTTGTTAATTGATGAACATAATAGTAAATGGGGACAAAATTACTAATAAAATTCTCTTTAAATACACTAAAATCAATATAAAAATAAGAGTTTATCAATACCTCCATACTTAGCTTTTACGCTCTAAGCAAAATTATGGATCAAAGTTGAAATTAAAACACATATATTCAGCAAAATTGGAAAAATATATTCAACATAAGCACTTGCAATCATCAATATTTTCCCATCAATTGGCAACAATTCAGACTAATCTCATATCAATCAAAGAACCTAATTCATACAATTAAAACATAGTAAATAACTAGGTTGAGATTTCCTCACAAGGTTTAGTGTTTCATTCACTCTCTTATCTAAGTAATTTCACTCTACCATCTAGCTTAAAGTTCTCATAGGCTTGTAACTATCGTACATCTCCACCACTAAATGCCACAAGGCTTGTGAATTAAAAGGCCTTTATTAAAGTTGTAACATAGGAAAGGCTAGATGATGAAATGGGAATGCATGTCAATGATTAATGAAATATTGCATACGATTTTACTTCTTCAACTACTTCAATGCTTGATCACAATTCCAATTGTTCAACTGCAGAAAATAACAAGTCATAAGCTAACTTTCTATCACTTCTTTCTTGTTATCTAGTCTAACTTTGTTTTTTCTTCTTTCTCATTTCTTTTCCTTTTCTTTGTACTTCTTTGTTTTATTTTTTTTTCCTTTCAACTATTGAGCTAGATAACAAATAAATTGAGGTTTAGATATTGAACAAGTGGTTGCAAGTTAACAATTATTTTACAATAAAGAATTATTGCAAGGATGGAATTATTTAACTTGTTAATCAAGGATGGAATTTTTTTTCTTTCACTTGTTAATCAAGGATGGAATTTTAAAAGAAAGTGAATGTCTCAAAGGGTTTAAGCAAATTATTTAATATTTATATGGCTACATTTTGGTCAAAAGGGGTTTGAAAGAAATGACCTTATCATATTCACAATTCCAAGAAGCTAATATGGTTTTGAATCAAGGATTGAGACAAGTTCTACAAAGTTCCCAAACTAAATGGTATCACACAATATAAAGGAGTAGATATTGGAGGCTCAAAATCCTCCCATCTACCTTACTCACCCTAATCAGCTCACCATGATTAGATTTCATGAATATTAAACTAAACACATGAGATTAATCATTCATGATGCATAATTTCTAGTAATCAATCAATGAAATAAGCAACTCACATTACATCAAGTTTGCCAATTTTCAAAGTTCAATTTAATTCCATGATAGTAAATTCCAAAGACCAAGCAATAATCAGAATGAAATAGAAGAACTTTTTAGTAGAGGATCTGTTCTAGTAGCAACAAAAAGGAAATCAGGTTGCAACTGTTTTACACAAAGAGGAAATCTTCAGAAAATAAGGAATATTGGTCATGATAGAAATGGACACTGGTCACGACTCATAATTGCAGAGAGTAAACTCATTAAATACACACGCTTTAGTCGCGACCCAAATGTCAATCCAGT
Source organism: Leucaena leucocephala (assembly GCA_037074615.1). Classification (NCBI taxonomy): domain Eukaryota; kingdom Viridiplantae; phylum Streptophyta; class Magnoliopsida; order Fabales; family Fabaceae; genus Leucaena; species Leucaena leucocephala. Next base: position 6,144,846 of record CM073526.1, on the reverse strand, counting down.
ACGAATAAAATTCACAGAGAGTTAGCATCATGACAAAGATAAGTATATATCACGACTACACATCACATATGGGTAAACTTCAAAAAATAGGAACTTCTGGTTGGGACAAAAATGTATAATGGTTGTGACTAATTTTCACATAGAATAAACTTGACACATTTAAACACATTAGTCGCGACAAGAACAGCATAAGGTTGCTACCAAAAGACAAGAATATAGCAATTTTCTTTTATTTTTATTCACCCATCTCACACACTAAAGTCCATCTCCCCCACACTTATTTTTTACATTGTCCTCAATGTGAAGAACTAATGAAAAACACACAAATGCCATAGTAATGAGGACTAAACTGAACCAGAATCTAAGATAAATTCATGAGAGTTTATATCTACCCCTACTAACTTAGTCTCCTCCCCCACACTTAATCAACAAATAATGGCTCAAGTATATAACAAAAATTGAGTAAAAGATACTATTATAAGTGGAAAAATAAGGAAGGAGACAATGTGAATATCATGGGGGTCAGAAGTTATATTTGTACAGCTTTAATAAATGGTCATTGACCTAAAATGATGTACTATCTACTTCACTTGGCACACATCTTCTTATAACTTGATCACTGTATATTTTTCATAGTATGGGTGGTTTCCATATGTAATATTTTGCCTCATGCTTTTACTTTTGGTCCCCTCTATCTCTCTGCTCTGTATCTTTATGCTTCTTTTGATGCTAGTTCTTGTCTAATTTCTAACTATCAATTCTAGAACTAGCAATTGCTTCATGTATACCAATTGGTTGTGCAGCAACCTTCAATCTAACTTGCTCATTATACTGCAACATCCTCTTCTTTTTGCTGCTTTTTGATTCTGGACTGAATGAAGGCTTTTCGTTAATCAACTCTTCAATTCCATATCTATTATACTTCTCCTTTTCTCCATCATCGCTCTTATCATCATCAACATTTGCTTCCCTTACTATTTTTCCACTTCTCAAGCTTATAGCATTTATAGATTTAGGGTTAACAACTTTATTTGAAGGTAGATTTCCACTAATCCTTGCTTAAATGCCACTAACTGAATTAGCTAACTGTGATACATAGCCATTCACGTTTGAAGCTTTGGTTTCCCACTGCTCAATTCTACTCTTCAAAGCAGTAAATTTAGAATTTGCCATTGCTATGTTGCTTTCCACTATAGATCTCAAGTCCTTGAAGTTAGAGTTGAAGTTTATTTTAATTAAATTTATATTTGATTTCATCATATTAATGCTCTTGATTATCTCAGATATACCATTATCCTTTGATACATGTACATTTATAGTTCTAGAGGATTTAGCCACTTGCTTGTCATTGTTAAATCTATTTTGACCAAAATTCCTATCTCTACCTCTATTCTTCCATATAAAATTGGAATAATCTCTCCATCCTTCATTATATTTGTTGGAGTATAGATTCCTTTGTGGATACTATTTTTGTTTACCTTGATAGATGGTTGATACATCTTTATAGTGTGTAGGACAATTGACACTAGTATGCATAGTAGAAGAACAAAGCTAACAACTAGGAGTGACTAGAGATTGAGAGTATGGGCTTTGAACATGTTCTATTTCTCAATTGAGCAGTTAACTTATTGATATGAGCATTCATAGCAGCAATTTCAGAAGACATATTATTATAATCTTGAGAAGATCTTGCATCGCATCATAGCATCCATACTACTGGTCATTATTGGCTATCTTCTCAATCAAATTCTATGCTTCATTAGGAGTTAAGTCATCAATGGAACCCCCAGCAGCTACATCCAGTGATATCTAACTAGCAGCTCTTGAAACCTTTCCCAAAATTCATAAAAGGACTCTTGAGCAAAGTGTTTTACAGTAAAGATTTTCTTGCTCAATATATCAGTATTTGATGTAGGACAATATTTTTTTAAGAAAGCATTTCTCAAGTTATTTTAGGAATCCAAGGCATGAGGTGTATGATGTGGTAGCATATAAATAATTCCTTTGCCTTTCCTTAAAGTGTAAAATAGAATCCTTATCTCTGCACAGCATCCATATTAGCACTTATAGGTTTTATGGATGAGCAAACCCACTGCACAGTTATCAAGTGCTTGAAAGGATCCTCACTTATCAATCCATAAAATTTTAGTAAGTTACTCAATAAAGGACCTTTCAACTCAAAATTAACATCTAAAATGGACAAGTACAAAAAGGATCATAGTTTGCATTAAAAGAAGTGAGTTCTCTTATGCTTATACGTACCCTCTATTATTCATGTATTCTCTTCATGTTGCTCATTTAGATTCATATTTTGCTTATGAGTATGAGTTTTACCTTCATTAATATGCTCAATGACAATAATTATCTAAGATATCACTAAATACAAAATCAGTATCAGCTACAACAGATTTATCAAAAGAACTAGGCCCAACAACATATGCAAAACTAGCCTGATTTAAGATTTTAGCTTTCTTAATTTGCTCAAATGTTTTACTGATTTCTCTATTCAAAGGAAAGCATTCAGAGCTTCTGATCATGCAAATCACACAACAATTATGCAAGATATCAAGTACATCAGAATGTAGCAATTTCAAAAATTGAGATCAAGTAATTACAGTTCAAAACACTCAGGTAACGATGCCAGATCAGATGACTTTAGTCACGACTAACAATCACAGAGAGCAAAAATTGTGATAAAAATGAACTTTACGTCATGACTGTTATCACAGAGGGCAAAATTTTTAAAGTTAGGATTTTTGGTCGCGATCAAATGTAACTCTAATTGCGACTAGAAATCACAGACTCAAAAAGACTATAGTCACGACTAAACAAGCAATTAGTTGCGACTCAAAAAGACAAAACACTAAACTAGCAGAAAAACTTAAACCCCTATATTCTTTTTATGTTTTTGAGGCCCACAAGATTTCTTAGAAAACCTTAAGAAGTAAGGCTCCCTAGCAATGGTGCCATTTTGATAACCGTCATTTTACTTATCAAACAAGAAGCTAATATAACAAATAGTAAAGTGAAGTTAACCTAGGTTGATTCACAAGGAGCCTAAATGGATGCTAAAGTTCCTACAATTAGCCACAAATTAACAAATTAATCGGATGAATTGTGAGATGAGATATTGAATAACTTCTGAATGTAAATCCTATGCTACTGTTTATGAATTTAAGAACAAATGATGATGATATGAATCAATGACAAGTCTATTTCCTTGGAGATTACGTTACCTTCATTGTCCATAGATATGAGGAGTTAGTTGAATTAGAATGTGTTAGCTAACAACTCCTTAGCTAAATCTCTACCAAAGATACGACTCGTAGACATTGAATAGAGAAATAAGAATCATTCAACTCAAGAGGTAGAAGAAGATGAATTAAACATATACAACTATACTCTGCTATAGAATTACTCTAATTAACCATAACTATGTCTAACTAGTTCAAGGATGAGAATAAATCAGCTCAATTAAACATAATTAGGAAATCCAACTCGGTTCCCTAATATTGATCGTCTACTAACTCTAATTGAATCAATAAAATAAGAATTAACTACATAATCTTGATATAATTAGATCTGGAATTAAAGACACAATTGAACTCTCTATTTTATATCAAGGATTATGGCTCAGCATCATCTCTAAGAGAGTACAACAAATCTAGCCTTCCATTGCTGTCAAAACTTTAATAGTAGCAGCAAGTCCAGCAGAAGTCATGGTTAAAGCAGAAGGAGATGATGAAGATGGAAGTGATAAGTTCCTCTGGTTCTATTGCTCAAAATAGAGGAAAGTTGCAGATGAAGAGAGAGAATGGAGATGGAGTTAGAGTGTGATGGATGGATGGATGAATGAATGGGAGAGTAATATGTGAGAGGTGGTGGAAGATGGCGTGATGGAGTCAGTCCAGAAGTGTGATAGTGAGAGATCAGTTGTGTGGAATGGGAGCTTTGAATATATTGATGAATGAGCTGAGTTGTTCTATGTGGATTCATATCTGTATGGTGTGGACTGACTGAATGCTATGTGAGAGAGAGAAAGAGAGAAAGTTGCAGATGAAGAGAGAATGGAGATGGAGTTAGAGTGTGATGAATGGATGGGTGGGAGCGTAATATGTGAGAGGTGGTGGAAGATGGTGTGATGGAGTCAGTCCAGAAGTGTGATAGTGAGAGATCAGTTGTGTGGAATGGGAGCTTTGAATATATTGATGAATGAGCTGAGTTGTTCTACGTGGATTCATACCTGTATGGTGTGAACTGACTGAATGCTATGTGTGTGTGAGAGAGAGAAAGTTGCAGGTGAAGAGAGAATAGAGATGGAGTTAGAGTGTGATGAATTGATGGATGGATGGGTGAATGGGAGAGTAATATGTGAGAGGTGGTGGAAGTTGGCGTGATGGAGTCAGTCCAGCAGTGTGATCAGTTGTGTGGAATGGAAGCTGTGAATATATTGATGAATGAGCTGAGTTGTTCTATGTGGATTCATATAATATGTATGGTGTGGACTGACTGAATGCTATATGTGTGAGAGAGAGAGAGTTGCATATGAAGAGAGAATGGAGATGGAGTTAGAGTGTGATGAATGGATGGATGGGAGAGTAATATGTGAGAGGTGGTGGAAGATGGCGTGATGGAGTCAGTCCAAAAGTGTGATAGTGAGAGATCAGTTGTGTGGAATGGGAGCTTTGAATATATTGATGGATGAGCTGAGTTGTTCTACGTGGATTCATATCTGTATGGTGTGGACTGACTGAATGCTATGTGAGAGAGAGCTGTTGTGCATTCTGTTATAGCACCACGTATGAAAGCCCAACTTGCTTCTGTTATCAGCTTACTTAATTGATGGATCCAGCTATCCAACTGACAATTTTTGTTCCATGATAACTCCTCTTTTCATTTTAATTACAGCAGCAAGTTGACTAAGTGATTAATGAGTATTTCCTAAAATGGAAATTTAAAAGATACAAATTATTTATCTAATAAGATAATATTCTAATATATGACCAAAATTATATCAATTAATTCCCCATTGTTCCTATTTTATTTTATTTGTTAATTGCTCAAGTACATAATAGTAAATGGAGACAAAATCAATAATAAAATTCTCTTTAAACATACTAAAGTCAATTAAAAATAATAGTTTATCAATGTGGAGTACATACAATATCTTCTTCGTGGAAAAGGGATCCGGAACTGTAGAGTGGCTAGTCACTAAAGGAAATTAATCCTAATTTGAGCATTTATTGGCTAGACACCTACAAATAAGGAAAAACGACTGATGGATGTAAGTGGGTCTTTACCCTGATGATCAATGCTAATGGTAGTTGGAAGTGGAGACTACAGGAAACACCAAGAAATATGGTGTGGACTATGAAGAAACATTCACCCAGTAGCCAAGATTAATAATATTCAAATACTACTCTACCTGGTTGTAAATGAAAATTAACCACTAATGCAACTCGACATGAAAAATATATTTCTTAATAGAGATTTGGAAGTGGAGGTTTATAAGGATAGACCACCAGTAGTAGAGTATGAGTCTGTATATGGGACAAAAGTATGTAAGCTGCAAAAATACTATATGGGCTAAAGCAATAGCCACATGCTAGGTATGGAAAACTTACTGCAACTATACACAATTTTTACAACCAAAGTAACTACAATAACACTCTATTCATCAAGCGACAGAAAGGGAAGTTTCCTATCTTACTCATGTAGATTATAAGATATTGCCCAAGCATGATTTAGTTCAACTTGAAGAGCTGAAGAAAGGATAGAAAACCAAATTTCAAGTTAAAGATTTGGGTCAAGCAGAATAGTTTGTTGGGATTGAAGGAATCCAATATGATTACGGAGTTTTTCTCTCACATATAGAGTACATACAATATCTCCTTCGTGAAAGAGGGATCAGGAACTGTAGAGTGGAAAGTCACTAATGGAAATGAATCATAATTTGAGCTTTATCTAGGCTAGACACCTATAGATAAGTAAAAATGACCGAGGGATGTAAGTGGGTCTTTACCCTGATGATCAATGCTAATGGTAGCTTGAACATGTATAAGGCGAGGTTAGAACCTACAAGCAACACCCAGAAATACAGTGTGGACTATGGTGAAATGTTGCCCTAGTAGCCAAGATTAATAATATCCATATACTACTCTTCCTGGATATAAATGAAAATTGGCCACTAATGCAACTGGACATGAAAATCCCATTTTTTTAACAAAGATTTGGAAGTGGAGGTTTATAAGGATATACCACCAGCAGTAGGGTATGAGTCTCTATATGGGACAAAAGTATGTAAGCTACAAAAATCACTGTATGGGTTAAAGCATTAGCCGCATGCCTGGTTTGAAAAACTTACTGTAACTATAGACAATTTGGTTACAACCAAAACAACTCCGATCCCACTCTATTCATTAAGCGAAAGAAGGGGAAGTTGGCCATCTTACTCGAATATGTAGATGATATCATGTTGACCCAGGATGATTTAGTTGAACATGAAGAGCTAAAGAAAATCTTGAATACCAAATTTGAGGTCAAAGATTAGGGTAAAGTAGAATACATTCTTCAGATTGAAGGAACAGAATCTAATAACATAGTCTTTCTCTCACATAAGAAGTACAAACAATATCTCCTTGAAAGAGGGATGATGAAATGTAGAGTGGCGAGTCACTAAAGGAAATGAATTAAAATTTGAGCATTTTTCTAGTCTAGACACCTACAGATAAGAAAATAATGGCTGTTGGATGTAAGTGGGTCTTTACCTTGATGCTCAATAGAAATGGTGGAGAACATGTATAAGGTAAGGTTATTGGCTACAAGCTATAAAATAAATATGGTGTAGACTATGATGAAATGTTTGCCCTAGTGGCGTAGAATAATAATATTCTAATACTACTCTTCATGGCTATAAATGAAAATTGGCCACTAATACAATTGGACATGAAAAACACATTTCTTAACAGAGATTTAGATGTAGAGGTGCATATAGATATACCACTAGCAGTAGGTTATTAGTCTGTATATGGGATAAAAGTATGTAAGCTACGAAAATCACTTATGGGCTAAAGCAATAGCCGCTTGCCTGGTTTGGGAAACATACTGCAACAATAGATAATTTGGTTACAACTAAAGAACCTCCGATTCCACTCTATTCATCCAGCGAAGGTAGGGGAAGCTGCCTATCTCACTTGAATATGTAGATGATATCATGTTCACCTAGGATGAGTTAGTTGAACATGAAGGATGAGTTAGTTGAACATGAAGAGTTAAAGAAACGATTGTATACCAAATTTGTGGTGAAAGATTAGGGTCAAGTACAATACTTTCTTCTGATTGAATGAACACAATCTGATCATAGAGTCTTTCTCTCACATAAGATGTGTATACATCTCCTTCGTCAAAGAGGGATGAGGACTGTAGAGTGGCGAGTCACTAATAGAAATGAATTAAAATTTGAGCATTTAGCTAGGCCAGACACCTGCAGATAAGAAAAAAATGGCTATTGGAAGTAAGTGGGCCTTTACCTTGACGCTCTATACAAATGGTAGCTTGAATATGTATAAGGTGAAGTATTGGCTACAAGCTATAAAATAAATATGGTGTAGACTATGATAAAACGTTTTCCCTAGTAGCCAAAATTAATAATATTCTAATATTATTCTTCCTGGCTGTAAATGAAAATTGGCCACTAATGCAATTAGACATGAAAAACACATTTCTTAACAGAGATTTAGAAGTGAAGGTGTATATGGATATACCACCAGCAGTAGGGTACGAGTCTGTATATGGGACAAAAGTATGTAAGCTATGAAAATCACTATATAGGGTAAAGCAATAGCCGCATGCTAGATTTAGAAAACTGCAACTATAGACAATTTGGTTACAATCAAAGCAACTTCAATCCCACTCTATTCATCAAGCGATAGAAGAGGAAGTTGCCTATCTTACTCAGATATGTAGATGATAAGATATTGACCTAGGATGATTTATTTGAACTTGAAGAGCTGAAGAAACGATTGAATACCAAATTTTAGGTCAAAGATTAGGGTCAAGTAGAATAACCTTTTTAGGATTGAAGGAATACAATCTGATTACATAATCTTTCTCTCACATATGGAGTACATACACTATCTCCTTCGCTGAAAGAGGGATTAGGAACTGTAGAGTGGCGAGTCACTAATGGAAATGAATCATAAGAGATTTCCTAAATGGGTAGCAAGTATGTAAGTTGTGAAAATCACTGTAGGGCCAAAAGCAATAGCCGCATGCCTGGTTTGGAAAACTTATTGCAACTAAAGACAATTTGGTTACAAACAAAGCAACTCTGATCCCACACTTTTGATCAAGAAAAGGAAGGTGAAGTTGTCTTACCTACCCAAATATGTAGATGATATGATCTGGATCCAGGATGATTTAGTTGAAGTTGAAGAGCTGAAGAAATGGTTGAAGACCAACCTTGAGATGAAAGCTTTCTCAGGATTGAAGAACACAATCTGATCACGGAGTATTTCTGTCACATATGAAGTAGATACAATATCTCCTTCGTGAAAAAGGGATGAGGAACTGTAGAACGGGAGTCAATGATAGAAATGAATCATAATTTGACCATTTATCTAGGCCAGACACCTACAGATACGGAAAAATGACATATGGATGTAAGTTGATCTTTACCCTGATGATCAATGCTAATGGTAGCTCGAACATTTATAAGGCGAGGTTAGAGGCTACAGGAAACACCCAGAAATACGGTGTGGACTATGATGAAATGTTCTCCCTAGTAGCCAAGATTAATAATATTTATATACTACTCTTCCTTCGTGTATATGAAGATTGGCCACTAATGCAACTGGACATAGAAAATACATTTTTTCACAAAGATTTGGATGTGGAGGTGTATATGGATACACCACCGGCAGTAGGTTAAGAGTCTGTATATGGGAAAAAGGTATGTAAGCTGCAAAAATCATTGTATGGGCTAAAGCAATAGCCGCATGCCTGGTTTTGAAAACTTACTGCTACTATAGACAATTTGGTTACAGCCAAAGCAACTCCGATCCCATTATAATTATCAAGCATAGTATGGGGAAGCTATTAATTTTACTCAAATATGTAGATGATAAGATATTGACGAGGATGATTTAGTTGATTTTGAAGAGCAGAAGAAATGGTTGACTACCAAATTTGAGGTGAATAATTAGGGCCAAGTAGAATACTTTGTCAGGATTGAAGGAACACAATGTGATCACAGAGTCTTTCTCTCACATATGAAGTACATACAATATCTCCTTCATGAAATAGGGATGAGGAACAGTAGAGTGGTGAGTCACGAATGGAAATGAATCATAATTTGAGCATTTATCTTGGAGAGACACCTACAGATATGGAAAAATGACTGATGGATGTAAGTGGATCTTTACCCTGATGATCAAAGCTAATGGTAGCTTAAACATGTATAAGGCGAGGTTAGAGGCTACAAGAAACACCGAGAAATACAGTGTGGACTATATGAAATGTTTGCCCTAGTAGGCAAGATTAATAATATTCATATATTACTCTTCCTGCCTGTACAAGAAAATTGGCCGCTAATGCAATTGGACATGGACAACACATTTCTTAACATAGATTTGGAGTGGAGGTGCATATGGATATACTACCAGCGATAGGGTAGGAGTCTGTATATGGGACAAAGGTATGTAAGCTGTCAAAATCACTGTAAGGGCTAAAGCAATAGCTACATTCCTGGTTTCAAAAACTTACTGCTACTATAGACCATTTGGTTTTGGTTACAACCAAAGCAAATCTGATCCCACTTTATTTATGAAGCGAAGGAAGGGGAAACTGGCTATGTTACTTAGATATGTAGACAACGAACATGATTTAGTTGAATTTTAAGCGATGAAGAAATGGTTGAATACCAACGTTAAGATGAAAGATTTGGGTCAAAGTAAAATAGTTTCTCGGGTTTGAAGAACACAATCTGATTGCGGATTCATTCTCTCACACGTGAAGTACATACAATATGTCCATGAAACATGGATGAGGAACTATAGAATGGAAGAGTCACTAATGGAAATGAATCATAATTTGAGCATTTATCTAGTCTAGACAAGTACAGATATGGAAAAACAACTTATGGATGTAAGTGGGTGTTTACCCTGACGATCAATGCTAATGGTAGCTCGGACATGTATAAGGCGAGGTTAGAGGCTAAAGGAGACTGATAAAACGTTCGTCTTAGCAACCAAGATTAATAATATTCATATACTACTCTTCTTGCCTATTAATGAATATTGCCTATTAATATTCATGGAAAACACATTCTTAACAGAGATTTGGATGTGGAGGTGCATATGGATATAACACCAGCAGCAGGTTAAGAGTCTGTATATGGGACAAAGGTATGTAAGCTGCAAAAATCACTGGATGGGCTAAAGCAATAGCCATATGCCTGGTTTCAAATACTTACTCCTACTATAGACAATTTGGTTACAACCAAAGCAACTCTGATCCGATTCTATTAATCAGGCGAAGGAAGGGGAAGTTAGCTATCTTACTCAGATATGTAGATGATATGATATTGAGCGAGGATAATTTAGATAAACTTGAAGAGTTGAAGAAACGAGGTGAAAGATTTGGGCCAATAGAACACTTTCTTGGGATTGAACTGACACAATCTTATCAAGGAGTCTTTCTCTCAAAGATGAACTACACACAATATCCCCTTCATGAAATAGGGATGAGGAACTATAGCGTGACAAAGTCACCAATGGAAATGAATCATCCTTTAGTCATTTATCTAGGCCAGATAGCTATAGGTAAGAAAACATTTGCTACTGGATGTAAGTGGGTCTTTACCTTGACACTCAATACAAATGGTAGCTTGAACATATATAAGGCTTGGTTACGGCTACAAGCTATAAAATTAATATGGTATGGACTACGGCGAAACGTTCGCTGTTGTAGCCAATATTAATAATATTTAATACTACTCTTCCTGGCTATAAATGAAAATTAGCCACTAATGCAAATGGACATGGAAAACACATTTCTTAATAGAGATTTAGAATTGGAGGTGCATATGGATAAACCACAACCAGTAGGGTATGGGTCTGTAAATTGGATGCAAGTATGTAAACTGAGAAAATCATCGTGCCCTTAAGCAATAGCCATATGCTTAGTTTGGAAAACTTATTGCTACTGTAGACGAATTTGTTACAAATAAATCAACTCCAATCCTACTCTATTCACCAGGCTAAAGAAGGGGGAGTTGGCTATCTTACTCAGATTTATAGATGATATGATATTGACCGAGGATAATTTAGTTAAACTTGAAGAGCTGAAGAAAAAGTTGAATACCAAATTTGAGGTGAAAGATTTGGGGCAAGTAGAACACTTTCTTGGGATTGAACTGACACAATCTTATCACAGAGTCTTTCTCTTATAGTTGAACTACACACAATATCCCCTTCATGAAATAGGGATGAGGAACTATAGTGTGGCAGAGTTACCAATGGAAATGAATCATCCTTTGGTCATTTATCTAGACCAGACACCTACAGGTAAGAAAACAATGGGTGTTGGATGTAAATGGGCCTTAACTTAACACTCAATACAAATGGTACCTTGAACATATATAAGGTGAGGTACGGGGCTACAAGCAATAAAATAAATATGGTGTGGACTACTATAAAATGTTCCCTTAATTGCCAGATTAATAATATTTAATACTACTCTCCTGGCTGTAAATGACAATTGCCCACTAATGCAACTGGAGAAGGAAAACACATTTCTTAACATAGATTTGCAAGTGGAGGTGCATATGTATATACCACAAGAAGTAGGGTACGAGTCTATAAATTGGACGCAAATATGTAAGCTACAAAAACCATTGTTCCCTAAAGCAATAGCTGCGTGCCTGGTTTGGAAAACTTACAGCTACTGTAGACAAATTTATTACAAACAAATCAACTATGATCCTACTCTATTCATCAGGTGAAGGAAGGGGAAGTTGGCTATCTTACTCAAATTTGTAGATGATATGATATTGACTTAGGATAATTAATTTAGTTAAACTTGAAGAGCTGAAGAAATAGTTGAATACCAAATTTGAGGTGAAAGATTTGGGTCAAGTAGAAAACTTTCTCAGGATTGAACTAACACAATCTTAATATAGAGTCTTTCTCTTAAAGATGAACTACACACAATATCCACTTCATGAAATAGGGATAAGGAAAAATAGCGTGGTAGAGTCACAAAAGGAAATGAATAATCATTTGGTCATTTATCTAGGCCACACAGCTACAGGTAAGTAAACAATGGATGTTGGATGTAAGCGGGTCTTTACCTCGATGCTCAATAGAAATGGTAGCTTGAACATGTATAAAGTGAGGTTATTGGCTAGAAACTATAAAATAAAATGGTGTGGACTATGATGAAATGTTTGCCCTAGTAGCCAAGTGATAAACTCTTATTTTTATATTGATTTTAAAGTATTTAAAGAGAGTTTGATTATTGATTTTGTCTCCATTTTCTAATATAATGATAAATTAATTAGTAATATAAAATAAAATAATGGGGAATTAATTGATATAATTGTGGTCATATATTGGATGCTATCTTATTAGCTAAATAATTTGTATCTTTTAAATTCCCATTATAGAAAATGCTCATCACAAAATCAACTTGCTACTGTAACTGAAATGGAAAGAGGAGTTAGAATGAAATAAAACAGTCTATGTGACGGCTGGACTTAATAGATAGAATAGAAACATGTGCTAAAGTAAGGATCACATGTTCTGCAACAGAAATCACATAGAGGGGTAACAAAATGCATAATGCACATCCTGAATGGAGGAGATTAACTAACATATTCTTGCACATGCTGACATGCAGAAGTGACACCTTTCATCACTCATTCATTTATCACAAACCTAACGCACTTCTCCTATATATTATTCATCACACATGCAAATCATGATAAATCAGGATTTACAATGAGAAAGTCAAGCTTCTTCATGATAAATAGATTCCGCGTCAGGAATTTCAGGATAGAGATAAAGTTTTAAGATTTAAGGCTAGATATGCTTTCAAACCTGAAAAACTTGCTGCAAGATGGTATGGTCCATAAGTAGTGACTAAGATCCATGACTATGGAGCAATTGAGTTATTGGATGAAATAGATGGTATATCATTTCAAGTCAATTGCCATTTATTGAAGCTGACAAGGAAAACTTAAACCCCTATAATATTCAGGTTTGTTTCCCCACTTATAATAGTCTATTTTACACAGTTTTTCATATATACTTGATCTGTTATTTGTTGATTAAGTGTAAGGGAGTAGACCAAGTCAGTAGGATAGATAGAAACTCTCATGAATTCATCTTAGATTCTAGTTCAGTTTTGTCCTTATTACTTCTGTCTTTGCATGTGTTTCATTAGTTATTCACTTTGAGGACAACGTAGAAATTAAGTGTGGGGGAGGATGGATGAACTTTAGTATGTGAAATTGAGGAATGAGAATAAGAGAACTGCTATGATTATGTGTCTTTTAGTCGTGACCTTATGTTGTTCTTTTGTGACTAATGTGTACGGGTATGTCAAGTTTCTTCTCTGTAAAAATTAGTCACGACCATTGCCTATTTGTATTGCGACAGTAACTTTATGTAAATTTTTGTCATGACTAGATTGACACTCGGGTCGCAAATAGAGCATGTGTATTTAACAAGTTTACTCTATGTGATTATAAGTCGTGACCAGTGTCCATTTTTGTCGACCAATATTCTTTGTTTTCTGAAGATTTATTCTCTGTGTAAAATAGTCACGACCTGATATCCTTTTTGTCGCTACTAAAATTGATCCTCCGCTAAAAAAATTCTTCTATTTCATTATGATTGTTGCAACTTTGAATTGAAATTTGAATATATATAACTTTTCAACATTGGCAAACTTGATGAAGTGTGAGTTGCTTGTTTCATTGATTTACTACTGGAGATTGTTCATCATGAATGATTAGTTTCATGTATTTAGTTTAATATTCATGTAATCTTGTCATAGTGAGTAGATTAGTGTGAGTAAGCCAAATGGAAGAATTTTAAAATTATATTCTTGATTAATGAATGTTGTTCATGATATTTGTTGATATAGTAATTCTTCAATTTTGAAATAATTGGTAAGTTGTAACCACTTGTTGAATATCTAAACTTCAATATATTTATTATATAGTTCAATTGTTAAAAGAAAAAACACAAAGAAAAGTACAGAGAAAAGAAAAAAAGAAAAGAAAGAAAAGAGAAAGAAGAGATAGCCAGATGACAAAATGTGATATTCAACTTGTATGAAAGGAAGTTAGTTTATGATTTGTTATTTTTTACAGTTGCACAATTGAAACTGTGATTAAAAATTGAAATAGCTTGAAGAAGTATGATCTTGTGCTGTATTTCATTAGTCATTGACATGCATTTCCATTTCATCATGTAGCCTTTCCCAACATTATAACTTGCATAAAGACCCTTTGATTCACAACCCTTGTGGCATTTAGTGGTAGACATGTAGGATGACTACAAACTTATGGGAAGCTTAAGCTAAATGGTTGAATGAAAATTACCTTGATAAGAGAGTAAGCAAAACACTATACTTTGTGAGGAAATCTCAACTAGTTGCTTACTATACTTCTTTGATTGATATGAAATTAGTATGGATTATTGTTGTTTCATTCTCACAGTAGCAAGTTATCTTCGTAATTAATGTGCATTTTCTTGAAATGGGAAATTAAAAGAAATAGATTATTTATCTAATTAATCACTAAAATCACGTCAATTAATTCCCAACTGTTCCAATTTAATTTTATTAATTAATTTCTCATCATATTGGTAAATGGGAATAAAAATCAATAATAAAACTCTCTTTAAACACACTAAAATCACTACAAATATGAGTTTATCAGTTACCAATTGAAGGAAAAGATTCAAGATTGCATGTGCTTATGCTGAATTTGATTTGCCAATTTTGTTGGACATATGTGTTTGAATTTCAGTTTGGAACAAAAGCTAAGTGTGAGGGAATTAATAAACTCTTATTTTTATATCGATTTTAGGGTTAATATGATGAGCAATTAATTAATAATATAAAATCAGAATAATGGGGAATTAATTGATATAATTGTGGTCATATATCAAAATGTTATCTTATTAGATAAATAATTTGTATATTTTAAATTCCCATTGTAGCAAATGCTCATTAAAGCACCAAGTCAACTTGCTGCAGTAAATGAAATGGAAAAAGGAGTTAGAATGAAACAGAATGGTCTGTGTGACGGCTGGACTTAATAGATAGAACAGAAGCATGCGCTAAATTAAGGATCACACACGTTCTACAACAGAAATCACATAGAGAGAAAAGCTAATAGAATACAAAATGCACATGCTGAATGGAGGAGATTAGCTAACATATTCATGCATATGCTGGCTTGCAGAAGATACACCTTTCATCACTCATTCATTCATCACAAACCTGACACACTTCTCCTATATATCATTCATCACACATGCAAATCACAACTCATTCTATATCACATAGTTCTATCTCCACTCCATCTCTCACACTCTCTCACTTTACTCTATCTGTAACTTTCCTCTATTATAAGCAATAGAACCAGAGAA
Source organism: Leucaena leucocephala (assembly GCA_037074615.1). Taxonomy (NCBI): domain Eukaryota; kingdom Viridiplantae; phylum Streptophyta; class Magnoliopsida; order Fabales; family Fabaceae; genus Leucaena; species Leucaena leucocephala. The sequence goes on along the minus strand of CM073526.1, from coordinate 6,129,184 downwards.
AAGTTCTGTTTTCATCTTTATCTTTTCCTTATGCAATTGCCATGTTTGCTACTGATTTTACTGCTACTGTTGAAGTCTTAACAGCAATGGAAGGGTAGACCCATTGTGCTCTCTTGGAGATGATGCTAAATCAGAATCTTGATCTAAAATAGGGAGTTCAACGTGTCTTTAATTCTAGATCTAATTGTATCCAGTTGTTGTTAATTCTGGTTTTATTAATTTAAGTAGAGTTAGTAGATGATTAATGATTAGAAAACTGAGTTGGATTTCCCATTTCTATATAATTGAGCTTTAATTGATCTTCATCCTTGAACTAGTTACATATGGTTGTAGTTAATTTTTGCAATTTCATAATAGATTATAATTGTATCTGTTTAATTCATCTTCTTCAACCTCTTTAGTTGAATGATTCATATTTCTTTATTCAATATTTACAAGTTATAGCTTTGGTAGAGATTTAGCTAGCGAGTTGTTAGCTAACACATTTTAATTCAACTAATTGACTCCTCATACTCTATGGATAATGAAGGTAAAGTAATCTCTAAGGGAAAACACTTGATATTGATTCATATAATCATGATTAACACTTAAAATTATAAACAGTAGCATAGGATTTACATTCATAATTTGTTCAAACATCTCATCTCACAGATCATTTATTTAATTTGTTAAATTGTGATTCATTAGATTATTTAGGTACTTTAGCATCTATTTAGGCTTCTTGTAAATCAACTTAGGTTAGCTTCATTTTATTATTGGTTAGTTTAGTTTCTTGTTTGATAATTAACATGACAGTTATCAAAATGGTGCCGTTAGGGGAGCCTTACTTGTTAAGGTTTCTTAAGCAATCTTCAAGGCCTTAAAAACCTGCAAAGAATATAGATGTTTAAGTTTTTTTTTGTAAATTTAGTTTTTGTCTGTTTGAGGCATGACCAATTGCCTATTTAGTCATGACAATAGTGCAAAAATTCATTTTTGATAGTCTCTGTGAATTTTAGTCGTGACTAGATACATATGTGGTCACAACCTAAAATCATTATTTAACTCATATTTGATCTCTATAACTCTTAGTTGCGACTGGAGTGCTTTTTGGTCACAACCAAAAATATTTATCTGTCAAGTTTTCTTTTATGTGATTTCCAGTCGTAACAAAATTAACACTTAGTCATGACTAAAAATCAGTGTTTAATTCATATATACTCTGTGATTTTTAATCATAACTAGAGTGACATTTGGTCACAACAAAAAACTTTTAATTTCAAGTATTTGCTCTCTGTGATTTTTAGTTGCTACCAAAGTGATATTTGGTAGTGACAAAAAATCCTGACTTCAAAATTTTACTCTCTATGACTAACAGTCATCACTTGAAATTTATTTTTGTCACAATATCTGCTCTCTATACATTATAGTCGTGACCTAGAGTTCTTTTTGTCATGACCTGAGTGTTTTGTACTGCAATTACTTAATCTCAATTTCTGAAATTGCTACATTATTGATGTACTTGATATCTCACATCATTTATGAGTGTAATTTGTATGACTAGAAGCTCTAAATTCTTTCCTTTGGACAGAGAAATTAATAGAATACTTAGGCAAATTAAAATTAAGCATATGTTGTTGAGCCCAGTTCTTCAGGGTAAACTGTTGCAGCTAAGACTGAATTTGCATTTGGTGATATTTTAGATAATTATTTTGTCATGGAGCATATTAATGAGGGTGAAGCTCATACGCATAATCAGAATAATCAAAATGAGCAAGATGAAGAGAATAACATGAATAATTGAAGGGCATGTATGAGTACAAGATAACTCACTTCTTCTAATGCAGACTTTTGATATTTTTGCACTTGTCATGCTTTAAATGTTAATTTTGAGCTAAAAGTCATTTGTTAAGTAACTTACCAAAGTTTTATGGATTGGCAGGTGAGGATCCTTTCAAGTATTTGAAGACTATGCAGTAGGTTTGTTTATCCATGAAACCTATAGGTGCTGAAATGGATGCTGTGCAGAGAGAAGTATTCTATTTTAGATAGAATGAATGGTTTTATATGCTTCCACATAATACACCTCAAGCCTTGGACTCCTAGAATAACTTAAGTAATACTTTCTTAGATAGATATTTCCCTACTTCTAAGACTGCTACATTAAGGAAGAAAATCTTTGCTGCAAAACAATATGCTTAAGATTCTTTTCATGAGTTTTGGGGAATATTTCAAGAGATGCTAGTTAGTGATAACTACTATTTTAATTATCAAACAAAACTAAGTTAACCAATAGTAAAGTGGAGACTAACCTAGGTCAATTCACAAGGAGTTTAAATGGATGTAGAAGTTCCTAACTAATATAATGGGCTACAAATTAACAAGTTAAAGAGATGGTGTTTGATGAGTTTCAATTTAACTACTGAAAGTAAATTCTATGCTAGTTTTTATGATGATGAGATGAATGAATGACAAGCGTGTTCCCTTGGAGATTACCTACCTTCATTATCCACAGAATATGAGGATTAGATCAGTTGAATTAGAATATGTTAGCTAACAACTCCTAGCTAAATTTTAATCAAAGCTACAACTCGCAGACATTAAAAGACATTAAGAATTATTTAACTCAAAGATAGTAGAATATGAATTAAACAGAATTACTTCAATTAATCACAACTATGTTCAACTCAATTAAAGATGACAATTAATCAAAGGTGAGCTATGCAGAAATAAGAAATTCAACTCGGTTCCCTATTTCTTTGTCATCTACTACTTTAATTGCATTAGTAATTATAAAGCTAACTACATCAACTCGATACATTTAACTCCAAATTAAAGACACAATGAACTCCTTGTTTAGCTCAAGGATTCAGGTTCAGTAACATCTCCAAGAGAGCACAGTGGCTTAGCCTTACATTGCTATTTGAACTTCAGCAGCAACAGAAAATAACCAGTAGTTGTGGAGAAAATGATAGAAGAAGATGAAGATTAACTGCAAAACTTTCCTCTGGTTCTATTGACTAGAATAGAGGAGAGTGCAGAATAGAAATGGAGAAGGAATGGAAGGAGAGGAATGGTGTGTGAATGGAATGGTGATGGAATGGGGTGATGATTGATCCAGAATCTAAATTGGAATGTGTGAATGGAGAATATTATAGAGTACCTAGCGTGTATCCCTTATGATCTGGAATGGTGTGTATATATAGGTATGGAAGGATGGGAAGAATAGCTAGAATGGTGTGAATAATGTGTGGAGTGCATGAGCTACTGCTCAAATGTGTGATTCTATTTAGATCAAGCATATGTGTGATTCTGTGCAGTGTGTGCGTGTGTAAACAGGCTATGTGTGTGAATAGTACTTCTCCATGTGCCAGCATATGCATGAGCTCCCACTTGCAATCTGTACCTAAATTCCTGGATCTAGCCCATATGCTATCACATGCCATCAACTCCTTTAGTCCAGCTATCATTCTCCCTCAATTCATTGATTTGTGATAAAAAATTAGAATAAACAGATTATTTATTCATTTTTAGCACTAAATTGATATTAATTAATTCTCAACTATTTTGAATATTATTTTATTTAATAACTGCTCAATATATTGATAAATTGGGATAAAATCAATAATAAACTCACTTTAAGCACTAAATGAATATTAAGCAAAATACATGAGATCAATCATTAATGCTGCATAATTTCCAATAGTAAATCAATGAAACAAGCAATTAATACTTCACCAAGCTTGCCAATTCAAAAGTATATGTTCAAAATTCAATTTTAAATCCATAGTAAGTTCCATTAGACAAAGAAACAATTAGATAAAATATAAGAAATTTTTAGCTTAAGTTCAAATCTAGTCATGACAAAAAGGTATTTAGGTTGTGACTGTTTTACTTAGAGAATAAATTTTTAGAAAATAGGGAAAATTGGTCGCAACTAACATGTACACTGGTCGTGACACATGATCATAGAGAGTAATCCTGACAAACACACAAGCATAGGTCACGACCAAGTGTCCAGTCACGACCAAAATTCACAGTGAGTTACAAACACAACAAAGATAAGCACAGAACATGACTAAAACATCACAGACAAAGAATCATCAGAAAATAAGAATTATTGGTTGTGACAAACATGTTCATATGTCGTGACTATTTTGCACAGAGAGAATAGGTCATGACAAAATTATGCAAAAGTTGTGACTAATTTTCACAGAAACAAAACCTGACATATATGTACTCATTAGTCGCGATAAGAAAAGCACAAGGTCGCGACCAGAATATGGAATTTCAGCAGTTATCTGATTTTTATTTACCCATTTTCACACTAAAGTTCATACCCCCTACACTTAAATTCTACATTGTCCTCGATTTGAAGAAGTAATAAAACACATGCAAGGCTGAAGTAATAAAGAAAATCCAGAATCCAAGATGAACTTATTAATTTTTTTACCTACCCCTACTGACTTGATCTTCTCCCCATACTTAATCAACAAATATCAACTCTAGTATATAGTAAAACAGTGTAAAATATACTATTGTAAGTGGGAAACATGGAAGGAGACAACTTGAGCATCATAGGGGCTTGAAGTTCTCCTTGTATAGCTTCAATAGGTGGCCATTGACCTGAAATGCTGTACCATATGCCTCGTCCATTAATTGAATTATTCCATAGTCATGCACCTTGTCACCACATATGGACCATCCCATCTTGCAGCAAGTTTTCCAAGTTTGAAAGCATATCTAGCTTTAAATCTCAGAACCTTCTCTCCAACCTGAAATTCCTTACGCAGAATCTGTTTATCATGAAGAAACTTGGCTCTTTCCTTATATATCATAGAATTCTCATAAGCATCTAACCTTATTTCTTCTAATTCTTGAATTTGTAACATTCTTTCTTCTCTAGCAGTGTCAAAATCTATATTGCAAGCCTTGACTGCCCATAATGCTTTGTGCTTAACTTCCACTGGCAGATGGCATGATTTACCATAGACCATTCTGTATGGGGACATCTTAAGTTATGAGCTATTTTGTATGCCCATAAAGCTTCATTTAACCTTGTACTCTAATCCTTCCTTGAGGGTCTTACTATCCTCTCCAGAATCCTCTTGATAGCTTTGTTAGAATTTTTAGCTTGACCATTCGTTTGGGGATGATAAGCAGTGGAAACCTTGTGCTTGATCCTAAACTTGGCAAATAACTTTCCTAAAATTTGATTACAGAAATGAGAGCTTTGATCGCTTACTATAGCTCTTGGCACATCAAACCTTGAGAAGATGTGCGACTTGAGAAATTTGGAAACTGTTACTGCATCATCTTTTCTTGTTGGTATAGCCTCCACCTATCTTGAAAGATAGTCTATAGCAATTAGAATATATGTATATCCAAAAGATTGTGGAAATGGTCCCATGAAGTCAATGTCCCATACTTCAAGCATCTCACAAAACAGCATAGGTTACTGAGGCATTTCATAACTTTGGTCAGTCCACCAAATCGTTGGCACCTATCACAAGCCTTGCAAAATTCATAACAGTCTTTGAATAATTGTGGCCAATAAAAACCAGCATCAAGAATCTTCCTTGATGTCTTCTTTTCACTAAAATGGCTTACACAAATAGAAGAATGACAAGTGTCACATCTCAATTTTTAGGCCTAGAAGTCTAATATGTAGCCTGAAAAAGGTATGCTACCAGGCCCTATAGAAGAGAAGTCCCAGTAAATAGAGAAAATTATGCTGATCAGTTTGACGCAATACAGAATTTTGATATGAGGTTGCGAAATATTTATATTAATTTTTGAAGAAAGGAAAATTGATACAGTATCATTTGGACCTCAGAATTAGATGAAATTTGGCAGTAAATTTCTATAATTAATATAAGAATTTTTAAGACTGACAGATCCTAAAAAGGAGTTATGTAGAATTTATTATAGAATTTACAGTTGATTAAAACACCCGATAAAAAGGTTTCGGGGGAATTTCTCAGGAATTGAGCCTATAAAGGTAGTGGATCATACAGAGGGCCCAAAATGGCGCCTTATAGGCCAAATGATATTTTCAAATAAGTATGTGGCCTAGGGCTAATAAAGACTGGAAAATATGTAAAATTATGAAAATGCCACTAAAGGTATGCCACTGTGTTGTGTCATTAAGTTAAAATCAGACGAAGGGCATTTTGGTCATTTGACTAAGGTTAGACAGTCAAGGAAGGTTATCTAGATAGTTGACCAGGGTCAAGAGATACTTTGAAAAGGTATAAAAAGATAATAATGCCCCTAGGATTACTAAAGAGGAACCATGGGCATTTTGGTAATTTACTAAGGAGGTTTCTTGGGAATCAAGCCACCAGAGTGCTTGTGCTTAGTTAGAAACCCAAGATGACATTCCAAGGGTCCAAAAATGTGGCCCAATGATTATGGGGGTTTAAGTAATATTAAAATAATATTTTAGTATTTTTTCATAAAGTAAAGTTACCCGGTTAAGGATAGAACTGGGAAAAGTGATCAGATAAAGCTTTAGAACCATGAGGTGGCAGGAAAGGTGTCCTCTGAGACCCAGAAGGTGCCACATGGCATGATTATAGGAAAAGAAGAAAAGCTAAGGACACATGGCATGATTCTAGAAAAAGGAGAAAAAGCTAAAAGACATGTGGCACAATCTCATCCGTTCATTCCAGAAAAAAAGATTGGAATTCTCTGGAACCGCTGAGTCAACTGGTGAGGTGTCCCAAGGGCCCCACCATTGTGCCATCTTGCATGTGAAGTGTCCTATAGATGATGTCACTTTGATGAGTCATCTGGGATATGAGCCGTTCATAGCGATTCAATCTGAGCCATCCATTCCACATTCTCTCAACTATAAATACCCCACTCCCCTTCACTTAATTCCCACGGCCAAGCATGGAAAAACAAGAGAAAGAAAGAGAGAGAGAAAGGAAGGAAGGAGTTCTGGTGGAGCTATGAGCAGTCTAAGGAGCTTAGGGACTTGGCAGAACTTAGGAACAAAGTAAATAAGTTATTCTAGTCCCTGCTCTAATAAATTAGAGGATTGTTCTTATGAAGTTAATAGTTATAGTAGAGAAATATATCTCTTGATAAGGTCAGCCGTGGATATAAAGAAAGATAGGGGATTGTCAGACTAAGGGTATTATCTCAAGTTAAGCTTGAGATAAGTAGAACTATACTAGATAGGAAAATAATAAAGATATTATTATGCTATGTATAGGCTTTGCCCTATGAAAATAAGGAACGTTAGAGCAAAGGTTAAGAGCTAGAGAAAATGCTATACGTCAGGTAGTAAACTTATCCTAAACTTGTATGCATTAAAGTTATACTTAATGTGCTATGGCTTTGTTGAATTGTGTTGCATATGTGCTTATGTATGAAGCTCTGTTGCTTTGATTACTTTAGCCAATTGTATTTTATATGTTACATGGAAGCATACACATTATGCAATGTTAACACTTTCACAAGCAAACACAAGTATTCACATTAATGCATGCATTGTTTAGTACTGTTTGCTATCAATCCAATTACAACAGGTCTTCTCAAGATGGAGGAGATAAAGATGCATGAAGAGACATGAATTATTTAGCATGATTGATATGTGATTGATATATGTATAATTGCTGGAAATTGTCACTATGAACAGTAACTCATGGTGAGGCAGTGACATTTGAACTATAATAAGTAATAGTAAACAATTGAATAAATGTATGATATTTTTCTAGTAAATAGTAGACATGCGAAGCTTCGATTTGATATATAGTGTCTTATTTGGATGTCTACACATGAAGATATGATTTTTCAAATTTGGGACCAGAAATGCTAGGATCAAGGGAAAATGCTGGATAAACAGTAATATTGGAACGCTGATCGACGTTTACTTGGTCAAGGTGTGGTCAATGAATTATTTTTCCCTGAAAGAGAATTGAGTTAGTTTTGTGTAATAATTTAAACCACTTCATTTTGATTTTTCCAAAGTTAGTTATGATTTTTTAAAGTCAGGTCACTTCTCTGGAATTTACACCATGAACAGTACTCGCTAGGAGTAAAATTCTAGATTGAGTAATTTGACTTCAATAGCCTTAAAAGTAGTTCCAGATGCTATCGTTTGGTCCCTAAGACGTATAAAATAAGGATGTTACAACAAGTTGTAAGAATGTTGTCCACTTCTTCACTTGGCATACACCTTCTTACAACTGTTGGAAATTGTGCCATAGGGGCCAATCATTGTCTTATGAACATTGTTAATTTATGAATTTATTAATTGTGTTATCATATTATTTGCATGTTTACTGTGATGACCATCCTTGGCTAACTCATGATCTTATCCTAAATGTCATTGGTCGATCATCTATGCGGGAGCAGAGATGAAATAAGACCAATATAACTTTGAAGATGTATAAAGATATAAATCAAAGTTATATGCACATATAAGAGTACAAGGTGTTAGACCGACCTGCTATGAGAGAGCTGCATGGATTAAGTCATAAGCTTCTCTCATATACAAACCATGTCACTATGCCCTTTGACCTGAGATCATCATGGATTCCTACATGACAAACGTTCAGCTTTGACCTAGTCAAAAGTCACTTTTGACCGAGTGATCATAAAGACTATGCTCGAGCTTAGTGGTTTTCCGTGCGAAGGAATGTGAATAGTCAAGATGGAATTTGTCCCTCACATTCGTAGAGAGATATTACTGGGCCTCTTAATGAGTGAGTCTGAGAAATGCATGGCTATACTGTAATAGAAAGGTAGTTCCATTTCTATAGTCAGACTACTCAGGGATCGAGAAAGTAATGGTCAGGAATAGGAGGATGACATTCTCCATGTCTCATCCATGACCAAAATATCGTGTGACAAAAGGGACATGATATAGTTGTGTAAAATGTTATATCGTTTATCGATCCTCATATGATTTGGGTAGTCGTGATGTCTTGCTAGAGACCGCTTGCGACTTGTGAGTCAGTATAGTAAATGGCCCACTGCCAACTTCATGTGGGCCTACAGGGTCGCACACAAAATAACCCAATATAAGCTATGATGTTCAGATTCATTGAATCTAAGACATGTCCAGATTCAATGAATGATCCAGGGTGGATGTATATATTTATTTATATTTATATTCGTATATATATTATATATAAGGGATATATAGGATTTAATTTATAAGGATAAATTAAATCTCTATCACGTTTAAATTTGAAATTCAAATTGATATGATATCTCATATAAGAGATATTTACAAGATTTAATTTATAAGGATAAAATTAAATCTCTATCGCGTTTGAATTTGAAATTCAAATTGATATGATATCTGAAATTTGATTTATGAGAATAAATCAAGTGTAATTCTGTCTTATCTTTATTTTAAATTAAATAAATGGGTGAATTAAATCTGTGAGATGTATTTAATACAAACACAATTTATTTAATTAGTTTCTTATCAAATTATACAATATATGATATTGTATTAATTTCAGAATTAATATAAGATTAATTCCAAAAATTTAAGTCTGTGGTAAAATGCATAGCATCCGATATATCTGATATTTAGGAGCTATGGTTGGGACAGAATAGAAAAAAAGTGTGAACGGGAATCCACAAAAAGGTTTGCAGATAAGAAACTGCCAAAATAGAGACGGAGAGGACGAATTCTTGAGTAAGCCCTGGAGGAATAGGAGGCGCTAGCACATCGTTCATGGTTGGAATACTATTCATATGGATACCAGTAGAGGAAGCCGACCTGAGTCGTCGACTTCTTGCGATCAAAAAGAGATCACGAGCCGCGGAGAGAAGCTGTGGACGTCGCAACTAGAAGCTGAGAAAGTCGCGACTGAATACTGACATGTACGCCGTGTTATGTACTCAACTGGATGTCTCGTTTGCCTTAAGTATGACTAGCAAATATCAACAGGACCCTGGTAAGGGCCATTGGACTACTGTCAAGAATATCCTTAAGTACTTAAGAATGACTAAGGACTTATTTTTGGTCTATGATGTATTGGATGACGAACTCTGTGTAACTGGTTACACAGATGTGAGTTTTGAAACTGACCAGGATGACCAAAAATCGCAGTCTGAATATATATTTCTACTCAATAATGGAGCAGTAAGATGGAAAAGCTCTAAGCAAGGCACTGTAGCAGATTCTGCAATGGAAGCTGAGTATATAGCAGCATCTGATGCAGCTAAGGAAGCCGTTTGGATCAGGAAGTTAATTACGGAACTAGGGGTGATACCTACCATCTCAGATCCAATAACTTTGCTCTGTGACAATAGCGACGCCATTGCACAGGCCAAAGAGCCTAGCTCATATCAAAGGACCAAGCATATACTCGGGCGATTTCATCTCTTCAGAGAAATCAACGATAGAGGTGATATAAAAAATATGCAAAGTAGCAGGAGAAGATAATGTTACTGATCCTCTAACAAAGCCGCTTGTGCAGGCAAAGCATGAGCGTCATGTTAGGTCAATGGTTACTGATCCTCTAACAAAACCGCTTGTACAGGCAAAGCATGAGCGTCATGTTAGGTCAATGGGAATTAGTGAAATTAATGATTGTACCTAGTGCAAGTTGGAGGTTGTTAGAAATTGTGCCCTAGGGGCCAATCATTGTGTTATCATCCTTGGATAACTCATGATCTTATCCTAAATGTCCCTAGTTGGTCATCTATGCAGGAATAGAGATGAAATAAGACCAGTATGACTTTGAAGATGTATAGAGATATAACTTAAAGTTATAGGCACATGTAAGAGTACAAGGTGTTAGACCGACCCGTTATGAGAGAGCTACATGGGTCAAGTCTTAAGCTTTTCTCATATACAAACCATATCACTATGTCCTTTAACCTGAGATCATCATGGATTCCTACATGACAAACGCTCAGCTTTGACCTAGTCAAAAGTTACTTTTGATTGAGTGATCATAAAGACTATGTTCGGGCTTAGTGGTTTTCCATACGGAGGAATGTGACTGGTCAAGATGGAATTTATCCCTCACATTCATAGAGAGATATTACTGGGCCTCTCGATGAGTGAGTTTGAGAAATGTATGGCCATACTGTAATGGAAAGGTAGTTCCATTTCTATAGTCGATAACTCAGGGATCGAGAAAGTAACGGTCAGGAATAGGAGGATGACATTCTCTATTCCTCATCCATGACCAAAATATCGTGTGATAAAAGGGACATTATATGGTTGTATAAAAGGTTACATCGTTCATCGATCCTCATATGATTTGGGTAGTCGTGATGTCTTGCTAGAGATCGCTTGTGACTTGTGAGTCAGTATAGTAAATGACCCACTGCCAACTTCATATGGGTCTATAGGGTCGCACACAAAATAGCCCAACATGAGTTATGATGTCCAGATTCATTGAATCTAAGATATGTCCAGATTCAATGAATGATCTGTAAGGAATTTGAAGACATGCAGCGGAAATTAACTTAAATTTTTTTCCATTCATTGCCAGGATCTACCGTATGTGTTTAAGTCAAGTGGGAAGAAGCATTACCCTCAGCGACTTCCACAGCTTCTGGTCACGACGTTCACAGCTTCTCTCCGCAGCTCGTGCTCCCTTTCTGATCATAAGAAGTCGACGACTCAGGTCAGCTTCATCTACTAGTATCCACATGAATAGCGTTCCAACCACGAATGACGTGCTAGCGTCTCCTGTCCCTCCAGGGCTTTCTCAAGAATTCGTCCTCTCTGTCTCTATTTCGGCAGTTTCTTATCTGCAAACCTTTTGCAAATTCCCCTTCGGCCTTTTTGTATTCTATATGTTTCAAAACATAGCTCCTAAAATCATATATATAGGATGCGATGCGTTTTTCTCTACCGAATTAGATTTTGGAGTTAATCTTATATTAATTCCGAAATTAATACAATATCATATATTGTATAATTTGATAAGAAACTAATTAAATAAATAATATTTATATTAAATCCATCCCACGGATTTAATCACCTATTTATTTAACTTAAAATAAAGATAAGACTGAACTATATTTGATTAGTTTCTTATCAATATCTTATAAATTAAATTAAATCTTATAAATATCTTTTATATGAGATATCCTATCAATTTGAATTTTAAATTCAATCGTGATAGAGATTTAATTTATCCTTATAAATATCTGTTATATGAGATATTCTATCATGTATCTCATATATCTCTTATATATAATGTATATATATGAATTGATATATATACGAATATAAATATAAATAAATATATACATTCACCCTGGATCATTCATTAAATCTGGACATGTCTTATATTCAATGAATCTGGACATCATAGCTTGTATTGGGCTATTTTGTGTGCGACCCTGTAGGCCCATATGAAGTCGGCAGTGGGCCATTTGCTATATTGGCTCATAAGTCACAAGCGGTCTCTAGCAAGACATAACGACTACCCAAATCATATGAGGATCGTTAAACGATGTAACCTTTTATACAACCATATCATGTTCCTTCTGTCACGTGATATTTTGGTCATGGATGAGGCATGGATAATGTCATCCTCTATTCCTAACTTTCTCGATCCTTGAGTAGTCTGACTATAGAAATGGAACTACCTTTCCATTACAGTATGGCCATATATTTCTCATACTCACTCATCGAGGGGCCCAGTAATATCTCTCTACGAATGTGAGGGACAAATTCCATCTTGACCATTCACATTCCTACGCATGAAAAACCACTAAGCCCAAACATATTCTTTATGATCACTCGTTCAAAAGTGAATTTTGACTAGGTCAAAGTTGAGCGTTTGTCATGTAGTAATCCATGATGATCTCAGGTTAAAGGGCATAGTGACATGGTTTGTATATGAGAGAACCTTATGACGTAACCCATGCAGCTCTCTCATAGCGGGTCGGTCCAAGACCATGTACTCTTACATGTGCCTATGACTTTAATTTATATCTCTATACATCTTCAAAGTCATACTGGTCTTATTTCATCTCTATTCCCGCATAGATGACTGACCAGGGACATTTAGGATAAGATCATGAATTATCCAAGGATGGTCATCACAGTAAACATGCAAATAATATGATAACACAATTAATAAATTCATAAATCAATAATGTTCATAAAACAATGATTGGCCCCTAGGGCACGGTTTTCAACGTGATCCAGGGTGGATGTATATATTTATTTATATTTATATTCGTATATATATATAAATTCGTATATATATATATATTATATAAGAAATATTTACAAGATTTAATTTATAAGGATAAATATTTATATTCGGATAAATTAAATCTCTATCACGTTTGAATTTAAAATTCAAATTGATATGATATCTTATATAAGAGATATTTAAAAGATTTAATTTATAAGGATAAAATTAAATCTCTATCACATTTGAATTTGAAATTCAAATTGATATGATATTTCAAATTTGATTTATGAGAATAAATCAAATGTAATTCCTCTTATCTTTATTTTAAATTAAATAAATGGGTGAATTAAATCTATGGGACAGATTTAATACAAACACTATTTATTTAATTAGTTTCTTATCAAATTATATAATATATGATATTGTATTAATTTTAGAATTAATATAAGATTAATTCCAAAAATCCAAGTCTGTGGTAACACGTAAGCATCAGATATATCTGATATTTAGGAGCTACGGTTGGGACAGAAAAAAAAAGGGTGAATAGGAATCCGCAAAAAGGTTTGCAGATAAGAAATTGCTGAAATAGAAACGGAGAGGACGAATTCTTGAGTAAGCCCTGGAGGGACAGGAAGCGCTAGCACGTCGTTCATAGTTGGAACGCTATTCGTATGGATACCAGTAGAGGAAGCTGACCTGAGTCATCGACTTCTTGCGATTGAAAAGAGATTACGAGCCGCGGAGAGAAGCTGTGGAAGTCGCAACTAGAAGCTAAGAAAGTCACGACTGAATACTAAGGGTAATACTTCTTTCCACTTGAGTTAAACACATATGGTAGATCTTGGCAGGGAATAGAAAAATTTTTAAGTTAATTTCTGCTGCGTGTCTTCCAATTCCTTACAATAGATATAATTAAACTCCCTATTTGTAGATCAAGGACTCATCTCCAGGAGAGCACAATACATCTAGCCTTGCATTGCTATTAAAACTTCAACAGCAACTAGGAGATCAATAGAAGCATGGTGAATGCAGAAATAGAAGATGAAGATGGAAGTAGCAGGTTCCTCTAGTTCTACTACTTATAACAAAGGAAGAGTGCCGAGATGAGAGAGAATGGAGATGGAGAGAGAATATGTGATGGAGTGGAGTGTGTAATTAGAGAGACAAGGTGAGAGATCTCGTATGAGAGATGTGTGATGAATGAATGATGTACGAGAGAGGTCTGTTATGAGCGAATGGGTCAATGAATATATATGGTCAGTCCAGTCAGATCTAGTGCAGCATGTTCCTAAATCCTCTCCAACCATGTTTTTGTTAGCATGTGCCCAATCTGTTTGCCATTCTGTTAAGTCCAGCTGTCATGTCACTGACCCTTCTATTCATTCTAACTCCTCTTTTACATTTTAGTTATAGTAGCAATTTGACTTAGTGATCATTGAGCACTTTTCTGAAATGATAATTTAAAAGATAGAAATTATTTATCTAACAAGATAATATTCCAATATATAACTAAAATTCTATCAATTAATTCCCCATTGTTCTAATTTTGTTTTATTCATTAATTGTTCAACATATTGGTAAATGGAGGGACAAAATCAATAATAAAACTCTCTTTAAACATACTAAAATCAATATTAAAATAAGAGTTAATCAGCCACTAATACAACTGGACATGAAAAACATATTTCTTCATAGACATTTGGAAGTGGACATGTATATGGATATACCAACAGCAGTAGGTTACGAGTCTATAAATGGGACTCAAGTATATAAGTTGAAAAAAATCATTGTATGGGCTAAATCAATCGCACTGGTTTGGAAAACTTACTACAACTATAGACAATTTGGTTACAAACGAAGCAACTTTGATCCCACTCTATTAATCAAGCGAAGAAAGGGGAAGTTGACTATCTTACTCAAATATGTAGATGATATGATATGGAACTAGGATGATTTAGTGGAACTTAAAAAGCAGAAGAAATAGTTGAAGACCAACTTTGAGATGAAAGATTTGGGTCAAGTAAAATACTTTCTCAGAATTGAAGTAACAATCTGATCAAGAAATCTTTCTCTCACATATGAAGTACTTACAATATCTTCTTCATGAAATAGGATTAAGGACTAGTAGAGTGGCAAAGTCACTAATGGAAATAAATCATAATTTGAGCATTTATATAAGCCAGACACCTACAGATAAATAAAAAAATAGATGGATGTAAGTGAGTCTTTTCCCTTCGCTCACTATAAATAGTAGTTTGAACATGTATAAGGAGAGGTTAGTGGCTATAGGAAACACCTAGAAATACGGTGTGGACTATGATTAAACGTTCGGCCTAGTATCCACGATTAATTATATTCATATACTACTCTTCTTGGGTGTAAATGAAAATTGGCCACTAAAGCAACAGGACATGAGAAACACATTTCTTCCTAGACATTTAGAAGTGGACTTATATATAGATATACCACCAGCAGAAGGGTATGAGTCTATAAATGAGACGCAAGTATGTGAGCTATAAAAATTCTACTAAAGTAGTAGCGCATGCCTGGTTTGGAAAACTTACTACCCTTATAGACAATTTGGTTACAAACAAAGCAACTCTGATCCAACTCTATTCATCAAGTGAAGGAAGGGGAAGTTAGCTATCTTACTCAGATATGTAGATGATATGATATTGACTGAGGATGATTTAGTTGAACTTGAAGAGCTGAAGAAACAGTTGAATACCAAATTTGAGGTGAAAGATTAGGGTCATGTAGAATACTTTCTCAGCTTTGAAGTAACATAATCTCTGATCACGGAGTCTTTCTCTCACAGATGAACTACACGCAATATCCCCTTCGTGAAATAGGGATGAGGAATTGTAACGCTCAATGCAAATGATATCTTGAACATGTATAACGTGACGTTAATGGCTACAAGCTATACCATAAATATGGTGTGGACTATGACAAAATGTTCTCCCTAGTTGCCAAGATTAAGAATATTCATATACTACTCTTCCTGACCATAAATGAAAATTGGCCACTAATTCAAATGGACATGAAAAACATGTTTCTTAACGGAGATTTGGAAGTGGAGGTGTGTATGGATATACCACCAGAACTAGGGTACGAGTCTGTAAATAGAACACAACTATGTAAGATGTGAAAATCACTATATGGGCTAAAGCAATTGTACATTCCTGGTTTGGAAAACTTACTATATCTATAGACAATTTGGTTACAGACAAAGGAACTCTGATCCCACTTTATTCATAAAGAGAAGGAAGGGGAAGTTGCCTATCTTAGTCGAATATGTAGATGATATGATCTTGACTAAGGATGATTTTGTTGAACTTGAAGAGCTGAAGAAACAGTTGAATACCAAATTTGAGGTGAAAGATTAGGGTCATGTAGAATACTTTCTCAGCTTTGAAGTAACATAATCTCTGATCACGGAGTCTTTCTCTCACAGATGAACTACACGCAATATCCCCTTCGTGAAATAGGGATGAGGAATTGTAACGCTCAATGCAAATGATAGCTTGAACATGTATAACGTGACGTTAATGGCTACAAGCTATGCCATAAATATGGTGTGGACTATGACGAAATGTTCTCCCTAGTTGCCAAGATTAAGAATATTCATATACTACTCTTCCTGACCATAAATGAAAATTGGCCACTAATTCAAATGGACATGAAAAACATGTTTCTTAACGGAGATTTGGAAGTGGAGGTGTGTATGGATATACCACCAGAACTAGGGTACGAGTCTGTAAATAGAACACAACTATGTAAGATGTGAAAATCACTATATGGGCTAAAGCAATTGTACATTCCTGGTTTGGAAAACTTACTATATCTATAGATAATTTGGTTACAGACAAAGTAACTCTGATCCCACTTTATTCATAAAGAGAAGGAAGGGGAAGTTGCCTATCTTACTCGAATATGTAGATGATATGATCTTGACTGAGGATGATTTTGTTGAACTTGAAGAGCTGAAGAAACGGTTGAATACGAAATTTAAGGGGAAAGATTAGAGTCAAGAAAATACGTTCTCGGGATTGAAAGAACACAATCTGACCACGTAATCTTTCTCTCACATATAAAGTACATACAATATCTTCTTCATGAAATAGGGTTGAGGAACTGTAGAGTGGTAGAGTCACTAATGGAAATGAATGATAATTTGAGCATTTATTCAGGCCCTACACCTAAAGATAAGTAAAAGGACAAATGGATGTAAGTAGGTCTTTTAACTATTTCTCAATGAAAATGGTAGCTTGAACATGTAAAAGGCGAGGTTAATGGTTAAACGCAACACTTAGAAACATGGTGTGGACTATGTTGAAACATTTGCCCTAGTAGACAAGATTAATAATATTCATATACTACTCTTCTTGGGTGTAAATGGAAATTGGCCACTAAAGCAACAGGACATGAAAAACTCATTTCTTAATAGAGATTTGGTAGAGGAGGTGTATATGGATATACCACCAGTAGTAGGGTATGAGTTTGTAAATGGAACACAAGTATGTAATCTGTAAAAATCACTATATGGGCTAAAGTAATATCCCTTGTTAGGTTTAGAAAATTGAGTGCAACTATAGATAATTTGGTTACAAACAAAGTGATACAACTCCCACATTCAATTTGGTTACAAACAAATGAGTCCCACCATTTATTTATTTTATTTAATTCTAGTAATTAATTTTTTATTATTATTTTAATTAAGCAGAGTCAGTTAGCATAAGAATAGGTCCACTATGATTATGCAGTCAATCCACTAAGTTTGATAGTTGCTTTCACGGTTATCTAGTTATATCATTATTTTATAAATATGCTAGCATACCCTTTTGGCTAGCATATCAATTCAATGTCATTCAGAGTATTTTTCGAGATTCTCCATTGGCTATTAAGTTTATTGAGAGTGAGATCCTTACTTTGAGTGAATTTATTAGAGTATTCCCCTTTTCCTTTATGTTTATCATATTATACTACTACGCACATACCATTTTGGTATCAGAGCCACAGGTCCCAAGTTCATGATGGTGCAAACACAAGGATCCCAGGCTGTAAACACTGAAGACAACACCAACACGAGGGGCACTGACCACTTATCTACCCTTGTTGCTCATCTGGAGGTTCTTGATGTTCTAAAAGACAAAGTCACTGCATTGGAGGCCTAGTTTGAGGCTCACGAACGAAGGAGGAAAAAGTAACGCTTTTGGGGTGATTATAGTGATGAAGAGTCATAAGCATATAGGAGAAACTATAGACTACTTGGTACCAAACTTGAATTCTCCAAATTCAGTAGTGGAGATCCGAGAGGACGATTACTCAAAGCTAAAAATTTTTTCTGCTATTATAGAATAAGAAAAAATTGAAGTGGCGTCCATGTATCTGGAAGGAGAAACACTGGACCTCTTCTCATGGGTGAATTTATAGTGAACATTATTGTATTGGGAAGAGTTCAGTAAGATGCTTCAAGAGCACTTTGGACCACTAGAGTACCAAAATCCAGACGAATACCTTTATAGCTTGAGACAGACAGGAATTGTGCAAGAATATAGGCAGGAGTTCACAAAGAGAGTAGCTCGTGTCAAAAGATGGCCTGACCACTACCTTCTCGGTATATTTTTGAATGGGTTAAAGCAGGAGCTGAAAGCCAACATGCAAATATAGAAGATGTGAGATGTCTATCGTGTAGCAAGCTTGGCTCTAGAATTTGAGAAAAAGACAGCCCTTACCTAAACCTGCCCTAAACCTGAATTATCTGGCCCAATTCGAAGTGCTCAAACCAATACCCATAATCAGCACGTGATGCTAGACCACCTGCAGTAGCTTCATTGACCTCATCCCTAGTTCTAAATGCATCAAGACTCATAACTACAGACAACGAAAGACAGAGAAGGAGAGAAAAGGGGCTGTGATACTAGTGTGGAGATGTTTTTAGACCATGTCATCACTGTAAATCGTCCACTTCTCTCTAATGGAGGTTGACGAAGATGGTAACTACATTGTGGATATGGCCAAACTAGTGAACGAAGTTGACGAGGACGAATAGGGGAGCATTAAAATTTCCTTCAATACGATTTTGGGCAGACCCAGCGCGACAACGATGATGCTTTATGGAACAATTGAAGGCAGAGGTTTCACTTTTGGTTGATAGTGGATCTACACACAATTTTATCTCTGAATCGTTAGTGGCAGAATTGAAGTTGAAAACATGTGCAGTACCCATACTCACTGTTCAAGTTGGAGATGGATGGGGTAGTATGTTGTAGTCAGATATGTAAGGAGGTTGAAGTTACACTTCCAAGTCTAAAAATTACTCAAAATTTTTATCCCTTTCTCACTGGCTGGATCTGAATTTGTTTTGGGCGTTCAATGGTTAGATTCATAACACTGCTGCCTAATACAATACCCCCAAATCGAAGGCCATATCGCTACCCGTATTACTAGAAGAACGAGATTGAGCAGCAGGTAGATGACCTCATTGTTAAGGGGTTTCTTCATCCTAGCTCAAGTCTGTTTGCCAACCTAGTGCTCCTAGTTAAGAAGAAAGGTAATTCTTGGCGTATGTGTGTTGATTATAGGGCTCTCAATAAAATTACCATACTGATAAGTATCCAATTTTGAGTATTGACAAACTGCTTGACAAATTACATGGAGCTAACCACTTCTCAAAAATTGATTTGCGATCAGGTTACCATCAGATGCATGTTAATGATAGCGATATTCCTAAAATGACATTCTGGACTCACCACGGGTACTTTGAATTTATGGTAATGCCCATTGGCCTCACCAACACTCCAGCAACATTCCAGTCTGCCATGACCATCTCCTCCGCCCTTATTTGAGGAAGTTTATGTTGGTATTTTTTTGATAAAATTCTAGTCTATAGTGCGACTCCCAAGCAACATAGATACCATCTTAAAATGGTGTTTTATGTTTTACAACAGCATTTGTACTATGCCAATGCAAAGAAATGTCCTTGGGCCAATCACAGGTGTTATTCTTGGGCCACCAAGTATCAGCTCAGGGAGTGGAGACAGATCTTGACAAATTAGTGTAGTAAAGGAATGGCCAGTTCCTACTAATATGATAGAGCTTAGAGGTTTTCTAGGCCTCACAGATTACTATAGAAGGTTTGTCCAAAACTATGGTATGATTGCTCGTCCCTTGATTGATCTCACTAAAAAGAATACCTTTTATTGGTCCTAATTAGCTCAGTCAGCTTTTGAGAAACTAAAGGTAGCTCTAATTTCTGCACTTGTGCTTCGACTGCCTGACTTTAATGCTGAATTTATTGTTGAGTATGATGTATCAATGGAAGGGGTTAGTGTTATTCTTTTACAACAAGACCATCCAATTGCCTTTTATAGCAAGGGCTTTTTGTTCCCTAATAGGTACTAGTCTACTTATGATCAGGAGCTATTAACCTTGGTATTAGCCTTGCAAAAATGGCACCATTACTTGTTGGGGCGTCATTTCATAGTGAGGACTTACCATCACTGCCTTAAACATCTATTGGAGCAAAGGGTACTCACTAATACTCAATAACGCCTCATTCTTAAGCTATTACCTTTTGATTTTGCCATTATTTATAATGCTAGTAGAGAGAATATAGGTGCTAATACATTATCCAGAAGGCCCCAGCATGTTGATTTCCTATATTTGGTGGTCCCATTACCAATGGACTTCTTAACCTTAGAAGAGGCATTGAAAGATAACCCAACTATAGCACTCATTATTGCTGCCTTACAGAAATATCCTCTTGCCAACTAGGATACTCCTTAGTTAAGCAGCGTCTATACTACCAAGGGCATTTAGTGATCCCACAAATTTTGCCAATTCGAGCCAAATTGCTAGAAGAGGCTCATATCACGCCTTCAGGAGGACATGGGGGTTTTCTTAAGACTCTTGAGCATCTTGCAGCTACTGTCTATTGGCCTAACATGAAGCATGATGTCAAACTCCTGGTACAACAGTATTTCACTTGCTAAAGGATCAAATTTAGGCATTATCACCAGCAGGATTGCTACAATCCATCCCTGCCCCTAAATAGATTTGGGAAGACATATCTTTTGACTTTATTGTGGGACTACCTAAGTTGGGCCACTTTGACACCATTCTTGTAGTAGTGGACAGGTTAAGTATTGCCATTTCATACCCCTTTCTCCCCCTTACACTGCTAGATCAGTTGCAGCTTATTTTTATGAAGAGATAGTTGAGTTGCATGGCATTCCACGTTCTATAATTTTAGAATGAGACCCTCTTTTTCTTGAGTTCATTCCAGCAGGAGCTATTCTCCTTGACTAAAACCCGGTTGAGGATGAGTACGACTTATCACCCGTAAATGGATGGCTAAATAGAAGTGGTTAATCGATGCTTAGAGGTTTATCTGAGATACTTTGCACATGAGCAACCACGCACATGAAGCAAATTTTTATGTTGGGCAGAGTACTCTTTCAACACCAGTTTCCACACTTAAACCAATACCACCCCATTTAAAGTGGTATATGTTAGGGACCCTCCTCCACTTTATCCCTTTATCAGAGGAGAAACTAATATTGCTGAATTAGTAGAACAGCTGGAAACTAGAGACTAGATGCTGCGCTTACTTCAGGAGAACATTAAGAAGGCACAAGATCGTATGGAGTTATATGCTGACTAGCACAGGTGTGAACTCACTTTTGTAGTAAGTGATGCTGTCTTCCTGCACCTTCAACCATTTTAGCAACATACTCTTAGCCACCAGAAGTACATTTAGCCTTTTTTGGCCCATATAAGATGATCAGTAAGGTAGGAGCTACTTCTTAATAGCTGGAGCTACCCACAACTTCCTAAGTCCACCTGGTATTTCATGTGTCACTGCTATGTCTGGCTCATGGCACACCACCAGCATCCCCTCCTAGAGATCTACCTATTTCTACTGACTTTGAGCTGCTATTTGAACCTGAACATGCCCACTCTCATTGTTGGAAAGGGTCCCACCTATAGCTACTAATTAAATGGAAGTCCAGACCGAAAGAACAGTGCAATTGGGAGGATTATGACTTGTTATCCCAACAATATCCAGATTTTTGCCTTCAGGACAAGTCAATTTTTCAGGAGGGGGGGTAATGATACAACTCCCACATTCACTTATCATATGTGTAAACTTAGGAAATCAGTTAAATGAGTCCCACCATTTATTTATTTTATGAAATAAATAAATGGAAATCAGCTAGGAAATCAGCTACTGATTAAATGGAAGTCCAGACCGAAAGAATAGTGCAATTGGGAGGATTATGACTTGTTATCCCAACAATATCCAGATTTTTGCCTTCAGGACAAGTCAATTTTTCAGGAGGGGGTAATGATACAACTCCCATATTCACTAATCATATGTGTAAACTTAGGAAATCAGTTAAATGAGTCCCACCATTTATTTATTTTATTTTATTCCAGTAATTAATTTTTAATGATTATTTTAATTATGTAGAGTTATTTAGCATAAGAATAGGTCCACTATGATATGCAATCAGTCCACTAAGTCTGTTAGTTGCTTTCATGATTATCTAGTTATATCATTATTTTATAAATATGCTAGCATACCCTTTTGGCTAGCATATCAGTTCAATATCATTCAGAGTATTTCTGGAGATTCTCCATTAGCTATTAAGTTTATTAAGAGTGAGACTCTTACTTCGAGTGAATTTATTAGAGTGTTCCCCTTTTCCTTTCTGTTTATCAGATTATCCTGCTACGTACAAACCACAAAGCAACTCCGATCCTACTCTATTCCTTAAGCGAAGGAAGGGGAAGTTGGCTATCTTACTCATATATGTAGATGATATGATATTGACTAAGGATGATATAGTTGAACTTGAAGAGCTGAAGAAATGGCTGAATACCAAATTTGAGCCGAAAGATTAGGGTCAAGTAGGATACTTTCTCGTGATTGAAATAACACAATCTGATCACGGAGTCTTCCTCTCATAGATGAACTACACACAATATCCCCTTCTTGAAATAGGGATGACGAACTATACTGGCAAAGTCACCAATGGAAATTAATCATCAATTGAGCATATATCTAGGCCATACACACACACAGATAAGGAAAAAATACTGATGGATGTAAGGGGTCTTTGCCCTAACACACAATGCAAATGGTAACTTAAACATGTGTAAGCGAG
Source organism: Leucaena leucocephala (assembly GCA_037074615.1). Taxonomy (NCBI): domain Eukaryota; kingdom Viridiplantae; phylum Streptophyta; class Magnoliopsida; order Fabales; family Fabaceae; genus Leucaena; species Leucaena leucocephala. Next base: position 6,105,888 of record CM073526.1, on the reverse strand, counting down.
GTTAGTGGCTACAAGCTATGCCATAAATATGATATGGACTATGATGAAACATTCACCCTAGTTGCCAAGATTAACAATATTTATATACTACACATCCTAGCTATAAATGAAAATTGGCCACTAATGCAACTGGACATAAAAAACACATTTTATGTATGTGGAGATTTGGAAATGGAGGTATATATAGATTTGCCACCAACAGTAGGGTACGAGTGTGTGAATGGGAAACAAGTATGTAACAGGCGAAAATCACTGTATGGGCTAAAGGAATAGCCCTCATTCCTATTTTGGAAAACTTACTGCAACTATAGACAATTTGGTTACAAATAAAGCAACTCCAATCCCACTTTATTCATCAAGAAAAGGAAGGGGGAGTTGTCTACTTACTCGAATACGTACATGATATGATATTGGTCGAGGATGATTTAGTTGAACTTGAAGATCTAAAGAAATGGTTGAATTCCAAATTTGAGGTGAAAGATTAGGTTCAAGTAGAATACTTTCCCAGGAATTAAGTAATACAATATGATCATGGAGTCTTTCTCTCACAGATGAACGATACACAATATCCCCTTCAAGAACTAGGGATGAGGAACTGTATCACAGTACAATCACTAATAGAAATGATTCATCAATTGGGCATTTATCTAGGCCAGACACCTACATATAAGGAACAAAGATTGTTGGATATAAGTGGCTCTTTACCCTGACGCTCAATGCAAATGGTATCTTGAATATGTATAAGGCAAGGTTAGTGGCTACAACTTTTACCAGAAATATGGGGTGGACTATGATGAAACATTCACCCTTATAGCCAAGATTAATGATACCTTATATATATACCTTCTCACTTACATATCATTTATATATACATATATATGTAGAATTTTAGGCATACCTGTCATCAGCTCACTTACTTTAGATACCCATAAAGCAAACCGGCACTATTACTAGACTTGGGTCTCTTATACATAGTAAAGACACACTAGAGAGGAGAAGAGAGAGTTTTCTGTTCGCCAAGAGAAGAAGCAAACTCACGTATGCAGAATACCCTCACCCATATCTTCCGTATTGTTGTGAAACAATGATATTGATTTCTTCCTTCCCCATTCGCACATGTTCAAAATAATTAGGGAAGGGCATGGTTACCTCATAACCATTCCTACCATCATTTTAAATATTTTAGGATATTCAAAATTATAACTTAATTCTTTAGATATTTCTACTTCAATTTGGGCTTAACACACTAAGGATGGACAGGCCTATTATCCTACAATAAGGAGAAGAAGAACAGCTTAGCAACCCAAGCTTGAGCAAGTATTTCAAAAGCAAATGGTGTAATTGTTAATTAATGGCCCACCATCCAATAACTAGCATTATTTAGCCCACCTTGTCATAACAATCTGATTCCAATAAACGACGAAAAAAGAATAACAAGCCAATCAGAGGATGAGTGAAATTTCACTGAAATCAGGGCACAGAAAACCCTCTTTGATTCAAAACATGTAAAGGCAAAAAATTTGTGTTCCTTCTGTTCCACTCCTTTATTTATCAAAGATGAATTTTATAATAGAATATAGTACTGAGATCAAAAGAATGAATATGAACAAATAAATTCAAATAACAAGATCAATAAGACCCTTCTATGTACAATTCAGGCTTGTAATGGAAGAGAGAGATTAAGTTATTGATTAGCCTACGTTGAAATTGACCCTCTACAACTTACCTCTAGAAAATACTATATTCGCTTAATGAATTAGACGCTGTCGCAATATTTCGATGATCATCTTTGGTTTGAATCTCTTGCGAAGAATAAGATTTCCACTGATAGCCTCCTGAAACTTTATGTATGTAATACGAATTAGAATAAAACAAATTAAAAGCATAGTATAATTCATAGTTTAGAAATCATTGAAAATGCTAAAGGAGGAAACGAAAAGATATTACGAAGATGATAAGCTTTTAGAAAGAAAAAACAAAAATAATAAATGGCGATTTATGAATTGTGACATCTCACTCGTCTCTGGAAGAACTCCTCAGGAGCCATTTAAAGGAGAAATTTGCAGCAGATTCAAATTGCAATGAATTGTTCGTAAACTAAAACTTAGCGATGGAACCCATCTATATAGCGTTCTTATTTGTGCATTAAGGAGAGAACTTAACGGGCTAATTTCCAATGGACTTCAACAGCTATAAAATTTCCTAATTTTAGGAGCTAAAAGCATTGAGATTTCAAATTTCAAAGTTCACATGAATACGATCATCTGTACACCGAAGTACTATATAGTTAGTGTTGAGAATATGCATTGGTGGGCAATGGAGGGAACGGTTTTGTTCTCCCAAATTCAAAATAGAGAAAAACATGGGAGTGGGAGAACATATAGGGATTCCACTCTTCCCCACCATGCAAGAGGCAAAAGTGAACAGGAGAACAAAGTAGTATTTTCAGTGCTCTCTTTTTCTCTCTGTGTGTGTTCGTGTTCAGTGTTGCCATTCTCTGTTTTCTTCATCCTTTAGTGCATTTGTTGTGAAAATGTGACTATGAGTCCATATAAAGTGCTCTAGTCTCGTGTGGGTATCCAGTGAGTCAAGCAAAGGATTCTAGGTATGCCCAAAACCTTTCATTGGTATCATGAGCAAGGTTCTCTACTTGCGCATATTCACTGTGATTTTTTATTTTTCTGGTTATACATTGTTTTCTATGCTTATTTGTGTTCTAAAGTGTTTATTTAGTGATAATATGCTTAGAGCATGCATTTAAACCATGAACAAAAGCATATTCAATGTTAACTGAAATAAGAAACTTTCGTTTTGAAATTGGGTCATTAGAAAATAGAGTTTTTAGGCATTGAAATTAGTCCCATTGCATAGAGTATGAAAAAACAAAGAAAATGACACCAAGAATATCGAAATCGGACGTCGGATGGAGAAGATATGGGCAAAAAAGAGTCGGGTCCCCCGTTTTCTAGTCGGGTTTGTGTAGACCCAGCTGGAGGTTAGGGATCACATTGTTTATCTGTAAAAAAAATTGTGTGGGGCACTGTTCATTGGATTGGGTTGTGTCCAGCCCAGTAAAAAAAAACAATTTTTTTGGGCTGATTGTAATATCCTTAATCTTCTGTACTGGTTCCTATGTACAGATTAAACGGAATATATGAGCTCTGTTTCAGGAAAAACATGTGTACCCTTATGTAAAGAAAAGGATTAAATTGCAAAAGAAAGGAAATTAAGGGACCTAAATGCAATTATGAAAAGTTTAAAGTTAGGAATGAAAGGAAGACAAAAATATGGGGTCTTAAAGTGTAATTTTAGCCAAATTAAGGGACTTAATTATAAAGAAGGAAAAGTTCCCTGGGGCTAAAGTATAATTAAAGAAAATAGGCCAGAAGTGGATTGCACCGCCCGACAGCATTTCAGTCCCAGATTCTACCAGAAGGTAGGGCAGGTGACGCCGGGTAACCAAGCCTAATACCGGAATTTTTGAAGACTCCAGATAGCCAGAAATGGACTGATCGTCCAAAAGTTATAAAAATTTATACCGGATACCCTAGATTTCAGATATAAGTGGGAAAATACAGGATGATGCGCCTTTATGGGCGGATGTCGGGAAACTGACAGGATACCGATAGGAGGTCTGTAGGAAAAGTTATTCACAAAATAAAGAAATCCAGACGGAGTGTGAGGCCTCCGGGGATCCGGGTAGGAGATTTATCGGTATTTTTAAAGAGGCTGAATGCGATCGGATGACTTCGGTCAGATGACCGTTATAACCCCCAAGGATGCCTGAACACAGTAGGACACTATATCTGGGAAAAAGAGCCGGTGTCCGGAAAAGGTATATACTCGGTAAATAATAGTTAAAATATTCAATGAATTGTGTTAAAGGAAGATTCCTCGTAATACGTGCCATACAGGTAATGGACCCAGGAAGCCCAAAAATGGCGCCATTAGAGGCCCAATAAGACTCTTGGACTGATAGGTGGGCCAGTGTCCAGCAGAACCCCGGAAAAGTGCGAAATTACGAAAATGCCCCTATGTTGTACAAAAAGGGCAGCAGATGAATATAGGGTATTCTGGTCATTTTGGACAGACCCAGAGGTCAAGACATGTTTAAATAAGGTTGACTAGAGCCAGTATAAGCTTTGACCGGGTCCAGAAAGGTGTGAAATGACGATTTTGCCCTTAGGGATTAAAATAGGACAAGATAGGGCACCAAGGGCATTTTGGTCATTTCGCAGGGGATATGTAATTGAGTCTAGACCCAGTATTAAAAAGTTAATGATATAAAGGGTCTAGATACTAAATGTGAGGTCAGTATACATAAAAAGGATCTTTAGAAACATCAGATTCAGAAAACAGCATGTTTTTCGAGGCGATGGACCGGGCCGGTACTAGATTGGACCGGAAAGCTTCCAGAACCTCCAAATTTCGTCACATGAAGAATATGGGTGGTGAGGTGTCCCATGAGGTGTCCAGGGTGATGCAGTAAAAAGAATTAAAGAAAATAGGAAATTCCAGGAAAAACCAGGACCACATGTTCAGATGGCTTCAAAATTACAAGAATGCCATCCATTAAAGCTATAAATACCCCCTTCCCCTCCCATTTTATGCATCCCACGTTTTTGGAAAGAAAAGAGAGAGAAAGAAGAGAGAGAAGGAGAAAGAAAGAAAGAAAGGAAGTTCTGGTGGAGTTAGAAGTAGTAAGGAAGTTCTGAAACTCTACTTTTGAGGTAATAACTAATCCTAGCTCTTATGTAATGTCTTTGTGATGTGTTGTTTTGTTTGGTTGATTGTTGTCCTATATGTTATGCTTGAAGCTCTATTCCAATGCTATGATCATATGTTATTGAATATGGAAGCATGCAGCATACTTATCTGTACACAGTCACAAGCAAGCACCGTCACTTTGCATTACATATTTTGTTATGATTGTTGTTACTGGGATTCTTTTGAATCTCATTCCCAAACATAACATTACAGGGAAGGTTCTGTCAAAATAAAATTTGGAAATCTTAAGAGACGCCGGTAGGCTGCCGAAATTCCGACAACGAAGACGGAACAAAGAAAGGAACTGATACGTACTGTGTACGTAGTGCTGTCTAAGGAGGCTGGAAGTGAGTGGACCCAGCAGGTTCATCCAGTCTTTCCTGGGTACTACGTAGAATGGTAGTTCGCATAAGGGAATTACCGAATCGGCACAACATCAGTTACTTTCTAAAGAAGAATTGCAGCAGTTATGCTGCCGGTTTTTAGACAGAAAAGGATGTAATAAAATATGAGGGAGTTAATCATGCACTAATATATAACAGTTGATTATTTATTAATTGTTATCTGGCCTGCATGACTGATATGTGTTGGCTGTAGGCTTGAGTATGTAAAGACTAAATGCTGAAAATAGGCTCAGTGAACAGTAACTCGTGAAGACCCATTCATGTTTGATAAATCATTAAAAATAGTAAATGATTGAATTAATGTACGAAATTTTTAGGGTAAAAAGTAGACATACTAAGATTTAATTTGGTATATAGAATGTCTAATTTGGATGTATACACGAAAAGATATAAATTGTTAAAGTTGGGACCAGAATGCTGGATTCAGGAGAAAGTCATTGGATGAACAGTAAGATTGAAACGTTGACCCACGTGAAATTTGTCAAGGATTGGTCAACCAATGATTTTTCCCTGAAATATATTTGAGTTAGCTTCATGTAGCAATTTGAACCACTTCATTTCAATTTTTATAGAATTAGTTATAAATTTTCAAAATCAGGTCACTCATCTGGAATTTGCCACAGTGAACAGTACTCGATATGAATAAAATTCCAGATTAAGTGTTTAGACTTCAATGACCCTGAAAGTGGTTTCAGTGCTACTGAATGGTCCCTAAGATGTATAAATATAAGGATGTGACATTTTGGTATCAGAGCATAGGATTCTGGCTTAAGAAATGCTCTGAATAGATTATTTATGGACTAATATGAGATTATTCCTAGACCCTAACCCTAAACAGTGAATATTTGGTTAAGTTATGGTATGTTATGGGATGGTTAACATTGCTTAATTAAGCAAATGTTATAGGAATATATATGAGATTCCATAAGGTTAAGTCAGAGGCTTCAGTTAATAAGGCAGACTCCAAACCAATAGTGATATATGAAGATGATATATATCCATCTCCCTTAGACAATGAAGAGAGTCCAGATGAGAGTTTAGGGGATCAATCAGGAAAATCTACAGTGGAATGTCCCATAGACGTTTCTGTAGACTTAAACCTGCAGTCTGGAGGTGATGTAGAGATTCAGCCTAAAGCCTAATATGCACCAGTTGATGTTGAGTCTAGTGACTCTATACGGTATAACTTTGTTGGAATGCCCTCTAACCCTAATGTAAGTTCTATTCCTCCGATGAGAGGACATATTATGGCTGAGGAAGTTGAGTACTGGTACTAGATTATGGGTAGACTAGATATTATTCCTCCTCTACCAGAGTTTGAGGACAGAGTTATTATGAGTAATATACAATAATCCCCTAATTCAGATATCCAGTCAGAGTTAATGATAGTTCTTGTCCATTCCCAAAGTTTAAGAATATGTGACTTTATAGAGAAAGATCAGGGGGATGTTCCTAATCCTAGTCAACCCCAGCCTTCTTCATTAAAGACAGATAGTGTTGACCATATTGATCTGAAGAAAGCTGCGGAGGGTGACTTACTTAGTCTGAGTCAAGGGATGGATAAAAGTAGACATTAAGAATAGTTAGCTATCTGCATTTCTTTAATGCCATAGCAGGAATGATAGACAGACATATAATAGAGGCATTAACCTAATATCCTTTAGAGGATTGGTATGATATGATAGTAAGTCAAGTGTTATGAGACTAAAGATTCTAACCTCACTGAAGGTTATCAGTTAAAGGTTTAGCATATAGTATAGGCAAGCTAGACTGTACGATGCACTAAGATACAAAAGATCAGTTCAAGAAGAGGTTCAACAGTAGATCCTCTGTATGATCATCAGGAGTTGATCTACAGTACGAAAGAATTTGTGCAGCTAGTCTTTACGGAAAATAATAATGAGAAGTTAGAATGAGACTTGCCTAAGAATGATCTAATACATGGCTTGAGGATAAAGACGTGATGGATAATAGATAGAAATTTAATGTTTCCAAGACAGATGGATTCTATCACGAAGAGATAGTACCCTAATACTCTGCCCTAGAAAAAAGAAGTTGTAATACTAGATTATGAATGAGATCCAAGTGACCTGAATTGGTCAGGATCTAGAGACAGACCAGAAAAGAATCACGGATTAATCCAGAATAGACTGAGATTGATAGACAGAAAGAGTTATGAGATACAAAGAGGTACAGAAGTTACTCCATATGAGATGGAGAATTATCCGCTCACTTGTGAAGTTTTTCTCAAAAAGTTTAAAAGAAGCATTCCTCTCAATTAGATAGAGGTGAGCATGAAGTTAAGGGTTAGAGCAAAGGAAAGAGAACTCTTTTGATGGATACTTAATCGAGTTCATTCATATGAACCTTGAGGCTTAATAAGAGATACTTTATCGCCTGTTAGTAACCCAGGAGGATTAGGGGAAAACTTAAAAGTTCGAATGGCATAAAGATATGAGCCAAACCTTTCCTCAGTTAGCTAAAAGAGAATAGTTGACTCAGTTATGGATTACTGTGAGGCCAAGGACACATAAATCCTTCAGGCTAGAGACACAGAAGTCTTACAGGCGATAATAGATGATATGATAGAATGAATATGACCTAGTAAGGTAGCCACAGATTCAAAGATAAAGTGACTCCCCTATTCTTTATGTAAGAAAGAGTAAAGAAGGGTTGAGTCTATACCCTAGTAAGGTTAGCATGGCAGCCTTAATGAAACAAGTAAATGACTCGGGTACCTGAATAGATGATCAGGACCTAGTGGTTAAGGTAATAAAGGAACAAAATACCTTAAAGTCTACTTGGTTAATTGTTTAATTGCAATGTGAGTATGAGGGATGGTTGAGCAAACTATGTAATGATGCATGGCTTATGTTGCCATAAGTTATAATAAGAAATTGCATCTTATTACAGTTGTCATGTGATGACACACATACTAAAGAATGCTTAATTGATTGCATCTACTTGCATATTCTGCATGTTGAGTATACTATGATAAATGAATAGTCCCCTTATGCAGTACGTATTGGGTAGAGTATATCAGATGAGAAAGTTATGTTGCTCCCATGCCCTATGACATGCAATTAAATAATTCAACTTAGCAAGAATGAAGCAATAGTAAAGTGCTAAACTAGAAGGTTAGCTACTTGATTCTCAGAAGATAGAAAGAGAATTTATGATCAGACTATGATATTCAATGGGATGGAGAATGAGATTAAAGATGAAGATTAGTAGTGAGTCTACAGATAAATGATTATGATACTCAGGACATATCCATTTAGTAGGGATGAGATAGATGAAAGGAAATGAGACGCAGTTAACAAAAATGATATGTCCCTTAGAAAGAGCAGTTTTTAAGTAATACAAGTTAATGTTTTTGCAATAGAGCTAGATTGCTCTTGCAATAGAGTAAGGTCCCTCTGATGAGATAAATAGATGATGACAGATATTTGCATGGTAGAGCTTGTGTAGCTCCCTACAATGTTAAATATAATAAAGTTATAAAGATGAGAATGGTATATGAAGTTCCTGAGTGATAGAGGAAATGAGTCAAGTCCTAATAGATAATATTGGCTTTTGTGATCATTTTTTGGGGAATTATCTGTGGAGTTAATAACTATGTGGAAGTGACTAACCTTGTAACTTTGTCCGTTGGTTTAGGTCTTCCAAAGATGAGAATACAGTATAACGGAATCCAGTAGATTCCGGAGGATTGCAGTTAGATCCTAGTATAGCTCACGGGGTCATAGTTAGATCCTGAAAGGCTTACGGTTTATCGCAGTAGATCCCGAGGGTCGCAGTAGACCAAGCCTAGAGCAAGAAAGTAATGAGCTATAAGTACAGTATTTCTTTGGAAGGAAAAATACCAAGGAAAAGTTAAAGTATAGAAGCTTCACAAGTTGATTAACTCATAACAGAGAGAGTACCCATGATGCTAGTTTTAGATAGCCTTATTACTATTAGGGACTGAACTCAAAATCTTCTTACACATAACAGGAACTCAGTGATCAAAGTTAAAATTGTTAATCTTGAGTCCCAAGGATTTATGGGAATATTACGTAACATATGAGAAAAGATCCTTATGATGAGATTATAGAAAATAAGAGACAAGTAGATCCTCCAGATGAGGATAAAGAGATTAGACGGCCAGATAGACCCAAAAGAGATAGTATAAGATGGGTCTAAGATAGTAAAGTACCAGGGTTAGAGCCTGTAAGCACCAGTGCTTTAGATTCTTATCTTCACTTTTCAGTTAAGCGTGCTCAGGCAAGGGTAATTCAATGATGGGTAACCCCCTGGGAAGTGATGAAAAAAAATATGAATGCCACAAGAAATTGGCATATATGCATAAAGCTATGTAAAATGATGGAAAAAGCTATGAAAAGCTAGAAAGGATTATGAACAGTAAGAGACTAGAACCTTTATGTCAAGTCCAAATGATATGGATTTGAAGGATGGACTATGATATAGCTAGATTTGGCCAGATATACCATGTTACGGCATGAAAAATATGAAATGAGATATGATATGAAAAGTATGTAAGGAGATATGTTATGAGAATATGTAATGAGAAGTACGATATGAAATGGCTTTATAGCTAACCTTATAAACAGATAGAGAGGCTCCCTTTTTGTAAGGGATAAGATGTTTGAATGATAAGTTACAGGTGAAAGAGCAAATGAGAGCTTTCACTCCTTGCATAGAATGCCAGGCCTTATGTTACATTACATTATGTGATATTTACTGAATATGCTAAAGCTCCGAATGTTAGAGCAGTGCAAGCTCTGAGTGTTAGAGCTGTGCAACCTCCTAGTGTTAGAGCTGTGCATGTTAAGAGAAAGAATGCTTGAGCTCCTAGTGTTAGAGCTTTGCATTCATAGGCAGGTATGCAGTCCTGCAGCATGTTGTCCAGGCATTATGCAGGTTAGAGTATATGCTCCTATATGCTCATATGTGCTCCTATATGCTCCTATATGCTCCTATGTGCTCCTATTTAGTAGTAGAGCATTGAAAGAAAGAATAATGATATAAGTCCTCTCTCTGTATTATGATGAGTTATTAAAGATGATAAGAATGCATGATGATATGGGAATGAGAGTTAAAGTGTGCGGATACTCAAAGAATTCCGCTAGATACTCAGATGAGAAAGAAGTAGTTGCACTAAAAAGTATGATGAGCTGTTAATAGAAACTCCTGAATATAGCAGTATTCGAGAGAGTTTAATATGAAAGAAATGGACACTACTCACAAGTCCAGTATAGTGAGGAGTCCATATATAGATAAATGCATAGCAAGAAGGTAAGTAATAGAATGAACTGGAGTTCAACTCTGAGTGAGTTGATTCATGACAAAAGGATGATCATCGTAAGATATGAAGAATTGCGAATTGCTGATAGAAAAGTCAAGCAGTTGCGGAATAAGCAGATTCCTTTAGTTAAAGTGATCTGGAAAGGTTTGACTGAACAAGAGGCTACATGGGAAACAGAAGAAAAGATGAGAGAAAAGTACCCTGAATTATTGGTATAGGATAGATGTAATGTAAATTTCGGGGACGAAATTTATTTTTAGGGGGAGAGAAATGTAATATCCTTAATCTTCTGTACTGGTTCCTATGTACAGATTAAACGGAATATATGAGCTCTGTTTCAGGAAAAACATGTGTACCCTTATGTAAAGAAAAGGATTAAATTGCAAAAGAAAGGAAATTAAGGGACCTAAATGCAATTATGAAAAGTTTAAAGTTAGGAATGAAAGGAAGACAAAAATATGGGGTCTTAAAGTGTAATTTTAGCCAAATTAAGGGACTTAATTATAAAGAAGGAAAAGTTCCCTGGGGCTAAAGTATAATTAAAGAAAATAGGCCAGAAGTGGATTGCACCGCCCGACAGCATTTCAGTCCCAGATTCTACCAGAAGGTAGGGCAGGTGACGCCGGGTAACCAAGCCTAATACCGGAATTTTTGAAGACTCCAGATAGCCAGAAATGGACTGATCGTCCAAAAGTTATAAAAAATTATACCGGATACCCTAGATTTCAGATATAAGTGGGAAAATACAGGATGATGCGCCTTTATGGGCGGATGTCGGGAAACTGACAGGATACCGATAGGAGGTCTGTAGGAAAAGTTATTCACAAAATAAAGAAATCCAGACGGAGTGTGAGGCCTCCGGGGTTCCGGGTAGGAGATTTATCGGTATTTTTAAAGAGGCTGAATGCGATCGGATGACTTCGGTCAGATGACCGTTATAACCCCCAAGGATGCCTGAACACAGTAGGACACTATATCTGGGAAAAAGAGCCGGTGTCCGGAAAAGGTATATACTCGGTAAATAATAGTTAAAATATTCAATGAATTGTGTTAAAGGAAGATTCCTCGTAATACGTGCCATACAGGTAATGGACCCAGGAAGCCCGAAAATGGCGCCATTAGAGGCCCAATAAGACTCTTGGACTGATAGGTGGGCCAGTGTCCAGCAGAACCCCGGAAAAGTGCGAAATTACAAAAATGCCCCTATGTTATACAAAAAGGGCAGCAGATGAATATAGGGTATTTTGGTCATTTTGGACAGACCCAGAGGTCAAGACATGTCTAAATAAGGTTGACTAGAGCCAGTATAAGCTTTGACTGGGTCCAGAAAGGTGTGAAATGACGATTTTGCCCTTAGGGATTAAAATAGGACAAGATAGGGCACCAAGGGCATTTTGGTCATTTCGCAGGGGATCTGTAATTGAGTCTAGACCCAGTATTAAAAAGTTAATGATATAAAGGGTCTAGATACTAAATGTGAGGTCAGTATACATAAAAAGGATCTTCAGAAACATCAGATTCAGAAAACAGCACGTTTTTCGAGGCGATGGACCGGGCCGGTACTAGATTGGACCGGAAAGCTTCCAGAACCTCCAAATTTCGTCACATGAAGAATATGGGTGGTGAGGTGTCCTATGAGGTGTCCCATGAGGTGTCCAGGGTGATGCAGTAAAAAGAATTAAAGAAAATAGGAAATTCCAGGAAAAACCAGGACCACATGTTCAGATGGCTTCAAAATTACAAGAATGCCATCCATTAAAGCTATAAATACCCCCTTCCCCTCCCATTTTATGCATCCCACGTTTTTGGCAAGAAAAGAGAGAGAAAGAAGAGAGAGAAGGAGAAAGAAAGAAAGAAAGGAAGTTCTGGTGGAGTTGGAAGTAGTAAGGAAGTTCTGAAGCTCTGCTTTTGAGGTAATAACTAATCCTAACTCTTATGTAATGTCTTTGTGATTTGTTATTTAGTTTGGTTGATTGTTGTCCTATATGTTATGCTTGAAGCTCTATTCCAATGCTATGATCATATGTTATTGAATATGGAAGCATGCAGCATACTTATCTGTACACAGTCACAAGCAAGCACCGTCACTTTGCATTACATATTTTGTTATGATTGTTGTTACTGGGATTCTTTTGAATATCATTCCCAAACATAACATTACAGGGGAGGTTCTGTCAAAATAAAATTTGGAAATCTTAAGAGACGCCGGTAGGCTGCCGAAATTCCGACAATGAAGACGGAACAAAGAAAGGAACTGATACGTACTGTGTACGTAGTGCTGTCTAAGGAGGCTGGAAGTGAGTGGACCCAGCAGGTTCATCCAGTCTTTCCTAGGTACTACGTAGAATGGTAGTTCGCATAAGGGAATTACCGAATCGGTACAATATCAGTTACTTTCTAAAGAAGAATTGCAGCAGTTATGCTGCCGGTTTTTAGACAGAAAAGGATGTAATAAAATATGAGGGAGTTAATCATGCACTAATATATAACAGTTGATTATTTATTAATTGTTATCTGGCCTGCATGACTGATATGTGTTGGCTGTAGGCTTGAGTATGTAAAGACTAAATGCTGAAAATAGGCTCAGTGAACAGTAACTCGTGAAGACCCATTCATGTTTGATAAATCATTAAAAATAGTAAATTATTGAATTAATGTACGAAATTTTTAGGGTAAAAATTAGACATACTAAGATTTAATTTGGTATATAGAATGTCTAATTTGGATGTATACACGAAAAGATATAAATTGTTAAAGTTGGGACCAGAATGCTGGATTCAGGAGAAAGTCATTGGATAAACAGTAAGATTGAAACGTTGACCCACGTGAAATTTGTCAAGGATTGGTCAACCAATGATTTTTCCCTGAAATATATTTGAGTTAGCTTCATGTAGCAATTTGAACCACTTCATTTCGATTTTTATAGAATTAGTTATAAATTTTCAAAATCAGGTCACTCATCTGGAATTTGCCACAGTGAACAGTACTCGGTATGAATAAAATTCCAGATTAAGTGTTTAGACTTCAATGACCCTGAAAGTGGTTTTAGTGCTACTGAATGGTCCCTAAGATGTATAAATATAAGGATGTGACACTGATAAAAGCCCATTCCAAAAAACAAACGTTTTTTAATTACAAAGAAAATTGGAATTAAAAAAAAGAGGAAATTCTGGTGGCTGACACGTGACAGTGTCAGGTGGCAGCACTAGACTGGCACATGCACTGTCGAGAATGGGCTTCGTTCAGTTATTTATTTTTTCTTCTTAGGGCGTGTGAGGGAGCGTGGGACCTCCGATTGAGGTGTGGTTTGTTTCTAAGAATCTCTAAAATCAAGATATTTATTTTGACATATAATTTGCCTAATTTTGGGGGCAATTCTAGACCTATTTATAACATTCAATGTATTTTCTAGTGTTTTAATGTTTAAAAATTCTAAAAAATTATGATAATTAATATTTGTTATTATTTAGGTGAAAATGACTTCATTTAGCACTGAATCTCTGGGATATACTTTAAATGATGACATCTCCTTCTTGGATGAGGTCAATAACCTAGAGCAAAATCTTCAAGAGGATCCTGAGGAGGATTCAGAACAAGATCTTGATGAACTTTCTGAAGAAGACCCAGAGGAGTTAATGGAGGAAGTACCACAAGAGAAATCAGAAGAAATAGATGATTCCAGATCGTGCTAGGAAACTTTATTCCCCATCGAACCACTTCCTCTATATCCTTTAATGGTGCCTTCAGATTTAAACTCCAAGATGGTTCCTACTCTTAACGGTAAATCTCAAGTTGAGGATGGAGAAGAAGTAAACCAACCTCTTACCCCTACTTTAGCCATGAACATAGCTGAAAGAGATGCAGCTAGATTAACGAACATAAAAAGCGTTAATGACGTGATTGGTAAATACATTGAAGGCATGACAGATAAGAAGTATATTGAATTCTACTTGAAAGTCATAATGGAATATATAAGAGCAACAAGAGTTAAAGGTAAGCCCAAAACAGGATGCATAAGCAAAACATATTGGCTTTGAACAATAGGATTTGTATCTAACCTTATTATAACATCCTTACTTTCATACGTCTTAGGAACCATTTAGTAGAATTTAGAACCACTTATAAGACCTTGGAAGTCCATTAGCCAAATCTGGAATTTTACTCTTTCTCGGGTTATTGTTCATATGGTATTTCAGATTACACAACAAAATTCAAAAAATCATAACTAATTCTAGAAAACTCAAAATGAAATGGTTCAAAAGCTACGTGAAGATAACATCTTAAACTTTAAGGAAAAAATAATTTCCAGACCAAATGAATTAGCCAATTGATATAGTTTATTCGTTGAAGTTTACTATTTATTTGGTCAAAAACTCTAGAAACAGATTCATGTCCCTTACTTTAGAAATTCATTTCTCTTCATATACACATCCAAATGAAACGTTCTATCTATGCACTTAAAGATCTGGATGTTTACTACATGCTCATAAAATTTTGTGAAATAATTCCTTTATTTGATAGGTCAAACTGAAGCTACAACAAAACTGCTTTAGGACCTACATTTTTACTATTTTAGTTTCCTTTCTTTTACTTTCAATAATTGTTCTAGCATACATGAATCATCTCTTTTGCCTTGTATGAATTCATATACATTATGGGGTTATACAATAATTGTTTCATACAATCGCATCACATAAATAGATGCTTTACATGGCTTTGACATACACAGAAAGTGCATAGCATATGCTAACATCTTAAATACTTCACTTTTCTTCTTCCATGCTTTAGCTTTTCTCCATGCATACATTATCCATCATGCTTGACCTAAATTGGTTGGTTATGGGAGAGTGGGATTCTAGGAAATCTCAGTAGCAAACATTATCACTTAAATATGCACGATAGATGCTAATGCATGATATGTAATTTCATTAAACTTTCTTTGATTAGTGACATGCCATCATGCTATATACTTTCACATAAAGTGCATTGCGATGGAAAACATGTTATTCACAATACATTCAACATCATTTATCATGTCACAACATCATTCAAATATAACATCCTTACTTTCATAAATCTTAGGGACCATTCAGTAGCATTTAGAACCACTTATAAGACCTTTGAAGTCCATTAGCCAAATCTGGAAATTTACTCTTTCTCAGGTTATTGTTCATATGGTATTCCAGATTACGCAATGAACTTTAAAAAATCATCACTAATTCTAGAAAACTCAAAATGAAGTGGTTCAAAAAGCTACGTGAACATAACATCTTAAAATTTAAGAGAAAAATAATTTCAAGACCAAATGATTAGCCAATTGATACAGTTTATTTGTTGAAGTTTACTGTTCAATTAATCAGGACCTCAAATCAAAATTATGTATTACGTTAAACTGACCAGAATAATTTTGTCTATCTACTGGTAAAATTTGGGTCTTACCTGATTCTGGGCATTTTTTGCTTGTTTTGGCTCAACTTTTTCATAATTACATTTAGGTCCCTGAACTTTTGAATAATTGCACTTTGGCCCTTGAACTTTTAGCTATTTGCATTTTAGTCCCTTAACTTTTGAAAATTACACTTAAGGGCCCAACTTTTATTTCTACCTTCACTTTTTGCCTTCAGCCTTTTCTAATTTTCGTTTTAGTCTTTCTCTTTCTTCAGGACTCATTTAACCTTTATCATGTTTTCTAATCTTCGTCATAATCCTTTCCAAACCTCTTTCCACTATCAGTACTATACGGATAGGGAAAAATTTAGATATGTCACTTATAAAGCTGCCTCGTGAGCTTAAGAAGCTAAGAAAAGTGATGTTAGAATATTGTAAAGCTCATATCAAATAATGTAAATTTGTATTTTCATTTCCATTGCTTTACTTTGTTCAGGACATTATTTATTACTCTTTCTTTTTTAAAGACTTGTCATTTGAACATGCCTTGTATGCAAGAAAAACATGTTTCATTTCATTTCTTTACTTTAGTTATGATTCATGTATACCTTTTATAAATGAGAGCTTTTTTAGATGATGAGTATTCTAAAAAGTAATATTTGATGAGAATAGTGCTTAAATTAATTTTGATAGAGAATGATGGCGTTCCTAGTGCTGTGTGATGGGAGGTACAAACGTATTCTCCTAATCATGGGTATAGTGATATTATCATTTTTTGATCAAAAATAATAAAAGTACATGACATTGTATACTTTACATATGCTATATATATATATATATGTAAATTTACTTAAATATTCTATGGTTCAGTAAATTAATGTGGGAAAGGTTTGTCACATAACTGATATTGAACAATGGCATCAAAGAACATTATTATTGAATTGAACAAGGGGAAAAACTCAACAGGGACAACTTGGATATTTGGCATCGAAAGGTCCAATATATTCTAGAAGAACAAGATGCTATTAAGCCATTAACAATGGCCATGGTAGAGCCTGAGGCTAGAAATACGGCCCAGCATAGGATAGACCCGAAAGCCTACCTGTGCTGGAAAAGTAAGAATAGCATCGCAAGAATCACCCTGCTGAGTGCAATGGCTGATAATTTATGTGTGAGTTTGAGACACACAGAATGGCACAAGCAATGTGGATTGCCTTAAAGGATAAGTTTGGGGGAGTGTCCATGACTAAGCTTAGAAGGTTAACGATTAAATTTGATACCTATAAGCTAAAACCAAATAATCCTATGAGGCAACATCTACGAGAGATGTCCACAATGATTCATGAACTAAAGAAAGTCGGACATAATCTATCTGACGAACAGCAAGTACAGGCTGTCATCAGGTTGCTTCCTGCCAGTTGGGAGCATATGAAAGTTAATCTGACCTATAATAAAAATATCATTACTTTCAATTATGTAGCTAAGCATTTGGAGCTAGAGGATGAACATCTGGAGGCTCATAAGGCCACTGGATAAGCTTATTTGACCGAATGTGTTAGTCCTTCCTAATCAATGCCTGAATCCAAAAAGGGTAAAAAATTTTAGAAAAATAAGAAGAAAGGCGGTCCTCCACCCAAGAAGGGCAAGCAACAGTACAAGAAAAAGGGAAAGAAATGAGGCAAGAAAAAGCTAGACTTAAAGAAGGTCAAATACTTTTCCTGCCATAATATAGGACATTTCACATGTGACTGTTCTAAACACGCTGAGAGAAAAAGGTAACAATGAATTATGTGAATTCACATGTCCCATTTGTTTCTAGCACTATTTTTCTGACATAACCTATTTCTTTTTCTTGAATTATTGACTCAGGCTCTACAAACCACGTAAGTCGAGATCAAGGATCTTTCATGGAATACCGTCAATTGCCATTTCAAAGCAAGTGGTTTTTCATTGGCAATAATGCAAGAATCGAGGTTTGAGGCATTGGCACTTGCAAACTTGTTTTCAAGGTGGAAAGACCTTGATACTGCATGATGTGCTTCATGCTCCTGACATCTAATGGAATTTAATTTCTGTAATTTGTTTATTAAACTTTGGGTTTAATGTAAACTCTTATGGTAAACTTGCAGACATTTGTAGCAACTCAATATTTTATGGTTCAGCTTTCCAATTTCAAAAGTTCTTTATTTTTGATCTTGCTTGTGATTTTAATGTTCATGATTGTTTGTTATTACTTCAAATAATCCTGATATGAATATTTGGCATGCTAAAGTAGAACATATTAATCAAAATAGAATGATTAAACTAGCTAAAGAAGGCTTGTTGGGGGTGATCCCTAACATGGATATGTCATTATACGAAAGTTGTCTAGCTGGTAAGGCTACCAGCAAACCATTCGGTAAGGGAATACGAGCCAAAAACCCATTGTAACTAATCCATTCCGATATTTGTGGTCCAATGAGTGTAAGGGCGAGACACGGAGCTTGGTATTTCATTACCTTTATTGATAATTTTTCATGATATGATCATGTCTATTTGATTACATATAAGTCCGAGGCACTAGAGTGCTTTAGATGATACATGAATGAAGTAGAGAATCAAATGGACAATAGAATCAAGGCATTACATACTGATCGAGGTCGTGAATACCTTTGAGATCAATTCAAACATCTCTGTGAAGAAAAGGGATTATTAGGCAACTAACTATCTGTGGCACACCTCAATAGAATGGGGTTGCTGAAAGAAGAAATATAACTCTTCTAGACATGGTTAGGTCTATGATGGCTCAAGCAAACCTTCTAATTTCACATTGGGGTGATGGTTTATTGATGGCAACATTCATACTTAACCGTGTGTCCTCAAAATTAGTCGCTTCCACACCCTACGAGTTATGGACTAAATGTCAGCCAGATCTAAGCATCTTTAAACCTTGGGGCTCTGCAGCATACATCCATGATAGTTCTCATAGACATGGGAAATTGGGTCCTAGAGGGAAGAAATATATTTTTATAAGAAGGATATGTATTCATAAGTGAAATTGAAGATAAAACAGTGACTGAAACATAATAAAGAGATGTTGTATTTATTGAGATAGAGTTTCCTAATAGGGGAGATGTTGTTGGAAATCGTGCCCTAGGGGCCAATCATTGTCTTATGAACATTATTGATTTATGAATTTATTAATTGAGTTATCATATTATTTGCATGTTTACTATGATGATCATCCTTGGATAATTCATGATATTATCCTAAATGTCCCTGGTCGATCATCTATGTGGGAGCACAGATGAAATAAGACCAGTATGACTTTGAAAATGTATAGAGATATAAATCAAAGTCATAAGCACATGTAAGAGTACAGGGTGTTGGACCGACCCGCTATGAGAGAACTGCATGGGTAACGTCATAAGCTTCTCTCATATACAAACCATGTCAATATGCCCTTTGACCTGAGATCATCATGGATTCCTACATGACAAAACGCTCAGCTTTGACCTAGTCAAAAGTCACTTTTGACCGAGTGATCATAAAGACTATGTTCGGCCTTAGTCGTTTTTCATGCGGAAGAATGTGAATGGTCAAGATGGAATTTATCCCTCACATTCGTGGAGATATTACTGGGCCCCTCGATGAGTGAGTCTGAGAAATGTATGGCCATACTGTAATGGAAAAGTAGTTCCATTTCTATAGTCAGACTACTCAGGGATCGAGAAAGTAACGGTCGGGAATAGGAGGATGACATCATCCATGCCTCATCCATGACCAAAATATCGCGTGACAAAAGGGACATGATATTGTTGTATAAAAGGTTATATCGTTTATCGATCCTCATATGATTTGGGTAGTCGTTATGTCTTGCTAGAGACCGCTTGCGACTTGTGGGCTAGTATAGCAAATGGCCCACTGCCAACTTCATATGGGCCTACAGGGTCGCACACAAAATAGCCCAACACGAGCTATGATGTCCAGATTCATTGAATCTAAGACATGTCCAGATTCAATGAATGATCCAGGTGAATGTATATATATTTATTTATATTTATATTCGTATATATATAAATTCGTATATATATATATATTATATATATGAGATATATAAGATTTAATTTATAAGGATAAATTAAATCCCTATCACGTTTGAATTCGAAATTCAAATTGATAGGATATCTCATATAAGAGATATTTATAAGATTTAATTTATAAGGATAAATTAAATCTCTATCACGTTTGAATTCGAAATTCAAATTGATAGGATATCTCATATAAGAGATATTTATAAGATTTAATTTATAAGGATAAATTAAATCTCTATCACGTTTGAATTCGAAATTCAAATTGATAGGATATCTCATATAAGAGATATTTATAAGATTTAATTTTAAGGATAAATTAAATCCCTATCATGTTTGAATTTGAAATTCAAATTGATAGGATATCTCAAATTTGTTTTATGAGAATAAATCAAATATAGTTCAGTCTCATCTTTATTTAAAGTTAAATAAATAGGTAATTAAATCTGTGGGACGGATTTAATATTATTTATTTAATTAGTTTCTTATAAAATTATACAATATATGATATTGTATTATTTTCAGAATTAATATAAGATTAACTCCTAAAATCCTTTTCGGTTAGGGAAAACGCAGAGCATCCTATATATCTAATATTAGGAGCTACGTTTTGGAACAGACACACACATAGAACACAGAAAGGCCGAAGGGGACTCTGCAAAAGGTTTGCAGATAAGAAACTGCTGAAATAGAGACGGAGAGGACGAACTCTTGAGAAAGCCCTGGAGGGACAAAAGACGCTAGCACGTCGTTCGTGGTTGAAAAGCTGTTCGTGTGGATACCAGTAGAGGAAGCCGACCTGAGTCGTCGACTTCTTGTGATCAGAAAGGGAGCACGAGCTGCAGAGAGAAGCTGTGAACGTCGTGACCGAAAGCTGTGGAAGTCGCTGAGACACACTGAGGGTAATGCTTCTTCCCACTTGACTTAAACACATACGGTAGATCTTGGCAAGGAAGGAAAAATTTTTAAGATAATTTCCGCTGCGTGTCTTTCAATTCCTTACAGATATTAACCGCACTATATCTCTTTATGAGACTTAGGAACAGGATAGTGCTGAATAAATTGATAGACTATAATCATCTAGGTATGTCAATATGAGTGGAAGCCAAGAACGGTCAACACAAAGACTAAAACAAATGAGAAAAGATAAACAAGTTGCTCATACCAGAAAGAGTAACAGGGAAAGTGTTCAAAAGAGACGCTTCTAAATAGAAGATGAAGTACTTTTAGTTACTCCAGAAGGGGATAATGAACCCCACACTATTCATGAGACCTAAACAGGTCCTACAAATAAGGAATGGAAGAAAGCAATGAAAGAGGAAATGGACTCAATGATGAAAAACCAAGTTTGGAAATTAGTTGATCTGCCAAAAGGGCATAAAGCCATTGGTAATAAGTGGGCTCTCAAAATCAAGAGAAAGGTGGATGGATCAATTGACAAATTCAAAGCTCGATTTGTTGCAAAAGGATATATACAACAGGAAGGTATAAATTATGAGGGTACTTTTCACCGTTGTGCGCTTCAATTCAATAATACTTATTCTGGCAATAGTAAATAGTTTAAACTTAGAGTTACATTAGATGGATATAAAAATCACATTCGTGAATGGTGATCTGGATGAAGAAATCTATATGGAACAACTAATAGGTTTTATTGAAAAAGGGTTTGAACACAAGAAGTGTAAACTCAAAAGATCTATTTATGGATTAAAACAGTCATCCAGATGTTAGAGGAAGACCACTGTGTCTACATTAAGTGGTTTAAGGGTAACTTTGTGATATTATCCTTATACGTAGATAACATACTCTTAGTTGAAAATAGTCTTGACTCAGTGATAGCTATTAAAGAATCGTTTTCATCAAATTTCGAGATGAAAGATATGGGTGAAGCAGAATACATACTTGGAGTCAAGATTTGAAGGAATCATTCCAAGAGAATCCTCACTCTTTCACAAGAGAATTATATCAAAAAGATACTTGAGCAATTCAATATGAGTGAATGCAAACCATGGATATCCCTGTGGCCACTGGAGTAGCCTTGAGTTCTGACATGTGTCCCAAAACTAGATTATATAAAGAAGCAAATGGAAAGAGTTCCATATGCCAGTGCCGTTGGTAGCCTGATATACACAATTATGTGTATAAGACCAAATATTTGTTATGCCGTAAGGCTAGTTAGCAGATTCCAGTCCAACCTTGGTGAGAAACACTAGAAAGTAGTGAAAATGATCTTGAGATACTTAAAGGGCAAAACTGACTATGCGTTGTGTTATCAAGGAAGTAATCTGCGCTTGATTGGATATTCTGATGCTGATGTAGGCGGTAATGAAGAAGCACAAAGATCGACTTCAGGATACACTTTCTTACTTAACAATGGCCCCATATGTTTGAGTAGCAAGAAGCAGACATGCATTGCTTTACACTCTAAGGAAGCTGAGTTTATGGCATGCACTGCAGCAGCACAAGAGGCTATTTGGCTGAAGAGATTTATCGAACACCTAGGATTTGGGAATGTCATATCCTAATTTTTTCCTATCCGTATAGTACTGATAGTGGAAAGAGGTTTGAAAAGGATTATGACGAAGATCAGAAGAAAAAAATAAAGGTTAAATAGGTCTTGAGGAAAGAGAATGACTAAAACAAAAAATTAGAAAAGGTTAAAGGCCAAAGGTTAAAGTAGAAACAAGATTTGGGCCAAAAGTGGTAATTTCCAAAAGTTAAGGGACTTAAATGTAATTAAGTAAAAAGTTCAAGGGCAAAATTGCAATTATAGAAAGATTAGCCTGGAAAGGGTTAGGACTGCCCAGAAGTATTTCAATCCCATATTTTATCAGTAAATAGAGAAAGATATGCTGGTTAATCTGACATGATACATAAATTTTATTAAGGCTCCAGACAGTATATTTATCTGATAGTCTAAAAGTTATCTGAATTTTTATCAGATTCCATGGACATCAGATATAAGTGGGGGAATTAT
This sequence comes from Leucaena leucocephala, assembly GCA_037074615.1. Taxonomy (NCBI): domain Eukaryota; kingdom Viridiplantae; phylum Streptophyta; class Magnoliopsida; order Fabales; family Fabaceae; genus Leucaena; species Leucaena leucocephala. The sequence goes on along the minus strand of CM073526.1, from coordinate 6,082,974 downwards.
AGGATAGTGTGCCCTATAGTGTCAGATGTTATGAATATGACAGAACCCCGGAAGAAGTCCTGTATAAAAAGTTATTCCCATAACAGTGAATTTTGACGGGAGTTTGATAACACCCGTGATCCGATAATGGAATTTATCGGTATGTAAGCCTGGATAGAATGAGATCAGATGACATCATATATAGGCCCATGATGACGCCAAGAAGGGTCCAAAACCCAAGGTACCAGTCCGTCAGTAGAAGGGGCCAGTGTACAGAAAAAGTGTAAAATTACAAAAATGCCCCTGGATGCCCAGATTGTACCAGAGATAGATGAAGGGCATTTTGGTCATCTGGGATAGCTAAAAATGTGGCACATGGTATAAATATGATTAGTTGAGCCAGTATATACCCTGAGGCAGTACAAAGAGGGGTGAAATGATAACTATGCCCTTAGGGTCAATATAGTGCAAGAAATGACACCAAAGGTATTTTGGTCATTTCTCAAGAGATCTGTAATTAAGGTGTGGCGTAGTACAAGTATGTCAATGGTGTGAGAAGTCTAGACATTGATTTCCAGGATAGAATACATATCCTGGTATATTATAAAAAATTAGGAACAGAAAACAGTCCAGTTTCTATAAAACTGTTCTGATCGATACTAGATTGGACTAGAATTTTTCCAGAAGCTTCCTACCATGATAATTTGACCACATAAGCCCATGAAGTGTCCCTTGAGCTGTCCTTTATGATGTCATGATAATGTCATAATTATCTTTTTGAAAAAGTTAAATCCAAGATTAAATGTGGGCCTTTAGATCAAATAGTAACAAAATCAATATTGGTCATTGATTTCCACCAAGATTTTTCTATAAATACCCCTCCATTCTGCAGCCAAACCGTAAGTTTATGGACCCTTGGGGAAACTCTTGCAAAATGAAAACTCAAGCCAAGACAAAGAAGATTCAAGGTACCACAGTTCAAGCATGCTAGAGATTAAAGGTAAGCAATCTCTCCTAGCTTATTTTCCTTTGATTTGGGAGCTTGAACTTAGGGTTTTCATGGGAGAAAATTTGAGTTTTATCTAAGGGGAGGTGCTGCCCAAAGACCTTAGATGAAAGGGGAAAGAAGAAATTAAAGTTAGCAACATATGATTGAAGCTTAAATAAGCTAGTTAAGAGATTAGTTGTTAAATCAAGTTGATATTCTTGACTTTGCCATGGTGTGCCCTATTTGGTCTGCACTGTTTATGAGGGAAGGAAATGGAATTTCAATAATTTAATGCTTCTATTGAGTTTATATGATGATTTTGTGTAGGATTGGAAAGGTTTTGAACCTTGAAAATATTAAAATCTCAAGTTTGTAGTTTTTGAAATCCTTCACGGTTACTCTTCACTCACATGAACAGTGATTAGAATTTCATGATTTTGATGGTTCCAACGGTTTTAAAATGAAAAGTTGTGTGGGGTAAAGTAGAGAAACAAGTATGATAAGCATTAGAATCAAAATGAGAATTTTTGAAAGAATTGCATGCCTATGTTCAGTTATGTACAGCAGACCATGAAGGAGCTGGAATTTCATGATTCTAAGCTCATAAATGAATTCAAAAGATGAAATTGTGTAGGGTAAAGTCAAGACATCAATTGATTCAAAGACCAAGTCTATTAGTTAAGATTAAGGAAAGTAAATGAGCTTAATGTTCAAGAGGGAGTTATATTAGTTAAAGTAAGTTTAATGCTCAAGGAAAATATATGGTAATGGATGAATGATTATGTGATGTTAGGGATTGATTGGTATACTCCAAAAGAGGCAGCCACATGTCCAAGAGATGTGAGAAGAAAGAAGCAAGATAAAGTGAAAGAAAGTCAAGTCTATAAGGTAGTGAACTTACCTCTTTATGTACTTGATGTGGTATGCTTATGTGTTGACATGTATATGATATTTGAATGATGTTGTGACATGATTAATGATGTTGAATGTATTGTGAATAACATATTTTCCATGGCCATGTGTCATATCCTAATTTTTTCCTATCCGTATAGTACTGATAGTGGAAGGAGGTTTGAAAAGGATTATCACGAAGATCAGAAGAAAAAAATAAAGTTTAAATAGGTCTTGAGGAAAGAGAATGACTAAAACAAAAATTAGAAAAGGTTAAAGGCCAAAGGTTAAAGTAGAAACAAGATTTGGGCCAAAAGTGGTAATTTCCAAAAGTTAAGGGACTTAAATGTAATTAAGTAAAAAGTTCAAGGGCAAAATTGCAATTATAGAAAGATCAGCCTGGAAAGGGTTAGGACTGCCCAGAAGTATTTCAATCCCATATTTTATCAGTAAATAGAGAAAGATATGCTGGTTAATCTGACATGATACATAAATTTTATTAAGGCTCCAGACAGTATATATTTATCTGATAGTCTAAAAGTTATCTGAATTTTTATCAGATTCCATGGACATCAGATATAAGTGGGGGAATTATAGGATAGTGTGCCCTATAGTGTCAGATGTTATGAATATGACAGAACCTCCTGTATAAAAAGTTATTCCCATAACAGTGAATTTTGACGGGAGTTTGATAAACCCGTGATCCGATAATGGAATTTATCGGTATGTAAGCCTGGATAGAATGAGATCAGATGACATCATATATAGGCCCATGATGATGCCAAGAAGGGCCCAAAAGCCAGGGTACCAGTCCGTCAGTAGAAGGGGCCAGTGTACATAAAAAGTGTAAAATTATGAAAATACCCCTGGATGCTCATACTGTACCAATGATAGATGGAGATTAGTTTGGTCATTCTGGACAGGCCAAAAATGTGGGACATAGTATAAATATGATTAGTTAGAGCCAATATATGCCCTGAGGCAATGTAAAGAGGGGTGAAATGACAATTATGCCCTTAGGGTCAATATAGTGTAAGAAAGGACACCAAGGGTAGTTTGGTCATTTTTCAAGGAATGGATGGAAGATAAATATTTAGTATAACCATTTTAATGGTATGAGAAGCCTAGATATTGATTTCCAGGACAGAATACATATCCTGGTATGTTATAAAAAATTTAGAACAATTCTGGTTGCTGTGAAACTGCTCCGATCGGTACCGGATTGGACTGAAATTTTTCCAAAAGTTTCCTTACACTATGAGCACGCAACATACCCCCTTGAGGTGTCCCTTGAGCTGTCCCACATAATGTCATAATTATTCTTTTTTAAAAAAGTTAAATCCAAGATTAAATGTGAGCCTTTAGATCAAATAATAACCAAATCAATCTTGGCCATTGATTTTTCTTGGATTTTGGCTATAAATACCCTTTCATTCTGCCCAAAACTGTGGCCTTGTGATACCTTGGGGAAACTCTTGCAAAATGAAAACTCAAGTCAAGACAAAGAAGATTCAAGGTTCCAAAGTTCAAGCAAGCTAGAGATTAAAGGTAAGCAATCTCTCCTAGCTTATTTTCCTTTGATTTGGGACTTGAACTTAGGGTTTTTCATGGGAGAAAAGTTGAGTTTTCTCTAAGGGGTGGTGCTGCTCAAAGACCTTAGATGAAAGGGGAAAGAAGAAATTAAAGTTAGAACCATATGATTGAAGCTTAAACAAGCTAGTTAAGTGATTGGTTGTTGAATCAAGTTGATATTCTTGACTTTGCCAAGAGTGAATCTGTTCAGTATGCACTGTTCATGAGGAAAAGAAATGGAACTTCAATGATTTAATGCTTCCATTGAATTTATATGATGATTTTGTGCAGAATTGGAAAGGTTTTGAACCTTGGAAACATTAAAATCTCAAAGTTGTAGTTTTTGAAATCCTTCACGGTTACTCTACACTCGTATGAATAGTGATTGGAATTTCATGATGTTGATGGTTCCAATGGTTTTAAAATGAAAAATTGTGTGGGGTAAAGTGGAGAAACAAGTATGGGAAGCTTTAGAATCAAAATGGGAATTTTTGAAAGAATTGTATGCTTATGTTCAGTTCTGTACAGCAGGCCATGAAGGAGCTGAAATTTCATGATTCTAAGCTCATAAATGGATTTAAAAGATGAAATTGTGTAGGGTGAAGTCAAGACATCAATTGGTTCAAGAGCTAAGTGGATTAGTGAAGATTAGAGAAAGTTATGACAATAAAGAGTGTAACAAAGTTAGTCTTGAACATGGTTGGAGTTCATGAGTTCTAATGGATTATGTGATGAATATGAATGTGTTTAGGACCTTAAAACATCCAAGGAGATGTTGGGAAGTGATAGACAAAAAGACTTCATGGTTGAAAAGCTAGGGAGCAAGTGCAAAAGATCAAGAGAAAAGCTTAAGTGCAAGGTAGTGAACTTACCTCTTTAGGTTCTTGATGTGGTATGCTTATGTGTTGACATGTATATGATATTTGAATGATGTTGTGACATGATAAATGATGTTGAATGTATTGTGAATAACATGTTTTCCATGGCCATGCACTTTATGTGAAAGTATATAGCATGATGGCATGTCACTAATCAAATAAAGATATCATGCATTAGCATCCATCTTGCATATTTAAGTGGTAATGTTTGCTACTGAGATTCCCTAAAATCTCACTCTCCCATAACCAACCAATTTAGGTCAAGCATGATGGATAATGTGTGCATGGAGAAGAGCTAAAGCATGGAAGAAGAAAAGTGAAGTATTTAAGATGTTAGCATATGCTATGCACTTTCCATGTATGTCAAAGCCATGTGAAGCATCTATTTATGTGATGAGATTGTATGAAACAATTATTGTATAACCCCATGATGTATATGAATTCATACAAGGCAAAAACGATGATTCATTTATGCTAGAACAATTATTGAAAGTAAAAGAAAGGATATTGAAATAGTAAAAATGTAGGTCCTAAAGCAGTTTTGTTGTCACTTCAATTTGACCTAGCAAATAAAGGAAATATTTCACAAAATTTTATGAGTATATAGTTCACATCCATATCTTTAAGTTCATAGGTAGAACGTGTCATTTGGATGTGTATATGAAGAGAAATGAATTTCCAAAGTAAGGGACCAGAATCTGTTTCCAGAGTTTTTGACCAAATGAATAGTAAATTCAACGAATAAACTGTATCAATTGGCTAATCATTTGGTTTGGAACTTATTTTTCCCTTAAATTTCAAGATGTTATCCTCACGTAGCTTTTTGAACCACTTCATTTCGAGTTTTCTAGAATTAATTATGATTTTTTGAAGTTCGTTGCGTAATCTGGAATACCATATGAACAGTAACCCGAGAAAGAGTAAAATTCCAGATTTGGCTAATGGACTTCCAAGGTCTTGTAAGTGGTTGTAAATGCTACTGAATGGTCCCTAAGACGTATAAAAGCAAGGATGTTACACCATGCACTTTATGTAAGAGTATATAGCATGATGGCATATCACCAATCAAAGAAAGTTTAATGAAATTACATATTATGTATTAGCATCCATCTTGCATATTTAAGTGGTAATGTTTGCTATTGAGATTCCCTAGAATCTTACTCTCCCATAACCAACCAATTTAGGTCAAATATGAAGAAAAGGTATGCATGGAGAAGAGCTAAAGAATGGAAGAAAGGAAGTGAAGTATTGAGATTTTAGCATATACTATAAATTGTCCATGTATGTAAATGCCATGTAAGGTGTCCATTTATGTGATGAAACTATTGTAATACTTATGGCATATGTACATGATGTATATGAATGTTAAGAAGCTTATTTGATGGCTTATGCATACTGAAACAATTATTGGAAATGAAATAAAAGAAACTAAAATGGTAAAAATGTAGGTCCTAAAGCAGTTTTGTTGTGGCTTCAGTTTGACCTAGCAAATGAAAGAATTAGTTCACAAAATTTTATGAGCATGTAGCACACATCCATAGATTTAAATGCATAGGTATAACATATCATTTGGATGTGTATATCAATAGAAATAATTTTTCAAAGTAAGGGACCAGAATCTGTTTCCAGGATTTTTGACCAAATGAACAGTAAACTTTGCCGAATAAACTGTACTAATTGGATAATCATTTGGTCTGGAAATTATTTTTCCCTTAACGTTCAAGATGTTAGCTTCATGTAGCTTTTTGAACCACTGCATTTCTATTTTTTTAGAATTAATTATGATTTGTTGAAGTTTGTTGCATAATCTAGAATGTTATATGAGCAGTAACCCGAGAAAGAGTAAAATTCCAGATTTGGGTAATGGACTTCTAAGGTCTTATAAGTGGTTCTAATTGCTACTGAATGGTCCCTAAGATGTATAAAAGTAAGGATGTTATAGGGAACAAGAGTACCAATCTAGTGTTAATACACTGTGACAATACTGCTGCTATAGCCTACACTAAAGACCCTAAGTATCACAATAAGACCAAACACATTGATATAAATTATAACTTTATGAGGGATTATATAGCATAGAAAATTATAACTGTACAATGCATTTCAACTAAATGTATGGTTGCAAATCCCCTGACCAAGCCAATAGGCAAAGAAACATTCGAGAAACATGTAAAAGCCATTGGCATGTTAAAAATGTAAAGTTGCATACTGTATGTAATACTTTTATTTTTATTAATGATATCATGTCATTTATTATGACTTATATGTATGGGTAAAAGTATACAATGTCTAGTATGTCGTATAGGTTAAAAAGGGTAGCTATCTCACATGAGCAACCACCTTTGATGCTATAGAAGCGTTCAAAGATGAGATGTGTTCACCAGTAAAGCAGTAATAGTGCTGATATGGTATAGAAGAAACACAATAAATGTCGCCTTGACTTAAAAAGTGCAGTAAGTCGAGATTAGATCTATGAGTAAGGGTATGGATCGAACAATGGATACCCATATCCATAAAACTTGTTGCTAGATAACAGATTCTTCAAAATTGACGTCATATTATGTGAATAGAATTGAAGAGTTTGGGTTTATATACTATGAGTGTCTAAACTTAAGTCTATATGGTGTGATTGATAGAATCAAAATGACATATACTTTTTAAGGATAAGAGGAACATCGTAACTTGTGATTCATACCACATGTGCTAAAGAACTACAAGTGGAAAGCAAGTGAATCAATCCCTGCTTCATTGTTGTGTGAGTTCTAAAAAGGTATAATCCTTTCATTAATATCCTTTGACTTTGACAATATTATGGAGGTATGTTTCAGCGATTGCTACTTTGGTATATGTCCTATAGTCAAATTATACATGAACTAAAGGTATTATGTTAGGAAAGCGGTTGATTTATATCAAAATGATATATGGGGCGAAAGAAAGATTGCCATAATATACACATCCATGCTAGTGTCTGTGATCGGTCCCTTGTAATATTATTTTGGTAATTTCATAAGTGTGGATACTATGCATAAGTGGAGGCTATATGAGTTATATACTAACTCAAGAGGGATTAGATTAGCCATAAGAAAAGTGTATATGGACAAATCTAGGACATTCAAGGCACTATAATTTATTTGATCAAGCTGCACCAAAGGGTTGCTTTGTGCTCGTCTCAAAAAAAGGGATTTCTAGTACAAACGCCCAGAAGGAGATGTCATGCCTATGTGGTCACAATAAAACACCTAGTATGAAAGAAGGAAGAGAATGAGATTGGATCCAAGACATCTAATCCACCAAGTATAAGTGGGAGATGTTGGGAAATAGGCCAGTCCACCCATTATGGATTAAGCCCAAATCCATATGAGAATATGCATTGGTGGGCAATGGAGGGAATTGTTTTGTTCTCCCAAATTCAAAATGGAGAAAAACATAGGAGTGGGAGAACATATAGGGATTCCACTCTTCCCCACCATGCAAGAGGCAGAAGTGAATAGGAGAATAAAGTATTATTTTCGATGCTCTCTATCACATCCTTATTTTTAACGTCAATTATACTCATTTATAAGTCATTGGAACAATTACATAGCCTTTTGCTTTAGAAACCTTCATTTTCAAAAGATAACTCTCAGGTACTGTTCACTTTTACTGTTCATTTGGTAATTCTAGAACATGTACCCTGCTTTGAAAATTTATAATTAATTGTAGAAAAATCAAAATGAGTTGGTTCTAATTTATAATGAAATATATTTCATTGAAATTTAAGGGAAAAATATAAAACTGGATTTCCATTATCTTAATGAAATCAGTTTAATCGTTGAAAAACACTGTTCATTTGGTAAAATCTGGAAGTTCCAGTTTCTTTGCCTTAACTTCAAAAATTCATTTCTATTTCATTACTTGTCCAAATGAACCTTGTTACCTATGGAATTAAATCTCTATATGCCCTATTTCAGGTCACAAAATTTTGTAGAAAAACTCATTTATTTGCTATACGTAATAATCATGTGAACGTCGCTGCCTCTAAATGCTTACTTTATCTCAATTCCAGATTTTAGTTCCAATTTTGGAAAATCATAACAATTCAGATACTTATCCAATTAAGGAGTTCTTGTATCCATTTAAATATTTGTATCTTAGCTATTATGCCAAATTTCAGACTAAAACTCGTTGATTTAGGCATTAGAATCATCATCACATCACCACAGCCTCAGAACATAGTTATAGAAACATACACCATGCATATTAGCATATCATCCCATAGTGTCATGTAAGTCATGTAACTTATTATTCAAACTTAATCATCAACATCTAATCTCTTCCCTTGAAAGGATCCAGCACCTAAAATATAGTTATTCATGTGGAAGGAATGAGATTTCATGGAAATCCCAACAGCAAGTTACACAAACTATAATATCATGCATGAATAATTGAATGCTTAATATGTTATCATGAGATGGGAGCTACTTCATAATGGTACATAAGTAAACTCAAATATGCATATTGTCATGATATAACTTGCAAGGAGCTGCAATCATTCATACTTCATCATCAACATGATGACGCATTCCCATGCTCAACCAAACATCATAATCAACAAGCAAGCAAACAATTAAACAAACATGTAATATAGTTAGGTATGCTTGCTACCTCTTAGCTATTCTTGTCAAGGTCTTCTTGAGGTTCTTTCCTTCCTTCACAAATGTAAAAACCTAGCAATTACAAAGTAGTATCAAGTTATAACACAACTTGAACACAAAACCAAGACTAGGTTTTCACTAACTCCCTTTCTTTCTCTACTTTATGTTTCATACTTCCATCTTTCCAAAATAAATTCTCATGGTTCATTTCCACATAATTTTTCATTTAGAATCCAAATATGAAACTAGAATTTCCAAAATCAAATCATACCACTTGCTACAATACCAAACCGAATGCATGCTCTTGTTTTCCAAAAATTCACATTTTGACTCCAATGCTTCCAATACTTGTTCTCCTACTTTATCCCCACACAATTTTCCATTTTAAACTCATTGGAAGCATCAAAATCATGAGATTCCATCATAGGAATAGTGTCACATACAGTACCAGTAAGAACACAAAACCCTAAATCCAAACATACTTGAATTCCCAAGTTTATAACACTTGGTTCTAGTTTGTTTAAACTTATCTAAACTATTCATAACATAAAACTCATATTTTAACCATATATGAGCAGAACTTCTAGCAAAAACCATAAGGAAAATATAGCATGAAAACCCCTTAAAACCATGAGCTAGCTTACTAGAACAAAGCTCAAAATCAAGAGAGATGATTACCTTGATTGTTGCTTCCCTTTGTGTGCTTCTTTCTTGGTTGAATGGAAATTTTGCAAGAGTTTTCCTATGGTTCACCATGCATACTGAAATGATCTGAATAGGGGGTATTTATAGAGAAATTTAGGTTGAAATGGATAGCCAAGATTGATTTGTATACTATTTGATCTAAGGGCTCACATTTAATCTTGAATTTAACTTTTTCTAAAAAGAATAATTATGAAATCATGTGGGATAGTTCAAGGGACACCTCATGGGGGTATGTGGCACCATTTTCATGCAAGGAAGCTTCTAGAAAAATTTCAGTCCAATCCGGTACCAATCGGAGCAGTTTTACAATAACCGGACTATGTTCTGTTCCTAATTTTTTATAATATACCAGGATATGTATTCTATCATAGAAATCAATGTCTAGGCTTCTCATACCATTAACAATGATATATTAAATAATTATCTGTCATCCATCCCTTGAGAAATGACCAAAATATCCTTGGTGTCCTTTCTTATACTGTACTAACCCTAAGGGCATAATTGTCATTTTACCCCTCTTTACACTGCCTTAAGGCATATACTGGCTCTAACTAATCATATTTATACTATGTCCCACGTTTTTGGCCTGTTCAAAATGAACATAATGACCTCCATCCTTCACTGGTATAGTATAGGCATCTAGGGGCATTTTCATAATTTCACACTTTTCTTAGACTGCTCTAGACTCTGGCCCACATAATTGTCTCATTACTTTATTAGGCTCATGATGGAGCCATTTGGGCCTTGATATGGGCTCATTGCCTGTATTGCCTTTATGACCCAATTCACAATACAACTCTCCCGATCCTATTTATCGGGTATTTTATTTCACTGTAAAATCCCGTATGGCTTCTACAGGATTCCTTTCCTGACTCTGTCAATTTTATAAATTCTTATATTAAATATATGAATTTCTTATAAGGTCTCATCTGATTCTAAGATCTGAAAAATACTGTAATAATTCCTTCTGACTTCAAGAATTTATATCAATTAATCGAAACTTCAAATCTAAATTCTGTGTTGCGTTAAACTGACCAGAATATTTTTGTCTATCTACTGGTAAAATTTAGGTCTCATATGATTTCGGGCATTTTTGACCTGTTTTGGCTTAACTTTTCCATATTTATATTTAGGTCCCTCAAATTTTGAATAATTGCATTTTAGTCCCTGAACTTTTCACTAATTGCATTTAGGTCCCTCCTTTTTCTTCTACTTTAACTTTTTGCCTTCAAGCTTTTCAATTTTTGTTTAGGTCCCTATTCTTTACTTAGTTATTATTCCCTTTCCTTTCTCAATCTAATACAGTTTATTCCAAGAATCTCATATTCATTGCAGATAAACTGACACATATCAGATAAGAAAATTGGGGATATGACACTCGTTTTCTCTCTGTGTGTGTTCAAGTTCAATGTTGCCATTCTCTATTTCCTTCCTCCTTTGGTGCATTAGTTGTGAAAATGTGACTGTGTCCCTAAAAATTGCTCTGGTCTCGTGTAGGTATCCAGTGAGTTAAGCAAAGGATTTCAGGTATGCCCAAAACCCTTCAGTTAGTTTACTAGCCTGACCAAAAAAAGAGCATCGCCACTTTAATTTTTTGGGGAAAAATTGCTCCTTTACTTTTATTTTTTAATATTTAAATTTTGAAAAAAAAAGATAATAAAGACCTTTTGAAATTTAAAAATATAAAAGGGTCTTTAAATTTCAAAAAAGATAGTTTGGGCCTCCTGCCTAATCTGTCATTTATAAATTTGGGGCAAAAGACAAAATTGCCCTTTAATTATTTACTACTACTGCAATGGGTTTACAACTTGAGAAATAGTTTTGACAACTTTTTCTAAGACATTTATAACTCTATAAATGTCTTAGGGAAGTTTTCAAAAATATTGCTCATGTTGTAAATTCCATTGTAGGAGTTACAAACTTGAAAACAATTACTTACAATTATGTTGTTATAAAGAGTTGTAAATGTCTTAGGGGAAATTGTTAAAAACTATTACACATATTGTAAATCCCATTGCAGAAGTTGCAAACCCAAAAGCTATTATTTATAATTACATTGTTACAGAGAGTTGTTAATGTCTTAGGGGAAGTTGTTAAAACTATTGCTCATGTTGTAAATACCATTGAATGAGTTACAAAACTAAAAGCTTTACATGCGACTACTTTTGCAATGGAATTTATGACTTGAGTAATGATTTTGACAACTTGAGCAATAGAATTTACTACTCTTAATAACAACTGAGTTGCAAGTAATTGTTTTGATCATTTACAACTCTTGCAATAAGATTTACGACTTAAGTAATGATTTTGACAACTTGAGTAATGGAATTTACTACTTATCATCACCCCAAGTTATCATCATTCATTTTCTATTCACCTGTCCTCTACCCCTCTCTTCTATCGATGACAAGCACAGAAGCAGTAGGAAGAATCGCCGGTAAAGGAGGACGATGATACTAGCATGGCAGCAAGGCACAGTGGCAGATAGAGATATCAATGGTGGATCAAGCCGATTGGGCGATGAGTTAGAGCGGTAACATCGACTACGAGCTAGGAGCCTCGATCTACGACTATGACTTCAATAGCGAACTACCGTATCCTACTTTCATCCCTCATAGTACGTATTTGGAAGCATATTTAACTAGCAGAAGCATTACTTTGACCCAAAATTAAAAATTTTAAATTTAACTCTTGAGTATTGTCCATTTGGTAAAAGATTGACAGTACAACTTTAAAAATTCATAACTAATTCTAGAAAATTCGTATAGAGATGGTTCAAATTTACGCTTGAAGTTCTTTCATATCTTTTTAAGTGAAAAATATAAATAAGAACATTTACCTTGCCAATCAATAAAGTTAAATCGTTATTTTTCACTGTTCATATAGTAAAATTATGGAAGTTCTAGATTATGTCTCTTAAATTTAGAAATTCATTTCTTTTGATATACACATCCAAATTAAATATATTAATTCATTTAAATCTTTGGATGTGTACTAATTGCTCATAAAATTTTGTGAATTAATTCCTTCATTTGTTAGTCAAACTGAAGCCACAACAAAACTGTTTCAGGACCTATATTTTTACCATTTGACTTTCTTTCATAAATCTCCTAAATTATTCCAACATATAAATCATCAACTTGAATTCCCATACACTCATATAAAAATATGGAGTTATGTCATAATTATTTCATACATTTTTCTTTATATATAATGGCATATTATATGACATGAACATAGTTAGCAATTTATACAATACATGCTAGAACAAATAATTGCCATTTTACTTCTTCCTTTCTTTAGCTCTTCTTCATGCATTCATTTTCCATCATGATTTACCTAAATTGGTTGGTTATGGAAGGGTGAGATTCTGGGGAATCTCAGTAGAAAACATTATCACTTAAATATGCAAGATAGATGCTAATGCATGATATATAATTTCATTAAACTTTCTTTAATTAGTGACATGCCATCATGCTATATGCTTGGTATAAAAAATGCATGGCCATGGGAAACATATTATTAATAACATATTCAAAATCATTTATCAAGTGACAACATCATTCAATCATCATATACATGTCAACATATAAGCATACCATATCAAGCACATAAAGAGTTAAGCTTTCTCTCTTGTTCTTGCACTTGCTCCCTAAGCTTCTAGCCATGCATACCTTTGGTCAACTACTTCCCAATATCCTCTTAGATTTCTCAAGGTCCTAAACATAATTACATTGTGTATACAACTTATTAGAGCTATTATATAATCCATGGACACTAATTTCCTTAAAACCCCTGACTCTATACTTAAATCTTGGAGTTAATGGTTTAGCTTTATAATAATTATTTCCTTAGACCAACCTTACATAATTTTGTCCAAGGAATTCAAATATGATCTTCAAATTTTGAAAATCAAAATACTCATATGAAATCTATCCATAACCGTACAACACCTTCCTAAATTCCAAAAATTCTCATTTTAATTCCAATGCTTCCAATACTTGTTTCTCTACTTTATCCCACACAATTTTTTATTTTAAAATCATTGGAAGCATCAAAATAATAAAATTCTAACTCCTTCCTAGGCTCATGAACAGTGATAGAAAGGGTTTCAAGATTACAATTCCAAGATTATATGATTTCCTAAGCTCAAACTACTTAATTCTAGCTTGTTTAAGCTTATCTGAACTATCTATAATATAAAATTCATCCTTTACTTTTACTTATAAATTTTGTGCAGCAGCTTCACAGGAAAGAAAATGGTGTTTCAACCATCCAAATCAAGAGAAATCTTCTTACAAGATAATACACAGGTATGAGGAAAAAGTTACCTTAGTTCCTTGCTTGTTTAACTACTTGATTTTCCTCTTCTTCTTGCTTTGAATTTTCATTTTTGCAGCATTTTCCCATGGTCTTCAATCCTTGTGTGTTGCTGAAATAGGTAGGGTATTTATAGGCAAAGTCAAATGAAAATGAAAGGTCAAGATTACTTTTGTTACTATTTGATCTAATAGTCTATATTCATCTTGAACTTGTCTTGCCAACCAAGCCACTTTATGACATCATCCATGAAATTATTTAGGGCCTTATTTGGTGCAATTTAGGGTAAAAATTTGATTGGAAAAATTATAACATAATCCGGTATCGGCCTAGTCAAATTTCACAAAAACAAGACTGTTTAATAACTATAATTTTTCTAAGATTCCATAACATGTTTTCTGACACTAAATCTAGTATCAAGATTTTTTCTACCATTGATATTATTAGATTGAATATTTATCTATTTACCATCCCTTGGAAGAATGACTGAAATGCCCTTTGTTCATTATTTTGTAGTATATTAACTCTAAGGGTATAATTATTATTTTATACATCTTTAAACTTCATCAGGTTATATTCTAACTCTGATAAATTATTCCTATATCTACCTTGATGTTTTGACCATGCCCAAATAACCAAAATACCCCTTAATCTCTTGTTCAATATTACAACACAGGGGTATTTTCATAATTTAACACTTTTCACAATTTTTCTAGACACTGTCCCATATAGCTATTAGGATATATTGTTGGACCTATGGGATGCCAACGTGGGCCTTTAAATGTGTCTAATGCATTTACAGCACAATTCTCAAGAAAACCCACCAAAAAATATTTATCGGGTATATTATTTTACTGTAAATTCTATTATAAATCTTACATAAATTCTTTTTAAGTTCTGTAAGTTTCATAAATTCTTATATTAATTATGAGATTTTTTTACAAAATTTTATTTGATTAGGAAGTCTGAAGGTCCTGTAATAATCTCTAGATTTTAAAAATTAATATCAATTATCTAGAGCCTTAAATCAAAATTCAAAAAAATATACCTTACCCGATTACCATTCTCTATTTACTAGTAAAATTTGAGATTTTAGCATTTTTGGCTATTTCAACTCAACTTTCTCATAATTACATTTTTGCCCCTTGAATTTGACAAATTATACTTTAATCCCTAAATTTGTCAAATTCTATTTTGCTCCCTTACTTCCATTTAGGTCCCTTGAATTCTTTATATTAAACTTTTTATCAAAATGACGTTCACATCCCAAAGCTTTATAACTTTATACTTTTCATGTCTTTCTTCAACTTAAAACTCATCTAACCATGATTATTTCTTTTGTTCATCATCACAATCATTTCTTTACCTCTTTCCTCTATCATTTTTCTACATATAGGGAAAAATTAGTCATCTATTTACATGAACAGGGGTCCTCGAGTGCTAATTCAATGGTGAGCTGAGTATGACTTCAACGGCAATACTGGGAGAGTAGATTGACAAAAAGGGTGAGCGAAGATAGATTAACGATGATGGCATTATGGTAGTGATACATTGTTACATAGTAGTAAATGTCTTAGAAAAAGTTATCAAAACTGTTGCTCAAGTTGTAAACTTATTGTAAGAGTAGTAAATGACCAAAGGACAATTTTATCTTTTGACCCAAATTTGCAAAGGATAGAGGACCAATATGTTCTTTTTTAAATTCAAAGGCCTTTTTTGTCATTTTGAATTTCAAAACGTCTTTTATTGTCTTTTTTCATTAAATTTTCTATGAACAACCATGTTAAAACAAACTTTGGATAAGTTGCATGTCATTTCTCTAATCTTTAAAGATTTAATTAAATACTCTAATATTTTGTATTTTAAATATTAACTCCCTTTCTGTAAAAATTAGGTTAAATTTAACGGTTTTTATATAAATAATTTAAGTGTATTGGGTCATATAGTTTATCAGAGTTAAAGCATATCTCTATACTCAATGATGCGATACAATAAGATAACTTTTCAACTTTCAAAGATCTTTTGCATTGAACGAGCAAGAGCTAAATGAAATTAAGGAAGCATTAAGGAAGAGCAAGAGCTAAAAGAAATTAAGGAAGCATTGAATGAGCAAGAGGCATTGACAAAGAAAATGGCAATTGGAGCAACAAATCAAATTAAAAAAGCTGAGGACGTCACTAATTTTATTTATATTGAAAATAGAGCTACTAAACCTATTTTAGGCTTAGAGACATCAATTTAAAGGCCTTGGCCTAAGTAGTACATAAGGGAAGACTCATTTGGGCCTAAATAATCACTTTTGGGCTTAAAATACTTCTTCTATTTTTTATTATTGTATTTGTGAAAAATTAGTAACTAGTTGGTAGATTTGACTTTTGGGTTTCCAAGTTACTTGAATTAAGTCCTTGTTATTTTATTTAAGTTAGTATTTATTATTTTGAATCCCTAGGTTGTATTCATTGCTTTTTATTTCAGATTTAAAATATATCTCTTAAAATACGTTGTATGACTCATTATGAAAGAAGATTAGATTATTAATGAAAAGTTGTATTTCTGCACTTTGTCTCTTAAAAGTGGATTCTCTCAGGGTTCCTCATAGAACTAACAGATTTATCAAGGTTTGATCAACCTTGTGGTGTCTTCTAACATTTCAGGTCCTTGTTCTTCTGTGTTCAAGGGTTCAAGTGGATCACCATATCTTTGTTTAGTGTTCTTGGGGTGCATATATTTGGATTAGTTGTAAGTTTATAGGATTTTCCCTTATGGGTTTGCACCATCTTGGTATGAGAGCTTCATATCTAAACTCGATAACTGTCATTTTAATTATCAAACAAAATTAAGCTAACCAATAGTAAGTGGAGGCTAACCTAGGTCGATTCACAAGGAGCCCAAATGGATGTAGATGTTCTTAATTAATCTAATAAGTCACAAATTAACAAGTTAAAGATATGGTGTTTGATGAGTTTCAATCTAACTATTGAAAGTAAATCATATGCTATTGTTTATTATTTTAAATGTTTATGATGATGAGATGAATGAATGACAAGTGTGTTCCCTTGGAGATTACCCTACCTTCATTATCCATTGAATATGAGGATTATATCAATTGAATTAGAAGAGATTAAGAATCATTCAACTCAGAGATAGTAGAATATGAATTAAACATAATCACTTCAATTAATCACAACTATATTCAACTCAATCAAAGATGATAATTAATCAAATGTGAGTTATGCATAAATAAGAAATCCAATTCAGTTCCCTACTTCTTTATCCTCTACTACTTTAATTACATCGTTAATTATAGAATTAACTACATCAGTTTGATACAATTAACTCTGAATTAAAGACACAATTAACTCCCTATTCAGCTCAAGGATTCTGGTTCAGCATCATCTCCAAGAGAGCATAGCATCTTAGCCTTCCATTGCTATCTGAACTTCAGCAGTAATAGAAAATGCAGCAGCAGTCATGGTGAGAATGATAGAAGAAGATGAAGATGAACTACAAAACTTTTCTCTAGTTCTATTGACTAGAACAGAGGAAAGTACATAATAGAAATTGCATATGGAAATGGAAATGGAATAGCATCTGGTATGGTGGAAGGAAGGTGGATGTGGAGTGATGAATGATGTAGAATGTGTAAGCTGGAATATGGCAGAAGTAGACTCCTTGTAGAAGCTGTGATGTATGATATATAGGGAAGTATGTAATGGGTGAGGTCATGTGTGGAATCAGCATGTGCAGATGGTGTGTTCATGTATGTATCAGCTCTTCCATGTGACAACACAAACTTTCCAGCCAGTTGTGATCCCCACTTGCAATCTGTTGTGCTGCTGAAATATGTGATTCTGTTGTGTGTGTGTGTGAACAGTGTTTATGAATAGTGATATGTGCGTGAATAGTACTTCTCCATGTGCCAGCATATGCATGAGCTCCCACTTGCAATATGTTCCTCAATTCTTGGATCTAGCCTATGTGCTGTCATATGTCACCAACTCCTTAAGTCCAGCTGTCATTCTCCCTTAATCAATCCATTGATCTGTGATAGAAAATTAGAATAAACAGATTATTTGTTCACTTTAAACGCACTAAAAATCACTACAAATATGAGTTTATCATCAGGTCATATATTTTTGTTCTTTATTTCTAATTTTGTTCATTGTTTTGTGCCTTTTTTGTGTCTGTCTATCTTCTTCATTTTTGTTACCAATTTTCCTTTGTATTGTTTTGACATTTAGTAGGTCATTTTTATAGTTCAAAATCTCTTCTTTCTGTTCATTTTGAAATCAGTCCAATCCAAGATTTATATAGAGAGACATTTTAAAAATAACGTATTTTGTAGAATTTTTAGATTCAAATTGCTCATTTTGTTTTGTTTATTATATTTTGTAATTTTCTTCATATTTCAATTAAAAAAAGAGTACTAAAATAAGAGGAAAAAATGAAAAAGAGGAGTACTAAAAAAATTCAGAAAAAGAGTTGTGTTGGAAGTGTGTTTTGAGCAAATCTATCTTTATATCCAGAATTTGTGTTAACATTTGCAATCTTTGTGTTAAATTGAACTCTTGATTTACTTAAGCTCTAATCTTAACTTTCATTTTTGTCATTCACAAAATTCCTAAGTGTTGGTTGATTCTACAAATTGTGATTGCTTTGATTAACTTGCTTATTGTTTAAAGAGTCTCAAGAGGAAGTTTCGAGTGAAAAAAGCCAAGAGTGATATACATCAACTTAAAAGTCAAGATTGAGTGAAACACGAGTGTTGAGTGACATTTATGAAGGAAACATGTGAGGAAAGTTGTGAGAAACTATTTTATTAACATATTTTCTTTTAGTCATAATGTCTATTACAGATAAAACATCTAATGGTGGTAGAAGAAATATGATGAATGATTATGACAGATTTTAGGCAATGGAGCAACATTTTACATCCATGGAAGTGGTTTATGGAGAGATAAGGGATAGGTTGGAAAGGAAAGAAGAAAGAATTGCAAATATACAAGGAGCTAGACCTAATCGTAGAAGGAATGATAGGCAAAGGGAGGTTTCTATGGATGAATTTGAATATGAAGCTGAAGCTGAAGAGGAAGAAATAGGCATAAAGGCATAGGTATGGATGAAGACATGGTAGAAACAACCCAAGAAAAATTAATAGAGTAGTTGGAAACCTTAGGAACATTAAAATGAAGAGATTTTTATAATAAATTGCATAAGTTGAAACAAGGCTCCATGAGTGTGAGGAATACTTCTAAGAGATGGAGTTAGCTATGATAAGAGCTTGTGTGAAGGAAACTCCAAATGCTATAAAGGATTGACTTATATATGGGCTTAATCATGAGATAGCCACTTTTGTAAAGATGTGGAGCTTCATGGACATTGACATTTTGGTTCTACTAGTTGCTAAGCACGAGCAAGGAATCAATTAAAAGAGAGGTTCAAGAAGTAGCTCAAATTTAAAGAAGAATGAAACCATGTTTTCTATTGTTCTTGACAATAAGCTAGAAGTTAAGCCAACCAAGGAGGAGGAAGAAGAATTAGATGTTAAAAATGAAGTTGACAAATGTGTAGAAAAATACCTCATCATTGAAAATACCAATATTCTGGTCGAAGAAAATTCCCTTAATCTGGAAAAGAAAAGTGAAAATGAGAGTGAGAGTGCTTTTAGTGAAATTGTTCTAGAGAGAAAAATTGAAATAGGGCGAGAAAAAGAGATTGAGAGCATAGAGTGTTTTTAAAATAGAGTAAAAATGGGAGTGTGGATTTGAATGAAATAAAATATGAAAAGAGTTGTGAGAAAAGTGAGGGTAAGAGTGATTACAAGGACACTTCTTTGGTTAGTACTAATCTTAATCATTCTTTTCCTTGTGATTTTGGTGTGTTGTAGTTATTAGGAGATTTTTTCCCTAAGAAGCCACTTGATGGATTTTTATCCTCAAGAAGCATTGAACCTTTATCTCATTCAACTGACATTGAAAAATATTCAGGTGGCCTAAACTTTGTTATTCTTGATAACTTACTATCTTTTAGATGCCTTAAATTACACACATTGAATTTTCATTGTTACATGAATTTTGTGGTTCATAGGTGTTCTATTATGTGAATGTTGTAGTTTGTTTTGATGATATTATGATTGATAGTAAGAAAGTTTATGAGAACTTGAATCATTTACATTGTGTGTTTGATGTTTTAGGAAAGGAAAAATTGTTTACAAATAAAAAAGTGTGACTTTTGCATGGATAAATTGTGGTTTTGCTTGACTTTAACAAAACTTTGGAAATTAAATGTGATGCATCTGGGGTTGGAAATTGCTTATTTTAGTGAAAAGCTAAATGGAGAAGCCTTAAAATATCTAACAATGGCAAAGAGCTTTATACACTCAAAAAGAGCATTTGAGAATTGGCAACACTACCTTTAGCCTAAGCAATTTGTGATTCACACTGATCATCAATCTTTGAAGCATATAAAGGGTCAAAATAAACTAAACAAAAGACATGTAAGGTGGCTAGAATTTATTGAGATGTTTCCTTATGTCATCAAATACAAGAAATGTAAGGAATATCAAGAAAGTATACTCTTCCTACTTCTCTAAATACTATATTGCTTGGTTTTGAATATATCAAGGCGTTGTATGAAATATCCTTATTTTCTTAAGGATCAAACGGTAGCATTTGGAACCACTTTTAAGGTCATTGAAGTCAAATTACACAATCTGGAATTTTACTCTCCCGAGTATTGTTCATTGTGTAATTTCCAGAGGAGTGACCTGACTTCGAAAAAACATTATAACTAAATCTAGAAAAATCAAAATAAAGTAGTTCAAATTGTTACACGAAGTTAACTTAATTCTCTTTCAGGGAAAAATAATCATTGACCACGGCTTGACTAAGTCAATATCGGTCAATACTCCAATTGTATTGTTCATCCAGCATTTTTCCCTAATTCCAGCATTTTTGGTCCCAAATTTGAAAAATCATATCTCCATGTATAGACATCCAAATGAAACGTTCTATATATAAAATTGAAGCTTGGTATATCTACAATTGGCCAAAGTAATCATAGAAACAGAGCTTCAAACATAAGCACATATGCAACATAATTCAACAAAGCCATAGTACAACCAAGCATAACATTCAATGCATACAAGTTTATGATAATTTTACTACCTGGCGTATAGCCTTTCCTTAGTCCTTAGCTTTTGCTCTGAGGTTCCTTCTTTACATAGGTCATAGCCTATACATAGTATAATAATATCTTTATTATTACTCTATTTAGTATAACTCTACTTATCTCAAATTTATCTTGAGGTAATACCCTTAATCTAACACTCCCCTAACTTTTTTTTCTATCCACGGCTAACCCTTATCCAGAGAGATATTTCTCTATTCTCACTATTAAATTTATAAGAACAATCCTCTAATTTATTAGAGCAGGGACTACAATAAATTACTTACCTTATTCCTAAACTTGCCAAGTCCCTAAGCTCCTTGGATTGCTTCTTGCTCCACCAAAACTCCTTTTCCCTTCCTTTCTTTCTCTTCCTTTCTTCCTTTCTCTCTTCTTTCTCTTGCTTTCTTACTTCTTGCCATGGAATGAAATGGAGGGAGGGGTGGGGTATTTATAGGTGGAGGGAGGTGGAATGGATGGCTCAAATCGAATCGCGATGAACGGCTCAAATTGCTTAGCTTTCTCAAGAAGCTTCGCCTGCATCATTACGATGATATCATCATCCTAGATGACTCCTCAAAAATGACATCATCCATGGACGACTCACATGCTTAGGTGGCACAATGGTGGGGCCCTTGGGATACCTCGCTAGCTGACTAAGAGCTTCAAGAGAATTCCATTGTCTTTTCCTTGAATGAACGGCTGATATCGTGCCATGTGTCCTTAGCTTTTTCTTCTTTTCCTATACTCATGCCATGTGGCACCTTGTGGGTCCCATGAGAACACCTTTCATGTCACCTCATGGTTTTATATGAGTTTAAAGCTCTATCTGATCACTTTCCCCAGTTCTATCTTTAACCTGGTAACTTTACTTTATGAAAAAGTATTAAACTACTACTTTAATGTCACTTAAACCTAGATAATCATTGGGCCATGTTTTTGGACTTTTGGAATGCTATCTTGGCTTCTAATCAAGCTCAAGCACTCTGGTGACTCGATTCCTAAGAAACATCCCATAACAAATTACCAAAATGCCCTTAGCTACTCTTTATTTCCTTGAATAATTCTAGGGCATTATTGTCTTTTTATACTTTACCAGAGTATTTTTTGACCCTAGTCAATTATTCGGATAACCTTCATTGACTTTCTAACCTTAGTCAAATGACCAAACTACCCTTCACCCATTATTTAATTATTTTACAATATAGGGGTACTTTTGTCATTTTGTACTTTTTCTGGACACTGGCCCCTTTCACCGATGAACTGATATCATGGGTTTAGGCCTCACTTGTCATCATCATGGTCCTCTCTTAAACATCATCTGAGCTCATTTAGCTATAACTTGTTTATTGCTAAGTGTCATAATCAGATTGCGGGCGTTCACAACCTCCCGTCAAAATTCACTAAAACATAAATACTTTCTCTATAGAACTCCTTTCGAGTAGAGGTGTGCAAGATGCCCATGGCCCGGTGCACCCGCCCGGGCCCGGCCAAAAATTGCCCTGCCCAACCCGAAAAAAAATGGCCCAAAAAAATAGACAATTTCGGGTAGGGCTAATATTCAGGCAGGGCTAGGCATCGGGCAAGGGTTGCTGCCCTACTCGTTTGGCCCGGCCCGGTGAATATATTAATAATACATACCACTATATCATTTAATTGTTTTCTCCCACAGTTCAGACTTCAGACATTGCCTTTGCTTAGGGTTTATTGTTTTCTCTTGCGATCCTGCCGGCTATCATCTCCCTAAGCTCACAATTTTGCTTCCGCAATTCTGCCTTCCAATTCATCACCTTCTCTCCCATTCATTTCAGTCGCCATCTTCTTTCTTTCAAACACAGCACACGAGCGACAGAAGGAGCAGGACGAGAGGGCAGCAACCAGAGGAGAATGACGCGGGAGGAGAACGGATGACCTCGTCACGCCGTCAGTCAACAAGTGTGAGCTCTCTAACTCCGTTCTTGCCTTCAATTTCCTCTTATTTTTGATTGTGAAGAATGGGTTGCCGATTAAAATTTGGGATTTTGAGATTTAATTACTGTTTAAGTAAAGAATGGAGTTTAAGGAAGTGAAATCAAGCTTTAAATTTGAAATATGGTTGCAATATGTTGTCTCCTCTGTTCTGCTTGAGTTTGACGTAAACCAAGACACTTTTGTTAAAGATTGAAGCTTGGGCTCATGTTTTGATTTTTGTAGTTCGGTTTCTCTGGATTTTGATATTTAGAGTTTGATTATGGAAGTCATAGATACAGAAAATTGGCACTTACCCAGGTTAACTTGTACTGATATTCTTGGGATTAATGGGTATAATCTAGTTGTGAGTTTAGTTCAAGGAATCTTCTATTCCAACCAATATTTATCTGAAGAATAATGGACCTAAGTTTACCTGTCTCTTGCTAGCTCAATTTGTAGTCATATAGATTGGATTGAAGCAACTTGCTGAAGTTTTAAATACTTTAAGTAGAGGGATGAGTTAATCTATTTCGTCTGTTATTTAGTGTCTAGATTTTTCATATATTTTAATGCATGGGAGCTCGTTTTGCTGATATTGGATTATTATAACTTTGGATAGTTGGGTACAGGTTCTAGTATCTTGAGGCTTCACCTAGACTCTTGGATGCACACTAGCTGAAATTTAAGTAAAATACTTGCTATTGTTTTAAAATACCTTAATAGGAAATAAGAGAATTACATTTATAAACCACACTTGGAATATGTTTAAGGCTTCTAAGATGTGATTTGAGTTCAGATTCTGTCAAATGCCAAATGGGACTCACTACTTGATAGATAAAACATTGCTATTATGGTGTTTATCAAAATTAGTCAAGCCATTGTTCTCCTATTCCCATCTGGATTATGTGAAATTGAAAGGAGAGAAAAAAGAGAAATGAAGACATTTATTCTTTGAAAAATGCCCAGTGTTAAATCCTATTCTGTATGCTGACAAGCTTACAGTTGACAAGTTTCGGGAGTTCGATAATTTTGATGAAACAGAAAATGTCATTCAACTTGCAGGTAATTTTTTATTTTGGAGCTCATAAATTTCATTATATATTTTATTTCATAATATGTAAGGGAGAATATGATGACTACTGATGACTGAATATCATTTTAATTGTAATAGATTTTAAAACTTTTATTATTATATTATTGTTGCCTTGTTTTAAGTTGATTATTGATATTTTTTAAGTCTTGAAGACATAAATATGGTATTATTTTATAAATTTATGACTGTAGATTTTTTCTTACAATATGAGTAGGACATCGCTATTTAAGCATGCCCAACCCGTCCATGCCCAGCCCACATATGCCCAGCCCGAAATAGTTAGGGCTTTTATCAGGCAGGGCCGGGCATCGGGCTGCATTTTACAGCCCATGATTTTTTCAAGCAGGGCACCGAGTAAGGGGGTTACCCTGTCTAACCTTGCCCATGCATAGCCCTACTTTCGAGGTTCTGTCAGATCCATGACATCTAGCGCTATAGGGTACATCTTCCTATAACTTTTCACTTATATCTGAGGTCTATAGGATCTGATAAAAATTTCATATAACTTTTAGACTATTAGATAAATATTAGCTATCTGGAACTTCAATAAAATTCCTGTATTATGCTAGATTACCAGCATAACTTTCTCCATCTACTCATGAATTTTGGGACTTAAATGCTTCCGAGCAGTTCTAAGCCTTTTCTGGCTGAACTTTCTATAATTACAATTTTGCCCTTGAAAACTTTTGGAAATTATATTTTAGTCCCTTAACTTTTCATAATTACACTTAATGGCCCACAACTTGTATCTACTTTCATTTTTTGCTTTGGGACTTTTAGACTTTTCAGTTTAGTCCCTATCTTTCTCTAAAATGACCATTATGCCCCAGGGACTTTTATTATTTACAATTTAGTCCCTGAACTTCATATATATTCTTCTAGGACTTTTGCTCAATAGGGCCTGATAGCTTATCTTTTTCAAGCTACATATTGGGCTTCTAGGTCTAAAACTCAGGATATGACATTTCTTCTCCCCTTAAAATAACTTTTATCCTCGAAATTTTAGGGTTAAATCTTTATTCATACCTTGATGAAGAGTTTCTCTGAGGAGAATGTCCCTTTTTATTTCATAATATTTCCTTGACTTTTCTAGCTCTTCTTAACTTTTCTTACTATCTTACATAACCTTGTGCACCTATGCCAATCTTTTGTGGCATTTACACCCTCTCTCATTAATCCCACAATTTTACCCATCATTAGGCTACTCTTACTTGAGCAACTTTTAGCTAAGCATTCTACTGGGTTAGGGCTAGGTTACTTTTCTTATAGCTCTATGCCCTAGCATATTCTTTCGCATAGAATTGTGTTCTATTTTTACTCTATCTTAGACCCTCTTTTCTAGGTCTCACTAGCCTTTTAATCTCTTTATCCTTATCTATAGAATATATATACTTGTACTTTTCCATTCTCAAAACATATGGGGTTCTCTTCTTTATTCCTCAGGCATACTTCTACAAAACATTTTGAATATCAGTACTCAGACTTAAACTTGGACTCCATCTTCGTTTAAGAGAAAACTAAATTCAGTCTGTATATAATATAGGCTATTTGAGGAAAATAATTATAAATAAGTTTTCTAGATGAGTTAATCAACTCGTGAAGCTTTCTTATCTTAACTTCATCTTTGGTAATCATCTTTCTAGAGAGATACTGTACTATTCACATTTCTTTATGGATCAGTACTTTCCTTAGGCTAGGTCTAACTACGACCTCAGGATCTAACTGCGATCAACCATAAGCCTCTTCAGAATCTAACTACGACTCTGAAGCTATTAGGATCTAACGCAACCCTTGAGCTATGCTAGGATCTAACTGCGACCCTCTAGAATCCTCTGTCATTCTGTTGTACTATATCATCATGTTCGAAAGATCTTAAACCATAGGCTAAGTTATAAGGTTAATTGTTTCCACTTGTTGATAACTCAATAAAAATTTTTAAGAAATACATTCATTAGCCCATATTATTTATCAAGTTTAACTTATTTTCCCACTCACTCAGGAGTTCCTTCTCATATTTCTTACTCTGTTGTGGGTTACCAATAATGGTTTAACCACCTCCCTTTGCATTCAGTTGCTATAGACTCATCATAAATTCTCATTTAAATATGTGCTCTAACTGCGAGCCATTTAAACTATACTTCAACTGTGAGTAATCTGTATTAGATCTAATTCTTATCTGAAGAGTAATTTGAACTCATCTAAAATACTTCCGGGAAATTCTAAACCTTTTTTGGTTGAACTTTCTATAATTACAATTTTGCCCTTGGAAAATTTTGGAAAATTACACTTTAGTCCCTCAACTTTTTATAATTACACTTAATGGCCCACAACTATATCTACTTTCATTTTTGGCTTTAGGACTTTTAGAGTTTTCAGTTTAGTCCCTAGAGACTTTTATTATTTACAATTTAGTCCCTGAACTTCATATGTATTCTTCTGGGACTTCTGCTCAACAGGGCCTGATAGCTTATCTTTTTTAGGCTACATATTGGGCTTCTAGGCCTAAAAATTAGGATATGACATTGTATGCCAATGATGCTGATTTTTCTAAAATGTTTATTGCTTGTGAAAAGAAAGCATTTGACAAGTATTATAGAACTGATGGCTACTTATTTAAAGAAAATAGATTGTGGTACCTCAATGTTCTTTACGGGAACTACTTGTGAGAGAAGCACATGAGGGAGGACTAATGGAACACTTTGGTTTGAAGAAAACTTTAGATGTTTTACATGAACATTTCTTTTAGCCTAAAATGAAATGTGATGTGGAAAGAATATGTTCAAAATGCATAATATGCAAAATGGCTAAGTCTAGAGTCTTGCCACATGGTTTGTATACCTCATTACCTATGCCTAGTCAACCTTGGGTAGATATTTCAATTCACTTTATTTTGGGTTTGCCTAGGTCAAAAAGAGGGATGGATTTCATATTTGTGGTTGTTGGCAGATTTTCTAAAATAGTACATTTCATAAAACTGATGATGCCACATATATTTTTTATTTGTTCTTTAAAGAATTTGTGAGACTTCATGGTGTTTCTAAAAGTATTGTTTCTGATAAGGATACAAAGTTTTAGAGTTATTTTTGGAGAGTTTTATGGGGAAAGCTTGGTATTAAATTGTTATTTTTTATTGCATGTCATTCACAAACTGATGGACAAACTGAAGTTGTTAATAGAACTTTGTCTCAATTGCTTAGAATTGTGATTCAAAAGAATTCAAAAAATTGGGAAGATTGCCTTTAATTGAATTTGCAAATAGGAGTGTGCATTCATCGACTGGTTATTCTCCTTTTGATATTGTGTATGGTTTTAATCCACTAACTCCTTTGGATTTATTATCATTACCTATTGATAAGAGAATAAGTCTTGATGGGACAAAAGTCTAAAACAGTGAAGTAACTTCAGGAAAAAGTAAAACAACATATTGAAAAGAAAAAATGAGCAATATGCATCCAAGGCTAACAAATGAAGAAGGCATATTCTTTTTGAACCTTGTAACATCCTTACTTCCATAAGTATTAGGGACCACTCAACAGCATTTAGAACCACTTACAAGACCACGGAAGTCCATTAGCCAAATCTGGAATTTTATTCTTTCTCGGGTTACTGTTCATATGGTATTCCAGATTACGCAATGAACTTCAAAAAATCATAATTAATTCTAGAAAACTCAAAATGAAGTGGTTCAAAAAGATACATGAATATAACATCTTAAAATTCAAGGAAAAAATAATTTTCAGACCAAATGATTCGCCAATTGATACAGTTTATTCGTTGAAGTTTACTGTTCATTTGGTCAAAAACTCTGGAAACAGATTCTGGTCCCTTACTTTGGAAATTCATTTCTCTTGATATACACATCCAAATGAAATGTTCCACCTATGCATTTAAATCTCTGGATGTGTAATACATGCTCATAAAATTTCGTGAACTAATTCCTTCATTTGCTAGGTCAAACTGAAGCCACAACAAAACTGCTTTAGGACCTATGTTTTTACCATTTCAGTTTCTTTTCTTTCATTTCCAATAATTGTTTCAGCATGCTCAAGCCATCAAATAAGCTTCTTAACATTCATATACATCATGTACATATGCCATAAGGTATTACAATAGTTTCATCACATAAATGGATACCTTACATGGCATTTACATACATAGACAATTTATAGTATATGCTAAAATTTCAATACTTCACTTCCTTTCTTCCATTCTTTAGCTCTTCTCCATGCATACATTTTCTTCATGCTTGACCTAAATTGGTTGGTTATAGGAGAGTGAGATTCTAGGGAATCTCAGTAGCAAATATTACCACTTAAATATGCAAGATGGATGCTAATGCATGATATGTAATTTCATTAACTTTCTTTGATTAGTGACATGCCATCATGCTATATACTTTTACATAAAGTGCATGGCCATGGAAACATGTTATTCATAATACATTCAATATCATTGATCATGTCACAACATCATTCAAATAACACATACATGTCAACACATAAGCATACCACATCAAGCACATAAAGAGATAAGTTCACTACCTTGCACTTAAGCTTTTCTCTTGACCTTTAGCCCTTGCTCCCTAGCTTTCCAACCATGAAGCATTTATGTCCATCACTTCCTAACATCTTCTTGGATGTTTTATGGTCCCAAAACACATTCATATTCATCACATAACTCATTAGAACTCATGAACTCCAACCATGTTCAAGACTAACTTTGTTACACTCTTTATTGTCATAACTTTCTCTAATTTTCACTAATCCACTTGGCTCTTGAACCAACTGATGTCTTGACTTTACCCTACATAATTTCATCTTTTGAATCCATTTATGAGCTTAGAATCATAAAATTCCAGCTCCTTCATGGCATGCTGTACAGAATTGAACATAAGCACACAATTCTTTCAAAAATTCTCATTTTGATTTTAATACTTCCCATACTTGTTTCTCCACTTTACCCCACACAACTTTTCATTTTAAAACCATTGGAACCATCAAAATCATGAAATTCCAATCACTGTTCATGCGAGTGAACAGTAACCGTAAGGAATCTCAAAGACTACAACCTTGAGATTTTAATGTTTCCAAGGTTCAAAACCTCTCCAATCCTACACAAAATCATCATACAAACTCAATGAAAGCATTAAATCATTGAAATTCAATTTCCTTCCCTCATAAACAGTGCAGACTGAACAGGGCACACCATGGCAAAGTCAAGAATATCAATTTGATTCAACAACCAACCACTTAACTAGCTTGTTTAAGCTTCAATCATGTGTTTCTAACTTTAATTTATTCTTTCCCCTTTCCTTTAAGGTCTTTGGGAAGCACCACCCCTTAGAGAAAACTCAAATTTTCTCCCATCAAAACCCTAAGTTCAAGCTCCCAAATCAAAGGAAAATAAGCTAGGAGAGATTGCTTACCTTTAATCTCTAGCTTGCTTGAACTTTGGAATCTTGAATCTTCTTTGTCTTGGCTTGAGTTTCCATTTTGCAAGAGTTTCCCCAAGGGTCCATGAAGCTACGGTTTGCTGCAGAATGAGGGGGTATTTATAGCCAAAATCCAAGAAAAATGAATGGCCAAGATTGATTTGGTTACTATTTGATCTAAAGGTCCACATTTAATCTTGGATTTAACTTTTTCATAAAATAATAATTATGACATCATGTGGAACAGATCAAGGGACACCTCAAGGGGTTAGGTGGCGTGCTCATAGTGTAAGGAACCTTATGGAGAAATTGCAGTCCAATCCGGTACCGATCAGTGCAGTTTCACAACAACCAGACTGTTTTCTGTTCCTAATTTTTATAATATACCAGGATATGTATTCTATCCTAAAAATTAATGTCTAGGCTTCTCATACCATTGAAAATATTAGACTGAGTATTTATCTGCCATCCATCCCTTGAGAAATGACCAAAATACCCTTGGTGTCCTTTCTTGCACTGCACTGACCCTAAGGGCATAATTGTCATTTCACCCCTTCTTGTACTGCCTTAGGGCATATATTAACTCTATATAATCATATTTATACTATGTCCCACGTTTTTGGCCTATCCAGAATGACCAAAATGACCTCCGTCCATCACTGGTACAGTATGGGCATCCAGGGGTATTTTCGTAATTTCGCACTTATCCTAGACTGCTCTGTACTCTGGCCCACTTAACTGTCTAGTCATCACATTGGGCCTACTATGGCGCCATTTGGGCCTTGGTTTGGGCTCATTGCCTTTATGCCCTTTATGGCACAAATCCCAAGACACCTCTCCCGATCCTATTTATCGGGTATTCTATTTTACCATAAAATCCCGTAAGAATTATACAGGATTCCTTTTCTGACTCTGTCAGTTTGATAAATTCATATATTAAATATAAGAATTTACAGTAAAGTTTCATCTGATTCTGAGATATGAAAATTACTGCAATAATTCCTGCTGACTTTAGATTTATATCAATTAATCGGGACCTCAAATCAAAATTCTGTGTTGCGTTAAACTGACCGGAATAATTATGTCTATCTACTGGTAAAATTTGAGTCTGATCTGATTCTGAGCATTTTTGGCCTGTTTTGGCTCAACTTTTCCATAATTACATTTGGGTCCCTGACTTTTTACTTAATTATATTTAGGTCCCTAAACTTTCTACTTTAACTTTTGGTCTTTAACATTTTCTACTTTGCGTTTTAGTCCTTCTCCTTCTTCAGGACTCATATAACCTTTATCATTCCTTCTTATCTTCGTCATAATCCTTTCTAAACCTCTTTCCACTATCAGTACTATACAGATAGGGAAAAATTATGATATGACAAACCTGGTGATTGGGTGTGGTTACATATGAGGAAAGAAAGATTTCCAGCTCAAAGAAAGTCCAAATTAGCTCTAAGAGGAGATGGTCCCTTTCAAGTTCTTGAAAGAATTAATGATAATGCTTACAAAATTGATTTACCTGGTATGTTGTTAGTGCTACTTTCAACGTGGCTGATTTATCTCTGTTTGATGCAGGTGATAATTGGAGGACGAATTCTTTTGAGGAGAGAGGGAATGATGTGATATAACAAGATGGCTCTTCAACTTTCAAAGATCCTTTACATATTCCAACTGGACCAATCAGAAGAGCAAGAGCTAAAATAATTAAGGAAGCCTTGAATGAGCTGTTATAAGAGGCATTGACAAAGCAAATGGCAATTAAAGCAGATTGGATTATTAATGAAAAGTTGTATTTCTGCACTGTCTCTTGAGAGTGGATTCTCTCTAGAGTTCTTCATAGAACTAATAGACTTATCAAGGCTTTATCAACCTTGTGGCATCTTCCAATAGTTTGGGTCCTTGTTCTTCTGTGTTTAAGGGTTTAAGTAATCACTAAATCTTTGTTTAGCGTTTTTGGGGTGCGTATATTTAGATTTGTTGTAGGTTCATGGGATTTTCCCTTGTGGGTTTGTACCACTTATAGTATACAAAGGTACATACATATTGCCCACCAACAAGGTATTCACATTAACAATGGGATTTAAATTCATAACCTTAGGGGTTATAAGTCAAATTTCAACTGGATGAAACTTTATTGGAAGAGTTAATGGTTTTTGTCATGTTAAATTTTTTATATCTTTTTATTATATACCATGTTATTTAAAACATAATACTTAGCATTTAACATTATGTGTAAAATATATATAAAAGTATAAAATACTAAAAAATTATAAAAACTTAATTGCCCTAATCAATAATAGATTACTTGGATGCCAATAGTCTTGTAGTCTAGTGGCATGAAAGTTATGTAACTGTAAGGTTGCAAATTTCATCCTGCAATCTCTAAGATAGATAATTAGAGACCCAATAACCCAATGCTTGGCCCAACTAGAGAACTCATAGCTAATCTAAGTAATAGGTTCTTTTTTAAATTAGAGGGGTAGACACTAATCTATTATAATATTAGAAATGTTGTAGAAATGGCTTAGTTTAACACCGTTTAACACATCTGATTACTAATTTGTTGTTTTAACATTATTTAGTTAACACCATTAGTTAGATTATATTAATTACTAAATTAATAGTGATCATTTGTGGAAAACGTGAGGGTAAAAGACCTTTTGTATCCCATTACTTTGATGAATAGTTAACATCATTAGTTAGATTATATTAATTATATACTAAATTAAAAGTGATCATTTGTGGAGAACATGAGAGTAAAAGACCTTTTGTATCCCATTACTTTAATGAATATGGATATATTTTATGTAATATTCTACTTCTAAAACACGTTAATTAGTCTCAAATCACATATACATATTGTTACCATAGTAATGAAAGTAGCAACCTAAAATTTTATTTCCATAATACGATAACTATGGTAGAAAAATGACAACTTACATGCCAAACCTATCATGGTTATAAAAGGAACACATTATAATTAGAATGATAGTACTTTTTCAAGGAAGGGGATATTGTCCTTCTTTACACCTGCAGGAGGGGGATGCTACCCATGCAGATGTTACATGTTACCACCTTAACCATGTTAGAAAGGGTGCTACATTACCTAACATGGTTATTAAAATGTGCATGTGTACCTAGTAACCACATTTTATGACAACCACTAAGCATGTGTATATATATAGGGGCCTCCGGCTACAACCAACAATTATTCCAATTAAAGAAACAACAAAGAATGAAACATTGCAAAGTCCAATGCTCAAATGGATATAGCAAATAAAAAGTCCTAGGTGGAAAATAACAATAAATGAAAAATAACTACTGATAAAGGATGGGTACCCATTATGATAGTCTCACGCCCCTGAAACTTTTCCTGCTGCGCATCCTCTGTTACTCTCACCTAAAAAGTTGTAAAAGTAATGAGGTGAGACAAAATTATCTCGGTAACACAATTCTTATCCACCTTACCTACTGACACCACCTATGAGGTACTAGGTGAAACTAGCAATATAATTAGATAATTAAGTCAATAGTTTAGAAATATTCAGACTGATCACATTGCATTTATTATCATAACATAATCCTAATGACAATAACCTTAACAGAGGCAAAGCAAGTTGATCGATTCCATTTAATTTGTAATTTCACAATTTATTATTTTACTAGTTCCAACCTTATCTCCTTCTTATTTTTGCCAAAATGAACCCATGTTGCTACCCATGTCATAATTGACACTCGCAAGCTTCCCACATGTGTTATGCAGATTGGGCCAAGTCTCCAGAGCACACAAGGGCTATGTGTTCCTCTAGTATGGGATGTTTCCCAGGTTTAAACCACTAAAGTGTCATAAGCCAGGGTGATAATGTCCCAGTAAAAGAAAGAGGCCAGCCATAGAGCTCCAAGTGGTGGCCACATGGTCACAAATACCAATCCTATCAAAATACACATCCCATGTTATTATTTTATTAACAATGTTCAACCACTGTCAACTAGTCCATCAACAATTCACACTACAAAAAAACTTGTTTTAGCAATTATTTTCTAGCAGTTAGAATGAACTGTTAGAAATTCACAGCCTTTCTAGCTGTTCTAGGAAAAACTGCTAGAATTTCCAATTACTTTTGACTACATTTCTAGTGGTTCAGGACCAACCGCTAGAAAAAATGCTTGATAACTCTCTATGGTTGTATTTTCTAGCAGTTTTGTGTCAATTACTAGTGGTTAGGGGACAATTGCTAGAGATCATGCCAAAAATTTCTAACAACTACCCCTGAACCGCTAGACAATGTCAACGGTCATGGAGGGGCGAGGACACGTGGTAGGAGACAGTTCGCCCTAGGGTTACATTTTCTACCGGTTATGGAGAACTGCTAGAAAATACTACCCTATATATATATATATATATAGTATTGTTACTACTTCCACCATTTTGACAAGTTATGAGGGGGAGCTTTGTCAAATTCTCTACACACATCATATTCGATTCAGATCTACAAAGTAATCTACATTTTAAGGTCAAAATTTAAATTTAACGGTGATGTTTTTAAAAATTTCTTTTTATTTTATTTGTTTATAGTATTTTTTTTATTTTTTTATTAGTTGAAATTATTTTATTTGTTTATTTATTATATTTTTGAAATTATTATTATTTGAAGTTATTTTGTTTATTTGCTATCTTTTGGAAATTATTTAATTTATTTATTTATTGTGTTTTTGAAATTATTAGTATTTGATATTATTATTTGAAAATATTTATTAATTTATTTATTGTGTTTTGAAATTATTATTATTTGGAAATATTTTATTCATTTATTTATTATGTTTTTTATTTGATATTTTTATTCATTTATTTATGTTGTTTTTGAAATTATTATTATTTAAAATTATTTCGTTAATTTGTTGTGTTTTTTAAATTATTATTTGAAGTTATTTTATTCATTTATTTATGTTTTGTGTTTTTAAAATTATTATTTGATATTATTATGGTCATGTCCTTATTTTTACTCTCAGTTATATTCAATTGAAAGTAATTTGAACTACTTATAGATCTCTTTAATTTGAAAAAGTGAATTTTTAAAAATTAAGTATGTGGGTACAGTTCATTTGGTATATCCATATTATAGTCTCAGCTTTAAAAATTCATAATTAAATGTAGAAAAATCAAAATAAAGTGGTTCAAATTTTTATTGAAATCTCTTTCATTAAAATTAGAGGAAAAAATATAAAACTAATGTTTCATTGTCCAAAAAATATAGTTTATTCATTAAATAACCACTATTCATTTGATAAATCTAAAAATTCTAGTTTTCTTACCTTAATTTCAAAAATTCATTTCTTCTTGTTCACTTATCTAAATGAAGCGTGTTATATATGGATATATAGCTCAAGATATTTTCTTTAAGCTCATAAAATTTTGTTGATAAATTCTTTTGTTTGCTATTTCAGAACATCGCTTGAACATCATTGCCTCAGAACATGTGGAATTACCGCTTTCTAGATTTTATTTGTAACTTTGAAAAATCATAATAAATGGAAAACTTAACGAATTGAGGTTTTCTTAGTGTCCATTTAAATCATAACTCATAATACAAGTTTCATGCCAAATTTAGTCCTAATGTCACTACCTTATATTACATACATGTCATTGTGTACTATTGCATTCTATAAAGCCTTCTAACCAAATTATACCATAATACAAGTTCATTCATTCACATTTAATCATTTTTCTTTGAGGTTCCAACAACTATAACATGGTTATTCATATGGAAAGAATGATATTTTATTAAAATCCCAATAGCAAGTCATACAAACTATAATATCATGTATGCTTGATTAAATGCCTAACATGTTATCATGATATGGGAGTTAATTCATGATTATATATAAGCAATCTCTAACATACATATTATCATGACATATATTACAAGGAGTTGCATCCATTCATTCCTCATCATCATCATAACATCATCTAAAGCTCAACCAAAATCACAATTAATAAGCAAACATAAAATCAAACAACAATAACATTATAGTTAGGTATTCTTGCTACCTCTTATACTATCATTGTCAAGAACTTGTTGAGGTTGTCTTCTTCCTAAACAAATGCCAAAACTTAACCATTATAAATTAATACAAAGTTACAACTTAATTCCCAGCATAGTTCAGGACTAGGTTTCAATAAACCCTCTTTCTTGTGCCATCTTGTTACCTATGCTTCCATCAATTCAAAATAAATTGTCGTAGTCTATTTTCACATATTTTTATGTAGAATCCCAATATGATGTTAGAATTTCAAAATTCCAACTCCTCCCTAGGCTACTATACAAAACTGAAACATACCATCTTTTAAAAAAATTCTCATTTTGATTTCAATGCTTCTAATACTTGTTTATGTACTTTACCCCACAATTTTTCATTTTAAAAATATTAGAATAATCAAAATCATAAAATTCCCACATATAAACAGTGTTCTATATAATGGCGGCCAAGAACATACAATCCTAATTACATGCGTACTTGAATTTTTAAACTAATACTATTTGATTCTAGTTTATTTAAGCTTATATAATATCACATCTGAATTTTTTTTATCTATATAAGACTGATAGAGAAAAGAGATTTGGAAGGGATTGTGACAATAACTGAAAGAGAAAAATAATTATATAAGGTTTAAGTTATTAAAAGGAAGGAAAATGAGAGGTGATAAAGAAATGAACTAAATTGCAAAGATGAAAAGTATTAAGGAAGATAGAAAATGAAAAAGGACCTAAGTAAAAGGTTTAAAACCTTTAAAGGGCCAAGCATAATTATGGAAAGTTGAGTTAGAAAAGGCCCAAAATTACTTGAAAATATTTCAGTCTCAAATTTTACTAGTAAATAAAGCATCTAATTTGGCCTAGGTATATCTCTTAGAATTTTAAGTTAAGGTCCCGATAAATTGATATTAATTTTTAAAGTTAGAAAATTAGTATAGTATCTCTTAAACCTCAGAATTAGATGAAATTTTGCAGTAAAATTTTATAATTAATATAAGAATTTATGAAACTAACAAAAGTTAAAAAGGAGTCCTATAAAATTAATTATAAAATTTAAGGTAAATAAACACCCATAAAGGATTTATAGAAACATATAAAATTTTTATCATAATTTTAGGGTCTCATGAAATTATGTGACTTTGTAGAAAATTTCTTGGGATTTATGCCAAATTAATAGTTTAGGCCTAGACAAGCCTAATATGGCATCATCCCATGAAGCCTAATGATCCAAAGAAGTGTATTGGAGCTCAAGTCAAATTTTAAAAAATTAAATGAAAAAAGAAGAAAGTTCAAGGAAGTTTTAAGAAAGCAAGGTGGCATATGAGGTGTCCTTCTGTGTCCACATTTTGCCGCATGGAAGCTAAAACCAAGGAAGAAGAGTTTAGATATGTTCTACGATCAATAAAATAGTATAAGAATTAAGGTAATTAATATTAAAACTAACCAATTAAATTCAAGATTAAATCATTGTAATAATTAATTGAATGAGGGATAAAGTGGTCCCAAGACTCTTAAAAATTTTCTATAAATACCCCCCATTCTTCACAAAAACTGTGACCTAAAAGAATACCTAAGGGGAAACTCTTGTCAACCAAAATCTCAACCTATTTAAGCTTGAACCAAGGGAGATCTAAGGCACTTTGATCCAAGGTAGCTAGGGTTAAATGTATGCAATCCTTCCTAGTTTATTTATAGTTTTTTAAGGATGAAACTTAGGTTTTAATTGTTAGATATGGGATTATGCTTGCTTTCCAAAATTTATAAATGAAGAAGGAAAAGGAAAATCAAGTTAGAATTAAGTAAAAGATTCTTAGGTAAGATAGATAGGATGGTTAGTAATAGAATTGGATTGAAATTCCATACTTTGAACATTGTGGAGGCCATTTGGCTAGTGTTGTTCTGGATAAGAGTGATTTTCAATGATCTAATGCTTCCATTGAATCCATATGATGATTTTGTGTCAGATTGAATAAGTTTAAAACTTTAGAAGCATTAAAATTGAAAGATGAAATTTTAAAATCTTC
Organism: Leucaena leucocephala; assembly: GCA_037074615.1. Classification (NCBI taxonomy): domain Eukaryota; kingdom Viridiplantae; phylum Streptophyta; class Magnoliopsida; order Fabales; family Fabaceae; genus Leucaena; species Leucaena leucocephala. Next base: position 6,045,310 of record CM073526.1, on the reverse strand, counting down.
TCTATTACTGTTCATACACTTGAATTGTGATATGAATTTCATGATTTTGATGCTTTTAATTGTCTTAAAATGAAAAATTGTGGAATAAAGTAGAGAAAGAAGTATTAGAATTAAAATGAGAATTTTTAGAATAATTATATGCACTCTTTCAGTTCTATCCAACAGGGTAAGAATGAGTTGGAATTTTGTAATTATAGAAGGTAAAATTATGTAGGGTAAAGTTAAGACACAAGTTATTACAAATCATAAGATAATTAGCCACAAATAAAGAAAGTTAAGGATTAGTTAATTGACCAAGTTTAATCTTTCTAAATATTGATTGAAATAAGATGGTGATACATGTATGAATATGCAATATTAGGATTTGATTTGTATGTTCAAGAAGACAACCTTACATCAAGGAAAGGTGACAAGGAAGAGGATAAAGAAAAGTAAAGCATCAAGCTAGTAAGGTTACCTAAATTTGTATGTGTTAATTGTATGGATGATTGTGTTATAGCTTTGTTGATTGATGTTGTTCATATATATTAGTTGTAGCTTTGTGCTATGATTACTTTGTCCAATTGTATTTCATATATTATATGGAAGCATGCACAATACATCATGTTAATAGAATCACAAGAAAGCACAAGTTCCAAGCATTAATGCATACATTGTTTAGTACCATTTACTACTGAGATTTTCCCATAAATCTCACCACAATCTATAATTCCATATAGCAGGATGATCAAGCATGAGAGGTGAAGATTAGAGGATGATGTTATAGTATGTTGGTATGGTTGTGTTATGAACAAGTTGTGGATTGTATTTATGTAAAGTTAGTTGATGAAAACTTTGTACTTGAACACAAAGACTAGTTTAGAGCAGTAATCTATAGTCTATAATTAAAAATAGTTAATAATGGAATAAATGTACAATTTTTTACCAATGTTTAGTTAACATGCCAAGCTTTATTTTGATATAAAGAAAGCCTTATTTCAATGTTTATACAAGGAGAATGAATTTTTCAAAGTTAAGGTTCATAAACTATTTTTAGGATTTTTTATCAAATGAACAGTGAACTTTGACATCATAACTGCTTAGTTGATTGGTCAATTTGTCTAAGGCATATTTTTTCCTTAAACTTCAATATGCTAGTTTTGATTATCTTTTTAAACTACTTCATTTTGATTTATTTAGAATTAATTATGATTTTTTAAAGTTTGTTGCCAAATATAGAAATACCAAATAAATAGTAACTATGAACTTGGAAATTTCAGATTTTGAGATTGAACTTCAATGGATTTATAAGTGTTTCTAATTGCTACCAAATACCTCCTGAGGCATAACATAAAATTCATACTTCTTCCATACTAGGGTAACACATCCAGTAGCACTCATGAGGGAAATATTGCCATTAAAACCACTTAAAACAAAGAGCAATGTTTCCATAATAAAGTCCAAGATTAAATGAAGTAATTACCTTGCTTTTTGTTCCAAGTTCATATGCTTTTCCTTAGCTCAAAATAAATATTGGCAGAGGTTGTCTATGGTTCTTGGTGCAGCCAAAATGTGCTGAAATGGGGGGTATTTATGGAGAAAATCAAATAAAAATGAAGGGCTAAGATCGCTTTAGTTACTATTTGATTTAATGGTGGTCCGTATTTATTCTCAAACTTTTCGGCCCACCAAGCCAATTTATAAAATCATCCATGACATCATTGTAAGGAATTGGAAGACACGCAGTGGAAATTAATTTAAAAATTTTTCCATTCCTTGCCAGGATCTACCGTATGTGTTTAAGTCAAGTGGGAAGAAGTATTACCCTTAGTGTGCCTCAGCGACTTCCACAGCTTTCGGTCACGACGTTCACAGCTTCTCTCTGTGACTCGTGCTCCCTTTCTGATCACAAGAAGTCGACGACTCAGGTCAGCTTCCTCTACTAGTATCCACACGAACAGCGTTCTAACCACGAACGACGTGCTAGCGTCTCTTGTCCCTCCAGGGCTTTCTCAAGAGTTCGTCCTCTCCGTCTCTATTTCGGCAGTTTCTTATCTGCAAACCTTTTGCAGAGTCCCCTTCGGCCTTTCTATGTTCTATATGCTTCTCTGTGCAAAACGCAGCTCCTAAAATCAGATATATAGGATGCTATGCGTTTTTCTCTGTCAACCGAATTGGATTTTGGAGTTAATCTTATATTAATTCCAAAATTAATACAATATCATATATTGTATAATTTTATAAGAAACTAAATAAATAAATAATATCAAATCCGTCCCGCAGATTTAATTACCCATTTATTTAATTTTAAATAAAGATGAGACTGAAATATATTTGATTTATTCTCATAAATCAAATTTGAGATATACTATCAATTTGAATTTCTAATTTCAAACGTGATAGAGATTTAATTTATCTTTATAAATTAAATCTTATAAATATCTCTTATATGAGATATCCTATCAATTTGAATTTCAAATTTCAAACATGATAGAGATTTAATTTATCCTTATAAATTAAATCTTATAAATATCTCTTATATGAGATATCCTATCAATTTGAATTTCGAATTTCAAACGTGATAGAGATTTAATTTATCCTTATAAATTAAATCTCATATATACATATAATGTATATATACGAATTTATATATATACGAATATAAATATAAATAAATATATATACATCTATCCTGGATCATTCATTGAATCTGGACATGTCTTAGATTCAATGAATCTGGACATCATAGCTCGTGTTGGGCTATTTTATGTGCGACCCTGTAGGCCCATATGAAGTTAGCAGTGGGCCATTTGATATACTAGCCCACAAGTCGCAAGCAGTCTCTAGCAAGACATAACGACTACCCAAATCATATGAGGATCGATAAACGATGTAACCTTTTATACAACCATATCATGTCCCTTCTGTCACGCGATATTTTGGTCATGGATGAGGCATGGATAATGTCATCCTCCTATTCCTGACCGTTACTTTCTCGATCATTGAGTAGTCTGACTATAGAAATGGAACTACCTTTCCATTACAGTATGGCCATATATTTCTCAGACTCACTCATCGAGGGGCCCAGTAATATCTCACTACAAATGTGAGGGACAAATTCCATCTTGACCATTCACATTCCTCCGCATGAAAAACCACTAAGGCCAACATAGTCTTTATGATCACTCGGTCAAAAGTGACTTTTGACTAGGTCAAAGCTGAGCCACTTCTCAGAGTTTGGTCCCACTATAGCTTCTCGATAGGTAGTCGGCTCATTATGCTCAATGAGCAACACTTCACGACTATCAGAAATCAGAAATCCATATCTCTGAGGCTGAAGTCGTGTCCTATTAGATTTACGTGGACCTTGCGTGACTTGAGGAGTCTCAACAACTTGTTGTGAGTCTTCTATATTTTTCATCTGCAGTTCTATGGTGTCTTGTGGCTCTCGAACTTCTTCGAGGTGTACCTTACTCCCACTGGTTCTTTTAGAGATAAATTCTCGTTCGAGAAAGATACCATTTCTGACAACAAACACTTTGTTATCAGCAGGGTTATAGACGTAATATCCCTTGGTTTCCTTAGGATATCCCACAAAAAGCCACTTTGAGGATTTGGGCGCTAATTTGTCTGAGGTTTGTTGCTTAACATAGACCTTGCATCCCCAAATCTTGAGGAAAGACAAACTAGGCGTCCTCCCAGTCCATATCTCATACGGAGTCTTTTCAATTGCCTTTGATGGAACACGATTGAGTGTGAACCCAGCTATCTCTAGGGCATGGCCCCAAAAGGAGGGCGGAAGATCTGTTTGACTCATCATGGATCGAACCATATCTAATAGTGTTCAATTCCTCTGTTCAGAAACGCTATTCCATTGTGGTGTCCCTGGAGGAGTCAATTGTGAGACTATCCCACAACTCCTAAGATGATCTATGAACTCTTGGCTCAAATATTCACCACCCCGATCAGATCGAAGGGCTTTAATTGTTTTGCCAAGCTAGTTTTGTACTTGATTTTGAAATATTTTGAACTTATCAAAAGATTCAGATTTATGTTTCATCAGATAGATGTACCCATATCTGCTGAAATCATCTATAAATGTTATGAAGTACGAATAACCTCCTCTGGTATTTGTGTTCATCGGTCCACACACATCTGTATGTATGAGGCCCAATAAATCAGTGGCCCTCTCACTGTGCCCAGTGAAAGGTGACTTTGTCATCTTTCCTAACAAGCAAGACTCGCAAGTGTCATATGATTCAAAATCAAATGAGTTTAGAAATCCATCTTGATGGAGTTTGGAAATGCGTTTCTCATTTATGTGGCCCAGACGACAGTGTCAGAGGTATGTGGGATTCAAATCATTTGGTTTGACCCTTTTGGCGGTTATGTTATAGATATTTCCATGATTGGGTTGTTCCAAATTTAATATGTAATGATCAACATGCAAATCAACATGATCATAGAAAATATCATTATGATAAATAGAACATCTACTATTCCCAGCAATGGAAGTGAAACCTTCCTTATCCAAATAAGAAAGTGAAACAATGTTACTACTTAAAGCAGGAACATAATAGCAATTGTTCAAAACTAACAAAAGCCCAGTGGGCAGAACTAATTCATAAGTGCCTACAGCTAACGCAGCAACTCTTGCTCTGTTTCTAACTCGTAGGTCAACCTCACCCTTTTTCAGCTTCCTACTGTCCTTTAGTCCCTGCACATTTGTACAAATATGAGAACCACACGCAGTATCTAATACCCATGAGGTGGAAGTAGAAAGATGAATGTCTATAACATAAATACCTGAAGCGATAGCCCCGCTATCCTTCTTGTTCTTTTTCAGATCTTCAAGGTAGAGTTTGCAATTCCTCTTCCAATGACCGGGTTCATTGCAGAAGAAGCAGACTCCTTCCTTTGGAGGCTTTGCCTTCTTTGGTGTAGGCTTGGTTTTGGGCTTGCTTGACTCTTTGGTCTTACCTGATGAGCCATGACCCTTCCCCTTGCCTTTACCTTTCCTTTTAGTACCCTTTCCTTTCTGAACCATCAAAACACTACTGGGTTTCTTCTTAGGACTCGGCTCAGTAGTTTTAAGCATTCCATGCAGTTCAGAAATAGATTTCTCCATGTTGTTCATGTTGTAGTTCATGACAAACTGGTCATAACTTTCTGGGAGTGAGTTCAAGATCAAATCCGTAGCTAACTCCTGGCTCATAGGAAATCCAAGCCTCTCAAGGTGATCAATGTACCCCTTCATCTTTAAGACATGAGTACTGACTGATGCACCTTCAACCATCTTGCAGGAATGTAAGGCCTTAGTGGTCTCATACCTGTCTTGCCTTGCCTGTTGCTGGAACATTTCCTTGAGATGCACAATCATCTCATAAGCTTCCATGTGTTCCAGATCTCTTTGGAGCTCCGGAACCATGGTGGCTAGCATCAAGCATCCCACATCGACAGAGTCTTCCTTATGCTTCGTGTAAGCATCTCTCTAAGCTCTAGGAGCATTGGCTGGCTCCTCAGGAATGGGTTGATCTAGGACATGCGCCTTTCTTTCCTGCTTGAGAACAATTCTCAAGTTCCTAAACCAGTCAAGAAAGTTTGTCCCATTGAGTTTGTCCTTCTCAAGGACAGATCGCAGCGATAATGTAGCAGTATTACTAGTCGTCATGATTCTACAATTAAAATATGCAATGTAATTAGTAATCTCCCACTAAATAAACAACCCTCAATGCAATAGTTAGTAGGCTAAGATCCATATTTGGCTCAAACTTAAGTCCGCTTTGGCAGGACGCTTAAATTAAGTTATTTAGGTAGGTAACACCTTTACCAATTACATCAAATGTAACTCTTAGATGTTCATGGGATCCTATCATCATATGATCTGGCATGTTCTAATCCCATCTAATGCCTTGAGATCCAAAACTATTTTGTTAATCTCAATTAAGTCAAACAATAATGAATATATGAGAGTAGCACCATTACTCTTTGCTTATCTCCCCAAGATGACTCAAAAGCACCCACTTTGGTGGAGTCCACAATTGAGCGATCGAGGTTTTGACAAGTGTTCATAAATTGACGGCATTATGACTTAAGATTTCATTTAGAGGGCTTAATTTAACTGTTTAGTTTATGAGAATGCATGCTTCTCAGTTTGTATCTCATACAATTAATATGCATGTGCTGATATAATCATAAGATGCATAATTTAAATGTGATACAATATGGCTCACCTATCCTAAGTCCCCTCAAGCCAATGAGAGGAGCTCTCTAGTAAGAAAAGGAAAATTACATATAGAAACCTCTTTTAACATTCGAGGGGAGTGAGATGAGAAGAGAAGGTACATTGAGAGTAAATATATAGGAAGGCACGACACGCAGGTCGTATTTAAAAAATTACAACACTTGTAATCTAGAGCCATATTGTTCACCATACCCAAGCATTCAAGAATCAACATTCAGATTTAATTGCAGGGCAATTGATGTTTCAAATCTTAAAACATTCACAAAATAGCATATTCTATGGTTATATTACGCTACAAACAGGTAGCCACGGCGGTCCTTACATGTCATACATAAAACGGATTCCTTATATGTCACACATGAAACGCATATTATATGATCAGCTACGACTAACACATATCATATGAATCAACAATCAAGCCTAACTTAAACACAAAATGGCATGGCTCTGATACCACTGTTAGGAATTGAAAGACACGCAGCGAAAATTAATTTAAAAATTTTTCCATTCCTTGCCAGGATCTACCGTATGTGTTTAAGTCAAGTGGGAAGAAATATTACCCTTAGTGTGCCTCAGCGACTTCCACAGCTTTCGGTCACGACGTTCACAGCTTCTCTCTGCAGCTCGTGCTCCCTTTCTGATCACAAGAAGTCGACGACTCAGGTCGGCTTCCTCTACTGGTATCCACACGAACAGTATTCCAACCACGAACGACGTGCTAGCGTCTCTTGTCCCTCCAGGGCTTTCTCAAGAGTTCGTCCTCTCCGTCTCTATTTCGGCAGTTTCTTATTTGTAAACCTTTTGCAGAGTCCCCTTCGGCCTTTCTATGTTCTATATGTTTCTCTGTACAAAACGCAGCTCCTAAAATCAGATATATAAGATGTTATGCGTTTTTCTCTATCAACCGAATTGGATTTTGGAGTTAATCTTATACTAATTCCAAAATTAATACAATATCATATATTGTATAATTTTATAAGAAACTAATTAAATAAATAATATCAAATCCGTGCCACAGATTTAATTACCCATTTATTTAATTTTAAATAAAGATGAGACTGAACTATATTTGATTTATTCTCATAAATCAAATTTGAGATATCCTATCAATTTGAATTTCGAATTTCAAACGTGATAGAGATTTAATTTATCCTTATAAATTAAATCTTATAAATATCTCTTATATGAGATATCCTATCAATTTGAATTTCGAATTTCAAACATGATAGAGATTTAATTTATCCTTATAAATTAAATCTTATAAATATCTCTTATATGAGATATCCTATCAATTTGAATTTCAAATTTCAAACGTGATAGAGATTTAATTTATCCTTATAAATTAAATCTCATATATACATATAATGTATATATACGAATTTATATATATATACGAATATAAATATAAATAAATATATATACATCTATCGTGGATTATTCATTGAATCTGGACATATCTTAGATTCAATGAATCTGGACATCATAGCTCGTGTTGGGCTATTTTGTGTGCGACCCTGTAGGCCCATATGAAGTTAGCAGTGGGCCATTTGCTATACTAGCCCACAAGTCGCAAGCAGTCTCTAGCAAGACATAACAACTACCCAAATCATATGAGGATCGATAAACGATGTAACCTTTTATACAACCATATCATGTCCCTTCTGTCACGCGATATTTTAGTCATGGATGAGGCATGGATAATGTCATCCTCCTATTCCTGACCATTACTTTCTCGATCCCTGAGTAGTCTGACTATAGAAATGGAACTACCTTTCCATTACATTATGGCCATACATTTCTCAGACTCACTCATCGAGGGGCCCAGTAATATCTCTCTACGAATGTGAGGGACAAATTCCATCTTGACCATTCACATTCCTCCGCATGAAAAACCACTAAGGCCGAACATAGTCTTTATGATCACTCAGTCAAAAGTGACTTTTGACTAGGTCAAAGCTGAGCGTTTTGTCATGTAGGAATCCATGATGATCTCAGGTCAAAGGGCGTATTGACATGGTTTGTATATGAGAGAAGCTTATGACATTACCCATGCAGTTCTCTCATAGCGGGTCAGTCCAGCACCTTGTACTCTTACATGTGCTTATGACTTTGATTTATATCTCTATACATCTTCAAAGTCATACTGTCTTATTTCATCTGTGCTCCCGCATAGATGATCGACCAGGGATATTTAGGATAATATCATGAATTATCCAAGGATGGTCATCATAGTAAACATGCAAATAATATGATAACTCAATTAATAAATTCATAAATCAATAATGTTCATAAGACAATGATTGGCCCCTAGGGCATGATTTCCAACAACCATTTAGGGCCTTATTTTGGAGAAATTTAGGGCTAAGATCTTATTAAAAAAATTTAGTCTAATCCAGTATCGGCTTAGTCAGATTTCACAAAAACCAGATAGTTTTATAACTCTAATTTTTATAATATTCCAAAATATGTATTCTATCATTAAATCCATGTCTATTTTTTTTCTACCATTAATATTTTGGGCTGGATATATGTCATATCCTCATTTTTCTCTATTTGTATAAGACTGATAGAGGAAAGATGTTTGGAAAAGATTGTGAGGATGAATAAAAACATTCTTACTTTCATACGTCTTAGGGATCATTCAGTAGCATTTATAACCACTTACAAGACTTTGGAAGTCCATTAGCTAAATCTGAAAATTTTCTCTTTCTTGAATTACTGTTCATATAGTATTCCAGATTTAGGGACAAAATTCAAAAAATCATAATTAATTCTAGAAAAATCAAAATGAAGTGGTTCAAAAAGATACACGAAGATAACATCTTGAAATTTAAGGGAAAAATAATTTTCAGACCAAATACTTAGCTAATTAATACAATTTATTTGTCAAAGATTACTGTTCATTTGGTCAATGAGAAGTTATGATGAGGCCATAGCAACAGAATGCAATGGCAGGTGGTTAGACCATAATTGGTAAGCCACAACACAGTAAGAAAGATGAGAAGGAACTCCTAAGTAAGAGGAAAATAAGTAAAGTCTGGATAAATATATAGGCTACTAAATGTATTTAAAATTTTTATTAAGTTATCAACAAGTGGAAGCAGTTAACCTTATAACTTAGTCTGTTGGATGAGATCTTTCAGAGATGATACAGTATAACAGAATCATAGAGGATTCTGGAGGATCGCAGTTAGATCCTAGCATGGCTCAAGGGTCATAGTTAGATCCTAATAGCTTCAGAGTCGCAGTTAGATTCTGAAGAGGCTTACGGTTGATCGCAGTTAGATTCTGAGATCGCAGTTAGACCTGGCCTAAGGAAAGTAAGGAGCCATGAAGAAATGAGAACAATACAGTATCTCTCTGGAAAGATGAGTACCAAAGACGAAGTTAAGGGAATGAGCTTCACGAGTTGATTAACTTATCTAGAAAACTTATTTATAGCCTATATTATATACAGACTGAACTTAGTTTTCCTTAAACAAAGATGGAGTCCAAGTTCAAGTATGAGTGCTTATATTCAAAAAGTTTTGTAGAAGTATGCCTGAGGAATAGAGAAGAGAACCCCATATGTTTTGAGAATAGAAAAGTATGAGTAGATAGATCCTTCATATAAGGATCAAGAGATGAAGAGGCTAGTAAAGACCCATAGAAGAGGGTCTAAGATAGAGTAAAGATAGAATACAATTATATGAAAAAAGTGTAAATGCCACAAAAGTTTGGCACAGATACACAAAGTTATGAAAGATAGTAAGAGAAGTTAAGAAGAGCTAAAAAGTTATGAAAATTTTATGAAATGAAAGGGACATTCTCCTCAGAAGAAACTATTCATTAAGGAATGAATAGAGGTTTGACCCTCAAATTTCGAGGACAAAATTTATTTTAAGGGGAGGAGAAATGTCATATCCCAACTTTTAGGTTTAGAAGCCCAGTATATAGCCTGAAAAAGTGATGCTACTAAACCCTATTGAGTAGAGGTCTTAGTAAATAGAGAAAATTATGCTGATCAGTTTGATGCAACATAGAGTTTTAATATGAGATCCCGAAAGATTTATATTAATTTTTGAAGAGAAGGAAAATTAATACAGTATTCTCTGGACCTCAAAATCAGATGAAATGTGGCAGTAAATTCCTATAATTAATATAAGAATTTCTGAAACTAACATAGCTCAAAAAGGAGTTATGTATAATTTACTACAGAATTTATAGTGGATTAAAAGACCCGGTAAATAGGTTTCGGGAGAATTTCTCGGGAATTGAGCCCATGAAGATAGTGCATCATACAAAGGGTCTAGAATGGCACCTTATAAGCCCAATGATATTTTTAGATAAGTATGTGGGCCAGGGCTAATAGAGACCGAGAAAAATGAAGAATTACGAAAATGCCACTGAAAGTATACCACTGTGTTGTGTCATTGAGTCAAAGTCAGACGAAGGGTGTTATGATCATTTGACTAAGGTTAGACAGTCAAGAAATGATATCTAAATAGTTGACCAGGGTCAAGGGATATTCTGGTAAGGTATGGAAAGATAATAGTGCTCGTATAAGTACTAAAGTGAAACTAAGGGCATTTTGGTAATTTACTAAGGATGTTTCTTGGGAACCGAGCCACCAAAGTATTTGGGCTTCGTTAGAAACCCAAGATGACAATCCAAGGCCCAAAAACATAGCCCAAGAGGCATTAAAATATTATTTAAGTACTTTTTTAATAAAGTAAAATGACCCAGTCCAAGATAAAACTGGGTAAAGTGATCTGCAATCATGAGAGGACATAAATAGGACCCACAAGCACTACATGGCATGATTACAATAAAAGAAGAAAAGCAAAGGACACATGGCATGATTAGAGAAAAAGGAGAAAAAGCAAGAGGACACGTGGCACGATCTCGGCCGTCCATTCAGGGAAAAGACTCTGGAACTCTCTAGAGAGGCTGAGTCAGCTAGTGAGGTGTCCTAAGGGCCCTAACATTGTGCCACATATATCCCTTAGGTGTCCTGGATGATGTCATGAGTGGTGAGTCATCAGGGAGGGTGATGTCATCATAATGATACAGGCAAAGCTTCTTGAGCAAGCAAGCAATCTGAGCCATTCATCGCGAATCAATCTGGACCATTCATTCCACTTCCTCTCACCTATAAATAAGCCATTCCCCTCCCATTTCAAGGCACACAATGGATTTGGCAAGAAAAAGAAGAGAAAGAAGAGAGAAAGAGAAAAAGAAAGGAAGGAAGAGAAAGAAGGAAGGAGTTCTGGTGGAGCCAGGAGCAACCTAAAGAGCTTAGGGACTAGGCAAAGCTTAGGAATGAGGTAAGTTATCTAGTCCCTGCTCTAATAAAGTAGAGGATTGCTCTTAGTGGTTAGAATAGAGAAATATCACTATTAATAAAGTTAGCTATAGCTAGAAAGAAAGTTAGAGGAATGTTAGAGTAAGGATATTACCCCTAGTTGAGCATGAGGTAAGTAGAGCTATATTGGATAATAATAAAGATATTATTATGCTATGTATAGGCTCTGACTTATGAAAAGAAGGAACCTTAGAGACAAGGCTAAAAGCTGGAAGGAAAGGCTACACGCCAGGTAGTAAACTTACATACTTGTATGCTTTAGGGGTGTTCACAATGCCCGTCGCCCGGTTCGCCCGTAAAAAAATCGCCCGGCCTGGCCCTAAAAAAGTTGCCCAAAATGTATTTGGGCAGGGCCGGGCCAGGCACCGGGCAGGGCAGCATGCCCTGCCCATTTGGCCCGGCCCTATATATATATATATTTATTATTTTTTTTAATTTTTTCTTAACTTATTTTATTTGTAATTTTACACTTTTCACTTTAGTTGACAACTCTCTTTGTTCATTTTTAAAATATTAAACATATCTTTTATATTTATGTAGATGCCAAAGTTGTTCCTCTGCTTTACTTGCTAAGTATTCGATTTTTTTAGTTGCAATAACGCTACAAATATCTTATCTCTACATATTTCAATATTTTTTTTATATATGCAATAGACTTTGAGACTTCAATTATTATCTTTTTATTACCTTATTCTTAGTGAATTATATATATTATTTAACTCTTAAAAATATAAATATAATATTATTTTATAAGTTCATGATGACAGATTTTTTTCTCACAATATGAGCAGAACATCACAGCCCGGGCATGCCCAGCCCGCCCATGCCCAGCCCGAAATAGTTAGGGCTTTTACCGGGCCGGGCCGGGCATCAGGCTGCAAAATGCAGCCCATACTTTTTTCGGGTAGGGCACCGGGCAGAGGGGCTGCCCTGCCCAGCCCTGCCCATGCACACCCCTAGTATGCTTATACTGCTTGGATGTTTTATGTAATATTTTCTTACCTTAATGATGTGAGGCATGTATGATTAAGTAATACTCTGTTCCTTTTTATACTATGGTCATACATTATAATTAAGTAACATGGAAGCATGTATGTTATCATGATGCAAGCATGATCATTAAGTACACACATAGTAACATCAAGCATATAGTTACATACATTGTATGGTTACCGTTTGCTACTGAGATTTCCCTAGAAATCTCATCCCCTTCCATGTAATCTCAATCCCACAGGTATGTTTAAAGAGGACCGAAGAATCATAGAGAGGAGCTAGGGATTGGATAGTGCAGAGGTTATGCAAAGATGAGACCAAAGTGCTAGAATCAGGGAAAAACGCAGGATGAACAGTAAACTTTGGGCATTGACTGATGTGGACCTGGTCTAGTCGTGGTCAACAAGTTATTTTTCCCTGAAATAAGATTACGTTAGCTTCGCGTAGCAATTTGAACCACTTCGTTTCAATTTTTCAAGAATTAGTTATGATTTTTTGAAGTCAAGCCACTCTTTTGGAATTTACACAGTGAACAATGTTCGCTAGGAGTAAAATTTCAAATTATATGATTTGACTTCAATGGCCCTAAAAGTGGTTCTAAATGCTACTGAATGGTCCCTAAAATATAAGAAAAGGAGGATGTTTCACGGAGCTTGTAAAGCTCTAACATATTTTATAAACATATCAAAATGCCTGGCATTTCATGCAAGGAGTGAAAGCTCTCACTTGCTATTTCAGGTGTAAATATTCAAACATCTTATCCCTTTCAAAAAGGGTGCCTCTCAATCTGTTTACAAAGCTAGCTATAATGCCACTTCATATTGTACTTCTCAATACATATTTCTCACTATGTATCATATTACATATCTCTTATAGCGTATCTCATTACGTACTTTTCATAACATATCTCATTACGTATCTTTTATGCCGTATCATGGCATATATGTCTACATCATGGTCTATCTTGCCTTGTCATAATGTATTTTGAGATACAATACGTCAAACATTCTCTTTAACTTAGCACTTTGCTAGCTTTTGAGAAAATTTTTCTAAATATTTCCTTTCACATCCATTTCATTTGGACTTGACATAAGGATTCTAATCTATTGCTGTTCATAACCCTTTCTAACTTTTTCATAGCTCTTTCTACATCTTACATCATTCTATGCATATATTCCAAACTTCTGTGGCATTTATCCCTTTTTTTATCACTTCCTAAAGGGTCACCCATCATTGGGCTACTATTGCATGAGCAAGCTTAACTGAAAATGCAAATAAAAATCTAAAGCATTGGTGTTAACAAGCTCTAACCTTAGTACTTTACTATCTTAGACCATTCTTAAACTATCTCTCTTGGGTCTATCTGTCCTTCTATTCTCTTTATTCTCATTCGGAGGATTTATTTGTCTCTTATTCTTATTCTCTATAATCTCATCATAGGGATCTCTTTATTCTCATTTGACCCCTTCTCATATCTTATGAAATAGTCTCATAAATCCTTGGTACTTAGGATTAACACTTAAAATTTAATCATTTAGTTCCTATTGCGTGTAGGAAGATTCTGAGTTTAGTCCCTGATAGTAATAAGGCTATCTAAAATTAACATCATGGGTACTCTCTGTGTTATGAGTTAACTAACTTGTGAAGCTTCTCTATCTTAACCTTTTCCTTGGTATTTATCCTTTCAAAGAAATACTATACTTATGGCTCAATACTTTCTTTCTCTAGGCTATGTCTACTGCGACCCTTGGGATCTACTAGGATCAATCGTAAGACTCTTCAAGATCTAACTATAACCCTGAAATTCTATTCTTTGTGAGCCATACTAGGATCTAACTACAATCCTCCAGAATCTACTGTGATTTTGTTATACTGTATTCTTATCTCTGGAAGATCTAACTAACAGACAAAGTTATAAGGTTATTTACTTCCACATAGTTGTTAACTCAACAGATAATTCCCCTAAAATGATCATAGTAGCCAATAATATCTATCAAGACTTTACTCATTTCCTCCATCGCTCAAGAATTTCTCATATCATTCTCATCTCTTATAACTTTACTACATTTAACATTGCAGAGAGCTGCACAGGTTCTACCATGCACATATCTATCATCATCTATCCATCTCATTTGAGAGATATTACTCTATATGAGTTATACTGTCCATTCTTTTTGTTTATCTCAAGAGCAATTTGATTCTATTGCAAGAGCAATCTAGCTTTATTGTAAAAATATTAACTTATATTACAAGAGACTGCTCCTTCTTAGAATTGCATTATCTTTCATAAATGCTTCTCATTTTATTTCATATTCATAGCACATCATTCATGTATCTTATCCCTACTAAAGGGGTGTGTCTTAAGTACTGTAATTATTTGTCTATAAATTCACTATTCCTCCTCATCTTTAATCTCATTCTCTACCCAATTGACTATCATTGTCTGATCATAAATTCTCATTCTATTCTTTGGGAATTAACTGGCTAACTATCTCGTTCATCACTTTTCTGTTGCTTCTCTATTGCTTTGTCATTAACAAGTTGAGCTATTTAATTGCATGTCGTATGGCATGGGAGCAACATAACTTTTTCATCTGGTATACTCTACCCTGTATGTACTGCGTGAGGAGAGTATTTATTTATCATAGCATATACTAATATATGTGTCATCATATGATAACTACAAGGAGATGCAACTGCTCATCAAAACTTATGCCAACATAAACCATATCAACATTACCTAATTTGCTCAACCATCTATTATACTCGCATTGTAATTAAATAACTAACTAGGTAAACTTTAAAGCATTTTTTCCCTTTATTACCTTAACTGTTAGGTCCTGATCATCTATTTAGGAACTTGAGTCATTTGCTTGTTTCCCTTTGGTTGGCACGTTAGCCTCTTATTAGGGTATAGACTCAACCCTTCTTTACTCTTTCTTACATAGGAAATAGGGGAGTCACTTTATCTTTGAACATGTGACTACCTTACTTTCTTTAAATCTCCTTTTGGAATCTAAGATAGCTTATCATATCAGGCCACTTTATCTTACTAGGCTATATTAATTATATCATAATGTGTCTCATTGCCTGTAAGACTTCTGTGTCCTTAGCCTGAAGGACTTATGTGTCCTTGGCCTTATGTAATCTACTATAATCCATAACTGAGTCAGCTATTTTCTTTCAGCTAACTGAGGAAGAGTCTGGCTCATATCTCTATGTCATTTATACTTTAAAGTTTTTCCTTATCCTCTTGGATTACCAACAGGTGATAAGGTGTCTCTTATTAAGCCTCAATGTTCACGTGGATGAACTCGGCTAAATATTCATCAAAGGGTTTCTCTTTTCCTTACTCTAACCCTTAGCCTCACACTCATCTCTATGGAGTAACTTCTATATCTCTTTACTATCTCTTAACTTTTTCTGTCTATCAGGCTCAGTCTGCTCTGGACTAGACTGTAGTTACTTTCTAGTCTTTCTTTAGATCCTGACTAATTTAAGTCACATGGATCTCATTCATCATCTAGCATTATCACTTTTGTTCTTTAGGGTGCTCTACCCTAGGTTTGCTAGGTTATTATCTCTTTGTGATAGGATCCCTTTGTTTTGGGAACATTAACCTTTTATCTATTAATCATCATGTCTATAACCTTAAGCCGTGTATTAAGCTCCTTCTTAGGAAAATCTTGTTCTAACTTTTAATTCTTTTTGTTTAGTAAAGACTAGTTGCACCAAATCTTTCATAATGTAGATCAACTCCTTATGATCATACGGAGGATCTACTTTTGAATATTTCCTTAAACTAATCTTCTGTATCTCAATGCATCGTATTGTTTAGCTTGCCTGCACACTGAGCAAGCCTTTAACTAATAACCTTCAGTGAGTTCTGCATCTTCATTCTTATCATCAGGTCTCCGTGCAATCTAGTCGCAACCTGAGTATTGGCTAGTCGTGACTCATGTAAACTTTAGTTGTGACCTTCTCCACTTACTCGTCACAACTTGGTAACTCTGTGTTCTTTAGTCATGACAATAAGTTATCTTCTATCGCGACCCAATCTAGTTTATACATTAGTCACGTCCTATGGCTTGGACTCATCGTGACCTGATAGCTCTGGAGCTTCCTTGTGTGACCAATGATCTTTACTCGTCACGACCAAAAGCTTTTGTAAATTTTTGTCATGACCTATGCCTTAACTCATTGCGACTTAACTTGTTTGGAACTTCTAGTTGCCACCTAAACTACTTCATATCGTGACCTGGCATAGCTTTCTCTAAATATTCACTTCTAATGTTCTTGACCTTGATGAATTTGAGTCAATTAAAACTCATTCATATCTATACATCATAATCACATTAAATAGGAACATATTCACATAAATGTTCAACCAACTATCATTTCACTATATCATACAAAACTTCATATTTCATGTTACCATAACATTTGTACATACATGTCAATTATATATTCGAGGTACATTGTAACTATCATACATCTGAGTAATTACTTTACTTTACTATGTTTACATTATCCCTAATCTCTTTTACATTCTTTTCTAGGGAATCATAAACTACACATACTTTAGCATACAGAAGTGCCACCCATGTATATCAACTGGTGGATAATTTGCCAGAAACTCACTTAACCTTACATGCCATATAGGGGTATATGGTAGTATGTGACTTACTACCATCTCATGCCAGTCTGCTAGAGCATAAACTTGATTTAGGTTAATGCCCTCTACTATATATATGTTTATCATCCCTATTAAGGCATTGAGAAACTGCAGATAAACAGACTGCTCTTGATCTCTACTCCATCCCGTGACCTAGACTGAGTAATTCACTCTCTATAGCTTTCTTGAGACTGATATGGTCAACATTATCTGTCTTTAACAAAGAAGGCTGGGGTTGATTAGGACTAGGAATATCACACTGATCTTTCACTATAAAGTCACATATTCCTAGACTTTGGGAATGGATAAGAATTATCATAAACTCTGACTGGATGTCTGAATTAGGGAACTATGGTATATTATTCATAGCAACTATATCCTCAAACTTTGGTAGAGGAGGAATAATATCTTATCTACCTATCATCCAGTAGTAGTACTCAGCTTCCTCAGCTATAATCTATCCTCTCATCGGAGAGATAAAGCTTACATCAGGGTTAGAGGGCACTCAAACAAACTCATACTGTATAGAGTCACTAGAATCAACATTATTTGGTACATACACAGGTTCAAGCTGAATCTCTACATAACCTCCAGACTGCAGGTTTGAGTTTACATAAACATCTATAGAATATTCTATTTTAGACTTTCTTGACTGATCCCTTATACTCTTATCTGAACTCTCTTTATTGTCTGAAGGATGATCAAAGTCTGGATGTACATTATCTTGGTATATTACTACTGGCTAAGGGTCTCTTTTATTAACTGCCTTATTACCTAAGCCTCTAACTTAACTTTATGAAACCCCATATCTACTCATGCAATATTTACTTAATTAAGCAACGTTAACTATCCCAATAAATACCCTAACTTAACAAAGTACTTACTATTTTGATTTAGGGTCTGGGAACTATCTTATATCATGCCAGGAATTTCTACTCTGATACCAAAATGAAATATCCTTACTTTCATACGTCTTAGGTACCATTCAGTAGCATTTAGAACCACTTACAAGACATTGAAAGTCCATTAGCTAAATCTAAAATTTTTCTCTTTCTCGAGTTACATTCACATGGTATTCCAGATTTCGCGACAAATTTTAAAAAATCATAATTAATTGTAGAAAAATCAAAATGAAATAGTTAAAAAAGCTACACGAAGATAACATCTTGAACTTTAAGGTCTAGACCAAATGCTTAGCAAATTAATACAATTTATTTGTCAAAGATTACTGTTCATTTGGTCAAACATTCTGAAAACAGATTCTGGTCCCTTACTTTGGAAAATTAGATCTCTTTGTACAGATATCAAAATAAAGCGTTCTTGGTGTCAAAACAAAGCTTGACATGTTAAATAAATGTATGTAAAATTCCATACATTTATCTCATTATTTACTATTTTTTATTACATCATGATCATCACTACTTGCGTTGGTCAAATAGTAACATTACATATAACAATTCTTCACATAACATTCATACTATCCAATCCCTAACTTCTCTTCATGCTTCTTCAATCCTCTTTCAACATTAACAAACCTGTGGGATTGGGATTACATGGAAGGGGATGAGATTTCTGGGGAAATCTCAGTAGCAAACGGTACTAAACAATGCATGCATTAATATAAATACTTGTGCTTACTTGTGAAAGTGTTAACATTTGTAATATGCATGCTTCCATGTAACATGTGAAATTCAATTGGCCAAAGTAATCATAGACATAGAGCTTCATACATAAGTATATATGCAAGACAATTCAATAAAGCCATAGCACAATAAAGCATAACACTCAATGCATACAAGTTTAGGATAAGTTTATTACTTCATATACTTGACTATCTTTCACTTTATCTTGCCTCTTTCTTCTCACTTCTTTTGGATATATGGCAGCCTCTTTGGAGCACACCAATCAATTCCTAACATAACATAATCATTCATTCATCACAATCTAACTTCCTTGAACCATAAACTCACTTTAACTAACATAACTTCCTCTTGAACATTAAGCTCATTTAACTACATTAACTTTCCTTAATCTTAACTAATAGACTTGGCCCTTGAATCAATTGATGTCTTGACTTTACCCTACAAAATTTCCTCTTTTGAATCCATTTATGAGCTTAGAATCATGAAATTCTAGCTCCTTCATGGCCTGCTGGATAGAACCGAAAACATGTACATAATTCCTTCAAAAATTCTCATTTTGATTCTAATGCTTCCCATACTTGTTTCTCCACTTTATCCCACACAACTTTTCATTTTAAAACCATTGGAAGAATCAAAATCATGAAATTCTAATTACTTTTTATGTGAGTGAACAGTAACATAGGAGAATTTCAAAAACTACAATCTTGGAATTTCAATGTTTCCAAGGTTCAAAACCTATCCAATCCTACACAAAATCATCTTATAAATTCAATAGAAGCATTAAATCATCAAAATTCCATTTCCTTCCATCATGAACAGTGCAAACTGAACTGGTTCAACTATGGCAAAGTCAAGAAGATAACTTGATTCAACAACCAATCACTTAACTAGCTTGTTTAAGCTTCAATCATAAATCTCTAACTTTAATTTCTTCTTTTCCCTTTCATCTAAGATTTTTGGACAGCACAACACCCTAGAGAAAACTCAACTTTCCTCCATGAAAACCCTAAGTTCAAGCTCCCAAATCAAAGGAAAATAAGCTAAGATAGATTGCTTACCTTTAATCTCTAGCTTACTTGAATTTTGGTATCTTGAATCTTCTTTGTCTTGGTTTGAGTTTTCATTCTGCAAGAGTTTCCCCAAGGGTTCTTGTGCTCATGGTTTGCTTCAGATTTGAGGGGGTATTTATAGAAAAATCTCATAGAAAGCAATGGCCAAGATTACTTTGTGCACTATTTGATCTAATGGCTCATATTTAATCTTGGAGTTAACTTTTTCAAAAAGAGAATTATGACTTCATCCATGACATCATCAAGGGACAACTCATCAGATGGCAAAATTCCAAGGGGGAGAAGATTCTAAAAGAATTCAGTCCAATCCGGTACCGGCTCAGTCTGATTCCCTAAAAACCAGACTGATTTATAAATCTAATTTTTCTGAGATTTCATAATATGTTTTCTTACCTTAAATCCAATATCCAGATTCTCCCTACCATTGACATTTTTGAACTGGGTCAAAATTTAATTACATATCCCTTAGGAAATGACTGAAATGCCCTTGGTCCTATCTTGCACTATATTAACCCTAAGGGTATAATTGTCATTTTACACTCCTTTATACTGCATCAGGGTGTATACTAGCTCTAACTAATCTTGGAGTTAACTTTTTCAAAAAGAGAATTATGACATCATCAAGGGACAACTCATAGGGTTAGATGGCAAAATTCCAAGGGAGAGAAGCTTCTAAAAGAATTCTAGTCCAATCCGGTACCGGCTCAGTCTGATTCCCCAAAAACCAGACTGATTTATAAATATAATTTTTCTGAGATTTCATAATATATTTTCTTACCTTAAATCCAATATTCAGATTCTCCCTACTATTGACATTCTTGAACTGGGTCAAAACTTAATTACATGTCCCTTGGAAAATGACTGAAATGCCCTTGGTCCCCTATCTTGCACTATATTAACCCTAAGGGTATAATTGTCATTTTACACTCCTTTATACTGCATCAGGGTGTATATTGGCTCTAACTAATCATCTTTAGACTAGCTTGGACTTTTTTGCCTATCCAGAATAACCAAAATGCCCTCCATCAATCATTGGTACAATCTGATATTTTATTCCAAGGAACCTCTCCTGATAGTATTTATCAGATATTTTATTCTACTATAAATTTCTGTAAGAATTCTACAGGATTCTTTTTCTGATTCTGCCAATTTTATAAATTCTTATATTAAATATAGGAATTTACTATAAAGTTTTATCTGATTAGGAGTTCTAAAAAATTTTGTAATAATTATTCCTGACTTCAGGAATTTATATCAATTAATCGAGACCTTAAATCAAAATTCTGTCTGTGTTAAATTGATCAAAATAATTTTGTCTATCTACTGGTAAAATTTGGGACTAAACTGCTTCCGTGTAGTTTTTGGCCTTTTTTGGTTCAATTTTATCATAATTACATTTTTGTCTCTAAACTTTTGATTAATTACATTTAGGTCCCTAAACTTTTGATAATTATCACTTTTGGCCCAATTTTTGTTTATACTTTCATTTTTGGCCTTCAACCTTTTTTAATTTTCATTTTAGTCCCTCCCTCTTTTCCTTCAAGACTCATCTAACCTTTATTATTTCTTCTAATCATCATCATAATCATTTCTAAACCTCTTTCCACTATCAGTATTATACATATAGGAAAAAATTAGGATATGACAAATAGAGAGGGAAAAAAGATGTTTAGACAAAGGTATAATGAAGAGGGACTAAGATAAAAGGTTTAAAAGTTCTATGGTAAAAAATGAAAGTAGACAAAACTTTGGGCCATTAAGTGTAATTATGAAAAGTTGAGGGTCTAAAGTGTAATTTTCAAAAGTTTAAGGGTAAAATGGTAATTATTAAAAGTTGAGCCAGAAAAGGCCAAAAACTGCCGAAAATCAGTTCAGTCCCAAATTTTTCAGTAAATAGAGAAGATTATTCCTATCAATTTGACGCATTACATAATTTTGATTTGAGGTCCCAAAAAATTGATATTAATTGGACCTTAGAATCAGATAAAATTTTGTAGTAAATTCTTATAATTAATATAAGAACTTATGAAATAGATAAAGCTCAAAAAGGAGTTATGTAACATTTATTATAAAATTTATAGTGGATTAAAACACCCGATAAATACGTTTCGTGGGAATTTCTTGAGAGTTAAGCCCATGAATGCATTGGATCACATAGAAGGCCCAAAATGGCACCTTATAGGCCCAATAATTTTTTCAGATAAGTTTATGGGCTAGTGTTAATAAAGACTAAAAATGTAAAATTATGAAAATGCCACTAAGTGTGCCCCTATGTTATGATAAGGAACTAGAGAGGATATTTTGGTTATCTCATAGTACAAAATGGCAAGCCAAGTACAGGGATGATTCATCAGAGTCAGTATATGCCCTGATAAGTAGTAAAGGGGCATGAAATGACAATTTTGCCCTTAGGGTTAATATAGTGCAAGATAGAGAACTAAGGACATTTCAGTCATTTTCTAAGGGATAGAAAATAGATAAATACTCAGTCTAACAATGTTAATGGTAGGTAAAATTTGGATACTAGATTTAAGCTTAGAAAGCATTTATGGAATATCAGAAAAATTAGATTCAGAAAATAGTATGGTTTTGAAGAAATCAAACTGAGCTGGTACTAGATTAGACTGAAATTTTTTTATATGCTTTCTCCCTTTACAATTTCATCACATGGTCTATGAGGTGTCCCTTAGTGATGTCATGGATGATGTAGTCTCATTGGCTTCTAGGGCAAGCTAATCCAATATCAAATATGGTCATTAGATCAAATAGTGCACAAAGTGATCTTGCCATTCATTTTCCATAAAATTTTTCTATAAATACCCCCATAGTTCTGCTTCAAAACTGTAGCATGAGAACCCTTAGGGAAGCTATGTCAAAATGCAAACTAAAGCTAAGACAAAGAAGATTCAAGGCACCAAAGTGCAAGCTAGCTAGGAATTAAGGTAAGTAATCTATCATAGCTTATTTTCCTTTAATTTGGGGGCTTGAACTTAGGGTTTTTGTGGAAGGAAGTTGAGCGTTACCTAGGGTGTATATGCTGTCCAAAACCCTAGATGAAAGGAGAAAGAAGAAATTAAAGTTAAAGTTATGTGAGCTAGTTAGATATTGGTTGTTGAATCAAGTTTATATTCTTGACTTTGCCAAGAAAGAAACCTTTCAGTATGCATTGTTCATGATAGAAGAAGATGGAATTTTAATGATCTAATGCTTCCATTGAATTTATATGATAAATTTATGTAGGATTGGATAGGTTTTGAACCTTAAAAATATTGGAATTGAAAGTTGTAATTCTTAGAATTCTTCTCTATTATTGTTCACTCATATGAATAGTTATTGGAATTTCATGATAATGATACTTCCAATGGTTTTAAAATGAAAATTTGTGTGGGATAAAGTAGAGAAACAAGTATTGGAATCAAAATGAGAATTTTTGGAAGAATTATATATGTTATGAAATCTATCTAGAACAGTGTATGGTTGCTGGAATTTCATTATTCTAAACTCATAAATGGATTCAAAAGGTGTAATTGTGTAGGGTAAAGTCAATACATTAATTGATTCAAATGCCAAGTCCATTAGTAAAGATTAAGGAAAGTTAATGTAGTTAAGTAAACTCAATGTTCAAGAGACCTAGTTTGTAATAAATGCATGGTAATGTTATGTTAGGAATTGATTGGTGTGCTAAAAAGAGGCAGTCACACATCAAGAAGAAGTAAGAAGGAAAAGGCAAAGATAATGTAAAGGAAGGTCAAGCATGTGAGGTAGTAAATTTATCATAAACTTGTACGTATTGAATGTTATACTTAGCTGTGCTATGACTATGTTGAATGGTGTTGCATGTGTGTTTATGATTGAAGCTCTATTTCTATGTTTACTTTGACCAATTGTATTTCATATGTTACATGGAAGCATGCACATTACAAATGTTAACACATTCACAAGTAATAACAATTATTTAGTATCATTTGCATGCATTGTTTAGTACTATTTGCTACTGAGATTTTCCTAGAAATCTCACCCTATCCATGTAATCCCAATCCCAATAGGTTCAAGAATGATAAAAGAGGATGAAGAAGCATGAAGAGAAGTTAGGGATTGGATAGTATAAATGTTACATGAACAATTGTTACATGTAATGATATTATATGACAAGTTTAAACAACAATGTTTATGATGTAAGGAAAAATAGTAAATGATGGAATAAATGTATAAAATTTTATAAATATTTAGTTAACATGTCAAGCTTCATTTTGACACTAAGAACACCTTATTTTGATGTATGTACAAAGAGAACAAACTTTTTAAAATCAAGGACTAGAATATGTTTTAATTTTTGACCAAATAAACAATAATATTTCACAATTTAACTGTATTAATTGACTAAGTATTTAGTATAGAAATTATTTTCTCCTTAAATTTTAAGATGTTATCTTCATATTTCTTTTTGAACCACATCATTTTGATTTTTCTAAAATTAATTATGATTTTTTGAAGTTCATTGCTGAATCTAGAATACCATATGAATAGTAACTCGAGAAGAGTAAAAATTCTAGATTTAGCTAATGGACTTTCAAGGTCTTATAAGTGGTTCTAAATACTACTAAATGGTTCCTAATACATACAAAAGTAAGGATGTTACAATATACATTTAATGACTATCCTTTAGAATATGACCAAAATGCCCTTAGTTCACTATTTTATACTATATTAACCGTAGGGCATAATTGTCATTTTATACTTCATCAGAATATTTACTGACTCTAATCAAGTACTCCTACGTCCCTCTTTGACATTTAGTCCATGGTCAAATGATTAAAATGCTCTTCATTCATTTTTAAGTATTTTATAACATAGGGGCATTTTTGTTATTTTATACTTTTTAGGATTTTTCTAAACACTACCCCATAACTTGTTCAATATATTCTTGGGCCTTTTGGTATGTATTCTTAGGTTTATGATCAAGTCTAACTCCTCTTATGGCTCAAATACCAAGAAATTTCCCCTAAAACCTTTATCAGGTACTCTATTTCGTCTTAAATTTTATTATAAATTCTATAGAACTTTTCTTTTGAGTTCTATCGATTTTATAAATTATTATAATTAATATAAGAATTTTTGATACAATTTTATCTAATTCTAAGGTCCATAATATCCTATAATAATTTTTAAACTTCTAAAATTAATATCAATTGGACATCAAATCGAAATTCTAAAATACATTTGGGCCATTTTTGGTTCAATTTATTCATAATTATGATTTAACCCCTAGATTTGGTAAAATATACTTTAGTTCCTAAATTTGCTAAATTCTTCTTTAGTCCCTTACTATACTTTTTGAAAGGTCATTTTAGTCCCTTTATGTACTTTTACTTGAACCATGAAAACTTCTTTTCTTTTACAATTTAGTCCCTTTCTTCTATTGTGTTGCCACTTTTTCATTTATACAGACTTTATGTACACTGAATTAGAAAATAGGGGATATGACAATTATAATTTTAAAATATTTTATTCATTTATTTATTATACTTTTGAAATTATTATTATTTGATATTATTTTAATTCATTTATTTATTGTGTATTTAAAATTATTATTATTTGATATTATTTTATTCATGTATTTATTGTGTTTTTAAATTATTATTATTTAAAATTATTTTTTAACTTGTTCTATTTTTAAAATTATTATTATTTGAATTTATTTTATTCATTTATTTATTGTAGTTTTTAAATTATTATTATTTGAAAATATTTTATTCATTTATTTATTATATTTTTGAAATTATTATTATTTGATATTATTTTATTCATTTATTTATTGTGTTTTTAAATCACTTATTTATTGTAGTAAGATGAGTTTACAACCCAAGAAGGAGCCGGTTGATCGCACTACACCCACTGATGATCCTTTTTCTATGGAGAGTATTTCTACAATGGTATGAGTCATGAGCTCGATATCTGTATCGAGAACTATGATCTTAGCAAGGAGGAGATTATAGAGTTCATGGCATATATTATAGCTCCTTATCAGGATTAGGAGGCCTAAGAGGAGGAAGAGGAGGAGGATGAAGGGTATGGGCAACCCTAGGAGGATGATGATTAGCCTGCCTAACATAAACTGAGCCATGCTCGAAGCCTTCAACATGAAGTTTGTAGGTAATTATGTTATTTATACAAAAGGTTGTTTTTATTTAATTCATATGTAATTAAATTTTAAATTACTTGGTACAGACTCCTAAGGCCACAAGTCTGACAGGACACTCACTGTTAAGGAGTTATCCATGATCACTAGCGAATGCGTGCTACTGTTGATTGATTTGGGCCAATTGACTAGGTATAGGGGCCAGCTATTTATACCAAGTAAGTGCACCTAGTTGGTAGGCAGTAGACCCTATTGTTGATTAACACGAAGGACTAGAAGAAGGTTGAAGTGCGACAGAAAGATGTTGTATGGGAGATGATTAAGGTAAGATATATTTTTTATTTAAAATAATTAATTAGTTGATTAATTAAATATAGAGATTAATTAATTATTTTATTTTATTACAGGGAAAATTTATAGTGGGAGAGAAGCAGAAGGCGGATACCCTCAAGAGGATAGAGGTAGCATGGAAGAATTAGAGGGGAATCTATGTTGGAGAAGATGGCGATAGGATGAGGCCATTGCAAGATATTCTGGTGGATGTACCTCATAGAGTCTTGAACCAAGATTGGGCCCACTATGTCTAATTGAGGATCTCACCTGAGTAGTAGGTATATATGATGTTAATATTATTATATTAATTTGAATTTTTTATGAATTTTTTATACTATTATATTTGTTTTAGGCGATCAACATGATAAATGTGGGCAGTTTACAATAGCAAATAGTGAGGCACATGGTTGGCTCTAAGAGCTTCGCTGTTTCATAACATGAAATAGTAAGTACCTTAAAATTATGATTTATACATTGTGTTTCTTGATACAATATGTAAATAATTATAGTTTCTATTTAATCTACAAAGGCAAAGTTTTGACAGGAGCAGACGGTCACAACTACTTACGGTGAGATGTAGTCTTATCTCCACATGCCATCGGATGGGTAAAACGTCCTACTTTTACCCCCTCATAGTACATATTTGAAAGCATATTTAACTAGCGAAAGCATTACTTTGGCCTAAAAATTAAAAATTTTCAATTAAGTCATCGGGTACTGTTCACTGTGTATTTTTTAGATTAGTAGTCCAACTTTGTAAAATCATAACTAATTTAGAAAAATTGTATGGGGGTACAACAAATTTCTATGTGAAGCTCATTCATTAATATTTAGGGGAAAATATTAAATTGGACATTTACTAGCTCTTTAATACAGTTAATTCTCCAAAATTTACTATTTATATGTTCGGGTTTAGTGGTTTTTCATGCGGAGAAATGTGAATGGTCAAGATGGAATTTGTCCCTCACATTCGTAGAGAGATATTATTGGGCCCCTTGATGAGTGAGTTTGAAAAATGTATGGCCATACTGTAATGAAAAGGTAGTTCCATTTCTATAGTCAGACTACTTAGGGATCGAGAAAGTAATAATCAGGAATAGGAGGATGATATTATCGATGCCTTAACCATGACCAAAATATCGCGTGACAAAAGGGACATGATATGGTTGTATAAAAGGTTACATCGTTTAACAATTCTCATATAATTTGAGATTGTCAAGTCTTGGTTAGGAAAGTTTTTCTCGATAAAATACTTGGGTGAAGCCACCTACATCCTAGGAATCAGAATCTATAGAGATAGATCTAAAAGACTTCTAGGAGTTAGTCAGAGTATATATATAGACAAAATACTGCATAGGTCCAGTATGCACGAATCAAAGAGGGGTTTAATACCCATGTCTCATGGTATTCACCTCAGCAAAGATCTGTATCCTAGTATATCTGATCAGTGAGGTCGCATGAGTAAAGTTCCATATGCCTCGGCCATAGGATCTATCATGTACGCCATGTTATGTACTTGATCGGATATCTTGTTTGCCTTAAGTATGACTAGCAGATATCAATAAGACCCTGGTGAGGGCTATTAGACTGCTGTCAAGAATATCCTTAAGTACTTAAGAAGGACTAAAGACTTATTTTTGGTCTATAGTGGATTGGATGACGAACTCTGTGTAACTGGTTACACAGATGCGAGTTTCCAAACTGACCAGGATGACCAAAAATCGCAGTCTGGATATATATTCCTCCTCCATAATGGAGCAGTAAGCTGGAAGAGCTCTAAGCAGGGCATTGTAGCAGATTCTGCAATGGAAGCTGAGTATATAGCAGTATCAGATGCAGCTAAGGAAGCTGTTTGGATCAGAAAGTTCATCACAAAACTAGGGGTGATACCTACCATCTTAGATCCAATAACTTTGCTCTGTGACAATAGCGGTGCCATTACACAAGCCAAAGAGCCTAGGTCACATCAAAGGACCAAGCATATACTCAGGCAATTTCATCTCATCAGAGAAATCAATGATAGAGGTGATATAAAAATATTAGAAGATAATGTTGCTGATCCTCTAACAAAGCCGCTTATGCAGGCAAAGCATGAGCGTCATGTTAGGTCAATAGGAATTAGTCAAATTAATGATTGTACCTAGTGCAAGTGGGAGGTTGTTGGAAATCATGCCCTAAGGGCCAATCATTGTCATATGAACATTTTTTATTTATGAATTTATTAATTGTGTTATCATATTATTTGCATGTTTACTATGATGACCATCCTTAGATAATTCATGATCTTATCCTAAATATCCCTGGTCGGTCATCTTGTGGGAGCACAGATGAAATAAGACCAGTATGACTTTGAAGATATATAGAGATATAAATCAGAGTCATAGGCACATGTTGAGTATAAGGTATTGGACCGACCCGCTATGAGAGAACTGCATTGGTAACATCATAAGCTTCTCTCATATATAAACCATGTCAATATGCCCTTTGACCTGAGATCATCATAGATTCCTACATGACAAATGCTCAGCTTTGACCTAGTCAAGAGTCACTTTTGATCGAGTGATCATAAAGACTATGTTTGGGTTTAGTGGTTTTTCATGCGGAGGAATGTGAATGGTCAAGATGAAATTTGTCCCTCACATTCGTAGAGAGATATTACTAGGCCCCTCGATGAGTGAGTCTGAGAAATATATGGCCATACTGTAATGGAAAGGTAGTTCTATTTCTACAGTCAGACTACTCGGGGATCGAGAAAGTAACAGTCAGGAATAGGAGGATGACATTATCCATGCCTCAACCATGACCAAAATATCGCATGACAAAAGGGACATCATATGGTTGTATAAAAGGTTACATCGTTTAACGATCCTCATATAATTTGGGTAGTCGTTATGTCTTGCTAGAGACCGCTTGCGACTTGTGGGCCAGTATAGCAAATGGCCCACTGCTAACTTCATGTGGGCCTACAAGGTCACACACAAAATAGCCCAACACGAGCTATGATGTCCAGATTCAATGAATGATCCAGGGTTGATGTATATATTTATTTATATTTATATTTGTATATATATATATATAAATTCGTATATATATATATATTATATATAAAAGATATATGAGATTTAATTTATAAGGATAAATTAAATCTCTATCACGTTTGTATTTGAAATTTAAATTGATAGGATATCTCATATAAGAGATATTTATAAGATTTAATTTATAAGGATAAATTAAATTTCTATCACGTTTGAATTTGAAATTCAAATTTATAGGATATCTCATATAAGAGATATTTATAAGATTTAATTTATAAGGATAAATTAAATCCCTATCACGTTTAAATTTGAAATTCAAATTGATATGATATCTCAGATTTGATTTATGATAATAAATCAAATATAGTTCAGTCTCATCTTTATTTAAAGTTGAATAAATAGGTAATTAAATATGTGGGACGGATTTAATAGTATTTATTTAATTAGTTTCTTATAAAATTATACAATATATGATATTGTATTAATTTCAGAATTAATATAAGATTAACTCCAAAATCCAATTCGGTAGAGAGAAAAACGCATAGCATCCTATATATCTGATTTTAGGAGCTATGTTTTAGCTACACACACATAGAACACAGAAAGGCCGAAGGGGAATCTGCAAAAGGTTTGCAGCTAAGAAACTACCGAAATAGAGACGGAGAGGACGAATTCTTGAGAAAGCCCTGGAGGGACAAGAGACGCTAGCACGTCGTTCGTGGTTAGAACGTTGTTCATGTGGATACCAGTAGAGGAAGCTGACCTGAGTCGTCGACTTTTTGCGATCAGAAAGGGAGAACGAGCCGCGGAGAGAAGCTGTGAACGTCGTGACTAGAAGCTGTGGAAGTCGCTGAGGAACACTGAGGGTAATGCTTCTTCCCACTTAACTTAAACACATACGGTAGATCCTGGCAAGGAATGGAAAATTTTTTAAATTAATTTCCGCTGCGTGTCTTCCAATTCCTTACACTTTTACCATTTCCACTTTATTTCATGATTCTCATAAATTATTCTAGCATGTATAAACCGTCCTCTTAACTTCCCATATATTCATATACATAATATAACTATGTAATAATTATTCCATAGCATTCCATCACATAATTTGGCATATTACATAACATTTATATAACGAGGATAAACATACATCACATGCTATAGCATTAATTTGTCTACTTTCTTTCTTCCATTCTTTAGCTTTCCTTCAAGAATTAATTAGTCTTCAATCTTTGCTGACCTATTATGGTTGGTTATGGGAGCGTGAGATTCTGGGGAATATCAATAGTAAACATTAATATTTAATGCATACAAGATGAATGCAAGTGCATGACATGCTTGCTTGCCATAATTCATGCTTAGCATAATGACATATGTGCATGTTCCATGTTTCATACAATATATAAGTGACCACTGCAATCATAGAAACAAAGCTTCATTTATTCAAATATGCATCAAATAATCAAGCAAAGAAATCAATGTATAAACATACACAAGCATTTACATCAAGTACACAAATAAGGTAAGTTCACTACCTTAAGCATAAGATTTCTCCCTATCTAGGCTTCCAACCATGCATAAATTTGGCCAACCACTTTTCAACATCCTCTTAGATATTTTAAGGTCCTAAATGTCACATCCAACTTTTTTCTATCTGTATAATACTGATAATGGAAAGAGATTTAGAAAGGATTGTGATGATGAATAGAAAGAGAAAACAATGATTAGGCAAAGGTATAAAGATGAGGGACTAAATTGAAAAGTTTAAAAGTTCTATGGTGGAAAATAAAAGTAGAAATAAACTTTGGGCCATTAAGTATAATTATGAAAAGTTGAGAGCCTAAAGTGTAATTTTTAAAAGTTCAAGGCCAAAATGGTAATTAATAAAAGTTTAGCCAGAAGCCTAAAAATAACCATAATCATATTAGTACAACATTTTTCCAGTAAATAGAGAAAATTATTCTAATCGGTTTGACTCAACACAGAATTTCGATATGAGGTCCCAAAAAATTTATATAAATTTTTGAAGAAAGGAAAATTAATATAGTATCGTCCAGACCTCAGAATTAGGTAAAATTTGACAGTAAATTTCTATAATTAATATATAAATTTATGAAACTGACAGAGCTTAAAAAGGAGTTATGTAGAATTTATTATAGAATTTATAGTGGATTAAAACGCCCGATAAATATGTTAGGAAATTTCTCGGCAGTTGAGCCTATGAAGGCAGTGGATCATGTAGAGGGCCTAAAATGGTACCTTATAGGCCAACGATATTTTCAGATAAGTATGTGAGCCATGGTTAATAAAGACCCAAAAAATGAGAAATTACAAAAATGCCACTGTGTTGTAATATTGTACAAGAGATAAATGAAGGGCATTTTGGTCATTTGGATAGGTAAAAAATGTCCAAGAAAGTATAGGAGTGATTAGTCAGTGTCAGTATATGACCTGATAAGAAGTAAAGAGGTATAAAATGACTATTATGCCCTTAGGGTTAATATAGTGTAAGATAGTGAACTAAGGGCATTTCAGTCATTTGCCAAGGGATCTGTAATTAAATTTTGGCCTATTCTAAGAATGTCAATGGTAGGAAGAATTTGGATACTGGATTTAAGGTTAGACAGTATATTATGGAATCTCAAAAAAATTATATTTATAAAATAGTCTAGTTTTTTAGAAATCGGACTGAATCGGTACCGGATTAGACTGAAAATTTTTCAGAAGTTTCTTTCCTTGGAATGGTACCACCTAGACCTATGACTTGTCCTTTGATGATATCATGGTTGATGTCAAAATTAGCTTTTTAGAAAAGTTAAATCCAAGATTAAATGTGAACTATTAGATTAAATAGTGCACAAAGTGATTTTGGCCATTATTTTCCATGGGATTTGTCTATAAATACCCCCCACAAAATATGGCATGAGAACCCTTGGGGAACGTCTTGCAAAATGAAAACTCAAGCTAACACAAAGAAGATTCAAGGTACCAAAGTTCAAGCAAGCTAGAGATTAAAGGTAAGTAATCTATCATATCTTATTTTCTTTTGATTTGGGAGCTTGAACTTAGGGTTTTTATGGAAGAAAGTTGAGCTTTCTCTAAGGTGTATGTGTCATCCAAAAACCTTAGATGAAAGGAAAAAGAAGGAATTAAAGTTAGAGATATATGATTGAAGCTTAAATAAGCTAGTTAAGTGATTGGTTGTTGAATCAAGTTGATATTCTTGACTTTGCCATGGTTGAACCATTTTGGTTTGCACTGTTCATGATGGAAGGAAATGTAATTTCAATGATCTAATGCTTCTATTGAATTTATATGATGATTTTGTGTAGGATTGGATAGGTTTTGAACCTTGAAAGCATTAGAATTCCAAGTTGTAGTTTTTGAAGTTCTTCTCTATTATTGTTCACTTGCATAAATAGTGATTTGAATTTTATGATTTTGATACTTTCAATGTTTTAAAATGAAAATTTGTGTGGAATAAAGTGGAAAAACAAGTATGGGAAGCATTATAATCAAAATAAGAATTTTTGAAAGAAAAGAGGGTGTTGTGCAATTCTGTATTGAACAGTGTATAGGAGCTGGAATTTCATGATTCTAAGCTCATAAATAGATTCAAAAGATGAAATTGTATAGGGTAAAGTTAAGGCATCAATTGTTTCAAGGGTCAAGTTAATTAGTGAAGACTAGAGAAAGTTATGTTAGTAAAGAGTTTATCAAGGATAGTCATGAACATTATTGAAGTTCATGATCCTAATGGATTATGTGATGAATATGAATATGTTTAGGACCTTAAAACATTTAAGAAGATGTTGGGAAGTGATTGACTAAAAGCCTTCATGGTTGGAAAGCTTAGGGAGCAAGTGCAAAAGAACAAAAGAAAAGCTTAAGTGCAAGTTAGTAGACTTACCTCATTATGTGCTTGATGTGGTATGCTTATGTGTTGACATACATATGATATTTGAATGATATTATGACATGATAAATAATGTTAAATGTATTGTGAATAACATGTTTTCCATGGCCATGCACTTTTATGCAAAAGTATATAGCATGATGGCATGTCACTAATCAAATAAAGTTTAATGAAATTACATATCATGCATTAGCATCTATTCTTACATATTTAGGTTCTAATGTTTGCTATTGAGATTCTTTAGAATCTCATCCTCCCATAACCAACCAATTTAGGTCAAGCATGAAGAAAAATGTATGCATGGAGAAGAGCTAAAGAATGGAAGAAAGGAAGTGAAGTAATTGAGATCCTAGCATATGCTACAATTATCCATGTATGTAAATGCCATATAAGGTGTCTATTTATGTGATAAAACTGTATAAAATAATTATAGTATAAGTACATGATGTATATGAGTATATGAGAAGTTTATTTGATGGTTTAGGAATGCTAGAAGAGTTTATGAACATTTAAGCAAGATGAAATGGTAAAAAAGTAGGTCCTAAAGCAGTTATGTTGGAACTTCAGTTTGACCTAGAAAATGACATGATTATTTCATGAAATTTTATAATCATGTAGTACATATCCATATTTTTAAATTTATAGGTAACATGCCTCATTTGGATGTGTATATCAAGAGAAATGGATTTCCAAAGTTAAGAGACAGAATCTGGAAATTCCAAAATTTGCCATATGAACAGTAAAAAATAACGATTTTACTATATCAATTGACAAAGTAAATGTCTAGATTTATATTTTTCCCCTAAAGAGCTATAAAAATCTTCAATTATAAATTTATATTACCTCCATGCAATTTTTCTACAATTAGTTATGAATTTTTAAAATTGGACTGTAAATCTGGAAATCACCAAATGAACAGTACCCAAGAAGTAAGTTTTAAAATTTTAATTTTTGGGCTAATGTAATGCTTCCGCTTATCAAATATACTTCTGAATGCGTACTATGAGGTGATAAAAGTAGGATGTTTCACTAAACACATTCATATTCATCACATAGTTCATTAGGACCATGATCATATACCAAGTGGAAGACTAGCTTACATAATTTAGCCTTTCTCTTTCCATTTTAGGCTCTTGGTTCCATTCATCCAAAATTAATTCTCAAGGTCCATTACCATATATTTTTTCATTTAGAATCCAATTATGGAGTTATAATTTTGAAACTCCAAATGTTGCCCCAAATCTAGACAGAACCGTGACTACCTTCAACAAATTCCAAAAATTCCCATTTTAATTCCCATGCTTCCAATACTTGTTTCTTTACTTATGCCCACACAATTTTCCATTTTAAACTCATTGGAAGCGTTAAAATCATCAAATTATAGCTCCTTTACAGACCTATATATAATGGCAGAACATGCATAAAAATGAAATTCCAAGATTGCATGGTTTCTACAAGCTTATACTACCCAACTCTAGTTTAATTCGTTTTGTTTTATCTTGTTCTAACATCAATTTCTCCTTCCCCTAATTATGTACAGGTTTTGGTCAGCCATGGAAGAGGGGAAATTCCATTGTTTTCCAGCTATTTAACTCAAGGTAATTCCTCCTAGAACTCAAGATTAAAAGTTTGATCAAAGTACTTACCTTGTGCTCTTGATTCCTAGCTTCTTTGATTACTTGGTTCTCCCTCTTTCCTTGTGTCTATAGGAATTTTGGCAGCATTTCCCTTCAGTTCCATTGCTTCACGTGCTGCAGATTGGGGGAGTATTTATAGATTTTCATGGGTGAATGGATTGCTAGGATTCAATCTTGCATTATTTGAATCAAGGGCTAAGATAGCTTCTTAAACTTGACTTGCCCACCAAGCTAAATTATGACATCA
This sequence comes from Leucaena leucocephala, assembly GCA_037074615.1. Taxonomy (NCBI): domain Eukaryota; kingdom Viridiplantae; phylum Streptophyta; class Magnoliopsida; order Fabales; family Fabaceae; genus Leucaena; species Leucaena leucocephala. The sequence continues at coordinate 6,010,058 of CM073526.1, read as the reverse complement.
TCCATGATATTACTTAAAGCTATACGTGATGTCATTTAGGGGTAAATATGATTGGTAAGAATTTCAGTCTAATCCGGTACCAGCTTAGTTAGATTTTACAAAAACCAGACTGTTTTATAACTCTAATATTTGTAACCTTCTAGAATATGTTTTCTGTCATTAAAGCTAGTAGCTGGATTTTTTCTACCATTGACATTCTTGGAATAGGTATAAATTTAATTATTGTCCCTTGAAAATTGACAAAAATGCCCTTGGTATACTATTATGCACTATATTAACCCTAGGGTATTATTATCATTTTATACATCATAATAATATTTCCTGACTTTGGACAACTATTCCTATAACCCTCTTTGACATTTTGACCTTGGTCAAATGACTAAAATGACATCCATTCATTCTTTGTTCATTTTTATAATATAGGGGTATTTTTTTCATTTTGCACTTTTTAGGATATTTTTGGGTACTGATCTCCTATATTTTTTTGTATAATTTCTTGTCCATGTGATCCAATATTATTTTTAAATATTTTCTAAACATTTAGTTATTTAAAAAATCATATCAACTAATCAAGACCTCAAATAAAAATCCTATAGTTCATGGAATTGATTAGAAAAATCTCCTTTATCTTATCCTACCTTGAGATCATGAATTTAAAGACCTACCCTGATCTTTTCCAAAAATAACATTTAGGTCCCAAACTTTTATGTATTTCTTGAAAATTACACTGATACCCTTGAAAGTTTATAATTACAATTTAGTCCCCTAACTTTTTGTAATTACCCTTAGTTCCCATAAATTGTCTACTTTTGATTTAGACCATGGAACTTTTAGAATTTTATTCTAATCCTTTACTTATGTCTACATTCACTTTTGACCCAAGAGATCTTTATTATTTACATTTTGGTCCCTTTTTACTTTCTTAGGCCCTAAAGGACTTTTATATTTTATAATTTAGTCATTTCTTTCCGTTTCCTCTTTCTATGCCCATGAGACTTTTCTGGAGCTTCTAACTTTATTTACATGCCCCCATAAACTTTTATTATTTATATCTAAGTCCCTATACTTTCACTATTTGTAATTTAGTCCTTAAACATCCCTTAGATATTTCTAGGACTTTTGCTTAAAGGGGTCTGGTAGTCTATCTATTTTAGAATACTTTCTGAGCTTCTAGACTTAAAAATTGGGATACTATAATAGAACTCCACCTGTAGTTGAGGTTACAGAGATGACAATAAGTAATTAATTATCTTGATTAATTAAAAAATTATAGTTAAGTTTAAGTATTCAATATTAATTTGCTTATATTAATTTTGATAGGCCTGTATGACTCAGGTGGATATTAAGAAGAGTAAATCATAGGGATATGCTGGGGTAGATCCCACATATCATTGTCAGTAGGCCACAGCTAATCGCAACACCTGACTAGGCTAGCCTACTTAGGTGGTGCTGGGCCTTCACAGACAATAGGCCCTTGACGAGCATGAGAACGAAACATGCCAGAGCCCTTACTTTGGACCCCAAGGTATGAGATGAGATCATCAATGATTAGGGAGGATTATAGACGAGCAATTAGGGATGACGTATGGTGAGGAAGTTCAGGGCTAGCCCACCCAGCCTTAGTAGCCTGATGAGGATAAGGCAGATGCTGGCCCACACTATTGATGCTTATATTATCTACTTGTAATAAATTAAAATATAAATATTGTTTAATATTTGATAATTTTTTTAATTCAGAATTTTAATTATAATTACAATTTTGTACAGTATCTATATAATTTTATTGTTAATTTTAAGATAATATTGGTTATTACTATTATAACCTTTTAAAAATTTAGCAAAAAAATTTCTAGCAAAGTTTGTACATTTGGAAACCGCAAGAAATTTCCAGTATGGGCGAGATTTTCTAGAGGTTACATGTAATGACTAGAAATTCTAGTATGGGAGAGTTTTGCTAGCGGTTACGCTTAACAAAAAAGAAATTTCCATCGTGGGTGATCTTTTCTAGTGTCATATCCCCAGTTCTCTTACTTTATGTAACTGTATAGTTTATGTGACATGGATATAAGATTCTTAGAATAAACTGTATCAGATTGAGAAAGAAAAGAATATGAACTAAAGAAATTTTAGGGACCTAAACGCAAATTATAAAAGGTTGAAGGCCAAAAGTTAAAGTATAAATAAAAGTTGGGCCAAAAGTGGTCATTTCCAAAAGTTTAGGGACCTAAATATAAATAAACAAAAAGTCAGGGACCTAAATGTAATTATAGAAAAGTTCAGCTAGGAAAGGCTTAAGACTGTCAAGAAGTATTTTAGTCCCACATTTCATCAGTAAATAGAGAAAGTTAAGATGGTTAATCTAGCATAATACAGAAATTTTATTAGGGTCCCAGATAGTGGATATTTTATCTAATAGTCTAAAAGTTATATGAAATTTTATCAGATCACATGGATCTCAGGTATAAGTGGAGAAGTTACAGGAAGGTGTGCTCCATGACATCAGATGTCATGAAGTTGACAGAACCCTAGAAAGAGCTCTGTAGGAAAAATTATCCCCATATTAGTGAATTTTGACGGGAGTTTGAGAACACCCGTAATCCGATTATGGAACTTAGTAGTAAGCCTGGATAGAATGAGATCAGATGACCTCATACATAGGGCCATGACAACACTAAGAAGGGCCCAAAATCCATGATACCAGTTCATCAGTAGAAGGGGACAGTGTCCAGGAAAAGTTTGAAATTATGAAAATGCCCCTAGATACCCATATTACACCAGTGATGGATGGAGGGTATTTTGGTCATTCTGGATAGGTTAAAAATATGGGATATAGTATAAATATGATTAGATAGAGCTAGTATATGCCCTGAGGCAATAAAAATAGGAGTGAAATGACAATTATGCCTTTAGGGTGGTTAAAATAGGGCAAGACACTAAGGGTATTTTGGTCATTTCTCAAAGGATGGATGGCATATAAATACTCAGTCTAATATTCTTAATGGTATAAGGAACCTAGACACTGGTTTTCAGGACATAATACATATCCTGGAATATTATAAAAATTAGGAACAGAAAAATGTCTGATTTTTGTGAAACTGCTCCGATCGGTACCAAACTGGACTGAAATTTTTCCTATAAGTATATTCTACTTTTTCTAGCCAAACATGACCCTAAATGATGTCATGCATCATATCAAAAGGGGAGGCTTCTAGGGCAAGATTGTGCAAGATTGAATATGGAACGTTACATCAAATAGTAACCAAATCAATCTTGGCCATCTATTTCAACTCAAGTTCATCTATAAATACCCCCTATTCAGATGGTTTCAGTATGCATGGTGAACCATAGGGAAACTATTGCAAAATTTCCATTCAACAAAGAAAGAAGCACACAAAGTGAAGCAACAATCAAGGTAATCATCTCCCTTAATCTTGAGTTTTGTTCTAGCAAGTTAGCTCATGGTTTTAAGGGGTTTTTATGCTATATTTTCCTTATCGTTGCTCCTGGAAGTGCTGCCAATATATGGTTAAAATATGAGTTTTATGTTATGGATAATTTAGATAAGCTTAAACAAGCTAGAATCAAGTGGTATAAGTTTGGAAATCCAAGTATCTTTGGAATTAGGGTTTTGTGTTCTTACTGGTACTGTACGTGGCACTATTCATATGTTAGAATTTCATGATTTTGATGCTTCCAATGAGATTAAAATGGAAAATTATGTTGGGATAAAGTAGGATAACAAGTATTGGAAGCATTGGAATCAAAATGTGAATTTTTGGAAAAAGGAGGGCTTGCTTAGGTTTGGTACTGTAGCAAGTGGTATGATTTGATTTTGAAAATTTTAGTTTCATATTTGGATTCTAAATGAAAAATTATGTGAATCTGAACAATGAGAATTTATTTTGGAAAGATAGAAGTATAAAACATAAAAGGGAGAAAGAAAGCAAGTTAGTCAAAACCTAGTCTTGGATTTGGTTTCAAGTTGAGTTGTAATTTGATATTGCTTTGTAATGGCTAGGTTTTGACATTTGTGAAAGAAGGAAATCATCCCAAGAATATCTTGACAAGGATAGCTAAGAGGTAGAAAGAATACCTAACTATAGTTTCATGTTTGTTTAATTGTTTGCTTGCTTGTTGATTATGGTGTTTGGTTGAGCTTGAGATTGTGTCATCATGTCTATGATGAAATATGAATGATTTCAACTCCTTGCAAGCTATGTCATGACAATATGCATGTTAGAGTTTGCTTATATACCATTATGAAGTAGCTCCTATTTCATGATAACATTTTAAGTATTCAATTAATCATGCATGATATTATGGTTTGTGTAACTTACTATTGGAATTTTCATAAAATCTCATTCCTTTCATATACATAACCATGTCATAGGTATTGGAACTTCACAAGGAAAGAGGGTAAACATAGATGGATGAGTTAGTATAATAAGTCACATGAGTTACTTGACATTATGGAAGCATATGATAGCATGTATGAATGAATGTTGTATGATTATGTAATTCTATTCTGAGGCCGTGTTGGTGTAATGATGATTAGGATGCCTTAACCAATGATTTTGAATCTGAAATTTGGCATGATTATAGCTATGATACAGAGATTTACATGAACACCAAGAACGGCTCAATTGGTTAACAATTCAATTTGTTATGATTTTTCTAATTTGGAGTTAAAATCTGAAATTGAGATGAAGTGAGTGATAAGAGGCAGTGATGTTCACACAATGATTTTATATAACAAATGAACGATTTTTTCTATTATATTTTATGACCTTAAAGAACACAGCGAGAGATTTAAATCCATTGGTAACATGGTTCATTTGGATAAGTAACCAAAGAGAAATAAATTTTTGAATTTAGGGCAAAGAAACTAGAACTTTCAGATTTTACCAAATGAACAGTGATTTTCAACGAATAAACTGATTTCATTTGGGTATGAAAACCTCAGTTTTATATTTTTTTCTTCAAATATATATGAAAGAGCTTTTATTAGAAATTGGAACCACATTATTGTGATTTTTCTACAATTAATTATGAATTTTCAAAGTAGAGTACATGTTCTGGAATTAGCAAATGAACAGTAAAGTAAACAGTACCCGAGAGCAATTCTTTTGAAAATGAAGGTTCTAAAGAAAATGATCATGTCATTGGTTTCAATAACTTCTAATGGAGTATAATTGAGGTTAAAAGTAAGGATATGACATTTTGGTATCAGAGCAAAGAATTCTGGTTTAGGAAATGCTCTGAATAGATTATTTATAGATTAATACATAAGTAAACATCTGCATAATTGACATTAAGTTATTGCAGGGTAAAGATGGGTGAGTCTAGGACTTCAAAGACTACAGTAAACTAGGGGGATTCGATGCCTGAGGTATTTAGTTAAGATAGATCAGGATTAAACCCAGAAGTGGTTGAGGCTTTGGTATATGATCCATAATTTAGACTTCTCCAGTGATTCATATCTGGGACTCTAGTAGTGAATCAGAACTGGGCAGGCTAGATAGTTCTTCAATAGGATCAAATGGGATAGATGAGTCATCAGATGAGGAACCTATTCCAGCCTCACCTATTAATGTAGTACTTCCTGAGGAAGCTGACCCTAATGGAGAGGGAGATATAGATCAGATGGGTGATATAGAGATGAGAGACCCTTAGAAAGAACAGGTTGAGGAGGGTTACTCCTATGTTGTAGGGACTGTAGAACCTATACTTAGGCAGGCTATTGAGATAGATGTTCCTGGCCCAAATCAAGTGCCTAGTTCAGTTGATGTACTTGAACCCAGTCATACAGCAGATGTACTTGGACCCAGTCACATACCAGACCCTACAGATATCCTAGGTCCTAGTGAAATAAAGAAGCCAATGATGGAGATATATCTAGATAATCATCAGGTTATAGAGCTAACCCCTGGAGAGGATATGGGTGAAGAACACTTCAAGAAAGCTGTATAACTAGCAAGAGAACTGTATGATATAGGAAGAATGCTGGTAAGAGAAGTAGATCAAGATTATAGAGTTTACATGGATTTCATAGCAAGGGTAAGAGAGACCTATCGAGCTTATGATCAAAATGCCTTACCCTATAAGCTTGGATTAATATCATGGATGATATGTTGCCTCTCACAGCAACATGGGGAGAAGGTCTAGATCAGTACTTTAAAGAAGAACCCTTTGAGGATATTCATGACTGGATCTATATGATAGGGGAATTCATTAGGATCCATTATGAGAAAACATAATGTAATAGCTATATCTATGAATACTACTGTAATCTACGTACTTATGACTAGTGATGATCTTGTGCATGTATGTATGTTATGAAAGATCTATGTAGTGATGTTAAACTTGTTGTATGCTATATTTTGAATGAAATATGAATTATGTTAATTATAGTATTCCTTTCCTATTACAATAGTAAAAAAAATGTTAAGAACAAGAAGAGCTAGTTCTTCGGGTGAATCCCAAAATGCCAGAGACATTAACCAGTTGATTTCAGAATGACTAGAATAGTAACAGAAGTTGATTGAGGAAGTAAGAGCTACTCAGGCGAGGAGCAAATAGGAAAGGGATGCTGCCATAGCAGCAGCCATAGTAGAAGTAGTAGAGAATTTACAGTAACAAGAATCTGTTGGTACAGCTAATACAGAACCAGAAATGGTTCAACAGATAACAGAGCTGCTGACATAGGTAGGACAGATAACATATGCTGGCATTCAACAGTGGATGGTTAAATTCTGTAAGCATAGTCCTCTGACATTTGAGGGGACATTTGATGTATAGAAAGCGGAAGTTTGGATCAATAGACTAGAGAAGATTTTTAAGGTACTTTGTTGTCCGTTTGAGAGTAAAGCACATATGGTGATCTACCAGCTAGAAAGAGATGGCGATAGATGGTGGAAGAACACTGAGCTGGTATTACAAGCTAGACACATTCTTATCATATGGGAAGTGTTTCTTGAGCAATTTTACGAGAAGTATTTCCCCCAGTCAATACGGGACAAAAGAGAAGCAGAATTTCTCATGCTGAGACAAGGAGAAAAAGAATCTTTTGATGAGTACTTGGCTAAATTCATCCGTCTTTCTCAATATTCCATGTATCTATGACAGGTGGATGATGAACGTTGGATGACGGAGAGAATGATAAGGGGACTAAATGTTACACTGAAAGATAAGATGACTCTCCAACAGTACAATTAGTTCAATAAAGTAGTAAAGGCCTGTAGAATCATTGAGAACAGCCTGAATCATCGGATGCTAATGAGACCGATGGGTAGAGAGAACACTATTCCTAAAAGAACTAGCTAGAACAAAAACACAGCCAGTGGCAGTGCTATAACAGGAAAAGAAAAAGGCAGTGGTAACTAAACAGAAGTCCTATTAGAGGAAATTTTAAGGGCAATACAAATAATAGAGGTCTGAGGTTCAGAACATGTGACAAGTGCGGGAAAAGCTATGGAGATACACTGTACTTGATGGGGCAAAATATCTATTACATGTGTGGGAGGCCTAGACATTTTTCCAAGAATTGTCCCCAAGCAGCTAATGATCAGAGCCATACACTCAAGGGCGAGTGTTCGCATTAACAAGGGAAGATTCATAGAGATCACCCTAGATGATCCAAGGTATCATCTATCTTAATAATCATTCTATGATTGCTATGTTTGATTCAGGCCCAAGTTATTCCTTTGTTTCTCATGAATATGCTAAGCGGTTAGGCCTTACAATTAGAAAATTGCATTATGCTATATGTGTGATAACTCCCACAAATGCTAAGGTAGTTACATCAGATATCTGCCTAAATAGTGTCATTTGATATGAGTGTTGCTGCACTACTCTAGATCTAATATGTATGCCCTTTCACAAGAATGATGTTGTAATTGGATTGAATTAGTTGTCTACTAACAATGTAATGCTAGATTGTAAGAACAAAACTCTAGTTCTTTGTCCACAAGCTACAAATGTGAATCCAGAAGTGAAATTGAATTTCCTGATGTAGGCTTAGGCAGATAGATGTCTACAGAAAGGATGTCAGGGATATATGGTTTTCTTTTTTGTTCAAGCAGAAGTAGAGGAAGGAATTGAAGCAATTCTAATAGTCAAAGAATTTTCCAAAGTCTTTCTAAAGGAGATTCAAGGATTGCCTCCAGAGCGAGAAGGGAAGTTCCCTATTGATATTGTACCTGGAGCTGGACCAGTATCTAAAGCCCCATATCGTATGGCTCCTAATGAGATGATTGAGCTAAAGAAGCAGATTGAGGAACTTCTAGAGAAGGGTTTCATTTGACCCAGTATTTCTCCGTGGGGTGCTCCAATGTTATTCATCAAGAAGAAGGATGACAGTCTCATATTGTGCATTGACTATCGGGAGTTGAATAAGATTACAGTTAAGAATAAGTACCCTATTCCTCATATTGATGATTTGCTAGACCAGTTGGTTGGAGCAAGCTTATTTTCTAATATTGATATGAGATCAGGTTATCACCAACTCAAAATCAAAGCATATGATTTTTCAAAGACTGCGTTAAGGACTCGATATGGTCATTTCAAATTTTTGGTTATACCCTTTGGTCTGACAAATGTGCTTGCAATTTTCTTGGATTATATGAACAGGATCTTCAGGCCTTATCTAGATTTGTTTGTGGTGGTCTTCATTGATGATATCCTAGTATACTCTAAATCTGTAGCAAAGGATGAACAGTATTTGAGAATTGTTCTTAGTACTCTTAAAGAAAAGTGACTGTATGCTAAGCTTAGTAAATATGAGTTTTGGCTGCAAAAAGTCAAATTTCTCAGTTATGTCATATCCCATGAAGGGGTAGCTATAGACCTAGCAAAGTTGAAATAGTACTAAGCTAGGAACAACTAAGGACAGTGATAGAGATTAGAAGTTTTCTAGGCTTAGCAGGGTATTACAGAAGATTTATTAAGGACTTCTCTTGAATTACTTTACCGTTAACCAAGCTGACCAAAAAGAATTAGCAGTTCAAGTGGGACAAGGAGTGCGAGGATAGTTTTTAAGAACTAAAGCAGAGATTAACCATGACTCCTGTGCTAACTATTCCAGACCCAACTCAAACTTATGTAGTCTATACAGATGCTAGCAAGCAGGGGTTACGATGTGTATTAATACAGTAGGGTCAAGTGGTAGCCTATACTTCTTAGTAGTTAAAGCCGCATGAAGAGAACTATTCCACTCATGATCTGGAGCTTGCAACGATAGTTTATGCTCTCAAGATCTAGAGACATTACCTATATGGAGCTACCATTGAGCTATATTGTGACCACAAGAGCCTGAAATACCTACAAGATAAAAAAATAATTGAACATGAGGCAGCAAAGATGGATGGAATTTCTGAAGGATTATGATTTCCATATCAAATACCATTCAGGAAAGGCAAATGTAGTAGCTGATGCCCTTAGTAGAAAGGTAGTGCAGGTGGAAAGTCTCATGATCAAAGAGTTAGAATTGATAGAAGATGTTTGAGACTGGACTCCTTTGAATCAAATACAGATAGCAAAAAGTTCTTATAGAGGAACGCAGATTAAAGCTTTCATTGAGGATGAGATAAAAGAAGCTCAGGAGCAAGATAAGCTTGCAACAATTTTCAAGAATAAGCTGGAAAGAGGGGAAACTAAGAATTTTGATGTGTCCCAAGATGGATTGCTATGATTTAGGGGACGACCATATATTCCCAATGCAATAGGATTAAGAGAGAAGATCTTAGATGAGGCACATAAAAGCAAATATATAGTATATCCAGGTATGACCAAGATGTACCATGATATTAAGAGCTTATTTTGGTGGCTTGGAATGAAGAAGGATGTTGTGGCTTATGTGTCAAAGTGCTTAATATGTCAAAAGGTGAAGGTTGAGCACCAAAAGCCATCAGGGAAATTGCAACCACTGGAGATACTTGAATGGAAATAGGACAGTATTGCCATGGATTTTGTTGAAGGACTGCCCATGACTCCTACTAAGCATGATGCTATATGGGTAGTAATTGACCGATTGACTAAGTCAGCTCATTTCCTGGCAATCAACAAGAAAGATTCTCTCAAGAAGCTGGCAAAGTTGTATGTAAAGGAGATTGTTAGACTATACGGTATTCCTAATAGTATTATATCTGACAGAGATCCTCGATTTACGTCAAATTTTTGGCGGGCTTTACATAAAGAAATGGATACTACTCTTAGATTTAGTACAGCTTACCATCCCCAAATAGATGGTCAATCTAAGAGAACGATCCAAACCTTAGAGGATATGTTGAGATCACGTGTTTTGGATTTTAAAGGGAATTGGGGTGTCCATCTGCCATTGATAGAGTTTACTTATAATAACAGTTATCAGGCAAGTATTCATATGGCCCCGTTTGAAGCACTTAATAGACAGAAGTGTAGATCTCCCTTGTGTTAGGTGAAGTTGAGCGAAAGGAGGATGTTTAGTCCTGATATAGTAGACCAGACAGCAGCACAGATCGATAAGATCAAAAAGAGATTGCTGACAGCTCAAAGTAGATAGAAGAGTTATGCTGATGTTAGAAGGAAGATGTTCGAGTTTGAAGAAGGAGAGCATGTATTCCTTAAGTTGACTCCGACCACAGGAGCCGGGTGATCGATCAAAGGAAGAAGCTACATCCTAGACATATTGGGCCATTTCAGATCCTCTCAAGAGTAGGATCAATGGCTTACAAGTTAGCTCTTCCTCCACTTCTTAACAAGATCCATGATATGTTCCATGTTTCCAGTTAAAAAAGTATGTTCTATATCCATCACATATGATTGAGCAAGATGATGTTGCACTGTGAGATGACCTGACTTATGAGGTCAGATCAGTACAGATTGTAGATAGAAAGGTCAAGCAGTTGTGAAATAAGCAGATCTCTCTAGTCAAGGTGGTCTGGAAGGGATTAACAGAGAATAAAGCTACTTGGGAAGTAGAGGAAAGGATGAGAGAAGCATATCCTGAACTATTTTCTTAGCATATGTAATGTAAATTTTGAGGACAAAATTTATTTTAAGGGGGAGAGAAATATCATATCCCCAGTTTTCTTACCTTATGTAACTGTATAGTTTATGTGAAATGGATATGAAATTATTGAAATAAACTGTATTAGATTAAGAAAGGAAAGAAAGGGATTATGAACTAACAAAATTTTAGGGACCTAAACGCAAATTAGAAAACGTTAAAGGCTAAAAGTTAAAGTAGAAACAAAAGTTGGGCAAAAAGTGATAATTTCTAAAAGTTTAGGGACCTAAATATAAATAAGAAAAAAATCAAGGACCTAATTATAATTATGGAAAAGTTCAGCTAGAAAAGGCTTAAGACAGTCTAGATGTAGTTCAGTCCCACATTTTATCAGTACATAGAGGAAGTTAAGCTAGTTAATCTAGCATAATACAGAAATTTTATTAGGGTCCTTGATAGTGGATATTTATCCAATGTCTGAAAGTTATCTGAAATTTTATCAGATCACATGGATCTTAGGTATAAGTAGAGAAGTTAAAGGAAGGTGTGCTCCATGAAATCAGATGTCATGAATTTGACAAAACCCTAGAAGGAGCTCTGTAGAAAAAATTATCCCCATATTAGTGAATTTTGAAGGGAGTTTGAGAAAACCTGTGATCCAATTATGGAACTTAGCAGTAAGTAAGCCTAGATAGAATAAGCTCAGATGACCTCATTCACAGGCCCATGATAATGCCAAGGAGGGCCCAAAATCCATGATACCAGTTCATCAGTAGAAGGGGTCAGTGTCCAGGAAAAGTGTGAAATTATGAAAATGCCCCTAGATACCCATATTGCACCAGTGATGGATAGAGGGCATTTTGGTCATTCTGGATAGGCTAAAAATGTGGGATATAGTATAAATATGATTAGATAGAGCTAGTATATGCCCTGAGGCAGTACAAAGAGGGGTGAAATGACAATATGCCTGAGGGTTAATATAGGGCAAGAAAAGACACCAAGGGTATTTTGGTCATTTCCCAAAGGGTGGATGACAGATAAATACTCAGTCTAACATTGTTTGATATAAGGAACCTAGACACTGGTTTCTAGGATATAATACATATCCTGGAATATTATAAAAATTAGGAACATAAAACAGTGATTTTTGTGAAACTGCTCTGATCGGTACTAAACTGGACTAGAATTTTTCCTATAAGTATATTCTACTTTTTCCAACCAAACAAGACCCTAAATGATGTCATGCATCATATCAAAAGGGGAGGCTTCTAGGGCAAGATTGTGCAAGATTGAATATGGATCATTACATCAAATAGTAACATAATCAATCTTGGCAATCCATTTCAACTCAAGTTCATCTACAAATACCCCCTATTCAGATGGTTTCGGCATGCATGGTGAACCATAGGGAAACTATTGCAAAATTTCCATTCAACCAAGAAAGAAGCACACAAAGTGAAGCAACAATCAAAATAATCATCTACCTTAGTCTTGAGCTTTGTTCTAGCAAGTTAGCATATGGTTTTAAGAGGTTTTTATGATATATTTCCCTTATTTTTGCTGCTGGAAGTGCTTCCCATATATGGTTAAAATATGAGTTTTAAGTTATGGATAATTTAGATAAGCTTAAACGAGCTAGAATCAAGTGGTATAAGCTTAGAAATCCAAGTATCTTTGGAATTAGGGTTTTGTGTTCTTGCTAATACTGTACATGGAACTATTAATATGTTGGAATTTCATGATTTTGATGCTTCCAATGAGTTTAAAATGGAAAATTGTGTGGGGATAAAATAGGAGAACATGTATTGGAAGCATTGGAATCAAAATGTGAATTTTTGGAAAAAGGAGAGCTTGTTTCAGTTTGGTACTGTAGCAAGTTGTATGATTTGATTTTGAAAATTTTAGTTTCATATTTGGATTCTACGTGAAAAATTATGTGAAAATAAACTATGAGAATTTATTTTGGAAAGATGGAAGTATGAAACATAAAAGGGAGAAAGAAAGCAAGTTAGTGAAACCTAATCTTGGATTTAGTTTCAAGTTGATTTGTAACTTGATATTGCTTTGTAATTGCTAGATTTTGATATTTGTGAAAGAAGGAAATCATCCCAAGAAGATCTTGACAAGGATAGCTAAGAGGTAGCAAGAATACCTAACTATAGTTTCATGTTTGTTTAATTGTTTGCTTGCTTGTTGATTATGGTGTTTGGTTGAGCTTGAGATTAAGTCATCATGTCTATGATGAAATATGAATGATTGCAACTCCTTGCAAGTTATGTCATGACAATATGCATGCTAGTGTTTGCTTATGTACCATTATGAAGTAGCTCCCATCTCATGATAACATGTTAAGCATTCAATTAATCATGCATGATATTATGGTTTGTGTAACTTGCTATTGGGATTTCCATGAAATCTCATCCCTTCCATATACATAATCATGCCATAGGTGTTGTAACTTCATAAGGAAAGAGGTAAATATAGATGGATGAGTTATTATAATAAGTCACATGAGTTACTTGACATTATGAAAGCATATGATAGCATTTATGGATGAATGGTGTATGATTATGTAATTCTGTTCTGAGGCCGTGGTGGCGTAATGATGATTAGGATGCCTTAACCAATGATTTTGAATCTGAAATTTGGCGTGATTATATCTAAGATACATAGATTTACATGAACACCAAGAACACCTCAATTGGTTAAGAATTCGATTTGTTATGATTTTTTTAAGTTGAAGTTAAAATTTGGAATTGAGATGAAGTGAGTGATAAGACGCAGTGACGTTCACACGATGATTTTATATAACAAATGAACCATTTTTTATGTGAAATTTTATAAACTTAAAAAACACATCCAGATCTTTAAATCTATTGGTAACACGGTTCATTTGATAAGTAACCAAAGAGAAATAAATTTTTGAATTTAAGGCAAAGAAACTGGAACTTTCAGATTTTACCAAATGAACAGTGATTTTTAACGAATAAACTGATTTTATTTGGATAAGAAAACCTCAATTTCATATTTTTTTTCTTCAAATATATATGTAATATCTTTCATTAGAAATTAGAACCAGATTATTGTGATTTTTCTACAATTAATTATGAATTTTAAAAGTAGAGTACATATTCTGGAATTACCAAATAAACAGTAAAGTGGACAGTACCCGAGAGCAATTCTTTTGAAAATGAAGGTTCCAAAGAAAATGATCATGTTGTAATTGGTTCTAATAACTTCTAATGGAGTATAATTGAGGTTAAAATTAAGGATATGGCATCTAGCGGTTCAAAACTGCTAGAAATATAACTGCTAGAAACATTCGTAACTGTTATAAAAGCTTAACAACTTCTTCCTAAGTGCACTTTAACTTCTGTTTGTGCTTTCCTTCTGAAGTGTTAATGAGATCTAAGCAATACTGGTGATGGATAGGTTATGGATCAATTTGTAATAGTCTACTCCATAATATTTGGTTGACTAAACAATTTATTGGATTTTACATATGCCAATGCCTCCATAAATGATAAGATCCTATGTCCATATCCTAAATGTAGTTTTAAGAAGTGGCATTCAATAGATGTTGTTAAAGAGCATTTGATATTTAACCTTCTAGCAAGAGAATATTTTTTGTCAACTACATGGGGAATGACAATATATGATTGCTGAATCAATTCTCATCATTTCACGAATAGGAGTACTAGTGGAAGAATTTGATATCGTGAATGATGTTGTGCATGATGCTTTCTACATCCATGAAAGTATGGAGTCAAATGAATTAGGGGGCCTCATTTGGAGTTTGTTAGAAACAAAAATTGCATGGGATTTTTTAAGGTGTAATTTAACTACTAGAGGGGCCAAAAAATTATTAACAAACTTGGCTTGAACTATACTAAGATAGATACATACCAAATGACTGCATATTGTATTGGACAGAGGATATAAATAGGGAGATTTGTAAGTGATGTAAGACATCTCGATACAAGTTATTACATAAGGGATAAAAGCAAAAGGGGAACTCGCCAAAATTCTAAGGTATAATTTATTATAGTATAATGTGTTACTTATTATGTATATGAATGAAATTTAATAAGTTCTCAATACATTGGATGGTTAAGTACTTTCCTTTAAGACTGAGGTTGCAAAGAATGTATATGTCATCAAAAATGGCTGAGCACATGAGGTGGCACAGGATTGAGTAGAATTCTTATAGCAAGTTAAGACCCCCAGGAGACTCTAAGGTTTGAAAGGCATTTGAGGCAAAATTTTTGGACTTTGCTAGTCATCCTAGAAATGTCTATCTTGCATTTGAGGCAACGGAGTTTTAATCCCTTCTGTAGTATGAGCATGACCTATAGTATATGGCCGATGGTGTTAATTTAATACAATCTTACACCCTGGATGTGCATGAAATAGAGCTCATTTATCTTTCGATGATCATGCCTAGAAAGAAGGCACGCGGAATGATATAGACATCTATTTGCAGCCATTGATACAATAATTGATAGAGTTGTGGATGGATGTGTTGAGACGTGTGACTCATATGAGAAGTAACTGTTCAACCTCTATGCAGCCTTGATATGAACAAGAGATTTCCTATTTTGGGAACCTGTCTGGTTGAAACGTGCATACTGGGTTGGCCTGTCTAGAGTGCAACTTTAACTCTGTAATATGTCACCTTTCGTATGTAGTAAATGGTGCTTCATGGGATATCGACGGTTCTCGATTCCAAGCATAGATTTAGATTGTAATAGATTCGCTTATATAGCAACCAAGAAAGGAGAGATCCTCCTATTACCTTGTCTGGTGGGGATGTCCTGTGATAGTTACAAGATGTTCATGTCAAATTTGGCATGAATGAGGATCTCAAATGACTGGGATAACAGTCTCAAGGAACATCTAGTACTCAGACTATACAGTGGCAGATGAGAAGCATATTTTTCACTTTTATTGGGAATCTAATTTTCTACGCCGTAATTTGGACTTAATTCACATTGAGAAGAATGTGTCACATGTCATATCCTAATTTTTCCCTATCCGTATAGTACTGATAGTGGAAAGAGGCTTAAAAAGGATTATGACGAAGATCAGAAGAAATAATAAAGGTTAGATAAGTCTTAAAGAAAGAGAAGGACCTAAAGGAAAATTAGAAAAAGTTAAAGGCCAAAAGTTAAAGTAGAAATAAATGTTGGGCCAAAAGTGGTAATTTCTAAAAGTTTAGGGACCTAAATGTAATTAAGCAAAAAGTCAGGGACATAAATATAATTATGGAAAAGTTCAGCCAGAAAAAGCTTAGAACTGCCTGAAAGTATTTCAGTCCCACATTCTATCAGTAAATTGAGGAAGTCATGCTGGGTAATCTGACATGATATAGAAGTTTTATTAGGCCTCCAGACAGCAGAAAATTATCTGATAGTCTAAAAGTTATCTGAATTTTTATCAGATTCTATGGATATCAGATATATGTGGAGGAATTATAGGGAAGTGTGCCCTACAGTGTTAGATGATATGAATATGACAGAACCCCGGAAGAAGTGCTGTATGAAAAGTTATTCCCATAACAGTGAATTTTGACAAGAGTTTGACAACACCCGTGATCTGATAATAGAACTTATCGGTATGTGAGTTTAGATGGAATGAGATCAAATTACTTCATATATAGGCCCATAATGACGCCAAGAAGGGCCCAAAACCCAGGGTACTAGTCCATCAGTAGAAGGGGCCAGTATCCAAAAAAGTGCGAAATTACAAAAATGCCCCTCGATGCCCAGATTGTACCAGAGATGAATGAAGGGCATTTTGGTCACCTAGGATAGGCTAAAAATGTGGCACATGGTATAAATATGATTAGTTGAGCCCAGATACACCCTGAGATAGTATAAAGAGGGGTAAAATGACAATTATGCCCTTAGAGTCAATATAGTGTAAGAAAGGACACCAAGGGTATTTTGGTCATTTCCCAAGAAATAGATGGCAGATAAATACTCAGTATAACCATGTCAAGGGTATGAGATGTCTAGACATTGATTTCCAGGATAGAATACATATCCTGGTATATTAAAAAAAAATTCAGAACAGAAAATAGTTCGGTTGTTGTGAAACTGATCCGATCGGTACTGGATTGGATTGGAACTTTTCCAGAAGCTTCCTTACACTATGACCACGCCACCTAGCCCTCTTAGGTGTCCCATAAGCTGTCCCACATGATGTCATAATTATTCTTTTATGAAAAAGTAAAATCCAAGATTAAATATGAGCCTTTAGATCAAATAGTAACCAAATTAATCTTGGCCATTGATTTTTCTTGGATTTTGGCTATAAATACCCCCTCATTCTGCCGAAAACCGTGGCCTTGTGATACCTTGGGAAAAATCTTGCAAAATGAAAACTCAAGTCAAGACAAAGAAGATTCAATGTTCCAAAGTTCAAGCAAGCTAGAGATTAAAGGTAAGCAATCTATCCTAGCTTATTTTCCTTTGATTTGGGAGTTTGAACTTAGGGTTTTCATGGGAGAAAAGTTGAGTTTTTTCTAAGGGGTTGTGCTGCCCAACAACCTTAGATGAAAGGGGAAAGAAGAAATTAAAGTTAGAAACATATGATTGAAGCTTAAACAAGCTAATTAAGATATTGGTTGCTGAATCAAGTTGATATTCTTGACTTTGCCTTAATGGAACCTGTTCGGTCTGCACTGTTCATGAGGGAAGGAAATGGAACTTCAACAATTTAATTCTTCCATTGAATTTAGATGATGATTTTGTGTAGGATTGGAAAGGTTTTGAACCTTGAAAGCATTGAAATTCCAAGATTTGTAGTTTTTAAAATCCTTCTCTATTACTGTTCACTTGCATGAACAGTTATTGGAATTTCATGATTTTGATGCTTCCAATGGTTTTAAAATAAAAAATTGTGTGGGATAAAGCAGAGAAATAAGTATGGGAAGCATTGGAATCAAAATGAAAATTTTTGAAAGAATTAAGTGCAGTTTTTGGTTCTGTACAGCATGTGATGAAGGAGCTGGAATTTCATGATTCTAAGCTCATAAATGGATTCAAAAGATGAAATTGTGTAGGGTAAAGTCAAGGAATCAATTGATTTAAAGACCAAGTCCATTGGTTAAGATTAAGGAAAGTTAATGAGATAAATGTTCAAGAAGAAGTTATGTTGGTTAAAGTGAGTTTAATGCTCAAGGAAGTTAGATTGTGATGAATGAATGATTATGTGATGTTAGGAATTGATTGGTATGCTCCAAGAGAGGAAGCCATATGTTCAAGAAAAGCGAGAAGGAGGAAGCAAGATAAGGAGAAAGAAAGTCAAGTGCTCAAGGTAGTAAACTTATCCTAAACTTGTATGCATTAAATGTTATGCTTGATTGTGCTATGTCTTGATTGAATTGTGTTGCCTATGTGCTTATTTATGAATCTCTGTTTATATGTTTACTTTGGCCAATTGTATTTCATATGTAACATGAAAGCATGTACATGACACAATAGTAACACTTTCACAAGCAAGCACAAGTATTTACATTAATGCATGCATTATTTAGTACCGTTTGCTACTGAGATTTCCCCAGAAATCTCATCCCTTTCCATGTAATCCCAATCCCACAGGTTTATGAATGATGAAAGAGGATGATGAAGCATGAAGAAAAGCTAGGGATTAGATAGTATATATGTTATGTGAATGTGTAATGTTGCTGTATGACCAATGTAAGTAGTAATGGTCATGATGTACTGAAAAATAGTAAATGATGGAATAAATGTATGAAATTTTACAGACATTTAGATGACATGCCAAGCTTCTTTTTGACACCAAGAATGCCTTACTTGGATGTATGTACAAAGAGAACTGATTTTCCAAAGTAAGGGACCAGAATCTGTTTCCAGGATTTTTGACCAAATAAATAGTAAATTTTGGCAAATAAACTGTATTAATTGGCTAATCATTTATTCTAGAAATTATTTCTCCCTTAAAGTTCAAGATGTTATCTTCACGTAGCTTTTTGAACCACTTCATTTTGAGTTTGCTAGAATTAGTTGTGATTTTTTGAAGTTCGTTGCGTAATCTGGAATACCATATGAACAGTAACCCGAGAAAGAGTAAAATTCCAGATAGCTAATAAACTTCCAAGGTCTTGTAAGTGGTTCTAAATGCTAGTGATTGGTCCCTAATACGTATGAAAGTAAGGATGTTACATCAGAGAATATGATCTATACATTACTGAATAAAGCTAGAAAGTCCAAAACCTATCTCGTAGCCAGAAAAGATTTATAGGCCTAGGAATTTGTGAAGAGGCTTGGCCTAATGAAAAGGACAAGTTCTAACTAGCTAAATTCACCTTGATGAAGTATAACAAGGATATCTTCATTTTGACGATAAATAACATAAAAGTACCTGACAGGTATTCTAGCAACATCTCAAGGCGCATGGATTTACAGGCTCAAAAGGTGAATAGGTTAAAGAGTCATAACTCTCATGTCCTCATGGAACAGTTACTCCTACTAGCTTTGACCTTATGATGTATCAGTCATTTTAGTAGGTTATGTTCATTCTTTAGGAAGTTGTGCGTGAAGGTCTTGGTACCTAAAGAGCTCAGTCAGCTATAAAGTCAAATAATTCTTACACTTTGTCACTTGGAGATGATATTTCTTCTATCTTTCTTCACTGTTATGGTCTACTTGATTATCCACCTTGTTCAAGAAGCAAAGTTGGCTGGGATAGTTCAATATCGATGGATGTACCCCATATAGAGCTACCAAATATTTTTTATACCTATATTTTCAATTCCATTATCTTATTTCGATTGTTTAAAATTATTAATAGAACATTAAACTGTAGGTACTTAGTGAATCATATGTTAGAAATAAGGCATGGCCAAAGGGGTTAATAGCATAAGGTTATTTTGGAGATGAGGTCCTAACTTTCTGTTCAAGGTACTTTGTGTCATATCCCAATTTTTAGGTTTAGAAGCCTAGTATATAACCTGAAAAAGGGATACTACCATGCCCTGTTGAGCAGAGGTCTCAGTAAATAGACAAAATTATGCTGATCAGTTTGATGTAACATAGAGTTTTGATATGAGGTCCCAAAAGATTTATATTAATTTTTGAAGAGAAGAAAAATTAATACAGTATTCTCTGGACCTCAGAATCAGTTGAAATTAGGCAGTAAAATCCTATAATTAATATAAGAATTTCTAAAACTGACAGAGTCCAAAAAGGAGTTCTGTAGAATTTACTACATAATTTACAGTGGATAAAAAGACCCGATAAATAGGTTTTAGGGGAATTTCTCGGGAATTGAGTCCATGAAGATAGAGGATCATACAGAGGGTCCAGAATGGCACATTATAGGCACAATGATATTTTTAGATAAGTATGTGGGCCAAGGCTAATAAGGACTGAGAAAAAATGAAGAATTACGAAAATGCCACTGAAGGTATGCCACTGTGTTGTTACATTAAGTCAGAATCAGACAAAGGGAATTATGATCATTTGACTAAGGTTAGACAGTCAAGAAAGGGTATCTGGATAGTTGATCAGGGTCAAGAGGTACTCTGGTAAGGTATGGAAAGATAATAGTGCTCCTATAAGTACTAAAGAGGAACTAAGGGCATTTTGATATTTTACTAAGGATGTTTCTTGGGAACTGAGCCACTAGAGTGCTTGGGCTAGGTTAGAAACCCAAGATGACAATCCAAGGCCCAAAAATGTAGCCCAAGAGTAATGTGGCCCCAAGAGGCATTAAAATATTATTTTAAAATTTTTTCAATAAAGTGACCCGGTCAAAGATAGAACTGGGTAAAGTGATTTAGAATTATTAGATGGCATAAATGGGGCCCACAAGGTGCCACATGGCATGATTACAGTAAAAAAAGAAAAGCAAAGGACACATGACACGATTACAAGAAAAGGAGAAAAAGCAAGAGGACACGTGGCATAATCTTGGCCGTCCATTCAAGAAAAAGACTCTGGAATTCTCTGGAAAGGATGAGTCAGCTGGTGAGGTGTCCAAGGGCCCCACCATTATGCCACATACCCCCTGAGGTATCCCTTGAGGTGTCCTGGATGATGTCATTAGTGGTGAGTCATCAAGGAGAGTGATGCCATCGTGATGATGCAGGCAAAGCTTCTTGAGGAAGCAAGCAATCTGAGCTATTCATCGCGAATCAATATGGACCATTTGTTCCACCTTCTCTCACCTATAAATACCCCACCCCTCCTTCCATTCCATGCCACGGCCAAGCATGGCCAAAGAAGAGAAAGAAGAGAGAAAGAGAGAAAGAAAGAAATGAATAGAAAGAAGGAAGGAGTTTTGGTGGAGCTAGAAGCAGTCTAAGGAGCCGAGGGACTGGGCAAAGCGTAAGAATGAGGTAAGTAAATTATCTAGTCCCTACTCTAATAAATTAGAAGATTACTCTTAGTAGTTAGAATAGAGGAATATCTCTATTAATAAAGTTAGCTATAGATAGAAAGAAAGTTAGAGGAATGTCAGAGTAAGGATATTACCCTTAGTTTTAAGCATGAGTTAAATAGAGCTATGTTGATAGAATAATAATGAAGATATTATTATGCTATGTATAGGCTCTGACCTATGAAAAGAAGGAATCTTAGAACAAAGGCCAAGAGCTACAGTAAGGCTATATGCCAGGTGGTAAACTAATCCTAAACTTGTATGCATTGAATGTTATGCTTGATGTACTATGTCTTTGTTGAATTGTGTTGAATATGTGCTTATGTATGAAGCTCTGTTCCTATGATTACTTTGGCCAATTGTATTTCATATGTAACATGGAAGCATGCACATTAGACAATGTTAATACTTTCACAAGCAAGCACAAGTATACACATTAATGCATGCATTGTTTAGTACTGTTTGCTACTGAGATTTCCCTAGAAATCTCACCCCTTCCATATCAATCCAATTACAGCAGGTCTTCTCAAGATAGAGGAGATAAAGATGCATGAAGAGATGTTAATTACTTAGCATGATTGATATGTGATTCATGTATGTATAATTGCTGGAAATTGTCACTGTGAACAGTAACTCATGATGGAGGCAGTGACATTTAAGCTATAATTATATATAGTAAATAATTGAATAAATGTATGATATTTTTCCAGTAAATAGTAGACATGCCAAGTTTCAATTTTATATATAGAACGTCTTATTTATATGTCTACACATAAAGATATGATTTATCAAAGTTGGGACCAGAATGCTGGAATTAGGGACAGGACGCTGGAGGAACAGTAATTTTAGAACGTTGACCAACATTGACTTGGTCAAGACGTGGTCAATGAGTCATTTTTTCCTGAAAGAGTATTATGTTAACTTCGTGTAGAAATTTGAACCACGTCATTTCGATTTTTTTAGAATTAGTTATGATTTTTTGAAGTCAAGTCACTCCTCTAAAATTTGCACAGTGAACAGTATTCGCTAAGAGTAAAATTTCAGATTGAGTAATTGGACTTCAACAGACTTAGAAGTGGTTCTAGATGGTACCGTTTAGTCCATAAGATGTAAGAAAATGAAGATGTTACACTTTGATGATGACATGGAGATATCTTTTAACTGCCACTATCACGTTGATAATTTCCCTCCTGGTCCTTCCACGCTAACTTTATTTTCACCTATGGGAAACCAGTTGGAGGATATGAATTCTTCACACTCAATCCTATGGAGAAACTCTAAGCACACATGCATGTTTTGATAAATTGTATCCAAGTCAAACCCTTCATGATGTAAATATTATGTGCTCACCAAGTTTTACATTTTATATGTATCCTAACTAACTTTAACAAGTTACAACTTTATGGGGACTTAACACTGAACTTGGATATGACCTCTATTAATTTCTCTATACTCATTCATACGGGGAATCTGAGGATAACGAGCCATATATTCTTGCGTTTAAGGTATACCGGGTTTATTATGTGCAAACAAGTGCATAAAGACTGGAACGTGGCAGTCTACCTCAAGCCTTAGGATCTTTATGATATGGGTGATGATAACATTATTATGGCTGTAAAGTTCCACATGGATAAAGCATGACACATGTTTGAGACCGTTGGGTATTTGCAGCGTTTTGTCAGAAGAAACCACTATAAAAAAATATATGCTTTTAAGAACCTATAAATACCCCTCACCTGACATTACAAAGTTTTTCCTTTTTCGAGTAGCGAAGCTATGGCATAATTTGATAAAAAATCTTAGTTGACATACATATTGATATCTTAGTCCACTTTTGATGTATGAGTAGAAATTTTATTTATGTAGTTTATTTGCTTAAAATCTTGGCGATTAATTTAATTTAATTATATTTTGATTAGAAATTATTATATTTAGCATTATATAATTGTTTATTTTGAAAAGTTTAGATGGTTATGTTTAGAAAAGGAATCGTCGATTAAGGACAGAGCTTGGGAGCTGATAAAGGTCTAATAATTTTTAACCTACATCGGTTATTTAAATGAATGAATCATTTATTGAAAATAAACATTTAATTTACATAATTATAGAATAAGTTTGTCTTAGGCAATACCCTCAAGAAGCTAAGGGAGGACTGGGGTAATGCTAGGCTAGCCCTGTTTATGTTATTAGAGGGAAAAAGGTGCCAGATGGTGTCCCTTTGTAAGATTGGAGGGAGTTTGTGATATCTCAGTTTACACCAGAGGCAAGGATATGAATTTATTTAATTAAGTATAGAATATTTAATTTTTTACCGAGTTGACTGACCATATATACAATTTGTTTCAGGAAGCATCCCAAAGAGGTGCCGTCAATGTCAATCACCAAATCATGTGGCAAGGGCCAGCTTGAGACCCTTTTCATTTGCATACAATGAGTTCGTAAGTAGAGAAATTAATAGATTTTATTGTTTAATTATTTGAAATTAATGTTGACATATTTATTTTCAATTAACTTTTAGGAGTGGAGGATAGTGGTGTAGCGGGGATACATGCCTTATTAGATTCAATGTTTTGATAATGACAATAAATTGAGAAAGAATTTTAAAAAGGTATTTTCTTAAACTGATAAAGGGTATTTTAAGGTAGTTATTCGATAATTTATTCAATAAATGAGAAATTTTTTTGAAGAAAAATATATTTTCTAAAAGGCATTATTGATGACCTATTCGATAAGGATTCTTATTGATAAAAACTTTAATAAATCAATCATATTTAGTTAAAAAAATGTTGAGTCATGCTATTCTTAAAACTGAAATTATTCGAAGCTCTATTCGATATGTTTTGTAAAGACTCAGTTTGTGAAAAGATTTTATAAAAGGATTTATCGAAGCATTAGTCCAACATAATATTTATCGATAAGAGCTTCGATCAAAGCTATTGGGCTTTTAAAGACTCATTTATCGAAGGACTATTTAATAAAGGAATTTATCGAATAACTCTTCGATAAATAAGAGAAGAATTTCAAAAGGACTAATAAATGATTTCTCATATATTCTACCACTTTGATTTTGATATTATGTTTTGTAAAATCTTATGATCAGATATTTGAAAAGATTTACAGGTTTAAAATCTGATCATTGGAAATGTTTTTGAAATTGTTCAAGATCACTAAGTTTGAGTTTTTTTATCTTTACAAGTGATCTAATTGGTTTCTTCTCTAAAGGATGTTTGAACTCTTAAGTCACAAATTTATAAGATCAAATAAAAGAAAGATAAGATAAGATGTTTCAAATTCAAATAACTGGGATTTTAACTTGATAATATTCTGTCGATGATTTGATTGTTTGAAATAATGTTGAAGATGGTTCGTTGTTTAAATGTTGATTGATCTATTTGAATAATCTATTGTTTGTTGAAACTTGAAATGATTAAGACTAAATTATTAATGAATGATTCTAAGTCTAATTCATTATGCTCTTATCAATGAACTATTAAAGTAGGCCATCTATCAAAGAGATCTTAGATGAGATCCTTTCCTTTAAGCTTAATATGTTGAAATTCTGATTAATAAGTCTTGGAATAACTTTGATGAGCTTGCCAACTACTTGGACTTGATTGAATGAATGATCTCCATAAGTTTATAGTATGACTTTATTTGGCCAATTTGCTGAAAGATTATAAGCTCATAAATTGCTCAAATGTGCTAACATAATTATAAATGATGTTATAATCTTATAACTTGTGGAATTGCTCTAATGTATTAAATGATATTTATGAGATATGATTTCCAAATGTGATTATGATTTGAGAAACGATCAATAAAAGTTAAAAGTCTACAGAAAGATTTAAAACAAATGTTCTTCAGTATTATCGATAAGTTATTCAAGGAATATATTTATCAAATAACACTTTGATAAATGATGTATTGTGAAATATATTGATAAATCTGAAAGCAAATGTTTTGAAAGAATATTTTTTAAAGAGTTATTCGATAAGGACATCTATCCAATACCTATTCGATAAATCATGAACTATCTATTTACAATTTGTTGAAGATTCATCGAAGTCCTTTTGGGTAAAGCTAATTATCAAAAAATTGCTTGATAAGATTTTAATTATTTCAAACATAATTCTTCAGCAATTTATCAAAAATCTTTTTGATAAGGTTGTTCTTTGATAAGTCAAGCCATTTTGCGTAAAGAATTTAAAACTAGACTTTATCTTATTTTGATCTTTAATCATAAATCATTTGGAAACAATTGCTTTATGCTTAGATTGATTATATATCTTTACTAAAGTATATTTTAAGATCATTTTTAGAATCAACTGAAGAAAATAATCACATAGCAAAAAAATTAGATGCACATGTCAGCAATAACAACTAAATTAAACAACGGCTACTTCAATGCTTCAATGGATTTATGAAGAATTAAGTATAAAAGAAGAAAAAGAAGCCAAAGTGAGAAAAAAAGAAGACGTTAGGAGATTTAACAAGAGATTATTACAATGCACTATGATCATACACATCAATAGTCTCTATTTTACTCTATTTTCTCTCCTTTGGTTCAGAACATCATATATTCTTGAGAGAGAGAAATTTAGAGAATTAGAGCTTAAGTTATTATATTATTCACTCTACTGAGAAAGATATCTTTGTATCGATCATTTTCATTATTCCTCAAGAGTGTGATCTCTTGAGTGGATTATAGCCTTACCAGGTGTAAGGAGAGTAAAAGGGATTCTCACTATATATTATGTCCTTATGGTTGTAAGGGGAGTGTGAGATGTTGAATGTACTGAGCCACTAAGAGCCCACAGAATCTTAGAGTATAGTGGAATACTCAGATAAGACCTCTGGGGCCTAGGCGTATATTAGACCAAACTACTATAAATTGTCTTGTGCAATATTTTTTCATTAACTTCTTCATTCGATGATATCATCCCAAACTCTATTCTTTAAATTGATTTTAAATATCTCTATAGTTTTTCAAAAGTTTTAAAATTAGTCAATTCACCCCTTATTGGGTAATACAATTAAATTCAAAATTTTGTATTAGAACATGTTACTCGTTTAAAAGATCTGATGATCTCAAGTGCAAAGATCATAGCTTCATTTGATTGTAAAATATTTTATGAAGGATTTGATATTACTATTCCTCATGTTTTAGAAAATTCTGAGTTTTTTTATTGAAAAAGTCAGATAACCATATTTTTTAAAACTCATGACTTTGATATGAAGAAAATTCTTTCAAATAATTTTGATTTTAAACCAAAAAAGAATTTTTAAAAATGAAAATAAATTATTTTTTTAGGTCTTAGAGCAATAAAAATTTTATATAATACTTTATCAGAAAGTGATTATTTGAAAATTAAATATTGCACTAATATTAGAGATATTTTCAATACTCTTGATTCCTTCCATTCTCTAACAATTGCATTGAAGCATATAGTGTTGATAGTTCATCGATACCTAAAAGGTAGAAATCTACTCTTGATGAACAAATAGAAGATGGTACCGAAAAAGGAGAAGTCACATAATATATTCATATCAACATGAAAAAACAAGAGGAAGAAAAGATTCAAGAAGAGCTTAATGCATATGAATATGATGAACCATCATTTAGAACTCAAAATCTGTTAACATTAAAAAGTTTTAATTCTTCTTATGGGTTCAAGAAAAATGATTTTAAAAGATTTCATGATATGATTTTTTAACCTATCATTGATTTATTTTTAAAAAGCAAAAATTTATATTCTAAATATGATTATAGACAAATAGGAAATAAGTTTTCTACAGTGATCATAATATGCTTCTACTTGACCAACACAATGTATGCAGACATACTACAAAAGCATTTTGTTATCTACAATTATTATGGTAAACTAGGTCACATTTCTCACACATGCTATATTAAAGAAAATTCTATTGTGAGAAATATAATTTGGGTTCTTAAAGGACAATCAAGGTCTTAAAGGACAATCAAGGTCTAATGATAACTATCAAAGACCCAAAGTCAAATGGGTACCTAAATGTCTTCCTAGTGTTTTAAATGTATAAGAGGATGTTAGAAGGAATGGACATGGTAAATAGAGAGAGGGGCATCCAAGAGTTTTTCATGTATCAGTGAAAGCTAAATCACTATGGAGAACTCAAGGAGCATCCATTGCAGTAATGCCAAAGTCAACTTATAAGGAGCAATAGAGAAAAACCCAAGAAGTATGTTCTACCTCTAGAATGGATTATCTTAACATACCATTCAATTATCTTAAGGAAAACCAAAGAAGGATCTCCCATGCTTCAAAGATCATAATAGTGGAGAAACCATCGACTGTCAGAAGACATGTAAAGATACAATAGAAATGCAAAGGAAATCCTTCTCCACATGAGGTAAAGGTACAATGGTAAACCTCTTTTATTATCATGTTTGACATATTTTGAAGTTTTCATCAATATCCTTAGAAATAAATATTGTAATTGATTTTAAACTCTCTTTATATACTCCTAAGAAAACTTGATTAACAAATATTTTGTAAAGGAGTAAAAGACATGTTCAGTAGATTAATTTCTTTATGCATACATATTTCTAAAAAAATGAAAATATTATCTATATGTATAAAGATATATTCATCTTACTATACTAAATTGTTTATATTCCGTGAGCATACGAATTATACTATTTCCTACGGACTAACTACTATTGGATCCAAATAAGGTTGGACACCATGAAAAGAAATATAGCTTAATTATTTTGTAGGAAATCTAGTTGACAAAGTTCATGTCAAGATTAAGAGATACAAAGAGAGATAATCTAAATCTTGAAGAAGACGAACTAATGAAACTTAAATTTTGGTGTTGAAGAAAAGTTCAAATATCACATAACCAAGATCAAGTGAGCTACTATGAGGACAAGAGAAAGTATGCTGAAATCTAATCCTTTATTTTTTTATTTAATTGAATTTTGGATTAGATTATTTAATACTTGTTCCTTATTGCATCCCTTTAGCACTCTAAATTATTTTCAGAGTGCTAAATGGACTATAAAATAAAACTATGCATGTTTTCACAATCATATTTTCAAACACATTAGTTTATCATAATTTTAGTTCATAAATAGAACTTGACATATTTATGATTTCAACGATGAAAGAAAATTTCAAATATTGGCATCACTTGATGCATATAAATGATTTGAAGATTTGAATTTAAATTAGTGAGAATATGTATTGGAGATTAATCCTTTTATTTGGAAATTTCAAAGGCTCAAAATCCATTTGCTAGAGTCATCTTTGTCTATGTACTATCATCTAATTGAACTATTTATCCACTAACGAGTTAAACATCCTTTTGTTTAACAAAATTCATGATGTTTAAGCTTACCCATACATAAAAGGAAAAGGAATTATTCTAGAACATTATAGTCTTTTGCCTAAAATATTTATTCACTGAATAAATTTGTTACTTTGGTCATTTAGACCAAAGAGTTAATGTGCTTCATTATTTACCTATCATTTGTAAAATGAACAAAGTCTTTGAGCTTTCATTCTTGATATCCTATTTGATTTGATTTTTTCTCCTAGGAAATTTCTAAACATGTTAACATTGATGTTCAACATGTTATCTAATATGTTTTTCCAATAAGATGATCCTTCATATGTTTATAAAATCTTTTTTTTTATATTTGAAAAATAACATTGAAATTGCATATTTCAGGGAAAGAATTATTCTTCAAAAATTGGCTATCAAAGAAATAAATCTTTGTTTGGGTTTAAAAGCTCAACTCTTTAGCATACTCATCTACATTCACTTAGAATTAATATGTTTTGATGATGAGTTATTATATGGTCCCAAATATACATGGAAAGTATTCTCTATATGACCATTCTAACCATTCTCCTAGAAAGAAGGTATTTATTTTTATAACGAGAAAATTTCTCAAGATTACCATGTTTGATCAAATTTGAGGATTAATACAATGAGTATTGGAGCCACAAAGTTCAATTGACAACAATCAAAAGGATCATCATCATACTCAATACATATACTCCAATACAACAAAGAGAGGAGGCAATAGAATTTAATTATTCAATTCATTTATCATATTACCAAAACTGAATAAGTATCTAACTCTCTCTTTTATATTGAAAATATATTTGAGTTGTGATATATGTGTTTATATATTTTTTTATCTCTGATAGATCATTTTTTTAAAGATTTAGATTTATCAAAATATAAAAAAAAATCTTATCGAAGAAGTTATTGATAAAGGGGATTATTGATGACAGTTTTGATAAACTTGAAGAAGAGATATGTGCTTTAATGAATTGAATATTTTCAAAAATCTATTCGCTAAATTCATTTATTGTATACTTAATTGATAAGAATGAATTATTTTGAAAATTTTGCAAAGTATTATGTGTTATTTCCCATTGATAAATGCTTGAAAAAGAATGCTTATCCAACTGTTATTTGATAAAATTTGTGAAAAAGCTTTGAAGTTTATTTAACAACTTATTGATAAGGCCACTTATCGAAAAGCTATTCAATAAATGAAGCATTTTTGAAAAAATAATTGAAGTTTTTGATTGAAAAACAATTTGATAAAGATGCTTTTTAAAATAATTCTTCGATAAATCTTGAGTGATTTGTGTGAAAAATGTAGTTATTTATTGAACAACTATCGATAATATAGTTTATTGAAAAGCTATTTCATAAATTTCTTACGGTTGTTTGAAAATTTATCGATAAACACTTTCAATTTGGTACTTATCGATAAATTATCTATTATTTAGGAAAATATGATCGTTACTGCTCATTTCATTGAACATCTCCTTGACAAATTCATCATTTTCTCAGAACCCAGAAAGTCTTTCCTAATCCTATACACTCTAAACTGCAATTAAACTTCTCAAAATCATCTTTCCAAACTTCCCAAAAGAGATTACCTCTCTCAATTCATAAATTTCTTATAATGGTTGTTATTGTTCATCAATATCCCTAACAGTGGCAAGAACCAAAATACCCAAGGTTGGTCTAAAATATAAATTTCCTCAAAAGGTTGGTTCTTCAAGTTCAAAAGTCAAGTCAAAAGTAGTTAAGGATCGCAGTCCACCAAGAGACTCAACACCCCTACTACAAAAATAGCACAAATGCCAAATGAATCCTCCCCAAGTCAAGTAAGACAAAGTGAACGATAAACACTAAAAAGAAAGAGACACTATTTTGTCATAGTTTCTGAAGAACCTGACCACACCTATAAAGATGAAGATCTCAATATGGTCGTTCAGAAGTCTGTAAGCTCAACTAGAATATCATCAGGCTAGAGAGTAAAACAAATAGCAAGAAGGAGAACTAAATCTCCTTAAGGTATTTCTAAGCCTTCTCCTTTCTTCTCAAACTAATCCTTTCAATCAAGCTCATTTAGGTTTTCTCTGTGGGAATCTAGACAGTGGGATAGATAAAGGCAAGCTGAAGACTATTTTTGGGGAAAGATAATAATGTCCTGTCATTTATATGGACTTAGAAAATATTAAAAATAATGACAGGACCAATTAGATTTGTCTAATCCTCTAGCTCATTATAAGAACTGGTTAGAAATGGATCTTCCCTATTGTCCTAAGGTGGTTAGACGATTTTATTTCAATATGGAGATCTTTGGTGAAGCAAATGATGATGAAGAACTTGTAAAAAGTTATCTTATCACAAATCTTAGAGGAAGAGAGATCAAATTTGGTGGAGATATTATTAACTTCCTCCCTAAGACTATAAATTATGAGAAAGGGCCAACATTGTCTCTGAGAGCGATTTATAAAATTATCATGCTTTCAGATGGATTCAAGGGTGACATCAAGTTTGTGCCTAAAGAAATATGTAATTATCATAGGATAATTTACTATATCTATTCAAGGAGCATGGTGAACAAATCAAGAAGCTTCATTTATCCACTCAAGAAGACTATCTTTTATTAACAAGGGTAATTAGTGGAGAGAAAATTAATATTGGAGCCTTGATTTATGATAAGATCATAAACTTTTATTTTGACAAATCAAAGGGAACTCATATCCCATACCCTTAGGTTGTCTCATTCTTCCTCTAGTGTAACAATATTTCATTTGTACAAAAGGGGAGAAGAAAGTAAAAATCTCTAAATTTGGTATTGAGCATATCCATTAGATGAGGATAACTCTTTGCTTGGCTGATGGTGGTAAGAAAGTTCATAAAGGGAAACAACATGTGCAACCTAATGAATCCTAATATTCAGCTGCACCTTCTACTCCTACCTCTGCACCCTTTTTTGCTCAAACTACACTTCAACATCTAATCTAGCATAAATTGAAGATCTTTGAAAAAAATATTTTGGTAAAGGTTGAGGGAAGTTCTCAGTTGACAATACATAATATATCTGAGCTAATTAATTTCCTTCGGAGGTCTCTGACGCATAACTTAATTTCACAGTTGAAGACTTATTAGGAGACATGCCTACCTTTAATGAGCCTAACACCTTATCCTCCAATCCTTTGACTCAATATAAGATTCCATAGCCAGGGTCAAATGAATCTATCCTACCTATCTCCATTAAGATTTATGATCAAGCCCTACAACTAAACTAGCCCTCTAAACCCTACCAAGAAAACCAACCTGCCTCTTCCTCCTTTAACTCCATTTTTTATGAATGACAAAAAAGGGAAGAGATGAGAGATGATTTGAGCAGTAGTAGTTAAGATTTTGTTAATGCTTTAACAATATCTATTTTTGATTACTCAATCAATAAAAATTGCTTTTGTTACTTCTAATTGTTTCTTCTGTCTCATTCCATCTTATTGTATCTATTTCATTTCAATCATTTGAATTTTTAATTATCTCAATTAAAGTTTTGCCATCATCAAACAGGGGAAGAAATGTTAGATCCAATGTTTTGATGATGAAAATAAATTGAGAAAGAATTTTCAAAAAGTATTTTCTTAAACTGATAAAGTATTTATCGATAAGGTAGTTTTTTGATAAATGAAAAAGAACCTTTCAAGGAAAATATGTTTTCTAACAGTCATTTATCGATGACTTATTCAATAAGGATTCTTATCGATAAAAACTTTGATACACCAATCATAATTAGTTGAGAAAATGCTAAGTCGCGCTATTCTTAAAACTAAAATTATTTGAAGCTCTATTCAATAAGTGGATTTATCAAATAAGCCTTCGATAAGTTTTGTAAAGACTCAGTTTGTGAAAATTTTTTTATAAAAGTATTTATCAAAGCATTAATCGAACATAATATTTATTGATAAGATCTTCGTTCAAGGCTATTTGGCTTTCAAAGACTCATTTATTAAAGGATTATTCGATAAGGGGATTTATCGAATAACTCTTTGCTAAATAATAAAAGAATTTTAAAAGTACTGATAAATAATTTCTCATATATTCTAACACTTTACTTTTGATATTATGTTTTGTAAAATCTTATTATCAGATATTTGAAAAGATTTACAGGTTTAAAATCTTATCATTAAAAATATTTTTAAAATTGTTCCAGATCACTAAGTTTGAGTTTTCTGATCTTTACAAGTGATCGAATTGGTTTATTCTCTAAATGATGTTTGAAATATTAAATCACAAATTTATAAGATCAAATAAAAAAAGAGAAAACAAGATGTTTCAAATTCAAATCACTGGAATCTTAACTTGATAAATATTATATTGATGATTTGATTGTATGAAATAATGTTGAAGATGGTTCATTGTTTCAATGTTAATTAATCTATTTGAATCATCTATTGTTTGTTTATACTTGAAATGATGAAGATTAGACTATTCATGAATGATTCAAAATCTAATTCATTATGCTCTTATGATGAACTATTACATCAGGCCATCTATTAAAGAGATGTTTGACGAGATCCTTTGTTAAGCTTAATATGTTGAAATTATAATTGATGTAATATCCCAAATTTTTCCTATATATATAATGCTAATAAAAGAAAAAGGCTACGAAGAGATTGGGATGATAATAAGAAGAAAAGATAATTATTAGATAAAGTTTAAGTCAAAGAAAGAGAGAATAAATAAAATTATAAAACCAAAAGGACTAAGCAATAAATAATTAAAGTTCAATGACTAAACTGAAAATAGTAAAAGTATAGGGACTAAATTGCGAATAATGGAAAGTTCAAGGTCCTAAATAGAATTTTTGAGATTTTAGGGACCAAATTAAAATTTAAATTTGGGAGAAGGGACTAAAATGGAATTTGACAATTTTCACGGACTAAAGTGCAATTTTGCCAAAATTTAGGGGTAAAAGTGTAATTATAGAAAGTTGAGCCATAAAAGGCCAAAATTTCCTAAAAATGTTACAGTCCCAAATTTACCAGGAAATAGATGATAGAATTCGGCTCAAGAATATCTCTCAGAATTATGATTTAAGGTCCAAGATAAATTGTATTAATTTTTCAAATCTAAAAATTAGTATAGTATCTTTTGGATATTAGAATTAGATAAAATTTTATAGTAAATTATTAATTATATTATAAGGATTTATGAATTGACATATCTCAAAAAGGAGTTCTATAGAATTAATTATAGAATTTAAAGTGAAATAAGACACCGATAAAGGATTTAAAGAAAATGTATAGAATTTTTATCAGGACTTCTGACTCTCAAACAATTATGAGACTTTTTAAAAAATTCATTTTATAGTATAATGAATTTTTAAAAATGTCATAACCCTTAAAATAAGTGTATAAAAGTTATCTAAAAAATAAGGTTATTTAAGGATATCGATATAAGAAATTAAAAGGAAGTGCTTTGAAATTTGTGTTAATTAGAAATTGGACCTAAGAAAGGCCCAAGATAGCATCAAGGTAGAAGGCCCAAACTGACAAGGGCCATCTTGGAGATTAAGTCAATTTTTAAGAATATTTCATTGTATTTTGAAAAGGAAACTTTAAGAAAATTTCCATAATATGCAAGGTGGCTTGTGGGACCCACACTAATGCCATATGGCACCAAGAACAAGTGGAGGAGTTTATCCCATGTGATAAATTATATTAAAATAATATAAGAATTAAGTTGATTATGATTAAGGAGAATTAAGCAATAAAGCAACTGATGAGAGTTAAGATTAAGAGCTTATGATAATTAGAAAGCTGAAGGATATCTTAGTCCCAAGACCCTAGAAATTTTGCTATAAACACCCCCTTAACAAGCCAAAACTATAATGCTCTTGAAAGACCAAGGGGCTCTTGTAAAATGAAAAGTTAACCATTCCAAGGCAAATTCAAGAGGAGATTCAAGGTACTTTGATCCAAGATAGTTAAGGCATAAGGTAAGAGATCCTTCCTACTTATTTGTATGAGTTTTGGAAGGTTAAAACTTAGGTTTTAATAGAAGAAAAGTGGGATATTGCCTATGTTATGCTGCCAACCGAAATTAATAAATAAAGAAGGAAGAAGAAATTGAAGTAAAATTCATGCCATTTACACTTAGAAAAGTTAGAATTGGTGGTTGGTTATTAAATTAAATTGTGTTATGGACTTTGCCATTAAAAGAGGCAATTTAGCAAACCACTTTATAGGACCAAGGAAGTTGAATTTCAATGATCTAATGTTTCAATTAAATTTAGATGATAATTGTGTGGAATTGGAACCTCGGAAATATTATAATTGAAAAAGGAAGATTTGAAACCCTTTTATATTACTGTTCATTCGCATGAACAGTTATGTGAATTTCATGATTTTGATTCTTGTAATGATTTTAAAATGAAAAATTGTGTGGGATAAAGTAGATAAAGAAGTATTGGAATCAAAATGAGAAATTTTGAAAGAAAATGCACTCTTTTTTGTTCTGTTTTGGAGGGTGTGAAGGAGCTATAATTTTGTAATTCTAAGATAAAAACACCAATTAATTCAAATGACAAGGCAATTAGTCAAAAATAAAGAAAGTTAGAGGTTTGGTGGTTAATTTAGTTTAATGTTCTTGAGATGTTAGTTGAATTAGATCATGATGAATGTATGATTGTGTAATGTTTAGGCTTTCATTTGTGTGTTCAAAGAAGGCAGTCACATATCAAGAAGAAGTGACAAAAGAAAGGTTAAAGGAAGAGCAAGGAGTAGAGGTAGTGATTCTCTATTTCTTTTTATGCTATAGCCATATATTATAATTAAGGGACATGGAAATGACACATCCTTACTTTCATATGTCTTAAGGACCATTCAGTGGTATTTAGAACTACTTACAAGACCTTAGAAGTCCATTAGCCAAATCTGAAATTTTAATTTTTCTTAGGTTATTGTTCATATGGTATTCCAGATTAAGCGACGAACTTCAAAAACTCAGAATTAATTCTAGAAAAATTAAAATGAAGTAATTCAAAAATATAAATGAAGATAACATCTTAAAAGTTTAGGGAAAAATAATTTTCAGACCAAATGCTTAGTCAATTAATACAGTTTATTCGTCAAAGATTACTGTTTATTTGGTGAAAACTTCTGAAAACAGATTCTGGTCCCTTACTTTAGAAAATTAGTTCTCTTTGTACAGGCAATAAAATAAGGTGTTCTTGGTGTCAAAACGAATCTTGATATGTCAAATAAATGTCTATAAAATTTCATACATTTATTCCATCTTTTACTATTTTTCATTACATCATGACCATCACTACTTATATTGGTCATATAACAACATTACACATAACAATTCTTCACATAATATTTATACTATCCAATCCCTAAATTCTCTTCATGCTTCATCATCCTTTTTCATCATTCATAAACCTTCTAGGATTGGGATTACATAGAGGGGGTGAGATTTCTGGGAAAATCTTAGTAGCAAACGGTACTAAACAATGCATGCATTAATGTAAATACTTGTTCTTACTTGTGAAAGTGTTAACATTGTGAAATGTGCATGCTTCCATGTATCATATGAAATACAATTGGCCAAAGTAATCACAGAAATAGAGCTTCATACATAAGCACATATGCAACATAATTCAACAAAGCCATAGCACAACCAAGCATAACATTCAATGCATACAAGTTTAGGATAAGTTTACTACCTCATATACTTGAATCTCTTTCACTTTGTCCTGCTTCTTTCTTCTCACTTCTCTTGGACATGTGGCTTCCTCTTTTGGAGCATACCAATCAATTCCTAACATCACAGAATCATTCATCCATCACAATCTAACTTCCTTGGGCATTAAACTCACTTTAACTAACATAACTTTCTCTTGAACGTTAAGCTCATTTAACTATATTAACTTTCCTTAATCTTAACTAATAGACTTGGCCTTTGAATCAATTGATGTCTTGACTTTACCCTACACAATTTCATCTTTTGAATCCATTTGAGTTTAGAATTATGAAATTCCAGCTCCTTCATGGCCTGCTGGACAGAACCAAAAACATGTACATAATTCCTTCAAAAATTCTCATTTTGATTCTAATGCTTCCCATACTTATTTCTCCACTTTATCCCACACAAATTTTCATTTTAAAACCATTGGAAGCATCAAAATCATGAAATTCCAATTACTGTTCATGCGAGTGAACAGTACAGAGGAGAATTTCAAAAACTACAATCTGGGAATTTCAATGCTTCCAAGGTTCAAAAGCTATCCAATCCTACACAAAATCATTAGATAAATTCAATGGAAGAATTAAATCATTGAAATTCTATTTCCTTCCATCATTAATAGTGCAAACTGAACTGGTTCAACTATGGCAAAGTCAAGAAGATCAACTTTTGATTCATCTAAGATTTTTTGGACAGCACAAAATTTTAGAGAAAACTCAACTTTTCTCCATGAAAACCCTAAGCTCAAGCTCCCAAATCAAAGGAAAATAAGTTAGGATAGATTGCTTACCTTTAATCTCTAGCTTGCTTGAACTTTGGTACCTTGAATCTTCTTTGTCTTGACTTAAGTTTTCATTTTGCAAGAGTTTCCCCAAGGGTTCTTGAGCTCACAGTTTGGAGGCTAAAATGAGGGGGTATTTATAGAAAAATATCATGGAAAATCAATGGCCAAGATTACTTTGTGCACTATTTGATCTAAAGGCTCACATTTAATCTTGGATTTAACTTTTTTAAAAAGAGAATTATGACATCATCCATGACATCATCAAGGGACACTTCATAGGGATAGGTGGCACCATCCATGTGGGAGAAGCTTCTGGAAAAATTTTAGTCCAATCCGGTACCGGCTTAGTCCGATTTTCCAAAAATCAGACTGTTTTATAAATATAATTTTTCTAAATTTCCATAATATACTGTCTCACCTTAAATCCAGTATCTAGATTCTTACTACTATTGAAATTCTTGGACTAGGACAAAACTTAATTATAAATCCCTTGGGAAATGACTAAAATGCGCTTGGTTCACTGTCTTGCCCTATATTAACCTTAAGGGCACAATTATCATTTTACACTTCTTTACTTCTTATCAGAGCATATATTGACACTGAATAATCACTCCTGTACTTTCTTGGACGTTTTTGGCTTGTCTAAATGACCAAAATACCCTTCGTTCAACTCTGAGTCAATGACACAACACACTGGCATACCTTTAATGGCATTTTCATAATTTTGCATTTTTTCCGGTCTTTATTAGCCCTGATCCACATACTTATCTAAAAATATCATTAGACCTATAAGGCACTATTTTGGGCCCTCTGTAAGATCCACTACCTTTATGGGCTCAATTCCCGAGAAATTCTCTTGAAACATATTTATCGGGTATTTTAATCCACCGTAAATTCTATAATAAATTCTATAGAACTCCTTTTTGAGCTCTATCAGTTTTTAAAAAGTCTTATATTAATTATAGGAATTTACTACCAAATTTTATTTGATTCTGAGGTTCAGAGGATATTGTATTAATTTCCTTTTCTTCAAAAATTAATATAAATTTTTCAGGACCTCATATCAAAATTCTGTGTTGTGTTAAATTGATCAGAATAATTTTCTCTATTTACTGGGAAAATTTGGGACTAATATGATTTTGTGTATTTTTTGGCCTTTTCTAGCTCAACTTTCCATAATTACCATTATGTCCCAGAACTTTTGCTTAATTACATTTAGGTCGCTAAACTTTTGATAATTACTACTTTTAGCCCAATTTTTGTTTCTACTTTCAATTTTGGCATTCAACCTTTTCTACTTTTCATTTTAGTCACTCTCTTCCTTCAAGACTAATCTAACTTTTATCATTTCTTCTGATCATCATCATAATCATTTCCAAACCTCTTTCCACTATCAGTATTATACAAATAGGAAAAAAATTGGGATATGACAAGAAACATGTAAGTTATCATTATGCAAGCATGATCATTAAGTGCACACAATTAACACCAAACATGTAGTTTTATACATTGTATGGTATCCGTTTACTACTGAGATTTCCCCAAAAATCTCACCCCTATTTCCATTCCCAAACAACAGGACTTTCAAGCACAAGAGGAGAAGAATAATTGATGATGATGTTGATTTTTTATATGAACATGTAATGTATGGATTTGGGAATGTATGTACATAAACTTAGTTGCTGGAAAATTCTACTGTGAACGAATACTTGTGATGAGGCAGTGACATTTGAGTTGTTATTAAAAATAGTAAATGATAGAATAAATGTATGATATTTTACTAGCATATAGTTAACATTTCAAGCTTTATTTTGACACCAAAAATTTCTTATTTCAATGTTTATACAAAGAGAACAAATTTTTTAAAATTAGGAACTAGAAATTGTTTCAGGATTTTTAACCAAATTAACAGTAACCTTTGATGCCAATATTGTATTGATTGATGAGCATCTAGTCTAAGAGATATTTTTCCTAAAAGTTCAAAATGTTAATTTAAATATCCTTTTGAACCACTTTATTTTGATTTTTTTTAAAATTAATTATGACTTTTTGAAGTTTGTCGCCAAATCTGAAAATACAAAATAAACAGTACTTGTAGACTTGGAAATTCTAGATTTAGTACATGAACTTCAATGGTTGTTTAAGTGGTTCAGATTTTCCTCCCTATATGCCATTTTATAACTATTCTTAACTGCTACAAATGTGCAAATTTCAAATAAACTTCCTTAGCGCCTATACATTTTGTAGTGTTTGTAAACAACTACAAATGGATAAATTTCAAATTCAAACTTCCTTATGTCCTAATAGGCGCATGTTGTAATGGTTAAAAACTACTGCAAATTTGAAATTCAAACTTCCCTCTACCTTGATAGGTGGGTGTGTCATTTTGTAACAGTTATAAACCGCTACAAATGTGCCAATTTCAACGTAAAAATAATTGGACTGTTGTGTAACTTTATAGCAATTTGTGAAACGCTATAAATTTTTTATTGTTACAACTCTTCCTTATAAAGGGTAAAACTTTAGTTTAACTTCATAATAACTTCAAATAGACCTTTTAGTCTCACGTGTTCTCCAGATCAATGCTATAACAATAATGTACAAGACTTGGATCAATGTGCCACGTACATCCTGACGATATCTAGATGGACTCAACTCTTTATTGGATTTTGCGCTTAATAATGTATCAATCAACAGTAAGATTCAATGTCTATGCCCTATATGTAACTTCAACAAGTGGTATCAAAGAAATATTGTTAGGTAACATTTGATTGTCAAGGCATTCCCACAAACTTATGTCATTTAGACTCTAGATGGGGAACAACTTGATATGATTGTCAAGTCAACTCTAGTTATATCACGAATGAGAGATCGAGTGGACTAACCTAATCCTGTGAATGATGCAGTGCGTGATATGTTCAGCATTCATGAAGGTGACACTCCTAAAGAAGTACAGGGCCCTGAGCCAGAGTTTGAGAGGAATGACACTACTTAAGAATTTTTTGAACTGATGAATGAAGCCAACAAGCCTCTGTATCATCGGTGTACAAGGTATTCTAAGTTTTCCTTCTTGATAAAAGCTGTATCATATTAAGTGTTTGTATGATATCACAGACAAGGGCATATCCATGCTATTGGAATTACTCAAAGATACTTTTCTCGAAGTTGTATTCCCGTCATCCTTTTATAAAGCAAAAAAAGATAATTAACATGCTCAGATTTAACTACAACAAGATTGATTCATGCACAAATGACTGTGTGTTGTACTAGGTAGAGGATGCAAATAGGGAGATTTGTAAGCATTGTAAGACATCACGATACAATACAGTACAGAAGGGGCAAAAGCAGAAGAAGAAACTTGTAAAAATCCTTAGGTATTATTTTTTAATTTAATTTGTTACTTAAGTTTTCTCTAGCTAGTAAATAACATTTTGAATTGTTAGGTACTTTCCATTGAAGCTGCGATTACAATGAATGTATATGTCATAAAAAATTGCAGAGCATATGAGATGGCATGTTCTTAAGCAGAATGCAGATGCAAAGCTAAGACATCAGTAAGATTTAGAGGCTTGGAAGGAATTTGACAAAACCCAAATTCTACATAGTTTCTTTGTCATTTTTAAGGGTTTCATGACACTTTTACCCTCATTTTATTCATGCTATTGTACTTTTACGATGATGTTTGATTTTGCATGGCATTGTCCTTATTAAGGGATAAAATAGTCAATTATCTCATCCAAACTATAAATGCCTTGATCTCTAATTTGTTTGACTTTTAGAAAGAGCTTTGACTTTGGTTGCTGGCATTTGAAGTATATTCAAAGACCCAAATTGGAGTTGGAAAGAATCACAATATCAAAAGGACCATAAATGAGAGCCAACCACTTTGTGCTTTAGTCGCGACCGAGTGTTTTCTGGTCATGACCAAAAGTTCTTTTGTTTATTGTTCATTACCAAAATTCCTTCTTTGCTCATGACAAAAAAGGCCCTTAAGTGAAGCTGTATATTTTTTATTAGGTCACTCTGCAGATAAAGAAAAGGGAGCATTCGCCATAAAAATACCAAGCTTTATTTGCCATATTTGGACAAGAGGAAGCTCAACACTTGGTCTCAACTTCTCTCATTAACCCTCACTCAAATCTTCAATTTTTATATCTTTTTCTACCGTTCTCTACATTTCTGCACCAATTAACCATCACCTTTTTCTACATTTCTCATAGCAGCAACTTCGTGGAGCGATTACGGCACAACTGGAGGTATGAGAGGCTAAATTAATCTTTTAGTCTCTTGGGAATGGAGACAAAGCTTAAGCTTAATGGACATAATAAAGGAGTTATTCTAATCTAACATGTGCTTGTTCATATTTTGGAATTTCAATGATTTGAAGGAGACTTGAATATCAATTGGTTATTCTTGAGTTTAGACTTGTATTTGACTTGGATTATATAATTGCTAATTTATATATATATATTTCAATTTT
Organism: Leucaena leucocephala; assembly: GCA_037074615.1. NCBI lineage: Eukaryota > Viridiplantae > Streptophyta > Magnoliopsida > Fabales > Fabaceae > Leucaena > Leucaena leucocephala. The sequence goes on along the minus strand of CM073526.1, from coordinate 5,968,337 downwards.
AATTTCTGGTTAGTTGGATGATTATCAACAATTGTTGTTATTTAATTTGATTGCTTTGAGTCAATGGTTGTTGATTGATAGCCATTTAAGGGAAACTACATCATCTAATTCAATTTACATACTAAGTAGTTTTTAACAGTGCATTAAAAAGGATTTTAAACTTAACTTTGATTAAAGTGGTTTTCGACTCATCAATGTATTGGACGTGATCGATTGATTGTGGTTTTTTTTATCTAGACTTAGTAATTTCATAATTCCTATTTCTAATTAAGAGCAAGGTTAGTTGAGTTTTTATCACCAAGGGTCTATTTTATCACACCTTCCTACAATCAAAATATTCCTTCATTTAATCAAAACACAAAAAATATTTACTTTCACTGCACTTTTACTTTAATTGCACCACAGTTCTATCAAACCAAAAACCATATTTTCACTCAAGTCTTCAATATTTTTATTAAACAATTAGCTAGAATTCTAATAAAAAGACTTCTTGAGAAGAACGATAAGGTTGTGCCCTATACTATATTATTTTGTGAAATCATTATTTTTGATGCCCTATAAGGCGACAATTTGGCTCTATCAGTGGCGCCATTGCCGAGGACCCAAGTAATTGGTTCCATAGCAATTGATTGTTAATTCTATTGTTGACCTGAGTCATCTTTTTTGTTGAGATATAGTTTTTATTGTTTTCATTATATATCATAAAAATTTTGAGAAATATAAACAAATATCTTATTTTTCTTTCACTTTTACATTTGCATTCTTGCATAGCATCTTGCATCTTTGACTACTTAGGATTTGGTCTAGTTGTTCCACCATTCTGTATTTGATTGAGTGAAAGAGAGGTCTTGAGAGCTATCCAATTTGAATCTAAGTCATTCTTCACTTGCACAAAGGTTTTGGATATTATTTACAAGTTTTTTTAGTGCATTTGGCTAAGTAACTTAGTTCAATTTTTCAAGTTTCTACAAAATTTGTGCTTTGTGTCTTTACATCAGGACCAATATCTTTGTTAGTCGATACTAAACTACTTTATTATTCTAGGGGAGACTCTCTGTGACTATTTGTCACGACCAGTTGCACACTTTGTTCTGACCAAATATCATGTTCCATGAGGTTTACTTTTTGTGTTTCGTAGTCATGACCTAGAGTCACTTTTGTCATGACGAAAGGAGTTTTTCTGCTAAAATTTTTCTAGACTGATTCTGATTGTTCCTTGATTTATTTTATCTTGCATGCACAAAAGAACTGAACATTTAGTATCTTTTGAGCAAAAAATTGAGAGGCCATTTAGGAAACTTAGTAAAGAGTTTAGATAACAAGGATCCTGTGAAGCTCTAGTTGAAGAAGAAGTTAGATCACAAGAATCTAGTTCATTCTCTAGTGTCCCTGGGTATGAAACTAGACTTAACTTAGAAATTCCTTTAGATATTTCCAATATGGCTGAGATTAATCCAAATGGGCAAAAAGAGAATAATAGGAATGGAGATAATAGGAGTATTAAGGAGAGTAATCATTCGCATGTGAATTATGATCTCTATGGTTTTTATATTGATAAAGTCAATTTTAAGATTAAAGAAGTATTGATTGTAGCCTCACCTAAATTCCATAGTTTTATAGGAGAATGTCCACATCGGTACCTATAGATCATGCATATGATATGCTCTTCTATGAATCCTCCATTGACTGCCTTAGGTGATGTCTTGAGAAGATGTTTCCATTTCACTGTAGAGGGGAAAGCCAAGGAGTACAACTTGCCAAAATATTTCACCACTCTAAGACTGGATCAATTGAAGATAGTCTTTTTGGAGCAATTTTTCCTTGCTTCAAAAAAAGAATGAAGAAGGAAATCACTAATATTATCCAACAAGATGGGGAATCAATGTATGAGGATTGGACAAGGTTTATTAATCTGCTTGCTAGATATCAACACCACAATATAACTAAATTTGAGTTGGTTGACATATTCTTCGATGGGTTGTTGCCAATAACAAGGTTTAATTGAATGCAGCTACTAATAGATCTTTGAGGGATAGAACACCATAAGCGAGCTAGGAATTATTTTAAAATATGGCAAATGAGGATAATCAATCATATGATCCTAGGAGAATGCCTATGACTTCTTCAGGAAATTCAAGGAAATCTTATATGAGATTACTACCTTTAGAAACCAGATGGAGAAGAGGATGGGCTTAATTAAAAGGGAACTCCAGTCAATGAAATAAGCGAATGATGTGGGTTCTTCTCAAGCTTTAGTCTTTGGGTGTTAATCTTATGGATCTGTGATGCATGCTACAAACACATGAGAGGTAATACAAAGAGATTTTAGTGATGTATCACGGAAGGGATAATCAATTTTAGAAGAGAGATCCCTACTTAAATACATGTAATCCAAGATAGAGGGATCATCCAAAGTTTAGGGGGAATAGAGACAATAGGCCTAATCAATTTCAAAATAGAGGAGCTTCTTCTAGTAATTATCAAGGCAATTCAAGGCTTATTGTTCCTACCCAACCTCACACATTGGCAACACCTAAAGCTGATAAGATATCCCAATGTCTAAAGAGCATAGCTGCACAGAACATGGATGATAGAATAACCCACATAGATAACAAGTTAAAAGAAAATGATGGTCAATTCAAGCATTCCTTCAAAGAATTGATTTTGAAGAATGTAGATATTTTTAGTCATCTGACACAAGTTTCAAATATAGTGAGTGACATTCAATCAAGAGTAGTGGTAGCATTCCTTCTAACACAATTATAAATATGAAAGCTTTAAATTCTATCTCATTGAGAAATAGAAGGAATGTTCGCTTCAAAGAAGATGATGCATCCAATAAGGATGGTGAAGATCTTGAAGTTGATATTCCACACTCACACCAATGAAATTTGGGAAATCTAAGAGTGCCAAAGAAGAACAACTCATTGCAAAAAGGGTGAGTCAAGAAGAGAACCAACAAGTACAAGAAGAAGCAAAAGAGGAGAAGAAGCAAAAGAGGCCCAAAAAGAAGAAATAGTGTAGAGTTTACCATACAAAGGCAAACATATTGAGAAAAGAGAGGAACAAGCACACAGAGCCTCTAAGCATGTATGTAAGGAGGTAAGTACAAAAGATCTCCCTTTTCCTAAAGCTTATTTTACTGGAAAGAAGAAGTTTGATGATAAATTTGCAAAAGATGCCTATACCACTACTACAAAATAGATTTTTTAAATTGGTTGAAAGTAGTATTCTATATCAGTCCATAATTCCGTCTAGATACAACCAGTGTAGAAGAAATATTTTTCTAAACTAGGCTAAAAATGAGGTGTAAAAGGATCATTTTCTAAGGGAAAAATAGAACTTTTAAACTGGTCTCGTTTGACATATGGTGTAGAATGTGATAATATCTACACCGGTTGTGAGGTCGTCTATTGTAGATGAATACATTTTTTACACCGGTTGTGAGCACGACCAATGTAGATGAATCTATTTTCTATACTTCACCTATATTCAACCGGTGTAGATGTTATAATATTACATCTTAGGTTTAAATATTGTTTCTACACCAGACTTCTATTGTCCAACTTAAATGTTCATTTTTTTTAATACAACCCATTCACCGTTTCATTACCCTATCCCTTGAAGCTTCATAAATAAACAACCCAACTATAAATTTAAATAGACATCAACAGAGACAGAGTTTAAGATTGTAGAGACATAATTCAATTGCTCATTATGCATTTAATAAAATTCAATACAAAAAGTGCAACACTTTGAAGAGAAAATTAAAAAAAATGTATTGAAAGGTAAATACTATTGAGAAGAAAAGTTTTGAACAAAATAACTCAGCCCAACAATTGTGCAGGTCTTTAATATCTTGGTCAGAAAATGGGACAAGTTGATGAGACATCTAAAATATCAAATTAAAATCAAAGAAATTAATACATTACTAATATATATTAAATTGAAAAAATATGAAATCATTAAAAACACAATTTTTCCTCCTTAGTCAGGTCAGTCATATTTGACATGATAATATTCACCATATGTCTAACTATGTATAAGACGTACAAGTTGCTTTCTCTAGGCTTCCTTTGACTCTGTAATATTAACGTGATCAAAACTATTTGTCATCATCAAAACATGGAGTTTAACACTTAATGCTTTTATTACCTTCAATGTGATCCATTTAGGGTCCTTCACCATGTTGGCGTGCTTAAGACCATTTACAATTGTGAATGTCCTTATAGCCCTTTAACTAAAGTTATAAAGTTAGTAATCCATTTATTACACAAAGACCATTATTTTGTTGAAGAAAGCTCATGAGTTCATAATCTTCTTGACATCACCCAATGGCTTGTAATAGAGGGAGTATAAGAAGATAACTTTATAACTATGCTTATATAGGATGACCAATTGCCAATGGTTGTTATAGAAATTAAAAAAGAATGAGTATTATCATTAAGAAAATACAAAAGTAGTATGAAATAAAATACAATATTATTATTCTTAATCATGCATATATGGTGCGAAGAAATAATCAATATCAGTTTCACCAAGCCTCTTATTGCCAATGGTTGTCATATTTGAAGTCTCCAAGCTTGAGAGATCCCTTTTACATAAATCTGAATTTGGCATAGGAATCTAAACTTACCTCATTTACCCTTAGAAACCAACTCAGCTTTCATGTACCTATAATTAATGCAAACTTAGCTTGCCCTTGAAAGTTTTATTATATATATGTACATTAAAATTCGACTTGCATAAAAAAACACTTGGTTTCACATTATGGTCAGTTAATCCTTCAGAGTAATAAGAGACACTATATCCGTACAGTCAAGAAAGGCCAGTACCCCATGTCACCCACAACTAAATCTGTAGGCAATGAATCTAAATGGAATATTCTGTCAAATGTCAACAAGATCACACGTTGCATGGTATTCAAAGTGGGAGGTGGATCTGGCTAATGGGGAAGAGTTGGAAGTTAATTCGAGGATGACAAGACGTGATCCGAAATAAGATGCTCTGGCCATAATATGAAAGTTTCCTTCGCCTAACTCATTATCTTCACCTTATCAGTGGGAATTAGGATAGAAGCATCTTCAATTACCAAGTCTTCAACTATCGCCCTTAATTAATTGTCCTGAATTTGGATGTGGTGGACAGTTGTCCCTGAGCTGTGGATGGAACCATGTGCTACTAACCGTCTAACATGATCCTCCGCATATAGATCACAAGGTTTAGTAACTAGATCTGTACTATCCTTTGACTTTAGCCCGACAATGTAATAACTCCCTTTAGGACTATTACGGGCTGCAAGTGAGTACCTATGGGGGCACTTAGTTTGTAATCATGGATGTCATCATGGACAATATTTTCTCCTTGAGATTTTCTAACCTCGCTTGTAATTGTGTATCAAGTGAAGCTTTTGCCTTTGCCCTAGTCTCTACCCTTACAGTAGCCAGCAATGATTTCAACTCTTCCCTCTACACTACATGTAGGGAATGCCATAGAGATGCTCTAAAGTAATCTCTTATACCCATACCTCATCTAACTCCCCTAACATAGCCCTATACTCTTATTTACCTGTAGCAACAATCAAGATGTCATTCCTACCCTCTAACTTGAAGTATCCCTAGGCGTCTTATTATTTAAGACCAGTCTATAACATATAAATAATAAAGATAAGTAATAATATAATTAGTCTACTAAAATAAAATAATACAAGTAGTACTTACAATTTTTCTGTAATCATGCAAGCGTGATCGCTTGTATATAATCTACTCCTTGTTTGTTAAGCATAAAACCATTTATCTTCATAATGTATTAGTGACAGGGAAGAAAGAAGAATAGAAGGATTCAGCTCAACACTTTCTTCTAACCTCTTCCTCTTGGCCCGAATCAAGTCTCTTTTTGCCTTTGTATACCTATACCCATATCATCATCAAAGGTTTGTTCCACCTGTTCATATGTACTTGACCTTTCCATATCTTCACCATGCCATGCCTATACCGTATAACTCTTGCAAAACCCTTAACAAATTAAATGAGTTTACATATCTATAGGACTTAGTTTCCTCTCATTCAAATATCTCACACAAGGATAATAAAATGTTCCATTGTCATTATCAATATTTCATTTAGTAAATTCAAAAACACCTTCACCTACCCTATCATAATATTCAACACTTGGTCATTTAACATTTATCCAACTATAATCCATATTTGTGGAAGACAAAAAATGATAAAACTAGAAAATAAGAAAACCTAGCTTGAATGGAAGCGCAAGATGAGTTATTCAAGGCGCTGCCGAGAACAAGGGAGGAGGATAAAGAACTGAAGGGTAAGGGCATGATGGTTGTCATCAAAATCATCTTGGTTTCTCTAATACGGCAGAGAAGGTGGTATGCGTGACGAAGAAGCCATTGAAGGGTTCATATATAAGAAAAGAAAATAGAGAAAAATAAGATAGAAGTACTAAAGAAGGGTATATGTAACATCCTAAATTTTCCTTATTTGTATAAGACTAATAGAGGAAAGAGGTTATGAAGGGATTGTGATGGTAATCATAAGAAAAGATGATGATTAAGATAAGTTTTAAGCCAAAGAGAGAGAAAAGGTATAAAGTTATAAAGAAAATGGGCTAAATTGCAATTTAGTGAAAAGAAAGGGACTAAGGTGAAAACTCTAAAATTTCCATGGTGCAAAATGAAAAAAAAGACATAAGCTTTGAGTCATTTTTAATTATGAAAAGATAATGACCTAAAGTGTAATTTATAGTAGTTAAAGGGCAAAAATGTAATTATATAAAGTTGTGCCGAAAAGTTCCAAAATTGCCCGAAAATATTTTAGTCCCAAACTTTACCATAAAATAGAGAAAATTATTCAAATCAGTTTAACACAATATAAAATTTTGATTTGAGGATACGATAAATTGATATTAATTTGTGAAGACTGTGAAATTATTACAGTACCTTCTGACCTCATAATCAGATAAAACTTGGTAGTAAATTCTTATATTATGAATTTATAAAATTGACAAAAGTAAAAAAGGAGTCCTATAGAATTAATTTTGAAATTTAAGATGAAATTAGACACCAATAAAGGTTTAAAGGAAAACATATGGAATTATTATCAGGACTTTTGAATCTCAAAAAATTATGAGACTTTGTAAGAAATTTATTTTATATTAGAGTGAATTTATAAAAATTTTAAAACCACTAAAAGAGGTGTCTAGAATTTATCTCAAAATCAGGTTAATTTAAAGATATTGGTATAAGGAAAGTGCCTTGAGATTTGTGTCAATAGCAATCGGACTCAAGGAATGCCCAAGATGGTATCCTAGACAAGTGAAATAGGCCCAAGAGTAAATTTTGTGGCTCAAGTCAGATTTAGATAATTTTTAAAAAAAAGAAGAAAAGAAGATAAATCAATAGATTATGTGAGGTGCCTTGTGAGACCCACATGTCTTCCAAATGGTGCCAAGGAGGAGAAAGAAACATTATCCCATGTGATGATTTATATTAAAATAATATAAATATTAAGTTAATGATGATTAAGTGTAATTAATTATAAAATCAACCAGTAAAAGGAAAAATTAAGCCATTGTAATAATTAGCACTTCTAATGGTGGATTAGTCCCAAGAACCCTAAAAATTGTCTATAAATACCTCCCTTCATTCCTTCATATTGTGCCACACATAAGAGGGGAAACTCTTGAGGATTGAAAACTCAAACAAACATAAAGAAGAGACAAAGCACTTTGATCCAAAGCAATCAAGGTTTAAGGTAAGTAATCTTCCTAATCTTTCTATATGTATTTTGGAAGACTAAAACCTAGGTTTGTGGTTGGAAAACCTATTTTTCCCTAGTTCTCTTTGCTGTCCAAATCTGGTAGAAATGAATAAAGAAGAGAAGCAAGGTAGAACTATGAAATACTAACCTAGATAAGCTTGAATTGTGTTATTGCTTGAATTAATTGTGTAATATTGAAATCCCAATTTATATAACCTTTTGGCCTAGGACAGAAATGAAGGAAGAAGGTTGAATTTCAATCATTTAATACTTCTATTGAATTTATATGATGAATTTTTGTAGGATTGAATAAGATTATCACTTTAGAAAATTGGAATTGAGAAAGGGAGAATTTGAAACCATTTCTATTACTGTTCATGCTTATTAACAGTGATTGGAATCTCATAATTTTGATATTTTCAATCGGTTTAAAATGCAAAATTCTATAGGATTAAGCAAGATCTAAGTCTTAGAAGCATCGAAATTGAAAATAGGGATTTTTGAAAAATTGTGAGTGTTGTTTCTATTTTTATTTCTATTCAGACCTGAAAGAAACATTGGAATTTTCCAATTATGAATCCATATTTGAATTCCTTAGGTAAAATTGTGTGGTATATAGTCAAGGGACAAATTAATTTAAAGGACAAGGCCATTAACCACAAATAAAGAAAGTTAGGAGTTTATGGGTTTAGAAAAATGAAACTAAATTATTGAGTTAGGTTGAAATGTGAATTGTTATGGATTGTAATAAGTGTATTACTCTACCATGATTAGGCTTTGATATTTGTGAAAAAGGAGATCAAATGACCAAGAAAGAAAAGGTTAAAGGAGAGCTACTAAGGTAGTAAACTTACCTAACTTGTATCTTTACTTGTTTGGATATTTTATGTGTTGAATGTTTACTTTGATTATGTGAAGCATGTATGATTGAATTATGCTCAGTTTCTTTTTATGCTATAGCCATATTTTATAATTTAAGGAACATGGAAGAATGTAAAGATATCATTACGCAAGCATGCTCATTAAGCATACACATGTTAACATCAAGCATTGAGTTGCATACACTATTTGGTTTCCATTTACTACTGAGATTTTCCCATAAATCTCACTCCTTCCATTATACAAACATAACAGTAGGACCATCTTATGGAATCAAGGAAGCAGAATGAAGAAGTTATGATTCATAGACACTTTATTGTATATGAGATTTTTATGAAAGCTTGTATTGTGTATTAAGTACAATATTGTAGTTTTGGTGATATTTTATTGAGACTTAGAAAAAATAGTTAACCTTTGAATAAATGTATGAGACTGTATAGTATGATAATAGACATTTTGAACCTCATTTTAGTACCAAGAATACTTTATTTTTTCAAATAAAATGATTTATATAAAGAGAACAATTTTTTCAAAGTCAGGGAAACAAATCTAGAAAATGTGAAACTAACCAAATAAATAGTAATTTTTATACCAATACTATATTAATTGGTCATAGTTTGGTCAGATTCATATATTTCCTTTAAAGAGGCTCATGTTATCTTTGTATAGCAACTTGAATCACTTCTTTTTTATTTTTCTAGATTGTTGAAGTTGAGTCTCTTGTCTAAAATTTTACCTAATGAACAGTAACTCATGGTTATAAATTACAAATTGTGCCATTTGAATTCATTGATCATATAAGTTATTCCATATACTAATGTTTGGTCCCTAAGAAGTAAGAAAAAAAGGTGTTATAGTATATATATATTTAAGGTTAAGGAAAGCACGATCTCATAAAATAACACATAAATGGTTCTAGATGCTACTATTTAGTCCCTAAGATATAAGAAAGTAAGGTGTTATATTTTTTGTATCAAAACAATATGGTTAGAAATTACTCTAATTTAGATAGTTTACCTATTTTAGATAAGTGAGTATTCATTTAAGCTAGCTTTGCAAGGATAGATAATGGTTATTCATAGGCAAAAGTACATTCCCTTAGTAAACCAAGGTGATTATTTTCCAAAGGAAGTAGGTGAGGAAGACCCAGATCTTACAGATACCTTATCAGATGAGGAATACTTCTATAGCAAATAGTCGATGTCAGTAGGGTCCATACAGTCTTCCAAAGGCTCGAACATGTAGTTCAGAAAGCCAGTAGATATAGTACCTATTTCTATAGCTTCTTCTAAAGATGCAAAACTATTGTGTCTAGAGGAATCTATTTTAGATAATGATATTTTCTTATATTGGGGTTGCCCAGACCCAGAGTTCCAACCATGGTATCCAGTAGGGTCACCCCTTATCATCCAAACCCTAGCTTATATGATTTTATTGACTTTTATCAACCTGACATCCCTAGTTAAAGTAGGCTATTACTTTTGACATTCTTCGTTCCTAAAGTTGAGCAAGCAAGACCAAGAAGATGAGGCCTAGGGAATATTTTCTTAATCAAAAGGAAGGTGTTTATGACTAGACATGAGTCAAGAAAGTTATGGAAAGCAATTTGCTAGAGTTAGGCAATGGATTAGATAGAAGCTAGAATCAAGACCAAATATTATATCTGACTTTTCTAGAGGTAGTATCAAGATCGTTATGAAAGTTTATATACTAACTTGGACTAAGCATATGCTATATCAAAGTGAGATGAGTTTATGACAAGCTAACTATTTTTGAACGTGATGACATGGTAGTCAAGTTTTAGGGCATACATTGAGCATAACTCTCCAAGCAATATCTAGGAATGGATTCATAGTGTAGAGCAGTATGTGTGATTAGTTCTTCCTACCAAGAGAACCTGAGCTAGAAGGTTCAAACTTGCTTAGAAGTATAAGTAAAATAATAACTAAGGTGTTAATGTACATTATAAGATGTTGACATACTTTGTATGTTTTACATGAGACAGTTACTTATAATTATTACGTATATGCACATGATGTGTGAACATGATTTGCTAATATGCATGAACACTGTTCCATTGTATGTAAATATGTTGGATAGTAAATAGAGGAAAGTTAATATACATACATTTGATTGTGTTTTATCAAATATAGACTAGAGGAAATAGAGGAAATGGTTAACACCCTAGAATAGTTAGACCACAAGTTGCAGAGCCCCACAATGAAGGGATTAGCAGCTAGGTGGACTATGTGCAAATTATTATAGATAGGCTAGAGCAACAACAATAGCTAATAGATGAAATCTAAGAGATGTAAGCATGTCAAGATCATGTAAGAGATGCCCCGTGGCAGCAGCTATTGCTAATATTTGACGAATAGAAGAAAGAGTGTCGAGGAACCATATTTTGGCCAAGAATATACTGGAACTATATCGAATAGACAACTAGGGTCTGTAATGGAGCAATAAAATATATAGATATAGATAGAACAATTATGTAGGGACAATACACCTATATTTGAAGGAGCCTTTGATGTTTAAATAGTAGAGGATTGGGTGAATCATTTAAAGAAAATTTTTAAGGTTCTCAATTGTCCTTCAGAGCAAAAGGCGCAAATAGCTATATATAACCTAGAAAAGATGTTGACCGTTGGTGGAGAAATACAAAGATTATTTTGTGAGAGAGAAATGCCCCTCTTACATGGGAAATCTTTCTTGAACAATTCTATGACACATATTTTCCTTACTCTGTAAGGGATGAGCGCGAGGCTGAGTTCTTGATAAGACAGGGTGAGAAGGAACCCTTTGATGACTACTTAGCCAAGTTTATCTGCCTTTCTTGCTATTCTATATATCTGAGTAATATTAATGATAAGAGATAAACGATAGAGAAATTGACTCGAGGACTGAATTTTCACTGAGAGAAAGGATTTTATGTAGACAAATACAAAGATTTAACGAAGCCGTTGAAGCATGTGGAATTATAGAGAATAGCCTACCATACCATGAGTGCCCAAAAGATGAACCTATTATGGTACCTCCAATTAGAATGGTTCCAGCTGGGCTGTTGGCCTCAACAAGTGTAATATGAAGCGGTTCAGATCAGGCTCAGGATAGGGAGCTACTACTAAGAGAGGTAGGTCAGTAAGAGGTGTAACATCCTAAATTTTTCCTATATGTATAAGATTGATAGAGGAAAGAGGTTATGAAAAGATTGGGATGTAATAAGAATTTATGAAACAGACAGAAGTCAAAAAGGAGTCCTGTAGAATTAATTATGAAATTTACAGTGAAATCGGATACCGATAAAGAGTTAAAGAAAATATGGGAAATTTTTATCAAGCCTTCTGGGTCTCAGAAAATTATGAAACTTTGTAAGAAATTCATTTTATATTAGAATGAATTTCTAAAAATGTTAGAACCATTAAAAGAGGTGTCTAGCATTTATCCTAAAAATCAGGGTGATTTAAGAATATCGGTATAAGGAAAGTGCCTTGGGATTTATGCCAAGTAGCTATTGGACTTAAAAGAGGTCCAATAGGACGTGTTATGCAAGCCTAATAAGCCCAAGGAATTGTTATGTAGTCAAAAGAATTTTTAGAATATTTTATATATTTTTAAAAGATAAAGAATCAAAGAAAGTCCAAGAAGCATGTGAGGTGTCATTGTGGGACCCATAAGCTTTACACAAGGCACCAAGAAGAGGAAAGGAAGATTATAACATGTGTTAAAATATAATAAAATAATATAAGAATTGTCATATCCTAATTTTTTCCTATTTGTATAATACTGATAATGGAAAGAGGTTTGAAAAGGATTATGACGAAGATCAGGAGAAATGATAAAGGTTAAATGAGTCTTGAAGGAAGAAAAGGACCTAAACAAAAATTGGAAAAGTTTAAAGACCAAAAGTTAAAGTAGAAATAAAAGTTGGGCCAAAAGTGGTAATTTCCAAAAGTTTAGGGACCTAAATATAATTAAGCAAAAAGTCAGGGACATAAATGTAATTATGAAAAAGTTCAGCCAGAAAATGGCTTAGAACTGCTTGTAAGTACTTCAGTCCCACATTCTACCAGTAAATAGAGGAAGTCATGCTGGGTAATCTGGCATGATACAAAAATTTTATTAGGGTTCCACACAGCAGAAAATTATCTAATAGTCTAAAAGTTATATGAATTTTTATCAGATTCCATAGATATCAGATATAAGTGGGGGAATTACAGGAAAGTGTGCCCTACAGTGTTAGAAGTTATGGATCTGACAGAACCCCAGAAGAAGTTATGTATAAAAAGTTATTCACATATTAGTGAATTTTGACGGGAGCTTGACAGCACCCGTGATCTGATAATGGAACTTATCGGTATATGAGCCTGGATAGAATGAGATCAGATAACCTCATATATAGGCCTATGATGACGCTAAGGAGGGCCCAAAACCCAGGGTACCAGTCCATCAGTAGAAGGGGCCAGTGTACAGAAAAAGTGCAAAATTATAAAAATGCCCCTAGATGCCCAGATTGTACTAGAGATGGATGAAGGGTATTTTGGTCATCTGGGGAAGGCTAAAATCGTGGAACATATTATAAATATGATTAGTTAGAGCTAATATATCCCATAAGGCAGTGCAAAGAGAGGTAAAATGACGATTATGCCCTTAGGGTTAGTACAGTGCAAGAAAGGATACTAAGGGTATTTTAGTCATTTTCCAAGGGATGGATGGCATATAAATATTTAGTATATCATTTTCAATGGTATGAGGAGCCTAGACATTGATTTTCAGGACAGAATACATATCCTGGTGTATTATAAAAAATTCAGAATAGAAAACAGTCCGATTGTTGTGAAACTATTTCGATCGGTACCAGATTGGATTGAAATTTTTTCAGAAGCTTCCTTACACTATGAGCACGCCACCTAACCCTCTTAGGTATCCCATGAGCTGTCCCACATGATATCATAATTATTCTTTTATGAAAAAGTAAAATCCAAGATTAAATGTGAGCCTTTAGATCAAATAGTAACCAAATCAGTCTTGGCCATTGATTTTTCTTGGATTTTGGCTATAAATACCCCCTTCATTTCTGCAGCAAACCGTCAGTGCATGGACCCTTGGGGAAACTCTTGCAAAATGAAAACTCAAGCCAAGACAAAGAAGATTCAAGGTTCCAAAGTTCAAGCAAGCTAGAGATTGAAGGTAAGCAATCTCTCCTAGCTTATTTTCCTTCGATTTGGGAGCTTGAACTTAGGGTTTTGATGGGAGAAAAGTTGAGTTTTCTCTAAGGAGTGGTGCTTCCCAAAGACCTTAAAGGAAAGGGGAAAGAAGAAATTAAAGTTAGAACCATATGATTGAAACTTAAATAAGCTAGTTAAGTGGTTGGTTGTTTAATCAAATTGTTATTCTTGACTTTGCCATGGTGTGCCCTGTTTGATCTGCACTGTTCATGACGGAAGGAAATTGAATTTCAATGATTTAATGCTTCCATTGAGTTTGTATGATGATTTTGTGTAGGATTGGAAAGGTTTTGAACCTTGGAAACATTAAAATATCAAGGTTGTAGTCTTTGAGATTCCTTACGGGTACTGTTCACTCGCATGAACAGTGATTGGAATTTCATGATTTTGATGGTTCCAATGGTTTTAAAATGAAAAGTTGTGTGGGGTAAAGTGGAGAAACAAGTATGGGAAGCATTAGAATCAAAATGAGAATTTTTGAAAGAATTGTATGCTTATGTTCAGTTCTGTATAGCAGGCCATGAAGGAGCTGGAATTTCATGATTCTAAGCTCATAAATGGATTTAAAAGATGAAATTGTGTAGGTAAAGTCAAGAAATCAATTGGTTCAAGAGCCAAGTGGATTAGTGAAAATTAGAGAAAGTTATGACAATAAAGAGTATAACAAAGTTAGTCTTGAACATGGTTGGAGTTCATGAGTCCTAATGAGTTATGTGATGAATATGAATGTGTTTAGGACCATGAAACATCCAAGAACATGTTTGGAAGAGATTGACATAAAGGCTTCATGGTTGGAAAGCTAGGGAGCAAGTCCTAAAGATCAAGAGGAAAGCTTAAGTGCAAAGTAGTGAGCTTACCTCTTTATGTGCTTGATGTGGTATGCTTATATGTTGACATGTATATGATATTTGAATGATGTTGTGACATGATAAATGATGTTGAATGTATTGTGAATAACATGTTTTCCATGGCCATGCACTTTATGTAAAAGTATATAGCATGATGTCATGTCACTAATCAAAGAAAGTTAATGAAATTACATATCATGCATTAGCATCCATCTTGCATATTTAAGTGGTAATTCTTGCTACTGAGATTCCCTCGATTCTCACTTTCCCATAACCAACCAATTTAGGTCAAGCATGATGGATAATGTATGCATGGAGAAGAGCTAAAGCATGGAAGAAGAAAAGTGAAGTATTTAAGATTTTAGCATATGCTATGCACTTTCCATGTATGTCAAAGCCATGTAAAGCATCTATTTATGTGATGAGATTGTATGAAACAATTATTATATAACCCCATGATGTATATGAATTCATACAAGGCAAAAGAGATGATTTATGTATACTGGAACAATTATTGAAAGTAAAAGAAAGGAAACTGAAATAGTAAAAACGTAGGTCCTGAAGCAGTTTTGTTGTGGCTTCAGTCTGACCTAGCAAATGAAGGAATTATTTCAAGAAATTTTATGAGCATATAGTAAACATCCATAGCTATAAATGCATAGGTAGAACGTTTCATTTGGATGTGTATATGAAGAGAAATAAATTTCCAAAATAAGGGACCAGAAACTATTTCCAGAGTTTTTGACCAAATGAACAGTAAACTTCAACGAATAAACTGTATCAATTGGCTAATCATTTGGTCTGAAAATTATTTTTCCTTAAATTTAAAGATGTTATCTTCATGTAACTTTTTGAACCACTTCATTTTGAGTTTTCTAGAATACCATATGAACAGTAACTCGAGAAAGAGTAAAATTCCAGATTTGGCTAATGGACTTCCAAGGTCTTGTAAGTGGTTCTAAATGCTACTGAATGGCCCCTAAGATGTATAAAAGTAAGGATGTTATAAGAATTAACCTAATAATGATTAATGTTAATTAATCCAAAAGCTAACCAATCAAATTCAAGATTAAGCCATTGTAATAATTAGGAAAAGTGAGGACATTATGGGCCCAAGATGCCAAAATTTTGGCTATAAATACCCCTCCCATTCTTCACAAAAATGTGCACCCTTGGTTACATTGGAGAAACTCTTGTCATTTGAAAACTCAACCAAGATAAAGACAATTCAAGGCACTTAGTGGTTGGAAATTCCATTAAACCTAGAGTATGCTTGCTGTCCAAATTTTAAGTTAAAGGAGGAAGAAGAAAATAAAGTTAGAACTAGGTGATTAAGGTTTAGATAAGTTGGTTTTGATGATTGGTTGTTGAATTAAGTTGTGCTCTTGACTTTGTCATTGATGGAGATATTCAGCCTAGGTCTGTTCTGGACCAAGAAGAATGAATTTCAATGATCTAATGCTTCCATTGAATTTATATGATGATTTTGTGTAGGATTGGATAGATTTGGAACCTTGGAAGCATTAGAATTGAAAGTTATAAGTTTCAAGCCTTCTCTGTTACTGTTCATACACGTGAACAATGACTAAAATTTCATGATTTTGATGCTTCCAATGGTTTTAAAATGAAAAGTTGTGTGGGATAAAGTAGAAAAACAAGTATTGGAAGTATTGGAATTAAAATGAGAATTTTTGAAAGAATTATGCCCATGTTTTCAGTTCTGTCCAGCAGGCCATGAAGGAGCTGTAATTTCATGATTCTAAGTTTGTAAATGGATTTAGAAGATGAAATTGTGTAGGGTAAAGTCAAGACATAAATTAATTCAAAGGACAAGGCAGTTAACCACAAATTAAGAAAGATAGGGATTAATTGATTAATTTAAGTTTAATGTCCTTATATGCCAATTGAGTTGAATCATGATGAATGAGTGAATATGTGATGTTTAGGATTTGACTGTGTATTCAAGAATACAACCTTACTACAAGGAAAGGTGACAAGAAAGAGGATGAGGAAAAAGTAAAGCATCAAGGTAGTAAACTTACCTAAACTTGTATGGGTTGAATGCATGGTTGATTGTGTTATGACTTGATTGATGTTGTTCATATGTAAATGTTGAAGCTCTATGCTATGATTTATGTATTTCATATGTTACATGGAAGCATGCACATTACATTATGTTGACACAATTACAAGCAAGCGCTAATACCAAACATTAATGCATAAATTGTTTAGTCCCCTTTACTACTAAGATTTTCCCAGAAATCTCACCCCAAATTATATCTCTAATCAGCAGGAACCTCAAGCATGAGAGAGGAAGAATGTTAGATGAAGATATGTTTTGCTTATATGGTTATGTTATAATCAAGTTTTGGGGTGAATATATGTAAAGTTAGTTGTTCAAATTCTGCACTGGAACAAAAACAGTTTTCAGCTATGACACTTGGGCTGTACTTAAAAATAGTTAATGATGTACTAAATGTATGAAATTTTGCAGACATGTAGTTGACATTCCAAGCTTCATTTTGACATCAAGAATGCCTTATTTTGATGTCTGTACAAAGAGAACTGATTTTCCAAAGTAAGGGATCAGAATCTGTTTCCAAAATTTTTTATCAAATGAACAGTAAAGTTTGGTGGATAAACTGTATTAATTGGCTTATCATTTGGTCTTGAAATTATTTTTCCCTTAAATTTCAAGATGTTATCTTCACGTAGCTTTTTGAAACACTTCATTTCGCTTTTTCTATAATTAATTATGATTTTTCAAAATTCATCGCAAAATCTGGATTATCATATAAACAGTAACCCATGAAGGAGAAAAATTCCAGATTTAGCTAATGGACTTCCAAAGTCTTGCAAGTGGTTCTAAATGCTACTGATTGATCCCTAAGACATATGAAAGTAAGGTGTTACAAGAGTCAATATAGAACCAAGGCAGAACAAGTGTGAAATATGTGGTAAGAACCACAGAGGTAGGCTTTGCTTAGCAGGTCAAGGAGTTGTTATAGATATGGCAAGATAGGACATTATGCCAAGGAATGCCCACAAAATGCTACAGGTGAAAGATCCCAACATCGGGGAAGAGTATTTGCTCTGAGTAAGGAAGATACCATAAAATCATTTGAGCTAATACAAGGTATGAATTGAATTAACATTCATACTCTACTCTTATTAGCATAAGAACAATTACATTTTTAAATTGTATGTCCAGTATGGACACTTTATGTTACTCTATACCAAAAATGTTCTATTTGTATGATATAGAAATGACTATCACCTGAGAAAATAGACAAGAGTAGAACAGATAAAAGTAGAGGAAGAAATAGATAAGCGAGCCAGTCCTAATTAATTTTTAAGAAATTAGGATTTAGTTTAAG
Organism: Leucaena leucocephala; assembly: GCA_037074615.1. Taxonomy (NCBI): domain Eukaryota; kingdom Viridiplantae; phylum Streptophyta; class Magnoliopsida; order Fabales; family Fabaceae; genus Leucaena; species Leucaena leucocephala. The sequence continues at coordinate 5,950,230 of CM073526.1, read as the reverse complement.
ATCAGAAATGAGAGTCTATATTCAATTAAACAAAGAGCTAAAGCAAAGAAGTTACTAGAATGTTAAATTAGAAAGATGTTAGAGGCATACCTATAGACATATGATTATAGTACTCAGGACATATTCTTTTACTAGAGACATGATATATAAATGATGTAATATGAACATGAAATGAAATGAGATATAGTTATGAACGTAATGATGTAGCTCTGAGAAAGGGAACATCCTCTATGTAATGAATGATATTACTCATGAATAGAACCAGATTTTCTTGAGATATAACCATTTTAGAAGAATGGATAGTGCAGCTTGTGATAGAGCCATGCCCACTAAAGATGAGAAAATTCCTCAATAGCTTTGCGTATAGCCATAAAAGAAAGTGATGCTATGAAAAACTTCACTAATGTTGAGTGAGAGTCATAGAAAGAAAATAAAGTAATGATTAGAAAGATGAAAATAATATAAAAAACTCCTGAGTGATAAAGGAAATGAAATGAGTAATGTCATATCCCAATTTTTAGGCTTAGAAACCCAGTATATAGCTTGAAAAAGGTAGGCTACTAGGCCCTATTGTGCAAGAGTCCCAGAAGAATACAAATAATGTTTAGGGACTAAACTGTAAATAATAAGAGTTTAGGTACTAAATTATAAATAGTAAAAGTCCCTAGGGCATAATGGTCATTTTGAAAAAGGAGAGGGACCTAAATGCAAAGTGGAAAAGATTAAAGGCCAAAAGTTAAGGTAGAAATAAATGTTAGGCCAAAAGTGGTAATTTCCAAAAGTTAAGGGACTTAAATGTAATTAAGTAAAAAGTTCAAGGGCAAAATTGTAATTATGGAAAGGTCAGCCTGAAAAGGGTTAGAACTGCCCGAAAGTATTTCAATCCCATATTCCATCAGAAATAGAGAAAGATACGCTGGTCAATCTAACATGATACATAAATTTTATTAGGGATCCAAATAGCAGATATTTATCTGATAATCCCAAAGTTATCTAAAATTTTATCAGATTTCATGGACTTCAGATATAAGTGGGAGAATTATAGGAAAGTGTGTCATATCCTAAATTTTCTCTATTTGTATAGTACTGATAGTGGAAAGAGGCTTAGAAAGGATTATGACGAAGATCAGACGAAATAATAAAGGTTAGATAAGTCTTAAAGAAAGAGAAGGACCTAAACGCAAAGCCAAAAGTTAAAGTAGAAATAAATGTTGGGCCAAAAGTGGTAATTTCCAAAAGTTTAGGGACCTAAATGTAATTAAGCAAAAAGTCAGGGACATAAATGTAATTATGAAAAGTTCAGCCAGAAAATGGCTTAGAACTGTCTGTAAGTATTTCAGTCCCACATTCCATCAGTAAATAGAGGAAGTCATGCTGGGTAATCTAGCATGATACAAAAATTTTATTAGGGTTCCACACAGCAGAAAATTATCTAATAGTCTAAAAGTTATCTGAATTTTTATCATATTCCAAAGATATCAGATATAAGTGGGGGAATTACAGGAAAGTGTGCCCTATAGTGTCAGATGTTATGGATCTGACAGAACCCCAGAAGAAGTTATGTATAAAAAGTTATTCACATATTAGTGAATTTTGACGGGAGCTTGACAGCACCCGTGATCCGATAATGGAACTTATCGGTATGTGAGCCTGGATAGAATGAGATCAGATGACCTCATATATAGGCCTATGATGACGCTAAGGAGGGCCCAAAACCCAGGGTACCAGTCCATCAGTAGAAGGGGCTAGTGTCCAGAAAAAGTGTGAAATTACGAAAATGCCCCTGGATGCCCAGATTATACCAGAGATTGATGAAGGGCATTTTGGTCACCTGGGACAGGCTAAAATCGTGGCACATAGTATAAATATGATTAGTTAGAGCTAATATATGCCATAAGCCAGTGCAAAGAGAGGTAAAATGACGATTATGCCCTTAGGGTTAGTACAGTGCAAGAAAGGACACCAAGGGTATTTTAGTCATTTCCCAAGGGATGGATGGCATATAAATATTTAGTATATCATTATAAATGGTATGAGGAGCCTGGACATTGATTTCCAGGATAGAGTACATATCCTGGTATATTATAGAAAAATTCAGAACAGAAAACAGTCCGGTTGTCGTGAAACTGCTCCAATCGGTACCGGATTAGACTGGAATTTTTCTAGAAGCTTCCTGGCATGGTGAGCATGCCACATAACTCCTTGAGGTGTCCCTTGAGCTGTCCCACATGATGTCATATTTATTCTTTTATGAAAAAGTAAAATCCAAGATTAAATGTGAGCCTTTAGATCAAATAGTAACCAAATCAATCTTGGCCATTGATTTTTTTTGGATTTCGGCTATAAATACCCCCTTCATTTCTACAGCAAACCGCCAGTGCATGGACCCTTGGGGAAACTCTTGCAAAATGAAAACTCAAGCCAAGACAAAGAAGATTCAAGGTTCCAAAGTTAAAGCAAGCTAGAGGGTTTTGATGGGAGAAAAGTTGAGTTTTCTCTAAGGAGTGGTGCTTCCCAATGACCTTAAAGGAAAGGGGAAAGAAGAAATTAAAGTTAGAACCTTATGATTGAAGCTTAAACAAGCTAGTTAAGTGGTTGGTTGTTGAATCAAATTGTTATTCTTAACTTTGCCATGGTGTGCCCTGTTCGATCTGCACTGTTCATGAGGGAAGGAAATTGAATTTCAATGATTTAATGCTTCCATTGAGTTTGTATGATGATTTTGTGTGGGATTGGAAAGGTTTTGAACCTTGGAAACATTAAAATATCAAGGTTATAGTCTCTGAGATTCCTTACGGGTACTGTTCACTCGCATGAACAGTGATTAGAATTTTATGATTTTGATGGTTCCAATGGTTTTAAAATGAAAAGTTGTGTGGGGTAAAGTGGAGAAACAAGTATGGGAAGCATTAGAATCAAAATGAGAATTTTTGAAAGAATTGTATGCTTATGTTCAGTTCTGTACAGCAGGCCATGAAGGAGCTAGAATTTCATGATTCTAAGCTCATAAATGGATTTAAAAGATGAAATTTTGTAGGTAAAGTCAAGACATCAATTGGTTCATGAGCCAAGTGGATTAGTGAAAATTAGAGAAAGTTATGACAATAAAGAGTATAACAAAGTTAGTCTTGAATATGGTTGGAGTTCATGAGTCCTAATGAGTTATGTGATGAATATGGATGTATTTAGGACCATGAAACATCCAAGAACATGTTTGGAAGAGATTGACATAAAGGCTTCATGGTTGGAAAGCTAGGGAGCAAGTCCTAAAGATCAAGAGGAAAGCTTAAGTGCAAGGTAGTGAGCTTACCTCTTTATGTGCTTGATGTGGTATGCTTATATATTGACATGTATATGATATTTGAATGATGTTGTGACATGATAAATGATGTTGAATGTATTGTGAATAACATGTTTTCTATGGCCATGCACTTGTTGGAAAATGTGCCCTAGGGGCTAATCATTATCTTATGAACATTATTGATTTATGAATTTATTAATTGTGTTATCATATTATTTGCATGTTTACTGTGATGACCATCCTTGGATAATTCATGATCTTATCCTAAATGTCCCTAGTCGGTCATCTGTGCGGGAGCAGAGATGAAATAAGACCACTATGACTTTGAAGATGTATAGAGATATAAATCAAAGTCATATGCACATGTAAGAGTACAAGGTGTTGGATCGACCTGCTATGAGAGAGTTGCATGGGTTACGTCATAATCTTCTCTCATATACAAACCATGTCACTATGCCCTTTGACCTGAGATCATCATGGATTCCTACATGACAAACGCTCAGCTTTGGCCTAGTCAAAAGTCACTTTTGACCGAGTGATCATAAAGACTATGTTCTGGTTTAGTGGTTTTTCATGCGGAGGAATGTGAATGGTCAAGATAAAATTTGTCCCTCACATTCGTAGAGAGATATTACTGGGCCCCTCGATGAGTGAGTCTGAGAAATGTATGGCCATACTGTAATGGAAAGGTAGTTCCATTTCTATAGTCAGACTACTCAGGGATCGATAAAGTAATGGTCAGGAATAGGAGGATGACATTATCCATGCCTCATCCATGACCAAAATATCGCGTGACAGAAGGGACATGATATGGTTGTATAAAAGGTTACATCGTTTATCGATTCTCATATGATTTAGGTAGTCGTTATGTCTTGCTAGAGACCGCTTGCGACTTGTGGGCCAGTATAGCAAATAGCCCACTGCCAACTTCATATGGGCCTACAGGGTCGCATATAAAATAGCCCAACACGAGCTATGATGTCCAGATTCATTGAATCTAAGACGTGTCTAGATTCAATGAATGATCCAGGGTTGATGTATATATTTATTTATGTTTATATTCGTATATATATAAATTCGTATATATATTATATATAAGGGATATATAGGATTTAATTTATAAGGATAAATTAAATCTCTATCACGTTTGAATTTGAAATTCAAATTGATAGGATATCTCATATAAGAGATATTTACAAGATTTAATTTATAAGGATAAATTAAATCTCTATCACGTTTGAATTTAAAATTCAAATTAATAGGATATCTCAAATTTAATTTATGAGAATAAATCAAATACAGTCCAATCTTATCTTTATTTAAATTAAATAAATAGGTAAATTAAATCTGTGGGACGAATTTAATATAAATATTATTTATTTAATTAGTTTCTTATCAAATTATACAATATGTGATATTGTATTCGGAATTAATATAGATTAATTCCAAAATCCAATTCAGTTGAGAAAAACGCAGAGCATCCTATATATCCGATTTTAGGAGCTACGTTTTGAACACAACACATAACACAAAAGGGGCCGAACGGAATCTGCAAAAGGTTTGCAGATAAGAAACTGCTGAAGTAGAGACGGAGAAGACGAACTCTTGAGAAAGCCTTGGAGGGACAGTAGACGTTAGCATGTCGTTCGTGGTTGGAACGCTGTTCGTGTGGATACCAGTAGAGGAAGACGACATGAGGAGTCGACTTCTTGCGATCAAAAAGAGAGCACGAGCCGCGGAGAGAAGCTGTGGAAGTTGCTGAGAAACACTGAGGGTAATGCTTCTTCCCACTTGACTTAAACACATACGATAGATCCTGGCAAGGAATGGAAAAAATTTTTTAAATTAATTTTCGCTGCGTGTCTTCCAATTCCTTACAGTGGTATCAGAGCCATGCCATTTTGTGTTTAAGTTAGGCTTGATTGTTGATTCATATGATATGTGTTAGTCATAGCCGATCATATAATATGCGTTCTATGTATGACATATAAGGAATCCGTGTTATGTATGACATAAAAGGAATCTAAAAGGGAATTGAAATCGGTGGTGATGCGCTTTGATTTGATCAATTAACATAGATGGGGTATAAGAAAATCGAATGCAGATTCGTGATTATTTATGAAACAAAATTTTTCTTCTGGGAGCAGTCCGCCCGCTAACCGGCTAGCGGGACCGCCGTGGCTACCTGTTCGTAGCGCAACATATCCGTAACATATGTTATTTGGTGAATATTTCAGATATGAAACATTAATTACCCTTGAATTAAATCTGAATATTGATTCTTGAATGTTTGGGTATAGTGAACAATATGGCTCTAGATTGCAAGTGTTGTAATTTTTAAATACGGCCTGCGTGTCGTGCCTTTCTCTATATACTCTTAATGTACATTCTCTTCTTATCTCACTCCCCTCGAATGTTAAAAGATGTTTCTATATGTAATTTCCCTTTTCTTACTAGAGAGCTCCTCTCATTGGCTTGAGGGGAGTTAGGATAGGTGAGCCATATTGTATCACGTTTAGATTATGCGTATTATGATTATATCAGCACATGCATATTACTTGTATGAGATACAAACTGAGAAACATGCATTTTTTATAAACCAGATAGTTAAATTAGGCCCTCTAAATGAAATCTTAAGTCATGATGCCGTCAATTTATGAACACTTATCAAAACCTCGATCGCTCAATTGTCGACTCCACCAAAGTGGGTGCTTTTGAGTTATCTTGGGGAGATAAGCAAGAGTAATGGTGCTACTCTCACGTGTTTATTATTGTTTGACTTAATTGAGATTAACAAAATGGTTTTGGGTCTCAAGGCATTAGATGGGATTAAAAACATGCCAGATCATATGATGATAGAATCCCATAAACATCTAAGAGTTACATTTGATGTAATTGGTAAAGGTGTTACCTACCTAAATAACTTAATTTAAGCGTCCTGCTAAAGCGGACTTAAGTTTAAGCCAAATATGGATCTTAGCCCACTAACTAATGCATTGAGGGTTATTTATTTAGTGGGAGATTGCTAATTGAATTGCATATTTTTAATTGTAGAATCATGACGACTAGTAATACTTCTACATTATCGCTGCGATCTGTCCTTGAGAAGGACAAACTTAATGGGACAAACTTTCTTGACTGGTTTAGGAACTTGAGAATTGTTCTTAAGCAGGAAAGAAAGGCGCATGTCCTAGATCAACCCATTCTTGAGGAGCCAGCGGCCAATGCTCCTAGAGCTCAGAGAGATGCTTACATGAAGCATAAGGAAGACTCTGTCGATGTGGGATGCTTGATGCTAGCCACCATGGTTCCAGAGCTCCAAAGAGATCTCGAACACATGGAGGCTTATGAGATGATTGTGCATCTCAAGGAAATATTCCAGCAACAGGCAAGGCAAGAGAGGTATGAGACCATTAAGGCCTTACATTCCTGCAAGATGGCTGAAGGTGCATCAGTTAGTACTCATGTCTTAAAGATTAAAGGGTACATTGATCACCTTGAAAGGCTTGGATTTCCCATGAGCCAGGAGTTAGCTACGAATTTGATCTTGAACTCACTCCCAGAAAGTTATGACCAGTTTGTCATGAACTACAACATGAATATCATGGAGAAATCTATTTTTGAACTGCATGGGATGCTTAAAACTGCTGAGCCGAGTCTTAAGAAGAAGCCGAGTGCTGTTTTGATGGTTCAGAAAGGAAAGGGTATGAAAAAGAAAGGCAAAGGCAAGGGGAAGGGTCATGGCTTATCAGGTAAGACCAAAGAGTCAGGCAAGCCCGAAACTAAACCTGCACCAAAGAAGGCAAAGCCTCCTAAGGAAGGAGTCTGCTTCTTTTGCAATGAACCTGGTCATTGGAAGAGGAATTGCAAACTCTACCTCGAAGATCTGAAAAAGAACAAGAAGGATAGCGGGGCTATCGCTTCAGGTATTTAGGTTATAGACATTCATCTTTCTACTTCCACTTCATGGGTATTAGATACTGCATGTGGTTCTCACATTTGTACAAATGTGCAGGGACTAAAGGACAGTAGGAAGCTGAAAAAGGGCGAGGTTGACCTACGAGTTGGAAATAGAGCAAGGGTTGCTGCGTTAGCTATAGGCACTTATGAATTAGTTCTGCCCACTAGGCTTTTGTTAGTTTTGAACAATTGCTATTATGTTCTGCTTTAAGTAGTAACATTGTTTCACTTTCTTATTTGGATAAGGAAGGTTTCACTTCCATTGCTGGGAATAGTAGATGTTCTATTTATCGTAATGATGTTTTCTATGCTCATGGTGATTTGCATGTTGATCATTACATATTAAATTTGGAAAAACCCAATCATGGAAATATCTATAACATAACTGCCAAAAGGGTCAAACCGAATGATTTGAATCCGACATAGCTCTGGCACTGTCATCTAGGCCACATAAATGAGAAACGCATTTCCAAACTCCATCAAGATGGATTTCTAAACTCATTTGATTTTGAATTATATGACACTTGCGAGTCTTGCTTGTTAGGAAAGATGACAAAGTCACCCTTCACTAGGCACAGTGAGAGGGCCACTGATTTATTGGGCCTCATACATATAGATGTGTGTGGACCGATGAACACAAATGCCAGAGGAGGTTATTCGTACTTCATAACATTCATAGATGATTTCAGCAGATATGGGTACATCTATCTGATGAAACATAAATTTGAGTCTTTTGAAAAGTTCAAGATATTTCAAAATGAAGTACAAAACCAGCTTGGCAAAACAATTAAAGCCCTTCGATCTGATCGGGGTGGTGAATATTTGAGCCAAGAGTTCATAGATCATCTTAGGAGTTGTGGGATAGTCTCACAATTGACTCCTCCAGGGACACCACAATGGAATGGCGTTTCTGAACAGAGGAATTAAACACTATTAGATATGGTTCGATCCATGATGAGTTGAACAGATCTTCCGCCCTCCTTTTGGGGCCATGCCCTAGAGACAGCTACGTTCACACTCAATCGTGTTCCATCTAAGGCAATCGAAAAGACTCCGTATGAGATATGGACTGCAAGGATGCCTAGTTTGTCTTTCCTCAAGATTTGGGGATGTGAGGTCTATGTTAAGTAACAAGCCTCAGACAAATTAGCGCCCAAATCCTCAAAATGCCTCTTTGTGGGATATCCTAAGGAAACCAAGGGATATTACGTCTACAACCCTACTGATAACAAAGTGTTTGTTGTTAGAAATGGTATCTTTCTCGAACAATAATTTATCTCTAAAAGAACCAGTGGGAGTAAGGTACACCTCGAAGAAGTTCGAGAGCCACAAGACACCACAGAACTGCAGATGGAAAATACAGAAGACTCATAACAAGTTGTTGAGACTCCTCAAGTCACGCAAGGTCCACGGAAGTCTAATAGGACACGACTTCAGCCTCAGAGATATGGATTTCTGATTTCTGACAGTCGTGATGTGTTGCTCATTGAGTATAATGAGCCAACTACCTATCGAGAAGCTATAGTGGGACCAAACTCTGAAAAGTGGCTTAATGCCATGAAGTCTGAAATACAATCCATGTACGACAATAAGGTTTGGACCTTAGTCGACCCGCCTAAAGGTGTAAAAACCTTCGGGTGCAAGTGGGTTTTTAAGGAGAAAACTGACATGGATGGCAATGTAAATGTCTTCAAGGCACGACTGGTTGCAAAAGGATTTACTCAAACTCATGGTGTCGACTATGATGAGACCTTTTCCCCAGTTGCAATGGCCAAATCAATCAGAATCCTCTTTGCCATAGCAGTACATTATGACTATGAAATATGGCAGATAGACGTCAAGACAGCCTTCCTTAATGGAAAGCTCCTTGAGGATGTGTACATGACACAACCTGAAGGGTTTATGCATTCCGAGGACTCTGGTAAAGTGTGCAAGCTTCAAAGGTCCATTTATGGATTGAAGCAAGCCTCTTGGAGTTGGAATCATCATTTTGATGAAGTAGTCAAAGAGTTTGGATTTCTTCAAAATATTGATGAACCTTGTGTGTACAAGAAGGTTAGTGGGAGCACAGTTGTGTTTTTGGTACTCTATGTCGATGACATCCTACTTATTGGGAATGACATTCCTACCTTGCAGATTGTCAAGTCTTGGTTAGGAAAGTCTTTCTCGATGAAAGACTTGGGTGAAGCCACCTACATCCTAGGAATCAGGATCTATAGAGATAGATCTAAAAGACTTCTAGGACTCAGTCAGAGTACATACATAGACAAAATACTGCATAGGTTCAGTATGCACGAATCAACGAGGGGTTTCATACCCATGTCTCATGGTAGTCACCTCAACAAAGATCTGTGTCCTAGTACACCTGATCAGTGAGGTCGTATGAGTAAAGTTCCATATGCCTCAGCCATAGGATCTATCATGTACGCCATGTTATATACTCGATCGGATGTCTCATTTGCCTTAAGTATGACTAGCAGATATCAACAGGACCCTGGTGAGGGCCATTGGACTGCTGTCAAGAATATCCTTAAGTACTCGAGAAGGACTAAGGACTTATTCTTGGTCTATGGTGGATTGGATGACGAACTCTGTGTAACTGGTTACACAGACGCGAGTTTCCAAATTGACCAGGACGACCAAAAATCGCAGTCTGGATATATATTCCTCCTTAATAATAGAGCAGTAAGCTGTAAGAGCTCTAAGCATGGCACTGTAGCATATTCTGCAATGGAAGATGAGTATATAGCAGCATATGATGCAGCTAAGGAAGCCGTCTGGATCAGGAAGTTCATCACGGAACTAGGGGTGATACCTACCATCTCATATCCAATAACTTTGCTCTGTGACAATAACGGTGCCATTGCACAGGCCAAAGAGCCTAGGTCACATCAAAGGACTAAGCATATACTCAGGCGATTTCATCTCATCAGAGAAATCAATGATAGAGGTGATATAAAGATATGCAAAGTAGCAGGAGAAGACAATGTTGCTGATCCTCTAACAAAGCCGCTTGTGCAGGTAAAGCATGAGCGTCATGTTAGGTCAATGGGAATTACTCAAATTAATGATTGTACCTAGTGCAAGTGGGAGATTGTTGAAAAATGTGCCCTAGGGGCCAATCATTATCTTATGAACATTATTGATTTATGAATTTATTAATTGTGTTATCATATTATTTACATGTTTACTGTGATGACCATCCTTGGATAATTCATGATCTTATCCTAAATGTCCCTGGTCGGTCATCTGTGCGGGAGCAGAGATGAAATAAGACCAGTATGACTTTGAAGATGTATAGAGATGTAAATCAAAGTCATATGCACATGTAAGAGTACAAGGTGTTGGACCGACCCGCTATGAGAGAGTTGCATAGGTTATGTCATAATCTTCTCTCATATACAAACCATGTCACTATGCCCTTTGACCTGAGATCATCATGGATTCCTACATGACAACTGTTCAGTTTTGGCCTAGTCAAAAGTCACTTTTGACCGAGTGATCATAAAGACTATGTTCGGGCTTAGTGGTTTTTCATGCGGAGGAATGTGAATGGTCAAGATGGAATTTGTCCCTCACATTCGTAGAGAGATATTACTGGGCCCCTCGATGAGTGAGTCTGAGAAATGTATGGCCATACTGTAATGGAAAGGTAGTTCCATTTCTATAGTCAGACTACTCAGGGATCGAGAAAGTAACGGTCAGGAATAGGAGGATGACATTATCCATGCCTCATCCATGACCAAAATATCGCGTGACAGAAGGGACATGATATGGTTGTATAAAAGGTTACATCGTTTATCGATTCTCATATGATTTGGGTAGTCGTTATGTCTTGCTAGAGACCGCTTGCGACTTGTGGGCCAGTATAGCAAATGGCCCACTGCCAACTTCATATGGGCCTACAGGGTCGCACACAAAATAGCCCAACACGAGCTATGATGTCCAGATTCGTTGAATCTAAGACGTGTCTAGATTCAATGAATGATCCAGGGTTGATGTATATATTTATTTATATTTATATTCTTATATATATAAATTCATATATATATTATATATAAGGGATATATAGGATTTAATTTATAAGGATAAATTAAATCTCTATCACGTTTGAATTTGAAATTCAAATTGATAGGATATCTCATATAAGAGATATTTACAAGATTTTATTTATAAGGATAAATTAAATCTCTATCATGTTTGAATTTGAAATTCAAATTGATAGGATATCTCAAATTTGATTTATGAGAATAAATGAAATACAGTCCAATCTTATCTTTATTTAAATTAAATAAAAGGTAAATTAAATCTGTGGGACGGATTTAATATAAACATTATTTATTTAATTAGTTTCTTATCAAATTATACAATATATGATATTGTATTCAGAATTAATATAGATTAATTCCAAAATCCAATTCGATTGAGAAAAACGCAGAGCATCCTATATATCCGATTTTAGGAGCTACGTTTTAAACACAACACATAACACAAAAGGGGCCGAACGGAATCTGCAAAAGGTTTACAGATAAGAAACTGTTGAAGTAGAGACGGAGAGGACGAACTCTTGAGAAAGCCTTGGAGGGACAGGAGACGCTAGCACGTCGTTCGTGGTTAGAACGCTATTCGTGTGGATACCAGTAGAGGAAGACGACCTGAGGAGTCGACTTCTTGAGATCAAAAAGAGAGCACGAGCCGCGGAGAGAAGCTGTGGAAGTCGCTGAGAAACACTGAGGGTAATGCTTCTTCCCACTTGACTTAAACACATACGGTAGATCCTGGCAAGGAATGGAAAAAAATTTTTAAATTAATTTCTGCTGCATGTCTTCCAATTCCTTACAGCACTTTATGTAAAAGTATATAGCATGATAGCATGTTACTAATCAAAGAAAGTTAATGAAATTACATATCATGCATTAGCGTCCATCTTGCATATTTAAGTGGTAATTCTTGCTATTGAGATTCCCTCGAATCTCACTCTCCTATAACCAACCAATTTAGGTCAAGCATGATGGATAATGTATGCATGGAGAAGAGCTAAAGCATGGAAGAAGAAAAGTAAAGTATTTAAGATTTTAGCATATGCTATGCACTTTCCATGTATGTCAAAGCCATGTAAAGCATCTATTTATATGATGAGATTGTATGAAACAATTATTATATAACCCCATGATGTATATGAATTCATACAAGGCAAAAGAGATGATTTATGTATACTGGAACAATTATGGAAAGTGAAAGAAAGGAAACTAAAATGGTAAAAACGTAGGTCCTGAAGCAGTTTTGTTGTGGCTTCAGTCTGACCTAGCAAATGAAGGAATTATTTCAAGAAATTTTATGAGCATGTAGTACACATCCATAGCTTTAAGTGCATAGGTAGAACGTTTCATTTGGATATGTATATCAAGAGAAATGAATTTTCAAAATAAGGAACCAGAAACTGTTTCAAGAGTTTTTGACCAAATGAACTAAACTTCAACGAATAAACTGTATCAATTGGCTAATCATTTTTTATGGAAATTATTTTTCCTCAAATTTGAAGATGTTATCTTCATGTATCTTTTTGAACCACTTCATTTCGAGTTTTCTAGAATTAATTATGATTTTTCGAAGTTCATTGCGTAATCTGGAATACCATATGAACAGTACCTGAGAAAGAGTAAAATTCCAGATTTGGCTAATGGACTTCTAAGGTCTTCTAATTGGTTCTAAATGCTACTAAATGGTCCCTAAGATGTATAAAAGTAAGGATGTTACAAAGTGTGCCCTATAGTGCCAGATGTCATAGATCTGACAGAACCCTGGAAGAAGTTCTGTATAAAAAGTTATCCCCATACCTTACAACTTTAAGAGGTAGTCTTCAAGGAAATTACTATGATTGACTAGTCTTAGTCAGCTGTTACCGTCGAGGTCTCGTGTTTCTTAGCACGATGTGGTTGGACTAAGCAGGATAACATCTAGGGAGTAGTTTCCTCTATTGATAGAAGTTGACCAGTCTAAGGTCAAGGGAAGCTATAATAGTAGCTCGAGGTATCATTATGTGACTAGAAGTTATAGTGATGATAATGAAGGTACCAATCTCGTTAAAGTTCATCAGCTAGAGGATTGGTATAAAGTGATCAAGCCAGATAGTACAAAGTACTGAGATATGAAAGATTAGTTTAAGATAATGTTCAGAAGTAGATCCTCTATATGAGTATATCTACATTACGAAAGAATTTATTCAGCTAGTATTTTCTGAACAAAAAAGTTAGAGCAAGACTTGCCTAGGAATGATCCTAGCACATGGCTTAAAGTTAAGATGATTAATAGATAAAGAGTTAATATTCCCAAGACAGAGGGACTATATCATAAAGAGACAGTAACCTAGCACTCTACCCTCGAGAACAAAAGTAATAGTAGTATATGATGAATGAGATCCATACGACATAAGTTCATGAGGATCAAGAAAAATACTAGAAAGGAACCATAGTCCGGTCAAGAATATAATGGGACTAATAGATAGAAGTTAAGAGATAGTAAAGAGATACAGAAGTACTCCACAGAGATGGAGATTGATCTACTCACCTGAGAAGTTAGTTCATAGATTAAATTCTATTATAAAGAAAGGATTTTTCTCAAGTAGCTGCAAAAGTTCAATAGAATGGTATATGAAAAAGGAGTTTATGATGTCTAGAGAGAGAAAGGTAGCCATATTTTTACAGATAAAGAGACTCCCCAATTTAAGAAAGAGTAATAAGCAAGAGTTAGATAAAGTAATGAAGGGTTGAGTCTATACCCTAGTAAGAGGATAATGTGGCAACCTAAGTTCAATAAATAGTTATTTCAGGTTCCTAATGTGATAAAGGAAATGAGTGAAGTCCTGATACACAACATTGGCTTCTGTGATCATTTTTGGGAAATTATCTATTGAGTTAACAACTATGTGGAAGTGACTAACCTTGTAACTTTGTCCGTTGGTCATGTCTTCCAGAGATGAGAATACAGTACAACGGAATCACAGTAGATTATAGAGGATTTCAGTTAGATCCTAGTATGGCCCACAGAGAATAGAATTCTAGGGTAGCAGTTAGTCTTGAAGAGGCTTACGGTTGATCGTAATAGATCCCAAGGGTCACAGTAGACCTAACCTAGAAAAAGAAAGTATTGAGCCATAAGTACAATATGTCTTTGGAAGGACGAATACCAAAGAAAAGTTAAGGTATAAAAGCTTCACAAGTTGGTTAACTCATAACAGAGAGAGTACCTATGATGCTAGTTTCAGATAGCCTTATTACTATCAGGGACTGAACTCAAAATCTCCTTACACGTAATAGGAACTAAGTGATCAAAGTTAAAGTTGTTAATCCTAAGTCCCAAGGATTTATAAGAATATTTCATAAGATGTGAAAAAGGGTCAAATGAGAATAAAGAGATCCTTATGATAAGATTAGAAAGAATAAGAATGAAAGGTAAATATATCCTCTAGATGAGGATAAAGAGATTAGAATGCCAGATAGACCCAAGAGAGATAGTATAAGATGGTTCTAAGATAGTAAAGTACCAGGGTTAGATCCTGTTAGCACCAGTACTTCAGATTTATATTTGCAGTTTTTAGTTAAGCGTGCTCAAGCAAGAGTAACCCAATGATGGGTGACCCCCTGGGAAGTGATAGAAAAAGGTAAAAATACTATAGAAATTGGCATATATGCACAAAGCTATATAAAATAATAGAAAGAGCTATGAAAATCTAGAAAGGGTTATAAATAGTAAGAGAATAGAACCCTTATGTCAAGTTCAAATGAAATAGATTTGAAAGATAGACTATGATATAGCCAGATTTGGCCAAATATGCCATGTTATGGCATGAAAGATACGAAATAAGAAATGTTATAAAGAGAAGTTAAGAATTATTTAGCATGATTGATATGTGATTAATGTATGCATGTAATATTGATTGCTAGGATTTGGCCAACTTAGGAATAAGGCTCTAACCTATGAAAAGAAGGAACCTTAGAGCAAAGGTTAAGGACTAGAGGAAAGGCTTCACGTCAGGTAGTAAACTTATCCTAAACTTGTATGCATTGAATGTTATGCTTGAATGTGCTATGGCTTTGTTGAATTGTGTTGCATATGTGCTTATGTATGTAGCCCTGTTGCTATGATTACTTTGGCAAATTGTATTTCATATTTTATATGGAAGCATGCACATTACACAATGTTAACACTTTTACAAGCAATCACAAGTACTTAATTGTTTAATACCGTTTGCTACTGAGATTTCCCCAGAAATCTCATCTCTTTCCATATAATCCCAATCCCACAGGTTTATGAATAATGAAAGAAGATGATGAACCATGAAGAAAAGCTAGGGATTGGATAGTACATATGTTATGTGAAGAATTGTTGTGTAATGTTGCTGTATGACCAATGTAAGTAGCAGTGGTCATGATGTAATAAAAAATAGCAAATGATGGAATAAATATATGGAATTTTACAGACATTTAGTAGACATACCAAGCTTCTATTTGATATATAGAATGTCTCATTTGGATGTCTACACATGGAAATATGATTTTTCAAAATTCGGACCAAAAATGCTGGAATCAGGGGAAGGACGCTGGATAAACAGTAAATTGGAATGTTGACCGATGTTGACTTGGTCAAGGCGTGATCAACGAGTTTTTTTCCTGAAATTGAATTAAGTTAGCTTTGTGTTGCAATTTGAACCACTTCATTTTGATTTTTCTAGAATTAGTTATGATTTTTTGAAATCAGGTCACTTCTCTGGAATTTGTATAGTGAACAATATTCGCTAGAGTAAAATTTCAGATTGTGTAATTTGACTTCAAAAACCTTAAAAGTGGTTCCAGATGCTACTGTTTGTTCTCTAAGATGTAAGAAAATAAGGATGTTTCAAGTAAAGTCTAAATAGATAAGAGTAGCTTATATAAATTGTCCTAGGGAATTATCAATTGAGTTATCAATAAGTGGAAGTTGCTAACCTTATAACTTAGTCTGTGGGTTTTGAATCTTCCAGAAAACTTTGAATGATTCTAACATGGTTTTCACCAAAACATTATTTCAGGATTTGGTAAATTTTGAAAAAGGCTTAGGGTGATTACAGGTGATTATGAATCAGCTTAGTTTGAGGGAAGGAAAAGATGAGCCATGGAAATTAGTGAAAACACAGTATTTCTCTAGAAAGACGATTACTAAGGATGATCATAATAAAGTACGAAAGACTCACAAATTGATTAACTCATATAAAGATAATACCCATGACATTTTTCTCAAATAAATCTTACTATATAGACTATACTCAGGATTCTCTTACAAAAGGAAGGAGTTAGAGGTAATAATTAAAACTTTTTAGTCTTCAGTACAAAGTAATCATAAACCTATAAGAAGCATGCCTGAAGTAGAAAAGAAAAAATCCCATATAAAATTAGAAGGGATTAGAAGTAAGTAGGGAAGTCCCTAAAAGAAGAGTAAAAAGAATAAGAATTGTATAGACCCAATAAAGAGTAATGAAAGAGGGTCTAAGACTATAATAGAAGAATATAATTATATAAGTAGGAATAGGTAATTACCTATGGTTCCATAGATTATAATCAGGTGTTAATATGTTAGTATACAAAAGTTAAGTGTACTTGAGCATGGGTAGTATAATGAAGGGTGACCACTGGGAAGTTAGTATAAACACCTAGAGAACTAAGAAGTGAAATGAATGACAGAAATCCCAGAATTTTATCAAATTTTTGAAGGGTTGTGTATAAAAGAAATGGACACTACTCACAAGTCTAGAATAGTAAGTCATCCATAAATGGATAGATACATACAATGAGAGAATAATAGAAAGAAGCAATTTTTAGAGATACCCCTAAACCTTAGTCAAAAAACAAAAAGGATATAAAGAGGGGATATGTCCAAGGTTACTTGACTTGTGTTAATTAAATTTTGAGAACGAAATTTATTTTAAGGGGTAGAAATATAAGAGGTTATGAAGGGATTATCTTAGACTGATAGATGAAAGAGGTTATGAAGGGATTATGATGGTAATCATAAGAAAATATAATGATTAAGATAAGTTTTAAGCCAAAGAGAGAGGTAAGGCATAAAGTTGTAAAGAAAAAGTGCTAAATTGCAATTTAGTGAAGTCTATGGACTAAATTGCAATTAATGAAAGTTATTAAGGACATAATTGTCACATCATTAATTTCATGTTCAGTTATACTTTATTAGAAGTTATTGGAACCAATTACATGACCTTTTACTTTGGAAATAAGTATTTTCAAAAGAATTGCACTGGGGGTACTGTTCACATTACTGTTCATTTGGTAATTTAAGAACATGTACCCTACTTTGAAAATTCATAATTAATTTTAGAAAAGTCAAATTAAGGTGGTTCCAATTTCTAATGAAATATATTTCATAAATATTTGAAGTAAAAATATAAAACTGAGGTTTCCTTGTCCAAATAAAATCAGTTTATTTGTTAAAAATCACTGTTTGTTTGGTAAAATCTGGAAGTTCCAGTTTCTTTGCCTTAACTTCAAAAATTCATTTCTCTTTCGTTTCTTGTCCAAATGAACCGTGTTACCTATGAATTTAAATCTCTAGACATGATATTTAAGCTCACCAAATTTCATGCCAAAAATCATTCATGTACTATACAAAATTAATGTCGAAACATTACTGCCTTCAGTTGCTTACTTTATCTCTATTCCAGATTTTAACTCCAACTTTGGAAAATCATAACAAATCAAATACTTGTTCAATTGAGGTGTTCTTGGTGTTCATTTAAATATATTTATCTTAAATATAAACATCCCAAATTTCAAGTTCAAACTTGTTGATTAAGGTATTGTAAACATCATCTAAAGGTCACTGCCTCAGAACACCAACACATGAACATACAATATACATTCCAGCATATGCTTCCATAGTGCCATGTAACTCATTATACAATTTCATCCATCTATGCTTACCCTCTTTCCTTGAGACATTACAGCACCAATAACATGGTTATGCATATGGGAGAAATGAGATTTCATAGAAATCCCAATAGCAAGTTACACAAACCATAATATCATGCATGATTAATTGGATACTTAACATATTATCATGAGATGGGAGCTACTTCATAATGGTACATTAGCAAACTCTAACATGCATATTGTCATGACATAACTTGTAAGGAGTTTCAATCATTCATACTTCATCATCAACATGATGACACATTCTCATGCTCAACCAAACACCATAACTAACAAGCAAGCAAACATGAAACTATAGTTAAGTATTCTTGCTACCTCTTAGCTCTCCTTGTCAAAGCCTTATTGAGATGATTTTATTTCTTCACAAATGTCAAAATCTAGACATTACAAAGTAATATCAAGTTATAATTCAACTTGAACACAAGACCAAGACTAGGTTTTCACTAGTTTCCATTCTTTCTCTATTTTATGTTTCATACTTCCATCTTTCCAAAATAATTTCTTATGGTTCATTTCCACATAATTTTTCATTTAGAATCCAAATATGAAGCTAAAATTTCCAAAATAAAATCATGTCACAAGCTTCTGTACAGAATCGAAACACATCCTTGATTTTCCAAAAATTCACACTTCGATTCCAACGCTTCCAATACTTGTTCTCCTACTTTATCCCCCACACAATTTTCCATTTTAAACTCATTGGAAGCATAAAAATCATGAAATTCCAACATATGAAGAGTGTCACATACAGTAGCAGCCATGAACACAAAACTCTAACTTCATGCAGACTTGAATTTCCAAGCTTATACCACTTAATTCTAGCTTGCTTAAGCTTTTATCTAAACTATCCATAACATAAAAATCATATTCTAACCACATATGGAAAGAACTTCCAGCAGCAACTCCAAGGGAAATATGGCACAAAAGCCCTTAAAATCAAGAGCTAACTTGCTAAAATAGAGCTCAAGAATAAGGGAGATAATTACCTTGCTTGTTGCTTCAAGTTGTGTGTTTCTTTCTTGGTTCAATGGAAATTTTGCAAGAGTTTCCCCAAGGGTTCTTGTGCTCACGCTTTTGGTTCAGATTTGAGGGGTATTTATAGACAAAATCCATGGAAAATCAATGGCCAAGATTAATTTGTGCTCTATTTGATCTAATGATTCACATTTAATCTTGAATTTGACTTTTTCAAAAAGGCAATTATGACATCATCCATGACATCACCAAGGGACAACTCAAGGGGCTAGGTTGCGAAATTTTAATAGGGGAAGCTTTTGGAAAAATTCTAGTCTAATCCAGTACCGGTTCAGTCCGATTCCCCAAAACCAGACTGTTTTATAAATATAATTTTTCTAAAACTCCATAATATACTGTCTAACCTTAAATCCAGTACCTAGATTCTTCCTACCATTGACATTCTTGAATTGGGCCAAAACTTAATTACATATCCCTTGAGAAATGACAGAAATACCCTTAGTGTCCTTTATTACACTATATTAACCCTAAGGGCATAATTGTCATTTTACCACTCTTTGTACTGCCTCATAGCATATACTAACTCTAACTAATCATCTTTATACTATCTTATAGGTTTTTGGCCTGTCCAGAATGACCAAAATGCCCTCTATCTATCACTGGTACAATCTGGGCATCCAGGGGCATTTTCATAATTTCATACTTTTCCTGAACTGCTTTGGACTCTAGCCCACTTAACTGTCCAGTCACCTTATTAGGCTTATGATGGCGCCATTTAGGCCTTGGTGTGGGCTCATTGCCTTAATGGCACAATTCCCAAGACACCTCTCCTGACCATATTCATTGGGTATTTTATCCCACTGTAAAATCCTGTTTAAATTCTGCAGGATTCCTTTTCATTCTCTATCAATTTTCTAAATTCTTATATTAAATATAAGAATTTACTGTAAGGTTTCACCTGATTCTCAGATCTAAAAAATACTATAATAATTCCTTCTGACTTCAGAAATTTATATCAATTAATTGGGACCTTAAATCAAAATTCTATGACTCCTTTAACTGATCGGAATATTTTTGTCTATGTACTGGTAAAATTTGGGTCTAATTTGATTATGGGCATTTTTTAGCCTTTTTCAGTTCAACTTTCTCATAATTATATTTAGGTCCCTAAACTTTTAGAAATTACTACTTTTGACCCAACTTTTGTTTCTACTTTAACTTTTGGCCTCCAACATTTTCTAATTTTCATTTAGGTCCATCTCTTCCTTCAAGACTCATTTAACTTTTATTATTTCTTCTGATAATCATCATAATCCTTTCCAAACCTCTTTCCACTATCAGTATTATACAAATAAGGAAAAATTAGAATATGACAATGAAGAATAGAAGGGAAAGACAATGATTAGACAAAGGTATAAAGATGAGGGATTAAAATGAAAAGTTTAAAGGTTCCATGGTAGAAAATGAAAGTAGACAAAAGCTTTGGGCTATTAAGTGCAATTATAAAAAGTTGAAGGCCTAAAGTATAATTTTCAAAAGTTCTGGGACATTGGTAATTATTGAAAGTTAAGCCAGAAAAGGCCTAGAAATGTCGAGAATCAGATTTATCCCAAATTTTCTCAGTAAATAGAGAAAAGTATTCTGATAAGTTTGACGCAATACAAAATTTTGATATGAGGCTCCAAAAAAATTATATTAATTTTTGAAGAAAAAGAAATTAATACGGTATCCTCTAGACCTCAAAATTAGATAAAATTTGATAGTAAATTTCTATAATTAATATAAGAATTTATGAAACTGACGGAGTTTAAAAAGGAGTTCTATAGAATTTATAGTGAATTAAAACACTTGATAAATATATTTCAGGGGAATTTCTTGGGAATTGAGCCCATGAAGGCAGTGGATCATGTAGAGGGCCCAAATGATGCCTTATAGACCCAATGATATTTTCAGATAAGTATGTGGGTCAAGTTTAATAAAGACCCAAAAAATGAGAAATTATGAAAATGCCACTAGTATGCCACTGTATTGTAATATTGAACATGAGATGAATGAAAGGCATTTTGGTCATTTGGACAGGTCAAAAATGTCCAAACAAGTACAGGAGTGATTAGTCAGTGTCAGTATATGCCCTGATAAGAAGTAAAGAGGTGCAAAATGATAATTATGCCCTTAGGATTAATATAGTCCAAGATAGAGAACTAAGGGCATTTTAGTCATTTGCCAAAGGACCTATAATTAAGTTTTGGCCTAATCCAAAAATGTAAATAGTAGAAAGAATCTAGATAATGGA
The DNA here is from genome assembly GCA_037074615.1 of Leucaena leucocephala. Taxonomy (NCBI): domain Eukaryota; kingdom Viridiplantae; phylum Streptophyta; class Magnoliopsida; order Fabales; family Fabaceae; genus Leucaena; species Leucaena leucocephala. The sequence goes on along the minus strand of CM073526.1, from coordinate 5,928,722 downwards.
TTTAAGGTTAGATATAATATTATGGAATATTAGAAAAATTAGATTTATAAAATATTCTGATTTTTGAGAAATCGAACTGCGTCAGTACCAGATTGGACTGAAATTTTTCTAGAAGTTTCTTTCCCTTGGAATGATGCCACCTAGGCCTATGAGTTATCCCTTGATGATTTCATGGATGATATCATAATTATCTTTTTAGAAAAGTTAAATCTAAGATTAAATGTGAGACATTAGATCAAATAGTGCACAAAGTGTCTTGGCCATTGATTTTCCATGGATTTGGCTATAAATACCCCCAAAAATTCTGAAGCAAACCATGGAATGAGAACCCTTGGGGAACCTCCTACAAAATGAAAACTCAAACCAAGATAAAGAAGATTCAAGGTACCAAAGTTCAAGCAAGCTAGAGATTAAAGGTAAACAATCTATCCTAGCTTAGAGTCAAAATGAGAACAGTGCATTGGAGCTGAAATTTTATGATTCTAAGCTCATAAATAGATTCAAAAGATTAAATTGTGTAGGGTAAAATCAAGACATCAATTGGTTCAAGGGCCAAGTTAATTAGTGAAGACTAGAGAAAATTATATTAGTAAAGAGTTTATCAAAGATAGTCTTGAACATTGTTAGAGTTAATGGTCCTAATGAATTATGTGAGGAATATGAATGTGCTTAAGACCTTGAAATATCTAAGAAGATGTTGGGAAGTGATTGACTGAAAGGCTTCATGGTTGGAAAGCTAGGGAGCAAGTGCAAAAGATCAAGAGAAAAGCTTAAGTACAAGGTAATGGACTTACCTCTTTATATGCTTGATGTGGTATGCTTATGTGTTGACATGGATATGATATTTGAATGATGTTGTGACATGATAAATGATGTTGAATGTATTGTGAATAACATGTTTTCCATGGCCATGCACTTTTATGCACAAGTAGATAGCATGATGGCATGTCACTAATCAAAGAAAGTTTAATGAAATTATATATCATGCATTAGCATCTATCTTGCATATTTAAGTGGTAATATTTGCTACTGATATTCCCTAGAATCTCACCCTCCCATAACAAACCATAATAGGTTATTCATGATGGAAAAATCATGTTTGGTACATGAGCTAAGGAATGGAAGAGGAAGAGTAGACAAGTGATGGCATGCATGTATGTTAGCCTTTTTATGTAATGTTATGTAATATCCATTATATGTAAAGAAAATGTATGAAAGAATTATGGCATAACCCCATGATGTGTATGAATGCATAAAAGGCAAAAGAGATGGTTTATGCATGTTGGAACAATTATTGAAAGTAAAAGAAAGGAAACTGAAATCGTAAAAACATAGGTCCTAAAATAGTTTTATTGCGACTTCAGTTTGACCTAGCAAATGAAGGAATTAATCCACAAAATATTGTAAGCATGTAGTACACATCCAGAGCTTTAAATTTATAGGTAACACGCCTTATTTGGATGTGTATATCAAGAGAAATGAATTTCCAAAGTTAAGAGACAAAATCTAGAAATCCCAAAATTTTCCATGTGAACAGTAAAAGTAACGATTTAACTGTATCAATTGGCAAAGTAAATGTCCATATTTATATTTTTTTCCCTAAATATCTATGAAAGCGCTTCAATTAAAAATTTGGATCACCTCCATACAATTTTTTTATAATTATTTATGAATTTTTAAATTTTGACTGTAAATCTAGAAATCACCAAATGAACAGTACCTGAGAAGTAAGTTTTAAAATTTTATGTTTTGGGCTAATGTAATGCTTCCGCTAATCAAATATGCTTATGAATATGATGTTTCACAACTCATTCATATCTATCTATCATAATCATATTAAATAGGGAACATATTCACATAGATGTTCAGCTAACTATCATTTTATTATATTACATCAAAACTCGTATTTCATATCACCATAACATTTGTACATACATTACATATATATCCACTACATTTTCAGGGTACATCGTAACTATCATACATCTATGTAATTACTTTATACTATTTACAAATTTACATTACCCCTCGTCTCTTTTTACATTCTTTTCTAGGGAATAGTAAACTGTAAATATTTGTGCACACATAAATGCCACCCCTATATATCAGTTGGCAGATTATTTGCCAAAAACTCACTTAGCTCTATGTGTCATGTAGGGTTATATGGTAGTATCTGACTTACTACCATCTCATGCCAATCTTTTAGAGTGTAAACTTGATTAAGGTCAATGCCCTCTATTGTTTATCTGTCTATCATCCCTGCTACGACATTGAGGAACTATAGATAAACTGATTGCCCTTGATCTCTACTTCTATCTATCCCTTGACCTAAACTGAGTAATTCACTCTCCACAACTTTCTTGAGACCGATATAATCAACATTATCTGGCTTCTGTAAGGGTTGACTAGGACCAGGAACATCACACTGATCTTTCTCTATAAAGTCACATATTCCTGGGCTTTGAGAATAGACATGGACTATCATCGACTCTTACTAGATCTCTAGATTAAGGGACTGTTGTATATTACTCATAGTAAATCTATCCTCAAACTGTAATGGAGGAGGAATAATATTTGATCTACCTGTAATCCAATACCAGTACTCAGTTTACTCAGCCATAATCTGTCCTCTCATCAGAGGAATAAAGCTTACATTAAGGTTAGAGGGTACTCCCACAAACTCATGTTGCATAGAGTCACTAGACTCAACATCATCTGGTGCAACATCATCTATTGCATGCATAACATTAGGTTGAATCTCTACATAACCTCCAGACTACAAGTTTGAGTCTATAGAAGCATTTATGGGACATTCTACTATAAATTTCTTGACTGATCCCCTATACTATCATCTGAACTCTCTTCACTATTTGAAGGAGGATCATAGTCTAAATGTACATCATCTTCATATATCATTACTGGCCAGGAGTCTCCCTTATTAACTGAAGACTCTTACTTAACTTTATGAAATTCCATATCTATTCCTACAATATTTTCTTAAATAAGCAATGATAACTATCCAATTACATACCCTAACTTAACAAAGTATTTACTATTTAGAGTTAGGGTCTGGGAACTATCTTATATTAGGACAGAAACTTCTACTTTAATACCAAAATGAAGCATCCTTACTTTTATACATCCAGTAGCATTTAGAACCACTTAACCATTTAGAACCACCTTGGAAGTCCATTAGCTAAATCTGAAATTTTACTCTTCTTGAGTTAATGTTCATTTGGTATTCCAGATTCGGCGATGAACTTCAAAAAATCATAATTAATTCTAAAAAATTGAAATGAAGTGGTTCAAAAAGATACATGAAGATAACATCTTGAACTTTAAGGAAAAAATAATTTTCAGACCAAATACTTGGTCAATTAATACAGTTTAATCATTAAAGATTACTATTCATTTGGTCAAAAATTCTAAAAACAGATTCTGGTCCCTTATTTTATAAAATTTGTTTTCTTGATACAGACATCGAAATAAGGCGTTCTTGGTGTCAAAACAAATTTTGACATGTTAACTAAATGTCTGTAAAATTTTGTACATTTATCTCACCATTTACTATTTTTCATTACATCATGACCATCACTACTTATATTGGTTATATAGCAATATTACATATAACAATTCCTCACATAACATATAACTATCCAAGCCTTAGCTTCTCTTCATGCTTCATCATCCTCTTTCATCATTCATAAACCTGTTGGGATTGAGATTACATGGAGAGGGTGAGATTTTTGGGGAAATATCAGTAGAAAATGATACTAAACAATGCATGCATTAATATAAATATTTGTGCTTGCTTGTGAAAGTGTTAACATTATATAATGTTTATGCTTCCATGTAACATATAAAATACAATTGGCCAAAGTAATCATAGAGATAGAGCTTCAATCATAAACACATGTGCAACACAATTCAACAAAGCCATAGCACAACTAAGCATAACATTAATACATACAAGTTTATGATAAGTTTACTATCTCACCTGCTTGATTTCTTTCACTTTAACTTTGCCACTTTCTTCTTACTTATTTTGGATGTGTGGCTACCTCTTTTGAGTCCATAATCAAATCCTAACATCACATAATCATTCATCCATTACAATATAACTTCCTCTTGAACATTAACCTTACTTTAACTAACATAACTTCCTTTGATCTTTACTAATTGACTTGGCCTTTGAACCAATTGATGTATTGAATTTACCCTACAAAATTTCATCTTCTATATCCATTTATGAACTTAGAATCATGAAATTATAGCACCTTCATGGCCTGCTGGATAGAACTAAAAACATGTACATAGTTCTTTCAAAAATTCTCATTTTGATTTTAATACTTCCAATACTTATTCCTCTACTTTATCCCACACAACTTTTCATTTTAAAACCATTGGAAATATCAAAATCATAAAATTTCAATCATTGTTCATACAAATGAACAATAATAGAGAAGAACTTCAAAATCTACAACTTAGAATTCTAATATTTTCAAGTTTCAAAACCTATCCAATCCTATACAAAATCATCATATAAATTCAATGGAAGTATTAGATCATTGAAATTCCATCTCCTTTTATCATGAATAGTGCATACCAAAATGGCTCAACCATGGCAAAGTCAAGAATATCAACTTGATTCAACAACCAATCACCTAACTACCTTTGTTTAAGCTTCAATCACATATCTCTAACTTTAATTTCTTCTTTTTCCTTTCATCTAAGGTTTTTGGACAGCACAAATATCTTAGAGAAAACTCAACTTTCCTCTATAAAATCCCTAAGTTCAAGCTCCCAAATCAAACGAAAATAAACTAGGATAGATTGCTTATCTTTAATCTCTAACTTGCTTGAATTTTGGATCTTGGATTCTTCTTTGTCTTGGCTTGAGTTTTCATTTTGCAAGACGTTCCCCAAGGGTTCTCATGCCACAGTTTTGATTATAGAAAAATCTCATGGAAAATGAATAGCAAAGATCACTTTGTACACTATTTAATCTAATGGCTCATAATTGTTCTTACATCAAGCTTACCCACAAGCCAACTTGAGATAAGATCACATGATAAAAAGCTTCTCCTCACCTTTTATTTGATGCCATGTGTGAGGGTGTGTGGGTCCCACCATGTGTAAACCCTAATTCTCACTTTATTCCTTTTTCTTTTCTTTTTCAAAAATTAATAAATCATTCATTATTGGACTTGGGCTCCAAGACAACTTTTGGGACTTATTGGGCTGCCCTAGGATGAAATGTTGGACTGCCCTAGGCCTTCCTTGGGTCCAATAGCTAATTGGCACAAATCCCAAGGCACTTTCCTTATACTAATATCCTTAAAATATCCTAATTTTGAAATAAATGCTAGACACCTCTTTTAATGGTTCTAACATTTTTAGAAATTCATTCTAATATAAAATAACTCCCCTGCAAAGTCTCATGATTTTCTGAGACCCAGAAGTCCTGATAACAATACCCTACATTTCTTTAAAACCCTTTATCAGTGTCCGATTTCACTTTAATTTCTCAAAGGGCATTATCATCTTTTTACACCTCCTCACAGTATTCCCTAACCTTGGTCAACTATTTTGGGAACTCTCCTTAACTTTCTAACCTTAGTCAAATAACCAAAATATCCTTCATTTATCTCTGGCTCATTGACACAACACATTGGCATACTTTGTGGTTGGCATTTTTGTAATTTTATATTTTTCCTAGTCTTTATTAGCCCTGGCCTACATACTTATATAAAAATATTACTAGGCCTATAAGATGCCATTTTAGGGCCTCTACATAGTCCACTATCTTCATGGGCTAAACTCCCGAGAAATTTCCCTGAGACATATTTATCGAGTGTTTTAATACACTATAAATTCTATAATAAATTCTACATAACTCCTTTTTAAGATCTATCAGTTTCATAAATTCTCATATTAATTATAGGAATTTACTACCAAATTTTATCATATTTTGAGGTCTAGAGGATATTGTATTAATTTCCCTTTTTTTCATAGATTAATATAAATTTTTTGGTACCTCATATCAAAATTCTGTGTTGTGTCAACCTGATCAGAATAATTTTCTCTATTTACTGGAAAAATTTGGGACTAATATGATTCTGGGCATTTTCTGACTCAACTTCCAATAATTACCATTTTACCCTGAACTTTTGAAATTTACACTTTGTACCATAGAACTTTTAAACTTTTCATTTTAGTCCCTTATCTTTATACCTTTGTCTAATCATTATTTTTCTTTTCTATTCATCATCACAATCCTTTTCAAACCCCTTTTCACTATCAGTATTATACAGATAGGAAAAAAGTAGGATGTGACACAGTCACATTCAAATCATACATCGCAATACAAAGAAAGCAAAGATGACAAGATAGGTAAACTATATTATGCAATTGAGTGTGTCACACCTCAGATAACTATCACTGAAGAAACAAAGGGGTGTTATTCAAAAATAGAAACAAACTAAGATGAAACACTATCCTATTGAATCATCAAGCCGAAAAAAATTAACTACTACTTTTAGTAGTTCATCCCTTTCCAAATCATCAAACCAAAATGTTAAGCATATATCACATTAGGTAATTTTGTAAAAGTTAAGAGATAGGAAAAGGACAACTTAGCCTCAGGGAGGTGGTGGGAACTTATAATACTTCAAGGGATAGTTGTGTGATCGGAAAGCCTCCCTTATTGCCTTCTCCCTCCATTTTAGCCTTCCAAGATCATGCACTTTGACTACATCATGAAGTCTATCCAAGCTTGTCTCAAAATTCCCCCTTTAAACTTGAACTTTTCCAACTATGGTTGGTATGTAGAAGCAACAAGCTTGGGTGGTGTTCCCTTCACATCCTTTATATATTTCTTGAAACCAATCTTATCCAGCTTGTTTATATTTTCTATCTTGCAGCATACTTTCTCAAATATTGCACCAAGCTGAGGTTGGTATACAACTGTAACATAGTCAAGATCACTCTCCTTCATACTTGTATAATTAGTAGAGTCAAATCCTTTAAGAATTTTAAGGTATGAAAGGTAATTTTTGAATGTGAGGGAGGAGGAGTAGAGATAGAACATATTGGCCCTTTAACCAAAATAGCGGAATGTGGAACTGAAAGAATATGAGATTCACTAGTTGTGTCTGCCATTCTTGGTTGCAACCTAGTAGGTTCATCGTCAACTTCTAGTCGCGACTCAAATTGACAATGTTTGTCTCTGAAATTTTTGGTTGTGACGTCGTGGTCTTTCAATCGTGACTAAACGTCTCAGCAGCTTTGTGTCACGACCATATTGACATCTTGTCACGGCTCCACTTCATAGAGAGTTTCTGTTGATCTTCTAGTTGTAACATTTTCATCCATAGGTCGTGACACAGTCTCAGGAGTTTTTAGTCGCGACATTATCATCTAATGTCACGACCCTTTTTCGTAGAGAGTATCTCCCTCAATAAATTGATGTTTAGTCATGACTTAGAGGTCTTTGTGTCATGACTTGGGATCACTTATGCTTGACCCTGCTGCATTTGTTTTGCTTGTGGCTCCCAAATTTTCTTGTGACCCTATAAAGTCACTCACAAACTCCTTCCCAAAAGCATTATCACTGGAAATTGATGAAATAAAATCGAGATTTGGTGACAATGAGAAATTTATAGAAGGTAAAAGCAGGCTATAATCATCAAAATAATTAACACATGATGCATTGCCTTCACAACAATAGTGAAAAGAATAAACAGAAGAAAGAGGTTCAAAATAATCATCATAAGCACACAAAAGATGAATCTTAATCTACATGCTTCTGAGATGCTTCATGGGACTTATTGGAATTATGCAATGTAAAATTATACCCATCATGCAAACTCATTTCATGCTTATCCCTAGTCTCTTCAACAACATAATTAATAGCATTTAAACCAGCACAAGCAAAATTATCAAAATGGTATTTCATTGCTTCATTCATACTGAAAGTCACCACATGTCCTCCAACTTCCATTGTAATGGAACTGTGCTTCATACTAATAATTGTCTTAGAAGTTTGGAGAAAATGACTACCTAAGATAAAAGTGCTCTCATTCACTAGCTCACTGGACATGTCTAGAACATAAAAATCAGCTGGGAACACTAAGTCTTTCACTTGCACTAGAATATCCTCTAGAACTCCCTTAGAGTACCTAATTGATCTATCAACTAATTGGAGTACTATACTTATGTCTCTAAGTTTGTCAATACCTAAAGCTAAGTATACCGACTAAGGCATTACATTAATGGCAGCCCCTAAATCTAATAACACCCCCTTAACATGAACATGTCCTATAGTGCTTGGGATTGTGTAGGATCTTGGGTTTTAGCACTTAACTAGCAATTCAGTCTTAAAAAGTGATGACACATTAGCACTTACCTAAATTCTCTCAATAGGCCTAAACTTCTTATCAGCACACAATTCTTTTAAAAATTTAGTATATTTAGGGTTTCTTGAGGAATTCAACCATAGGAATATTTATTTCTGACTTATTGAAGAGATTGAAAGCATCTTTTGCAGATTCAGAATCAATATTTTTCTTTCTAGCAAAATAAGATTTAGGAAAGGGGAGATCTTTTCTACTTACATTCTTACTTGTATGCTTAGAGGCTCCTTGCTTGCTCGACTCTGCCTTCTCCTCATTTTGCTTTCCCTTGTATACTAGACTTGGCATTATCACGTCCTCTTATTGCTTTTTAGTTGACTTCTTGAGCATAAGCTCTTATTCTTTAATACTTTCTGATTTTCAAATCTTCATTTGTGACATTGATGAATTTTCATCTTTAGGATCTTCCATATCCTCCTATACTGTATCATCTTCCTTAAAATGCACTTTTCTTCCACTTCTGAGTGAGACCCTTCAGATTAATGATAGTATTCAAAGGTTTGCTGCCACTACTCTTCATTTGGATATCACTCACTATATTGGAGACTTGAGTTAAATGACTTGTAATATCCACATTCTTGGAACTTAACTCCTCAAATTTCCTGTGCACATCAGCATTATCCTTCTGCATACTTTGAAGGATTGAAGCTATGGAGGTGAATTGATCATCATTCTCTTTGAGCTTGTTGTCTATATTGGTCATTATACCGTCTGTGTTATTCATCTGCGTAGCTATACTCTTCAACAACTGAGAAGTCTGATATGGTCTTGATGCCACTAAGGCATTAGGGTGAGTTAGAACTATAGACCTTGCATTATTTTACTAGTTGCTTGAGGAAGCACTACCTCCTTGGAATTAGTTTGGCCTATTTTCCCAACTCCCCCACCTAAAATTTGGGTAGTCTCTCCAACCAGAGTTGTATGTGTTAGAGTATAGGTCTCTCTTATGCTATTGATTGTCTCTCCCTTGATACATTGCTGCCACTTCTTCATATTGTCTATCGCATGCACTGGTAGTGTCACATCCTTACTTTTAACCTCAATTATACCTTATTAGAAGTTATTGGAACCAATTACACGATCATTTGCTTTGGAAACATCTATTTTAAAAAGAAGTACTCTCGGGTACTATTCACTTTTACTGTTCATTAGGTAATTCCAGAACATGTACTCAACTTTGAAAATTCATAATTAAATGTAGACAAATCAAAATAGGTTGGTTCCAATTTCTAATAAAATATATTTCACTAAAATTTGAAGGAAAAATGTCAAATTGAGGTTCCATTGTCTCAATGAAATCAGTTTATTCGTTAAAAATCACTGTTCATTTGGTAAAATGTGGAAGTTCCAGTTTCTTTGCCTTAAATTCAAAAATTTATTTCTCTTTGGTTACTTATTCAAATGAACTGTGTTACCTATGGATTTAAAGTTCTAGAAGTGCTATTTAAGCTCACAAAACTTCATGGAAAAACTCATTCATTTGCTATACAAAATTCACATCATAATGTTACTGCCTCCAGTTGTTTACTTTCTCTTAGTTCCAAAATTTAACTTCAACTTAAAAAATCATAACAAATCGAATTCTTCACCAATTGAGGCGTTCTTGGTGTTCATTTAAATCTCTGCATCTTAGCTATTACCATGCCAAATTTTAGATTCAAACTCATGGAATAAGGCATCATAATAATTATCATAAGGTCGCAGCCTCAGAACACTACTATATGATCATACACCAGGCATACTATCATATCATTTCATAGTGTCATGTAAGTAAAATGACTTATTATACAAACTCATCCATCTATGTTTACCCTTTTCCCTTGTGAAGTTCCAGCACCTATAACATGGTTATGCATATGGAAGGAATGAGATTTCATGGAAATCCCAATAGCAAGTTGCACAAACTATAATATCATGCATGATTAATTGAATGCTTAACATGTTATCATGAGATGAGAGCTACGTCATAATGGTACAGAAGCAAACTCTTACATGCATATTGTCATGACATAAGTTGTAAGGAGTTGCAATCATTTATATCTCATCATCAACATGATGACACAGTCTCATGCTCAACCAAACACCATAATCAACAAGCAAGCAAACATGAAACTATAGTTAGGTATTCTTGCTACCTCTTAGCTATCCTTGTCAAAGTCTTCTTGAGATGATTTCCTTCCTTCACAAATGTCAAAACCTAACCATTACAAAGTAATATCAAGTTACAACTCAACTTGAAACCAAATCCAAGACTAGATTTTTAATAACTTCCATTCTTTCTCTATTTTAGGTTTCATGCTTCCATCTTTCCAAAATCTATTCTCATAGTTCATTTCCAAATAATTTTTCATATAGAATCCAAATACGAAACTAGAATTTCCAAAACCAAATCACATCATAAAGTGCTACTCTTGACCGAACTAAAACCCTTGTTTTTCAGAAATTCATATTTTGATTCCAATGCTTCCAATACTTGTTCTCCTACTTTATTCCCACACAATTTTCCATTTTAAACTCATTGGAAGTATCAAAATCATGAAATTCCAACATATGGATAGTGCCACATACAGTACTAGCAATAACACAAAACCCTAATTCCAAACATATTTGGATTTTCAAACTTATAACACTTGACTCTAGCTTGTTTAAGCTTATCTAAACTATCCATAACATAAAATTTATATTCTAACCATATATGGTCTACACTTCCAGTAGCAACCGCAAGGGAAATATGGCACAAAAAACCCTTAAAGTCAAAAGCTAACTTGCTAGAATTAAGCTCAAGTTCAAGGGAGATGCTTACCTTGATTGTTACTTCACCTTGTGTGCTTCTTTCTTGGTTGAAAGGAAATTTTGCAAGAGTTTCCATATGTTTGTCAAGGCATACCGAACCAAGCTGAATAGGGGGTATTTATAGATGAGCTTGAGTTGAAATGGATGGCAAGATTGATTTGGTTACTATTTCATCTAATGGTCCATATTCGTTCTTATTCTTGGCTTGCCCAAGAAGCCATGCTTTTGATGCCATGCATGACATAATTTAGGGGCATGTTTGGCTGGAAAAAGTAAAATATACTAATAGGAAAAATTCTAGTCCAATCCGGTACCGATTGGAGCAGTTTCACAAAAACCAAATTGTTTTTTGTTCTTAATTTTTATAATATTCCAGGATATATATTCTGTCCTAGAAATCAATGTCTAGGTTCCTCATACCATTGAAATTGTTAGACTAAGTATTTATCTGCCATCCATCCCTTGGGAAATGACCAAAATACCCTTAGTGTCCTTTCTTGCACTATATTAACCCTAAGAGTATAATTGTCATTTTACCCTCTCTGTACTGCCTCAAGGCATATACTGACTCTGACTAGTCATATTTATACCATGTCACACTTTTTGGCCTGTCCAGAATGACCAAATTGCCCTCCATCTATCACTGGTACAATATGAGCATCTTGGGGCATTTTTATAATTTCATATTTTTCCTAGATTGCTCTAGACTCTAGCCCACCTAACTATCTAGTCACCATACTGGGCTCATGATAGCATCATTTGGGCCTTGGCATTGGCTCATTGTCTTTATACCCTTTATAGCATAAATCCCAAGACAACTCTCCCGACTATATTTATCGGGTATTCTATTCCACCGTAAAATCCCATAAGAATTCTATAGGATTTCTTTTCTAACTCTGTCAGTTTTATAAATTCTTATATTTAATATAGGAATTTACTATAAGGTTTCATTTGATCCTGAGGTCTGAAAAATGCTGTAATAATTCCTTCTGACTTTAGGAATTTATATCAATTAATTGGGACCTCAAATCAAAATTCTGTGACTCCTTAAACTGACTAGAATAACTTTGTCTATCTATTGGTAAAATTTGGGTTTAATATGATTCTGGGCATTTTTGCCTATCTTGGTTTAACTTTTTCATAATTATATTTAGGTTCCTAATTTTTACTTAATTATATTTAGGTCCCTAAACTTTTGAAAATTATTACTTTTGGCCCAACTTTTGTTTCTACTTTAACTTTTAGCCTTTAACCTTTTCTACTTTGCGTTTAGGTCCCCATATTTTCCCTAGTCAATAATCCCTCTCTTTCCATCCTCAATCTGATACAGTTTATTTCAAGAATCTCATGTCCATTTCATATAAAATGTACAGTTACATTAGGTAAGAAAATTGGGAATATATAGGTAGCATGCATTATTGAACTGCATGATTCACATCCTATAACTAGTACTAGTGAGGTTCCCACTGCATGAACTTGGTTTGTGGAATACAACTCTACTTCTCAGTTTCTCAGGCATACTTCCACAAACTTTTGAATATCAGCACCTAAATTTGAACTTGGACTCCTTCATTTATGGAAAAACTAAGTTCAGTCTGATTATAATAAAAGCTATATGAGGAAAAATATTATAAATAATTTTTTTCTAGAGGAGTTAATTGTCAAATCCTTACTTTTAACCTTAATTATACCTTATTAGAAGTTATTGTAACCAATTTTATGATCATTTGCTTTGGGAACATCTATTTTCAAAAGAATTGCTCTCGGGGTACTGTTCATTTTGTAATTCCAAAACATGTAGCCAACTTTAAAAATTCATAATTAAATGTAGAAAAATTGAAATATATTGGTTCTAATTTCTAATGAAAGCTCCTTCATGAAAATTTGAAGGAAAATTATAAGATTGAGGTTCCATTGTCCCAATGAAATCAGTTTATTCGTTGAAAATAACTATTTATTTGGTAAAATCTAAAAGTTCTAGTTTCTTTGCCTTAAATTTGAAAATTCATTTCTCTTTGGTTTCCTATCCAAATGAACGTGTTACCTATGGAGTTAAAGCTATAGACATCCTATTTAAGCTCACAAAATTTCATGGAAAAAATCGTTCATTTACTATACAAAATTCACGTCAGAAGGTCGCTGCCTCCAGTCGCTTACTTTCTCTTTATTCCAGATTTTAACTTAAACTTATAAAAATCATAAGAATTTGAATACTTCACCAATTGAGGCATTCTTGGTGTTCATTTAAAACTCTATCTTAACTATAATAATTACAAATTTCAAGTTCAAACTTGTTGATTAAGGCGTCAAGATCATCAACACACCACCATGGCCTCAGAACATAATTATAGAATCATACACCATGCATACTATCATATCATCCTATAGTATCATGTAAGTGCTATAACTTATAATACAAATTTATCCATCTATGTTTACCCTTTTTCCTTGTGAATTTGCAACACCTATAACATGGTTATCCATATGGAAGGAATGATATTTCATAAAAATCCCAATTGTAAGTTACACAAACTATAATATCATGCATGATTAACATGTTATCATGAGATGAGAGCTACTTCATAATAGTACATAAGCAAACTATAACATGCATATTGTCATGACATAACTTGCAAGGAGTTGCAATCATTCATAACTCATCATCAACATGATGACACATTCTCATGCTCAACCAAATATCATAATCAACAAGCAAGCAAAGAATTAAGTAAACATGAAACTATAGTTAGGTATTCTTGCTACCTCTTTTCTATCCTTGTCAAGGTCTTCTTGAGATGATTTCCTTCCTTCAAAAATGTCAAAGCCTAGCCATTACAAAGTAATATGAAGTTACAACTCAACTGAAAATAAATCCAAGACTAGGTTTTCACTAACTTCCATTCTTTCTCTATTTTATGTTTCCTACTTCCATCTTTCTAAAATAAATTCTCATGGTTCCTTTCAACATAATTTTTTATGTAGAATCCAAATATGAAACTAGAATTTCTAAAATCAAAACATGTCACACGCTACAGTACCAAATCGAAGTGCATGCTCTTATTTTTTAAAATTCACATTTTGATTCCAATGCTTCCAATACTTGTTCTCCTACTTTATTCCTACACAATTTTCCATTTTAAACTTATTGGAAGCATCAAAATTATGAAATTCCAACATATGAATAGTGTCATGCATAGTACCAGCCAAGAACACAAAACCCTAATTCCAAACATACTTGAATTTCCAAGCTTATACCACTTGATTCTAGCTTGTTTAAGCTTATCTAAACTATCCATAACATAAAACTCATATTTTAACCATATATAGGCAGCACTTCGAGCAGCAACTATAAGGTAAATATAGCACCAAAACCGCTTAAAACCATGAGCTAACTTGCTAGACAAAGCTTAAGATCAAACGAGATAATTACCTTGCTTTTTGCTTCAAGTTGTGTGCTTCTTTCTTAGTTGAATGGAAATTTTGCAAGAGTTTCCATATGCTTGTGAAGGCATGCCAAACCAAGCTGAATAGGGGGTATTTATAGATGAGCTTGAGTTAAAATGGATGGCCAAGATTGATTTAGTTACTATTTCATCTAATAGTCCATATTCGTTCTTATTCTTGGCTTGCCCTAGAAGTCATGCTTTTGACGCCATGCATGACATCATTCAGGGGCATTTTTGGCTGGAAAATATAAAATATACTTATAGGAAAAATTATAGTCCAGTCCAATACCGATTGAAGCAATTTCATAAAAACCAAATTGTTTTCTATTCCTAATTTTATAATATTATAGGATATGTATTATGTCCTAGACATCAATGTCTAGGTTCCTCATACCATTGACATTGTTAGACTGAGTATTTGTCTGCATCCATCTCTTGGGAAATGACCAAAATACCCTTGGTATCCTTTCTTGCACTATATTAACCCTAAGGGCATAATTGTCATTTTACCCTCTCTGTCCTGCCTCAGGGCATATACTGACTCTGACTAGTCATATTTATACCATGTCACATATTTTTGGCCTATCTAGAATGACTAAAATGCCCTCCATCTATCACTGGTACAATATGGGCATCTCGGGCATTCCAGTCACCATACTGGGATCATGATGTTGCCATTTGGGCCTTGCTTTGGGCTATAACTCCCAAGACAACTCTCCCGATTCTATTTATCGGGTATTCTATTCCACCGTAAAATACCGTAAGAATTCTACAGGGTGCCTTTTCTGACTCTATAAGTTTTATAAATTCCTATATTAAATATAGGAATTTACTATAAGGTTTTATCTGATTCTGAGGTCTAAAAAATACTGTAATAATTCCTTCTGATTTCAGGAATTTATATCAATTAATCGGGACCTCAAATCAAAATTCTGTGACTCCTTAAACTGACCAGAATAACTTTGTCTATCTACTGGTAAAATTTGGGTCTAATATGATTCTGGGTATTTTTGGCCTGTCTTGGCTCAACTTTTCCATAATTACTTTTAGGTCCCTAACTTTTTGCTTAATTACATTTAAGTCCCTTAACTTTTAGAAATTACCACTTTTGGCCCAACTTTTGTTTCTACTTTAACTTTTGGCTTTTAACCTTTTCTACTTTGCGTTTAGGTCCCTATATTTTCCTTAGTTAATAATCCCTCTCTTTCCTTCCTCAATATGATACAACTGTTTGACCTTTCTATCTACAATCTGTACTGGCTCGACTTCATAAGTTAGGTCATGTCACAGTGCAGCATCATCCTCCTCAATTACATGTGATGGATCTGGAACATACTTCTTGAACTGGGAAACATGGAAAACATCATGAATCTTGCTGAGATTTGGAGGATGAGCTAACTTATAAGCCACTTATCCTATTCTTATAAGGATCTGAAATGGCCCAATGTATCTAGGATGCAGCTTCTTCACTTTGATTGATCGTCTGTCTCCTGTCATTGGAGTCAACTTAAGGAATACATGCTCTCCTTCTTCAAACTCCAATGGCTTTCTTCTAACATCAGCATAACTCTTCTGTCTGCTCTGAGCTATCAACAATCTTTTTCTAATCTTATCGATATGTACTGTTGTCTGGTCTACTATATTAGGACTAAACATCCTCCTTTTCCTCAACTCCACCCAGTACAAGGAAAATCTACACTTTTGTCCATAAAGTACTTCAAATGGGCCATCTGAATGCTAACCTGATAACTATTGTTATAGGTAAACTCTATCAATGGCAGATGAACATCCCAACTCCCTTTGAAATCTAAGACACATGCTCTCATCATATCCTCTAGGGTTTGAATCATTCTCTGAGATTGACCATCTGTCTGAGGATGATAAGCTATACTAAATCTAAGAGTAGTGTCCATTTCTTTATGTAAATCCCACCAAAAATTTGACATAAATGGAGGATCTCTATCAGATATGATACTATTTGGAATACCGTGTAGTTTAATAATCTCTTTTACATACAACTTTGCCAGCTTCTCAAGAGAATCTTTCCTGTTGATTGCCAAGAAATGAGCTGACTTAGTTAATCGGTCAATTACTACCCATATAGCATCATGCTTAGTAGGAGTCATGGGCAGTCCTTCAATAAGATCCATGGCAATGCTGTCCCATTTCCATTTAGGTATCTTTAGTGGTTGCAATTTCCATTCTGGCCTTTGGTGCTCAACTTTCAACTTTTTATAGGTTAAGCACTTTGACACATAAGCCACAACATCCTTCTTCAATCCAGGCCATCAAAATAAGCTTTTAACATCATTATACATCTTGGTCATACCTGGATGTACTGTATATTTGCTTTTATGGGCCTCATCTAAGATCTTCTCTCTCAATCTCATTGCATTGGGAATATATGGTCATCCTCAAAATCGTAGCAATCCCTCTTGGGAGATATAAAAGTTCTTAGTTTCCCCTCTTTTCAGCTTACTCTTGAAAATCTCTACGAGCTTATCATGCTCCTGAGCTTCTTTTATCTCATCCTTGATGAAAGCTTTAATCTACATTCCTCTATAAGAACTTTATGCTATCTGCATTTGGTGTAAAAGACTCTAGTCTCGGACATCTTCTATAAATTCTAGCTCTTTGATCATTTGACTTGCTACCTGCACCACTTTTCTACTTAAGGCATCCGCTACCACATTTGCTAATACCTTACTAAACCCAGAAAACTTTTGATCTCTGTCACTATCCTTGGCTATTCCTAGCTTAACATTGCTTCAACTTTGCTAGGATCTACAGTTACCCCTTTATGGGATATGACATGACCTAGAAATTTGACTTCTTTCTGTACATCAAACGTCCCCTCAAACATCAGAGGACTATGCTTACAGAATTTAGCCATCTACTGTTGAATGCCAGTGGGATCCACTGTCTGTCTCATCTGTCTTAGTGGCTCAGCTGTATGTTGAACCATTTCTAGTTTTATATTAGCTGTACCCGTAAATTTTGGGTTTCTTAAATTCTCTACCGCTTCTACTATTACTACTGCTATGGCAGCATCCCTTTCCTATTCGCTCCTGGCCTGAGCTGCTCTTACTTCTTCAATAAGCTTTTGTTGTTGTTTTAATCGCTCTAAGATCAGCTGGTTAATGTCTCCAGCATTTTAGGGTTCTCCCAAAGAACTAGCTCTTCTTGTTCTTACCATTTTATTTTACTATTGTAATAGGAAAGGAATATCATAACTAACATAATTCATATTTCATTCAAAACATAGCATACAGCAAGTTCAGCAGCATTACATAGATCTTTCATAACATACATACATGTACAATATCGTCACTAGTCATAAGTACATAGAACACAGTAGTATTCATAAATACAACTATTACATTATGCTCCCTAATGATGGATCCTAATAAACTCTCCTACCATATAGATCTAGTCATGAATGTCCTCATAAGGTTCCTCATCAAAATACTGATCCAGACCTTCTCTCCACGTCACTATGAGAGGTAAGATGTCATACATGATATTAGTCAAATCATCTAGGGTAAGGGTATCTAGATCATAAGCTTGATAGGCTTCTCGTACTCTTGTTATGAAGTCCTTATAGATTCTGTAATCCTGATCTACCTCTCTAATCAACATTCTTCCTATGTCATACAATTGTCTAGCTAGTTCTACGGCTTTCTTGAATTGCTTTTCATTCATATTATCCCCAAGGGTTAACTCTAAAACCTGACGGTTATCCAGATATATCTCTACCATTGGGCTCTTCGTTCCACTAGGAACTAGGATATTTGTAGGGTGTGGTATAAGACTAGGTCTAGGCACATCAGCTGTATGGCTAGGTCCAGGTACATCAACTGGGTTAGGCACTTGACTTGGACCAGGAATATTTACATCAGCAGCTTGCCTAGGTATAGGTTCTGTAGCACCCCCAACATATGAGTAACCCTCACCAAATTGTTCCTCCTGAGGGTCTACCATCTCTTTGTCATCTACCTGATCTGCATCCCCCTTTGCACTAGGGTCAGCCTCTTGAGGAGGTATAACATTAATAGGTAGGGTTAGAAGCGGTTCCATAGGTACATCCCCATCTAATGACTCATCAATCTCATTTGATCTGACTAAGGAGCTAACTAATATGCCCAGTTCTGATTCACTACTAGAATCCAAGACATTGATCACTGGAGGAAGCCCAAACTTCGGATCATTTATCAAAGCATCTACCTCTTCTAAGTTCCACCCCAACCTATCTGAACTAAGAACTTCTGGTATAGGGTCCCCTGTTTTACTATAGTCTCTAAAATCCTAGACTCAACCATCTTTACCTTGTAATAACTAACTTAGTGTCAATTATGCAGATGTTTACTTATGCATCAGTCTATAAATAATCTATTCAGAGCATTTCTAAAGCTAGAATCCTTTGTTCTGATACCAAAATATCACATCTTTACTTTTAACCTCAATTATACCTTATTATAAGTTATTGGAACCAATTTTATGATCATTTTCTTTGGGAACATCCATTTTCAAAAGAATTGCTCTTAGGTACTGCCCACTTTTACTGTTCATTTGGTAATTCCAGAACATGTACCCAACTTTAAAAATTCACAATTAAATGTAGAAAAATCAAAATAAGTTGGTTCCAATTTCTAATGAAAGCTCTTTCATGAAACATTGAAGGAAAAATATAATATTGAGGTTACATTATCCCAATAAAATTGGTTTATTCATTAAAAATAATTATTCATTTGGTAAAATCTGGAAGTTCCAGTTTCTTTGCCTTAACTTCAAAAATTCATTTCTCTTTGGTTTCTTATCCAAATGAACTGTGTTACCTATAGATTTAAATCTATAGATGTCCTATTTAAGCTCAAAAAATGTCACAGAAAATATCATTCATTTACTATACAAAATTCACGTCAAAAGGTCACTGCCTCTAGTCACTTAGTTTTTCTTAATTCCAGATTTTAACTTCAACTTAGAAAAATCATAAGAATTTGACTACTTAACCAATTGATTCATTCTTGGTGTTCATTTAAATATCTGTATCTTAACTATAATCATGCCAAATTTCAAGTTTGAACTCGTTGATTAAGGCATCTTAAACATTGTCACACCATCACAGTCTCATAACACAATTACAGAATTAGACATCATACATCCATCATGCGCTTCCATAATGCCAAGTAACTCATGTAACTTATTATAAAAGTCCATCCAACTATGCTTACCCTCTTTCCTTGAGAAATTTCAGCACCTAAAACATGGTTATGCATATGGGAGGAATGAGATTTTATGGAAATCCCAATAGCAAGTTACACAAACCATAAGATATCAAAATCATCGTCACACCATCACGGCCTCAAAACATAATTACATAATCATACACCATAAGTACTATAACTTATAATAAAAATTCATCCATCTATATTTACCCTTTTTCTTGTGAAATTTCAGCACCTATAACATGATTATGCATATAGAAGGAATGAGATTTCATGGAAATCCCAATAGCAAGTTACACAAACTATAATATCATACATAATTAATTGGATGCTTAACATGTTATCATGAGATGGGAGCTACTTCATAATGGTACAAAAGAAAACTATAACATGCATATTGTCATGACATAACTTGTAAGGAGTTGCAATCATTCATAACTCATCATCAACATGATGACACATTCTCATGCTCAACCAAACATCATAATCAACAAGCAAGCAAACAATTAAGCAAATATGAAACTATAGTTAGGTATTCTTGCTACCTCTTATCTATCCTTGTCAAGGTCTTCTTGAGAGCCTTCACAAATGTCAAAACTTAGCCATTACAAAGTAATATCAAGTTACAACTCAACTTAAAAACAAATCCAAGACTAGGTTTTCACTAACTTCCATTCTTTCTCTATTTTATGTTTCCTACTTCCATCTTTCCAAAATAAATTCTCATGGTTCATGTCCACTTAATTCTTCATGTAGAATCCAAATATGAAACTAGAATTTCTAAAATCAAAACATGTCACATGCTACAGTACCAAAGTACACGCTCTTATTTTCCAAAATTCACATTTTGATTCCAAAGCTTCCAATACTTGTTCTCCTACTTTATTCCCACACAATTTTCCATTTTAAACTCATTGAAAGCATCAAAATTATGAAATTCCAACATATGAAAATTGTCACACATAGTACCAGCCAAGAAAACAAAACCCTAATTCCAAATATACTTGAATTTCCAAGCTTATACCACTTGATTCTAACTTGTTTAAGCTTATCTAAACTATCTATAACATAAAACTCATATTTTAACCATATATGGGCAGCACTTCCAGTAGCAACCATAAGGAAAATATAGCACAAAATCCCCTTAAAACCATGAGCTAATTTGCTAGAACAAAGCTCAAGATCAAGGGAGATAATTACCTTGCTTTTTGCTTCAAGTTGTATGATAGGAAAAAGTAAAATATACTGATAGAAAAAATTCCAGTCCAGTCCAGTACCGATTGGAGCAGTTTCACAAAAACCAGACTACTTTCTGTTCCTAATTTTTATAATATTCTAGGATATGTATTCTGCCCTGGAAATCAATGTATAGGTTCCTCATACTATTGAAATTGTTAAATTAAGTATTTATCTACCATCCATTGTCACATCCTTACTTTCAATCTCAGTTATACTCAATTGGAACCCATTTGGACCAATTACATAACCCTTAGCATAAAAAAGATGTATTTTCAAAAGTTGGTTTCTCGGGTACTATTCATGCTACTGTTTGTGTGGTACTTCCAGAACATGTACCCATCTTTAAAAAATCATAATTAAATGTAAAAAAATTGAAATAGGTGGTTCCAATTTATAATGAAAGTTCTTTCATAAATATTTAAAGGAAAAATATAAAACTGAGTTTCTATTGTCCCAATGAAATCAGTTTATTCATTAAAAATCACTGTTGATTTGGTAAAATTTAGATTCTAGTTTCTTTGCCTTAACTTCAAAAATTCATTTCTCTCTCGTTACTTGTCTAAATGAACCATGTTACCTATGAATTTGAAGCTCTAGATGTTCTCTTTAAGAGTACAAATTTTCATAGAAAAAATCATTCATTTACCATATGAAACTAACATCGGAACGTTACTGCCTCCAGTTGCTTACTTTAACTCTATTCCAGATTTTAACTCCAACTTTGTAAAATCATAATAAATCGAATTCTTAACCAATTGAGGCGTTCTTGATGTCCATTTAAATCTCTGTATCTTAGCTATAATCATGCCAAATTTTAAGTTTGAACTCATTGAATAATGCATATTAAGCATTGTCACACCATCATGGCCTCATAACACAATTACAGAATTAGACATCATACATCCATCATGCGCTTCCATAATGCCAAGTAACTCATGTAACTTATTATAAAAGTCCATCCAACTATACTTACCCTCTTTCCTTGAGAAATTCCAGCACCTAAAATATGGTTATGCATATGGGAAGAATAAGATTTCATGGAAATCCCAATAGCAAGTTACACAAGCCATAATATCATGCATGATTAATTGGTGCTTAACATGTTATCATGAGATGGGAGCTACTTCATAATGGTACATAAGCAAACTATAACATGCATATTATCCTGACATAACTTGCAAGGAGTTGCAATCATTCATACTTCATCATCAATATGATGACACAATCTCATGCTCAACCAAACACCATAATCAACAAGCAAGCAAACAATTAAGCAAACATGAAACTATAGTTAGGTATTCTTGTTACCTCTTAGCTATCCTTGTCAAGGTCTTCTTGAGATGTTTTCCTTCCTTCACAAATGTCATAACCTAGACATTACAAAGTAATATCAAGTTACAACTCAACTTGAACACAAAACCAAGACTAGGTTTTCACTAACTTCCATGCTTTCTCTATTTTATGTTTCATACTTCCATCTTTCCAAAATAAATTCTCATAATTCATTTCCACATAATTTTTCATGTAGAATTCAAATATGAAGCTAGAATTTTCAAAATTAAATCATGTCACAAGCTACTGTATAGAATCGAAACATATCCTTGATTTTCCAAAAATTCACATTTTGATTCCAATGCTTCCAAGACTTGTTCTCCTACTTTATCCCCACACAATTTTCCATTTTAATAATTGGAAGCATCAAAATCATGAAATTTCAATATATGAATAGTGAAACTCACAGTAGTGGCCATGAACATAAACTTCCATTTACTTACATACTTGAATTTCCAAAATTATACCACTTGGTTCTAGCTTGTTTAAGCTTATCTAAACCATCCATAACATAAAACTCATATTCTAACCAAATATGTGTAAAGAATTGGAAGACACGCAGCATAAATTAACTTATAAATTTTTCCATTCCCTACCAGGATCTACCATATGTGTTTAACTCAAGTGGAAAGAAGTATTACCCTCAGTATTCAGTCGCGACTTTCTCAGCTTCTGGTTACAACGTCCACAGCTTCTCTCCGCGGCTCATGATCTCTTTTTGATCGCAAGAAGTCAACAACTCAAGTTGGCTTCCTCTATTGGTATCCACACGAACAGCATTCTAACCACGAACGACGTGCTAGTGCCTCTTGTCCCTCCAGGGCTTACTCAATAATTCGTCCTCTCCGTCTCTATTTCGGCAGTTTCTTATCTGCAAACCTTTTTACGGATTCTCGTTCACCCTTTTTTTCTTTTTTCCAACCGTAGCTCCTAAATATCAGATATATAGGATGCTATGCGTGTTACCACAGACTTGGACTTTTGGAATTAATCTTATATTAATTCTGAAATTAATACAATATCATATATTGTATAATTTGATAAGAAACTAATTAAATAAATAGTGTTTGTATTAAATCTGTTCCACAGATTTAATTCACCCATTTATTTAATTTAAAATAAAGATAAGACGGAACTACATTTGATTTATTCTCATAAATCAAATTTGAGATATCATATCAATTTGAATTTCAAATTCAAAAGTGATAGAGATTTAATTTTATCCTTATAAATTAAATCTTGTAAATATCTCTTATATGAGATATCATATCAATTTGAATTTCAAATTCAAACGTGATAGAGATTTAATTTATCCTTATAAATTAAATCTTGTAAATATCTCTTATATATAATATATATATATACAAATTTATATATATATGAATATAAATATAAATAAATATATACATCCACCCTGGATCTTCATTGAATCTGGACATGTCTTAGATTCAATAAATCTGGACATCATAGCTCGTGTTGGGCTATTTTGTGTGCGACTCTGTAGGCCCATATGAAGTTGGTAGTGGGCCATTTACTATACTGACTCACAAGTCACAAGCAGTCTCTAGCAAGACATCATGACTACCCAAATCATATAATGATCGATGAACGATGTAACCTTTTATACAACCATATCATGTCCCTTTTGTCACACGATATTTTGGTCATGGATGAGGCATGGAGAATGTCATCCTCCTATTCCTGACTGTTACTTTCTCGATCCCTAAGTAGTCTGACTATAGAAAGGTAACTACCTTTCCATTACAGTATGTCCATACATTTCTCAAACTCACTCATTGAGGGGCCCAGTAATATCTCTCTATGAATGTGAGGGACAAATTCCATCTTGACCATTCATATTCCTCTGCACGGAAAACCACTAAGCCCGAACATAGTCTTTATGATCACTCGATCAAAAGTGACTTTTGACTAGGTCAAAGCTGAGCGTTTGTCATGTAGAAATCCATGATGATCTCAGGTCAAAGGGCATAGTGACATGGTTTGTACATGAGAGAAGCTTATGACTTAACCCATACAGCTCTCTTATAGCGGGTCGGTCCAACACCTTGTACTCTTACATGTGCCTATTACTTTAATTTATATCTCTATACATCTTCAAAGTTATACTGGTCTTATTTCATCTCTGCTCCCAAACAAATGATCGACCAGGGACATTTAAGATAAGATCATGAGTTATCCAAGGATGCATAACTGTAAACATGCAAATAATATGATAACACAATTAATAAATTCATAAATCAACAATTGTCATAAGACAATGATTGGCCCCTAAGACACAATTTCCAACATTATGGATAGCACTTCCAACAGCAACCACAAGGGAAATATGTCATATCCCCAATTTTCTTACCTGATGTACATGTATACTTTATATGAAATGGATATGATATTCTTTAAACAAACTATATTAGATTAAGAAAGGAAAGAAAGGGATTATGAACTAACGAAGTTTGAGGGACCAAGACACAAATTAGAAAAGGTTCAAGGCAAAACGTTGAAGTAGAAATAAAAGTTGGGCCAAAAGTTATAATTTTCAAAAGTTAAGGGACTTAAATGTAATGAAGTAAAAATTTCAAGGGCAAAATTGTAATTATAGAAAGTTCAACCAAAGAGGTTTAGAATTGCCCAGAAGTAGTTCAGTCCCATATTCCATCAGTAAATAGAGGAAGATATGATGGTTAATATAGCATGATACAGATATTTTATTAGGGCTTTAGACAGTATAGTCTAAAAGTTATCTAAAATTTTATCAGATTTCATGGACTTCAGATATAAGTGAGAGAATTATAGAAAAGTGTGCCCTATAGTGTCAAATGTCATGGATATGACATAACCCCAGAAGGAGTTCTGTATAAAAAGTTATCCTCATATTAATGAATTTTGACGGGAGTTTGATAATACTTGTGATCCGAGTATGAAACTTATCAGTATGTACGCCTGAATAGATTGAGATCAAATGACTTCATATATACACCCATGATGACGCCAAGGAGGACTCAAAACCCAAGGTACTAGTTCATCAGTAGAAGGGACCGGTGTCTAGAAAAAGTATAAAATTATGAAAATGCCCCTCTGTAGCTAGAGTGTACTAGAGATTGATAAAGGGCATTTTGGTCATCTAGGATAGGCCAAAAATGTGTAGTGTAGTATAAAGATAATTAGTTAGAGCCAATATACACCCTGAGACAGTATAAAGAGGTGTAAAATGACAAGAATGCCCTTAGGGTTAGTATAGTACAAGACAGTGGACCAAGGGCATTTTAATCATTTCCCAAGGGATCTGTAATTAAGTTGTGGCTCAGTAAAAGAGTGTAAATGGTAGGAAGAATCTAGATACTTGATTTAAGGTCATAAAGCATATTATGAAATTTTAAAAAAATTGGATTTATAAAATAGTCCAGTTTTTAGGGAATCGGACTGAGCCGGTACCGGATTGGACTGAAATTTTTTCAGAAGATTCTTCCTCTTGAAATGGTGCCACATAACCCCCATGAGTTGTTCCTTGTGATGTCATGGATGATGTCATAATTCTTCTTTTTGAAAAAAAATTAAATCCAAAATTTAATGTGAGCCTTTAGATCAAATAGTGGACAAAGTAATCTTGGCCATTGATTTTCCATGAAATTTTCTGTAAATACCCCCTCAAACCTGTTTCAAAACTATGAGCTCATGGACCCTTGGGACAACTCTTGCAAAATGGAAACTTAAGCCAAGACAAAGAAGATTCAAGGTACCAAAGTTGAAGCAAGCTAGAGATTAAAAATAGGTATTTTCCTTTGATTTGGGAGCTTGAACTTAGGGTTTTCATGGGGAAAAGTTGAATTTTATCTAAGGTGTTGTGCTTCCCCAAAAACCTTAGATGAAAGGGAAATGAAGAAATTAAAGTTAGAGACACGTGATTGAAGCTTAAACAAGCTAGTTAAGTGATTGGTTGTTGAATCAAATTGATATTCTTGACTTTACCATGGATGAACCTGTTCAGTCTGCACTATTCATGATGGAAGAAATTGGAATATAAATGATTTAATGCTTCCATTGAATTTATATGATGATTTTGTGTAGGATTGGAAAGCTTTTGAACATTGGAAACATTAAAATCTCAATATTGTAGTTTTTAACATTCTTCTCTATTACTATTTACTCACATGAATAGTGATTAGAATTTCATGATTTTAATGCTTCCAATGGTTTTAAAATAAAAAATTGTGTGGTATAAAGTAGAGAAACAAGTATGTGAAGCATTAGAACCAAAATGAGAATTTTTTAAAGAATTATTTGCATGTGTTCGGTTCTATAGAGCAGGCCACGAAGGAGCTGAAATTTCATGATTCTCATAAATGGATTCAAAAGATGAAATTGTGTAGGGTAAAGTCAAGACATTAATTGGTTCAAGAGTCAAGTTGATTAGTAAAGATTAGAAAAAGTTAGGATAATAAAGAGTGTAACAAGGGTAGACTTGAACATTGTTGAAGTTCATGGGTCCTAATGAATTATGTGATGAATATGAATGCATTTAGGACCTTGAAACATCTAAGAAGATGTTGGGAAGTGATTGACATAAAGGCTTCATGGTTGGAAAGATAGGGAGCAAGTGCAAAGATTAAGAGAAAAGCTTAAGTTCAAGGTAGTGAACTTACCTCTTTATGTGCTTGATGTGGTATGCTTATGTGTTGACATGTATGTGATATTTGAATGATGTTATGACATGATAAATGATGTCGAATGTATTGTGAAGAACATGTTTTCCATGACCATGCATTTTATGTAAAAGTATAGCATGATGTCATTTCACTAATCAAAGAAAGTTCAATGAAATTACATATCATGCATTAGCATCCATCTTGCATATTTAAGTGGTAATGTTTGCTACTGCGATTCTCTAGAATCTCACTCTCCCATAACCAACAAATTTAGGTCAAGTATGATGGAAAATGTATACATGGAGAAGAGCTAAAGACTAGAAGAAAGGAATGGAAGTAATTGAGATCTTAATATATGATGTGAATTATCTATATATGTAAATGCCATGTAAGGTATCTATTTATGTGATGAAACTATTTGTAATAATTATGGCATATGTACATGGTGTATATCAATATTGAGAATCTTATTTGATGGCTTATACATGCTAGAACAATTATTGAAAGTGAAGGAAAAGAAACCGAAATGGTGAAAATGTATGTCCTAAAGCAGTTTTGTTGTGGCTTCAGTTTGACCTAGCAAATGAAGAAATTATTTCACATAATTTTACAAGCGTGTAGCACACATCCAGAGATTTAAGTGCATAGGTAAAACGTTTCATTTGGATATGTATACCAAGAGAAATGAATTTCCAAAGGGACCAGAATCTATCTTTAGAATTTTTGATCAAATGAACAGTAAACTTTGACAAATAAACTGTATTAATTGGCTAATCATTTGTTCTAGAAATTATGTTTTCCTTAAATTTCAAGATTTTATATTGAAGTATCTTTTTGAACCACTTCATTTTAATTTTTCTATAAATAATTATAATTTTTTTAAGTTCATTGCATAATCTAGAATACCGTATGAACAGTAACCCGAGAAAGAGAGAAATTCTAGATTTAGCTAATGGACTTCCAAAGTCTTGTAAGTATTTCTAAATACTACTAAGTAGTCCTTAGGATGTATAAAAGTAGAGAAAGTATGGCCAAATGTTTCATATCCCCAATTTTCTTACCTGATGTACATGTACAATTTATATGAAATGGATATGAGATTCTTTGAATAAATTGTATGAGATTAAGAAAGGAAAGAAAGGGATTATGAACTAAGGAAGTTTTAGGGACCAAAATGCAAATTAGAAAAGGTTGAAGGCAAAAAGTTGATATGGCACAAAACCCCCTTAAAATCAAGAGCTAGCTTGCTAGAACAAAGCTCAAGAACAAGGGAGATGATTACCTTACTTTGTGCTCCAAGTTATGTGCTTCTTTCTTGGTTGAATGAAAATTTTGCAAGAGTTTCCCCATGTTACTCAAGGCTGCCAAATAGGGTCTGATTTGAGGGGGTATTTATAGAGAAATTTGGGTAGAAATGGATGGCCAAGATTGATTTAGTTACTATTTGATCTAGTGGTCCATATTCATTATTAAACAATCTTGCCCTAGAAGCCTTAGTATTTTTGTCATGCATGACATCATTAGGGCCATGTTTAGTATTTTTGTCATGCATGACATCATTAGGGACATGTTTGGATGAAAAAATTTAAATATACTGATAGAAAAAATTCTAGTCCAGTCCGGTACAGATCAAAGCAGTTTCACAAAAACCAGACTATTTTCTATTCTTAATTTTTATAATATTCTAGGATATGCATTTTGTCCTAGAAACCAGTGTCTAGATTTCTTATACCATTGACAATGTTAGATTGAGTATTTATCTGCCATCGATCCCTTGGAAAATGACCAAAATACCCTTAGTGTCCTTTCTTGCACTATATTAACCCTAATGGCATAATTGTCATTTTACCTCTCTTTGTACTACCTCAGGGCATATACTAGCCCTAACTAATCACATTTATGATATATGACACATTTTTGGCCTATCTAAAATGACCAAAATGCCCTCCATCCATCACAAGTACAATATAGTCATCCAGGGGCATTTTCATAATTTCACACTTTTCCTGAACACTGGCCCCCTCTACTTATGAACTAGTATCATGGGTTTTGGGCCCTCCTTGTCATCATCATAGGCCTATATATTAGGTAATCTAAGCTCATTCTATCTAGGCTTACTTACTATTAAGTTTCATAATCGGATGACGGGTCTCAAACTCCCGCCAAAATTCACTAATATGGCGATAACTTTTCATATAGAGCTCCTTCCTGGGATCTGTCAGATTCATGACATCTGATGTCATGGAGCACACCTTCCTATAACTTCTCCACTTATACCTGAGGTCATGAGATCTGATAAAATTTCAGATAACTTTTAGATTATTAGATAAATATTTACTATCTGGAACCCTAATAAAATTTCTGTATTATGCTAGATTAACTAGCATAATTTTCTCTATTTACTGATGAAATATGGGACTGGAATGCTTCCAAGCAGTTCTAAACCTTTTCTAGCTAAACTTTCCATAATTATATTTAGGTCCTTGACTTTTTGTTTAATTACATTTAAGTCCATAAACTTTTGGCCTAGCTTTTGTTTCTACTTTAACTTTTGGCCTCCAACCTTTTCTAATTTTCATTTAGGTCCCTCTCTTTCTTCAAGACTCATTTAACCTTTATTATTTATTCTGATCATCGTCATAATCCTTTCCAAATCTCTTTCCACTATTAGTATTATACATATAGGGAAAAATTAGGATATGACATCCATCCCTTGGGAAATGACCAAAATACCCTTGGTGTCTTTTCTTGCACTATATTAACCCTAAGTGCATAGTTGTCATTTTACCCCTCTCTGTACTGCCTCAGGGCATATACTAACTCTGACTAATTATATTTATACCATGTCACACGTTTTTGGCCTATCCATAATGACCAAAATGCCCTGCATCCATCACTGGTACAATATGGGCATCAAGGGGCATTTTCATAATTTCACACTTTTCCTATACTACTCTAGACTCTGGCCCACCTAACTATCCGGTCACCATACTGGGCTCATGATGACGCCATTTGGGCCTTTGTTTGGGCTTATTGCCTTTATGGCACAACTCCTAAGACAACTCTCTTGATCCTATTTATTGGGTATTCTATTCCATCGTAAAATCTCATAAGAATTCTATAGGGTTCCTTTTTTGACTCTATGAATTTTATAAATTCATATATTAAATATAGGAATTTATTATAAGGTTTCATCTGATTCTAAAGTCTGAAAAATACTATAATAATTCCTGATGATTTCAAAAATTTTTATCAATTAATCGAGACCTCAAATCAAAATTATGTGACACCTTAAACTAACTGGAATAACTTTGTCTATCTACTAGTAAAATTTGGGTCTGATATAATTCCAGGCAATTTTGGCCTATCTTGGCTCAACTTTTCTATAATTATATTTAGGTCCCTGACTTTTTACTTAATTACATTTGGGTCCCTAAACTTTTGAAAATTACCACTTTTGGCCTAACTTATGTTTCTACTTTAACTTTTGGCCTTTAACCTTTTATACTTTGCATTTAGGTCCCTATATTTTCCTTAGTCAATAATCCCTCTCTTTCCTTCCTCAATCTGATACAGTTTATTCCAAGAATCTCATGGCCATTTCATATAAACCGTACAGTTACATCAGGTAAGAAAATTGGGGATATGACATTAATCAACTTGTGAAGCTTCCCTACCTTAACTTCGTCTTTGGTAATAATCTTTCTAGAGGTTTACTATATTGTACTCATATCTTTATGGCTCATACTTTCCTTAGGCTAGGTCTTTTGCAACCTCAGGATCTAACTGTGATCAACCATAAGCCTCTTCAAGATTTAACTGTGACCTTGGAACCATGTTAGGATTAAACTGTGATCCCCCATAATCCCCTGTGATTCTGTTGCTCTGTGTCATCATCTCTAGAAGATCATAAAACCATAGACTAAGTTATAAGGTACTACTTCCACTTGTCAATAACTCAATCAATAAACATTTTTAAGATACATCCAGTAGCCCATATTATTTACCAAGATTTTACTTATTTCCTCTCTTACTCAGGAATTCCTTTTCATCTTTCTTGCTCTATTGTGGCTTAACATGGGTTGTTGCCTTGTGTAATCATGGTCTAACCACCTGCCATTGCATTATGTTGTTGTGGCATATCATAACATCTCATCTAAATATGTGCTCTAACTATGAGCAATATGTATCAGATCTAACTCTTATCTGAAGAGTGATATGAACTCATCTTAATCTAGCTCTATCTGAGAGCCATCTATTTTAGGCCTAACTTTATATGAAGAGTGATATGTAAATAATCTCTTTATTGCTATCTTTTGCTCTTTCTGTATACCATTTCTTTTGATAGAATTATACTACCACCTTCTTGGTACTTACTGTAACCCTAAAATAAGAAATGGCCCTGAGTACTGCATTCACAAGTCTGTAGAAATACCTGAGTAACCATAATCATACTGTAATAACTGTCCCACTTACTGAGACTGTCTATCATCCTGGGTACATTCTTATCGCATATCGTATGGTATATAAGCAACATAACTTTCTCATCATATTCTCTACCTTATATGTACTACGTGAGAGGAGTATTCATTCATCATAGCATACTCTAACATGCGTGTCATCATATGACAACTGCAAGGAGATACAACTATTCATCATAACTTATAGCAATGTAAGCCATATATCATCACTTAATTTTGTTCAACCATCCTTCATACAATTAATTAACCTTAAAGCATTCTTTCCTTTGCACATTATCTATCAGGTCATGACCATTTATTCAAGAACCTGAAATAAATACTCATAACTTAGGCTGCCATGTTACCCTCCTACTAGGGTATATACTCAACCCTTCACTACTCTATCTGACTCTTAATCATTACTCTTTCTTAAATAAGGGAGTATCTTTATCTTTTAAACTGTGGCTACCTATTTCTCTATAGACATCATAAACTTATTTTTCTAATCTTCCATGCATTTACCACTCTGTTAAACTTTTGCAAATAGTTGAGAAAAATCCTTTCTTTATAATGGAATCCAATCCATGAACTAACTTCTCAGGTGAACGGATCAATCTCTATCTTTATGGAGTAATTACTATATCTCTTTACTATCTCTTAACTTCTTCTATCTATCTATCAGTCCCAATTTGTTATTGACAGGACTGGGATTCCTTTCTAGTCTTTTTCTTTCTCCTGATGAACTTGAGTCACATGGATCTCATTCACATCTAGTACTATTACTTTTGTTCTCTAGGGTACTCTACCTTTGGTCTACTTGCTATTGTTGTTTCCTTGTGATGTGGTCCCTCTGTCTTAGGAACATTAATTCTCTATCTATTAACCATTTTGTCACAAACTTTAGGCTAGCTAAGTATCGTTCTAACTTTTGATTCTTCTGTTTAGGAAAGACTAATTGAACAAATTATTTCATAATATAGATCTACTCCTGGTGATCACATGGAGGATCTACTTCTGAACATCTTAAACTGATTTTCCATATCTTAGTATCTCATACTGTCTGAGTTGGTCATGTCTTATACCAATCCTCTAGCTGATAAACTTTAGGGAAATTGGTACCTTTATCATCATCATTACCGTAGCATCTGGTCGCTACTTTATGTACACAGAACGATTCTCATTCGTTACACTATCATTACCTCGAGTACTATAACAACTTCCTTGACCTTGGATTGGTCAGCTTCTATCTCAATCAACAGAGGAAATTGCTTCTCCAACGTTATCCTACTTAGTCTAGCCACATCGTGATCAGAAACATAAGACCTCAGCAATAACGGCTAACTACGACTAGTCTATCGTAGTCATTTCCTTGAAGACTACCTTATAAAGATGTAAGATACGGGGTATAGTGCTATTTATCTAGGTGTTAATATCTCTTGTCTGAATACTTCTTCAGATAGTGAACACCATCCCTATATCTTATTCTAGGAAGGGAATCTCTTTGGTTCACTTAAGATTCAAACTTAAATGATACTATATTTCCCACTAAGTACCCTAACATTAATATAGTGTTAACTTCTTAGGTTTAGGGTTTATAAATTATCCGATCTGATGCCAAAAACTTTACTCTAATACCAAAAATGTAACACCTTACTTTCATATGTCTCAGGGACCATTCAATAGCATTTAGAACCACTTACAAGTCTATTGAAGTTCAATTACAAAATCTAGAATTTCACTCTTTATGAGTACTGTTCATATGGTAATTCTAGATTAGGTCATAAACTTTGAAAAATCATAACTAATTCTGAAAAAATTGAAATAAAGTGGTTCAAAAAGATACACAAAGCTAACATATTAGAATGTAAAGGAAAAATAGTTACTTGGACCTTAACTGAGTTAACTCTGATGTCAATATTTAATGTTCATTTGGTCAAATTTCTAGAAAATAGTTTCTGGTCCCAAACTTTGAAAATTTCGTTCTCTTTGTATAGGCATTAGAATAAGGCATTATTGGTGTCTAAATGAAGCTTGACATGTTAACTAAATACTGATAAAATATCATACATTTATTTAATCATTTATTATTTTTAATTACAGCAACTACTGTACTATTTTTAAGCATACATACATACATACATCACATAAGTCATAACATATCATTAGGTACAATCAATCTGACATCTATCTCCTAACTCCTTTCTTGCATCTTTGAAGAACCTGTTGGTTTTGGGGTGACATGGAGGGGATGAGATTTTAGGAAAAATCTCAGTAATAAACGAAACCATACAATATATGCTTGATGTTACTATGTGTGCACTTAATGATCATGCTTGCATAATGATATTTACATGCTTTGATGTCCCTTAATTATAATATATGGCCATAGCATAAAAAGAAAAGAGCATTACTTAATCATACATGGTTCACATCATCAAAGTAAGCAAACATCACATAAAACATCTAAGCAACACAAGCATACAAGTAGGTAAGTTCACTACCTCATACTCCTTGCTTTCCTTATCCTTTTCCTTTACCTCTTGCTTCCTACTTCTTGTTGTGTGAATGCCCTCTTTAAGCACCTAAAACAAATCCTAAACATCACATATTCATACATTCATCATGATTCAACTCAATTGGCATATAAGGACATTAAACTTAACTTAATCAGTTAACCCCTATCTTTCTTAATTTGGGGTTAATTGTCTTGTCCTTTGAATTAATTTGTCTCTTAACTTTAACCTACACAATTTTATCTTCTAAATCTATGTATGAACATAGAATCATGAAATTACATCTCCTTCATAGCTTGCTAGGCAGAACCGAAAACATGTGCATAATTCTTTCAAAAATTCTCATTTTGATTCCAATGCTTCCAATACTTGTTTCTCTATATTACCCCACACAATTTTTCATTTTAAAACCATTGGAAGAATAAAAAACATGAAATTCCAATAACTGTTCATGTGTATGAACAGTAATAGAGAAGGGTTAAAAATTACAACTTTCAATTCCAATGCTTCCAAGGTTCCAAATCTATCCAATCCTACACAAAATGAACATATAAATTCAATGGAAGCATTAGATCATTGAAATTCATTCTTCTTGGTCCAGAACAGACCTAGGCTGAATGCCTCCATCAATGACAAAGTCAAGAGAACAATTAAATTCAAAAACCAATCATAAAAACCAACTTATCTGAACCTTAATAACCTATTTCTACTTTTATTTTCTTCTTCCTCCTTCAACTTATAATTTGGACAGCAAACATACTCTAGGATTTAATCGAATTTCCAACCACTAAAACCTAGGTTTTACCCTTCCAAAAAAGTCTAAATAAACTAGGAAGGATCACATACCTTATGTTATAACTACCTTGATCTCTAAGTACCTTGAATTGCCTTTATCTTAGTTGATTTTTCAAATGACAAGAGTTTCTCCAAGGGAACCAAGGGTGCACGGTTTTGTGAAGAATGGGAGGGGTATTTATAGCCAAAATTTTGTCACCTTGGGTCCATAATGTCCTCACTTTTCCTAATTATTACAATGGCTTAATCTTGAATTTGATTGGTTAGTTTTTAGATTAATTAACCTTAATCATCATTAGGTTAATTTTTATATTAGTTTATTATATTTTAACACATTATATAATCTTCCTTTCCTCTTCTTGGTGCCATGTGTAAAGCTTGTGGGTCCCACAAGGATATCTCACATGCTTCTTGGATTTTCTTAAATTCTTATCTTTTAAAAATACATAAAATATTCTAAAAATTCATTTGACCACATAACAATTCCTTGGGCTTATTGGGCTTGTATAGGACATCATATTGGGCCTCTTTTACATCCAATTGCTAATTGGCACAAATCACAAGGCACTTTCCTTATACCGATATTCTTAAATCACCCTAATTTTTTAGATAACTACTAGACACCTCTTTTAATGGTCCTGACATTTTTAGAAATTTATTCTAATATAAAATAATTTTTTTACATAGTCTCATAAGTTTTTGAGACCCATAAGTCTTGATAAAAATTTTCTATATTTCCTTTAACCCTTTAGCGGTGTCCAATTTTATATTAAATTTCATAATTAATTCTACAAAACTCTTTTTTAACCTTTGTAAAATTCATAAATTCTTATATTAATTATAAGAATTTAATGCCAACTTTCATCAAATTATGTGGTCCAAAAGATATAGCAATAATCTCCTGACTTCAAAAATTTATATCAATTTTTTGGGACCTCAAATCAAAATTTTGTGTTGCGTTAAAATGAACAGAATAAATTTCTCTATTTTATGGTAAAATTTAGGACTAAAATGCTTCCAAGCAATTTTTGACCTTTCCTGGCTCAATTTTTCATAATTACTATTTTGCCCCTAAACTTTTGGAAATTGCACTTTAAGCCCTCAACTTTTCATAATTACACTTAATGGCTAAAGCTAATGTCTACTTCCATTTTGCATCATGAAACTTTTAAAGTTTTTACTTTAGTCCATTTCTTTTCTAAAATGACCATTTGAAACTCTCACTAATTGCAATTTAGTCCCTAGACTTTTTCTAAATTGCAATTAACCCCTTTTGCTTTATAACTTTATGCCTTCTCTCTTTCTTTGGCTTAACACTTATCTTAATCATTATATTTTCTTCTAATTACTATTACAATCTCTTCATAACCTCTTTCCTCTATCAGTCTTATATAGATAGGAAAAATTTGGGATGTTACAAATACAAAGCTTTAACATCAGAGCTCAAGCATTTCTTTCCTTAATATGCATAGCTCTAATACTCAGAGCTTGCATAGCTTTATCACATGGAGCTTGCACTGCTCTAACATTTAGAGCTTTAGCATATTCTACAAACATAACATAATACCTGACATTTCATGTAAGGAGTAAAACCTCTTATTTGCTATTTCATCTGTAACATAACATTTAAACATCTTATTCCTATAAAAGGGAGCCTCTCTATCTTTCTACAGAGTCAGCTGTAAAATCATCTTCTTATTCATAAAATTAAAGTGAGAGGACTTATACCGGTCTATTCTTTCTTACATGCTTAATACCTTGTTAACCCCTATCCTTAAACTTTGTTATTGGCCAATAATACTTTTATTAGGTAAAGTCAACTCTGCTTGCCTTACCTCATATGTATTCTCTTTGTTCTTAATGGACATATTCTTCTATTAAAGCAATGCTAACTCTATTTTAGGTGCATCCCCTTTCTACATGGATAGGGTATCTTTCTCTATTTGGAGCAATATCAACTCTAATTTGGAGGACTAGTTCCTAATTCTTAAGAAAAACTAGGTAGCCAGAACTTCCATACATCATTTCCCTTACTCAAAAGCCTCTCAACCTAACCCTAAAATTGAGTAGCTATTAACATTATCGAGAATATACTTGTCTCTCATCATATTAGTTTCCTAGTAACTATCTGTCTCATTATCTATCTCTTATAATCTCTTTCTATTAATCCTTGAGAAATTACTGAGGCTATTTATCTTTAGTTTACTATCTTCAAGATCCTATTTATCAACTCAGGAATCTAAGATAGCTATTATGTCAGGTCATCTTACCTTAACTAGGCTATATTCATTCTAAATTATGGGGATTAATTGGCTAACTATCTCATTTACCACTTTTTCTATTGATTTATCATTACCAAGTTAAATTATCTAATTGCATGTCATATGGTATGGGAGCAACATAACTTTCTCATCATATATACTCTACCCTACACGTAATACGAAAGAGGAGTATTCATTCATCATAGCATACTCTAACATGTTTGTCATCATATGGCAACTGTAAGGAGATACAATTGTTCATCATAACTTATGGTAACATAAGGCATATCATCACATAATTTGCTCAACCATCCATTATACGCACACTATAATTAAATAATTAACTAGGTAAACCTTAAAGAATTCTTTTCTTTGTCACATTATCTGCCAGATCTTGATTATTTATTTAGGAACCTGAGATAACTACTCATCTAACTTAGAATGCCACCTTACCTTCCTACTAGGGTATAGACTTAACCCTTAACTGCTTTATCTAAGTTTCAAACATTACTCTTTTTAAGGTAGGGAGTCTCTTAATTTTTGGCATCTTTCCCTTTACTACTGCTAGTCATACTTAGTTTCATTCCATCATAACATCTCCAATCTCCTGTAAGACTTTTGTTTCCCTAGCATGAAAGACTTCTATGTCTTTAGCCTCACTATAATTCATAACTAAGTCAGCTACTTTCTTTCAGCTAACTAAGGAATAGTCTGGCTCACATCTTTATGCTATTCGTAGTTTTAAGTTTTCCTTATCCTCAAGGATTACTATCAGGCGATAAGTTATCTCTTATTAAATATCAATGTTCAATTTACCTAGAGTATTTATCTACAATCCATAATCTTAGTTAGATTATGAGCAAGTAACCCATCAATAACCTCAATCTTAAATGGGCCTTAGCTAATATGCTATGTACTTTGTTTCCTAATCAGAGCAAGTTTATCTTGAACTGAAAACTCTGACCTAAGTTAAAACTTTATTCTATACCAAAGCTAGAACCTTTTGCCTTAATACCAAAATGAAATTCCTACTTTTAACCTCATAGAGTACATATTCATAAGTCTATTTAACTAGTGGAAGTAGGGGTGTGCATGATGCTTGGTAGCCCAGTTCGCCTGCCCGAGCCCGAGGAAAAAATTAGCCCGACATGTGAATGGGCTATTTCAGGCCGAGCCAAATGTCGGGCAAGGTAGGGCACCGGGCAAGATATGCTGCCCTACCCATTTGGCCCAACCTAATATATTATATATATATTAACTAATTGAGTATTGAGCAATTTGCCGTAAAGAATGGGGGATTGCGTTTGCGAGTCGACCATTAATTCATTCAATTGAGGAGTTACTCTTTTGCCCATTGCCGTGTTCACTGTTCACTGTGTCTTTATGCACCTCTCTACCTCCGGCTCCAACCAGACACCAATCGATATTTCCACAGTCCACACCCTTATCCTCTCTGACCTGCGAGTCTCCAGAGATAGTGTTCTCCATTCGCATCCCTGACATTCAGCATCTAGGTCTTCTCATTCTCCATTCTCCGTTCTTTGTTCTTCGATCTGCTTATGAATCTGGTTTGTCCATTTCTTCTTGTTATTTCATTCTTCTTCTTTATTCATCTCCTAATTGTTATTACTATTTGTGGATTTGGGGCTGGATTCTTACTACTTATACCACTATGAATTTGATGTGTTTAAGGAAGTTGCTTCTGCTGTTGCAAAATTTGGACATTAAATAGTGTGCTTCGATTTCTTCTTTTATGCTTCTTTATTGACTTATAAATAGATATAGCTACTGATATGTTGATTTCAGTTTATAATAAACTTACAAAATTTGGACATTAAATAGTGTGCTTCAATTTCTTCTTTTATACTTCTTTCCTAACTTATAAAGGAAGATGGGGATTTTAGTTTTATGATCCTTATAGTGGTAATTAGAAAAGCATGACTCCCGTTTAAATGGATTGCGCCATTCTTCAACTAGTTTGTTTGGTTTTCTCATTGTCAGTTTCATCCTAACTGAGTTACTCAAATGTAGGCGAATCCTATTTTGGTTGTATGAGCTCCTTATAAAAATGATCATAAATATTAATGAAGGTCAAGAGATAAGAAGCCTTTCTAGTCAATTTGTCAAGAGATAACAAGTCGGTATGTCTTATTATCACATGTGAATATCTCACTATACTTGAAGCTAATATTTTAGTGTGGAACACATTGGACTTCCTAATTCAACTTGAGGACAATTTAAGAGCACTCAAAGTGAAAAAGGATATATGATAGTAAAATTTTGGTCAGTTGTAAAGTTTTGCTCAAGATGAAACCTTTGGCCATTTTGCACAATCTGAAATTGACATATGTACACAATTCACATCAATTATCCATGCAACTGTTCTATTTGCTAACCCTATCTTTTTCCTGAATCTTAAATGTCTCTAGGTGTCCTCATACTACATCATCTTAAAAGTTAAAAGTGTTTAACAAGCTAGGATCTACAGTTTTTGAGGTTTTGAAAAAGGGAGAGTGATTTTGTACAACTAACAATTAATAAGTAGTGATTGAAGAAAAGATTAAACTAAATCTTGAATATGATTGAGTAATATTTGTGGTTTGTGCTTGAGGGTTTGAAAACTAAACATATCAAGAATTAAAACATGCCTGATGCATTAATATATTGAAAATTTTCAATCCTATTTGAACAAAGTAATCCTAAAGTGTTTTCATTTGAGAGAGTATGTGTGTATGTTTAAATGATTACTTGTGAATTGATGTATGCATTAGCTTTATCTTTTTCAACTTTGTTATTTCTGTTATTTTATTTAATCAATACTAGATATGGGAGAAATGTCTTAAAAAGAACTTGATTATGAAAGCAATCAAAGATGTGGTAGTTTGCCAATGCTACTGGGAATTTTAATTAATCTTTAGTTGGCAAGGATGATACTTAGACTCTCAAACCTGTGTTGGTTATTAGACAGTGTATATCATAGATCTTTATAATACTCATCTTTAGTTAGTTGTTTCATAGGACTCTATAGATAGTGTATACTCATCTTTTTTGTCTGGCTTTGCCACTGTTTTCATAGGACTTCGATTGTTTGATATAGTTTTTGGCTTCAATTCTCTTCTTGTGGTAATTTGTAAGTATTACGTGCATTTCTTGAATCTAATTATGTTGTATGTACTTACTGCTCATAATCAATTGATTAACACACATATTTTGTTTACTTTATGATATGTAAGATTTATTTCAGGTTGAAGATACTTTGTTAAAATGGATGATCAAACTTCTAAAGTATCATCATCTTCTCTTGAAGATACTTCAACTTCATCAGCTTTTAAAACTTCTAATGTATCAACAACCCCTAGTTCTGACTATAATGAACCTAGTGCAACTCTTACCACTGACCATACTCTTATACCTCCTCCACCTACCTCTTAATCTCTTCTCACCTATCCCCATCCTCCTGCTTCTCATGCTCCCATCCCACCACCCAAACACAATCATAATTTATCACACAAGAAACAAATGTGGAAGGTAGGGGTACAAAGAGAAAGGAAAGAGAACCCAAGCACACATAAGAGGTGTGGGATCACTTTGTTAAATTGCCATTAGAAGAAACTAATGGTGAGCACTTAGCAGCTTGCAAGCATTGCCATATGACTTATAAGGCTGATCCAAATCGCCATGGGACACATTCTTTGTTGAGGCACATCCTAAAGTGTAAAGAGAACCCAAACAAGGCCACTACAGATAGAAGGCAATCTATGTTAAGTCTCTTGTCTGTGAGGTCTGTAGTCAAGGAAGATCGGTGGTGGTACATTTATAGAATGATAAGCGATATAAAGAGCTTTAGTTGAATTAATTATATCTGATGAGCAGCCATTTAGAATTGTTGAGAAGCCTGCATTTAAGAAATTACTGAATAAGTTTGAGCCCTGCTTTCCAATCCCTTTAATAACAACAATTGGAAGGGATGTGTGGCAGTTATATCTTGGAGAAGTCAAATTATTGAAGAACTTCTTACAGCAAAGTGCTAAGCATATTTGCCTCACCACATACTGCTGGACATCATGCCAAAATTTCAATTATATGTGCTTGGCAACATATTTTATTGATGAGGATTGGAAGCTTCATAAGAGGATCTTGAATTTTGTTATGATTGAAAATCATAGAGGTGATACTATAGGGAAAACCATTGAGCAATGCTTGTTGTAGTGGGGGATTGAAAATATCTTCACCATAACTATGGATAATGCCTCAGCTAATGACACGGCTTTGGTATATCTGAAGAGGCATTTAAGGAGTTAGAAGGGGTTACTTTGTGATGGGGATTATATACAATTAAGGTGTTGTGCCCATGTCCTTAATTTGGTGGTTAATAAAGGTCTCAAAGAGATGAAGGATAGCTTTGAAGCCATTTGAAGTGCTATTAGATATGTTCATTCTTTTCCTTCACGCTTCTTGAAATTCAAAACTTGGGCTGAAGCTAAAAAAATAGAAACTAAAAGCCTTGTTTCCCTTGATGTAAATACTTGATGGAACTCATCATATTTGATGTTAAAAGCTACGATGAAGTGTCAAAGAGTATTTGAGCGGATGCGTGATAAAGATAATGACTATATTTCCCACTTCAACTCCAGCACTTCAAGCTCTAGGCGTGGTGCTAGGCATGGCCAAGATGACTTCTCTGGTCCTATTAGTGATGATTGGGATAATGCTAAGATCTTCATCAAATTCTTGAAGGTATTTTATGACATTATATTGAAATTTTCAAGCTCCCTTTCTGTAACTTCAAATGAATATTTTCACCAGATTGCACGTGTTAATAATATGTTGCAAAAGAATATTATGAACAGAGCTAATAATTTTTTGGGAGACATGAGCATCAGCATACAGGAAAAATATGACAAGTATCAGGGTCAAGCAGATAATATAAATCCGTTATTATTTATGGCTATAATTTTGGATCCTCGTAACTAGCATATGTCAATCATATGTTTGACATCCTTTACATTGACCCCGAAGTATGTTCACTTATGAAGGAGAGGGTAAAAGATTGTTTGTATCAGTTGTTTGATGAGTACTCTATAGGGTTTCTATTGAATTAGGGACTATTTCAACAGGTGCAACTTTATTGCCTTCTTTTGATGATGATGATGATACTGAGGATCCAGGTCATAAGTGGTTAAAATCTATGAAAATAAGAACTTTTATAGATCCTCAAACTGAGTTAGATAGATATATTGTAACTTACTCAAGATATGAAATCCCTTCTGCATCTGAGTTTGACATACTATTATGGTGGAAAGCTAATTCTCAAAAATATAAAATTCTCTCCCATATGGCATGAGATGTGTTGGCTATTCCGGTTTCTACAGTTGCTTCTGAGTCCGCCTTTAGCACTGGGGGCATATAGTGTATCAATATAGGAGCTCTTTGTCTTATAAAATGACAGAAGCACTGATTTGTAGCCAAAATTAGCTACAAGCTGACCAATCTATCAATGATTTAGCTAACAAGCTTCGAGAGTTTTATAATTTTGATGAAACGGAAAATATCATTTAGCTTACAGGTAATTTTTTATTTTGAAGCTCATAAATTGCATTATATATTTTACTTCATAATATGTAACAATTTTTCTTTTATTTTTTCCTATAGATGCTACGCTTAGAAGGAAGAATATGATGATTATTGATGACTAAATATCATTTTAATTGCAATAGATTTCAAGACTTTAATTATTATCTTATTGTACCCTTATTTTAAGTTGATTATTGATATTTTTTAAGTCTTTAAGACATAAATATGGTATTATTTTATAAATTTCTGATTGTAGATTTTTTTCCTATAATATAAGTAGGACATCACTATTTGGGCATGCTTAGCCCACCTATACCTAGCCTGAAATAGTTAGAGCTTTTACCGAGTAGGGCCGAGTATTGGGCTGCATTTTTTTCGGGCAGGGCATCGGGCAGGGGCTGCCCTGCCCATGCACACCCCTAAGTGGAAGCATTACTTAGGCTCAAAAATTAAAATTTTAAAACTTACTTCTCTTATACTATTGATTTGGTAAATTCTATATTGATAATCTAACTTTAAAAATTCATAACTAATTCTAGAAATTCATATGGAGGGGATCCAAATTTTTAGTTGAAGCTATTTCATATCTCTTAAAGGAAAAAAAATAAATATAGATATTTATTTTGCCAATCAATACTATTAAATCGTTACTTTTTACTATTCATGTGGTAAATTTTAGAAATTCCAGATTATGTCTTGTAAATTTAGAAATTTATTTCTCTTGATATACTGTTCATAAAATTTTACCTATGAATTGAAAGCTATTGATATATTGTTCATAAAATTTTGTGAATTAATTCTTTCATTTGCTAGGTGAAACTGAAGCCACGACAAAACTGTTTTTGGAACCTACGTTTTTACCATTTTAGTTTCATTTCTCTAATTCCCAATAATTGTTCTAGCATGCATGAACTATCTCTTTGGCCTCTCATACATTCTTATACATCATGGGTTATGCCATAATTATTTTATACATTTTTCTTTACATATAATGGCATATTATATAACATCACATAAAAAGGATAACATACATAACATGCCATTACTTGTCTACTCCTTTTCTTCTATTCCTTAGCTCATGTATCGAGCTTGATTCTTCCATCATAAATAACCTATTAGGGTTGATTATAGGAGGGTGAGATTCTGGGGAATCTTAGTTGGAAACATTATCACTT
Organism: Leucaena leucocephala; assembly: GCA_037074615.1. NCBI lineage: Eukaryota > Viridiplantae > Streptophyta > Magnoliopsida > Fabales > Fabaceae > Leucaena > Leucaena leucocephala. The sequence goes on along the minus strand of CM073526.1, from coordinate 5,884,834 downwards.
AAATATGCAAGATGGATGCTAATGCATGATATATAATCTCATTAAATTTTCTTCATTTAGTAACATGCCATCATGCTATATGCTTTGTACAAAATGAATGGCCATGGAAAATGAAACATCCTTACTTTCATACATCTTAGGGACCATACAGTAGCATTTAGAACCACTTACAAGACCTTGGAAGTCCATTACCTAAATCTGGAATTTTACTCTTCTCAAGTTACTGTACATACGGTATTCCAGATTCAGCGACAAAATTTGAAAACTTATAATTAATTCTAGAAAAATCAAAATAAATTGGTTCAAAAAGATACGTTAAAATAACATCTTAAAATTTTAGGAAAAAATAATTTCTAGACTAAATTCTTAGTCAATTAATATAGTTTAATCATCAAAAATTACTGTTCATTTGGTCAAAAATGCTTAGTTACTTTGTACAGACATCAAAATAAGGTGTTCTTGGTGTCAAAATGAAGCTTGACATGTTAACTAAATGTATGTAAAATTCCATACATTTATCTCATCATTTACTATTTCTTATTATACCATGACCATTACTACTTGTATTGATCATATAGTAACATTACATATAATAATTCCTCACATAACATATATACTATCCAATCCCTAGCTCCTCTTCATGCTTCATCCTCCTCTTTCATCATTCATAAACCTGCTCGGGTTAGGAGTACATGAAGGGGTGAGATTTCTGGGGAAATCTCAGTAGCAAACGGTTCTAAACAATGCAATGCATTAATGTAAATACTTGTGCTTGCTTGTGAAAATGTTAACATTGTGTAATGTGCATGCTTCCATGTAACATATGAAATATAATTGTCCAAAGTAATCATAGAAATAGAGCTTCAATCATAAACACATATGCAACACAAATTCAACTAAGATATAGCACAACTAAGCATAACATTCAATACATACAAGTTTAGGATAAGTTTACTACCTCATATATTTAACTTTCTTTCACTTTATCTTGCTTCTTTCTTCTCACTTCTCTTTGATGTGTGGCTTCCTCCTTGGAGTCTACCATCAAATCCTAACATCACATAATCATCTATCCATTACAATCTAACTTCCTTGGACATTAAACTCACTTTAACTAACATAACTTCCTTTGATCTTTACTAAATGACTTGGCCTTTGAACCAATTGATGTCTTGACTTTACCCTATATAATTCTACCTTTTGAATCTATTTATGAGCTTAGAATAATTAATTCTATCTCCTATGCACTGTTCTAGACATATTTAAAAAAATGCATAATTCTTCCTAAAAGTTTTAGATTGATTCCAATGCTTCTCATACTTGTTTCTCTACTTTATCCCACACAACTTTTCATTTTAAAACCATTGGAAATATCAAAGTCATGAAATTACAATCACTGTTCATATGAGTGAATAATAATAGAGAAGAACTTCAAAAACTATAACTTAGAATTCTAATGTTTCTTAGGTTCAAAACCTATCCAATCCTACACAAAAGCATCATATAAATTCAATGGAAGCATTAGATAATTGAAATTCCATCTCCTTCTATCATGAACAGTGCAAACCAAAATGGTTCAACCATGGCAAAGTCAAGAGTATCAACTTGATTCAACAACCAATCTCCAAACTAGCTTGTTTAAGCTTCAATCACATATCTCTAACTTTAATTTCTTCTTTCTCCTTTCATCTAAGGTTTTGGATAACATATACACCTTAGAGAAAACTCAACTTTCTTCCATGAAAACCCTAAGTTCAAGCTCCCAAATCAAAGGAAAACAAGCTAGGAAAGATCACTTGCCTTAATCTCTATCTAGCTTGAACTTTGGTGCCTTGAATCTTCTTTTTCTTGGCTTGACTCTTTATTTGAGTAGCACCTCCCCAAGGGTTCCAAGGGACACAGTTTTGTACAGAAAAATAGGGGTATTTATAGAAAAATTTTATGGAAAATGAATGGCCAAGATCACTTTGTGCATTATTTGATCTAATGGCTCATAATTTCTCTTACATTAAACTTGCTCACCAAGACAACTTGAGATAAGATCACATGACAAAAATCTTCTCTTCCCATTGTCTTGGATGACATGTGTGAGGTCTTGTGGGTCTTACCATGTGCAAACCCTAATTCTCACTTTATTCCTTTTTCATTTCTTTTTCAAAAATTCATAAATTATTCATTATTGGACTTGGGCTCCAAGACAACTTTTGGGACTTATTGGGCTGCCCTAGGATGAAATATTGGACTGCCCTAGGCCTTCCTTGGTCCAATAGCTAATTGGCACAAATCCCAAGGCATTTTCCTTATACCGATATCTTTAAAATATCTTGATCTTAAAATAAATGCTAGACACCTCTTTTAATGGTTCTAACATTTTTAGAAATTCATTTTAATATAAAATAAATCCCTGCAAAGTCGTATAATTTTTTGAGACTTAGAAATCCTAATAAAAATTCCCTATATTTCTTCAAGACCTTTTATCGGTGTCCGATTTCACTTTAATTTCTCAAAGGGCATTATCATCTTTTCATACCTCGTCAGAGTATTCCTTGACCTTGGTCAACTATTTTGGGAACTCTCCTTGACAGTCTAACCTTAGTCAAATGACAAAAATACCCTTCATTTATCTTTGGCTCATTGACACAACACAGTGGCACACTCAGTGGCATTTTCATAATTTCACATTTTTCTAGGTCTTTATTAGCCCTGGCCCACATATTTATCTAAAAATATTATTAGGCCTATAAGATGCCATTTTGGGCCCTCTACATGGTCCATTACCTTCATGGGTTAAACTCCCTAGAAATTCCCCCGAAATATATTTATCAGGCATTTTAATACACTATAAATTTCATAATAAATTCTACATAATTCCTTTTTGAGCTCTGTTAGTTTCATAAATTCTTATATTAATTATAGGAATTTAATGCCAAATTTTATCTGATTTTGAGGTCCAGAGGATACCGTATTAATTTTCCTTTCTTCATAAATTAATATAAATTTTTCAGGGCCTCATATCAAAATTCTGTGTTGCGTCAAACTGATCAGAATAATTTTCTCTATTTACTGAGAAAATTTGGGACTAATCTGATTCTGGATATTTTTAGGTCTTTTTTAGCTCAACTTTCAATAATTACCATTTTGCCCTAAACTTTTAAAAATTATACTTTAGGCCCTCAACTTTTCATAATTACACTTAATGGGTCAAAGTTTATTTTTACTTTTATTTTTCATCATAGAACTTTTAAACTTTTCATTTTAGTCCCTCATCTTTATCTAATCATTGTTTTTCCTTTCTATTCATTTTCACAATTCTTTCCAAACCTCTTTCCACTATCAGTATTATACAGATAGGGAAAAAGTAGGATGTGACAGAAAATATGTAATTCATGACATATTTAACATCATTCATTATCTCACAACATCATTCAATCATCATATACATGTCAACACATAAGCATACCACATCAAACACATCAAAAGGTAAGTCCACTACCTTGAACTTAAGCTGCCTTCCTTGTTCTTAAACTTGCTCCTTAGCTTTCCAACCATGGAGCCTTTCATTCATCCATTTCCCAACCTCTTATTGGATGTCTCAAGGTCCTAAACACATTCATATTACCACATAAGTTATTAGCAGCATGATCATATACCTAATGGAAGGCTAGCTCTCCTTATCTTAACTAATTTCTCTTAATTATCTTGCCATTTCAATTAATTAGTGCCTTGACCATTTCCCACACAATGTTTCCCAAGGAATCCAAATATGAAGTTATAATTGAAAAATTCCAGCTCTTTCCTTGAGGCCTGGATAGAAAAAAATCATGGCACAACAAGGTTTTCTCCAAAAATTGTTATTTTGATTCCAATACTTCTAATACTTGTTTCTTTACTTATCCCCACACTATTTTTCTTTTTAAATCAATTGAAAGCATCAAAATCATCATACATCATCTTCTTCCCATAATTTGGAATAGTGGCCGAATCATCACTAAATATGGATTTGCAAGAATACATGGTTTTACAAATTAAAACCACTTGATTCTAACTTGCTTAAGCTTGTCTAGGCTATTTATAACATAAAATTCATCCTTTCCTTTCACTTAAAAATTTCATGCAGCAACCTCCCAAGGAAAGAAAATGGTATTTCAACAATCCAAATTCAAGAGAAATCTTCCTGCAACACAATATAAAGATAGGAGGAAGAAATTACCTTAGTTGCTTGATCAATTAGCTCTTGGATTTTCCTTGTTCTTGCTTGAGATTTTATTTTGCAAGAGGTTCCCATAGCTTCCTCATGCTCTACGTGCTCCATATTTTTGGAGGGGGTATTTATAGATTTTTGGCAAGGTGAATCAAGGGCTTAGATTACTCTGTGCACTATTTGATCTAATAACTAATATTGCACCTTGAATCTTGACTTGCCCACCAAGTCAAATTATGACATCATCCATGACATCACTTAAGTCCATGTGTGGCATCTCCAAATACTAAGGGATTGTTTGGAAAATTTAGTACAATGTAGTACCGACTCAGTTCAATTTCTAAAAAATCATATTGTTTAACAATATTAGTTTTTATAATATTCCAAAATATGTATTTTGTACTTAAATCAAGTCTCTAGATTTTTCCTACCATTGAAATTGTTAGACTAGGTATAAATTTAATTACTGTCCCTTAGAAAATGACTAAAATGCCCTTGCTTCACTATTTGTTACTATATAACCTTAATGGCATAATTATCATTTTACACCTCTTTACACCTTATCAGGGTATATACTGACTCTGACTAATCATTCATTTACCTACCTTGGCATTTTGACCCTGTCCAAATGACCAAAATGCCCTTCATTATTACAATACAGGGGTATTTTTGTAATTTTGTATTTTTAGGGTTTCTCTTGACACTGGCCTGCATGACTATTCAAGTATCTTACTAGGCCTATAGGATGCCAACTTGGGCCTTTAAATAGATCTAATGCCTTTATGGCACAATTTTTAAGAAAACTCACCCGAAAATATTTATCTGATATATTATTTTACTATAAATTCCATAAAAAATCTGCAGAATTAGTTTTTGAGCTTTGTTGATTTTATAAATTTCTATATTAATTATGGGAATTTGTTGCCAAAATATCAATTATCTGGGGTTTCAAATCAAAATTCTAAAAGATATGCTTGACACAATTACAATTCTCTATTTACTAGTAAAATTTGGGATTGCAACATTTTCGGGCAGTTCTTGATCTTTTCTTGCACAACTTCCTCAATTACAATTTTGCCCTTAAACTTTTGACAAATTACATTTTAGTCCCTCAAACTTTTAAAATTACACTTCTGGCCCAACATTTATCTTTACATTTTATTTTGGCCCTAGAACTTTTCTAAATTTCACTTAAGTCCTTGAATTTTCTATTATTTGCAATTTAAGCCATCGCCTTCCTTAAATTGCAACATTTTTCTTAGAGAATTTCATATATATTACATACAAATTGTACATACATACCAGATAAGAAAATTAGGGATATGACATAACGTGCATAGTATAGCATATGTAACTCTCTGTAGTACTACACATATCAAAGTCATGTTTTGAAATAGAAGATGAGAATTATATGAGAAATTCCTAAGTGAAAGAGAAAATGAGTAAAGTCTTAATGGAAAATATTTATTTTAAAAAAACAATTTTGGGAAAATTATCAGTTAAATTACCAACTAAGTAGAAGTGGCTAACCTTGTAACTTAATCTATTGGTTTTAGGTCTTCCAAGGAATTATATTATAGTACAGTAGAATCATAGTAAATTATAGAGGATCTCAGTTAGATCCTAGCATGGCTCATACAAAGTTTCAGGGTCTTATTTAGATCATAAAGAGGCTTACAATAGTTGCAATAGATTCTGAAGGTCGTAGTAGACCTATCCTAAGGAAAGGAATGAGCCACAGAGTTATAAGTGCAATGTAGTATTTCTCTAGGAAGACAATTACCAAGGACAAGGTTAAGGTAAGAAAGCCTCACGAGTTAGTGAACTCACATAGAGAGAAAATACCCACAGCATTGTTTCAGATGATTTTATTCTATGGACTGAACTCAGCATCCTCTTACATAAAAAAGGAATTCAAAGTCAACAGAGTTAAAGTTTTTTGTTCTGAGTATAAGGTATTCATAAGTCTATAGGGAGAATACTTAAGAAAGAGAAGAAGAGTACCCCACATGAAATAAGAAGGGATCAAGTCTAAGCAGATAAGTTCCTAGATGAAATTAAAGAAAGTGAGAGCCAAATAGAACCAAGAGAGATAGTATGACAAGGGTCTAAGATAGGGAAGTACTAGGGCAAGAGCCTGTTAGCACCAGTACTTCAGATTTTTATCGATATTTTTTTAGTTAAGGGCTATAACACCTTACTTTTTTAATTCTTAGGGACCAAATAGTAGCATCTGGAACCACTTATGTGATCAATTAAGTCAAATTGCACAATCTGGAATTTATGACCACGAGTTATTGTTCATTTGGTAAATTTCCAAATAAATGACTGAACTTCAAAAACTCATAATTAGTTCTAAAAAAAATTGAAAGGAAGGGATTCAAGTTGCTCCTCAAAGATAACATAAGTCTATTTAAAGGAAAAATAAGAATTTGACAAAATCCTAGGCCAATTAATACAATATTTGTGTGGTAAATTACTATTCATTTGGTATATTTCACAGTTTCTAGATTTGGTTCCCTAATTTTGAAGAATTTGTTCTCTATGTACACATATCATAATAAAGCATTCTTGGTACGAAAACAAAGTCAATGCGTCTATTATCATCATGTAAATTCTTGTATATTTATCCAAAGGTTAACTATTTTTCCTAAGTCCCAGTAAAACATCACCAGAACTGAAATATTGTACTTATTACACTATACATACTTTCATAAAAGTCTCATATACAATAAAATATTTATGCATCATAACTTCTTCATTCTTCTTCCTTGCTTCCATAGGATGGTCCTGCTGTTATGTTTGTATAATAGAAGGGGTGATATTTTTTTTGGAAAATCTTAGTAGCAAATAGAAACCAAACAATGTATGCAACTCAATGCTTGATGTTACTATATATGTGTGTTCTTAATGATCATGCTTACATAATGATATCTATACATGTTTCCATGTTCCTTAAATTATAATATATGACCATATCATAAAAAGAAATAGAGCATAATTCAATCATACATGCTTTACATAATCAAAGTAGGCAACCATCACATAAACATTCAAGCAAGCAAAGCATACAAGTTAGGTAAGTTTACTACCTTGGAATAAATCTCCTTTAACCTTTTCTTTCTTATACTTTTTATTTCCTCCTTCATAAATGTCAAATCCTAATCATGGTAGAGTAATGCACTTATTACATTCCATACTAATATATCTTTATTACATTCCATACTAATTTAGCTTTGAACCAAACACAATAACTTAGTTTTATTTTCTGAAACCGATAAATTCATAAATTTCTTTATTTATGGTTAATTGCTTTATCCTTTAAATTAATTTGTGCCTTGATTATATCCCACACAATTTTATCCAAGGAATCCAAATATGGATTCAAAATTTTAAAATTCAAATGTTTCCTTTTGGTCTAGATAGAAACAGAAATAATGCCTACAACTTTTCAAAAATTCTTCTTTTTAATCCCAATGATTCCAAGACTTTGATCTTACTTAACCTTGTATAATTTTGTATTTTAAATCCATTGGAAAATCAAAACCATAAAATTCTTATCACTTTTTATATGCATGAACAGTAATAGAGAGGGTTTTAAATTCTCCCTTTCTCAATTGAAATGTTTCCAAGGTTCCAATCTTATTCAATCCTACAAAAAATCATCTTCTAAATTCAATGGAAGCATTAGATCATTAAAATTCAACCTTCTCCATTCAATTATGTCCTAGGATGAAAGGTTACATGAATTGAGATTTCAAGGATTACACAATTAATTTGAGCAGTAACCAACAATATAAGCATATCTAAGTTAATATTTCATAGTTCTAACTTACTTTTTTCTTTCTTCATTTCTATCCAGATTTGGCCAGCCATGGTTATAGAACAATAACCCACTTTCTAACCATTAGAACCTAGGTTTCAATCTTCCAAAACACATATAGAAGGATTAGGAAGATTGCTTACCTTAAACCCTAATTGCTTTGAATCAAAGTGCCTTGTCTCTTCTTTATGATTGGTTAAGTTTTCCCTCTACATGTTGGCACCATATGAAGGAAAGGAGGGAGGTATTTATGGACAATTTTTAGGGTTCTTGGGACTAATCCACCCTTACAATTGCTAATTATTGTAATGGCTTAATCCTTCCTCTCATTGGTTATTTTTGGATTAATTACACTTAATTATCATTAACTTAATTCTTATATTATTTTAATATAAATTAGAATATGGGATAATGTTTCTTCCTCCTTCTTGGCACCATGTAGAGGGGATGTGGGTCTCACATAGAACACCTCACATTATCTCTAGAATTTTTTTTCTAAGAAAAATATCCAAATCTGACTTGATCAATAAGATTTCCTCTTGGGCATATTAGGCTTGTATAGGACACCATTCTTGGGCATTCCTTGGGTCCAATAGCTAATTGGCATAAATCACAAGGCACATCTTACACTGATATCCTTAAATTCTCCTAATTTTTAGAATACATTTTATAAAATTCTTTTAAGGGTTATATATTTTTAGAAATTAATCAAATATAAAATGATTTTTTTGTAAAGTCTCATAATTTTTTAAGACCCAGAAATCCTGATAAAAATTTCTTATATTTCCTTTAAATCTTTTATCGATGCCTGATTTAACCTTAAATTTCATAATTAATTATACAGGACTCTTTTTTGACTTTTGTGAGTTTCATAAATTCTTATATTAATTATAAGAATTTATTACAAAATTTCATATGATTTTGAGGTCTAGAAAAATTCTATTTAGGTCCTTAAACTTTATACTATTTATAATTTAGTCCCTAAACTTTCACTATTTATAGTTTAATCCATTAACTTTTATTAATTGCAATTTAGTCCCTTTGGCTTTACAACTTAATACCTTCTCTCCTTATTTGACTTAAATCTTACCTAATCAATATCTTTTCTTCTATTTATCATCCAAATCCTTTCTTAACCTCTCTCTTTTATCATTCTTATACATATAGAAAAAAATTTGGGATGTTACAAGCGTGCTAAGGTTAGAATAGCCCAATGATAGGGACCCTTGGGAAGTGGTAAGAAAATATGCAAATGCCAAAAAGGTTGTCAAAAATACACAAAGGTACATAAGATGATGAGAAAAGTTAAGAAAAATAAAAAAATTTATAAAATCAAAGGATCAGGACCTTTATAGCATATCTAATTAAAGAAGATCTGAGAGGAAAAATTCATATTACAACTTTGTTATAAATAGATGATTGAATGACATATGAGAAAAAATATAAAGAAGTAAACTTCGATTCTAATTAAGTTGAACCAGAAACAAAGTATGATGACACGTGAAAGATGTAAAGCTCTACGAATACTAAGAAACTTTTGCTAGATGCTAAGACGAGATTCAATTTCATAAAAAAAACTCAAACCTTAGTAATGAAATAGAGAGAGATATGAGAGAGATATATTCATAATGGTTTGACTAAGGTATGAGTTAAATTTTGAGGATGAAATTTATTTAAGAGGAGAAATGCCACATCCTGATTTTTTTCCATTTGTAGATATATGAGGAAAGAGGTAAGAAAATGATTGTACTGATGATAAGAAGAAATTATAATAATTAGATAAGTTTTAAGTTAAAGAAAGAAATGAAAAGTATAAAGCTTAGGGACCTGAATGTCATTTTTATGAAAGTTTAATATAAAGAATTTAATGGACCTAAATACAGTTTTGTGAATTCAGAAGTTAAATTAGAATTCCAAAATGTCTAGAAATAGACTAAAATGACATTACAAAAGTGTAGTAAGGACTAAAATAGAATTTTACAAATTCAGGGACTAAAGTGTAATGTCAAATTCAATCAGTAAAAATGTAATTATGAGAAAGTTGAGCTGAAAATGTCCAAAATTGCTCAAAAATATTACAGTCCCAAATTTTACTAGTAAATAAAGAATGGTAATTAGGCCACACATATTTTTTAGAATTCTGATTTGAAGTTCCAAAACAATAATATTAATTTGCAAAGTCTGAAAATTGATACATGATCTTCTAGAACTCATAATCAATACAATTTGGTAGAAAATTCTTATAATTCTTATAATAATTTATGAAGTTGATAGAACTAAAAAAGGAGTAATGTAAAAGTTCTTATGGAATTTAAAGTAAAATTGGGCACCTATAAAATTATTTAATAAAGCAAATTTTTAACATGACTTCTAGGTCTCTAAACATTATAAAACTTTGTAAGAAATTCATTTAATAGTATAATGAATTGCTAAGAATGGCAGGACCCTTAAAAGAGATTTATAGAATTTATTCCAAAAATTAAGGTATGTTAGGGTAGCCCGTTGAAGGAAATGCATTGTGATATGTACCAATTATTGGTTTTGACCTAAAGAGGGCCCAAAGTTGTGTCAAGTATGAGGACAAATTTTGGAAACTTGATTATGTGTTCAAAATTGATTTTATGTTATTTTATTAAAAAGAGAGATAAGAAAGGAAGAAAATTTAAGAACATGTGAGGTGTCCTTATGGGACCCACCTCATGTCCAAATGGTGCCATGTGCAAGGGAGACAGAAGTATTTTAGCATGTGATATTATCTTTTATTTGCTTGGAGGCTAATCATTTGGTCTGGAAACTATTTTTCCCTTACATTTTAAGATGTTGTCTTCACGTAGCTTTTTGAACCACTTCATTTTGAGTTTTGTAGAATTAATTATGATTTTTCGAAGTTCATTGCGTAATCTGGAATACTAAATGAATAGTAACCCGAGAAAGAGTAAACTTCCAGATCTGGCAAATGGACTTCCAAGGTCTTGTAAGTGGTCCTAAATGCTGCTGATTGGTCCCTAATATGTATGAAAGTAAGTATGTTATAGTAATGTTTGCTACTGAGATTCCCTAGAATCTCACTCTCCCATAACCAACCAATTTAGGTCAAGCATGATGGATAATGTATGCATGGAGAAGAGCTAAAGCATGAAAGAAGAAAAGTGAAGTATTTAAGATGTTAGCATATGTTATGCACTTTCCATGTATGTTAAAGCTATGTAAAGCATCTATTTATTTGATGAGGTTGTATGAAACGATTATTGTATAACCCCATGATGTATATGAATTCATACAAGGCAAAAGAGATGATTCATGTATGCTAGAACAATTATTGAAAGGAAAAGAAAGGAAACTGAAATAGTAAAAACGTAGGTCATGGAGCAGTTTTGTTGTGGCTTCAGTTTGACCTAGTAAATGAAGGAATTATTTCACAAAATTTTATGAGCATGTGTTACACATCCAGAGCTTTAAGTGCACAGGTAGAACATTTCATTTGGATGTGTATATGAAGAGAAATGAATTTCCAAAGTAAGGGACCAGAATCTATTTCCAGAGTTTTTGACCAAATGAACAGTAAACTTCAATGAATGAACTGTATCAACTGGCTAATCATTTGGTCTGGAAACTATTTTTCCCTTACATTTTAAGATGTTGTCTTCACGTAGCTTTTTGAACCACTTGATTTTGAGTTTTGTAGAATTAATTATGATTTTTCGAAATTTATTGCGTAATCTGGAATACTATATGAATAGTAACCCGAGAAAGAGTAAACTTCCAGATCTGGCAAATGGACTTCCAAGGTCTTGTAAGTGGTCCTAAATGCTGCTGATTGGTCCCTAATATGTATGAAAGTAAGTATGTTATAGTAATGTTTGCTACTGAGATTCCCTAGAATCTCACTCTCCCATAACCAACCAATTTAGGTCAAGCATGATGGATAATGTATGCATGGAGAAGAGCTAAAGCAAGAAAGAAGAAAAGTGAAGTTTTTAAGATGTTAGTATATGTTATGCACTTTCCATGTATGTTAAAGCTATGTAAAGCATCAATTTATTTGATGACGTTGTATGAAACGATTATTGTATAACCCCATGATGTATATGAATTCATACAAGGCAAAAGAGATGATTCATGTATGCTAGAACAATTATTGAAAGGAAAAGAAAGGAAACTGAAATAGTAAAAACGTAGGTCATGGAGCAGTTTTGTTGTGGCTTCAGTTTGACCTAGTAAATGAAGGAATTATTTCACAAAATTTTATGAGCATGTGTTACACATCCAGAGCTTTATGTGCACAGGTAGAACATTTCATTTGGATGTGTATATGAAGAGAAATGAATTTCCAAAGTAAGGGACCAGAATCTATTTCCAGAGTTTTTGACCAAATGAACAGTAAACTTCAATGAATGAACTGTATCAACTGGCTAATCATTTGGTCTGGAAACTATTTTTCCCTTACATTTTAAGATGTTGTCTTCACGTAGCTTTTTGAACCACTTCATTTTGAGTTTTGTAGAATTAATTATGATTTTTTGAAGTTCATTGCGTAATCTGGAATACCATATGAATAGTAACCCGAGAAAGAGTAAACTTCCAGATCTGGCTAATGGACTTCCAAGGTCTTGTAAGTGGTCCTAAATGCTGCTGATTGGTCCCTAATATGTATGAAAGTAAGTATGTTATAGTAATATTTGCTACTGAGATTCCCTAGAATCTCACTCTCCCATAACCAACCAATTTAGGTCAAGCATGATGGATAATGTATGCATGGAGAAGAGCTAAAGCATGAAAGAAGAAAAGTGAAGTATTTAAGATGTTAGCATATGTTATGCACTTTCCATGTATGTTAAAGCTATGTAAAGCATCTATTTATTTGATGAGGTTGTATGAAACGATTATTGTATAACCCCATGATGTATATGAATTCATACAAGGCAAAAGAGACGATTCATGTATGCTAGAACAATTATTGAAAGGAAAAGAAAGGAAACTGAAATAGTAAAAACGTAGGTCATTGAGCAGTTTTGTTGTGGCTTCAGTTTGACCTAGTAAATGAAGGAATTATTTCACAAAATTTTATGATCATGTGTTACACATCCAGAGCTTTAAGTGCACAGGTAGAACATTTCATTTGGATGTGTATATGAAGAGAAATGAATTTCCAAAGTAAGGGACCAGAATCTATTTCCAGAGTTTTTGACCAAATGAACAGTAAATTCAATGAATGAAATGTATCAACTGGCTAATCATTTGGTCTGGAAACTATTTTTCCCTTACATTTTAAGATGTTTTCTTCACGTAGCTTTTTGAACCACTTCATTTTGAGTTTTGTAGAATTAATTATGATTTTTTGAAGTTCATTGCGTAATCTGGAATACCATATGAATAGTAACCCGAGAAAGAGTAAACTTCCAGATCTGGCTAATGGACTTCCAAGGTCTTGTAAGTTATCCTAAATGCTGCTGATTGGTCCCTAATATGTATGAAAGTAAGTATGTTATAGTAATGTTTGCTACTGAGATTCCCTAGAATCTCACTCTCCCATAACCAACCAATTTAGGTCAAGCATGATGGATAATGTATGCATGGAGAAGAGCTAAAGCAAGAAAGAAGAAAAGTGAAGTTTTTAAGATGTTAGTATATGTTATGCACTTTCCATGTATGTTAAAGCTATGTAAAGCATCAATTTATTTGATGACGTTGTATGAAACGATTATTGTATAACCCCATGATGTATATGAATTCATACAAGGCAAAAGAGATGATTCATGTATGCTAGAACAATTATTGAAAGGAAAAGAAAGGAAACTGAAATACTAAAAACGTAGGTCATGGAGCAGTTTTGTTGTGGCTTCAGTTTGACCTAGTAAATGAAGGAATTATTTCACAAAATTTTATGAGCATGTGTTACACATCCAGAGCTTTAAGTGCACAGGTAGAACATTTCATTTGGATGTGTATATGAAGAGAAATGAATTTCCAAAGTAAGGGACTAGAATCTATTTCCAGAGTTTTTGACCAAATAAACAGTAAACTTCAATGAATGAACTGTATCAACTGGCTAATCATTTGGTCTGGAAACTATTTTTCCCTTACATTTTAAGATGTTGTCTTCACGTAGCTTTTTGAACCACTTCCTTTTGAGTTTTGTAGAATTAATTATGATTTTTTGAAGTTCATTGCGTAATCTGGAATACCATATGAATAGTAACCCGAGAAAGAGTAAACTTCCAGATCTGGCAAATGGACTTCCAAGGTCTTGTAAGTGGTCCTAAATGCTGCTGATTGGTCCCTAATATGTATGAAAGTAAGTATGTTATAGTAATGTTTGCTACTGAGATTCCCTAGAATCTCACTCTCCCATAACCAACCAATTTAGGTCAAGCATGATGGATAATGTATGCATGGAGAAGAGCTAAAGCATGAAAGAAGAAAAGTGAAGTATTTAAGATGTTAGCATATGTTATGCACTTTCCATGTATGTTAAAGCTATGTAAAGCATCTATTTATTTGATGAGGTTGTATGAAACGATTATTGTATAACCCCATGATGTATATGAATTCATACAAGGCAAAAGAGATGATTCATGTATGCTAGAACAATTATTGAAAGGAAAAGAAAGGAAACTGAAATAGTAAAAACGTAGGTCATGGAGCAGTTTTGTTGTGGCTTCAGTTTGACCTAGTAAATGAAGGAATTATTTCACAAAATTTTATGAGCATGTGTTACACATCCAGAGCTTTAAGTGCACAGGTAGAACATTTCATTTGGATGTGTATATGAAGAGAAATGAATTTCAAAAGTAAGGGACCAGAATCTATTTCCAGAGTTTTTGACCAAATGAACAGTAAACTTCAATGAATGAACTGTATCAACTGGCTAATCATTTGGTCTGGAAACTATTTTTCCCTTACATTTTAAGATGTTGTCTTCACGTAGCTTTTTGAACCACTTGATTTTGAGTTTTGTAGAATTAATTATGATTTTTCGAAATTTATTGCGTAATCTGGAATACTATATGAATAGTAACCCGAGAAAGAGTAAACTTCCAGATCTGGCAAATGGACTTCCAAGGTCTTGTAAGTGGTCCTAAATGCTACTGATTGGTCCCTAATATGTATGAAAGTAAGTATGTTATAGTAATGTTTGCTACTGAGATTCCCTAGAATCTCACTCTCCCATAACCAACCAATTTAGGTCAAGCATGATGGATAATGTATGCATGGAGAAGAGCTAAAGCATGAAAGAAGAAAAGTGAAGTATTTAAGATGTTAGCATATGTTATGCACTTTCCATGTATGTTAAAGCTATATAAAGCATCTATTTATTTGATGAGGTTGTATGAAACGATTATTGTATAACCCCATGATGTATATGAATTCATACAAGGCAAAAGAGATGATTCATGTATGCTAGAACAATTATTGAAAGGAAAAGAAAGGAAACTGAAATAGTAAAAACGTAGGTCATGGAGCAGTTTTGTTGTGGCTTCAGTTTGACCTAGTAAATGAAGGAATTATTTCATAAAATTTTATGAGCATGTGTTACACATCCAGAGCTTTAAGTGCACAGGTAGAACATTTCATTTGGATGTGTATATGAAGAGAAATGAATTTCCAAAGTAAGGGACCAGAATCTATTTCCAGAGTTTTTGACCAAATGAACAGTAAACTTCAATTAATGAACTGTATCAACTGGCTAATCATTTGGTCTGGAAACTATTTTTCCCTTACATTTTAAGATGTTATCTTCACGTAGCTTTTTGAACCACTTCATTTTGAGTTTTGTAGAATTAATTATGATTTTTCAAAGTTCATTGCGTAATCTGGAATACCATATGAATAGTAACCTGAGAAAGAGTAAACTTCCAGATCTGGCTAATGGACTTCCAAGGTCTTGTAAGTGGTCCTAAATGCTGCTAATTGGTCCCTAATATGTATGAAAGTAAGTATGTTATAGTAATGTTTGCTACTGAGATTCCCTAGAATCTCACTCTCCCATAACCAACCAATTTAGGTCAAGCATGATGGATAATGTATGCACGGAGAAGAGCTAAAGCATGAAAGAAGAAAAGTGAAGTATTTAAGATGTTAGCATATGTTATGCACTTTCCATGTATGTTAAAGCTATGTAAAGCATCTATTTATTTGATGAGGTTGTATGAAACGATTATTGTATAACCCCATGATGTATATGAATTCATACAAGGCAAAAGAGATGATTCATGTATGCTAGAACAATTATTGAAAGGAAAAGAAAGGAAACTAAAATAGTAAAAACGTAGGTCATGGAGCAGTTTTGTTGTGGCTTCAGTTTGACCTAGTAAATGAAGGAATTATTTCACAAAATTTTATGAGCATGTGTTACACATCCAGAGCTTTAAGTGCACAGGTAGAACATTTCATTTGGATGTGTATATGAAGAGAAATGAATTTCCAAAGTAAGGGACCAGAATCTATTTCCAGAGTTTTTGACCAAATGAACAGTAAACTTCAATGAATGAACTGTATCAACTGGCTAAACATTTGGTCTGGAAATTATTTTTCCCTTACATTTTAAGATGTTATCTTCACGTAGCTTTTTGAACCACTAAATTTTGAGTTTTGTAGAATTAATTATGATTTTTCGAAGTTCATTGCGTAATCTGGAATACCATATGAATAGTAACCCGAGAAAGAGTAAACTTCCAGATCTGGCTAATGGACTTCCAAGGTCTTGTAAGTGGTCCTAAATGCTGCTGATTGGTCCCTAATATGTATGAAAGTAAGTATGTTATAGTAATGTTTGCTACTGAGATTCCCTAGAATCTCACTCTCCCATAACCAACCAATTTAGGTCAAGCATGATGGATAATGTATGCATGGAGAAGAGCTAAAGCATGAAAGAAGAAAAGTGAAGTATTTAAGATGTTAGCATATGTTATGCACTTTCCATGTATGTTAAAGCTATGTAAAGCATCAATTTATTTGATGACGTTGTATGAAACGATTATTGTATAACCCCATGATGTATATGAATTCATACAAGGCAAAAGAGATGATTCATGTATGCTAGAACAATTATTGAAAGGAAAAGAAAGGAAACTGAAATAGTAAAAACGTAGGTCATGGAGCAGTTTTGTTGTGGCTTCAGTTTGACCTAGTAAATGAAGGAATTATTTCACAAAATTTTATGAGCATGTGTTACACATCCAGAGCTTTAAGTGCACAGGTAGAACATTTCATTTGAATGTGTATATGAAGAGAAATGAATTTCCAAAGTAAGGGACCAGAATCTATTTCCAGAGATTTTGACCAAATGAACAGTAAACTTCAATGAATAAACTGTATCAACTGGCTAATCATTTGGTCTGGAAACTATTTTTCCCTTACATTTTAAGATGTTATCTTCACGTAGCTTTTTGAACCACTTCCTTTTGAGTTTTGTAGAATTAATTATGATTTTTCGAAGTTCATTGCGTAATCTGGAATACCATATGAATAGTAACCCGAGAAAGAGTAAACTTCCAGATCTGGCTAATGGACTTCCAAGGTCTTGTAAGTGGTCCTAAATGCTACTGATTGGTCCCTAATATGTATCAAAGTAAGTATGTTACAGTAATGTTTGCTACTGAGATTCCCTAGAATCTCACTCTCCCATAACCAACCAATTTAGGTCAAGCATGATGGATAATGTATGCATGGAGAAGAGCTAAAGCATGAAAGAAGAAAAGTGAAGTATTTAAGATGTTAGCATATGTTATGCACTTTCCATGTATGTTAAAGCTATGTAAAGCATCTATTTATTTGATGAGGTTGTATGAAACGATTATTGTATAACCCCATGATGTATATGAATTCATACAAGGCAAAAGAGATGATTCATGTATGCTAGAACAATTATTGAAAGGAAAAGAAAGGAAACTGAAATAGTAAAATCGTAGGTCATGGAGCAGTTTTGTTGTGGCTTCAGTTTGACCTAGTAAATGAAGGAATTATTTCACAAAATTTTATGAGCACGTGTTACACATCCAGAGCTTTAAGTGCACAGGTAGAACATTTTATTTGGATGTGTATATGAAGAGAAATGAATTTCCAAAGTAAGGGACCAGAATCTATTTCCAGAGTTTTTGACCAAATGAACAGTAAACTTCAATGAATAAACTGTATCAACTGGCTAATCATTTGGTCTGGAAACTATTTTTCCCTTACATTTTAAGATGTTATCTTCACGTAGCTTTTTGAACCACTTCATTTTGAGTTTTGTAGAATTAATTATGATTTTTCAAAGTTCATTGCGTAATCTGGAATACCATATCAATAGTAACCCGAGAAAGAGTAAACTTTCAGATCTGGCTAATGGACTTCCAAGGTCTTGTAAGTGGTCCTAAATGCTACTGATTGGTCCCTAATATGTATGAAAGTAAGTATGTTATAGTAATGTTTGCTACTGAGATTCCCTAGAATCTCACTCTCCCATAACCAACCAATTTAGGTCAAGCATGATGGATAATGTATGCATGGAGAAGAGCTAAAGCATGAAAGAAGAAAAGTGAAGTATTTAAGATGTTAGCATATGTTATGCACTTTCCATGTATGTTAAAGCTATGTAAAGCATCTATTTATTTGATGAGGTTGTATGAAACGATTATTATATAACCCCATGATGTATATGAATTCATACAAGGCAAAAGAGATGATTCATGTATGCTAGAACAATTATTGAAAGGAAAAGAAAGGAAACTGAAATAGTAAAATCATAGGTCATGGAGCAGTTTTGTTGTGGCTTCAGTTTGACCTAGTAAATGAAGGAATTATTTCACAAAATTTTATGAGCACGTGTTACACATCCAGAGCTTTAAGTGCACAGGTAGAACATTTCATTTGGATGTGTATATGAAGAGAAATGAATTTCCAAAGTAAGGGACCAGAATCTTTTTCCAGAGTTTTTGACCAAATGAACAGTAAACTTCAATGAATAAACTGTATCAACTGGCTAATCATTTGGTCTAGAAACTATTTTTCCCTTACATTTTAAGATGTTGTCTTCACGTAGCTTTTTGAACCACTTCCTTTTGAGTTTTGTAGAATTAATTATGATTTTTCGAAGTTCATTGCGTAATCTGGAATACCATATGAATAGTAACCCGAGAAAGAGTAAACTTCCAGATCTGGCTAATGGACTTCCAAGGTCTTGTAAGTGGTCCTAAATGCTACTGATTGGTCCCTAATATGTATGAAAGTAAGTATGTTATAGTAATGTTTGCTACTGAGATTCCCTAGAATCTCACTCTCCCATAACCAACCAATTTAGGTCAAGCATGATGGATAATGTATGCATGGAGAAGAGCTAAAGCATGAAAGAAGAAAAGTGAAGTATTTAAGATGTTAGCATATGTTATGCACTTTCCATGTATGTTAAAGCTATGTAAAGCATCTATTTATTTGATGAGGTTGTATGAAACGATTATTGTATAACCCCATGATGTATATGAATTCATACAAGGCAAAAGAGATGATTCATGTATGCTAGAACAATTATTGAAAGGAAAAGAAAGGAAACTGAAATAGTAAAAACGTAGGTCATGGAGCAGTTTTGTTGTGGCTTCAGTTTGACCTAGTAAATGAAGGAATTATTTCACAAAATTTTATGAGCATGTGTTACACATCCAGAGCTTTAAGTGCACAGGTAGAACATTTCATTTGGATGTGTATATGAAGAGAAATGAATTTCCAAAGTAAGGGACCAGAATCTATTTCCAGAGTTTTTGACCAAATGAACAGTAAACTTCAATGAATAAACTGTATCAACTGGCTAATCATTTGGTCTGGAAACTATTTTTCCCTTACATTTTAAGATGTTGTCTTCACGTAGCTTTTTGAACCACTTCATTTTGAGTTTTGTAGAATTAATTATGATTTTTCGAAGTTCATTGCGTAATCTGGAATACCATATGAATAGTAACCCGAGAAAGAGTAAACTTCCAGATCTGGCTAATGGACTTCCAAGGTCTTGTAAGTGGTCCTAAATGCTGCTGATTGGTCCCTAATATGTATGAAAGTAAGTATGTTATAGTAATGTTTGCTACTGAGATTCCCTAGAATCTCACTCTCCCATAACCAACCAATTTAGGTCAAGCATGATGGATAATGTATGCATGGAGAAGAGCTAAAGCATGAAAGAAGAAAAGTGAAGTATTTAAGATGTTAGCATATGTTATGCACTTTCCATGTATGTTAAAGCTATGTAAAGCATCTATTTATTTGATGAGGTTGTATGAAACGATTATTGTATAACCCCATGATGTATATGAATTCATAAAAGGCAAAAGAGATGATTCATGTATGCTAGAACAATTATTGAAAGGAAAAGAAAGGAAACTGAAATAGTAAAAACGTAGGTCATGGAGCAGTTTTGTTGTGGCTTCAGTTTGACCTAGTAAATGAAGGAATTATTTCACAAAATTTTATGAGCACGTGTTACACATCCAGAGCTTTAAGTGCACAGGTAGAACATTTCATTTGGATGTGTATATGAAGAGAAATGAATTTCCAAAGTAAGGGACCAGAATCTATTTCCAGAGTTTTTGACCAAATGAACAGTAAACTTCAATGAATAAACTGTATCAACTGGCTAATCATTTGGTCTGGAAACTATTTTTCCCTTACATTTTAAGATGTTGTCTTCACGTAGCTTTTTGAACCACTTCATTTTGAGTTTTGTAGAATTAATTATGATTTTTCAAAGTTCATTGCGTAATCTGGAATACCATATCAATAGTAACCCGAGAAAGAGTAAACTTTCAGATCTGGCTAATGGACTTCCAAGGTCTTGTAAGTGGTCCTAAATGCTACTGATTGGTCCCTAATATGTATGAAAGTAAGTATGTTATAGTAATGTTTGCTACTGAGATTCCCTAGAATCTCACTCTCCCATAACCAACCAATTTAGGTCAAGCATGATGGATAATGTATGCATGGAGAAGAGCTAAAGCATGAAAGAAGAAAAGTGAAGTATTTAAGATGTTAGCATATGTTATGCACTTTCCATGTATGTTAAAGCTATGTAAAGCATCTATTTATTTGATGAGGTTGTATGAAACGATTATTATATAACCCCATGATGTATATGAATTCATACAAGGCAAAAGAGATGATTCATGTATGCTAGAACAATTATTGAAAGGAAAAGAAAGGAAACTGAAATAGTAAAATCATAGGTCATGGAGCAGTTTTGTTGTGGCTTCAGTTTGACCTAGTAAATGAAGGAATTATTTCACAAAATTTTATGAGCACGTGTTACACATCCAGAGCTTTAAGTGCACAGGTAGAACATTTCATTTGGATGTGTATATGAAGAGAAATGAATTTCCAAAGTAAGGGACCAGAATCTTTTTCCAGAGTTTTTGACCAAATGAACAGTAAACTTCAATGAATAAACTGTATCAACTGGCTAATCATTTGGTCTAGAAACTATTTTTCCCTTACATTTTAAGATGTTGTCTTCACGTAGCTTTTTGAACCACTTCCTTTTGAGTTTTGTAGAATTAATTATGATTTTTCGAAGTTCATTGCGTAATCTGGAATACCATATGAATAGTAACCCGAGAAAGAGTAAACTTCCAGATCTGGCTAATGGACTTCCAAGGTCTTGTAAGTGGTCCTAAATGCTACTGATTGGTCCCTAATATGTATGAAAGTAAGTATGTTATAGTAATGTTTGCTACTGAGATTCCCTAGAATCTCACTCTCCCATAACCAACCAATTTAGGTCAAGCATGATGGATAATGTATGCATGGAGAAGAGCTAAAGCATGAAAGAAGAAAAGTGAAGTATTTAAGATGTTAGCATATGTTATGCACTTTCCATGTATGTTAAAGCTATGTAAAGCATCTATTTATTTGATGAGGTTGTATGAAACGATTATTGTATAACCCCATGATGTATATGAATTCATACAAGGCAAAAGAGATGATTCATGTATGCTAGAACAATTATTGAAAGGAAAAGAAAGGAAACTGAAATAGTAAAAACGTAGGTCATGGAGCAGTTTTGTTGTGGCTTCAGTTTGACCTAGTAAATGAAGGAATTATTTCACAAAATTTTATGAGCATGTGTTACACATCCAGAGCTTTAAGTGCACAGGTAGAACATTTCATTTGGATGTGTATATGAAGAGAAATGAATTTCCAAAGTAAGGGACCAGAATCTATTTCCAGAGTTTTTGACCAAATGAACAGTAAACTTCAATGAATAAACTGTATCAACTGGCTAATCATTTGGTCTGGAAACTATTTTTCCCTTACATTTTAAGATGTTGTCTTCACGTAGCTTTTTGAACCACTTCATTTTGAGTTTTGTAGAATTAATTATGATTTTTCGAAGTTCATTGCGTAATCTGGAATACCATATGAATAGTAACCCGAGAAAGAGTAAACTTCCAGATCTGGCTAATGGACTTCCAAGGTCTTGTAAGTGGTCCTAAATGCTGCTGATTGGTCCCTAATATGTATGAAAGTAAGTATGTTATAGTAATGTTTGCTACTGAGATTCCCTAGAATCTCACTCTCCCATAACCAACCAATTTAGGTCAAGCATGATGGATAATGTATGCATGGAGAAGAGCTAAAGCATGAAAGAAGAAAAGTGAAGTATTTAAGATGTTAGCATATGTTATGCACTTTCCATGTATGTTAAAGCTATGTAAAGCATCTATTTATTTGATGAGGTTGTATGAAACGATTATTGTATAACCCCATGATGTATATGAATTCATAAAAGGCAAAAGAGATGATTCATGTATGCTAGAACAATTATTGAAAGGAAAAGAAAGGAAACTGAAATAGTAAAAACGTAGGTCATGGAGCAGTTTTGTTGTGGCTTCAGTTTGACCTAGTAAATGAAGGAATTATTTCACAAAATTTTATGAGCACGTGTTACACATCCAGAGCTTTAAGTGCACAGGTAGAACATTTCATTTGGATGTGTATATGAAGAGAAATGAATTTCCAAAGTAAGGGACCAGAATCTATTTCCAGAGTTTTTGACCAAATGAACAGTAAACTTCAATGAATAAACTGTATCAACTGGCTAATCATTTGGTCTGGAAACTATTTTTCCCTTACATTTTAAGATGTTGTCTTCACGTAGCTTTTTGAACCACTTCATTTTGAGTTTTGTAGAATTAATTATGATTTTTCGAAGTTCATTGCGTAATCTGGAATACCATATGAATAGTAACCCGAGAAAGAGTAAACTTCCAGATCTGGCTAATGGACTTCCAAGGTCTTGTAAGTGGTCCTAAATGCTGCTGATTGGTCCCTAATATGTATGAAAGTAAGTATGTTATAGTAATGTTTGCTACTGAGATTCCCTAGAATCTCACTCTCCCATAACCAACCAATTTAGGTCAAGCATGATGGATAATGTATGCATGGAGAAGAGCTAAAGCATGAAAGAAGAAAAGTGAAGTATTTAAGATGTTAGCATATGTTATGCACTTTCCATGTATGTTAAAGCTATGTAAAGCATCTATTTATTTGATGAGGTTGTATGAAACGATTATTGTATAACCCCATGATGTATATGAATTCATACAAGGCAAAAGAGATGATTCATGTATGCTAGAACAATTATTGAAAGGAAAAGAAAGGAAACTGAAATAGTAAAAACGTAGGTCATGGAGCAGTTTTGTTGTGGCTTCAGTTTGACCTAGTAAATGAAGGAATTATTTCACAAAATTTTATGAGCATGTGTTACACATCCAGAGCTTTAAGTGCACAGGTAGAACATTTCATTTGGATGTGTATATGAAGAGAAATGAATTTCCAAAGTAAGGGACCAGAATCTATTTCCAGAGATTTTGACCAAATGAACAGTAAACTTCAATGAATAAACTGTATCAACTGGCTAATCATTTGGTCTGGAAACTATTTTTCCCTTACATTTTAAGATGTTATCTTCACGTAGCTTTTTGAACCACTTCCTTTTGAGTTTTGTAGAATTAATTATGATTTTTCGAAGTTCATTGCGTAATCTGGAATACCATATGAATAGTAACCCGAGAAAGAGTAAACTTCCAGATCTGGCTAATGGACTTCCAAGGTCTTGTAAGTGGTCCTAAATGCTACTGATTGGTCCCTAATATGTATAAAAGTATGTATGTTACAGTAATGTTTGCTACTAAGATTCCCTAGAATCTCACTCTCCCATAACCAACCAATTTAGGTCAAGCATGATGGATAATATATGCATGGAGAAGAGCTAAAGCATGAAAGAAGAAAAGTGAAGTATTTAAGATGTTAGCATATGTTATGCACTTTCCATGTATGTTAAAGCTATGTAAAGCATCTATTTATTTGATGAGGTTGTATGAAACGATTATTGTATAACCCCATGATGTATATGAATTCATACAAGGCAAAAGAGATGATTCATGTATGCTAGAACAATTATTGAAAGGAAAAGAAAGGAAACTGAAATAGTAAAATCGTAGGTCATGGAGCAGTTTTGTTGTGGCTTCAGTTTGACCTAGTAAATGAAGGAATTATTTCACAAAATTTTATGAGCACGTGTTACACATCCAGAGCTTTAAGTGCACAGGTAGAACATTTTATTTGGATGTGTATATGAAGAGA
Source organism: Leucaena leucocephala (assembly GCA_037074615.1). Lineage (NCBI taxonomy): Eukaryota > Viridiplantae > Streptophyta > Magnoliopsida > Fabales > Fabaceae > Leucaena > Leucaena leucocephala. The sequence continues at coordinate 5,860,205 of CM073526.1, read as the reverse complement.
AATGAATTTCCAAAGTAAGGGACCAGAATCTATTTCCAGAGTTTTTGACCAAATGAACAGTAAACTTCAATGAATAAACTGTATCAACTGGCTAATCATTTGGTCTGGAAACTATTTTTCCCTTACATTTTAAGATGTTATCTTCACGTAGCTTTTTGAACCACTTCATTTTGAGTTTTGTAGAATTAATTATGATTTTTCGAAGTTCATTGCGTAATCTGGAATACCATATCAATAGTAACCCGAGAAAGAGTAAACTTTCAGATCTGGCTAATGGACTTCCAAGGTCTTGTAAGTGGTCCTAAATGCTACTGATTGGTCCCTAATATGTATGAAAGTAAGTATGTTATAGTAATGTTTGCTACTGAGATTCCCTAGAATCTCACTCTCCCATAACCAACCAATTTAGGTCAAGCATGATGGATAATGTATGCATGGAGAAGAGCTAAAGCATGAAAGAAGAAAAGTGAAGTATTTAAGATGTTAGCATATGTTATGCACTTTCCATGTATGTTAAAGCTATGTAAAGCATCTATTTATTTGATGAGGTTGTATGAAACGATTATTATATAACCCCATGATGTATATGAATTCATACAAGGCAAAAGAGATGATTCATGTATGCTAGAACAATTATTGAAAGGAAAAGAAAGGAAACTGAAATAGTAAAATCATAGGTCATGGAGCAGTTTTGTTGTGGCTTCAGTTTGACCTAGTAAATGAAGGAATTATTTCACAAAATTTTATGAGCACGTGTTACACATCCAGAGCTTTAAGTGCACAGGTAGAACATTTCATTTGGATGTGTATATGAAGAGAAATGAATTTCCAAAGTAAGGGACCAGAATCTATTTCCAGAGTTTTTGACCAAATGAACAGTAAACTTCAATGAATAAACTGTATCAACTGGCTAATCATTTGGTCTAGAAACTATTTTTCCCTTACATTTTAAGATGTTGTCTTCACGTAGCTTTTTGAACCACTTCCTTTTGAGTTTTGTAGAATTAATTATGATTTTTCGAAGTTCATTGCGTAATCTGGAATACCATATGAATAGTAACCCGAGAAAGAGTAAACTTCCAGATCTGGCTAATGGACTTCCAAGGTCTTGTAAGTGGTCCTAAATGCTACTGATTGGTCCCTAATATGTATGAAAGTAAGTATGTTATAGTAATGTTTGCTACTGAGATTCCCTAGAATCTCACTCTCCCATAACCAACCAATTTAGGTCAAGCATGATGGATAATGTATGCATGGAGAAGAGCTAAAGTATGAAAGAAGAAAAGTGAAGTATTTAAGATGTTAGCATATGTTATGCACTTTCCATGTATGTTAAAGCTATGTAAAGCATCTATTTATTTGATGAGGTTGTATGAAACGATTATTGTATAACCCCATGATGTATATGAATTCATACAAGGCAAAAGAGATGATTCATGTATGCTAGAACAATTATTGAAAGGAAAAGAAAGGAAACTGAAATAGTAAAAATGTAGGTCATGGAGCAGTTTTGTTGTGGCTTCAGTTTGACCTCGTAAATGAAGCAATTATTTCACAAAATTTTATGAGCACGTGTTACACATCCAGAGCTTTAAGTGCACAGGTAGAACATTTCATTTGGATGTGTATATGAAGAGAAATGAATTTCCAAAGTAAGGGACCAGAATCTATTTCCAGAGTTTTTGACCAAATGAATAGTAAACTTCAATGAATAAACTGTATCAACTGGCTAATCATTTGGTCTGGAAACTATTTTTCCCTTACATTTTAAGATGTTGATTTCACGTAGCTTTTTGAACCACTTCATTTTGAGTTTTGTAGAATTAATTATGATTTTTCGAAGTTCATTGCGTAATCTGGAATACCATATGAATAGTAACCCGAGAAAGAGTAAACTTCCAGATCTGGCTAATGGACTTCCAAGGTCTTGTAAGTGGTCCTAAATGCTGCTGATTGGTCCCTAATATGTATGAAAGTAAGTATGTTATAGTAATGTTTGCTACTGAGATTCCCTAGAATCTCACTCTCCCATAACCAACCAATTTAGGTCAAGCATGATGGATAATGTATGCATGGAGAAGAGCTAAAGCATGAAAGAAGAAAAGTGAAGTATTTAAGATGTTAGCATATGTTATGCACTTTCCATGTATGTTAAAGCTATGTAAAGCATCTATTTATTTGATGAGGTTGTATGAAACGATTATTGTATAACCCCATGATGTATATGAATTCATACAAGGCAAAAGAGATGATTCATGTATGCTAGAACAATTATTGAAAGGAAAAGAAAGGAAACTGAAATAGTAAAAACGTAGGTCATGGAGCAGTTTTGTTGTGGCTTCAGTTTGACCTAGTAAATGAAGGAATTATTTCACAAAATTTTATGAGCATGTGTTACACATCCAGAGCTTTAAGTGCACAGGTAGAACATTTCATTTGGATGTGTATATGAAGAGAAATGATTTTCCAAACTAAGGGACCAGAATCTATTTCCAGAGTTTTTGACCAAATGAACAGTAAACTTCAATGAATGAACTGTATCAACTGGCTAAACATTTGGTCTGGAAATTATTTTTCCCTTACATTTTAAGATGTTATCTTCACGTAGCTTTTTGAACCACTTCATTTTGAGTTTTGTAGAATTAATTATGATTTTTCGAAGTTCATTGCGTAATCTGGAATACCATATGAATAGTAACCCGAGAAAGAGTAAACTTCCAGATCTGGCTAATGGACTTCCAAGGTCTTGTAAGTGGTCCTAAATGCTGCTGATTGGTCCCTAATATGTATGAAAGTAAGTATGTTATAGTAATGTTTGCTACTGAGATTCCCTAGAATCTCACTCTCCCATAACCAACCAATTTAGGTCAAGCATGATGGATAATGTATGCATGGAGAAGAGCTAAAGCATGAAAGAAGAAAAGTGAAGTATTTAAGATGTTAGCATATGTTATGCACTTTCCATGTATGTTAAAGCTATGTAAAGCATCTATTTATTTGATGAGGTTGTATGAAACGATTATTGTATAACCCCATGATGTATATGAATTCATACAAGGCAAAAGAGATGATTCATGTATGCTAGAACAATTATTGAAAGGAAAAGAAAGGAAACTGAAATAGTAAAAACGTAGGTCATGGAGCAGTTTTGTTGTGGCTTCAGTTTGACCTCGTAAATGAAGGAATTATTTCACAAAATTTTATGAGCATGTGTTACACATCCAGAGCTTTAAGTGCACAGGTAGAACATTTCATTTGGATGTGTATATGAAGAGAAATGAATTTCCAAAGTAAGGGACCAGAATCTATTTCCAGAGTTTTTGACCAAATGAACAGTAAACTTCAATGAATAAACTGTATCAACTGGCTAATCATTTGGTCTGGAAACTATTTTTCCCTTACATTTTAAGATGTTGTCTTCACGTAGCTTTTTGAACCACTTCCTTTTGAGTTTTGTAGAATTAATTATGATTTTTCGAAGTTCATTGCGTAATCTGGAATACCATATGAATAGTAACCCGAGAAAGAGTAAACTTCCAGATCTGGCTAATGGACTTCCAAGGTCTTGTAAGTGGTCCTAAATGCTACTGATTGGTCCCTAATATGTATGAAAGTAAGTATGTTATAGTAATGTTTGCTACTGAGATTCCCTAGAATCTCACTCTCCCATAACCAACCAATTTAGGTCAAGCATGATGGATAATGTATGCATGGAGAAGAGCTAAAGCATGAAGGAAGAAAAGTGAAGTATTTAAGATGTTAGCATATGTTATGCACTTTCCATGTATGTTAAAGCTATGTAAAGCATCTATTTATTTGATGAGGTTGTATGAAACGATTATTGTATAACCCCATGATGTATATGAATTCATACAAGGCAAAAGAGATGATTCATGTATGCTAGAACAATTATTGAAAGGAAAAAGAAAGGAAACTGAAATAGTAAAAACGTAGGTCATGGAGCAGTTTTGTTGTGGCTTCAGTTTGACCTAGTAAATGAAGGAATTATTTCACAAAATTTTATGAGCATGTGTTACACATCCAGAGCTTTAAGTGCATAGGTAGAACATTTCATTTGGATGTGTATATGAAGAGAAATGAATTTCCAAAGTAAGGGACCAGAATCTATTTCCAGAGTTTTTGACAAAATGAACAGTAAACTTCAATGAATAAACTGTATCACCTGGCTAATCATTTGGTCTGGAAAGTATTTTTCCCTTACATTTTAAGTTGTTGTCTTCACGTAGCTTTTTGAACCACTTCATTTTGAGTTTTGTAGAATTAATTATGAGTTTTCGAAGTTCATTGCGTAATCTGGAATACCATATGAATAGTAACCCGAGAAAGAGTAAACTTCCAGATCTGGCTAATGGGCTTCCAAGGTCTTGTAAGTGGTCCTAAATGCTACTGATTGGTCCCTAATATGTATGAAAGTAAGTATGTTATAGTAATGTTTGCTACTGAGATTCCCTAGAATCTCACTCTCCCATAACCAACCAATTTAGGTCAAGCATAATGGTTAATGTATGCATGGAGAAGAGCTAAAGCATGAAGGAAGAAAAGTGAAGTATTTAAGATGTTAGCATATGTTATGCACTTTCCATGTATGTTAAAGCTATGTAAAGCATCTATTTATTTGATGAGGTTGTATGAAACGATTATTGTATAACCCCATGATGTATATGAATTCATACAAGGCAAAAGAGATGATTCATGTATGCTAGAACAATTATTGAAAGGAAAAGAAAGGAAACTGAAATAGTAAAAACGTAGGTCATGGAGCAGTTTTGTTGTGGCTTCAGTTTGACCTAGTAAATGAAGGAATTATTTCACAAAATTTTATGAGCTTGTGTTACACATCCAGAGCTTTAAGTGCACAGGTAGAACATTTCATTTGGATGTGTATATGAAGAGAAATGAATTTCCAAAGTAAGGGACCAGAATCTATTTCCAGAGTTTTTGACCAAATGAACAGTAAACTTCAATGAATAAACTGTTTCAACTGGCTAATCATTTGGTCTGGAAACTATTTTTCCCTTACATTTTAAGATGTTATCTTCACGTAGCTTTTTGAACCACTTCATTTTGAGTTTTGTAGAATTAATTATGATTTTTCGAAGTTCATTGCGTAATCTGGAATACCATATGAATAGTAACCCGAGAAAGAGTAAACTTCCAGATCTGGCTAATGGACTTCCAAGGTCTTGTAAGTGGTCCTAAATGCTACTGATTGGTCCCTAATATGTATGAAAGTAAGTATGTTATAGTAATGTTTGCTACTGAGATTCCCTAGAATCTCACTCTCCCATAACCAACCAATTTAGGTCAAGCATGATGGATAATGTATGCATGGAGAAGAGCTAAAGCATGAAAGAAGAAAAGTGAAGTATTTAAGATGTTAGCATATGTTATGCACTTTCCATGTATGTTAAAGCTATGTAAAGCATCTATTTATTTGATGAGGTTATATGAAACGATTATTGTATAACCCCATGATGTATATGAATTCATACAAGGCAAAAGAGATGATTCATGTATGCTAGAACAATTATTGAAAGGAAAAGAAAGGAAACTGAAATAGTAAAAACGTAGGTCATGGAGCAGATTTGTTGTGGCTTCAGTTTGACCTAGTAAATGAAGGAATTATTTCACAAAATTTTATGAGCATGTGTTACACATCCAAAACTTTAAGTGCACAGGTAGAACATTTCATTTGGATGTGTATATGAAGAGAAATGAATTTCCAAAGTAAGGGACCAGAATCTATTTCCAGAGTTTTTGACCAAATGAACAGTAAACTTCAATGAATAAACTGTATCAACTGGCTAATCATTTGGACTGGAAATTATTTTTACCTTATATTTTAAGATGTTATCTTCACGTAGTTTTTTGAACCACTTCATTTTGAGTTTTGTAGAATTAATTATGATTTTTCGAAGTTCATTGTGTAATCTGGAATACCACATGAATAGTAACCCGAGAAAGAGTAAACTTCCAGATCTGGCTAATGGACTTCCAAGGTCTTGTAAGTGGTCCTAAATGCTACTGATTGGTCCCTAATATGTATGAAAGTAAGTATGTTATAGTAATGTTTGCTACTGAGATTCCCTAGAATCTCACTCTCCCATAACCAACCAATTTAGGTCAAGCATGATGGATAATGTATGCATGGAGAAGAGCTAAAGCATGAAAGAAGAAAAGTGAAGTATTTAAGATGTTAGCATATGTTATGCACTTTCCATGTATGTTAAAGCTATGTAAAGCATCTATTTATTTGATGAGGTTGTATGAAACGATTATTGTATAACCCCATGATGTATATGAATTCATACAAGGCAAAAGAGATGATTCATGTATGCTAGAACAATTATTGAAAGGAAAAGAAAGGAAACTGAAATAGTAAAAACGTAGGTCATGGAGCAGTTTTGTTGTGGCTTCAGTTTGACCTAGTAAATGAAGGAATTATTTCACAAAATTTTATGAGCATGTATTACACATCTAGAGCTTTAAGTGCACAGGTAGAACATTTCATTTGGATGTGTATATGAAGAGAAATGAATTTCCAAAGTAAGGGACCATAATCTATTTCCAGAGTTTTTGACCAAATGAACAGTAAACTTCAATGAATAAACTGTATCAATTGGCTAATCATTTAGTCTGGAAATTATTTTTACCTTAAATTTTAAGATGTTATCTTCACGTAGCTTTTTGAACCACTTCATTTTGAGTTTTGTAGAATTAATTATGATTTTTCGAAGTTCATTGCGTAATCTGGAATACCATATGAATAGTAACCTGAGAAAGAGTAAACTTCCAGATTTGGCTAATGGACTTCTAAGGTCTTGTAAGTGGTCCTAAATGCTACTGAATGGTCCCTAAGATGTATGAAAGTAAGGATGTTACACCTACGTATAGTCCTCAGCTTCCTACTGATATTTTCCAATTGCTATAAACACTAAGATTACAATAGGCTCCCAGTATACTTTACAACCTCAATTTTAACGGCTAATTGAGAACCACCTTAACGTTGAGGTTACAACATACTCTGGGGGCTACGCTACTCCTTAAACTAATACGAGCAATTCCTAACCTTGAATCCCCTTATTCTAAGGTTTTACTCTCAGACAATTGAATAAATGAAGGATGAATCTAACTATTTGAAAGAGTGAGTATATAGACATTGAAGCTCACTAAAAAATCTCTCTCTCAAAGAATAATACATGAAAATTTGAGAGTTAGAATATTTTCTAGGTTACTGGCTATTCGATGCTTTCATGATTGAGTAGTGTTGATATCTTATCATCCTATTATCATTCATCATCGCCTTTAGTTGCCAACCTTATTACTTTGAATGCTTTTCTTTTTTATAGTTGAAAGTCTGTTGGCTTTGCTCTGTGTCTGATCTTTAATTTAGCTTTGATTTAAACAGAATTTGAGCTCTTTGATAATAATCCTGTAAACACTTCAAGATTTGATTATTAGTATATAAATATATGAAGTGATGATTTGAATAACTGGCATTAAACTTGACTACATTTAATCACAACAAAAATGATTAGTATAATAATGCATGTTCATTCAAATTAATAACCTAAATCAATGATCAAGTGTATAAGATTAATTATTTTATAAACACTTTAAGATCATATGAAGTATGCTTGTTATTAACGATAACGCTGGATTAATCAATTACCCAATCAATTAATTATATTTAATGAATGAAATAGAAAATATAGTGTCACATCCTAATTTTTCTCTATCTGTATAAGACTAATAGAGGAAAGAAGTGTAGAAAAGATTGACAATGAATAGAGAATAAAAGGTAATGACTAGACAAAGGTTTAGGCCTAGAAGCCCAGTGTGTAGCCTGAAATAGGTAGGCTACCAGACCTAAATAGGTAGGCTACCAGACCCTATTGAGCAGAAGTTTTAGAAATATACAAATGATATTCAGGGACTAAACTGCAAATAATGAAGTATAGGGACTAAATTTTAAATAGTGATAATCCCTAGAGGTATAATGGTTATTTGGAAGAGGGGACTAAACTGAAAAGTCTAAAAGTTTCATTGTGAAAAATAAAAATAGACATAAACTTTAGGCCATTAAGTATAATTATGAAAAGTTAAGGGCCTAAAGTGTAATTTTTAAAAGTTCATAGGCAAAATGGTAATTATGGAAAGTTGAGCCAGAAAAGGCCCAAAATTGCTTAAAATTATTTTAGTCCTAAATTTTCCCAGTAAATAGAGAAAATTATTCTGATCAGTTTAACGCAACACAAAACTTTAATTTGAAGTTTCGATAAATTTATATAAATTTCTAAAAAAGAAAAATTAGTACAGTATCCTCTAGACCTCAATTAGATAAAATTTGATAGTAAATTCTTATAATTAATATGCAAATTGATGAAACTGACAAAACTCAAAAAGGTGTTATGTAAAATTTAAAATAAAATTTACAGTAGATTAAAACACCTAATACATGCTTTTAGAGGAATTTCTTAGGAGTTGAGCCCACAAAGGCAGGGGACCATGTAGGAGGCCCAAAATGACACCTTATAGGCCCAATAATATTTTTAGATAATTTTATGGGCCAGTGCTAACAGAGACCCAAAGAATGTAAAATAACAAAAATGCCACTAGGTATGCCACTGTATTGTGCCATTGGGAAAGAGATAGATGAAGGACATTTTGGTCATTTGAATAAGGATAGACATATGACCAAGGTCAGGGAATACTTTAATGATGTGTGAAAATATGATAATGCCCTATATATATTAGAGTAAATAAAGAAGAACCAAGGGAATTTTGGTAATTTGCCAAGGGATCAGTAATTAAGTTTAGACCCAGTCCAAGAATATTAATGGTAGGAAGAATCTAGATATAGGATTTAAGATTAGAAAGTATATTATGGAATATCAGAAGAATTAGATTTAGAAAATAATCTAGTTTTTGAAAAAATTGACTGAGTCAGTACCAGATTATACTAAAATTTGTCCAGACTCTTTTTGCCTTGGAATTTTTTCACATGATGAATGAGTGTCCCTTGTTGATTTCATGGATGATATCATCTTTTGGCTTCTAGGGCAATCCAAGATCAAGAGCAAATATGATCCATTAGATTACATAATGCATAAAGTGATATTGGCCATCCATTTCCATGCTCTCAAGTCTATAAATCCCCTTCTATTTCTGCACAAAGCAATGCCATGAAGAACCCTTGGGGAGGTGCTGCCCAAATGCAAAATTAAGCCAACATAAAGAAGAATCCAAGGATTAAAGTTCAAGCTAGCTAAGGGTTACGGTAAGGAATCTATCCTAGCTTATTTTCCTTTAATTTTGGGGCTTGAAATTAGGGTTTCTATGGAAGAAAGTTGAGTTTTCTTTAGGGCATATATGCTGTCTAAAACCCTAGATGAAAGGAGAAAGAAGAAATGGAAGTTAGAGTTATGTGATTGATGCTTAAACAAGCTAGTTATATGATTGGCTATTGAATCAAGTTGATATTCTTGACTTAGCCATGTAAGAGACCATTCGGTCTAAACTATTCATGATAAAAGGAGATGGAATTTTAATAATCTAATGCTTCCATTGAATTTGTATAACGATTTTGTGTAGGATTAGATAGGTTTTGAACCTTGGAAGCATTGGAATTGAAAGTTGTAATTCTTATAAGTCTTCTCTATTACTATTTATAGGCATAAGTAGTTATTGGAATTTCATAATTTTGACTCTTCCAATGGTTTTAAAATTAAAAATTGTGTGGGATATAGTAGAGGAGCAAGTATTGAAAGCAATCGAAATGAGAATTTTTGAAAAAAAGGGGAGTTATACAATTCTATTTAAAACAGTGCATGGTTATTGGAATTTCATGATTATATTCTCATAAATGGATTCAAAAGATGAAATTGTGTAAGGTAAAGTAAAGACATCAATTGATTCAAAGGCCAAATCCATTAGTGAAGATTAAAGAAAGTTAATCTAGTTAAGTAAGCTCAATGTTCAATAGAAGTTAGATTGTAATGAATGGATGATAATGTGATGTTAGGATTTGATTGTGGACTCAAAAGAGGAAGCCACACATCAAGGAAAAGTAAGAAGCAAGAGGCAAAGATAAAGTAAAGGAAAGGCAAGCATGTAAGGTAGTAAACTATCCTAAACTTGTATGTATTAGATGTTATGATTCGTTGTACTTTGGCTATGTTGAATTGTGTTATATATGTGTATATGATTGAAGCTCTATTTCTATGATTACTTTAGCCATTACAAAATGTTAATGTTACATCCTTACTTTTAACCTCAATTATACTCCATTAGAAGTGATTGGAACCAATTACATGATCATTTGCTTTGAAAATATCCATTTCCAAAAGATTTGCTTTCGGGTACTGTTCACTGTTACTGTTCATTTGGTAATTCCAGAACATGTACCCTACTTTGAAAATTCATAACTAATTGTAGAAAAATCAAAATAATGTGGTTCCAATTTCTAATGAAATATATTTCATAAATATTTGAGGGAAAAATATGAAATTGAGGTTATCTTGTTCACATGAAATCAGTTTATTGGTTAAAAATCACTGTTCATTTGGTAAAATCTGGAAGTTCCAGTTTCTTTGCCTTAACTTTAAAAATTCGTTTCTCTTTGGTTACTTGTCCAAATGAACTGTGTTACATATGGAATTAAAGATCTAGACGTCCTCTTTAATATCACCAAATTTCATAGAAGAATTCATTCATTTGATATATGAATTCATAGTGTGAACGTCACTGCCTCTCAGCACTCGTTTTATCTCAATTCCAGATCTTACTTCCAACTTTGGAAAATCATAACAATTCGGATACTTATCCAATTAAGGCGTTCTTGGTGTCCATTTAAAGGTCTGTATCTTAAATTTAATCATGCCAAGTTTCAGACTAAAACACGTTGATTTGGGCATCATAAACATCGTCACATCACCATAGTCTCAAAACAGAATTACAGAACCATACACCATTCAACCATACATACTATCATATGCTTCCATAAGGTTAAGTAACTCATGTGACTTATTATACAAACTCATTCATCTATGTTTACCCTTTTTCCATGTGAAGTTCCAGCACCTATAACAAGATTATGCATATGGAAGGAATGAGATTTCATGGAAATCCCAATAGCAAGTTACACAAACCATAATATCATGCATGAATAATTGAATGCTTAACATGTTATCATGTGATGGGAGCTACTTCATAATAGCACATAAGCAAACTCTAACATGCATATTGTCATGACATAACTTGCAAGGAGTTGCAATCATTCATACTTCATCATAACATGATGACATAAACTCAAGCTCAACCAAACACCATAATCAACAAGCAAGCAAAACAATTAAACAAACATGAGTTATAGTTAGGTATCCTTGCTACCTCTTAGCTATCTTGGTCAAGACCTTCTTGAAGTGCTTTCCTTCCTTCACAAATGTCAAAACCTAGCCATTACAACATAATATCAAGTTACAACTCAACTTGAAACCAAATCCAAGACTAGGTTTTCACTAGCTCCCTTTCTTTCTCTAATTTATGTTTCCTACTTCCACCTTTCCAAAATAAATTCTTATGGTTCATTTCCACATAATTTTTCATGTAGAATCCAAATATGAAATCAGAATTTCCAAAATCAAAACATACCAATTGCTACAGTACCAAACCGAAATGCATGCTCTTGTTTTCCAAAAATTCTCATTTTGATTCCAATGCTTCCAATACTTGTTCTCCTACTTTATCCCCACACAATTTTCCATTTTAAACTCATTGGAAGCATCAAAATCATGAAATTCCATCATATGAACAGTACCACGTACAGTACCAGCAAGAACACAAAACCCTAAATCCAAACATACTTGAATTCCCAAGCTTATACCACTTGATTCTAGCTTGTTTAAGCTTGTCTAAACTATCCATAACATAAAACTCATATTTTAACCATATATGAGCATCACTTCCAGCAGCAACCATAAGGGAAATAGAACATGAAAACCCCTTAAAACCATGAGCTAACCTACTAGAACAAAGCTCAAGATCAAGGGAGATAATTACCTTGCTTGTTACTTCACTTTGGTTGCTTCTTTCTTGGTTGAATGGAAATTTTGCAAGAGTTTCCCTATGGTTCTCAAATCTGCCGCACATGGTCTGAAATGAGGGGGTATTTATAGAGAAATTTGGGTTGAAATGGATGACCAAGATTGATTTGGTTACTATTTGATCTAAAGGCTCACATTTAATCTTGGATTTAACTTTTTCATAAAATAATAATTATTACATCATGTGGGACAGCTCATGGGACACCTAAGAGGGTTACGTGGCGTGCTGCACATGTGAAGAAGGTTCTGGAGAAATTCCAGTCCAATCCGGTACCGATCGGAGCAGTTTCCCAACAACCGGACTGTTTTCTGTTCTGAATTTTTTTATAATATACCAGGATATGTATTATGTCCTGGAAATCAATATCTAGGCTTCTCATACCATTGAAATGATATATTAAATATTTATCTGCCATCCATCCCTTGGGAAATGACCAAAATACCCTTAGTGTCCTTTCCTGTACTGTACTAACCCTAAGGGCAAAATCGTCATTTCACACCTCTTTACACTGCCTCAGGGCATATATTGATTCTATATAATCATATTTATACTATGTCCCACGTTTTTGGCCTGTCCATAATGATCAAAATGACCTCCATTCACTACTGGTACAGTATGGGCATCCAGGGGCATTTTCGTAATTTCACACTTTTCCTGGACTACTCTGGTCTCTGGCCCTCATAACTGTCCAATCACCTTAATGGGCTTATGATGGCGCTATTTGGGCCTCAGTATGGGCTTATTGCCTGTATTGCCTTTATGGCCCAATTCACAATATAGCTCCCCCGATCCTATTTATCGGGTATTTTATTTCACTGTAAAATTCCGTATGGCTTCTACAGGATTCCTTTTCTGACTCTGTCAGTTTTATAAATTCATATATTAAATATATGAATTTTCTATAAGGTCTTATCTGATTCTGAGATCTGAAAAATACTGTAATAATTCCTTCTAACTTCAGGAATTTATATCAATTAATCGGGACCTCAAATCAAAATTCTGTGTTGCGTTAAACTGACCGGAATATTTTTGTCTATCTACTGGTAAAATTTGGGTCTGATCTGATTCCGGGCATTTTTGGCCTGTTTTGGCTCAACTTTTCCATATTTACATTTAGGTCCCTTAACTTTTGAATAATTGCACTTTAGTCCCTGAACTTTCCATTAATTGCATTTAGGTCCCTCTTTTTATTTCTACTTCAACTTTTTGTCTTCAAACTTTTCAATTTGCATTTTGGTCCCTATTCTTTTCTTAGTTATTAATCCTTCCATTTCTTTTTGCAATCTGATACAGTTTATTCCAAGAATCTTATATCTATTATAGATAAACTGTACAGGTACATCAGGTCAGAAAATTGGGGATATGACATTTCTCTCCCCCTTAAAATAAATTTCGTCCTCGAAATTTACATTACATATATACTAAGGAAATAGTTCAGGGTATATCTCTCTCATCCTTTCCTCTGCTTCCCAAGTAGCTTCATTCTCTGTTAATCCCTTCCAGACCACTTTAACTAGATGGATCTGCTTATTTCGCAACTGCTTGACCTTTCTATCTACTATCTGTACTGGTCCAACTTCATAAGTCAGGTCATCTCGCAGTGCAATATTATCTTGCTCAAGCACATGTGATGGATCTGGAACATACTTCTTTAACTGGGAAACATGGAATACATTATGAATCTTGCTGAGATGTGGAGGAAGAGCTAATTTATAAGCCACTGATCCTACTCTTGAGAGGATCTGAAATGGCCCAATGTATCTAGGATGCAGCTTCTTCACTTTAATCGATCGTCCGGCTCCTGTCGTCGGAGTCAACTTAAGGAATACATGCTCTCCTTCTCCAAACTCCAACGGCTTCCTTCTGACATCAGCATAACTTTTCTGTCTGCTTTGAGCCGTCAGCAATCTCTTTCTAATCTTATCGATCTGTGCTGCTGTCTGGTCTACTATATCAGGACCAAACATCCTCCTTTCGCTCAACTCCACCCAGCATAAGGGAGATCTACACTTCCGTCCATACAATGCTTCAAATGGAGCCATCTGAATGCTAGCCTGATAACTATTGTTGTAGGCAAATTCTATCAACGGCAGATGGACATCCCAACTCCCTTTGAAATCCAAGACACAAGCTCTCAACATATCCTCGAGCGTCTGGATCGTTCTCTCAGATTGCCCATCTGTCTGAGGATGGTAGGCTGTACTAAATCTGAGAGTAGTGTCCATTTCTTTATGTAGAGCTCGCCAAAAGTTTGATGTAAACCGAGGATCTCTATCAGAAATGATACTACTGGGAATACCATGTAGTCTAATAATCTCTTTTACATAGAGTTTTGCCAGCTTCTCAAGAGAATCCTTTTTATTGATTGCCAGGAAATGAGCTGACTTCGTTAATCGGTCAATTACTACCCATATAGCATCATGCTTAGTAGGAGTCATGGGCAGTCCTTCAACAAAATCCATAGCAATACTATCCCATTTCCACTCAGGTATCTCTAGTGGTTGTAACTTCCCTGCTGGCTTCTGGTGCTCAACTTTCACCTTTTGACATGTCAAGCATTTGGACACATAATCTACAACATCTTTCTTCAATCCAGGCCACCAAAATAAACCTTTAACATCATGGTACATCTTGGTCATACCTGGATGTACTGTATACTTGCTTTTATGTGCCTCTTCTAAGATCTTTTCTCTCAATCCCATTGCATTGGGAATATATGGTCGTCCCCTAAATCGTAGTAATCCATTTTGGGACACATCAAAGTTTTTAGTTTCCCCTCTTTCCAGCTTACCTTTGAAAATTTTAGCGAGCATATCCTGCTCCTGAGCCTCCTTTATTTCATCCTCAATGAAAGCTTTAATCTGCGTTCCTCCATAAGAACTTTCTGATGTTTGCATTTGATACAAAGGACTCCAATCTCGTACATCTTCTATCAGTTCTAGCTCTTTGATCATAAGACTAGCAACCTGCACCACCTTTCTGCTCAAGGCATCGGCCACTACATTAGCTTTTCCTGGATGGTATTTGATTTGGAAATCATAATCTTTTAGAAATTCCATCCATCTCCGCTGCCTCATATTTAATTCTTTCTGATCTTGCAGGTACTTCAAGCTTTTATGATCACAGTACAGTTCTATGGTAGCTCCATACAAGTAGTGCCTCCATATCTTGAGAGCATAAACTACCGCTGCAAGCTCCAGATCATGAGTGGGATAATTCTCTTCATGTGGCTTTAACTGTCGAGAAGCATAGGCTACCACTCGTCCCTGCTGCATCAACACACATCCCAACCCCTGCTTGCTAGCATCAGTGTAGACTACATAAGTCTGAGTTGGGTCTGGAATAATCAGCACAGGAGTCGTGGTTAATCTCTGCTTTAGTTCATGAAAACTGGCCTCACACTTCTCATCCCACTTGAACTGCTGATTCTTTCTAGTCAGCTTGGTTAACGGTAGAGCAATTCGAGAAAAGTCCTTAATAAATCTCCTGTAATACCCTGCTAAGCCCAGAAAACTTCTGATCTCTGTCACTGTCCCTGGCTGTTCCCAGCTTAGCACTGCTTCAACTTTGCTAGGATCTACAGCTACCCCTTCGTGGGATATGACATGACCGAGAAATTTGACTTCTTGTAGCCAAAACTCACATTTACTAAGCTTAGCATAGAGTCGTTTCTCTTTAAGAGTACTAAGAACAATTCTCAAATGCTCTTCATGCTCTACAGCAGATTTGGAATACACCAGGATATCATCAATGAAAACTACCACAAACTGATCTAGATAAGGTCTGAAGATTCTATTCATGTAATCCATAAAAATTGCAGGCGCATTGGTCAGACCAAAGGGCATTACCAGAAATTCAAAATGACCATATCGAGTCCTGAACGCAGTCTTTGAAATATCATCTGCTTTGATTCTGAGTTGGTGGTAACCCGATCTCAGATCAATCTTAGAGAATAAGCTTGATCCAACCAACTGGTCTAGCAAATCATCAATTCGGGGAAGAGGGTACTTATTCTTAACAGTAATCTTATTCAACTCCCGATAATCAATACACAATCTGAGACTGCCATCCTTCTTCTTGACAAATAACACTGGAGCACCCCACGGAGAAACACTGGGTCGGATGAAACCCTTCTCTAATAGCTCCTCTATCTGCTTCTTAAGTTCAATCATCTCATTGGGAGCCATACGATATGGGGCTTTAGATACTGGTCCAGCTCCAGGTACGATGTCAATTGCAAACTCCACTTCTCGTTCTGGAGGCAATCCCTGAATCTCCTTTGGAAAGACTTCAGGAAATTCTCTGACCACTGGAATCGCTTCAATTCCTTCTTCCACTTCTGCTTGAACAGAAAAGAAGACCATATATCCCTGACATCCTTTTCGTAAACATCTATCCGCTTGAGCCTCCGTCAGGAAATTCAGTTTCACTTCTGGATTCATATTTGGGGCTTGTGGACAAAGAACTAGAGTTTTGTTCTTACAATCCAGCATTACATTATTGGCAGACAACCAATTTAATCCAATTATGACATCAATCTCATAGAATGGCATGCATATTAGGTCAAGAGTAGTGCAACAACATTCATATCGAATGATACTATTTAGGCAGACATCTGATGTAACTACTTTAGCATTTGTAGGGGTTGTGACACATATGGCATAATGCATCTTGCTAATTGTAAGGCCCAAACGTTTAGCACATTCATAAGAAACAAAGGAATGACTTGCACCCGAATCAAACATAGCAATCACAGCATGATTATTGAGATAGATGATACCTTGGATCATCTCGGGTGATCTCTGCGCTTCTTCCCTTGTCATTGCAAACACTCGCCCTTGAGTGCGCGGCCTTTGATCATTAGCTGCTTGAGGACAACTCCTAGAGAAATGTCCAGGCTTCCCACATGTGTAACAGACATTCTGCCCCATCAAGCATGGTCTGTCTCCATGGTTCTTCCCGCATTTGTCACATACTCTAGACCTCTGATCTCTATTATTTGTGTTTCCCCTGTAATTCCCTCTGCTAGGTTTTCGGTTCTGCTGCCACTGCCTTTTCCTTTTCTTGTTATAGCCACTGCCACTGGCTGCATTTCTATTCTGGTTAGGTCTCTCAGGAACAGCAGTCTCTCTGCTCAACGGTCTCATCAGCATCCTGTGATTCAAGCTGTTCTCAATAATTCTGCAGGCCTCTACTGCTTTATTGAACTGATGATATTGTTGGGGGGTTATCTTATCCTTCAGAGTAGTATTCAATCCCCTGATCATCCTTTCCGTCATCCACCGCTCATCATCCACCTGTCGCAGGTAAGTGGAATACTGGGAAAAACGGATGAACTTTGCCAAGTATTCGTCAAATGATTCTTTTTCTCCTTGTCTCAGCACAAGGAATTCTGCTTCTCGTTCATCTCGTACTGACTGGGGAAAATACTTCTCATAAAACTGTTCAAGGAACACTTCCCACGTGATAGGAATGTGCCTGGCCTGCAATACTAGCTCTGTGTTCTTCCACCATCTGTCAGCATCCCTTTCTAGCTGGTAGATTGCCATCTGTGCTTTACTCTCAGACGGACAACCCAATACCTTGAAGATCTTCTCCAGTCTGCTGATCCAATCCTCCGCTTTCTGTACATCAAATGTTCCCTCGAACGTCGGAGGACTATGCTTACAGAACTTTGCCATCCACTGTTGAATACCAGCAGGATCTACTGTCTGTCCTGTCTGTCTCGGCAGTTCTGTTGTCTGTTGAACCATCTCTGGTTCTGTATTAGCTGTACCTGCAGACTCTGGGTGTCTGAGGTTCTCTACTGCTTCAGCTACAGCTGCTGCTATAGCAGCATCCCTTTCCTGCTCACTCCTTGCTTGAGCAGCTTTTACTTCCTCTATCAGTTTCTGCTGTTGTTCCAGCCGGTCTAGAATCAACTGATTAATATCTCTAGCGTTTTGGGGTTCACCCGAAGCACTAGCTCTTCTTGTTCTTACCATTTGTTTTACTATCATAATAGGAAATAGGAAAGGAATACTATAATTAACATACTTTATATTTCATTCAAAACATAGCATACACCAAGTTTAACATCATTACATAAACTCTTCATAACATACACACATACATGTATTATGTCATTACTAGTCAAAAGCACATAGATTACATCAATATTCATACATACAGCTATTACACTATGTTTTCTCATAATGGATCCTAATAAATTCCCCTACCATGTAGATCCAATCATGGATATCTTCAAAGGGTTCCTCTTCAAAGTACTGATCTAACCCTTCTCTCCATGTTGTCGTAAGAGGTAAAATATCATCCATGGTATCAACCCAAGCTTCTAAGGTAAGAGTATCTGGATCATATGCTTGATAGGCCTCTCTTACCCTTGCTATGAAGTCTTTATAAACTCTATAGTCTTGATCAACACCTCTAACCAACATTCTTCCTATCTCATATAGCTGCTTCGTGAGTTCCACAGCTTTCCTGAAATGTTCTTCATCCATATCTTCCCCAGGGGTTAGCTCAATTATCTGACGGTTACCCAGATATATCTGTACCATTAACTTCTTAGTTCCACTTGGACCTGGAATATCTATAGGGTCTGGTCTCTGACTAGGTCCAGGTATATCAGCTACATGACTAGGTTCAGGCACATTAGCTGTATGGCTGGGTCCAGGTACATCAATTGGTTTAGGTACCTGACTTGGTCCAGGAACATCTACCTCATCTGCCTTCCTAGGTACAGGGTCTGTTGCACCCTCAACATAAGAGTAACCCACATCAGATTGTTCCTCTTGAGGGCCTATCATTTCTTTATCATCTATCTGACCTGCATCTCTTTCTAGTACAATATTCATGGGTGGGACTGGGTTAGGTTCCTCAAGTTCATCATCTTCTGATGGTATATCCTCATCTGATATTTCCTCTTCTTCATCATCATCCTCATCCATCTCATTTGATCCCACCGAAGAATTATCTAACCTGCCCAATTCTGATTCACTACTGGAATCCCGGATATTGATCACTGGGGGAAGACCAAACTCCGGATCATGTATAAAAGCATCTATCTCTTCTGAGTTCCACCCTGATCTATCAGAACTATAGACTGTGGGTCTAGGGTCCCCCTGATTTACTGTAGTCTCTGATGTTCTAGACTCAGTCATTGGTATCCTGCAATAATTAACTTAGGGTCAATTATGCAAATCTCTACTTATGTTTCAGTCTATAAATAATGTAATCAGAGCATTTCCTAAGCCAGAATCTTTTGCTCTGATACCAAAATGTTACATCCTTACTTTTAACCTCAATTATACTCCATTAGAAGTGATTGGAACCAATTACATGATCATTTGCTTTGAAAATATCCATTTCCAAAAGATTTGCTTTCGGGTACTGTTCACTGTTACTGTTCATTTGGTAATTCCAGAACATGTACCCTACTTTGAAAATTCATAACTAATTGTAGAAAAATCAAAATAATGTGGTTCCAATTTCTAATGAAATATATTTCATAAATATTTGAGGGAAAAATATGAAATTGAGGTTATCTTGTTCACATGAAATCAGTTTATTGGTTAAAAATCACTGTTCATTTGGTAAAATCTGGAAGTTCCAGTTTCTTTGCCTTAACTTTAAAAATTCGTTTCTCTTTGGTTACTTGTCCAAATGAACTGTGTTACATATGGAATTAAAGATCTAGACGTCCTCTTTAATATCACCAAATTTCATAGAAGAATTCATTCATTTGATATATGAATTCATAGTGTGAACGTCACTGCCTCTCAGCACTCGTTTTATCTCAATTCCAGATCTTACTTCCAACTTTGGAAAATCATAACAATTCGGATACTTATCCAATTAAGGCGTTCTTGGTGTCCATTTAAAGGTCTGTATCTTAACTTTAATCATGCCAAGTTTCAGACTAAAACACGTTGATTTGGGCATCATAAACATCGTCACATCACCATAGTCTCAAAACAGAATTACAGAACCATACACCATTCAACCATACATACTATCATATGCTTCCATAAGGTTAAGTAACTCATGTGACTTATTATACAAACTCATTCATCTATGTTTACCCTTTTTCCATGTGAAGTTCCAGCACCTATAACAAGATTATGCATATGGAAGGAATGAGATTTCATGGAAATCCCAATAGCAAGTTACACAAACCATAATATCATGCATGAATAATTGAATGCTTAACATGTTATCATGTGATGGGAGCTACTTCATAATAGCACATAAGCAAACTCTAACATGCATATTGTCATGACATAACTTGCAAGGAGTTGCAATCATTCATACTTCATCATAACATGATGACATAAACTCAAGCTCAACCAAACACCATAATCAACAAGCAAGCAAAACAATTAAACAAACATGAGTTATAGTTAGGTATCCTTGCTACCTCTTAGCTATCTTGGTCAAGACCTTCTTGAAGTGCTTTCCTTCCTTCACAAATGTCAAAACCTAGCCATTACAACATAATATCAAGTTACAACTCAACTTGAAACCAAATCCAAGACTAGGTTTTCACTAGCTCCCTTTCTTTCTCTAATTTATGTTTCCTACTTCCACCTTTCCAAAATAAATTCTTATGGTTCATTTCCACATAATTTTTCATGTAGAATCCAAATATGAAATCAGAATTTCCAAAATCAAAACATACCAATTGCTACAGTACCAAACCGAAATGCATGCTCTTGTTTTCCAAAAATTCTCATTTTGATTCCAATGCTTCCAATACTTGTTCTCCTACTTTATCCCCACACAATTTTCCATTTTAAACTCATTGGAAGCATCAAAATCATGAAATTCCATCATATGAACAGTACCACGTACAGTACCAGAAAGAACACAAAACCCTAAATCCAAACATACTTGAATTCCCAAGCTTATACCACTTGATTCTAGCTTGTTTAAGCTTGTCTAAACTATCCATAACATAAAACTCATATTTTAACCATATATGAGCATCACTTCCAGCAGCAACCATAAGGGAAATAGAACATGAAAACCCCTTAAAACCATGAGCTAACCTACTAGAACAAAGCTCAAGATCAAGGGAGATAATTACCTTGCTTGTTACTTCACTTTGGTTGCTTCTTTCTTGGTTGAATGGAAATTTTGCAAGAGTTTCCCTATGGTTCTCAAATCTGCCGCACATGGTCTGAAATGAGGGGGTATTTATAGAGAAATTTGGGTTGAAATGGATGACCAAGATTGATTTGGTTACTATTTGATCTAAAGGCTCACATTTAATCTTGGATTTAACTTTTTCATAAAATAATAATTATTACATCATGTGGGACAGCTCATGGGACACCTAAGAGGGTTAGGTGGCGTGCTGCACATGTGAAGAAGGTTCTGGAGAAATTCCAGTCCAATCCGGTACCGATCGGAGCAGTTTCCCAACAACCGGACTGTTTTCTGTTCTGAATTTTTTTATAATATACCAGGATATGTATTATGTCCTGGAAATCAATATCTAGGCTTCTCATACCATTGAAATGATATATTAAATATTTATCTGCCATCCATCCCTTGGGAAATGACCAAAATACCCTTAGTGTCCTTTCCTGTACTGTACTAACCCTAAGGGCAAAATCGTCATTTCACACCTCTTTACACTGCCTCAGGGCATATATTGATTCTATATAATCATATTTATACTATGTCCCACGTTTTTGGCCTGTCCATAATGATCAAAATGACCTCCATTCACTACTGGTACAGTATGGGCATCCAGGGGCATTTTCGTAATTTCACACTTTTCCTGGACTACTCTGGTCTCTGGCCCTCATAACTGTCCAATCACCTTAATGGGCTTATGATGGCGCTATTTGGGCCTCAGTATGGGATTATTGCCTGTATTGCCTTTATGGCCCAATTCACAATATAGCTCCCCCGATCCTATTTATCGGGTATTTTATTTCACTGTAAAATTCCGTATGGCTTCTACAGGATTCCTTTTCTGACTCTGTCAGTTTTATAAATTCATATATTAAATATATGAATTTTCTATAAGGTCTTATCTGATTCTGAGATCTGAAAAATACTGTAATAATTCCTTCTAACTTCAGGAATTTATATCAATTAATCGGGACCTCAAATCAAAATTCTGTGTTGCGTTAAACTGACCGGAATATTTTTGTCTATCTACTGGTAAAATTTGGGTCTGATCTGATTCCGGGCATTTTTGGCCTGTTTTGGCTCAACTTTTCCATATTTACATTTAGGTCCCTTAACTTTTGAATAATTGCACTTTAGTCCCTGAACTTTCCATTAATTGCATTTAGGTCCCTCTTTTTATTTCTACTTCAACTTTTTGTCTTCAAACTTTTCAATTTGCATTTTGGTCCCTATTCTTTTCTTAGTTATTAATCCTTCCATTTCTTTTTGCAATCTGATACAGTTTATTCCAAGAATCTTATATCTATTATAGATAAACTGTACAGGTACATCAGGTCAGAAAATTGGGGATATGACAGTTAACACTTTCACAAGCAAGCACAAGTATTTATATTAATGCATACATTATTATTATCGTTTGCTACTGAGATTTCCCCATAAATCTCACCCCATCCATGTAATCCCAATCCTAACAGGTTCATGAATGATGAAATAAGAGGAAGAAGCATGAAGATAAGTTAGGGATTGGATAGTATAAATGTTACATGAAGAATTGTTTTATGTAATGATATTATATGCCAAGTTTGAGCAATAATATTCATTATGTAATGAAAAATAGTAAATAATGGAATAAATGTATGAAATTTTACACACAGTTAGTTAACATGTCAAGCTTCCTTTTGACACTAAGAACACCTTATTCAATGTTTGTATAAAGAGAATGAGTTTTTCAAAATCATGGACCAAAATCTATTTTCAGAATTTTTGACCAAATGAACAGTAATCTTTGATGATTAAACTGTATTGATTGACTAAGCATTTGATCAATAACTTATTTTTTCCTTGAATTTCAAGATGTTAGATTGTTGTATCTTTTAGAACTACTTCATTTTGATTTTCCTATAATTAATTATAATTTTTTAAAGTTCATCATTGAATCTGGAATACCATAGGAACAATAACTTGTGAAGGGTAAAAATTTCATATTTAACTAATGAACTTCAAAGGTCATGTAAAGTTCTAAATGCTATCAAATCCTTAAGATGTACGAAAGTAAGGATGTTACATTTTGGTATTAGAGCAGAAATTTCTAGTATCACATAGAATAATTCCTAGACCCTAAGCTTATGAATTAACATTATGTTAAGGTTAGGGTATTTGTAAGGATAGTTAGCTTTACTTATTTAAGCTAGTCTTGCAAGAGTAGATATGTGATTTCATAATGTTAAGTTATAGTCATTAATTAATAAGGGAGATCTCCAGCCAGTAATGATTTATGAAGATAATGAATATCTATATTTTGATCCTCCTTCACACAGTGAAGAGAGTTCACATGATAGTATAAGGGATCAGTCAAGAAGGTCTATAGTAGAATATTCTATAGATATTTCTCTATATTCAATCCTACAATCTAGAGATTATGTAGAGATTTAACCTGATATTGTGCATGAACCAGATGATACTGAGTCTAGTAACTCTATACAATATGAGTTTATTGGAGTGCCCTTTAACCCTGATATAAACTTTATTCCTCCTATGAGAAGACAGATTACGACTGAGGAAGCTGAGTCTGGTACTGGATTATTAGTAGACCAGATATTATTCCTCCCCACCAGGGTTTAAGGATAGATTTAACATGAGTAACTGATAAGAAAAATTTTGTATATGGTTTCTGTGATACTTTTAAGAGCTTTATAACAACTTTACCATCATTTTAGGCCTTAAATTGTACTTCTGTCGTAATACATGATTGTGCATGGCAATGTGCTAATAAAAGGGTAAAATGGTAAATTAACTCTTTCAAACTGCATATATTCTGTTATTTACTGATTTGGACTTTTACAGTGAGATTCTATTTTGGATTATAGGTATTTTGGAATAGAGCAAAGACTAGGAAAGAAATCACAAGCCAATAAAAGTGAAACCACTCTTCTGCATCTTTTAGTCACAACCAAAGAGTCTGCATGTTGTGACCTTGATTCTTCTGGAATTCTCTCTGTGTTTATAGGTCACGACCAAAACATGGATCTGGTTGTGACTAATATGTGAAATCGCTGAAACTATGTATTTTGAATTAGGTTATGCAGAAATAAAAGGAGGAGGAAGGTTACCGTCAAAAGAGGCTAGTTTTTGACATGATTATGCTAAGAAACAATACTCTCGCACTCTCTGATCACCTTCACAACATCTACCTTCATTCTACTCCTTTACCTCTACCTTCATTCAACACCTCTGCATAGATTTCTCCATATCTCTACACCATCAACCTACCATTTTCTCACCATTTCTTCATGACATCTCAACTGAACAGCGATTGTAGTATAGCAGGAGTCATGAGAGGCTAAACCTTTAGCCTTTTAGTGACGAATCAAATATCTTGAGCTTATGGACTCAAACGGGGAGTTTTTTCAGTTCTAATTTGCATCTTCTTATCTTATGATTGCTGCTAGATCTAGGGTTTTCATCTTATGAGCAAGTTTTGAATGTCAATTGATCGTTCTCATTTAGACTTTGTAATTGAATTTGGATGATTTGAATGTTTGCATTTAATAGAATATTTCAGTTTCAATTTTTAAAGAGTACGTTATTATTAGCGATCGTTGTTAGTTAATTCATTTCTTAAAATCTAGGGTTTTTAATCGACGATAATTCAGGGGCATTTTTATCATCTAAATTCAATTTACACACTACACGGTTTATAATAGTTCACTAATAGTTCTTAAACCAGCTTTGATCAAAGGGGTTTAAGGAAAATTAAGGTATGGACTCAATCAATCGATTGAGGTTTTCTTTGAGACTTAGTGCTTTCTAAACTCCAACCTTAAACATAAGAGCAAGGATAAATACATTTTCATCATCAAGAGTATTGCATCAATCACTAAAACCCAAAAACCATTTTATCCCTGCTCAGGTTTTTCATTGATTTTAACATCCAATTTACTAGGGAACGATAGGGTTGTGCCTTATACTACATTATATTGGGTGCAATAAACTTTATTTTGATGGATCAGACCACGACATTCAGGCCTTATCAATGGCACCATTATCGGGGAGCCAAGTAATTAGTTCCCTAGTAATTGATTGTCAATTTCATTAGCTACTTGATTCATTTCTCTTGTTTTTGTCTGTATTTTAGTTTTTATTAGCTTTTAAATTGCATTGCATTGCATTATGCACTTTTTTGAGTTTATGCAAAATTAGTCTTTGTGACTGCGAGTCGCGACCATTACTCAACTACGTCGTGACCATTACTCTCTATGACTCTAAGTTATGACCAAACAACATTTGTGCCGCGACCTGATTGCTCCCTGTGAAATTTGACTACTCTACAAAAATAGTCATGACATCCGACACCTTTAGTCACAACTACTTTTCTCTGTAATTTTGTGTCACGACTAAAACCTCTTTAGTCATGACTAACAGAAAATTTTCTCCTGTCCAACTTTTGTGACTGACTTTGACCAATTATATTTATTATTCTTTATCTATTCTATATTGCATGTGTAAAAGAGCTGAACCATTAGTGCCTTTTGAATCTGAAATTGAGAGAAGACTTAGGAAACTAAAGAGAGAGTTTAGAGAATTTAGAGAAGAAGAAGCAAAATCTAGTTCTTCCTCTAGTATTCTAGACTCTGAAACTGAACCGAATATGGATATATTAATCATAATAGGCTTAATGAGCATGGAGAAAATGAAATACCAATAAACCTAGAAGATAATAGAAGTATGAGGGAAATTAATCATTCGCATGTGAATTATGATCCTTATGGTTTTTTTGCTGAATAAGCTAATTTTGAGATTAAAGGAGCTTTGATTGCAGCCTTACCTAAATTTCATGATTTTGTAGGAGAATATCCGTAGAGGCACTTATAAACCACGCATATGATTTGTTCTTCAATGAAGCCTCTAATGACCGCACTGGATGATGTCTTAAGGAGGTGTTTTCATTTTACCTTGGAAGGGAAGGCTAAGTAGTGGCTATACAATTTGCCCACCTATTTCTCTACTCTTACATGGGATCAGCTGAAGTTGACATACCTTAAACAGTTTTTCCCGGCTTTAAAGACCACTCGAATGAAAAAGGAAATCATGAATATTTTACAACAGGATGGAGAATCTCTACATGAGTATTGGATAAGGTTCTTAACCTATTGGCTTGATGCCCTCACCATAACATGACCAAGGAAAATTAACTAGACATTTTCTTTTATGGTCTACTTCCTCACAATCAGGTTTCCTTGAATGCTACAGCAAATGGATCCTTGAGAGATAAGACTCCATAAGCAAGTTGAGGGTTGTTCCAAAAAATGGCCAATTAAGACCATCAGACAGGGGATCTAAGGAGAATGCCTATATCTTCTTCAAGTAATTCAAAAGTGATCTTAGCAGAAATAGCAGCCTTGGGAAATAGAATGGAGAAGAGGACGAATTTAATTAAAAGAGAGTTATATTCCATAAAACAAGTTCATGCAGTGGATACCTCACAAGCCTGGGTATATGATGTGAATCATGTGGTTCTATGATGCATGCTACCAGTAAATATGACAGACAGTATAAAGAAGTGGCATCAATGTATAAAGGGAGAGACAATTAATACTAGAAGAGAGACCCATACTCCAACACATACAACCCTAGTTGAAGAGACCACCCAAACTTTAGGTGGGGGTGATAGGCCAAATCAATTCCAAGGAGGGGTGCTTCCTCAAGCAACTACCAAAATAATGCAAGGTCTATAGTTCTAACTCACCTTATGACCTTATTAACATCAAGGCCATATGAGACTTCTCAATTGTTAAAGAGTATGGCTACGCAGATGAACAACATAGACGGTAGAATGACCAATATATACAATAAGCTCAAAGAGAATGAAGGTCAATTCACCTCCATAGCTTCAATCCTTTAAAGTATGCAGAAGGATAATGCTTATGTGCACAGGAAACTTGAGGAGTTAAGTTCCAAGAATGCAGATATCATAAGTCACTTAACTCAAGTCTCCAATACAGTGAGCGATATTCAAGGAAATAGTAGTAGCCGTATACCTTCGAATATTATCATCAATTCGAGGGGTCTGGATGCTATATCCCTCAGAAATGGCAGAAATATTCATTTTAAGGAAGCTGATACATGGGAGCAGGATGTGGAAGATGGTGAAATTGAGAATTCATCTCTACCATAGGTATAAATTGGGAAATCTAAAGGTGCTAAAGAACAACAACTTGTAATGAAAAGGTAAGTATAGCATACAAAGGAAAGCAACCTAAGGAGAAGCCAGAGTTGAGCAAGCAAGGGGCCTATGCACAAAGGCAAAGAGGTAAGTATAAAAGATCTCTCTTTTTCTAACTCTTACATTGCTGGAAAGAAAAGAATTGGCCTTAATTTTGTAAAAGATGCTTATACTCTATTCAATAAGTTAGAAATAAGCATCCCTTTGGTTGAGTTCCTCAAGAGAAACCCTAAGTATGCAAAATATTTGAAAGAACTCTGTGCTGATAAAAAAGAGTTTAGGCCTTTTGAGAGAATCCAAGTGAGTGCTAATGTGTCATCACTATTTAAGGCTGAACTACCTGTTAAGTGCCAAGACCTAGGGTCCTACACAATCCCATGCACTATAGGAAATATTCCTATTAAGGGAGCATTACTAGATCTAGGGGCAGCCATTAATTAATGCCTTGATCAGTATATCAAGCCTTAGGAATCAACAACCTTAGAGACACAAACATGGTGCTCCAGTTAACTGATAGGTCAATTAGGTATCCTAAGGGAATCTTTGAGGATGTTCTAGTATAGGTCAAGGACTTAGTGTTCCCAACTGATTTTTATATTTTAAACATGTCCAATGAGTTAGTAAATGACAACACTCTGATCTTAGGCCGACCTTTCCTCCAAACTTCTAAGACCATCATAGTATGAAGCATAGTTCCATCACAATAGAAGTTAGATAACATGTGGTAACCTTTAACATGAATGAAGTAATGAAATTTCCTCCCAATAATTCTGCTTTTACTGCTTTAAATGCCATTGATTATGATGTTGAAGAGACTAGGGATAAATATGAACTGAGTTTACATGATAATAATAGAGATAATGTGCTTGCAAAAGGTTTGTTGAGTGATTTTGCAGGACCCCAAAATGTTCTAGAAGTTGGAAGTAAACAATTGAAGAAGGGTCGAATTTATGAGACCAAAGGTCACAACCAAATAGTCTCCCTGTCGTGACTTAACATCAACCTGAGATCCACTGTGAATCTGTGTCATTACTAAATAGCTTTCAGGTAGTGACACAAATCTCCAGCAACCACCTGTTATGACATGAAGATGAAGATGTCATGACTAAACCTTAATCTGCTGAGAGAGAGCCTATCTGTGACCATAAGTCGCAACTACAAGTTCCAGAGACACACCCTATCAACTTAAGTCATGACAAGAAGATGGAAGGTCGTGACTAGAAATGTCAGACCTAACCAGGGAACCCCACACTCCTTCAGCTCCACACTCCACTTCTTTGGTTAAAGGGCCAATACATTCTAACTCTTCTCAACCTCTATCATTCCAAAATTACATCTTATACCTTAAGGTTTTTAAAAGATCTAATCTCTAATGATAATATAGGTATAGAAAAGAATGATCCCAAGTACATTATAGTCATAAACCAACCTCAGCTTGGCGTGACACTTAGGGAAGCACATGATAAATTAGAGGGCCTATACAAGCTAGAGAAGAGCAACTACAGGAAATATACGAGGAGGCAAAGGAATTATTTCCCAAGTCTTTTGCTGCCAAGTGCCAACCACAGTTGGGTAAGTTCAAGTTTAAACAGGGAGAATTGAAGACAGGCCTAGACGAATCTCAATATAAGATGCGCGATTATGTAATGCTGAAGTGGAGAGAAAGGGTAACTAGGAAAACCTTCCAATCCAACAGCTATCTCTCAAAGTTTTATGATTTCCCACTACCGCCTTAAGGCCAAGTTGTCCTTTTCCTATCCTTACCTTTTATAAATTTATATATGTTTGGCATGTCTATTTGGTGATTGGAAAGGGATGAACCAGTAGCAGAAGTAATTGTTAATTTTTTTGCTTGATGCATCAGTATGGTGGTTTTTATTTTCTGCTTATTTCTATTTATTCTAGGCTTCTTTCTATTTTGAACACCCCCGTTCCTATCCATATATTGTTTACTCACTAATTGTTCCCTTTGGAGTTTCCACACTCATATGCATGATCTTAGCTTACCCATCTTGTCATCTCTGCCTTACTAGTATTGCTTTGCATGACCTGAATATGACTATGTGCTTAATTGTTAATTTACATTGAGTGATTAGGCTACCTGCTATTTTACAGCTATATTTGATCGGCTTTGTGATTGTGATATTTTCTACTTTAGTTCTATTGACAGTGAGGACACTGTCAAGTTTAAGTATGGGAGAGATGTCTTTGCTTTTGTACTACTCAATCTTTGCTAATCCAATCTTTTCATCACAAAATTTTTGTTTTTGATCTTAATGTGGCATGATGAAATGTTGAAAATTGGATCCTCGCTTTAAACTTTGTTGATAACTAGAAAGGTTTTAGCATGGAAAATCATTTTAGGACTTTGAAAATTACCACTTGGCAGTCTCTGTGAAAAATAGTCACAACATACTAGCTTTTAGGTCACGACCTGTAATGAAACTTTAGACTTGATCTGCTCTCTATGACCTACAGTCACGACCTATGAACATAGTGGTCGTGACAATAAGTCCCTGTTGATTTAAGTTGCAACATAATTACCTATATGGTCATGACTATTTCTCTCTGTGTGTTCATGTCGCGAAAGATACACCCTGTGGATGTGACTAAATATTTTGAAAGTCTTGAACATGCACCCCTATGACAAGTGGTCATGACCTTCACTGTTATACGTCATGTCCAGTGATTGAAAAATGTCTAATCACCTTCCTTTGCTTTGTGCAAAGCTGTATAGAAGGATCCCTTTTAAACTATCGAGATTTTTTTCACAAATGACTCATTGTTCCCTTATTTCAAAACATTTTTAGCTCCTAGAAACCATTTCCCCACTTAAACTTTTTGAAATATCTTAGAAATTGAATTTGAAAACACCTAAGCCTTCGCTATTACATTTAGATTATCACATGGTTCTAAGTGATTACGTTGAAACTTGTAAATCATCGTTTAGAGGGTTTTTAGTTGTGATAAGTGTTTTAATACCTAGTGAATGATGAACATTGTTTGAGACTTTAGCTTATGAGCAATATAGATCAAAACCTTTGTTGGAAGGATTATCGGTCTTAAATTCTATATTGAGTGATTATTCAATTGGTTTCTATTCTCTAGAACTTGTCTTGGCTCTCAGTTTAGAGTTACTTGTGCATTTATTAATTGAACATGATAGGGGAATTCTTTCTAAACCTTTTATACCAAACACAAACCCACTACATATTACATCCTTAGTCACCCCTCTTGATCCCATTACTTTTTCTTTTCATCATTCCTATAAAAAGTCATATGTGCATAAACATAATTTTGAAATAAAATGTTTATTCATGTCAAAAATTTATTATTATTGTGTTATTGTGCTACAGTTTCCATGAATGAGGTGCCAAACAAAAGAAGAAGAGAAAAGAAACATATTGCACTGAAAAAAGAGAGAGAGAAAGTGCAAGAAAAAGAAAACAAAAAAAGAAAAGAGAAGAGGGTACCATTATCAATTCTTATTAGCACAATTACCATAGCTACACATGAATTCATATTCATTGTTGAATGCATATAATACTTTCTACTCTTCATATTCTATTCCATGTGGCCTATCTCTATCATTTTAACCCTAAAAGACCTCTTGATTCCTTGCATAAGTGCTATATATTTGTTGAGATTTAGAGCCATTACAAGCATATGTAAGATGTTTTCCAATTTGAATATGAGTGAAGGAACCCTAACAATGAGAGGAAATAGAGAGCTAAACACTTAAACTTTGAGAGGATCTATTGCGCTCATACAGTTGAGGTTGATTTCACTTAGTAGTTGATTGCTTGGCATTGCTCACATTTTCACATTACATTCTCAAAAGATAACGAGTTATTTGTTTTCAAGGTACAGTATGGATTATGCTGTTATCTTGTGAAACATCCTTACTTTCATATGTCTTAGGGACCATTTAGTAGCATTTAGAACCACTTACAAGACCTTGGAAGTCTATTAGATAAATCTAGAATTTTACTCTTTCACGGGTTACTATTCATATAGTATTCTAGATTAAACGACGAACTTCAAAAAACATAATTAATTCTAGAAAAATCAAAATAAAGTGGTTCAAAAATATACGTGAAGATAAAATCTTGAAATTTAAGGAAAAATTATTTCCAGACCAAATGCTTAGCCAATTAATACAGTTTATTCATCAAAGATTACTGTTTATTTGGTCAAAAATTCTGAAAATAGATTCTGGTGCCTTACTTTGGAAAATTTGTTCTCTTTGTACAGACATCGAAATAAGGAATTCTTGGTGTCAAAACCTATCTTGGCATGTTAACTAAATATCTGTAAAATTTCATATATTTATCTCAACATTTACTATTTTTCATTATATCATGATCATCACTACTAGCACTGGTAAAAAAGTAACATTACATATAACAATTCTGCACATAACATTTATACTATCCAATCACTAGCTTCTCTTCATGCTTCTTCAACCCTCTTTCATCATTAACAAACCTGTGGGATTAGGATTAAGTGGAAGGGGATGAGATTTCTGGGGAAATCTTAGTAGCAAATGGAACTAAACAATGCATGGATTAATTTAAATACTTGTGCTTGCTTGTAAAAGTGTTAACATTATGTAATGTGCATGCTTCCATGTAACATATGAAATACAATTGGCCAAAGTAATCATAGAAACATAGCTTCATACATAAGCACATATGCAACACAATTCAACAAAGCCATAGCACAATCAAGCATAATATTCATTGCATACAAGTTTAGGATAAGTTTACTATCTCATATACTTGACTTTCTTTCACTTTATCTTGCCTCTTTCTTCTCATCTCTCTTGGATATGTGGTTGCCTCTTTTGGAGCATACCAATCAATTACTAATATCACATAACCATTCATCCATCGCAATCTAACTTCCTTGAGCATTCAACTCACTTTAACTAACATAGCTTTCTCTTGAACATTAACCTCATTTAACTACATTAACTTTCCTTAATCTTAGCTAATGTGTTCGGCCTTTGAATCAATTGATGTATTGACTTTACCCAACACAATTTCATCTTTTAAATCCATTTATGAGCTTAGAATCATGAAATTCTAGCTCCTTCATGGCCTTCTAGATAGAACCGAAAACATGTACATATAATTCCTTCAAAAATTCTCATTTTGATTCTAATATTTTCCATACTTGTTTTTCCACTTTATCCCACACAAATTTTTATTTTAAAACCATTGGAAGCATCAAAATCATGAGATTTCAATCACTGTTCATGCAAGTGAACAGTAACAGAGGAAAATTTCAAAAACTATAACTTGGAATCCCAATGCTTCCAATGTTCAAAACCTATCCAATCCTACACAATATCATCATATAAATTCAATGGAAGCATTAGATATTTGAAATTCTATTTCCTTCCATCATGAATAGTGCAAACCGAAATGGTTCAACTATGGCAAAGTCAAGAATATCAACTTGATTCAATAGCCAATCACTTAACTAGCTTGTTTAAGCTTCAATCACATGTCTCTAACTTTAATTTCTTCTTTTCCCTTTCATCTAAGGTTTTTGAACAGCACAACACCTTAGATATAACTCAACTTTCCTCCATAAAAACCCTAAGTTCAAGCTCCCAAATTTTAGGAAAATAAGTTAAGATATATTGCTTACCTTTAATCTCTAGTTTGCTTGAACTTTGGTACCTTGAATCTTTTTTGTCTTGGCTTGAGTTTTGATTTTGCAAGAGGTTCCCCAAGGGGGTATTTATAGAAAAATCTCATGGAAAATGAATGGCCAAGATCACTTTGTACACTATTTGATCTAATGGCTCATAATTGCTCTTACATCAAGCTTACCCACCAAACCAACTTGAGATAAGTTCACATGACAAAACTATTGTCCTCCCCTCTGTCTTGGACGCCATGTGTGAGGGTGTGTGGGTCCCACCATGTGCAAATGCTAATTCTCACTTTATTTCTTTTTTTCTTTTTCAAAAATTCATAAATTATTCATTATTGGACTTGGGCTCCAAGACAACTTTTGGGACTTATTGGGCTGCCCTAGGATGAAATTTTGGACTGCCCTAGGCCTTCCTTGGGTAAAATAGCTAATTGGCAGAAATCCCAAGGCACTTTCCTTATATCGATATCCTTAAAATATCCTAATTTTAAAATAAATTCTAGACTCCTCTTTTAATGATTCTAACATTTTTAGAAATGCATTCTAATATAAGATAAATCCCCTGCAAAGTCTCATAATTTTTTGAGACCCAGAAGTCCTGATAAAAATTCTCTACATTTCCTTTAACCCTTTTCGATGTCCGATTTCATTTTAATTTCTCAAAGGGCATTATCGTCTTTTCACACATCATCAGAGTATTCGTTGACCTTGATCAACTATTTTGGGAACTCCCCTTGACTAACTAACCTTAGTCAAATGACCAAGATATCCTTCGTCTAACTCTAACTCAATGACACAACACAGTGGCATACATTCAGTGGCATATTCCTAATTTTATATTTTTCTCTGTCTTTATTAGCCCTAGCCCACATACTTATCTAAAAATATCATTAGGCCTATAAGGTGCCATTTTGGGCCCTCTACATGATCCACTGCCTTCATGGGCTCAATTCTTGAGAAATTCCCCCAAAACATATTTATCAGGTATTTTAATCTATTGTAAATTCTATAATAAATTGTACAGAACTCCTTTTTAAGCTCTATTAGTTTTAAAAATTCTTATATTAATTATAGGAATTTACTGCCAAATTTTATCTGATTATGAGATCCAGAGGATACTGTATTAATTTCCCTTTCTTTAAAAATTAATATAAATTTTCCGGGACTTCATATCAAAATTATGTGTTGCATCAAACTAATCATAATAAATTTCTCTACTTACTGATAAAATTTGGGACTAATCTGATTCTGGGCATTTTTGGGCCTTTTTCAACTCAACTTTCTCAAAATTAAAGTTTTGCCCCTAAACTTTTGATAAATTACATTTAAGCCCCTTAACTTTCCGTAATTACACCTTTTGACCCAACTTTTCTTTCTACTTTCATTTTCTACCATAAAATTTTTTAACTTTTTATTTTAGTCCCTTTCTTCCTTCAAGACTCATCTAACATTTAATATTCCTTCTTATCATTGTAATAATCCTTTCCAAAACTCTTTCCACTATCAATTTTATACAGATATGACATATTAGGATATGACATCTTGAATTTAATAGTGTTGTTCTAGGTGTGATTCATTTCTTTGTCCAGGAGTACAAAGGTTTAAGTGTGAGGGAATTGATCATACACATTTTGTATATGGTTTTTGTAACACTTTTAAAAGCTTTATAACAACTTTACCATCATCTTAGGCCTTAATGAAACATCCTCCTTTTCTTACACTTTAGGGACCATTCAGTAGTATTTAGAACACTTCTAGGGACATTGAAGTTAAATCATACAATATGAAATTTTACTCCTGGCGAACACTGTTCACTGTGTAAATTCCAGAGGAGTGAACTGACTTCAAAAAATTATAACTAATTCTAGAAAAATTGAAACGAAGTGGTTCAAATTGCTACGCGAAGCTAACATAATCCTCTTTCAGGGAAAATAAATTGTTGACCACGCCTTGACCAGGTCCACATCAGTCAACCTCCAAAATTTACTGTTCATCCTACTTTTTTCCCTGATTCCAGCACTTTGGTCCCATCTTTGCATAACCTCTGCACTATCCAATCCCTAGCTCCTCTCTATGATTCTTCGGTCCTATTTAAACATACCTGTGGGATTAGGATTACATGGAAGGGGATGGGATTTTTGGGAAAATCTCAGTAGCAAACAGTAACCATACAATGTATGCAACTATATGCTTGATGTTACTATGTGTGTACTTAATGATCATGCTTGCATCATGATAACATACATGCTTCCATGTTACTTAAGTATAACATATGGCCATAGTATAAAAGGAAACAGAGCATTACTTAATCATACATGTCTCACATCATCAAGGTAAGAAAATATCACATAAAATATCCAAGCAGTATAAGCATACAAGTATGTATGTTTACTACCTGGCGTGTAGCCTTTCCTTCCAGCTCTTAGCCTTGTCTCTAAGGTTCCTTCTTTTCATAAGTTAGAGCCTATACATAGCATAATAATATCTTTATTATTATCCAGTATAGCTCTACTTACCTCATGCTCAACGAGGGGTAATATCCTTACTCTAACATTCCTCTAACTTTCTTTCTAGCTATAGCTAACTTTATTAATAGAGATATTTCTCTATTCTAACCACTAAGAGCAATCCTCTACTTTATTAGAGCAGGAACTAGATAACTTACTTACCTTATTCTTAAGCTTTGCCCAGTCCCTCGGCTCCTTAGACTGCTACTGGTTCTACCAGAACTCCTTCCTTTCTTTCCTTCTCTCTTTCTCTCTTCTTTCTCTTCCTTTTCTTGCTAGATCCGTGGTGTTCCTTGAATTGGGAGGGGAGTGGCCTATTTATAGGTGAGAGGAGGTGGAATGAATGGTCTAGATTGATTCGCGATGAATGGCTCAAATTGCTTGCTTCCTCAAGAAGCTTTGCCCGCATCATCATGATGACATCACCCTCCTTGATGACTCACCACTAATGACATCATCTAGGACACCTCAGGGGTATATGTGGCGCAATGGTGGGGTCTTTGGGAAACCTCACCAGCTGACTCAACCTTTCTAGAGAGTTCCAGAGTCTTTTCCCTGAACCGGCCGAGATTGTGCCATGTGTCCTCTTGCTTTTTCTCCTTTTTCTCTAATCATGCCATGTGTCCTTTACTTTTCTTCTTTTATTGTAATCATGTCATGTGGCACCTTGTGGGCCCCATTTATGTCCTCTCATGATTTCAACTCACTTTACCCAGTTCTATCTTGGACCGGGTCACTTTACTTTATTAAAAAAGCACTAAAATAATATTTTAATACCTCTTGGGCCCATATTACTCTAGGGCTACGTTTTTGGGCCTTGGATTGTCATCTTGGGTTTCTAGCCAAACCCAATCACTCTGGTGGCTCAGTTCCCAAGAAACATCCTTAGTAAATTACCAAAATGCCCTTAATACCTCTTTAATACTTCTAGGGGCATTCTTATCTTTCCATACCTTACCAGAGTACGTCTTGACCCTGGTCAACTATCTAGATACCCTTTCTTGACTGTTTAACCTTAGTCAAATGATCATAACGCCCTTCGTCTAACTCTAACTTAATGACACAACACAGTGGCATACCTTCA
The DNA here is from genome assembly GCA_037074615.1 of Leucaena leucocephala. NCBI lineage: Eukaryota > Viridiplantae > Streptophyta > Magnoliopsida > Fabales > Fabaceae > Leucaena > Leucaena leucocephala. The sequence continues at coordinate 5,823,457 of CM073526.1, read as the reverse complement.
GTGGCATTTTTATAATTCTTCATTTTTCTTGGTCTTTATTAGCCCTGTCCCACATACTTATCTAAAAATATCATTGGGCCTATAAGGTGCCATTATAGACCCTCTGTATGATCCCCTATCTTCATGGGCTCAATTCCCGAGAAATTCCCCTGAAACCTATTTATCAGGTCTTTTAATCCACTGTAAATTCTATAGAACTCCTTTTTGGGCTCTGTCAGTTTCAAAAATTCTTATATTAATTATAGGAATTTACTGCCATATTTCATCTGATTATGAGGTCTAGAGCATACTATATTAATTTTCCTTTTCTTTGAAAATTAATATAAATCTTTTGGGACCTCATATCAAAACTGTGTTGCATCAAATTGATTAGCATAATTTTCTCTATTTACTAAGACATCTACTTAACAGGGTCTAGTAGCATCCATTTTTCATGCTATATACTGGGCGTCTAGGCCTAAAAATTGGGATATGACACTTAAATTGTACTTTTGTCGTAATACATGATTGTGCATGGCAATGTGCTAATAAAAGGGTAAAATGGTAAATTAACTCTTCCAAACTGCATATATTCTATTATTTACTAATTTGGCCTTTTACAGTGAGTTTTTATTTTGGATTGCAGGTATTTTGGAATAGAGAAAGGACTAAGAAAGAAATCACAAGCCAATGAAAGTGAAACCATGCTCCTGCATCTTTTAGTTGTGACCAAAGAGTCCGTAGGTTATGACCTTGATTCTTCTAGAATTCTCTCTATGTTTACCAGTCGTGACCAAAACATGGATCTGGTCACGACAAATATACGAAATCGATGAAACTGCGTATTTTAAATTAGGTTATATAAAAATAAAAGGAGAAGGAAGGCTGCCGTCAAAGGAGGCTGGTTTTTGACATGATTAGGCTAAGAAGCAGTACTCTCACACTCTCTGATCACCTTCTCCACCTCTACCTTCATTCCACACCTCTCCACAGATTTCTCCACCTCTCTGTACTATCAACCTACCATCTTCTCACCGTTTCTTCATGACATCTCAACTGAACAGCGATTGCAGTACAGCAGGAGTCATGAGAGGCTAAACCTTTAGCCACTTGGTGACGAATCAAATATCTTGAGCTCATGGACTCAAACAGGGATTTTTTTCTGTTCTAATTTGCATCTTCTTATCTTATGATTGCTGCTAGATCTAGGGTTTTCATCTTATGAGCAAGTTTTAAATATCGATTAATTATTCTCATATTAAACTTTGTAATTAAATTTGAATGATTTGAACATTTGCTTTTAATAGAATATTTTTGGTTTGATTTTAAGAGAGTGGGTTATTATCAGCGATAATTGTTAGTTAATTCATTGCTTGAAATCTAGGATTTTTGATCGACAACCATTTGGGGGCATTTTCATCATCTAAATTCAATTTACACGCTAAGTAGTTTATGACAGTTCACTAATAGTTCTTAAATTAGCTTTGATCAAAGGGGTTTAAGGAAAATTAGGGTTCTGGACTCAATCAATCTATTGATGTTTTCTTTGAGACTTAGTGCTTTCTAAATCCAACTTTAAACGTGAGAGCAATGATAGATATATTTTCACGATCAAGAGTCTTTCATAGCATATTTCTCAACTGAACCAACTCGTTTTCATCATAAACAAAAATCCAAAAATATTTACTTTTCTACACCCTACTTTTATTGCATCAATCACTCAAACCCAAAAACCATTTTATCCCTACTCAGTTTTTTCATTGATTTTGACATCCAATTTACTAGGTTTTCACATAAAAGGTTGCTCGAGAAGAACGATAGTTTCATGCCTTATACTACATTATATTAGGTGCAACAGACTTTATTTTGATGGATTAGACCATGACAGTCAAGCCTCATTAGTAACCTATAGTAATTCCTTAAACTAGAGACCCAACTACAGTTTATGACAGTACCTTCCTATTCTCACAGTTTAGGAATATATGACTTTATAGATAAATATCAGTAGGATATTCTTGGTCCAAGATAACCTCAACCTTCTTTGTCAAAGGAAGATAATGTTAACTCTGTTAGTCTCAAGAAAGATGTGGATACTGAATTGCTCAGTCTAGGTCAAGGGATGAATAGAAGTAAAGATCAAGAGTAGTTAGTCTACTTGTATTTCTCAATGTTGTAGCAGGGATGATAGATATTCAATGGAGGGCATAGATTTAAATTAGGTTTATATTTTAGAAGACTGGCATGAGATGGTAGTAAGTCAAATACTATCATATACCCCTACGTGGCATGTAGAGCTAAGTGAGTTTTTGGTGAATGATTTGCCAATTGATATTCAGGGATGACATTTCTGTACATAGAAGTACTTGCAGTTCACTATCCCCTATAAAAGAATTTAAATTGAGTTGGGGGGTAATGTAAATATGTAAAAAGTGTAAAGCAAAATAATTATATAGATGTATAGTATACAACATACACTATATATGCAGTTGATTGTATGTAATGTATGTACAAATACTATGATGATATGAAATATGAGTTTTGACATGATATTATGAAATAATAGTTGATTGAACATCTATATAAGTATGTTCCCTATTTAATTTAATTAAAGTAGATAGATATTATGAGTTTTAAATGACTCAAGCTCATCAAAGTCAATAACAAGAATTGCTATTGCTAGAGTAAAAACTGAAAAACATATTAGCACAAAATGTTTAGAGAAAACAATATCCAAGTCGCAATGTGAAAGTGTGAAGGTCACGACTAGCATTAACAGAGAAGTGAAGTTACGACGAGTCAAGTTATAGGACATGACTAATATACATAGAGGAGTTTAGGTTGACCTTTTGTCACAACTGAAGGACATAAAGCTATCAAGTCTCAATGAGTAGATTGAGATGGTTATGGCTAAAGTTTACAGAGAATATGAGTCATGACTAGGATACACAAAGACCTGATATTATGGCAATGACAAGAATGAGATGCTAACCTTGGAAAATTTATCAATTAGAGGTTGAGCACAGGGTGCAGGTAAGCCAAATAGTATAAGGTACTGAAATATGAAAGGTCAATTTAAGAAGATTATTGGAAGTGGATCCTTTGTGTGATCACAAGGAGTTTATCTACTTTATGAAAGACTTTGTTTAGCTAGTCTTTTCTAGACAGAATAATCATATGTTAGATTATGACTTGCCTAGGAATGAGCCTAATACATGGCTTAAGGTTAGAGATATAATGGTCAATAGATACATAGCTAATGTTCCCTGAAATAGAGGAAACTCCATCATGAAGAAATAGTAACCTAGTAGACCTAGGTTAGAATACCTCAACAAGCATAAGTAATAGTAGTAGATGATGAATAATATCTATGACTCAAGTTTGCCAAGATAGATAAAAGACCATAAAGGAATCACAGTCTAGTCAAGAATAGATTGGGACTGATATAAATACTAAAAGATTTAAGAGATAGTAAAGAGATACAAAAGTTACTCTATAAAGATGGAGATTGATCGGCTCACTTGAGAAGTTTTCTTGAATAGTTTTATGAGAATCATTCCTCTCAGTTAGACAGAAATGAGAGTGAGGCTAAAGGTTAAAGTAGAGAAAGAGAAACCCTTTGATGAATACTTAACCGAGTTCATATACATGAACAGTGAGAGTTGAATGACTAAGAAGTTAATTCACTGATTAAATGTCATGCCATAAAGAAAGAATTTTTCTCAAGTAGTTGTAGAAGTTCAATAGAGTGGTAGATGTATGCAAGATTAGAAAAATAAGTTTATGATATCTAGAGAGAGAAAGGTAGCCACATCTTAAAAGATAAAGAGACTCCCCAATTTAAGAAAAAGTAATGATCAAAAGTCAAATAAAGTAGTGAAGGGTTGAGTCTATACCCTGGTATAAGGGTAACATGGAAGCCTAAGTAGATGACTAGTTATTTCAGGTTCCTGATTGAATGATCAGGATCTAGCAGATAATGTGACAAAGAAAAGAATGCTTTAAAGTTTACCTAATTAATTGTTTAATTATAGTGTACGTATGATGGATGGTTGAGCAAATTATGTGATGATATGGCTTATGTTGCCATAAGTTATAATGAATAGTTGCATTTCCTTGAAGTTGTCATATGATGATACACATGTTAGAGTATGCTATGATTAATGAATACTTCCCTTTCACAGTACATGCAGGGTAGAGTATATATGATGAGAAAGTTATGTTGCTCCTATACTATATGACATGGAATTAGATAATTTAACTTGGTAATGATAAAGTAATAGAGAAGTAATAAATGAGATATTTTGCTAGTTAATCTCCAAAGTTTATAATGAGAATTTATGATAGACAATGATAGTTAGTTAGACAGAGAATGAGATTAGAGATGAGTGCTAATGGCAAACCCATAAACATATGATTACAATACTCAAGACATATCCCTTCAGTAGGGATAAAATACATGAATGATGTACCATTAACATGAAATGAAATGAAATACAGTTATGAAAGATAATGCAGCTCTAAAAGGGAGCATCATTTATGTAATAAAAGTTAACGTTCTCATAATAGAGCTATATTTCTCTTACAGGAGAGTCAGATTACTCTTGAGATAAAGCCAAGAGAATATATAGTATAAATCATATTAGAGTCATGTCCACCAGATGAGATGTTTAGATTATAACAGTTATGTGTATAGCAGAGCTTATGTAGCTCTCTGCAGTACTGGACATAGCAAATTTATGAAAATAATAATGATATGAGAAATTTCTAAGTGATAGAGGAAATGAGTAAAGTCTTAATAGATAATATTGGCTTCTATGAGCAATCTTGTGAAATTATTTATTGAGTTAGTAACTAAGTAGAAGTGGCTAACCTTGTAACTTAGTTCATTGGTTTTAGGTCTTCAAGAGATAAGGATACATAGTTATATCTTAACATGGCTCATAGAGTATGGGGTCGTAGTTAGATCTTAAAAAGGCTGATGGTTGATCGCAGTAGGTCAGGAGGGTCACAGTAGACCTAGCCTAAAGAAAGAGAAGTAATTAGCCATAAGTACAATATTTCTTTAGAAAGACAATTACCAAGGACAAGGTTAAGGTAGGGAAGCCTCACAAGTAGGTTAACTCAAAATAGAGAGAGTACTCATAATATTAATTTCATATAGCCTTATTATTATTAAGGACTATGAGAAAGAGAATGCTCGGACTCAGAGCCATACGAAAAGTAACCTAGCCTTAACCCAGCAGCACACTTAACTAAAAAGTGCTCAGGCAAGAGTAGCCCAATGATAGGTGACCCCTGGGATGTGATGAGGAATGGTGTAAATGATACAGAAGTTTGGCATAAATGCACAAAAGTATGCAAAAAGATAGAAATAGTTATGAAAAGTTAGAAAGGTTTATGAATGGTAAGAGGCTAGAACCCTTATGTAAAGACCAAATAAAGTGGATTTGAAAGGAAAAATTTAGATCACAATTTTATGTTAGGAGGAAGTTATAAAGATTTAAGATCAAGATCTTCCTTAGAAAATTTGTCTCAAACACCAGCAAAGTTATAATGTAAAGAGAATGTTAGACTTATGGTATCTCAACTTATGTCATGATAAGGCAAGATATGTCATGATACAATAGATATGTCAAGATACACCATTATATGGTGTGAGAAACATGTAATGGGGTACATAATGAGAAATATGTATTGAGAAATATAATACGAAGTGGCTTTGAAGCTAATTTTGTAGATAAATAGAGAGGCTCTATTTTGGTAGGGATAAGATGTTTGAATGTTATGCTACAAAAAAAATAGAAAATAAGAGCTTCACATTTGCATGAAATGGCAGGCATTATGTTATGGTTTTAAAATATGATAAAGCTCCAAATATTAGAGCTGTGCATATTAAGGAAATGAATGCTTGAGCTCCAATATTAGAGCTTTGTATTCCTGATCAGGTATTGTAACATCCTTACTTTCATACATCTTAGGGACTATTCAGTAGCATTTAGAACCACTTATAAGACATTCGAAGTCCATTAGCCAAATATGGATTTTTACTCTTTCTCAGGTTACTGTTCATATGATATTCCAGATTACGCAATGAAATTAAAAAAATCATAACTAATTCTAGAAAACTCAATATGAAGTGGTTCAAAAAGATACGTGAAGATAACATCTTAAAATTTAAGGAAAAAGTAATTTCCAAACCAAATGATTAGCCAATTGATACAGTTTATTCGTTGAAGTTTACTGTTCATTTAGTCAAAAACTCTGGAAACAGATTCTGGTCCCTTACTTTGGAAATTTATTTCTCTTCATATACACATCCAAATGAAATGTTCTACCTATGCACTTAAAGCTCTGGATGTGTACTACATGATCATAACATTTTGTGAAATAATTCCTTCATTTGCTAGGTCAAACTGAAGCCACAACAAAACTGCTCTAGGACCTACGTTTTTACTATTTCAGTTTCCTTTCTTTTACTTTCAATAATTGTTCTAGCATACATGAATCATCTCTTTTACCTTGTATGAATTCATATACATCATGGGGTTATACAATAATTGTTTCATACAATCTCATCACATAAATAGATGCTCTACATGGCTTTGACATACATGGAAAGTGCATAGCATATGCTAGCAACTTAAATACTTCACTTTTCTTCTTCCATGCTTTAGCTCTTCTCCATGCATACATTATCCATCATGCTTGACCTAACTTGGTTGGTTATGGGAGAGTGATATTCTAGGGAATATCTGTAGCAAACATTACCTCTGAAATATGCAAGATGGATGCTAATGAATGATATGTAATTTCATTAAACTTTCTTTGATTAGTGACATGCCATCATGCTATATACTTTCACATAAAGTGCATGGCCATGGAAAATATGTTATTCACAATACATTTAACATCATTTATCATGTCACAACATCATTCAAATATCATATATATGTTAACACATAAGCATACCACATCAAGCACATAAAGAGGTAAGTTCACTAATAGAAAGTCACTACCTTATAGACTTGACTTTCTTTCACTTTATCTTGCTTCTTTCTTCTCACATCTCTTGGACATGTGGCTGCCTCTTTTTGAGCATACCAACCAATCCCTAATATCACATAACCATTCATCCATTACCATCTAATTTCCTTGAGCATTAAACTTACTTTAACTAACATAACTCCCTCTTGAACATTAAGCTCATTTACTTTCCTTAATCTTAACTAATGGAGTTGGTCTTTGAATCAATTGATGTCTTGACTTTACCCTACACAATTTCATCTTTTGAATTCATTTATGAGCTTAGAATCATGAAATTCCAGCTCTTTCATGGCCTGCTGTACAGAACTGAACATAGGCATGCAATTCTTTCAAAAATTCTCATTTTGATTCTAATGCTTCCCATACTTGTTTCTCCACTTTACCCCACACAACTTTTCATTTTAAAACCATTGGAATCATCAAAATCATAAAATTCCAATCACTTTTTATGCGAGCAAACAGTGACCGTGAAGGATTTCAATAACTACAACCTTAAGATTTTAATGTTTCCAAGGTTCAAAACCTTTCCAATCCTACACAAAATCATCATATAAACTCAATGGAAGCATTAAATCATTGAAATTCCATTTCCTTCCCTCATGAACAGTGCAGACTGACCAGGGCATACCATGGCAAAGTCAAGAATATCAACTTGATTCAATAACCAATCTCTTAACTAGCTTGTTTAAGCTTCAATCATACACTTCTAACTTTAATTTCTTCTTTTCCCTTTCATCTAAGATTTTTGGGCAGCAAAACCCCTTAGAGAAAACTCAACTTTTCTCCCATGAAAACCCTAAGTTCAAGCTCCCAAATCAAAGGAAATAAGCCAGGAGAGATTGCTTACCTTTAATCTCTAGCTTACTTGAACTTTGGTACCTTGAATCTTCTTTGTCTTGTCTTGAGTTTTCATTTTGCAAGAGTTTCCCCAAGGGTCCATGAAGCCATGGTTTGCTGCAGAATTGAGGGGGTACTTATAGAAAAATTCCTTGAAAAATGAATGGCTAAGATCACTTTATACACTATTTGATCTAATGGCATATTTGTTCTTACATCAAGCTTACTCTCCAAGACAACTTGAGATAAATCCACATAACAGAAATATTCTCCACCCCCTTGTCTTGGACACCAAGTGTGTGGGTGTGTAGGTCCCACCATGTGCAAACCATAATTTTCACTTTATCCCTTTTCTTTTCTTTTCAAAAATTCATAAATTATTCATTATTGGACTTGGGCTCCAAGACAACTCTTGGGACTTATTGGGCTGCCCTAGGATGAAATTTTGGGCTGCCATAGGCCTTCATTGGGTCCAATAGCTAATTGGCACAAATCCCAAGGTATTTTCCTTATACCGATATTCTTAAAATATCCTAATTTTGAAATAAATGCAGACCTCTTTTAATGGTTCTAACATTTTTAGAAATTCATTCTAATATAAAATGAATTCCCTGTAAAGTCTCATAATTTTTTGAGACCCAGAAGTCCTAAGAAAAATTCCCTACATTTCCTTAAACCCTTTATCAGTGTCTGATTTTACTTTAATTTTCCAAAGGGCATTATCGTCTTTTCAAACGTCATCAGATTATTTACTGGCTCTAATTGAGCATCTTTATACCATCTTACACATTTTTAGCCTGTCTAGAATGAACAGAAGGCCCTTTACCCATCACTGGTACGTTATGGGTATCTAGGGGTATTTTTATAATTTTGCACTTTCCCTAGACTACTCTAGACTCTGGCACACATAACTGTTTCACTACTTTATTAGGCTCATCATGGCGCCATTTGGCCCTTGGTATGGGCTCATTGGCCTCATTACCTTTATGGCACAAATCCCAATAAATCTCACCCGATCCTATTGATCGGGTATTTTATTTCATCGTAAAATCCCGTAAGACTTCTACATGATTCCTTGTCTGACTCTGTCAATTTTATAAATTCTTACATTAAATATAGGAATTTCCCATAAAGTTTCATCTAATTCTGCTGTCTGAAAAATACTGTAATAACTCTTATGACTTCAAAATTTATATCAATTAATCAGGACCTTAAATCAAAATTCTTTGTTGTGTTAAACTGACCCAAAAATTTTTATCTATCTACTGGTAAAATTTGGGTCTTATCTGATTCTGGGCATTTTTTGCCTGTTTTGGCTCAACTTTTTCATAATTACATTTAGGTCCATGAACTTTTGAATAATTGCACTTTGGCCCCTGAACTTCTAGCTATTTGCATTCAGCCCCTTAACTTTTGAAAATTATACTTAAGGGCCCAACTTTTATTTCTACCTTCACTTTTTGCCTTCAACCTTTTCTAATTTTCGTTTTAGTCCTTCTCTTTCTTCAGGACTCATTTAACCTTTATCATTTCTTATAATCTTCGTCATAATCTTTTCTAAACCTCTTTCCACTATCAGTATTATACGGATAGAGAAAAATTAGGATATGGCAGGTATGTAGTTCTACAATATGTTGGCTAGGTATTAGGCATGCTAGAGTATGTGCTCCTACATAGCAGTAAAGTAAAGAAAGGCTAATCACATAAGTCCTCTCTTTATACTGTGCCAAATTTTTAAAGACGATGAGAACAATTAGTAGAAAGTGATAGAGTTTTTCAGAAAAAGAAGTATGATGATATGAAAATGAAAGTTGCAGTTATGCAGATATTAAAAAATTTTACTAGATACTCAGATAAGTAATAAGAGATGTGTACTAAAAAGTATGATGAGTAGTTGATGGAAACTCCATAATACAATAATATTCAAGAGAGTTTGATATAAAAGAAATAGATACTACTAACAAGTCCAGTACAGTGAGTCATACATAAGCAAATAAATGCATAGCTAGTAAGTAACCAAATGAAGTAGAGTTCAAGAGTTGATTCAGAAAAGAAGAGTAATCACAATAAAGATATGAAAATTCACGGATAATGAAAGCACTCAGCTAGATGTCAAGATAGAAAATGAGATTGATACCCTAATCCTTTGTTATATCCTAATTTTTCCCTATCTGTATAATACTGATAGTGGAAAGAGGTTTGAAAAAGATTGTGATGATGATTATAAGGAATAATCAAGGTCAAATGAGTCTTGAAGGAAGAGAGGGACTAAAATGAAAAGTTTAGAGGTTCTATGGTAAAAAATAAAAGTAGAAATAAACTTTGGGCCATTAAGTATAATTATGAAAAGTTGAGGGCCTAAAGTGTAATTTTCAAAAGTTCAAGGACCTAAATGAAAATTAGAAAAGATTAAAGGCCAAAAGTGAAAGTAGAAACAAAAGTTAGGCCAAAAGGTATAATTATCAAAAGTTTAGGGACCTAAATGCAATTAGTCAAAAGTTTAGGGACCTAAATATAATTAACTAAAAGTTTAGGGACCTAAATATAATTATGAGAAAGTTGAGCCGAAAAAGGCCTAAAAATGCCCAAAATCATATTAGTCCCAAATTTTACCAATAAGTAGAGAAAATTATTTTGATCAGTTTAATGCAACACATGATTTTAATTTGAGGTCCCGATTAATTGATATAAATTCCTAAAGACAGATAAAATTATTACAGTATTTTTTGAACATCAGAATCAGATGAAACTCTACAGTAAATTCCTATAATTAATATGAGAATTTATAAAATTGATAGAGTCAGAAAAGGAATCCTGTAGAATTCTTATGGGAATCTACAGTGGAATAAAATACCCGATAAATACGATAGGGAGAGATTTCTTGGGATTTGTACCATAAAGATAATGGACCAATACTAAGACCTAAATGGTGTCACATCCTTATATTTATACATCTTAGGGACCATTCAGTAGCACTTAAACCACTTTCAGGGTCATTGAAGTCTAAACACTTAATCTGGAATTTTATTCATATCGAGTACTGTTCACTGTGGTAAATTCCAAATGAGTGACCTGATTTTAAAAATTTATAACTAATTCTATAAAAATCGAAATGAAGTGGTTCAAATTGCTACATGAAGCTAACTCAAATATATTTCAGGGAAAAATCATTGGTTGACCAATCCTTGACAAATTTCATGTGGGTCAACGTTTCAATCTTACTGTTCATCCAATGACTTTCTCCTGAATCCAGCATTCTGGTCCCAACTTTAACAATTTATATCTTTTCGTGTATACATCCAAATTAGACATTCTATATATCAAATTAAATCTTAGTATGTCTACTTTTTACTCTAAAAATTTCGTACATTAATTCAATCATTTACTATTTTTAATGATTTATCAAACATGAATGGGTCTTCACGAGTTACTGTTCACTGAGCCTATTTTCAGCATTTAGTCTTTACATACTCAAGCATACAGCCAACACATATCAGTCATACAGGCCAGATAACAATTAATAAATAATCAACTGTTATATATTAATGCATGATTAACTCCCTCATATTGTATTACATCCTTTTCTGTCTAAAAACCGGCAGCATAACTGCTGCAATTCTTCTTTAGAAAGTAACTGATGTTGTACCGATTCGGTAATTCCCTTATGCGAACTACCATTCTATGTAGTACCCAGGAAAGACTGGATGAACCTGCTGGGTCCACTCACTTCCAGCCTCCTTAGACAGCACTACGTACACAGTACGTATCAGTTCCTTTCTTTGTTCCGTCTTCGTTGTCGGAATTTCGGCAGCCTACCGGCGTCTCTTAAGATTTCCAAATTTTATTTTGACAGAACCTCCCCTGTAATGTTATGTTTGGGAATGAGATTCAAAAGAATCCCAGTAACAACAATCATAACAAAATATGTAATGCAAAGTGACGGTGCTTGCTTGTGACTGTGTATAGATAAGTATGCTGCATGCTTCCATATTCAATAACATATGATCATAGCATTGGAATAGAGCTTCAAGCATAACATATAGGACAACAATCAACCAAACAAAACAACACATCACAAAAACATTACATAAGAGCTAGGATTAGTTATTACTTCAAAAGCAGAGCTTCAGAACTTCCTTACTACTTCCAACTCCACCAGAACTTCCTTTCTTTCTTTCTTTCTCCTTCTCTCTCTTCTTTCTCTCTCTTTTCTTGCCAAAAACGTGGGATGCATAAAATGGGAGGGGAAGGGGGTATTTATAGCTTTAATGGATGGCATTCTTGTAATTTTGAAGCCATCTGAACATGTGGTCCTGGTTTTTCCTGGAATTTCCTATTTTCTTTAATTCTTTTTACTGCATCACCCTGGACACCTCATGGGACACCTCATAGGACACCTCACCACCCATATTCTTCATGTGACGAAATTTGGAGGTTCTGGAAGCTTTTCGGTCCAATCTAGTACCGGCCCGGTCTATCGCCTCGAAAAACGTGCCGTTTTCTGAATCTGATGTTTCTGAAGATCCTTTTTATGTCTACTGACCTCACATTTAGTATCTAGACCCTTTATATCATTAACTTTTTAATACTGGGTCCAGACTCAATTATAGATCCCCTGCGAAATGACCAAAATGCCCTTGGTGCCCTATCTTGTCCTATTTTAATCCCTAAGGGCAAAATCGTCATTTCACACCTTTCTGGACCCGGTCAAAGCTTATACTAGCTCTAGTCAACCTTATTTAGACATGTCTTGACCTCTAGGTCTGTCCAAAATGACCAGAATACCCTATATTCATCTGCTGCCCTTTTTGTACAACATAGGGGCATTTTCGTAATTTCGCACTTTTCCGGGGTTCTGCTGGACACTGGCCCACCTATCAGTCCAAGAGTCTTATTGGGCCTCTAATGGCGCCATTTTCGGGCTTCCTGGGTCCATTACCTGTATGGCACGCATTACGAGGAATCTTCCTTTAACACAATTCATTGAATATTTTAACTATTATTTACCGAGTATATACCTTTTCCGGTCACCGGCTCTTTTTCCCAGATATAGTGTCCTACTGTGTTTAGACATCCTTGGGGGTTATAACGGTCATCTGACCGAAATCATCCGATCGCATTCAACCTCTTTAAAAATACCGATAAATCTCCTACCCGGATCCCCGGAGGCCTCACACTCCGTCTGGATTTTTTTATTTTGTGAATAACTTTTCCTACAGACCTCCTATCGGTATCCTGTCAGTTTCTCGACATCCGCCCATAAAGGCGCATCATCCTGTATTTTCCCACTTATATCTGAAATCTAGGGTATCCGGTATAAATTTTTATAACTTTTGGACGATCAGTCCATTTCTGGCTATCTGGAGTCTTCAAAAATTCCGGTATTAGGCTTGGTTACCCAGCGTCACTTGCCCTACCTTCTGGTAGAATCTGGGACTGACATGCTGTCGGGCAGTGCAAACCACTTCTGGCCTATTTTCTTTAATTATACTTTAGCCCCAGGGAACTTTTCCTTCTTTATAATTAAGTCCCTTAATTTGGCTAAAATTACACTTTAAGACCCCATATTTTTGTCTACCTTTCATTCCTAACTTTAAACTTTCCATAATTGCATTTAGGTCCCTTAATTTCCTTTCTTTCGCAATTTAATCCTTTTCTTTACATAAAGGTACACATGTTTTTCCTGAAACAGAGCTCATATATTCCGTTTAATCTATACATAGGAACCAGTACATAAGATTAAGGATATTACAAATGGCATCCCAAGAGGCCCAATAAGGTCATGAGACAGTTAAGTGGGCCAGAGTCCAGCGGAACACAGGAAAAGTGTGAAATTATGAAAATGCCCTTATGTAGCTAGATTGTACTAGAGATGGATGGAGGGCATTTTAGTCATTTTGGATAGGTAAAAAATGTCCCACCAAGTACAGGTAAAAAGTAACATTTGACAAATAAACTGTATTAATTGACAAAGCATTTGGTTAGGAACTTATTTTTTTCCTTAAATTTCAACATCGCTTCATGTACCTTTTTAACCTTTTCATTTCAATTTTTCTAGAATTAATTATGAGTTTTCAAAATTCATCACTGAATCTGGAATGCCATATAAACAGTAACTCATGAAAAGTAAAAATTTTAGATTTAGCTAATAGGCTTCAAAGGTCATTTAAGGTTATAAATGCTACCAAGTGGTCCCTAAGACGTACGAAAATAAGGATATTACATAGAGCATTATAGAGGTTTAATTTTCTAGATATGTATGATATATTCTTATAAAGATAAATTTATCAAGAGACTTGTCATGAAAAATAATGAAGAACATTTGCAGATTGTTACTTAAATCAATCATTTGAAGTATGAAATGAATTTTTATTGTACAACAAAGCTATACTTCAAATTTCAAAAGTTTCTAGGATTAGTCCATTACATAATTGATTAAGATAGATTAAACAAATGCTAGTCAATTAATGTATTTAGAAAAGTGAATGATAAATTATTTTAACACATTAATCAAACAGTTACTCTATTAATACAAAGTAATCATTTAACCAATCGATTAATTATATTATATTTGATTTTAACAAAACTAAAACTTCATAGATTAATTGAATAGTTAACAGATTAATACAAATTAATCGATTAACTAATCGATTAGTAGCAATATTTTTATTTTTATTTTCAATGTATTAATCGATTAACCAATCGATTAAATTGACTTTTTAGATTAAATACATAATGCAAGCCAGTCGACATTAATAGATTAACTAATTGATTAATTGATTTTCTTTTTAATACATAAGACTACATTTTCAATTAATCTAGCATTCAATCGGTTATTTGTCATTAATCTATTAACTAATTGATTAATGCTCAATAATCAATACCTAATCGATTAACTTCTTCTTTTAACTTCATTTGATTCCAAAATCATTTTCATTACTTCAAAAACAACTCTTCACAACATTAATTAACTTCATTCTCATTTTCTCTTTTGACATAATCAAAACATATCATTTAAATCCAATGGAAGCAATAAAACCGTGAAATTCATCTTCCTTAGTCCTATACAGCCTTAGGTTAAAAACCCTCTTCAATGTGCAAAGCAAGGAATTTCAATCTAATTCCATAATTAACCATTAAATCTAGCTTATCTAAGTGTTAATTATATAGTTCTAATTCAACAATGTATGCATTAATGTTAATGTTTGTGCTTGCTTGTGATTGTGTCAACATAATGCCTGAGCATGCTACCATGTCACATATGAAGTACAATTAGCCAAAATAGTCATAGAAACAAACCATCTTTAAAATACATATATGCCACAATAATCCACAAAGTCATAGCACAATTAAACATCACATTCAAGGTATACAAGTCTAGGTTTGTTTACCACCTCACATACTTGACTTTCATTTACTCTTTCTTTGCTTCTTGCTTCTTACTTCTCCTTGATATGTGGTTGCCTTCTTTGAGAACACAACTTAAATCCTAACATCATATAATTATTCATTATAATCTCAATTCATTAACATTTTATAACATTAAACTCAATTAACCACTTAACCTTTAACTTTATCTACTTGTGGTTAATTGCCTTACCTTTGAACTAACTTGCATCTTAACCTCCCTATACAATTTTGTATTTTGAATCCATTTATGGGCTTAGAATGTTGAAATTCCAGTTTCTCCATCAACTTTGGACAGAACCGAGAAGAAGCATATAATTCTTTAAAAATTATCATTTTGATTCCAATGCTTCCAATACTTGTTCCTCTTCTTTATCCAACACAATTTTTCATTTTAAAACCATTAGAAGCATCAAAATCATGAAATTTAAATTACTATTCATACATGTGAACAATAATAGATAAGAAGTTAAAACCATCATTTAAATCTAATAGAAGCATTACAATCATGAAGTTCATCTTCCTTGGTCCTGTACAGCCTTATGACGAAAACCTTCTTAAATGTGCAAAGCAAGGAATTTCAATCTAATTCCATAACTAACCATTAAATCTAGAAATATCCAAACTAACTTGTTTAAGTGCTACTTACATAATTCTAACTTCAATTTATTCTTCCCCCTAAATTTCTAGATTTTAGATAGCAAGCATACCATAGGGAAATCACATTTTCCATCCATTTAAATCCTAAGTTCAATCCTCATAATTAAAGAAAAATAAATTAGGATGAATAACTTACCTTGATCCCTTGCAAGCTTGATCACTTAGGCTCCTTGTTCTTGCTTTTCCTTTAGGTTTGAGTGGAAATTTTGGCATAGTTTCCCTATAGTTCTTGGGAGCACGAAATTGAAGAGAATGGAGGTTGTATTTATAGTTAAATTTTGGCACTCTTGGGACTAAATTATCCCTCCTTTTCCTAATTATTACATAGCCTTAATCTTGCATCTTATTGGTTAATTAATTCCTTAATCACCATTAACTTAATTTTTATATTATTTTATTATAATCTAAAATTTGACCAAAGCTCTTCTTCCTTGCCTTGGCTTCCACGTGGCATCTTGCACATGAGGTGTAGGTCCCACTTAGAGACTTTTGCTTCATGATCATCTCCTTGAAGTCTCCATTTTTCAAAAAAATATAAAATATCCTAAATTGACTTGAGCTGCAAGACTTGCTCTTGGGCTTGCCTATGACGCCATGTTAGGATTGTCTAGGGCCAAACCATAATTTTGGCATACATCCCAAGGTACTTCCTATACCTATATCCTCTAAATTACCCCTAATTTTGAGATAAATTCTAGACACCTCTTTTAATGGTTATGACATTTTTAGAAATTCATTCTAATATAAAATAAATTTTCTGCAAAGCCTTATAATTTTTTTTTAGAATAAGAAGTCATGATAAAAATTTCATATATTTTCTCTAAATCTTTTATTCGTGTCTAATTTCACCTTAAATTCTCTAGCTTAATTCTACATAACTCCTTTTTTACTTTTGTCAGTTTCATAAATTCTTATATTAATTATAATAATTTACTACAAAATTCCATATGATTCTAAGGTATGGAAGATACTATACTAATCTCTAGACTTTAGAAATTAATATCAATTTACCGGGACCTTAAATAAGAATTCTTACAGATATGCCTAGCACAAATTTTATCCTCTATTTACTGGTAAAAGTTGGGACCAAAATATTTTTAGGCAATTTTAGGCTTTTTCTAGCTGAACTTTCTATAATTACATTTTGCCCATGAATTTGGCAAAAGTGCACTTTAATCCTTAAAATTACCAAAACTTCATTTAGGTCCTTGAATTTTCTATTATTTAAAATTTAGTCCATAGAATTTTACTATTTACAGTTTAGTCCCTAAACTTTTATTAATTGCAATATAGTCCTTTTAACTTTACAACTTTATACCTTCTCTCTTTCTGTAATTTAAAACTTATCTAACAATTGTCTTTTCTTCTAATCATTGTCACAATTCCTTCTTAACATATTTCCTCTATCAGTCTTATAAAGATAGGAAAAATTTGGGATGTTACACTATATGCCTTGCTTCAATTATAATAGCCTAGAAATATACCCTCAATAGATTTAGGATCAAATTTACTGAGGTTACTTTGTTGTTATTGTGGATGAAACACTTGTTGCCAAAAATTCTCATATAAGTAATGTTTTATTTTCTTCCCTTGTATAGCTCGTATAGTGTCTTTTCAAGTATGCTTTTGACATAGGCTCTATTTTTTATGTAGCATATAGTGCTCATAGCCTCAGCCCATAATTCTTGAGATATACTTTTCTCATTTAGCATTGCTCGTGCCATGTCGGTAAGGAATCTATTTTTGTGTTCAACTACTCGATTTTGTTGAGGTGTTTAATGAGCTAAGAAGTTGTGATCAATTCTATTTTCTTCACATAATGTTGTAAATTCATGATTCTCAAATTCTCCACCATGATCATTCCTGATAAACACAATGGAAATACATTTCTCATTTTGAACTTTCTTGGTAAAAATAGCAAAGGCATCAAATGTTTCATCTTTTGATGGAAGTAACAAAGTCCATGTAAATCTAGAATAGTCATAGACTATCACAAGAGTATACAAGTTTCCTCCAAAATGTTTTACTCTCGTAGGACCAATCAAATTTATATGAAGCATTTGAAGTAGTCTTTCAGTCGAGACTACCTTCCTTGATTTAAATGATGACCTTGTTTGACTTCCTCATTAGCAAGCATCACAACAATATTGTTTTCAAAATTCATTTTACATAAACCGATAACTAAATCTTTTCTAACTAATTTTGAAACTTAGCTCATATTTATATGAGCTAATCTTTTATACCATAGCCAACTTTCACCAGTTTTTCCCATAAAACAATTTTTAGAAAGATTTGAATTGAATGAAATAGTATATATAGTAGTTACCGTCTCTTAGTGCTCTAAGTTTCACTTTAACTCATCTTTTTTTAGTGTTAGATCTTTCTTGTTGATAATTAGGCATATTCTAAGTTGAAGATTACCCAGTTGTATTTATTTACACTTTGACTAACACTTATAAGATTTTGGCAGAGTCCATCTATAAGGTAGATATCTTCTATTCTCATGCCATCAGTGCTACAAATATCTCCATTTCCAGTAATTTCTCTAGATTGATTTCCTCCAAAACTGACTTTTGCCCTTCTTTAGGTGTGAGCTTTAATAATTTGTCAGCATCCCCTGTCATGCATGTTAAGCATCCACTATCAATATACCATTTTGTTGTCTTGGATGCCTTGAGACATACCTGTATAGGACATTATCTGACTTTCAGTACCAATATCTTTTTGGGTCATGATTGGTTAGTCTATTGAGCCTTCACTTCATAAGTACCTTTTGGTACCCATCTTAGTGTCCCGTAGGTACCATTTTTCTTGTAGTAGCAAGAAGTAGTAGTGTGGCCCTTACAGTTACAAAAAGTACTTCTAGCAAGAGGATTATAGTTATGGATAGAGGTTCTAAAATATTTTAAATATGGTTTCCTTGATTTTTCTTTCTACCTTTCCCATTGCCCATATTTGGATCATATCTAATTCTGGATTTATCTGAGATACATCTTTGATTTTCTAAAATTGTATTAAGTACTTTACTACCCTTAGTAAATCTTTGAAGATTTTTAGTCAACTCTTAATTCTTGTTATGTATTGTCCCACATTTAGTGCAAGGCATTGATGTGATTTTAGTGGTTTGAGAGCTGATTTCAAGTTGCTCCTCTAGAACTTTAACTCTCTTTTGAGAATTTACTAATCCTTTAGTAATGCTAAATAGTTCACTTCTCAAATCATTGTATTCATAAATTAATTCATCATAATAATGTTCAAGATTTAATACCTTATATGTCTTTGATTCTTTTTGAGCAATAAGACATATGTTGGTAACCTCTTCATGATCGCTTCCCTCATTTTTTGATGATCTATCTCCCCAAATGGAAGATACGAAGACTCTTCTCTTTTATAACTTTTCTTTCTTCTTCTCTATAACCTTCTTTATGAGTTGAGAATAATATGCTTTGATATCGCCTTCTTTTACATTCATAGCATATAATTTGATCCCGAGCCTCTGAATTTGATATTGAAGGAAAATTTCATTGGTTTGAAATTTCCCTCTTGCTATATTTTTGTTAAACTTCTATAATCATCTCACCATAAATCCTATCTCCTTATCTTTGAGCTCATCTTCTTCTTCACTCTCTTGAGCCTTGAGAGCAATAATACCCTTTCGATGTTTTTCCTTCAGATCTTTCTTATAGTTTTGTTTGCTCTCAAACTCAGATAGACTCCCAAAGAGTGTTGTAATAGACTACATGGATTCTCCTTTGGATTCTTTAATGGATGTTACCTTCATATCCTATTCTTTGGTTAAACCATCTAGAATCTTTATCACTTGATCTTCTTGGATATATCTTTTGCCAAGAGAAGTTAGGTGATTCATGAGTTGTGAGAATCTAACTTCCATTTCTCTTATCGTCTCTCCTTGATTCATTTAAAACAGTTCAAATTCAATGGTGAGAGTATTTATCCTACTCTGCTTGACTCCAGATGTCCCTTAATGAGCAATCTCTAGAGCTTCACATATTTCTTTTGTAGTTTCCAAGCTTGATACCTTGAAATACTCCTGGCTAAGAGTGCATGTCAAAATATTTACTGCCTTGTCATTGAGTACGATCATCTTTTTATCATTATCATTATATTCGCTTGGTATCTTTAGAACATTTCTCCCATAACTATTTTTGTAGGAATATAGTTGCCTTCCTACATGACATCCCACAAGCCATACTCTGAAGCCTTTATAAATATTTTTATTCTCATTGATGAGGCCTCAGACTATCGTGGTATGATCCATCAAAATTATGTTTGTTGTACCCAATATAATGTAGTATAAGGCACAACCCTATCGTTCTTCTCGAGGAGCCTTTTATGTGGAAACCTAGTAGATTGGATGTCAAAATTGATGAAAAACCCGAGCTGTGGTAAAATGGTTTTTGGGTTTTAGTGATTGATGCAATAAAGTAGGGTGCAAAAAAGTAGATATTTTTGAATTTTTTGTTTATGATGAAAATGAGTTGATTGAGTTGAGAAATATGCTATGAAAGACTCTTGATGATAAAAACGTATCTATCCTTACTCTCACATTTAAAATTAGAGTTTAGAAAGCGCTAAGTCTCAAAGAAAACCTGAATCGATCGATTGAGTCCAGAACCCTAATTTTCCTTAAAACCCTTTAATCAAAGCTGGTTTAATAACTATTAGTGAACTGTCGTAAACCACTTAGCATGTAACTTGAATTTAGATGATAAAAATGCCCTCGAATGGTCATTGATTGAAAACTCTAGATTTCAAACAATGAATTAATTAACAATGATCGCCGATAATAACCCACTCTCTTAAAATTGAAATTAAAATATTCTATTAAAAGTAAACATTCAAATTATCTTAATTAAATTACAAAGCCTAATATGAGAATGATCAATCGATATTCAAAACTTGCTCATAAGATGAAAACCCTAGATCTAGTAGCAATTATAAGATGAGAAGATACAAATTAGAACAGAAGAAACTCCTCGTTTGAGTCCACGAGCTCAAAATATATGATTTATCACCAAGAAGCTTTAGGTTTGGCCTCTCTTGACTCCTGTTATACTGCAATCGCTATTCAGCTAGGATGCCATAGAGAAACAGTGAGAGGATAGAAGGTTGATGGTGTAAAGAGGTGGAGAAATCTGTGGGGTGGTGAAGGTGATCAGAGAGAATGAGAGTACTGCTTCTTAGCCTAATCAGGTCAAAAAAACTAGCCCTCGTTGATGGCAACCTTCCTTCTCCTTTTATTTCTTCATAACCTAATTCAAAACGTGTAGTTTCAGCGATTTCGCATATTAGTCACAACCAGATCTATGTTTTGGTCGTGAACTGTAAACACAGAGAACATTCCAGAAGAATCAAGGTCACGACTAGTGGACTCTTTGGTCACAACTAAAATATGCAGGAGCATGGTTTTACTTTCATTGGCTTGTGATTTCTTTCTTGGTCCTTACTCTCTTCCAAAATACCTATAATCCAAAATAAAAGCTCACTGTAAAAGTCCAAATCAATAAGTAACGGAATATATACAGTTTGGAAGAGTTAATTTACCATTTTAACCTTTTATTAGCACATTGCCATGCATAATCATATTACCACAAAAGTACAATTTGAGGCCTAAAATGATGATAAAGTTGTTATAAAGCTCTTAAAAGTGTCACAGAAACCATATACAAAATATGTCTTATCACTCATTTTCCAAAATGCGAAATTTTCTCTATTGAATCCTGGAGGATTCGTAGTATAAAAATTAAAACTTGTTCAAAACTAAAAATAGATAAGTTAAGAATGATTTCACTAAGAGTAATTTGAAGAGGAAGCTGACACAGAGATCTATCCTATCACTTAGCCTACGTTCAGTCCTCAGATACCTCTAAGATTTTCAACTATATCTTCTAAGATTCTATGGGCTCTTGGCACCTCAGTATATTCATGAGAATTCCCTCTTGCTCCCCTTTACAACTCATAAGGATATTCACCACTCAAGAGTCCCATACTCTTGAGCAACTTCGAATAAGAATGGAGAATTAATGAATCTCTCACACAGAGAAGATATGCTAAGCACTGAATTATAGCAAATTCTCTCTAAAAATTTCTCTATCAAGCTAAGTGAAAATAGAGTATAACAGTGCATGAACACTAAACACTCAGAGAATAATAAGAATAAATATGTTGTAATTGCTCTGTGTGGGTTGTTGAGTGTCTTAACTTCAGCATTCAATTTTCCATATATTTATTTATAGCTTTAGCTCCAAAGATATCCGTTAGAGATATTGAGCATTGGGTGAAACAGAGACAAAGCCATTCAAGGTTGTAAGCAGTAAGGGTAGCATTTAATGTGGTTTCTAGCAATTAACCTTTTATCTATAATAGGCTATGATAAGAAACATATAGGAATACTTAACCTATGTTTAAACCTGTTACACCAAAATCTAATCATTAAAATCTTTTGAAAAACTATCAACATTTATCGAAAAACATACCAATAAGATTATTTATCGAAGAAGTTGAATGAAATCCTTTGTAAAATAGTTGAGCCTCTTATCGATAAATGGTTTGCTCAAATAACTTAACGATAAATACTATATAGAATCAAACTAAATTTAAATTATCTTATCTAATTTATTGAAGATTTATTCAAAGAACTATCTTATCAAATAATTTATCGATAAATTACTTCAAATAGCATTTTGAAACAAGTATGATGTTAGTGAAATTTTTTCATTATATCAAAGAGATCTTCGATAGGTAGCCTTATCGAATATCTTATTGATAAATTGAGTCTTTGAAAGATTGACAGACTTTATATTTATCAAATAGCTTATCACTAAATTAATAAGATCTTCAAACAGGGTATTAACTTAACAAGCATCATTTATCGAAGACTTTATCGATAAATCAATTTATCGAATAGGATGTCGATAAATTCTCTTCAGAAATATTTTCACAAATTTATTTCTGTTTGAAATCTTTATTGTTTATCATTCTTATCGATAAATGAGTCATTTTCAAATTTATTGAAGGCTTTGTCGAAAAATGACTTTATTAAATAGAGAGATAATTTGGAAACGAAGACTCAGAGTTTTCTTCATAGTCTATTTATCGAAGGTCTAATCGATAAGTGAGCTTATCGAATAAGTCTTCAATAAATATCCTTCAAAAATTAATCTTTTCACAAATTTCTTTTCCATTTAGCGAAGACCTTATTGAATAAGTATCTTACTGATAAACTTATCGATAAATATTATTTATCAGTCGTAAAATACTTTTTGAAAACATTTACTCAATTGTCATCATCAAAATATTGGAGTCTAATATGAACATCCTAGAGACAACTATTGGGACCCCTAACCACTCAGGTCGAGAAGGGCCCCTAAAGGAGTGATATGCAAAGATTTTCTTGGCTTTGCCTTTTGAAGAAGAAGTGCACCCTCCACAAACATGGTGTCTAGAGATGAGTTGTAAAAGGTTCGAGATGGATGCCAGGAGGAGTTAGAAATGATATGTTATAAAATGTATGCTAGAGTCTAGGATATGGATGCCAAGCTCTAGTAAGCCAAGATGATGATGCCTCCCCCACACCCTGCTAAATTTACTGGGAAAATTTAGGAATAATCTGGTTCTAGATATTTTTGGGCTTTTTTTGGCTCAACTTTCAATAATTATCATTTTACCCTTAAACTTTTAAAAATTACACTTTAAGCCGTCAACTTTTTATAATTACACTTAATAGCCAAAGTTTATTTCTAATTTTATTTTTGCACCATAGAACTTTTAGACTTTTCAATTTAGTCCCTCATCTTTATACCTTTGTCTAATCATTATTTTTCTTTTCTATTCATCATCACAATCCTTTCCAAACCTCTTTCCACTATCAGTATTATACATATAGGAAAAATGTCACATCCTTACTTTTAACCTCAATTATATCGTATTAGAACTTATTGGAACCAATTACATGATTATTTGCTTTGGAAACATCCATTTTCAAAACAATTACTCTCGAGAACTATTTACTTTTACTGTTCATTTGGTAATTTCAAAACATATACCCAACTTTGCAAATTAATAATTAAATATAGAAAAATTGAAATAAGTTGGTTCTAATTTCTAATGAAAGCTCCTTCATGAAACTTTGAAGAAAAAAATATAAGATTAAGGTTCCATTGTCCCAATGAAATCAGTTTATTCGTTGAAAATCACTATTTATTTGGTAAAATCTAGAAGTTCCAGTTTCTTTGCCTTAACTTCAAAAATTCATTTCTCTTTGATTACTTGTCCAAATGAACTTTTTTACCTATGGATTTAAAGCTCTAGATGTCCTATTTCATCTCACAAAATTTCATGGAAAAACTCGTTCATTTGCTATATGAAATTAACATCAAAATGGTACTTCCTCCAATTGCTTACTTTATCTCTATTCCAGATTTTATTTCCAACTTAGAAAAATCATAAAAAATAGAATTATTAACCAATTGATGTGTTCTTAGTTTCCATTTAAAGCTATGTATCTTAAATATAATCATGCCAAATTTCAAGTTCAAACTCATTGATTAAGGTGTCATAATCATCATCACAGAACCACGGCCTCAGAATATAATTACAAAATCATACACCATGCATACTATCATATCATCCCATAGTGTCATGTAAGTAATATGACTTATTATACAAACTCATCCATCTATGTTTACCCTTTTCCCTTGTGCAGTTCTAGCACCTATAACATGGTTATGCATATGGAAGGAATGAGATTTCATGGAAATCCCAATAGCAAGTTACACAAACTATAATATCATGCATGATTAATTGGATGCTTAACATGTTATCATGAGACGGGAGCTACTTCATAATGGTACATAAGCAAAATCTAACATGCATATTGTCATGACATAACTTGCAAGGAGTTGCAATCATTCATACTTCATCATCAACATGATGACACAATCTCATGCTCAACCAAACACCATAACCAATAACCAAGCAAACATGAAACTATAGTTAGGTATTCTTGCTACCTCTTAGCTATACTTGTCAATGTCTTCTTGAGATAATTTCCTTCCTTAAAAAATGTCAAAACCTAGTCATTACAAAGTAATATCAAGTTACAACTAAACTTGAAAACAAATCCAAGACTAGGTTTTCACTAACTTCCATTCTTTCTCTATTTTAGGTTTATACTTCCTTCCAAAATAAATTCTCATAGTTCATTTCCACATAATTTTTCATGTCAAATCCAAATATGTAACCAGAATTTCTAAAATCAAAACATCCCATGAGCTGCTGGCCTTGACCGAAGCAAACCCTTATTTTCCAAAAATTCATATTTTAATTCCAATGCTTCCAATACTTATTCTCCTACTTTATCCTCACACAATTTTCTATTTTAAACTCATTGGAAGAATCAAAATCATAAAATTTCAATATATGAACAGTGTCATGTATAGTAATAGCCATGAACACAAACTTATAACTACAAGCATACTTGAATCCAAATTTTGCAAGAGTTTCCCTATGGTTCTCAAGCATGCCGAATGGGGTCTGAAATGAGTGGGTATTTATAGATAAATTTGGGTGGAAATGGATGGCCAAGATTGATTTAGTTAGTATTTGATCTAAACGCCCATATTCATTCTTGAACAAACTTGCCCTAGAAGCCATACCTTTTGACGCCATGCATGACATCACACAAGGCCATGTTTGGCTAGAAAAAGGTAAATATACTAATAGGAAAAATTTCAGTCCAGTCCGGTACCGATCGGAGCAGTTTCACAAAAACCAGACTATTTTCTATTCATAATTTTTATAATATTCCAAGTTATGTATTATGTCCTGGAAACTAGTGTCTAGGTTCCTCATACCATTGAAATTATTAGAATGAGTATTTAACTGCCATCCATCCCTTGAGAAATGACCAAAATACCCTTGGTGCTCTTTCTTACACTATATTAACCTTAAGGACATAATTGTCATTTTACCCCTCTTTGTACTGTCTTAGAGATATACTAGCTCTAAATAATCATATTTATACTATATGTGATGTTTCTAGCCTGTCTAGAATGACCAAATTACCCTCCATCCATCACTGGTATAATGTGGCATCCAAGGGCTTTTTCATAATTTCACACTTTTTTGGACTACTCTGGACTCTGGTCCAGCTGACTGTCCAGTCACCTTATTGGGCTCATAATGATGCCATTTGGGCCTTGGTTTGGGCTTATTGCCTTTATGGCACGAATCCTGAGATAACTCTCCTGATCCTATTTATCAGGTATTCTATTTCACCGTAAAATTCTGTAGAATTCTATAGGGTTCCTTTTCTGACTCTATCAGTTTAATAAATTCATATATTAAAATAGGAATTTACTATAATGTTTCATATGATTTTGAGGTCTAAAAGATATTGTAATAATATCTTCTGACTTCAAAAATTTATATCAATTAATTGGGACTTCAAACCAAAGTTCAGTGGTTCCTTAAACTGACCATAATAATTTTGTCTATCTACTAGTAAAATTTGGGTTTGATCTGATTCTGGGCATTTTTAGCCTGTCTTGGCTCAACTTTTCCATAATTACATTTATGTCCCTGATTTTTTGCTTAATTACATTTAAGTCCCTAAACATTTGAAAATTATCACTTTTGACCTAATTTTTATTTCTACATTAACTTTTTGCTTTCAACCTTTTCTAATTTATGTTTAGGTCCCTATACTTTCCCTAGGAAATAATCCCTCTCTTTCCTTCCTCAATTTGATACAGTTTATTCCAAGAATCTCATGTCCATTTCATATAAACTCTATAGTTACATCAAGTAAGAAAATTGGGGATATGACATTTCTCTCCCATTAAAATAAATTTCATCCTTGAAATTTACGTTACATGTACGCTAAGAAAATAATTTAGGATATGCTTCCTTCATCCTTTCCTCTGCTTCCCAGATAGCTTCATTCTCCATTAATCCCTTCTAGACCACCTTAACTAGGGGATCTGCTTATTTCGTAACTGCTTGACCTTTCTATCTACAATATGTACTAGTCCAACTTCATAAGTTAGGTCATCTCATAGTGCAACATCATGCTGCTCAATTACATGTGATAGATCTAGAATGTACTTCTTTAACTACGAAACATGGAAAACATCATTAATTTTGCAGAGATTTGGAAGAAGAGCTAACTTATAAGCCATTGATTCTATTCTTGTGAGGATCTGAAATGGCCCACTGTATCTAGGATATAGCTTCTTCACTTTGATCGATCGTCTGGCTCCTGTCATTTGAGTTAACTTAAGGAATACATGCTCTCCTTCTTCAAACTCTAACGGCTTTCTTTTAACATCAGCATAACTCTTCTGTCTGCTCTGAGCCATTAGCAATCTTTTTATAATCTTATCGACCTGTGCTACTGTCTAGTATACTATATCAGGATCAAACATCCTTCTTTCTCTCAACTCCACCTAGCATAAGGGAGATCTACATTTGTATCCATAAAGTGCTTCAAACGGGGCCATCTGGATACTAGACTGATAACTGTTATCATAGGCAAATTCTATCAATGGCAAATGGACATCCCAACTCCCTTTGAAATCCAATACACATGCTCTCAGCATATCCTCTAAGGTTTATATCATTCTCTTAGATTGACCATCTATCTGAGGATGATAAGATGTACTAAATCTAAGAGTAGTGTCCATTTCCTTATGTAAAGCCCGCCAAAAATTTGACATAAATTGAGGATATCTGTCAGATATGATACTACTGGGAATACCATGTAGTCTAACAATCTCCTTTATATACAATCTTGCCAGCTTCTCAAGAGAATCTTTCTTGTTAATTGCCAGGAAATGAGCTGACTTCATCAATCAGTCAATTACTACCCATATAGCATCATGCTTAGTAGAAGTCATGGGTAGTCCTTCAACAAAATCCATGGCAATACTGTCCCATTTCCACTCAGGTATTTCTAGTGGTTGCAATTTTCCTGCTGGCCTTTGGTGTTCAACTTTCACCTTCTGACAGGTTAAGCACTTTGACACATAAGCTACAACATCTTTCTTTAATCCAGGCCACCAAAATAAACTCTTAACATCATGATACATCTTGGTCATACCTGGATGTACTATATATTTGCTTTTATGTGGCTCATCTAAGATATTCTCTCTCAATCCCATTGTATTGGGAATATATGGTCTTCCCCTAAATTGTAGCAATCCATCCTGGGAGACATCAAAATTCTTAGTTTCCCCTCTTTCCAGCTTACTCTTAAAAATCTCTGCAAGCTTATCATGCTCATAAGCTTCTTTTATCTCATCCTCGATGAAAGCTTTAATCTGTGTTCCTCTATAAGAACTTTTTGCTGTCTGTATTTGATATAAAGACTCCAATCTCAAATATCTTCTATCAATTATAGCTCTTTGATCATTAGACTTGATACCTGTACCACTTTTATGCTTAAGGCATCCGCTACCATATTTGCCTTTCCTGGATGGTACTTGATCTGGAAATAATAGTCCTTTAGAAATTCCATCCATCTCGCTACCTCATGTTCAATTCTTTCTAATCCTGCAGGTACTTCAGGCTTTTATGGTCATAGTACAGCTCTATAGTAGCTCCATACAGGTAATACATCCAGATCTTGAGAGCATAAACTACCGCTGCAAGCTCTAGATCATGAGTATAGTTCTCTTCATATGGCTTTAGCTGCCGAGAATCATAGACTACCACTCGACCCTACTATATTAATACACATCCCAACCCCTGCTTGCTAGCATCAGTATAGACTACATGAGTTTGACTTGGGTCTGGAATAATCAGCATGGAGTCATGGTTAATCTATGCTTTAACTCTTAGAAACTAGCCTCTCACTTCTCATCCCACTTGAACTGCTGGTTCTTTTTGGTCAGCTTGGTTAATAGTAGAGCAATTCGAGAAAAGTCATTAATAAATCTTTAGTAATACCCTGCTAAGCCCAGAAAACTTCTGATTTCAATCACTATCCTTGGCTATTCCTAGCTTAACACTGCTTCAACTTTGCTAGGATCTATAGCTACCCCTTCATGGGATATAGCATAACTAAGAAATTTGACTTCTTGAGGCCAAAACTCACATTTACTAAGATTAGCATAGAGTCACTTTTCTTTAAGAGTACTAAGAGCAATCCTCAAATGCTCTTCATGCTTTTTAATAGATTTAGAGTACACTAGGATATCATCAATGAAGACTACAACAAACTAATCTAGATAAGGCTTGAAGATCCTGTTCATATAATCCATGAAAATTGCAAGTGCATTTGTTAGAACAAAGGGCATCACTAGAAATTCAAAATGACCATAGCGAGTCCTGAATGCAGTCTTCAAAATGTCATCAGCTTTGATTCTAAGTTGGTGATAACCTTATCTCAGGTCAATCTTGGAGAATAAACTCGCTCCTACCAACTAGTCTAGCAAATCATCAATCTAGGGAAGAGGGTACTTATTCTTAACAGTAATCTTATTCAACTATTGATAGTCAATATATAGTCTGAGACTACGATCCTTCTTCTTAACGAATAACACTGGAGCACCCCACGAGGACATACTTGATCGAATAAAACCCTTTTCCAGAAGCTCCTTAATCTACTTCTTTAGCTCAATCATCTCGTTAGTAGTCATACGATATGGGGCTTTAAATACTGGTCCATCTCCAGGTACAATATCGATTGTAAACTTGACTTCTCATTCCGGAGGCAGTCCTTAAATCTCTTTTGGAAAAACTTTAGGGAATTCCTTAACTACTAGAATTATCTCAACCCCTTCTTCTACTCTGCTTGAATAGAAAAGAAGAACATATATCCCTGACATCCTTTTCGTAGACATTTATCTACCTGAGCCTCTGTTATGAAATTTAGTCTCACTTCTGGATTCACATTTGTGGCTTGTGGACAAAGAACTATATTCTGTTCTTACAATCCAACATGATGTTATTGGCAGACAATCAATTCAATCCAATTATAACATCAATCTCATGAAAGGGCATACATATCAAATCTAGAGTAGTGCAACAATACTCATATCGAATGACACTATTTAGGCAAACATCTGATATAACTACTCTAGCATTTGTAGGAGTTGTCACACATATGGCATAATGCAATTTGCTAATTGTAAGGCCTAACTGTTTAGCACATTCATAAGAAACAAAGGAATGACTTGTACCTGAATCAAATATAGCAATCACAGAATGATTATTGAGATAAATGATACCTTGAATTATCTCGGGTGACCTTTGCGCATCTTCCCTTGTTAATGTGAACATTTGCCCTTAAGTGCGTGGCCTTTGATCATGAGCTACCAGAGGATAATTCCTGGAGAAATGTCCAGGTTTTCCACATGTGTAATAGTGTTTTGCCCCATCAAGCACAATCCATCACCATGACTTTTCCCGTACTTGTCATATGTTCTGAGTCTCAGGTCTCTATTACTTGTATTGCCCCTGAAGTTTCCTGTAGTAGGCTTTTTGTTCTGCCACTGTCTTTTCCTCTTTCTGGAATAGCCAATGCCACTGGCCACCTTTAATGTTCTGACCAGTTCTTTCAGGAACATTTTTCTATCTGCTCATTGGTTTCATCAACATCTGATGATTTAGACTGTTCTCAATTATTCTATAGGCCTTTATTACTTTATTGAATTGGTTATCCTGTTAGGGAGTCATCTTATCTTTCAGAGTATCATTCAGTCCCCTGATCATTATCTCTGTCATCCAACATTCATCATCCACCTATCGTAGATAAGTGGAATACTGAAAAGGAAGGATAAACTTAGCCAAGTATTTGTCAAAAGATTCTTTCTCCCCTTGCCTCAGCATAAGGAATTTTGCTTCTCTTTCATCCCATACAGACTGAGGGAAATACTTCTCATAAAACTGTTCAAGAAACACTTCCCATGTGATAGGAATGTGTCTTTCCTACAGTAATAACTTAGTGTTCCTCCACCAGCTATCTTCATCTCTTTCTAGCTAATAGATTGCCATCTACACTTTACTCTCAAACAGACAATTAAGTACCTTGAATATCTTCTCCAGTCTGCTGATCCAATCTTCTACTTTCTGTATATCAAATATCCCCTTAAACGTTGGAGGACTATGTTTACATAATTTAGCCATCCATTGTTGAATGCCAGTGGGATCTAGTCTGTCTTATCTGTCTTGGTGGCTCTGTTATCTGTTGAACCATTTCTAGTTATATATTAGTTGTACCTACAGATTCTGAGTTTCTTAAAGTCTCTATTGCTTCTACTAAGGCCACTGCTATGGCAGCATCCCTTTCCTGTTCACTCTTTGCCTGAGCTACTCTTACTTCTTCAATCATTTTCTGTTGTTGTTCTAACCATTCTAGGATTAACTGGTTAATGTCTCCAGTGTCTCGGGGTTCTCCTGAAGAACTAGCTCTTCTCGTTCTTACCATTTTGTTTTACTATTGTAATAGGAAAGGGATAATATAATTAATATAATTCATATTTCATTCAAAACATAGCATACAGCAAGTTCAGCAGCATTACATAGATCTTTCATAACATAAACACATGTACAATATCGTCATCACTGTTCATAAGTACATAGATCACAGTAGCATTTATAGATACAACCATTACATTATGCTTTCTTATAATGGATCCTAATAAACTCTCCTACCATATAGATCTAGTCAAGAATGTCCTCATAAGGTTCCTCCTCAAAATACTGATCCAGACCTACTCTCCACATCGCTGTGAGAGGTAAGATATCATCCATGATATTTGTCCAATCTTATAGGGTAAGAGTATCTGGATTATAAGCTCGATAGGCTTCTCGTACTCTTGTTATGAAGTCCATGTAACTTCTATAATCTTGATCTACTTCTCTAACAAACATTCTTCCTAAGTCATACGTATGTCTAGCTAGTTCCACCGCTTTCTTGAATTGTTCTTCATTCATATCTTCCCCAGGGTTTATCTCTATAACCTGGTGGTTATCTAGATATATCTCTACCATTAGCTTCTTCGTTCCACTAGGACCAGGGATATTTATATGATTTGGTATATAGCTAGGTTCAGGTACATCAGCTGTATGGCTAGGTCCAAGTACATCAACTGGTTTAGGCACTTGACTTGGACCAGGAATATCTGCTTCAGTAGCCAACCTATGTACATGTTTTGTAGCACCACCGACATAGGAGTAATCCTCATTAGACTATTCTTCCTGAGGGTTTACCATCTCTCTATCATCTACCTGATATGTATCCCCCTCTACACTAAGGTCAGCTTATTCAGGTGGTACAACATTAATAGGTGGGGCAAGAATAGGTTCCTCAGGTACATACTCATATGATGACTCATCTATCCCATTTGATCTGACTGAAGATCAAACTAACCTGCCCAGTTTTGGTTCACTACTAGAATCCAAGACATGGATCACTGGAGGAAGCCCAAACTTCAGATCATTTATCAAAGCATCTACCTCCTCTGAGTTCCACCCTAACCTATATGAAATAAGGACTTCTAGTATAGGGTCCCTTGGTTTACTGTAGTCTCTGAAGTCCTAGACTCAACCATCTTTATCCTACAATAACTAACTTAGTATTAGTTATGCAGATGTTTACTTATGCATCACTCTATAAATAATCTAATTAGAGCATTTCATAAGCTAGAATCCTTTGCTCCGATACCAAAATGTCACATCTTTACTTTTAACCTCAATTATACTGTATTAGAAGTTATTGAAACCAATTACATGATCATTTTCTTTGGAAACATCCATTTTCAAAACAATTACTCTCGGGTACTGTTTACT
Organism: Leucaena leucocephala; assembly: GCA_037074615.1. NCBI lineage: Eukaryota > Viridiplantae > Streptophyta > Magnoliopsida > Fabales > Fabaceae > Leucaena > Leucaena leucocephala. Next base: position 5,790,715 of record CM073526.1, on the reverse strand, counting down.
TTTACTGTTCATTTGGTAATTCTAGAACATGTACCCAACTTTACAAATTAATAATTAAATGTAGAAAAATCAAAATAAGTTGGTTCCAATTTCTAATGAAAGCTCTTTCATGAAAATTTGAAGGAAAAATATAATATTAAGGTTCCATTATCCCAATAAAATCAGTTTATTCATTGAATATCACTGTTCATTTGGTAAAATCTGGAAGTTCCAGTTTCTTTGCCTTAACTTCAAAAATTCATTTCTCTTTTATTACTTGTCCAAATGAAATGTGTTACCTATGGATTTAAATATATAGATGTCCTATTTCATATTACAAAATTTCATGAAAAAACTCGTTCATTTGCTATACGAAATTAACATCAAAATTTTACTTCCTCCAATTGCTTACTTTATCTCTATTCTAGATTTTATTTCCAACTTAGAAAAATCATAAAAAATAGAATTCTTAACCAATTGATGTGTTCTTAGTTTCCATTTAAATCTATGTATCTTAAATATAATAATACCAAATTTCAAGTTCAAACTCATTGATTAAGGTGTCATAATCATCATCACACCACCACGGCCTCAAAACATAATTACATAATCATACACCATGCATACTATCATATCATCCTATAGTGTCATGTAAGTAATATGACTTATTATACAAAATCATCCATCTATGTTTACCCTTTTCCCTTGTGAAGTTCCAGCACCTATAACATGGTTATGCATATGGAAGGAATGAGATTTCATGGAAATCCTAATAGAAAGTTACACAAACTATAATATCATGCATGATTAATTGGATGCTTAACATGTTATCATGAGATGAGAGCTACTTCATAATGGTACATAAGCAAACTCTAACATGCATATTGTCATGACATAACTTACAAGGAGTTGCAATCATTCATACTTCATCATTAACATGATGACACAATCTCATGCTCAACTAAACATCATAACCAATAAGCAAGCAAACAATTAAGCAAACATTAAACTATAGTTAGGTATTCTTGCTACCTCTTAGCTATCCTTATCAAGGTCTTCTTGAGATGATTTCCTTGCTTCAAAAAAGTCAAAACCTAGCTGTTACAAAGTAATATCAAGTTACAACTAAACTTGAAAACAAATCAAAGACTAGGTTTTCACTAACTTCTATTCTTTCTCTATTTTAGGTTTCATACTTCCATCCAAAATAAATTCTCATAGTTTATTTCCACATAATTTTTCATGTAAAATCCAAATATGTAACCAGAGTTTCCAAAATCAAAACATCCCATGAGTTGTTGCCCTTGACTGAAGCAAACCCTTGTTTTCCAAAAATTCACATTTCGATTCCAATACTTCCAACACTTGTTCTCCTACTTTATCCCCACACAATTTTCCATTTTAAACTTATTGGAAGCATCAAAATCATGAAATTCTAATATATGAACAGTGTCATGTATAGTAACAGCCATGAACACAAACTTCTTACTACAAGCATACTTGAATTTCCAAACTTATACCACTTGATTCTAGCTTATTTAAGCTTGTCTAAACTATCCATATCATAAAACTAATATTCTAACCACATATGGATAGCACTTCTAGCAGCATCCACAAGGAAAATATGGCACAAAAATCCCTTAAAATCAAGAGATAGCTTGCTAGAATAAAGCTCAAGATCAAGGGAGATGATTACCTTGCTTGTTGCTTCAAGTTGTGTGCTTATTTCTTGGTTGAATGGAAACTTTGCAAGAGTTTCCCTATGGTTATCAAGCATGCCGAATGGGGTCTGAAATGAGGGGGTATTTATAGATAAATTTGAGTGGAATGGATGGCCAAGATTGATTTAGTTAGTAATTGATCTAATGGCCATTATTCATTCTTGAAAAAACTTGCCCTAGAAGCCATACCTTTTGACGCCATGCATGACATCACACAAGGCCATGTTTAGCTAGAAAAAGGTAAATATACTAATAGGAAAAATTCTAGCCTAGTCCGGTACCGATCGGAGCAATTTCACAAAAACTATACTGTTTTCTGTTCCTAATTTTTATATTATTCCAAGATATGTATTATGTCCTGAAAAATAGTGTCAAGGTTCCTCATATCATTGACATTGTTAGACTGAGTATTTATCTGTCATCCATCTCTTGAGAAATGACCAAAATACCCTTGGTTATCTTTCTTGCACTATATTAACCCTAAGGGCATAATTATCATTTTACCCCTCTTTATAGTGTCTTAGATATTATACTGGCTCTAACTAATCATATTTATACTATATGAGATGTTTCTAGCCTGTCCATAATGACCAAAATGCCCTCTATCTATCACTAGTACAATATGGGTATCCATGGGCATTTTTGTAATTTCACACTTTTCCTGGACTGCTCTGGACTCTAGCCCACCTAACTTTCTAGTCACCTTATTGGGCTCATAATGACGCCATTTGGGCCTTGGTTTGGGCTTATTGCCTTTATGACACAAATCCCAAGACAACTCTCCTGATCCTATTTATCGGGTATTTGATTCCACTGTAAAATCTTGTAAGAATTCTACAAGGTTTCTTTTCTGACTCTGTTAGTTTAATAAATTCATATATTAAACATAGGAATTTACTATAATGTTTCATATGATTCTAAGGTCTAAAAAATACTATAATAATTTCTTCTGACTTTAGAAATTTATATCAATTAATCGGGACCTCCAATCAAAATTCTGTGACTCCTTAAACTGACTAGAATAACTTCATCTATCTACTGGTAAAATTTGGGTCTAATATGATTCTGGGCATTTTTTGCCTATCTTGGATCCACTTTTTTATAATTATATTTAGGTCCCTGACTTTTTGCTTTATTACATTTAGGTCCCTAAACTTTTGGAAATTACCACTTTTGGCTCAACTTTTATTTCTACATTAACTTTTTGCCTTTAAGATTTTCTAATTTGCGTTTAGGTCCCTATATTTTCCCTAGGCAATAATCCCTCTCTTTCCTTCCTCAATCTAATACAGTTTATTCCAAGAATCTCATGTCTATTTCATATAAACTGTACAGTTACATCAGGTAAGAAAATTGGGGATATAACAAAAAAATTAGGATGTGATATTTCTGCCCCCTAAAATAAATCTTGTTCTCATAATTTACTTAGCACTTTAGTCAACAATCTTGGATAGATATCCTTTTCTGCTTTATGACTAAGGATTGGGGTATTTATCTCTTATCTTTTATCTTGACATCTTAGCAGAGTACTTTCCATATTCGCAGATCTTCATATCTTTACTGTGATTATTTTTCATTTATGAATCAACTCAATTAAAGTTAAACTCTAGTTCATTATATTACTTGCTTACTTGTTATGCATCTATTTGCATATAGACTTCTCACCATACTAGACTTGTGAGTAGTGTCCATTTCTTTCATATCAAACTCTCTCAAATACTACTATATTCTAGAGTTTCTATCAACCACTCATCACACTTCTTCTTCTTCTTCTTATCTTTAATAATTCATCATAATACATAGAGAGGACTTATGTCATTATTCTTTCTTTCTTTACTTTACTGTTAGATAAGAGCACATAGGAGCACATACTCTAACATGCATAATGCCTAGCCAACATGTTGCAGGATGACATACCTGCCCATGAATGCAAAGCTCTAACATTGGAGCTCAATCATTCCTTTTCCTTAATATACATAGCTCTAACACTTGGAGCTTGCACAGCTCTATCACATGGAACTTGTACTACTCTAACATTTAAAGCTTTAGCATATTTTACAAACATAACATAATGCCTAGCATTTCATGTAAGGAGTGAAAGCTATCACTTGCTATTTCATCTGTAACATAATATTCAAACATCTTATCCCTTTCAAAAAGGGAGCATCTCTATCTATTTACAAAGCTAGCTACAAAGCTGTTTCATATTGTACTTCTTGATATATATTTCTCATTATGTATCACATTACAAATTTCTCATAACGTATCTCATTACGTACTTTTTAGGCCATATTATGTCATATTTGGCCAAATTTGGCTATATCATGGTCTATCTTGCCTTATCATGGCATATTCTAATATACCATCAGTCTAACATTCTCTTTAACTTATAACTTTGCTAGCTTTTAAGAAAACTCTTCTAAATATTTTCTTTCAAATCCATTTTATTTGGACTTGACATAAGGGTTCTAGTCTCTGACCGTTCATAACCCTTTCTAACTTTTCATAGCTCTTTCTATCATGATATATAACTTTGTTCATCTATGCCAAACTTCTATGGTATTTACACCCTTTCTCATCACATCCTAGGGGTCACCCATTGTAATATCCTTAATCTTCTGTACTGGTTCCTATGTACAGATTAAACGGAATATATGAGCTCTATTTCAGGAAAAACATGTGTACCTTTATGTAAAGAAAAGGATTAAATTGCAAAAGAAAGGAAATTAAGGGACCTAAATACAATTATGGAAAGTTTAAAGTTAGGAATGAAAGGTAGACAAAAATAGGGGGTCTTAAAGTGTAATTTTAGCCAAATTAAGGGACTTAATTATAAAGAAGGAAAAGTTCCCTGGGGCTAAAGTATAATTAAAGAAAATAGGCCAGAAGTGGTTTGCACCGCCCGACAGCATTTCAGTCTCAGATTCTACCAGAAGGTAGGGCAGGTGACGCCAGGTAACCAAGCCTAATACCGGAATTTTTGAAGACTCCAGATAGCCAGAAATGGACTGATCGTCCAAAAGTTATAAAAATTTATACCGGATACCCTAGATTTCAGATATAAGTGGGAAAATACAGGATGATGCGCCTTTATGGGCGGATGTCGGGAAACTGACAGGATACCGATAGGAGGTCTGTAGGAAAAGTTATTCACAAAATAAAGAAATCCAGACGGAGTGTGAGGCCTCCGGGGATCCGGATAGGAGATTTATCGGTATTTTTAAAGAGGCTGAATGCGATCGGATGACTTCGGCCAGATGACCGTTATAACCCCCAAGGATGCCTGAACACAGTAGGACGCTATATCTGGGAAAAAGAGCCGGTGTCCGGAAAAGGTATATACTCGGTAAATAATAGTTAAAATATTCAATGAATTGTGTTAAAGGAAGATTCCTTGTAATGCGTGCCATACAGGTAATGGACCCAGGAAGCCCGAAAATGGCGCCATTAGAGGCCCAATAAGACTCTTGGACTGATAGGTGGGCCAGTGTCCAGCAGAACCCCGGAAAAGTGCGAAATTACGAAAATACCCTTATGTTGTACAAAAAGGGCAGCAGATGAATATAGGGTATTCTGGTCATTTTGGACAGACCCAGAGGTCAAGACATGTCTAAATAAGGTTGACTAGAGCCAGTATAAGCTTTGACCGGGTCCAGAAAGGTGTGAAATGACGATTTTGCCCTTAGGGATTAAAATAGGACAAGATAGGGCACCAAGGCATTTTGGTCATTTCGCAGGGGATCTGTAATTGAATCTGGACCCAGTATTAAAAATTTAATGATATAAAGGGTCTAGATACTAAATGTGAGGTCAGTAGACATAAAAAGGATCTTCAGAAACATCAGATTCAGAAAACAGCACGTTTTTCGAGGCGATGGACCGGGCTGGTACCAGATTAGACCGGAAAGCTTCCAGAACCTCCAAATTTCATCACATGAAGAATATGGGTGGTGAGGTGTCCTATGAGGTGTCCCATGAGGTGTCCAGGGTGATGCAGTAAAAAGAATTAAAGAAAATAGGAAATTCCAGGAAAAACCAGGACCACATGTTCAGATGGCTTCAAAATTACAAGAATGCCATCCATTAAAGCTATAAATACCCCCTTCCCCTCCCATTTTATGCATCCCACGTTTTTGGCAAGAAAAGAGAGAGAAAGAAGAGAGAGAAGGAGAAAGAAAGAAAGAAAGGAAGTTCTGGTGGAGTTGGAAGTAGTAAGGAAGTTCTGAAGCTCTGCTTTTGAGGTAACAACTAATCCTAGCTCTTATGTAATGTCTTTGTGATGTGTTGTTTTGTTTGGTTGATTGTTGTCCTATATGTTATGCTTGAAGCTCTATTCCAATGCTATGATCATATGTTATTGAATATGGAAGCATGCAGCATACTTATCTATACACAGTCACAAGCAAGCACCGTCACTTTGCATTACATATTTTGTTATGATTGTTGTTACTGGGATTCTTTTGAATCTCATTTCCAAACATAACATTACAGGGGAGGTTCTGTCAAAATAAAATTTGGAAATCTTAAGAGACGCCGGTAGGCTGCCGAAATTCCGACAACGAAGACGGAACAAAGAAAGGAACTGATACGTACTGTGTACGTAGTGCTGTCTAAGGAGGCTGGAAGTGAGTGGACCCAGCAGGTTCATCCAGTCTTTCCTGGGTACTACGTAGAATGGTAGTTTGCATAAGGGAATTACCGAATCGGTACAACATCAGTTACTTTCTAAAGAAGAATTGCAGCAGTTATGCTGCCGGTTTTTAGACAGAAAAGGATGTAATACAATATGAGGGAGTTAATCATGCATTAATATATATAAGTTGATTATTTATTAATTGTTATCTGGCCTGTATGACTGATATGTGTTGGCTGTAGGCTTGAGTATGTAAAGACTAAATGCTGAAAATAGGCTCAGTGAACAGTAACTCGTGAAGACCCATTCATGTTTGATAAATCATTAAAAATAGTAAATGATTGAATTAATGTACGAAATTTTTAGAGTAAAAAGTAGACATACTAAGATTTAATTTGATATATAGAATGTCTAATTTGGATGTATACACGAAAAGATATAAATTGTTAAAGTTGGGACCAGAATGCTGGATTCAGGAGAAAGTCATTGGATGAACAGTAAGATTGAAACGTTGACCCACGTGAAATTTGTCAAGGATTGGTCAACCAATGATTTTTCCCTGAAATATATTTGAGTTAGATTCATGTAGCAATTTGAACCACTTCATTTCGATTTTTATAGAATTAGTTATAAATTTTCAAAATCAGGTCACTCATCTGGAATTTACCACAGTGAACAGTACTCGATATGAATAAAATTCCAGATTAAGTGTTTAGACTTCAATGACCCTGAAAGTGGTTTAAGTACTACTGAATGGTCCCTAAGATGTATAAATATAAGGATGTGACACCCATCTTGGGGCTACTCTTGCCTAAGCATGCTTAATTGAAAAGTGTTGATAAAAATATGAAACATTGGTGCTAAAAGGCTCAAACCCTAGTACTTTACTATCTTAGACACTTCTCATACTTTCTCTCTTAGGTCAATCTAGCCTTCTAATCTCTTTATCCTCATCTAGGGAATCTATTTGTCTCTCATTCTTATTCTCTATAATCTAATCTTAGGGATCTCTTTATTCTTATTTGACCCCTTCTCATATCATATGAGATATTCTTTTTCTCTTCCTTAGACATATTATCTATAAACTTATAAATATATGTTACTCAGGACTAAAAACTTTAACTTTGATTACTTAGTTCCTATTGCGTGTAAGAAGATTCTGAGTTTAGCCCCTAATAGTAATAAGGCTATATAAAATTAATATCATGGGTACTCTCTCTATTATGATTTAACTAACTTGTGAGGCTTCCTTGCCTTAACCTTGCCATTGGTAATCATCTTTCTAAAGAAATACTATACTTATGGCTCATTCATTTTCTTAAGCTAGGTCCATTGTGACTCTCGGGATCTACTGCAATCAACTGTGAGCCTCTGTAGGATTTAACTGTGACCATAGAATTCTATTCTCTGTAAGCCATACTAGGATCTAACTATAATCTTTTGGAATGTACTGCGATTCTGTTGTACTGTATTCTCATCTCTAGAAGACCTAAACCAACAGACTAAGTTACAAGGTTAGCCACTTCCACTTAGTTGTTAACTCAATAGATAATTCCCCAAAAATGATCACGTAAGCCAATATTATCTATTAGAACTTTACGTATTTCCTCTACTACTCAAGAATTTCTCATATCATTCCCATCTTTCATAACTTTACTGTGTCTATTACTGCAGAGAGCTACATAGGCTCTACCATGCACATATCTATCATAATATGTTCATCTCATCTGGTGGACATTACTCTACATGAGCTGTACTGTTGAAATATCCTACTTTTACCACCTCAGATTACATATTCAGAAGCATATTTGATTAGCAAAAGCATTACATTAGCGTAAAACTTAAAATTTTAAAACTTACTTCTCAGGTACTGTTCATTTGGTGATTTTTAGATTTATAGTCCAACTTTATGGTCCACTACCTTGCACTTAAGCTTTTCTCTTGATCTTTTGCACTAGATCCCTAGCTTTCCAACCACGAAGCCTTTTGGTCAATCACTTCCCAACATCTTCTTGGATGTTTTAAGGTCTTAAACACATTCATGTTCATCACATAATTCATTAGGACCATGAACTCCAACAATGTGCAAGACTAACCTTGATAAACTCTTTACTAACATAACTTTCTCTAGTCTTCACTAATCAACTTGGCCCTTGAACCAATTAATGTTTGGACTTTACCCTACACAATTTCATCTTTTGACTCCATTTATGAGCTTAGAATCATGAAATTCTATCTCCTATGCACTGTTCTATATAGAATTGCATAACACCCTTTTTTCTTTCAAAAATTCTCATTTTGATTCTAATACTTCCCATACTTGTTTCTCCACTTTATCCCACACAACTTTTTATTTTAAAACCATTTACAATCATAAAAATTATGAAATTATAATCACTATTTATACGAGTGAACAGTAATAGAGAATAACTTTAAAAACTACAACTTGAAATTCCATTGCTTCCAAGGTTCAAAACCTATCCAATTCTACACAAAATCATCATATAAATTCAATAGAAGCATTATATCATTGAAATTTCATTTCCTTCCATCATGAATAGTGCAAACTAAAATGGTTCAACTATGGCAAAGTCAAGAATATCAATTTGATTCAATAACCAATCACTTAACTAGCTTGTTTAAGCTTCAATTATATAACTCTAACTTTAATTTCTTCTTTCTCCTTTCATTTAAGATTTTGGACAGCACAAAAAACTTAGAGAATACTCAAATTTCTTCTATGAAAACCCTAAGTTGAAGCTCCCAAATCAAAGGAAAATAGGCTAAGATAGATTACTTACCTATAATCTCTAGCTTGCTTAAACTTTAGTACCTTGAATCTTCTTTGTCTTGGCATGAGTTTTCATTTTGCAACAGTTTACCCAGCTTGCTTCAGATATTGTGGGGGCATTTATAGCCAAATCCCATGGAAAATCAATGGCCAAGATTACTTTGTGCACTATTTGATCTAATGGCTCATATTTAATCTTGGATTTAAGTTTTCTAAAAAGATAATTATGACATCATCCATGACATCATCAAGGGACACTTCATAGGACATGTGGCACCATTCCAATGGGAGAAGCTTCTAGAAAATTCTAGTTCAATCTGATACCGTCTCAATCCTATTTCTCAAAAACTAGACTATTTTCTAAATCTAATTTTTTTGAGTTTCTACAATATGCTTTATGACCTTAAATCCAGTATCTGGATTCTTCCTACCATTGACACTCTTGTACTAGGTCAAAATTTAATTACAGATCCCTTGTCAAATGACTAAAATGCCCTTGGTTCACTATCTTACACTATATTAACCTTAAGGGCATAATTGTCATTTTACACCTCTTTACTTCTTATCAGGGCATATACTAACACTGACTAATCACTCATGTACTTGCCTGGACATTTTTGACCTATCCAAATGACAAAAATACCCTTCGTCTAACTCTGACTCAATGACACAACATAGTGTCATACCTTCAATGGTATTTTTATAATTTTATATTTTTCCCGATCTTTATTAGCCTTGGCCTACATACTTATCTGAAAATATCATTAGGCCTATAAGGTGCCATTTTAGGCCCTCTACATGATCGACTGCCTTAATCCACTATAAATTTCATAATAAGTTCTACAAAACTCCTTTTTAAGCTCTGTCAATTTTAAAAATTCTTATATTAATTATAGGAACTTAATGCCAAATTTCATCTAATTTTGAAGTCCAGAGGATACTGTATTAATTTCTCTTTCTTCAGAAATTAATATAAATTTGTTGGGACCTCATATCAAAATTTTGTGTTGCGCCAAACTGATCAGAATAATTTTCTCTATTTACTGGAAAAATTTGGGACTAATCTAATTTTGGACATTTTTGGACCTTTTCTAGCTCAACTTTCTCATAAATACCATTTTGCCCTTGAACTTTTAAAAATTACACTTTAGGCCCTAAACTTTTTATAATTACACTTAATAGCCTAAAGTTTATTTCTACTTTCATTTTTCACCATATAACTTTTAAACTTTTCATTTTAGTCTCTCATTTTTATACCTTTGTCTAATCATTGTTTTTCCTTTCTATTCATCATAACAATTCTTTCCAAATCTCTTTCCACTATCAAAATTATACAGATAGGGAAAAATTAGGATATGACAATTGTCCATTCTCTTAGCTCTATTTCAAGAGCAATCTGACTCTATTGTGAGAGCAATCTAGCTCTATTATAAGAACGTTAACTTCTATTGCATAGACGCTGCTCCTTCTTAGAGAAACATCATCTTTCATAATTGCGTCTCATTTCATTTCATGTTCATGGTACATCATTCATGTATCTTATATCTACTAAAGGGATATGTCTTGAGCACTGTAATCATTTGTCTATAAATTTGCTACTAACCTTCATCTCTAATCTCATTTATGGGTTTTCTATTGCTTTATCTTTACCAAGTTGAATTATCTAATTGCATGTCGTATGGCATGGGATCAATAATTTTTTTTCAAAACTTTCTCATCATATCTACTCTACCCTACACGTAATGGAAAAGGAGAGTGTCAATTCATCATAGCATAGTCTAACATGCATAATATACAAAGAGATGCAATCATTTAAGCATTCTCTAACATGCATGTCATCATATGACAACTATAAGGAGATGCAACTATTCATAATAACTTATGCCAACATAAGCCATATTACATAATTTACTCAACTATCCCTCTTACGCACATTAACTAGGTAAACTTTAAAGCATTCTTTCCTCTATCATATTATTTGTCAAACTATCTATCACATTATCTGGTCAGGATCTGACAATTTATTCAAGAATTTGAAGTAACTATTCATCTAACTTAGGCTGCCACATTACCCTCTTATTAGGGTATAGATCAACCCTTCATTACTCTTTCTTATATAGGGAATAGGGGAGTCAATTTATCTTTGAAAATATGGCTACCTTTCTTTATCTATATATCATAAACTTCTTTTCTTATTTCATATACATCTACCGCTCTATTGAACTTCTACAACTGCCCGAGAAAAACTCTTTCTTTGTAACACGAAATTCAATTCGTGAGCTAACTTCTCGGTCATTTAACTCTCAATGTTCATGTGGACGAACTCAGCTAAGTATTCATCAAAGGGTTTCTCTTTCCCTACTTTAACCCTTAGCCTCACGCTCATCTCTATCTAACTAAGGAATAATTCTTGTAAACTCTTCGAGAAAAACTTCTCAGGTGAGTGGATAAATCTCCATATCTATAGAGTAACTTCTATATCTCTCTCCTATCTCTTAACTCTTTCTATATGTATATTAGTCTCAGTTTGCTCTTGATCAGACTGTGGTTCCTTTCTAGTCTGTCTTTGGATTCTGACTAACTTAAGTTGCATAGATCTTATTCATCATCTAGCACTTTTACTTATGTTCTCTAGGGTGCTCTACCCTATATATGCTAGGTTACTATTTCCTCATGATGGAATCCCTCTGTTTTGGAAACATTAACTTTCTATCTATGAGCCATCACGTCTTTAACCTTAAGCCATATGTTAGGCTTTTTCTTAAGTAAGTCTCAATCTAACTTTTAATTCTTTTGTTCAGGAAGGACTACTGAACAAACTCTTTCATAAGTTAGGTCTACTCCTGATGGTCACACAGAGGACTTACTTCTAAATCTTTTCTTAAACTAATCTCGATCTTCTATATCTTAGTTCCTCATACTATTTGGCTAGCCTACACAATATGCTAAACCTCTAACTAATAAACTTCAGTGATGTTGGCAACTTTATTCTTGTCATTAGGTCTCTATGAATCCTAGTCGTGACCTGAGTATTGGCTAGTCATGACTCATACTATCTGTAAACTTTAGACGTGACCACCTCAACTTACTCACCATGACTTGATAGCTATGTGTTCTTCAGTTATGACTATAGGTCTTCTTCTGTTGTGACATGATAGCTTTGGAACTTCCAGTCTTTACTCTAACAATAGCCAACTCTTATTCTTGGCTTTGATAAGCTTGAGTCAATTGAAACTTGAAACATCCTCATTTTCATACATCTTAGGGACCAAACAGTAGCATCTGGAATCACTTCTAAGGCTATTAAAGTCAAATTACTCAATCTAGAATTTTACTCTTAGCGAGTACTGTTCACTGTGTAAATTCTAGTAGAGTGACCTGACTTCGAAAAATCATAACTAATTCTAGAAAAAATAACATGGAGTGGTTCAAATTAATTATGAAGCTAACTTAATGCTCTTTCAGGGAAAAATAACTCATTGACTATGCCTTGACCAGGTCAACATCAGTAAATGTCCAAAGTTTACTGTTCATCCTGCGTTTTTCCCTGATTGTAGTACTATGGTCCCAATATTTGCACTATCTAATCCCCAACTTTTCTTCATGCTTCTTTAGTCCTCTTCTAATATACCTGTGGGATTGGGATTACATAGAAGGGGGTGAGATTTTTAGGGAAATCTCAGCAGCAAATGGAAACCATACAATGTATACAACTATATGCTTGATGTTACTATGTGTGTACTTAATGATCATGCTTGCATTATGATAACATACATGCTTACATGTTACTTAATTATAACATATGGCTATAGCATAAAAAGAAATAGAGCATTAATTAATCATACACACCTCACATCATCAAGGTAAGAAACATTACATAAAATATCCAAGCAATATAAGCATACAAGTAGGTAAGTTTACTACCTGGCATGTAGCATTTCCTTCCAGCTCTTAGCCTTGCCTCTAAGGTCCCTTCTTCCCATAAGTCAGAGCCTATACATAGCATAATAATATCTTTATTATAATCCAGTATAGCTCTACTTAACTCATGCTTAACTAGGGATAATATCCTTAATCTGACATTCCCCTGGCTTTCTTTCTACCTTTAGCTACCTTTATTAATAGAGATATTTCTTTATTCTAACTATTAAGAGCAATCCTCTACTTTATTTGAGCAAGAACTAGATAAATTATTTACCTCATTCCTAAGCTCTGCCCAGTCCCTAAGCTCCTTGGACTACTCCCAACTCCACCAAAACTCCTCCTTTCTTTCTCTTCCTTCATTTCTTTCTCTCTTTCTCTTTTCTCTCTTCTTTCTACCCTTTATGCCATGCTTGACCATGGCTTACTTGGAGTGAGGGGTGGCCTATTTATATGTAGAGGGAGGTGGAATGAGTGGCTCAGATTGAATTATGATGAATGGCCCAGATCGCTTAGCTTCCTCAAGAAGCTTTGCCTACATCATCACGATGACATCATCCTCCTTGATGACTCACCATTATGATATCATCCAAGGACACCTCAGGGGGTATGTGGCACAATTGGTGGGGCCCTTGGGACACCTCACCAGTTGACTCAGCCTCTCCAGAGAATTCCAGAGCCTTTTCTTGGAATGAACATCTGAGATTGTGCCATGTGACCTTTTTACTTTTCCCCTTTTTCTAATCTCATGACATGTGTCATTAACTTTTCTTCTTTTTCTGTAATCATGCCATGTGATGCCTTGTGGGTCCCATGAGGACATCTTTCATGCCACCTCATGGTCTAAAGTCATATCTGATCACTTTTCCCAGTTCTATCCTTGACCGGGTAACTTTACTTTATGGAAAAGTACAAAAATATTATTTTAATGCCTCTTAAACTCAATAATCCTTGGGCTTACATTTTTGGGCTCTTGGATTTCTATCTTGGGTTTCTAACCCAGCCCAAGCACTCTGGTGGCTCAGTTCTCAAGAAACACCTCTTACTTCTTCTTTATGCCCACAGGGACTTTCACTATTTTCCCTGAACTTTCACTTTCTTGCAGTTTAGTCCTTGAACATCATCTACATACTTTTGGGACTCCTGCATAATAGGTCCTAGTAGCCTACCTCTTTTAGGCTACATAATGGGCTAGGCCTAAAAATTAGGATATGACAAAACTCATTCATATATATCAATCATAATCACATTAAATAGGGAACATATTCATGTAAATGTTCAACCAACTATCATTTTATTATATCACACCAAAACTCATGTTTCATGCTATCGTAGTATTTATACATGTATTACATGTAAGGAATTGGAAGACACGCAGCGGACATTAATTTAAAATTTTTTTCCCATTCCTTGCCAGGATCTACCGTATGTGTTTAAGTCAAGTGGAAAGAAGCATTACCCTTGGTGTTCCTCAACGACTTCCACAGCTTCTCTCCGCGACTGGTGATCTCTTTTTGATCTCAAGAAGATGTCCATAGCTTCTCTCCGTGGCTCGTGCTCTCTTTCTGATCGCAAGAAGTCGACACTTCAGGTCAGCTTCCTCTACTGGTATCCACACGAACAGCGTTCCAACCACGAACGACGTGCTAGCGTCTCCTGTCCCTCCAAGGCTCTCTCAAGAATTCGTCCTCTCCGTCTCTACTTCAGCAGTTTCTTATCTACAACCCTTTTGCAGATTCCATTCGGCCTTTTGTGTTGTGTGTTGTGTGTTGTGTGTCAAAAGCATAGCTCCTAAAATCAGATATATAGGATGCTCTGCGTTTTCCTCAACCGAATTGGATCTTGGAATTAATCTATATTAATTCCAAAATTAATACAATATCACATATTGTATAATTTGATAAGAAACTAATTAAATAAATAATATTTATATTAAATCCATCCCACAGATTTAATTCACCTATTTATTTAATTTAAATAAAGATAAGATTGGACTATATTTCATTTATTCTCATAAATCAAATTTGAGATATCCTATCAATTTGAATTTTAAATTCAAATGTGATAGAGATTTAATTTATCCTTATAAATTAAATCTTGTAAATATCTCTTATATGAGATATCCTATCAATTTGAATTTCAAATTCAAACGTGATAGAGATTTAATTTATCCTTATAAATTAAATCCTATATATCCCTTATATATAATATATATATATACGAATATAAATATAAATAAATATATACATCAACCCTGGATCATTCATTGAATCTAGACACGTCTTAGATTCAATGAATCTGGACATCATAGCTCGTGTTGGGCTATTTTGTGTGCGACCTTGTAGACTCATATGAAGTTGGCAGTGGGCTATTTGCTATACTGGCCCACAAGTCGCAAGCGGTCTCTGGCAAGACATAACGACTACCCAAATCATATGAGGATCGATAAACGATGTAACCTTTTATACAACCATATCATGTCTCTTCTGTCACGCGATATTTTAGTCATGGATGAGGCATGGATAATGTCATCCTCCTATTCCTGACCGTTACTTTCTCGATCCCTGAGTAGTCGGACTATAGAAATGGTTTGTATATGAGAGAAGCTTATGATATAACCCATGCAGCTCTCTCATAGCGGGTCGGTCCAACACCTTGTACTCTTATATGTGCCTATGACTTTGATTTATATCTCTATACATCTTCAAAGTCATACTGGTCTTATTTCATCTCTGCTCCCGCACAGATGATCGACCAGGGACATTTAGGATAAGATCATGAATTATCCAAGAATGGTCATCACAGTAAACATGCGAATAATATGATAACACAATTGATAAACTCATAAATCAATAATATTTATAAGATAATGATTGGCCCCTAGGGCACATTTTCCAACATTACATACATGTCAACTACATATTCGGGGTACATCATAACTATTATAATTTGAGTAATTACATTACTTTCCAATATTTACATATTTACATTACCCCTCATCTCTTTTTACATTCTTTTCAAGGGAATCGTAAAATGCAAATACTTCTGCATATAGAAGTACCAACCCTGTATATCAGTTGGTGGATCATTTGCCAAAAATCCACTTAGTTTTATGTACCATGTAGGGTATATGGCAATATTTGGCTTACGACCATCTCATACCAATCTTCTAGAGTATAAACTTGATTCAAGTTAATTCCCTCTATTGTATATCTGTTTATCATCCTTGTTACGATATTGAGGAACTATAGATAAACTGACTGCTCTTGATTTCTACTTTTGTCTATCCCTTGACCTAGATTGAGTAATTCACTCTCTACAGCTTTCTTGAGACTGATATAGTCAACATTATTTGTCTTTAGCAAAGAAGGATGGGGTTGACTTGGACCAAGAACATTTCACTGATATTTCTCAATAAAATCACATATCAGTGGACTTTGAGAATAGGAAGGGACTATCGTAGACTTTGACAGGAGGGACTACTATAGGTTACTCATATCAAATCTATCCTCAAACTCTAATGGATGAGCAATAATGTTTGGTCTACATGTAATCCAGTACCAGTACTTAACTTCCTCAGCCATAATTTGTCATCTCATTGGAGGAATAAGGCTTATATTAGGGTTAGAGGGCACTACAATAAATTCATATTGTATAGAGTTACTAGACTCAACATCATTTGGTACAAGCACAACTTCAGACTGAAACTCTAAATAACCTTCAGACTGCAGGTTTGAGTCTACAGAAACATCTATTATATCTTCTACTGTAAACCTCCCTAACTAATGTCATATTCTAATTTTTTCCTATCTATATAATATTGATAGTAGAAAGAGGTTTGGGAAGGATTGTGATGATGATCAAAAGGAATAATAAAGGTCAGATGAGTCTTGAAGGAAGTGAGGGACTAAAATGAAAATTAGAAAAGGTTGAACGCCAAAAATAAAAGTAGACAAAAGCTTTGGGCTATTATGTGTAATTATGAAAAGTTGAGGGCCTAAAGTGTAATTTTCAAAAGTTATGGGACTTAAATATAATTTATCAAAAGTTCAAGGGTAAAAATATAATTATGGGAAAGTTGAGCAAGAAAAGGCCTAAAAATATCCAAAATTATATTAATCTCAAATTTTTTTAGTAAATAGAGAAAATTATTTTGATCAGTTTGACACAACACAAAATTTTGATATGAGGTTCCAAAAAATTTATATTAATTTTTGAAGAGAAGAAAATTAATATAGTATCCTCTGGATCTCATAATTAGATGGAATTTGGTAGTAAATTCCTATAATTAATATAAGAATTTCTAAAAATGACAGAGTTCAAAAAGGAGTTATGTAGAATTTATTATAGAATTTACAGTGGATTAAAATACCCGATAAATATGTTTCAGGGGAATTTCTCGAGAATTTAACCCATGAAGGCATTGAATCTTACAGGGGGCCCATAATGGCACCTTATAGGCCTAATAATATTTTTAGATAAGTATATGGGTCAGGGCTAATAAAGACTGGGAAAAATACAAAATTACGAAAATACCACTGAAGGTATGCCGCTATGTTGTGTCATTGAGTCAGAATTGGACGAAGGGTATTTTGGTCATTTAGACAAGCCAAAAATGTTCAAGAAAGTACAGGAGTGATTATTCAGTGTTAGTATATGCTTTGATAAGAAGTAAAGAGGTGTAAAATGACAATTATGCCCTTAAGGTTAATATAGGGCAAGACAGTGAACCAAGGGCATTTTAGTCATTTTCCAGGGAATCTATAATTAAGTTTTGGCCTAGTCCAAGAATGTCAATGGTAGGAAGAATCCATATACTAGATTTAAGGTTAGACAGTATATTATGGAATTTTAGAAAAATTATATTTTGAAAAAAGTCTAGTTTTTGAGGAATCGGACTGAGCCAATACTGGATTGGACTAGAATTTTTCCATAAGCTTCCTCTAGTGGAATTTTGCCACCTAGCCCTATGAGCTATCCCTTGATGATGTCATGGATGATGTCATAATTCTCCTTGTTGAAAAATTCAAATTCAAGATTAAATGTGAGCCATTAGATCAAATAGTGCACAAAGTAATCTTGGCCATTGATTTTCCATGAGATTTTTCTATAAATACCCCCTCAAATCTGAAGCAAACCGTGAGCTCAAGAACCCTCGGGAAACTCTTGCAAAATGGAAACTCAAGCCAAGACAAAGAAGATTCAAGGTACCAAAGTTCAAGCAAGCTAGAGATTAAAGGTAAGCAATCTATCCTAACTTATTTTCCTTTGATTTGGGAGCTTGAACTTAGGGTTTTCATGGAGAAAATTTGAGTTTTCTCTAAGGTGTTGTGCTGTCTAAAAACCTTAGATGAAAGGGAAAATAAGAAATTAAAGTTAGAGATATATTATTGAAGCTTATACAAGCTAAATAAGTGATTCGTTGTTGAATTAAGTTGATATTTTTGACTTTGCCAGGGTTGAACCTGTTCAGTCTGCACTATTCATGATGGAAGAAAATGGAATTTTAATGATTGAATGCTTCCATTGAATTTATATGATGATTTTGTGTAGAATTGGAAAGATTTTGAACCTTGGAAGCATTGAAATTCCAAGATTGTAGTTTTTGAAATTCTTCTATATTACTGTTCACCCGCATGAACAGTGATTGAAATTTCATGATTTTGATGCTTCCAATGGTTTTAAAATGAAAAGTTGTGTAGGGTAAAGTGGAGAAAGAAGTATGGGAAGCATTAGAATCAAAATGAGAATATTTGAAGGAATTATGTGCATGTTTCAGTTATGTATAGCAAGCTATGAAGGAGCTAAAATTTCATGATTCTAAGCTCATAAATGGATTCAAAACATGAAATCGTGTAGGGTAAAGTCAAGACATCAATTGATTAAAAGGCCAAGTCCATTAGTTAAGATTAAGGAAAGTTAATGGGCTTAATGTTCAAGAAGAAGTTATGTTAGTTAAAGTGAGTTTACTGCTCAAGGAAGTTAGATTGTGATGAATGAATGATTATTTGATGTTAGGAATTGATTGGTATGCTCCAAAAGAGGCAGCCACATGTCCAAGAGAAGTGAGAAGAAAGACGTAAGATAAAGTGAAAGAAAGATAAGTATATGAGGTAGTAAACTTATCCTAAACTTGTATGCATTGAATGTTATGCTTGGTTGTGCTATGGCTTTGTTGAATTGTGTTGCATATGTGCTTTTGTATGAAGCTCTGTTTCTATGATTACTTTGGCCAATTGTATTTCATATGTTACATGGAAGCATGCACATTATGTCATATCCCAATTTTTAGACTTAGAAGCCCCGTATATAGCCTGAAAAAGGGATGCTACTAGACCCTATTGAGCAGAGGTCTCAGTAAATAGAGAAAATTATGTTGATCAGTTGATGCAACACATAGTTTTGATATAGTGTCCCGAAAGATTTATATTAATTTTTGAAGAGAAGGAAAATTAATATAATATTCTCCAGACCTCAGAATCAGATGAAATGTGGCAGTAAATTCCTATAATTAATATAAGAATTTTTGAAACTAACAGAGCTCAAAAAGGAGTTCTGTAGAATTTATTACAAAATTTATAGTGGATTAAAAGACCCAATAAATAGGTTTCAGGGGAATTTCTCAGGAATTGAGCCCATGAAGATAGTGGATCATACAGAGAGTCTAGAATGGCACCTTATAGGCTTAGTGATATTTTCAGATAAATATGTGGGCCAAGGCTAATAAAGACCGAGAAAAATGAAGAATTACGAAAATGCCACTGAAGGTATGCCATTGTGTTGTGTCATTAAGTCAGAGTCAGACGAAGGGCGTTATGATCGTTTGACTAAGGTTAGACAGTTAAGAAAGGGTATTTGGATAGTTGACCAGGGTCAAGAGATACTCTGGTAAGGTATGAAAAGGCAATAGTGCCCTTAAAAGTACTAAAGAGGTAGTAAGGGCATTTTGGTAATTTACTAAGGATGTTCTTTGGGAACCGAGCCACCAGAGTGCTTAGGCTTGGTTAGTAACCCAAGATGACAATCCAAGGCCCAAAAACGTAGCCCAAGAGTAATGTGGGCCCAAGAGGCATTAAAATATTATTTTAGTGCTTTTTCAATAAAGTAAAGTGACCCGGTCCAAGATAGAACTGGGTAAAGTGATTTGGAATCATGAGAGGACATAAATGGGGCCCACAATGCACCACATGGCATGATTATAGTAAAAGAGGAAAAACAAAGGACACATGGCATGATTAGAGAAAAAGGAGAAAAAGCAAGAGGACACGTGGCACTATCTCAGCTGTCCATTTAGGGAAAAGACTCTGGAACTCTCTGGAAAGGCTGAGTCAGCTGGTGAGGTGTCCCAAGGGCCCCACATTTCACCACATATACCCATGAGGTGTCCCTTGAGGTGTCCTAGATGATGTCATGAGTGGTGAGTCATCAGGGAGGGTGATGTCATCGTGATGATGTAGGCAAAGCTTCTTGAGGAAGCAAGCAATCTGAGCTATTCATCACGAATCAATCTGGACCATTCATTCCACCTCCTCTCACCTATAAATAGTCCACTCCCCTCCCTTTTCAAGGCACACCACGGATCTAACAAGAAAAGGAAGAGAAAGAAGAGAGAAAGAAAGAAAAAGAGAAGGAAAGAAAGAAAGGAAAAAAAGGAAGGAGTTCTGATGGAGCCAGGAGCAGTCTGAGGAGCTGAGGGACTGGGCAAAGCTTAGGAATAAGGTAAGAAAGTTATCTAGTCCTTGCTTTAATAAAGTAGAGGATTGCTCTTAATGGTTAGAATAGAGAAATATCTCTATTAATAAAGTTAGCTATAGATAGAAAGAAAGTTAGAGGAATGTCGGAGTAAGGATATTTTCCCTAGCTATGCATGAGTTAAATAGAGTTATACTGATAGAGTAATAATGAAAATGTTATTATTGCTATATATAGGCTCTAATCTATGGAAATAATGAACCTTAGAGCAAAGGTTAAGAGCTAGAAGAAAAGCTACATGTCAGGTAGTTAACTAATCCTAAACTTGTATGCATTGAATGTTATGCTTGATGTGCTATGGCTTTGTTGAATTATGTTGAACATGTGCTTATGTATGAAGCTCTGTTCCTATGATTACTTTGGCCAATTGTATTTCATATGTAACATGGAAGCATGCACATTATGCAATGTTAACACTTTCACAAGCAAGCACAAGTATTCACATTAATGCATGCATTGTTTAGTGTTGTTTGCTACTGAGATTTCCCCAGAAATCTCACCCCTTCCATATCAATCCAATTACAACAGGTCTTCTCAAGATGGAAGAGATAAATATGCATGAAGAGATGTTAATTGCTTAGCATGATTGATATGTGATTCATGTATGCTGGAAATTGTCACTGTGAACAATAACTTGTGGGGAGGCAGTGACATTTGAGCTGTAATTATAAATAGTAAATGATTGAATAAATGTATGATATTTTTCCAGTAAATAGTAGACATGCCAAGCTTCGATTTGATATATAGAACGTGTCATTTGGATGTCTACACATAAAGATATGATTTATCAAAGTTGGGACCAGAGATGTTGGAATTAGGGATGTTATACTAAGATGCTGGACCAGAGAAATATGTACTAAGATGCAAGAAAAGGAGGATGTTATACATTACACAATGTTAACAATTCACAAGCAAGCACAAGTATTTATATTAATGCATGCATTGTTTAGTACCATTTGCTACTGAGATTTTCCCAAAAATCTCACCTCCTTCATGTAATCCCAATCCTAGCCGGTTTATGAATGATGAAAGAGGATGATGAAGCATGAAGAGAAGTTAGGGATTGGATATTATAAATGTTATGTGAAGAATTGTTATGTGTAATATTGTTATATGACCAATATAAGTAGTGATGGTCATGATGTGATGAAAAACATTAAATGATGAAATTGTTGGAAAATGTGCCCTAAGGGCCAATCATTGTCTTATAAACATTATTGATTTATGAATTTATTAATTGTGTTATCATATTATTTGCATATTTATTGTGATGACCATCCTTGGATAATTCATGATCTTATCCTAAATGTCCCTGGTCGGTCATCTATGTGGGAGCAGAGATGAAATAAGGCTAGTATGACTTTGAAGATGTATAGAGATATAAATCAAAGTCATCGGCACATATAAGAGTACAAGGTGTTGGACCGACCCGCTATGAGAGAGCTGCATGGGTTATATCATAAGCTTCTCTCATATACAAACCATGTCACTATGCCCTTTGACCTGAGATCATCATGGATTCCTACATGACAAACGCTCAGCTGTGACCTAGTCAAAAGTCACTTTTGACCAAGTGATCATAAAGACTATGTTCGGGCTTAGTGGATTTTCATGCGGAGGAATGTGAATGGTCAAGATGGAATTTGTTCCTCACATTCGTGGAGATATTACTGGGCCCCTCGATGAGTGAGTCTGAGAAATGTAGGGCCATACTGTAATGGAAAGGTAGTTCCATTTCTATAGTCAGACTACTCAGGGATCGAGAAAGTAACAGTCGGGAATAGGAGGATGACATCATCCATGCCTCATCCATGACCAAAATATCGCGTGACAAAAGGGACATGATATGGTTGTATAAAAGGTTACATCGTTTATCGATCCTCATATGATTTGGGTAGTCGTTATGTCTTGCTAGAGACCGCTTGCGACTTGTGGGCTAGTATAGCAAATGGCCCACTGCCAACTTCATATGGGCCTACAGGGTCGCACACAAAATAGCCCAACACGAGCTATGATGTCCAGATTCATTGAATCTAAGACATGTCCAGATTCAATGAATGATCCAGGTGAATGTATATATATTTATTTATATTTATATTCGTATATATATATATTATATATAAGGGATATATAGGATTTAATTTATAAGGATAATTAAATCTCTATCACGTTTGAATTTGAAATTCAAATTGATAGGATATCTCAAATAAGAGATATTTACAAGATTTAATTTATAAGGATAAATTAAATCTCTATCACATTTGAATTTGAAATTCAAATTGATAGGATATCTCATATAAGAGATATTTACAAGGATAAATTAAATCTCTATCACGTTTGAATTTAAAATTCAAATTGATAGGATATCTCAAATTTGATTTATGAGAATAAATCAAATATAGTCCAATCTTATCTTTATTTAAATTAAATAAATAGGTTAATTAAATCTGTGGGACGGATTTAATATAAACATTATTTATTTAAGTAGTTTCTTATCAAATTATACAATATGTGATATTGTATTAATTTTAGAATTAATATAGATTAATTCCAATATCCAATTCAGTTGAGGTAAACGCAGAGCATCCTATATATCTGATTTTAGAAGCTACATTTTAAAAAAACAACACACAACACAAAAGGCCAAACAGAATTTGCAAAAGGTTTGCAGATAAGAAACTGCTGAAGTAGAGACGGAGAGAACAAATTCTAAAGAGAGCCTTGGAGGGACAGGAGATGCTAGCACATCGTTCGTGGTTGGAATGTTGTTTGTGTGGATAACAGTAGAGGAAGTCGACCTGAGGCGTCGACTTCTTGCGATCAGAAAGAGAGCACGAGCCGCGGAGAGAAGCTGTGGACATCTTCTTGCGATCGGAAAGAGATCACCAGTAGTGGAGAGAAGCTGTGGAAGTCATTGAGGAACACCAAGGGTAATGCTTCTTTCCAATTGACTTAAACACATACGGTAGATCCTGAAAAGGAATGGGAAAAAAATTTTAAATTAATTTCTGCTGCATGTCTTCCAATTCCTTACAGGAATGTTGTTTGTGTGGATACCAGTTAAGGAAGCCGACCTGAGGCGTCGACTTCTTGCAATCAGAAAGAGAGTACGAGCCGCGGAGAGAAGTTATGAACATCTTCTTGTGATCGGAAAGAGATCACCAGCCGTGGAGAGAAGCTGTGGAAGTCGCTGAGAAACACTGAGGGTAATGCTTCTTCCCACTTGACTTAAACACATACGGTAGATCTTGGCAAGGAATGGAAAAATTTTTAAATTAATTTCCGCTGCGTGTCTTCCAATTCCTTACAGGAATAAATGTATAAACTTTTACAAACATTTATTTAACATTTCAATCTTCATTTTGACACCAATAATGCCTTATTTCGATGTCTGTACAAAGAGAACAAATTTTCCAAAGTAAAGGACCAGAATCTATTTTCAGAATTTTTGACCAAATGAACAGTATTTTTTTACGAATAAACTGTATTAGTTGGCTAAGATTTTGGTCTGGAAATTATTTTTCCCTTAAATTTCAAGATGTTATTTTCAATTATCTTTTTGAACCACTTCATTTCGATTTTGCTAGAATTAATTATGATTTTTTGAAGTTCATCACGTAATCTGGAATGCATATGAACAGTAACTCGAGAAAGAGAAAATTTTCAAATTTAGCTAATGGACTTCCAAAATCTTGTAAGTGGTTCTAAATGCTACTGAATGGTCCCTAAGACGTACAAAAGTAAGGATGTTTCAACTGATCCCTTATACTCTCATCTGAACTCTCTTCACTGTCTACAGGAGGATCATAGTTTGGATGTACATCATCTTCATATATCATTGCCGGCCAAGGGTTCCATTATTGACTGAAGGCTCTGACTTAACTTTATGAAATCTCATATCTACTTCTACAATATTTGCTTAAATAAGCAATGCTAACTATCCCAACACAAACCCTAATTTAACAAAGTACTTACTACTTAGAGTTAGGATCTGGGGACTATTTTATCTTATACTAGAAACTTATACTTTGATACCAAAATGAAACATCCTTACTTTTGTACATATTAGAGACCATTTAGTAGTATTTAGCATGACTTACAAAACTTTAGAAGTCTATTAGCTAAATCTGAAATTTTACTTTTCTCGAGTTACTGTTCATATGGTATTTCTATATTAGGTGATGAACTTCAAAAAATCATAATTAATTCTAGAAAAATTGAAATGAAGTGGTTCAAAAATCTACGTGAAGATAAAATCTTGAAATTTAAGGAAAAAATAATCTTAGGACTAAATACTTATTCAATTAATGCATTTTAATTATCAAAGATTACTATTCATTTAGTGAAAAATTCTAAAAATAGATTCTGATCCCTTACTTTGAAAACTTCATTCTCTTTGTACAGATATCAAAATAAGGTGTTCTTAGCGTCAAAATGAAGCTTGACATGTTAACTAAGTGTCTGTAAAGTTTCATACAATTAACTCATCATTTACTATTTTTCATTACATTATAACCATCACTACTTATATTGGTCATATCATAACATTACATATAACAATTCTTCACATAACATGTATACTACCCAATCCCAAGCTTCTCTTCATGCTTCATCATCTTCTTTCATCATTCATAAACCTGATAGGGTTAAGATTACATGGAGGGGATGAGATTTTTGGGAAAATCTCAGTAACAAATGGTACTAAACAATGCATGCATTAATGTAAATACTTGTGCTTGCTTGTGAAAGTGTTAACATTGTGTAATATGTATGCTTCCATGTAACATATGAAATATAATTAGCTAAATTAATCATAGAAACAGAGCTTTAATCATATACACAAGCAACACAATTCATCATAGCCATAGCATAACCAAGCATAACCTTCAATACATACAAGTTTGGGGTAAGTTTACTACCTCATATACTTGACTTTTTTTCACTTTTTCTTTCCTCTTTCTTCTCACTTCTCTTTGATGAGTGGCTGCCTCCTTGGAGTCCACCATCAAATCCTAATATCACATAATCATCCATCCATTACAATCTAACTTCCTTGGACATAAAACTTTAACTAACATAACTTACTTTGATCTTTACTAATTGACTTGGCCTTTAAACCAATTGATGTCTTGACTTTAACCTACACAATTTCACCTTTTGAATCTATTTATGATCTTAAAATCATGAAATTCCAGCTCCTATGCATTATTCTGGATAGATTTAAAAAATGCATAATTCTTCCAAAAATTCTCATATTGATTATAATGCTTCCCATACTTGTTATCTACTTTATCCCACACAACTTTTCATTTTAAAACCATTTGAAACATCAAAATCATGAAATTTGAATTACTGTTCATACGAGTGAACAGTAATAGAGAATAATTTCAAAAACTACAACTTAGAATTTCAATGTTTCCAAGGTTCAAAACCTAGTGAATCCTACACAAAATTGTCATATGAATTCAATGGAAGCATTTGGTCATTGAAATTCCATCTCCTTCTATCATGAACAGTGCAAACTAAAATTGTTCAACCATGGTAAAGTCAAGAATATCAACTTGATTCAACAACAAATCACCTAACTAGCTTGTTTAAGCTTCAATCACATATCTCTAACTTTAATTTCTTCTTTCTCCTTTCATCTAAGGTTTTGGACAGCATATACACCTTAGAAAACTCAACTTTTTTCTATGAAAACTCTAAGTTCAAGCTCCCAAATCAAAGGAAAATAAGCTAAGATATATTACTTACCTTTAATCTCTAGCTTACTTGAACTTTGGACCTTGGATTCTTCTTTGTTTTGGCTTGAGTTTTCATTTTGTAAGAGGTTCCCCAAAGGTTCTCCTTCACGGGTTTGAGCAGAAAATAATGGGGGTATTTATAGAAAATCTCATGGAAAATGAATGGCCAAGATCACTTTGTACACTATTTGATCTAATGGTTCATAATTGCTCTTACATCAAACTTACCCACTAAGCCAATTTGAGATAAGATCACATGACAAAAATCATCTCTTACCCTTGTCTTAGATGCCATGTGTGAGATCTTGTGGGTCCTACTATGTGCAAACCCTAATTCTCACTTTATTCCTTTTTATTTTCTTTTTCAAAAATTCAAAAATTATTCATTATTAGACTTGGGCTCCAAGACAACTTTTGGAACTTATTGTGCTACCCTAGGACGAAATATTGGTCTGCCCTAGGCCTTCCTTGGGTCCAATAACTAATTGGCACAAATCCTAAGGTACTTTTCTTATACCAATATCTTTTAAATATGCTAATTTTGAAAATATCCTTCATTTATCTCTGGCTCATTGACACAACACAATGGCATACTCAATGACATTTTCGTAATTTTATATTTTTCTCAGTCTTTATTAACCCTGTCCCATAATCTTATCTAAAAATATTATTGAGCCTATAAGGCACCATTTTGGGCCCTTTACATGATCCACTACCTTCATGGGCTCAAGTCCCAAGAAATTCCCCTGAAACATATTTATCTGGTGTTTTAATCCACTGTAAATTCTATAATAAATTCTACATAACTCCTTTTTGAGCTCTGTCAGTTTTATAAATTCTCATTAATTATAAGAATTTACTGCCAAATTTTATCTGATTCTAGATCCATAGGATATTGTATTAATTTTCCTTTCTTCAGAAATTAATATAAATTTTCTGGCTCAACTTTCAATAATTACAATTTTACCCTTTAACTTTTAAAAATTACACTTTAGGCCCTCAACTTTTTATAATTATACTTAATGGCCCAAATTTTATTTCTACTTCCATTTTTGCACCATAGAGCTTTTAGACTTTTCAATTTAGTCCTTCATTCTTATACCTTTGTCTAATCATTATTTTTTCTTTCTATTTATCATCACAACCTTTCCAAACCTCTTTCCACTATCAATATTATATAGATAGGGAAAAATTAGGATGTGACATTTCTCCTGTGGTGACTAGTGGGAAGGGCAGCCCTAATAAGGAAAAGTTTGTCTCCCAACCATCTGATCTGGACCCTACCCATGAGCATACCAAGGACAATGTTAAAAAGTATGGTATCTACATTGTGACAGACTAAAGGACTATAACCTTGATTACTCATGCTACCTTGAACCCATATGCCACAACAATTCACTAGAAAACAATCCTGATGGCAAAGTTAAGGTCACAATACACTGCATAAAGAAAGGTTTAGGCACTGTAGCAATTCCTTGCCCCATTGATGATGTCTGTATATTGGATGAAGCTCTCAGACTATTTATTATATGGCCAACACCCAGAATGTTTATTATATGGCCAACACATATGATCAAATTGAGAAGGTGGTCACACCGAAGCCAGTTCTAGGGAAGGTGCTTAAGAAGCAAACCCTAAAGGACCCATAACCAAAAAAGGCACCATAAAAGACCAAGGTTAAGAGAGCGAAAGGAGACAAGCTCAGACCTTTTCCTTACAACATATCCTCGACATATATTGGTATGGAAACTCTTCACACTATTGTGGTAGGATTGGAGGAAGTACTTAGTTTCACAATTTGGTCTGGGTTTTTGACCATACAAGAGCTTTACAAATTTACCCTACCTATATAGGTATGATATAGTGCAATTCCTAAATTTTGAGAGGCTAGATTCAAGTGTCATCAATTAGCCATATTGTAAGTTGTAAATTTATTTTAATACTTCATGTTTAACCATTCGCACAGTACTGACTCATTTATCTATTAACAATAGCCACTTCTATCAAAGATACCTGGATGAATCAAAAGGAGACACATATGGCTTTATGTGTCCTCAACATGTCCAAGGGATAGACACCGATAGGAACAAAAGGATTATGTACATGGTCGACATTATGACCCACAAAAGAGAAGAAGATATATTTTACACCTTATATTAAAGGGTAAGTATACTCTTATACTTGGCACACTTATATACATATTATAATACATTCATATATAATATTCATCTTTTGTAGTAAGCATTGGACTCTGCTTGCCATAGCCCATGAAAATAATATGGTGTACTTGTTTGGACGGCCAGATATTGAGATTGTTTCCATCATCAGCATGTGATTTTTTCTTCATAGATTTGTTAACATAAAAATTTAGTAAGTTATATGATATCTTTTTTTCCAATTGAAGATAAGGCTATGCAAGTCTTCCACCTCTTCAAAGGCCATCCACTTGGTAATAATCTTACATGGATTTATCCACAAGTATTTTTAAATAATTAACTTTCAGTATACTCTTAAATTTATTACGTATAAAGTTAGTCACTACTGTGCTTTGTGTTTTTCTATTTTGTTAGTAACGGAGTTAAGTGCGAATATTATATAATCTGCTATAAGCACGACATCATTGAGATAGGGATCACTGATAGCTTAAATGAAGTATGAATTGATCAATATTTAGTGACTTTTTCAATTTATTCACATCTTGAATATTTACCTATTATATTACTTCTAATTTTTAGCTGTTAGAGAACAACAGAGCTATGAAGATAAGCTAATCCACTCAATGATAGATGATTTGGTAGAAACCATACTTTTAAACTTGATTTAATCAATCATCTATTTCCGTGTATGTATGATTGTACAATATTCATGTATATATATATATATATGATTGTACAATATTTAGTTAATTAATTGCATGCATGTTTAAGAATTTGAATTACTTTATTACTATTTATTAACATTTAATTTGGATTTTTGTATGCTTACCTCTTACTTTATTGCCTATAATATGTCTTGATTATGGTAAATGTAGGGTGATATTGAAGGGAAAATTAAATGAAACATGGAAAAGAAAAAAAAATTAAAACGAAGCCTTTAATGGCACTTTTTTAGAAACTGACGTTAAAATTATATACTATAACAGTGGTTGCGAGGAAAACTATCGTAACATTATGAGACTTTAATGGCAACTTTTGAAAAACCCACCATTGAGTCTTACATTTCACAGTGGTTTATTAACTGCTATTAAAAGATAGACCTACAATGGAGGTAGAATTTATGCCTGTCAAACTAAACCAAATGTATTACTCAAAAAAGTTAAACCAGTTTTGGATTTCTGTTAGGATCAAATGAGACTTAAAATGTCTCAACCATGCAAACTTCTGGTACTCACCCCTCAATCACTTTGAAGGATCTTAATTTTCTTGTCAAACTTGTTTTCTATCATTGCTTTACATTGGGCTGACTATGGTGATACATTCACATTGTATATATGCAACTTGCATTAGTATTAATAAATTACTTTGAACTAATTCATACGCACAAATAAAAAGAATTAAAAATATTACTATGTCTTAAAATTTAAGTAATTTTTAATATTATCCTTATTAGCTACATTAAATCCCATAATCATACTCTCTTCAGTCTATAATATAGGTCACTTCTAGACAAATTGGTTGGTTCAAGATATAAGTCATTTATAGGATAATTAATATTTTTTTACCAAATTTGACCCTATAATTAATCCTTAAATGTGGTTCCTTGTATCTTTCTCCTTCATTCAAAACTTCATTTAATATAGGTAAGTTGATTTGTTTCCAAATTTAAAATAAATTAATTCAGTTAACTATCATTTTTTATTCTAGTGAATGAGTTAAAGTTACTTATATTGTGGAATGGAGAGAGTGCTACGTTTTACTCTTTCTCACTACCCTTATTAAATATGGGAATGAATGAAAAATAATAATTAATGTTCCTTTGAAACTAAGCAAGTGACTTATCAAAAAGACCAAGAGCACTTATAATTAGTTAGTGTCTTATAATAAGGACAAGAGGGAGTGGTTGTCAAGTTTCTTTGCAATTTAAAAGACCAAGAGATATTCAATATTGTTGTGTGCACGCTGGGTATGATAGTTCACACTAATTTCATGATTGTATTATACATACAGCTGGCAAGCCTGATCCTTGACTCACACGACATGAGAAACAAATAACCATTCTGTATGTACCATTCTAGAATACCTTGTAGCTCACTCAAATCTGTACCCTCTTAAGGGTACCAAAACATTTGGGGACCAATAATGTCATAATAACCAGATGTATTTTTTTCCACTTAAAAGGGTCTACTCAAAAAATCGCTGTTTATTAGTTCTTGCGACGTTGTTTCTTATGAAGGAACACTAGTTGATTGTGCAAGGGCAACCCTGAGTCTGAATGGTTCTATTGTGTAAAGCTATCGCCTGTTTTTGAACAAGTTGGTGAAACCCATGAGCTTTCCAGTATATGGTGACTATTCTCTGAATCAAAACCCACAAACTGAACACATGGGCTTTCAGATTCAGTATTTTCAGCTGTCTTTAAATATTTCACCTTCTGCCTAGTGATATCATTATGGTTTAAGTTCTTCTTTAGGAGCCTGTGCCAATGGTTCTTTATATCATTGCCCGTTTGTCCGGGTAATTTCTTAGCAATGAATGACAATCTGTCAAAACATAACATTATGAGCGAATTTGAGAGAGAGAGAGAGAGAATCGATCATTGGAAATGAAATATATAGATCATAGATATATTGTTACCAAGTTGTTGGTGGTATTTAATGATAAGTTGCTCCTCCTCTTGAGTGTAGTTTCCGTGTTTTAGATTTGGCCGAAGGTAAATCCAATGAACTCTGAAACTTTTTCAGCACCTTGCTAAACCTGTTATGTAACATATCATAAAGCAGAGCCCTAATTCTTTTGAAATTAAGTGGGAGAAGATGCTCATAAATTAAAGAAACTGAAAAGGAACTACAAGTGATCACTGAACCAAATTCTGTCATGGCTCATTAGTGGTAATTAATACTCCTACGGTATAGACCTAATTATAAATTAATCATAGTCCTAAATTATGACTTATTTACTAATGTTAGCAAATGGGCTGTCCACCCATGGTAGATCAGGCCAAAATTTGAGAAGCTAATGGAGGGAACAGTTTGTATTTTGAAGGGAGGAAAATGTGGGAGTGGAAGTTACAGTTATCCAACTTTCACTCCACATATACACACGTACAGGACATAAATAGAGAGAGAAAAGGAATCAGTTTTTCTGTGATCAAAAGCTCTTTTTGTGTGTGTATTCTCTGCAGACAAGAAGAGCAAGAGGCTCTGTTATTCTTCTCCTCCGTTCTCCTTCTATTTCTCTCGGTGTTCTTCATTTTTCCTTGGTGTATTTGCTGTAAAAACGTACCAGAGTCCATACAAGGTGCTCCAGTTGCATGTGAGTATCTAAGTTGAAAGGAAACCATCTCAAGTACGCTCGAAAACCTTCAATTATATTAATCAATTTTTTTCCTCATTACCTTCACACTAACTAAAAAATAATCAACTATAAGAGAGGAAGTTAAAAGAGATAATTAAAATAAAGTTTTAGAAAAAAGTATGTCATATTAAGTAACTTATTTAATCTAATCAAATTAGATAAATAGCATCAATATGATAGAGAAGTGAAGACAAATAAAGAGAGAAAAACCTGCAAGCTTGGGAAGTTGACGCCGGTAAGGAAACGGGCGATCCACCCATGGTGGATCAGACCCGACCGGAAAACAGAGAGCCGTTGACAACCAACCGTGAGGAGCAGTTGAAGGGGAATGTTTGAATTTGAAATGAGGGAGTTAGATATGGTTATCTAACTTCCCTCCCACAAGCTATATATATGTACATACACGGACAGAAAATGGTGCATGACAGAACATATACTTCTCTATTTTCTGTTGCTATGTTTCTGCATTTTCCTCCGGTGCATTTGTTGTGAAAATGAACTAGAGTCCATACAGGGTGCTCCGATTACGTGTGGGTATCAAGTGAGTCTACAAAAGGATTCCAGGTACGCCCGAAAACCTTCAGTGGCATAAGAGCCTGTTTATTCGCTTCCGCATGCTTCTCTGTATTTTCATTTTTTTCTGGTTATGCACTATTTCTTTGCATATATATGTCTTAAAGTGTTTGTTTAGTGATAATATGCATAGAGCAAGCATTTAAACGATAAAGAGAAGCATTTTCAACGTAAAACGAATTGAAAATTTCATTTTTTTGAAATTGGGTCATTAGAAAACAGAATATTTAGGACTTGAAAATGATCCCATTGTGTAGAGCACGAAAAAATGATGAAAAATGACTCCAAGAACGTTAAAATCGGATGTCAGACGGAGAAGTTATGGGTGAAAAACGAGTCGGGTCGTCGGACCCGACACGTTTTCCAGTCGGATCTGTGCAGACCCGGCTGGAGGTAGGGGATGACACTGTTCATCCCCAAAATGACGCCGTTTTGCCTCTTATTTTAAAAAAAAATTAAACGGGCACTGTTCACGGCAGACTGGGCTGTGTCCAGCCCAGTCACGAAAAAAAAAATATATAATTGGGCTGTACGATGCCACAGAAAAAAAAAAGTTTTTTTTTTAAATTAAGAAAAAAAAAAGAAAATTCGTTTTTTTTATTAAAAAAAATATTATTTGGGGAAATTCTGGTGGCGACACGTGGCAGTGACACGTGGCAGTACCAGAATGGCGCGTGTAGTACACGTGCCAGCAGCCGAGAGTGGGCTTAGTTCTGTTTTTTTATTTTTCCTGAATTTTTCCTTCTTAGAGCGCGTGAGGGAGCGTGGGACCTCCGATTGAGGTGCGGTTTGTTCCTAAAAATCCCTAAAATCAAGATCTTTATTTTGACATATAATTTGTCTAATTTGGGAGGCAATTCTGGACCTATTTATGAATATTCAGTGTATTTTCTGGTATTTTTTTGGTGTTTAAAAAATTCCAGAAAATTATAATAATTAATATGTGTTATTATTTAGGTGAAAATGACTTCATCTAACACTGAATCTCTGGGATATACTTTAAATGATGATATCTCATTTTTGGATGAGTTCAATAACCTAGAGGAAAACCTTCAAGAGGATCCCGAGGGGGAACCTGAGGAGGATCTAGAGCAAGATCTTGATAATCTTTCTGAAGAAGACCCAGAGGAGTTGATGGAGGAAGTTCCATAATAGGAACCAGAAGAAAGAGATGATTCCGGACCGTGCTCAGAAACATTATTCCCCATCGAACCACTTCCTCTACAGCCTTTAATGATGTCTTCAGATTTAAACTCCAAGAGGGAGCCTACTCTTAACGGTGAACCTCAAATTGAGGATGGAGATGAAGTTAACCAACCTCTTACCCCTATTTTGGCCATAAACATAGCTGAAAAAGATGCAGCTATGTTAACAAACATGAAAGGCATTAATGGCTTCATTGGAAAATACATTGAAGGCATGACAGATAAGAAGCATACTGAATTCTATTTAAAAGTCATAATGGAATCTATAAGAGCCACAAGAGTTAGAGGAAAGCCCAATGCAGGACGCATCAGAAAAAAAATTGGCTTACAAGAATAGAATTTGTATCTAACCTTAAAAAGCCACCTCGTGAGCTTAAGAAGCTAAGAAAAGCAATGTTAGAATATTGTAAAACTCATATTAAATAATGTATGCTTGTGCTTTGATTTCCATTACTTTACTTTGTTAAAGACATGTTTTATTACTCTTTCTTTGTAAAGACTTATCATTATTACATGCCTTGTATGCAAGAGAAACATGTTTTATTTCATTTCTTTATCTATGTTATGATTCATGTATAACCTTTTATAAGTGGGAGCCTTTTTAGATGATGAGTATTCTGAAAAGCAATATTTGATGAGATAAGTACTTATATTAATTTTAATAGAGAATGATGGCGTTGCTAGTACTTGTGTGATGGGAGGTACAAATGTATTCACCTGATCATGGGTCTAGTGATATTATTATTTTTTGATTAAAAATTAATAAAAGTACATGACATTGTATACTTTACATGTGCTATATATATATATATGTAAATTCACTTAAATGTTCTATGGTTCAATAAATTAATGTGGGAAAGGTTTGTCACAGAACCAATATTGAACAATGGCATCAAAGAACATTATTGCTGAATTGAACAAAAGGGAAAAACTCAACGGGGACAACTGGGATATTTTGCACCGAAAGGTCCAATATATTCTGGAAGAACAGGATGCTATTGAGCCATTAACAATGGCCATGGTAGAACCTGAGGCTGGCAATACGGCCCAGCACAGGAGAGACCAGGAAGCTTACCAATCCTGGGAAAAGAAGAATAGCATTGCAAGAATCACCCTATTGAGTGCAATGGCTGATGACTTAATGTGTGAGTTTGAGACACACAGAACGGTACAGGCAATGTGGATTGCCTTAAAGGATAAGTTTAGAGGAGTGTCCACAACTAAGCTTAAAAGGTTAAATTCGATACCTATAAGCTAAAATCAAATAATCCTATGAGGCAACATCTACGAGAGATGTCCACAATGATCCGTGAACTGAAGGAAGCCGGACAAAATCTATCTGACGAACAGCAAGTGCAAGCTGTCATCAGATCGCTCCCTGCCAGTTGGGAGCACATGAAAGTTAATCTAACCCATAATGAAAATATCATTACTTTCAGTGATGTAGCTAAGCATTTGGATCTAGAGGATGAACGTCTGGAGGCTTATAAAGCCACTGGACAAGCCTATTTGACTGAAGGTGTTGGTCCTTCCCAATCAAAGCCTGAATCAAAAAAAGGCAAGAAATCTCAGAAAAATGGGAAGAAAGGCGGTCCTCCACCCAAGAAGGGCAAGCAACAGTATAAGAAGAAGGGAAAGAAAGGAGGCAAGAAAAAGCTAGACCTAAAGAACCTAAACAGGCCGAGAGCGAAAAGGTAACAGTGAATTATGTGAATTCACATGTCTCATTTGTTTCTAGCACTATTTTTCTGACAGAACCTATTTCTTTTTCTTGGATTATTGACTCAGGCTCCACAGACCATGTAAGTCGAGATCGAGGATCTTTCGTGGAATACCGTCAGTTGCCATATCAAAGCAAGTGGCTTTTCGTTGGCAATAATGCAAGGATCGAGGTTCGAGGCATTGGCACTTGCAAACTTGTTTTGCGTAGTGGAAAAACCTTGATACTGCATGATGTGCTTCATACTCCTGACATCTGACGGAATTTAATTTCTGTAATTTGCTTACTAGACTTTGGGTTTAATGTAAACTTTCATGATAAAGTT
The DNA here is from genome assembly GCA_037074615.1 of Leucaena leucocephala. NCBI lineage: Eukaryota > Viridiplantae > Streptophyta > Magnoliopsida > Fabales > Fabaceae > Leucaena > Leucaena leucocephala. The sequence goes on along the minus strand of CM073526.1, from coordinate 5,754,838 downwards.
GCAGACATTTGTAGCAACTCAATATTTTATGGTTCAGCTTTTCAGTTTCAAAGCTTCTTTATTTTGGATCTTGCTAAAGATTTTAATGTTCATGATTGCTTTGCTATTACTTCAAATAATCCTGATATGAATATTTGGCATGCTAGACTAGGGCATATTAATCAAAATAGAATGATTAAACTGGCTAAAGAAGGCTTGTTGGGGGTGATCTCTAACATAGATATGTCATTATGCGAAAGCTGTCTAGCCGGTAAGGCTACCAGGAAACCATTCGGTAAGGGAATACGAGCTGAAAACCCATTGCAATTAATCCATTCCGACATTTGCGGTCCAATAAGTGTAAGGGCAAGACACGGAGCTTGGTATTTCATTACCTTTATTGATGATTTTTCACGATATGGTCATGTCTATTTGATTTCACATAAGTCCAAGGCACTAGAGTGCTTTAGACGATACATGAATGAAGTAGAGAATCAAATGGACAATAGAATCAAGGCATTACGCACTGATCGTCTATGATGGCCCACCTCAACAAAATGGAGTTGCTGAAAAAAGAAATAGAACTCTTCTAGACATGGTTAGGTCTATGATGGCCCAGGCAAACCTTCCAATTTCACATTGGGGTGATGCTTTATTGACGGCAACCTTCATACTTAACCGTGTGCCCTCAAAATCAGTCTCTTCCACACCCTACGAGTTATGGACTAAACGTCAGACAGATCTAACCGTCCTTAGACCTTGGGGCTCGGCGGCATACATCCATGATAATTCTCATAGACATGGGAAACTGGGTCCTAGAGGGAAGAAATGTATTTTTTATAAGATACTCTGAACCCTCAAAAGGATATGTATTCATAAGTGAAATTGAAGATGGAACAGTGACTGAAACAGAATCAAGAGATGCTGTATTTATTGAGACGGAGTTTCCCAGTAGGGGAGATGTTGACCGCACTGTATCTCTTTATGAGACTCAGGAACAGGACAGTGCAGAACAAATTGACAACCCAGAATCGTCTAGGCATGTCAATCTGAGTGGGAGCCAAGAACGGTCAACACAAGGACCGAAACAAATGAGAAAAGATAAGCAAATTGCTCCTACCAGAAAGAGTAACAGGGAAAGTGTTCCAAAGAGACGCTTCCAAATAGAAGGAGAAGCACTCTTAGTTACTCCAAAAGGGGATGATGAACCCCGCACTGTTCATGAGGCCTTAGCAAGTCCTGCAAAGGAGGAATGGAAGAAAGCAATGAAAGAGGAAATGGACTCAATGATGAAAAACCAAGTTTGGGAATTAGTTGATCTGCCAAAAGGGCGTAAAGCCATTGGGAACAAGTGGGTTCTCAAAATCAAAAGAAAGGTAGATGGATCAATTGACAAATTCAAAGCTCAATTGGTTGCAAAGGGATATACATAACAGGAAGGTATAGATTATGAGGATACTTTTTCACCTGTTGTGCGCTTCAATTCAATAAGACTTATTCTAGCAATAGTAAACAGTTTAAACTTAGAGTTATATCAGATGGATATAAAAACCGCATTCCTAAATGGTGATCTGGATGAAGAAATCTATATGGAACAACCAATAGGTTTCATTGAAAAAGGGTTTGAACACAAGAAGTGTAAACTCAAAAGATCTATTTATGGATTAAAACAGTCATCCAGACAGTGGTACTTGAGGTTTCATAAGGCGATTACCTCATATAACTTCCAGATGATAGAGGAAGACCACTGTGTCTACGTTAAGCAGTTTAAGGGTAACTTTGTGATATTATCCTTATACGTAGACGATATACTATTAGCTGGAAATAGTTTTGACTCTGTGATAGCTATTAAAGAATGGCTTTCATCAAATTTTGAGATGAAAGACATGGGTGAAGCAGAATACATACTTGGAGTCAAGATTCAAAGGAATCATTCCAAGAGAATCCTCACTCTTTCATAAGAGAATTATATCAATAAGATACTTGAGCGATTCAATATGAGTGAATGCAAACCCATGGATATCCCTGTGGCCACTGGAGTGGCCTTGAGTTCTGACATGTGTCCCAAAACTGAATCAGATAAAAAGCAAATGGAAAGAGTTCCATATGCAAGTGCCGTTGGTAGCCTGATGTATGCAATGATGTGTACAAGACCAGATATTTGTTATGCCGTAGGGCTGGTTAGCAGATTCCAGTCCAACCCTGGTGAGAAACACTGGAAAGCAGTGAAAATGATCTTGAGATACTTAAAGGGCACAACTGACTATGCATTGTGTTATCAAGGAAGCGATCTACGCCTAATCGGATATTCCGATGCTGATGTAGGCGGTGATGAAGAAGAACGAAGATCGACTTCAGGATACACCTTCTTGCTTAACAACGGCGCCATATGTTGGAGTAGCAAGAAGCAAACGTGCATTGCTTTACACTCTATGGAAGCTGAGTTTGTGGCATGCATTGCAGCAGCGCAAGAGGCTGTTTGGCTGAAGAGATTTATCGAGCACCTAGGATTTGGGAACGAGAGTACCAATCTGGTATTGATACACTGTGACAATACTGCAGCTATAGCCTACACAAAAGACCCTAAGTATCACAGTAAGACCAAACACATTGATATAAAATATAACTTTGTGAGGGATTATATAGCACAGAAAATTGTAACTGTACAATACATTTCAACCAAGTGTATGGTTGCAGATCCCCTGACCAAGCCAATAGGCAAAGAAACATTCGAGAAACATGTAAAAGCCATTGGCATGTTAAAAATATAAAGTTGCAGACTGTATGTAATACTTTTATTTTTATTAATGATATCATGTCATTTATTATTACTTATATGTCTGGATAAAAGTATACAATGTCTAGTATGTCGTACAGGTTGAAAGAGGTAGCTCTCTCACATGAGCAACTGACTTTGATGCTATAGAAGCATTCAAAGATGAGACATGTGTTCACCAATAAAATAGCAAGAGTGCTGATATGGTAGAGAAGAAACACAATAAGTGTCACCTTGGCTTAAAAGTGTAGTAAGTCGAGATGATATCCATAAGTAGGGGTATGGATCGAACAATGGATACCAACATCCATAAAACCTGTTGCCAGATAACAAATTCTTCAAAATTGACGTCATATTATGTGAATATAATTGAAGAGTTTGGGTTTAGATACTGTGAGTGTCTAGACTTAAGTCTGAACGGTGTGATTGATAGAATCAAAATGACGTACACTCTTTAAGGATAAGAGGAACACCGTAACATGTGATTCATGCCACATGTGCTAAAGAACCGCAAATGGAAAGCAAATGAATCAATCCCTGCTTCATTGTTGTGTGAGTTTCAGAAAGGTATAATCCTTTCATTAATGTCCTTTGACTTTGACAATATTATGGAGGTATGTTTCAGCGATTGCTACTTTGGTATATGTCCTATGGTTAAAATTATATATGAACCAAAGGTATTATGCTAGGAAAGCGGTTGATTCATATCAAAATGATATATGGGCGAAAGAAAGATTGCCAGAATATACATATCCATGCTAGTGTCTGTGACCGGTCCCTTGTGATATTATTTTATTAATTTCATAAGTGTGTATACTATGCATAAGTGGAAGGCTATCTGAGTTATAAACTGACTCAAGAGGGATTAGATTAGCCATGAGAAAAGTGTATACGGGCAAATCTAGGACATTCAAGGTACTATAATTTATTTGAACAAGCTGCACTAAAGGGTTGCTTTGTGCTAGTCTCTGTAAAGGGGATTTCTAGTACCAACGCCCGAAAGGAGACGTCATGCCTATGCGGTCACGGCAAAGCACCTAGTATGAAAGAAGGAAGAAAATGAGATTTGAGCCATAATATCTAATCCACCATGTGTGAGTGGGAGATGTAAGGAAACGGGCGATCCACCCATGGTGGATCAGACCCGACCGAAAAACAGAGAGCCGTTGACAACCAACCGTGAGGAGCAGTTGAAGGGGAATGTTTGAATTTGAAATGAGGGAGTTAGATATGGTTATCTAACTCCCCTCCCATAGGCTATATATATGTACATACACGGACAGAAAATGGTGCATGACAGAACATATACTTCTCTGTTTTCCACCGCTCTGTTTCTGCATTTTCCTCCGGTGCATTTGTTGTGAAAACGAACCAGAGTCCATACAGGGTCTCCGATTACGTGTGGGTATCAAGTGAGTCTACAAAAGGATTCCAGGTACGCCCGAAAACCTTCAACGCCAATTGCTGTAACCATGTCTAAAAAAATAGGCTCTTAGTCTGTCATACTCTTCTCTACTCCATGCACCTTTTTTCACTCCATTTTTGTCGTAAAAGGTACTTCTCACCATCTCTGTGCTTTAACCATATAACAAGATCAGAGCAACAAGTGTGTGTACATATATATATATATATGCAGCAGGTATTATCGGCTTTGATAGGTATATATATATCCTATTAATTGTATAACAGAAATATGGAGTGAAAGAAACTGATACAGCTGATCAGTGTATATATCACAAAATGGGAAGAGGAGAGGGGTGTAATAAGAAATGTTGAGGGGGAGATGAATTCATGCGAATAAAATAAAAGGTGACGACGAGGTTGCCAATTAATGTGAAAGCGAAGACTACTTTATATCTCCCTATTGTTTTTCTCTCAGCTAAAAGGAACGTAGGCTGTGAAGTCTTGGTAAAAGAAGATGGAAAGAGTCGTCATTGTTAAACCAATAGCTAGGAACATCAATTACTTTAATTTACCGATGGAAATAGTTTGAGAGGCTCCAAGTTCACATTCTTTTCGAAATTCTGTTTCCACACAACTTCCTTCTACTTACGGACCCGGCAACCCACTTCCCTTAGATTTTTGGAACTAGTTGGGGTTCTCATCATTTGATTAACATCCTATTTTATCATATTCGGACTGTCCTATAGACAGTTTAGATTTAATTTTTTTTATCTTTATTTTTTAATAAACATTATTTTATTAGATACAAAATCTAAAATAAAAACAATCTTTAACTATCATTTATTCAAAAAATAAATTTTTATTTAAAAAATTTTAGTTAAAAATTAGAGTATAGTTAGCCTTATGATCTAATTGTATGAGAGCTCTTGTTTAAATGAGTGTCATTGGTTCATTTCCTTTTATCAAGTGAGGCTGTTAGTGCCTACCTTTAATTCAACATAATGTTTAAAAAGATAAAATAATGTCCTCCTAGATATGATTTTTAATTCCAAATTGTTGGGAAATGGGTCAGTCCATAATAGCTTCTTCGTTTCAAAATTGGGTTACAAGAATATGCATTTTTAGACTTTAAAATTAATTTCATTGAGTAGAGTACAAAAAAAAAAAAGAAAATGACACCAAGAACGCCAAAATCGGACAGCGGACAGAGAAGTTACAGCCAAAAAATGAGTTGAGTCTGACGAACCCAACTCGTTTCTAGGGGTTTGTGCGACCCTGTTTGAGGTCAGGGATCATCCCAAAAAGGCATCTTTTTGACTTGATGTGTTCTGAAAAAAAACAAGAAGAGGGAATTTCTGTAATTCAAAAAAAAATTGAGTAATTTTTTGAGTAACTTTATGGATTTTTGACTAATTTTTTGAGTAATTCAGACTAGAGCGTGTAATGCACGCACCAGTGACTGAGAGTGAGCTTTGTTTATTTTTTATTTTTTATAAATTTTTTATTCTTGAGGCGCGTGAGGGAGCATGGAACCTCCGATTGAGGTGTGGTTTGTTCTTAAAAATTCCTAAAATTAATATCTTTATTTTGATATATAATTTGCCTAATTTTGGGGAAATTATGGACCTATTTGTGAATATTCAGTGTATTTTTTGGTGTTTTTCAGTGTTTAAAAATTATAGAAAATTATGATAATTAATATTTTTTAGGTGAAAATTACTTCATCTCACATTGAATCCATGGGATATGGCTTATATGATGACATCTCATACCTAGATGATGTCAACGAGCTAGAGAAAAATCTTCAAGAAGACCCCAAGGAGGAACATGAAGAAGATCTAGAACTAGAACTTAATGAATTTTTTGAAGAATACCTATAGGAGTTGGTGGAGGAAGTTTCATAAGAGGAACTTAAAGTAATATATGCTTCTAGACCGAGGTTGAAAACTTTATTCCCAATTGAACCCTTTCCTAAGCAGCCTTTCATGGTTTCTTCAGACTCAAACTCCAAGTCGGTGCCTACTCTTTACAAAAAGGACAGAAAGGAAGTGAACTAACCTCTTAGCCTGCTTTGGCTATGAGCATAACTGAAAGAGATACAACCAAACTAACAAATATAAAAGGAATTAATGGTGTTATTGGAGAATACATTGGATTTATGACAGATAAGGAAAATACGGATTTCTACCTAAAAGTCATAATAGAATATATAAGAGTAACTAAGGTTAGAGGTAAGTGTAAAGTACGTAAGATGCATTGGCTTAAAACAATAGAATTTGTATATAATTGTCACAAGCCGCCTTGTATGCTTAAGAAGATAAGAAAAGTGATGTTAAAATATTGTAATGCTCATATCAAATGATGTATATTTGTATATGATTTTTTTGATTTATGCTACTTTGCTTTGTTAAGGACATATTTTATTACTCTTTCTTTGTAAAGACTAGCTATTTTTATTACATGTCTTATATACAACAGAAACATGTTTCATTTTATTTCTTTATCTTAGTTATGATTCATGTATACTTTTTATAAGTGGGAGCCTTTTAGATAATAAGTCTTCTAAAAGAAAATTTTAATGAGAATAGTGCTTATATTAATTTTGATATGAAGTGATAGTGTTGCTAGTGTCTATGTGATGGGAGGTACAAACATATTCTCCTAATCATGGGTCTAGTGATATTATTATTTTCTTATCAAAAATAATAAAAGTACATGATATTGTCTACTTTACATGTGTTATATAAGTAAACTTACTTAAATGTTCCATGGTTCAATAAATTAATATGGGATAGGTTTGTCACAGAACCTATATTGAAAAATGGTATCAAAGAACATTATTACTGAATTAAACAAGGGAAAAAACTCAACGGCTCAACTGGGATATTTGACACCGAAAGGTCGAATATATTCTACAAAAACAAGATGCAATTGAGCCATTAACAATGGCAATGGTATAACCTAAGGCTAGAAATAAAGTCCAATATAGGAGAGACTAGGAAGCATACCTATCCTGGAAAAGGAAGAATAGCATAACAAGAATCACACTACTGTGTACAAAGGCTGATAATTTGATGTGAGTTTGAGACATACAGAACGGAACAAGATAAGTGAATTACCTTAAAGGATAAGTTTGGTAGAGTTTATACTACTAAGCTTAGAAGGTTGACGAATAAATTTGATACTTATAAGTTAAAGCCAAATAATCCTAGAGGCAATATCTAAGAGAAATATACAACATGATTTGTGAACTAAAGAGGCTAGACATAATATATCTGACGAGCAGTAAGTGCAGGCTATCATCATGTCACTCCCTACCAGTTGGGAGCACATGAAAGTTAATTTGACCCATAATAAAAATATCATTACTTTCAATGATATAACTAAGAATATGAAGTTAAAGGATAAACGTCTGGAGGCTTATAAGGCCACTGGCAAGCCTATTTAACTAAAGATTCTGGTCCTTCGTAATCAAAGTCTGAATTAAAAAAGAGTAGGAACTTTTAGAAAAATGGTAAGAAATGTGGTCTTTAACCCAAGAAAGGCAAGCAAATACAAAAGAAAAAAGGAAAGAAATATCGCAAGAAAAAGCTACACCTAAAGAAGGTCAACTGCTTTGTTTACCACAACATGGGGCATTTCATATGTATGCTATTGTTCTAAATAGGCCAAGAGTGAAAAGGAAACAGTGGATTATGTGAATTCACATATCTCATTTGTTTTTAGTATTGTTTTTCTAGTAGAACCTATTTTTTTCTTGAAATATTGACTCAGGATCCACAGACCACATAAGTCAAGATCGATGATCTTTCGTGGAATATTGTCAGTTGCCATTTTAAAGCAAGTGGATTTACATTGGCAATAATGCAATGATCAAGGTTCGAGGCATTGATATCTGTAAACTTGTTTTTCATGGTGAAAAGACCTTGAGGCTACATGATGTGCTTCATGCTCTTGACATTCAATAGAATTTAGTTTATGTTATTTGCTTGTTAGACTTTGGGTTTAATTTAAACTTTCATAGTAAAGTTGGAAACATTTATAGCAAGTCAATACTTTATGATTCAACTTTTTGTTCTCAAAAGTTCTTTATTATTGATCTTGCTGGTGATTTTAATGCTCATGATTATTTTGCATACTAAACTAGGACATATTTAATCAAAATAAAATGATTAAAATGATAAAAGAAGTCATGCTAGGGGAATCCCTAACATGGATATGTCAATATGCGAAAGCTATCTAGCTGGTAAGACTACTAGGAAGCCATTTTATATGGAAACATGAGCCAAAAATCTATTGCAATTAATCCATTATGATATTTGATGTCCAATGAGTATAAGGTCGAGATATAGAGCTTGGTATTTTATTATATTTATTGATGTTTTTTCACGATATAGTCATGTCTATTTGATTTTACATAAGTTTGAGGCACTAGAGTGTTTTAGACGATACATAAATGAAGTAGAAAATCAAATGGACAATAAAATTAAGATATTAGCACTGATCGAGGTCTTGAATAACATTATGATCAATTCAAATAGCTCTACAAAAAAAAATAGATTATGACCAGAATCCTCTAGGTATGTAAATCTGAGTGGGAGTCAAGAACGATCAATATAAAGACTGAGAAAAATAAGAAAATATAAACAAGCACCTCCGATCAGAAGGAGTAACAGAGAGAGTGCTCCAAAGAGACACTTCCAAATAAAAGGTGAAGTAGTCTTAGTTACTCTATAATAGGATGATGAACCCCACTCTATTCATGAAGCCTTGGCAGGTCTTGCCAAGGAGGAATGAAAGAAAGCAATGAAAGAGGAGATAGACTCAATGATGAAAAATGAAGTTTTGAAATTGATTGATTTGCCAAAAGGGCATAAAGTCATTAGGAACAAGTGGGTTGTCAAAATCAAGAGAATGGTGGATGGATCAATTGACAAATTTAATGCCTGATTGTTTACAAAGGAATATACACAATAGGAAGGTATATATTATGGGATATATTTTTTTCCTATTATGCACTTCAATTCGATAAGACTTATTCTATAAATAGTAAACAATTTAAATATGAAGTTATATCATATGGATGTAAAAACTGTATTCCTAAATGGTGATATGGATGAATCAATCTATATAGAACAACCAATAGGTTTTATTGAAAAAGAGTTTGAACACAAGAAGTGTAAACTCAAAAATATCCATTTATGTATTAAAACAATCATCCAGACATTGGTACTTAAGGTTTCATAAGGCGATTACCTCATATAACTTCTAGATGATAGAGGAAGACTACTGCGTCTACGTTAAGCAATTTGAGGGCAACTTTGTAATATTATCCTTATAAGTAGATGGTATACTCTTAGCCAGAAATAGTCTTAACTCTGTGATAGCTATTAAAGAATGATTTTCAACAAATTTTGAAATGAAAGACATGGGTAAATTATAAAACATACTTGGAGTCAAGATTTGAAGGAATCACTCCAAAAGAATCCTCACTCTTTCACAAGATAATTATATAAAGAAGATACTTGAGCGATTCAATATGAGTGACTGTAATCCCATAGATATCCCTATTGCCACTAGAGTGGTCTTGAATCTTGACATGTGTCCTAAAACTAAATTAGACAAAAAGGAAATGGAAAGAGTTCCATATTCCAGTGCTATTAGTAGCTTGATGTATGTGATAATGTGTACAAGACCAAATATTTGTTATACTATGGGGCTAGTTAGCATATTCCACTCTAACCCTGTTGAGAAACACTAGAAAGTAGTGAAGAGGATCTTGACATACTTAAAGGTCATAGCTGATTATGTGCGGTGTTATCAAGGAAGCGATATGCACCTATTCGGATATTTTGATGTCAATGTAGGAGGTGATGAAGAAGAACAAAGATTGAGTTCAGGATATATCTTTTTGCTTAACAATATCGCCATATGTTGGAATAGCAAGAAGCAGACATTCATTGCCTTATATTCTATGAAAGATGAGTTTGTGGCATGTATTGCAGTAGCGCAAGAGGATGTTTGGCTGAAGAGATTTATCTAACACCTAAGATTTGGGAATGAGAGTACCAATCTGGTATTGATACACTGTGACAATATTGCAGCCATAGCTTACACCAAAGACCTTAAATATCATAGCCAGACCAAACACATTGATATCAAGTATAACTTTGTGAGAGATTATATAGCACAAAAAATTGTAACTGTATAATACATTTTAATTAATTGTATAGTTGCAGACCTCCTGACTAAGCTAATAGGCAAAGAAACATTTAAGAAACTTATAAAACCCATTGTCATGCGAAAAATGTAAAATTGCATATTGTATGTAATATTTTATTTCCATTAATGATATCATATCATTTATTATTACTTATATATCTAGGTGAAAGTATACAATATGTAGGATATCATACAGGTTGAAAAGGTCAACTCTCTTACACGAACAACTGCCTTTGATGCTAGAGAAGCATCCAAAGATGAGACATGCATTCACTAGTAAAGCAATAAGAGTACTAATATGGTAGAGAAGAAACACAATAAATGTCACCTTAGCTTAAAAAGTGCAATAATTCTAGATGAGATTTGTGAGTATGGATATGGATCGAATATGGATACCCATATCCATGAAACGTGTAGCCAGATAACAAATTCTTCAAACTTTATTATATGAATAGAATTGAAGAGTTTGGGTTTAGATACTGAGTGTTTGGGCTTAAATTTGTATGGTGTGATTGATAGAATCAAAATGATGTACACTCTTATAGTATAAGAGGAATACCCTAGCATGTGATTCATATCGCATGTGCTAAAAAACCACAACTAGATAGCAAGTGAATCAATCACTATTCATTGTTGTATGAGTTCCAGAAATGAACAATCCTTTTATAAATGTCCTTTGACTTTGACAATATTATATATGTATGTATCAATGATTACTACTTTAGATATGTCCTATGGTCAAATTATAAATGAACCAAAGCTATTATGCTAGGAAAGAGGTTGCTTTATATCAAAATGATATATAAGCGAAAGAAAAATTACCAGAATATACGCATCCATGTTGGTATATGTGTCCAACCCCTTGTGATATTATTTTCATTAATTTCATAAGTGTGGACATTATGCATAAGTGGAGGCCATCTGAGTTATATACTGACTCAAGAGGGATTAGATTAGCAATAAAAAAAGTGTATATGAGTAAATCTAAGACATTCAAGGCACTATAACTTATTCTGATCAAGTTGCACTAAAGGGTTACTTTGTTCTGGTCTTTGTAAAAGGGATTTATAGTACAAATGCCTAAATGTAGACATCATGCCTATGCGGTTATGGCAAAGCACCTAGTATAAAAGAAGGAAAAGAATGAGATTGAAGCCACAATATCTAATTTACCACGTGTGAGTAAGAGATGTTAGGAAATGGGCTAATCCACCTATGGTGGATTAGGCCCATATCCATGAGTCTGAAAAATGGAGGGAACAATTTTTATTTTAGGAGAAAATGGGGGAGTGGGAAGATATATGATCAACCCACTCCTCCCATAACACAAACATTTTCGGATACGAATGAGGCAGTAAAAAGAGTATGGTTTTTTTTATCATTTTGGTTACTGCAGTTTCACTTTCTGTGGGTACACACATCCTATTCTCCTTTGCTCCTCTCCTCTCTATGTCTGACGCTATGTTATTTTTCCTCTTCGGTGAGTTTACTGTGAGGCAAAACCAGAGTTCAAATAAGGTGCTCCAATTTTGTGCAAGTATCTTGGTGAACTAAAGAAGATCCAAGATACACCCAAAAACTTAGTCTAGGTCTAATAAGCTATCTTGTTCCAATGACAACTGTACCAATACGTGTAACATGCCTTGTCTTGTTTATGGTTTACTCAACTAATCACGCATATATCTTTCAATAATAAAAAATTATTTGCCACTTGTACAATTACAAATGAACATTTGTTTTAATTTTTTTCTTTTTCATTAGAAACAGATCCCTTACATTTGAGTCCTCACTCTGCTCATTTCAATTTTATAAAAAGTGAACTACGTTTCTTATAGAGAAAACTATATGATTTTTAAATAGTATTTGAGTCCTATCATGAGAGATATTTTTGTTTAAACCCATCAATATCCTAATATAAATTCGTGGATACTAAATACAAGAAATTTTATTTACAGAAAATTTAATATTTTATAAAAAAATTGAATTAAACTTAGTTGTGCACATGGTTTATTTTTTAAAAATAAAGGAAAATTATTAATGTTCACCAATGATTTGATTAAAACTATGCCAAATATTTACCAATATATATCACCCATAGAGAATATTAAAAAAAAACAATTGCATGCAAATAATTCTTTTTTTTTAGTTTGTTGACTAACATAATAAAAGTAACTTTTATTTCAATTGACATTTTAAAATTGAACGTGTGATCAAAATTAATTAATATAATCTTATTTATGTTTAGATGTATTTTTATTAAAATGATATAATTGTCTAAATTTGAAAAAATAAACAAATTAAAAGCTAAAAGTTAAAAGCCGTAAATAGCTATTTTAACTTTAAAATGGTTTTAGAATTAAAAGTTAGTTAGATACAACCAATTGTCAAAAGTCCTAAATTTAGGTTTGGTGTGCTTTTCAAACCTAAAAGTCAGTTATATTTCTATATGGAAACAACAAATTTACAATCCGATAGGAATATCTTAACATATTTATTTTCTTTTTTAGGTTTGCCTCTTTTATATAGATAAGGTCTAAAGAAGTTAAGGAGAAAAGAATAAGTGGGGGCATAAACTAATTAAAATGGATGATCGCAGCTTTATGATGTCTAAGGCTTGATGTCATTGTTAATCTTGTGGTCAACCAACGATTTTATTCATTAAGAGTTTTTTTTGGGAAAATGATATATGGGTCTCATGTAAGCAATTAAATGACAAAAAAGTCTCAAGAAATGACATAAGTACTTTCAAGTCCCATGGGACCTCATATGAATTTTTTCCAATTGTCAAAAGACATAATTGTCTTTGTGAAATAAAAAATAGTAAAGAGCAAATAAGACTTGGTGAACTCTAGTGTGGAAAGAAGAAAAAGAATGACTAAGAAGATAGCGCATGATAACTCATACAGTGTGTTCGCGACTGGGTTTTCTGGTTATCGTGTGTGGCTAAAAGGGCTTCATGCCCTTCTATTTTGTCTTTTTGGGTTTGAAAGTTTTATAGGTACAGTGACTGATTCAGAGAGAAAGGGCTAGAGAGATAAAGATGTTAGAGGATGGAAGGCTTATAGTGCTGTTCATCAGTATATGTGTTATAGATTTAATCCCCATTGCCATCAATGGTGACATAAATCCAAATGATGGTTAGTATCTTTATTTGCTTTACTCGCTAGTTCACTTTGTTCATGAGTTTCTAATTCCTTGTGCTTCGATGTATTATTGTAGCAAAAATTTTGTCACTAGTGATTCTTCATTAACTCTTCCCTTTGCCTAGTTTTCTTCTTAGTTTTCATGAGTCTCTATTTTTGAATTAGTGAGGACTGATTCTAGCTAATATGCTGAGTGTCGTGCATTAATTCTATCATCACACCTACGATTTTGACTGTCGTTATTCATTTAAATTTTTGACTTTCAATGCATTTAGTTGCCTATCTCTTTCCATACAAATGATTTCAACAAATAAAGGAAACTTTTACGCTTAATTTGTATGCTATATTTGTTATATCATAATGTGAACTCATGTTTCTTTGGATTTTGGTCTAACTTCCCTTTCATTGGAAAAATTTATCTCTTTAAAAGTTATGTTCAATTTGTAGGAATTTATAGTGTGTTTACTACAGTGTAGTAAAAAATATGAACATTAAAAATGTTCCTTCAATGTGTGAATGAGAGATCATGATCTAATATGCGAGGCAATGTGAATTGTTATTATAGTACGCGATAGTTGTTAATAAAAGTGCTAAAGTTGTTAATATTATATGTTTGGTGCAGGTTATCATTATTGATGGTAAGTTTGTTTAGAAAGCATCTATTATTTTATGTTCATATGAGGAAAGTTTGGAAATGATGGAGAATATCATACATGTTCGTGGTCAAGTAACAACAATATCCATAAATGATGGAGAATGTCATACATACAGGCGAAGCTTCTTGAAGAAGCTAAGTGATCTGAGCCATTCATCGCGATTCAATCTAGACCATCCATTCCACCTCCACTCAACTATAAATACCCCACTCCCTTCCCATTCCATGCCACAGCTAGCAAGAGAAAAGGCAAAGAAAGAAGAGAGAAAAAGAGAAAGAGAGAAAGAGAAAGAAATGAAGGAAAAAGAAGGAGTTCTGACGAAGCTAGGAGCAATCCAAGGAGCTTAGGGACTTGGCCAGCTTAGGAATAAGGCTCTGACCTATGAAAAGAAGGAACCTTAGAGCAAAGGTTAAGGACTAGAGGAAAGGCTACACGCCAAGTAGTAAACTTACCTACTTGTATGCTTATATTGCTTGGATGTTTTATGTGATGTTTGCTTACTTTGATAATGTGAAGCATGTATGATTAAGTAATGCTCTATTTCTTTTTATGCTATGGTCATATGTTATAATTAAGGGACATGGAAGCATGTAATTTATCATTATGCAAGCATGATCATTAAGTGCACACATAGTAATATCAAGCATATAGTTGCATACATGGTATGGTTTCCGTTTGCTACTGAAATTTCCCCAGAAATCTCACCCATTCCATATCAATCCAATTACAGCAAGTCTCTTCAAGATGAAGGAGATAAATATATATGAAGACGAGTTAATGATTATTTAGTATGATTGATATGTGATTGATGTATGTAATATTGATTGCTGGAAATTGTCACTATAAACAGTAACTCGTGATGAGGCAGTGATATTTAAGCTATAATAAGTAATAGTAAATAGTTGAATAAATATAAGAAATTTTTCTAGTAAATAGTATACATGCCAAGCTTTGATTTTATATATAGAACGTCTTATTTGGATGTCTACACATGGAGATATGGTTTTTCAAAGTTGGGACCAGAAATGCTGGAATCAGGGGAAGGACGATGAATGAATAGTAAAATTAGAACATTGACCAACGTTGACTAAGTCAAGGCATAGTCAATGAGTTATTTTTTCCTGAAAGATCATTAAGTTAGCTTTATGTAGCAATTTTAACCACTTCATTTTGATTTTTCTAAAATTAGTTATGATTTTTTGAAGTTAGGTCACTTCTCTAGAATTTGAACAGTAAACAATACTTGCTAGAGTAAAATTCCATATTATGTAATTTGACTTCAATAAACCTTAAAAGTGGTTCCAGATACTACTGTTTGATCCCTAAGATATAAGAAAATGAGGATGTTATACATAACATATAATGAGTTCAAAATATTAGTAGCATCACTTGTTAGGAAATGAAGATATCAAATTGTAAAGAAATTCACTGTTAGATTTGATTTATACACATTTGTTGATATGTTTAATTATGGAGTTGAGCATTTTATAATGTTCAATAAAGAAAGTGGCCATGTTCAAATATGTAGCACACTTATTTCTATTTTGTAAATATTTGTATACAGTGATGAAAGTAATTTTTTGTAACCTTGATCAATTTCTATTTGTCTAGAAGGTAAGGTGGATGTTGATGAAGGTGATGTTTGATGTACTCCTTTTACATTTGCTATCATGAACTGATGTAATTATAAAGTGCATATATATGAAGTTATATTCTGACTAGAATGATTATGGGAAGAAATATGCTAAAGTTGTTATTTTGTCAATATGAAGTTGTCATTTGTTATTGGTAGTGTTGTTATGTTCAATCCCGCAGTCAGTTTTTTCTGCTTCAAACAAGGTGTTATGCTGGTATGGCCACTACACTTTTTGTCTGCACAATTCCTGGGAAGAATTATAAAGTAGTTGTTATTCTTTTACTATGGGGTTATTAGTTTTTAGTGGTCGGGTTCTTATTTTTGTAGTTGTTTGTTTTTCCTTCTGGGTTATTACTTTTACAATGGCAGAGTTGTTCTATTTTCATTAGAAGTTGTTAATCTTTTAGACTTGTTATTTTTCCATATCTTTATTTTTCCTTCTACTCTTGTTACTTTCGCAGTTATGGGGTTGTTCTGTTTTCATTAGTTAAGTTGTTTATTTTCCCTTCTAGTGTTGTTACTTTTGCAGTTGTGGGATTATTTTGTTTTTATTGGTTAAGTTGTTATTCTTTCACTATAGGGTTGTTATTTATAAGTGCTAGAGTTGTTATTTTTACTGTCGTTGATAATTTATTTTCAATTGTCAAGTTCTTATTCCTTCACTATGAGGTTCTTATTTCCTACTGATAGAGTTGTTATTTTTGCTGTCACTAGGTAGTTATTATTTATAAGTGGTTGTTATACTTTTATTATGAGGTTATTATTTCCTACTGCTGGAGTTGTTATTATTTTAATATGGGGTTGTTATTTTTAAGTGCTAGAGTTATTACTTTTAATGTCATGGGTAAGTTATTTTTTAATGGTTAAGTTATGCCTTCACCACATGGTTATTATTCCTTAAATATGGGGTTGTTATTTTTAATTGCTGGACTTGTTATGTTTACTATCATGAGTAAGTTATGTTATTAGAGAACTTGATAGTAAAACCTTGAAGCTCTACTCAAGTCTTCTTCATGTACAAAATACATGACTAAGGTGTGAGAATAACTTCTTTGGCTCTGCATATTCATGGAACTAGTTTGATCTTAGGGACTGAGTTTGCCAACAAGTCTCCTGATGACAACATGAAAGCATAAACATTAGTTTTATCAAATACTTTCTAGATGATCATGCTATTAATAATAACAACCTACACCAGACACAAATTATTAACAACTCCACTACTTATATTAACAACTATCGCATAACATGATGACACTCAACCACTCATACTAACTCCTTGTTTGAATTTGCTTACAAAACTCAACAATCTCAAAAAACAAAAGCAAGGAAGCAATATAGCTGTAACATAATCATGCTAGAATCTGTTATAGAATATACTAGGGCAAGAATATTTTTTGGATACGTAATAAATATAACACCTAAATTATAAGGCAATCTTGCATCTTTTCAGTTGCAATTCTAGCTTCCTTTTCTTTTTTATGACATTCAATTGCTTCCTGATTATTAGACAAAGGGATCATCAGGAAACAGAAAATTTAAAAGATCATTCAATCATAGTGATGGATAACTAGCAATCATACCTTCTTATACAACTCTTCCCTTACAATGCTTTGTATTGAAATTCTAGGATAGCAACCACTTAAGTGCAATAAAGTTTTGCTGGATGCTCCTTGCTCTAGACTTGGTATTCTTTCCAAGGTATTATATTAAACATCTTGTTATTACCCATCATGCTTTCAGTTTCTTTTCTTGCTGATAAAATAAACGCCTTTTTTAAATCTTTGGCTTTTCAAGAGAGCGGACTATGTAAGACCTGTAAAGTCCTATCCCCATAGAGGAGGATAAAAAGAGACACTATGGCCTACTCCACATAGGACGTGGCAAAGCCAACCATCATATATTAATGGAGGCTTCATCACGTGGGTAACCAACAAAATTCTACTTACCAATTCCTATTATATGCATCATGCTCAACACTCATCAAGTGGTTAACTTCAAATTTCATACTCATCTCCAAATCACAATTCTCAAAATTGTAGCACGATATTATAAGTTCCAAGAATGATATTTTTCTTAAAAAACACGAATCACAAGACTATTTTATTTTTATATATATTAAGATAATTCAAATAGCATTCCAATAGTTCAACAAACTAAAACTACTTATAAGCAAGACAATAGTGTGTATAATAAGTGAAAAGTGGTTACCTCTAGCCAAACTAAGGAATAATTACTACAAGTCAAGTGGGCCTATGTACAACAACATCAATTACAAACAATCTAGTACGCTAACAAAAGTTACTCTAAAACCTAAATGACAGTCTATAAAATCACCACACAAGAACTATCACTATATTAGTCAATACTACCTTAAAATTATTCCAAAGCTACTATAGACTCTTAAAGCTAATCTATAGTAATCAATATAGTTTATTTAAATATGTATATAACTATATGGTTACATATATCGAGTTGTTTCTTATTTTAATTCAATATAATTTCAGAATAGAACAATCTTATTTATAACATAAAAACTTAAACATGAACCCTCATGAAACATCCTACTTTTACCTCTCAGTGTATGTGTTTGGAAGTGATTAGATGCACAGAAGCTTTACTTAGGTCTAAAAATTTAAAAATTTACAAATTGGTCATCAGGTACTATTCATTATGCATTTTTCAGATTTGACAGTCCAAATTTTAAAAATCATAACTAATTCTACAAAAATTGTACAGAGGTGGTCCAAATTTTTATTTAAAGAACTTTCAATGATCTTTAAGGGAAAAATATCAAACTGGACATTTACTTCACCAATTTGAACAATTAATTCATTAAACTTTAGATTTCATTTGGTCAATTTTGTAACTTTTAGATTTATGTCTCAAATTTGAAAATTCATATCTCATAGCATATAAATCCAATTAAGGAAAACTACCCATAATTTTAAATATTGGGACTTGTGCTACATGCTCACTAAATTTTATGATCAGATTCAACCATTTACTTGGTCAAACTAGGGTGGGAACGTAATTACTCTATAACCGATGAATTTGTATATGCCTTTATTTCTTTAATTCTCTATAATTACTCTAGCATGCTTTAACCATTAGCTTAGATTCTCATACATTAATACACTCATATGAACATGTCATAATTATTCTATAAAATTTTATTACATAATTTGGCATATTACATAACATTTACATAAATGGAAAATCAAGTATGTCATGCTATAACATACAATTCTCCAATTTTCTTTTTCCATTCATTGGCTCTTTTTCATGCATACATCTTCCATAATACTTGACCTATATTGGTTGGTTAAGAGAGAGTGAGATTCGATGAAATTTCAGTAGTAAATATTACCACTAATGCATGCAAGATAATTCTTGGCGCATAACATGCTTGCTTACCATAAATAATGCTATCATAATGGCATTTGTGCATTCTCCATGTTTCATGCACTATATATATGGCCATTATATTCATTGAAATAGAGCTTCAACTATTCATATATGATTCACATAATCAAGCAAAGCAATCAACACATAAATACACACAAACATAAGTATCAAGCACCCAAGTTAGGTAAGATCACTACCTTATACCATAAGTTTTCCCCTTGATTTCCACTTGCTCCCTAGGCTTCCCAACCATGAGGACTTTCGGTCAACCTCATCAATTTATCATCTTGGATGTATCAAGGTCCTAAATACATTCACATTGTTCATATAACTCATTAGGACCAATAACTCACACCATAGTCAAGACTTGCTCTCTTAACATAACATTTTTCTCTTAATTTTAGGATTAGTGTTCTAGCTTTCTAAAAATTATTCTCATAGTACAATCCTATACAATTTTGCATGAGGAATCGAAATATGATCTTGAATTTATCAAACTCATACTCCTTCCCTAATAAACTAAATTGGTTGAGAGGTTGATCTTTCTCAGTGCCAAAATTATACTTTTGATTCTAATACTTCTAACTTTACTTTCTCAACTTAGTTCCATATAATTTTTCTTGTAGAACCCATTAGAAGAATTAAAATCATAAAAATCACATCATAGGCATAAGAACCAGTTAAGGCCATGGCACTCCTCTAGTAACTAAATCATGAAATTCATTCAACTATAAGCTAGATCACTTAAACCCTCATATTTTCTATCCTTTTAAACATATATCTATCATCATACTTATCTCTCTGTAAAACTTCAGATTAAATAAACAGCATAATCACAATAGTTTAAGCTTCCAAATCCATTAAAATTCCTACCAAAGCACAAGAATATAAACTACTAAAAAATCAAGAGCTAGAGTGGTCCTTTTACATTGATTGAAGCTTGAATTTTGCTCTTTCTCTATCTAATCCGTGACTGCCTCCTCTTTCTCTCTCCTCTCTAAATTTTTGTAGAATTTTCTTTCTATTTTCTTCACTTGGGATGTGAACCTGAGGTGAGGGGGTATTTATAGTGCTCAACTTGTTAAAATGCCCTCAAGTAGCAAGAAATTATAAGATTTAATGAATGGTCAATATTGAACCACCTAGCCTTCTTACATCATCTTCTCCTCCTCTTGCATCATCCTTGTGAAATAATTCATCACATGTAGTGCCAACTTGAAGAAGGAAGAACGAAGATAAAATCTTAGTCCTTGGATCCAATTTGTTATACAAGTTTCTTCCAATTTACATGACTCTCATTTATTTGGATTTCTTTATGGTTTTCTGGAGCTTAAAAAATTATTTTGTCTACTCCATAATCTTCCTTTAATTATAGGAAAATTTCATAACTTTTCTTGGCTCATAACTCTTTCTCAAACTATTTTTTCTCTGAATTTCCTGAAAAATGCCACTTACTGGCATTATGAGCATCCAGTATTTCTGTAGCTCAAACTACTGGCCTTTTGGGAATGAGACTAGTTTTATAAACTTTTTTAGTCTCTTAACTATTTTTTCCCCATTTTTATGTATGTTTTTCAGGCCTCATCATGGTTTAAATAATCATATCGAGATAAATACCTCAAACTTATCCATTATATTGAAAATTTCATTAAAGTTACTTTAGGAGTATTTTTGTCATTTATTCACATAAATAGGCCTCTATACCTCATTTCTTATTTTTTGGGATTTTCTATAATTTTTTTGCTTTTTATATTCATAATTACCCTTTTGGTCTTAAACTTCCTGACATTACGGTTTTACCCCTACTTGGGCTCAATCTCATAAATCATAACTTTCAGGTCTCTATCTCAACTTTAGTCCTATAACTATTCTATTTTCTCTTTATGGGCCTTTGAGACTCTACTGGAGTCTCTAACTTTACTTACATACTTCCCCCCAAGAACTTTCTCTATTTACACTTTAGTCCATATACTTTCTCTATTTACAGTTTAGTTCCTAAAAACGCTATGTATATATTTCTAGGACTTCTACTCAAAGAAACCTAGTAGCCTACCTATTTTAGCCTACTTTCTAGGCTTCTAAACGTAAAAATTAGGATGTGACATGTAAAAAATATCCTTGTAATAATAATTAACAACCTTCAATCATTTTTACCAAAATTGGCTACAAACTAACCATGAAGGAAATAAATTTTGTTAATCATTTGAAAGCTATTATGGCTATAGAGGAAAAAACTTTACTTCTAAAGATTTAACCATGATAAAAAAATGACAAAAATCACTCTTCAAGCACTATCATTGTTAAGAGTTCAACTTATTTTGAAAGGTTATCCGTCATAGAAAAAAGTAAATCTTACATCATGATACTATCATGAATATAACAGCTTCACATAAACTTCAAATATAAAACCATGTTAGTAAGGATTCGACCTAACAAACATGGTTATAGGGTTCACACCCCTAATAAACACTACTATAAGAGTTATCCTCATAACATCTCAAATAGGCCTCTAGGCATCAACCCAGGAATAACATCACATAAGCCCACTTCACAATCAAGATCATGTGTAATACTTATTAATAAATATTCTCAATCTTACACATTTCAAAAGTAGATCCAAACTTAACAAATTATAAGTAACAACCTAGGGCCTCAAACCCACTACCAGTATGCATTGCTAGCATCAAATCCAAATAAAAAAGAACATCATATTAAAATATACAAAATAAGTCATACTGTGGCAATATACAACTATTCACACATAAATAAAAAGTAAGAGGCTTTACAATTGATATAGTATTAATCAAGCTACTAAAGCCTTCCCTAAATTCTAGTACTAGACTGTCACCTAAAAAATATTAATAACCAAGGGGTGAAACAAACATCTCAGTAATCAATAATTCCTACTCATCATACTTGCTAATATGTGCTCATGAGGTGTCAAGTAGGATAAATATATAATAATACCATAATTAATAGTAAATAAGTAATTTTAAATGTGATGATGCAAACGTAATCCCTTACAATAATCTAAGAACCATAAAGGTCTATCCTCACGTACGAGGATGAAAAGAGTCACCAAGGCCTAGCCACACATGAGGCACCAGAGCTAACCATTATGCATTAATAGAGGTCTCATCACGTGATGATAACTAACACAACCATAATCCAAGAGCCATAAAGGCCTATCCCAATACAGGAGGATGAAAGGAGCCATATAAGGCCTGTTCCCATATAGGAGGGTAAAAAGAGCCATGAAAGGCCTTTCCTCACATACGAGGACGAAAAGAGCCACTAGGTCCTACCCTACATAGGAGGTTGTAGAGCTAACCATCTTGTATTAATGGAGGCCTAATCACATAATGGTAACCAACACTATCTACTTACTATTCCCATAATATGTAACATGCTCAAAAGCTCAACAAGTAGTCAATTTTAATATAAATATTTCATTTACAAATCAAATTCTTCAAACATAATTACATAAGTTTTACGGATTGTATTTTCAAAAACACACCTTATTAATTCATTTTTGAGCTTAGAATTATGAAATTCGAACTCCTTTATGCAATTTTGGACAGAACCGAAAATAAGTGTACTTTCTATCAAAAAATTCTATTTTAGTTCCAATACTTCTAATACTTATTTCTCTACTTAATTCCACACAATTGTTCATTTTAAATCCTTTGGAAATATCAAAATTATGAAATTATCATCACTTTTCATGTGTATGAACAATAATAGAAAGATTTTTCAAATTTTCCCTTTTTAATTCCAATATTTTTAAGGTTTCAATCATATCCAATCCTACCCAAAATCATCATTTAAATTTAATAGAAGCAATAGATCATTAAAATTCAACTTCCTTGGTCCTGTACAGTGTCATTCGGCCTTTTCAATGGCAAAGTCAAGAATATCAATTAAATTCAATACCGACCATCAAAACTAACTTATCTAAGTGTCATTTACATACTTCTAACTTCATTTAACTATTCCTTCTTTAAATTTGAATTTTGGAGAACAAGGGTTTCAAGGGAATAATCCATTTTCCAACCATTAAAACCTAGGTTTTATCCTTCTAAAACTCATACAAATAAATAAGGAAGAATGACATAGCGTAAGCTCTACTTACCTTGGATTAAAGCCCTTGAAAATCCTCCTTGAATTTCCTTAGAAAGGTTGAGTTTTCATTTTGCAAAAGGTTCCCCTTGGTTCCTCGAGATCATCACAGTTTTGTACATAATGGGGGCTATTTATAGCAAAATTTTAAGGGTCTTGGGACCATTTTACTCTCCCTTCAACTAATTATTACATAGCCTTAATTTTAACTCTCATTGGTTACTTTCTTGCTTAATTAACCTTAATCTTCATTAACTTAATTCTTATATTATTTTATTATAATCCATTATGTGCCAAAACTCTTCCTTCTTGCATTTGGCTTCCAAGTGGTGTTTTTCACATGGTGTGGGTCCCACTTGGGACACCTCACAAACCAACTCACTTTATCTCTTGATTTTCTTTGATTTGTTTCTTTTAAAAATTTATAAAATATCTAAAATCTAAATTGGGCTCCAAGATACTAACATAGATCATATGGCCTTCTATCTTAGCGCCATATTGGGCCTTCCTTGGGTCCAATTCACTAATTGGCATAAATCCCAAGGCACTTCCTTTCCTAAATACCTTAAATCACCCTAATTTTTAAGATAAATTCTATATAATTCTTTTTATGCTTCTAAAATTTTTAGAAATTTATTATAATATAAAATAAACTTCATGAAAAGTCTCATAATCTTTTTGAGACCAAAAAGTCTTGATAAAAGTTCCATGCGTTTTCTTTAAATCCTTTATCGGTGTTCAATTTTACCTTATGTCAGTTTCATAAATTGTTATATTAATTATAAAAATTTTCTATAAAATTTCATCTGATTATGAGGTCTAAAAGATATTGTACTAATTTGTAGATTTTATAAATTAATATCAATTTATCGGGACCTTATATTAGAATTCTAAGAGATATGGCTAGCCCAAATTTTGTCCTCTATTTACTAGTAAAATTTGGGACCAAAACATTTTTGGGCAATTTTTTGTCATTTCTCGCTCAATTTTCATAATTACCATTTTACCATTGAATTTGACAAAATTACACTTTAGCCCCTAAATTTTTTAAATTCCACTTTAGTCCATTTCTACCAAATTTGAAACTCCAATTTGGTACCTAAAACCTCAAAACTCCATTTAGGTCCCCTTTCTATTTTCCCTTGAATTTTCTATAGTTAACTTTTGTTTAAATGACATGTAGGTCATGTAGCTTTATAACTTTTCTTTTC
Organism: Leucaena leucocephala; assembly: GCA_037074615.1. Lineage (NCBI taxonomy): Eukaryota > Viridiplantae > Streptophyta > Magnoliopsida > Fabales > Fabaceae > Leucaena > Leucaena leucocephala. Next base: position 5,730,284 of record CM073526.1, on the reverse strand, counting down.
TTTTTCTAACTTAAAACTTATCAATCATTATCTTTTCTTCTGATCATTATCACAATCCTTTACAAACCTCTTTTCTCTATCAGTCTTATACAAATAGGAACAAATCAAGATTGACATTGATAGTCTAAGTACACTACGAACTGTTAGGGCAAACTATAGTACTTCTAATACTCAAAGGATATAAATTATGCATAGAATTCCTTATCATAAGTTTAGTAGTTCTACTTAGCTTCATTAGGTTTCTCAGTAAATAAGGTGATGAGGGCGGATTGTCATGGTCAGATCCATCAAAATAAAGTTAATTGCACCCAATATAATATAGTATATGGCACAACCCTGTCGTTCTTCTCAAGGAGCCTTTTATTTAGAAACCTAGTAGATTAGATGTCAAAATCAATGAAAAATATGAGCAGAGATAAAATGGTTTTTGGGGTTTTAGTGATTGATGCAATAAAAGTATGGTGCAAAAAAGTAAATATTTTGATTAAGATGAAAACAAGTTGGTTTGTTTGAGAAATATGTTATGAAAGACTCTTGATGATGAAAATGTATATATCATTGCTCTCACGTTAAAATTGGAGGTTTGAAATCACCAAGTCTCAAAGAAAATCTCAATCGATCGATAAGTCCAGAACCCTAATTTTCCTTAAACCCCTTTGATCAAAGCTGGTTTAAGAACTATTAGCGAACTGTCAGAAACCACTTAGTGTGTAAGTTGAATTAGATGATAAAAATGCCCTCGAATGGTCGTCGATTGAAAACCTTAGATTTCAAGCAATTGCATTAATTAACAACGACCGCTGATAATAACCCAACTCTCTTAAAATTGAAACTGAAATATTCTATTAAAAAGCAAATGTTCAAATCATCCGAATTAATTACTAAGTCTAATATGAGAATGATCAATCGATATTAAAAACTTGCTTATAAAATGAGAACCCTAGATCTATCAGCAATTATAACATGAGAATATGCAAATTAGAATAGTCTCCCAGTTTCAGTTCATGAGATTAAGATATCAGATTAATCACCAAGAGACTAAATTTTTAGCCTCTTATGACTCCTACTGTACTGCAATCGCTATCTAGATGTGATGCCATGAAGAAATGATGAGAAGACGGTAGATTGATGGTATGGAGATATTAAGAAGTCTGTGGAGGGGTGTAGAATGATGGAAGATGTGGAGAAAGTGATCAGGGAGCGCTCGAGTACTGCTTCTTAGCCTAATCACGCCAAAAACTAGCCTCTTATTGACGGCATCCCTCCTCTCCTTTTATTTCTACATGACCTAATTCAAAACTCACAGTTCAACAATTTCTCATTTTAGTAGTGACCAGATCCATTTTTTGGTCATGACCTGTAGACACAGAAAGACTTCGAGAAGAATCAAGGTCATGACCGAAGGATTCTTTGGTCACGACTAAAAGGCACAGGAGCATGGTTTCACTTTTATTGACTTGTGATTTCTTTCTTGATCCTTACTCTCTTCTAAAATACCTATAATCCAACATAAAAGCTCACTGTAAAAGTCCAAATCAGTAAATAACAAAATATATACAGTTTGGAAGAGTTAGTTTACCATTTTACCCTTTAATTAATACATTGCCACACATAATCATGTATTACCATAAAAGTACAATTTAAGGCATAAAATGAATGGTAAAGTTGTTATAAAACTCTTAAAAGTGTCACATAAACTATATACAAAATGTGTCTATCTTATCAGAAGGCAACAGGGTGACCTTCTTCACTTAGGACACTATTTATCCATATTCTAGAGGCATCACAAGTGACCTCAAACACTTGAAAAAGTTAGGTAAGGTTAAGATTGATGCTTCATAAAGCTTCTATTTAATGGTTTGGAAAGCCTATGATGCAACAAAAGCCCAATGTAACTTATTATTCTTAAGACAATATATGATAAGGCTTATAGTGGTGCTAAATATGATGAAACGCTAGTAAAAAGATGTTAGACCATAGAGGCTATGCACTTCTTAAAGGGATAGGGTTTAGGCCAATTGTGGATAGCTTTGACCTTTTTTAGATTAGCAGCTAAACCTTTTTTAGAAAAAATGAACCCAAGGAAAATAACTTGCTTATGGAGGAAGGAGCACTTAGAAATATTGACATAGAACTTCTCCTTCCTAAAGGTAAGGAACACTTAGTGAAGATGTATCATATGCTCGACTTCATATTTGTTGAAGATTAAGATGTCATCGAAGTAGACAACAAGAAACTTCCCCAAGTAAGGTCAAAGGAGGTAGGTCATAGCTCGCATGAAAGTACTAGGGCATTTGGGAGGACAAAAGGCATGTTTAACCATTTATAAAGCCAATCATACTTCTTAAACAAAGTCTTTCATTCATCTCTGAGCTGATCCTAATCTGGTGATAACCGCTACAAAGGTCAATTTTAGAAAAATAGCGAGAGCTTGAAACTAGATCAAGCATATCCTCAAGTATAGGAATAGGAAACCTATACTTAATTATGATCTTATTAATGGCTCTATTATCCACACACAATGTCCAAATACTTAAGATCAATAGCATGTTCGATGTCTCTCATGGTAGGCAAATCAGAAGGGAGCTCATCAAGTGTAATTTCCTTAAATTCTTTCAAGAGTTAGGAGACTTTCTTGAGTAGCTGCTGCTAGTTATAGTAGGTATACCCTGTTGGAGAACTTAGAGAAACCCACAAGTAAAAGGTCAGTGGCCTTGGATTCTTAAGCAAATTGTTGCCCTATCAAGAGATGGATATTTTGAGACTTTGGTTTCTACCCATTCAGGTTCTCAAGGCTATTGTTCTTTAGCTCAAGTTTTGTAGGGAACAATAGGATAGTCTTTCCCTTATGCTTAAACACATGGGTGTTTGCTTGACCATGAATATTAACATCGTGGTCATAGATCCAAGGGTGTCCAAGTAGGATGTGGGAACATCCATGGGATTGGCAACACAAAGGATTTCTTCATGGTAGTAACCTAAAGGAAGGGGTACCCACTACTATTATGTAATAGGTAAGGAGGTGTTATTTACCCAAGCTACACGAGTAGGCATGGGGAGAAGCTCTATCTTAAGCCCAAGTCGAGAAATACCATGACTAGAAATCACATTCCTTTCACTCCTATTGTCAATAACTAGATTACAAGACTTATCCCCATTCTTTATAAAATGTGTGAAATATACTAGTCCTTTTTCATGAACCGTTAGGGGTAGGGATAAATTGGAGGATCACATAACTTTAAGATTTCTCGACTCATATTCTTTCACTATAAAATCCATATTATAGGGACAATCAATAGGGTCAATCACAATGTCAGGGGTACCATTAATAGCCACATCATCTTTGTGGGTTCCAATATGCAAAGTGTACTGTGGGAAATTTGATGCTCTACGGCCCTCAAAGTGGCACTTGAAGCATTCAATGGCTAAACTATTGGGACAGGAGCTAGAACTTATAGATTCACTGGACTATTCCATGTCACTTTTAAAATAGGTACCTAACCAAGAGTGAGTCGAGAAGTTATGCTATAGGAGAACCTTGTAGCCCTATCAGTAGGAAAAAGGTTACAAGTTTGTCAGAACTCTATTCCTTGCATAGTAGGACATCAAAATGAAAGGTATCTAGACAAGGATTCTATTTCTTATACCTTATGGTAGGCTTACTCAAGGGTTTCAAGAAAGTTTATCTTAAGTTCCCTTTAAATGCCAATTCTAAGACCATTGATAAACCTACTTAGCAGTGGCCACGAGTCTTCTTTTAGCCCACACCTTAAGATAAGTTTATCAAAATGGGCTATGTAGTTAGCAATAGTGGAGGTTTATCTTAGGTTAAGGAGCTGACTAAATAGTTGTGCCTTATATCAAGCTGGCATATGCTTTTCCATCAACTTCATCTTTATTCTAGGCCATGTAGTCACTAGTAGTTGACCTTGGTCTTCTAAGGATAGTTAAACTATGTGCCAGTTTTTTCTTACAACTCCAACAAGTTTAATCTTGGTGAAACATACTCGTTAGGCGTCATCCATATAATACCATTCAAAATAGTTTGCTAGGATGGCTAACTAATCTAATAAGGCAATCGAGTCTACCTACCATCAAAATTTAGGGTATCTACCTTAACCTTTTTAGTGATATCCTCCACATACCCACGTATAGGGTTGCCTCTATCACACATTGGGCATGACCCTATGAAAACACATCTAGGGTTTCCTACATCATTGTTGTCATCATAAAGGTCATACATATCCTCAAATTGTGGTGCATTGGGCCCTTGTAGGGTTGGACTATTGTGGCTAGCGTAGGCACCTAGGAAAGGTGCTTATTGTTTACCTTGGCCATCCTATCTTGATGAGGTGTAGAGATAGGTTAGGGTGATACACTTATCCTGTTAGGGTTTGAAAATAACCCTTCTAAGGGATTTTGTAGTTAGTCTTCTGTGTCTTTTCCTACACCATGTTGTCGCAAAAGACGATTGGTCATCATGAGTTCTTCCTACCTAGTGTCAATTTTAGCATTTAGAGCATCGATCTTAATGTTAGTCCTATTAAGTTTTGCATTAGTCCTATGAGTTGATTTACTTACAAGCAGTCTATGTAGTATATGGTAGCCCTTCCATGGTCCTCAGGGTTACTCATAGTGGCTTTGTATCGGTTGTTTCGTGTTTAGAAAGCTTAATGGTGATACAATAGTAAATATGGAATTCTAGCATGTAGGGTGTTGGGTGGTTCTAAAAACCTAGAAAAGGCTTCCAATTTGTCCCCTTAAAAACCTAGAAAAGGCTTCTAAGTTATCCCTACCTAAAAGATGAAGACCCTATTCAACAAGTATAACCCTTAAGGAACTCTAAGGCCATGTTTGGTATGAGGCACTAGGGAGGTAGGGAGTGTCATTGGTATTAAGATAGCTTATTTAAGTATGTTTGGTATGAATCACTAGACAATCATGGGATTGAGCAATGCCATCTAGATGGGGTTGAACAATGCCTACTCCCTTAGTATTGAAAAATTAATCTTAGGATTGATTTTTTTTCATGACCAAAATAACCATGCCTTATAAACTCTTCTCATTAGTGAAGCCATCCCTATCGATCACATCCCTTCTTCTATCTTTGGCATGCCACCCATCATCTTCAACCTCTATCTCATTGATGTCGTCCCTCGATCAACTCCATCCTCCCTTCATCACCCTATTTAGTCCCTCTATGAATGTCATTGTATATAGTAATCATCTTCCTTTAATAATGGTAGAGCTTTGGATCTTATTCTCAAACGCCATTAACACTACTGTGAAGGAACCGTCATATTGCCATTAACGAGGATTTAAAGGAGCCATTGTGTCACCAATAACTTGGATCAGAAGGAGCCATTAACCTAATACATTTAAACTAGCAATCGAACATAAAAATAAGGAACTTCAAACTAGCAAAATCAAATAGAAAATTGAAAAAACCAAGGACCATCAAACCCAACAACTCAAAACACTGCCAACGTTAAGCGTAAGACAATAGGGTTGAGGGATAAGCTTTGACGGAAGACCATGAAGATCTATGAAAAGCCTTAATGATAGAGTTCTCCCCAATACTCCATTACAAATTCCTTGTCACCAGCATCTTCAACCTTTGTAATGTCACACGGTAGAGAGGTGAAGGATGGCAAACATGGTGGAGAGGTGAAGGATAATGGTTTTTTTTTATTTTTTTTAATTTTTAATATAAATTCTATCACTACTGTAAAAAAGGCTTTCTAAATATATTGAAAATGGTATTCTACACCAGACAATGATCTAGTGTAAAAATATATCATGTAGAAAGTGTAAACTTTTTAAACTGGCTTATTCACCGGTGTAAAATGAGTAGAATTTAAACTGGTCCCTTTTAAGATCAAGAGTAGAATTTACTAATATCTCCACGAGTTATGTGAATGGGAGCTATAGATTAATGAACTTTTTACATCAGTTATGTTGACACCCGATATAGAATAATTTATTTTCCACACCTCACCATAAAGACAACTGATGTAGATGTTGTAATATTTACATATTATTTCCAAATCTGTTGGTATTTTTTTCCAGTTTAAATATATTTTTTAAAAAATGACCCCTTCAATATTACATTAACCCTATAAAGTTTCATGAATAAACTACCCAAATATACAGACTTAAAGAGACAACAACAGAGATTGAGTTCAAGATGGCATATACAAATCTTCAATTGCTCATTACATTATTCATTTAATAAAATTCAATAAAAAAAATGCAACAATTTGAACAAAAGAATAAAAAAATATATTCAGTTAATGACAAATTCTATTGAAAATGAATGAATTGAACAAAAAACTCAACCCAAATATTGCGCAAGTCCTCAATTTCTTGTTTAAGAAATGGCCAGATTGATCAAACATCTAAAACATCAAATTAAAATAAAAGAAATTAAGGCATTACTAATATATATTAAATTGACAATAAATATGAAATCATTAAAACACAATGTACCTCCTAAGTTAGGTCAATTCTATTTGACAAGATGATATTGATCATGTGTTTGACCATGTAGAAGCTGCACAAGTTTCTTTGTTTAGGTTGCCATCAACTCTATAATATTAATATGAACAAAATTATTCGTCATCAGTAAAAAATCGTAGAGCATAAGACTTAATACTTTTATTATATTCGGTGTGATCCATTAGGGTCCCTACCTAGTTAAGTTTCTTGAGACCCCTTGCTATTGCAAATCTCCTTATAGCCGTATGCCCAAAGTTATGAATTTAGAAACCCATTTATTATAAAGAACATACTTATTACAAATGCCATTGTTCTGTATAGAAGAAAACTCATGTGTTCATAATCTTCTTAGCATCAACCGATGGCTTGTAGCAGAGGGAGCATAAGAAGAAAACTTTATAAGTATGCTTACATAGTATGATCAATTGCCAATGATTGCTGTAGAAAATAATTAAAGAATAATGATTATTAGCATTAACCAAATATAAAACTAGTATGAAATAAAATGAAATATTATTATTCTTACTCTAGCATATAGGTATGAAGAAACAATCAATATCAATTTCACTAAGCCTACTTGAAATATACTCAAATCTCAAAGATTGGGAGGTCCCTTTTGGATAAATTTAAAATGGGCATAGGAATCCGAATTGACCTCATTTGCCCTTGGAAATCAACTCAACTTGCATGTATCTACAGTTAATGCAAACACTCAGCTTGTATGAATTTTGTTATTACATATATTTATATTTAAATTATACTTACATAAAAATACTTGGATGCACTTGGAGGTTAGTTAATTCCTATGAGTGATAACATATTTTCCTAAGAGTGATAACATATTTCACATCTGCATGGTCAATAGAGGCAGGTACTCCCATGTCACCCACAATTGAATCCATAGGCAACGCATCCAGATGGAATGTTTCGTCATATGGCAATCGGATCACACGTTGGATGGCACTCAAATTGGGAGGTGTGGGAAGTTTACTTGGGGATAACGCGACGTGATACAAAACAAGATACTTCGGCCATAACATGAAAGTTCCCTTTGCCTTACTCACTGTCTTCACCTCATCAGTAGAAATTAGAAAAGAGTATATTCAATTATCACGTCTTTAATTTCTACCCTTAACTAATTGTCTTGAATTTGGATGTGGTGGGCAGTTGCCCCTAATCTATGGATGGAACCATGTGCCACTAACCTTTTGAGAGGATCCTCCACATATAGATTACAAGGTTTAGCATCCTCTAAAACCAGCCTAGCCATGAAACAACTTCTTTTAGTGCTAGGAAGGGCTGCATTTGAGAGCATTTAGGGGCACTTGGCTCTTGTTGCCTTGATGTCATCATGGATAATATTTCTTCCTTGATCTTTGCCAACCTCTTTTGTAATTGTACCTCAATTGAAGCTTCTGCATATGCCCTAGCCTCTTCCCAAGCCTCTGCCTTAGCCTCTGCCCAAGCCTCTGCCCAAGCCTCTGCCTTAGCCTCTGCCCTAATAGTGGATAACAATGATTGTAGCTATGCCCTAGGCACATATAGGGAATGTTGTGGAGATGCTCTAAAGTAATCACTTATACCGACACCTCCTCTAACTCACCTGACACGGCCTCCATGCTCTTACTTGCTTGTGGCAACAGTTAAGATGCCATTCCTACCATCTGACTTGAAGGAGCCATAGGCTTCTTGTTGTTAAGATAAGCCTATAACATATAAAGAGTAAACATAAGAAATAATATATTTAGCATAAGAAATGATATAATTAGTCTACTAAAATAAAATAATAGAAGTAGTACTTACATTTTTTTACGCAATCATGCGAGCTTGATCGCTTGTAAATGATCCGCTCCTTATTTGGTGAGTGTACAACCATTTATCTTGGTGACGTATTAGAGATGGGGGAGCAAGTGTAACACTAAAATTGGACCCATCATTTTGTTCCAGCCTCTTCCTTTTGGCCCCCAACAAGTCTCTTTCAACCTTCGCGTAACCCCTTCGAGACCTTGTGTAGGGGCAATCATTCTTAAGAGCGTGTTCAATGGCTTTTGCTCTTTTTTCCCACAAGACTTGAAGTAGTTAAACTCAATACATACAAAAGGAAGAAATATGAGAAATGATGCAAGTAGCTTCATCAAATAGCCGGTTTAAAAAGATATCTACTTATTTTCAAAAATGCCACACCTAATATTTTGAATTTCATAAGACTTTCTACACCTGATAAAATATAAATCTGGCATAAAACAGATTTTTAATTTATTTAAAAAATTGTACCTTAAGTTTTTCACATCACATTTTACGCCAGATAACATGGACAACTGGTTTAAATATTGGAGTTATTTTTTCCCACCTACCTTCTTATTACCCCATCACTTGAAGTTACAACAAATATATGCAATCAGAATAATAAACTTGTGCTATTATTATATCAAAACAATATATCCAATCAAAACCATAAACATAATTGATTAGTGCCTCAAAAACATAAAACACTGGCATAAAAATCAATCATAATACACTTCTTCTTCATTCAATTTTGGTAAACCTACTGAAAAAGGAGTCTCACAAAATGAATCATCATTGTCAATAACCCTTTTTCCTTGGAGAGCGACAGACCATTTTTTGCCCAATTAGTGATATAGAATACTTGTTTTGCTTAGTTTGCCATAATAAAAGGCTAATTACCAAAACTTATACTATTCAAATCATCCAGTATAAATCCTATCTAATCCACCATAACACCATTGTTTACATTAGCCCACTTGCATTGAGCATTGGAACTGTGAATTTAGTGTAGTCCAGTTCCCAAATCTCTTCAACAATTCCATAATAAGGGATAGCTAATAATTTAGGATTGTTGTCTTTTAAACTAGAAAATTGCATAGCTTCAGCCACTAACATGACACCACTATTCTGCACGCTACTTTTATCTTCGTATAAAAGGAATACCCATTGATGTCAAATGAATTCCAACATATCACATTTAATTCAGGACCATATGCCAACCATCTAACTAAATTAGATACACAATCATTATTTTCAACCTTCTGTTTGAACTAAATGCAAAAGATTTGTTGTGTTCTCTAATTAGTTTTTGCTTTGTTATTCTATTATTTTGTTTCTGAACAAGCTATTTATGAACAACTATATAGTCTCGAACTTCATCAATGTTATTCAAGATGTTAAAGTGTATTTCTTGCAATTTATTATGATCAACACTATTCACCAATATTCCATGTTAACCCCTGTTTGCCACAGGGTTTAGATAGACTGGCAAGTCTTACTTTAGACAGGTAGTGCTGACACAAATCTATAGCTTCTTCATAAATATATTTTTTAACAATGGATGCCTCGAGCCGATTTGGATTATTCATATACCCTTTAAGGATTTTCATGTATCTTTCAAATGGGTACATCCAATGTAAGTATATAGGGTCATATAGTTTTATCTCTCGCACTAGATGAATGATGAGGTGTACCATGATGTTAACAAAGCCAGGAAGAAACTATTTTTCAAGATGGTACAAAATAACATAAATCTCGTGCTCCAATTCATCCAACTTTTCAGTCTCAAAAACTTTGCCACATATAGTATTGAAGAAGAAGCAAAGTCGGGTAACAATGTGTCTTAAATCATTTTAAAGGATTCCTCGAGTAACTACTGGGAGTAATTGTTGCATCAAGACATGACAATTATGAGACTTTTGGCCCACTAATTTCAAATCTTTCATCGACACAATATTTTTAAGATTAGATGAGTACCCAGAGGGAATTTTGATTCCCTACAAACATTCACAAATACTTCTTCTTTCATCCCTGGACAAAATATTAATCTCTTCAACACAATAACTCCCCTCAACATCTAGTCTTGGATGTAAATCCTCACATATTCCCATTTCTTGTAAATCTAATCTTGCCTTCAAAGCATCTTTGGAACTAACATGTATGTTGAGAAGTGATCTAACAATGTTGTCACACACATTTTTCTCTACATGCATGACATCAATATAGTTCCTTACATGAAAATGTTCCCAATACAAAAGCTCAAAGAAGACATATCTTTTTTTCATATATTTTTCTCACTTTTCTTGGTAGTCTTATCGAAAGTGATGTTGATGTCTTTCACCTTTTCATAAACTTGTTCTTAGTTAATGGCTCCTGAGCAATTTCAAATTCTTGTCCGCCAATTTTTTTTCTTCATTTGACGGTATTGGTGGCCTTGTCTTATAAATCTCCTATAACCTAGGTAGACTGTCTTTCTTCCATGACAAACTTGATAGTAGCAAGTCCCTTCTTCACAAATCGGACATGCTTTATTTCTCTTAACATTATACCCTGACAAATTTTCGTATGCAAAAAAGTTATTAATTTTACAAAAGATCATGGCCTGCATATTAAAGACCTCCTTCTTAATAGCATCAAAAAATCCATACCTTCCCATAGCTTCTTTAAATCTCTGATCAAGGACATTAGGTAAATGTCTATGTCATTTCACAGTTGTTTCGATATTGAGATCAACATAGACAACATTATATACTTGTATCTCATACATAATAAGAGAGATAGGTTATAAATCACCAAAAGGACAAGCCATGAACTATGTATACTACTCTAAGGCTACCATAAGGGTTCTACCATATGTACTAAGTCCAAGCCTTAGGTTTTGTAGTTAATTGCCAAACTCAGGAAATAAGTCATCAATCTTCTTCTATTGCATCATCTTCATTAGCAAAAAGCCAATTAAACGTTAGTATAATTAGAAGATACCATAACACCTTTGTAGGAGACTTGTTTAATCTATACCTTGGTGTCTTACATATCAGAAATTTATCCTCATCTTCAAAATTTTTCCTGTACAATTGCAGGAGACTTATTTGATATGTACCTTAGTATAATTGGAAGATACCATAACACCTTTGTAGGAGACTTGTTTGATCTGTACCTTGGTGTCTTTATATTGAAAATTTCTCCTCATCTTCAAAATCTTTCCTGTACAATATGCAATCGTTTAGGCATGTATGAATCTTTCTATACTGCATGCCTAAAGGATATATTATTTTCTTAACATCATAGTAGCATTTGGGTAACACATTTTCTTTTGGAAATATGTCTTACAACAACTCAAGCAATTCTAGAAAACCTCTATCACTCCACCCATGTCGTGCTTTTACACTTGCCAATCTCAACATCACTTTCAACATGTTGTATTTTCTACACCCTAGGTATAGAGGTTTTTCTGCATCATTACACATATTACCATATGCATGTGACTGCATAAAAGCATCTTCTCCAACATCACGAATCATGTCCTCTAAATGATTATCAGTATCTATGTTATTATCAAAGGTTTGTTCCAATTGTTTAGATGCACTCGACCTTTTCATATTTTCACCATGTCATACACATACTATATAATTCTTGCAAAACCCCTCACAAATTAGATTAGCATACATATCTGCTGGACTTTGTTTCCTCTAAAGAAAATAACTCACACAAGGATAATAAAACCTTCCATTGTCATCATCACTATTTTATTTAGCAAAATATAAAAACTCCTTCACCCACCACCTCAGCATACTCAATATGTGTTTGTTTAACATTTATCCAACTACAATCCATATTTGTGGAAGACTAGAAAACTAGAAAAATAGAAAACAAGAAAACATAGCTTACAGCTAATTATGGGAGAGAATATATCATGCATAAGTGGAAGAACTCACCAAATGAAACAAGTAAATGACATCAATGAATCCAAAAAATAACGGCAAAAGCTACTACTAGTAGTGCATAAATCATCAGTTCTTGATACAAGGAGTTCAAAATAAAACTCACCGGTTTCAATTAAATTAAAGTGTATTTTATAAACAAAACTACATCAAATAAAATGTAACACTGGTGTAGAAATAACTTTTTCTAAACTGGATATTATATTCTACACCAGTCACTTTTACAGTGGTGTAAAATATTATAAATTGTATAAATCTACACCAGATGAAATAGAAGACCGATGCAGAAATAACTTTTTCTAAGCCAGATATTATATTATACACTTGACATTGACATGTCCATTTTCAATCTGTTGTATTTGTTTTGTTTTTGAAAAATAAAAGAGTACCATGTCATAAGAATAAGAAACTTCATTCATTTAACTTTACTAATAACTTTACATTAAAAGTATGAAATTTTTAAAACAATATCTATTAGAATATATAATATATTTTCTGTTTTTGTCATTACATATAAAAAATAAAATAAGAGCGGTAGATAAAGGTTGCAGTCTTTTACTCCTCATCATACTCGACAGTCTGGGATTTATCATAGTCAGTAGGATCAACAGGATTATACAAGCTATCATTCTATCGATTGGGCGAACTTCTGAGCGGAAAGCTTTGAAACTGTCTTTCAATCTATTAAATTTCTGAGTCCTTTTTTCCACTAAGTCCTCCAGGCCATTGAAATGCGTGATCAATTCCTCAAGGAGCTCAATTACAGTGACAACCAAGGAAGGAGGAGAAGGAACTATAGGATGAGGGTCAGGATGTTTGTCTTCAAATTCGTCTCTATTTCTTTTGTGTGGTAAAGAAGGAGGTGTGCGTGAGAAAGAAGCCATTGGAGGGTTCAGATATAAGAAAAGAAAATAAAACATAGAGATAAAGTACTGATTATAGGAGTGATATATATATATGGTTAAGAATATGAACGATTTTAGAAAAGAATATCAAAGAATGTAATTGGTGTTCTATCATAATGAGTACAAACGTTAGGAACCAAAGAAGTGAAATGAAAGGTCTGAGAAGGTACAGAGAAAAGAAGCGATATAGTATAGACAGGAAACTGAAAAGTCATAATAGAAAGTATATTTAACACCAGTTATATATATTTTATACCGGTTACATGTAAATCTGGCATAAATATTTTATCTTATTTACAAAAAGTATCACCTATCATTTTTTTTAAAGCGTCTCTGCATTGTCTTAAGAAGTTACAGAAAAGAAGCAAGAAAGCATAAACAATAAATTGATGACAGAATATAACGCAGCTAATCTACACCTATTTATATTAATATCTGTTATAGTAATTATCTTTTACATCGGCTACATGTACATCCGGTGTAAATATTTCATCTTATTTATAAAAATACCACTGGTCATTTTTTTAAACCATCTTCGCAACGACCGATTTAAAATTGGGGCTTTAAAAAGTATATTTTATAGTAGTGTATTATATTCTTTTATAATTTATTATTAATTATAAAATAAAATTAATGCAAACACTACCTACAAATATTACTTCATACTAAAAGTAATTTTAAAGCCTTAATCCTACTACGAATCCCAATCTCAGTCAACTCAGAATCCCTCAAAATTGAGTCGAACATACTAAACATAGCCTAAAAGCTCCACAAGGATTACTTTTGCTAAATAAGTAACAACTTGAGTGAGGTCTTCATAGTAACCTCAAAGGGTTCCAAAAACCCCATAGGAAAATCGTCAGAAAAGGAAATATTTTTTTGGCCTTCTTTTAAGCCCTTTTTATTAGCGTTAAATAAAGAGGACAATATATAAGAATAAAGGAAATGGACGGGATTTATTTTTTTAGAAAGATGAAAAGTAGGAATAACATACTAGAAAGTGAAGAACACAACATAGAAAGAATGAAATATAAGAATAAATATGAAAGGAATTTTTTTTTGGGAATATGGAAGTCAAAATTGAAATAATAAAGTAGAAAAGTAAAGAACTGAAATATGAGGAGCAAGGGTAGCAAGTAATCAAGGAAACAAAAAGAACTACCTCCGTAATATCCAAAAGCACATAAATTAAGGTTTAGGATCAGAAGCCTTACCGATTAGCTTTAAGAACCTAAAGTTAGAAACTTTAACCCCAAAGCATTTTCATATGATAATCCTCGGCTTCAAACAAATCGTAAAATGTAAAAACCACACAAAACAATGAGAAGAGAAAAAAAATGCAGCCTTAAGGCTTAAGAAAGTTGTATATGGGGATTTAGAAAGCTTATGCAATTGTATAAGAGAAGTATAAACCGGCTCTAATATCAATTGATGTAGAACGGAAAAAGAGAAAAGAGAAGAGAAAGAAATAGAGGTTTAGAGAAGGATTAAATGCAATTATGATAAATGATAAAAATTTAAAATTTAAATAAATCAGCATTAAATAAAATAGTCTTCAAATATCTTTAATATCATTTTCTTCTTTTTTTATCCACATCACATATACTTTAAGCGTTTATTTTCTGATTACTAGACCTAAGTTTTTTTTATTAAACTTTCTTTAAAATGAAATGAAAGAAAAATTAAAAATTTAGTCTTTAAACTTCAAGAATTTTGTTCAGTATATTTTTATATAATATATCGATTTATTAAAAAAAACACTATTATTTATAAGTCATATATAGTAGTATGACTTATTTCAAACTCTACGAAACAGATAAGCATAGAAACTAGTTTCTCATGACTTGGAGTTGAAAGAGCCCTCATACTGTAGGGCTTTGTTTTATAGGTATTTTAGAATTTTATCATACAAATTAAATAACAGAAATATAATTAATAAGTGAGATTTCTTAAAAGAATTAATACGTTCTTGATTTAGTAAGGAAAATTCCAATTAAATTCAACTTAAATATCAGAATCTAAATTTAAATATATACTTTTTAACAACTTAAAGAGGAATTTTTTAATGTTAAAAATATAAAATGCGCCTCTAGGAAACTTACAAATCATTTCCTTGTCCCAGCGTCTGGATTGATTGCATCCTCCCTACGGATCAACCCATTTTCATCACCCCCACCAAACGATGCTCTGAGGACCATATAATCCTCAATTTTATTGGTACCAAACAATAAACTCAATGTAAAATCATGTGTTTTACTGGAATTTTTTTCTTCTCTAATTAATTAATGTCATTGTTCTTGATTTTTGGATTTGGGAAATCAACTCTCTACATCTTCAACCCGAGAAAAGTAGTAATTAAATCCGACTAAAATAATTAAAACTTAAATTAGGGCCTACACTTATCTCCAATTTTCCTTTTTAATTACATAGGGGCATTTTGGTCTTTTAATAATATTTAAAAATCCCTAATTAAGACTCTTAGCTTGATTAGAAATTTTTGAAGAGTGTAGGCCTAAATTGGTATTTTAATTATAAAAATAACAGTTAATGTTTTCTTAAACTTTTTAAAAAGAAATATAAATAAACATTTTCATTCATAATGATATAGATAGACAGTTAGATGCATCAATGAATTATTAATACATTTTTAATTAATAATAAGAAAATATGTGAATCACATGTTATAAACTTTTAATTGGGATATAGTAGTAAGAAAGGGAATTAATCAAATATGGCTGCTACGATTTGAATTTAAAGGTAATCGTGTTCCGAATTTTGCCAAAGCGCGTCTATTCTAATTCTATCCCATGTTCCGAAGGGAAAAGTTTGTCGTATACATAACTCAGCTGAATTATTTTCTTCCTCAATAATTATTTGAACTGTTTACTGTTGACTTTTCAACTTTCTAGGCAGAAGCATCCACCAACACTGACACCAAAAAGAAAAAACAAGAAGCAAAAAGCCCGAGATGCTTATATTTGTTATTTTATTGATTGGCCTTATTCATCACATGTTATTAAAAACTGCGTTTGTTGGGTCTAAAAAACAACATTGCTCGTGTCAATTAAGTCCTGTAGCTAATTAGCTATGATCATTATTTGACCCGTTCCTTATCCCATCTCTCCATCATGACTTTCTTTTCTTTTTTTTTTATAAAACATTTCATGACTTTCTGATTAAAATAGTAACAATTCACTGAACACACAAAATGATACATAGTATATTTATATTTGCACAAGATCTTATGTTTACAAATTAAAATTTGTAAAGATACTCAATCATTATTGGAAAATTTTATTCTTTACAAATGCTAATTAAGTACCTCTAGATCTATTCAATTTTTTTAGTCCCCCACATGAACGTGTTTAATAATATATTTAGTATCCTATATTATTTTAAATAGAATAACCTATAATAAATATATATATACTTAATAAAAAATATAATTTAGATAGTCGCTTAAAAAAGAGACTTTCTTGTAATATCATATAGGACAAATGTGCAAAAATATAAATGAACTTTTACACGAGAGACGCCCAATACTATAATATTTTTAGAGATATAAAAATTATTATAATATATAAAAATATTAAATTTTATTAGTTTACAGTTAAAGAGAGAATTTTTATTAAAAAGACTTATATAAATACAAATGTAATATAATTATGTCAGAGTTGATATCATTGACTCCCATGAACTCATTTGAATATGGGGAGAGAGGGATTGAGAGAGAGAGAGAGAGAGAGAGAGGGGAAGAGAATAATAAAAGATGAGTAACTTTCTAAATTACTCATTCTTAATAAAATTTTAATTTAAAAAAATAATAAATTAATATTAATTGATAGCTGATCAATAATACCAATTAGAATATAAGTATGTCATATCTATGTTCATTTTATTATTTTTAATCAAAAAAAATTCTCAAAATCAACTAACATAATTTGATAATTTTAAACTCATTTTTAAACGTTATGGTACTTTTATACTTCTAAAAATATTATGGCATTAGATGCCTTTAAAGTAAAATTTTGGAGGTATTTTTATATATTTATATTATTATTTAACCACCTCATATTAATTATTTTTATTTTTTAAAAAAACACTCTTTAAGAGTTTGTTTGGCATAAGGGAAAAGAGAGGATAGAAGAAAGAAAATTTCAATGAGTTTGATTAAAAAAATAGTTAATACAATTTTTGATCTCTTAAATTTATCTTTATTTTTATTTTGAATCTTTAAATTTTAAATTATAAGTTTTTGTATCTACAATTTAATAAAAATCTTAATTATTTGTCACTTTAAAGACTAAAACCTAAGATACTAAAATTAAAATTTGTACAAACATAAGAGATTAAAGATTATATTAATTATAATTAAAGAAGTGATGCTTTTAATTATTATTTTTATTCTTTTATCTTAAATATTCTCCTTATTAAAATTTTATAACCCCATTTATCTATTTCTTATAAATTAAACTCATTAAAATTTCTCAACAACTTCTATTCCCTCCATTTTCCTTATATCAAACAGAGCTAAGAGGTGACAAGAGAATTCCTGGACTACTTTTTTTATGACCCAAAATCTGAGCTGTGGCAGGTGCATAGACTAAGCAAACACAACATCGCTTAGCCTAGCCAGCCTGAATTTTATTTTATTTTTTTGGTATACTAGCCAGCCTGAATTAAATACACATCCACACAACACAATTATGAAAATAATTAAATGAACTACCCTCTAATCTCCATAAAAGGTTCACAGTAATTTATGGACGTCGGTACCCACTCAAATCGAAATAAACAACATCCATCAAACATTGTTTAAGTATAACTCAACAAAGGTTCAACCTAAATGTATAAATTCTCATGACCCTACGGCACTAGTTCCTCCATAGGAGTCATGACATCACAGGGTACTACATCGACTCTATTCTAGCTTGTTCACGAAGTTCACTCAAAAGCGCTATACCGAACGGCAAGCTAATCAGTAAAGTAATATAAAAAGAAGGGGTGAGTCTACAACTGACTCAGTGAGGCACAAATAACAGTGCGCCAGAGGGAAATAAGGGTGCAATGAGTTTCTTGGAAACATAATTTCAAAGAGAGAAAATTTGACATGTACGAATCAAACAATCACAATAAGCAAACAGTTTACAAAGCAGTCAATTACAACCATGTTACTTATACATCTCATATCCTTTTGTGGGAATAACTGTCCCACCTATAATATATAATGTACTACCTATACCATAGGCGTATAAGAGTTGAGAATAATACTCTCTAAAATTATGTATACCATATATGTCCTTGTGCACAATGGTGAGGAATAGCCATTTCACCTATATAATATATCATATAGCCGTTAACACCCCCCCTATACATATATATATATATATATATATATCTTCATATATAATAGCTAAATGCATGGCGTAAAAAAACATAACTAAGTGAAAAAACAATAATTAAATAAATAATATTAATTATGAAGTAAGTCAGTTTAGAGAAGAAAGGAAAATTTAAAAGGGTTAAATCTATTATATTTTTTTCGTTAACTAAAGTTATTTATAAAAATAGAAAATAAAATAAAATAAAACTTTCATACAAATACTATCCCATAGGATTCAAAGAATTAAATATTCCACAATCGTCAAGGCACAACGGGACCAACATATGAATCAAAGCCAACCTTAACTTAGTACTACATATGATCTAGAAGCAACACAACAGAAATAAGTTTTTGGATTTGCTTCCCCAAACGAACATATTATAACAAAAAATCAGAATTTGAAACAAAAGTGACACCTTACCATCCATACACTCCCCGTCTTAGATCAATAGTAGAGATCTCGTTTCAATCGCTCTAAGATCCGAGACCAGCTGAAGAATTTTGGCGGTTATCACCTATAAGTAATAGTTTCTCATAAGCATCATAAGAAATTTATCCAATATCCTAATCTGGTTTTTTATATACGATTATTATCCTAATTTTATTAATAGTATAATTTTACTCATAATTTTTTTTAATTTAGCAATTTTGAAACAACCTACTTTTACCACCTCAGAATATGTATTTAGAAGCATATTTGATTAACAAAAGTATTACATTAACCTAAAAATTAAAATTTTAAAACTTACTTATCGGATACTTTTAATTTGGTAATTTCTAGATTTACAGTCTAACTTTAAAAATTCATAACTAATTGTAGAAAAATCGTATGGAGGTAATTCAAATTTCTAATTGAAGCTCTTTCATAGCTCTTTAAGGAAAAAATATAAATCTGGCCATTTAATTTGCCAATTGATACAGTTAAATTATTACTTTTTACTGTTCATATGATAAATTCTGGAATTTCTAGATTCCGTCTCTTAACTTTGGATATTTATTTCTCTTGATATACACATCCGAATGAGGCATGTTACCTGTGCATTTAAAGCTCTAGATGTGTACTACGTGCTCATAAAATTTTGTGAAATAATCATTTCATTTGTTAGGTCAAACTGAAGTCACAACAAAACTACTTTAGGATCTATATTTTTACCATTTCAGTTTCCTTTCTTTCACTTTCAATAATTGTTCCAGCATGCATAAACCATCTTTTCTTCCTTTCATTCATTCATATATATCATGGGGTTATGCCATAATTCTTTCATACATTTTATTTGCATATAATGAATAACCTATTATGGTTGGTTATGGGAGTGTGAGATTCTAGGGAATCTCAATAACAAATATTACCACTTAAATATGCAAGATGGATGCTAATCATAATATGTAATTTCATTAAATTTTTTTTAATTAGTGACATGCCATCATACTAGATACTTTTGCATAAAAGTTAATGGCCATGGAAAACATGTTATTCATAATACATTCAACATCATTTATCATGTCACAACATCATTCAAATATCATATACATGTCAACACATAAGCATACCACATCAAGCACATAAAGAGATAAGTCCACTACCTTGCACTTAAGCTTTTCTCTTGATCTTTTGCACTTGCTCCCTAACTTTCCAACCATGAAGCCTTTTGGTCAATCACTTCCCAACATCTTCTTAGATGTTTCAAGGTCCTAAACACATTTATATTTATCACATAACTCATTATGACCATGAACTCCAACAATGTTTAAGACTATCCTTGATAAATTCTTAACTTTTTACCAACACAACTTTCTCCAGTCTTCACTAATTAACTTGGTCCTTGAACCAATTGATGTATTGACTTTACCCTACACAATTTCATCTTTTGAATTCATTTATGAGCTTAGAATCATGAAATTTCAATTTCTATGCACTGTTCTGTACATAATTACATAATACCGTCTTTTATTTCAAAAATTTTCATTTTGATTCTAATACTTCCCATACATGTTTCTCTACTTTATCCCACACAAATTTTCATTTTAAAACCATTAGAAGCATCAAAATCATGAAATTATAATAACTATTCATGTGAGTGAACAGTAATAGAGAAGAACTTTAAAAACTATAACTTGGAATTCCAATACTTCTAAGGTTTAAAACCTATCCAATTCTACACAAAATCATCATATAAATTCAATGGAAGCATTAGAACATTGAAATTCCATTTCCTTCCATCATGAACAGTGCAAACTGAAATGGTTCAACCATGGCAAAGTCAAGAATATCAACTTGATTCAACAACCAATCACTTAACTAGCTTGTTTAAGCTTCAATTATATAACTCTAATTTTAATTTCTTCTTTCTACTTTTCATCTAAGGGTTTGGACAAAACAAACACCTTAGAGAAAACTCAACTTTCTTCCATGAAAATCATAAGTTCAAGCTCCCAAATAAAAGAAAAATAAGTTAGGATAGATTGCTTACCTTTAATCTCTAGCTTGCTTGAACTTTGGTACCTTGAATCTTCTTTATCTTGGCTTGAGTTTTCATTTTGCAAGAGTTTCCCCAAGGGTGGTCATGCCATGGCTTGCTTCAGATTTTGTGGGGTTTATTTATAGCCAAATCCCATGAAAAACCAATGGCCAAGATTACTTTGTGTACTATTTGATCTAATGGCTCATATTTAATCTTGGATTTAATTTTTTCTAAAAAGATAATTATGACATCATCCATGACATCATCAAGGGACACCTCATAGTACATGTGACGAAATTGCAAAGGGAGGAAGCATATGGAAGAATTTCAGTCTAATATGGTACCGATTCAATCCAATTTTTCAAAAATTAGATTGTTTTCTAAATCTATTTTTTCTGAGATTTCATAATATGCTTTCTGACCTTAAATCCAGTATCTATATTCTTCCTACCATTGAAACTCTTGTACTATGTCAAAACTTAATTACAGATCCCTTGGTAAATGATTGAAATGCCCTTGGTTCACTATCTTGTACTATATTAACCCTAAGGGCATAATTGTCATTTTACACCTATTTACTTCTTATCAGGGTATATACTAACACTGACTAATCACTCTTGTACTTGCATGGACATTTTTGACCTGTCCAAAAGACTAAAATTTCCTTCATCTAACTCTGACTCAATGACACAACACATTGGCACACATTCAGTGGCATTTTCGTAATTTTATATTTTCCCAGTATTTATTAGCGCTGACCTATATACTTATTTAAAAATATTATTAGGTCTATAAGGCACTATTTTGGGCCGTTTACATGATCCATTGTCTTCATGGGCTCAATTCCCGAGAAATTCTCCCGAAACATATTTATCGGGTGTTTTAATCCACTGTAAATTATATATTAAATTTTACAGAACTCCTTTTTAAGCTATGTTAGTTTCATAAATTCTCACATGAATTATAGAAATTTACTGCCAAATTTCATCTTATTCGGAGGTCCAGAGTATACTGTATTAATTTTTCTTTCTTCATAAATTAATATAAAATTTTTGGGACCTCAAATCAAAATTCTATGTTGCGTCTAACTGATCAGAATAATTTTTTCTATTTACTAAAAAAATTTGGGACTACTCTAATTCTGGGTATTTTTAGGCCTTTTCCTGCTCAATTTTCAACAATTATCATTGTGTCCTAGAACTTTTAAAAATTACACTTTAGGCTCTCAACTTTTCATAATTGCACTTAATGACCCAAAGTTTTTGTCTACTTTCATTTTTCACTATAGAACTTTTAAACTTTTTATTTGAGTCCCTCATCTTTATACATTTGTCTAATCATTATTTTTTCTTTATATTCATCATTATAATCCTTTTCAAACCTCTTTCCACTATCAACATTATACAGATAGGGAAAAAGTAGGATGTGACAAATTTCACCCATAATCTTTTTAATTTAGTGAATTTTACACACAATCTTATTTCTTAAACACTAAGAATTATACTAAATTTAAAAGATTATAGGTAAAATTGTATTAAATTAAAAAAGATTACAAGTAAAATTATATTATAAATAATATTAGGATACTAGACGTATATGATAAATAAGATCAGGATATTAGACAATATATAACCATTATAAGAAATTTCTTTCTCTGTGTTTATTATCACCGTTATGATCCCAAGTCCAAAAATCTAATCTGAAATTTATTTTGTAATAATTTCTGATGGAATATGTCTTAACTATATGTACTAATTATATTCTGGAATTTACTAATATTCATTTGCTACCTATTAATATGATAAGATTTTATATTACTTATCAGATATCTCGCAATATGGGTTTTCTAATAATTTCATATTATTGTACTTCACACTTTCGTTACTTATAAAATATCTATTATTTCTACTCTTTCTAAATATTTTTATTTATTTACACTTTACTTTGTGTGTGTGTGGGGGGGGGGGGGGGTTTGGTGTTATCACAGCTTCATTATATTAAACCATTGGGTTTTGGCATGTAGTTGTTGGCTTAGCTTGTCGCTGATATTGACCTGCCAGTCATATGAATCCTTATCCTTGTATTCTACATTCTCTGCTACAAAAGGGGAAAATATCCTTATCCTTCTCACATCAATCCACTTCTATTCAAGGTTACAATATGGCTACCACAAACAGAAAAAAAAACTACTCTTACGGTGATTCACCTCTTTTTATTCTTTAATTGTTATTAGAATTGGATATTATATACTCCTTGAATTAGACTCCTATATTTTAATGATGATAAATGATTTTAAAAACTATTTTGAAATAGCTTATATTTCGATAAGCTTATCAAAAAGAGTATTGATTGATAAACATTTCGATAAATAAGAAAGAAATTTTGTTATGAAATATTGATTTACGAAACACATTTTTTGAAGCCTTATTTGATAATGATACTTATCAATAAAGATTTCGATAAAATGAATTTAAATTTAACTTGTGAAAGTCTGAGTCACTATTTTATAAATGGAACTTTTTGAAGACTTATTCAATAAGGGTACTTATTAATAAATACATCAATAATATATAGACTCAATTTATAAAATCAGTTTCTAAAAAAAAGATTTATTGAAAGATTGGTTGATAAAAGAACTTATCGATAAAGACTTCGATAAATACAGTTAGTTATTTAGTTTCTCATATTCACTTGTTTTTCAAAAGAACTTATTGAGGACTTATCGATAAGGCTATTTATCAATAAACTATTCATAAATAAAGACTATGACACAAAATGTATTTCAAGCTTCATTTATTAAAATATTAATCGATAAAGGTAATTTGTCGATAAATATTTCGATAAATAGAGAAAATTTTTGTTTTATCAAAAGCACTAAATTGATAAATGATTTTGCACATGACTTGCTTTTGTAAATGATGTTATCTTGTTTTGATAGATCGTAATGATTTTGTGAAGTTTATTTATATTTTTTAATAAAGAAATAAGTAGAAAACTTAGTTTCTAAAATTTTGTGAAGTTTATTTATATTTATTGAAGTATTTATTGATAAGCACTTCGATAAAACACTTTAACAAGAAAAAATTCAATTTCTAAAACTGTTAGATATTTAACAAATGATCCTTTGAACAATAATGTTAATGATTGATGTGGTTGGACTGTCATGGTCTGGTCCATCAAAATAGAGTTTATTGCACCTAATATAATGTAGTATAAGGCACAACCCTATCGTTCTTCTCGAGGAGCCTTTTATGTGAAAACCTAGTAGATTAGATGTCAAAATCAATAAAAAAACTTAAGCAGGGATAAAATGGTTTTTGGATTTTAGGGATTGATGCAATAAAAGTAGGGTGAAAAAAGTAAATATTTTTAGATTTTTGTTTATGATGAAAGCGAGTTGGTTTAGTTGAGAAGTATGCTATGAAAGACTCTTGATGATGAAAACGTATCTATCTTTGCTCTCACGTTTAAAGTTGGAGTTTAGAAATAACTAAGTCTAAAAGAAAACTTCAATCGATCGATTGAGTATAGAACCCTAATTTTCCTTAAACCTCGTTGATCAAAGCTGGTTTAAGAACTATTAGTTAATTGTTATAAATCACTTAGCGTGTAAATTGAATTTAGATGATGAAAATGCCCTCGAATGGTCGTCGATCGAAAACCCTAGATTTTAAACAATGAATTAATTAACAACGATCGCTGATAATAACCCACTACTTAAAATCAAAATTGAAATATTCTATTAAAAACAAACGTTCGAATAATCAGAATTCAATTACAAGTCTAATTTTAGAATGATCAATCGATATTCAAAACTTGCTCATAAAATGAAAACCCTAGATCTAGCAGCAATCATAAGATGAGAAGAAGCAAATTAGAACAGAAGAAACTCCCCGTTTGAGTCCATAAGCTCAAGATATCCGATTCATCACAAAGAGGCTAAATCTCATGACTCTTGATGTACTGCAATCGCTGTTCAGATGAGATGCCATGAAGAAACAGTGGAAATATGGTAGATTGATGGTGTAGAGATGTGGAGAGACCTGTGGAGAGGAGTAGAATGATGGCAAAGGTGGAGAAGGTGATCAGAGAGCACTAGAGTACTGCTTCTTAGACTAATCAGGTCAAAACTCAGCCTCTCCTTTGACGGCAGACGTCCTCCCCTTTTATTTCTGCATAACCTAATTCAAAATGCTAAGTTCCAACAATTTCGTATTTTAGTCGTGACTAGATCCATGTTTTGATCGTGACTTATAAACATAGAGAGACTTCCAGAAGAATCAAGGTCATGACCGACAGACTCTTTGGTCACGACTAAAATGTGCAGGAGCGTGGTTTCAATTTCATTGACCTGTGATTTCTTTCATGGTCCTTGTTCTCTTCCAAAATACCTACAATCCAGAATAAAAGCTCACTGTAGAAGTCCATATCAGTAAATAACATAATCTATGCGGTTTGGAAGAGTTAATTTACTATTTTAATCTTTAATTTGGACATTGTCACGCATAATCATGCATTACCACAAAAGTATAATTTAAGGCACAAAATGGATGGTAAAGTTGTTCTAAAACTCTTAAAAGTGTCACAGAAACCATATACAAAATGTGTCTTATCAAATGATCTTATGACTTTTTTTGATAAATGATTTTATAAAATTTTGTTTCTAAATATATTACATAACATTTGAGAAAAGATTAAACATAAAAGAAAGGTTGAAAGTTTATTCTTCAGGCTTTTATCAATAAACTATTCAATAAACTTATTTAGCTAATAATACTTCAATAAATTGAATATATTGTTAATGTTTTGAAAAGAGTTTTCTCAATGAATATTTCGATAAGTTTGAAAGACTAAGTTATAAATAGAATATTTTTTGAAGAATAATTTGATAAGGCTATTTACCAAAGGCTTATTCAATAAAAGCTAAAATTATTTCAACACAATATGTTTGTTATTTATCAAAGTCCTTTTCGATAAGGCATTTTTTCAATAAACATTTTGATAATTTCAACTTATCTTTGAAAAGACTTTCAAACTTTACTTTGACATACTTTGATGTTTTAATCCAAAACATTATGAAATAATTGATCTACACTTAAATTCTTTATACAACATATTTATAGATCAATTGCATGTAGAAACAAAGATCAAATGAACAAATTCATTAAAGAGTGAAATATGTTAGAATGCATACGTTGGCAACCAACATCAATATTCTTCAATAGCTATCTAACGGATATTCTAATGACTCAACTGTAAAAGAAGTTGAAGAAAATGTTGAAGTCAAGATGCACGACAAAGCACAACAAACATGAATGAACAACGCTATTGAAGCCTTTCATTACTATATTCATTGTTACTCTGTTTCACTTTGTTTCTCATTTTCTGAACATAGCAAGTTAATCTTTTGAGAGAGAAACTTAGAGAGAAAGTTTAATCTTCAGTATGTATCATTATCAGTCTATTTGAGAGAGAACTAGAAACCTTTATTCTCTATCTAAGATACTAAAGAGTGAGACTTTTGAGTGGTATTATAACCTTATGGGAAGTAAGAGGGAGTGAGAGAGGCAATATTTTGTGCTATGGCACCAAGAACCCGTGATTTTTTTAGGATAGTGGAACACTCAAAGGAGATCTAAGAACTAGATATAGGCTAAGTGGTTGGGCTAAACTAGTACAAATTGTCTATGTACAATATCTCACTTATATGTTTCCTTCATCTTCCTTCAATGGTGATATCTTTCTTAACTTAATCCTTTTATTTATATTTAAGTTTAAAAAATTTAATATCACTCAATTTACCCCTCTTAGGTGAAACAACTATTCTAACATTTGGTATCAAAGTCAGTAACTTGTTTATGAAAAGCAAATAGTATGAATAATCTTCTATCAATGCTTTTGAAAGTTCTAAAACTCTTCTTTATTTATCGAAGAGTTATTTGATAAACCTTCTTATCGAATAATTATTTGATAAATGAGTTTTTGAATAACATAATAACTTCTTTGAGAATCATATTTGATTTATCGAATATCTTAACGATAAATCTCGTGTTTGATCAATTCTTCAATAAATATTTTCATAAAATTCTTTTCACAAACCTTTCAGAAAATGAACTTTACAAAACTTTTTGAAGGCTTATTTGATAAACTTACTTATCGAATAGAGCTTCGAATAATTTTAGTTTTAAGACCGAGGACTCAGATTTTTCATAAACTAAATTTGATTGATTTATCAATGTCTTTATCAATAAAGAACCTTATTGAATAGGTCATCAATAAATGCTTTCTAGAAATTGTAACATTTTAATTTTTCCCTATCTGTACAAGACTGATAGAGAAAAGAGATTTGAAAAGGTTTGTGACAATAAATAGAGAGGAAAGGTAATGATTAGAAAAAAGGTATAAAGAAGAAGAACTAAAGTAAAAATTCTAAAAGTTCCATGGTGCAAAATAGAAGTAGACATAAGCTTTGGGTTATTAAGTATAAGTATAAAAAGTTAAGGGCCTAAAGGGCAATTTTTAATAGTTTCAAGCCAAAATAGTAATTATAGAAAGTTGAGCTAGAAAAGGTCTAAAACTGTCTTAAAGCATTTCAGTCCCAAATTGTACCAATAAATAGAGAAAATTATTCTAATCAGTTTAATGCAACATAAAATTTTAATTTGAGATCCCAATAAATTGATATAAATTTATGAAGTTTAGAAATTATTATAGTATCTTATAGATCTCATAATCAGACAAAATTTATAGTAAATTCTTATAATTAATATAAGAATTTATAAAACTGAAAGATCTCAAAAAGGAGTCTTGTAGAATAATTATTCAATTTATGGTGAAAAAGGACATCGATAAAAGATTTAGAAGAAATGTATGTAATTTTTATTAGGACTTCTGAATCTCAAAAAATTATAAAACTTTGTAAAAAATTTATTTTATATTATAATGAATTTCTAAAAATGTCAGAACTAATAAAAAAGTTAAATATAATTTATCTCAAAAAATAAGGTAATTTAAGGATATCGGTATAAGGGAAGTTTTTTGGGAATTGAGCCATCAGAGTACTTGAGCTTGATTAGAGACCCAAGATGGCATTATAAGAAGACCAAAAATATGTCCCAAGAGTTATGTGGGCCCAAGTGAAATTAAAATAATCTTTTAGGAATTTTGAGTAAAATATAATTACCCGGTTGAAGTTATAACTAAGGAATTGATTAGGTAAAGCTTTGAAATTATCAAGAAGACATGTGGTGGCATAATAGGTATCCTCATGGGACCCACCAAGATGCAACATGGCACTAAAATAGGGAAGAAGAAAACTCAAGAAAAATCTAAGGACATGTGGCACAATTTTAGTCGTTCATTACGAGATAAAATTCTGAAATTCTCTGGAAACATTGAGCCAGCAGTTGAGGTGTCCTCAAGGGCCCCACTATAGTGCCACATAGCATGCAATGTGTCTCGTTGATGATGTCACACAGATGATGTCATCATAGGGACACATGGCGAGTTCTGGAGGCTCCGTAAATATTATGACATTAAAGGGTAAAATTATAGTTTGGCCACCTTGCTTCACCTATAAATACCCCCACCCCTCCATTCCATTCCACATCCATGACCAAGCAAGGAAGAAGAGAGAGACAGAGAAAATAGAAACAGAGAAAGAAAGAGAAAGAAAGAAAGGAAAAATGAGGAGTTTGAGTGAGTTAGGAGCAATCCAAGGAGCTTAGGAACTCGACAAGTTAGGAATAAGATAACTAATTTATTCTAGTCCCTGCTCTAATAAATTAGATAATTGTTCTTATGAACCTAGGAGTTAGAATAGTAAAATATCTCTCTTGATAAGGCTAGCTGTGATAGAAATAAAGTCAGGGGATTGTTAGATTAAGGGTATTACCTCAAGTTGAACTTGAATTAAGTAGAGCTATACGGGATAGGATAATAATGAAAATATTATTATGCCATATATAGGATATGACCTATGTAAAAAAAGAACCTCAGATCGAAGGCTAAGGATTAAGGAAAAGGTTTCCGATAGGTAGTGAACTTATACCTAAACTTGTATGCTTATTGCTTTACTGTTGTTAATATGTTATTGACTTGTCTTGATTATGTGAAGCACGTATGGTTGATAATGCTCTGTTTCCTTTTATGCTATGGCCATATGTTATAACTAAGAATCATAAAAGCATGTATATGTCATAATGCAAGCATAATTATAGTAAAGCAAGCATATTTAACACTAAGCATATACTTGCATACACTGTTTGTGGTGCCGTTTGCTACTAAAATTTTCCCAAAAATCTCACCCCTTCCATATCAATCCAATCAAAGTAGATCTTCTCAAGATGGAGGAGATGAGGATGCATGAAAAGAAGTTCAGAATTATTTAGCATGATTGATATGTGATTGATGTATGTTATATATATGTATATAAAGTTGGTTGCTGGAATTTGCCAATGGGAATAGTAACCATGTGAGTTAGTGACATTTGAGCTATAATAAAAATAGTAAATGATAGAATAAATATACTATATTTTACCAATAACTAGTATACATAATGAGCTTCGATTTAATATATAGAATGCCTTATTTGGATGTCTATACAAGGAGATATAATTTTTTAAAGTTGGGGCCAAAATGCTGGAATGAGGAAAAAATATTGGATGAATAGTAAACTTTGAGCATTGATTGACGTTGACTTTATCAAGGAATGGTCAAGGAGTTCTTCTTTCCTGAAAGATGATTAAGTTAGCTTTGCGTAGCAACTTGAAACATTTCATTTTTTGCTTTTCTAGAATTAATTATGTTTTTTTGAAGTCAAGTCACATGTATAGAATTTACACAGTGAATCGTACTCGATAGAGTAAAATTCCAGATTCTGTAATTTGACTTCAATGACTTTAAAAGTAGTTCCAGATGCTACTGTTTGGCTCCTACGATATAAGAAAATTAGGATGTGACAAAAATCATACTTTTGTTCAAAAGTTCTTTCTCATTAATCGAGTAAATACCTTATTGTTAAGCTTATCAATAAATGCTTTTTATTAGTTTATAATACTCTCTAAAATTTTCTTCTTAATTGAGAAGAATATTAACATTGGAGTCTAACATTTCTCCCAATTTTTGATGATGTCCAAACTTAATTTAGAAGCTTTTAAAAGAACTAATTTGAAATATACAAACACAAATAGAGAAGCAAGTTCAGTAATGAAGCAATTTAACTTCACAAGCAATCCTCATTAAAATTATAAAAATTTGTTACAATTGCTTTCAACATACAAAAGACCGTCTGACTACTTAGTTTATCCTAATTCTTCCCCTTTTTGACATCATTCAAAATAGGTGGTTTAGGTCAGAGGGCTTAGTTTAGGGTGATTTTTGAGGTTGTCTTAGAAGGTTAGATGGGCCAATTTGTGGAACTTCAGATTGAGTAAGAGGATTAAAGGATGGGGTATTAGGATAAGTAAAAGTAGGCGTGTCTCCCAATAAATCATTAACTGTGAAAACATTGTTGTTGGATTCTAGCTTCTGCTTCAGTTAGAATACCTTTTCACCAAGTATACTAATGACCTGTCTTTGTAAATCCATTATCTTTTCAAGATTGGTAATCATTGTTTGAGTCTTCTCATTTCCTTTTTTAACCTCAGAAATTAAGTTCTTAGAAGAGGTTCCAAGGCCATTAATTAGCTCAGATATACTTTGGATAGTCAACTGTGAGCTTCCCTCAACCTCTGCCTAGAATATTTTTCTCAAAAATCTTAAATTCCTACTAGATCAGATGTTGAATTGCAGCTTGAGTAAAAAGAGGGTATAGATGTAGGACCAGTAGGTGTAACTAAAGATTAGGCTTCATCTGGTTGCACATGTTGTCTCCCTTTCTGAACTTTCTTACCACCATCAACCAAGGGAAGAGGGATCATCATCTTATAGATCTGCTTTGCACCAAATTGAGAGATTTTTTATTCCTTATCTCCTTTTTCTAGAAATAAAATATTGTTACACTAGAGGAAGAATGAGACAAGCTAAGGATATGGGATGTGAGTGGGTTTTATTTGTCAAAATAAACATTTTTTATTTCATCATAAATCAAGGATCCAATATTAACTTTCTCTCAACTAATTACCCTTGCTAACAACAAATAGTCCTCTCAAGTGAGATAGGTGAAGCTTCTTGATTTGTTCACCATGCTCCTTGAGTAAATATAGTGGATTATCTTGTGATAATCACACATATCTTTAGTGAATTATCCTGTGATAATCACACATGTTTTTAGGGGCAAACTTGAGGTCACCCTTGAAACCATATGAAAGCATGAAATTTTATAAATCTCTTTCAGCGATAATATTTTCCTTTTCCTATGATCTATAGTTTTAAGCAGGAAGTTAATAATATCTCCATCCAATTTAATTTCTCTTCCTCTAACTTTTGTGATAAGATAGCTTTTTACAAGTTCTCCATGATAATTTGCTTCATCAAAGATCTATATATTGCAATAAAATCGTTTAACCACCTCAGGATAATAAGGAAGATTGATTTCTAACCAGTTCTTATAATGAGCTAGGGTATTGGTGTAACACCTTACTTTTATACATCTTAGGGACTAATCGGTAGCATTTAGAAATACTTAAATAACTATTGAAGTTCATTTACTAAATCTAGAATTTCCAAGTCGTAGTTACTGTTCATGTTGTATTTCTAGTTTTAGAAATAAACTTCGAAGAATCATAATTAATTCTAAAAAAATCAAAATGAAGTAGTTCTAAAGGATACGTGAAGTTAACATAATGAATTTTAGGAGAAAAATAATTCTTAGACCAAATGCTCAGCCAATCATTGCAGTTTTGGAGTAAAAAATCACTGCTCATTTGGTCAAAATTTCTAGAAATAGTTTCTGGCCCCCAAATTTGAAAATGTCTTTCTCTTTGTACAAACGTCAAAATATAGCATTATTTGTGTCAACACAAAGCTTGACATGTTACATAAATTTTGGTAAAATTTTGTACATTTATTCTAACATTTACTATTTTTAGTTATATCATAAAGGTTATTGCCTCATCACGAGTTATATTCATAGTGTGACATTCAACAACTATAGACATTATAAATATTTCAGTCTTGCTAACTATTTCCTAAATTTTCTTCATGCATCTTCATCTTCTCCCTCATGTGAAGTTCCTGCTATGATTGTGACATGGAGGGTTGAGATTTCTAGGGAAATCTTAATAGCAAATGGTACCACAAACAATATATGTAACTAATTGCTCAGTGTTAAACATGCTTGCTTACTATGATCATGCTTGCATAATAACATGCTTCCATGCTTCATAAGTAAACATATGGAAAAAGCATAAAAGAAATAGAGACTTACTTAATCATACATGCTTTACATAATCCAGTCAAGCCATGAGCACATTAACAACACTCAAACATCAAGCATTAAGCATACAAGTTTAGGTATAAGTTCACTACCTCAATTCCTTGCTTTTCTTTACTCTTTTCCTTTTTTACCTCTTGATGTGTGGCTACCTTCTTGAGCACACAAATCAAATCCTGAACATTGAATATTCACCCATTCATTACAATCAAATTCAACTAATATTTAAAGAACATTAAACTCAATTAACCACTTAACTCTACCTTTATTTATTTATTTATGATTAATTGCCTTTTTCTTTGTATTAATTTGTGTCTTGACTTTAATCTACTCAATTTTCCCTTCTAAAACTATTTATGAGCTTAAAATTATAACATTCTAGCTCTTGTACCAATTCTAGAAAGAACCGAACAGCACCCTCAAGAATTTCTAAAAATTCATATTTTGATTCCAGTACTTCTAATACTTATTTCTCTACTTAATCCCACATAATTTTTCATTTTAAATCCATTAAAAGAATCAAAATCATTAAAGTATCATTACTGGTCATGTGTATGAACAATAACAGAGAGGGTTTCAAATTTTTCATTTTCTATTACAATGCTTCAAAGGTTATAAACTTATTCAATTCTATACAAAATCATCATTTGAATTCAATGGAAACATTATAACAATGAAATTCAATCTCTAGAGTGGCCCTCATGATAGGAAAATTCAAAATTACAAATTAATTCCATAGCCAATCATCCAATCTAACTTGTCTATGTGCCAATTAGATTATTCTAGCTTAACTCTCCTTTTCTTCCCTTCTTTTACCATTATGGCCAGCATAGGTTCAAGGGAAAAATCCATTTTTCAACATCTTAAAATTAGATTTCAATCTTCCAAAACACATATATATATATAAGCTAGGAAGATTGCTTACCTTTTGCCTTAACTTCCTTGGATCAAATTGCATTAAACTTCCTATTAGAACTGCCTTGTACTAGGTGAGTTTTTATTTGACAAGAGTTTCCCCTAGCTTCCTTGTGCTTGCAAGGTTTTGTTAAAGAAATAATGGGTATTTATAGGCAAATTTTTGGTACCTTGGGACAAGATTATCCCTCCTTCAATTAATTATTACAGCTCCTTAATCTTGTCTCTCATTGGTTACTTTCTTGATTAATGATCCTAAATCATAATTAACTTAATTCTTATATTATTTTGATATATTTTTCACATGGAATAATCTCTTCTCCTTGCTCTTGATGTCATGTGGAGGGGTGTGGGTCCCACATAGGACTCCTCATATGTCACCTTGTCTTATCTCTTGATTTTCTTGATTTTTTTCTTTTTAAAATTTCATAAAATATCTTAAAATTAACTTGAGCTCCAAGATATTCTCTTGTCACATTAGGCTCTCTTATTGATGCCATCTTGGGCCTCCCTTAGGTCTGATTCACTAATTGGCACATATCCCAAGGCTCTTCCTTTACCGGATAAAATAATATACCTTAAATTTTGAGATAAATTTTATAAAAATATTTTAAGAGTTTAGATATTTTTATAAATTTATTCTACTATAAAATGAATTTTTTGCAAAGTCTCATAATATTTTGAAACCTAGTAGTCCTGATAAAAATTCTATACATTTTCTTTAAATCCTTTATCGGTGTCAACTTTTATCTTAAATTTCATAATAAATTCTACAAGATTCATTTTTTATTTTTTTTTAGTTTTATAAATCTTTATAATAATTATAAGAATTTATTTTAAAATTTTATCTGATTTTGAAGTCCATAAGGTACTATATTAATTTTCTAACCTTGGAAATTAATATCAATTTCACTATACCTTAAATCAAAATTATGCTATATACGCTAGGCCCAAATTCTATGATCTATTTACTAATAAAACTTGAGATTAAAATATTATCAAGCAATTTTTTGGTCTTTTCTCACTTAACTTTTCCATAATTACAATTTTACCCCTAAATTTGGCAAAATTGTACTTTAGTCCTCGAATTTGTCAAATTTCCCTTTAGTCCCTTTCTACCAAATTTGAAACTCTGATTTGGTGCCTAAAATCTCAAAATTCCACTTAAGTCCCTTTTCTATTTTTTCTTAAATTTTCTATATTTAACTTTTGTGTAAATGATATTTATGTCCGTTGGCTTTAGAACTTTACATCTTATTTTCTTTCCACAACTTAAACCTTATCTAAACATTATTTCTTTTCTTCAGCCATTGCCACGATCCTCTCATAACCTCTTTCCTCTATCAATCTTATACAGATAGGAAAAAATTAGGATGTGATAATTAAACAAGTCTAATTGGATCTTGTTATTATATTTGAGATTTTCTAAGTCTATATAAATAACAAGATATAATTTCTTTTCACCAAAAATAGCCTTTAGCTTTCCTTTATCTACCCAATTATCTAGATTCCCACTGAGTAATGCTAAATCAGCTTGGTTGAAAGGAAGAAGATTGGTTTCATAAGGGTTGGAGAAAGGAGAAGGCTTAGAGATAGATTCAAATATACCTTGAGGAGACTGAGTTCTCCTTCTTGCTATTTGTTTTACTCTATGGCCTGATAATATTCTAGCTGAACTGATGGCTTTTTGAACCAGTACATTTAGATCTTCATCTATATAGGTGTGGTTAGATTCTTCATACACTGTGGCTAATTGGTGTATCTTTGTTTTTAGTGCTTGTATGCACTTTGTCTTACTAGGCTTAAAGAGGATTCTGTTGACATTTGAATCTAAACTATTCTCGTACTAGGGCAGTGACTCTTTGGGTAGACTATAATCCTTG
The DNA here is from genome assembly GCA_037074615.1 of Leucaena leucocephala. Lineage (NCBI taxonomy): Eukaryota > Viridiplantae > Streptophyta > Magnoliopsida > Fabales > Fabaceae > Leucaena > Leucaena leucocephala. Next base: position 5,695,138 of record CM073526.1, on the reverse strand, counting down.
GCTACTTTTGGCTGAATTTTTAGCTTGGAGAACCTGCTTTTTGTTTCCCCTTTGATTTTTCTAGACTAACCTTGGGCATTTTGGTTATTGGCATTGTTAGGGAAGATAGTGATGAATAGTTGTAGCGACTTGAGGGAATTTTGTTGATTATGAGAGGTAATCACTTTTGAGCAGTTGGGAAAAATGATTTTAAGATGTTTAATAGATGTTTGGAGGTATAGAATTAAAAAAGATTTTCTGGGTTCAAAGAGAATGATGAATTTTTCAAGAAGAATTTTGATGAACTAACAGTAATAGTCCTATTTTCACTAAGTGACTGATAATTTATCGATAAGTTCTTCGATAAGTACTTTATTTGAAGTGTTTATCGATAAATCTACAAACAACGGGAAGAAATTTATCGAATAGTTCTTCAATAAGCCTTATTATCGAATAGTTGTTCGATAAATAACAACATTTTTCTCATAAAACACAAGATTTATTGAAGAATCCTTTCAAAAATATCTTTATCAAATTGTTATTCGATAAAAAACTGTAGTCATTTTTAAAAAAATTATTTATTGAGTAGGTTCTCGATAAGTATCCTTATATATAAATTTTTTTAAAAAAACTTCAAAGTTTTTCATAAATTTTATTGAATAACATCTGGATAAAATAATTAGCGATGAGAAACAACACATAATAATTTGTAAAATTTTTAAAACAATTAATTCTTATCAAATACATATTCAAAAAATGATTTTATTTAATATAATTTCAAAATTTTCAATTAATTAAAACATATATCTTTTCTTAAGTTTATCGAAACTTTTATCGATAAGATCTTTAATCGATAACTTCTTTGATAAGTTCATAGTAGAAAAAAATTGTGATAATTTTTGAACCACATGAATTTTTCTTTAAAACAATGCACATCACAAGAAATTCAAAAACGCATAAACACATATTGTAGGAACATTATATCTTTAATTTCAATATATAGAGAGAGGTTTGCGACATGCTTATTCAATTTTGGCAATATGATGAATTAATCCTTTTGAAATTATGTTGCCTTCCTCTCTTTATTGTATTTAAGCACCTTCTACATTGGCAATGATGATGATCTATTTTGATTGTTTCCAATTCAACTTTGTAGCTTCAGTGCTAACTTGAATCAATCTTTAGACTTGATTAGCATAGTAATCCTTTGAGAAATTTTCTTTTGGAAAATAAATACTTTCTTTTTAGGAGAATGAAGGATTAGTATGATCATATAGAAAATTATTTCTATATATTTATGGTCATTTTCATGCACTTTGTAATCAAAGCATTTGATGTAGAAATTTGAAATGTACTTTTATCTTTAAGATCATGAATTTACACATTTATAAATCACGATCAATTTATGAATTAAAATTCATAAAACAACATTTAAAAGCACAAATATTTAGAAAACATGTATGCACAATTTAGTTTATAATCCATTTAGAAATCTGAAGACATGTTTAGAGAATTGAAGTGTAGATTGCTAAAAGGGAGTTAAGCAAGGAACAAGTATGTTTAAACACAATGGAGAGATATGGATTATATTTCATTATGATTCCTCTTGCCCTTGTAGCTTTCTTGAATTTGGTAAAATGATATTAAGTTTCACTTTTTCACTCTATCAGTATTTGAATTATTTTTCTTTGAATTCACAAATCTTTGGGATGAACTCTGTGAATCAGATTTCCTAAAAGACAATTGAACTTGTTTCTGTTTCATGGTATCCAACGTAACACCTTTATCTTTTATGGAAGAAGGATTGCCTTTGCATATCCATTACATTTTTTGATTTCTTTTGACAAATATTGCAATAATGGTTTCCCAATTGATATAGACTTTGATGCTTGAGAGATCCTTATTTTTCTTCTATTCTCCTCAAGATAATTGAATAGTATAATATGATAGTCCATTCTTGAGTTAGAACTTACTCTTTGTGATTTTCTCCATTGCTTCTTATAATTTATCTTAAAGGTAGCAGCAATGGGTTTTCCATGAGTTCTTCTTAGTGATGTTGCTTTTGCTTCTACATGAGAAACTCTTGGATACTCCTTTCTCTTTGTACCAGGTCTTTTCATTTTTTGCTTTCTTACATATTTGACACATTGGAAGGACATTTTGGTACCTATTTGACTTTGGTTCCTTGAACATTAGTTTTGGACCATAATTTTCTTTTAGGAACCCAAACTAAATTTCTCACATCAGAATTATTTCTAATATAGCATTAGTGGAAGCAATTTATAGTTATCATACAAAATTTCCTTCTTCCTACTAGATCTTTTAGTGAAATCTTTTTTATGCAAAACATTTACTTTTTGAAATGACATCAATAATGAGCTGAAAAATCATTTTATGAAAACATTTGAAATTATTTTCATAAATTAACAAGAAGAATTGAAATGATTTACTATTGATTTTGTTTGAGCTCTGAATAACGATTCATCAAATTTATATACATTGAGCTCTTATTCTTGATTTTCCTCTTCCTCTTGTTTCTCCATGTTGATTATTTCATGGAGATGTTTTGTAATTTTTCCTCTTTTAGCACTATCTTCTATTTGTTAATCAATGATAGATTCACAACTTTAAGGTACAGATAAACTATCAACACTATAAGCTTAAATGTAATTGTTAGAGGAATAGATGAAATCAAGAGTATTAAAGATGTATCTAACATTATAGCAGAATTTGATTTTCAAATAATCACTTTCAGATAAAGTATTGTATATAATTTTCATTGCTATGAGATTTAGAGAAAATAATTTTTTTTATTTTCATTCTAATCCTTTCTTGGTTTAAAATTGAAATAATTTGAAAGAATTTTCCTCATAGCATAATCAAGAGTTTTAAAAAATATTGCATTCGACCTTTCCAATGCAAAAAATTAGAATGTTCTAAAATAGGAGAAATAGTAATATCAAAACCTTTAGAAAGTATTTCACAATTAAATACAACCATGATCTTTACACTTGATATCATTAGATCCTTTAAAAAGTAACCTACTTTGAAACCAAATATTAAATCTAGTTGTATCACCCAAGTGGGGTAAATTGGGTATATTTAAAATTTTGAAAAACTCTATAGATATTTGAATGAATTTAAAGAGTAGAGTTTAAGAATGATATCACCAAATGAAGAAGTTGATGAAGAAGGATTGCATAACTTGATTTATATTAGTTTGATCCAACCTGCTTGACCTGTATTCCATTATATTGTAAGTTTCTGTAGAATCTTGATGCATCAGTACATTCTCGTGAGAATCCCTTCTCACTCCTCCTTACAACCTGAAAGGGGTACAATTAGTGAGAATATCTCTCACTCCCCTTATAATCTGTAAGGTGTACAATCAGTGAAAATCCTGCTCACTCCCCTTTATACCTATAAGGTTACAAACACTTAAGAATCCACTTGAGCAAATTAGATAATGACTTATATAAATGAAACTCTCTCAGTATTGTAAATTTTGGCACACACTTAAGCTCAAGATCTCAAGTTTCTCTCTCCTAAGAAAATTATATGCTTTGAACTAAAAGATGAGAAGCAGAGTAAAATAAAGATATAATTAGTGATGTGATCAAAAGTGCATTGTAAACATTTGATGTATCTTGTGATTTTCCTACTTCTTTAGCTTTCTTATTTTGGCTTTTTATTCTTTTATACTTGGTTCTTCATAATTTCATTGAAGCAACTGTTGAGATAGTTGTTGATGAATATAGCCATTATTTCTGACATGGACACTTTTGGCTCTTTAGTTGATCTCTTTGTTAATCTTGATTTAACCTGTAAATAATCTTGAAACATATTTTAGTAAAGATATATAATAAATGTAAGCATATAGCAAGTGTTTTCAAATGATTTAAAATTAAAGATCAAAATCTAACTAATTTAAAACACTTTCATAAAATGTCTTGACTTATTGAAGAGCTTATCGAAGAACACCCAGATCTTTGATAAATTATTGAAGAATTATATTTAAAACAGTTAAAACCTCATCAAGAAATTCTTTAATAATCAGCCTTATCAAAAAGGATTTTGATAAATCTTCAATAAATTGTAAAAAGATAGTTCATGATTTATCAAATAGTTATTTGATGAATGTCCTTATCGAATAACTATTTGAAAAATATTTTTTCAAAACATATACATTTAGATTTACTGATATATTTCACATTACATAATTTATCGAAGTGTTTTTTAATAAATGATCTTTTTGAATAACTTATCGATAAATGGTTAAGAACATCTTTTCAAACATTTCAAAAAGACTTTTAAACATGCAGATATTTTCTAAAATCAGCATGTAATACATTTGGAAATCATAACTTATAAGATCATTTTGCTAACTCAGGTCAAGATTATCATTTAGCATAGTAGAGCAAATTCACAAGATTATAAAATCATTCATTAATCATTAAGCATGTCAGCAATTAAAGAAAATCACAGCATATAGTCTTTCATCAATCACTACTATAAAATATGATTTTTAAAGCCCCAGTTTTAAAACGATTCTTGAGGAGACAATTTAAAAAAAATGAGCGGTGATATTTTTGTAAATAAGATTAAATATTTACACCAGATGTACACGTAACTATATAAAAGATAATTACTACACCGTATAATAATATCAACAGGTGTAGAGTCATATTCTGACTCTTTATCAGTTTCTTGTATATGCTTTTCCACTTCTTTTTTGTAATTTCTTCAAACCTTACGAAGATGGTTTAAAAATATGATAGGTGATATTTTTGTAAATAAGATGAAATATTTACATTGGATTTACATGTAACTGGTGTTAAATATACTTTCTATACTGACTTTTCAGTTTCCTATCTATGCTCTCCCGCTTCTTTTCTCTATACCCTCTTCAAATTGTTCATTTCACTTCTTCGATTCCCAACATTTATACTCATTATGATAGAAGACTAATTGCATTCTTCAATATTCTTTTTTGAAACTATTCTTATTCCTTAACCATATATATACCATTCCTATGATCAATACTTTATCTCTCTGTTTTATTTTATTTTCATCCATCTAAACCCTCCAATGGCTTCTTCCTCACGCACACCTCATTCTCCATCGCACAAAAAAAAGAGATGAGTTTGAAGATAAATATCCTGACCCCACCTTATAGTTCTTTCTCCTCCTCCCCTAGTTGTCACTCTGATAGAGTGCCTTGAGGAACTCATCATGCGCTTCAATAGCCTGGAGGACTTAGTGGAAGAACTGACTCAAAAAGTTAACACATTGAAAGACAATTTCAAAACTTTCTACTTAGAAGTTCACACCATGAACAGAATAATATCTTGTATAATCCTGTTGATCCTACTGACTCTGATAAATCCAAGACTTCTGAGTCTGATGAGGAGTAAAAGCCTGCAACTTTTATTTGCCCCTCTTATTTTATTTTATTTCATAATAACAAAAAGGGAGAAAATATTATATATTTTGATAGATAGTGTTTTGGAAATTTAATACTTTTGATGTAAAGTTGAATGAATGGAGTTTCTTGTTCTAATGACACGGTGTTCTTTTATTTTTCAAAAACAAAAAAATGCAATAGATGATTGAAATTGGACATGTCAAAGTTAAGTGTAGAATATAATGTCCAGTTTTGAGAAAGTTATTTCTACACCGGTCTTCCATTTCATCCGGTGTAGATTTGTGTAATTTATAATATTTTACACCGGTGTAAAATTGACAGTATAGAATATACTATCCATTTAGAAAAAAGTTATTTGTACACAGTGTTACATTTTATCCAATGTAGATTTGCTTATGAAATACACTTCAATTTAATCGAAACCCCTTTCATGCCTCCCATATGTAATTTTTCATTAGTTCATGCGTTTAAGTCTTCTCAACCCTTCATAGCTGGTGAGTTTTGTTTTAAACTCCTTGTATCGAGAACTGAAGATTTATGCACTACTGATGTCATATCCTAATTTTCCCCTATCCGTATAGTACTGATAGTGGAAAGAGATTTGGAAAGGATTATGACAAAGATCAGAACAAATGATAAAGGTTAAATGAGTCCTGAAGAAAGAGAATGACTAAAATGAAAATTAAAAAAGGTTAAAGGCAAAAAGTGAAGGTAGAAATAAAAGTTGGGCCCTTAAGTGTAATTTTCAAAAGTTAGGGGGCTAAAATGCAAATAGCTAAAAGTTCAGGGGCCAAAGTGCAATTATCCAAAAGTTCAGGGACCTAAATATAATTATGAAAAAGTTGAGCCAAAACAGGCCAAAAATGCCCAGAATCAGATAAGACCCAAATTTTACTAGTAGATAGACAAAATTATTCTGGTCAGTTTAACGCAACACAGAATTTTGATTTGAGATTTCGATTAATTGATATAAATTTATGAAGTCAGAAGAGTTATTACAGTATTTTTCAGATAGCAGAATCAGATAAAACTTTATAGGAAATTCCTATATTTAATTTAAGAATTTATAAAATTGACAAAGTTAGAAAAGGAATCCTATAGAAGTCTTACGGGATTTTACGGTAAAATAAAATACCTAATAAATAGGATCAGGTGAGATTTATTGGGATTTATGCCATAAAGATAATGAGGCCAATGAGCCCATACCAAGGCCTAAATGGCTCCATAATCCAATAAAGTAGTGAAACAATTATGTGGGCTATAGTCTAGAGCAGTCTAGAAAAAGTGCGAAATTACGAAAATGCCCCTGGATACCCATACTGTACCACTATTAGATAGAGGTTATTTTGGTCATTCTGGACAGGCCAAAAACATGGGACATAGTATAAATATGATTATTTAGAGCCAATATATGCCCTGAGGCAGTGTAAAGAGGGGTGAAATGACAATTATGCTCTTAGGGTTAGTACAACACAAGAAAGGACACCAAAGGGTATTTTGGTCATTTTCTAAAGGATGAATGGAAGATAAATATTCATTATATCAAGTTCCATGATATGGTAAGCCCAGACATTGATTTCCAAGAAAAAATACATATCCTGGTATATTATAAAAAAATTAGGAATAGAAAACAGTCAGATTGCTATGAAACTGCTCCGATCAGTATCGGATTGGACTGGAATTTTTCCAAAAGCTTCCTTATACTATGAGCACGCCACATACCCCCATGAGGTGTCCCTTGATCTGTCCCACATGATGTCATAATTATTCTTTTATGAAAAAGTTAAATCCAAGATTAAATGTGGGCCTTTAGATCAAATAGTAACCAAATCAATCTTGGCTATTCATTTTTCATCGATTTTGGCTATAAATACCCCCTCATTCTGAATCAAAACCGTGGCTTCATGGACCCTTGGGGAAACACTTGCAAAATGAAAACTCAAGCTAAGACAAAGAAGATTCAAGGTACCAAAGTTCAAGCAAGCTAGAGATTAAAGATAAGCAATCTCTCATAGCTTATTTTCCTCTAATTTGGGAGCTTGAACTTAGGGTTTCATGGGAGAAAAGTTGAGTTTTCTCTAAGGGGAGGTGCTGTACAAAGACCTTAGATGAAAGGGGAAAGAAGAAATTAAAGTTAGAAACATATGATTGAAGCTTAATCAAGCTAGTTAAGAGATTGGTTGTTAAATCAAGTTGATATTCTTGACTTTGCCATGATGTGCACTGTTTGGTATGCACTGTTCATGAGGGAAGGAAATGGAATATCAATGATTTAATGCTTCCATTGAGTTTATACGATGATTTTGTGTAGGATTGGAAAGGTTTTGAACCTTGGAAACATTAAAATCTCAAGGTTGTAGTTTTTGAAACCCTTCTTAGTTATTGTTCACACGCATGAACAGTGATTGAAATTTTATGATTTTGATGGTTCTAATGGTTTTAAAATGAAAAGTTGTGTGGGGTAAAGTGGAGAAACAAGTATGGGAAGCATTAGAATCAAAATGAGAATTTTTGAAAGAATTGTATGCCTATGATCAGTTCTGTACAGCAAGCCATGAAGGAGCTGGAATTTCATGATTCTAAGCTCATAAACGAATTCAAAAGATGAAATTATGTAGGGTAAAGTCAAGACATCAATTGATTTAAAGACCAAGTCCATTAGTTAAAATTAAGGAATGTAAATGAGTTTAATGTTCAAGAGGGAGTTATGTTAAAGTAAGTTTAATGCTCAAGAAAATTAGATGGTAATGGATAACTGGTTATGTGATGTTAGGGATTGGTTGGTATGCTCCAAAAGAGGCAGCCACATGTCCAAGATATGTGAGAAGAAAGAAGCAAGATAAAGTGAAAGAAAGTCAAGTCTATAAGGTAGTAAACTTACCTCTTTATGTGCTTGATGTGGTATGCTTATGTGTTGACATGTATATGATATTTGAATGATGTTGTAACATGATAAATGATGTTGAATGTATTGTGAATAAAATGTTTTCCATGGCCATGTACTTTATGTAAGGAATTGGAAGACACGCAGCGGAAATAAACTTTAAATATTTTCCATTCCTTGCCAGGATCTGCCGTATGTGTTTAAGTCAAGTGGAAAGAATCATTACCCTTAGTGTTGCTCAGCGAATTTCACAGCTTCTCTACGTGGGTGGTGATCTCTTTCTGATCGCAAGAAATCGACGGAGTGTTCCTCAGCGACCTTCACAGATTCTCTTTGCGGACGGTGGTCTCTTTCCGATCACAAGAAGTCGACGCCTCAGGTCGGCTTCCTCTACTGGTATCCACACGAACAGCGTTCCAACCACGAACGACGTGCTAGCGTCTCCTGTCCCTCCAAGGCTTTCACAAGTCTCCGTCTCTATTTCGGCAGTTTCTTGTCTGCAAACTTTTTGCAGATTCCGTTCGGCCTTTTGTGTTCTGTGTTATTTTCAAACGTAGCTCCTCCAATCAGATATAGAGGATGCTATGCGTTTTTTTCACTTGACCTAATTGGATTTTGGAGTTAATCTTATATTAATTCCGAATTGATACAATATCATATATTGTATAATTTTATAAGAAACTAATTAAATAAAATAATATTAAATCCGTCCCACAGATTTAATTACTTATTTATTTAACTTTAAATAAAGATGAGACTGAGTTATATTTGATTTATTCCCATAAATCAAATTTGAGATATCCTATCAATTTAAATTTCGAATTTCAAACGTGATAGAGATTTAATTTATCCTTATAAATTAAATCTTATAAATATCTCTTATATGAGATATCCTATCAATTTGAATTTCGAATTTCAAACGTGATAGAGATTTAATTTATCCTTATAAATTAAATATTATAAATATCTCTTATATGAGATATCCTATCAATTTGAATTTCGAATTCAAACGTGATAGGGATTTAATTTATCCTTATAAATTAAATCTCATATATCTCATATATATAATATATATATATACGAATTTATATATATACGAATATAAATATAAATAAATATATATACATTCACCTGGATCTTTCATTGAATCTGGACATGTCTTAGATTCAATGAATCTGGACATCATAGCTCGTGTTGGGCTATTTTGTGTGCGACCCTGTAGGCCCATATGAAGTTGGCAGTGGGCCATTTGCTATACTAGCCCACAAGTCACAAGCGGTCTCTAGCAAGACATAACAACTACCCAAATCATATGAGGATCGATAAACGATGTAACCTTTTATACAACCATATCATGTCCCTTCTGTCACGCGATATTTTGGTCATGGATGAGGCATGGATAATGTCATCCTCCTATTCCCGACCGTTACTTTCTCGATCCCTGAGTAGTCTGACTATAGAAATGGAACTACCTTTCCATTACAGTATTGCCATACATTTCTCAGACTCACTCATCGAGGGGCCCAGTAATATCTCTCCACGAATGTGAGGGACAAATTCCATCTTGACCATTCACATTCCTCCGCATGAAAAACCACTAAGCCCGAACATAGTCTTTATGATCACTCGGTCAAAAGTGACTTTTGACTAGGTCAAAGCTGAGCGTTTTGTCATGTAGGAATCCATGATGATCTCAGGTCAAAGGGCATATTGACATGGTTTGTATATGAGAGAAGCTTATGACGTTACCCATGCAGTTCTCTCATAGCAGGTCGGTCCAACACCCTGTACTCTTACATGTGCTTATGACTTTGATTTATATCTCTATACATCTTCAAAGTCATACTGGTCTTATTTCATCTGTGCTCCCACATAGATGATCGACCAGGGACATTTAGGATAATATCATGAATTATCCAAGGATGGTCATCATAGTAAACATGCAAATAATATGATAACTCAATTAATAAATTCATAAATCAATAATGTTCATAAGACAATGATTGGCCCCTAGGGCACGATTTCCAACACTTTATGTGAAAGTATATAGCATGATGGCATGCCACTAATCAAAGAAAGTTTAATGAAATTACATATCATACATTAGCATCCATCTTGCATATTTAAGTGGTAATGTTTCCTACTGAGATTCCCTAGAATCTCACTCTCCCATAACCAACCAATTTAGGTCAAGCATGATGGATAATATATGCATGGGGAACAACTAAAGCATGGAAGAAAAAAAGTGAAGTATTTAAGATGTTAGCATATGCTATGCACTTTCTGTAAGGAATTGGAAGACATGCAGCGGAAATTAATTTAAAAAATTTTCATTCCTTGCCAGGATCTACCGTATGTGTTTAAGTCAAGTGGGAAGAAGTATTACCCTTAGTGTGCCTCAGCGACTTCCACAGCTTTTGGTCATGAAGTTCACAGCTTCGCTCTGCGGCTCGTGCTCCCTTTCTGATCACAAGAAGTTGACTACTCAGGTCGGCTTCCTCTACTGGTATCCACACGAATAGCTTTTCAACCACGAACGACGTGCTAGCGTCTCTTGTCCCTCCAGGGCTTTCTCAAGAGTTCGTCCTCTCCGTCTCTATTTCGGCAGTTTCTTATCTGCAAACCTTTTGCAGAGTCCCCTTCGGCCGTTTTGTGTTCTATGTGTGTTTCTCTCTTTAAAACGCAGCTCCTAAAATCAGATATATAGGATGCTATGCGTTTTTCTTTTTCAACCGAATTGGATTTTGGAGTTAATCTTATATTAATTCCAAAATAATACAATATCATATATTGTATGATTTTATAAGAAACTAATTAAATAAAATAATATCAAATCCGTCCCACAGATTTAATTACCCATTTATTTAATTTTAAATAAAGATGAGACTGAACTATTTTTGATTTATTCTCATAAATCAAATTTGAGATATCCTATCAATTTGAATTTCGAATTTCAAACGTGATAGAGATTTAATTTATCCTTATAAATTAAATCTTATAAATATCTCTTATATGAGATATCCTATCAATTTGAATTTCGAATTTCAAACGTGATAGAGATTTAGTTTATCCTTATAAATTAAATCTTATAAATATCTCTTATATGAGATATCCTATCAATTTGAATTTCGAATTTCAAACGTGATAGAGATTTAATTTATCCTTATAAATTAAATCTTATAAATATCTCTTATATGAGATATCCTATCAATTTGAATTTCGAATTCAAACGTGATAGGGATTTAATTTATCCTTATAAATTAAATCTCATATATCTCATATATATAATATATATATACGAATTTATATATATACGAATATAAATATAAATAAATATATATACATTCACCTGGATCTTTCATTGAATCTGGACATGTCTTAGATTCAATGAATCTGGACATCATAGCTCGTGTTGGGCTATTTTGTGTGCGACCCTGTAGGCCCATATGAAGTTGGCAGTGGGCCATTTGCTATACTAGCCCACAAGTCACAAGCGGTCTCTAGCAAGACATAACAACTACCCAAATCATATGAGGATCGATAAACGATGTAACCTTTTATACAACCATATCATGTCCCTTATGTCACGCGATATTTTGGTCATGGATGAGGCATGGATAATGTCATCCTCCTATTCCCGACCGTTACTTTCTCGATCCCTGAGTAGTCTGACTATAGAAATGGAACTACCTTTCCATTACAGTATGGCCATACATTTCTCAGACTCACTCATCGAGGGGCCCAGTAATATATCTCCACGAATGTGAGGGACAAATTCCATCTTGACCATTCACATTCCTCCGCATGAAAAACTACTAAGCCCGAACATAGTCTTTATGATCACTCGGTCAAAAGTGACTTTTGACTAGGTCAAAGCTAAGCGTTTTATCCCCTAGGTCAAAAGTGACTTTTGGCCCCTAGGGCACAATTTCCAACAACCTCCCACTTGCACTAGGTACAATCATTAATTTGACTAATTCCCATTGACCTGACATGACGCTCATGCTTTGCCTGCACAAGCGGCTTTGTTAGAGGATCAGCAACATTATCTTCTCCTGCTACTTTGCATATTTTTATATCACCTCTATCGTTGATTTCTCTGATGAGATGAAATTGCCTGAGTATATGCTTGGTCCTTTGATGTGACCTAGGCTCTTTGGCCTGTGCAATAGCACCGCTATTGTCACAGAGCAAAGTTATTGGATCTGAGATGGTAGGTATCACCCCTAGTTCTGTGATGAACTTCCTGATCCAAACGGCTTCCTTAGCTGCATCAGATGCTGCTATATACTCAGCTTCCGTTGCAGAATCTGCTACAGTGCCCTGCTTAGAGCTCTTCCAGCTTACTGCTCCATTATTGAGGAGGAATATGTATCCAGACTGCGATTTTTGGTCGTCCTGGTCAGTTTGGAAACTCGCATCTGTGTAACCAGTTACACAGAGCTCATCATCCAATCCACCATAGACCAAGAATAAGTCCTTAGTCCTTCTTAAGTACTTAAGGATATTCTTGACAGCAGTCCAATGGGCCTCACCAGGGTCCTGTTGGTATCTGCTAGTCATACTTAAGGCAAACGAGACATCCGGTCGAGTACATAACATGGCGTACATGATAGATCCTATGGCCGAGGCATATGGAACCTTACTCATGCGACCTCGCTGATCAGATGTACTAGGACACAGATCTTTGCTGAGGTGAGTACCATGAGACATGGGTATGAAACCCCTCTTTGATTCGTGCATACTGAACCTATGCAGTATTTTGTCTATGTATGTACTCTGACTGAGTCCTAGAAGTCTTTTAGATCTATCTCTATAGATCCTGATTCCTAGGATGTAGGTGGCTTCACCCAAGTCTTTCATCGAGAAAGACTTTCCTAACCAAGACTTGACAATCTGCAAGGTAGGAATGTCATTCCCAATAAGTAGGATGTCATCGACATAGAGTACCAAAAACACAACTGTGCTCCCACTAACCTTCTTGTACACACAAGGTTCATCAATGTTTTGAAGAAATCCAAACTCTTTGATTACTTCATCAAAACGATGATTCCAACTCCGAGAGGCTTGCTTTAGTCCATAAATGGACTTTTGAAGCTTGCACACTTTACCAGAGTCCTCGGAACGCACAAACCCTTCAGGTTGTGTCATGTACACATCCTCAAGGAGCTTTCTATTAAGGAAGGCTATCTTGACGTCCATCTGCCATATTTCATAGTCATAATATGTTGCAATAGCAAAGAGGATTCTGATTGATTTGGCCATTGCTACTGGGGAAAAGGTCTCATCATAGTCCACACCATGAGTTTGAGTAAAACCTTTTGCAACCAGTCGTGCCTTGAAGACATTTACATTGCCATCCATGTCAGTTTTCTCTTTGAAAACCCACTTGCACCCGACGGTTTTTACACCTTCAGGCGGGTCGACTAAGGTCCAAACCTTATTGTCGTACATGGATTGCATCTCAGACTTCATGGCACTAAGCCATTTTTCGGAGTTTGGTCCCACTATAGCTTCTCGATAGGTAGTCGGCTCATTATGCTCAATGAGCAACACATCACGACTATCAGAAATCAGAAATCCATATCTCTGAGGCTGAAGTCGTGTCCTATTAGACTTTCGTGGACCTTGCGTGACTTGAGGAGTCTCAACAACTTGTTGTGAGTCTTCTCTATTTTCCATCTGCAGTTCTGTGGTGTCTTGTAGCTCTCGAACTTCTTCGAGTTGTACCTTACTCCCACTGGTTCTTTTAGAGATAAATTCTCGTTCAAGAAAGATACCATTTCTGACAACAAACACTTTGTTATCAGCAGGGTTGTAGACATAATATCCCTTGGTTTCCTTAGGATATCCCACAAAAAGGCATTTTGAGGATTTGGGCGCTAATTTGTCTGAGGCTTGTTGCTTAACATAGACCTCGCATCCCCAAATCTTGAGGAAAGACAAACTAGGCGTCCTACCAGTCCATATCTCATACGGAGTCTTTTCGATTGCCTTAGATGGAACACGATTGAGTGTGAACACAGCTGTCTCTAGGGCATAGCCCCAAAAGGAGGGCGGAAGATCTGTTCGACTCATCATGGATCGAACCATATCTAATAGTGTTCGATTTCTCCGTTCAGAAACGCCATTCCATTGTGGTGTCCCTGGAGGAGTCAATTGTGAGAGTGTCCCACAATTCCTAAGATGATCTATGAACTCTTGGCTCAAATATTCACCACCCCGATCAGATCGAAGGGCTTTAATTGTTTTGCCAAGCTGGTTTTGTACTTCATTTTGAAATATCTTGAACTTTTCAAAAGATTCAGATTTATGTTTCATCAGATAGATGTACCCATATCTGCTGAAATCATCTATGAATGTTATAAAGTACGAATAACCTCCTCTGGCATTTGTGTTCATCGGTCCACACACATCTGTATGTATGAGGCCCAATAAATCAGTGGCCCTCTCACTGTGCCCAGTGAAAGGTGACTTTGTCATCTTTCCTAACAAGCAAGACTCGCAAGTGTCATATGATTCAAAATCAAATGAGTTTAGAAATCCATCTTGATGGAGTTTGGAAATGTGTTTCTCATTTATGTGGCCCAGACGACAGTGCCAGAGGTATGTGGGATTCAAATCGTTTGGTTTGACCCTTTTGGCGGTTATGTTATAGATATTTCCATGATTGGGTTGTTCCAAATTTAATATGTAATGATCAACATGCAAATCACCATGAGCATATAAAACATCATTACGATAAATAGAACATCTACTATTCCCAGCAATGGAAGTGAAACCTTCCTTATCCAAATAAGAAAGTGAAATAATGTTACTACTTAAAGCAGGAACATAATAGCAATTGTTCAAAACTAACAAAAGCCCAGTGGGCAGAACTAATTCATAAGTGCCTACAGCTAACGCAGCAACCCTTGCTCTGTTTCCAACTCGTAGGTCAACCTCACCCTTTTTCAGCTTCCTACTGTCCTTTAGTCCCTGCACATTTGTACAAATGTGAGAACCACATGCAGTATCTAATACCCATGAGGTGGAAGTAGAAAGATGAATGTCTATAACATAAATACCTGAAACGATAGCCCCGCTATCCTTCCTGTTCTTTTTCAGATCTTCGAGGTAGAGTTTGCAATTCCTCTTCCAATGACCCGGTTCATTGCAGAAGAAGCAGACTCCTTCCTTCGGAGGCTTTGCCTTCTTTGGTGCAGGCTTAGTTTCGGGCTTGCCTGACTCTTTGGTCTTACCTGATGAGCCATGACCCTTCCCCTTGCCTTTGCCTTTCTTTTTCGTACCCTTTCCTTTCTGAACCATCAAAACACTACTGGGTTTCTTCTTAAGACTCGGCTCAACAGTTTTAAGCATCCCATGCAGTTCAGAAATAGATTTCTCCATGTTGTTCATGTTGTAGTTCATGACAAACTGGTCATAACTTTCCGGGAGTGAGTTCAAGATCAAATCCGTAGCTAACTCCTGGCTCATGGGAAATCCAAGCCTTTCAAGGTGATCAATGTACCCTTTCATCTTTAAGACATGAGTACTAACTGATGCACCTTCAGCCATCTTGCAGGAATGTAAGGCCTTAGTGGTCTCATACCTCTCTTGCCTTGCCTGTTGCTGGAACATTTCCTTGAGATGCACAATCATCTCATAAGCCTCCATGTGTTCGAGATCTCTTTGGAGCTCTGGAACCATGGTGGCTAGCATTAAGCATCCCACATCGACAGAGTCTTCCTTATACTTCGTGTAAGCATCTCTCTGAGCTCTAGGAGCATTGGCGGCTGGCTCCTCAGGAATGGGTTGATTTAGGACATGCGCCTTTCTTTCCTGCTTGAGAACAATTCTCAAGTTCCTAAACCAGTCAAGAAAGTTTGTCCCATTGAGTTTGTCCTTCTCAAGGACAGATCGCAGCGATAATGTAGCAGTATTACTAGTCGTCATGATTCTACAATTAAAATATGCAATTCAATTAGCAATCTCCCACTAAATAAACAACCCTCAATGCAATAGTTAGTGGGCTAAGATCCATATTTGGCTCAAACTTAAGTCCGCTTTGGCAGGACGCTTAAATTAAGTTATTTAGGTAGGTAACACCTTTACCAATTACATCAAATGTAACTCTTAGATGTTCATGGGATTCTATCATCATATGATCTGTCATGTTTTTAATCCCATCTAATGCCTTGAGACCCAAAACCGTTTTGTTAATCTCAATTAAGTCAAACAATAATAAACATGTGAGAGTAGCACCATTACTCTTGCTTATCTCCCCAAGATAGCTCAAAAGCACCCACTTTGGTGGAGTCCACAATTGAGCGATCAAGGTTTTGACAAGTGTTCATAAATTGATAGCATTATGACTTAAGATTTCTTTTAGAGGGCCTAATTTAACTATCTGGTTTATAAAACGCATGTTTCTCAGTTCGTATCTCATACAAGTAATATGCATGCGCTGATATAATCATAATATGCATAATCTAAACGTGATACAATATGGCTCACCTATCCTAAGTCCCCTCAAGCCAATGAGAGGAGCTCTCTAGTAAGAAAAGAAAAATTACATATAGAAACCTCTTTTAACATTCGAGGGGAGTGAGATGAGAGGAGAAGGTACATTTAGAGTATATAGAGGAAGGCACGACACGCAGGCCGTATTTAAAAATTACAACACTTGCAATCTAGAGCCATATTGTTCACCATACCCAAACATTCAAGAATCAATATTCAGATCTAATCGAAGGGCAATTAATGTTTCAAATCTAAAACATTCACAAAGTAACATATGTTACAATTATGTTGCGCTACGAACAGGTAGCTACGGCGGTCCCGCTAACCGGTTAGCGGGCGGCTGTCCCGCTAGCCGGTTAGCGGGCGGGGTCTCTGGGGCAGCACCCCGGAAGAAATTTTTTTTTGTTTCATAAATAATCACGAATCTGAATTCGGTTTTCACAAATAATCACAAATTCGAATTCAGTTTTCTTAGACCCCATCTATGCGAATTGATCAAATCAAAAAGCATCACCACCGATTTCAATTTCCTTTTAGATTCCTTTTATGTCATACACAATACGGATTCCATATATGTCACACATACAACGCTTATTATATGATCAGCTACTACTAACATATATCATATAAATCAACAATCAAACCTAACTTAAACACAAAACGGCATGGCTTTGATACCACTATAAGGTATTAGAAGACACGCAGCGGAAATTAATTTAAAAATTTTTCATTCCTTGCCAGGATCTACCGTATGTGTTTAAGTCAAGTGGGAAGAAGTATTACCCTTAGTGTGCCTCAGCGACTTCCACAGCTTTCGGTCACGACGTTCACAGCTTCGCTCTGCGGCTCGTGCTCCCTTTCTGATCACAAGAAGTCGACGACTCAGGTCGGCTTCCTCTACTGGTATCCACACGAACAGCTTTTCAACCACGAACGACGTGCTAGCGTCTCTTGTCCCTCCAGGGCTTTCTCAAGAGTTCGTCCTCTCCGTCTCTATTTCGGCAGTTTCTTATCTGCAAACCTTTTGCAGAGTCCCCTTCGGCCTTTTTGTGTTCTATGTGTGTTTCTCTCTTTAAAACGCAGCTCCTAAAATCAGATATATAGGATGCTATGCGTTTTTCTTTTTCAACCGAATTGGATTTTGGAGTTAATCTTACATTAATTCCAAAATAATACAATATCATATATTGTATGATTTTATAAGAAAGTAATTAAATAAAATAATATCAAATCCGTCCCACATATTTAATTACCCATTTATTTAATTTTACATAAAGATGAGACTGAACTATTTTTGATTTATTCTCATAAATCAAATTTGAGATATCCTATCAATTTGAATTTCGAATTTCAAACGTGATAGAGATTTAATTTATCCTTATAAATTAAATCTTATAAATATCTCTTATATGAGATATCCTATCAATTTGAATTTCGAATTTCAAACGTGATAGAGATTTAATTTATCCTTATAAATTAAATCTTATAAATATCTCTTATATGAGATATCCTATCAATTTGAATTTCGAATTTCAAACGTAATAGAGATTTAATTTATCCTTATAAATTAAATCTTATAAATATCTCTTATATGAGATATCCTATCAATTTGAATTTTGAATTCAAACGTGATAGGGATTTAATTTATCCTTATAAATTAAATCTCATATATCTCATATATATAATATATATATATATACGAATTTATATATATACGAATATAAATATAAATAAATATATATACATTCACCTGGATCTTTCATTGAATCTGGACATGTCTTAGATTCAATGAATCTGGACATCATAGCTCGTGTTGGGCTATTTTGTGTGCGACCCTGTAGGCCCATATGAAGTTGGCAGTGGGCCATTTGCTATACTGGCCCACAAGTCACAAGCGGTCTCTAGCAAGACATAACGACTACCCAAATCATATGAGGATCGATAAACGATGTAACCTTTTATACAACCATATCATGTCCCTTATGTCACGCGATATTTTGGTCATGGATGAGGCATGGATAATGTCATCCTCCTATTCCTGACCATTACTTTCTCGATCCCTGAGTAGTCTGACTATAGAAATGGAACTACCTTTCCATTACAGTATGGCCATACATTTCTCAGACTCACTCATCGAGGGGCCCAGTAATATATCTCCACGAATGTGAGGGACAAATTCCATCTTGACCATTCACATTCCTCCGCATGAAAAACCACTAAGCCCGAACATAGTCTTTATGATCACTCGGTCAAAAGTGACTTTTGACTAGGTCAAAGCTGAGCGTTTTGTCATGTAGGAATCCATGATGATCTCAGGTCAAAGGGCATATTGACATGGTTTGTATATGAGAGAAGCTTATGACGTTACCCATGCAGTTCTCTCATAGCGGGTCGATCCAACACCCTGTACTCTTACATGTGCTTATGACTTTGATTTATATCTCTATACATCTTCAAAGTCATACTGGTCTTATTTCATCTGTGCTCCCACATAGACGATCGACCAGGGACATTTAGGATAATATCATGAATTATTCAAGGATGGTCATCATAGTAAACATGCAAATAATATGATAACTCAATTAATAAATTCATAAATCAATAATGTTCATAAGACAATGATTGGCCCCTAGGGCACGATTTCCAACACTTTCCATGTATGTCAAAGCCATATAAAGTATCTATTTATGTGATGAGATTGCATTAAGCAATTATTGTATAACCCCATGATGTATATGAATTCATACAAGGCAACAGAGAGGATTCATGTATGCTAGAACAATTATTGAAAGTAAAAGAAAGGAAACTGAAATAGTAAAAGTGTAGGTCCTGGAGCAGTTTTGTTGTGGCTTCAGTTTGACCTAGAAAATGAAGGAATTATTTAATTAATTTTTATGAGCCAGATCTTTAAGTTCATAGGTAGAACGTTTTATTTGGACGTGTATATCATGAGAAATGAATCCAAAGTAAGGGACCAGAATCTGTTTCCAGAGTTTTTGACCAAATGAACAATAAACTTTAACGAATAAACTGTATCAATTGGCTAATTATTTGGTCTGGAAATTATTTTTTTCTTAAATTTTAAAGATGTTATCTTCACGTAGATTTTTGAACCACTTCATTTTGATTTTTCTATAATTAGTTATGATTTTTTGAATTTCATTGCGTAATCTGGAATACCATATGAACAGTAACCCGAGAAAGAGTAAAATTCCAGATTTGGCTAATGGACTTCCAAGGTCTTGTAAGTTGTTATAAATGCTACTGAATAGTCCTTAAGACATATAAAAGTAAGGATGTTACAACTGTCGATAGCTTTTGCTGTTATTTTTTGAATTCATTATGGTCATTTACTTATTTCATTTGGTATGTTCTCCCCCTTGTGTGTGATATATTCTTTCCCATAATTAGCTACAAGCTAGGTTTTATTATTTTCTACTTTTTTAGTTTTCTAGTCTTCCATAAATAGGGATCATAGTTGAATAAATGCTAAACGAGCAAGTGTTGAGTATGCTGAGCTAGTAAAGGAGGTTTTTGATTTTGCTAAACAAAATAGTGATGATAACAATATAAGGTTTTATTGTCCTTGTGTGAGTTATTTGAATGAGAGGAAACAAGTCCTACAGATATGTACACTCATCTAATTTGTGAGGGGTTTTGCAAGAATTACATAGTATAGGTATGGCATGGCGAAAATGTGGAAAGGTCGAATACATCTGAACAGTTGGAACAGACCTTTGATGATGACATGGATACTGATGATCAAGTAGAGGACATGATTCGTGATGTTGGAGAAGATGCTTTTATATGGTCACATACATATGGTAATATGTGTAATGATACAGAAAAACCTTTATACCTAGGTGCAGAAAATACAACATGTTGTATGTGTTGTTAAGATTGGTAAGTGTGAAAGCATGACATGGGGGAGTGATAGAGTTTTTTAGAATTGTTTGAGTTATCGCAAGACATGTTTCCAAAAGAAAATGTGTTACCCAAAAGCTACTATGATGCTAAGAAAATAATATATACTTCAGGTATGCAATATAGAAAGATTCATCCATGTCTAAATCATTGCATATTGTATAGGAAAGATTTTGAATATGAGGAGAAATGTCCAATATGTAAGACACTAAGGTACAGATCAAATAAGTCTTTTGCAAAGGTGATATGGTATCTTCCAACTATACTAAAGTTTAAGCAGCTTTTTGCTAATGAAGATTGTGCAAAAAAATGTTATGGCATTACGACTAAAAGGATTTGTGATGGAAAGCTTCATTATCTGGCTGATTCTTTACAATGGAAGAAGATTAATGACTTATTTCATGAGTTTGGCAATGAACCATGAAACCCAAGGCTTGGACTTAGGATAGATGGCATAGACCGTTATGGTAGCCTTAGTAGTATACATAGTTCATGGCCTATCCTCTTAGTGATTTACAACCTATCTCCCTTATTGTGTGTGAGACGCAAGTATGTAAAGTTGTCTATGTTGATCTTAGGATCAAACAACCAGGAAATAACATAGATGTTTACTTAATGCCCTGGATCAAAAATTTGAAGAAGCTATGGGAAGGTGTGGATTTTGTTGATACGATTAAAAAGGAGGTCTTCAATATGTGGGCCATGATTTTTTGTATAATTAATGACTTTCTTGCATACAGAAATTTGTCAAGGTATAGTGTTAAAGGCCATAAAGCATGTTAAGACAAGGCCACCTATACTGTAAATTGAAGAAATTTGTTTTTGACGGCCAAGAATTTGA
The DNA here is from genome assembly GCA_037074615.1 of Leucaena leucocephala. Taxonomy (NCBI): domain Eukaryota; kingdom Viridiplantae; phylum Streptophyta; class Magnoliopsida; order Fabales; family Fabaceae; genus Leucaena; species Leucaena leucocephala. The sequence continues at coordinate 5,673,583 of CM073526.1, read as the reverse complement.
AATTGCTCTGGAGCCATTAACTGGAGAACAAGTTTATGAAAAGGTGAAAGGCACCAACATTACTTTCATTAAGACTACCAATATAAGTGAGAAAAATATATATAAAAAAAGATTTGTCTTTATTGAGCTTCCGTATTGGCAACATCTTCATGTAAGGAACTATATTGATGTCATGCATGTGGAGAAAAATATGTGTGACATCATTGTTAGAACACTTCTCAACATACATAGTAGTTCCAAAGACACTTTGAAAGCAAGATTATATTTGCAAGAAATGGGAATACATGAGGATTGTCATATCCTAAGTTTTCCTTATCTGTATAATACTGATAGAGGAAAGAGGATAAAGAGGTTTGCAAAGGATTGTGGCAATGATCATAAGGAATAATAAATGTCAAATGAGTCTTGAAGGAAGAGAGGGACTGAAATGAAAAGTTTAAAAGTTCTATAGTGAAAAATAAAAGTAGAAATAAACTTTGGGCCATTAAGTGTAGTTATGAAAAGTTGAGGGCCTAAAGTATAATTTTCAAAATTTCAAGGACCTAAATGAAAATTAGAAAAGGTTAAAGGCCAAAAGTGAAAGTAGAAAAAAAAATTGGGCCAAAAGGTGTAATTACCAAAAGTTTAGGGACCTAAATGCAATTAACCAAAAGTTTAGGGACATAAATGTAATTATGAGAAAGTTGAGCCCAAAAATGCCAAGAATCATATTAGTCCCAAATTTTACCAGTAAGTAGAGAAAATTATTCTGATAAGTTTAACGAAACACAGAAATTTGATTTGAGATCCCAATTAATTGATATAAATTTCTGAAGACAGAAAAAATTATTACAATATTTTTTAGACCTCAAAATCAGTTAAAACTATATAGTAAATTCCTATAATTAATATAAGAATTTATAAAATTGACAGAGTCAGAAAAGGAATACTGTAGAATTCTTACGGGAATTTACAGTAGAATAAAATACCTGATAAATATGGTCGTGAGAGATTTCTTGGGATTTGTGCCATAAAGGTAATGGACTAATACTAAGGCCCAAATGGCGTCTTAAGAGGCCTAATAAGGTGGTGAGACAATTAAGTGGGCTAGAATCCAAAGCAACACAGGAAAAGTGTGAAATTACGAAAATACCCCTATGTAGCCAGATTGTACCAGAGATGGATGGAGGGTATTTTGGTCAATTTGGATAGGTAAACATGTCCCAGCAAGTACTGGGATGATTAGTTAAAGCCAGTATTTGCTTTAATGCAGCATAAAGAGGTGTGAAATAACAATTACGCCCTTAAGGTCATTATAGTGCAAAAAAGTGTAACAAGGGTGTTTTGGTCATTTTTCAAAGGATGATTGCCAAATAAATACTCAGTCTAATAATTTCAATGGTAGGAAAAATCTAGACACTGGTTTTCATGACAGAATACATATTCTAGAATGTTATAAAAATTGGGAATATAAAACAGTCTAGTTTTTGTGAAATTGCTTATATCGGTACCAGACTGGACTAGAATTTTTTCTATTAGTATTTCCCCATTATTTGTGCCAAACAAGCCCTTTTTGATGTCATGGATGATGTCATTAACAAGGCTTATAGGGCAAGTTAATCTAAGTTTAAATGTGAGCCATTAGATCAAATAGTAACCAAACTAATCTTGGCCTTCCATTTCCACCAAGATTTGTTTTATAAATACCCCCACCAAATCGGATACAAATCGTGGAGAATGAACCCTTGGGAACACTCTTGCAAAATGAAAACTCAAGCCAAGACAAAGAAGATTCAAGGTACTAAAGTTTAAGCAAGCTAGACATTAAAGATAAGCAATCTATCCTAGCTTATTTTCCTTTGATATGGGAGCTTGAACTTAGGGTTTTCATTGGCGAAAGTTAAGTTTTTTGTAAGGTGTTGTGCTGTCTAAAAATCTTAGATGAAAGGAAAAAGAAGAAATTAAAGTTAGAGATAGGTGATTGAAGCTTAAACAAGCTAGATAAGTGATTGGTTGTTGAATCAAGTTGATATTCTTCACTTTACCATGGTTGAACCATTTCATTTTGCACTATTCATGATGGAAAGAAATGGAATTTCAATTATTTAAGTCTTCCATTAAATTTATATGATGATTTTGTGTAGGATTGAATTGGTTTTAAACATTGGAAGCATTGGAATTCCAAGTTATGAGTTTTAAGATTCTTCTCTATTACTGTTCACTCACATGAACAGTGATTGAAATTTTATGATTTTGATGCTTTCAATGGTTTTAAAATGAAAAGTTGTGTGGGATAAGGTGGAGAAACGAGTATGGGAAGCATTAGAATCAAAATGAGAATTTTTGAAACAAATTGGAGCTAGAATTTCATGATTCTAAGCACATAAATGGATTCAAAATATGAAATTGTATAGGGTAAAGTTAAGACATAAATTGGTTCAAGGGCCAAGTTAATTAGTGAAGACTAGAGAAAGTTGTTAGTAAAAAGTTAAGAATTCATCAAGGTTAGTCTTGAGCATTGTTGGAGTTCATGGTCCTAATAAATTATGTGATGAATATGAATGTGTTTAGAACCTTGAAACATCCAAGAAGATGTTGGGAAGTGATTGACTGAATGGCTTCATGGTTTGAAAGCTTGGGAGCAAGTGCAAAAGATCAAGAGAAAAGCTTAAGTGTAAGGTAGTGGACTTACCTCTTTATGTGCTTGATATGGTATGCTTATGTGTTGACATGTATATGATATTTGAATAATGTTGTGACATAATAGATGATGTTGAATGTATTGTGAATAACATGTTTTCCATGGCCATGCACTTTTATACAAAAGTATATAGCATAATGACATGTCACTAACTAAAGAAAGTTTAATGAAATTACATATCATGCATTAGCATCCATCTTGCATATTTAAGTGGTAATATTTGCTACTGAGATTCCCTAGAACCTTACCCTCCCATAACCAACCAATTTAGGTCAAACATGAAGGAAAATGTATGGATGGAGAAGAGCTAAAGAATGGAAGAAAGGAAGTGAAGTAATTGGGATCCTAGCATGGGCTATGAATTATCCATGTATGTAAATGTCATGTAAGGTGTCTATTTATGTGATGAATTTGTATGAAACAATTATGGCATAACCCCATGATGTATATGAAGGCATGAAAGGCAAAAGAGGTGGTTTATGCATGCTGGAACAATTATTGAAAGTAAAAGAAAGGAAACTAAAATGGTAAAAATGTAAGTCCTAAGCAGTTTGGTTGTGACTTTAGTTTAACATAGCAAATAAATGAGTTAATATATGAAATTTTATGAGCACGTATTACACATCAAGATCTTTAAATTCATATGTAATACACCCTATTTGGATGTGTATATCAAGAGAAATGAATGTCTAAATTTAAGAGACAGTATCTAGATTTTTCAGGATTTGCCATATGAACAGTAAAAAGTAACGATTTAAGTGTAAAAATTGGCAAGGTAAATGTGTAGATTTATATTTTTCCCTTGAAGAGCTATGAAAGAGATTCAATTAAAATTTTGGATCACCTTGATACAATTTTTCTACAATTAGTTATGAATTTTTAAAGTTGGAATGTAAATCTGGAAATCACGAAATGAACAGTGCCCGAGAAGTAAGTTTTGAAATTTTAATTTTTGGGTTAATATAATGCCTTCGCTAATCAAATATGCTTCTGAATACATACTCTAAGGTGGTAAGAGTAGGATATTTCATTTCGGTATCAGAGCAAAAGGTTCTGACATTGGTACAGAATAAAGTTTTAGCACAGAATAGAGGTTTGGTGCGAGATAAACTTCCTATGATTGGGAAACAGAGGATGTAGCAGTTACCTATGGCCTAATTGAGGTTGAGGTTAAGGTTAGTAATGGGTTTCTTGTTCACAGTCCAACTAAGATTATGGATTGGTGATTAATGCTCTAGGGAAATGGAATATTGAGGCTTAATAAGAGATACTTTCTCGCCTGTTAGTAATCTAGGAGGATAAGGGAAAACTTAAAAGTATGAATGGCATAGAGATGTGAGGTAGACCCTTCCTCAATTAGTTAAAAGAAAACAACTAACTCAGTTATAGATTATAGTAAGGACAAGGACACATAAGTCTTCAGGCTAGGGACACAAAAGTCTTACAAACGATGGGAGATGTTATGTAGAATGAGAATGGCATAGTTAAGGTACAATGGCCTGATATGATAAGCTAAAGATCAATAGCCCAACATTTTTTTGTGGATTAGTAGAAAGAGATGAAAGCGATATAACATGAGTCTATGGGAGTACCCTCTAATCCTAATGAGAGTTTAATTCCTCTGATGAGATGACAAATTACGGTTAAGGAAGCTGAATACTGGTAATAGATATGGGTAGACTAGATATTATTCCTCCTCTATCAGAGTTTGAGGATAGATTTGAGATAAGTAATAGATGATCGTCCCTTAATCCAGAGATCTAGTCAAAGTTGATGATAATCCCTGTCCATTCTCAAAGTCTAAGAATATGTGACTTTATACAGAAAGATCAATATGATGTTCCTGGTCCTAATCAACCCCAGCATTCTTTGTTAAAGACAGATAATGGTGACTATATTAGTCTCAAGAAAGCTATGGTTAATGAATTACTCAGTCTAGGTCAACGAATGGACAGAAGTAGAGCTCAAGAGTAGTTAGTTTATTTACAGTTCCTCAATGTTGTAGCAAGGATGATATACAGATATACAATAGAGGGGATTGACCTAAACCAAGTTTATACTCTAGCAGACTAGCATAAAATAGTAGTAAGTCAGATACTGCCTTATGTAACATCCTTACTTTTATACGTCTTAGGGACCATTCAGTAGCATTTAGAACCACTTACAAGACCTTGGAAGTCCATTAGCCAAATCTGGAATTTTACTCTTTCTCGGGTTACTGTTCATATGGTATTCCAGATTACGCAATGAACTTCGAAAAATCATAATTAATTCTATAAAACTCAAAATGAGGTGGTTCAAAAAGATACATGAAGATAACATCTTAAAATTTAAGGGAAAAATAATTTCCAGACCAAATGATTGGCCAATTGATACAATTTATTCGTTGAAGTTTACTGTTCATTTGGTGAAAAACTCTATAAACAGATTCTGGTCCCTTACTTTGGAAATTCATTTCTCTTGATATACACATCCAAATGAAACGTTCCACATATTAATTTAAAGATATGGATGTGTTCTACATGCTCATAAAATTTCGTGAACTAATTCCTTTATTTGCTAGGTCAAACTGAAGCCACAACAAAACTGCTTCAGGACCTACGTTTTTACCATTTCAGTTTCCTTTCTTTCATTTCCAATAATTGTTTCAGCATGCACAAGCCATCAAATAAGCTTCTTAACATTCATATACATCATGTACATATGCCATAAGTATTACAATAGTTTCATCACATAAATGGACACCTTACATGGCATATACATACATGGACAATTTATAGTATATGCTAAAATCTCAATACTTCACTTCCTTTCTTCCATTCTTTAGCTCTTCTCCATGCATACCTTTTCTTCATGCTTGACCTGAATTGGTTGGTTATGGGAGAGTGAGATTCTATGGAATCTCAGTAGCAAACATTACCACTTAAATATGCAAGATGGATGCTAATGCATGATATGTAATTTCATTAACTTTCTTTGATTAGTGACATGCCATCATGCTACAAACTTTTACATAAATTGCATGGCCATGGAAACATGTTATTCACAATACATTCAACATCATTTATCATGTCACAACATCATTCAAATAACATATACATGTCAACACATAAGCATACCCCATTAAGCACATAAAGAGATAAGTTCACTACCTTGCACTTAAGCTTTTCTCTTGACCTTTAGCCCTTGCTCCCTAGCTTTCCAACCAAGAAGCCTTTATGACCATCACTTCCCAACATCTTCTTGGATGTTTCATGGTCCTAAACAAATTCATATTCATCACATAACTCATTAGGACTCATGAACTCCAACCATGTTCAAGACTAACTTTGTTACACTCTTTATTATCATAACTTTCTCTAATTTTCACTAATCCACTTGGCTCTTGAACCAATTGATGTCTTGACTTTACCCTACACAATTTCATATTTGGAACTCATTTATGAGCTTAGAATCCTAAAATTCCAGCACCTTCATGGCATGCTGTACAGAATTGAACATAAGCACACAATTCTTTCAAAAATTCTCATTTTGATTCTAATGCTTCCCATACTTGTTTCTCCACTTTACCCCACACAAATTTTCATTTTAAAACCATTGGAACCATCAAAATCATGAAATTCCAATCACTGTTCATGAGAGTGAACAGTAACCGTAAGGAATCTTAAAGACTACAACCTTGAGATTTTAATGTTTCCAAGGTTCAAAACCTTTCCAATCCTACACAAAATCATCATACAAACTCAATGGAAGCATTAAATTATTGAAATTCAATTTCCTTCCCTCATGAACAGTTCAGACCAAACAGGGCACAGCATGGCAAAGTCAAGAATATCAATTTGATTCAACAACCAACCACTTAACTAGCTTGTTTAAGCTTCAATCACATGGTTCTAACTTTAATTTCTTCTTTCCCCTTTCCTTTAAGGTTTTTGGGCAGCACCTTCCCTTAGAGAAAACTCAACTTTTTCCCCATGAAAACCCTAAGTTCAAGCTCCCAAATCAAAGGAAAATAAGCTAGGAGAGATTGCTTACCTTTAATCTATAGCTTGCTTGAACTTTGGAACCTTGAATCTTCTTTATCTTGGCTTGAGTTTTCATTTTGCAAGAGTTTCCCCAAGGGTCCATGAAGCTACGGTTTGCTGCAGAATTGGAGGGGTATTTATAGCCAAAATCCAAGAAAAATGAATGGCCAAGATTGATTTGGTTACTATTTGATCTAAAGGCTCACATTTAATCTTGGATTTTACTTTTTCATAAAAGAATAATTATGACATCATGTGGGACAGATCAAGGGACACCTCAAGGGGTTAGGTGGCATGCTCATAGTGTAAGGAACCTTCTGGAGAAATTTCAGTCTAATCCGGTACCGATCAGTGCAGTTTCACAACAACCGGACTGTGTTCTGTTCCTAATTTTTTATAATATATCAGGATATGTATTCTATCCTGAAAATCAATGTCTAGGCTTCTCACACCATTGACATACTTGTACTAGCCACAACTGCATTACAGATCCCTTGAGAAATGACCAAAATACCCTTGGTGTCCTTTCTTGCACTATATTGACCCTAAGGGCATAATTGTCATTTCACCCCTTCTTGTACTGCCTCAGGGCATATATTGGCTCAACTAATCATATTTATACCATGTGTCACGTTTTTAGCCTGTCCCAGATGATCAAAATGCCCTTCATCCATCTCTGGTACAATCTGGGCATCCAGGGGCATTTTCGTAATTTCGCACTTTTTCTGGCACTGGTCCCTTCTACTGATAGACTGGTACCCTGCGTTTTGGGCCTTCCTTGGCGTCATTATGGGCCTATATATGAGGTCATCTGATCTCATTCTATCCAGGCTTACATACCGATAAGTTCCATTATCGGATCACGGGTGTTAACAAACTCCCGTCAAAATTCACTGATATGTGAATAACTTTTTATACAGAGCTTCTTCTGGAGTTCTGTCAAATCCAGGACATCTGACACTGTAGGGAACACTTTCCTATAATTTGCCCACTTATATCTGAAGTCCATGAAATCTGATAAAATTTCAGATAACTTTTAGACTATCAGATAATTTTCTGCTGTCTGGAGCCCTAATAAAATTTTTGTATCATGCCAGATTACCCAGCATGACTTTCTGTATTTACTGATGGAATGTGGGACTAAAATACTTACAGACAATTCTAAGCCTTTTCTGGCTGAACTTTTCCATAATTACATTTATGTCCCTGACTTTTTGCTTAATTACATTTATATCCCTAACTTTTTGCATATTTACATTTAGATCCCTAAACTTTTGAAAATTATAACTTTTGGCCCAACATTTGTTTCTACTTTAACTTTTGGCCTTTAAACTTTTTCAATTTTCGTTTGGGTCCCTTTCTTCCTTCAAGACTCATTTAACCTTTATCATTTCTTATGATCTTTGTCATAATCCTTCTTAAACCTCTTTCCACTATCAGTACTATACAGATAGGGAAAAATTAGGATATGACACCATGTACCCTTACATGGCACATAAAGCTGAGTGAGTTTTTGGCTAATGATCTGCTAACTGATATACAGGGGTGTCACTTCTGTATGTAGAAGTATGTGCAGTTTATGATCCCCTATAAAATAATGTAAAAAGATATTAGGGGTAATGTAAACATGTAAATATGGTAAAGTAAAATAATTACTCAGATGTATGATAGTTACGTTGTACGCCGAATATGAAATTGACATGTATGTAATGTATGTGCAAATATTAAGGTGATCTAAAATATGAGTTTTGATATGATATAATAAGATGATAATTGGTTGAACATCTATGTGAATATATTCCCAATTTAATGTCATTATGACATATAGATATGAATGAGTTTCAATTGACTCAAATTCATCAAAGTCAAGAACATTAGAAGTGAATATTTAGAAAAAGTTATGGCCAGGTCGTGATATGAATTAGTTTAGGTCATGACTAGAAGTTCCAGAGAAGATAAGTCGCTATGAGTTAAGCCACAGATCATGACAAATATTTACAGAAGCTTTTGGTCGTGATGAGTAAAGACCATTGGTCATGACAGGAAGCTCTAGAGCTATAAGGTCAAGATGAGTCTAAGCCATAAGACATGACTAATGTATAAGCAGATCAGGTCATGACAGAATATAACCTATGGTCGACATTGAAGAACACAAAGTTGTCAAGTCGTGATGAGCAAGTAGAGATGGCCATGACTAAAGTTTATAGAGAATATGAGTCACAACTAACCAGTACTCAGGTCATGACTGGAATGTATAGAGACTTGATTATGAGAATACAGATGCTGACCTCACAGAAGTTTATCAGTTAGAGGTTAACATAGTGTGCAGGCAAGCCAAATAGTATGAGGTATTGGGATACAGAAGAGCAGTTTAAGAAAATGTTTATAAGTAGATTCTCCATATGACCACTAGGAGTTGATATATGTTACGAAAGATTTATTCTGGTAGTCTTTACTAAATAGAGTAATAAGAAGCTAGAATGAGATTTGCCTAAGAATGAGCCTAATACATGGCTTAAGAATAAAGACATGATGATCAATAGATAGAAAATTTATGTTCTTGGAACAAAGGGATACCATCAAAAGAGACAGTAATCTAGCAGACCTAGGGTAGAGCACCCTAGAGAACAAAAGTGATAGTACTAGATGATGAATTAGATCTATACGACTTAAGTTAGTTAGGATCCAGAGACAGACTAGAAAGGAATCATAGTCTAGTCAAGAGCCTACTGAGACTGATAGACAAAAAAAGTTAAGAGATAGTAAAGGGATAAAGGTAGCTACAGTTAAAAGATAAAGTGACTCCCCTATTCCCTATGTAAGAAAGAGTAATGAAGGTTTGAGTATAGACCCTAGTAAGAGGTTAACATGGTAGCCCAAGTTAGATAAATATTGACTTCAAGATCTGACAATGATCCGATCAGATAATATGATATATAATTTGGCAGTTAAGGTGCTAAAGGAACATAATGCTTGAAAAGATTACCTAGTTAATTATTTAATCGCAGTATGCATATAGAAGATGGCTGAGCAAATTATGTAATGATGATATAGCTTATGTTGCCATGAGTTATATAAGAAGTTACATCTCCTTGTAGTTGTCATATGATGACACACATGTTTGAGAATGCTTAAATGATTGCATCTCCTTGCATATTATGCATGTTGGAGTATGCTATGATGAATGGATACCCTCTTCCACATTTCATTAAGGGTAGAGTATATATGATGAAAAAAGTTATTACTCCCATGTCATACAGCATGCAATTAGATAATTCAACTTAGTAATGATAAAACAATAGATGATATTAGAGATGAAAGTTAATAGTGAATCTATAGACAAATGATCATAGTACTCAGGACATATCCCTTCAGTAGGGATAAGATCCATAAATGATGTGCTATAAACATGAAATGAAATAAGACGCAGTTATGAAAGATGATGTAGCTCTAAGAGGGAGCAGCGTCTATGCAATAGAAGTTAACATTTTTGCAATAGAGCTAGATTGCTCTTGTAATAGAGTCAGATTGCTCTTGAAAATAAAGCCAAGGGAATGAACGTATTATAATAGATATGTGCATGGTAGAGCCTATGTAACTCTCTGCAGTAATGGATATAGTCAAGTTATAACATATGAGAATGATATGTAAATTCCTGAGTGATAGAGGAAATGTCTAAAGTCCTAATAGATAATATTGGCTTCTGTGATTATTTTTGGGGAATAATCTATTGAGTTAACAACTATGTGAAAGTAACTAAGCTTGTAACTTTGTCTGTTGGTTTAGGTCTTCCAGAGATGAGAATACAGTACAACGGCATCGTAGTAGATTCCAGAGAATTGCAGTTAGATCCTAGTATAGCTCACAGAGAATAAAATCCTAGGGTCGCAGTTAGATCTTGAAAAGGCTTATGGTTGATTGCAGTAGATCCTGAGGGTCACAGTAGACCAAGCATAGAGAAAGAAAGTAATGAGCCATAAGTACAATATTTCTTTGGAAGGACGAATACCAAGGAAAAGGTTAAGGTATAGAAGCTTCACAAGTTAGTTAACTCATAATAGAGAGAGTACCCATGATGTTAATTTCAGATACTCTTATTACTATTATAGACTGCACTCATAATCTTCTTACACGCAACAGGAACTACGTGATCAAAGTTAAAGTTGTTAATCCTGAGTACCCAAGATTTATGTGAATATCTCATAAGGTTTGAGAAAGGGTCAAATAAGAATAAAGAGATCCCTATGATGAGATTATAGAGAATAAGAATGAGAGACAAATAGATCCTCCATATCAGGATAAAGAGATTAAGAAGGCTAGAGTGACCCAAGAGAGATAGTATGAGAATGGTCTAAGATAGTAAAGTACCAGGATTGGAGCTTGTTAACACCGGTACTTTAGATTTATATCTGTATTTTTTAGTTAAGTGTGCTCAGGTAAGAGTAGCCTAATGATGGGTGACCCCCTAGGAAGTGACAAAAATGATGTAAATGCCACAGAAGTTTGGCATATATGTATAGAGTTATGTAAAATGATAGAAAAGCTATAAAAAGTTAGAAAATGTTATAGACAGTAAGAGACTAGAACCCTTATGTGAAGTCCAAATGAGATGGATTTAAAAGGAAATATTTAGAAGAGATTTCTTAAAAGCTAGCAAAGTTATAAGTTATAGAGAATGTTTAATTTATGATATCTCAGAATATGTTATGACAAGACAAGATAGGCCATGATATAGCCGAATTAGGCCAAATACGCCATGATATGACATGAAAAGTACATAATGAGATACGTTATGAGAAATATGTATCAAGAAGTACCGTATGAAGTGGCTTTATAGTTAGCTTTGTAAACAGATAAAGAGGCTTTCTTTTTGAAAGGGATAAGATGATTATATGTTATGTTACAGATGAAGTAGTAAGTGAGAGCTTTCACTCCTTGCATGAAATGCCAGGTATTATGTGATGTTTGTAAAATATGCTAAAGCTCCAAATGTTAGAGCAATGCAAGCTCCAAGTGTTAGAGCTATGCAAGCTTTGAGCATTAGAGTTGTGCATATTAAAGAAATGAATGCTTGAGCTCCGATGCTAGAGCTTTGCATTCATAGGCAGGTATGTAGTCCTGCAATATGTTGGTCAGGCATTCTGTATGTTAGAGTATGCGCTCCTATCTAGCAGTAAAGTAAAGAGAGAAAGAATAGTGACATAAGTCCTCTCTCTATATTGTGATGAATTATTAAAGATGATAAGAAGAAAAGAAGTAAAATGGTATGAAACTGAGAGATGAAGTTTTGTGGATGTTCAGAGAATTCCACTAGATACTCAGATGAGTAATAAGTGATTGCACTAAGAAGTATGATGAGTAGTTAACAGAAACTCCAGAATATAACAATATTCGAGAGAATTTGATATGAAAGAAATGGACACTACTCACAAGTCTAGTGTAGGGAAAAATCCATATGCAAATAGATGCAAAGGAAATAAGCAAGTAACATAATGACGTACCGTTCAACTATGATTGAGTTGATTCAGAACAGGAGAAAAGTAATGACAATAAAGAAATGATGTTCCACATACATGAAAGGTACTCTACTAAGAGTAATAAAGGTCAAATGAGTCTTGAAGGAAGAGAGGGACAAAATGAAAAGTTTAGAAGTTCTATGGTGAAAAATGAAAGTAAAAATAAACTTTGGGCCATTAAGTATAATTATGAAAAGCTGAGGGCCTAAAGTGTAATTTTCAAAAGTTCAAGGACCTAAATGAAAATTAGAAAAGGTTAAAGGCCAAAAGTGTAAGTAGAAATAAAAGTTAGGCCAAAAGGTGTAATTACCAAAAGTTTAGGGACCTAAATACAATTAATCAAAAGTTTAGGATCTAAATGTAATTAACCAAAAGTTTAGGGACCTAAATGTAATTATGTGTGTGTTTGAATAAGATTTTGAAAACGGACTTATGGAGAAAAAGGGCTTTTGTCAGCTTATAGAAAAGGGCTTTCGGAGAAGAGCTTATGAAAAAAATTTGGTTTTGAATAAATGAGTGTTTAGATATTTATTTCCAGAAGTACTTTTATTTTTGGTAAATTACGAAAAAGGGTATGAGTATTAAATGAGAAGAGATAAGATATAAGAGGAGAGAGGGTGTAAGAAAAATTAAGGGTAATATAGTAATTGGTTAGTACATAAGTTCTTTTAATATTCCATAAGCTACTCTGACCAGTTTATCTGAAACCTTGGTTTTAAACCATAGTTTAGTCCAAAAGCCCATTTGAACAAATATGGCTGTTTATTTTAAAATTTCTCAAAACATAGGTTTTACCAAAACCTAGGTTTGAAAACTAGGTTTTGGGTGTTTCCAAACACACCTATGAGAAAGTTGAGTCAAAAAAGCCCAAAAATGCCCAGAATCATATTAGTCCCAAATTTTACCAGTAAGTAAAGAAAATTATTCTGATCAGTTTAATGCAATACATAATTTTGATTTGAGGTCATGATTAATTAATATAAATTCCTGAAGACAGGAAAAATTATTACAGTATTTTTTATACCTCATAATCATATGAAACTTTATAGTAAATTCCTATACCCAAGAGGCCCAATAAGGTGGTGATATAGTTAAGTGGGTCAGAGTCCAGACCAACACAGGAAAAGTGTGAAATTACAAAAATGCCCCTATGTAGCCATATTGTACCAGAGATGGATGGAGGGCATCTGGACAGGTAGAAAATGTCCCAGCAAGTACACGAATGATTAGTTAGAGACAGTATATGCTCTGATATAGTATAAAGAGGTGTGAAATAATAATTATGCCCTTAAGGTCATTGTAGTATAAAAAAGTGTAATAAGGGTATTTTGGTCATTTTTCAAAGGATGATTGGCAGATAAATACTTAATCTAACAATGTTAATGGTAGAAAAAACCTAGGCACTAGTTTTCATGATAGAGTACATATTCTGGAATGTTATAAAAGTTGAGAATATAAAACAGTCTGATTTTTGTGAAACTGCTTAGATCGGTACTGGACTGGATTGAAATTTTTCCTATAGTTTTCCCCATTATTTGCGCCAAACACAACCCTTTTTGATGTCATAGATGATGTCATTAATGAGGCTTCTAGAGCAAGCTAATCCAAGATTAAATGTGAGCCATCTATTAATGGATGATGTCATTAATGAACCCTTGGGGAACCTCTTGCAAAATGAAAAGTCAAGCCAAGACAAAGAAGATTTAAGGTACCAAAGTTCAAGAAAGCTAGAGATTAAATGTAAGCAGTCTATCATAGCTTATTTTCTTTTGATTTGGGAGCTTGAACTTAGGGTTTTTATGGAAGAAAGTTGAGTTTTCTCTAAGGTTTATATGCTGCCCAAAACTTTAGATGAAAGGAAAAAAAGAAATTAAAGTTAGAGATATGTGATTGAAGCTTAAACAAGCTAGTTGGGTGATTGGTTGTTGAATCAAGTTGATATTCTTGACTTTACCATGGTTGAACCATTTTGATCTATACAGTTCATGATAGAAGGAGATGAAATTTCAATGATCTAATGCTTCCATTGAATTCATACGACGATTTTGTGTAGGATTGGATAGGTTTTGAACCTTAGAAGCATTGGAATTCCAGGTTATAGTTTTTGAAGTTGTTCTCTATTACTGTTCACTCATATGAACAGTAATTTTAATTTCATGGTTTTAATGTTTCTAATGGTTTTAAAATGAAAAGTTTTGTGGGATAAAGTAGAGAAACAAGTATGGGGAGCATTGGAATCAATATGAGAATTTTTGGAAAAATTATGCATGTTTTTCAAATCTGTCCAGAAGAGTGCATAGGAGCTAGAATGTCATGATTCTAAGCTCATAAATGGATTCAAAAGATGAAATTATGTAGGGTAAAGTCAAGACATCAATTGATTGAAAGACCAAGTCTAGTAGCTAAGATTAAGTAAAGTTAATGTAGTTAAATGAGCTCAGTGTTCAAGATAAAGTTAGATTGTAATGGATAAATGATTATGTGATGTTAGGATTTGATTGTGGACTCAAAGGAGTCAGCCATACATCAAAGAGAAGTGAAAAGAAAGAAGCAAGATAAAGTGAAAGGAAATCAAGCAAGTGAGGCAGTACACTTATCCTAAACTTGTATGTATTGAATGTTATGCTTAGTTGTGCTATGGCTTGGTTGAATTGTGTTGCATATGTGCTTATGACTGAAGCTATATTTTTATGATTACTTTGGCCAATTGTATTTCATATGTTACATGGAAGCATGCACATTACACAATGTTAACACTTTCACAAGCAAGCACAAGTATTAACATTAATGCATACATTGTTTAATAATATTTGCTACTGATATTTCCCCATAAATCTCACCCCTCCATGTAATCCCAACCCTAACAGGTTTATGAATGATGAAAGAGGATGATGAAGCATGAAGAGGAGCCAAGGATTGGATAGTATATATGTTATGTGAGAAATTGTTACATGAAATGTTGCTATATGACCGATATAAGTAGTGATGGTCATGATGTAATGAAAAATAGTAAATGATGAGATAGATATTTGAAATTTTATATACATTTAGTTAACATGTCAAGCTTTGTTTTGATACTAAGAACACCTTATTTCAATGTTTGTACAAAGAGAACAGATTTTTTAAAATAAGTGACTAGAATCTGTTAATTTTTGACTAAATAGACAGTAATCTTTGATGAATAAACTGTATTAATTGACTAAGTATTTGGACTAGAAATTATTTTTCCCTTAAATTTCAAGATGTTATCTTCACGTAGCTTTTTGAACCACTTCATTTTGATTATTTTAGAATTAATTATGATTTTTTGAATTTCATCACCTAATCTTAAAAATACCATATGAATAGTAACTCGAGAAGAGTAAAATTCTAGATTTAGCTAATGGGCTTCAAGGTCTTGTAAGTGGTTCTAAATGCTATTGAATGGTCTCTCAAATGTACAAAAGTAAGGATGTTTCAATTGCCATGTCTTGATGCAACAATTACTCTTAGTAGTTATTCGAGGAATCCTTCAAGATGATTTAAGATATATTGTAACCAGACTTTGCTTCTTCTTCAATGCTGTATGCTGCAAAGTCTTTGAGACTAAAAAGTTGGATGAATTGGAGCACAAGGGTTATTTTATTTTGTTCCATATTAGAAAACTGTTTCTTCCTGGCATTTTTGACATTACGGTATACCTCATCGTTCATCTAGTGCGAGAGATAAAACTGTGTGGCTTACGATGGATGTACCCATTTGAAAGATACATAATCCTTAAAGGGTATATGAAAAATCCAAATTGGCCTGAGGCATCCATTGTTCAAAAATATATTTCTAAAGAATCTATGGAGTTTTGTTAACACTACCTATCTAGAGTAAGACTTACCAATATCTCTAAACCCCGTGCCAAATAGGGGGTCAACATGGAATATCAGTGAAGAGTGTTTATCGTAATAAATTATAGCAAATACACTTACACATCTTGAATAACATTGATGAAGTTCAAGACTATATAGTTATTCATAAAGAGCTTGTCTGGAAACAAAATAATATAATGATAGAGTAAAAGCTGATTAGAGCACACAAGAAATCTTTTGCACATCTTGAAAATGATGATTGTGTATTTGATTTAGTTAGATAGTTGACATATGGTGCTGAATTTAATGTGATATGTTAGAATTCATTTGATATCAAAGGGTATTCCTTTTATACGAAGTCCCTAGATGATAAAAGTAGCATGCAGAATAGTGGTGTTATGTTAGTGGCTGAAGCTTTGCACTTATCTAGTTCAAAAGATAATAATCCTAAATTAGCAGTCATCCCTTATTATGGCATTGTTGAAGAGATTCGGGAGCTAGACCACACCAAATCCACAGTTCCCATGTTCAAATACAAGTTGGATAATGTAAACAATGGTGTTATGGTGCATCGGTTATGATTTATACTGGTTAATTTGAATAGTACAAGTTTTGGGAATGAGCCTTTCATTATGGTAGACCAAGCAATGCAAATGTTCTATATCACTAATTTGGCAAATAAAAGATGGTCTATCACTTTCCAAGGAAAAAAGGTTGTTGGATATGATGATTCAATTAGTGAGACCCCTTCTTTTTCAGTAGGTTTATCAAAATTGAATGAAGAAGAAGTGGATTCTGATTGCTTTGTATGTTAGTGTATTATGTTTTTGAGGCACTAACGCAATTTGTTTATTGTTCTAATTGGATATATTATTTTGATGTAATTATAGCACAAGTATATTGTTCTTTGCATATATGTTGTAACTTCAAGTGATGGGGTAACAAGAAGGTAGGTGGGAAAAAATAACTCTAATATTTAAACCAATTGTAATTTTATCTGGTGTAGAAAGTCTTATGAAATTCAAAAATATTAGGCGTGGCATTTTTGAAAATAAGTAGACATCTTTTTAAACTGGTTATTGTGTTATTCAGGTTTAGAATATGATTTACTACAATGGATTTATATTTATCTGGTGCAGAAAGTCTTCTTTAAAATATTAGTCGTGGAATTTTTTAAAATAAGTAGACATCTTTTAAAACCTATTATTATGTTAGTCAGGTTTAGAAATATGTAAACTGATATAAAAAGTCTTCCTCACAAAACATTTTTGAAGCTCGCCCCTTGGCGTGTCTCTCATTTCTCAAGTTTTCTTCAGTCTTATTTCTTACTTCTATCATTACTCTGCTTATCGTGCTCTCATTGTGCTTTGCCGTGTAGATGTTATTGACACTTATTTTCTCGTGTGCGTTCTTCGCCATTTATGTGTTCGTTTAATCTAGGTTTTGTAGTTTTCTTGCAATAAATGCTTACACTTCTTTCTATAGATAAATGCTAAAGGAACAAGTTTTGTATATTTTGACAGAAGACAAAATGGTTAAGTTTGTTTACTATGTTTTTGTTATTGCGTATATAGGAATATAGGGGTATTGGTAATCAGAATGAGGCTAGCGATGCTTCAAGAGACTCTAAGCAAAGGAGGGGCAAAAGGAAAGACATTACAAAGCACAAGAAGGAAGGAAAATTACTACCGATTGAGTTTGACACATGTTGGAACCCAATTGGTGAACACAGGACCAAGTACATGAGTTATATCAACCTCCTAGCATGTAACAAGACTAATATCATAGAGACTTGGGATGTTATTGATAATTGTGTGAAGAATCAAATTTGGGACTCTATCCTGGTATAGGAACTAACTATTGTATATTGTATGCAGAGCAATACAAAAAAAACACAATTGTTTATTGATAACTCTACTTTCAATGGCAATTATTGCAAGCTCAATTATGATGTTCCCAATAATGAAGTGTTAAGGAAGAAGACATTGTCTTATTGTGCTGAGCATTGGAGGGCATTCAAGACATAACTAGCTCGTCAGTACGTGCATGACTAGGACAAAGATGGTTAGCCTCATTCTTTTCCATGCAGCAAGTATCAATTCATTGACGAAGATACTTGGGAAGAATTTGTTAGGGTTTGGACTACAGCAGCAGCTATGGTGAGTTGACGAAACTACTTGCATTTCTCATGTTCTTTCCTTTGTATGTATTAATTTTAACTACTTCAAGTCTTGTAAGAAAAAAGAGCAAAAGTCATTGAACACACTCTTAAGAATAATTGCCCCCACACAATGTCTCGAGGGGGTTACATGAAGGCTGAAAGAGACTTGTTGGGGGCTAAGAGGAAGTGGCTAGAAGAAAATGCTAAGTATAATCATAGTGTTACTCTTGCTCCCCCATCTCTAATACTTCATGAAGATAAATGGTTGTACGCTTGCCAAACAAGGAGTGGATCATTTACAAGTGATCAAACTCGCATGATTATGGAAAAAATTGTAAATACTACTTCTATTATTTTGTTTTAGCAGACTAAATATATTATTTCTTATGCTAATTATGTTATTTCTTATGTTTGATCTTTATATGTTATAGGCTAATCTTAAACAAAAAGAAGTCCATGGCTCCTTTAAGTCAGATGGTAGGCATGACATATTAATTGTTGCCACGGGCAAGCAAGAGTATGGGGCCGTGTGAGGGAAGTTAGAGGATGTGTCGGTATAAAAGATTACTTTACAGTATCCCCATGATATTCCCCATATGTGCCAAGGGTAGAGCTGGAATCATTATTATCCACTATTAGGGTAGAGGCCAATACAGAGGCTTGGACTGAGGCTAGGGCATATGCAAAAGCTTCAATTAAGGCACAATTACAAGAGGGGTTGACAAAGATCAAGGAAGAAATGTTGTCCATAATGACATCAACACAATAGGAGCCAAGTGTCCCCAAAAGCTCTCAAATATAGCCCGTCCTAACACTAAAGGAAGTTGTTGTATGGCTGGGCTAATATCAGAGGATGCTAAACCTTGTGACCTATATGTGGAGGATCCTCTTAAAAGGTTAGTGCCATATGGCTTCATCCATAGCTTAGGGGTAAATGCCCACCACATCCAAATTCAGAATGATCATTTAAGGGTAGCAGTTAAAGATGTGATAATTCAATATGCTCTTGTCCCAATTTTCACTGATGAGGTGAAGACAGTGGGTCAGGAAAATGGGGCTTTCAAATTATGGCAAAAGCATCTTGTTTTGGATCACGTCATGTCATCCCTGAGCGAACATCCCACACCTCCCAATTTGAGTGCCATGCAACGCGTGATTCGATTAGCATATGATGAAAAGTTCCATGTGGATACCTTGCCTATGGATTCAGTTGTGGGTGACGTGGGACACCTGTCTTTGTTCACCATGCAGATGTGAAATATGTTATCACTCTTAGGAATTAACTAACCTCTGGGTGCATCCAAGTGTTTTTGATATAAGTCTAATTTAAATGTAAATATATGAATAACAAAATTCATGCAAGCTGAGTGTTTGCATTAACTAATGTCGTGTTTGCATTAATTGTAGTATATGCAAGTTAAGTTGGTTTCAAAGGGCAAAGAATGTCAATTAGGATTCCTATGCCCAATTTAGATTTATTCAAAAGAGACCTCCCAATCTTCGAGACTTCAGTACATTTCAAGGAGACTTAGTGAAACCGATATTGATTGTTTCTTTGCACCATATATGTAAGAGTAAGAATAATAAAATTTCATTTTATTTCATACTAGGTTTGTATTTGCTTAATGCTAATAATGATTATTATTTAATTATTTTCTACAGCAATAATTGGCAATTGATCATACTATGTAAGCACACTTATAAAGTTTTCTTCTTATGCTTCCTCCACTACAAGCCATCGGTTGATACCAAAAAGATTATGAACACATGAGTTTTCTTCTATATAGAACAATGGTGTTTGTAATAAATATGGTCTTTCTAATAAATAGGTTACTAATTTCATAACTTTGTTCATAAGGCTATAAGGATGTTTGTAATTGCAAAGGGTCTTAAGAAAGCCAACTCGGTGAGGGACCCTGAATAGATCACACTGAAGTAATAAAAGTGTTAAGTCTTATACTCCACGGTAATAATTTTGTTCATGTTAATATTACAAAGTTTAAGGCAACCTAAACAAAGCAACTTTGTGGCTTTTACTTAGTCAAACACATGATCAATATCATCTTGTCAAATAGGACTAACCTAACCGAGGAGGTAAATTGTATTTTTAATGATTTCATATTTCTTGTCAATTTAATATATATTAGTATATGCCTTAATTTCTGTTATTTTAATTTGTTGTTTTAGATGTTTGATTAATCTAACACATTTCCTGAACAAGATACTGAGGACTTGCACAATATTTGGGCTGAGTTGTTTGTTCAATTCATTCCTTCTCAATACAATTTGTCATTAATTGAACACATTTTTTTTTATTTTTTTGTTCAAATTATTGGTTTTTATTGAATTTTATTAAATGAATAATGTAATGAGCAATTGAAGATTTGTATCTGCCATCTTGAACTCGATCTCTGCTATTGTCTCTTTGAGTCTGTATATTTGGGTAGTTCATTCATGAAGCTTTAGGGGACAGGGTTAATGAAACATTGAAGGGGTCATTTTTTAAAAATGGATTTAAACTGGACAAAGAATACTGGCAGGTTTAGAAACAATATGTAAATATTAAAACATCTATACCGGTTGCTTTATGGTGAGGTGTAGAAAATGGATTATTCTATACCGGGTGTGAACACAACCAGCGTAAAAAAGCCATTAATCTACACTGTGGACATATTAGTAAAATCTACTCCAGATTTCAAAAAGGACCGGTTTAAATTATACTCATTCTACGTTGGTGAACTACCCAATTTAAAACGTGTACAATTGCTACACGGTTTGTTTCTACACTGGATCCATTCTCTAGTATAGAATACTATTTTCAACTGATTTAGAAAGCCTTTTTTGTAGTAGTGAATTAAGATCAGGCTATAAGATTTATGAAGATATTTATCCAATGAAATCAAAGTAATTCATAAGCTTAACAATGTCATTCACAGGACTATTAATCATATATTTGAAAGTAACTTAGTTTAACCTTACTAAAAGATCTTATTGAAGATCTCTTCAATAAATAATCTGATTGAATAGTTAATTGATAAGAGCATAATGAATCATACTTTGAATTATTCATGAATAATCTAATCTTCAAAATTTCAAGCCTAATCAAACTATAGATGATTCAAACAAATTAATCAAACATTATAAGAAGTAAATCACCATCAAAGCATTTCAAACAATCAAATCACATCAAGAGCATTAAATAATATTAAGATTTCAATGATTTGAATTTGAAACAATTTATATTTTCTTTCTTTCAATTGACTTTATGAATTTGTAACTTCAAAATCGAAAGATCAATTTGAGAAGAAAGTAATTCAATTAGATCACTATAAAGATTATTTATTAGAAAACTCAAATTCAGTGATATGGACAATTTTAAAACTATTTTCAATGATAATATTTTAAACCTATAAGCCTTTTCATTCTCTGATCATAGGTTTTATCAAAAGAAAATAGTGTGAAGAATAATTTATCGATGCTTTTGAAAGTTCTAAAACTCTTCTTTATTGATCAAAGAGTTATTTAATAAATGAGTCTTTGAAGAACATAATAACTTCTTTGAAAATTAGATTTGATTTATCGAATATCTTATTGATAAATATCATGTTTCATCAATTATTCAATAAATCTTTTCATAAAATTCATTTCGTAAACCTTTCACAAACTGAGTCTTACCAAACTTATAGAAGGCTTATTTGATAAACTTAATTATCTAATAGAGATTCAAATAATTTCAATTTTAAGATTGAGGACTTAGAATTTTTATAAACCAAATTTGATTGATTTATTGATGTCTTTATTGATAAGGAACCTTATCGAATATGTTATCGATAAATGCTTTTTGGAAATCATATTTTTGTTCAAAAGTTCTTTCTAGTTTATCAAATAATTTATCGAACAACTACCTTATTGATAAGCTTATTAATAAATACTCTTTATCAGTTTAAAATACTCTTTGAAATCTTCTTCTCAATTAATTGTCATCTTAAAAAAATAAAGTTAAGAATATGATACAATTAACAATTTAAAACAGTGAACTAATCTCCCAAATTATAACTTCTTTATGCCTGTGTTTAGAAATTAAGAATATCAAAACAATACACTATATTATACTCTTTAAACCTCAATGGCCCAATCACATACACAAATATATATTCATCTTTTTTATATCCATAAATAAACTATCAAACCATCATTATAATTACCTAATCATCCAACTTCTCTTATGTCCCACATTCTTGAGTCCTAAAAATCAAATTTAAGATAAACCAAGATTTAGTTCTCCCTGGCTTAATATATTGTCCAAATAAAAGAAGAGAGCAAATTCAACACCTATTACAACAATTCAAACATTTAGAAATATAAATGAATTGGTTTTTAGCAATCGAACACCCGAAACTCCTTAACCCACTTTAGTGAATCACTTTCTACATACCCATAGTGCAACATTTACATATTTTATTAACTAATTTAGTCTCTTTTAGCTTTAATCCCAATAAAAAACCAAACCACAAAATAATAAAGAAGTTAAATGGTGACTTACAACTTTGAAGATGAGAATGACAACTGAGGGAGTTAACATCGACAGAGATAGTGAACGATGATGGAGTCACTGAAATAGTTCAAAAATGACAGAAAAGACCTTTCGTTCAAAGAACAGGACCACAAGCGAATGTGTGAAAAGTAAATTTAAAGTTCACAGCAGATTAGGTTTAGTAATTTTTTGTAGCTTTTTACGATAATTTTTATTAAAAACTACCATTACAAATACTTGTAACGACACTTGTTAATAATACTGTGGTCAAAATCTGACATTTCTTGAAGACTTTATACGGAGATTTTAATAAAACAACCTTTAAAAGAATATGTAATGGTGATTTTTAGAAACTATCACAAAAAGCATTGATCCTATAATATTTGAAGATAACATACAATCTTGAATCCAGTAAATTAGACACTAAGCTAATATACCAACGGTATTTAGTAATTTGTTAGATAAATTAGACTTATTAATTAATATTTTTTCTCAAAATATATGTACTTTCAATTTCCTTTAAAGTACTCATTGCTGAACACTCATCTAATTAAACAAGGTAAAATTTATACAAGTCCCATAAAGAAAAAAGTTCTTTACATATTTGTTGAGTTTTGAGCAACCTATATGGTATTATTTCCAAGTATACCAAAATTGTGGGTGATCTGATTTAGGATGATATCAAACTCGATAAAATATAATAATATATTTATTCTTAAGAAAAATGTGTACAATTGATCAGAACTATAACAACTAACTTTTAAAATATTCTAACTAATTTGACTATTCCTTATAAAATATTCTAACCAACTATTCTTTACATTTTGTAAGAAATCTCATCCCATATGCCAAGTGCCAAATAAGTATAAAAAAAGGAGATGAAAGAAAAGTATGAAGCCTTTCAATCAGATGAAAAAGAGTTGTCTGAGTTTTGGGAGTCATATGAAGGGTAGTAGAAGTGCTGCTAGTTACGTTGACGATAGAGATTAGAATATACACATTCAAACCTTTCTTAAAGGTTCTCTACCTAAAGAGAGAGTTCTTCAACTAAGTTCCCCAACTATCTATTTAGTTTATTAATTCTTCCAAACGTTTGAGGATATCTGGAAATGGTGAAGCAAGCATTGGGTCAGGGAGAGGATGCTTGTCTCAAAATCATCACGGGATCTTTTATGTGAACAGGAAGGAGAAGAGCCTAAAGAGGACACCATGTAAAGAAAAATGAAAAAGATAATAGGACAAAGATGATAAAAGAGGAAACATATTGAGGAAAAGGAAGTGGAAGAAAAAGTATAATAGAAGGGTGGTATTTAAGGTTGAGGAAGAGGAAATAGAACAAAATGTACACTTTCTTTCTACAAATAGGGCATGAAGAAGTGAAGGCGGGAAGGTAGAATGATTAATTTATAACATCATTTTTTCTAAAAAAAATGTCATTATAAGTTCTCAGTGTCACTTTTAACAATGGTTGTATGAAAAATTGCCGTAAAAAGTTTCTAAAATGCTTATTTTCTTATGAATATGCCACCGCCTTTTTTACAGCATTTTTACTTTCAGCCATAGTGAAGTAACATTGTTATAAGTGTTTTTTCTAATAGTGGGTTGATCGAAGAAGACTTTGATAAATGAAAGCACGGATTTGTGAAAGAATTCATAGATTTATCAAAGAAATCATCGATAAAGGGTCTTATGTTAGTTTTGGCAGTTACACCCAAGAGAGGGTGAATAGGGTGAGTTTTAAAAATTTAAAACTCTTTAGAAATAAAATAGATAAGTTGAGAGTGATATTACTGAGAGTAATGAAAGGAAGAAGTTGACACCTGAGATTTATCCTAGTTCAGCCTAACCACTTGGACTATACGGGCTCTTAGCACCTAAGTATATTCAACGTGAGAATCCCTTTCATTCCCACTCCAACCCATAAAATTACACACCATTCAAGAGTCCCACGCTTATGAGCAACTCAGAACTAAAATAGAGAAATAACAAATTGTTCTCATAGAGAAGATATGATAATCTCTAAAACACATAAGTTTCTCTATCTTAGAATATTCTCTGTTTAAGCAAAGTAAAATAAAGTATAACAGAGTATATGCTAAAGCTCAGAGAATAAACAATGAATGTTATTAATGCTCTCTCATAGGTTGTTGAATGAAACATCCTTATTTTCGTATATCTTAGGGACCATTTAGTAGCATTTAAAATCACTTATAAGACCTTGGAAGTCCATTAGCTAAATCTGGATTTTTACTTTTCCCAAATTATTATTCATATAGTATTTCCATATTAGGTGATGAACTTGGAAAAATAATAATTAATTCTAGAAAAAGTGAAATGAAGTAGTTCAAAAATCTACGTGAATATAACATCTTGAAATTTAAGAAAAAAATAATTTTCAGACCAAATTCTTAGTCAATTAATACAGTTTATTCGTCAAATATTACTATTCATTTGGTCAAAAATTCTAAAAGCAAATTATGGTCTTTTACTTTGAAAAGTATGTTCTCTTTGTACAGACATCAATATAAAGCGTTCTTGGTGTCAAAATAAAGGTTGACATGTTAACTAAATGTCTGTAAGACTTTATACATTTATCCCATTATTTACTATTTTTCATTACATCATGACCATCACTACTTGTATTGATCATATAATAATATTTCATATAACAATTCCTCGCATAACATATATACTATCCAATCCCTAGCTCCTCTTCATGCTTTATTATCCTCTTTCATCATTCATAAACCTGTTAGGGTTGGGATTACATGGAAGGGGGAGATTTCTGGGGAAATCTCAGTAGCAAATAGTACTAAACACTACATGCATTAATGTAAATACTTGTGCTTGCTTGTGAAAGTGTTAATATTGTGTAATGTGCATGATTCCATGTAACATATGAAATACAATTGCCCAAAGTAATCATAGAAATAGAGCTTCAGTCATAAGTACATATACAACATAATTCAACCAAACCATAGAATAACCAAGCATAACATTCAATACATACAAGTTTAGGATAAGTTTACTACCTCACTTGCTTGATTTCTTTCACTCTCACCTTGCCTCTTTCTTCTTACTCCTCTTGGATGTGTGGCTGCCTCTTTAGAGTCCACAATCAAATCCTAACATCACATAATCATTAATTCATTACAATCTAACTTCCTCTTGAACATTTTGCTCATTTAACTACATTAATTTTCCTTAATCTTAATTAGCTAATAGACTTGGTCTTTAAATCAATTGATATCTTGAATTTACCCTACACAATTTCATCTTCTAAACCCATTTATAAAATTAGAATCATGAAATTATAGCTCTTTCATGGCCTACTGGATACAACTGAAAACATGTACATAGTTCTTTCAAAAATTCTCATTTTAATTCCAATGCTTCTAATACTTGTTTCTCTACTTTATCCCACACAACTTTTCATTTTAAAACCATTGGAAACATCAAAATCATGAAATTCCAATCATTGTTTATATGAGTGAATAGTAATAGAGAAGAACTTCAAAATCCTACAGGCTTCCACCGCTTTTTTGAACTGGCTATATCGCCGAGGAGTCATCTTCTCCTTCAGGGTAACATTCAACCCTCTGATCATCCTTCCCATCATCCAACGCTCATAATCCACTTGTCACAGATAAGTGGAGTATTGGGAAAGATTAATAAACTTAGCCAGATACTCATCAAAAGATTCTTTCTCTCATTGCCTCAGTAATAGGAATTTTGCTTCTCTCTTATCCCATACAGACTAAGGAAAATACTTCTCATAAAACTATTCAAGAAACACTTCCCACATAATAGGAATGTGTCTAGCCTATAACAACAACTCGGTGTTTTTCCACCATCGATTTGCATCCCTTCCCAGCTGATAGATTGCCATCTGGGCTTTACTTTCAGATGGACAATCAAGCACCTTAAAAATCTTCTACAGCTGGCTAATCCAATCTTTCACTTTCTGGACATCAAATGTCCCCTCAAATGTCAGAGGACTATGCTTACAGAATTTGGTCATCTATTATTGAATGTGAAACATCCTTACTTTCATATGTCTTAGGTCCATTCAGTAGCATTTAGAACCACTTACAATACCTTGGAAGTCTATTAGCCAAATATGGAATTTTACTCTTTCTCAGGTTACTGTTCATAAGGTATTCCAGATTAAGCGATGAACTTCAAAAAATCATAATTAATTATAGAAAAATTGAAATGAAGTGGTTCAAAAAGATACTTGAAGAAAAAATCTTGATCTTTAAGGGAAAAATAATTTCCAGACCAAATGCTTAGCCAATTAGTACAATTTATTCTTCAAAAATTACTATTCTTTTGGTCAAAAATTCTGAAAACAGATTCTGGTCCCTTAATTTGGAAAATTTGTTCTCTTTGTACAAACATCAATAAGGCATTCTTGATGTCAAAATGAAGCTTGACATGTTAACTAAATGTCTGTAAAATTTCATATATTTATTCTATCATTTACTATTTTTCATCATATCTTGACCATCACTACTTATATTAGTCATATAGCAACATTACACATAACAATTCTTCACATAACATTTATACTATCCAATCCCTAGCTTCTCTTCATACTTCATCATCCTCTTTCATCATTCATAAACCTGCTAGGATTGGGATTACATGAAGGGGGTGAGATTTTTGAAAAAATCTCAGTAGCAACGGTACTAAATAATGTATGCATTAATGTAAATACTTGTACTTGCTTGTGAAAGTGTTAACATTGTGTAATGTGCATGCTTCCATGTAACATATGAAATACCATTGGCTAAAGTAATCATAGAAATAGAACTTCATACATAAGCACTTATGCAACACAATTCAACAAAGCCATAGCACAATCAAGCATAACATTCAATGCTTATAAGTTTAGGATAAGTTTATTACCTCATATACTTGACTCTCCTTCACTTTATCTTGCTTCTTTCTTCTTGTCATATCCCCAATTTTCTGACCTGATGTACCTATACAGTTTATCTGCAATGGATAAAAGATTCTTGGAATAAACTGTATCAGATTGTGAAAAGAAAGGGAAGGATTAATAACTAAGGAAAGAATAGGGACCAAAATGAAAATTTAAAAGTTTGAAGGTGAAAAGTGAAAGTAGAAGAAAAAGGAGGGACCTAAATGCAATTAATGAAAAGTTCAAGGACTAAAGTGCAATTATTCAAAAGTTAAGGGACCTAAATGTAAATATGGAAAAGTTGAGCCAAAACAGGCCAAAAATACCCGGAATCAGATCAGACCCAAATTTTACCAATAGATAGACAAAAATATTTTGGTCAGTTTAGTGCAACACAGAATTTTGATTTGAGGTCCCGATTAATTGATATAAATTTCTGAAGTCAGAAGGAATTATTACAGTATTTTTCAGATCTCATAATCAGATGAGACCTTATAGAAAATTCATACATTTAATATATGAATTTATAAAATTGAGAGAGTCAAAAAAGAAATATTGTAGAAACCATACGGGATTTTACCGTGAAATAAAATACCCGATAAATAGGATCGGGGAAGCTATAGTGTGAATTAGACCATAAAGGCAATACAGGCAATAAGCCCATAGTGAGGCCCAAATGGCACCATCATGAGCCCATTAAGGTGACTGGACAGTTTATGTGGGCTAGAGACCAGAGCAGTCCAGGAAACGTGCAAAATTACGAAAATGCCCCTGGATGCCTACACTATACCAGTAGTGAATGGAGATTATTTTGGTCACTCTAGACATGCTAAAACATGTCATATAGTATAAATAGGATTTTTTAGAGCCCATATACACCCTGAGGCAGTATAAAGAGGTGTGAAATGACGATTTTGCCCTTAGGGTCAGTACAGTGCACGAAAGGACACCAAGGCTATTTTGGTCATTTCCTAATGGATGGATGGTAGATAAATACTCATTCTAGCATTTTAAATGATATGAGAAGCCTAGACATTAATTTTCAGGATATAATACATATCCTAGTATATTATAAAAAATTAGGAACAAAATACAGTTCGGTTGTTGTGAAACTGCACTGATCGGTACCGGATTGGACTGGAATTTCTCCAGAAGGTTCCTTGCATGGGCAGCACGCCACCTAACCATCTTAGGTGTCCCATGAGCTATCCCACATGATGTAATAATTATTCTTTTTAGAAAAAGTAAAATCTAAGATTAAATGTGAGCCTTTAGATCAAATAGTAACCAAATCAATCTTGGCCATCCATTTCAACCCAAATTTCTCTATAAATACCCCTCTATTCAGTACACTTCGGCATGCATGGTGAACCATAGGGAAACTCTTGCAAAATTTCCATTCAACCAAGAAAGAAGTAACCAAAGTGAAGTAACAAGCAAGGTAATCATCTCCCTTGATCTTGAGCTTTGTTCTAGCAAGTTAGCTCATGGTTTTAAGGGGTTTTCATGCTATATTTCCCTTATGGTTGCTGCTGGAAGTGCTGCTCATTTGTGGTTAAAATATGAGTTTTATGTTTTGGATAGTTTAGACAAGCTTAAACAAGCTAGAATCAAGTGGTATAAGCTTGTGAATTCAAGTATGTTTGGATTTAGGGTTTTGTGTTCTTGCTGGTACTGTACGTGGTACTGTTCATATGATGGAATTTCATGATTTTGATGCTTCCAATGAGTTTAAAATGGAAAATTGTGTGGGGATAAAGTAGGAGAACAAGTATTGGAAGCATTGGAATCAAAATGAGAATTTTTGGAAAACAAGAGCATGCATTTCGGTTTGGCACTGTAGCAATTGGTATGTTTTGATTTTGGAAATTCTTATTTCATATTTGGATTATACATGAAAAATTATGTGGAAATGAACCATGATAATTTATTTTGGAAAGGTGGAAGTAGGAAACATAAATTAGAGAAAGAAAAGGAGCTAGTGAAAATCTAGTCTTGGATTTGGTTTCAAGTTGAGTTGTAACTTGATATTATGTTGTAATGGCTAGGTTTTGACATTTGTGAACGAAGGAAAGCACTTCAAGAAGGTCTTGACCAAGATAGCTAAGAGGTAGCAAGGATACCTAACTATAACTCATGTTTGTTTAATTGTTTTGCTTGCTTGTTGATTATGGTGTTTGGTTGAGCTTGAGCTTATGTCATCATGTTATGATGAAGTATGAATGATTGCAACTCCTTGCAAGTTATGTCATGACAATATGCATGTTAGAGTTTGCTTATGTACCATTATGAAGTAGCTCCCATCACATGATAACATGTTAAGCATACAACTATTCATGCATGATATTATAGTTTGTGTAACTTGCTATTGGGATTTCCATGAAATCTCATTCCTTCCACATGCATAACTATGTTTTAGGTGCTGGATCCTCTCAAGGGAAGAGAGTAATTGTTGATGATTAAGTTTGTATAACAAGTTATATGACTTACATGACAATATGGGATGATATGTTAGAGTGTCTGGTGTATGTTTCTGTAACCCTGTTTTGAGGCCGTGGTGATGTGACAATGTTTATGACAATCAAATCAACGAGTTTTAGACTGAAACTTGGCATGATTAACTTTAATATACATAGATTTAAATTAACACCAAGAACTCCTTAATTGGATAAGTATCCGAATTGTTATGATTTTTCCAAAGTTGGAAGTAAGATCTGGAATTGAGATAAAATGAGTGCTGAGAGGCAGTGACGCTCACGCAATGATTTCATATATCAAATGAACGAATTGTTCTATGAAGTTTGGTGATCTTAAATATACATCTAGAGGTTTAATTTCATATGTAACACAGTTCATTTGGATAAGTAACCAAAGAGAAATGAATTTTTGAAGTTAAGCAAAGAAACTGGAACTTCCAGATTTTTACCAAATGAACAGTGATTTTTAACCAATAAACTGATTTCATTTGGACCAGAAAACCTTAGTTTCATATTTTCCCCTCAAAGATTTACGAAAGATCTTTCATTAGAAATTGGAACCACATTATTTTGATTTTTCTACAATTAATTATGAATTTTCAAAATTAGGGTATATGTTCTGGAATTACCAAATGAACAGTAACAGTGAACAGTACCCGAAAGCAAATCTTTTGGAAATGGATATTTTCAAAGCAAATGATCATGTAATTGGTTCCAATCACTTCTAATGGAGTATAATTGAGGTTAAAAGTAAGGATGTGACACTTCTCACTTCTCTTGGATATGTGGCTACCTCTTTTGGAGCATACCAATCAATTCCTAACATCGCATAATCATTCATGCATCACAATCTAACTTCCTTGAGCATTAAACTCACTTTAACTAACATAACTTCCTCTTGAACATTAAGCTCATTAACTTTCCTTAATTTTAACTAATAGACTTGGCCTTTGAATCAATTGATGTCTTGCCTTTAACCTACATATTTTCATGTTTCAAATCTATTCATGAGCTTAGAATCATGAAATTCCAGCTCCTTCATGGCCTGCTATACAGAATAGAAACATGCACATAATTCCTTCAAAAATTCTCATTTTGATTCTAATACTTCTCATACTTGTTTCTCCACTTTACTCCACACAACTTTTCATTTTAACACCATTGGAAGCATCAAAATAATGAAATTCCAATCACTGTTTATGTGAGTGAATAGTAATAGAGAAGAATTTCAAAAACTATAATCTTGGAATTTCAATGCTTCTAAGGTTCAAAACCTTTCCAATACTATATAAAATCATCATATAAATTCAATGGAAGCATTAAATCATCAAAATTACATTTCCTTCCATCATGAATAGTGCATATTGAACAGGTTCAACCATGGTAAAGTAAGAATATCAACTTGATTTAACAACCAATGACTTATTTAACTTGCTTAAGCTTCAATCATATATCTCTAACTTTAATTTCTTCTTTTCCCTTTCATCTAAGGTTTTTGGACAGCACAACACCTTAGAGAAAACTCAACTTTACTCCATGAAAACCCTAAGTTCAAGCTCCCAAATCAAAGGAAAATAAGTTAGGATAGATTGCTTACCTTTAATCTCTAGCTTGTTTGCACTTTGGTACCTTGAATCTTCTTTGTCTTGGCTTGAGTTTCCATTTTGCAAGAGTTACCCCAAGGGTTGATATGCCATGGTTTGGAGGCTGAAATAAGGGGGTGTTTATAAAAAAATCTCATGGAAATAAATGGCCAAGATCACTTTGTGCACTATTTGATCTAATTGCTCACATTTAATCTTGGATTTGACTTTTTCAAAAAGAAGAATTATGACATCATCCATGACATCACCAAGGGACAACTCATAGGCTAGGTGCCAAAATTCCAATGGGGGAAGCTTCTGGAAACATTCTAGTCCAATCCAGTACCGACTCAATCCGATTTCCCAAAAACTAAATTATTTTATAAATCTAATTTTTCTAAAATTCCATAATATACTATCTAACATTAAATCCAGTATCCAGATTCTTCCTACCATTGACATTCTTAGACTAGACCAAAACTTAATTACAGATCTCTTAGAAAATGACTAAAATGCCCTTGGTTCACTGTCTTGCCCTATATTAACCCTCAAGGCATAATTGTCATTTTACACCTCTTTACTTCTTATCAGAGCATATACTGACACTGACTAATCACTCTTGTACTTGCTTAGACATTTTTGGCTTGTACAAATGACTAAAATACCCTTAGTGGTGTAAAATGTCTAAGCCAAAAATAACACAACACATTGGCATACCTTTAATGGCATTTTTGTAAGTTTACATTTTTCTCAGTCTTTATTAGCCCTGGCCCACATACTTATCTGAAAATATCATTAGGCCTATAAGGCACCATTCTAGGCCCTCTGTATGATCCATTGCCTTTATGGGCTCAATTCCAGAGAAATTCCCCTGAAACATATTTATCGGGTATTATAATTTACTGTAAATTCTATAATAAATTCTACAGTACTGCTTTTTTAGCTCTGTCAGTTTTAAAAATTCTTATATTAATTATAGGAATTTATTGCCAACTTTTATCTAATTTTGAGGTCCAGAGAATACTATATTAATTTCCCTTCCTTTAAAACTTAATATAAATTTTTGGGATATCATATCAAAATTATGTGTTGCGTCAAACTGATCAAAATAATTTTCTCTATTTACTAGAAAAATTTGGGACTAATATGATTTTAGGCATTTTTAGGCCTTTTTCGGCTTAACTTTCCCATAATTACATTTTTGTCCTTTAACTTTTGATAAATTATATTTAAGTCCCATAACTTTTGAAAATTGCACTTTAGGCCCTCAACTTTCATAATTACAC
This sequence comes from Leucaena leucocephala, assembly GCA_037074615.1. Lineage (NCBI taxonomy): Eukaryota > Viridiplantae > Streptophyta > Magnoliopsida > Fabales > Fabaceae > Leucaena > Leucaena leucocephala. The sequence continues at coordinate 5,640,555 of CM073526.1, read as the reverse complement.
ATAATGGCCTAAAGCTTTTGTCTACTTTCATTTTTGGCATTCAACCTTTCCTAATTTTCATTTTAGTCCTTCACTTCCTTCAATACTCATCTGACCTTTATTATATCTTCTGATCATCGTCATAATCCTTCCCAAACCTCTTTCCACTATCAGTATTATACAAATAGGAAAAACTTAGGATATGACAGAATGCTAGTGGAATCAACCACTTGCCCTATATGTTTAGGCAGCTGTGTTGTCTGTTGCACAATTTCTGGTTCTGTATTAGCTATGCCAGCAGATTCTGGATGTCTTAGATTCTCTACTGCCTCTACCACCGTTGCTACTATGGCAGTGTCTCTCTCCTGATCACTTCTTGCCTAAGCTACTCGCATTTCTTTGATCATCTTCTGTTATTGCTCTAATCATTCTAAAATTAGCTGATTAATGTCCCTAGTGTTTTAGGGTTCTCCCGAGGAAACAGTCCTTCTTGTTCTTACCATTTTATTTTACTATCTAAATAGGAGAGGAGTATAATAATTAACATAACTTACATTTCACTCAAACATAACATACAATAAGTTTAGTAACATTACATTGATCTTTCATACATAACATAAGTACATACACAACATCATCATCACCACAGTTCATAAGTACACAGACAGTATTAGCATTCATAAGTACAACCATCAAACTACGTTTCTTATAAGTGAACTAGATAAACTCTTCCACTATGAAGATCCAATCAGGGATGCTTTCATAGGGTTCTTCTTCAAAATATTGGTCTAACCCCACTCTCTAGTTTTCGATAAGAGGCAAAATATCATCCATAATGTTAGTCTAGTCTTCAAGGGTAAGGGTATCTGGATCAAAAGCTTTATAAGCCTCCCTTACTATGATTATAAAGTCCATATAAATTCTATAATCTTGTTCTACTTCTCTGACCAACGGTCGTCCTAGGTCATATAGTTGCCTAGTCAGTTCCACAGCTTTCTCGAATAATTCTTCATTCATATTCCTCCCTAGGGTAGCTCTATAACCTTGTTATTATCCATGTATATCTTCACATTAGTGTCTTTGTTCTACTAGGACCTGGGATATCAGTCTGGTCTGGTACATGACTAGGTCCAAGAATATCAGCTGGGTTAGGTACTTGGCTAGGACCAGGAATATTAGTTGGGTTGGGTACTTGGCTAGGACTAGGAATATCTATATCAATAGCCTGTCTAGGTGTAGACTCTGTGGTACCCATCGCATAGGAATGACCCTCATCAGACTGTACTATTTGGGGGTACACTATGTCTCTATCATCCCCTTGAGCTACATTCCCTTCTACACTAGGGTTAACTTTTTCTGGAGGTACAACATTAATAGGAGAAGCTAGGATAGGTTCCTTAGATATATCATCATCTGATACATCATCCATTTCATTAGAACCTACTAGGGAGCGATCTAATCTATCCAATTATGAGTCACTAGAATCTAGAATGTGGATTACTGAAGGAAGTCTAAAATCAAGATCATTCACCAGCATAAAAACCTCCTTTGAATTCAACCCAGACTTATCTGAACTAAACACTTCAGGCATAGGGTCTCCTTGGTTCACCATAGTTTCTGATCCAGTCTGAGACTTAGTCATCTTTACCCTGCAATCACTAACTTAGTGTCAATTATGGAGATGTTTAGTTATGTATTAGTCTATAAATAATCTATTCAGAGTATTTCTTAAGCCATAATCCTTTGCTCTGATACCAAAATGCCATATACTTATTCTCAAACTCAATTATACTTAGTTAGAAGTCATTTGAACCAATTACATAGCCTTTTGCCTTAGAAAGATGCATTTTCAAAAGATGGCTTCACGGGTACTGTTCATTGTTACTGTTCATTTGATAATCCAAAATATGTACCTAACTTTGAAAATTGATAATTAAATGTAAAAAAATTGAAATAGGGTGGTTCCAATTTCTAATGAAAGCTCTTTCATTTTAATTTGAAGGACAAATATAAAACTGAGGTTTCATTGTCCCAATGAAATCAGTTTATTTATTGAAAAATACTGTTCATTTGGTAAATCTGAAAGTTTCAGTTTCTTTGCCTTAGCTTCAAAAATTCATTTCTATTTGGTTAAATTTCCATACATGTTCTTTAAGCTCATAAAATTTCATAGAAAAACTCATCCATTTGCTATATTAAATTAACATTGAAATGTCACTACCTCTAGATGCTCACTTTATCTAACTTCCAGATTTTAACTCTAACTTAGAAAAATTATAATAAATCGAATACTTGACCAATTGAGGTATTCTTGGTGTCCATTTAAATCTCTGTATCTTAGCTATTATCCTACCAAATTTCAAGATCAAATTCGTTGGTTAAGTCATGGTAAACATCTTCACAAAGTGATAACCTCATAACACAAGTACATGATCATACACCATACATCCCATCATATACTTCCATAGTGTTAAGTAACTCATATGACTTATTATATAAGTTCAACCATTTATGTTTACCCTCTTTACTTAAGAAGTTCTAGCACCTATGACATGGTTATGTATATGGGAGGAATGAGATTTTATGGAAATCCCAATAGCAAGTCATACAAACTATAATATCATGCATGATTAATTAGGTGATTAACATGTTATCATGAGATGGGAACTACTTCATAATAGTATATAAGAAAACTCTAATATGTATATTGCTTTGACATTTACAAGGAGTTGTAATCATTCATACTTTATCATCAATATGATGGCATAATCACAAGCTCAACCAAACATCATAACTAACAAGTAAGCATACAATCAAGCAAATATGAAACTATAATTAGGTATTCTTGCTACATCTTTAGCTATCCTTGACAAAGTCTTCTTGAAATGATTTCCTTCCTTCACAAATATCCAAACCTAGTCATTACAAAGTAACATAAGTTATAATTCAACTTGAAAACAATTCCAAGACTAGGTTTTCACTAACTTTCATTCTTTCTAAACTAAATTCTCATGGTTCATTTACACATAATTTTCATGTAGAATCCAAATATAAAACCAGAATTTCTAAAATCAAAACATATCACAAGCTGCTATACATAACTGAAATGCACCCTTAATTTTCCAAATATTCACATTTTGATTCAATGCTTCCAATACTTGTTCTTGTAAGGAATTGGAAGACACGCAGCGGAAATTAATTTAAAAAAATTTTCCATTCCTTGCCAGGATCTACCGTATGTGTTTAAGTCAAGTGGGAAGAAGCATTACCCTCAGTGTTTCTCAGCGACTTCCACAGCTTCTCTCTGCGGCTCGTGCTCTCTTTTTGATCGCAAGAAGTCGACTCCTCAGGTCGTCTTCCTCTACTAGTATCCACACGTATAGCGTTCCAACCACAAACGACGTGCTAGCGTCTCCTGTCCCTCCAAGGCTTTCTCAAGAGTTCGTCCTCTCCGTCTCTACTTCAGCAGTTTCTTATCTGCAAACCTTTTTCAGATTCCGTTCGGCCACTTTTGTGTTATGTGTTGTGTTCAAAACGTAGCTCCTAAAATCGGATATATAGGATGCTCTGCGTTTTTCTCAACCGAATTGGATTTTGGAATTAATCTATATTAATTCTGAATACAATATCACATATTGTATAATTTGATAAGAAACTAATTAAATAAATAATGTTTATATTAAATTCGTCCCACAGATTTAATGTACCTATTTATTTAATTTAAATAAAGATAAGATTGGACTATATTTGATTTATTCTTATAAATCAAATTTGAGATATCCTATCAATTTGAATTTCAAATTCAAACGTGACAGAGATTTAATTTATCCTTATAAATTAAATCTTGTAAATATCTCTTATATGAGATATCCTATCAATTTGAATTTCAAATTCAAACGTGATAGAGATTTAATTTATCCTTATAAATTAAATCTTGTAAATATCTCTTATATGAGATATCCTATCAATTTGAATTTCAAATTCAAACGTGATAGAGATTTAATTTATCCTTATAAATTAAATCCTATATATCCCTTATATATAATATATATACGAATTTATATATATACGAATATAAATATAAATAAATATATACATCAACCCTGGATCATTCATTGAATCTAGACACGTCTTAGATTCAATGAATCTGGACATCATAGCTCGTGTTGGGCTATTTTGTGTGCGACCCTGTAGGCCCATATGAAGTTGGCAGTGGGCTATTTGCTATACTGGCCCACAAGTCGCAAGCGGTCTCTAGCAAGACATAACGACTACCCAAATCATATGAGAATCGATAAACGATGTAACCTTTTATACAACCATATCATGTCCCTTCTGTCACGCGATATTTTGGTCATGGATGAGGCATGGATAATATCATCCTCCTATTCCTGACCGTTACTTTCTTGATCCCTGAGTAGTCTGACTATAGAAATAGAACTACCTTTCCATTATAGTATGGCCATACATTTCTCAGACTCACTCATTGAGGGGCCTAGTAATATCTCTCTATGAATGTGAGGGACAAATTCCATCTTGACCATTCACATTCCTCCGCATGAAAAACCACTAAGCCCGAACATAGTCTTTATGATCACTCGGTCAAAAGTGACTTTTGACTAGGCCAAAGCTGAGCGTTTGTCATGTAGGAATCCATAATGATCTCAGGTCAAAGGGCATAGTGACATGGTTTGTATATGAGAGAAGATTATGACGTAACCCATGCAACTCTTTCATAGCGGGTCGGTCCAACACCTTGTACTCTTACATGTGCATATGACTTTGATTTATATCTCTATACATCTTCAAAGTCATACTGGTCTTATTTCATCTCTACTCCCGCACAGATAACCGACCAGGGACATTTAGGACAAGATCATGAATTATCCAAGGATGGTCATCACAGTAAACATGCAAATAATATGATAACACAATTAATAAATTCATAAATCAATAATGTTCATAAGACAATAATTGGCCCCTAGGGCACATTTTCCAACAGTTCTCCTACTTTATCCCCACACAATTTTCTATTTTCAACTCATTGGAAGAATCAAAGTCATGAAATTCCAACATATGAACAGTATTTCCTATAGTAGCAGCAAATGACATAAAACCCTAACTACATGCATACTTGAATTTCTAAGCTTATACCACTTGATTCTAGCTTGTTTAAACTTGTCTAAACTATCCATAACATAAAACTCATATTCTTATCACATATGTACAGCACTTCTAGCAGCACCCATAATGGAAATAAGTCACAAAAACCCCTTAAAACCAAGAGCTAACTTACTAGATTAAAGTCCAAGAACAAGGGAGCTAGTTACCTTGCTTGTTGCTCCAAGTTGTGTGCTCCTTTCTTGCTTCAAATGAAATTTGGCTAGAGGTTCCATAAGGTATCATGCATGCTGAATCCAATCTGGTTTGTAGGGGTATTTATAGAAATCTTGGGTGGAAATGAATGGCCAAGATTAGTTTGGTTTCTATTTGATCTAATAGTCCATATTCAATCTTGAAGCAAGCTTTCCCTAGAAGCCTTAGTCTTGATGCCATGCATGACATCATTTAGGGCCATTTTTGGTTGGAAAAAGTTAAATATACTGATAGAAAAATTCTAGTCCAGTCTGATACCAATCAGGGCAGTTTCACAAAAACCAGACTGTTTTATGTTCCTAATTTTTATAATATTCCAGAATATGTATTCTATCATGGAAACTAGTGTCTAGGATTCTCATACTATTGACATTGCTAGACTGAGTATTTATCTGCCAACCATTCTTTAGAAAATAACTAAAATACCCTTGTTGCTCTTTCTTGCACTATATTAACTCTAAGGACATAATTATCATTTCATACCTCTTTATACTGCACCAGGGAATATACTGATTCTAACTAATCATATTTATACTATCTTACACGTCTTTGGCCTATCTAGAATAACCAAAATGCCCTCCATCCATCACTGGTATAATCTGGCTATTTAAGGGCATTTTCGTAATTTTACTCTTTTCCTGAGTTGCTCTGGACTCTAGCCCACTTAACTGTCTCACCACCTTATTGGGCCTATTGGGATGCCATTTAGGCCTTAGTATTAGTCTGTTAGATTTATGGCATAAATCCCAAGAAATCTCTTCTGACCATATTTATCGGGTATTTTATTCCACTGTAAAATCCCGTAAGAATTCTGCAGGATTCCTTTTCTAACTTTGTCAATTTTATAAATTCTTATATTAAATATAGGAATTTACTATAAGATTTTATCTGATTCTAAGGTCTAAAAATACTATAATAATTCTTCATGACTTTAGAAATTTATATCAATTAATCGGGACCTTAAATCAAAATTCTGTGTTGTGTTCAATTGATCAGAATAATTTTGTCTACCTATTGGTAAAATTTGGGACTAATTTGATTTTGAGATTTTTTTAGTTCAAATTTCTCATAATTACATTTAGGTCCCTAAACTTTTGGCTAATTGTATTTAGGTCCCTATACTTTTAGTTAATTGTATTTAGGTCCCTCCTTTTGTTTCTACTTTCACTTTTGGCCTCCAACCTTTTCTAATTTTCATTTAGGTGCCTGAACTTTCCTTAGTTAATAACCTCTCTCTTTCCTTCCTCCATCTGATACAGTTTATTCCAAGAATCTCATATCCATTACATATAAATTGTACATATACATCATATAAGAAAATTGGGGTTATGACAAATTTTATCTCCTTCTATCATGAACAGTGCATACCGAAATGGTTCAACCATGGCAAAGTCAATAATATCAACTTGATTCAACAACCAATCACCTAACTAGCTTGTTTAAGCTTCAATCACATATCTCTAACTTTAATTTATTCTTTCTCCTTTCATCTAAGGTTTTTGGATAGCATATACTATACCTTAGAGAAAACTCAACTTTTTTCCATGAAAACCCTAAGTTTAAGCTCCCAAATCAAAGGAAAATAAGCTAGGATATATTGCTTACCTTTAATCTCTAGCTTGCTTGAACTTTGGTACCTTAAATCTTCTTTGGTTTTGCTTGAGTTTTCATTTTGCAAGAGGTTCCCCAAACGTTCTTGCCCCATTATTTGCATAAAAAATTGTGGGGGTATTTATAGCCAAATCCCATGGAAAATCAATGGCCAATATCACTTTGTGTACTATTTGATCTAATAGCTTATATTTAATCTTGGATTTAACTTTTCTAAAAAGCTAATTATGATATCATTGATGACATCATCAAGGGACAACTCATAGGGTTATGTGGCGCCATTTGTCATATCCCCAATTTTCTTACCTGATGTAACTGTATAGTTTATGTGAAATAGATATGAGATTCTTGGAATAAACTGTATCAGATTGAGAAAAGAAAGAAAGGGATTATTAACTAAGGAAATTTTAGGGACCTAAATGCAAAGTAGAAAAGGTTAAAGGCCAAAAGTTAAAGTAGAAACAAAAGTTAGGCAAAAAGGGGTAATTTTCAAAAGTTTAGGGACCTAAATTTAATTAAGTAAAAAGTCAAGGACCTAAATGTAATTATGAAAAAGGTCAGCCAGAAAAGGCTTAAGACTATCTGGAAGTATTTGAGTCCCATACTTCATCAGTAAATAGAGGGAGATAAGCAATATCTAGCATAATACAAAAAATTTATTAGAGTCCCAGATATTGGATATTTATATGATAGTCTGAAAATTTCAAATAACTTTCAGATATAAGGGGACAAGTTACAAGAAGGTGTGCCTCATGACATCAGATGTCATGAATCTGACAAGACCCTGAAAGGAGCTCTATAGGAAAAGTTATCCCCATATTAGTGAATTTTGACAGAGTTTAAGAACACCTATTATCCGATTATAGAACTTAGCAGTAAATAAGCCTGGATAGAATGAACTTAGATAGCCTCATATATTGGCCTATGATGACGCCAAGGAGGGCCCAAAACCCAGGGTACCAGTTCATCAGTAGAAGGGGCCAGTGTCTAGGAAAAGTGTGAAATTATAAAAATACCCCTGGATGCCCATAGTGTACCAGTGATGGATGGAGGGCATTTTGATCATTATGGATAGGCTAAAAAAGTGGCATATAGTATAAATATGATTAGTTAGAGCCAGTATATATCCTGAGGCTGTACAAAGAGGGGTGAAATGACAATTATGCCCTTAGGGTTAATATAGTGCAAGAAAGGACACCAAGGGTATTTTGGTCATTTTCCAAGGGATGGATGGCATATAAATACTTATTCTAACAGTTTCAATGGTATGAGAAACCTAGACATTGATTTTCAGGATAAAATACATATCCTGGAATATTATAAAAATTAGGAACAAAAAACAGTCCAGTTTTTGGGGAATCAGACCGAGCTGGTACCGAATTAAACTAGAATTTTTCTAGAAGCTTCCTCCCCATGAGAATTATGCCACATACCCCCATGAGGTGTCCCATGAGTTGTCCCTTGTGATGTCATAATTCTCCTTTTTTGAAAAAATTAAATCTAAGATTAAATGTGAGCCCTTGGATCAAATAGTGCACAAATCAATCTTGGCCATCCATTTCAACCCAAATTCATCTATAAATACCCCCTATTCAGATCATTTCAGCATGCACGGTGAACCATAGGGAAACTCTTGCAAAATTTCCATTCAATCAAGAAAGAAGCACACAAAGTGAAGCAATAATCAAGGTAATCATCTCCCTTGATCTTGAGCTTTGTTCTAGCAAGTTAGCTCATGGTTTTAAGGGGTTTTTATGCTATATTTCCCTTATGGTTGCTGCTAGAAGTGCTGTTTAAAATATGAGTTTTATGTTATTGATGGTTTAGATAAGCTTAAACAAGCTAGAATCAAGTGGTATAAGCTTGAAAATCCAAGTATGTTTGGAATTAGGGTTTTGTGTTCTTGCTGGTACTGTGTGTGATACTGTTCATATGATGGAATTTCATGATTTTGATGCTTCCAATGAGTTTAAAATGGAAAATTGTGTGGGGATAAAGTAGGAGAACAAGTATTGGAAGCATTGGAACCAAAATGTGAATTTTGGAAAATAAGGGCACGCACTTCGGTCAAGGGCAGGACATTTTGATGTGTTTTGATTTTGGAAATTCTGATTTCATATTTGGATTCTACATGAAAAATTATGTGGAAATAAACTATGAGAATTTATTTTGGAAAGATGGAAGTATGAAACATAAAAGGGAGAAAGAAAGCAAGTTAGAGAAAACCTAGTCTTGGATTTGGTTTCAAGTTGAATTGTAACTTGATATTATTTTGTAATGGCTAGATTTTGACATTTTTTTAAGGAAGGAAATCATTTCAAGAAGACCTTGTCAATGATAGCTAAGAGGTAGCAAGGATACCTAACTATGTTTCATGTTTGCTTAATTGTTTTCTTGCTTGTTGATTACGGTGTTTGGTTGAGCTTGAGATTATGTCATCATGTCTATGATGAAGTATGAATGTTTGCAACTCCTTGCAAGTATGTCATGACAATATGCACGTTAGAGTTTGCTTATGTACCAATATGAAGTAGCTCCCATCTCATGTTAACATGTTAAGCATCCAATCAATCATGCATGATATTATAGTTTGTGTAACTTGCTATTGGGATTTCCATAAAATCTCATTCCTTCCATATGCATAACCTTGTTATAGGTGCTGGAACTTCACATGGGATGAGTTTGTATAATAAGTTACATGATTTACTTGACATTATAGAAGCATATGATAGCATGTATGGTTGTATCGTGTATGATTATGTAATTATGTTTTGAGGACGTGAAGGTGTGACGATGGTTAGGATGCCTTAATCACCAATTTTTAAGTTGAAATTTGGCATGAAAATATCTAAGATACAGAGCTTTAAGAAAACACCAAGAACACCTCATTTGGTTAAAGGCAACAACGTTCATATGATGATTTTATATAGCAAATGAATAAGTTTTTCCATGAACATGTGTGAGATTAAAGAGTATGTCTAGAGATTCAAATCAATAGGTAACATGGTTCATTTGGATAAGTAACCAAAGAGAAATGAATTTTTGAATTTAAGGCAAAGAAACAAGAACTTCCAGATTTTACCAAATGAATAGTGATTTTTAACGAATAAACTGATTTCATGTGGACAAGAAAACCTCAGTTTCATATTTTTTTCCTCAAATATCTAGGCAAGATATTTCATTAGAAATTGGAACCATATTATTTCAATTTTTCTACAATTAATTATGAATTTTCAAAGTTGGGTACTTGTTCTAGAATTATCATATAAACAATAAAAGTGAATAGTCAAATTATCATTTGAAAATGGATGTTTTCAAAGCAAATGATCATGTAATTTGTTCCAATAACTTCTAATGAATTATAACTGAGGTTAAAAGTAAGAATGTGGCACCATTCCAAGGGAAAGAAACTTCTAGAAAAATTTCAGTTCAATCCGGCACTAACCCAAGCCGATTTCCCGAAAACCAGACTATTTTATAATTCTAATTTTTTTGAGATTCCATAATATGCTTTATAACCTTAAATCTAGTATCCAAATTCTTTCTAAAATTGATATTCTTGGACTGGACCTAAACTTAATTACATATCCCTCGGCAATTTACCAAAACGTCCCTTGGTTCTTCTTTATTTACTTTAACATCTTAAGGGTATTATAATCTTTTTACACCTTATCAGAGTATTCCCTGAACTTGGTCAACTATTATGGGAATTCTCCTTGACCATCTAACCTTAGCCAAATGACCAAAATGCCCTCCGTTTGACTCTGACTCAATAACACAACGTAGTGGTATTTTCATAATTTTATATTTTTCCCAGTCTTTATTAGCCCTAGCCCACATACTTATCTAAAATTATTATTAGGCCTATAAGATGTCATTTGGGCCTCTACATGGTCCACTACCTTCATGGACTAAACTCTCAAGAAATTCCCTCGAAACATATTTATTGGATGTTTTAATACACTATAAATTCTATAATAAATTCTACAAAACTCCTTTTTATGATCTGTCAGTTTCATAAATTCTTATATTAATTATAGAAATTTACTTCCAAATTTCATCTGATTCTGAGGTCCAGAGGATACTATATTAATTTTCCATTATTTAGAGATTAATATAAATTTTTCAAGACCTCATATCAAAATTATGTGTTGCGTCAAACTGATCAGAATAATTTTCTCTATTTACTGGGAAAATTTGGGACTAATATGATTCTGGGCATTTTTGGGCCTTTTTCGGCTCAACTTTCAATAATTATCATTTTGCCCTTCAACTTTTAAAAATTACACTTTAGGCCCTCAACTTTTCATAATTACACTTAATGGCCTATAGTTTATTTCTACTTTCATTTTTGCACCAAAGAACTTTTTAACTTTTTATTTTAGTCCCTTATCTTTATATCTTTGGCTAATCATTGTTTTTTTCCTTCTATTCACATCACAATCCTTTCCAAACCTCTTTCCACTATCAATATTACACAGATAAGAAAAAAGTAGGATATGACATCGAACTTCTTCACTTTATCATCCAATTTGCCTCGTATTTATAGCTTAAGCTCACAAGTTATGTGTTAGACACATTAAGGCTTGAGTGAAGCGGAGACAAAGCTATTAGTAGTTGACCACAGAAGCTACTAGCATTAAATGTGTTTGTTGACAGTTAACTTTTTAACCTTAACTTCTCTATTTGAATCTATATTATAAACATGATAGGCACACGTGAGTGTAATAAATAATGTTAATAAACATATAAGAATGATTACACTAAGTTTAATATGAATTGTTAAAATTTGATTTTGAAAATATACAAGTATTTATCGAAGTGTTCATCGATAAGATAGTTTACCAAAAATGACTTCGATAAAACATGAATGAAATCCTAAATGAACAGTTTTGCATCTTATCGATAAATGGCACATTCGAATAGCTTATTGATAAATATCATAATTGAATTAAAATTATTTTAAATTTACTATATCTAATTTATCGATGTATTATTGAAGAGTAGCCTTATCGAATAATTTATCGATAAATCACTCAAATGTTGCAAGTACTTTAAGTCTAAAGTTAGCGAGTGTGTGGATGAAATTTTCTCATACTTATCAAAGTGTTTTTTGATAAATGCCCTCATCGAATAGTACTTTGATAAACTGAGTCTTTAAAAACTTGATAGACTTCATATTTATCAAATGACTTATCGATAAATTTGATAAGTTCTTCAAATAATTTATTTCATTTATTGAAGGCTCTATCGATAAACCCATTTATTGATTAAGACTTTGATAGATTATCTTCAAGAATATTTTCATAAAGCTATTTCTATTTTGTAGTCTTTATTGATCAAAACTCTTATGAATAAATACTTGGATAAATGCTTTCATAAAATTCACTGAGTCATTTTCAAATTTATCAAAGGCTTTATCGATAAATAGCTTTATTGAATAAGTCTTGGACGAGGTATAATATTAAAATAAAAACTTAGAGTTTCATTTATCGAAGGTCTTATCGATAAGCAAGCATATCGAATAGGTCTTTGTTAAATATACTTTAGAAAACATATTTGCTTTTTAAATTTCTTTCTCATTTATCTAAGAGCTTATTGAGTAAACCTCTTATGGATGAGTTTATCAATAAATGCTCTTTATTAGTTTGAAAATACTTTTTGAAATCTTTTCTCAAATTATCATCATCAAAATATTATAGTATAACATTTCTCTCCCTTTTTTATTATTGTAAAACTTAATTAATGAACTGGTAAAGATTAGAACGATTCAATCTTTAATAATATCAATGAAAAGCATCAGTAATAAGACAAAAGCACCAGAAACAACTAACATAAGCAAAAACAATTTCATTGTCATTGACCAATAGAAGAAATGCAATCGTAAAGCAAGAAATGATTTCTAAAATTATAAAGCAAGACTACTGCTTTCAATTTATCTCAATTTTCTCCCATTTTGTCATTCATAAAAAATAGAGTCGAGGGACAAAGATTGAGATTCAGTAATGGTTAGAGAAGTTTACTCAGTAGTAAGCTCAATTTGTTAGGTGGGTCGAGATTGAGGAATAGTTTTAGAGGAAAGAGACTGTTTAGTTAAAGATAAAGGTGGTTACTTAGTGTATGGAGGTACTTCCTTAGTGATGGGAGGAAGGATTGGTTGAGGAGCTTGGGTAGAAAAGGTTGTAGTGAAGTCAAAAGTTTGAGAGGATGAAAGAGGAAGAGTTTTTGTGGTTTATGGTTCAGATGAAGAGAAAGGAGTTGCCTGTGTGGTGTCAAATGACTTAGACAACTAAACTAGAGCAAGAGAAGGATGAGTTTGAGTGGTTTAAGGAGGATGCTAATTAGAGGTTAGTGGAGTGTTATAAAGATAATCGACATTAGAGATTATGTTGGAAGGAGCCATCTTGTTCTTTAATTCCATAACCTCTGTGCCAAAAAATCTAATTGCACTCCTATGAGTTATAAAGATAATCGACATTAGAGATTATGTTGGAAGGAGCCATCTTGTTCTTTAATTCCATAACCTCTGTGCCAAAAAATCTAATTGCACTCCTATGAGCTTTAACAATCTCCTTGAAAGATTGATTTTGAGCAATGTTATGGTTTCCCTTTTAGTTATTTATGAAACCAGCTTGTTTTCTAAATTTGTACCAAAATTAGTTAACATATGTGCAATGTGATGTCATTCTGACTTCCTTCTCTAATCTCAAGCTTGATTATCTCCTCAAAACTCTCCATCCCTTGTTGTATAACTATATGAACTGTAGTATGAGCAAATGATAGTGCAACAGTGGTAGCAGTAGAGGGGCAATAGAATAATCAGCCTCATCCTGTACTGGTTATTTCCCTTTATCCTTATTAAGCTTCTTTCCTCTAGCAGCTAGTGGCAGCAAAATCCTTATCTTATGGATTTGTTCTACTCCAATTAGTCAATATTGTTGTAGTAAAGGAAGCAGGATACTAGCTGATGATAGGGGATAAGAGTTGAAAGATCCTACTTTTACTATCTTTCAGTACGTATTCATAAGCATATTTGATTAGTGGAAGCATTACATTAGCCCAAAAATTAAAATTCTAAAACTTACTTCTTGGTACTATTCATTTAGTAATTTCCAGATTTACAGTCTAACTTTAAAAATTCATAACTAATTGTAAAAAAATCGTATGGAGGTGTTCCAAATTTATAATTGTAGATATTTCATATATGTTTAATGGAAAAATATAAATCTAGAAATTTACTTTTCCAATTGATACAGTTAAATCGTTACTTTTTACTATTCATATGGCAAATTTTGGAATTTCCATATTCTATCTCTTAACTTTGGAAATTTATTTATCTTAATATACACATCCAAATGAGGTGTAGTATATATGAATTTAAAGATATGGATGTGTAATACATGGTCATAAAATTTCATGGATTAATTCCTTCATTTGCTAGGTCAAACTGAAGCTACAACAAAACTATTTTAGGACCTACGTTTTTACCATTTCAGCTTCCTTTCTTTCACTTTCAATAATTGTTCCAGCATGCATAAACCATCTCTTTTGCCTTCCATGCATTCATATACATCATGGGGTTATACCATAATTATTTCATATAGTTTCATAACATAAATAGACACCTTATATGGCATTTACATACATGGATAATTCATAACATATGCTAGGATCTCAATTACTTCACTTCCTTTCTTCCATTATTTAGCTTTTCTCCATGCATACATTTTCCTTCATGCTTGACCTAAATTGGTTGGTTATAGGAGGGTGAGATTCTAGAGAATCTTATTAGAAAACATTATCACTTAAATATGCAAGATAGATGCTAATGCATGATATGTAATTGCATTAAACTTTCTTTAGTTAGTGACATGCCATCATGCTGTATACTTTTGCATAAAAGTGCATGGCCATGGAAAATATGTTATTCACAATACATTCAACATCATTTATCATGTCACAACATCATTAAAATATCATATACATATCAACACATAAGCATACCACATCAAGCACATAAAGAGGTAAGTCCACTACCTTGTACTTAAGCTTTTCTCTTGATCTTTTACACTTGCTCCCTAGCTTTCCAACCATGAAGCCTTTTGGTCAATCACCTCCCAACATCTTCTTGGATGTTTCAAGGTCTTAAAAATATTCATATTCATCACATAATTCATTAGGACCATGAACTCCAGCAATGTTCAAGACTAACCTTGATAGATTCTTAACTCTTTACTAACATAACTTTCTCTAGTCTTCACTAATTAACTTGACCCTTGAACCAATTGATTTCTTGACTTTACCCTACACAATTTCATCTTTTGAATCTATTTATGAGCTTAGAATCATGAAATTCTAGATCCTATGCACTGTTTTATATAGAATTACATAACACCCTCTTTTCTTTCAAAAATTTTCATTTTGATTCTAATGCTTCCCATACTTGTTTCTTCACTTTATCCCACACAACTTTGGAAGAATCAAAATCATTGGAATTCCAATCATTGTTCATGCGAGTGAACAGTAATAGAGAAGAACTTCAAAAACTACAACTTGGAATTCTAATATTTCCAAGGTTCAAAACCTATCCAATCCTACACAAAATTATCATATAAATTCAATGGAAGTATTAGATCATTGAAATTCAATTTCCTTCCATTATGAACAATCAAGAATATCAACTTGATTCAATAACCAATCACTTAACTAGCTTGTTTAAGCTTTAATCACATATCTCTAGCTTTAATTTCTTCTTTTTCCTTTCATCTAAGGTTTTTGGATAGCACAATACCTTAGATAAAACTCAACTTTCTTCCATGAAAACCCTAAGTTCAAGCTCCCAAATCAAAGGAAAATAAGTTATGATAGATTACTTGCCTTTAATCTGTAGCTTGCTTGAACTTTGGTACCTTGAATATTTTTTGTCTTAGCTTGAGTCTTCATTTTGAAAGAGGTTTCCCAAGGTTGTCATGCTCCACAACTTGCTTCAGATTTGGTGGGGTATTTATAAAGAATCTCATGAAAAATCAATGGCCAAGATTACTTTGTGCACTTTTGATCTAATGGCTCACATTTAATCCTTAGATTCAACTTTTCTAAAAAGGTAATTATGACATCATCCATGACATCATGAAGGGACACATCATAGCTAGGTGGCGCCATTCTAAGGGGAAGAAGTTTATGGAAAAATTCTAGTCCAATTTGGTACCGACTCAGTCCGATTCCCCAAAAACCAGACTATTTTATAAATCTAATTTTTCTGATATTTAATATGCTTTCTGCCCTTAAATCTAGTATCCAGATTCTTCCTACTATTGACACTCTTGTACTAGATTAGTACTTAATTATAGATCCCTTAGCAAATGACAGGAATGCCCTTGGTTCACTGTCTTGCACTATATTAACCCTAAGGGTATAATTGTCATTTCACACCTCTTTATACGTCATCTAATTATATACTGGCTTTAACTAATCATCCATGTACTTACTTGGACATTTTTTACCTATCCAAAATGACCAAAATTCCCTCCATCCATCTCTTGTACAATATGGCTACATAGGAGCATTTTCGTAATTTCACACTTTTATGGGGTTACTCTGGGCTCTAGCCCACTTAACTGTCCAACCACCTCACTTGGCCTTTGGGACACCATTTTGGGCCTTGATATGGGTCTACTGCTTTTATGGTATAAATCCCAAGAAACCTCTCCTAAAGGTATTTATCGTGTATTTTATTACACTATAAATTCCCTTAAAAATTCAACAGGATTCCTTTTCTGTCTCTATCAATTTTATAAATTCTCATATTAATTATAGGAATTTAATATAAAGGTTCATTTGATTTTGAGGTCTGAGAAATATTATAATAATTTTTCCTGACTTCATAAATTAATATAAATTTTTCGGGATCTCATATCAAAATTTTGTGTTGTGTCAAACTAATTAGAATAATTTTCTCTACTTAGTGGTAAAATTTGGGACTAATTTGATTCTAGCATTTTTAGGCCATTTATGGTTCAACTTTCTCATAATTACATTTTTGCCCCTGAACTTTTGATAAATTACGTTTAAGTCCCTTAACTTTTGATAATTACACCTTTTGGTCCAACTTTTCTTTCTACTTTCATTTTCTACCATAGAACTTTTAAACTTTTCATTTGAGTCCCTCATCTTTATACCTTTGTATAAGCATTGATTTTTCTTTCTATTCATCATCACAATCCTTTCCAATCCTCTTTCCTCTATCAGTATTATACATATAGAAAAAATTAGGATATGACAAGAGTGGATCTAGGCTTAATGTAGAAGAAACTCCTCATTTCATAATATATCATATCCCCTATATTAATCTTCTATCTATTGATAATCTTGGCCAGCTGCACATACGCTTCTTGGGTCATGTAGGTGAATCTCCCCGACTTGTTCACCATACTTCTAGAGTAGATATAGTGGATTATTCTATAATAATCGCAAATCTCCTTCGGGATAAACTAATCCTCTTGTATTAGGATCCTATAGACCTCTCTCATGGATGGCTCAGGCTCAGGTTCAAAATTTGTGATGTTTAAAATAAGGTTTATAATTTTAGAGTCTAACTTAACTTGTTTAGCCCTTAGTTCAGTAGTCAGATAACTACTGATCAGTTTCCTATCCTCCCTGACTTTATCAAATACCCTCATATTGTAATAAAATCTCTGAACAAACTTTAAGTAGTAAGGAAGGTCAATTCTTAGCCAATTTTGGTAGTGTTTCAATGGGTTGGATATATCAATTTGGGTTTTATCATTATATTTCATATAATCCAAATATACTATTACTACTTGGTAAAATTCTCTGTAGGAATATTTAGGCTTTAGCTTGCCCTTATCTACTCCCTTATCTACATTTCCAATTAGTAATATAAGAGAGGCAAGTTTGAAAGGAATAGGGTTAGTTTAAGGAGGATTAGAAGGATAAGATTCAGAGAGAGATAGAGGGGGATATCCTGATGTACCTTAAGGAGATTCAGTTCTCCTTCTTCCTATTTGCTTCACCCTCTATCCTGATGAGACCCCACCAAAATTGACTACCTTCTAGACAACTTACTTGAGATTTTCATCAGTGTGTTTGTGTTCTTATTCCTCAGATATAGTGGCTAATTGGTACCTTTTCCTTTTTAAGGTTTGTCAAGTACTCTGTTTGAATGGACTTTCTTGTGCTTGTTCCTGAGCCTGTGGACTCTATGTAGCAGTAAATTTTGTTACCTTTAGAGGACTTTTGTCCTTAGCAACCTTTGGCTTATACTTCTGCTTAGGTTTGGAGGCACTTGCTTTCTATTTACCCTTTAATTTTTCTAGACCAACCTTATGAATCTTAGTTCTTATCATTTCTTAGATTACACATATGACTATAATGAATAGAGGAAATATTCCAGGAATGTGGCAGACAGAAAGGAGCAAGTCGTTATTCTTGTAGAGTGAGAGGTTAGATAACGTTGGGGAAAAATTAAAGGAAGGTTTAATTGTAGATGGGAGGTTACGAGAGCATTATGATCTTTTGGGTTTAGAGAAAATGAGAACTTTTTTCTCAAAAATATTCGATGAATTAAATAGTAACAGTCATATTATTCTCAAATAACTGCTAATTTATTGATAAGGTCTTCGACAATGACCTTATTTGAAACGCTTATTGATAAATCTTCAATCAAGTGTAAGATATTTATTGAAGAGCTCTTCATAAGCCTCTTTATAGAATAGTTGTTCGATAAACGACAAAATTTTTCACACAACATTTATCAAAGAATGCTTGGAAAAGTTTTCTTATCAAAGTGTCGTTCGATCAAAAATATCAATTGTTTTGTTTAGACAAACTCAATTTATTGAATAGCTTTTTGATAAGTACCCTTGTCGATAAGTTGTGCGATAAATTTCAATACTTTTTTTTACATAATTTATTGAATAACATTGGATAAGTACTTTTATTGAAGAATTGTTCGACAAAATGTCACCAAACACTTTGAAAAATAAGTTAATTTATCAATAAGACCCTTTATCGATAAGATATTTGATAAATTCTAAGTATAAACACTTACAAAGTCACAAAATTAGTTCATTCTTTTTGAAGAAAACTTCGATAAGTCTCCTTATCAAAGAGATTTTCAATAAATTTCTCAGAATAGTTTTAACATGTACAATAATTTATCGAATACTTGCTAGATAATACCTTTATCGAGTAATTTATTGATAAGATTCAATCATTCTAGAAACACAGATATAATCTTTTACCTCTTATTTATCAAATTACTTATGATAGCATGTTTATCGATAAGTTGTTCAATAAATTTTACCATTTACCTCCATAAAATTTCCCTTTTCTTCAAAGTTTTCTTTTATAAGACTTCTTATCGAAGATTTTATAAATAAATATCAACTTTACTGCAAAACAAATTTCTAAATACTTTGATGCTTAAATTAGTTACAGTTTAAAACATTAAATTTGAAATGAAATAAAAAGATTTGAAATTAAAGAAAACATTACGATTTATTGGGATTCACCATTCCTAATTCTCTTATGATGTATGTTAACAGATATTTTGCGAATGGTTTGGCAAAGATATCAGCAAGTTACAGATGGGTTAAAATGAACTCCATACTAACATTCTTCTTTTGAACATGACCTTTAATTAAATGATGTCTTATATAATGTGTTTTATTCTAGTGGGGAGTACTGGATTCTTTAATAAGTTGATAGTACTTCTGTTGTCACAGAGATTTGGTACCTCCTTCAAATGAATTCCTAGTTCTTGTAGTTGTTCAACCATAAAACTTGTGCACAATGTCGTGTCCTAAATTTTAGCTTCAATTTTGTGTAATTAGAAGTAGTTTGAACCACTTTTAGATCTCTTTAACTTGAAAGAGTGATTTTTCAAAAAGTAAAATTTACAGTTACTGTTCATCTAGAAATTCCAGATTACATATTCAACTTTGAAAATTCATAATTAAAACTAGAAAAATCTAAATTAAGTGGTTTAAATTTATTTTGAAATATATTTAAGGGAAAAATATAAAATTGAGGTTTCATTGTCCAAATGGATATAATTTATTCGTTGAAAAAGCACTATTCATTTGGTAAATTTGAAAATTCTAGTTTTCTTACCTTAACTTTAAAAATTTATTTCTCCTTGATCTCTTATCCAAATGAGGTGTATTATAAATAGATTTAAAGCTCAAGATGTTTCCTTTAACCTTGTAAAATTTTGTCACTTGAACTTCGCTGCCTTATAACTTACAAAATTATCTATTTTCAAATTTTATCTCTGACTTTGAAAAATCATAGTAAATCGAAAACGTAACCAATTGTGAAGTTCTTGATGTAAATTTAAAGATCTGCATCTTATCTATATTCATGCCAATATTTCAAGTTAGAACTCATGTTAATTCACTAAAAACTCCGTCACAAGGTCACTACCTTATATTACATACAAGCTATAATGTACTAGTGCATTTCATAAAGTCCTATAGCCACATTATATCATAATAAAAATTTATTCATTCATATTAATCCCTTTTTCCTTTGAGGTTCCAGCACCTAATATGGAAGGAATGAGATTTCATTGAAATTCCAATAGTAAGCTATACAAACTATAATATCATGGATGCTTGATTAAATACCTAACATGTTATCATGATATGAAAGCTATTTTATGATCATATATAAGCAATATCTAACATGCATATTGTCATGACATATATAGAAAGGAGTTGAATCCATTCATCTATCATCATCATAACATCATTTAAAACTCAGCCAAACATCACAATGAACAAGCAAGCACATAATCAAACAAGTACAACATTATAGTTAGATATTCTTGCTACCTTTTATGCTATACTTGACAAGCTCCTCTTTAAGTGGTCTTCCTTTAAAATAAATATCAAAACCTAGCCATTACAAAGTATTACAAGTTACAACTTGATTTCAATACAAATCCAAGTCTAGGTTTTCACTAGTTTTCTTTCTTTGTCCATTTTATGTCTTATATTTCTACCTTTCCAAAATAAATTATCATGGTCCATTTCCACATAACTTTTCATGTAAAATTCAAATATGAAGTTAGAATTTCAAGATTCAATTTCCTCCTTAGAATACTATATAGAATAGAATACACCCTCTATATTTTAAAAAAAAAATTATTTTGATTCAAATACTTCCAATACTTGTTTCTCTCCTTTACCCCACACAATTTTTCATTTTAAATCCACTGGAAGCATTAAAATTATGAAATTCTTACATATGAATAATGATTCATACAATGGTATCAATGAGCTCAAAACTCTAATTGCATGCATACTTGAATTTTCAAGTTAATTCCACTTGGCTCTAGCTTATTTAAGATCATCTAACTTATAAAAAACATAAAATTTATACTTTTCCCATCATATGGCAGCACCTACAGAAACCATTATGGAAGACTTGTTTCCATTAAAGCACTTAAAACCTAGAGCAATCTTTCCATACCAAAGTCCAAGATTCAAAGAAGCGATTACCTTGTTGTTGTTCCAAGTTTGCTTGCTTCTCTTTAGCTTCAATTAAAATTTTAGCAGCACCTCCCTAAGGGTTCATGTATGACACCATTTCAAGAGAAGGGAGGGGTATTTTAAACCAAATTTTGGGGTTCCAAGGACTAATTTATCCTCCAAATTCCTAATTATTACGACCCTTTAAACTTCGATCTCATGGGCTAGTTTTTAAATTAATTAAACTTAATCTTAGTTAATCTAATTTTTATATTATTTTATTCTAGTATGAAATGTGAGGATTCTTCTTCCCTTTGCACAAAATGCCATATGGTAAGGTGTGGGTCCCAAGTGGACACGTCACCATATTCTTGAAATTTATACTTCTTTTCTCTGTTTTTTTAAAACCTTCATGAAATATATCTTGGGCTCAAAATATGGCTTTGGCATGTTGGGCTTCTCATGTGACACCATATTGGTTGTCCAAATCTAGCCCATTATTTATGGCACATATTTCAAGGCATTTCCTTTAACGGGTATCCTAAATCACCCTGATTTTTTAGATAAATTATATATAATTTTTTTATGGTTTTGACATTTTTATAAATTCATTCTACTATAAAATGAATTTCTTATAAAGTCTTATAATTTTTTGAGACTCAGAAATAATAAAAATTCTATACGTTTTATTTAAATCCTTTATCGGTGTCCGATTTCACTTTAAATTCTATAATAAATTCTACAGAACTTTTTTAAGTTATTTTTAAAGTTTTGTTAGTTTTATAAAATTTTATATTAATTATAAGATTTTTTTATAAAATTTGATATGATTCAAAACCCTGTAATAATTCCCAAAATTTACAAGTTAATATCAATTATTTGGGACCTCAAATTGAATTTCTGAAAAATAATCCTAACCCAATTATCATTATCTATTTAC
The DNA here is from genome assembly GCA_037074615.1 of Leucaena leucocephala. Taxonomy (NCBI): domain Eukaryota; kingdom Viridiplantae; phylum Streptophyta; class Magnoliopsida; order Fabales; family Fabaceae; genus Leucaena; species Leucaena leucocephala. The sequence goes on along the minus strand of CM073526.1, from coordinate 5,618,154 downwards.
TGATAAAAATTGGGAAATTAACATTTTTGGGCAGTTATAGGCTTTTTCTGGCTTAATTTTCTCTCATTTACATTTTACCCATTTTTAATTTGACAAATTACACTTTAGTCCCTCAATTTGTCAAATACCATTGGTCCCTTACTTCAAATTTCAAAACTCCAATTTGGTCCCCAAAGCCATTTTCTTGGTATTTATTCCTTTTTTTAATATTTTTTTGAAATTTTATAATGTCCATTTGGTCCCTTGAGGCAACTTTCATATAAGCCATATAACATTCTTAGTTTTGCAACATAGTCTCTTTCTTCTATTACATTATGTCATATCTCAATTTTTAGGCCTAGAAGCCTAGTATGTAGTCTGAAAAAGGTATACTACTAGGCCTTATTGAGCAAAAGTCCTAGAAGTATACATATGATATTCAGGGATTAAATTGCAAGAAAGTGAAAGATCAGGGACCAAATTGTAAGTAGTGAAAGTCCCTGGGGGCATTTTGGTAATTTGCTAAAAGATGTTTCTTGGGAATCAAGCCACCAGAGTGCTTGGGCGTGATTAGAAACCCAAGATAACATTCCCAGATGTCCGAAAATGTGGCCCAAGAGTTATGTGGGTTTAAGTGACATTAAAATAATATTTTAGTACTTTTTCCATAAAGTAAAGTTACCCAGTCAAAGATAGAACTGGGAAAAGTGATCAGATAAGGCTTTAGACTTATCTAGAACCATGAGGTGGCATGAAAGGTGTCCTCATGGGACCTAAAAGGCACCACATGTCATAAGTCTAGAAAAAGGAGAAAAAGCTAAGGATGTCATATCCTAATTTTTCCCTATTTGTATAGTATTGATAGTGGAAAGAGATTTGGACAGGATTATGACGAAGATCAGAAGAAATGATAAAGGTTAAATGAGTCCTAAAGAAAGAGAAGGACTAAAACAAAAATTAGAAAATGTTGAAGTAAAAAAGTGAAGGTAGAAATACAAGTTGGGTCCTTAAGTGTAATTTTCAAAAGTTAAGGGGGTAAAATGCAAATAGCTAAAAGTTCAGGGGTCAAAGTGTAATTATTCAAAATTCAGGGACCTAAATATAATTATAAAAATGTTAAGCCAAAATAGGCCAAAAATGCCTAGAATCATATAAGACCCAAATTTTACCAGTAGTTAGACAAAATTATTCTGGTCAGTTTAACACAACACAGAATTTTGATTTGAGGTCCTGATTAATTGATATAAATTTATGAAGTCAGAAGAGTTATTACAATATTTTTCAAACAGCAAAATCAGATGAACCTTTATAGGAAATTCCTATGTTTAATGTAAGAATTTATAAAATTGACAAAGTTAGAAAAGGAATCCTGTAGAAGTCTTATCGGATTTTATGGTGAAATAAAATACCCGATAAATAGGATCGGGTGAGATTTATTGGGATTTATACCATAAAGGTGATGAACCTAATGAGCCCATACCAATGCCCAAATAGCGCCATAATGAGCCCAATAAAGCAGTAAAACAGTTATGTGGGCCAGAGTCTAGAGCAGTCCAGGAAAAGTGTGAAATTATGAAAATACTCCTGGATGCCCATACTGTACCAGTGTTAGATGGAGGTCATTTTGTATAGGCCGTAAACATGGGACATAGTATAAATATGATTAGTTAGAGCTAATATATGCCCTGAGACGGTGTAAAGAGGGGAAAATGACAATTATGCGTTTAGGGTTAGTACAGCGCAAGAAATGACACCAAGGGTATTTTGGTCATTTTCTAAAGGATGGATGACAGATAAATATTAAGTATATCAAGTTCAATGATATGATAAGCCTAGACATTGATTTTTAGGACAAAATACATATCCTAGTATATTATAAAAAATTAGGAACAGAAAACAATCAGGTTGCTGTGAAACTGCTCCGATCGGTACCGGATTGGACTAGAATTTTTCCAGAAGCTTCCTAGCATGGTAAGCATGCCACATACCCCCATGAGATGTCCCTTGATCTGTCCCGCATGATGTCATAATTATTCTTTTTAGAAAAAGTTAAGTCCAAGATTAAATATGGGCCTTTAGATCAAATAGTAACCAAATCAATCCAGGCCATTCATTTTTCATGGATTTTGGCTATAAATACCCCCTCATTCTGCATCAAAACCATGTATTCATGGACCCTTGGGGAAACTCTTACAAAATTAAAACTCAAGCCAAGACAAAGAAGATTCAAGGTACCAAAGTTCAAGCAAACTAGAGATTAAAGGTAAGCAATCTCTCCTAGCTTATTTTCCTTTGATTTGGGAGCTTGAACTTAGGATTTTCATGGGAGAAAAGTTGAGTTTTCTCTAAGGGGTGGTTCTACCCAAAGACCTTAAAGGAAAGGGGAAAGAAGAAACTAAAGTTAGAAGTGTATGATTGAAACTTAAACAAGTTAGTTAAGAGATTGGTTGTTGAATCAAGTTGATATTCTTGACTTTGTCATGGTGTGCCCTGGTCGGTATGCACTGTTCATGAGGGAAGGAAATAGAATTTCAAAGATTTAATGCTTCCATTGAGTTTATATGATGATTTTGTGTAGGATTGGAAGGGTTTTGAACCTTGAAAACATTAAAATCTGAAGGTTGTAGTTATTGAAATCCTTCACAATCACTGTTCATTCATATGAACAATGATTGAAATTTCATGATTTTGATGATTCCAATGGTTTTAAAATGAAAAGTTGTGTGGGGTAAAGTGGAGAAACAAGTATGGGAAGCATTAGAATCAAAATGATAATTTTTGCAAGAATTGCATGCATATGTTCAGTTCTGTACAGCAGGCCATGAAGGAGCTGGAATTTCATGATTCTAAGCTCATAAATGAATTCAAAAGATGAAATTGTGTAGGGTAAAGTCAAGACATCAATTGATTCAAAGACCAACTCTATTAGTTAAGATTAAGGAAAGTAAATGAGCTTAATGTTCAAGAGGGAGTTATGTTAGTTAAAGTAAGTTTAATACTCGAGGAAATTAGATGGTAATGGATGAATGGTTATGTGATGTTAGGGATTGGTTGGTATGCTCTAAAAGAGGCAGCCACATGTCCAAGAGATGTGAGAAGAAAGAAGCAAGATAAAGTGAAAGAAAGTCAAGTATATAAGGTAGTTAACTTACCTCTTTATGTGCTTGATGTGGTATGCTTATGTGTTGACATGTATATGATATTTGAATGATGTTGTGACATGATTAATGATGTTCAACGTATTGTGAATAACATGTTTTCCATGGCCATGCACTTTATGGAAGAGTATATAGCATGATGGCATGTTACTAATCAAAGAAAGTTTAATCAAATTACATATCATGCATTAGCATCCATCTTGCATATTTAAGTGGTAATGTTTGCTAGTGAGATTCCCTAGAATCTCACTCTCCCATAACCAACCAATTTAGGTCAAGCATGAAGGGAGAAGAGCTAAATAATGGAAGAAAGGAAGTGAAGTATTGAGATTTTAGCATATACTATAAATTGTCCATGTATGTAAATGCCATGTAAGGTGTCCATTTATGTGATGAAACTATTGTAATACTTATAGCATATGTACATGATGTATATGAATGTTAAGAAGCTTATTTGATGGCTTGTGCATGCTGAAACAATTATTGGAAATGAAAGAAAAGAAACTGAAATGGTAAAAACGTAGGTCCTGAAGTAGTTTTGTTGTGGCTTCAGTTTGACCTAGCAAATAAAGGAACTAGTTCACAAAATTTTATGAGCATGTAGCTCACATACAGAGATTTAAATTCATAGGTAGAACGTGTCATTTGGATGTGTATATCAAGAGAAATGATTTTCCAAAGTAAGGGACCAGAATCTGTTTCTAGGATTTTTGACCAAATGAACAGTAAATTTTCCCGAATAAACTGTACTAATTGGATAATCATTTGGTATGGAAATTATTTTTCCCTTAAATTTCAAGATGTTAGCTTCATGTATCTTTTTGAACCACTACATTTCAATTTTTATAGAATTAATTAGGATTTTTTGAATTCATTGTATAATCTGGAATATCATATGAACAGTAACCCAAGAAAGAGTAAAATTTCAGATTTGGCTAATGGACTTTCAAGGTCTTATAAGTGATTCTAATTACTACTAAATGGTTCCTAAGATGTATAAAAGTAAGGATGTTACAAAGGACACATGACCAATGTCATCCATTCATTCCAACAAAAGACCCTATAATTCTCTAGAAGCGCTGAGTCAGCTGGTGAGGTGTCCCATGGATGATGTCACTTTTGATGAGTCATCTAGGATGATGATGTCATCATGATGATGCAGGAAAATCTTCTTAAAGAAGCTAAGCAATCTGAGCCATTCATCGCGATTCAATCTGGACCATCCATTTCACCTCCACTCAACTATAAATACCCCCACCCCATTCCATTTTATGGCACGACCAAGAGCAAGAAAAGGAGAGAAAGGAAGAGAGAGAGAAAGAAAGAAAGAAAGAGAAAGAAGGAAAGGAAAAAGGAGGAGTTCTGGTGGAACTAGGAGCAATCCAAGGAGCTTAGAGACTTGGCCAGCTTAGGAACAAGGCTTTGACTTATGAAAAGAAGGAACCTTAGAGCAAAGGTTAAGGACTAGAGGAAAGGCTCCACGTCAGCTAGTAAACTTACCTACTTGTATGCTTATATTGCTTGAATATTTTATGTGATGTTTACTTACTTTGATGATGTGAAGCATGTATAATTAAGTAATACTCTGTTTCTTTTCATGCTATGGCCATATGTTATAATTAAGTAACATGGAAGCATGTATGTTATCATTATGCAAACATGATCATTAAGTACACATATAGTAACATTAAGTATATAGTTGCATACATTGTATGGTTTCCGTTTGCTACTGAGATTTCCCCAGAAATCTCACCCCTTCCATATCAATCCAATCATAGTAGGTCTTCTCGAGATGGAGGAGATAAAGATGCATGAAGAGAAGTTAAGAATTATTTAGCATGATTGATATGTGATTAATGTATGTATGTATTGTTGGTTGCTGGAATTGGCCACTATGAATAGTAGCTCATGGAGAGGCTGTGGCCTTTTAGCTATAATTAAAAATAGTAAATTATTGAATAAATGTATGATATTTTACCAGTAAATAGTAGACATACCAAACTTAGATTTGATATATAGAATATCTCATTTGGATATCTACGCATGGAGATGTGATTTTTCAAAGTTGGGACCAGAAATGCTGGAATAAGGGAAAGGACTCTGGATGAACAATAAAATTAGAACGTTGACCTATGTTGACTTGGTCAAGAAGTAGTCAATGAGTTATTTTTCCTGAAATAGCATTAAGTTATCTTTGTGTAGAAATTTGAATCACTTCATTTCGATTTTTCTAGAATTTGTTATGAGTTTTTGAAGTCAGGTCACTTCTCTGGAATTTGTACAGTGAACAGTATTCGTTAGAGTAAAATTTCAGATTGTGTAATTTGACTTCAAAAAACCTTAAAAGTGGTTCTAGATACTACTGTTTGGTCCCTAAGATGTAAGAAAATAAGGATGTTTCATATTACAACCTTTTCCTTTATTAATATTCATATATATTGAATAGATATAGATATACTAAATACAGAAAATTAGGGATATGACACATAACAACTTCCCATAGTTATATAATCAGCTTTAGTGGATGAAATTGTCACCGTGTATTGTTCTTATTTAACAAAGAAACAAGGCAATCACCAAGAAATTGGCATTATCCCCTAGTGATTTTCATATCAGTCTTGCATCCTACATGTTCCAAGATTGATGGTTCCAGAGAGGTATCTAAAACTCTTTTATCAGGTTTGGTGTGTGATTCCTTACGTGCAACTTAGTATCTTGCATACATGCCAACACTATATTGTATTTCTGGTCTACTTATTGTCAAATAAAGAAGTGAACCAATCATCCCTCTATATTTTTTGATATCAAAGCACACTCCTTTTTTATCTGCTTTTATCTGAATGGTTGAATTCATTGGGGTCGACATACACTTGGCTTTTTCCATCTCAAATTTCTTCAGTAGTTCTTTTAGGTATTTTTTCTAAGAGATAAAATTCTATTCTTTTTATGTTTGAACTAAAGCCCCAAAAAGAAGTTGAGTTCACCTATCATTAACATATTAAATTCACCATGTATCATCTTAGCAAAAATCATCGTTAGTAGCTCTAAAAGTGATTCCATCTACATAAATTAGAACTACTAGCAAATCATTTTTATTTCTTTTAACAAAAAGTGTAGTGTCTACTTTGCCTCTTTCAAAACCTTTGTTTGATAGAAAGTTGCTTAGGCGTTCATACAAAGCTCTTAGAGCTTATTTCAAACCATATAAAGATTTTTTAAGTTTATAAGCATGATTTGGATGATTAAAGCTTTCAAAACCATGTGGTTGTTCAACATATACTTCTTCTATAGCAAAACCATTTAGAAAAGCACTATTTATATCCATTTGATAAAGATTCAAATCTTTAATAGAAGCAAAAGCTAAGAGAATCCGTATAGCTTCTAATCTAGCTACTGGAGCATATATTTTCTCATAATCAATACCTTCTTCTTCATTATAGCCTTTTACAACTAATCAAACTTTATTTCTAATTATTACTATAGATTCATTGAGCTTGTTCTTGAATACCCATTTGGTGTCATGATAGGATAATCAGTAGGCCTAGATACCAAGTTCCAAACTTGATTTCTCTCAAATTTGTTTAGCTCTTCCTATATGGCCTCTATCTAGAGGATATCTGATAGAGACTCGTTAACATTAGTGGGTTCAATATTTGAAATAAATGCTATAAAACATACTTCATTGAACACTTGTCTCTGGGTTCTAACCCCTTCATTGACTTCACCAATGACCTAGTATAAATGATGATCCTTTATATGATGCTAAGCTTTAGGTTGATCATTATTATCTTGGGAAATATTTTCACAAACCTTTTTCAGGATTAGGTGATGTTGGCTTTTTGTTCAGATAAAATTTTTAAATTTTTGAACAATCTTAACATCATCCTCAAAAGAGAGTTTTGAAAATGTTTCAATTTTAGGAAAAATAACATGAATTGATTCTTCAATTGTAAAAGTTATTTTATTAAAAACTCTATAAGATTTTCTATGGTTAGAATTCCCAAGAAATATACCCTCGTTGGATTTTGGATCAAATTTATCGAGGTTATCTTTGTTATTGTTTTGAACGAAGCACTTAATGCCAAAGATCCACGTTTGAGCAATATTTGATTTTCTCCTTTTTTTACAGCTCGTAAGGTGTCTTATCAAGTATACTTATAACATAGGCTCTATTTGAGATATACCAAGCAGTGCTCATAGCCTAAGCCCATAATACTTGAGATACCCCTTTCTCATTCAATATTGCTCGTGCCATATCAATTATGATTCTATTTTTGTGTTCCACCACTCTATTCTATTGAGGTGTCCGTAGAGCCGAGAAGTTGTCATCAATCATGTGTTCTTCACATAAGGTTGCAAATTCATTATTCTCAAACTCTCCCCTATAATCAGTCTTGATAGACACAATAAAAATACCTTTCTCATTTTAGACTTTCTTGGCAAAAACAATGAAGGCATCAAATGTTTCATCTTTTGAAGGAAGAAATAAAGTCCATGTAAATCTATAATAGTCATCGACTATCAAAAAGTATAAAAGTTTCCTCCAAAACTTTTTACTCTTATTGGACAAATCAAATCCATATGAAGCATTTGAAGTGGTTTTTCAGTTGAGACTACCTTCTTTTATTTAAAAGATCACTTTGTTTGCTTTCCTCGTTGATAGGCATCACAAACAACATTATTTTAAAAATTTATTTTGGCAAACCGATTACTAAATCTTTTCTAAATAATTTTGAAACTTAACTCATATTTACATGAGCTTCCTTTTATCCATAACCAACTTTTCTCAGTTTTTCCCACAAAAAAATTTAGAAAGATTTGAATTAAATAAAACAGTATAACAATTATCGTTCATTGGTGCTCTGAGTTTCATTTTCAATTCATCTTTGTCCAGCATCAAATCATTTTCATTGATGATAAAGCATTCATAAAAGTCAAAGATCATCCAGTTGTCCTTATCACCACTTTGACTGACACTGAGCAAATTGTGGCATAGTCTATCTACGAGGTATACATCTTTAATCCTCATGTCATCTTTACTCCCAATTTCTCCAATTCTGGCAATTACTCCATATTTGTTTAGTACAAAGATGACTTTTCCTCCTTCTTTAGGTGTGAGCTTTAAGAATTTTTCAGCATTTCTAGTCATTTGTTAATCTACCACTTTGTTATTTTGGATACTAAGACATACCTGCATAAAGAATAATCCTACTTTAGGTACCTAGATCTTTGGGTCCTGATTCATCTTCTTTTGATAACAAGAAGTATTAGCATGGCCCTTTTCGTTACATTAAGTTCATGGAGAAAATGGATTGGAGGCATGGACAGAAGTTCTAAAATAGTTTAAGTATAGTTTTCCTCTATTTTTCTTTTTGCCTTTTCTTTTATCTAGATTTGGATCATATCCATTTCCAAATTTATCAGAGATGTATATCTGGTTTCCTTGGATTATATTAAGCATCTCACTACCTTTAGTAAATCTTTGAAGAGTTTTGGTCAAGTCTCCATTCTTTTTATCTACAACCTCACATTTAATGCAAGGCACTGGTATGAGAATTCATCTCAATTTGCTCTTCTAACAATTTAACTATCTTTTCAGAGTTTACCAATTCCTTAACAATTCTAAATAATTCATTATACTCAGAAAGTAATTCTTCATAAGTAGGCTAAAGATTTATCTCTTCAGTTTTTGATTTCTTGGTCATTGCCTTCATCTTTTGGATAAGACCAAGGCTTTTCTCTTATGATATTTTTCCTTTTTCTTTTCTTTGTCCTTCTTTAATAATTAAGGACAATCTACCTTGATATATCCAGTATTCTTGCATTCATAACAAATGATATGATCCCTAGCTTCAGATGTCGAAGTAGAAGAGAAATTTCTTTTTTATTGAAAATTTTTTCTAGCTCTATTTCTATAGAACTTCTAGAATTGTCTAACAAGAAATCTTATTTCCTCATCTTCTTCCGGATCATCCAATTTATCATTGCTTTCCTGAGCTCTCAGAGCAAGGCCTTTGCGATATTTTTCTTTTATATATTTCTTATACTTTTGCTTGCTCTCAAACTCTTATAGGCTTCCAAAAAGTGCAGTAATTGACCTCATTGATTCTCCTTCTAATTCTTCAATGACTATTACTTTTGGATACCAATCTATGGTAAGCCCATCTAGAATCTTCCTCACTTGATCCTCTTGGCTATATCTTTTGCCAAGGGCAATCAAGTGATTCATTAGATGAGAGATTATGATTTCTATTTCCTTAATCCTTTCTCCTGGGTTCATCTTAAATAATTAAAACTTAGTTTATTGATTATGTTAGATTTCAATATTTTAATGATAAAAATTAATTGAGAAATAATTTAAAAGATTTCAGAAAGTAAATTGATAAAGAGTATTTATCGATAACATAAGTATTCAACAAGTTACTTGATAACTCAAAAATAAATTTTGAAAGAAAATATAATTTCTGAAAAAGCATTTATTGTTGACCTATTTGGTAAGGTTTCTTATTGATATAGACTTCGATCAATCAATAATATTTGGTTTATGAAAATTATGAGTTCTTTGTCTTAAAACTAGAATTATTTGAAGCTCTATTCGATAAGTGGATTTATCGAATAAACCTTCGATAAGTTTTGTAAAGACTTAATTTGTGAAAATATTTTATAAAAAGATTTATCGAAGCATTGATTGAATAGAGTATTTATTGATAAGATCTTCGATCAATCATCTCTAACTTTCAAAAGAAGTTATTTTGTTTTCAAAGGCTCATTTATCGATAGAATATTCGATAAGGGGATTTATAGAATAACTATTCGATAAATAAGAGAATAATTTCAAAAGCACTGAAAAATGATATTCCACATATTTTGCTATTTTCTTTTGATAGAATATATTCTATTTGTTTAAATATGATTTAGAAAAACTTGTGATTAGATAATAGAAAGGTTTATAGGTTTAAAATATGATAATTGAAAATGCTTTTAGAAATGTCCATATCACTGAGCTTATGTTTTGATTAATGATCTTTATAGTAATCAAATTGCATTGTTCTCTTCTCAAAATTGATCTTTGAAGCTTTAAGTTACAATTATATAAGATTGAGTTTAAGAAAGAAGGAATGACTTGCTTCAAATTTCAAATCACTGCAATCTTGATTTTGTTTTTTACTTCTTAAAGCAATTTGATTGTTTGAAATGTTTTGATGATGATTCAGTTCTTATAATACTTGATTAATTTGTTTGAATTATCTACCTATAGGATTATTCATGAAAGATTCAAAGTGAAATTTTTTATGCTATTAGTAATAAACTATTCAATCAGGTTATTTATCAAATAGATCTTTAATAAGATCCTTTTTGTTAAGATCAATCTGTCAAATTCTAATTGGGTAAGTCCTAGAATAACTTTTATGAATTTATTAAATTTGATTGAATGAATGATCTTCATGATTTATAGCCTGATCTTAATTGATTATACGCTAATAACTTGTTCTGACATGGTAAACCTCTTTCTAGTTGTACTTTGATCTATTAAGCTAAATGATGAACTTGATATAAATTGATTCAATGATCATATGAACTTGAGTTTCCAAATATGATATATGATTTGATAAAATATTAGAATGCTTGAAAGTTTGTTTGAAAAATAAAAGGAATATTCTTCAGTATTTATCAATAAGGTATTCAATAAGTCAATTTATCAAATAACACTTCAATAAATAATGTATTAAGAAATATATCAATAAGTCTGAAAGTATATGTTTCAAAAAAATATTTTTCAAAAAGTTTATCAATAAAGGACATTTATCATAGAACTATTCGATAAATCATGAACTATCCTTTCAATTAAGTGAATATTTATCAAAGTCCTTTATGATAAGGCTTATTATTGAAGAATTGATCGATAAGTTTCAAACTATTTCAAATACAATTATTCAGCAATTTATCAAAGACCTTTTCGATAAGGGTGTTCTAAATAAGATCTTCGATAAGTCAAGCCATTTTGCAAAAAGAGTTTTAAATCATACTTTATCAGATTTTGATCTTTGATTCTAAATCATTTGGAAACAATTGCTATATGCTTAGATTGATTATACATCTTTACTAAAGCATATTTTAAGATTATTTATAGGTTGAATCAAGATTAACAAAGAGATCAACTAAAGCGCCAAATTATCCACATCATCAAATATACAACGGCTATCTCAATAGCTACTTCAATGGAATTATGAAAAATAAAGTATAGAAAAAGAAGAAGCCAAAGTGATAAAGCTGAAGAAGTTGGGAGAGGCGTATGACAATACAGCAACTACTCAATATGTATTTTGATCATACTCAGTCATAATCTGTATTTTACTATTTTCTCTTCTTTTAGTTCAGAACATGCATATTCTTTGAAGAGAGAACTTAGATTGTGAGTTAAGTGTTCAAAGATTGTGAGATTAAGTGTTCAACTTATCTACTCTACTGAGAGAGTTTCATTTGCATGTATTATTCTCTCAATTACTCAGGAGGATTCTTGAGTGGGTGGTAACTTTATGGGTGTAAAGGGGAATGAGACGGATTCTCAATGGAAAGTGACTTATGGTTTGTAAGGGGGAGTGAGGGGAAATTCTCATATAAATGTACTAAGGCAGTGAGAGCCCATGAAATCTTGGAATATAGTGGAACACTCAGAGTTGCTCTAGGACTAGACGTAGGTCAAGTAGATTAGACTGAACCAGTATAAATTGACTTGTGCAATCTCTCTTCAATAACTTCTTACGGTGATATCATTCTAAACTCTTCTTATTTATTTCATTCAAGTATATTTTAAGTTTTCAAACATTTTAAAATCACCCAATTCACCCCATCTTTGGTGATACAGTCAGAGTCAACAGATTACGCTTTGCTTGACTCAAGATGTCCCTTTCATGGGAAATCTCTAGAGCTTCCCACATTTCTTTTGCAGTCTTTATACTAGATTCTCTGAAGTACTCCTTTTGACTAAGAGCACACATCAGGATATTCATTGCCTTATCATTGAGCATGTTTAACTTTTTATCATCATCATACTCACTTGGAGTCTATAAAACCTTTCTCCCATCAACTACCTTTGTTTGAAGTTGCCTTCGTGGATAATGACCCATAATCCGTACTCTGAATCCTTTATGTCTTCATCCTCATATTCTAAAAGGTAAAGTTTTCTCTATTCAATCCTGGAGGCTTCGTCATAGAGCTTCCTTCGGGCAATAAATTATCACTAAATCCTACCATAATAGCTCTTGAAACTGTAAAGTCTTTGGGACCATTCAGTAGCATTTAGAACCACTTACAAGACCTTGGCAGTCCATTAGCCAAATCTGGAATTTTACTCTTTCTCGGGTTACTGTTCATATGGTATTCCAGAAATGAGGTGGTTCAAAAAGCTACATGAAGATAACATCTTAAAATTTAAGGGAAAAATAATTTCCAGACCAAATGATTCGCCAATTGATACAGTTTATTCGTTGAAGTTTACTGTTCATTTGGTCAAAAACTCTGGAAACAAATTCTGGTCCCTTAATTTGGAAATTTATTTCTCTTGATATACACATCCAAATGAAACGTTCCACCTATGCATGTAAATATATGGATGTGTACTACATGCTCATAAAATTTCGTGAAATAATTCCTTCATTTACTAGGTCAAACTGAAGTCACAACAAAACTGCTTTAGGACCTACGTTTTTACCATTTTAGTTTCTTTTCTTTCATTTCCAATAATTGTTTCAGCATGCACAGGCCATCAAATAAGCTTCTTAACATTCATATACATCATGTACATATGCCATAAGTATTATAATAGTTTCATCACGTAAATGGACACCTTACATGGCTTTTACATACATGGACAATTTATAGTATATGCTAAAATCTCAATACTTCACTTCCTTTCTTCCATTCTTTAGCTCTTCTCCATGCATACCTTTTCTTCATGCTTGACCTAAATTGGTTGGTTATGGGAGATTGAGATTCTAGGGAATCTCAGTAGCAAACATTACCACTTAAATATGCAAGATGGATGCTAATGCATGATATGTAATTTCATTAAACTTTCTTTGGTTAGTGACATGCTATCATGCTATATACTTTTACATAAAGTGCATGGCCATGGAAAACATGTTATTCATAATACATTGAACATCATTAATCATGTCACAACATCATTCAAACATCACATACATGTCAACACATAAGCATACCACATCAAGCACATAAAGAGATAAGTTCACTACCTTGCACTTAAGCTTTCCTCTTGATCTTTAGCATTTGCTTCCTAGCTTTCCAACCAATAAACCTTTATGCCAATCACTTCCTAACATGTTCTTGGATGTTTCAAGGTCCTAAACACATTCATATTCATCGCATAATTCATTAGGACTCATGAACTCCAACCATGTTCAAGATTAACTTTGTTACCCTCTTTATTGTCAAAACTTTCCCTAATATTCACTAATCCACGTGGCTCTCGAATCAATTGATGTCTTGACTTTACCCTACATAATTTCATCTTTTGAACTCATTTATGAGCTTAGAATCATGAAATTACAGCTCCTTCATGGCCTGCTGTACAGAATTGAACATAAGCACACACAATTCTTTCAAAAATTCTCATTTTGATTCTAATGCTTCCCATACTTGTTTCTCCACTTTACCCACACAAATTTTCATTTTAAAACCATTGGAACCATCAAAATCATGAAATTCCAATCACTGTTCATGCGAGTGAACAGTAACCGTAAGGAATCTCAACGACTATAACCTTGAGATTTTAATGTTTCCAAGGTTCAAAACCTTTCCAATCCTACACAAAAATCATCATACAAACTCAATAGAAGCATTCAATCATTGAAATTCAATTTCCTTCCCTCATGAACAGTGCATACCGAACAGGGCACACCATGGCAAAGTCAAGAATATCAATTTGATTCAACAACCAACCACTTAACTAGCTTGTTTAAGCTTCAATCATATGGTTCTAACTTGAATTTCTTCTTTCCCCTTTCCTTTAAGGTCTTTGGGTAGCACCACCCCTTAGAGAAAACTCAAATTTTCTTCCATCAAAACCCTAAGTTCAAGCTCCTAAATCAAAGGAAAATAAGCTAGGAGAGATTGCTTACCTTTAATCTCTAGCTTTCTTGAACTTTGGAACCTTGAATCTTCTTTGTCTTGGCTTGAGTTTCCATTTTGCAAGAACTTCCCCAAGGGTACATGAGCTTACGGTTCTGAACCAGAATTGAGGGGTATTTATAGCCAAAATCCAAGAAAAATGAATGGCCAAGATTGATTTGGTTACTATTTGATCTAAAGGCCCACATTTAATCTTGGATTTAACTTTTTCATAAAATAATAATTATGACATCATGTGGGACCCATCAAGGGACACCTCAAGGGGTTAGGTGGCATGGTCATAGTGTAAGGAAGCTTCTGGAAAAATTCCAGTCCAATCCAGTACCGATCGGTGCAATTTCACAGCAACCGGACTGTTTTCTGTTTCTAATTTTTTATAATATACCAGGATATGTATAATGTCCTATAAATCAATTTCTAGGCTTCCCACACCATTTACATACTTGTACTGGCCATAACTTAATTACAGATCCCTTGAGAAATGACCAAAATACCCTTGGCGTCCTTTCTTGCACTATATTAACCCTAAGGGCATAATTGTCATTTCACCCCTCTTTGTACTGCCTCAAGGCATACATTGGCTCAACTAATCATATTTATACCATGTGCCACATTTTTAGCCTATCCCAGGTGACCAAAATGCCCTTCATCCATCTCTGGTACAATATGAGCATCTAGGGGCATTTTCATAATTTCGCACTTTTTCTGGACACTAGCCCCTTCTACTGATGAACAGGTACCCTGGGTTTTGAGCCCTCCTTGGAGTCATCATAGGCCTATATATGAGGTCATCTTATCTCATTCTATCCAGGCTCACATACCGATAAGTTCCATTATCGGATCACGGGTGTTATCAAACTCCCGTCAAAATTCACTGTTATGGGGATAACTTTTTATACATGACTTCTTCTGAGGTTCTGTCAGATTCATAACATCTGATACTGTAGGGAACACTTTTCTGTAATTCCCTCACTTATATCTGATATCCATGGAATCTGATAAAAATTCAGATAACTTTTAGCCTATCAGATAATCTTCTGCTGTCTGGAGCCCTAATAAAATTTCTGTATCATGCCAGATTAACCAGCATATCTTCCTCTATTTATTGATGGAATGTGGGACTGAAAATCTTCCAGGCAGTATAACCCTTTTTGGGCTGATCTTTCTATAATTACAGTTTTGCCCTTGAACTTTTCTCTTAATTACATTTATGTCCCTAACTTTTTGCATATTTATATTTAGGTCCCTAAACTTTTGGAAATGACTACTTTTGGCCCAACATTTATTTCTACTTTAACTTTTGGCCTTTAACCTTTTCCAATTTACGTTTAGGTCCTTCTCTTTCTTTAAGACTTATCTAACCTTTATTATTTCGTATGATCTTCGTCATAATCCTTTTTAACCCTTTTTCCCCTATTAGCACTATACAGATAGGGAAAATTTAGGATATGACAAGTTACACCCAAGAGGGGTTGAATTGGGTGATATTTAAAAATTTAAAACTCTTTAGAAATAAAATAGATAAGTTGAGAGTGATATCACCGAGATTAATGGAAGGAAGAAGTTGACACCAGAGATTTATCCTAGTTCGGCACAACAACTAGGCCTACGTCCAGTCCTCAAATACCCTATAATATTTTTTACTATATCCTCCAAGATTATACGGGCTCTTGGCACCTCAGTAAATTTAATGTGAGAATCCCTATCACTACCCTTTACAACTCGTAAGGTTACACACCACGTTAAGATTCCTACACTCTTGAGCAAATTAGAACTAAAATAGAGTAATAATAAGTCTATCTCATGGAGAAGATATGACAATCACTGAAGCACATAAATTTCTCTCCCTCATAATATTCTCTATTTGTTCAAAGTAAAATAGATTATAACGGAGTATATGCTAAAGATCAGAGAATAAACAATGAATGCTATTAAATGCTCTCTCGTAGGTTATTGAACTTCTTCACTTCATAATTCAATTCGCCTCATATTTATAGCTTAAGCTTGTAAGTTATCTGTTAGGCACATTAAGGCTTGAGTGAAGTGGAGACAAAGCTGTTAGTGGTTGACGGTAGTAGGTAGTAGCATTAAATGCATTTTCTGATAGTTAGCTTTTTGGCCGCAACTTCTCCATTAGAATCTGTAACATAAACATGCTAAGCAAATGTTGTGAGTGTAATAATAATAATAAGAAACATATAGGAATGATTAGGCTAAGTTTAATATGATTTGTCAAAATCTGATTTTAAAAATCTTTTGAAGATATATTAGTATTTATGGAAGAGTTCATCGATAAGATAGTTTATCGAAGATGACTTAGATAAAACTTGAATGAAATCTAAATGAAAAGTTGTGCATCTTATTGATACATGGCATATTTGAATAGCTTATCGATAAATACCATAACTGAATCAGAATTATTTTAAATTTACTATATATAATTTTTTGAAGTGTGATTATAATAGTAGCCTTATCGAATAAATTATCGATAAATCACTCAAAAGTTGCAAGTACTTTAAGTCTAAAGTCAGCGAGTCTGTGGATGAAATGTTCTCATACCTATCAAACTGTTCTTCGATGAATGCCCTCATTGAATAGTACCTTGATAAATTCATTCTTTAAAAACTTGATGCACTTCATATTTTATCAAATAGCGTATCAATAAATTTGATAAGTTCTTTGAACAATTTACTTCATTTATCGAAGGCTTTATCGATGAACCCATTTATCGATTAATACTTTGATAAATTCTCTTTAAAAATATTTTTACAAAGATATTTCTGTTTGAACTCTTTATCAATCAACACTCTTATCGATAAATACTTTCATAAAATTCACTAAGTTATTTTCAAATTTATCGAAGGCTTTATCGATAAATAGCCTTATCGAATAAGTCTTTAAAGAGAAATGATTTTAAAACAAAGACTTAGAGTTTCTCAATAGTTCATTTTTTAAAGGTCATTTCAATAAGCAAACTTATCGAATAGGTCTTCAA
Organism: Leucaena leucocephala; assembly: GCA_037074615.1. Taxonomy (NCBI): domain Eukaryota; kingdom Viridiplantae; phylum Streptophyta; class Magnoliopsida; order Fabales; family Fabaceae; genus Leucaena; species Leucaena leucocephala. The sequence goes on along the minus strand of CM073526.1, from coordinate 5,600,871 downwards.
TAAATATACTTTAAAAAACATATTTACTGGACAAACTTCTTTCTCATTTATCGAATAACATTAAGTAAACCTCTTATCCAGGAGCATATCGATAAATACTCTTTCTCAGTTTCAAATACTTTTTCAAATCTTTTCTCATATTGTTATTATCAAAACTTTAGAGTCTAACATAATCTTGATAAGATCTTTGAAAAATGAAGTAACTTCATTGACTAGAATGGTAAATTAACTATTCTCCACTGCATATATTCTTTTATTTACTGATTTAGACTTTTACAGTGAGCTTTTATATTAGATTGCAGGTATTTTGGAAGAGAACAAGGACCAGGAAAAAAATCACAAGTCAATGAAAGTGAAATCATGCTCCTGCACCTTTTAGTTATGACTAAAGAGTCCGCCAGTCGTGACCTTGATTCTTCTAAAGTCTCTATGTGTTTATAGGTCACGACCAAAACATGGACTTGGTAGCAACTAAAATGTGAAATCATTGAAACTGCACGTTTTGAACTAGGTCATACAGAAATAAAAATAGAGGAGGGTTGCTGTCAAGGAGGAGGCAGGTTTTTGACCCGATTAGGCTAAGAAGCAGTACTCAAGCGTTCTTTGATCACCTTCTCCACATCTTCTATCATTCTACACCTCTCTACAGACTTCTCTATATCTCTACACCATCAATCTACCATCTTTTCTTTGTTTCTTCATGGCATCACATCTGGATAGTGGTTATAGTACAGCAGGAGTCATGAGTGGCTAAATTTGTAGTCTCTTGGTGATGGATCTGATATCTTGAGCTCATAGACTGAAATAGGGAGTTTCTACTATTCTAATTTGTATATTCTCATGTTATGATTGCTGCTAGATCTAGGGTTTTCATTTTATGAGCAAGTTTTAAATATCACAGTTCCATAAAAATGGAAGGTTAATTAGATGGTGAAAACACCCTCGAATGGCCATGGATTGAAAACCCTAGATTTCAAGCAATTGAGATGTTAGCCTAGGATCAAAGTGTTGTCATTTGCTAAGTCATTGGACATGTCCAAAACATAAAAATCAGCTAGGAACACTAAGTCCTTGACCTGCACTAGAATATCCTCAAGGATTCCCTTAGGATACCTAATTGACCTATCAGCTAACTGGAGCACTACACTTATGTCTCTAAGATTGTTGATACCTAAAGCTTGATATACCAACCAAGGCATTACATTAATAGCTGCCCCTAAATCAAGTAACACTCCCTTAATATGAACATTTCCCATAGTGCATGGGATTGTGTTGGATCCTTAGTCTTAGCACTTAACTGGTAATTTAGCCTTAAAGAGTGATGACACATTAGCACTCACTTGGATTCTCTCAAGATGCCTAAACTTATTTTTATCAACACACCGTTCCTTCAAAAATTTTGCATATTTAGGGTTTCTCTTGTGGAACTTAACCAAAGGGATGTTTATTTCTAACTTATTAAATAGAGTATAAGCAACTTTTGCAAAATCATAGTCAATCTTTTTCTTTCCAGTAAAGTAAGAGTTAGGAAAAGGGAGATCTTTTATAATTAACTCCTTACCTTTGTGCATAGAGGCTCCTTGCTTGCTCAACTCCAGCTTCTCTACAGGTTGCTTTCCTTTGTAGGCTAAACTTGGTACTGTTGCTACTTCTTCTTGCAGCTTTTGTATCTCCACTTGAGCTTGTGAGTTCTCCTCTTAGGTTGGCTTCTTCATTATAAGCTGTTGTTCTTTAGCACTTTCAGATTTCCTAATTTGCACCTTTCTGCCACTTTTGAGGGATATAGCATTCAGACCCCTCGAATTAATGATGATGTTTGAAAGTATGCTACCACTGCTCTTTCCTTGAATGTCACTCACTATATTGGAGACTTGAGTTAAGTGACTTGTGATATCTGTATTCTTAGAGCTTAAATCTTCAAGTTTTCTGTGCACATCTACATTATCCTTCTGTATACTTTAGACAATTGAAACTATGGAGGCAAACTGACCATCATTCTCCTTGAGCTTGTTGTCTATATTTGTCATTCTATGATCCATATTGTTCATTTGCGCAGCCATACTTTTCAAAAATTAAGAAGTCTCATTTGACCTTGAGTTAATAAGGTATTAGAGTGAGTTAAAACTATAGACCTTGCATTATTTTGGTAGGTTCTTGAGGAATTACCACCTCCTCATAATTGATTTGGCCTATCACCCCACCTAAAGTTTCGGTGGTCTCTCCAACCAGGGTTATATGTGTTAGAGTATGGGTCTCTCTTTAGTTATTGATTGTCTCTCCCTTGATACATTGCTGTCACTTCTTCATATTGTCTATCACATGTACTAGTAGCATGTATCATGGAACCGCATGATTCACATCCTATAACCAAGGCTCGTGAGGTATCCACTATATGAACTTGTTTTATGGAATGCAACTCCCTTTCAATCAAATTCATCCTCTTCTCCATTATATTTCCCATTGCTACTATTTCATCTAAGATTACATATGAATTACCCGAAAAAGATGTAGGCATTCTCCTTGGATCCCCTATCTGATGGTCTTCATTGGGTATTTCTAGAATAACTCCCAACTTGCTTATGGAGTATTATCTCTCAAGGATCTATTTGCTGTAACATTCAAGGAAACTTGATTATGAGGAAGTAGACCATTAAAGAAAATGTCTACTAAATCAGCCTTGGTCATGTTGTGGTGAGGGCATCGAACCAACAGGTTAAGAAACCTCGTCCAATACTCATGTAAAGATTCTCAATCCTGTTGAAGAATATTAGTGACCTCATTCTTCATTCGAATGGTCTTTGAAGCTGGGAAAACCTGTTCAAGATAAGTTGGCTTCAGCTGATACCATATAAAAGTGGAGAAATAAGTTGACAAATTGTATAGCAACTCCTTAGCCTTTCATTCCAAAGTAAAATGGAAACACCTCCTTAAGACATCATCTAATGCAGTCATTGAAGGCTTCATTGAAGAACATATCATATGCATGGTTTGTAAGAGCCTGTGTTGACATTCTCCTATAAAACCATGAAATTTAGGTAATGCTACAATCAAAGCTCCTTTCATCTCAAAATTACTTCTTCAATATAGAAACTATAAGGATCATAATTCACAGGCAAATAATTAATTTCCCTCACACTTCTATTATCTTCTACATTCATTGGTATTTCATTTTCTCCATGCCCATTATGCCCTTTATGATTAATATCAGCCATATTCAGTTCAGTTTTAGACTCTAGAATACTAGAGGAGGAACTAGATTTTGCTTCTTCTCTAAATTCCCTAAATTCTTTCTTCAGTTTCCCAAGCCTCTCTCAATTTTAGGTTCAAAAGGCATTAATGGTTCAGCTCTTTTACGCATGCAATGTAGAAACAATAGAGAATAATCAATGCAATAAGTTAGAGTCAGTCATAGAAGTTGCACAGCAGAAAAATTTCAGTTAGTCGCGACTAAAGTATGTTTTAGTCGCAACACAATATCACAGAGAGCAGTAATCGTGACTAAAGGTTTTAAATGTCATGACTAATTTTTGTAGAGTAGTCAAATTTCATAGGGAAGCAATCAGGACGTAACACAAATAGTGTTTGGTCACTACTTAAAGCCACAGAGAGTAATTGTCACGACGCAGGTGAGTTTAGGTCGCGACTCACAATCACAAAGACTAATTTTTTTGCAAAAACTCAAAAAAGTGCATAATGCAATGTAATTTAAAAACTACTAAAAACTAAAATGCAAACAAAAACAAGAAAAATGACTCAAGGAGCTAACGAACTTGACAAATAATTAATAGGGAACCAATTACTTGGCTCCCCGGCAATAGCACCATTGATGAGGGCGGATTGTCATGGTCCGATCCATCAAAATAAAGTCAATTGCACCCAATACAATATAGTATAAGGTACAACCATATCGTTCTTCTCAATGAGCCTTTTATTTGGAAACCTAACAGATTATATGTCAAACTCAATGAAAAACTTGAGCAGGAATAAAATGGTTTTTGGGGTTTTAGTGATTTATGCAATAAAAGTAGGGTGCAGAAAAGTAAATATTTTTTAATTTTTGATTAAGATGAAAGTGAGTTGGTTTGTTTGAGAAATATGTTATGAAAGATTCTTGATAATGAAAATATATGTATTCTTGCTCTCACATTAAAATTAGAGTTTTGAAATCACTAAGTCTCAAAGAAAACCTTAATTGATTAATTGAGTCCATAACCCAAATTTTCCTTAAACCCCTTTGATCAAAGCTAGTTTAAGAAATATTAGCGAACTGTCACAAACCACTTAGCATGTAAGTTGAATTAGATGATGAAAATGCCCTCGAATAGTCATCAATCAAAAACCCTAGATTTCAAGCAATTGAATTAATTAACAACGATCGCTGATAATAACTCAACTCTCTTAAAATTAAAACTGAAATATTATATTAAAAATCAAACGTTCAAATCATCCGAATTCAATTGCAAATTCTAATATGAGAATGATCAATCGATATTCAAAACTTGCTCATAAAATAAAAACCTTAGATCTAGTGGCAATCATAACATAAGAAAATGCAAATTAGAATAGTAGAAACTCCACGTTTCAGTCTATGAGCTCAAGATATCAGATCCATCACCAAGAGACTAAAGATTTAGCCTCTCATGACTCCTGCTGTACTGTAATCGCTGTCCAAGTGTGATGCCATGAAGAAACAATGAGAAGACAATAGATTGATGGTGTAAAGATGTGGAGAAGTATGTGGAGAGATGTAGAATGATGGAACATGTGGAGAAGGTGATTAGAGAGCGCTCAAGTACTGCTTCTTTACCTAATCAAGTCAGAAACTAGCTCCCACTTGATGGCAGCCCTCCTCTGCTTTTATTTCTGCATGACCTAATTCAAAATGAGCAATTTCAACAAGTTCGCATTTTAGTCTCAACCAGATCCATGTTTTGGTCTCGACCTGTAAACACAGAGAGACTTCTAGAAGAATCAAGGTCGCGACCGACGGACTCTTTGGTCGTGACTAAAAGGCACAGGAGCATGGTTTCACTTTTATTAACTTGTGATTTCTTCCCTGGTACTTGCTCTCTTCCAAAATACTTGCAATATAACAAAAAAACTCACTGTAAAAGTCCAAATCAGTAAATAACAGAATATATGCAGTTTGGAAGAGTTAATTTACCACTTTACCCTTTTATTAGCACATTGCCACGTACAATCATCTATTACCACAAAAGTACAATTTAAAGCATAAAATGAATGGTAAAGTTGATATAAAACTCTTAAAAATGTCATAGAAACCATATACAAAATGTGTCTTATCAATAGTGAAAGAAATATGTAAAGAAAGACTCTTGATAATGGAAACCTATCTATCCTTGCTCTAAATATGATATGGGGATTTTAAAATCACAGTCTTAAATAAAACCTCAATCAATCGATTGAGTCTAGAACATTAATATTCCTTAAACTCCTTTGATGAAAGCTAGTTCAAAAACCACTAATGCGCTTTTAAAAACCACTTAACGTGTAATTAAATAAGATAATTAAGATGCCCTCGAATGATCATCGATCAATGATGATAGATTTCAAGCAATCGAATTAGTTAGCAACGATCTTTGATAAAAACCCAATTATCTATAAATCAAAACTGAAATATTCATTTTAAACTAACATCCAAATCATCCAAATTCAATTACAAAACCTAATCTCAGAATAATCGATCGATATCCAATCCTTACTCATAAAATCAAAACCCTAGATCTAGGAATTCTAAAACATAATAAAGGTGAGATTAAAACAAAAAACTCCCTAGTACAGTGCAGTCCATGAGCTCAAGATACGCGATCCATAACCAAGAGACTAGAGATTTAGACTCTCATGATTCTTGTTGTACTACAATCGCTGCTTAGATGTGATGCCATGAAGAAAACAAAAAAATATGATGGAAGGTTGAATATGGAAGATATGAGGGTAGGTTGTGGAGAGAATATTTGAGTACTGCTTCTTTGCTGCATCAAGTAAACAACCAGCCTCCCTGACTCCTGATACTCCCCTATTGTTTTAAAGCCAGGATAACATAATAAAAAACATGTAGCTTGAAACATCCTCTTTTTCATATGTCTTAGGGACCAAAAGGTAGCATTTGGAACCACTTTTAAGGCTATTGAAGTCAAATTACTCAATCTAGAATTTTACTCTTAGAGAATACTGTTCACTGTGTAAATTCCAGTGGAGTGACCTGACTTCAAAAAATCATAATTAATTCTAGAAAAATCGAAATGAAGTGGTTCAAATTGCTACACGAAGCTAACATAATTCTCTTTTAGTAAAAAAATAACTCATTGACCATGACATGACCAGGTCAATGTCAATAAACATCCAAAATTTACTATTCATCTAGTGTTTTTCCCTGATTCTAGCATTTTGGTCCCAACATCTGCACTATCCAATCCCTAGCTTCTCTCCATGATTCTTCAATCCTCTTCTAACATACCTGTCAGATTGGGATTACATGGAAGAGGGTGAGATTTCTGGGAAAATCTTAGTAGCAAATGGAAACCATACAATGTATGCAACTATATGCTTGATGTTACTATATGTGCACTGAATGATCATGCTTGCATAATGATAACTTACATGCTTCCATGTTACTTAATTATAACATATGGCCATAGCATAAAAAGAAATAGAGCATTACTTAATCATACATGCCTCACATCATCAAGGTAAGAAACCATCACATAAAACATCCAAGCAATATAAGCATAAAAGTAGATAAGTCTACTACCTGGCGTGTAGCCTTTCCTTCCTGCTCTTAGCCTTGTCTCTAAGGTCCCTTCTTCTCATAAGTCAAAGCCTATACATAGCATAATAATATCTTTATTATTATCTAGTATAGCTCTACTTAATATCATTCTTAACTAGGGGTAATATCCTTAATCAGCATAATAATATCTTTATTATTATCTAATATAGCTCTACTTAATCTCATTCTTAACTAGGGGTAATATCCTTAATCTGACATTCCCCTGGCTTTCTTTCTATCTATAGCTAACTTTATTAATAAAGATATTTCTCTATTCTAACCACTAAGAGTAATCATCTACTTTATTAGAGCAGGGACTAGATAAGTTACTTACCTCATTCTTAAGCTCTGTCAAGTCCCTAAGCTCCTTGGACTGCTCCTGGCTCCACCAGAACTCCTTCCTTCCTTTCCTTTCTTTCTCTTTCTCTCTTTCTTTCTTCTTTCTCTTCTTTCTTTTTTTCTTGGATGTGGCTTTCCTTGAAGGGGAAGGGCCTATTTATAGGTGAGTGGATGTGGAATGAATGGCTCAGATCAAATTGTGATGAATGGCTCAGATTGCTTAGCTTCCTCAAGAAGCTTTTCCTGCATCATCACAATGACATCATCCTCCTTGATGACTCACCAACATGACATCATCCAAGAACACCTCAGGGGACACCTTAGGGGGTATGTGGTGTAAGGAATTGGAAGACACGCAGCGGAAATAAACTTTAAAATTTTTCCATTCCTTGCCAGGATCTGCCGTATGTGTTTAAGTCAAGTGGAAAGAATCATTACCCTTAGTGTTGCTCACCGAATTTCACAGCTTCTCTACGTGGGTGGTGATCTCTTTCTGATCGCAAGAAATCGACGGAGTGTTCCTCAGCGACCTTCACAGATTCTCTCCGCGGACGGTGGTCTCTTTCCGATCACAAGAAGTCGACGCCTCAGGTCGGCTTCCTCTACTGGTATCCACACGAACAGCGTTCCAACCACGAACGACGTGCTAGCGTCTCCTGTCCCTCCAAGGCTTTCACAAGTCTCCGTCTCTATTTCGGCAGTTTCTTGTCTGCAAACCTTTTGCAGATTCCGTTCGGCCTTTTGTGTTCTGTGTTATTTTCAAACGTAGCTCCTCCAATCAGATATAGAGGATGCTATGCGTTTTTACCCTTGACCTAATTGGATTTTGGAGTTAATCTTATATTAATTCCGAATTGATACAATATCATATATTGTATAATTTTATAAGAAACTAATTAAATAAAATAATATTAAATCCGTCCCACAGATTTAATTACTTATTTATTTAACTTTAAATAAAGATGAGACTGAGTTATATTTGATTTATTCCCATAAATCAAATTTGAGATATCCTATCAATTTAAATTTCGAATTTCAAACGTGATAGAGATTTAATTTATCCTTATAAATTAAATCTTATAAATATCTCTTATATGAGATATCCTATCAATTTGAATTTCGAATTTCAAACGTGATAGAGATTTAATTTATCCTTATAAATTAAATCTTATAAATATCTCTTATATGAGATATCCTATCAATTTGAATTTCGAATTTCAAACGTGATAGAGATTTAATTTATCCTTATAAATTAAATCTTATAAATATCTCTTATATGAGATATCCTATCAATTTGAATTTCGAATTCAAACGTGATAGGGATTTAATTTATCCTTATAAATTAAATCTCATATATCTCATATATATAATATATATATATATACGAATTTATATATATACGAATATAAATATAAATAAATATATATACATTCACCTGGATCTTTCATTGAATCTGGACATGTCCCAGATTCAATGAATCTGGACATCATAGCTCGTGTTGGGCTATTTTGTGTGCGACCCTGTAGGCCCATATGAAGTTGGCAGTGGGCCATTTGCTATACTAGCCCACAAGTCGCAAGCGGTCTCTAGCAAGACATAACAACTACCCAAATCATATGAGGATCGATAAACGATGTAACCTTTTATACAACCATATCATGTCCCTTCTGTCACGCGATATTTTGGTCATGGATGAGGCATGGATAATGTCATCCTCCTATTCCCGACCGTTACTTTCTCGATCCCTGAGTAGTCTGACTATAGAAATGGAACTACCTTTCCATTACAGTATGGCCATACATTTCTCAGACTCACTCATCGAGGGGCCCAGTAATATCTCTCCACGAATGTGAGGGACAAATTCCATCTTGACCATTCACATTCCTCCTCATGAAAAACCACTAAGTCCGAACATAGTCTCTATGATCACTCGGTCAAAAGTGACTTTTGACTAGGTCAAAGCTGAGCGTTTTGTCATGTAGGAATCCATGATGATCTCAGGTCAAAGGGCATATTGACATGGTTTGTATATGAGAGAAGCTTATGACGTTACCCATGCAGTTCTCTCATAGCGGGTCGGTCCAACACCCTGTACTCTTACATGTGCTTATGACTTTGATTTATATCTCTATACATCTTCAAAGTCATACTGGTCTTATTTCATCTGTGCTCCCACATAGATGATCGACCAGGGACATTTAGGATAATATCATGAATTATCCAAGGATGGTCATCATAGTAAACATGCAAATAATATGATAACTCAATTAATAAATTCATAAATCAATAATGTTCATAAGACAATGATTGGCCCCTAGGGCACGATTTCCAACATGTGGTACAATGGTGGGGGCCCTTGGGACAACTCACCAGCTGACTCAGCCTCTCCAGAGAATTCCAGAGTATTTTCCTGGAATGAGCGGCCGAGATTGTGCCACGTGTCCTTTTTACTTTTTCTCCTTTTTCCTATCTCATGACATGTGTCCTTAACTTTTCTTCTTTTCTTGTAATCATGCCATGTGGCACCTTGTGGGTCCCATGAGGACACCTTTCATGCCACCTTATTGTCTAAGTCATATCTGATTACTTTTCCCAGTTCTATCCTTAACCGGGTAACTTTACTTTATGGAAAATCACTAAAATATTATTTTAATGTCTCTTAAATTTCCATAACTACTGGTCCTAAATTTTTAGGCTTTGGATTTTTATCTTGGGTTTCTAACCAAGCCTAAGAACTCTGTTGGCTCGATTCCCAAGAAATGTCCCTTTCTTTTCTATTATGCCCACAAGGACTTTCACTATTTTCCCTGAATTTTCACTTTCTTGCAGTTTAGTCCCTGAACATCATCTGTATACTTCTGGGACTCCTGCACAATAGGGTCTAGTAGCCTTCATTTTTTAGGCTACATATTATGCTTCTAGGCCTAAAAATTGGGATATGACATAGCTTTACTGATTTCCTTCTTTGGTCGCGACCAGATCCTATTTGTGGTTGCGACCTGTGAATACAGGAAAACTTCCCAGGATAAGTAAGGTCAAGATCTGTGGACACTTTGGTCACTATTAAAGTGCATAGAGGCTACCATCCTTAACTTGGTTCTCTCTGTCTTGTGATCACTCTTCTACTCACGTTAATTCTTGATTCTCCTCCAAAATACCTATAATTCAATATCAAAAGCTCACTGTAAAAGTCCAACCAGTTACTAAAGAACAATATATATGCAATTTGAAGAAGTTAATTTGTCATTTTACCCTTAAATTAGCATATTGTCAAGAACAATCATGCATTAATATAAAAACATAATTGGACTCATAAAATGAATGATAAAGTTGTCACACAACCCTCCAAATGTTACATAAACCACACACAATTTGTGTCCTATCCTTTTCCCCACACTTGAACCTTTGTACTCCTGGACAAAGAAATGAATCACACTTAGAACAACACTATTAAATTCAAGATAACAACATAATCCACAGTGTACCCTAAAAACAAATAATTTGTCATCTTTTAGGAATGCAAAGGTGACATTATGAGCAATGCCAAGTAATTAACTACTAGGTGAAATCAACCTCAACTGTATGAGCGCAATATATCCTCTCAAATGGTGTAAGTGTTTAGCTCTCTATTTCCTCTCATTGCTAGGGTTCTTTCATTCAGATTCAAATTAAAAACATCCTACTATATGCTTGTAATGGCTCTAAATCTTAGCAATTATATAACACCTATGCAAAGAATCAAGAGGTCTTTTAGGGTTAAAATGATGGAGATAGGTCATATGGAATAGAATATGAAGAATAGAGAGTACTATATGCATTTAACAATGAATATATAGCATGAATTCATGTCTTCCAAGGTGTAGAGGTTATGATTATGCTAATAGTAGTCAATGCTCTTTTCTTTTTTCAATTTTCCTTACACCATTTTTTTATTTGTGCAAATGTTTTCTCTCTCATTTATTTGGCACCTTGTATATAAAAGATGTAGCATAATTTCAAAATCACAATGATTTTCTGCCATGAATAAGAAGTTTATTTCAAAGAGATGCTCATGCATATATGACTTTCTATGATGGGAAAAATAAAAAATGATGGGCTCAAAGGGGGTGACTATGGATATAATATATATGGGCTTGTGTTTGGGATATAAGGGTTTGGAAATGAATGCCTCTATCATATTCAATAACATAAATGCGCAAGTAATTTTCAACTTAGAGCTAAGACAAGTTATAGAGGATATAAACCAATTGAATAACCACTCAATATAAAAATTTAGGCCGAGAATATTTCCAACTAAGGGTTTCATCTAAATTGCTCATAAGCAACAATGTTCATCATTCACTAGGCATTAAAACACTTACCACAATTGAAAATCCTCTTGAATGACAGATTAAAAGTTATAAAGTAATCACTCAAAATCATGTAAGAATCACAAATTTAATAGTAAAAGCTTAAGTGTTTCCAATTCAGTTTCCATTTCAAAAAAATGCAAGTGTAATGATGGTTTATATAAACTATTTCATGCAAAAGGTTAAAAATAAGAGGGTAATAAATCATTTATAAAAACTTTAGTAGCTCAAAAGGAATCCTTCTATATAGCATTACATAAATCAAAGAGAACGTAAATGGACATTTTCAAACTCAGGTCATGACTTGAAGCAATGAAGGTTGCAACCAAATTTCATAGTGAGTGCTTGCCCTGAACTTCTAACAACTAGTCGCGACCATACAACATATAGGTCGTGACTTATCTTCACAGAGAGCATATTAAGTCCAAAGGTCCATGTCAAGTCATGACAACACAACAAATAAGTCACGACTAAAAATCATAGAGACTACCACTTGATAGTTGTGAACGCCCAAAACATCTTTTACACTAAACCTTTTAGCCAACAATAAAACAGTTTAAAGTGGGGATCTAATTTTTAGTAACCCATCACACCTTAAGATCAAAAACTAGAAACTTTGTGATGAAAGACTGGATGAATTGAAGAATTTCACATTAATTAGAACATAAATAATAACATATCCCACATACTTAAACTTGACAATATCCTTACATTCAGCATAATTATAGACATCACAACACTATATAAGGTCAATTTAAATCCAGCTTCAGCATAATAGTTAAACACATCACTCAATGGAAATCATAGTGAAGCGCATAGTCACATTCAAATCATACATCGTAATACAAGGAAAGCAAATATGACAAGATGGGTAGGCTAAAATCATGCAATTGAGTATGGATCTAGCTCAAAGAACTAATAATAAGTAAATAACACATGGAAACATAGGGGTATTATTCAAAATAGAACTAAACTAAAATTAAACACTGTCCTATTTAATCATTAAGCAAAAAAATTAACTACTACTTCTACTAGTTCATCCCTTTCCAATCATCAAACAACATGTCAAGCATATATCACATTAGGAATGTTTTTAAAAGGTAAGAGATAGCAAAGGGATAACTTGGCCTTAAACTAATGGTGGGAACTCAGATAATTTTGAGAGATGGTTGTTTTATTGAAAACTCTTCCCTGTTACCTTCTCTCTCTACCTTAGCATACCAAAATTGTGCACTTCGATTACATTGTGAAGTCCATCCAAGCTTGTCATGAATTTTCCCTGTTTAAAGTTGCACTTACCCAACTGTGGCTGGTATATATTAGCAATAAACTTCAATGGTATTCCCTTTATATCCTTCGTATATTCCACTTCCTCAAGTACTTCACCCAGTTGAGGTTCTTATACCGCTACAACATACTTAGGATCACTCTCCTTTGATTCATTCAAATTCTCCATCTTGCTTTCAATCTCCTCAGGTGTTGGACCATGCTTAAGTTGGTCCACAGCTACAACGTAGTTGAGATCAATCTCCTTTGTTCCTACATCATTATTCAAGGTCAAATCATTTAAGAATCTTAAAGTATGAGAGGTAATTGGTGAATGAGTAAGGATAAGTAGAGTCAGAACATATTGGCCCTTTAACTAAAATAGCGGACTGTAAAGCTGAAGGAAATTTAAATTCACTGGTTGTGTCTGTTATTTTTGGTCGCAACCTCTCTGGGTTATCTTTAAATCCTCGTCGCTACTCAAACTGACAGTGATTGTCTCCTAAATGTTTGGTTACGATGTTATCGTCATTTAGTCACGACTTGGAATAATAGAGAGCTGTCCCTTAGTACCATGATATGCTATCATGACTTCATAATCTTCGTGTCACGACTTGATGTCTCAGGAGTTTTTGGTCATGACCAAACAATCATCTTATAGTGACGTTATTGCATAGAGAGTCTTTCCCTCAGCAAGTTCATATCTAGTCGTGATGTTTAGGTCTTGACGTTGTGACTTGTGGTTACATAAGCTCGACCTCTCTTTATTTATTCCACTTCCAGTTCCCACAATGAATTGTTTTCCTATAAAATCACTCACAACTTCCTTTCTAAAAACATTATCATTAGATAATGATGATATTGTATCAAAGTTGGATGGGAAATATAAATCTTTGGAATCTGACAGTATTGTATTTGTAACATCTTTACTTTCATACGTCTTAGGCACCATTCAGTAGCATTTGGAACCACGTACAAGATCTTGGAAGTCCATTAGCCAAATCTGGAATTTTACTCTTTCTCGGGTTACTGTTCATATGGTATTCCAGATTACGCAACGAACTTCAAAAAATCATAATTAATTCTAGAAAAATAGAAATGAAGTGGTTCAAAAAGATACATGAATATAACATCTTTATATTTAAGGGAAAAATAATTTCCAGACCAAATGATTAGCCAATTAATACAGTTTATTCGTTAAAGTTTACTGTTCATTTGGTCAAAAACTCTAGAAACAGATTCTGGTCCCTTACTTTGGAAATTCATTTCTCTTGATATACACATCCAAATGAAACGTTATACCTATGAACTTAAATCTCTAGATTTTGGCTACATGGTTGTAAAATTTCATGAAATAATACCTTCATTTACTAGGTCAAACTGAAGTCACAACAAAACTGCTTTAGGACCTACGTTCTTACCATTTCAGTTTCCTTTCTTTTACTTTCAATAATTGTTTCAGCATGCATAAGCCATCAAATAAGCTTCTCAATATTTATAAACATCATATACATATGTTATAAGTATTACAAATAGTTCCATCACATAAATGGACACCTTATTTGGCATTTACATACATAAATAATCCATAGCATATGCTAGGATCTCAATTACTTCCATTCCTCTCTTCCATTCTTTAGCTCTTCTCCATGCATACATTTTCCATCATGCTTGACCTAAATTGGTTGGTTATGGGAGAGTGAGATTCTAGAGAATCTTAGTAGCAAACATTACCACTTAAATATGCAAGATGGATGCTAATGCATGATATATAATTTCATTAACTTTCTTTGATTAGTGACATGCCATCATGCTATATACTTTTACATAAAGTGCATTGCCATGGAAAACATGTTATTCACAATACATTCAACATCATTTATCATGTCACAACATCATTCAAATATCATATACATGTCAACACATAAGCATACCACATCAAGCACAAAAAGAGGTAAGTTCACTACCTTGCACTTAAGCTTTCCTCTTGATCTTTTGCACTTGCTCCCTAGCTTTCCAACCATGAAGCCTTTATGTAAATCACTTTCCAACATCTTCTTGGATGTTTCAAGCTCCTAAACACATTCATATTCATCATATAATTCATTATGACTCATGAACTGTAACCATGTTCAAAACTAACCTTGTTACACTCTTTATTATCATAACTTTCTCTAATCTTCACTAATTCACTTGGCTCTTAAACTAATTGATGTCTTGACTTTACCCTACACAATTTCATCTTTTGAATCCATTTATGAGATTAGAATCATGAAATTCTAGCTCCTTTATGGCCTTCTGTACAGAATCGAACACATGCACACAATTCTTTCAAAAATTCTCATTTTGATTCAAATGTTCCCATACTTGTTTCTCCACTTTACGCCACACAAATTTTTATTTTAAAACCATTAGAATCATCAAAATAATGAAATCCTAATCACTGTTCATTTGAGTGAACAGTACCATGAAGGATTTCACAAACTACAACCTTGAGATTTTAATGTTTCCAAGGTTCAAAACCTTTCTAATCCTACACAAAATCATCATATAAATTCAATAGAAGAATTAAATCATTGAAATTCCATTTCTTTCCCTCATGAACAGTGCATATTGAAGAGAGTACACCATGGTAAAGTCAAGAATATCAACTTGATTCAACAACCAATCACTTAACTAGTTTATTTAAGCTTCAATCACATGTTTCTAACTTTAAT
The DNA here is from genome assembly GCA_037074615.1 of Leucaena leucocephala. Taxonomy (NCBI): domain Eukaryota; kingdom Viridiplantae; phylum Streptophyta; class Magnoliopsida; order Fabales; family Fabaceae; genus Leucaena; species Leucaena leucocephala. Next base: position 5,585,410 of record CM073526.1, on the reverse strand, counting down.
TTGTTCTTTCCCCTTTCATCTAAGGTTTTTGGGCATTGGAACCAATTCCATGATCATTTGCATTGAACTAATTCATTTCCAAAAGAATTGCTCTCGAGGACTGTTCACTTTTACTGTTCATTTTGTAATTCCAGAACATGTACCCTGCTTTAAAAAATCATAAGTAATTGTATAAATATCAAAATGAGTTGGTTCCAATTTCTAATGAAATATCCTTCATTGAAATTTGAGGAAAAAATATAAAACTGAGGTTCCATTGTCTTAATAAAATTAGTTTAATCGTTGAAAATACTATTCATTTGGTAAAATCTGGAAATTCCAGCTTCTCTGCCTTAACTTCAAAAATTCATTTCTCTTTGGTTACTTATCCAAATGAACCATGTTACCTATGGATTTGAAGATATGTATGTTTTCTTTAAGCTCATAAAATTTCATAGAAAAACTCATTCATTTGTCATATAAAATCATTGTGTGAACGTCACTGCCTCTAGACGCTTACTTCATCTCAAGTCCAGATTTTAACTTGAACTTAGAAAAATCATAACAATTCAAATTCTTAACTAAATGAGGCGTTCTTGGTTTTTATTCAAAGGTATGTATCTGAAATATAATCATTCCAAATTTTAGACTAAAACGCATTGATTTAGATGTTATAACCATCGTCACAAAGCGTCAGCCTCAAAACATAGTTATAGAATATACATTATACATGCTAGATATCATCCTATAGTGTCATGTAAGTCATGTAACTTATGATACAAACTTAATCATCAACATTTAATATCTTCCCTTGAGAGGATTCAGCACCTAAAACATAGTTATGCATGTCAAAGGAATGAGATTTCATGGAAATCCCAATAGCAAGTTACATAAACTATAATATCATGCATGAATAATTGGATGCTTAACATGTTATCATGAGATGGAAGCTACTTCATAATGGTACATAAGTAAACTCTAACATGCATATTGTCATGACATAACTTGCAAGGAGTTGCAACCATTCATACTTCATCATAACATGATGACATAAGCTCAAGCTCAACCAAACACCATAATCAACAAGCAAACAAAACAATTAAATAAACACGAGTTATAGTTAGGTATCCTTGCTACCTCTTAGCTATCTTGGTCAAGACCTTCTTGAGATTATTTCCTTTGTTCACAAATGTCAAAACCTAGCCATTACAAAATAATATCAAGTTATAACTCAACTTGAAACAAAATTCAAGACTAGGTTTTCACTAACTCCCTTTCTTTCTCTACTTTATGTTTCATACTTTCATCTTTCCAAAATAAATTCTCATGGTTCATTTCTACATAATTTTTCATTTAGAATCCAAATATTAAACTAGAATTCCAAAATCAAAACACTTCAGTTGCTACAGTATCAAACCGAAGTGAATGTCCCTTTTCCAAAAAATCACATTTTGATTCAAATGCTTCCAGTACTTGTTCTCCTACTTTATCCCCAACCAATTTTCCATTTTAAACTCATTGGAAGCATCAAAATCATGAAATTCCATCATATGAACAGTGTCACGCACAGTACCAGCATGAACACAAAACCCTAAATCCAAATATACTTGAATTCCTAAGCTTATACCACTTGATTCTAGCTTGTTTAAGCTTATCTAGACTATCCATGATATAAAACTCATAGTTTAACCATATATGAGCATCACCTACAGCAGCAACCATAAGGGAAATATAGCATGAAAACCCCTTAAAACCATGAGCTAACTTACTAGAACAAAGCTCAAGATCAAGGGAGATGATTACCTTGATTGTTGCTTCACTTTGTGTGCTTCTTTCTTGGTTGAATGGAAATTTTGCAAGAGTTTCCCTATGGTTCACCATGCATGCCGAATGGGTTCTGATTTGGGGGTATTTATAGAGAAATTTGGGTTGAAATGGATGGCCAAGATTTATTTGTATACTATTTGATCAAAGGGCTCACATTTAATCTTGAATTTAACTTTTTCTAAAAAAATAATTATGACATCATGTGGGACAGCTCATGGGACACCTAATATGGGTATGTGGCGTGCTTCCCATGTAAGGAAGCTTCTGGAAAAATTCTAGTCCAATATAGTACCCATCGGAGCAATTTCACAATAACCAGACTTTTTTATGTTCCTAATTTTTTATAATATACCAAGATATGTATTATGTCCTGGACATCAATGTCTAGACTTTTCATACTAATGAAAATGATATACTGAATATTTATCTACCATCCATCCCTTGGAAAATGACCAAAATACCCTTGGTGTCTTTTCTTGCACTGTACAAGCCCTAATGGCATAATTGTCATTTTACCCCTCTTTATACTGCCTCAGGGCATATACTGGCTTTAACTAATCATATTTATACTATGTACCACATTTTTGGCCTATCTAGAATGACCATAATGACCTCCATCCTTCACTGGTATAGTATGAGCATCTAGGGGCATTTTCATAATTTCGCACTTTTCCTGAACTGCTATAGTCTCTGGCCCACTTAACTGTCCAGTCACCTTAATGGTCTTATGATGGTTCTATTTGGGCCTTAATATGGGCTCATTGCCTTGCCTTTGTGGCCCAATTCACAAGACAATTCTCCCGATCCTATTTATCGGGTATTTTATTTCGTCGTAAAATCCCATAAGGATTCTACAAGATTCCTTTTCTGACTCTGTCAATTTTATCAATTCATATATTAAATATAAGAATTTATTGTAACGTTTTACCTGATTTTGAAGTCTAAAAAATACTGTAATAATTCTTCTAATTTTATAAATTTATATTAATTAATCGGGACCTCAAATCGAAATTTTGTGACTCCTTAAACTGCCCGGAATCACTTTGTCTATCTACTGGTAAAATTTGGGTATGATATGATTCTAGACATTTTTGGCCTGTCTCGGCTCAACTTTCTCATATTTACATGTAGGTCCTTGAACTTTTGAATAATTGCACTTTGACCCCTAAACTTTTGGCTATTTGTATTTAAGTCCCATAACTTTTGAAAATTACACTTAAGGCCCCAACTTATCTAACCTTTTTGCCTTTAACCTTTTCTACTCTGCATTTTAGTCCTTCTCTTCCCTCAGAACTTATCTAACCTTTATCTTTTCTTCTGATCTTCGTCATAATCTTTTACAAACCTCTTTCCACTATCAGTACTATACTAATAGGCAAAAATTAGGATATGACACTATTCATATCAAAACAATTAAAACATGATGCATTGCCTTCACAAGAGCAAGAAAAAGAATATATAGAGGAAAGAGATTCAAAATAGTTATTATAAATACTCAATCATGAATTTGAATACCCATGCTCGTGAAATACTTCATGGAAATTTTGGGAATTAGGCAATATAGGATCATACTCATCATTCAAACTCAATTCATACTCATCCCTAATTTCTTTAACAGCATAATATATGGCTTCGTTCATATTAAACGTCACTACATGTCCTCTAACCTCCACTATAATGGAACCATGCTTCATGCTAATGATTATCTTGGAAGTTTGAAGGAAAGGTCTACCTAGGATCAAAGTTCTCTCATTCACTAGTTCACTGGACATGTCCAGAACATAAAAATTAGCTAGGAACACTAAATCCTTCACCTGCACTAGAATATCCTCAAGAATTCCCTTAGGATAAATAATTGATCTATCAACTAATTGGAGCACTACACTTGTGTCTCTAAGATTGTTAATACCTAAGCCTAATTATATCGACCGTGTCATTACATTAATGGCATCCTCTATATCTAATAACGCTACTTTAATATGAACATTATCTATAGTGCATGGGATTGTGTAAGATCATAGGTCTTGACACTTAACCAGTGATTTAGCCTTAAAAAGTGATAACTGTCATATCCTTATTTTCAACCTCAATTATACTCAATTAGAAGTCATTTGAATCAATTACATAACCTTTTGCTTTAGAAACATGTATTTTTGAAAGATTTCTTCTTGGGTACTATTCATAGTTACTGCTCATTTGGTAATCCAGAACATGTACCTAACTTTGAAAATTGATAATTAAATGTAGAAAAATAGGAATAGGGTGGTTCCAATTTCTAATAAAAGATATTTAACTTAACTTTGAAGGAAAAATGTAAAAGTGAGGTTTTATTATCCTAATGAAATCAATTTTTTTGTTGAAAAATATTGTTCATTTGGTAAGTCTGGAAGTTCTAGTTTCTTTGGCTTAACTTCAAAAATTCATTTATCTTTGGTTACTCATCCAAATAGAATGTGTTAGCTATGGATTTAAATATCCAGACATGTTCTTAAAATCCATACAATTTCATAGAAAAACTCATTCATTTACTATATTAAATTAATGTTGGAACGTCACTGCCTCCAGTTGCTCACTTTATCTCAATTCTAGATTTTATCTCCAACTTAGAAAAATTATAGTAAATTGAATACTTAACCAATTGAGAAGTTCTTAGTTTCTATTTAAAGCTATATATCTTAGCTATTAGAATACCAAATTTCAAGTCCAAAATCATGGGTTAAGGCATCTTAAACATCATCATAAAGCTACAACCTCAAAATACAACCACATAATAGTACACTATGCATCCCATCAAGTCATCATCATAGTGTCAAGTGATCAAAAGGACTTATTACACAAGTTCAACCATCTATATTTACCCTTTTTCCTTGAGATGTTCTAGCACCTATAACATGGTTATGTATATGGAAAGAATGAGATTTTATAGAAATCTCAATAGCAAGTCATACAAACTATAATATCATGCATGATTAATTAAATGCTTAACATGTTATCATGAGGTAAGAGCTACTTTACAATAATACATAAGTAAACTCTAACATGCATATTTTCATGACATTAGATGCAAGGAGTTACAATCATTCATACTTCATCATCAACATGATAGCATAATCTCAAGCTCAACCAAACATCATAACTAACAAGCAAACATACAATCAAACAAACATGAAACTATAGTTAGGTATTCTTGCTACCTCTTAAGCTATCCTTGACAAAGTCTTCTTGAGATGATTTCCTTTCCTCACAAATTTCAAAACCTATCCATTACAAAGTAACGTCAAGTTACAACTCAACTTGAAAACAATTTGAAGACTAGGAGGTTTTCACTAACTTCCATTCTTTTTCCATTTTATGTTTCATACTTCCATCTTTCTAAAATAAATTCTCATGGTTCATTTCCACATAATTGTTGATGTAGAATCCAAATCTGAAACCAGAATTTCCAAAATAAAAGCATACCCTTGGCTTCTGTACAAAACTGAAGTACCACTATGTTTTTCCAAAAGTTCACATTTTGATTCCAATGCTTCCAATACTTGTTTCCCTACCTTATCCCCGCACAATTTTCCATTTTAAACTCATTGGAAGCATCAAAATCATGAAATTCCAATAAGTATTTTGTCATAAAAACCAATGTCTAGGTTTTTCCTATCATTGACATTGTTAGATTGAGTATTTATCTACCAACTATCCCTTAGAAAATGACCAAGATACCCTTATTGCAATTTCTTGCACTATATTAACCCTAAGGGCATAATTGTCATTTCACACCTCTTTATACTTTATTAGAGTATATATTGGCTATAACTAATCATCTTTCTACTTGTTTTCATGCTTTTAGCCTATCCAAAATGCCCTTATCCATCTCTGGTACAATCTGGCTACATAGGGGCTTTTCGTAATTTCATACTTTTCTGAGGTTACTTTGGACTTTGGCCCACTTAACTGTCTAACCTCCTTACTGGGCCTCTTAGGATGCCATTTGGGCCTTAATATTGGTCTATTATCTTTATGGTACAAATCCCCAAGAACCTCTCCTGACAGTATTTATCGAGTATTTTATTGCACTGTAAATTCCCGTAAGAATTCTACAGGATTCCTTTTCTGATTCTGTCAATTTTATAAATTATTATATTAAATATAATAATTTATTGTAAATTTTTATCTGATTCTGAGATCTAAAAAATGCTATAATAATTCTTCCTAACTTCAAGAATTTATATCAATTAATCGGGATCTCAAATCAAAATTTTATGTTGCGTTAAATTGATCAGAATAATTTTGTCTATCTACTGGTAAAATTTGGGACCAAGCTACTTCTGGGCAATTTTTGACCTTTTTTGGTTTAACTTTCTCATAATTATATTTTTTTCCTAGAACTTTTGGTTAATTACATCTTTTGGCCCAACTCTTATTTCTACCTTTATTTTTGACCTTCAAATTTTTTTAATTTTTATTTAGGTCCCTGAACTTTCCTTAGTTACCAGTCCCTCTCTTTCTTTCCTTAATCTGATACAGTTTATTTCATGAATCTCATGTCTATTATACATAAATTGTACATATACATTAGATAAGGGAATTTGGGATTGACAAGAACACATTAGCACTTACCTGAATTTTGTCAAGAGGCCTAAACTTTTTCTTATTAGCACACAACTCTTTTAAAAATTTAGTATATTTAGGATTTCTCTTGAAGAATTCAACCACAGGGATGTTTATTTCTAACTTATTGAAGAGATTAAAGCATCTTTTACAAATTCATAATCAATATTTTTCTTTCCAGCAAAATAAGCTTTTGGAAAAGGGAGATCCTTTATACTTACCTCCTTACTTGTATGCGTAGAGGCTCAGTGCTTGCTCGACTCTACCTTCTCCTTAGTTTGCTTTCCTTTGTATGCTAGACTTGGCATTCTCACTTCCTCTTCTTGCTTTTCCTGTATTTCCTCTTGTGAGTGTGAGTTCTCCTCTTAGGTTGCCTTCTTGATCATAAGATGTTGTTCTTTAATACTCTTTAATTTCCTAATCTTCATTTGTGACATTGTTAAATTTTCAACATTAGAATCTTCCATATCCTCCCTTGATGTTTCATCTTCCTTAAATTGGACTTCTCTCCCATTTCTAAGTGATATGGCATTCAAACACTTCGGATTAATGACAATGTTAGAAGGTATGATGCGATTGCTCTTCGTTTGGATGTCACTCACTATATTGACAACTTGAGTCAAATGACTTGTAATATCTGCATTCTTGGAATTTAACTCCTCGAGATATCCTATCAATTTGAATTTCAAATTCAAACGTGATAGAGATTTAATTTATCCTTATAAATTAAATCTCATATATCTCTTATATATAATGTATATATACGAATTTATATATATATAAGAATATAAATATAATAAATATATACATCCACCCTGGATTATTCATTGAATCTGGACATATCTTAGATTCAATGAATCTGGACATCATAGCTCATGTTGGGCTATTTTATGTGCGACCCTGTAGGCCTATATGAAGTTGGCAGTAGGCCATTTGCTATACTGGCCAACAAGTCACAAGCGGTCTCTAGCAAGACAAAATGACTACCCAAATCATATGAGGATCGTTAAACGATATAACCTTTTATACAACCATATCATGTCCCTTATGTCACGTGATATTTTGGTAATGGATGAGGCATGGATAATGTCATCCTCCTATTCCTGACCGTTACTTTCTCGATCCCTGAGTAGTCTGACTATAGAAATGGAACTACCTTTCCATTATAGTATGGCCATACATTTCTTAGACTCACTCATCGAGGGGCCCAGTAATATCTCTCTACGAATGTGAGGGACAAATTCCATCTTGACCATTCACATTCCTCCGCATGAAAACCATTAAGCCCGAACATAGTCTTTATGATCACTCGGTCAAAAGTGACTTTTGACTAGGTCAAAGCTGAGCGTTTGTCATGTAGGAATCCATAATGATCTCAGGTCAAAGGGCATAGTGGCATGGTTTATATATGAGATAAGCTTATGACGTAACCCATGCAGCTCTCTCATAGCGGGTTGGTTCAACACCTTGTACTCTTACATGTGCCTATGATTTTGATTTATATCTCTATACATCTTTAAAGTCATTCTAGTCTTATTTCATCTCTGCTCCCGCATAGATGACCGACCAGGGACATTTAGGATAAGATCATGAATTATCCAAGGATGGTCATCACAGTAAATATACAAATAATATGATAACATAATTAATAAATTCATAAATTAATAATGTTCATAAGACAATAATTGGCCCCTTGGGCACGATTTCTAACATTTTCTTCTCACATTAATCTTTGGTTTTCCTCCAAAATACCTACAATTCAACATCAAAGCTCATTATAAAAGTCCAACTAGTTACTAAAGAACAACATATATGCAATTTGAAGGAGTTAATTTACCATTTTACCCTTAAATTAGCATATCGACAAGCACAACCATGTATTACTATAAAAGCATAATTGGAGGCTTAAAATGAATGGTAAAGTTGTGACAAAACCCTCAAAATGTTATAAAAACCACACACAATTTGTTTCCTATTAGTTATGCCATAAATATTTTATATATTTACTATTACATATAATGGCATATTATATTACATTAAATATCTGGCAAATTATACAATTCATGCTAGAGCATAAATTTGTTCACTTTCCTTCTTCCATTTTGTTGCTCTCCTTCAAGCATACAATTTCCATCATTGTTGACCTATATTGGCTCGTTATAGGAAGGTGAGATTTATGGGAAAATCTCAGTAGCAAACAAAATTATTTAATGCATACAAGATGTATGCAAGTGCATGACATGTTACCTTTATCTTTCTTTAACTTCCATTTACATACTATTATGCTCTATACATCATAATATCATGCATGATCATAACGTCATCAAAGGTAGAGCATAAATCATTCATACATATCATACATAATCACATATCATAAACAAATCAATACACAAGCATGTACATCAAGCATACAAGAAAGTTAAGTTCACTACCTTAAGCATATTTTCTCCCTTGTTCTTGTACTTGCTTTATAGCCTTCCCAACCACTAAGTTTTTGGTCAACCACTTCCCAATATACTCTTGAATGTCCTAATATCCTAAACACATTCACATTCATCACATAATTAATTAGAACTATGAAGTCAAGTAATGTTCAAGATTATCCTTCTTGAACTCTTAACTCTTTACTTTAACTTTAGGGATTTCTATATATCTTTTGAAAATTATTCCTATAGGTCAGTCCCATACAATTTTTCATGAGGAATCCAAATATGAGCTTAGATTTATGAAAATCAAACTCCTTCCCCATGAACTAGACAGAAACTGAAATAATATATAACATCTCCAAAAATTACAATTTTGATTCCAATTCTTCCAATACTTGTTTCTCTACTTATCCCCATAAAAGTTTCCATTTTAAACTCATTGAAATCATCAAAATTATCAAATTATAGCTTCTTTCCATACCTATGTATAGTGGCAGAACATGCATCCAAATGAAATTCGAAGATTGCATGGCTTCTACAAGCTTATTCTATCCAATTCTAGCTTAATCATCTTTGTTTAATTTTATCTTGTTCTACATCAATTTCTCCTTCCCCTAATTATGTACAGGTTTTAGTTAGCCATGGAAGAGGAGAAATTATATTGTTTTCTAGCTATTTAGTCAATATAATTCTTTCTAGAACTCAAAATTTAGATTAAAGTTGTCATATTCTAATTTTTCCTATCTATATAATATTGATAGTGGAAAGAGGTTTAGAAATGGTTATGATGATTATCATAAGGAATGATAAACGTTAGATGAGTCTTGAAGGAAGAAAGGGACTAAGATGAAAAGTTTAAAATTTTTATGGTAGAAAATGAAAGTAGAAAGAAAAGTTGGGCCAAAAGGTGTAATTACCAAAAGTTAAGGGACTTATATGTAATTTATCAAAAGTTTAGGGGCAAAAATATAATTTTGAGAAAGTTGAACTAGAAAAGGCTAAAAAATGCCCATAATTAGATTAGTCCCAAATTTTACCAGTAAGTAGAGAAAATTATTCTGATTAGTTTGACACAACACAGAATTTTGATATGAGGTCCCAAAAAATTTATATTAATTTTTGAAGAAAGAAAAATTAATACAATATGCTTTAGACCTCATAATCAGATAAAGTTTGGCAGTAAATTCCTATAATTGATATAAGAATTTTTAAAACTGATAGAGCTCAAAAAGGAGTTCTGTAGAATTTATTTTATAATTTATAGTAGATTAAAATACCTAATAAATATGTTTCAGGGAATTTCTCAAGAATTGAGCTTATGAAGGCAGTGGATCATACAAAGAGCCAAGAATAACACCTTATAGGCCCAGTGATATTTTTAGATAATTATGTGGGCCAGGGCTAATAAAGACAGGAAAAAATATAAAATTACGAAAATGCCACTAAAGGTATACCACTGTGTTGTGTCATTGAGTCAGAGTTAGATGAAGGACGTTTTGGGCATTTGGACAAGTAAAAAATGTCCAAGCATGTATAGGAGTGATTAGTCAGTGTCAGTATATGCCCTTAGGGTTAATATAGGGCAAGACAGTAAACCAAGGGAATTTCAGTCATTTCCAAATGATCTGTAATTAAGTTTTGACCTAGTCCAAGAATTTCAATGGTAGGAAGAATTTGGATATGGGATTTAAGGTTAGACAGCATATTATAGAATCTTAGAAAAATTAGATTTAGAAAACATTCTAGTTTTTGAGGAATTGGACTAAGCTGGTATCGGATTGGATTGAAATTTTTCCAGAAGCTTCTCTCCCTTGGAATTTGTCACCTAGCCCTATGAAGTGTCCCTTGATGATTTCATGGATGATGTAATAATTACCTTTTTAAAAAAGTTAAATCCAAGATTAAATGTGAGCTATTAGATCAAATAGTGCACAAAGTAATCTTAGCCATTGATTTTCCATAGAATTTGGCTATAAATACCCCCAAGTTCTGCCCAAAACCATGAAGCACATGAACCCTTGGGGAAAATCTTGCAAAATGAAAACTCAAGCCAAGATAAAAAAAGATTCAAGGTACCAAAGTTCAAGCAAGCTAGAGATTAAAGCTAAGCAATCTATCCTAACTTATTTTTCTTTGATTTGAGAGCTTGAACTTAGGGTTTTCATGGAGAAAATTTGAGTTTTCTCTAAGGTGTTGTGCTGTTCAAATATTTTAGGTGAAAGGAGAAAGAAGAAATTAAAGTTAGAGTTATATGAATGAAGCTTAAACAAGCTAGTTAAGTGATTGGTTGTTGAATCAAGTTGATATTCTTGACTTTATCATAGTAAACCATTTTGGTTTTCACTGTTCATGATGAAAGGAAATGTAATTTCAATGATTTAATGCTTTCATTGAATTTATATGATGATTTTGAGTAGGATTGGATAGGTTTGGAACCTTGGAAGCATTGAAATTATAAGATTGTAGTTTTCAAAATTCTCCTCTATTACTGTTCACTTGCATGAAAAGTGATTGAAATTTCATGATTTTGATGCTTTCAATGGTTTTAAAATGAAAAATTGTGTGGGATAAAGTGGAGAAACAAGTATGGGAAGCATTAGAATCAAAATGAGAATTTTTGAAGGAATTATGTACATGTTTTCGGTTCTATCTAGCAAGCCATAAAGGAGCTATAATTTCATGATTCTATGTTCATAAATGGATTCAAAAGATGAAATTGTGTAGGGTAAAGTCAAGACATCAATTGATTCAAAGACCAAATCCATTAGTTAAGATTAAGGAAAGTTAATGTAGTTGAATGAGCTCAATGTTCAAGAGGAAGTTATGTTTGTTAAAGTGAGTTTATTGCTCAAGGAAGTTAGATTGTGATGGATGAATGGTTATGTGATATTATAAATTGATTGGTATGCTCCAAAAGAGGCTGCCACATATCCAAGAGAAGTGTGAAGAAAGAGGCAAGATAAAATGAAAGAAAGTCAAGTATATGAGGTAGTAAACTTATCCTAAACTTGTATACATTGAATGTTATGCTTGACTGTGCTATGGCTTTGTTGAATTGTGTTGAATATATACTTATGTATGAAGCTCTGTTTCTATTATTACTTTCACCAACTGTATTTCATATGTTACATGGAAGCATGCACATTACACAATGTTAACACTTTCACAAGCAAGCACAAGTATTTACATTAATGCATGCATTGTTTAGTACCATTTGCTACTGAGATTTCCCCAGAAATCTCATCCCCTTCCATGTAATCCAAATCCCAAGGTTTGTTATGGATGAAAGAGGATTGAAGAAACATGAATAGAAGCTAGGGATTCGATAGTATAAATGTTATGTGAATAATTGTTATATATAATGTTACTATTTGACCAATGCAAGCAGTGATGATTATGATGTAATGAAAAATAATAAATGATAAGATAAATGTATGAAATTTTACAAACATTTAGTTAACATGTCAAGCTTCATTTTGACACCAATAAAGCCTTATTTCGATATATGTACAAAGAAAATGAATTTTCCAAAGTAAGGGACCAGAATCTGTTTTGATAATTTTTTACCAAATGAACAGTAATATTTGATGAATAAACTGTATTAATTGGATAAACGTTTGGTCTAGAAATGATTTCCCCCTTAAATTTCAATATTTTATCTTCACATTGCTTTTTGAAGCACTTCATTTTGAATTTTTTAGAATTAATTAGGATTTTCTGAAGTTCGTCACTTAATCTAAAATACCATATGAACAGTAACTCGAGAAAGAATAAAATTTCAGATTTGGCTAATAGACTTCTAAGATATTGTAAGTGGTTCTAAATGCTACTAAATGGTCCCTAAGATGTAAGAAAGTAAGGATGTTTCAAAAGTCCTTATCTTGTGATCTTGATTCCTAGCTTCTTTGATTACCTGCTTCTCCTTCTTTCCTTTAGTATAGAGCAATTTTGATAGCACCTCCCTATGGCTTAGGTCTATTCTTGCACTATTTGAATCAAGGACAAGACTACTTCTTAATCTTGACTTTCCTACCAAGTTTAAAACATGGCATCATTTAAAAAAGACCACACTCGAAAAAGAGGTCCATATAATTTTAAATAGAATTTTAAAGAAATTTTAGGAGCTTGTCTACCAACTCTAAAAATTATTATTTTATTCGTTGAGGGATCGATCTAAACTGAAGACCATGAAATTTTACTAGGACACTCAAAATAAATTTAGATGGGTTATTATTGGCTAAGTCAAAGTTCGATAGCCAGTATGAGCTCAAACTAAAATAGGGGCAAAATTGTAATTTCAGAAAATTTAGGGCCAAAAATGGCAATTCTAAAAAATATTCAGAAAAATCCCAATAAATTTCATAAAATGGAAAATGAGGTTCTAAGACATTTTTATAAAGGGGAAATGACAAAAATACCCATATATGAATTTTTATCATATTATGGTTTTTCTTGAGTTATCTAGCAAAATTAAGTATTCGAACTATAAAAAGACCTAAGAAAAATATAAGAAAATATGGATAAATATTTAAAGGGTCAATAATAATTTTAGATAGGCTAGACAGGGTCAGAGAGAATTCTAGAAAATATCGTTCCATTAAATAATTTTTTTCCCAGAAATTACTCAAATCGGTACCGGTTAATTCTGGAAAATTGGAGAAAACCCAAGAAACTCCATGAAGTTCCAAGACACCTTGAGTTGGTGCCAAATGAAAGGAGGAAGGGAAAAGAAGAGGACAAATCAAAAGTTGTCATAATTACAACTAAAAAGAGATTAAATCCTAGCCCTTGAATCAAACTTTTAAGAATTGAATCTTAGCCCTCAATTCCCCTCAATTTGTCTATAAATACCCCCTCCCAAGACCTCCATTTTGTGCAGCCCTCTTTATATAGGGGAAACTTTTGACAATTCAAAACTCAAGCCAAGATCAAATCTTCCAACCTCCCAAAATTCAAGGATACTAAGGTAAACATACTTCCAAGCTTTTAGTGATTTATTTGGAAGTTTAATTTATTTTTTCTAGGGGTTGGAAACCATAAATTTATAAGGGGAGATTCTGTCCAAATTAGGAAAATATGAAAGTTATGATAAGAGTAGCAAAGATAAGTTGAAAAGGATAAGATTTAACATGTTTGAGCTCATGAAATCAATAGTTTCTTGGAATTGTTCTTGAAATAGCTTACTGTCCAGATTTGTGTACTCAGTTCTAGGGTTGAGATATGATTATTTTAAGGCATCCAATGTGTTCAAAATGCAATTTTGTGTTGGGTATAGTAGGGAGACCCTAATTGGAAGCCTTAAGCATAAAAATGGAAATTTTACAAAACCCAAAGTTGTAATATTTGTTTCAGTCCGTACAGACAGTACAGGAGCTGAGGAAATTTTAAAATTTGGATCACACTATTGGATTCCTTAGCCAAAATTGTGTAGGATAGGATTCAAAGAGTTAATGTTCATGATTGGGATAAATAAAACCCTAATTTAATTCAAGAAAGGGTAGTTAGGGTTTTTAAGTTTGAATTATGTTTAAGGAATTGTAATGACATGAAATTATTGTTCAATAATTAGGATTTGACATTTGTTAGCCAAAAGAACTTCAAGTCAACAAGGAAAGACAAGGATCTCTAAGAGGTAGCAACAACTCTAGATTTATCATTCTCTTCCAATTATTTATTGATATTGTTGTTTATGATGTTTAGTTGAGCATGATATTATGTGATGATGTGCAAGCTTTATGGGCTTGATGATGTGGTAATATTCTTGTTAAGATGCCATGACAAATGCATATTAGAGAATGCCAAAATATGAGAATGATTGTGTTGCTCCCATATCATATGACATGGTTTGGATAATTGCTTGATGATGTTAAAGGTTGTGTTAGTTGCGATTAAGATTTATTTGGAAATCTCACTCTTTTTCAAACTAAATGATGTTAGGTGCCAAGCATTCTAGAATCAAAGAGTTAATGGATCGTGTTTGAAGCATGCTTGGTTGTGTCAAATAAACCTATATTATGTAAATATGGAACAAATAGTACATTATGTAAGTTCTAATGGGAGGCAGTTAGCTTGCCACCATATTTTGAATATGATATTGTACGAATTAAACGCTAAAATTTAGTATGCTTCAATTTAACATCCCAAGGTTTAATTGGATATCAAGTACACCCAATTTGGATAAGAAGCGAATTTATGGTGTTTTTCAAATGCAAGAGTTGAATTCTTAAAAACTGGAAAAATTACCATATGAACAGCATGTCTTTGCGAATTTACTAGGAGTGCTACAGTAACTTTTGAACCTAGTTACTATTTTTCCAATAAAGATAGCTTAAAGATCTTTCAATAGGACTTGGAAGAACTTCATTTGGATTTTTTATATATTTAAATTTGAATTTTTAAATTTCAATAGAATTCTAAAAAATACTAAATTACAGTACCCTATAGGAATTTACAAAAATTCCAGATTATCGTTTGCAACTTTAATGGATCCTAAAGTAGTTCCAAAGGTTACTAATGGATCATATAAGGGTACTAAAGTAAGGATACAATATTTTGGTATCAGAGGAAAGGCAAATTAAGAAAGCTAAGATCTTAAATCAAACTAGTGTTGTATCTTTTATTGAGCCTAGTTCTTCTGGTAAATCTATTGTAGCTGAGACTGATTTTGCATCTAGTTCTATATTAGATAATCATTTTATCATAGATCATGTTAATGAAGCATAAACTCATACTTATAATCAGAATATTCAAAATAAGCAATATGGAGAGAATAACAAGAACAATAGAAGAGCACGTAGGAACACAAGAGAATTGACTTCTTCTAATGCAAACTTTGAACCTTTCCATACTTGTCCTGCTTTGGATGTTAGTTTTGAGTTGAAAGGTCCTTTGTTAAGTAACTTACCAAAATTTTATGGATTAGCAGGTGAAGATCCTTTCAAGCACTTAAAGAATATGCAGTGGGTTTGCTCATCTATGAAACCTATACGTGCTGACATGGATGCTATGTAAAGACAAGTATTCCACTTTACACTTGAAGGAAAGACAAAAGAATGGTTTTATATGATGCCACATCATACACCTCAAGCATTGGATTCCTGGAACAACTTGAGGACTACTTTCCTAGTGAGATACTTCCTTACTTCAAAGACAGCTACATTGAGGAAGGAGATTTTTGCTGCAAAATAGTATGATCAAGAATATTTCTGAGTTTTAGGGAAGATTTCAAGAGATACCAGCTAGATGTCCATACCATCATATTCCAAGTGAGTATTTGGTACAGTATTTCCATTCAGGATTGTGTTATGCATGCAAAAAGAATTTTGATGTAGCTACTGGAGGCTCCATTGATGATTTAACTCTAGATGAAGCATGGAACCTGATTGAGAAAATAGCAAGCAATAACTAGCAATGTGGGGGCTATGATACTAGGCAAGTCTATGAGGTTTCTACAAGGCCTTCTCAAGATTATAATAGGTTATCCTCCCAAGTTGCTGCCATGAATGCTTAGATCAACAACCTAGCTGCTCAATTGGGCAATTCACATATTCAAAGCTTATACTCTCAAGCTCTTGTTGCTCCTAGTTGTCAACTTGGTTATTCTCCTATGCACACCACTGTCAATTGTCCTATACACTAAGAAGATGTATCAACTATCTATCAAGGCAAACAGAATCAGCATCCACAAAGGAATTCATACTCTAACACATATAATGAAGGATAGAGATATCATCCTAATTTTAGATGGAGGGATGGAGGTAAAGACAGGAATTTTGGGCAGAATAGATTCAACAAAGATAAGCAAGTGGCTGGATCTTCTAGAGCTATAGAAGTACCTTCTGCTGCAAAGGATGATGGAATATCTGAGATAATGAAGAGCATTAATATGATAAATTTAAATATAAAATCCATCAACACAAACTTCTTCTCTAACTTCAAGGACTTGAGATCTACTGTGGAGAACAACCAAGTAATGACAGAGTCTAAGTTTGTTGCCTTAGAGTAATGGGAAACCAAAACTTCTAACATGAATGGCTATGTATCACAGCTAGCAAATTTAGTGAATGATGTCCTACAAGAATCAGTGGAGATATACCTTCAAATAGAGTTGTTAACCCTAAATCTGTGAATGTTATAAGTTTGATAAGTGAAAAATAAGTTGGGGAACAAGTGACAGAAGCTAAAAGTGAAGAGGAAGGTGAGGTAGACACTGATTCCAGCAGTTTAATGATAGTTATTATTAAGAAGTCTTAAGGTAAGAAAGAAGCACAACTACTTTGGGAGAAAAAGGGTACAAAAAGTCATATTGATTCTATACAAGATTTTGAATTAAGAAATCCTATAGTGGACACAACTAAAGAGACACAATCAGCAGTGAATTTAGAGCTCAAACAAAAAGAAACAGCTTCTGGTTTAGCTGAGAAAGAAGTGACTATGAAGGATTTGAACGCCCCACGGGAAGTCATGAGCAACGAGAAGAAAGACCTAGAGGAGCAAAATAGGGAAGTGCTTCATTCTTTCAACAAAATTAAAGTAAATGTGTCTATGCTAGAGAGAATTCAAATAATGTCAGAATATGCAAAATGTTTGCAGGACAGTTGTACACAAAAGGAAAGACATAAACCTAATAAACTAGTACAAGTGGGACCAAAAGCTTCAACACTCTTCAACTCTCAGATCCAATGCATTTTTTATTCCTCGTACAATTGGCAAGATAAGTATTCCAAAAGCATTGCTAGATTTAGGTGATGCTATTAATGTTATGCCAAGTTCCATTTATCATGCCTTAAGAGTAAATTTGATCAAACTAACTAGTGTGTTAGCTCAATTGGCTGATAAGAGAATTATAGATCCTAAGGGAATTTTAGAAGACATTTTAGTTCAAGTTAAGGAACTTATTTTTCCTGTGGACTTTTATGTTTTGGATATGTCAAATAAATCTCTTGGTGATAGTATTCTTATTCTAGGAAGGCCATTCTTGAAGACAACTAATTCCATGATTTTATTGAAAAATAGAATTATTAAAATAGAATTTGGTAGGCACATAATTTAGTTTAATATGTATAGACACCCACATCAGGATCATTATCTCTTAGGACTTAACATGATTGGTGCATCACTTGGAAATGAGTGTGATAATATTCATGAGCTTGAAAATGATGATGAAGTTGATTTCTCTGATTTCTCTGCTTCTTCATCCAATGATGATGTGTTATGCATTAATTCTAAAGTCGATGGTTGACTTACCACTATAGGTGATTTTTCTTCATCTTCATCTAATATTTTTCTATTGGAACTAACCTAACTATTTCAAGTGATGAACAATATCCAGGAAGGTTTGTAGCATATTTAACAGAATTGCAGGACAAAGACTATGCAGCATACTTTGAGAGACAAGGAATTGAAACCTCTGAGCTAGGGAGTTTTCAATTTAATAATTATATATTACATTATAACCCTGTTCATGAGAGCTTCGAATTAGAATTTTTAGACATTTCAGGACTGCAACAATTGAAGAATATGGTCAAACATCAACAAAATTGCATGCCAATGACAAAAGTGTATAATGTAGCAGTTATATCAACAAGACTATTCCCACTATATTTGTAAGGAATTGAAAGACACGCAGCGAAAATTAATTTAACAATGTTTCCATTACTTGCCAGGATCTACCGTATGTATTTAAGTCAAGTGGGAAGAAGCATTACCCTCAGTGTTCCTCAGCGACTTCCACAGCTTTTGGTCACGATGTTCACAGATTCTCTCCGCGACTCGTGCTCCCTTTCCGATCGCAAGAAGTTAACGACTCAAGTCGGCTTCCTCTACTGGTATCCACACAAACAACGTTCCAACCACGAACGACGTGCTAGCGTCTCTTATCCCTCCAGGGCTTTCTCAAGAATTCGTCCTCTCCGTCTCTATTTCGGCAGTTTCTTATCTGTAAGCCTTTTGTAGGTTCCCCTTCGGCCTTTCTGTATTCTATGTGTGTGTTGCTAAAACGCAACTCCTAAAATCAGATATATAGGATGCTATGCTTTTTTCTCTCTACCGAATTGGATTTTGAAGTTAATCTTATATTAATTCTGAAATTAATACAATATCATATATTGTATAATTTTATAAGAAACTAATTAAATAAATAATATTAAATCTGTCCCACATATTTAATTATCTATTTATTTAATTTTAAATAAAGATGAGATTGAACTATATTTGATTTATTCTCATAAATCAAATTTGAGATATCATATCAATTTGAATTTCAAATTCAAACGTGATAGGGATTTAATTTATAATAAATTAAATCTTATAAGTATCTCTTATATGAGATATCCGATCAATTTGAATTTCAAATTCAAACGTGATAGGGATTTAATTTATCCTTACAAATTAAATCTTATAAATATCTCTTATATGAGATATCCTATCAATTTGAATTTTAAATTCAAACGTGATAGAGATTTAATTTATCCTTACAAATTAAATCTTATAAATATCTCTTATATGAGATATCCTATCAATTTAAATTTTAAATTCAAACGTGATAGAGATTTAATTTATCCTTATAAATTAAATCTCATATATCTCTTATATATAATATATAAATACGAATTTTTATATATATATACAAATATAAATATAAATAAATATATACATCCACCCTGGATCATTCATTGAATCCATGTCTTAGATTCAATGAATCTGGACATCATAGCTCGTGTTGGGCTATTTTGTGTGCAACCCTGTAGGCCCATATGAAGTTTGCAATGGGCCATTTGCTACACTGGCCCACAAGTCACAAGCGGTCTCTAGCAAGACATAATGACTACCCAAATTATATGAGGATCTTTAAACGATGTAACCTTTTATATAACCATATTATGTCCCTTTTTGTCACGCGATATTTTGGTCATGGTTGAGGTATGGATAATGCCATCCTCCTATTCCTGACTGTTACTTTCTCGATCCCTGAGTAGTCTGACTGTAGAAATGGAAATACCTTTCCATTATAGTATGGCCATACATTTCTCAGACTCACTCATCGAGGGGCTCAGTAATATCTCTATACGAATGTGAGGGACAAATTCCATCTTGACCATTCACATTCCTCCGCATGAAAAACTACTAAACCCGAACATAGTCTTTATAATCACTCGGTCAAAAGTGACTTTTGACTAGGTCAAAGCTGAGTGTTTGTCATGTAGGAATCCATAATGATCTCAGGTCAAAGGGCATATTGACATGGTTTGTATATGAAAGAAGCTTATGATGTTACCCATGCAGTTCTCTCATAGCGGGTCGGTCCAACACCTTGTACTCTTACATGTGCCTATGACTCTAATTTATATCTCTATATATCTTCAAAGTCATACTGGTCTTATTTCATCTGTGCTACCGCATAGTTAACTGATCAGGGACATTTAGGATAAGATCATGAATTATCTAAGGATGGTCATTATAGTAAACATGCAAATAATATGATAACACAATTAATAAACTGATAAATCAATAATATTCATAAGACAATGATTGGCCCCTAGGGCACAATTTCCAACAATATTTTGGATATGCATATATTCTACAAGCTGTGGATTTTCTGTTAAAATAGGTGAAGGCTATATAAAAAAGAAAGGATAAAGTTGATGGTACAGTATTCTAGGTTAATGGCCAATTATTCAAGTTGTACAAGGAAAATTTCAAACCCCCATCATACTCTGGTTGTCTCTTTCCTTGTTTCCCTACTCATAATAGTCTAGTTTACACTATTTTACTTATATACTTGAGCTGATATTTGTGATTAAGTGTGGGGGAGGAGACCAAGCTAGTAGGGGTAGACAAAAATTAATAAGTTTATCTTTGATTCTAATTCAGCTTTGTCCTCTTCATTACTTCAGCCTTTACATGTGTTTCACTACTTCTTCACATTGAGGACAATGTAGAAATTAAGTTGGGGAGTAGTTTGTGAAATTGGTAAGTAAAATTAGATAATTGCTATGATTCTGTATTCTGATCGTAACCTTGTAATGTTCTCATCGCGGCTAATATATACGTATATGTAAAATTTATTCTATGTGACAATTAGTTGCGACCAATTAACATTGTCGCGACCAATAATTCTTACTTTCTGATGAATACCTCTCTAAGATGTGTAGTCGTGATATGTGCTTATCTTTGTTGCAACTGTTACTCTCTTTGAATATTAGACGTGACTAGATTGACACATTGGTTGCATCCTGAGCCTGTATGTTTAGCAGGATTATTCTCTGTGATCATGTGTTGCAACCAATGACCATTTATGTCATGACCAATATTCCATCTTTTCTAAAAAAGTATTCTCTATGTAAAATAGTCGTGACCTGAAGACCTTTTTGTCGCGACTGGACTTGACCTTCTATTGAAAAATTCTTCTATTTCATCTTATTATTGCTTGGTTTAATGGAACTTACTGTCATGGATTTAAAATTGAATTTTGAACACATACTTTTGAATATTTGCAAGCTTGGTGAAGTATGAGTTGCTTGTTTCATTGATTTACTACTAGAAATTGTGTAGTTTGAATGATTGATCTCATGTATTTTGCTTAATATTCATGCAATCTTGTCATAGTGAGTTGATTAAGGTGAGTAAACTAAATAAAAGGAATTTGATCCTCCAACAGATACTCATTTACATTGTGTGACACCATCTAGTTTGGTAACTTTGCATAACTTGTCTCAATCCTTTATTCAAAACCACATTAGCTTCTAGGAATTGTGAATATGATAAGGGAATTTCTTTCAAAACCCTTTTGCCCAAACAGTAGCCACATAAAAATTAAATCCTTTGCTTAACCCCTTTGAGACCTTCATTTTCTTTTAAAAATTCCATCCTTGATTAATGAATGCTAGACATGATATTTTATGCTGTAGTAAATGTGAAAATTGCATCACTTATTGGATATTTGAAATTCAATGCATTTGCTATCTGGTTTAATAGTGAAAGAAAAGAAAAAGTACAAAAAATGAAAAAGAAAGAAAGAAATAATAGATAGAGCAGAAAAAAAGTGATATTTAGATTGAATGAAAGGAGAATACTTGGTGATTTGTGATACTTTCTGCAATTACAAGTTCAGATGATAAAAATATGTTGAATTAGATTAAAGAATTAAGATTATGTGCAGTATTTCATTAGTCATTGACATGTATTTCCATTTCATCACTTAGCCTTTCCAATATTACAACCTAATAAAGACCCTTTGATTCACAAACCTGTAGCATTTAGTGGTGGAGATGTAGGATAATTACAAGCCTATGGGAAGCTTAAGCTAGATGGTTGAGTGAAATTACCTTGATAAGAGAATGAGTGAAAAATTACACCTTATGAGGAAATCTCAACCTTGTTGCTTACTATAATTTCATTGCATGATTTGGATTCTTTGATTGATATGAGATTAGTTTGGAATTTTGCCAATTGAAAGGAAAAGATTGATGATTGCAAGTGCTCATGCTGAATCTGTTTTGCCAAATATGCTAAACATGTGTATTTGAATTTCAATTTTGATCCATAATTTTGCTCGGAGTGCAAAAGCTAAGTGTGAGGGAGTTGATAAACTCATATTTATAGTGATTTTTAGTGCGTTTTGAAACATCCTACGTTTACCACCTTAGAGTATGTATTTGGAAGCATATTTGATTAGCAGAAGCATTACATTAGCCTAAAAATTAAAATTTTAAAACTTACTTCTCGAGTACGCTTCATTTGGTGATTTCCAGATTTACAGTCCAATCTTAAAAATTCATAACTAATTGTAGAAAAATTGTATCGAGGTGATCCAAATTTCTAATTGAAGTTCCTTCATATCTCTTTAGGGGAAAAATATAAATATGGACATTTACCTTACCAATTGATACAGTTAAATCGTTACTTTTTACTGTTCATATGGCAAATTCTAGAATTTCCAGATTCTGTCTCTTAACTTTAAAAATTCATTTATCTTGATATACGTATCCAAATAAGGCATGTTACCTATGCATTTAAAACTCTAGATACTTACTTCATGTTTATAAAATTTCATGAAATAATCATTTCATTTGCTAGGTCCAACTGAAGTCACAACAAAACTGTTTCAGGACCTACGTTTTTACCATTTCATCTTCTTGCTTAAATGTTCATAAACTAATATAGCATCCCTAAACCATCAAATAAGCTTCTCATATATTCATATACATCATATACATATGCCATAATTATTTCATAAAGTTTCATCTCATAAATAGACACCTTACACGGCATACATGGATAATTCATAGCATATGCTAAGATCTCAATTACTTCACTTCCTTTCTTCCATTCTTTAACTCTTCTCCATGCATACATTTTCCTTCATGCTTGACCTAAATTGGTTGGTTATGGGAGGGTGAGATTCGAAAGAATTTTAGTAGCAAATATTACCACTTAAATATGCGAGATGGATGCTAATGCATGATATGTAATTTCATTAAACTTTCTTTGATTAGTAACATGCCATCATGCTATATATACTTTTGCTTAAAAGTGCATGGCCATAGAAAACATGTTATTCACAATAAATTCAACATTATTTATCATGTAACAACATCATTCAAATATCATATACATGTCAACACATAAGCATACCACATCAAGCACATAAAGTGGTAAGTCCACTACCTTGTACTTAAGCTTTTATCTTATTCTTTTGCACTTGCTCCCTAAGCTTTCCAACCATGAAGCCTTTTGATCAATAACTTCCCAACATCTTCTTGAATATTTCAAGGTCCTAACACACATTCATATTCATCACAAAATTCATTAGGACCATGAACTCCAGTAATGTTCAAGACTATCCTTGATAAGCTCTTTACTACATAACTTTCTCTAGTTTTCACTAATTAACTTGGCCCTAGAACCAATTGATGTCTTAATTTACCCTACATAATTTATCTTTTGAATCCATTTATAAGCTTAGAATCATGAAATTCTAGCTCCTATGCATTGTTCTAGATAGATTTGAAAACCATGCATAATTCTTCCAAAAATTCTCAAATTGATTCCAATGCTTCCCATACTTATTTCTCTACTTTATCCCACATAAATGTTCATTCTAAAACCATTGGAAATATCAAAATCATGAAATTCTAATCACTGTTCATGCAAGTGAATAGTAACAGAGAAGAACTTAAAAAAATACAACTTGGAATTTCAATGCTTCCAATGTTCAAAACATATCCAATCCAACACAAAATCATCATATAAATTCAATGGAAGAATTAAATCATTGAAATTCCATTTCCTTCTATCATGAATAGTGCAAACCAAAATGGTTCAACCATGGCAAAGTCAAGAATATCAACTTGATTCAACAACCAATCATTTAACTAGTTTGTTTAAGCTTCAATCATATAACTCTAACTTTAATTTCTTCTTTCTCCTTTCATCTAAGGTTTTAGACATCACAAACACCTTAGAGAAAACTCAACTTTCTTCCATAAAAACCCTAAGTTCAAGCTCTCAAATCAAATGAAAATAAGCTAAAATAGATTGCTTACCTTTAATCTCTAGCTTACTTGAACTTTGGTACCTTGAATCTTCTTTGTCTTGGCTTGAATTTTTATGTTGCAAGAGGTTCCCTAAGGGTTCTCATGCCATGGTTTTGAGCATAAATAGTGGGGTATTTATAGAAAAATTCTATGGAAAATGAAGGGCCAATATCACTTTGAGCATTATTTGATCTAATGGTTCATAATTGCTCTCACATTAAACTTACTCACCAAGACAACTTGAGATAAGGTCACATGACAAAAATCTTCTCCTCCCTCTTGTCTTGGACGCCATGTGTGAGGTCTTATGGGTCCCACCATGTGCAAACCCTAATTCCCACTTTATTCCTTTTTCTTTTCTTTTTCAAAAATTTATAAATTATTCATTATTGGACTTGGGCTCCAAGATAACTTTTGGGACTTATTGGGCTGTCGTAGAACAAAATTTTGGCTGCCCTAGTCCTTCCTTGGGTCCAATAGCTAATTAGCACAAATTCCAAGACACTTTCCTTATACTAATATCCTTAAAATATCTTAATTTTGAAAAAAATGCTAGACACCTCTTTTAATAGTTCTAACATTTTTAGAAATTCATTCTAACATAAAATAAATCCTCTGCAAAGCCTCATAATATTCTGAGACCCAAAAGTCCTTATACAAATTCCCTACATTTCCTTTAACCATTTACCAATATCTTATTTCACTTTAATTTCTCAAAAGGCATTATCATTTTTTCACACATCATCAGAGTATTCTCTAACATTGATCAACTATTTTGGGGACTCTCCTTGACTGTCTAACCTTAGTCAAATAACCAAAATGCCCTTCATCTAACTCTAACTCAATGACACAACACAATGGTATACTCAGTGGCATTTTCATAATTTTATATTTTTTTGGTCTTTATTAGCCCTAACCCACATACTTATCTAAAAATATTACTAGCCTTATAGGATACCATTTTGGGCCTTCTACATGGTTCACTACCTTCATGGGCTAAACTCCCGAGAAATTCTCCCGAAACACATTTAACAGGTGTTTTAATCCACTGAAAATTCCATAATAAATTCTATAAAACTCCTTTTTGAGCTATGTCAGTTTCAAAAATTTTTATATTAATTATAGGAATTTATTACCAAATTTCATATGATTCTGAGGTCTAGAGGATATTGTATTAATTTCCCTTTTCTTTAGAAATTAATATAAATTTTTTGGGACCTCTCATCATAATTCTGTGTAACGTCAAACTAATCAGAATAATTTTCTCAATTTATTAGGAAAATTTGGGACTAATATGATTTTGGGTATTTTTGAGTATTTTTCAGCTAAACTTTTAATAAATTACTATTTTGCCCAAAGTTTATTTCTACTTTCATTTTCCACCATGGAACCTTTAAACTTTTCATTTTAGTCCCTCTCTTTATACCTTTGTCTAATAATTGTTTTTCCTTTCTATTCATCATCACAATCATTTCCAATCCTCTTTCAACTATCAGCATTATATATATAGGAAAAAGTAATATACGGCATGTTTAAAGTGAATTTATTATTGATTTTTATCTCCATTTATCAACATATTGAGCAATTATTAAATATAATAATATTCAGAATAGTTGAGAATTAATTGATATAAATTTAGTGCTTAAAGTGAACAAATAATCTGTTTATTCTAATTTCCTATCACAGACCAATGCATTAACAGAATGGATTAAAGGAGAATGACAGCTGGACTAAAGGAGTTGATGACATGTGATAGCACATGGGCTACATCCAGGAATTAAGAATTAGATTGCAAGTGGGAGATCATGCATGTGCTATCACATAGAGGATCACTGTTCATGCACACACACCTCATATGAATTGAGTCACACGTTTAGCAGTAGCTCATGTACTCCACACTTCATTCACACCATTTCAGTTGACAGTCACACCATTCACATTTCTTCTATATAACACACACATTAGCACATTCAGGGGAGTCACACAGATCACACTCTAATTTTCATAAACTTCAACTTCAACCTATTTGGATCATTTATCACTCCACATCCATTCTATTCCATTCACGACATCTTTCAATTCTTCTTCTTCTCCATTTCTATTCTGCAATTTTCCTTTGTTTTAGTCAATAGAACCAGAAGAAAGCTCTGCAGTTCATCTTCATATTCTTCTATCATTTTTACCATGATTGTTGTTGTGTTTCTGTTACTGCTGAAGTTCCAATGGCAATGCAAGGCTAAGATTTTATGTTCTCTTAGAGATTATGCTGAACCAGAATCCATGAGATGAATAAGGAGTTCATTGTGTTTTTAATTCAGAGTTAAATGTATTGAGTTGACATAATTAATTCTATAATTATTGATGCAATTTGAGTAGTAGATGACAAAGAAGTAGGGAACCAAGTTGGATTTCTTATTTATGCATAACTGATCTTTGATTT
The DNA here is from genome assembly GCA_037074615.1 of Leucaena leucocephala. Taxonomy (NCBI): domain Eukaryota; kingdom Viridiplantae; phylum Streptophyta; class Magnoliopsida; order Fabales; family Fabaceae; genus Leucaena; species Leucaena leucocephala. The sequence goes on along the minus strand of CM073526.1, from coordinate 5,558,600 downwards.
ATTCTCATCTATGATCGAGTTGAACAAAGTTGTGATTAATTGAAGTGATTCTATAACATAGTACAATTGTTTCTGTTTAATTCATATTCTGCTATCTCTAAGTTGAATGATTCATAATCTCTTTTAATATTTGCGAGTTGTAGCTTTGATTGAGATTTAGCTAGCAAGTTGTTAGCTAATATATTCCAATTCAGCTGATTAACTTCTTAAATTCTATGGATAATAAAGGCAAGGTAATCTCCAAGGGAACACACTTGTCATTCATTCATTCATCTCATCATCATAAATACTTAAAAGCATAAACAATAGCATAGGTTTTACTTTCAATAGTCAGATTAAAACTCATAAAACACCATCTCTTTAACTTGTTAATTCGTGGCTCATTAGATTAATTAGGAACTTCTACATCCATTTAGGCTCCTTGTGAATTGACCTAAGTTAGCCTCCATTTTACTATTGGTTAGCTTAGTTTTGTTTGATAATTAAAATGACAGTTATCATACTCACACAGCTCTAGGTCCTTGATTATTAGTTTTGGACCTTGTCTGTCATTTAGGAACTTAGACAAAATTATTTCTCACATGTGGATTTCTTCTCACATGACATGTGTGAGAAATATGACCATGTTTACCAAAATAATTGCAGACAATAGTATGATGGACTTTTGTAGTATATTTGTAAGAATTATGTTAGTCGAGTGGAGGAAGTTTAAAATCATTATGTAAAATTTCTTCCTTTCTTCCGTGTATTCTAGTAAAATCTTTTTAATGCAATACATTTTTACTTTTTGAAACAACATCAATAATTGGTTGAAAAATATATCGTGAAAATTTTTGAAATCATTTTTCACAAATTCATTAGAAGAATTGAAATTCTTTACCAATGAGGCATTTTGAGCTCTAGATGAAAATTTCTCCAATTCATATGTATTGAGCTTATCTTGATTCTCTTCTTCCTCTTCTTGTTCTAAATTGTCAAATTCATGGAAGTCAATTTAGATTTCTCCTTCAAAGCTCTTTGCTTCCATTTATTCATCATTAGTAGATAAATTATTTTTTGACTCTGATAAACTGTTAACACTGTCAATTTGAATGTCAGATGAATAGATTAAATCAAGTGTGCTAAAAATGTCTTTAACATTAGAGCAATGCTTAACTTCCAAATAATATTTTTCAGAAATAATATTAAATAAAATTTCCATTGCTGTAAGGTTCAGTGAAATTAATTTCCTTTCATAATTATTCCAATTCTTTCTTAATTTAAAACTAAAATCATTTGAAAAGATTCTTCTCATATCAAAATTAAGAGTTGTAAAAAATATGATCATTCGACATATCCAATACAAAAACTCAATTTTCTAAAGTTGGAGGAATGGTAAAATCATAACCTTCAGATAGTATTTCACCGATAGATCCAACCATGATCTTTGCACTTGAGATCATTAGATCCTTTAAACAAATGTTAGTTCTAGGCAGTCGGCTAGATCACCGAAGATGGGTTGAATTGCATAAATGATAACTTATTAAAAAAATTTAAACCTCAATGAGAATCTGATGAATAAAGCATTATGTTTTGAAAAACTTTTCTTGAACATAAATCACTAGAAATTAAAGAGTTAAGGAAGAAGAATTTGCACAAATGATTTATCTTGGTTTACTCTTTCCTTGACCTACGTCCAGTCCTTAGCTTCCTATTAAGATTTTCCAATCCACTATAAACACCAAGATTAGAACGGGCTCTTAGTAGCCTTTACAACTTCAATTTTAATGGCTACTTGAAAACCACCTCAAACTTGAGGTTACACAATACAACAGTGGTAACACTCCCTCCTTAAACAAATACGAGCAATTCTAAACCTTGAATCCCCTGATTTTAAGGTTTTGCTCTCATATAAGAAAAAAATAGAGGATATGTCTAACTCTTAGATAGAGTAGATGATTAGACATTGAAGCTCACTATAAATCTCTATCTAAGAATGATACATGAAGATTGAAAGGTTGGAATTTTTTTTGGGTTTCTGACTCTTTGATGTTTTCATGACTGAGTGCTGTTATCGTTGATATATCATCATCATATTATCGTCCATCATTGCCAATCACATTACTTTGAATGCTCTTCTATTTATAGTTGATCTTTGTAACCGATGAGTATTTTTCTATTGAGGTTCTCTTCCTTTGAGTTTTCTATCTATTGGAAATATGACCATTGAACTAGCTGTTATAGCCGTTGAGGCTTTTGTCTTTTTATCATTGAAAGTCTGTTAGCTTTACTCTTGGTATGATCTTTGATTTAGCTTTGATCTTAATGGAATCTGACTATTTGATATTAATTATGTAAACACTTCAAAACTAAAATCGTTAGTATATAAACATATGGAGTGAAGATTTGAGTAACTGGTATTAAAATTGACTAAGTTTAACAATAATAGAAATGATGGTAGAATAATGCATGTTCATCTAGTGTATAAAGTGTATAAGATTAATTCAGTTATAAACACTTCAAGATCATACAAAGATTCTATTTATTTTCAAATATTATTCTATATTAATTGATTACCTAATCAATTAAATAGATTTAACATGTGAAACAGAAAATATAGCATCATATTGATTTGATTATTCAATCATATATGTTGTGATAATGTAAAGAGAATTTTCTTAGAACATTTATCATGAAGATTAATGAGAAACATTGTCATATTTTCACATAAATCAATCATATGAAATCAATAATAGGTCTCTAACTTAAAACATACACATACTTCAAATTTTAAAAGATTTTGACATTAATTGATTAAGTAATTGATAAATACAAGTTAATCGAATGCCAAGTCAATTAATGTGTTTAGAAAAATGAATGAGAAATCATTTCAACACATATTAATCGAACAATTAATCCATTAATGATCATTAAACAATTAATCAATCGATTAATTGATTTATATTTGAATTTTTCACAAAATATATGCTTTACTCATTAATCGAATAGTGAACATATTAATATAGATTAATCGATTTTTTAATTGATTAATAACAATATCTTTGTTATGTTGGAAAATTATATTTCAAAAGATCAATTGAATAACTAATGAGTTAATTATAATTACTCGATTAACTAATCTATTAATTGACTTTTCAACTCAATTACAAAAGGTAACTTCTCGACATTAATTGTTTAACTAATTGATTAATTGATTTCTCTTTGTGAAACAAAAGGCTACTTTTTCAATTAATCTAACATTCAATCGATTAATTGATTTTAATTGATTCACTACTAATAATCGACTATTTAATCAATTAACTCTTGTAACTTCTTCTTTTAACTTCATTTGATTCTAAATTCATTTTTATTACTCCAAAAACAATTTTACTCAACATTGAACAACTTCATTCTCTTTTCTCTATTGACATCATCAAAACATATACATACTAATAGCAATGACAGAGCAGAGACATGAACAGTAAGTAGCAAGTAGAAACGCATAGAAGTATTTATGGTACAATAATGGCAGTAATGGGGGTAGCGTCTTTTATGGCTAAACATAGCTATAGTATCCAAATCCCCTAATTTAATAGCAAGAGTATGAGTTTAGAATATCAAAAGGGAGTTTAAGTTACTCTAATTCTCTACCCATTAATTATCTTATGATTAATAGGTCTTAGGATAATTTTATAATAATTAAAAAATTTATTAGTAATTTATTTATATTTATTAAGGATTATTGTAACGAGATTACTATTTAGCATTGGATATTTTCATATCCCCAATTTTCTTATATGATGTCTATGTACAGTTTATATGTAATGGACATGAGATTATTGGAATAAACTGTATCAGATTGAGGAAGGAAAGAGAGGGATTATTAACTAAGGAAAGTTCAGGGACCTAAATAAAAATTAAAAAAGGTTGGAGTTCAAAAGTGAAAGTAGAAACAAAAGTAGAGACCTAAATGCAATTAACTAAAAGTTTATGGACATAAATGTAATTATAAGAAAGTAAAACAAAAAAAGGCTAAAAATGCCTAGAATCAGATTAGTCCAAAATTTTACCAGTAGATAGACAAAAATATTCTGATCAGTTTAACGTAACTCATAATTTTGATTTGAGGTCCCGATTAATTGATATAAATTTCTAAAATCAAGAAGAATTATTATAGTATTTTTCAGACCTCAGAATCAGATGAAACTTCATAGTAAATTCCTATATTTAATATAAGAATTTATAAAATTGACAGAGTCAGAAAAGGGATCCTGTAGAATTCTTATGGGATTTTACAGTTGAATAAAATACTCGATAAATATAGTCAAAAGAGATTTTTTGGGATTTGTGCCATAAAGGTAATGGACCAATACTAAGGCCCAAATGGCATCCCAATAGGTCGAATAAGGTAGTGAGATAGTTAAGTGGGCCAGAGTCCAGAGCAACCTAGGAAAAGTGTGAAATTACGATAATATCCTTAGGTGGCCATATTGTATCAGTGATGGATAGAGGACACTTTGGTCATTCTAGACAAGCCAAAAATGTACATGATAATGTAAAGATGATTATTTAGAGCCAGTATATACCCTAATGCAGTATTAAGAGGTGTGAAATGACAATTATGCCCTTAGGGTTAATATAGTGCAAGAAAGAGCAACAAGGGTATCTTGGTTATTTTTCAAGGGATGGTTGCAGATAAATACTCAGTCTAACAATGTCAATGGTAGGAGAAACCTAGACACTAGTTTTCATGACAAAATACATATTCTAGAATATTATAAAAATTCATAACATAAAACAGTCTGTTTTTTGTGAAACTGCTCCTATTGGTACCATACTGGACTATAATTTTTCCTATTAGTATATTTACCTTTTTCTAGACAAACATGGCCCTAAATGATGTCATGCATGGCATCAAGCTAAGGCTTCTAGGGCAAGCTTTGTTCAATGTGGAATATGGACCATTAGATTAAATAGTAACCAAACTAATCTTGGCCATTCATCTCCACCAATATTTTCTATAAATACACCCCTAAACCATACTTTCGGCATGCATGGTACCTTAGGGAACCTCTGGCCAAATTTCATTTGAAGCAAGAAAGAAGCACACAACTTGGAGCAATAAGCAAGGTAATTAGTTCTTGGTTTTCAGGGGTTTTTGTGACTTATTTCCCTTGTGGGTGCTGTTGGAAGTTCTATCCATATGTGATAAGAATATGAGTTTTATGTTATGGATAGTTTAGACAAGCTTAAATACATTAGAATCAAGTCGTATAAACTTGGGAATTCAAGTATGCATGTAGTTAGGGTTTTATGTTCTTAGTTGCTACTGTATGAAACACTATTTATATGTTAGAATTTCATGATTTTGATGCTTCCAATGATTTTAAAATAGAAAATTGTGTGGGGATAAAGTAGGAGAACAAGTATTGGAAGCATTGAAATCAAAATGTGAATTTTTAGAAAAATTAAGGGTTTACTTCAGTTCTGTACAGCAGCTCATGGGGTGTTTTGATTTTGGAAATTCTGGTTTCATATTTGGATTCTAAATGAAAAATTATGTGGAAATGAACCATGAGAATCTATTTTAGAAAGATGGATGTATGGAACATAAAATAGAAAAAGAATAGAAGTTAGTGAAAATCTAGTCTTGGAATTATTTTCAAGTTGAGTTGTAACTTGATGTTACTTTGTAATGGCTAGGTTTTGACATTTGTGAAGGAAGGAAATCATCTCAATAAGACTTTATCAAGGATAGCTAAAGAGGTATCAAGAATTCCTAACTATAGTTTTATGTTTGCTTGATTGTATGCTTGCTTGTAGTTATGGTGTTTGGTTGAGCTTGAGATTGTGCCATCATATTTATGATGAGGTATGAAGGATTGCAACTCCTTGCAACTAATGTCATGACAATATGCATGTTAGAGTTTGCTTATGTACTATTATGAAGTAGCTCCCATCTCATGATAACATTTTAAGCATCTAATTAATCATGTATGATATTATAGTTTGTATGACTTGCTATTGGGATTTTCATAAAATCTCATTCTTTCCATATGCATAACCGTGTTATAGGTACTAGAACATCTCAAGTAAAAAGGGTAAATAAGATGGTTGAACTTGTATTATAAGTTATATTGGTTACTTGACACTATAGAAGTATATGATGGGATGTATGGTGTACGATCATATAGTTGTATTCTGAGGCCATGGCTTTTTGATGATATTTACAATTCCTTAAATGGACACCAAGAACACCTTAATTGGCTAAGAATTTGATTTACTATGATTTTTCAAACTTGGAGATAAAATCTGGAATTGAGATAAAATGAACGTCTGGAGGCAATGACGTTCCAATGTTAATTTAATATAGAAAATTCTATGAAATTTTATGAGCATAAAGAACACGTATGGAGCTTTAAATCCATAGGTAACACGGTTTATTTGGACAAGTAACCAAAGAGAAAGGTTAGTTGTGGATAGAAAGAAAGTTAGGGGATTGCAGATTAAGGGTATTACCTCAAGTTAAGCATGAGTTAAGTAGAGCTATACTGATAAGATAATAATAAAGATATTATTATGCTATGTATAGGCTCTGACCTATGAAAAGAAGGAACCTTAGAGCAAAGGCTAAGAGCTAAAAGAAAGGCTACACGTCAGGTAGTAAACTTACCTACTTGCATGCTTATGTTGCTTGGGTGTTTATGTGATGTTTACTTACCTTGATGATGTGAAGCATGTATGATTAAGTAATGCTCAGTTTCTTTTTATGCTATGGCCATATGTTATAATTAAGTAACATGGAAGCATGTATGTTATCAATATGCAAGCATGATCATTAAGTGCACACATAGTAACATCAAGCCTATAGTTGCATACATTATATGGTTTCCGTTTGCTACTGATATTTCCCCAGAAATCTCGCCCCTTCCATATCAATCCAATTACAGCAGGTCTTCTTAGGATAGAATAGATAAAGATGCATGAAGAGAAGTTAATAATTATTTAGCTTGATTGATATGTGATTGATGTATGTATAAATTAGTTGCTGGAAATTACCATTGTGAACAGTAACTCATGGTAGAGACAGTGACATTTGAGTTGTAATTAAAAATAGTAAATGGTTGAATAAATGTATAATATTTTACCATTAAATAGTAGTCATACCAAGTTTCAATTTTATATATAGAATATCTTATTTGGATGTCTACACATGGAGATATGATCTTTCAAAGTTAGGACAAAAAATGCTAGAATCAGGGGAAGGACGCTGGATGAACAGTAAACTTTGAGCGTTTACTGACGTTGACTGGGTCAAGATGTGGTCAACTAGTTATTTTTCTATGAAATATAATTAAGTTATATTTGTGTATCAATTTGAATCACTTTATTTAGATTTTTCTAGATTTAATTATGATTTTTCAAACTTAGGTCACTTCTTTGTAATTTGCCCAGTGAACATAACTTGGTAGAGTAAAATTCCAGATTGAATAGTTTGACTTCAATGATCTTAAAAGTGGTTCCAGATGCTACCATTTGGTCCCTAAGACATAAGAAAATTAGGATATTACATGTTACCTATGGGTTTAAAGCTCTAGACGTGTTCTTTAAGCTCATAAAAGTTCATGAAAAATCTCGTTCATTTACAATCTGGAATTAACGTCAGAACGTTATGCCTCTGGTTGCTTACTTTATATCTACTCCAAATTTTAACTCTAATTTAGAAAAATCATAACAAATTGAATACTTATCCAATTAATTCACTCTTGATGTTCATTTAAAGCTCTATATCTTAACTATAACCATGCCAAATTTCAAGTTCAAACTCGCTGATTAAGGTATTGTAAATATCATAAGAAGGTCACTGCCTCATAACTTCAACACATGAACATACTATATACATTCCAGCATATGCTTCCATAGTGTCAAGCAAATCATCTAACTTATTATACAAGTCCATCCATCTATGCTTGCCCTCTTTCTTTGAGAAATTCCAACACCTATGGCATGGTTATGCATATGGAAGGAATGAGATTTCATGGAAATCCCAATAGCAAGTTACAGAAACCATAATATCATACATGATTAATTGGATGCTTAACATGATATCATGAGATGGGAGCTACTTCATAATGATACATAAGAAAGCTCTAACATGCATATTGTCATGACATAACTTGCAAGGAGTTGCAATCATTCATACTTTATCATCAACATGATGACACATTCTCATGCTTAACCAAACATCATAACTAATAAGCAAGCAAACAATTAAGCAAACATGAAACTATAGTTAGGTATTCTTGCTACCTCTTAGCTATCCTTGTCAAAGCCTTCTTGATATGGTTTCCTTTATTCACACATGTCAAAACCTAGTCATTACAAAGTAATATCAAGTTACAACTCAACTTGAACACAAAATCAAGACTAGGTTTTCACTAGTTTTCATTCTTTCTCTATTTTATGTTTCATACTTCCATCTTTCCAAAATATATTCCCATGGTTCATTTCCACATAATTTTTCATGTAGAATCCAAATATGAAGCTAGAATTTCCAAAATCAAATCATGTTACAGCTGCTGTATAGAACTGAAACACACCCTTGATTTTCCAAAAATTCCCACTTTGATTCTAATGCTTCCAATACTTGTTCTCCTACTTTATCCCCACACAATTTTCCATTTTAAACTCATTGAAAGCATCAAAATCATGAAATTTCAACATATTAACAGTGTCATGTATAGTAGTAGCCATGAACATAAAACCCTAACTTCATACATACTTGAATTTCTAAGCTTATACCACTTGATTCTAGCTTGTTTAAGCTTATCTAAACTATCCATAATATAAAAATCATATTCTAACCACATATGGACAGCACTTCCAGCAGCAACCACAAGGGAAGTATGGCACAAAAACCCCTTAAAATCAAGTACTAACTTGCTAGAATAGAGCTTAAGAACAAGGGAGATAATTACCTTGCTTGTTGTTTCAAGTTGGGTGCTTCTTTATTAGTTCAATGGAAATTTTACAAGAGTTTCCCCAAGGGTTATTGTGCTCATGGTTTTGGTTCAGATTTGAGGGGTATTTATAGCCAAAATCCATGGAAAATCAATGGCCAAGATTAATTTGTGCACTATTTGATCTAATGGCTCACATTTAATCTTGAATTTGAGTTTTTCAAAAAGGTAATTATGACATCATCCATGACATCATCCATGACATCACCAAGGGACAACTCAAGGGGCTAGGTGGCAAAATTCCAATGGGGAAGCTTTTGGAAAAAATTTAGTCTAATCCGGTACTGGTTCAATCTGATTCCCCAAAAACTGAACTATTTTATAAATATATTTTTTCTAAAACTCCACAATATACTATCTAACCTTAAATCTAGTAACCGGATTCTTCTTACCATTGACATTCTTGAATTGGGCCAAAACTTAATTAAAGATCCCTTGGAAAATGATAGAAATTACCTTGGTGTCATTTCTTGCACTATATTAACCCTAAGGACATAATTGTCATTTCACCCCTCTTTGTATTACCTCATAGCATATACTGGCTCTAACTAATCATCTTTATACTATCTTACACATTTTTGTCCTATCCAGAATGACCAAAATACACTCTATCTATCACTGGTATAATCTGGGCATCTACGGCATTTTGATAATTTTACACTTTTCTTGGACTGCTCTGGACTCTGGCCCACTTACTTGTCCAGTCACCTTATTGGGCTTATGATGGCGCCATTTGGGCCTTGGTTTGGGATTATTGCCTTTATGGCACAAATCCCAAGATAACTCTCCCAATTCTATTTATCGGGAATTTTATTCCGTCGTAAAAACCCGTAAGAATTCTATAGCATTCCTTTTGACTCTATCAGTTTTATAAATTCATATATTTAATATAAGAATTTACTGTAAGATTTCATCTGATTCTGAGGTATGAAAAATACTATAATAATTTCTTCTGACTTCAAAAATTTATATCAATTCATCAAGACCTCAATCAAAATTATGTGACTCCTTAAACTGACCAGAATATTTTTGTCTATCTATTGGTAAAATTTGGGTTTGACCTGATTATGGGTATTTTTTAGCCTTTTTCAGTTCAACTTTCTCATAATTACATTTAGGTCCCTGACTTTTTGCTTATTTACATTTGGGTCCCTAAACTTTTATAAATTACCACTTTTGGCCCAACTTTTATTTCTACTTTAACTTTTGGCTTCCAACCTTTTCTAATTCTCGTTTAGATCCCTCTTTCTTCAAGACTCATTTAACCTTTATTATTTCTTCTGATCATCATCATAATCCTTTCCAAACCTCTTTCCACTATCAGTATTATACAGATAGGAAAAAAATTAGGATATGATATTTCTACCCCCTTAAAATAAATTTTGTCTGCAAAATTTACTTGGCACCTTAGTCAACAATCTTGGATAGATATTATTTTATCACTTCATGATTAAGGATTAGGGTATCTATCTCTTATCTTCTATCTTATATCTTAGCGGAGTACTTTTCGTATCAGTAGATCTTCATATCTTTACTATTATTACTTTTCTTCTGTTCTAAATCAACTTAATCAGAGTTGAATGCTACCTCATTCTATTACTTGCTTACTTGCTTTGCATCCATTTGCATATGGACTTCTCACTATACTAGACTTGTGAGTAGTATCCATTTCTTTCATATAAAACTCTCTCGAATACTACTATATTCTGGAGTCTCGGTCAACTACTCATCATACCTTTAGCATGTATCTCTTATTATTTGCTTGAGCATCTAGCGGATTCTCTGAACATCCGCAAACATCACCTCTCATTTCGTATCAACGTACTTCTTATCATCTTTAATAACTTGTCATAATACAAAGACATGATTTAGATCATTATTCTTTCTTTACTTTACTTTACTGCTAAATAGGAGCACATAAGAGCACATACTCTAACATGCATAATGCCTGGCCAACATACTGCAGGACTACATACTTGCCCATGAATGCAAAGCTCAAGCATCGGAGCTCAAGCTTTTCTTTTCTTAATATGCACAACTCTAACACTCAGAGCTTGCACAGCTCTAACATTTGGAGCTTTAGCATATTTTATTTGTAACATAATACTTAAACATCTTATCCCTTTCAAAAAGGAAGCCTCTCTATTTGTTTACAAAGCTAGCTATAAAGCCACTTCTCAATACATATTTCTCATTATGTATCATATCACATATTTCTCATAACATAACTCATTATGTACTTTTCATAGCACATCTCATTACATATCTTTTATGCCATATCATGGCATATCAGACCAAATCTGGCTACATCATAGTCCATCTTGCCATATCACAATGTATTCTGAGATACCATAAGGCTAACATTCTCGTTAACTTAGGACTTTGCTAGCTTTTAAGAAAATTCTTCTAAACATTTCCTTTCAAATTCATTTCAATTGGACTTGACATAAGGGTTCTAGCCTCTTACTATTCATAACCCTTTTCTAACTTTTCATAGCTCTTTCTAACATCTTACATAACTTTGTACATATATGCCAAACTTCTGTGGCATTTAGTTCTTTTCATCATTTCCCAGGGGTCACCCATCATTTGGCTACTCTTTCCTGAGCACGCTTAACTGACAAGTGCAGATATAAATCTGAAGTACTGGTGGTAATAGGCTTCAATCCTGGTACTTTACTATCTTAGACCCTTCTTATACTATCTCTCTTAGGTATATCTGGCATGCTAATCTCTCTATCCTCATCTGGAGGATCTATTGGTCTCTTAGTCTTATTCTCTATAATCTTATCATAGGGATCTCTTTATTCTTATTTAACCCCTTCTCATATCTTATAAGATATTCTCATAAATCTTTGGTACTTATAGTTAATTACCTTAACTTTGATCACTTAGTTCCTGTTGCGTGTAAGAAGATTCTAAGTTCAGTCCCTAATAGTAATAAGGCTGTCTGAAATTAATATAATGGGTACTCTCTCTATTATGAGTTAACTAACTTGTGAAGCTTATATACCTTAATCTTTTCCTTGGTATTCGTCCTTCCAAAGAAATATTGTACTTATGGCTCATTACTTTCTTTCTCTAGGCTTGGTCTACTGTGACCCTTAAGATCTACTGCGATCAACCGTAAGCCTTTTTAGGATCTAACTGCGACCCTATGAGCCATACTAGGATCTACTGCAATCCTTCAGAACCTATTGCCATTCTGTTGTACTGTATTCTCATATCTAGAAGACCTAAACTAACGGACAAAGTTACAAAGTTAGTCACTTCCACATAGTTTTAACTCAATAAATAATTCCCCAACAATGATCACAGAAGCCAATATTATCTACTAGGACTTTATTCATTTCCTCTGTCACTCAAGGAACTTCATATATCATTCCTTCTTTCATAACTTAACTATGTCTATTACTATAGAGAGCTACATAGGCTCTATCATGCACCTATTAATCATAATTTGTTCATTCTCTGGGCTGTATCTCAAGAGTAATCTGACTCTATTATAGGAGCAATCTAGCTCTATTGCAAAAACACTGCCCCTCTCAGAGCTACAACATCTTTCATAAATGCTTCTCATTTCATTTCATATTTATAGCATATCATTCATATATCTTATCCCTACTAAAGGGGTATGTCTTGAGTACTGTAATCATTCTACTATTAGTCCACATCTTTAATTTCATTCTCTTTCAATTGACTATCATTGTCTGATCATAAATTCTCATTATATTCTTTGAACATAAAATGGCTAACCATCTTGTGTATCGCTTTGCTATTGTTTTTCTATTGCTTTATCATTAACAAGTTGAATTATTTAATTGCATGTCGTATGGCATGGGAGCAACATAACTTTCTCATCTGGTATACTCTACCCTATATGTACTGCATGAAGGGAGTATTCATTTATCATAGTAAACACTAGCATGTGTGTCATCATTTAATAACTGCAAGGAGATGCAACTATTCACATTTTATCATCTCATAATTTTGCTCAACCATCCCCCATACTCACATTGCAATTAAACAATTAACTAGATAAACCTTAAAGCACCTTGTCCCTTTGTTACCTTAACTACCAGGTTCTGATCATCTATTCCAAAACCTAATTCATTTTCTTGTTTTACTTATGCTGCCACGCTATCCTCTTACTAGCTATAGACTCAACCCTTATTTACACTTTCTTACATAAGGAATAGGGGAGTCATTTTATCTTTGAATGTGTGGCTACCTTACTTCCTTTAGACATCATGAACTTCTTTTCTCTTACCTTGCATACATCTTTTTCTACTAATCCTCAAGAAATCTTTGAGGTGATTTTATCTTTAGCCTACATCTCCAATATCCTATTTATTCATATAGGAATATGGGATAGCTTATCATATCAGGCCATATTATATTACTTAGGCTATATTCATTCATCATAATATCTCTTATTGCTTGTAAGACTTCTGTGTCCCATCCTAAAGAATTTATGTGTCCTTGGCCTCACTATAATCCATAATTGAGTTAGCTATTTTCTTTTAGCTAACTGAGGAAGGGTCTGGCTTATATCTCTATGCCATCCATACTTTTAAGTTTTCCCCTTATCCTTCTAGATTACTAACAGGTGAGAAAATGTCTCTTATTAAGCTTCAATGTTCACGTGGATGAACTCATCTAAGTATTCATCAAAGGGTTTCTCTTTACCTCGCACTAACCCTTAGCCTTAGCTCATCTCCCTCTCATATGGAGTAACTTCTGTATCTCTACTATTTCTTAACTTTTTCTGTCTGTCAGTCTCCGTCTACTTTAGACTAGACTATGGTCCTTTCTGGTTTGCCTCTCGATCCTAACTAATTTAAGTCATTTGGATCTCATTCATCATCTAGCACTATTACTTTTGTTCTTTAGGGTGCTCTACCATAGATGTGCTAGGTTACTGTCTATTTGTGATGGGATCTCTCTATTTTGGGAACATGAACTTTCTATCTATTAGCCATCACGTCTTTAACCTTAAGCAACATGCTAGGCTCAATTATAGACAAGTCTTAAGTTGACGTAAATTTTTTCGTAATGTAGATCTACTCCTGTTGATCATATGGAGGATCTATTTCTGAACTTTTTCTTAAATTGATCTTCTATATCTCAGTACATCGTACTATTTGGCTTGCTTGCATCATGTGCTAAACCTTTAACTGATAAACTTCAGTGAGGTCGTCATCTCTATTCTTGTCATCAAGTCTTTATGCACACTAGTCATAACATAAGTGATGGCTAGTCATGACTCATATTCTCTTTAACTTTAGTCGCGACCATCTCCTGTTGATCGTCCTAACTTGACAGCTCTGTGTTCTTCTACTGTGGCCATAGGTCATATTCTATCTCGACATAATCTGATTATACATTAGTCACGTCCTGTGGCTTGGATTCATCGCGACTTGATAGTTCTAGTACTTCCTATCGCACCCAATGGTCTTTACTCGTCATGACCAAAAGCTTATGTAAATATTTGTCACAACCTATGACTTAACTCATCACGATTTAACTTGTCTGGAACTTCTAGTTGTGACCTAAACTACTTTATATTACAATCTCATAGCTTTCTCTAAATAGTCACATCTAATGGTCTTGACTTTGATAAATTTGAGTCAATTAAAACTCATTCATATCTATATATCACAATCATATCAAATGGGGAACATATTCACATAAATGTTCAACTAACTATCATTTCATCACATCACATAAAGACTTCATATTTCATGTCACCATAACATTTGTACATACATTACATACATGTCAATTACATATTCGGGGTATATTCTAATTGTCATACATTTATGTATCTACCTTACACTTTACATATTTACATTACCCCTCATCTCTTTTTACATTATCTTCTAGGGAATCATAGGCTACACATACTTCTGCATACAGAAGTACCACCCATGTATATCAGTTGGCAAATCATTTGCCAAAACTCACTTATCTCTATGTGCCATATAGGGGTATATGTTAATATCTTACTTATTACCATCTCATATATGCCTGCTAGAGCATAGACTTGATTTAGGTTAATGCCCTATACTATATATCTGTTTATCATCCCTGCTATGGCATTGAGGAACTACAGATAAATTGTCTATTCTTGCTTTTTACTTCTATCCATCCCTTGACATAGACTAGGTAATTCACTCTCCACAGCTTCCTTGAGACTGTTATGGTCAACATTATCTATCTTTAACGAAGAAGGTAGGGGTTGACTAGGACCAGGAACATCACACTGATCTTTTCCCCATAAAATCACATATTTTTGGACTTTGGGAATGGACAGGAATTATCATAAACTCTGACTAGATTTGTGGATTAAAGGACTATTGTATATATTACTTATCTTAAATATATCCTTAAACTCTGGCAGAGGAGGAATAATATCTGATCTACTTTTAATCTAGTACCAGTATTAAGCTTCCTCAACCATAATCTTTCCTCTCATCGAAGGGATAAAGCTTACCTCAGGGATAGAGGGCACTCTAACAAACTCATACTGTATAGAGTCACTAGGTTCAACATCATTTGGTACATACATAGCTTCAAGATAAATCTCTACATAACCTCCAGACTAGAGGTTTGAGTCTACAGAAACATCTATGGGACATCCTACTGTAGACTTCCATGATTGATCCCCTATACTCTCCTCATTGTTTGAGGGATGATAAAAATCTGGATGTACATTATCTTCATATATCATTACTGGGCAGGGGTCTCCTTTATTAACTGCCTTATTAACTAAGGCCTCTAACTTAACTTCATGAAATCCCATATCTACTCCTGCACTATTTGCTTAATTAAGCAATACTAACTTAACAAAGTACCTACTTTTTAGTGTTAGGGTCTGGGAACAATCTTATATCAGTCTATAAATAATCTATTCAGAGCATTTCTTAAGCCAAAATCTTTTGCTCTGATACCAAAATGTCACATCCTTATTTTTAACCTCAATTATACTCATTTGAAAGTCATTGGAACCAATCACATGATCATTTGCTTTAGAAACAACCATTTTCAAAAGAATTGCTCTCAGGTACTGTTCATGTTACTGTTCAATTGGTAATTCCAGAACATGTACCCAACTTTGAAAATTCATAATTAAATGTAGAAAACTCGAAATAGGTTGGTTCCAATTTCTAATGAAAGGTATTTCATTAAATTTGAGGAAAAAATATAAAACTGAGGTTCCATTATCTCAATGAAATCAGTTTATTAGTTGAAAAATACTGTTCATTTGGTAAAATATGGAAGTTCCAGTTTCTCTACCTTAAATTCAAAAATTCATTTCTCTTTTATTACTTGTCCAAATAAACCGTGTTACCTATGGGTTTAAAGCTCTAGATGTGTTCTTTAAGCTCAAAAAGTTCATGAAAAATATCGTTCATTTACCATCTAGAATTAACGTCAGAACGTTATTGCCTTTGGTACAATCTATCACTGGTATAATCTGGGCATCCAGGGGCATTTTTGTAATTTTACACTTTTTCTAAACTGCTCTGGACTCTAGCCCACTTAACTATCCAATCACCTTATTGGGCATATGATGGCACCATTTCGGCATTGGTTTGGGCTTATTGCCTGTATGGCACAAATCCCAAGATAATTCTCCTTATCCTATTTATAGGGTATTTTATTCCGTTATAAAATCCCATAAGAATTCTACAGCATTCCTTTTGACTCTGTCAGTTTTATCAATTAATATATTTAATATAAGAATTTACTTTAAGGTTTTATCTAATTCTGATGTCTTAAAAATACTGTAATAATTCCTACTGACTTCAGAAATTTATATCAATTAATCGGGACCTCAAATCAAAATTATGTGACTCCTTAAACTGACCAGAATATTTGTGTCTGTCTACAAATAAAATTTGGGTCTGATATGATTTTAGGCATTTTTGAGCCTTTTTCGGTTCAACTTTCTCATAATTATATTTAGATCCTTGACTTTTTGCTTATTTATATTTAGGTCCCTAAACTTTTGAAAATCACCACTTTTGGCCCAACTTTTGTTTCTACTTTAACTTTGTACTCCAACCATTTCTAATTTTTGTTTAGGTCCCTCTCTTTCTTCAAGACTCATTTAACCTTTATTATTTCTTCTGATCATTGTCATAATCCTTTCCAAACCTCTTTCCACTATCAGTATTATACAGATAAGGAAAAATTAGGATATGACAAGCATTGTTGTGCTACTCTAGATCTGATATGTATGCCTTTCCACGAGATTGATGTCATAATTAGACTAAATTGGTTATTTGCCAATAATGTGATGCTGGATTGTAAGAATAAAACTCTAATCCTTTATTCAAAAGCCACAAATGTGAATCCAGAAGAAGTGAGACTAAATTTCATAACAGAGGCTTAGGCGGATAAATATTTGTGAAAAGGATGTCAATGATATATGGTCTTCTTTTCTGTTCAAACAAAAGTAGAAGAATGGATTGAAACAATTATAGTAGTTAAAGAATTTCTTGAAGTTTTTCTAAAGGAGATTCAAGGGTTACCTCTAGAATGAGAAGTAGAGTTTGCAATCAACATTGTACCTGGAGATAGACCAGTATCCAAAGCCCTATATCATTTGGCTCCCAATGAGATGATTGAACTAAAGAAGTAGAATGAGGAGCTTTTAGAGAAGGGTTTTATCCAACCTAGTGTTTCGCCTTGGGGTGATCCAGTGCATTCGTTAAGAAGAAGGATGGTAGTCTCAGGCTATGCATTGACTATAGGGAGTTGAATAAGATCATGGTTAAGAATAAGTACCCTCTTCCCTGGATTGACGATCTGTTGGACCAGTTGGTGGAAGCAAGTTTATTCTCCAAGATTGATCTGAGATCAGGTTATCACTAACTCAGGATCAAAGTAGATGACATTTCAAAGATTGCTTTCAGAACTCGCTATGGTCATTTTAAATTTTTAGTAATGCCCTTTGGTCTGACAAATGCACCTGTAATTTTTATGGATTATATTAATAGAATTTTCAGGCCTTATCTAGATCAATTTGTTGTGGTCTCTATTGATGATATTCTAGTGTACTCTAAATCTACAGAAGAGCATGAAGAGCATTTGAGAATTGCTCTTAGTACTCTTAAAGAAAAATGACTATATGCTAAGCTTAATAAATGTGAGTTTTGGCTTCAAGAAGTCAAATTTCTCAATCATGTCATATCCTATGAAGGGGTAGCTGTAGATCCTAGCAAAGTTGAAGCAGTATTGAGCTAGGAACAGCCAAGGACAGTGACAAAGATTAGAAGTTTTCTGGGCTTAGTAGGGTATTATAGAATATTTATTAAGGACTTTTCTCAAGTTGGTCTTCTGTTAACCAAGCTGACCAGAAAGAATTAGCATTTTATGTGGGATTATAAGTACGAGGATAGTTTTCATGAATTAAAGCAGAGATTAATCACTACTCCTACGCTAATTATTCCAAACCTAACTCAGACTTATGTAATCTATATTGATGCTAGTAAGCAGGGCTTGGGATGTTTATTAATGTAGCAGGGTTGAGTGGTAGCCTACGCTTCTCAACAGCTAAAGACACATGAAGAAAACTATCCCACTCATGATCTAGAGCTTGCAACAATAGTATATGCTCTCAAGATATAGAGACATTATCTATATGGAGCTACCATAGAATTATACTGTGACCACAGAAGCCTGAAGTATCTATAAGATCAGAAAGAATTGAACATAATGCAGCAGAGATAGATGGGATTTCTAAAAGATTATGATTTCTATATTAAGTACCATCCAGGAAAAGCAAATATGGTAGCTGATGCCTTAAGCAGAAATGTGGTGCAAGTGGCAAGTCTAATGATCAAAGAGTAAGAGTTAATAGAATATGTTAGAGATTAGACTCCTTTATACTAAATACAGACAGTAGAAAACTCTTATGGATGAACGCAGATTAAAGCTTGCATTAAGGATGAGATAAAAGAAGCTCAAGAGCATTATAAGTTCACAACAATTTTCAAAAATAAGCTGAAAAAGGGGAAACTAAAAATTTTGATATCTCCCAAGATGGATTGCTACAGTATAGGGGAAGACCATATATTTCAAATGCAATGGGACTAAGAGAGAAGATCTTAGATGAAGCACATAAAAGCCAATATACAATACATCCAGGTATGACTAAGATATATCATGATGTTAAAAGTTTATTTTGGTGGCCTACATTAAAGAAGGATGTTGTGGCTTATATATCCAAGTGCTCAACATGTCAGAAAGTAAAGGTTGAACACCAAAGGCTAGCATAAAAGTTAAAACCACTAGAGATACTAGAGTAGAAATAGGACAGTATTGCCATGGATTTTGTTGAAGGACTGCCCATGACTCTTACTAAGCATGATGTTATATGGGTAGTAATTGACCAATTGATAAATTTAGCTCATTTCCTAGCAATCAATAAGAAAGATTCTCTTGAGAAACTAGCAAAGCTGATAGAGATCCTTGATTTATGTCAAATATTTGGGGGCTTTGCATAAAGAAATGGACACTACTCTCAGATTTAGTACAGCTTATAATCCTTAGACATATGGTCAATCTGAGAGAACGATCCAAACACTAGAGGATATGTTGAGAGCATGTGTTTTCGATTTCAAAGGGAGTTGGGATGTCTACCTGCCATTAATAGAATTTGCATATAACAACAGTTATCATGCTAGTATTTAGATGGCCCTATTTAAAGTACTTTACGGATGTAAATTTAGATCTCCCTTCTGTTGGTTGGAGTTAAGCGAAAGAATGATGTTTGGTCCTAATATAGTAGATCAACCAACAATACAGATTAATAAGATTAGGAAAAGATTATGGATGGCTTAAAGCATAAGAAAAGTTACGCTGATGTTAGAAGAAAGCCATTAGAGTTTGGAGAAGGAGGACATGTATTCCTTAAGTTGACTCCAACTACAGGAGCCAGACAATCGATCAAGGTGAAGAAGTTACATCCTAGATACATTGGGCCATTTCAGATCCTCACAAGAATAGGATTAGTGGCTTACAGGTTAGCTCTTCCTCCCAATCTCAGTAAGATACTTGATGTATTTCATGTTTCCCAATTGAAAAAGTATGTACCAGACCTATCCCATGTGATTGAGCAAGATGATGTTGCACTGCGAGATGACCTAACTTATGAAGTTAGGCCAGTACAAATTGTAGATCAAAAGATCAAGCAGTTGCTAAATAAGCAAATCTCTCTAGTTAATGTGGTTTGGAAGGGATTAACTGAGAATAAGTCTATGTGGGAAGCAGAAGAAAGAATGAAGGAGGCATATCCTAAACTATTTCCTTAGTATATAAGTAATGTAAATTTCAAGGATAAAATTTATTTTAAGGGGGAGAAAAATATCATATCCCTAATTTTCTTATCTGATATATATGTAAAGTTTATATATACTGGACATTATATTCTTAGAATAAATTGTATCAGATTGAGGAAGGAAAGAGAGGGATTATTAACTAAGGAAAGTTCAGGGATCTAAATGAAAGTTATAAAAGGTTGGAGGTCATAAATGAAAGTAGAAATAAAAGTAGGGACCTAAATGCAATTAACCAAAAGTGTAGGGACCTAAATGTAATTATAAGAAAATGGAACTGAAAAAGGCTCAAAACTGCCCAAAATTAGATTAGTCCTAAATTTTACCAGTAGATAGACAAAATTATTCTGATCAGTTTAACGTAACAGAATTTTGATTTGAGGTCCCGATTAATTGATATAAATTCCTAAAGTTAGGAAGAATTATTACAGTATTTTTTAGACCTCATAATCAGATGAAACTTTACAATAAATTTCTATATTTAATATAAGAATTTACAAAATTGTCAGAGTAAGAAAAGGGATCTTGTAGAATTCTTACATGATTTTACAGTGAAATAAAATACTTGATAAATATGGTCAGAAGATATTTCTTGGGATTTGTTCCCTAAAGGTAATGGACCAATAGGCCCAATAAGGTGGTTAGACATTTAAGTGGGCTAGAGTCCAGAGCAATTTAGGAAAAGTGTGAAATTATGAAAATGCCCCTAGGTGGCCAAATTTTACTAGTGATGGATGGAGGGCATTTTGGTCATTCTAGATAGGTTAAAAACGTCCAAGATAGTGTAAAGATGATTAGTTAGAGTCAGTATATGCCCTAATGGAGTTTTAAGAGGTGTGAAATGACAATTATACCCTTAGGGTTAATATAGTGCAAGAAAGAGTAACAAGGGTATCTTGGTCATTTTCCAAGGGAAGGTTGGTAGATAAATACTCAATCTAACAATTTAAATGGTAAGAGAAACCTAGACACTAGTTTTCATGACAGAATACATATTCTGGAATATTATAAAAATTAGGAACATAAAACAGTCTAGTTTTTCTGAAACTGCTCCGATCGGTACTAGACTATACTGAAATTTTTCCTATTAGTATATTTACCTTTTTCTAGCCAAACATGGCCCTAAATGATGTCATGCATGGTGTCAAGCTAAGGCTTCTAGGGCAAGCATTGTTCAAGGTGGAATATGGACCATTAGATTAAATAGTAACTAAAATAATCTTGGCCATTCATTTTCACCCAAGATTTTCTATAAATACCCAACTAGACTTGATTCGGCATACATGGTACCTTAGCGAACCTCTAGCCAAATTACATTTGAAGAAAGAAATAAGCACACAACTTGGAGCAACAAGCAAGGTAATTAGCTCCCTTGTTCTTGGACTTTAATCTAGCAAGTTAGCTCTTAGTTTTGAAGGGTTTTTGTGACTTATTTCCCTTATGGGTACTGTTGGAAGTGCTGTCCATATGTGATAAGAATAAGAGTTTTATGTTATGGATAGTTTAGACAAGCTTAAACAAGCTAGAATCAAGTATGATGTATGAAACACTGTTCATATATTGGCATTTCATAGTTTTGATGCTTCACTTCTGTTCTGTACAACAGCTTATGGGGTGTTTTCATTTTGAAAATTCTGGTTTCATATTTGGATTCTATATGAATAATTATGTAGAAATGAACCATGAGAATTTATTTTAGAAAGATGGAAGCATGGGACATAAAATAGAAAAAGAATAGAAGTTAGTGAAAACTTAGTCTTGGAATTGTTTTCAAGTTGAGCTTGAAATTGTTTTCAATTGTTTTCAAGTTGAGTTGTAACTTGGTGTTACTTTGTAATGGCTAGGTTTTGACATTTGTGAAGGAAGGAAATCTTCTCAAGAAGACTTTGTCAAGGATAGCTAAAGAGGTAGCAAGAATACCTAACTATTGTTTAATATTTACTTGATTGTATGCTTGCTTGTTAGTTATGGTGTTTGGTTGAGCTTGAGATTGTGCCATCATGTTTATGATGAGGTCTCAATGATTGTAACTCCTTGCAACTAATATCATGATAATATGCATGTTAGAGTTAGTTTATGTACTATTATGAAGTAGCTCCCTTCTCATGATAACATGTTAAGTGTAACATCCTTACTTTTATATATCTTAGGGACCATTCAGTAGCATTTAGAACCACTTACAAGACCTTGGAAGTCCATTAGTTAAATCTGGAATTTTACTCTTTCTCGAATTACTGTTCATATGGTATTTCAGATTATGCAACGAACTTTGACAAATCATAACTAATTCTAGAAAAATCGAAATGAAGTGGTTCAAAAAGCTACATGAAGATAACATCTTAAAATATAAGCAAAAAATAATTTCTAGATCAAATGATTATCCAATTAATACAGTTTATTCGTTGAAGTTTACTGTTCATTTGGTCAAAAACTCTAGAAACAGATTCTGGTCCCTTACTTTGGAAATTCATTTCTTTTCATATACACATCCAAATGAAACGTTCTACCTATAAACTTAAAGCTCTGGATGTGTGCTACATGCTCATAAAATTTCTTGAAATAATTCCATCATTTGCTAGGTCAAACTGAAGCCACAACAAAACTGCTTTAGGACCTACGTTTTTACCATTTCAGATTTCTTTCTTTCACTTTCCATAATTATTCCAGCATGCATAAGTCATCTCTTTTGCCTTTTATACATTCATATACATCATGGAGTTATACAATAATTGTTCCATACATGGAAATTCATACATGGAAATTCATAGCATATGCTAACATATAAAATACTTCACTTTCTTCTTCCATACTTTAGCTCTTCTCCATGCATACATTATCCATCATGCTTGACCTAAATTGGTTGGTTATGGGAGAGTGAGATTCTAGGGAATCTCAGTAGCAAACATTACCACTTAAATATGCAAGATGGATGCTAATGCATGATATGTAATTTCATTAACTTTCTTTGATTAGTGACATGCCATCATGCTATATACTCTTACATAAAGTGCATGGCCATGGAAAACATGTTATTCACAATACATTGAACATCATTTATCATGTCACAACATCATTCAAATATCATATACATGTCAACACATAAGCATACCACATCAAGCACATAAAGAGGTAAGTTCACTACCTT
This sequence comes from Leucaena leucocephala, assembly GCA_037074615.1. Classification (NCBI taxonomy): domain Eukaryota; kingdom Viridiplantae; phylum Streptophyta; class Magnoliopsida; order Fabales; family Fabaceae; genus Leucaena; species Leucaena leucocephala. The sequence goes on along the minus strand of CM073526.1, from coordinate 5,535,108 downwards.
ATAGACTTGACTTTCTTTCACTTCATCTTGCTTCTTTCTTCTCACATCTCTTGGAAACATGGCTGCCTCTTTTGGAGCATACCAACCAATCCCTAACATCACATAACCATTCATCCATTACCATCTAATTTCCTCGAGCATTAACTAGCTTGTTTAAGCTTCAATCATATGTTTTTAACTTTAATTTCTTCTTTCCCCTTTCGTCTAAGGTCTTTGGGCAGCACCTCTCCTTAGAAAAAAACTCAACTTTTCTCCCATGAAAACCCGAAGTTCAAGCTCCCAAATCAAAGGAAAATAAGTTAGGAGAGATTGCTTACCTTTAATCTCTAGCTTACTTGAACTTTGGTACCTTGAATCTTCTTTGTCTTGGCTTAAGCTTTCATTTTGCAAGAGTTTCCCCAAGGTTCCATGAAGCCGTGGTTTTGATGCAGAATGAGGGGGTATTTATAGCTAAAATCCATGAAAAATGAATGGCCAAGATTGATTTGGTTACTATTTGATCTAAAGGCACACATTTAATCTTAGATTTAACTTTTTCCAAAAAGAATAATTATGACATCATGTGGGACAGCTCAAGGGACACCTCATGGGGGTATGTGGCATGCTTACCATGCTAGGAAGCTTATAGAAAAATTCTAGTCCAATCCGGTACCGATCGGAGTAGTTTCACAGTAACCAGACTGTTTTCTGTTCCTAATTTTTTTATAATATATCAAGATATGTATTTTGTCCTGGAAATCAATATCTAGGCTTATCATATCATTGAACTTTATATACTAAATATTTATCTGCCATCCATCCCTTAGAAAATGACCAAAATACCCTTGGTGTCCTTTCTTGCGTTATATTACCCCTAAGGGCATAATTGTCATTTCACCCCTCTCTACACTGTCTCAGGGCATATATTGGCTCTAAATAATCATATTTATACTATGTCCCACGTTTTTGGCCTATCTAGAATGACCAGAATGACCTCCATCTAACACTGGTATAATATGGGCATCTAGGGGCATTTTCATAATTTCGTACTTTTCTTGGACTACTCTGGACTCTGACCCACATAACTGTTTCACTACTTTATTGGGCTCATTATGGTGCCATTTGGGCCTTGGTATGGGCTCATTGGACTTATTATCTTTATGGCACAAATCCCAATAAATCTTACCTGATCCTATTTATCAGGTATTTTATTTCACCGTAAACTCCCGTAAGACTTCTATAGAATTCCTTTTCTGACTCTGTCAATTTTATAAATTCTTACATTAAATATAGGAATTTCCTATAAATTTTCATCTAATTTTGCTGTGTGAAAAATACTGTAATAACTCTTATGACTTCATAAATTTATATCAATTAATCGGGACCTCAAATCAAAATTCTGTGTTGCGTTAAACTAACTGGAATAATTTTGTCTATCTACTGGTAAAGTTTGGGTCTTATTTAATTCTAGGCATTTTTGGTCCAACTTTTCCATAATTACATTTAGGTCCCTAAACTTTTGAATAATTGCACTTTGGCCCCTAAACTTTTAGTTATTTGTATTTTAGCCCCTTAACTTTTGAAAATTACACTTAAGGGCCCAACTTTTATTTCTACCTTCATTTTTTGCCTTCAACCTTTTCTAATTTTTGTTTTAGTCCTTCTCTTTCTTCAGGACTCATTTAACCTTTATCATTTCTTCTTATCTTCGTCATAATCCTTTCCAAACCTCTTTCTACTATCAGTACTATACGGATAGAGAAAAATTAGGATATGACATTAAGCATACAATTAAATATGCATGATATTATAGTTTGTATGACTTGCTATTGGGATTTCCATGAAATCTCATTCTTTCTATATGCATAACCATGTTATAGGTGCTAGAACTCTCAAGGAAAAAGGGTAAATAAAGATGGTTAAACTTAGTATTATAAGTTATATTGGTTACTTGACACTATAGAAGTATATGATGGGATGTATGGCGTATGATCATTTAGTTATTCAAAAGTGCAATTATTCAAAAGTTGAGGGACCTAAATATAAATATGGAAAAGATGAGCCAAAACAGGCCAAAAATGCTCGAAATTATATCAGACTTAAATTTTACTAGTAGATAGACAAAAATATTCTGGTCAGTTTAATGCAATACAGAATTTTGATTTGAGGTCCCGATTAATAGATATAAATTCTTGAAGTTAGAAGAAATTATTATAGTATTTTTCAAACCTTAGAATCAGATGAGACCTTACAAGAAATTCATATATTTAATGTAAGAATTTATAAAATTGACAGAGTCAGAAAAGGAATCCTATAGAAGTCATACGGGATTTTACAGTGAAATAAAATACCCAATTAATATGATCGGGAGAGTTGTAGTGTGAATTTGACCATAAAGGCAATACAGGCAATAAGCCCATATCAAGGCCCAAATAGTTCCATTATGAGCCCATTAAGGTGATTGGGCAGTTATGTGGGCCAGAGTCCAGAGTGGTCCAGGAAAAGTGCAAAATTACGAAAATGCCCCTAGATGCCCATATTATACCAGTGTTAGATGGAGGTCATTTTGGTCATTCTGGATAGGCCAAAAACGTGGAACATAGTATAAATATGATTATTTAGAGCCAATTTATGCCCTGAGGCAGTGTAAAGAGGGGTGAAATGACAATTATGCCCTTAGGGTTAGTATAACGCAAGAAAGGACACCAAGGGTATTTTGGTCATTTTCTAAGGGATGGATGCAGATAAATACTCAATATAACAATATCAATGGTATGAGAAGCCTAGACAGTGATTTCTAGGATAGAATACATATCCTAGTATATTATAAAAATTAGGAACAGAAAATAGTCTAACTTAGGTGAAACTGTTTCGATCGGTACCAAACTGGATTGGAATATTTCCTATCAGTATATTTCACCTTTTTCAGCCTAGCATGACCTTAAATGATGTCATGCATAGCATCAAGCTTGGAGCTTCTAGGGCAAGCCAAGTGCAAGATTGAATATGGACAATTAGATCATATAGTAACCAAATCAATCTTGGCCATTCATTTGCACTCAAGCTTATCTATAAATACCCCCAAATCATAACCCATTCAGCATGCATGGTAAACCATAGGAACACTCTTACAAAATTTCCATTCAACCAAGAAAGAAGCACACAAAGTGAAGCAACAATCATGGTAATCATCTCCCTTGATATTGAGCTTTGTTCTAGTAAGCTAGCTCATGATTTTAAGGGGTTTTCATGCTATATTTCCATTATGGTTATAGCTGTAAGTCCTGCTCATATATGGTTAAAATATGAGTTTTATGTTATGGATAGTTTAGATAAGCTTAAACAAGCTAGAATCAAGTAGTATAAGCTTGGGAATTTAAGTATGTTTGGATTTAGGGTTTTGTGTTCTTGCTGATGCTGTGCATGACACTGTTCATATGATGGAATTTCATGATTTTAATGCTTCCAATGAGTGTAAAATGGGAAATTGTGTGGGGATAAAATAGGAGAACAAATATTGGAAGCATTGGAATCAAAATGTGAATTTTTGGAAAACAAGAGCCTGCATTCGGTCTGGTACTGTAGCAAATGGTTTGATTTTGGAAATTCTGATTTCATATTTAAATTCTAAATGAAAAAATATGTGGAAATGAACTATAAGAATTTATTTTGGAAAGATGGAAGTATGAAACATAAAAGAGAGAAACAAAGGAAGTTAGTGAAAACCTAGTCTTGGATTTGGTTTCAAGTTGAGTTATAACTTGATATTTTCTTGTAATGGCTAGGTTTTGACATTTGTGAAGGAAGGAAATCATCCCAATAAGGTCTTGACCAAGATATCTAAGAGGTAGCAAGGATACCTAACTATAACTCATGTTTGCTTAATTGTTTGCTTGATTGTTGATTATGGTGTTTGGTTGAGCTTGAGCTTATGTCATCATGTCTATGATGAAGTATGAATGATTGAAACTCCTTTCAAGTTATGTCATGACAATATGGATGTTAGACTTTTCTTATGTACCATTATGAAGTAGCTCTCATCTCATGATAAAATGTTAAGCATCCAATTAATCATGCATGATATTATGGTTTGTGTAACTTGCTATTGGGATTTCCATGAAATCTCATTCCTTCCATATGCATAATCTTGTTATAGGTTCTGGAACTTCACATGGAAAAAGGGTAAACATAGATGAACGAGTTTGTATAATAAGTCACATGAGTTACTTGACCTTATGGAAGCATATGATAGCATGCATGGTTGTATGGTGTATGATTCTGTAATTATGTTTTGAGGATGTGATGGTATGATGATGGTTAGGATGCCTTAATCAACGAGTTTGAATCTTAAATTTGGCATGACTAAAGCTAAGATACATATCTGTAAATGAACACCAAGAACACCTCATTTGGTTAATAATTCGAATTGTTATGATTTTTCTAAGTTGAAGTTAAAATCTGGAATTGAGATGAAGTAAGCGTTTAGAGGCAGAGACATTCATGCAATGATTTTATATAACAAATGAATGAATTTTTCTATAAAATTTTATGTGTTTAAAGAGGACGTCCAGAGATTAAAATCCATAGGTAACACAGTTCATTTGGATAAGTAACCAAAGAGAAATGAATTTTTGAAGTTAAGGCAAAGAAACCGGAACTTCCAGATTTTACCAAATGAACAGTGATTTTCAACAAATAAACTGATTTCATTTGGACAATAAGACCTCAGTTCCATATTTTTCCTTCAAATATATATGAAATAGTTTTCATTATAAATTGGAACCACATTATTTCAATTTTTCTTCAATTAATTATGAATTTTCAAAGTAGGGTATATGTTCTGCAATTACCAAATGAACAGTAAAAGTAAATAGTACCTCGAGAGCAATTCCTTTCGAAATGGATGTTTTCAAATCAAATGATCATGCAATTGGTTCCAATCACTTCTAATGGAGTATAATTGAGGTTAAAAGTAATGATGTGACACTTTTTAGCCTTACGTTTATTTCTTATCTTGTGTGATTTCTACTTAGTTTTGGTTAACCTCTAGAACTTATCTATATTCTTTTTCAAGGCTACATTAATACCTATATTTGTAAGCATGATAGGGATATTCATTTTTAAACCATTTTACCTAAACACAAGCCATCTCAATTGACCTTTGCTTACCCCTTTGAGCCCATCACTTTCATTTCATTCTATTGCATTTGAACAATTATTTTGCATGAGTTACATTCTTTTCTTCATGGTTAATGTGCATTAGTTATGTTGTTATCTTTATCTTTTTAGGTTAGATTTGCCACTATACAAAAAAAGAGAAATAGAAAAGACTGTTAGTACTAGATAGATAGGTTGGTACACCCAAGAGGGGGTGCATTAGGTGTACAACGACTTTTTAAAAACTTTTTGAAACTCTTTTAAAATATGACCAAATCAATTAAGAATCTTTGATTGAAAATGAATTACTAAAAGCTAAAGAGTTTAAGGAAGATAAAAATTGCACCCAAAGATTTATCCTGGTTCTATTCTTGACCTATGTCTAGTCCTAAGCTTCCTACTAAGATTTTTAATCCACTATAACCAAGATTAAAACATCCTCTTGGTAACATTTACAACTTCAATTTTTCTAGCTAATTGAGAATCACCTCAATCCTGAAGTTACATCACAATTCTGGTGGCAACTCTCCCCCTTATAGAGACAAGAGTAAATCCCACCTTGAATCCCTAATTCTAAGGTTTTCTCTTAGAGTTTGATAAGGATAATGAGATATAAAACTTTGTCAGATAGAGTAAATGATACATTATAGTACATGATATTTTTTTGTCTCAAAATATGAGGATGGTAAATAATACAAAATAGAGAGTTGAAGGCTTTCTCAGTCTAATGTTATTTTGGCATTATGATGATCCATTCATAGCTCTAATTTTATCTTCTTGAATGCTCTCTCGTTTATAGATAAAGTTTGAGCTTTTGACTATTGAGCATAATATGTTTCTCTATTAAGCTTTTCTTCTTCTGTTGAGAATATGACCATTAGAACTAGCCATTGAAGCTTCTAACACAAAGTGCCTTTTTACTGTTAAGAGTTTGTTGGCTTTAATATTTGTCTAATTTCATTCTAGTCATGTATTTGGATACCTTAAATAAAGTTTGACACAATCAAGAGAAGTTCTGGTAATAATTGTTTAAATTTTCTTCCATCTTCTGATTATTTCTAAGTTGAGGAACAATAGTCTTCTTTCAATTTTCATAACTTCCTCTATTTAACTCAATACCTAGCAAATGACCTATCCCCAAAAATCTCTATGTGTCTACTTTCCAATGAACTAAGTTTGACTCAAAAATTCATTGTGGACAGAAAGATATGATCAATGTAGTGAGTAAATGTCTTAGCCAAACCGTTGATCCTATGTTCCATATTATGAATGGCATATCTCTCTCATATGAATCAATGATATATTAGTGGTGGAGATAGTAGAATCTTTTCAAGTCTATGGTATGTCCTAATCTAGTTGGACTGAGTGAAAATTCTCCATATTCAAAAGTTGAGTTAGACACTTATACCTATAATAGCTCTATTATGTTTATCTTCATTTTATCTTGTTATGTCTTTTTTGTTAATTTTTTGTACCTAAGCAATCCATGACTGTTAATTGATTAGGGATAAAGGTTGCTTGAGTTGATTGCATATTCTTTCCTTATTGGTTTTATGTCTGCTTTCATTAAGTTTAACTAGTGGATTTCTCTTTATTGATATATTGTCTAGAGTGCAAAAGACTAAGTATAGGGGAGTTGACAAACCCATATTTCTATATATTTTTTCATATAATTTTTATAGGCTTTTGTCATTATTTTGGTCCTTAATTGTATTATTTGTACACTAATTAGATTAATATGCATTACATTGGATTAGTACTTAATAGGGGCATAATTGTCATATTTTTATGATTTATCCCAAACAATTATTTTTGAAATAAAAGGTATTACATTATTAAAATTTATATTTTAGGTATTTAGGAAAAATCAAATTTACAAATGACAACAAAAAACAACAATTTCAAAAATTTACACATGAAGACTTATGGGCAAACCTTGTGATTTGGCCCATTAAGTTTTTTATTTTTTCATTCAGATCTGCATATACCTGGGGGGAGCTATCGACACACGCAGGACGTTGGGGAGCATACTGTCGATACCTCCATATGCCATCATCATCCATCTCCTCCATCCTCCACCTCTATTACTCTCACTATGCCCACTCCTTCTTCATTCCATTCTCCATTCCATTCTCCTCTTCAGTGGTCATAGAATCCACCACAGTAGTAAGCACAGAGAAGACAGAAGTTGTGACAGTGCAATGATTGAGCAGCTACATGAACAATAAGGTTGATTGAATTAATGAATAATTGTATCTCTTATGAGCTTTAATCCTATTTGTATGATTTATTAAATTATGATTAAGTAACATTGATTTGGGTTTATTTGTTGAGCCTTTGTCTTAGTTGTCTAGTTAGTTTGTGTTAGCATTTTAGTAGTAGATTGAGTTTTTATTTTATTTCATCTTTTATTGCATTTTAGTTAGTAGTGCATAAGTTTTGCATTTGCATTTAAAAAAGGGCCTATAAATTGCATCTCACCTTATTCTTATTGAACAATAATCTAATAAGATAGCTACCTCTAGTTAATACCTGTCTATTAGTGATTTTGAATCAAGAAACAAAACCATTAATGGTTTTAATGGATATAATGTGTTTAATGGGAATAACAAATATAGTAACTTATGGCATAATGGTGAGGATAATAGAAACATGAGGGAGATTTATAATTCCAATATTAATTATTATCCTTGTAGTTTTTATACTGATAATATGATCTTTGAAATCAAAGGAGCATTAAATTCTTCCTTACCTAGCTTCTAGGACTTTGCAGGTGATGATGATCCCTAATCTAACACCTATAACCCATGTTAGAGATCTGAAGAGTGGATGGAGGCCAAGTGGTTTAGTTGAACCAACATAAATTGTCTGTGTTTAGTATCTCACTTATTTGCTTCCTTCATCTTCCTTCATCGGTTATATCTTTCTTAGCTTAATCCTTTTATTTCTATTTAAGTTTTATATTATTTTCAATATCAGCCAATTCACTCACCTCTTAAGTAAAATAGCCATTCTAAAGCTTTGGTCTTTAATATATGACACATTTAACTAATTTGATTAAATTAAGGAAATTGACTAAGTTAGTTTGAATGTCATTTTTTCTAAAACACACTAATCCTTTTTTCTTAATCCCCTTCCTTACTCGTTTACTTAATTATTGTTGAAGGAGCATCAATAGGGGTAATTTGAGAAAAATTGATAAATATGTGAGATAGGTTTTATATTTAAGACAAAAATTAACTATCTAATTATGTCATAGATTATAAACTAGAGGAGTATAAAATTTGAACCCTATCCATCCTCCACAGCATTTTGCCTGTTAACGTACACTTACAATTTATATTTTTTTATTATAAATTGTTTAACTTCTCATTTATCTCTTTAATATATGACCCTTTTAATCAAATCATGTGGATTAAAAAGTATGAAGTTAAAATTAAAGCTAACAACCATAATTTTATTTTTTTTAAAAATGCTGTGGTTTTTTTAAATTACCCTTAAATTTTATTGGAAAATGTTAATTATACCATTTCATTTAATGCTTCAATTACCAAAATGGAATTATCATGACATTAAAAGGTGGGCAATATCTACCATCATAAACACTTAATTTATGATTAATAAAAGGGTTAATGTGCAAATTTAACAATAAAGTTTATACATAGTGCACTTGATGCCATAAGATATTTTTTCCCAAAATATAATAAATTTTCTAAATATGACAAAATTACAATTTTTGCCATTGCTTTTTTTTACTTCATATTCATCTCTCACATTAAGCCTCTCTTTCTAGAGCATCACTCTATAACATCCTTATTTTTCTATGTCTTAAGGACCATTTGATAGTATTTATAACTACTTACATGACATTTAAAGTTCATTAGCTAAATCTAGAATTTCACTCTAACGAGCTACTAGTCATAATGGTATTTCTAGATTCGGCGACAAACTTCAAAAAATCATAATTAATTCTAAAAAATTAAAATGAAGCAGGTTAAAAATGTAATTGAAGCTAACATAATAAAATTTAAGGGAAAATGTTTCCTTTGACCAATTGACTAGTCAACTAAGTCAAGTCTGGCGTTAAAGTTTACTATTCATTTGGTCAAAATTTTTGAGAAATAGTTTCTAGTCTGTAACTTTGGAAAATTTATTCTCTTTATGAAGACATCAAAATAAGGCATACTTGGTGTCAAAATAAAGCTTGACATGTTAACTAAGACTAGAAATAGAGTTTCAATCATATACACGTATACTACACAATTCAACATAGTCATAGCACAATAACACATTATATTCAACACATACAAGTATAGGTTAGTTTACTACCTCATTTGCTTGACTTTCCTTTACTTTATCTTGGCCTCTTGCTTCTTAATTCTCATTTATGTGTGGCTTCCCTATTTGAGCACATCAACCAAATCCTAACATCACATTATCATCCATTCATTACAGTCTAGCCTTTGAACCAATTGATATCTTGACCTTACCCTATACAATTTAACCTTCTGAATCCATTTATAAACTCAAAATTCCCAAATTCTAGCACATGCATGCTATTTTGGATAGAATCGAAATATGTCCTATTTGTTTCCAAAAATTCTCATTTTGATTCCAATGCTTCCCATTCTAGTTTCTCTACTTTTTCCCACACAATTCTTCATTTTAAAACCATTGAAATCATAAAAATTATCAAATCCATACTTTCAAGTTTCCAAACATATCCAATACTTGTGAATGGTATAGAGAAGACTTCAAAAATTCATCTTTCAATTCCAATACTTCTAAGGTTTCAAACATATCCAATCCTACACAAAATCATCTTTTAAATTCAATGTAAGCATTAGATTATTGGAATTCCATCTCCCTCTATATAGCATAGTTCACATCAAAATATTTCATACATGGTAAAGTCAAGAATATCAACTTGATTTAATAACCAATCAGCTAACTAGCTTGTTTAAGTATTAATCACATAGTTCTAGCTTTAATTTCTTCTTTTTCCTTTCATCTAGGATTTTGAACACCATATATACCCTAGAGAAATCTCCTTTTTTTCTATAAAAACCCTAAGTTCAAGCCTCCAAACTAAAGGAAAATAAGTTAGGATATATTACTTACCTTAATCCCTAGCTAGCTTGGTGCATTGAATCTCTCTTGTCTAGAGTTAGCTTTTCACTTGAGCAGTACCTCCCTAAGGGTTCCATATGCCAGGGTTTTAGGTATCATGCATGGGGTATTTATTGTAAAATTTCATGAAAAACGAAAGGCCAATATTCACTTAAACACTATTTAATCCAATGGTCCATATTTGCTCTTACCTTAAACTTTCCCTCCAAGCCAAATTTGGATAAAATCACATGTTAAAAATCTTCTCCCTCCTTTCCTTAGATGCCATGTGTGTTACCTTGTGGGATCCACCATGTGAAAAGCCCTAATCTTACTCTTGAAGCATTTTTTTCTTCCTAAAAATTCATAAATTATCTATTATTTGACTTGGGCTCCTAAAACAACTTTTGAGAGTTATTGGGATGCTTCATTACACCATTATTGGGCCCTCATTGTGTCGAATTTCTAATTAGTACAAATCCTAAGGCATTTCCTATACCGATATCCTTAAATTGCCCTGATATTTAAGATAAATTCTAAACACCTCTTCTATTAGTTCTAATATTTTTATAAATTTATTATAATATAAAATAAATTTCTTATAAAGTCTCATAATTTTTTAGACTTAAAAGTCCTGTTAAAATTTCATACATCTTCTTTAAATATTTTATAGGTGTCCCTTTTTACCTTAAATTCTTTAATTAATTCTACAGGACTTCTTTTTTACTTTCGTCAATTTTAAAAATTCTTATATTAATTATAAAAATTTACTATCAAATTTTATCTGATTCTGAAGTCCATAAGATACTGTAAGAATTTTTAGACTTTAAAAATTAATATTAGTTTATTGGGAACTTAAATCAAAATTTTATATTACGCTAAACTGATGATAATAATTTACTCTATTTATTAGTAAAATTTAGGAATGAAATACTTCTAGGTAGTTTTGGGCCTTTTCTGGTTTAACTTTCCATCAATACCATTTTGCTCTTAAATTTTTAAAAATTGCACTTTAGTCCCTCAACTTTTTGTAATTACTCTTAATAGCCCATAACTTGTGTCTACTTCTATTTTGTACCATGAAACTTGAAGACTTTCAATTTAGTCCCTCTCTTTCTTTAAAATAACCATTATACCTTTAGAACTTTCTAAAATTATGATTTGACCCCTGTTTGTGCTTAACATTGTAAATTATTCCATTGAGGTCTTTATCTCAACCTTAAGCCTCTAACTAACCTCTTTTCTCTTTTTATTCTAAGGAGACTCTTATGAAGTCTCTAACTTATTTATATATTTGCCCCAATGACTTTCACTATTTACATATAAGTCCCTATACTTTCACTTATTTGCAATTTAATCCCTAAAAACTATCTGTATATTTCTAGGACATCTACTCAAAGGGGTCTGGTAGCCTACCTATTTGTTAAAATATTATTTTTATATTGATTTTAGTGTGTTTAAGGAGAGTTTTATTATTAATTGTGTCCCTATTTACCAATATGATGAGCAATTAATAAATAAAATAAAATTGGAACAAGTGAAAATTAATTGATATAATTCTAGTAATTAATTGGATAAATAATCTATTTCTTTTAAATTTCTATTACTGGCCAATGTTGTAACAAACCAACAAATTAGGTGGAGGTTAGTGAGAATGAACTAAATTGACTGCTAGACAAAAGGATATTTAAGCATGTGTTGGAGGGGAGAAGTTAACAAATTAAGCATGCACTAGACTGAATAAGTGGGTTAATAGATGGTTGGACTCATGTGCTGGCACTATAGAGAAGATAATTCTCTCATAACACATACACACTCACACATTCTGAACTGAATCACTCACTCACACTAACAGCTCATCATATCAGTTCACTTATTCTATCTCCATTCTCTCTCTTTATCTGCAACTTTCCTCTATTCTAAGCAATAGAACCAGAGGAATGCTCTGCTTCCATCTTCATATTCTCTTTCTACATTCACTATGACTACTGTTGGACTTACTGCTATTGTTGAATTTCTCACATTAATATAAGGCTAGAGTTGATGTACTCTCTTGGAGATAATGTTGAACCAGAATCCTTGATCTAAAATAGGGAGTTTCAATTGTATCTTTAATTAATATTTAATTGTATTGAGTTGATGTAGTTAATTCTAGTTTTATTTATTCAATTAGAGTTAGTATATGATGAATTGAACTTTGATTGATTCTCAACCTTGAACTAGTTGGACTTGGATGTGGTTAATTAGAGTAATTCTATAACAGAGAATAGTTGTATATGTTTAATTTATCTTCTTCTACCTTTTGAGTTGAATGATTCATATTTTCCTATTCAATGTCTGTAAGTTATAGCTTTGATTGACATTTAGCTGGCGAGTTATTAGCTAACACATTCTAGTTCAACTAATTAAAATCTGTAGATAATAAAGGTAAGGTAATCTCCAAGGGAGCACACTTTTCATTGATACATTTCATCATCATAGACACATAAATTCATAAAGAATAGCATAAGATTTATATTCAGAAGTTATGTAATATCTTATCTCACAATGTAGCTGATTAATTTGTTAATTTGTGGCTTATTGGATTAGTTAGGAACTTTAGCATCTATTTAGGCTCCTTGTGAATTGACCTAGGTTAGCTTCACTTTACTATTGGTTAGATTAATTATTTATTTTATAATTAAAATGACGGTTATCACTATTATAGGTTAAATACTAGGCTTCTAGATTTAAAAATAAGATATGACATTTCTCCTCCCATTAAAATAAGTTTCATCCTCAAAATTTTAGAGTTAAGTCTCTATTCATACATTGATGAAGAGTTTCTCTAAGGAGAATGTCTCTTATATTTCATAACTTTTCTTGACTTTTCAACTATTTAGGAGAACTTTAGGCATTCCTACTGAACTTTTTGGCCATTTTGTACCCTTTCACATAACTTCCCTAAAGGTCACCCATCATTAGACTACTCTTGCTTGAGTACACTTAACTAAAAAGTGTTGATAAGTATCTGAAACACTAGTGCTAATAGGCTCTAACCCTAATAGTTTGCTATCTTAAACCCTTCTCATACTGTCTTTTGGATCTATCTGGCTCTTACTCTCATTATATTTAGTTACTCTCATTCTATTTAGCCTCATCTTAAAGATCTATCTGTTCTTACTTGACCCCTTCTCATATCACATGAAATATTTTTCTTCTCTTAATTAGGCATACAACCTACATACTTATAGATACCTGGTACTCAGGACTGTAAACCTTAACTCTGTTAACTTTAATTTTCTTATTCGTGTAATAAGATTATGAGTTTAGTCTATAGTAATAAGGCTATCTGAAATTAACATTGTGGGTACTCTCTTTGTTATGAGTTAATCAACTTGTGAGGCTTTCTTACTTAATGTGTTATATACTTTTATGAGCTCTTTTTGTTGTCCTAACATTTTATTAATATATTTGATTATTTTATATACAAAAAAAGTTATTGTATGTTGTAAGAATAAGAGTGATTGGTTTTTAGGTATAAGAAAGTCGTCAATTTATACAAGTGATAGTCTTGTCAACGCCACCATCCTTTTATATTTTCCTATATACTTTATTGATCTTATAAAATAATTTTAATTGAATTGTCCTAATTAAAAATTTTAGTTGAAGTTAGCTAAAAACAATATCGTTGAGTCTTAGAGGCAAACATCCACGTTATCCATATAAATTAACTATATACGAAGATAGTTTTTTTTATAATACCTCATAAATTCTTTAGTAAATTTTAATTATTGTCTATTACAAAATAAATATAATTTTAAATGTTTTATATCAAAAAGTGGAGAGACTATACTTTTGTTTCATCCAAGAGATCCTTCCAGGTTTAATTAATTTTACCATAGGAAAGTGGTTAAAATGAGTAGAAAACTTTAAAATATGCTTAATTATTTTGTAGTTACTATTACTGACAAGAAAGAGAGAGAGAGTCCATTGTGGGTGAAAATGTCACATCGTTCACACTTGATGACAACTCTGACTAATTATTGCTCATTAAGTATTGTTAATCACATAAAACTAGCGAAGTTCAGAGCTTTCCTCTAGTAGGAAAGTAAGCCGGTCTACCTTTTGTGTATTAGGCCTAGACCCATATATATGTATGTGATATTGAAGTGTAAATACTTAAAAGAGAGCTTAGTCATTAGTGTGAATATCACATGATATCCAAACTGATACGAGGAAACAATTATAGGAGAACCACCCAACTTCTCCTATGTTCCTATATTCATGGTGTCTGGGGAGGGAGAAAAGATACATGTTAATACCATTATTTCATAACAGTACAGATGCAAAATTTCAGTGGTACTCTGTGTGGATCAGTTTTGTTTCTTCTCTTGGCAAAACAGAAAGCTCTTTTTTCTCCTCTCGAGTATGCATTTTCTGTGTACTATAGACCCAAGTCTAGTAAAGGTGCCAATTACCGTGTGGGAACCTGAAGTAAGTGAATTGACAGGTACACACCTGAAATCCTACAGTACTATATGAGCCAGGTTATTAGTTTTATGATTATTTTTGCTGCATGAATATGTCTCTATTAGTTTTTCACCATTTGTTTAAAATGACTAAAAATATTGAAAAAAGGACATTTGACGATGGAGAAATAGAGGAGAGAAGATGGCAGGTCTAACGGATCTGCATATAACATCCTTACTTTTATACGTCTTAGGGACCATTCGGTAGCATTTAGAACCACTTACACGACCTTGGAAGTCCATTAACCAAATCTAGAATTTTATTCTTTCTCGGGTTACTGTTCATATGGTATTCCAGATTATGCAACGAACTTCAAAAAATCATAATTAATTCTAGAAAACTCAAAATGAAGTGGTTCAAAAATCTACGTGAAGATAACATCTTGAAATTTAAGGGAAAAATAATTTCCATACCAAATAATTAGCCAGCCAATTGATACAGTTTATTCATTGAAGTTTACTGTTCATTTAGTCAAAAACTCTGGAAACAGATTATGGTCCCTTATTTTGGAAAATCATTTCTCTTGATATAAACATCCAAATGAAACGTTCTACCTATGCACTTAAAGATATGGATGTGTGATACATGATCATAAAATTTCGTGAACTAATTCCTTCATTTGCTAGGTCAAACTGAAGCCACAACAAAACTGCTTTAGGACCTACGTTTTTACCATTTCAGATTTCTTTCTTTCACTTTCCATAATTATTCCAGCATGCATAAGTCATCTCTTTTGCCTTTTATACATTCATATACATCATGGAGTTATACAATAATTGTTCCATAATATCTCATGACATAAATAAATACTTTACATGGCTTTAACATACATGGAAATTCATAGCATATGCTAACATATAAAATACTTCACTTTTTTCTTCCATACTTTAGCTCTTCTCCATGCATACATTATCCATCATGCTTGACCTAAATTGGTTGGTTATGGGAGAGTGAGATTCTAGGGAATCTCAGTAGCAAACATTACCACTTACATATGCAAGATGGATGCTAATGCATGATATGTAATTTCATTAACTTTCTTTGATTAGTGACATGCCATCATGCTATATACTCTTACATAAAGTGCATGGCCATGGAAACATGTTATTCACAATACATTCAACATCATTTATCATGTCACAACATCATTCAAATAACATATACATGTCAACACATAAGCATACCACATCAAGCACATAAAGAGGTAAGTTCACTACCTTGCACTTAAGCTTTCCTCTTGATCTTTAGCATTTGCTTCCTAGCTTTCCAACCAATAAGCCTTTATGTCAATCACTTCCCAACATGTTTTTGGATGTTTCAAGGTCCTAAACACATTCATATTTATCACATAATTCATTAGGACTCATGAACTCCAACTATGTTCAAGATTAACTTTGCTACACTCTTTATTGTCATAACTTTCCCTAATATTCACTAATCCACTTGGCTCTTGAATCAATTGATGTTTTGACTTTACCCTACATAATTTCATCTTTTGAACTAATTATGAGCTTAGAATCATAAAATTCTAGCTCCTTCATGGCCTGCTATATAGAATTGAACATAAGCATACAATTCTTTCAAAAATTCTCATTTTGATTCTAATGCTTCCCATACTTGTTTCTCCACTTTACCCCACACAACTTTTCATTTTAAAACCATTGGAACCATCAAAATCATGAAATTCCAATCACTGTTCATGCGAGTGAACAGTACCTGTAAGGAATCTCAAAGACTATAACCTTGAGATTTTAATGTTTCCAAGGTTCAAAACCTTTCCAATCCTACACAAAATCATCATATAAACTCAATGGAAGCATTAAATCATTGAAATTCAACTTCCTTCCCCCATGAACAGTGCAGACCGAACAGGGCACACCATGGCAAAGTCAAGAATATCAATTTGATTCAACAACCAACCACTTAACTAGCTTGTTTAAGCTTCAATCATATGGTTCTAACTTGAATTTCTTCTCTCCCCTTTCCTTTAAGGTCTTTGGGCAGCACCACCCCTTAGAGAAAACTCAACTTTTCTCCCATCAAAACCCTAAGTTCAAGCTCCCAAATCAAAGGAGAATAAGCTAGGACAGATTGCTTACCTTTAATCTCTAGCTTGCTTGAACTTTGGAACCTTGAATCTTCTTTGTCTTGGCTTGAGTTTTCATTTTGCAAGAGTTTCCCCAAGGGTCCATGAAGCTACGGTTTGCTGCAGAATTGGAGGGGTATTTATACCCAAAATCCAAGAAAAATGAATGGCCAAGATTAATTTGGTTACTATTTGATCTAAAGGCCCATATTTAATCTTGGATTTAACTTTTTCATAAAATAATAATTATGACATCATGTGGGACCCATCAAGGGACACCTCAAGGGGTTAGGTGGCGTGCTTATAGTGTAAGGAAGCTTCTGGAAAAATTTTAGTCCAATCCAGTACCGATCGGTACAGTTTCACAGCAACCGGACTGTTTTCTGTTCCTAATTTTTTATAATATACCAGGATATGTATTTTGTCCTGGAAATCAATGTCTAGGATTCTCACACCATTGACATACTTGTACTGGCCACAACTTAATTACATTTAGGTCCCTAAACTTTTGGAAATTACCACTTTTGGCCCAACATTTATTTCTACTTTAACTTTTGGCGTTTAACCTTTTCCAATTTGCGTTTAGGTCCTTCTCTTTCTTTAAGACTTATCTAACCTTTATTATCTCGTCTAATCTTCAACATAATCCTTTCTAAGCCTCTTTCCACTATTAGTGCTATACAGATAGGGAAAATTTAGGATAAGACATTTCTACCCCCTTAAAATAAATTTCGTCCTCGAAATTTACTCAACTTCTCAGTCAATGATTGGGGTATCTATCTCTTAAAGTAAACATCTTAGCGGAGCACTTTTCATATCCGCAATTCTTCATATCTTTACTATGGTCTTTCTTCTATTCTGAATCAACTCAATCAGAGTTGAACTCTAGTTAATTCTATTACTTTCTTGGTACGCATCTATCTGCATATGGACTTCTCACTATGCTGGACTTGTGAGTAGTGTCCATTTATTTCATGTCAAACTCCCTCGAATACTACTATATTATGGAGCTTCTACTAACTATTCATCATATTTCTTAGTGCAATCACTTATTACTCATTTGAGTATCTAGCGGAATTCTCTGAATATCCGCAAACTTTAACTCTCATTCTTATATCATCATACATTCTTATCATCTTTAATAACTCATCATAATACAGAGAGAGGACTTATATCATTATTCTTTCTTTCATTGCTCTACTGCTAAACAGGAGCACATAGGAGCATATAGGAGCATATACTCTAACAGGCATAATGCCTAGCCAAATATTGCAAGACTGCATACCTGCCCATGAATGCAAAGCTCTAACATAGGAGCTCAAGCATTCCTTCTCTTAATATGCACAGCTCTAACACTCGCAGCTTGCACAGATCTAACACTCAGAGCTTGCACTGCTCTAACATTCGAAGCTTTAGCATATTCTGTAAACATCACATAATGTAACGTAACGTAAGGCCTGACATTCTATGCAAGGAGTGGAAGCTCTCAAAGCTCTCATTTGCTCTTTCACACGTAGCTCATCATTCAAACATCTTATCATTTTTAGAACGGAAGCCTCTCTATCTATTTACAAAGCTAGCTATACAGCCGCTTCTCAAGGCATATCTTATCACATATCTTTTATGCTATATCATGGCATCTCTGGCCTAATCTAGCTACATCATAGTTTATATTTCAAATCTATTTCATTTGGACTTGACATAAGGGTTCTAGTCTCTTCTTATTCATAACTCTTTCTAGCTGTTCATAGCTCTTTCTATCATTTTACATAGCTTTGTGCATATATGCCAATTTCTTGTGGCATCCACACACTTTTCCATCACTTCCCAGGGGGTCACCCATCATTGGACAACCCTTGCCTGAGCACGCTTAACTGAAATGCGCAGATAAAAATCTGAAGTACTGGTGCTTACAGGCTCCAACCCTGGTATTTTACTATCTTAGACCCATCTTATACTATCTCTTTTGTGTCTATCTGGTCTTCTTATCTCTTTATCCTCATCTAGAGGATCTATTTGTCTTTCATTCTTATTCTTAGTAATTTCATCATAAGGATCCCTTTACTCTTATTTGACCCTTTCTGATATCTTATGCAATATTCTTATACATCCTTGGGACTCAGGACTAAAAACTTTAATTTTGATCACTTATTTCCTGTTACGTGTAAGAAGATTATGAGTTCAGTCCTTAATAGTAATAAGGCTATATGAAACTAGCATTATGGGACTCTCTCTGTTATGAGTTAATCAACTTGTGAAGCTTCTATACCTTAACTTTTCCTTGATATTTGTCCTTCGAAAGAAATACTGTACTTATAGCTTATTACTTTCTTACTCTAGGCTTTGTCTACTATGACCCACAAGATCTACTGCGATCAACCGTAAGCCTCTTCAGGATATAACTGTGACCTTGTGAGCTATACTAGGATCTAACTGCAATCCTCCGGAATCTACTGGATTTCGTTGTACTGTATTCTCATCTCTGGAAGACCTAAACCAACGAACAAAGTTACAAGGTTAGTCACTTCCACATAGTTGTTAACTCCATAAATAATTCACACAAGCCAATATTATCTATTAGGACTTTACTCATTTCTTCTATCACTCAGGAATTTTATATACCATTCTCATCTTTATAACTTTATTGTATTTAACATTGCAGGGAGCTACACAAGCTCTACCATACACATATCTGTCATCATCTATTTATCTCATATGAAGAATATTACTCTACATGAGATATGCCATCCATCTCTTGGTTTTATTTCAAAAGTATTCTTACTCTATCGCAAGAGCAATCTAGCTCTATTGCATGTTGTAGGGCATAGGAGCAACATAACTTTCTCATCATATCTACTCTACCCTGCATGTAATGTAAAGGGGAGTATTCATTCATCATAGCATACTCAACATGCATAATGTGCAAGGAGATACAATCCTTTAAGAATTCTTTAACATGCGTGTCATCTTATGACAACTACAAGTAGATGTAACTTCTCATCATATGTTATGGCAACATAAGCCATGTCACTATCACACACATCTGCTCAACCATCCTTTATACTCATATTGCAATTAAGCAATGAATTAGGTAGACTTTAAAACATTATGTTCCTTAATCACCTTAATCGCTAGGTCTTGATCATCTATTCAGGTACCTGAGTCATTTACTTGTTTCACTTAGGCTGTCACATTACCCTCTTAGTAGGGTATAGACTCAACCCTTCTTTATACTGTCTCAGGATGTATTTGGGCTCAACTAATCATATTTATACCATGTTCCATGTTTTTAGCTTGTCCCAGGTGACTAAAATGCCCTTCATCCATCTCTGGTACAATCTGGGCATCCAGGGGCATTTTCATAATTTTGTACTTTTTCTGGCACTGGCCCCTTCTACTGATAGACTGGTACCCTGGGTTTTGGGCCTTCCTTGGTGTCATTATGGGCCTATATATGAGGTCATTTGATCTCATTCTATCCAGACTTACATACCGATAAGTTCCATTATCGGATCACGGGTATTATCAAACTCCCGTCAAAATTCACTAATATGTGAATAACTTTTTATACATAACTTCTTCTGGGGTTCTGTCAGATTCATAACATCTGACACTGTAGGGCATACTTTCCTGTAATTCCCCCACATATATAAGATGTCTATAGAATCTGATAAAAATTCAGATAACTTTTAGACTATCAGATAATTTTCTGCTATCTGGAGCCCTAATAAAATTTCTGTATCATGTCAGTTTACCCAGCATGACTTCCTCTATTTACTGATGGAATGTGGGACTGAAATATTTACAGGCAGTTCTAAGCCTTTTCTGGCTGAACTTTTCCATAATTACATTTATGTCCCTGACTTTTCTGTTCTATAGGCTCGTGCCTCTGAGTCCTTGAGTTTCAAGGAGACAGGAACCACAGCTTGGTTGATGAATTATGGCCAGGTGACTAGAGCGTGATTAATGGCTGGCTGCCGATTGTTGGTTAGCCTAGCTGAGGAGGATCGTTCCTAGGTGGTAGTACTGCCTGGGATGGTCACTTAGTTGTCTGACAAGCCCTACAACTCTTCTTAAACTAATCTTCTGCATCTTAGTGCTTCGTACTGTTTAGCTTGCCTATACTCTGTACTAAACCTCTAACTAATAACCCTCAGTGAGATTGGCATATTTAGTCTCATGACACTTGACTTACTATCATCTCATACCAATCCTCTAAAGTATATTAGGTTAATGCCCACTATTGAATGTCTGTTTATCATTCCTGCTATGGCATTGAGAAACTGTAGATAATTAAATGTTCTTAATCTCTACTTCTCATCATTCTTTTCCGTAAAGACTAGCTACACAAAGTCTTTCGTACTGTATATCAATTCCTGATGATCAAATGGAGGATCTACTGCTGAACCTCTTTTTAAACTGAAGCCTCTAACTTAATCTTATGGAATCTCATATCCATTCCTATAACATTTGCTTAATTAAGCAATGTTAGCCATCCCATAACATACCCTAACTTAACAAAACACTTACTACTTAGGCTTAGGGTCTGGGAATAACCTCATATGAGTTCATAAATAATCTATTCAGAGCATTTCTTAAGCCAGAATCCTATGCTCTGATAACATAATATAACATCCTTACTTTTATACGTCTTAGGGACCATTCAGTAGCATTTAGAACCACTTACAAGACCTTGGAAGTCCATTAGCCAAATCTGGAATTTTATTCTTTCCCGGGTTACTGTTCATATGGTATTCCAGATTACGCAACGAACTTCAAAAAATCATAACTAATTCTAGAAAACTCAAAATGAAGTGGTTCAAAAATCTAAGTGAAGATAACATCTTGAAATTTAAGGGAAAAACAATTTCCATACCAAATGATTAGCCAATTGATACAGTTTATTTGCTAAAGTTTACTGTTTATTTGGTCAAAAACTCTGGAAACAGATTCTGGTTCCTTACTTTGGAAAATCATTTCTCTTGATATAAACATCCAAATGAAACGTTCTACCTATGCACTTAAAGATCTACCTATGCACTTAAAGATCTGGATGTGTGATACATGCTCATAAAATTTTGTGAACTAATTCCTTCATTTGCTAGGTCAAACTGAAGCCACAACAAAACTGCTTTAGGACCTACATTTTTACCATTTCAGATTTCTTTCTTTCACTTTCCATAATTATTCCAGCATGCATAAGTCATCTCTTTTGCCTTTTATACATTCATATACATCATGGAGTTATACAATAATTGTTCCATACAATCTCATGACATAAATAAATACTTTACATGGCTTTGACATATATGGAAATTCATAGCATATGCTAACATATAAAATACTTCACTTTCATCTTCCATGCTTTAGCGCTTCTCCATGCATACATTATCCATCATGCTTGACCTAAATTGGTTGGTTATGTGAGAGTGAGATTCTAGGGAATCTCAGTAGCAAACATTACCACTTAAATATGCAAGATGGATGCTAATGCATGATATGTAATTTCATTAACTTTCTTTGATTAGTGACAGGCCATCATGCTATATACTTTTACATAAAGTGTATGGCCATGGAAACATGTTATTCACAATACATTCAACATCATTTATCATGTCACAACATCATTCAAATAACATATACATGTCAACACATAAGCATACCACATCAAGCACATAAAGAGGTAAGTTCACTACCTTGCACTTAAGCTTTCCTCTTGATCTTTAGCATTTTCTTCCTAGCTTTCCAACCAATAAGCCTTTATGTCAATCACTTAACATGTTTTTGGATGTTTCAAGGTCCTAAACACATTCATATTCATCACATAATTCATTAGGACTTATGAACTCCAACCATGTTCAAGATTAACTTTGCTACACTCTTTATTGTCATAACTTTCCCTAATATTCACTAATCCACTTGGCTCTTGAATCAATTGATATCTTGACTTTACCCTACATAGTTTCATCTTTCAAACTCAATTATGAGCTTAGAATCATGAAATTCTAGCTCCTTCATGGCCTGCTGTACAGAATTGAACATAAGCATACAATTCTTTCAAAAATTCTCATTTTGATTCTAATACTTCCCATACTTGTTTCTCCACTTTACCCCACACAACTTTTCATTTTAAAACCATTGGAACCATCAAAATCATGAAATTCCAATCAATGTTCATGCGAGTGAACAGTGCCCGTAAGGAATCTTAAAGACTACAACCTTGAGATTTTAATGTTTCCAAGGTTCAAAACCTTTCCAATCCTACACAAAATCATCATATAAACTCAATGGAAGCATTAAATCATTGAAATTCAACTTCCTTCACTCATGAACAGTGCAGACCGAACAGGGCACACCATGGCAAAGTCAAGAATATCAATTTGATTCAACAACCAACCACTTAACTAGCTTGTTTAAGCTTCAATCATATGGTTCTAACTTGAATTTCTTCTCTCCCCTTTCCTTTAAGGTCTTTGGGCAGCACCACCCCTTAGAGAAAACTCAACTTTTCTCCCATCAAAACCCTAAGTTCAAGCTCCCAAATCAAAGGAGAATAAGCTAGGACAGATTGCTTACCTTTAATCTCTAGCTTGCTTGAACTTTGGAACCTTGAATCTTCTTTGTCTTGGCTTGAGTTTTCATTTTGCAAGAGTTTCCCCAAGGGTCCATGAAGCTACGGTTTGCTGCAGAATTGGAGGGGTATTTATACCCAAAATCCAAGAAAAATGAATGGCCAAGATTAATTTGGTTACTATTTGATCTCAAGGCCCACATTTAATCTTGGATTTAACTTTTTCATAAAATAATAATTATGACATCATGTGGGACCCATCAAGGGACACCTCAAGGGGTTAGGTAGTGTGCTCATAGTGTAAGGAAGCTTCTGAAAAAATTTCAGTCCAATCCAGTACCGATCGGTACAGTTTCACAGCAACCGGACTGTTTTCTGTTCCTAATTTTTTATAATATATCAGGATATGTATTCTGTCCTGGAAATCAATGTCTAGGATTCTCACACCATTGACATACTTGTACTGGCCACAACTTAATTACATTTAGGTCCCTTAACTTTTGGAAATTACCACTTTTGGTCCAACATTTATTTCTACTTTAACTTTTGACCATTAACCTTTTCCAATTTGCGTTTAGGTTCTTCTCTTTCTTTAAGACTTATCTAACCTTTATTATCTCGTCTAATCTTTATCATAATCCTTTCTAAGCCTCTTTCCACTATCAGTACTATACAGATAGGGAAAATTCAGGATATGACACTGCACACCTCTATAAAATGGGTAATCGTGACCCGGCTGGAGGTTGAAGATGACCTCTAGCTAGAAAGATGCCGTTTGGCCCTATAATAAAAAATCAACTGAAAAAAATTTGGACTAAATAGAGGCCTAGCCTAAAATTAATAAAAAATGGTAAAAAAGGCAAATTTAAAAAAAAAAGAGTTATTTAGAACTACCACATGACTAATGTGCCAAGTGGCAACCCCATATTGGAGCATATAGCACTGAGAGTGGGTCTATCTAATTTTTTATTGTGTTTAATCTTCCTGGGGTGTGTGAGGGCTTGTTCGGACTCCAATTGAGGCACAATTTATTTCTAAAAATCTCTAAAATAAGGTCTTCATTTTGAGATATAATTTACCCATTTTGTGGGTAATTTTGGACCTATTTATGAGTATTTAATGTATTTTCTGATATTTTTAGGTGTTTAAAAATTTTAGAAAATTAGATTAATTTATATCATTGAATTTCTATATCAAATATGAGTCAAAAGACTTCAAGTAGAATTGAAATCACTGAATATATTTCTTTAAACTCCTCACATTTGGATGATAAAGTTTCAAAAAATGAACCTTAGAGTAAGGATTTAGACCTTGAACATTTTTAAAGAAGAGGAGCCTAAGGAATTGGATAGAGCTTGCACTGCTCTCACATTTGGAGCTTGCACCCATCATTTGACTACTCTTGCTTGAGCACGCTTAACTAAAAAGTGTAGATAAAAATATAAAGCATTGGTGCTAACAGGCTCTAACCCTAGAACTTTACTATCTTAGCCCCTTCTCATACTATCTCTTTTGGGTCTATCTGGCCTTCTAATCTCTTTATCCTCATCTGGAGGATCTATTTCTCTCATTCTTATTATCTGTAATCTTATCGTAGGGATCTCTTTCTTCTTATTTGACCCTTCTCATATCTTATGAGATATTCTCATAAATCCTTGGTACTCAGGATTAACAACTTTAACTTTGATCACTATGTTCCTGTTATGTGTAAGAAGATTATGAGTTCAATCCATAATTGTAATAAGGCTATCTGAAATTAACATCATGGGTACTCTCTCTATTATGAGTTAACCAACTTGTGAAGCTTCTCTACCTTAACCTTGTCCTTAGTATTCGTCCTTCCAAAGAAATATTGTACTTATGGCTCATTACTTCCTTTCTTTAGGATAGGTCTACTGCGACCCTTGTGATCTATTATAATCAACCGTAAGCCTCTTCAGGATATAACTGCGACCCTGGAATTTTATTCTCTGTGAGCCATGCTAGGATCTAACTGCAATCCTCTGGAATCTATTGTGATTCTATTGTACTGTATTCTTATCTCTGAAAGACCTAAACCAACAGAAAAAGTTACAAGGTTAGTCACTTTCACATTGTTGTTAACTCAACAGATGATTCCCCCAAAAATGATCACATAAGCCAATATTATCTATTAGGACTTTACTCATGTCCTCTATTACTCAGGAATATGAAAATCCAATTCTGGGCATTTTTAGGCCTTTTCTGGCTTAACTTTCAATAATTACCATTGTGTCCTAGAACTTTTGAAAATTATACTTTAGGCCCGTAATTTTTCATAATTACACATAATGGCCTAAAGCTTTTGTCTACTTTCATTTTCTACCATGGAACCTTTAAACTTTTTATTTTAATCCCTCATCTTTATACCTTTATCTAATCATTGTCCTTCCCCTCTATTCATCATCACCACCCTTTTTAAACCTCTTTCTAATATCAGTATTATACAAAAAAGGAAAAAACTAGGATATGATAGTTGACACGTGGCAGTGGCCAAGTGGCAACACTAGACTGGCGCATGCAATACAGCACCAGAGGCTGAGAGTGGGCTTCATTCTATTTTTTATTTTTTCTGAATTTATTCTTCTTTAGGCGCATAAGGGAGCGTGGGACCTCTGATTGAGGTGCAGTTTGTTCCTAAAAATCCCTAAAATCAAGATCTTTATTTTGATATATAATTTGCCTAATTTTGGGATAGACCAGGAAGCATACCCATCCTAGAAAAGGAAGAATAACATCACAATAATGACACTGCTGAGTGCAATGGTTGATGATTTAATGTGAGTTTGAGACACATAGAACGACACAAGCAATGAGGATTTCCTTAAAGGGTAAGTTTAGGGGAGTGTACACAATTAATCTTAGAAGGTCAACGATTAAATTTGATACCTATAAGCTAAAATCAAATAAACCTATGAGGCAACATCTACGAGAGATATCCATAATGATTCATGAACTGAAGGAAGCTGGACATAATCTATATGATGAACATCAAGTACAGGTTATCATCAGGTCACTCCCTACTAGTTAATCTGACCCATAATGAAAATATTATCACTTTCAATGATGTAGCTAAGCATTTGGAGCTAGAGGATGAACGTCTAGAGGCTTATAAGGCCACTAGACAAGCCTATTTGACCGAAGGTGCTAGTCTTTCCCAATCAAAGCCTGAATTAAAAAAGGGCAAGAAATTTTAGAAAAATAAGAAGAAAAGCAGTCTTCCTTGCAACAAGGGCAAGCAATAGTACAAGAAGAAGGGAAAGAAAGGAGGCAAGAAAAAGCTAGACCTAAAGAAGTTCAAATACTTTGCCTACCACAATATAGGACATTTAGCTTGTGACTTTTCTAAACAAATTGAGAGCGAAAATGTAACAGTGAATTATGTGAATTCACATGTTTCATTTGTTTCTAGTACTATTTTTCTGACAGAACTTATTTTTTTCATGGATTATTGACTCAAGTTCCACATACCACGTAAGTCCAGATCGAGGATCTTTTGTGGAATATCATTAGTTGCCATTTTAAAGCAAGTAGCTTTTCATTGGCAATAATGCCAGGATCGAGGTTTAAGGCATTGGCACCTATAAACTTGTTTTGCATGGTGGAAAGACCTTGATATTGCATGATGTGCTTCATGCTCCTGACATCCAATGGAATTTAAATTCTGTAATATGCTTATTAGACTTTGGGTTTAATGTAAACTTTCATGGTAAAGTTGTAAAGTTTATAGCAACTCAATAATTTATGGTTCAACTTTCTGATTTCAAAATTTCTTCATTTTAGATATTACTAGTGATTTAATGTTCATGATTGCTTTCCTAACTTTGAATAATCCTAATATGAATATTTGGCATGCTTGATTAGGACATATTAATCAAAATAGGATGATTAAACTGGCTAAAGAAGGCTTGTTGGGGGTGATCCCTAACATAGATATGCCGTTATGCGAAAGCTGTCTAGCTGGTAAGGCTACCAGGAAACTATTCAGTATGGGAATATGAGCTAAAAACTCATTGCAATTAATCCATTCTGATATTTGTGGTATAATGAGTGTGAAGAAGAGACACAGAGCTTGGTATTTCATTACCTTTATTGATGATTTTTCACGATATGGTCATGTCTATTTTATTTCACATAAGTCTGAGGTACTAGAGTGTTTTAGATGATACATAAATGAAGTAAAGAATCAAATGGACAATAGAATCAAAGCATTACATGCTGATCGAGGTCATGAATACCTTTTATAACAATTCAAACAACTCTATGAAGAAAAAAGGATTATTAGGCAACTAACTATCCCTGGCACACCTCAACAGAATGGGGTTGTCGAAAGAAGAACAAGAACTCTTCTACATATGGTTATGTCTATGATTGTTCAGGCAAACCTTCCAATTTCACATTGGGGTGATGCTTTATTGATGACAACTTTTATACTTAACCGTGTGCCCTCAAAGTTAGTCACTTTCACACCCTATGAGTTATGGACTAAACGTCTGCTAGATCTAACCATCCTTAGACCTTGGGGCTTGACGGCATATATCCATGACAATTTTCATAGACATGGAAAACTGGGTCCTAGAGGGAAGAAATGTATTTTTATAAGGTACTCTGAACCCTTAAAAGGATATGTATTCATAAGTGAAATTGAAGATGGAATATAGACTGAAACATAATCAAGAGATGCTGTATTTATTGAGACGGAGTTCCCCAGTAGGGGAGATGTTGACCGTACTGTATCTCTTTATGAGACTCAGGAATAGGACAATACCAAACAAATTGATAGACCAAAATCCTCTAGGTATGTCAATCTGAGTAGGAGCCAAGAATGGCCAACATAAAGACTGAGAAAAATGAGAAAAGATAAGCAAGTTTCTCCTACCAGAAAAAGTAACAGGGAAAGTGTTCCAAAGTGACACTTCCAAATAGAAAATGAAGCACTCTTAGTTACTCCAGAAGGGGATGATGAACCCTACAGTGTTCATGAGGCCTTAGCAAGTCCTACGAAGGAGGAACAAAAGAAAGTAATAAAAGAGGAAATGGACTCAATGATGAAAAATTAAGTTTGGGAATTGGTTTATCTGCCAAAAGGGCATAAAACCATTGGGAACAAGTGGGTTCTCAAAATCAAGAGAAAGGTGGATGGATCAATTGATAAATTCAAAGCTCGATTAGTTGCAAAGGGATATACACAACAGGAAGGTATAGATTATAAGGATACTTTTTCACCTGTTGTGCGCTTCAATTCAATAAGACTTATTCTGGCAATAGTAAATAGTTTAAACTTAGAGTTACATTAGATAGATGTAAAAACCATATTCCTTAATGGTGATCTGGATGAAGAAATCTATATAGAACAACCAATAGGTTTCATTGAAAAAGGGTTTGAACACAAGAAGTGTAAACTCAAAAGATCCATTTATGGATTAAAACAGTCATCAAAATAGTGGTACTTGAGGTTTCACAAGGTGATTACCTCATATAACTTCCAGATGATAGAGGAAGACCACTGTGTCTACGTTAAGCAGTTTGAGGGTAACTTTGTGATTTTATCCTTATATGTAAATGATGTACTCTTAGCCAGAAATAGTCTTGACTCAGTGATAGCTATTAAAGAATGGCTTTCATCAAATTTTGAGATAAAAGACATGGGTGAAGCATAATACATACTTGGAGTCAAGATTTGAAGGAATCATTTTAAGAAAATCCTTACTCTTTCACAAGAGAATTATATCAAGAAGATACTTGAGCAATTCAACAAGAGTAAATGCAATCCCATGGATATCCCTGTGGCCATTAGAGTGGCCTTGAGTTCTAACATATGTCCCAAAACTGAATTAGATAAAAAGTAAATGGAAAGAGTTCCATATGCCAGTGTTGTTGGTAGCCTGATATATGCAATGATGTGTACAAGACCAGATATTTGTTATGTCATAGGGTTAGTTAATAGATTCTAGTCCAACCCTAGTTAGAAACACTGGAAAGTAGTAAAGAGGATCTTAAGATACTTAAAGGGCACAACTGACTATGTATTATATTATCAAGGAAGTGATATGCGCCTAATTAGATATTCCGATGCTGATGTAGGAAGTGATGAAGAAGAATGAAGATCGACTTTAGGGTACACCTTCTTGCTTAACATGGCGCCATATGTTGGAGTAGCAAGAAGAAGATGTGCATTGCTTTACACTCTATGGAAGCTGAGTTTATGGCATACACTGCAGCAGCGCCAGAGGTTGTTTAGCTGAAGAGATTTATTGAACACTTAAGATTTTGGAACGAGAGTACTAATCCGGTGTTGATATATTATGACAATACTACAGCTATATCCTACACTATACACCCTAAGTATCACAACAAGATCAAACACATTGATATAAAGTATAACTTTGTGAGGGATTATATAGCATAGAAAATTGTAACTGTATAATACATTTCAACCAAATATATGGTTGCAGACCCCCTGACCAAGCCAATAGGCAAAGAAACATTCGAGAAACATGAATGTTAAGTTATAGACTGTATGTAATACTTTTATTTTTATTAATGATATTATGTCATTTATTATTACTTATATGTCTGTTAAAAGTATACAATGTCTAGTATGTCATACAGCTTGAAAAGGGTAGCTCTTTCATAGGAGCAACTGCCTTTGATGCTAGAGAAGCATTCAAAGATGAGACATGTGTTCACCAGCAAAGCAGAAAGAGTGCTGATATGGTAGAGAAGAAATACAATAAATGTCACCTTGGCTTAAAAAGTGCAGTAAGTTGAGATAAGATCCATGAGTAAGGGTATGGATCGAACAACGGATACCCACATCCATGAAATCAATTTTTAGATAACAAATTCTTCAAAATTGACGTCATATTATGTGAATAGAATTAAAAAGTTTGGGTTTAGATACTATGAGTGTCTATATTTAAGTATATATGCTATGATTGATAGAATCAAAAGGACGTATACTCTTTAAGGATAAGAGAAGTACTGTAACATATGATTCATACCACATATGCTAAAGAATCGTTAATGGAAAGCAAGTGAATCAATCCCTACTTCATTGTTGTGTGAGTTCCAGAAAGGTATAATCCTTTCATTAATGTCCTTTGACTTTGACAATATTATAAAGGTATATTTCAGCGATTGCTACTTTAGTATATATCCTATGGCCAAATCATGTATGAACCAAAGGTATTATGCTAGGAAAGTGGTTGATTCATATTAAAATGATATATATGGGCGAAAGAAAGATTGCCAGAATATACACATCTATGCTAGTGTCTATGACCGGTCTGTTATCATATTATTTTGTTAATTTCATGAGTGTGGATATTATGCATAAGTGGAGGCTATATGAGTTATGTATTGACTTGAGGGATTAGATTAGCCATAATAAAAGTGTATATGGGCAAATCTAGGATATTCAAGGCACTATAACTTATTCTGATCAAGCTGTACTAAGGGGTTGCTTTGTACTGGTCTATATAAAAGGGATTTCTAGTACAAACGCCCGAAAAAATATGTCATGCCTACGAGGTCATGTCAAAACACCTAGTATGAAAGAAAGAAGATAATGAGATTGGACTCATGATATCTAACCCACCAAATGTGAGTGGGAGATGATGGAAAGTGGGCTGATCCATCTTTGGTGGGTTAAACCTAAACCCAATAGCATTGGGAGCCATTATGAGAATAAGGGAGAAAGTGAGATATATATGTGTAATATACCCCATATGAAAAAAATGGCCACCAGATATACAGGAGCGTGGGAAGTTATTTTTCTTTTGAATCCCATTTTCCCTCTTGGTTCATGCACATGTATACATATATACAGACATAAAACCATAAAGGAGAGAAATCACTTTTTCAGAGGCACTCTAGTATTCTTTCTTCCAGTGTCTGATGCGATGGTCTTCATCTGTGGGTGAATTTGCTATGAAATGTACCACAGTCCATACAAGGTGCTCCGATTACGTGTGGGTATCTCAGTGGAAAATAAATCATCTCAGGTTCACCCAAAACCTTCAATAAATAAATAAATCACTTATCATACATTCAAGTTTAACAAGTTTTATTTCCTCTCAAAACTTCAAATTAAAGTAAAACATATCATAAAATTCAATTTTTAAAAAGTGAGGTGTATATATTTTTAGGATTAAGGTCCACTTTTACCCTATAAATTTTTGTATAAGAACCATGAGTATTTTAAATTTTTTCTTGAATTAATATCACCTTAAAGTGTTAAAAAATATGAAATGTCATCATTGGTCGTTAAAAATATTAACAACTAATGTTTGGTTTTCTAATGATCAACATTGTTTTTTTAACATTTTAAGCAACCTTTCTATTTTTTAACACTTCAGCGTCAATAATAGGCCAAAAAACACTTTTGGATAACATAGCCGCTACAATAAAACTTGGTAAAAAGACTAGAAAAGACCATCTAAATTTTAAAATGCCAAAAATAGAGTATATGAATATGTAAAAGGATAGATTGGGCATAAGTCCCAATCTGTCATTTCAAAATTTGAGAAAAAAATGAAATTGTCCTTCTTCTTTTTCTCCTTCTCTCTCTTCCCTCTTCCTTTTCTCCATCTACCCTCAACCTTCCCTCTTGCTTTTTTCCATCCACTGTTGACATGCATGTTGTAACATCCTTACTTTCAAAATCATTTATCATGTCACAATATCATTCAAATATCATATACATCTCAACACATAAGCATACCACATCAAGCACATAAAGAAGTAAATTCACTACCTTGCACTTAAGCTTTCCTCTTAATCTTTAGCATTTGCTCCCTAGCTTTCCAACCATAAAGCCTTTATGTCAAACACTTCCCAACATGTTCTTGGATGTTTCAAGGTCCTAAACAAATTCATATTCATCACATAACTCATCAGGACTCATGAACTCCAACCATGTTCAAGACTAACTTTGTTACACTCTTTATTGTCATAACTTCCTCTAATCTTCACTAATCCACTTGGCTCTTGAACCAATTGATGTCTTGACTTTACCCTATACAATTTCATCTTTTGAATACATTTATGAACTTAGAATCATGAAATTCCAGCTCCTTCATGGCCTGCTGTGCAAAACTGAACCTAAGCATACAATTCTTTCAAAAATTCTCATTTTAATTCTAACACTTCCCATACTTGTTTCTCCACTTTATCCCACATAACTTTTCATTTTAAAACCATTGGAACCATCAAAATCCTGAAATTCCAATCACTGTTCATGCGAGTGTAAGGAATTGGAAGACACGCAGCGGAAATACCAAGAAGGTCCCAAAACCCAGGATACCAGTCCATCAGTAGAAGGGACTAGTGTAAGGAATTGGAAGACACGCAGCGGAAATTAATTTAAAAATTTTTCCATTCCTTGTCAGGATCTACCATATGTGTTTAAGTCAAGTGGGAAGAAGCATTACCCTCAGTGTTCCTCAGCAACTTCCACAGCTTCTGGTCACGACGTTCACAGCTTCTCTCCGCGGCTCGTGCTCCCTTTTCGAACACAAGAAGTCGACCAGGTCGGCTTCCTCTACTGATATCCACACGAACAGTGTTTCAACCACGAACGACGTGCTAGCATCTCCTATCCCTCCAGGGCTTTCTCAAGAATTCATCCTCTCCTTTATTTTGGCAGTATCTTATCTGCAAACCTTTTTGCAAATCCCCTTTGGCCTTCTGTGTTCAATATGTTTTAAAACGTAACTCCTAAAATCAGATATATAAGATGCTATGCGTTTTTCTCTACCGAATTGGATTTTGGAGTTAATCTTATATTAATTTTGAAATTAATACAATATCATATATTCTATAATTTGATAAGAAACTAATTAAATAAATAATATTTATATTAAATCTATCCCACAGATTTAATTCACCTATTTATTTAACTTAAAATAAAGATAAGACTGAACTATATTTGATTTATTCTCATAAATCGAATTTGAGATATCATATCAATTTGAATTTCAAATTCAAACGTGATAGAGATTTAATTTATCCTTATAAATTAAATCTTATAAATATCTCTTATATGAGATATTCTATCAATTTGAATTTCAAATTCAAACGTGATAGAGATTTAATTTATCCTTATAAATTAAATCTTATAAATATCTCTTATATGAGATATCCTATCAATTTGAATTTCAAATTCAAACGTGATAGAGAGTTAATTTATCCTTATAAATTAAATCTTATAAATATCTCTTATATGAGATATCTAATCAATTTGAATTTCAAATTCAAACGTGATAGATATTTAATTTATCCTTATAAATTAAATCTCATATATCTCTTATATATAATGTATATTATATTAATTTATATATATATATACGAATATAAATATAAATAAATATATACATCCACCCTGGATCATTCATTGAATCTGGACATCTCTTAGATTCAATAAATTTGAACATCATAGCTTGTGTTAGGCTATTCTGTGTGCAACCCTATAGGCCCATATGAAGTTGGCAGTGGGCCATTTACTATACTGACTCACAAGTTGCAAGCGGTCTCTAGCAAGACATAATGACTACCCAAATCATATGAGGATCAATGAATGATGTAACCTTTTATACAACCATATCATGTCCCTTTTGTCACACGATATTTTGTTCATGGATGAGGCATGGAGAATGTCATCCTCCTATTCCTGACCGTTACTTTCTCGATCCCTGAGTAGTTTGACTATAGAAAAGGAACTACCTTTCCATTATAGTATGGCCATACATTTCTCAGACTCACTTATCGAGGGGCCCAGTAATATCTCTCTACGAATATGAGGGACAAATTCCATCTTGACCATTCACATTCCTCCGTATGAAAAACCACTAAGCCCAAACATAGTCTTTATGATCACTCGGTCAAAAGTGACTTTTGACTAGGTCAAAGCTGAGCGTTTGTCATGTACGAATCCATGATGATCTCAAGTCAAAGGGCATAGTGACATGGTTTGTATATGAGAGAAGCTTATGACGTAACCCATGCAGCTCTCTCATAGCTGGTTGGTCTAACACCATGTACTCTTACATGTACCTATGACTTTGATTTATATCTCTATACATCTTCAAAGTCATGCTGGTCTTATTTCATCTCTGCTCCTACATAGATGACCGACAGGGACATTTAGGACAAGATCATAAATTATCCAAGGATGGTCATCACAGTAAATATACAAATAATATGATAACACAATTAATAAATTCATAAATCAATAATGTTCATAAGATAATGATTGGCCCCTAGGGAATGATTTCCAATAGCTAGTGTCTAGAAAAAGTGCGAAATTATGAAAATACCCCTAGATGTCAAGATTGTACCAGATATGGATGAAGGGCATTTTGGTCACCTGGGATAGGCTAAAAATGTGGCACATGGTATAAATATGATTATTTGAGCCTAGATACACCCTGAGGCAGTATAAAAAGGGGTAAAATGACGATTATGCCTTTAGGGTCAATATAGTGTGAGAAAAGACACCAAGGGTATTTTGGTCATTTTCCTAGGAATGGATGGCAGATAAATACTCAGTATAACCATGTCAAGGATATGAGAAGGCTAGACATTGATTTCCAGGATAGAATATATATCCTGGTATATTATAGAAAAATTCAGAATAGAAAACAGTCCCGTTATTGTGAAATTGCTCTGATCTGTACCGGATTGGACTGGAATTTTTTCAGAAGCTTTCTAGCATGGTGAGCATGCCACATAACCCCTTGAGGTGTCCCTTGAGCTGTCCCACATGATGTCATAATTATTCTTTTATGAAAAAGTAAAATTCAAGATTAAATGTGAGCCTTTAGATCAAATAGTAACCAAATCAATCTTGGCCATTGATTTTTCTTGGATTTTGGCTATAAATACCCCTCCATTCTGCAGCAAAACCATAAGCTCATGGAACCTTGGGGAAACTCTTGCAAAATGAAAACTCAAGCCAAGACAAAGAAGATTCAAGGTTCCAAAGTTCAAGGAAGCTAGAGATTAAAGGTAAGCAATCTCTCCTAGCTTATTTTCCTTTAATTTGAGAGCTTGAGCTTAGGGTTTTAATGGGAGAAAATTTGAGTTTTCTCTAAGGGGTGGTGCTGCCCAAAGACCTTAATGGAAAGGGGAAAGAAGAAATTAAAGTTAGAACCATATGATTGAAGCTTAAACAAGCTAGTTAAGTGGTTGGTTGTTGAATCAAATTGATATTCTTGACTTTGCCATGGTGTGCCTGTTCGGTATGCACTGTTCATGAGGGAAGGAAATTGAATTTCAATGATTTAATGCTTCCATTGAGTTTGTATGATGATTTTGTGTAGGATTGGAAAGGTTTTGAACCTTGGAAACATTAAAATCTCAAGGTTGTAGTCTTTGAGATTCCTTACGGTTACTGTTCACTCGTATGAACAGTAATTGGAATTTCACGATTTTGATGGTTCCAATGGTTTTAAAATGAAAAGTTGTGTGGGGTAAAGTAGAGAAACAAGTATGGGAAGCAATAGAATCAAAATGAGAATTTTTGAAAGAATTGTATGCTTATATTCAGTTCTGCACAGCAGGCAATGAAGGAGCTAGAATTTCATGATTCTAAGCTCATAAATGGATTCAAAATATGAAATTGTGTAGGTTAAAGTCAAAACATCAATTGGTTCAAGAGCCAAGTGGATTAGTGAAAATTGGAGAAAGTTATGACAATAAAGAGTGTAACAAAGTTAGTCTTGAACATGGTTGGAGTTCATGAGTCCTAATGAGTTATGTGATGAATATGAATGTGTTTAGGACCATGAAACATCCAAGAAGATGTTGGGAAGTGATGGACATAAAGGATTCATGGTTGGAAAGCTAGGGAGCAAGGGCTAAAGGTCAAGAGAAAAGCTTAAGTGCAAGGTAGTGAACTTATCTCTTTATGTGCTTGATATGGTATGCTTATGTGTTGACATGTATATGTTATTTGAATGATGTTGTGACATGATAAATGATGTTGAATGTATTGTGAACAACATGTTTCCATGGCCATGCACTTTATGTAAAAGTATATAGCATGATGGCATGTCACTAATCAAAGAAAGTTAATAAAATTACATATCATGCATTAGCATCCATCTTGCATATTTAAGTGGTAATGTTTGCTACTGAGATTCCCTAGAATCTCACTCTCCCATAACCAACCAATTTAGGTCAAGCATGATGGATAATGTATGCATGGAGAAGAGTTAAAGCATGGAAGAAGAAAAGTGAAATATTTAAGATGTTAGCATATGCTATGCACTTTCCATGTATGTGAAAGCCATGTAAAGTATCTATTTATGTGATGATATTGCATGAAATAATTATTGTATAACCCCATGATGTATATAAATTCAGAAAAAGCAAAAGAGATGATTTATGTATGCTGGAACAATTATGGAAAGTGAAAGAAAGGAAACTGAAATGGTAAGAAACTAGGTCTAGAAGCAGTTTTGTTGTGGCTTCAGTCTGACCTAGCAAATGATGGAATTATTTCAAGAAATTTTATGAGCATGTAGCACACATCCAGAGCTTTAAGTAAATAGGTAGAATTTTTCATTTGGATGTGTATATCAAGAGAAATGAATTTTCAAAATAAGGGACTAGAAACTGTTTCCAGAGTTTTTGACCAAATGAACAATAAACTTCAACGAATAAATTGTATCAATTGGGTAAACATTTGGTATAGAAATTATTTTTTCCTTAAATTTCAAGATGTTATCTTCATTTATCTTTTTGAACCACTTCATTTTGAGTTTTCTAGAATTAATTATGATTTTTCGAAGTTTGTTGCGTAATCTGGAATACCATATGAACAGTAACCTAAGAAAGAGTAAAATTCGACATTTGGCTAATGGACTTCCAAAGTCTTGTAAGTGGTTCTAAATGCTACTGAATGTTCCCTAAGATGTATAAAAGTAAGGATGTTACAATTTTGGTATCAGAGCATAGGATTCTGGCTTAATAAATGCTCTGAATAGATTATTTATGGACTAATATGAGATTATTCTCATACCCTAACTCTAAATAGTAAGTATTTGGTTAAGTTATGGTATATTATGGGATAGTTAGCATTACTTAATTAGGAAAATAGTGCAAGAATAGATATGAGATTCCATAAAGTTAAGTCAAAAGCTTTTGTTAATAAGGGAGACACCAGGCTAGTAGTGATATATGGACATGGTATACATATAAACTCTGAGCATCCCTTACACAATGAAGAGCGTTCAGAGGAGAGTATGGGGAACCAGTCAGGAAAGTCTACAGTGGAATATCCCATAGATATTTCTGTAGACTCAAGCCTGCAGTCTGGATGTCATGTAGAGATTCAACCTGAAGTCTAATATGCACCAGTTGATGTTGAGTCTAGTGACTCTATACAGTATAAGTTTGTTGGAATGCCCTCTAACGCTGATATAAGCATTATCCCTCTTACGAGATGATAGATTACGACTGAGGAAGCTGAGTACTGGTACTGGATTATGGGTAGACCATATATTATTCCTCCTCTATCAGAGTTTGAGGATAGATTTAAGATAATTAAGATACAACAGTCCACTAATGCAAATATCCAGTTAGAGTTAATGATAGTTCTTGTCCATTCCCAAAGTCCAAGAATATGTGACTTTATAGAGAAAGATCAATAGGATGTTCCTAGTTCTAGTCAACCCCAGCCTTCTTCATTAAAGATAGATAGCGTTGACCATATTAGTCTGAAGAAAGCTGTGAAGAGTGAATTACTCCATCTAGGTCAAGGTATGGACAAAAGTATAGATTAAGAACAGTTAATTATCTGCAGTTCCTCAATGCCGTAGCAGGAATGATAAATAGACATCCAGTAGAGGGCATTAACCTAATATACTTTAGAGGATTGGTATGAGATGATAGTAAGTCAAGTGTCATGAGACTAAAGATGCCAACCTTACTGAAGTCTATCAGTTAGAGATTTAGCACAGAGTATAGGCAAGTTAAACAGTACAAAGTACTAAGATATAGAAGATCAATTTAAGAAGAGGTTCAACAGTAGATCCTCCGTATGATCATCAGGAGTTGATCTACAATACAAAAGACTTTGTGTAGCTAGTCTTTACGGAAAAGAATAATGAGAAGTTAGAATGAGACTTGCCTAAGAATGGTCTAATACATGGCTTGAGGATAAAGACATGATGGTTAATAGATAGAAAGTTAATGTTCCCAAAGCAAAGGGATTCTATCACGAAGAGATAGTAACCTAACACTCTGCCCTAAAGAACATAAATAATAATGTTAAGTGATGAATGAGATCCAAGTGACCTGAATTGGTCAGGATCTAGAGGCAAACCAGAAAAGAATCACAATCTAGTCTATAGTAGACTGAAATTGATAGACAGAAAGAGTTAAGAGATACAGAGAGGCACAAAAGTTACTCCATATGAGATGGATAATTATCCGCTCACTTGAGAAGTTTTTCTCAAAAAAGTTTAAAAGAAGCATTCCTCTCAATTAGAGAAAGGTGAGCATGAAGTTAAGGGTTAGAGTTAAGGGAAGAGAACTCTTTTGATGGATACTTAATCGAGTTCACTCATATGAACCTTGAGGCTTAATAAGAGATACTTTCTCGCCTGTTAGTAATCCAGGAGGATTAGGGAAAACTTAAAAGTTTGAATGGCATAAAGATAGGAGCCAAACCTTTCCTCCGTTAGCTGAAAGAAGACAGCTAACTCAGTTATGGATTACATATAGGTTACAGTGAGGCCAAGGACACAGAAATCCTTCAGGTTAGAGACATAAAAGTCTTACAGGCGATGAGAAATATTATTATAAGATAGCCTATATGATAAGCTATCTCCAATTCCTAAATAAATAAATAGGATATTGGAGATGTAAGCTAAAGATAAATTGCCTCAGAAATTGTTTGAGGGTTAGTAGAAAAAGATATATGTAAGGTAAGAGAAAGAAGTTTATGAGGTTTAAAGAAAGTAAAGTAGCCACAGATTTAAAGGTAAGGTGACTCCCCTATTCCCTATATAAGAAAGAGTAAAGAAGGGTTAAGTCTATACCCTAATAAGAGGGTAATGTGGTAGTCTAAGTGAAACAAGTAAATGACTCAGGTACCTGAATAGATGATCAAGACCTAGCAGTTAGGGTGATAAAGGGAGAAAATGTTTTAAAGTCTACCTAGTTAATTGCTTAATGACAATGTGAGTATGAGGGATGTTTGAGCAAACTATGTAATGATGCATAGCTTATGTTGCCATAAGTTATAATAAGAAATTGCATCTCATTACAGTTGTCATGTGATAACACACATACTAGAGAATGCTTAATTGATTACATCTACTTGCATATTAGGCATGTTGAGTATCCTATGATAAATGAATACTCCCCTTATGCAGTACATACTGGGTAGAGCATACCAGATGAGAAAGTTATGTTGCTCCTATGCCCTATAACATGCAATTAAATAATTCAACTTAGCAAGAATGAAGCAATAGCAAAGTGCTAAACTAGAAAGTTAGCTACTTGATTCTCAGAAGATAGAAAGAGAATTTATGATCAGACTATGGTAGTCAATGGGATAGAGAATGAGATTAAAGATGAAGATTAGTAGTGAGTCTACAGATAAATGATTATGATACTTAGGACATATCCCTTTAGTAGGGATAAGATAGATGAAAGGAAATGAGACGCAGTTATGAAAGATGATATGGCTCTAAGAAAGAGCAGTTTTTAAGTAATATAAGTTAATGCTTTTGCAATAGAGCTAGATTGCTCTTGCAATAGAATAAAGTCCCTCTGATGAGATAACTAGATGATGACAGATATGTTCATGGTAGAGCTTGTGTAGCTCCCTGCAATGTTAAATGTAATAAAGTTATAAAGATGAGAATGGTATATGAAGTTCCTGAGTGATAGAGGAAATGAGTTAAGTCCTAATAAATAATATTGGCTTTTGTGATCATTTTGGGGAATTATCTGTGAAGTTAACAACTATGTGGAAGTGACTAACCTTGTAACTTTGTCCGTTAGTTTAGGTCTTCCAGAGATGAGAATATAGTACAACGGAATCTAGTAGATTCCGGAGGATTGCAGTTAGATCCTAATATGGCTCACAGGGTCACAGTTAGATCCTGAAAGGCTTACTGATAAGTTCCATTATCAGATCACGGGTGTTATCAAACTCCCGTCAAAATTCACTAATATGTGAATAACTTTTTATACAGAACTTATTATGGAGTTCTGTTAGATCCAGGACATCTGACACTATAGGGCACACTTTCCTGTAATTTACCCA
Organism: Leucaena leucocephala; assembly: GCA_037074615.1. Taxonomy (NCBI): domain Eukaryota; kingdom Viridiplantae; phylum Streptophyta; class Magnoliopsida; order Fabales; family Fabaceae; genus Leucaena; species Leucaena leucocephala. The sequence goes on along the minus strand of CM073526.1, from coordinate 5,494,392 downwards.
CTTATATCTGAAGTCCATAAAATCTAATAAAATTTTAGATAACTTTTAGACTATCAGATAAATATCTGCTGTCTAGAGCCTTAATAAAATTTCCGTATCATGTCAGATTAACCAGCATATCTTCCTTTATTTACTGATGGAATATGGGATTGAATTACTTCTGGGCAATTCTAAACCTTTTCGGGTTGATCTTTTTATAATTGTAATTTTGCCCTTGAACTTTTTACTTAATTACATTTAAGTCCCTTAACTTTTGAAAATTACCACTTTTAACCCAAATCTTGTTTCTACTTTAACTTTTGGCTTTAACCTTTTCTAATTTTTGTTTTAGTCATTCTCTTTCTTTAGGACTCATTTAACCTTTATCATTTCTTCTGATCTTCGTCATAATCATTTCCAAACCTCTTTCCACTATCAGTACTATACGGATAGAGAAAAATTAGGATATGACGTTTCTAACTCCTTAAAATAAATTTCATCCTCAAAATTTACTTAGCACCTTAGTCATTAATCTTGGATAGATATCCTTGTCTTCTTTTTGACTAAGGATTGGGGTATCTATCTCTTATCTTCCATCTTAACATCTTAGCAGAGTACTTTCATGTCCGTAAATCTCCTTCATATCTTTACTATGATCATTCTTCTCTTCTAAATCAACTCAATCAGAGTTGACTCCAATTCATTCTATTACTTGCTTACTTACTTTGCATCTATCTGCATATGGACTTCTCAATATCTAGACTTCTGAGTAGTATCCATTTCTTTTATATCAAATTCTCTCATATACTACTATATTCTAGAGTCTCTCTTAATGACTCATCATACTTTTTAGTGCGATCACTGATTACTCATCTGAGTATCTAGCGGAATTCTCTGAACATCCGCACAACTTTATCTCTCATTTTCATATCATCATATATTTTTATAATCTTTAATAACTCATCATAATATAGAGAGAGGACTTATGTAACATCCTCCTTTTCTATCATCTTAGGGACCATTCAGTAGCATTTGGAACCACTTTTAGGGCCATTGAAGTCAAATCATATAATCTGGAATTTTACTCCCAGCGAGTACTGTTCACAGTGTAAATTTCATCGGAGTGACCTGACTTCGAAAGATCATAACTAATTCTAGAAAACTCAAAATGGAGTGGTTCAAATTGATACTCGAAGCTAACTTAATTTTCTTTCAGGAAAAAATGACTAGTTTACCATGCCTTGACCAGGTCAACATTGGTCAATGTCTGAAGTTTACTGTTCCTCCAGCGTCCTATCCCTGATTCCAGCATTCTGGTCCCAACTTTGATAAATCATATCATTATGTGTAGACATCCAAATAAGATGTTCTATATATTAAATCAAAGCTTGGCATGTATACTATTTACTGCAAAAATATCATACATTTATTCAATCATTTACTATTTATAATTATAGCTCAAATGTCACTACCTCCCCACGAGTTACAGTTCACAGTGACAATTTCCAGCAATTATACATACATGAATCACATATCAATCATGCTAAGCAATTAACATCTCTTCATGCATCTTTATCTCCTCCATCTTGAGAAGACCTGCTGTAATTGGATTGATATGGAAGGGGTGAGATTTCTGGGAAATCTCAGTAGCAAATAACACTAAACAATGCATGCATTAATGTGAATACTTGTGCTTGCTTGTGAAAGTGTTAACATTGGGTAATGTGCATGCTTCCATGTTACATATGAAATACAATTGGCCAAAGTAATCATAGGAACAGAGCTTCATACATAAGCACATGTTCAACACAATTCAACAAAGCCATAGCACATCAAGCATAACATTTAATGCATACAAGTTTAGGATAAGTTCACTACCTAACATGTAGCTTTTCTTCTAGCTCTTAGCCTTTGCTCTAAGGTTCATTCTTTCCATAGTTTAGAGCCTATATATAGCATAATAATATCTTCATTATTACTCTATCAGTATAGCTCTATTTAACTCATGCATAGCTATGGGTAATATCCTTACTCCTACATTCCCCTGGCTTTCTCTCTACCTTTAGCTACCTTTATTAATAGAGATATTTTTCTATTCTAACCACTAAGAGCAATCCTCTTCTTTATTAGAGTAGGGACTAGATAAATTTCTTACCTCATTCCTACGCTTTGCCCAGTCCCTCGGCTCCTCAGACTCCTCCTAACTCCACCAGAACTCCTTCCTTCCTTTCCTTCCTTTCTTTCCTTCTCTCTTTCTCTCTTTCTCTCTTCTTTCTCTTCCTTTTCCTTGCTAGGTCATGGTGTGCCTTGAAATGGGAGGGGAGTGGCCTATTTATGGTGAGAGGAGGTGGAATGAATGGTCCATATTGATTCTTGATGAATGGCTCAGATTGCTTGCTTCCTCAAGAAGCTTTGCCTGCATCATCACGATGACATCACCCTCCCTGATGACTCACCACTCATGACATCATCTAGGACACCTCAAGGGAAACCTTAAGGGTATATGTGGCAAAATATGGGGGCTTTGGGATACCTCACCAGCTGACTCAGCCTTTCCAGAGAGTTCCAGAGTCTTTTCCCTGAATGGACGGCTGAGATCGTGCCACGTGTCCTCTTGCTTTTTATCCTTTTTCTCTAATCATGCCATGTGTCCTTTGCTTTTCTTCTTTTACTATAATCATGTCATGTGGCACATTGTGGGCCCCATTTATGTCCTCTCATGATTCCAGATCACTTTACCCAGTTCTATCTTGGACCGAGTCACTTTACTTTATTGAAAAAGCACTAAAATAATATTTTAATGCCTCTTGGGCCTGCATTACTCTTGGGCTACGTTTTTGGGCCTTGGATTGTCATCTTGGGTTTCTAACCAATCCCGAGCACTCTGGTGGCTTAGTTTCCAAGGAACATCCTTAGTAAATTACCAAAATACCCTTACTACCTCTTAGTACTTCTAGGGGCACTATTGTCTTTTCATACCTTACCAGAGTATCTCTTGACCCTGGTCAACTATCCAGATACCCTTTTTTAACTGTCTAACCTTAGTTAAATAATCATAACGCCCTTTGTCTGACTCTGACTTAATGACACAACACAGTGGCATACCTTCAGTGGCATTTGCGTAATTCTTCATTTTTCTTGGTCTTTATTAGCCCTAGCCCACATATTTATCTGAAATTATCATTGGGCCTATAAGGTGCCATTCTAGACCCTCTGTATAATCCCCTATCTTCATGGGCTCAATTCCTGAGAAATTCCCCTGAAACCTATTTATCGAGTCTTTTAATCCACTGTAAATTCTGTAGTAAATTCTACAGAACTCCTTTTTGAGCTCTGTCAGTTTCAGAAATTCTTATATTAATTATAGGATTTTACTGCCATATTTCATCTAATTCTAACATCTAGAGAATACTGTATTAATTTTTCTTCTCTTCAGAAATTAATATAAATCTTTCGGGACCTCATATTAAAACTCTGTGTTGCATCAAACTGATCAGCATCTTTTTCTCTATTTATTGAGACCTCTGCTCAATAGGGTCTAGTAGCATCCCTTTTTCAGGCTATATACTAGGCTTCTAAGCCTAAAAATTGGGATATGTCATTTCTCCTCCCCTTAAAATAAATTTCGTCCCTGAAATTTCAGGGCTAAATCTCTATTCATCCTTCGATGAAGAGTTCCTCTGAGGAGAATATCCCTTTCATTCATACTAAACTTTCTAATATACTCCTATATTTTGGAGTTTTTGTTGATTACTTATCATGATTCTTAATGTAGTCACTTATTACTCATCTGAGTATTCAGCGAAATTCTCTAAATATCCGCAACTTCATCTGTCATTCTCATATCATCATATGCTTTTATCATCATCTATTCGTCTCATCAGAGGGACCTTACTCTATCTGAGTTATATTGTCCCATCTCTTGGCTTTATTCTAAAAGCAATCTTACTTTATCGCAAGAGCAATCTAGCTCTATTGCAACAACACTAGCCTATGTCTTTATAGACACTGCTCTTTCTTAGAGCTGTACCATCTTTCATACATGCTTTTCTTTTCATTTCATTTTCATCACTCATATTCCTTACCCTTACTGAAGGGATATATCCTGAGTATCATAATCATGTATCTATAGATTCACTATTAATCATCATCTTAATCTCATAGCCTATCATTGTCTGATCATATTGTCCAGATCCTAAACATTCATTTAGGAATTGGAAATAACTATTTATTTGACTTAGGCTACCATATTACCCTCTTATTAGGGCATAGACTCAATCCTTCATTACCCTTTCTTAGGAGAGTCACTTTATCTTTAAAACTGTGGCTATGTTTCTTTTTATCAGTCTTAGTCTCCTCTAGACTAGACTGTGGTTCCTCTATCTTGGGAACATCAGCGGCCCATCTGGTCTCTAACTTTAGGCCATGTGCTAGGATTATTCCTAGGCAAGCCTCATTCTAACTTTTAATTCTTTTGTTCAGGAAACACTAGCTGAACAAATTCTTTCGTAATGTAGATCTGCTCACACAAAGGATCTACTTCTGAATATTGTCTTAAACTAATCTTTCATATCTCCTTACTTTATATTATTTGGCTTGATTATGCTTTATACCAATCCTCTAGTTGATTAATTTCAACCAGGTTGGTACCTTCATTATAATTGTTACTATAACGTCTGACAGTTTCCCTTGACCTGGGAATGTTCAGCTTCTATCTCTATTCATAGAGGAAACTGCTCCCCAGACGTTATCCTGCTTAGTCCAGCCATATCGTCCTAAGAAACATGAGACCTCGGTGGTAACGGCTGACTAAGACTAGCCACTTCCTTGAAGATTACCCCGTACCGCTGTAAGTTATGGGGTACTATTCTATCTGTCTGGGTGTCATTATCTCTTATTCAGATCACTCTCTAGGTAGTGAACACCATCCCCATATCTCATACTAGGGAGAAAACCTCTGTTGTTCACATCTCTAACTTGTTTTAAGGGGTTAGTCTATCTACTCCAGAGCATCACTGAGTCAAAACCTTCTATTTCGTGCCAGAATCTTATGCTCTGATACCAAATTGTAACATCCTCCTTTTCTATCATCTTAGGGACCATTCCGTAGCATTTGGAACTACTTCTAGGGCCATTGAAGTCAAATCATATAATTTGAAATTTTACTCCCAGTGAGTACTGTTCACGATGTAAATTCCAGCGGAGTGACCTGACTTCGAAAGATCATAACTAATTCTAAAAAAAATGAAATAGAGTGGTTCAAATTGTTACTCAAATCTAACTTAATTTTATTTTAGGGAAAAATGACTAGTTGACTATGCCTTGACCAGGTCAATGTTGGTCAACGTCTGAAGTTTACTGTTCCTCTAGCGTCCCTGATTCCAGCATTCTGGTCCCAACTTTGATAAATCATATCTTTATGTGTAGACATCCAAATAAGACGTCCTATATATCAAATTAAAGATTGACATGTCTACTATTTATTGGAAAAATATCATACATTTATTCAATTATTTACTATTTATACTTACAGCTCAAATGTCACTACCTCCCCACAAGTTACTGTTCACAGTGACAATTTCCAGCAATTATACATACATGAATCACATATCAATCATGCTAAGCAATTAACATCTCTTCATGCATCTTTATCTCCTCCATATTGAGAAGACCTGCTGTAATTGGATTGATATGGAAGGGGTGAGATTTCTGGGGAAACCTCAGTAGCAAACAACACTAAACAATGCATGCATTAATGTGAATACTTATGCTTGCTTGTGAAAGTGTTAACATTGCGTAATGTGCATGCTTCCATATTACATATGAAATACAATTGGCCAAAGTAATCATAGGAACAGAGCTTCATACATAAGCACATGTTCAACACAATTCAACAAAGCCATAGTACATCAAGCATAACATTCAATGCATACAAGTTTAGGATAAGTTCACTACTTGACATGTAGCTTTTCTTCTAGCTCTTAGCCTTTGCTCTAAGGTTCATTCTTTCCATAGGTTAGAGCATATATATAGCATAATAATATCTTCATTATTACTCTATCAGTATAGCTCTATTTAACTCATGCATAGCTAGGGGTAATATCCTTACTCCGATATTCCCCTGGCTTTCTCTCTACCTTTAGCTACCTTTATTAATAGAGATATTTCTCTATTCCAACCACTAAGAGCAATCCTTTACTTTATTAGAGTAGGGACTAGATAACTTTCTTACCTCATTCCTAAGCTTTGCCCAGTCCCTCGGCTCCTGAGACTGCTCCTGGCTCCACCAGAACTCCTTCCTTCCTTTCCTTCCTTTCTTTCCTTCTCTCTTTCTCTCTTTCTCTCTTCTTTCTCTTCTTTTTCCTTGCTAGGCCATGGTGTGCCTTGAAATGGGAGGGGAGTGGCCTATTTATAGGTGAGAGGAGGTGGAATGAATGGTCCAGATTGATTCATGGTGAATGGCTTAGATTGCTTGCTTCCTCAAGAAGCTTTGCCTGCATCATCATGATGACATCACCCTCCCTGATGACTCACCACTCATGACATCATCTAGGACACCTCAAGGGTATATGTGGCAAAATGTGGGGCCCTTGGGACACCTCACCAGCTGACTCAGCCTTTCCAGAGAGTTCCAGAGTCTTTTCCCTGAATGGACGGCTGAGATCGTGCCACATGTGCTCTTACTTTTTCTCCTTTTTCTCTAATCATGCCATGTGTCCTTTGCTTTTCTTCTTTTACTATAATCATGCCATGTGGCGCATTGTGAGCCCCATTTATGTCCTCTCATGATTCCAGATCACTTTACCCAGTTCTATCTTGGACCAGGTCACTTTACTTTATTGAAAAAGCACTAAAATAATATTTTAATGCCTCTTGGGCCCGCATTACTCTTAGGCTACGTTTTTGGGCCTTGGATTGTCATCTTGGGTTTCTAACCAATCCCGAGCACTCTGGTGGCTCAGTTTCAAAGGAACATCCTTAGTAAATTACCAAAATACCCTTACTACCTCTTTAGCACTTCTAGGGGCACTATTGTCTTTTCATACCTTACCAGAGTATCTATTGACCCTGGTCAACTATCCAGATACCCTTTGTTAACTGTCTAACCTTAGTTAAATAATCATAATGCCCTTTGTCTGACTCTGACTTAATGACACAACACAGTGGCATACCTTCAGTGGCATTTGCGTAATTCTTCATTTTTCTCGGTCTTTATTAGCCTTGGCCGACAGATTTATCTGAAAATATCATTAGTCCTATAAGGTGCCATTCTAAACCCTCTATATGATCCCCTATCTTCATGGGTTCAATTCCCGAGAAATTCCCCTGAAACCTATTTATCGGGTCTTTTAATCCACTGTAAATTCTGTAGTAAATTCTACAGAACTCCTTTTTGAGCTCTGTCAGTTTCAGAAATTCTTATATTAATTATAGGATTTTACTGCCATATTTCATCTGATTCTGAGGTCCAGAGAATACTGTATTAATTTTCTTTCTTTTTAGAAATTAATATAAATATTTCGGGACCTCATATTAAAACTCTATGTTGCATCAAACTGATTAGCATCTTTTTCTCTATTTATTGAGACCTCTGCTCAATAGGGTCTAGTAGCATCCCTTTTTCAGGCTATATACTGGGCTTCTAAACCTAAAAATTGGGATATGACAACTTATACCATTATTCTTTCTTTCGTTGCTCTATTACTAAATCGGAGCACATAAGAGCATATAGGAGCACATAGGAGCATATAGGAGCACATACTCTAACATGCATAATACTTGGCTAGCATGCTGTAGGACTACATCCCTGCTCATGATGCAAAGTTCTAACATTGGAGCTCAAGCATTCCTTCTCTTAATATGCACAGCTCTAACACTCAGAGCTTAGGCTGCTCTAACATTCAGAGCATTAGCATATTCTGTAAACATCACATAACATAACATAACGTAGCATAACATAATGCATGGCATTTCATGCAAGGAGTGAAAGCTCTCATTTGCTCTTTCATCTGTAATATAACATTTGAACATCTTATCCTTTTAAACAATAGAGCCTCTCAATCTATTTACAAGGCTAACTATAAAGCCACTTCATATCGTACTTCTCAATACATATTTCTTATTTCGTATCTTATTACGTACTTTTCATAGCATATCTCATTTAATATCTTTCATGCCATAACATGGCATATCTGGCCAAAATTTGGTTATATCATCGTCTATCTTTCAAATCTATTTCATTTGGACTTGACATAAGGGTTTTAGTCTCATACTATTCATAACCCTCTCTAGCTTTTCATAGCTCTTTATATCATCTTACACAACTTTGTGCACATATATGCCAATTTTTATGGCATTTCTACCTTTTTCTATCACTCTCCAAGGGGTCACCCATCATTAGATTTCTCTTGCCTGAGCACGCTTAACTAAGAGGTGCAAATAAAAATCTGAAACACTGGTACTTACAGGCTCTAACCCTGGTACTTCACTATCTTAGACCCATCTTATACTATTTCTTTTGGGTCTATTTGGCCTTCTTATCTCTCTATCCTCATCTAGAGAATCTATTGGTTTCTCATTCTTACTTTCTATAATCTTATCATAGGGATCTCTTTATTCTTATTTGACCCCTTCTCATATCTTATAAGTAAATTCTTATCAATCCTTGAGACTTAGGATTAAAACCTTTAACTTTGATCACTGAGTTCCTGTTACGTGTAAGAAGATTCTGAGTTCAGTCCCTAATAGTAATAAGGCTATCTGAGGCTAGCATTATGGGTACTCTCTCTGTTATGAGTTAATTAACTTGTGAAGCTTCTACACCTTAACCTTTCCTTGGTATTCGTCCTTCCAAAGAAATACCGTACTTATGGCTCATTACTTTCTTGCTCTAGGCTTGGTCTACTGCGACCCTTAGGATCAACTGCGATCAACCGTAAGCCTTTCAAGATCTAACTGTGACCCTATGAGCCATACTAGGATTTAAATGCAATCCTCTATAATCTATTGCAATTCCGTTGTACTGTATTCTCATCTCTGGAAGATCTAAACCAACGGACAAAGTTACAAATTTAGTCACTTTCACATAGTTGTTAACTCAATAGATAATTCCCCAAAAATGGTCACAGAAGCCAATATTATCTATTAGGACTTTACTCATTTCCCTATCACTCAGGAATTTCTCATATCATCCTCATCTTTTATAACTTTATTACATTTTGTCCCTTAATCACTTTAATTACTAGGTCCTGATCATTTATTCAGGAAACCTGAATCATTTACTTGTTTCACTTAGGCTGCCACATTACCCTCTTATTAGGGTATAGACTCAACCCTTTCTTAATCTTTCTTACATAAAGAATAGGGAAGTCACTTTACCTTTGAATCGGTGGCTACCTTACTTTCTTTAAACCTCATAAACTTCTTTCTCTTAGCTTACATATATCTGTTCTACTAATCCTCAACCAATTTCTGAGGCAATTATCTTTAGCTTACATCTCCAGTATCCTATTTATTTATTTAGGAATCGGAGATAGCTTATCATATCAGGCAATCTTACTAGGCCATATTCATTCTTATCATAACATTTCTCATCGCCTGTAAGACTTCCATGTCTCTAAACTGAAGGACTTTTGTATCCTTGACCTCACTGTAATCTATCTGTAATCCATAACTGAGTCAGCTGTCTTCTTTCAACTAACTGAGGAAAGGTCAGGCTCACATCTCTATGCTATTCAAACTTTTTTAAGTTTTCCCTTATCCTCTTGGATTACTAACAGGCGAGAAAGTATCTCTTATTAAGCCTCAAGGTTCATATGAATGAACTCGGCTAAGTATCCATCAAAAAGAGTTCTCATTCCTTAGCCCTAACCCTTAGTCTCACGTTTGCCTTTCTCAAGTGAGCTAATCACTCTCCATCTCATATGGAGTAGCTTCTGTGTCTTTCTGTATCTCTTAACTTTTTATATCCGTCAGTCTCAGTCTACTTTGGACTAGACTATGCTTGCTTTATGGTCTGTCTTTAGATCATGACCAATTCAGGTCACTTAGATCTCATTCATCACCTAATATTACTATTTCTATTCTCTAAGGCAGAGCGTTAGGTTACTATCTCTTCGTGATGGAATCCCTCTGTCTTGGGAACATTAACTTTCTATCTATTATCCATCACATCTTTAACCTTAGGCCATGTATTAGATCATTCTTAGGCAAGTCTCATTCTAACTTCTCATTATTCTTTTCCGTAAAGACTAGTTGAATAATGTCTTTTGTACTGTAGATCAACTCCTGATGATCATACGAAGGATCTACTGCTAAACCTCTTCTTAAATTGATCTTCTGTATCTTAGTGCTTCATACTACTTAACTTGCCTATACTCTGTGCTAAACCTCTAACTGATAAACTTTAGTAAGGTTGGCATCATTAGTCTCATGTGTAAGGAATTGGAAGACACGCAGCGGAAATTAACTTAAAAATTTTTCCATTCCTTGCCAGGATCTACCGTATGTGGTTAAGTCAAGTGGGAAGAAGCATTACCTTCAGTGTTCCTCAGCGACTTTCACAGCTTCTGGTCATGACGTTCACAGCTTCTCTCCGTGGCTCATGCTCCCTTTCCAATCGAAAGAAGTCGACGACTTAGGTTGGCTTCCTCTACCGGTATCCACACGAATAGCGTTCCAATCACGAATGACGTGCTAGCATCTCCTGTCCCTCCAGGGCTTTCTCAAGAATTCGTCCTCTCTGTCTCTATTTTGGCAGTTTTTTATCTGTAAACCTTTTTGCAAATTCCCCTTCAGCCTTTCTGTGTTCTATATCTTTTAAAATGTAGCTCCTAAAATCAGATATATAGGATGCTATACGTTTTCCTCTACCAAATTGGCTTTTAGAGTTAATCTTATATTAATTTTGAAATTAACACATTACCATATATTGTATAATTTGATAAGAAACTAACTAAATAAATAATATTTATATTAAATTCATCCCACAGATTTAATTCACCTATTTATTTAACTTAAAATAAAGATAAGACTAAACTATATTTGATTTATTCTCATAAATTAAATTTGAGATATCCTATCAATTTGAATTTCAAAGTCAAACGTGATAGAGATTTAATTTATCCTTATAAATTAAATCTTATAAATATCTCTTATATGAGATATCCTATCAATTTAAATTTCAAATTCAAACGTGATAGAGATTTAATTTATCCTTATAAATTAAATCTTATAAATATCTCTTCTATGAGATATCCTATCAATTTGAATTTCAAATTCAAACGTGATAGAGATTTAATTTATCCTTATAAATTAAATCTCATATATCTCTTATATATAATGTATATATACAAATTTATATATATACCAATATAAATATAAATAAATATATACATCCACCCTGGATCATTCATTGAATCTGGACAAGTCTTAGATTCAATGAATCTATACATCATAGCTCGTGTTGGGCTATTTTGTGTGCGACCCTGTAGGCCCATATGAAGTTGGCAGTGGGCCATTTACTATACTGGCCCACAAGTTACAAGCGGTCTCTAGCAAGACATAACGACTACCCAAATCATATAAGGATCATTAAACGATGTAACCTTTTATACAACCATATCATGTCCCTTTTGTCACGCGATATTTTGGTCATAGATGAGGCATGGATAATGTCATCTTCCTATTTCTGACTGTTACTTTCTTGATCCCTGAGTAGTCTGACTATAGAAATAGAACTACCTTTCCATTATAGTATGGCCATACATTTCTTAGACTCACTCATCGAGTAGCCCAATAATATCTCTCTACGAATGTGAGGGATAAATTCTATCTTGACCATTCACATTCCTCCGCGTGAAAAATCACTAAGGCCAAACATAGTCTATATGATCACTCAGTCAAAAGTGACTTTTGACTAGGTTAAAGCTGAGAGTTTTTCATGTAGGAATCTATGATGATCTCAGGTCAAAGGGCATAGTGACATAGTTTGTATATGAGAGAAGCTTATGACGTAACCCATGCAGCTCTCTCATAGTTGATCAGTCCAACACCATGTACTCTTACATCTTTAAAGTCATACTGGTATTATTTCATCTCTGCTCCCGCATAGATGACCGACCAGGGACATTTAGGATAAGATCATGAATTATCCAAGGATGGTCATCATAGCAAACATGCAAATAATATGATAACACAATTAATAAATTCATAAATCAATAATGTTCATAAGACAATGATTGGCCCCTAGGGCACGATTTCCAACATCATGACACTTGACTTACTATCATCTCATACCAGTCCTCTAAAATATATTAGGTTAATGCCCTCTACTATATGTCTGTTTATCATTCCTTCTATGACATTGAGGAACTGCAAATAACTAACTGTTCTTAATCTCTACTTCTGTCCATCCCTTGACCTAGATTGAGTAATTCACTCTCCACAGCTTTTTTCAGACCATATGGTCAACAATAACTGTCTTTAACAAAGAAGGCTGGAGTTGACTAAAAGCAGGAACATCACACTGATCTTTCTTTATAAAGTCACATATTCCTAGACTTTGGAAATGGACAGGATCTGTCATAAACTCTGACTGGATATCTGAATTAGGAGACTGTGGTATCTTACTCATAGTAACTCTATCCTCAAATTCTGGTAGAGGAGGAATAATATCTAGTCTACCCATAATCCAGTACCAGTACTCAACTTCCTCAGCCATAATATGTCCTCTCATCAGAGAAATATAACTTACCTCAGGGTTAGAGGGCACTCCAATATACTCATACTGTGTAAAGTCAGTAGACCCAACATCAATTAGTGCATTTTAGGCTTTAGGCTATATCTCTACATGACCTCCAGACTACAGGTTCGAGTCTACAGAGACATCTATGGAATATTCTACTGTAGACTTTCCTGACTAGTCCCCCATACTCTCATCTGAACTCTCCTCATTGTCTGAGGGATGATCTTTGTCATATCCTAATTTTTCTCTATCCGTATAGTACTGATAGTGGAAGGAGGTTTGGAAATAATTATGACGAAGATCAGAAGAAAAGATAAAGGTTAGATGGGTCTTGAAGAAAGAGAAGGACTAAAACAAAAAATAGAAAAGGTTAAAGGCCAAAAGTTAAAGTAAAAACAAGATTTGGGCCAAAAGTGGTAATTTCCAAAAGTTAAGGGACTTAAATGTAATTAAGTAAAAAGTTCAAGGGAAAAATTGCAATTATAGAAAGATCATCCTAGAAAGGGTTAGAACTGCCCAGAAGTATTTTAGTCCCATATTCCATCAGTAAAAAGAGGAAGATATGCTGGTTAATCTGACATGATACATAAATTTTATTAAGGCTCCAGACAGCAGATATTTATCTGATAGTCTAAAAGTTATCTAAAATTTTATCAGATTTTATGGACTTCAGATATAAGTGGGAAAATTACAGGAAAGTGTGCCCTACAGTGTCAGATGTCCTGGATCTAACAGAACTCCATAAGAAGTTATGTATAAAAAGTTATTCACATATTGTGAATTTTGATGGGAGTTTGATAACACCCATGATCTGATAATGAAACTTATCGGTATGTGAGCATGAATAGAATGAGATCAGATGGCCTCACATATAGGCCAATAATGACGCCAAGAATAGCCCAAAACCCAGGGTACCAGTCCATCAGTAGAAGGGGCTAGTGTCTAGAAAAAGTGCGATATTATGAAAATACGTTTGGATGCCCATATTGTACCAGAGATGGATGAAGGACATTTTGGTCATCTGGGATAGGCTAAAAACATGGCGTATAGTATAAATGTGATTAATTAGAGCTAGTATAGGCCCTAAGGCAGTACAAAGAGGGGTAAAAAGACGTTTTTACCCTTAGGGTCAATATAGTATAAGAAAAGACACCAAGGGTATTTTGGTCATTTCCCAAGGGATAGATGACAGATAAATATTCAGTATATCAATGTCAATGGTATGAGGAGCCTATACATTGATTTCCAAGATAGAATACATATCCTGGTATATTATAAAAAAATTCGAAATAGAAAATAGTTCAGTTGTTGTGAAACTGCTCCGATCGGTACCGGATTGGACTAGAATTTTTCCAGAAGCTTCCTTGCACTATGAGCACGCCACATACCCCCATGAGGTGTCCCATGAGCTGTCCCACATGATGTCTGAAACATCCTCCTTTTCTTACATTTTAGGGACCATCCAGTAGCATTTAGAACCACTTCTAGGGCCATTGAAGTCAAATCATACAATCTGAAATTTTACTCCTAGTGAACACTGTTCAATATGTAAATTCCAGCGGAGTGACCTGACTTCGAAAAATCATAACTAATTTTAGAAAAATCAAAATGAAGTGGTTCAAATTGTTACGCGAAGATAACATAATCCTCTTTCAGGTAAAAATAACTTATTGACCACTCCTTGACCAAGTCCATGTCAGTCAACGTCTGAAGTTTAGTATTCATCCTACGTTTTTCCCAGATTCTAGCACTTTGGTCCCATCTTTGCATAACCTCTACACTATCCAATTCCTAGCTCCTCTCTATGATTCTTCGGTCCTCTTTAAACATACCTGTAGGATTGGGATTACATGGAAGAGGATGAGATTTCTGGGGAAATCTCAGTAGCAAACGGTAACCATACAATGTATGCAAACTATATGCTTGATGTTACTATGTGTGTACTTAATGATGATGCTTGCATCATGATAACATACATGCTTCCATGTTACTTAATTATAACATATGGCCATAGCATAAAAAGAAATAGAGCATTACTAAATCATACATGCTTCATATCATCAAGGTAAGAAAACATCACATAAAACATCCAAGCAGTATAAGCATACAAGTAGGTAAGTCTACTACCTGCTGTGTAGCCTTTCCTTCCAGCTCTTAGCCTTTACTCTAAGATTCCTTCTTTTCATAGGTCAGAGCCTATACATAGCATAATAATATCTTCATTATTATTCTATCAGCATAGCTCTATTTAACTCATGCATAGCTAGGGGTAATATCCTTACTCCGATATTCCTCTAACTTTCTTTCTATCTATAGCTAACTTTATTAATAGAGATATTTCTTTATTCTAACCACTAAAAGCAATCCTCTACTTTATTAGAGCAGGGACTAGATAACTTTCTTACCTTATTCCTAAGTTTTGTCTAGTCCCTCGGCTCTTTAGACTACTCATGGCTCCACCAGAACTCCTTCCTTCTTTCTCTTCCTTCCTTTCTTTCTCTCTTTCTCTCTTGTTTCTCTTCTTTCTCTTGCCAAATTCGTGGTGTGTCTTGAAATAGGAAGGGAGTTTCCTATTTATAGGTGACATGAGGTGGAATGAATGGTCCAGATTGATTTGCGATGAATGGCTCAGATTGCTTGCTTCCTCAAGAAGCTTTGCCTGCATCATCATGATGACATCACCCTCCCTCATAACTCACCACTCATGACATCATCCAGGACACCTCAAGGGACAACTCAGGGGTATATGTGATGCAATGGTGGGGCCCTTGGGACACCTCACCAGCTGACTCAGCCTTTCCAGAGAGTTCTAGAGTCTTTTCCCTGAATGGACGGTTGAGATCGTGCCACGTGTCCTCTTGCTTTTTCTCCTTTTCTTGTAATCATGCCATGTGTCCTTTGATTTTCTTCTTTTACTATAATCATGCCATGTGGCATATTTTGGGCCCCATTTATATCCCCTTATGATTCCAGATCACTTTACCCAGTTCTATCTTGGACCAGGTCACTTTACTTTATTGAAAAAATACTAAAATAATATTTTAATGCCTCTTGGGCCCACATTACTCTTGGGCTACGATTTTGGGCCTTGGATTGTCATCTTGGGTTTCTAACCAAGCCCAAATACTCTGGTGGCTCAGTTCCCAAGAAACATCCTTAGTAAATTACCAAAATGCCCTTAATACCTCTTTAACACTTCTAGGGGCACTCTTATCTTTCCAAACCTTACCAGAGTACCTCTTGACCCTGGTCAACTATCCAGATACCCTTTCTTGACTGTCTATCCTTAGTGAAAGGATCATAACACCCTTCGTCTAACTCTAACTTAATGACACAACACAGTGGCATACCTTTAGTGGCATTTTCGTAATTCTTCATTTTTCTCGGTCTTTATTAGCCCTGGCCCACATACTTATCTGAAAATATCATTAGGTTTATAAGGTTTCATTCTGGACCCTTTGTATGATCCACTATCTTCATGGGCTTAATTCCCGTGAAATTCCCCTGAAACCTATTTATCGGGTATTTTAATCCACTGTAAATTCTATAGTAAATTCTATAGAACTCCTTTTTAAGCTCTGTCAGTTTCAAAAATTCTTATATTAATTATAGGAATTTACTGCCATATTTCATCTAATTCTGAGGTCTAGAGAATACTGTATTAATTTTTCTTCTCTTTAGAAATTAATATAAATCTTTCGGGACCTCATATCAAAACTCTGTATTGCATCAAATTTATTAGCATAATTTTCTCTATTTACTGAGACCTCTGCTCAATAGGGTCTAGTAGCATCCCTTTTTTCAGGCTATATACTGGGTTTCTAAGCCTAAAAATTGGGATATGACAATGTCATAATTATTCTTTTATGAAAAAGTAAAATCCAAGATTAAATGTGAGCCTTTTGATCAAATAGTAACCAAATTAATCTTGGCCATTTATTTTTCTTGGATTTTGGCTATAAATACCCCCTCATTCTGCATCAAAACTGTGGCTTCATGGACCCTTGGGGAAACTCTTGCAAAATGAAAACTCAAGCTAAGACAAAGAAGATTCAAGGTACCAAAGTTCAAGCAAACTAGAGATTAAAGATAAGCAATCTCTCCTAGCTTATTTTCCTTTGATTTGGGAGTTTGAACTTAGGGTTTTCATGGGAGAAAAGTTGAGTTTTCTCTAAGGTGCGGTTCTACCCAAAGACCTTAATGGAAAGGGGAAAGAAGAAACTAAAGTTAGAACCATATGATTGAAGCTTAAACAAGCTAGTTAAGTGGTTAGTTGTTGAATCAAATTGATATTCTTGACTTTGCCATGGTGTGCCCTATTCAGTCTACACTTTTTATGAGGGAAGGAAATGGAATTTCAATGATTTAATGCTTCTATTGAATTTATATGATGATTTTGTGTATGATTGGAAAGGTTTTGAACCTTGGAAACATTAAAATCTCAAGGTTGTAGTCTTTGAAATCCTTCACGTTTACTGTTCACTCGCATGAACAGTGATTGGAATTTCACGATTTTGATGGTTCCAATGGTTTTAAAATGAAAAGTTGTGTGGGGTAAAGTAGAGAAACAAGTATGGGAAGCATTAGAATCAAAATGAGAATTTTTGAAAGAATTGTATGCTTATGTTCAGTTCTGCACAGCAGGCCATGAAGGAGCTGGAATTTCATGATTCTAAGCTCATAAATGGATTCAAAATATGAAATTGTGTAGGTTAAAGTCAATACATCAATTGGTTCAAGAGCCAAGTGGATTAGTGAAAATTGGAGAAAGTTATGACAATAAAGAGTGTAACAAAGTTAGTCTTGAACATGGTTGGAGTTCATGAGTCCTAATGAGTTATGTGATGAATATGAATGTGTTTAGGACCATGAAACATCCAAGAAGATGTTGGGAAGTGATAGACATAAAGGATTCATGGTTGGAAAGCTAGGGAGCAAGGGCTAAAGGTCAAGAGAAAAGCTTAAGTGCAAGGTAGTGAACTTATCTCTTTATGTGCTTGATATGGTATGCTTATGTGTTGACATGTATATGTTATTTGAATGATGTTGTGACATGATAAATTATGTTAAATGTATTGTGAATTATATGTTTTCCATGGCCATGCACTTTATGTAAAAGTATATAGTATGATAGCATGTCACTAATCAAAAAAAGTTTAATGAACTTACATATCATGCATTAGCATCCATCTTGCATATTTAAGTGGTAATGTTTGCTACTGAGATTCCCTAGAATCTCACTCTCCCATAACCAACCAATTTAGGTCAAGCATGATGGATAATGTATGCATGGAGAAAAGCTAAAGCATGGAAGAAGAAAAGTGAAGTATTTAAGATGTTAGCAAATGCTATGCACTTTCCATGTATGTCAAAGCCATGTAAAGTATCTATTTATGTGATGAGATTGTATGAAACAATTATTGTATAACCCCATGATGTATATGAATTCATAAAAGGCAAAAGAGATGATGTATGTATGCTAGAATAATTGTTGAAAGTGAAAGAAAGGAATCTGAAAGGGTAAAACGTAGGTCCTAAAGCAGTTTTGTTGTGGCTTCAGTTTAACCTAGCAAATGAAGGGATTATTTCACAAAAATTTGTGAGCATGTATTAAACATCTAGAGCTTTAAGAGCATAGGTATAACGTTTCAATTGGATGTGTATATCAAAGAAATGAATTTGCAAAGTAAGGGACCAGAATCTGTCTCCCAAGTTTTTGACCAAATGAACTGTAAAATTCAATGAATAAACTGTATCAATTGGCTAATCATTTGGTATGGAAATTATTTTTCCCTTAAATTTCAAGATGTTATATTCACTTTTTGAACCACTGCATTTTGAGTTTTCTAGAATTAATTATGATTTTTCAAAGTTTATTGCGTAAGCTGGAATATCATATGAACAATAACTCGAGAAAGAGTAAAATTCCAAATTTGGCTAATGGAGTTCAAAAGTCTTCTAAGTGGTTCCAATTGCTACTGAATGGTCCCTAAAACGTATAAAAGTAAGGATGTTATATTTTAGTATAAGAGCAAAGGATTCTAGCTTAAGAAATGCTCTGAATAGATTATTTATGGATTGATGAGATTAATTAAGCAAATATTGTAGGAGTAGATATAGGATTTCATAAAGTTAAATCAAAGGCTTTAGTTAATAAGGGAGACCCTAGGATAGTAGTGATGTATGGACATGGTGTACATCCAAACTCTGATCATTCCTTACACAATGAAGAGGGTTTAGATGAAAGTATAGGGAATCAGTCAAGGAAGTCTACAGTAGAATGTCCCCTGGATGTTTCTGTAGACTCAAACTTGCAGTCTATAGGTCATGTAGAGATTCAGCCTGAAGCCTAATATGCACTAGTTAATATTGAGTCTAGTGACTCTACATAGTATGAGGATTTTTAGAGTACCCTCTAACCCTGATGTAAGCTCTATTACTCTAATAAGAGGATTGATTACGGCTATGGAAGCTGAGTACTAGTACTGGATTAAGGGTAGACCATATAGCATTCCTCCTCCACTAAAGTTTAAGGACAGAATTATTATGAGTAATAGATCATGGTCCCCTAATTCAGATATCCAGCCAGAGTTTATGATAGTTCTTGTCCATTGCCAAATCCAAGAATATGTGACTTTATAGAGAAAGATTAGTGGGATGTTCCTGGTCCTAGTCAACCCCATCCTTCTTTGTTAAACACAATTAGTGTTGACCATATTGGTCTAAAGAAAGCTGTGGAGAGTGACTTATTCAGTCTTGGTCAAGGGATAGACATAAGTAGAGATTAAGAACAGTTAGTTATCCGTAGTTCCTCAATGCTGTAGCAGGAATGATAAATAGACATCCAGTAAAGGGCATTAACCTGAGATGATAATATGTCAAGTGTCATGAGACTAAAGATGCCAAACTCACTAAAGTCTATTAGTTAGAGGTTTAGTACAGAGTATAGGCAAGTTAAATAGTAGGAAGCACTAAGATACAAAATATCATTTTAAAAAGAGGTTAAGAAGTAGATCCTCCGTATGATCCTCAAGAGTTTATCTATATTACAAAACACTTTGTGTAGCTAGTCTTTACTGAACAAGAATGATAAGAAGTTAGAATGAGACTTACCTAAGAATGATCTAATTCATGGCTTAAGGCTAGAGATGTGATGGCTAATAGATAGAAAGTTAATGTTCCCAAAGCAGAGGGATTCCATCACGAAGAGATAGTAACCTAACACTCTACCCTAGGGAACATAAATAGTAATGTTAGATAATAAATGAGATCCAAGTGGCTTAAATTAGTCAGGATCCAAAGACATACCAGAAAAAAAGCACAGTCCAGTCAAGAACAGACTAAGACTGACAGACAAAAAGAGTTAAGAGATACAGAGAGATATAAAAGTTACTTCATACGTGATGGAGAGTGATCTGCTCACTTGAGAAGTTTTTCTCAGAGAGTTTAAAAGAAGCATTCCTCTCAATTAGAGAGAGATGAGCATAAGGCTAAGGGTTAGAGCTAAGGAAAGAGAACTCTTTTGATGGATACTTAACCGAGTCCATTCATATGAACCTTGAGCCTTAATAAGAGATACTTTATCGTCTGTTAGTAATCCAAGAGGATAAGGGAAAACCTAAAAAGTTTAAATGGCATAGAGATGTGACTTGACCTTTACTCAGTTAGCTGAAAGAAGACAGCTGACTTAGTTATGGATTACAGATAGATTACAGTGAGGCCAAGGACACAGAAGTCCTTCAGGTTAGAGACATAGAAGTCTTATAGGCGATGAGAAATATTTTGATAAGAATGAATATGGCCTAGTAAGGTAGCCACAGATTCAAAGATAAAGTGACTCCCCTATTCCCTATATAAGAAAGAGTAAAGAAGGGTTGAGTCTATACTCTAATAAGAGGGTAATGTGGCAGCCTAAGTGAAGCAAGTAAATGACTCAGGTTCCTGAATAAATGATCAGGACCTAGCAATTAAGGTGATAAAGAGATACAATGATTTAAAGTTTACCCAGTTAATTGTTTAACTGTAATATAAGTATAAGGGATAGTTGAGCAAACTATGTAATAGTGATATAGTTTATGTTGCCATAAGTTATGATGAGAAGTTGTATCTCCTTACAGTTGTCATGTGATGACACGCATGTTAGAGAATGCCTGTATGATTATATCTCCTTGCATATTATGGATGATGAGATGGATATTGAGTATGCTATGATAATTGAATACTCCCCTCACGTAGTACATACATGGTAGAGTATATCATATGAGAAAGTTATGTTGCTCCCATGCCCTACGACATACAATTAGATGATTCAACTTAGCAAGAATGAAGCAATAGCAAAATGCTAAACTAGAAAGTTAGCTACTTGATTCTCAAAAGATAGAAAGAGAATTTATGATCAAACTATAATAGTCAATGGGTAGAGAATAAGATTAAAAGATGAGGATGATATGAGAAATTCCTGAGTGATAGGGAAATGAGTAAAGTCCTGATAGATAATATTGGCTTATGTGATCATTTTTGGGAAATTATCTGTGGAGTTACAACTAGTGGAAGTGACTAACCTTGTAACTTTATCTGTTGGTTTAGGTCTTCTAGAGATGAGAATACAGTACAATGGAATCGCAGTAGATTCTGGAGGATTGCAATTATATCCTGGTATGGCTCATAGGGTCACAGTTAGATCCTAAAAGGCTTACGATTGATCGCAGTAGATCCTGAGGGTCGCAGTTGACCAAGCCTAGAGCAAGAAAGTAATGAGCCATAAGTACAGTATGTCTTTGGAAGGATGAACACCAAGGAAAAGTTAAGGTATAGAAGCTTCACAAGTTGGTTAACTTGTAACAGAGAGAGTACCCATGATGCTAGTTTCGTATAGCCATATTACTATTAGGGACTGAACTCAAAATCTCCTTACACGTATCAGGAACTAAGTGATCAAAGTTAAAGATGTTAGTCCTGAATCCCAAGGATTTATAAGAATATTTCATAAAATATGAGAAAGGGTCAAATGAGAATAAAGAGATCCCTATGATAAGATTATAGAGAGTAAGAATGACAAACCAATAGATCCTCCAGATAGGGATAAAGAGATTAGAAGGCCACATAGACCTAAGAGAGATAGTATAAGATGGGTCTAAAATAGTAAAGTACCAGGGTTAGAGCCTGTTAGCACCAGTGCTTGAGATTTATATCTGCATATTTCAGTTAAGCGTGCTCAGGCAAGGGTAATTCAATGATGGGAGACCCCCTGGGAAGTGATAGAAAAAGTGTGAATGCCACAAGAAATTGTCATATATGCACAAAGCTATGTAAAATGATAGAAAGAGCTATGAAAAGCTAGAAAAGGTTATGAATAATAAGAGACTAGAACCCTCATGTCAAATCCAAATGAGATTTGAAAGATGGACTATGATATAGCCAGATTTGGCCAGATATGCCATTTTATGACATGAAAGAGATGAAATGAGATATGTTATGAAAAGTATGTAATGAGTTATGTTATGAGAGATATGTTAAGAAGTACAATATAAAGTGGCTTTATAGCTAGTCCTGTAAACAGATAGAGAGGCTCCTTTTTGTAAGGGATAAGATGTTTGAATGATAAGTTACAGATGAAACAACAAATGAGAGCTTTCACTCCTTGCATAAAATGCCAGGCATTATGTTATGTTATGTTATATTATGTTATGTTTGTAAAATATGCTAAAGCTTTTAATGTTAGAGCAGTACAAGCTCTATGTGATAGAGCTGTGCAAGCTTCGAGTGTTAGAACTGTGCATATTAAGAGAAGGAATGCTTGAGCTCCGATGTTAGAGCTTTACATTCATGAGTAGGTATATAGTCCTGCATTGTGTTGGCCAAGCATGATGTATGTTAGAGTATGTGCTCCTATATGCTCTTATGTGCTCCTATTTAGCAATAGAGCAATGAAATAAAGAATAATGATATAAGTCATCTCTCTGTATTTTGATGAGATATTAAAGATGATAAGAATGTATGATGACATAAGAATGAGAAGTAAATACCCCAGTCCTTAGTCAAAGAGAATATAAGGATATGTATCCAAGATTTTTGATTAAGGTATTGAGTAAATTCGAGGACAAAATTTATTTTAAAGGGTAGAAATGTTATATCCTAATTTTTCCCTATCCGTATAGTACTGATAGTGGAAGAAGGTTTGGAAAGGATTATGACGAAGATCAGAAGAAAAGATAAAGGATAGATGGGTCTTGAAGAAAGAGAAGGACTAAAATGAAAATTAGAAAAGGTTAAAGGCCAAAAGTTAAAGTAAAAACAAGATTTGGGCCAAAAATGGTAATTTCAAAAAGTTAAGGGACTTAAATGTAATTAAGTAAAAAGTTCAAGGGCAAAATTGCAATTATAGAAAGATCAGCCTGGAAAGGGTTAGAACTGCTAAGAAGTATTTTAGTCCTATATTCTATCAGTAAATAGAGGAAGATATGCTGATTAATCTGACATGATACAAAAATTTTATTAAGGCTTCAGACAGAAGATATTTATCTGATAGTCTAAAAGTTATCTAAAATTTTATTAGATTTCATGGACTTCAGATATAAGTGGGCAAATTATGGGAAAGTGTGCCCTACAGTGTCAGATGTACTGGATCTGACAGAACTCCATAAGAAGTTCTGTATAAAATTCCCATCAAAATTTAGCCCAAATCTTGTTTCTACTTTAACTTTTGGCCTTTAACCTTTTATAATTTTCGTTTAGTCCTTCTCTTTCTTCAAGACCCATCTAACCTTTATCATTTCTTCTGATCTTCGTCATAATAATTTCCAAACCTCTTTCCACTATCAGTACTATACTGATAAGGAAAAATTATGATATGACACATGTCAAAGTTTTTGTCCTTGCTACTGTAGATCCATCTTCCTTATCTTCAATATAGAGAGAAAGAGTGGCTGTATGAAGAGAGAGAAGGAAGGAAATAGAGTACTGATGTAAATGACTGGGAAAAGGTAAGGGCGAGTAAGGCAATGGTGAGAGGAGGGAGAGCGATAAAGGGGTTTGTATTTTTGAGTGTATGGGTGAGTTTGCTGAACTTAAATGAAGATGATGACAATGAAGATAAATAGTGAGGAAGAAGATGACAGTGAGGAGGAGGATCTGATGGATATATAGTTTGGTGGTAAAAATAGTTAAAAACAATGTCAATTCTATTGCATATGTAGTAAATGATCTAAGTAATTACTTGTGACTAAGTTATTAAAGAGAGTAGTAAATGTCTTAACGAATATGGTAAAAATCATTATAAAAGTTGTAAATCTTATTACACGAGTAGTAATTGACCCAAGTAATTACTTGCAAATGTGTTGTTAATGAGAGTAGTAAATGTCTTATCGAAGGTTGTAAAAATCATTGCTCAGATTGTAAATCCCATTGCAGAAGTAGTAAATGACCAAAACAGTTACTTGCAACTAAGTAGTTGTAGAGAGTAGTAAATTTGTTAGCGAAAGTGGTCAAAATTATTGCTCAAGTGATAAATCCTATTGCAAGAGTAGTAAATGACAAAAATAATTACTTGCAACTAAATTGTTACAGATAGTAGCAAATATATTAGCAAAAGTGGTCAAAATCATTTCTCAAGTCATAAATTTCATTGTAGGAGTAGTAAATGACCAAATCACTTACTTGTAACTAAGTTGTTACAGAGAGTAGTAAATGTTTTAGAAAGTGGTCAAAATCATTGCTCAATTGGTAAATCCCATTACAGGATTAGTAAATTACAAAAACAGTTACTTGCAACAAATTTGTTACATATAGTAGTAAATGTCTTAGTAAAAGTGGTCAAAATCATTGCTTAAGCCGTAAATACCATTGCAAGAGTAGTAAATGACTAAAGCAATTACTTGCAACTAAGTTGTAATAGATAGTAGTAAATGTCTTAGCAAAAGTGGTCAAAATCATCGATCAAGTGATAATTCCTATTGCAGGAATAATAAATGACCAAACCAATTACTTGCAACTAAGTTGTTACATATAGTAGTATATGTCTTAGCAAAAGTGATCAAAATCATTGCTTAAGTCGTAAATGCCATTATAGGAGTAGTAAATGACCAAAGCAATTACTTGTGCTTGTCGGGGCAATTTCATCTTTTTTCCAAAATTTTTAAAGGACAGATTGGGACTTGTGCCCGATATATCCTTACACATATTCAAATATTCTTTTTTGGCATTTTGAAATCCAGATGGTCTTTTTTCTGATTTTTCCTTTATAACTTCTGGAGTAAATTGTAACTTAACCATATGTTTTAATAAGATGTACGTCATATTAAAAAGATATTTTAAATATTAAAATTAAAACAAGGGAAAAAGACGAGAAAAGCCCATGTGAATCTAAAAATGACAATTTGGGCATATGAATATTTAAAAGGACAGATTGGGCAGGAAGCCTAATCTGTCTTTCGCAAATTTGGGTGAAAATACCAAATTACCCCTGGACTAAAAGACCATACCAATACCACAGTGCCTTCTCTTCCTGCAAAATTGAAGTCAATGACAACGCAATGCCATATATGATTTTGGCGTCAAGGTGCTATTAAAAGACATTATGGAGCATCTATTGGAGTGTTTAGGCGGCCATTCTGTTGGTGGAAACATTCTTTTCAGCTACGAGCCTAGGCACAAATTCTTTTCAACTACCATAATCATAAACTTTTAGAACCAAATCAAGTTTGATTTCTTCCTGCATATAGAACTATTTTGGATTCAGACAAAAGCTAAATCCTGATGTATGCTAAAACTAGGACTTTTGTCTATTACCTCTATACTGAACTGATCAGAGTAAGAAAAATATGTTTGGTCTAGATATTGAAGATAAAACTTGAACTCAAAAGAGTTGATAAAAATAAGGTTGTTATTAGCTGCTTTAAATAAATATGGAGCTACAATAATGAAGGAAAGTCGCTAAACTTTGAGGAAGGAGGACATGATTTCTTTATGGTACCCCCAAACCTTAGTGAAATTCATGAC
Organism: Leucaena leucocephala; assembly: GCA_037074615.1. Classification (NCBI taxonomy): domain Eukaryota; kingdom Viridiplantae; phylum Streptophyta; class Magnoliopsida; order Fabales; family Fabaceae; genus Leucaena; species Leucaena leucocephala. Next base: position 5,468,672 of record CM073526.1, on the reverse strand, counting down.
AATCCAAGTTTCCTATTTGAAAAATGTGTTCTAAACCCAAAAATATGATGATATTGCGTGGCAGGACAAGTTGGCCCATGAGGAAGGACCAGTAAGGATTGCTAACTATAGGGTTAAACGACTACCAATTAAGCAGATACCTCTGGCCAAGGTGGTATGGAAGAATTTTTCAAAAAATGAGGCAACATGGGAAATATATGAAGGAAACATATCTTAGTTAATTGAATAAAGTACGAGTTAAATTTTGAGGACCAAATTTATTAAAAGGGGAGAAATGTCACATCCTAAATTTTTCTTGTCTAGATAGGGCTGAGATCAGGGAAAAAATGTTAGGAAGGAATTGTCACATTGATCGTAAGAAAAGATATTGGTTAGAGAAGATTTGAGTTAGAAAAAGGAAAGGAACAGTAAAGGTATAGAGGAGAGGGACTTAAATGAAAAGTCTAAAAGTATCAAGGGTAGTTTAAAAGAGATAGGGATTTAATTGAAAAGGGGAAGAGTTTCCTAGGGCAAAAGCGTAATTTTGAGGAAATTAAACTGAAAGTAGCCAAAAACTACGTGAGGCATTTTAGTCCCATATTTCCCAAGGAGATAGAGAAAATTGTTCTAGTCTATTTAATTCTACAAAGAATTATGTTTTGAGGTCTTGAAAAATTAATATTAATTTTCAAAACTTCAGAAAATTATGGAATTTTTATCGGGCCTTATGGACCTCAAAATTAGATAGAATTTTTACCTGCACATGGTGCCACATGTCTTCTTTTTGAGGAATGAGAAGTTTAAACCATGTATTAATAATAAAATAATGTTAAGAAAAGTGATTAAGCATGATTAAGGGAAAAGCAACCAATCAAGAGCCAAATTAATGAGCTGTAATAATTAGCAACTTCAAGGGGTAGATTAATCCTGAGATCCTGGAAATTTTACTATAAATACCCCTCCCCCTTATAAAAAAATACAGCCACCAAGAGAAAAGAAAAGAAAAGAAACTCTATCCAATTGAAATCTCAACTAAACTAAGGGCAATCCAAGGCACCTAGGGTTTGAGCCAGCTGGGATTCGAGATAAGTAATATGTCCTCGCTTATATTCCTTCAATTTATGAGCTTGAAACTAGGATTTTAATGGATGTATTTTGAGAAATTCCTTGGTATGCTTGCTAGTCATGGGTGTCCAGAATAGTGGAAGGGGAAAATTGAAATTGAACCATGTAATCTTAACTTAGACAAGCTTAGATTGATGTTTATACCTTGAATTAATTGTGTAATCCTTTATGTTTATCATGGAAGACTCAAAGCTAAGAAAAGAGAAGATTGATGTAGTATATCATGATTATTGTGATAAATGTTATAATATAAAGAGGTACAATGTTATGTTCTAGCTATAACTTTGAAGCTACCCAGAAAAATAGCAAATAATAGAATAAGGGTGTGTTTGTATTAGCTTTTGGAGAATAGATTTTGGGAAAAATATATTCTGGAGAATAGATTTTGGGAAGAATAGATTCTGGGAAAAAAGTGATTTTAAAAATTGGAGATATTTGGATTATTAGTAGCAGAATCACTTTTCCATAGACAATTTACTAAAAAGGACATAAACTAATATGATAATTACATAAATAATAAATTTGATTTTAAATTTTTTCATTTAAGTGATTACAAAATAATATATATACATATGTATTTGAGTAAAATAAAAATTTACAATATTTATTTGAATTTTGATTTTTTCCTATTGAAAATTTTATTAGGGTTAACTAATATAGATGACCGTAAAAAAATAAGGAAGGTGGTAACTTTCATTAACAAATTTATCTTTTCTCTAAAATTTTAAAATTCTAGATTTAAAAAAAATAGTATTTGTTTTTATTTTTTTAAATAAAATTTAAATTATTAATTGTAAACGTGGCAGTGGGGTGCGTGTGTTTTTTGTCCAAAAATTGAGAAGCTGTAGGGAGAGAGAGAAACGAAAAGCGGTTAGAAATTGCTGCAGGGGTAATTATTTGAAACCATGGTTTTAGCCTCAGAATTGATTTTCAGGAAAAAATGATTGTTTGGCTCTTATCTCCTATAACTGTAGTTTAAGATTAAAATCAATTCTCAAACTGACATCCTAAACACACACTAAATGTACGATACTTTGTACATTTATGTAGACTTTCCAAGCTTCTATTTTATATATTAAACACATTATTTGGATGTTTGTATGATGAGAAATACATTTTCAAAGTTAAGGGACCAAATCTAGAAAATAGGGAAAGAGTCTAGATGAATAGTAAAGTTTGGGGCTCATCTAGCATTGACTTAGTGGGAACATCATCAACAACTTAACTTTTCCTTAAAGAGGATTTAATGAGTTTCGTATAGCAACTTGAACCACTTTATTTGGATTTTTGTAGAATTAGTTATGAATTTGTGAATTTGGGTTACTTCTCTAGAATTTGTGCAGTAAACAGTACCCACGAAGGCAAATTTCTAGTTGTGTTTTTCTAACTTCAGTAACCCTAACCAATTTTTACTGTTTGGTCCCTAAGGTGTGTAAAAGATAAGGGGTGACATTTTCTAGTGGTTTTGTTGCCTTTGTGTAGTTTACACTGTTGTAATGACGTTTTATAGCCGTTTAATTAATCGCTAGAAAATCAGGCATTACAAATAGTTTTGTAGCAGTTAAAAAAACCACTGCACATAATGGTAAAACTGCTACAAACATTTATAGTGATTCAAAGAATTTAGTAGTGGGCATATACACTGGAGGGAGTTTGTAGCGATTTTGTGATTTATACAGCAATTAGTAATTTGTAGCGGTTTGTCAGAATGATATAGTGGTTTGCTCTCCCTTAACATTTGTAGCAGTTAAAATATTTTAAAAACCTTTTAATATTTATTTGTAATTATTTTTGTACAAGAAAATATGATTACATTAGTCATTCAATGCTTTGTAAAAGTCATTAATCTCCATTATCACTCTACCTGAAAAGAGATGTATGATAACAAATCATTGTTAAGTTTAATTTGTAATCAGATTATAATTGAATGAAATTAAAAATTGAATTAAACAAGTATTTAATAAATTTAATAATGACAATTATAAATGAATAATACTCTGATAAAGATAACACATATTGGATAATGGCTAAATTATCATCACCTTTAGAGGAGAAGTTTTCAAAATTTGTTAGTTAGAAGAGCTCACTGTCGTAAGCGGTGATGTAACAATCACCCATCTCAAAAAGATCTTGTGGTAACAGGACCATATTGTCCCCTTCCATATAATCAAAATATCAATTACACTAAAACATGTTGTATAGGGCACAATCTTATCATTCTTCTCGATGAACCTTTTTGTTGGAAACCTAGCAAATTGGTTAACAAAAACATTGAAGACTTGAATAAAATATGGGGTTTTGGTTTGATAGAACTATGGTGCAATAAAAGTAAAGATACAGTGAAAATATATACATTTGGTGTTTTAAATAAATGAAAAAATGCTTTTGACTAAAGGAAAATATTATAAAATATGACCTTGGTTATGAAAACTCAGTTATCATTGCTCTTAATTAGATGTGGGAGTTATGAAATCAATAAGTCTAAATAAAAACCTCAATCGACTGATTAAGTCCAATACATTAATTAGTTGAAAACCACTTTTATCAAAGTTAAGTTTAAAACTTCTTAATGCACTATTAAGAACCCTTAGTGTGTAAATTGAGATAGATGACACAATTTCCCTCAAATAGCTATCAATCAACAACTACAAATTCCAAGCAATTAAATTAACTACTAACAATAATTGATAATCAACAACTAACCAGAAGTCAAAACTAAAATATATATATATATATATCTATATATATAAATCAACAATTGGTACTCAAGTCTCATACAAATAATAGAAATTCCTAAATCTAGAAGCTCCAAAATATGAATAAGCACATATTAGACTAAAATAACTCCCCCATTATGTCCATTGAGCTCATGCTTCATCCTCCATCACCGAGAGACAAATAAAATTAGCCTCTCAGCTCTAATCATGTCATGATCGCTCCATAGAGTTGATTCCATAAGAATGCTAAAAATGGTGATTTAATCGATGCAGTTTTGGGGAAAATGATGGAAAAAGTGTAAAAGTGGAGGATTTGAGTGAGAGTTGATGGGAGAAGTTGAGAGAAATGATGAAACTCCTTTTGTCCAAATCTGACAATTAGAGCTTGTGATTTTCGTGCTACTTCTTCCATTTACCCTATTTGGTGAGTAAGCTAATTCAAAATGCATAGCTTTACTTAAAGTGCATTTTCATCATTACTAGAGGAAAGATTTTTGTCATATCCTGATTTTTTCCTATTTGTATGGAACCTGTAAGGGACAGATAGAGGAAAGAGTTTTGAAATAGATTGTGACAATGATAAGAAGAAATGATAAAGGTTAGATGAGTTTTGAAAAAGAGAGGGACTAAACTAAAAAGTCTAAAAGTTCCATGGCGTAACATAGAAGTAGACATAAGTTATAGGCTATTAAGTAAAATTTAGAAGAGTTTTAGTGCCAAAATAAAATGTAGAGATAAATGTCAGGCCAAGAAATGTAATTTTAAAAGCTTAAGGGACTAAAATACAATTTATCAAAAGTTCAAGGGCAAAATTATAATTATGAGGAAGTTATGCTAGAAAAGGCCTAGAACTACCCATAAATGCTACAATCTTGAATTTTACCAGTAAATAGAGAATGATAATTGGGTCAGGTATATTTTTCAGAAGTTTGAGCTGAGACCCCAGATAATTTATATTAATTTATAAAGTCTGGAGATTATTGGAGTACCTTCTGAATCTAATAATAAAATAAAATTTGGTAGTACGTTTTCATAATTAAAATAGAAATTTATAAAACTGACAAAGTTCAAAAAGAGTTATGTAGACGTTTTGATAGAATTTATAGTAGAATAATATAACTCATAAATACTTTCAGGTGAGTTTTCCATGGGAATTGTGTCATACCTAATTTTTCCCTATCTGTATAATACTAATAGTGGAAAGAGATTTGGAAAGGATTATGACGATGATAAGAAAAAGTTATAAAGGTTAAATGAGTTTTGAAGGAAGAGAGGGACCGAAACAAAAATTATAAAAGGTTGAAGGCCAAAGGTTAAAGTAGAAACAAAAGTTGGGCCAAAAGTAATAATTTCCAAAAGTTTAGGGACCTAAATATAAATAAGCAAAAAGCCAGGGACCTAAATGTAATTATAGACAAGTTCAGCTAGAAAAGGCTTAAAATTGTCTGGAAGTATTCCAGTCCCACATTTCATTAGTAAATAGAGGAAGTTATTATGGTTAATATAGCATAATACAGAAATTTTATTAGGGTTCTAGATAGTGGATATTTATCTGATAGTCTGAAAGTTATCTAAAATTTTATCAGATTTGATGGACTTCAGGCATAAGTGGAAAAGTTATAGGAAGGTATGCCCCATGACATCAGATATCATGAATCTGACAGAACCCCAGAAGGAACTTTGTATAAAAAGTTATCCCCATATTAGTGAATTTTGATGGGAGTTTGAGAACACCCATGATCTGATTATTGAACTTAACAGTAAGTAAGCCTGGATAGAATGAGCTTAGATGACCTCATATATAGGCCCATGATGACACCAAAGAGGGCCTAAAATCCATAATACTAGTTCATCAGTAGAAGGGACCAATGTTTAGGAAAGGTGCAAAATTATGAAAATACCCCTAGATAACTATATTGTACCAACAACGGATGAAGGGCATTTTGGTTATTCTAGCTAGGATAAAAACATGGGATATAGTATAAATATCATTAGATAGAGCCACTATATTCCCTGACGTAGTACAAAGAAGGGTGAAATGACAATTATGCCCTTAGGATTAATATAGTGCAAGAAAGGACACCAAGGGTATTTTGGTAATTTCCCAAGGGTTGGATGCCAGATAAATACTTAGTCTAACATTTTCAATGGTATAAGGAACATAGACACTAGTTTCCAGGCCATAATATATCTCCTGGAATATTATAAAAATTAGGAACAGAAAACAGTCTGGTTTTTGTGAAACTGCTTCGATCGGTACCAAACTAAACTAGAATTTTTCCTATCAGTATATTCTACTTTTTCCAAACAAACATGACCCTAAATGATTTCATGCATGATAAAAATACTAAGGTTTCTAGGGGAAGATTGGTTTAAGAATGAATATGGACCACTATATCAAATAGTAACAAAATCAATCTTGGCTATCTATTTCCCACCAAATTTTTCTATAAATAGCCCCTCATTCCATAAGATTTTTGGAATCTTTGAGAACCATGGGGAATTTCTTGCAAAATTTTGATTCAACCAAGAAAGAAGCACACAACTTGGAGCACAAAGCCAAGTAATCATCTCCCTTGATCTTGAGCTTTATTCTAGCAAGCTAGCTCTTGATTTTAAGGGGTTTTTGTGCCCTATTTCCCTTGTGGTTTCTTCTAGAGGTTCTGTCCATATATGGTTAGAATATACGTTTTATATTATGGATAGTTTGGACAAGCTTAAACAAGATAGAATTAGTGGTATAAGCTTGGAAATTCATGTATGCAAGTAAATGGAAGTTTGTGTTCATTGCTACTACTGTATGTGACATTGTTCATATGTTGGAATTTCATGATTTTGATGCTTACAATGAGTTTGAAATGAAAATTTTTGTGGGGATAAATTAGGAGAAGAAATATTGGAAGTATTGGAATCAAAATGTGAATTTTTGGAAAATCAAGGGTGTGTTTCGGTTCTGTACAGAACCTTGTGACATGATTTGATTTTGGAAATTCTAGCTTAATATTTGGATTCTACATGAAAAATTGTGTGGAAATGAACTATGAGAATTTATTTTGGAAAGATGGAAGTATGAAACCTAAACTAGAGAAAGAAAGTAAGTTAGTAAAAACCTAGTCTTGGCTTTGGTTTCAAGTTGAGTTGTAACTTGATATTACTTTGTAATGGCTAGGTTTTGACATTTTTGAAGGAAGGAAATCATCTCAAGAAGACCTTGACAAGGATAGCTTAGAGGTAGTAAGAATACCTAACTATAGTTTCATGTTTGCTTAATTGTTGATTATGATGTTTGGTTGAGCATGAGATTATGGCATCATGTCTATGATTAAGTATGAATGATTACAACTCCTTGCAACTTATGTCATGACAATATGCATGTTAGAGTTTGCTTATGTGCCATTGTGAAGTAGCTCCCATCTCCAGATAACATGTTAAGCATCCAATTAATCATGCATGATATTATGGTTTATGTAACTTGCTACTGGAATTTCCATGAAATCTCAATCCTCCTATATGCATAATCATGTTTTAGGTGATGGAATTTCTCAAGGAAAGAGGGTAAGCATAGATGGTTGAACTTTTATAATAATTTATATGAGTTGCTTGACATTATGGAAGCACATGCTGGAATGTAAATTGAATGTTCATGTGTTGGTGTTCTACGGCCGTGATGGTGTGATGCTGTTTAAGATGCATTAATCAACGAGTTTGAACCTGAAATTTGGCAAGATTATAGTTAAGATACACATGTTTAAACGAATGACAATAATGCCTCAATTGGTTAAGAATTCAATTTATTACAATTTTTCTAATTTGGACGTGAGTTCTGGAATTGAGATGAAGTGAGTGGTTAGAGGCAGCGACTTTCACGTGTTGATTTTATATAGAAATGAACAAATTCTTATATGAAATTTTGTGGACTTAAATTACACGTCTAGAGCTTTAAATCCATAGGTAATACGGTTCATCTGGATAAGTAACTAAAGAGAAATGAATTTTTGAATTTAAGGCAAGGAAACTGGAACTTCCAGATTTTACTAAATGAACAGTATTTTCAACGAATAAACTGATTTCATTGGGACAAAGTAACCTCAGTTTTATATTTTTCCTTGAAATTTAAAGGAAATAGATTCCATTATAAATTGGAACCAACCCATTTCAATTTTTATACATTTAATTATGATTTTTCAAAGTTGGATATATGTTCTAGAATTATCAAATGAACAGTGACATGAACAGTTCCCGATAAACCAACTTTTGAAAATACATCTTTTTGATGCTAAAGGTTATGTAATTGGTCCAAATGGGTTGTAATTGAGTATAACTAAGGTTGAAATTAAGGATGTGACATTTTGGTATTAGAGCAAAGGATTATGGCTTAAGAAATGCTCTAAATAGATATTTATAAGCTGATATGAGATTATTTTCAGACCCTAACCTTAAATAGTAAGTATTTTGTTATGTTAGGGTATGTGTTAGGATAGTTAGTATTGCTTAACTAAGCAAATAATGTCGGAATAGATATGGGGTTTTATGAAGTTAAGTTAGAGGCCCTTAGTTAAGAAGGCAGTTAATAAAGGAGACCCCTGCCCAGTAATGATATATGAAGATAATGTACATTCAGATGTTGATCATCCCTTAGACAATAAGGAACGTTCATATGAGAGTATAGGGGATCAGTTAGGGAAGTCTACAGTAGGATGTCCTATAGATGTTTCTGTAGACTCAAACCTTCAGTTTGGAGGTTATGTAGAGATTCATCTTAAAGCTATGAATATTGAGTCTAGTGACTCTATACAATGAGTTTGTTGGAGTTCCCTCTAGCCATGAGGTAAGCTTTATCCCTCCGATGAGAGGATAGATTACGGCTGAGGAAGCTTAGTACTAGTACTAGATTAATGGTAGATCATATATTATTGCTTCTCTACTAGAGTTTGAGGATAGATTTAAGTATAATAGTCCCTCAATCCAAAATTTCAGTCAAAGTTTATGATAGTTCCTGTCCATTCCCAAAGTCCCAAAATATGTGATTTTGTGGAAAAAAGATCAGTGTGGTGTTCCTGATCCTAGTCAACCCAAGTCCTCTTTGTTAAAGACAGATAATATTGACCATATCAGTCTCAAGTAAGATATGGAGAGAGAATTATTCAGTCTAGGTCAAGGGATAGACAAAAGTAGAGATCAAGAGCAGACAATCTATCTGTAGTTCCTCAATGCCATAGCAAAGATAATGAATAGATATATAGTAGAAGGTATTAACCTAAATCAAGTCTATGCTCTAACAGACTGACGTGGGATATTAGTAAGTCAAATACTAATATATACCCTTACATGGCACGTATCTAAGTGAGTTTTTGGCAAATGATCTGCCAGTTGATATACATAAGTATGTGCAGTATATGATTCCCTATAAAATAATGTAAAAAGAGATGAGGGGTAATATAAATGTGTAAAGTGTAAAGTAAATATATAGATGTATGACAGTCATAATGTACCTTGAATATGTAATTGACTGTAGGTAATACATGTACAAATGTTATAGTAATATGAAATATGAAGTTTTGTGTGATATAATGAAATGATAGATGGTTGAACATTATGTTAATATGTTCCTTATTTAATGTGATTATGATATATAGATATGAGTGAGTTTCAATTGACTCAAATTCATCAAAGTCAAGAACATTAGAAGTTAATATTTAGAGGAATCTATTCTAGACAAGTTAAGTAGTGATGAGTTAAATCTCAGGTCCTGACAAATATTCAGAGAAGCTATTGGTTATGATGAGTAAAGATCATTGGTCATGACAAGAAGCTCTAGAGCTATCAGGTCGCGATAGATGATAACATATGGTCATAACTAAAGAACACAGAGTTGCCATGTTGTGACAAGTAAAGAAGGTTGTGACTAAAGTTTACAGAGAATATGAGATGCGATGAGCTAGTACTCAGGATGTGACTAGAATGCACATAGACCTGATGATAAGAATGAAGATATTGACTTCACTGGAGTTATCAGTTAGAGGGTTAGCTCAGTGTGCTGGCAAGTTAAATAGTATAATGTATTGGGATACAAAAGATTAGTTTAAGAAGATGTTCAAAAGTCGATCCTTCGTATAATCATTAGGAGTTGATCTACATTACGAAAGACTTTATACAGCTAGTCCCTTGTTAAACAGAAGAGTTAGAAGTTAGAATGAGACTTGCCTAAGAATGATCTAATACATGGCTTAAGGTTAAAGACGTAGTGTCTAATAGATAAAATGTTAATGTTCCTAAAATAGAGGGATTTCATCACGAAAAGATAGTAACCTAGCGCTCTATCCTAGAGAATAGAAGTAGTAATGCTAGATGATGAATGAGATCTAAGTGACTTGAATTAGTCAGGATCTAATGATAGACTAGAAAGGAACCACAATCTAGTCCATAGTATACTGAGACAGACAGACAGAAAAGTTAAGAGATAGTAGAGAAATGTAAAAGTTAACCTATAGAGATGGAGATTTATTCGCTTACTTGAGAAGTTTTTCTTAAAGAGTTTACAAGAGGCATTTCTCTCAGTAGATAGAGATGAGCGTGAGGCTAAGGGTTAAAGCAAGGAAAGAGAAACCCTTTAATGAATACTTAGCTAAGTTCATCCACATGAACATTGATGTTTAATAAGAGATACTTCCTTGCCTATTAGTAATCTAGGAGGATATGGGAAAACTTAAAAGTATGAGTGGCATAGAGATGTAAGCCAGACCTTTCCTCAGTTAGCTAAAATAAAATAGCTGACTTAGTTATGGATTACAGTTAGATTATAGTGAAGCTAAGGATAACACATAAGTCCTTCAGGCTAGGGACACATTAGTCTTATAGGCGATGAGAGATATTATGATAGAATGAATATGGCCTAGTAAGGTAAAATAACCTGATATGATGAGGTAGCCCCAGACTGTGGAACAAAGGAGTATCCCAGACCTACACCGTGGTATTGACGGTCTCAGATTCCTAAATGAATAAATAGGATATTGGAGAAGTAAGCTAATGATAAAATGCCTCAGAAATTTCTTGAGGATTAGTATAAAGAAATATATGTAAGATAAGAAAAGAAGTTTATGAGGTTTAAAGAAAGTAAGATAGCCACAGATTCAAAGATAAAGTGACTCCCCTATTTCCTATATAAGAAATAGTAAATAAGGGTAAGGGTAACGTGGCAAGCTAAGTGAAACCAGTAAATGATTCAGGTTCCTGAATAGATGATCAGGACCTGTTAGTTAAGGTGATAAAGGGATAAAATGCTTTAAGGTTTATTTAGTTAATTGTTTAATTGTAATGCGAGTATGGGGGATGGTTGAGTATATTTATGTGATGATAATATGGCTTAGTTGCCATATGTTATGATAAATAGTTGCATCTCCTCGTAGTGGTCAGATGATGACATGTATGTTAGTGTATACTATGATAAATGAATACTTCCCTCATGTAGTACATACAGGGTAGAGTATACCAGATGAAAAAGTTATGTTGCTTCCATACCATACAACATGCAATTAAATAATTCAACTGGTAAAGATGAAGTAATAGAAAAGCGATAGCAGACTGATAAACGTGATAGTTAGCCAATTAATTCCCAAATAATAGATTGGGAATTTATGGTCTAATAATGATAGTCAATTAGATAGAGAATAAGATTAAGGATAAAGGCTAATAGTGAATTTATAGACAAATGCTCATAGTACTAAGGACATATCCCTTCAGTAGGAATAAGATATATGAATGATATGCTATGAATATGAAATAAAATAAGAAGTATTTATGAAATATGACGTAGCTATGAGAGGGAGCAGTGTCTATACAATAGAAGTTAATATTTTTGTAATAAACCTAGATTGCTCTTGCAATAGAGTTAAATTGCTCTTAAGATAGAGCCCATAGAATGAACAGATCATGATAGATATATGCATGGTAAAGCCTATATAGCTCTCTAAAATAATGAACATAGTCAAATTATGGTAGAAGGGAAGGACATATGAAGTTCCTGAGTGATAGAGGAAATGAGTAAAGTCTTGATAGATAATATTAGTTTTTGTGATGATGTTTGGGGACTTATATGTTAAGTTAACAACTATGTGGAAGTAATTAACCCTGTAACTTTGTCCGTTGGTTTAAGTCTTCCAGAAATGAGAATACAGTACAATGGAATCATAGTAGATTCCAGAGAAATGCAGTAGATCCTAGTATGGGTCATAGGGTCACAGTTAGATCCTAAAAAGGCTTACAGTTGATCGCAGTAGATCCTGAGGGTCACAGTAGAGCTAGCCTAGAGAAAGAAAGTATTGAACCATAAGTACATTATTTCTTTGGAACGACAAATACCAAGGTAAAGGTTAAGGCAGAAAGCTTCACAAGTTGGTTAACTCATAACAGAGAGAGCAACCATGATGTTAGTTTCAGATATCCTTATTACTATCAGGGACTGAACTCATAATCTTCTTACACGCAACAGGAACTAAAGGATTAAAGTTAAAGTTGTAGATCAGAGTTAAAATTTTTAGTCCTAAATAACAGATATTTACGAATCTATAGATAATATCCCTAAGGAAGAGGAAAAGGATAAAGAGATCCTTATGATAAGGTTATAGAGAATAAGAATAAGAGATTAATAGATCCTCTAGATGAGGATAAAGAGATTATAGGGCCAGATAGACCCAAAAGAGATAGTATAAGAAGGGTCTACGATAGTAAATTACCAGGGTTAGAGCCTATTAGCACCAGTACATTAGGTTTATATTTGCACTTGCCAGTTAAGAGTGCTCAGGCAAGAGTAACCCAATGATGGGTGACTGCTGGGAAATGATGGAAAGGTTGTAAATGCCACAGAAGTTTGATATATATGAACAAAGTTATGTAAGATGTTAGAAAGAGCTATGAAAAGTTAGAAAAGGGTTATGAATAATAAGAGATTATAACCCTTATGTCAAGTCCAAATGAAATGGATTTAAAAAGAAATATTTAGAAGAGATCCCTTGAAAGCTAGCAAAGTCCTAAGTTAACGAGGATGTTAGCCTTATGGTATCTCAGAATACATTATGATATAGCAAGATGGACCATGATGTAGCTAGATTTGGCCAAATATGCCATGATATTCCATGAAAAGTACGTAATGAGATACATTATGAAAAATATGTATTAATAAATACAATATGAAGTGGCTTTATAGCTAGCTTTGTAAACAGATAGAGAAGCTTCCTTTTTAAAAAGGATAAGATGTTTAAGTATTATGTTACAAATAAAATAGCAAGTGAGAGCTTTCACTCCTTGCATGAAATGCCAGGCATTATGTTATGTTTATATAATATGCTAAGATCCGAATGTTAGAGCAGTGCAAGCTCTGAATGTTAGAGCTATGCAAACTCTGAGTGTTAGAGCTGTGAATATTAAGAAAAGGAATGCTTGAGCTCCGATGTTAGAGCTTTGCATTCATGGGCAAGTATGTAGTCCTGCAATATGTTGGCCATGCATTATGCATGTTAGAGTATGTGCTCTTATATACTCCTATGTGCTCGTATGTGCTCCTGTTTAGGAAGAAAGTGAAGAAAGGAAGAAAGAATAATGACATAAATCCTCTCTCTGCATTGTAAAAAGTTATTAAAGATGATAAGAAGCAAAAGAAGTACAGTGGTACAAAGATGAGAAATGAAGTTTTGCGGATATTAAGAAAATTTCTGCCAGATACTCAGAGAAATAATAAGGAATACGTGTTAAAGGTATGATGAGGAGTTGACAAAAACTCTAGAATATAGCAATATTCGAGAGAGTTTTATATGAAAGAAATGGACACTACTCACAAGTCTAGTGTAGTGAGAAGTCCATATGCAAATGGATGCAAAGCAAGTAAGCAAGTAACAGAATAATGAATAGAATAATGATATGAAGATATGTGGAAATAGAAAGTACTCCGCTAAATATATCAAGATAGAAGATAAGAGGTAATTACCCCAATCCTTAGTCAAAAAGTGAGAAAAAATGTCTATCCAAGATTGTTGACTAAGGTACTAAGTAAATTTTGAGGACAAAATTTATTTTAAGGGGGTAGAAATGTCATATCCTAATTTTTCCCTATCTGTATAATACTGATAGTGGAAAGAGGTATGGAAAAGATTATGACGATGATTAGAAAAAGTAATAAAGGTTAAATGAGTTTTGAAGGAAGAGAGGGACCTAAACGAAAATTAGAAAAGGTTCAAGGCCAAAAGTTAAAGTAGAAAAAAAAAGTTGGGCCAAAAGTGGTAATTTCCAAAAGTTTAGGGACCTAAATGTAAATAAACAAAAAGTCAGGAACCTAAATGTAAATAAACAAAAAGTCAGGAACCTAAATGTAATTATGAAGAAGTTCAGCTAGAAAAGGCTTATAATTGTCTGGAAGTATTATAGTCCCACATTTTATCAGTAAATAGAGACAGTTATACTGGTTAATCTAGCATAATATAGAAATTTTATTAAGGTTTTGGATAGTGGATACTTATCTGATAGTCTGAAAGTTATCTGAAATTTTATCAAATCTTATAGACTTCAGGTATAAGTGGAAAAGTTATAGGAAGGTGTGCCCCATGACATCATATGTCATGAATCTGACAGAACCCTGGAAATAGCTCTATATGAAAAGTTATCCCCATATTAGTGAATTTTGACCAGAGTTTGAGAACACCCGTGATCCGATTATGGAACTTAACAGTAAGCCTAGATAGAATAAACTCAGATGACCTCATATATAGGCCCATTATGACACTAAGGAGGGCCCAAAATCTATGATACCAGTTCATCAATAGAAGAGGCACTGGTTTAGGAAATGTGCGAAATTATGAAAATACCCCTATATGACTATATTATACCAGCAATAGATGAAGGGTATTTTGGTCATTCTGGACAGGCTAAAACTATGGGATATAGTATAAATATGATTAGATAGAAGCAATATATGCCCTGAGGCAGTACAAATAGGGATAAAATGATAATTATGCCCATAGGGTTAATATAGTGCAAAAAATAACACCAAGGGTATTTTGGTCATTTCCAAAGGGATGGATGGCAGATAAATACTTAGTCTAACATTGTCCATGGTATAAGAAACCTAGACACTGGTTTCCAGGACATAATATATATCCTGGAAAATTATAAAAATTATGAACAAAAAACAGTCTAGTTTTTGTGAAACTGCTCTGATCGGTATCGGACTAGACTAGCATTTTTCCTATCAATATATTTAACTTTTTATAGCCTAACATGGCCCTAATGATGTCATGCATGATGAAAATACTAAGGCTTCTAGGGCAACATTGGTTTAAGAATGAATGTGGACCACTAGATTAAATAGTAACCAAATCAATCTTGGCGATCCATTTCCTCCCAAATTTTTCTATAAATACCCCTCATTTCAAACCATTTTTGGAAGCTTTCAGAACCATGGGGAAACTCTTGCAAACTTTCTATTCAACCAAGAACGAAGCACACAACTTGGAGCACAAAGTAAGGTAATCATCTCCCTTGATCTTGAGCTTTATTCTAGCAAGCTAGCTCTTGATTTTAAGGGGTTTTTGTGCTCTATTTCCCTTGTGGTTGCTGGAGGTTCTACCCATATATGGTTAGAATATGAGTTTTATCTTATGGATAGTTTAGACAAGCTTAAACAAGCTAGAATTAAGTGGTATAAGCTTGAAAATTCATGTATGCAAGTAAATGAGTTTGTGTTCATGGCTGCTATTGTATATGACACTGTTCATATGTTGGAATTTCATGATTTTATGGTTCCAATGAGTTTGAAATGGAAAATTGTGTGCGGATAAAGTAGGAGAACAAGTATTGGAAGCATTGGAATCAAAATGTGAATTTTTGGAAAATCAAGGTTATGTTTCGGTTCTGTACAGCAGCTTGTGACATGATTTGATTTTGGAAATTCTAGCTTCATATTTGGATTCTACATGAAAAATTGTGTGGAAATGAACTATGAGAATTTATTTTGGAAAGATGGAAGTATGAAACCTAAAATAGAGAAAGAAAGCAAGTTAGTGAAAACCTAATCTTGGATTTGGTTTCAAGTTGAGTTGTAACTTGATATTACTTTGTAATGGCTAGTTTTTGACATTTGTGAAGGAAGGAAATCATCTCAAGAAGACCTTGACAAGGATAGCTAAGAGGTAGCAAGAATACCTAACTATAGTTTCATGTTTGCTTAATTGTTTGCTTGCTTGTTGATTATGATGTTTGGTTGAGCATGAGATTGTGTCATCATGTCTATGATGAAGTATGAATCATTACAACTCCTTGTAACTTATGTCATGACAATATGCATGTTAGAGTTTGCTTATGTACCATTATGAAGTAGCTCCCATCTCATGATAACATGTTAAGCATCCAATTAGTCATGCATGATATTATAGTTTGTGTAACTTTCTATTGACATTTCCATGAAATCACATTCCTCCCATATGCATAATCATGTTTTAGGTGATGGAATTTCTCAAGGAAAGACGGTAAGCATAGATGGCTGAACTTGTACAATAAGTTACATGAGTTGCTTGACATTATGGAAGCACATGCTGGAATGTAAATTGAATGTTCATGTGTTGGTGTTCTGAGGCCGTGATGGTGTGATGTTGTTTAAGATGCATTAGTCAATGAGTTTGAACATGAAATTTGTCATGATTATAGTTAAGATATAGAGATTTAAATGAACTCCAAGAATGCCTTAATTGGTTAATAATTCAATTTATTACAATTTTTCTAAGTTGGACGTGAGTTCTGGAATTGAGATAAAGTGAGTTGTTAGAGGCAGCAATGTTCACATGTTGATTTTATATAGCAAATGAATGAATTCTTCTATGGAATTTTGTGGACTTAAAGTACACATCTAGAGCTTTAAATCCATAGGTAACACAATTCATCTAGATAAGTAACCAAAGAGAAATGAAATTTTGAAGTTAAGGCAAGGAAACTGGAACTTCTAGATTTTACCAAATGAACAGTATTTTTCAATGAATAAACTGATTTCATTGGACAAAGGAACCTCAGTTTTATATTTTTCCTTCAAAGTTAAAGGAAAGAGCTTCCATTAGAAATTGGAACCAACCCATTTCGATTTTTTTACATTTAATTATGATTTTTCAAATTTGGGTACATGTTCTACAATTGTTATATCCTGACTTTTAACCTCAATTATACTCCATTAGAAGTTATTGGAACCTATTACATGATCATTTGCTTTGAAAACATCAATTTCCAAAAGAATTGCTCTCGGGTACTGTTAACTTTTACTGTTCATTTGGTAATTCCAGAACATATACCCAAATTTGAAAATTCATAACTAAATATAGAAAAATCAAAATAATGTGGTTCAAAATTATAATGAAAGCTATTTCATAGATCTTTGAAGGAAAAATATTAAACTGCGGTTTTCTTGTCCAAATAAAATTAGTTTATTCGTTGAAAATCACTGTTCATTTGCTAAAATCTGAAAGTTCTGGTTTCTTTCCCTTAACTTCAAAAATTCATTTCTCTTTGGTTACTTATCCAAATGAACCGTGTTACCTATGGATTTAAATCTCTGGATGTGTTATTTAAGCTCATAAAAGTTCATAGAAAAACTAGTTTATTTTTTATATAAAATCATCTTGTGAATGTCACTGCCTTTTATCACTGACTTCATCTCAATTCCAGATTTTAACTTCAAATTAGAAAAATCATAACAAATCTAATTCTCAACCGATTGAGGCATTCTTGGTTTTCATTTAAAGCTCTTTATCTTAGATATAATCATGCCAAATTTCAGATTCAAACTCGTTGGTTAAGGCATCCTAATCATCGTCACACTACAATGGCCTTAGAACAGAATTACATAATCATACACCATTCATCCATACATGCTATCATATGCTTCCATAATGTCAAGTAACTCATATGACTTATTATACAAACTCATCCATCTATGTTTACCCTATTTCCTTGTGAAGTTCCAACACCTATGACATGGTTATGTATATGGAAGGAATAAGATTTCATGGAAATCCCAATAGTAAGTTACACAAACTATAATATCATGCATGATTAATTGGATGCTTAACATGTTATGATGAGATGGGAGCTACTTCATAATGGTACATAAGTAAACTCTAATATGCATATTGTCATGATAACTTGCAAGGAGTTGCAATCTATAACATCCTACTTTTTTTACATCCTAGGGACCAAACAGTCGCATCTGGAACCACTTTTAAGGTAATTGAAGTCAAATTACACAATCTAGAACTTTACTCTCACGAGTACTATTCACTTTAAAAATTCTAGAGTAGTGACCTGACTTCTACAAATCATAACTAATTATAGAAAAATAGAAATGAAATGGTTCAAATTTATACATAAAGCTAACTTAATGCTCTTTCAGTGAAAAATAACTCGTTAACCATGACTTGACTCAGTAAATGTCTGAAGTTTACTGTTAATCCTGCATTTTTCCCTAATTCCAGTATTTCTGGTCCTAAATTTGAAAAATCATATCTCTATGTGTACACATCCAAAAAATTGAAGCTTTCCATATCTACTATTTACTATAAAAATATCATACATTTATTAAATCATTTACTATTTATAATTACCACTCAAATGTCATTACCTCACCACGAGTGACTGTTCACATTGACAATTTCCAGCAATTATACATACATCAATCACGTATCAATCATGCTAAATATTCATGTCTCTTCATGCATCTTTATCTCCTCCATCTTGAGAAGACCTGGTGTAATTGGATTGATATGGAAGGGGTGAGATTTTTGGGGAAATCTCAGTAGCAAACGGTACTAAACAATACATGCATCAATCACATATCAATCACGCTAAATAATTCATATCTCTTCATGCATCTTTATCTCCTCCATCTTGAGAAGAATTGGTGTAATTGGATTGATATGGAAGGGGTGAGATTTTTGGGGAAATCTCAGTAGCAAACGATACTAAATAATGCATGCATTAATGTAAATACTGGTGCTTGCTTGTGAAATTGTTAACATTGTCTAATGTGCATGCTTCCATATTACATATGAAATACAATTGGCCAAAGTAATCATAGAAACAAAGCTTCATATATAAGCACATATGTAACATAATTCAACAAAGTCATAGCACAATCAAGTATAACATTCAATACATACAAGTTTAGGATAAGTTCACTACCTGACATATAGCCTTCCTCTAGCTCTTAGCCTTTGCTATAAGATTCCTTCTTTTCATAGGTCAGAGCCTATACATAGCATAATAATATCTTTATTATTATCCAATATAGCTCTACTTAACTTATACTTAACTTGGGGTAATATCCTTAATCTGACAATCCCCTAACTTTCTTTTTATCCACAACTAACCTTATCAAGAGATATATTTCTCTATTCTAACCATTAAGAACAATTCTATAATTTATTAGAGCAAGGAGTAGAATAACTTACTTACCTTATTCCTAAGCTCTGCTAAGTCCCTTAGCTCCTTGGACTACTCCTAGCTCCACCAGAATTCCTCCTTTCTTTCTCTTCCTTCCTTTCTTTCTCTCTTTCTCTTTCCTCTCTTCTTTCTCTTCATTTTGCCATGCTTGGCCATGAATGGAATGGAAGGAGGGCTGGGCTATTTATAGCTGAGTGGAGGTGGAATGGACGGTCTAGATTGAATCATGATGAATCACTCAGATCGCTTTGCTTCCTCAAGAAGCTTCGCCTGCATCATCATGATGGCATCACCCTCCTCAATGACTCACCAAAATGACATCATCCATCGGACACCTCATATGCAAGGTGGTATAATGGTGGGGCCCTTGGGACACATCACCAGTTGACTCAGCCTTTCCAGAGAATTCCAGAGTCTTTTCCCTTAATGAACGGCTGAGATTGTGCCACGTGTCCTTTTGCTTTTTCTCCTTTTCCTAGAATCATGCCATGTGTACTTAGCTTTTCTTCTTTTCCTACAACCATTCCATGTGGTGTCTTGTGGGTCCCAAGAGGACACCTTTCCTACCCAAGCACTCTGGTGGCTCAATTTCCAAGAAACACCTTGAGTAAATTACCAAAATGGCCCTAGGGACTTTCACTATTTACAATGTAGTCCCTGAACTCTCATTATTTGCAGTTTAGTCCCTAAACATTATTTGTATGCTTCTGGGACTTTTGCTTAATAGGGCCTGATAGCATCCCTTTTTCAGGCAAATACTAGGCTTCTAGCCCTAAAAATTGGGATATAACATTTCTCCTCTCCTTAAAATAAATTTCGTCCTCGAAATTTCAAGGTTAAACCTCTATTCATTCTTTAATGAAGAGTTTCTCTGAGGATAATGTGTTGGAAATTATGCCCTAGGGGCCAATCATTGTCTTATGAACATTGTTGACTTATGAATTTATTAATTGTGTTATCATATTATTTACATGTTTACTATGATGACCATCCTTGGATAACTCATGATCTTATCCTAAATGTCCCTGGTCGGTCATCTATACGGGAGCAAAGATGAAATAAGACCAGTATGACTTTGAAGATGTATAGAGATATAAATCAAAGTCATAGGCACATGTAAGAGTACAAGATATTGGATCGACCCGCTATGAGAGAGATGCCTGGGTTAAGTAATAAGCTTCTCTCATATACAAAAAATGTCACTCTGCCCTTTGACTTGATATCCTAATGGATTTCTACATGACAAACGCTCAGCTTTGACCTAGTCAAAAGTCACTTTTGACCGAGTGATCATAAAGACTATATTCGGGCTTAGTGGTTTTCCGTGCGGAGGAATGTGTGGTTCTGAGAAATGTACGGCCATATTGTAATAGAAAGGTTACATCATTCATCGATCCTCATATGATTGCTAGAGACCGCTTGTGACTTGTGAGTCAGTATAGTAAATAGCCCACTGCCAACTTCATATGGGCCTATAGGGTCGCACACAAAATAGCCCAACAAGTGCTATGATGTCCAAATTCATTAAATCTAAGAGATGTCCAGATTCAATGAATGATCCAGGGTGGATATATATATTTATTTATATTTATATTCGTATATATATAAATTCGTATATATATATATTATATATAAGAGATATTTACAAGATTTAATTTATAAAAATAAATTAAATCTCTATCACGTTTAAATTTGAAATTCATATTGATATGATATCTCATATAAGAGATATTTACAAGATTTAATTTATAAGGATAAAATTAAATCTCTATCATGTTTGTATTTAAAATTCAAATTGATATGATATCTCATATAAGAGATATTTACAAGATTTAATTTATAAGGATAAATTAAATCTCTATCACGTTTGAATTTAAAATTTAAATTGATATGATATCTAATATAAGAGATATTTACAAGATGTAATTTATAAGGATAAAATTAAATCTCTATCACGTTTGAATTTGAAATTCAAATTGATATGATATCTCAAATTTGATTTTAGAGAATAAATCAAATGTAATTCCGTCTTATCTTTATTTTAAATTAAATAAATGGGTGAATTAAATCTGTGGGACGAATTTAATACAAACACTATTTATTTAATTAGTTTCTTATAAAATTATACAATATATGATATTGTATTAATTTCAGAATTAATATAAGATTAATTCCAAAAATCTAAGTCTGTGGCAACACGCATAGCATCCGATATATCTGATATTTAGGAGCTATGGTTGGGACAAAAAAAAAGGGTGAACGGGAATCCGCAAAAAGGTTTGCAGATAACAAACTGCCGAAATAGAGGTGGAGAGGACAAATTCTTGAGTAAGCCCTCGAGGGATAGGAGGTGCAAGCACGTCGTTCGTGGTTGGAATGATGTTCGTGTGGATACCAGTAGAGGAAACTGACCTGAGTCGTCGACTTCTTGCGATCGAAAAGAGATCACGAGCCAAGGAGAGAAGCTGTGGACGTCACAACCAGAAGCTGAGAAAGTCGCGACTGAATAGCGAGGATAATACTTCTTTCCACTTGACTTAAACACATACGGTAGATCCTGGCAGGGAATGGAAAAATTTTTAAGTTAATTTCTATTGCGTGTCTTCCAATTCCTTACAGTGATATTAGAGCCATGCCATTTTGTGTTTAAGTTATGTTTGATTGTTGATTCATATGATATGTGTTAGTCGTAGCCGATCATATGATAACATGCATTTTATATGTGACATATAAGGAATCCGTTTTATGTATGACATATAAGGAATCTAAAAGGGAATTGAAATCAGTGGTGCATGCGTTTTGATTTGATCAATTAATATTAATAGGGTTTAAGAAAAATGAATTCAGATTCATGATTATTTATGAAACAAAAAAAAATCTCGGGCCGCTGCCCCAGACCCTGCCCGCTAACCGACTAGCAGGACCGTCACCCACTAATCGGCTAGTGGGACCAACGTGGCTACTTGTTCGTAGTATAACATAACTGTAACATATACTGTTTTGTGAATATTTTAGTTTTGAAACATTAATTTCCCTTCAATTAAATCTGAATATTGATTCTTGAATGTTTGGGTATGGTGAACAATATGGCTATAGATTGCAAGTGTTGTAATTTTTAAATACGGCCTACGTGTCGTGCCTTCCTCTATATACTCTTAATGTACCTTCTCTTCTCATCTCACTCCCCTTGAATGTTAAAAGAGGTTTCTATATGTAATTTCCCTTTTCTTACTAGAGAGCTCCTCTCATTGGCTTGAGTAGACTTAGGATAGGTGAGCCATATTGTATCACGTTTAAATTATGCATCTTATGATTATATCAGCACATGCATATTACTTGTGTGAGATACAAACTGAGAAACATGCATTCTTATAAACCAGATAGTTAAATTAAGCCCTCTAAATGAAATCTTAAGTCATAATGCCGTCAATTTATAAACACTTGTCAAAACCTCGATCACTCAAATGTTGACTTTGCCAAAGTGGGTGCATTTGAGTTATCTTGGGGAGATAACCAAGAGTAATGGTGCTACTCTCACATGTTTATTATTGTTTAACTTAATTGAGATTAACAAAATGGTTTTGGGTCTCAAGGCATTAGATGGGATTAAAAACATGCCAGATCATATGATGATAGAATCCAATGAACATGTAAGAGTTACATTTGATGTAATTGGTAAAGGTGTTACCTACCTAAATAACTTAATTTAAGGGTCTTGCCAAAGTGGACTTAAGTTTAAGCCAAATATGGATCTTAGCCCACTAACTATTGCATTGAGGGTTATTTATTTAGTAGGAGATTGCTAATTCAATTGCATATTTTAATTGTAGAATCATGACGACTAGTAATACTGCTACATTATCGCTGCGATCTATCCTTGAGAAGGACAAACTCAATGGGACAAACTTTCTTGACTGGTTTAGGAACTTGAGAATTATTCTCAAGTAGGAAAGAAAGGCATATGTCCTAGATTAACCCATTCCTGAGGAGCCAGCAGCCAATGCTCCTAGAGCTCAGAGAGATGCTTACAGGAAGCATAAGGAAGACTCTGTCGATGTGGGATGCTTGATGCTAGTCACCATGGTTCTGGAGCTCTAAAGAGATCTAGAACACATGGAGGCTTATCAGATGATTGTGCATCTCAAGCAAATGTTCCAGCAACAGGCAAGGCAAGAGAGGTATGAGACCACTAAGGCCTTATATTCTTGCAAGATAGCTGAAGGTGCATCAGTCAGTACTCATGTCTTAAAGATGAAAGGGTACATTGATCACCTTGAGAGGCTTGGATTTCCCATGAGCCAGGAGTTAGCTATGGATTTGGTCTTGAACTCACTCCAAGAAAGTTATGACCAGTTTGTCATGAACTGCAACATGAACAACATGAAGAAATCTATTTCTGAACTGCATGGGACGCTTAAAACTGCTGAGCCGAGTCTTAAGAAGAAGCCCAGTATTGTTTTGATGGTTTAGAAAGGAAAGGGTATGAAAAAGAAAGGTAAAGGCAAGGGGAAGGGTCATGGCTCATCAGGTAAGATCAAAGAGTCAGGCAAGCCTGAAACCAAGCCTGCACCAAAGAAGGCAAACCCTCCGAAGGAAGGAGTCTGCTTCTTCTGCAATGAACCTGGTCATTGGAAGAGGAATTGCAAACTCTACCTCGAAGATCTGAAAAAAAAAAAGAAGGATAGCGGGGCTATCGCTTCAGGTATTTATGTTATAGACATTCATCTTTCTACTTCCACCACATGGGTATTAGATACTGCATGTGGTTCTCACATTTGTACAAATGTGTAGGGACTAAAGGACAGTAGGAAGTTGAAAAAGGGCAAAGTTGACCTATGAGTTGGAAATAGAGCAAGGGTTACTGCGTTAGCTATTGGCACTTATGAATTAGTTCTGCCCACTGGACTTTTGTTAGTTTTGAACAATTGCCATTATGTTCCTGCTTTAAGTAGTAACATAGTTTCACTTTCTTATTTGGATAAGGAAGGTTTCACTTCCATTGCTGGGAATAGTAGATGTTCTATTTATCATAATGATGTTTTCTATGCTCATGGTGATTTGCATGTTGATCATTACATATTAAATTTGGAACAACCCAATCATGGAAATATCTATAACATAACCGCTAAAAGGGTCAAACCAAACGATTTGAATCTAACATATCTATGGCACTGTCGTCTGGGCCACATAAATGAGAAACACATTTCCAAACTCCATCAAGATGGATTTCTTAACTCATTTGATTTTGAATCATATGACACTTGCGAGTCTTGCTTGTTAGGAAAGATGACAAAGTCACCTTTCACTTGGCATAGTGAGAGGGCCACTGATTTATTGGGCCTCATACATACAGATGTGTGTGGACCGAAACACAAATGCCAGAGGAGGTTATTCGTACTTCATAACATTCATAGATATTTTAGCAGATATGGGTACATCTATCTGATAAAGCATAAATCCAAATCTTTTGAAATGTTCAAAATATTTCAAAATGAAGTACAAAACTAACTCGACAAAACAATTAAAGCCTTTCGATCTGATCGGGGTAGTGAATATTTGAGCCAACAGTTCATTGATCATCTTAGGAGTTGTGGGATAGTCTCGGGACACCACAATGGAATGGTGTTTCTGAACGGAGGAATTGAACACTATTAGATATGGTTCGATCTATGATGAGTCAAACAGATCTTCCACCCTCCTTTTGGGGCAATGCCCTAGAGACAGCTGTATTCACACTCAATCGTGTTCCATCTAAGGCAATTGAAAGGACTCCGTATGAGATATGGACTGGGAGAACACCTAGTTTATCTTTCCTCAAGATTTGGGGATGCGAGGTCTATGTTAAGCAACAAGCCTTAGACAAATTAGCGCCCAAATCCTCAAAATACCTTTTTGTGGGATATCCTAAGGAAACCAAGGGATACTATGTCTACAACCCTGCTGATAACAAAGTGTTTGTTGTCAGAAATGGTATCTTTCTCGGACGAGAATTTATCTCTAAGAGAACCAGTAGGAGAAAGGTACACCTCGAAGAAGTTTGAGAGCCACAAGACAGCATAAAACTACAGATGGAAAATAAGGAAGACTCACAACAAGTTGTTGAGACTCCTCAAGTCACGCAAGGTCCACGGAAATCTAATAGGACACGACTTCAGCCTCAGAGATATGGATTTCTGATTTCTGACAGTCGTGATATGTTGCTCATTCAGCATAATAAGCCGACTACCTATCGAGAAGCTATAGTGGGACCAAACTCTAAAAAATGGCTTAATGCCATGAAGTTTGAGATGCAATCCATGTACGATAATCAGGTTTAGACCTTAGTCGACCCACCTGAAGGTGTAAAAACTGTCGGGTGCAAGTGGGTTTTTAAGGAGAAAATTGACATGGATAGCAATGTAAATGTCTTCAAGGCACGACTGGTTGCAAAAGGATTTACTCAAACTCATGGTGTGGACTATGATGAGACCTTTTCCCCAGTTGTAATGGCCAAATCAATCAGAATCCTCTTTGCCATAGCAGCATATTATGACTATGAAATATGGCAGATGGACGTCAAGATAGCTTTCCTTAATGGAAAGCTCCTTGAGGATGTGTACATGACATAACCTGAAGGGTTTGTGTATTTTGAGGACTCTGGTAAAGTGTGCAAGCTTCAAAGGTTCATTTATGGACTGAAGCAAGCCTTTTGGGGTTGGAATCATCATTTTGATGAAGTAGTCAAAGAGTTTGGATTTCTTCAAAATATTGATGAACCTTGTGTGTACAAGAAGGTTAGTGGGAGCACAGTTGTGTTTTTGGTACTCTATCTCGATAACATCCTACTTATTGGAAATGACATTCCTACCATGCAGATTGTCAAGTCTTGGTTAGGAAAGTCTTTCTCGATGAAAGACTTAGGTAAAGCCACCTACATCCTAGGAATCAGGATCTATAGAGATAGATCTAAAAGACTTCTAGGACTTAGTCAGAGTACATATATAGACAAAATACTACATAGGTTCAGTATGCACGAATTAAAGAGGGGTTTCATACCCATGTCTCATGGTATTCACCTCAGTAAAGATCTATGTCCTAGTACATCTGATCATCGAGGTAGCATGAGTAAAGTTCCATATGCCTCGGCCATAGGATCTATCATGTATGCCATGTTATGTACTCAACCGGATGTCTCGTTTGCCTTAAGTATGACTAGCAGATATCAACAGGACCCTGGTGAGGGCCATTGGACTGCTGTGAAGAATATCCTTAAGTACTTAAGAAGGACTAAGGACTTATTTTTTGTCTATGGTGGATTGGATGACGAACTTTATGTAACTGGTTACACAAATGCGAGTTTCCAAACTGACCAGGATGACCAAAAATCACAGTCTAAATATATATTCCTCCTCAATAATGGAGCAATAAGCTGGAAGAGCTCTAAGCAGGGCAATGTAGTAGATTCTGCAATAGAAGCTGAGTATATAGAAGCATCTTATACAGCTAAGGAAGCCATTTGGATCAGGAAGTTTATCATGGAACTAGGGGTGATACCTACCATCTTAGATCCAATAACTTTACCCTGTGATAATATCGGTGTCATTGCACAGGTCAAAGAGCCTAGGTCACATCAAAGGACCAAGCATATACTCAGGCGATTTCATCTCATCAGAGAAATCAACGATAGAGGTTATATAAAAATATGCAAAGTAGCAGGAGAAGATAATGTTGCTAATCTTCTAACAAAGCCGCTTATGCAGGAAAAGCATGAGCGTCATGTTAGGTCAATAGAAATTAGTCAAATTAATGATTATACCTAGTACAAGTGGGAGGTTGTTGGAAATTGTGCCCTAGGGGCCAATTATTGTCTTATGAACATTGTTAATTTATGAATTTATTAATTGTGTTATCATATTATTTGCATGTTTACTGTGATGACCATCCTTAGATAACTCATAATCTTATCCTAAATGTCCCTAGTCGGTCATCTATGTGGGAGCAGAGATGAAATAAGACCAGTATGACTTTGAAGATATATAAAGATATAAATCAAAGTCATAGGCACGTGTAAGAGTACAAGGTGTTGGACCGACCCGCTATGAGAGAGCTGCATGGGTTAAGTCATAAGCTTATCTCATATTCAAACCATGTCACTATGCCCTTTGACCTGAGATCATCATGGATTCCTACATGACAAATGCTCATCTTTGACCTAGTCACAAGTCACTTTTGACCGAGTGATTATAAAGACTATGTTCGGGCTTAGTGGTTTTCCGTGCGAAGGAATGTGAATGGTCAAGATGGAATTTATCCCTCACATTCATAGAGAGATAATACTTAGCCCCTCGATGAGTGAGTCTGAGAAATATAAGGCCATACTGTAATGGAAAGGTACTTCTATTTCTATAGTTAGACTACTCAGGGATCGAGAAAGTAACAGTCAGGAATAGGAGGATGACATTCTCCATGCCTCATCCATGACCAAAATATCGTGTGACAAAAGGGATATGATATGGTTGTATAAAAGGTTACATCATTCATCGATCCTAATATGATTTGGGTAGTCATTATGTCTTGCTAGAGACCGCTTGCAATTTGTGTGCTATCGCACACAAAATAGCCCAACACGAGCAATGATGTCCAAATTCATTGAATCTAAGAGATGTCCAGATTCAATGAATGATCCAGGGTGGATGTATATATTTATTTATATTTATATTCGTATATATATAAATTCGTATATATATATTATATATAAGAGATATTTACAAGATTTAATTTATAAGGATAAATTAAATCTCTATCACGTTTGAATATGAAATTCAAATTGATAAGATATCTCATATAAGAGATATTTACAAGATTTAATTTATAAGGATAAATTAAATCTCTATCACGTTTTAATTTGAAATTCATATTGATATGATATCTCATATAAGAAATAATTATAAGGATAAAATTAAATCTCTATCACATTTGAATTTAAAATTCAAATTGATATGATATCTCATATAAGAGATATTTACAAGATTTAATTTATAAGGATAAATTAAATCTCTAGCATATTTGAATTTGAAATTTAAATTGATATGATATCTCATATAAGAGATATTTACAAGATGTAATTTATAAGGATAAAATTAAATCTTTATCACGTTTGAATTTGAAATTCAAATTGATATGATATCTCAAATTTTATTTTTGAGAATAAATTAAATGTAATTCCGTCTTATCTTTATTTTAAATTAAATAAATGGGTGAATTAAATGTGTGGGATGGATTTAATACAAACACTAATTATTTAATTAGTTTCTTATCAAATTATACAATATATAATATTGTATTAATTTCATAATTAATATAAGATTAATTCCAAAAATCCAAGTCTGTGGCAACACGCATAGCATCCGATATATCTGATATTTAGGAGCTATGGTTGGGACAAAAAAAAGGGTGAACGGGAATCCACAAAAAGGTTTACAGATAACAAACTGCCGAAATAGAGACGGAGAGGACGAATTCTTTAGTAAGCCCTGGAGGGACAGGAGGCGCAAGCACGTCGTTCATGGTTAGAATGCTGTTCGTGTGGATACCAGTAGAGGAAGCCGACCTGAGTCATCGACTTCTTGAGATTGAAAAGAGATCACGAGCCGCGGAGAGAAGCTGTGGACGTCACAACCAGAAGCTGAGAAAGTCGCGACTGAATACTGAGGGTAATACTTCTTTCCACTTGACTTAAACATATACGGTAGATCCTGGCAGAGAATGGAAAAAATTTTAAGTTAATTTATGCTGCGTGTCTTCCAATTCCTTACAGAATGTCCCTTTCTTTTCCTAATATTTTCTTGACTTTTGTAGCTCTTCTTAACTTTTCTTACTATCTTACATAACTTTATGCATCTATGCTAAACTTTTGTGGCATTTACATCCTTTCTCATTAATTCCCAGGGGTCACCCATCATTGGGCTACTTTTACCTGAGTATCTCTTAGCTAACCATTCTACTAGGTTAGGGCTAGGCTACTTTTCTTATAACTTTATGCCCTAGCATATTCTTTCTCATATAACTGTGTTCTATCTTTAATATATCTTAGACCCTCTTTTCTGGGTCTCACTAGCCTTTTAATTTCTTTATCCTTATCTGAAGGATCTATCTACTATACTTTTCCATTCTTAAAACATATAGGGTTCTCTTCTCTTTTCCTCAGGCATACTTCTACAAATGTTATGAATATCAGCACTCATATTTGAATTTGGACTCCTTCTTTGTTTAAGGAAAACTAAGTTCAGTCTGTATATAATATAGGCTATTTGAGGAAAATCATTATAAATAAGTTTTTTAGGGAGTTAATCAACTAGTGAAGCTCCTTACCTTATCTTTGTCTTTGGTAATCATCTTTCCAGAGAGATACTGTAATGTTCTCATTTCTTCATGGCTTATTGCTTTCCTTAAGCTAGGTATAACTGCGACCTCAGGATCTAACTGCAATCAACCATAAGCCTCTTCAGAATCTAACTCTGACTCTGAAGCTGTTAGGATCTAACTGTGACCCTTAAGCCATGCTAGGATCTAACTGTGACCCTCCATAATCCTCTATGATTATGTTGCATTGTATCATCATCTATGAAAGATCTCAAACCAACAGACTATGTTATAAGGTTAATTGTTTCCACTTGTTGATAACTCAATCAATAAATTTTAAGAAATACATTTAGTAGCCCATATTATTTACCCAGACTTTACTTATTTTCCCTCTTACTCAGGAGTTCCTTCTCATCTTTCCTACTCTGTTGTGGGTTACCAATTATGGTATAACTACCTGCCATTGCATTGTGTTGTTATGGCCTCATCATAACTTCTCATTTAAATCTGTGCCCTAACTAAAAACAACATCTTTACTGCTATCTTTTGCTCTTTCTGTATACCATTTCTTTTGATAGAGTTATAATACTACCACCTTCTTGGTACTTGTTCTAACCCTAACATAAGAAATAGCCCTAAGTACTATATTCACAAGTCTATAGAAATACCTGAGTAACCCCAATCATACTGTAACAATTGTCCCACTTACTAAGACTGTCTCTCATCCTGGGTACATTCTTATTTTATGTCGTATGGTATGGGAGCAACATAACTTTCTCATGATAAACTCTTCCCTGCATGTACTGCATGAGGGGAGTATTCGTAGCATACTCTAACATACGTGTCATCATATGACAACTACAAGGAGATACAACTATTCATTATACATACACTACAATTGAACAATTAACTAAGTAATCCTTTAAAGCATTCTTTCCTCTATCACATTATCTGCCAGATCCCAAACATTCATTTAGGAACCTGAAATAACTACTCATTTAACTTAAGCTACCACATTACCCTCTTACTAGGGTATAGACTAAACCCTTCATTACCCTTTCTTACATAGGGAAAAGGGGAGTCACTTTATCTTTAAAACTGTGGCTACCTTTCTCTCTTTAAATATTATTAACTTCTTTCTTTGTAACACAGAATTCAATCTGTGAGCTAATCTTCTTAATCATTTAACTCTCAACTATCTCTTAACTCTTTCTTTCTATTAGTCTCAGCCTACTCTGGACTAGACTGTAGTTCCTTTTTAGTCTATCTCTGGATCCTAACTAACTTAAGTCACTTGGATCTCATTCATTGTCTAGTACTATTACTTATGTTCTTTAGGGTAGAGTATTACTATCTCTTCGTGATAAAATCCCTCTATTTTGGGAACATGAACTTTTCTATCTATTACCCATCATGTCTTTAACCTTATGTCATGTGCTAGGATAATTCCTAGGCAAGCCTTCAATGTGACTTTAATTCTTTCATAATGTAGATATACTCTTACAGAGGATCTACTTCTAAACATTATCTCAAACTAATCTTTCATATCTCAGTACTTTGTACTATATAGTTCGCTCACACTTTATATGAATCCTCTAGTTGATGAACTTCAACGAGGTTGGTACCTTCATTATCATCTCACTATAACGTCTAGCCTCAAGCTACTATTGCAGCTTCCCTTGACCTGAGACTGGTCAGCTTCTATCTCTATCCATAGAGGAAAATGCTCCCCAGACATTATCCTACTTAATCTAGCCATATCGTACTAAGAAGCACGAGACCTCGATAGTAACGGCTGACTAACATTAGCCTATCGTAGTCATTTGTTTGAACATTACCTCATAAAAGGTGTAAAGTATGGGGTATTATTCTATTTATCTAGGTGTCACTGTCTCTTATTTGAAATATTCTCTAAGTAGTGAACACCATTCCCACATCTCATACTAGGGAGAAAACCTCTTTAGTTCAAATCTATAACTTGTTTAAGGGGTTAGTCTAACTAAACTAGAGCATCACTGAGCCAAAACCTTTTGCTCTGTGCTAGAATCTGATACTCTAATATCAAAATGTAACATCTTACTTTTCTTATGTCATAGGGACCAAACAGTAGCATCTGGAACCACTTTTAAGGTCATTGAAGTCAAATTACACAATCTGGAATTTTACTCTCGCGAGTACTATTCACTATGAAAATTCTAGAGGAGTGACCTGACTTCGAAAATCATAACTAATTATAGAAAAATAGAAATGAAGTGGTTTAAATTTATACATAAAGCTAACTTAATGCTCTTTTAGGGAAAAATAACTCATTAACTAGGACTTGACTCAGTCAACATCCAAAGTTTACTGTTCATCCTACATTTTCCCTGATTCTAGGATTTTTGGTCCCAACTTTGAAAACTCATATCTCCATGTGTAGACATCCAAATGAGACATGCTATATATCAAATTGAAGCTTGGCATGCCTACTACTTACTGGAAAAATATCATATAGTTATTCAATCATTTCCTATTTATAATTACAGTTCAAATACCAGTGCCTCAGTATGAGTTACTGTTCACAGTGACAATTTCCAGCAATTATACATACATCAATCACATATCAATCATGCTAAATAATTCATGTCTCTTCATGCATCTTTATCTCCTCCATCTTGAGAAGTCCTGCTATAATTGGATTGATATGGAAGGGGTGAGAAATCTCAATAGCAAACGGTACTAAATAATACATGCATTAATGTAAATATTGGTCCTTGCTTATGAAAGTGTTAACATTGTCTAATGTGAATGCTTCCATGTTACATATGAAATACAATTGGCTAAAGTAATTATAGAAATAGAGCTTCAGACATAAGCACATATGCAACACAATTCAACCAAGCCATAACAGAATCAAGTATAACATTCCATAAAGTTTAGGATAAGTTCACTACCTGACATATAGCCTTCCTCTAGCCCTTAGCCTTTCTCTAAGGTTCCTTCCTTTCATAGGTCAGAGCCTATACATAGTATAATAACATCTTCATTATTACTCTATCAGTATAGCTCTACGTAGGTCATGCTTAACTTGAGATAATACCCTTAGTCTGGCAATCCCCCTATCTTCTTTTATATCTACGGTAATCTTATCAAGAGAGATATTTCTCTATTCTAACTATTAACTTTATAGGAACAATCATCTACTTTATTAGAGCAGGGACTAGAATAACTTACTTACTTTGTTCCTAAGCTCTACCATGTCCCTAAGCTCCTTAGACTGCTCCTATCTCCACCAGAACTCCTCATTTATTTCTCTTCTTGCCTTTGTTTCTCTCTTTATCTTTCATCTCTTCTTTCTCTTCTTTTTGCCATGCTTGGCCGTGAATGGAATGGAAGGAGGGGTGGGCTATTTATAGCTGAGTGGAGGTGGAATGGATGGTCTAGATTGAATCACGATGAATCGCTAAGATTGCTTAGCTTCCCCAAGAAGCTTCGCCTGCATCATCATGATGACATCACCCTCCTTAATAACTCACCAAAATGACATCATCCATGGGACACCTCACATGCAAGGTGGCATAATGGTGGGGTCCTTGGGACACATCACCAGCTAACTCAGCCTTTGTAGAGAATTCTAGAGTCTTTTCCTTGAATGAACGGCTGAGATTGTGCCACGTGTCCTTTTGCTTTTTCTCATTTCCTAGAATCATGCCATGTGTCCTTAGCTTTTCTTATTTTCCTATAATCATGCCAAGTGGTGCCTTGTAGGTCCCATGAGGACACATTTCCTACCACCTCATGGTCTAAAGCTTTATCTGATCATTTTTCCTAGTTCTATCCTTAACTGGGTAACTTTACTTTATTGAAAAAGTACTAAAATATTATGTTAATGTCACTTAAACCCCCATAATCACTAGGCCACGTTTTGGGGCCCTTAGAATATCATCTTGGATTTTTAACCAAGCCCAAGCACTCTGGTAGCTCGATTTCCAATAAACACCTTTAGTAAATTACCAAAATGACCCCAGGGACTTTCACTATTTACGGTTTAGTCCATGAACCTCATTATTTGCAGTTTAGTCCCTAAACATTATTTGTATACTTCTGGGACTTCTGCTTAACAGGGCCTGGTAGCATCCCTTTTTCAGGCAATTATTAGGCTTCTAGGCCCAAAAATTGGAATATGACACAATCATTCATACTTCACCATAGACATGATGACATAATCTCAAGCTCAACCAAACATCATAATCAACAAGCAAGCAAACAATTAAACAAATATGAAACTATAGTTAGATATTCTTGCTACCTCTTAGCTATCCTTGTCAAGATCTTCTTGGGATGATTTCCTTCCTTCACAAATGTCAAAACCTAACCATTACAAAGCAATATCAAATTACAACTCAACTTGAAACCAAATCTAAGACTAGGTTTTCACTAACTTGCTCTCTTTCTCCCTTTTATGTTTCATACTTCCTTATTTCCAAAATAAATTCTCATAGTTCATGTACACATCATTTTTCATGTAGAATCCAAATATGAAACTAAAATTTCCAAAATCAAATAATACCACTTGCTACAGTACCAAAACGAAGCAAGCCCTCCTTTTTCCAAAAATTCATATTTTGATTCCAATGCTTCCAATACTTGTTCTCCTACTTTGTCCCAACACAATTTCCCATTTAAAACTCATTGGAAGCATTAAAATCATGAATTTCCAACATATGCACAGTGCCACGTATAGTACTAGCAAGAACACAAAACCCTAATTCCAAACATACTTGGATTTCCAAGCTTATACCACTTGATTCTAGCTTTTTTAAGCTTATCTAAATTATCCATAATATAAAACTCATATTTTAACCATATATGGGTAGAACTTCCAGCAGCAACCATAAGGAAAATATAGCATAAAAACCCCTTAAAATCATGAGCTAACTTGCTAGAACAAAGCTCAAGATCAAGGGAGATGATTACCTTGATTGTTGCTTCACTTTGTGTGCTTCTTTCTTGGTTGAATGGAAAATTTGTAAGAATTTCCCTATGGTTCACAATGCATGCTAAAACCATCTGAATAGGGGGTATTTATAGATGAACTTGAGTTAAAATGGATGGTGGCCAAGATTGATTTGGTTACTATTTGATCTAATGGTCTATATTCAATCTTGCACAATCTTGCCCTAGAAGCCTCCCCTTTTGATGCCATGCATGATATCATTTAGGGTCATGTTTGGCTGGAAAAATTAGAATATACTGATAGAAAAAATTCTAGTCCAGTTTGGTTCCGATCGGAGCAGTTTCACAAAAACCATACTGTTTTCTATTCCTAATTTTTATAATATTCCAGGATATGTAATCTATCCTGGAAACAAGTTTCTAGGTTCCTTATACTATTGAAAATGTTAGAGTGAGTATTTATCTACCATCCATTTTTGGGAAATGACCAAAATACCCTTGGAGGCTTTTCTTGCCCTATATTAACCCTAAGGGCATAATTATCATTTCACCCCTCTTTGTACTGCCTCAGGGCATATACTAGTTCTATCTAATCATATTTATACTATATCCCACATTTTTAGCCTATCCAAAATGAACAAAATGCCCTCCATATATCACTGGTGCAATATGGGCATCTAGGGTCATTTTCATAATTTCACACTTTTCCTATACACTGGCCCCTTCTACTGATAAACTGGTATCATGGATTTTGGGCCCTCCTTGGTGTCATCATGGGCCTGTGTATGAGGTCATCTGAGCTCATTCTATCCAGGCTTACTTACTGCTAAGTTCCATAATCGGATCACAGGTGTTCTCAAACTCCCGTCAAAATTCACTAATATGGGGATAATTTTTTCTACAGAGCTCCTTATAGGGTTATGTTAGATTCATGAAATCTAATGTCATAGAGCATACCTTCCTATAACTTCTCCACTTATACCTGAGATCCATGTGATCTAATAAAATTTCATATAACTTTCAGACTATCGGATAAATATCCACTATCTGGGACCCTAATAAAATTTATGTATTATGCTAGATTAACCAGCTTAACTTCCTCTATTTACTGATAAAATATGGGACTAAAATACTTCTATGCAGTCTTAATGTAACATCCTTAC
Source organism: Leucaena leucocephala (assembly GCA_037074615.1). NCBI lineage: Eukaryota > Viridiplantae > Streptophyta > Magnoliopsida > Fabales > Fabaceae > Leucaena > Leucaena leucocephala. The sequence continues at coordinate 5,432,944 of CM073526.1, read as the reverse complement.
TTTTATACATCTTATGGACCATTCAGTAGTAGTTAGACCCACTTACAAGACCTTGGAAGTCCATTAGCCAAATCTGGAATTTTACTCTTTCTCGGGTTACTGTTCATATGGTATTCCAGATTACACAACAAACTTCAAAAAATCATAATTAATTCTAGAAAAATCAAAATGAAGTGGTTCAAAAATACACGTGAAGATAACATCTTGAAATTTAAGGGAAAAATAATTTCCAGACCAAATGATTATCCAATGACACAGTTTATTTGTTAAAGTTTACTGTTCATTTGGTCAGAAATTCTAGAAACAGATTATGGTCCCTTAATTTGGAAATTCATTTCTTTTTGTACATATATCAAAATAAGGCGTTCTTGATGTCAAAAAGAAGCTTGGAATGTAAACTAAATGTCTATAAAATTTCATGCATTTATTCCATCATTTACTATTTTTCATTATATCATGGCCCTCACTGCTCATATTAGCCATACAGCAATAATACATTTGACAATTCTTCACATAACACATATACTATTCAATCCCTAGCTTTTCTTCATGCTTCTTCAATCCTCTTTCATCGTTAACAAACTTGTGGAGTTAGGATTACATGGTAAGGGATGAAATTTCTTGGGAACTCTCAGTAGCAAACATTACTAAATAATGCATGCATTAATGTAACTACATGTGCTTACTTGTGAAAGTGTTATCATTGTGTAATGTGCATGCTTCCATGTAACATATGAAATACAATTGGCCAAATTAATTATAGAAACAGAGCTTTATACATACGCACAATTGTAACACAATTCACCAAAGCCATAGCACAATCAAGCATAACATTCAATACATACAAGTTTAGGATAAGTTTACTACCTTGAGCACTTGACTTTCTTTCACCTTATCTTGGAGTATACCAATCAATTACTAACATAACATAATCATTCATCCATTACAATCTAACTTCCTTGAGCATTAAACTCACTTTAACTAACATAACTTTTTCTTGAACATTAATCTCATTAACTTTCCTTAATTTTAACCAATGGACTTGGTCTTTAAATCAATTGATGTCTTGACTTTACCCTACACAATTTCATCTTTTGAATCCATTTATGAGCTTAGAATCATGAAATTCCAGATCCTTCATAACATGCTGCACAAAACCGAACATATGCACTCAATTCTTTCAAAAATTCTTATTTTGATTCCAATGCTTCCCATACTTGTTTCTCCAATTTATCCCACACAATTTTTCATTCTAAAACCATTGGAAGCATCAAAATCATGAAATTCCAATCACTCTTCATGTGTGTGAACAGTAATAGAGAAGGGTTTCAAAAACTACAATCTTGGAATTTCAATGCTTTCAAGGTTCAAAACCTTTCCAATCCTACACAAAATCATCATCTAAATTCAATGGAAGCATTAAATCATTGAAATTCCATTTCCTTCCATCATGAACAGTGCATACCAAACAGGTTCCATTAAGGCAAAGTCAAGAATATCAACTTGATTCAACAACCAATCTCTTAACTAGCTTGTTTAAGCTTAAATCATAGGTTTCTAACTTTAGTTTCTTCTTTTCCCTTTCATCTAAGGTTTTTAGGAAGCACCTCCCCTTAGAGAAAAATTAACTTTCCCCCCATGAAAATCGTAAGTTCAAGCTCCCAAATCAAAAGAAAATAAGCTAGGAGAGATTGCTTAGCTTTAATATCTAGCTTGCTTGAACTTTGGTACCTTGAATCTTCTTTATCTTGGCTTGAGATTTCATTTTGCAAGTTTCCCCAAGGTTCATGAGGCTACATTTGGATGCAGAATTGATGGGTATTTATAGAAAATTTCATGAAAAATCAATGGCCAAGATTGATTTGGTTACTATTTGATCAAAGGGCTCACATTTAATCTTGGATTTAACTTTTTCTAAAAAGAATAATTATGACATCATATGGGACAACTCAAGGGACACCTCATGGGCCCAACTTTTATTTCTACTTTAACTTTTGCCCTTTAAACTTTTCTAATTTTCGTTTAGGTCCCTTTCTTTCTTGAATACTCATTTAACCTTTATCATTTCTTCTGATCTTCGTCATAATCCTTTCCAAACATCTTTCCACTGTCAGTATTATACAAATAGAGAAAATTTAGGATATGACACTTGAGCCTTTTCTGGCTGAACTTTTCCATAAGTACATTTAGGTCTCTCACTTTTTGTTTATTTATATTTAGGTCTCTAAACTTTTGGAAATTACCACTTTTGGGCCAACTTTTGTTTCTATTTTAACTTTTAACCTTCAACCTTTTCTAATTTGCGTTTAGGTCCCTAAACTTTCCTTAGTTCATAATCCCTTTCTTTCCTTTCTTAACCAAGAATCTCATATCCATTTCACATAAACTATACAGTTACATCAGGTAAGAAAACTAGAGATATGACAGGAATTACCAAATAAACAGTGACATGAACAGTACTTGAGAAATCAACTTTTGAAAATACATCTTTTTGATGCTAAAGGTTATGTAATTGGTCCAAATAGGTTCCAATTGAGTATAACTAAGGTTGGGATTAAGGATGTAACAAATTGAGCCATAAAGGTAATGACTCATGTAAAGGCCCAAGTTGGTGTCCCATAGGCCCAGTAAGATATTTGAACAGTCATGTGGGCTAGTGCCCAGAGGAACCGTAAAATGGAAAATCACAAAGATGTCCCTATGTTGTAATACTGAACAATAGATGAATGGAGGTTATTTTGGTCATTTGCGCATGGTCAAAGCTCAAGGGAGACACAAGAATGATTGATCAGAGTTAGAATATGCCCTAATATAGTTTAAAGTGGTATGAAATGACAACTATGCCCTTAAGGATAATATAGTGTAAAATGATGAGCCAAGGGCATTTTAGTCATTTTTCAAGGTACAATACTCAAATTTATATCTAGTCCAATAATGTCAATGGTATAAAAAATTTAGATATTGGATTTAAGGTCATAAAATATATTACGGAATCTCAAAAAAAGTATATTCATAAAATAGTCTGATTTTTGATAAATTGGATAAATGTAGTACCAGATTGGACTGGATTTTCCAAATATGACCTTAAGTGATGTCATGGATGATGTCATAATTTGGCTTGGTGGGCAAGTCAAGATTCAAGGTGCAATCTGTAAGGAATTGGAAGACACACAGCGCAAATTAATTTAAAAATTTTTCCATTCCTTGCCAGGATCTACCATATGTGTTTAAGTCAAGTGGGAAGAAGCATTACCCTCAGTGTTCCTCAGCGACTTTCACAGCTTCTCTCCGTGGCTCGTGCTCCCTTTTTGATCACAAGAAGTCGATGACTCAAGTCAGCTTCCTCTACTGGTATCCACACGAACAGCGTTCCAACCACGAACGACGTGCTAGCGTTTCTTGTCCCTCTAGGGCTTTCTCAAGAATTCGTCCTCTCCGTCTCTATTTCAACAGTTTCTTATCTGTAAACCTTTTACAGATTCCCCTTCGGCCTTTTTGTGTTCTATGTGTGTCACTAAAACGTAGCTCCTAAAATCAGATATATAGGATGCTATGTGTTTCTCTCTCTACCGAATTGGATTTTGGAGTTAATCTTATATTAATTCTGAAATTAATACAATATCATATATTGTATAATTTTATAAGAAACTAATTAAATAAATAATATTAAATCCATCCCACAGATTTAATTACCTATTTATTTAACTTTAAATAAAGATGAGACTGAACTATATTTGATTTATTCTCATAAATCAAATTTGAGATATCCTATCAATTTGAATTTCAAATTCAAACGTGATAGGGATTTAATTTATCCTTATAAATTAAATCTTATAAATATCTCTTATATGAGATATCCTATCAATTTGAATTTCAAATTCAAACGTGATAGAGATTTAATTTATCCTTATAAATTAAATCTCATATATCTCTTATATTTAATATATATATATACGAATTTATATATATACGAATATAAATATAAATAAATATATACATCCACCCTGGATCATTCATTGAATCTGGACATGTCTTAGATTCAATGAATCTGGACATCATAGCTTGTGTTGGGCTATTTTGTGTGCGACCCTGTAGGCCCATATGAAGTTGGCAGTGGGCCATTTGCTATACTGGCCCACAAGTCGCAAGCGGTCTCTAGCAAGACATAATGACTACCCAAATCATATGAGGATCATTAAACGATGTAACCTTTTATACAACCATATCATGTCCCTTTTATAAATCATATGAATGTCCCTTTTGAGGCATGGATAATGTCATCCTCCTATTCCTGATCGTTACTTTCTCGATCCTTGAGTTGTCTGACTGTAGAAATAGAACTACCTTTCCATTACAGTATGGCCATACATTTCTCATACTCACTTATTGAGGGGCCCAGTAATATCTCTCTATGAATATGAGGGATAAATTCCATCTTGATTACTCACATTCCTCCACATGAAAAACCACTAAGCCCGAACATAGTCTTTATGATCACTCAGTCAAAAGTGACTTTTGACTAGGTCAAAGATGAGCATTTGTCATGTAGGAATCCATGATGATCTCAGGTCAAAGGGCATAGTGACATGGTTTGTATATGAGAGAAGCTTATGACGTAACCCATGCAACTCTCTCATAGCGGGTCAATCCAATACCTTGTACTCCTACATGTGCCTATGACTTTGATTTATATCTCTATACATCTTCAAAGTTATACTGGTCTTATTTCATCTCTGCTCCTGCACAGATAATCGACCAGGGACATTTAGGATAAGATCATGAATTATCTAAGGATGGTCATCACAGTAAACATGCGAATAATATGATAACACAATTGATAAACTCATAAATCAATAATGTTTATAAGATAATGATTAGCCCCTAGGGCACATTTTCCAACAACCTCCCACTTGCACTAGGTACAATCATTAATTTGACTAATTCCCATTGACCTAATATGACGCTTATGCTTTGCTTGCACAATCGGCTTTGTTAGAGGATCAGCAATATTGTCTTCTCCTGCTACCTTGCATATTTTTATATCACCTCTATCGTTGATTTCTCTGATGAGATGAAATCGCCTGAGTATGTGCTTGGTCCTTTGATGTGACCTAGGCTCTTTGGCCAGTGCAATGGCACCACTATTATCACAGAGCAAAGTTATTGGATCTGAGATGGTAGGTATCAACCCTAGTTATGTGATAAACTTCCTGATCCAAACAGCTTCCTTAGCTGCATCAGATGCTGCTATATACTCAGCTTCTATTGTAGAATCTGTTACAGTGCCCTGCTTAGAGCTCTTTCAGCTTACTGCTCCATTATTGAGGAGGAATATATATCCAGACTGCGATTTTTGGTCGTCCTGGTAAGTTTGGAAACTCGCGTCTGTGTAACCAGTTACACATAGTTCGTAATCCAATCCACCATAGACCAAAAATAAGTCCTTAGTCCTTCTTAAGTACTTAAGGATATTCTTGACAGCAGTCCAATGGGCCTCACCAGGGTCCTGTTGATATCTGCTAGTCATACTTAAGGCAAACGAGATATCCGGTCGAGTACATAACTTGGCGTACATGATAGATCCTATGGCCGAGGCATATGGAACTTTACTCATGTGACCTCGCTGATCAGATATACTAGGACATAGATCTTTGCTGAGGTGACTACCATGAGACATGGGTATAAAACCCCTCTTTGATTCGTGCATACTAAACCTATGCAGTATTTTGTCTATGTATGTACTCTGATTGAGTACTATAAGTCTTTTAGATCTATCTCTATAGATCCTAATTCCTAGGATGTAGGTGGCTTCACCTAAGTCTTTCATCGAGAAAGACTTTCCTAACCAAGACTTGACAATCTGTAAGGTAGAAATATCATTCCCAATAAGTAGGATGTCATCGACATAGAGTACCAAAAACACAACTGTGCTCCCACTAACCTTCTTGTACACACAAGGTTCATCAATGTTTTGAAGGAATCCAAACTCTTTGACTACTTCATCAAAATGATGATTCTAACTCCGAGAGGCTTGCTTCAGTCCATAAATGGACCTTTAAAGCTTGCACACTTTACCAGAGTCCTCGGAACGCACAAACCCTTCAGGTTGTGTCATGTACATATCCTCAAGGAGCTTTCCATTAAGAAAGGCTATCTTGACGTCCATCTGCCATATTTAATAGTCATAATATGCTGCTATGGCAAAGAGGATTCTGATTGATTTGGCCATTGCAACTGGGGAAAAGGTCTCATCATAGTCCACACCATGAGTTTGAGTAAATCCTTTTGCAACCAGTCGTGCCTTGAAGACATTTACATTGCCATCCATATCAGTTTTCTCCTTAAAAACCCACTTACACCCGACAGTTTTTACACCTTCAGGCGGGTCGACTAAGGTCTAAATCTTGTTGTCGTAGATGGATTGCATCTCAGACTTCATGGTATTAAGCCACTTTTCAGAGTTTGGTCCCACTATAGCTTGTTGATAGGTAGTCGGCTCATTATGCTCAATGAGCAACACATCACGACTGTCAAAAATTAGAAATCCATATCTCTGAGGATGAAGTCGTGTCCTATTAGACTTCCGTGGACCTTGCGTGACTTGAGGAGTCTCAACAACTTGTTGTGAGTCTTCTCCATTTTCCATCTGTAGTTTTGTGGTGTCTTGGGTCTCTCGAACTTCTTCGAGGTGTACCTTACTCCCACTGGTTCTTTTAGAGATAAATTCTCATTCGAGAAAGATACCATTTCTGATAACAAACACTTTGTTATCAGCAGGGTTATAGACATAATATCCATTGGTTTCCTTAGGATATCCCACAAAAAGTCACTTTGAGGATTTGGGCACTAATTTGTCTGAGGCTTGTTGCTTAACATAGACTTCGCATCCCTAAATCTTAAGGAAAGACAAACTAGGCATCCTCCCAGTCCATATCTCATACGGAGTCTTTTCAATTTCCTTAGATGGAACACGATTGAGTGTGAACACAGCTGTCTCTAAGGCATGGCCCTAAAAGGAAGGCGAAAGATCTGTTCGACTCATCATGGATCGAACCATATCTAATAGTGTTCGATTGCTCCATTCAGAAATGCCATTCCATTGTGGTGTCCCTGGAGGAGTCAATTGCGAGATTATCCCATAACTCCTGAGATGATCTATGAACTCTTGGCACAAATATTCACCACCCTGATTAGATCGAAGGGCTTTAATTATTTTGCCAAGCTGGTTTTGTGCTTTATTTTGAAATATCTTGAACTTTTCAAAAGATTCAGATTTATGTTTCGTCAGATAGATGTACCCATATCTGCTGAAATCATCTATGAATGTTATGAAGTACAAATAACCTCCTCTGGCATTTGTGTTCATCAGTCCACACACGTCTGTATGTATGAGGCCCAATAAATTAGTGGCCCTCTAACTGTGCCTAGTGAAGGGTGACTTTGTCATCTTTCCTAACAAGCAAGACTCGCAAGTGTCATATGATTCAAAATCAAATGAGTTTAGAAATCCATCTTGATGGAGTTTGGAAATGCGTTTCTCATTTATGTGGCCCAGACGACAGTGCCAAAGGTATGTGGGATTCCAATCGTTTGGTTTGACCCTTTTGGCGGTTATGTTATAGATATTTCCATGATTGGGTTGTTCCAGATTTAATATGTAATGATCAACATGCAAATCACCATGAGCATAGAAAACATCATTACGATAAATAGAACATCTACTATTCCCAGCAATGGAAGTGAAACCTTCCTTGCCCAAATAAGAAAGTGAAACAATGTTACTACTTAAAGCAGGAAAATAATAGCAATTGTTCAAAACTAACAAAAGCCCAGTAGGCAGAACTAATTCATAAGTACCTACAGCTAACGCAGCAACCCTTGCTCTGTTTCCAACTTGTAGGTCAACCTCGCCCTTTTTCAGCTTCCTACTATCCTTTAGTCCCTGCACATTTGTACAAATGTGAGAACCACATGCAGTATCTAATAACCATGAAGTGGAAGTAGAAAGATGAATATCTATAACATAAATACCTGAAGCGATAGCCCCGCTATCCTTCTTGTTCTTTTTCAGATCTTCGAGGTAGAGTTTGTAATTCCTCTTCCAATGACCAGGTTCATTGCAGAAGAAGCAGACTCCTTCCTTCGGAGGCTTTGCCTTCTTTGGTGCAGGCTTAGTTTCAGGCTTGCCTGACTCTTTGGTCTTACCTGATGAGCCATGACCCTTCCCCTTGCCTTTGCCTTTCTTTTTCATACCCTTTCCTTTCTGAACCATCAAAATAGCACTGGGCTTCTTCTTAAGACTCGGCTCAGCAGTTTTAAGCATCCCATACAGTTCAAAAATAGATTTCTCCATGTTGTTCATGTTGTAGTTCATGACAAACTGGTCATAACTTTCTGGGAGTGAGTTTAAGATCAAATCTGTAGCTAACTCCTGGCTCATGTGAAATCCAAGCCTCTCAAGGTGATCAATGTACCCTTTCATCTTTAAGACATGAGTACTGACTGATGTACCTTCAGCCATCTTACAGGAATATAAGGCCTTAGTGGTCTCATACCTCTCTTGCCTTGCCTATTGCTGGAACATTTCCTTGAGATGCACAATCATCTCATAAGCCTCCATGTGTTCCAGATCTCTTTGGAGCTCCGGAACCATGGTGGCTAGCATCAAGCACCCCACATCGATAGAGTCTTCCTTATGCTTCGTGTAAGCATCTCTCTGAGCTCTAGGAGCATTGGCCGCTGGCTCCTCAGGAATGAGTTGATCTAGGACATGCGCCTTTCTTTCCTGCTTGAGAACAATTTTCAAGTTCCTAAACCAGTCAAGAAAGTTTATCCCATTAAGTTTGTCCTTCTCAAGGACAGATCGCAGCGATAACATAGCAGTATTACTAGTCATCATGATTCTACAATTAAAAATATGCAATTCAATTAGCAATCTTCCACTAAATAAACAACCCTTAATGCAATAGTTAGTGGGCTAAGATCCATATTTGGCTCAAACTTAAGTATGCTTTGGCAGGACACTTAAATTAAGTTATTTAGGTAGGTAATACCTTTACCAATTACATCAAATGTAACTCTTAGATGTTCATGGGATTCTATCATCATATGATTTGGCATGTTTTTAATCCCATCCAATGCCTTGAGACTCAAAACCGTTTTGTTAATCTCAATTAAGTTAAACAATAATAAACATGTGAGAGTAGCACCATTACTCTTGCTTATCTCCCCAAGATAACTCAAAAGCACCCACTTTGGTGGGGTCCACAATTGAGCGATCGAGGTTTTGACAAGTGTTCATAAATTGACGGCATTATGACTTAAGATTTCATTTAGAGAACTTAATTTAACTATTTGGTTTATAAGAATGCATGTTTCTCAGTTTGTATCTCATACAAGTATATGCATGTTTCTGATATAATCATAATACGCATAATCTAAATGTGATACAATATGGCTCACCTATCCTAAGTCCCCTCAAGCCAATGAGAGGAGCTCTCTAGTAAGAAAAAGGGAAATTACATATAGAAACCTCTTTTAACATTCGAGGGGAGTGAGATGAGAAGAGAAGGTACATTAAGAGTATATATATAGGAAAGCACGACACGCAGGCCGTATTTAAAAAATTACAACACTTGCAATCTAGAGCCATATTGTTCACCATACCCAAGCATTCAAGAATCAAAATTCAGATTTAATTATAGGGAAATTGATGTTTCAAATCTAAAACATTCACAAAATAACATATGTTATAGTTATGTTGCGCTACGAACAGGTAGCCACGGCGGTCCCGAGAAAAAAATTTTGCTTTATAAATAATCACAAATCTATATTTGGTTTTCTTGGACCCCATCTATGTTAATTGATCAAATCAAAAAGCATCACAACCGATTTCAATTCCCTTTTAGATTCCTTTTATGTCATACATAACACGGATTCCTTATATGTCATACACAAACACATATTATATGATAGGCTACGACTAACACATATCATATTAATCAACAATCAAGCCTAACCTAACCACAAAACGGCATGGCTCTGATACCACTGTAAGGAATTGGAAGACACGCAGCGGAAATTAATTTAAAAATTTTTCCATTCCTTGCCAGGATCTATCGTATGTGTTTAAGTCAAGTGGTAAGAAGCATTACCCTCAGTGTTCCTCAGCGACTTTCACAGCTTCTGGTCACGATGTTCACAGCTTTTCTCCGTGGCTCGTGCTCCCTTTCCGATCACAGAAGTCGATGACTCAGGACGGATTCCTCTACTGGTATCAACACGAACAGCATTCCAACCACAAATGACGTGCTAGCGTCTCTTGTCCCTCTAGGGCTTTCTCAAGAATTCGTCCTCTCTGTCTCTATTTCGGTAGTTTCTTATCTGCAAACCTTTTGTAGATTCCCCCTCGGCCTTTCTATGTTCTATGTGTGTCACTAAAACGCAGCTCCTAAAATCAGATATATAGGATGCTATGCGTTTCTCTCTCTACTGAATTGGATTTTGGAGTTAATCTTATATTAATTCCAAAATTAATACAATATCATATATTGTATAATTTTATAAGAAACTAATTAAATAAATAATATTAAATCCGTCCCACAGATTTAATTACCTATTTATTTAACTTTAAATAAAGATGAGACTGAACTATATTTGATTTATTCTCATAAATCAAATTTGAGATATCCTATCAATTTGAATTTCAAATTCAAACGTGATAGGGATTTAATTTATCCTTATAAATTAAATCTTATAAATATCTCTTATATGAGATATCCTATCAATTTGAATTTCAAATTCAAACGTGATAGAGATTTAAATCTTATAAATATCTCTTATATGTGATCAGAAAGGGAGCACGAGCCACGGAGAAAAGCTGTGAACATCGTGACCAGAAGCTGTGAAAGTCGCTGAGGAACACTGAGGGTAATGCTTCTTACCACTTGACTTAAACACATACGATAGATCCTGGCAAGGAATGGAAAAATTTTTAAATTAATTTAATTCATATATCTCTTATATTTAATATATATATACGAATTTATATATATACGAATATAAATATAAATAAATATATACATCTACCCTGGATCATTCATTGAATCTGGACATGTCTTAGATTCAATGAATCTGGACATTATAGCTTTTGTTGGGCTATTTTGTGTGTGACCCTGTAGGCCCATATGAAGTTGGCAGTGGGATATTTGCTATACTGGCCCACAAGTCATAAGCGATCTCTAGCAAGACATAACGACTACCCAAATCATATGAGGATCGTTAAACGATGTAACCTTTTATACAACCATATCATGTCCCTTTTGTCACGCGATATTTTGGTCATGGTTGAGGCATGGATAATGTCATCCTCCTATTCCTGACTGTTACTTTCTCGATCCTTGAGTAGTCTGACTGTAGAAATGGAACTACTTTTCCATTACAGTATGGCTATACATTTCTCATACTCACTCATCGAGGGGCCCAGTAATATCTCTCTACGAATGTGAGGGACAAATTCCATCTTGACCACTCATATTCCTCTGCATGAAAAACCACTAATCCCGAACATAGTCTTTATGATCACTCGGTCAAAAGTGACTTTTGACTAGGTCAAAGCTGAGCGTTTGTCATGTAGGAATCCATGATGATCTCAGGTCAAAGGGCATAGTGACATGGTTTGTATATGAGAGAAGCTTATGACGTAACCCATGCAACTCTCTCATAGCGGGTCGGTCCAACACCTTATACTCTTACATGTGCCTATGACTTTGATTTATATCTCTATACATCTTCAAAGTCATACTGGTCTTATTTCATCTCTGCTCTCGCACAGATGACCGACCAGGGACATTTAGGATAAGATCATGAATTATCCAAGGATGGTCATGCGAATAATATGATAACACAATTGATAAACTCATAAATCAATCATGTTTATAAGATAATGATTGGCCCCTATGGCACATTTTCCAACACAATCTTAGCCATTAGATTAAATAGTGTATAAAGTAATTCTAACCCTTGATTTGCTAAGCCTAAATCTATAAATACCCCCTTTTCAACAACAATATGGAAGGCATTAGAAAGCTTGGGTTACCTCTTACAAAATGAAATATCAAGCAAGAACAAGGCAAGTCTAAGAGCTAATTGATCAAGCAACTAAGGTAATTTCTTCCTTTTATCTTTAGGTTGTGTTGTAGGAAGAGAAATCTTGGATTTGAATGGTTGAAACACCATTTTTATTTCCATCTTATCTGCTGGACATGATCTAGAGTAAGAGAGAAAATATGAATTTTAAGTCATGGAATGTTTAGACAACCTTAAATAAGCCTGAACCAACTAGTATTGGCTCAGAAATTCAAGTATGCATGAAATTAGGGTTTTATGCTCTTGGATGTCACTATTCATATATGAGAATTCTATTATTTTGATTCTTCCAATGTGTTTAAAATGAAAAATTGTGTGGGATAAATTAGATAAACAAGTATTGGAAGCATTGGAATAAAAATGAAATTTTTTTTGAAATAAAGAGGTATGCTTCGATTATGTACAGCCGCTAAGGGAGGAGTTGGGATTTTGATATTCTAACCTCATATTTGGATTCCTTGGAAAATATTATGTAGGATTGGTCTAAGTAAATAATTGTTATAAAGCTAAACCACTAACTTCAAGAATTAAGTTAAGAGTTAGGGGTTTTAAGGAACTTGATATACCATGTTTATGTAATGGCTTTAATGAGTTGTATACACAATGTAATTGTGTTTAGGGCCATAATATGTCAAAGAAAATTAGTTAAATAGGTTGAGCAAGCAACCAATGTTTGGCTGGAGGCAAAGAGACCAAAGAGAAAAGGATAAAGTTTTAAGTTAGTGGACTTACATCTTTATGTGCTTGATGTGGTATACTTATGCGTTGACATGTATATGATGATTGAATGATGTTGTGACATGATGAATGATGTTGAATATATTATGAATAACATGTTTTTATGGCCATGTATTTTTATACAAAGCATATAGTATGATGGCATGTCACTAAATGAAGAAAGTTTAATGAAATTACATGTCATGCCTTAGCATCCATCTTGTATATTTAAGTGGTAATGTTTGCTACTGAGATTCCCTAGAATCTCAACCTCCCATAACCAACCATAATAGGTTATTTATGATGGAAGAATCATGCTTGATACATGATGTAACATCCTTACTTTCATACGTCTTAGGGACCATTCAGTAGCATTTGGAAGTTCATTAGCTAAATCTGGAATTTTACTCTTTCTCAGGTTACTGTTCATATGGTATTCCAGATTACGCAATGAATTTCAAAAAATCATAACTAATTCTAGAAAACTCGATATGAAGTGGTTCAAAAAGTCACGTGAAGATAACATCTTGAACTCAAAGGTCAAAATAATTTCCAGACCAATTGATTAGCCAATTAATACAGTTTATTCGCCAAAGTTTACTGTTCATTTGGTCCAAAATCATAGAAACAGATTCTAGACCCTTACTTTGGAAAATCAGTTCTCTTTGTACAGACATCCAAATAAAGCATTCTTGGTCTAAAAAAGAAGCTTGGCATGTCATCTAAATGTCTATAAAATTTCATACATTTATTCCATCATTTACTAGTTTTCATTACATCATGACTATCACTGCTTACATTGGTCATACAGCAACATTACACATTCACATAACCTATATAGTATCCAATCCCTAGCTTTTCTTCATGCTTCATCATCCTCTTTCATCATTCATAAACCTGTGGGATTGGGATTACATGGAAAGGGATGAGATTTTGGGGGAAATCTCAGTAGCAAACGGTACTAAACAATGCATGCATTAATGTAATACTTGTGCTTGCTTGTGAAAGTGTTACTAGTGTTATGTGCATGCTTCCATGTTACATGTGAAATACAATTGGCCAAAGTAAACATATAAATAGAGCTTCATACATAAGCACATAAGCAACACAATTCAATCAAGCCATAGCACAATCAAGCATAACATTCAATTCATACAAGTTTAGGATTAGTTTACTACCTTGAACACTTGACTTTCTTTCACCTTAACTTGCTTCTTTCTTCCTACTTTCCTTGAACATGTGGCTGCCTCTCTTGGAGCATACCAATCAATTCCTAACATCACATAATCATTCATCAATTATAATCTAACTTCCTTGAGCATTAAACTCACTTTAACTAACATAACTTCTTATTGAACATTAATCTCATTAACTTTCCTTAATCTTAACCAATGGACTTGGTCTTTGAATCAATTGATGCCTTGACTTTACCCTACACAATTTCATCTTTTGAATCCATTTATGAGCTTAGAATCATAAAATTCTAGCTCATTCATCACATGCTGTATAGAATCGAAATTGCACTGAATTCTTTCAAAAATTCTCATTTTGATTCCAATGCTTCCCATACTTGTTTCTCTACTTTATCCAACACAACTTTTTATTTTAAAACCATTGGAAGCATCACAATCATGAAATTCCAATTACTGTTCATGCGAGTGAACAGTACAGAGAAGGATTTTAAAAACTACAATCTTGGAATTTCAATGCTTTCAAGGTTCAAAACCTTTCCAACCCTACACAAAATCATCATCTAAATTCAATGGAAGCATTAAATCATTGAAATTCCATTTCCTTCCCTCATGAAAAGTGCAGACCGAACAGGTTCCATTAAGGCAAAGTTAAGAATACCAACTTGATTCAACAACCAATCTCTTAATTAGCTTGTTTAAGCTTCAATCATATGTTTCTAACTTTAATTTCTTCTTTCCCCTTTCATCTAAGGTTGTTGGGCAGCACAACCCCTTAGAGAAAACTAAACTTTTCTCCCATGAAAACACTAAGTTCAAGCTCCCAAATCAATGGAAAATAAGCTATGATAAATTGCTTACCTTTAATCTCTAGCTTGCTTGAACTTTGGAACCTTGAATCTTCTTTGTCTTGGCTTGATTTTTCATTTTGCAAGAGTTTCCCCAAGGTATCACAAGGCCACGGTTTTGGTCAGAATGAGGGGGTATTTATAGCCAAAATCGAAGAAAAATCAATGGCCAAGATTGATTTGATTACTATTTGATTTAAAGGCCCACATTTAATCTTGGATTTTACTTTTTCATACAAGAATAATTACGACATCATGTGGGAAATCTCATGGGACACCTAAGAGGGCTAGGTGCCATGCTCATAGTGTAAGGAAGCTTTTGGAAAAAATCCAATCGAATCTAGTACCGATCGGAGCAGTTTCACAACAACTGGATTATTTTCTGTTCTGAATTTTTCTATAATATACCAGGATATGTATTCTGTCCTAGAAATCAATGTCTAGGCTTCTCATACCCTTGACATGGTTATACTGAGTATTTATCTGCCATCCATTCCTTGGAAAATGACCAAAATACCCTTGGTGTCCTTTCTTACACTATATTGACCCTAAGGGCATAATCGTCATTTTACCCCTCTTTATACTGCCTCAGGGTGTATCTGTACTCAACTAATCATATTTATACCATGTGACACATTTTTAGCCTATCCCAGGTGACCAAAATACCCTTCATCCATCTCTGGTACAATCTGGGCATCTAGGGGCATTTTCATAATTTCAAATTTTTCTGGACATGGCCCCTTCTACTGATGGACTGGTACCCTGGGTTTTGGTCCCTTCTTGGCGTCATCATGGGGCTATATGTGAGGTCATCTGATCTCATTCTATCCAGGCTCACATACCGATAAGTTCCATTATCAGATCACAGGTAATATCAAACTCCTGTCAAAATTCACCGTTATGAGAATAACTTTTTATACAAGACTTCTTATGGGGTTCTATCAAATTCATAATATCTGATACTATAGGGCATACTTTCTTGTAATTCCCCCACTTATATCTGATGTCCATGGAATATGATAAAATTTCAGATAACTTTTAAACTATCAGATAATTTTCTGCTGTCTGGAGCCCTAATAAAATTTTTGTATCATGCTAGATTGACCATCATATCTTCCTCTATTTACTGATAGAATGTGGGACTGAAAAAATTCCAAGTAGTTATAACCCTTTCTGGGCTGATCTTACTATAATTACAATTTTACCCTTGAACTTTTACTTAATTACATTTAAGTCCCTTAACTTTTGGAAATTACCATTTTTGGCCCAAATCTTGTTTATACTTTCACTTTTTGCCTTTAACCTTTTCTACTTTTCATTTTAGTCCTTCTCTTCCTTAAAGAATCATCTAAACTTTATTATTTCTTATGATGTTCATCATAATCCTTTCTAAGCCTCTTTCCACTATCAGTACTATACGTATAGGAAAAAAATTAGGATATGACATTTCTACCCCCTTAAAATAAATTTCGTCCTCAAAATTTATTCAACATCTCAGTCAATGATTGGGGTATCTATCTCTTAAAATAAACATCTTAGCGGAGTACTTTTCATATCCACAATTCTTCACATCTTTACTATGGACATTCTTCTATTCTAAATCAACTCAATTAGAGTTGAACTTCAGTTCATTCTATTACTTACTTACTCGCTATACCTCTATCTGCATATGGACTTCTCACCATACTAAACTTGTGAGCAGTGTCCATTTCTTTCATATCAAACTCCCTTGAATATTACTATATTCTGGAGTTTCTATTAACAACTCATCATACTTTTTAGTGCAATCACTTCTTTCTCATCTGAGTATCTAGCGAAATTCTCTAAATATCCACACACTTTAACTCTCATTCTCATATCATCATACATTCTTATCATCTTTAAAAACTCATCATAATACAGAGAGATGACTTATATCATTATTCTTTCTTTCATTGCTCTACTACTAAATAGGAGCACATAGGAGCATATAGGATATAGGAGCACATACTCTAACATGCATAATGCCTGGCCAGCATGCTGCAGGACTACATACCTGCTCATGAATGCAAAGCTCTAACATTGGAGTTCAAGCATTCCTTCTCTTAATATGCACAGCTCTAACACTCGGAGCTTGCACTGCTCTAACATTCAGAGCTTTAGTATATTCTATAAACATCACATAATATAACATAACATAAGGCCTGGCATTCTATGCAAGGAGTGGAAGCTCTTAAAGCTCTCATTTGCTCTTTCACATGTAGTTTACCTTCAAACATCTTATCCCTTTCAAAAAGGGAGCCTCTCAATGCGTTCATAGGGCTAACTATAAAGCCACTTCATATTCTACTTCTCATTACATACTTCTCATAACATATTTCATTCCGTATCTTTCATGTCACAAAATGGCATATCTGGCCAAATCTGGCTATGTCATAGTCTATATTTCAAATCCATTTCATTTGGACTTGACATAAGGGTTTTAGTCTCTTATTGTTTATAACCCTTTCTATCTTTTCATAGCTCCTTCTATCATTTTACATAGCTCTGTGCACAGAAGCAAAATTTCTATGGCATTTCACCTTTTTCTATAACTTTCCAGGGGGTCACCCATCATTGGGCTATTCTTTCCTGAGCACGCTTAACTAAAATGTACAGATAGAAATATGAAGCACTGGTGTTAACAGGCTCAAATCCTGGTACTCTACTATCTTAGACTCATCTTATGCTGTCACATCCTTATATTTATACATCTTAGGGACCATTCAGTAGCACTTAAACCACTTTCAGGGTCATTGAAGTCTAAACACTTAATCTGGAATTTTATTCATATCGAGTACTGTTCACTGTGGCAAATTCCAGATGAGTGACCTGATTTTGAAAATTTATAACTAATTCTATAAAAATCGAAATGAAGTGGTTCAAATTGCTACATGAAGCTAACTCAAATATATTTCAGGGAAAAATCATTGGTTGACCAATCCTTGACAAATTTCACGTGGGTCAACGTTTCAATCTTACTGTTCATCCAATGACTTTCTCCTGAATCCAGCATTCTGGTCCCAACTTTAACAATTTATATCTTTTCGTGTATACATCCAAATTAGACATTCTATATATCAAATTAAATCTTAGTATGTCTACTTTTTACCCTAAAAATTTCGTACATTAATTCAATCATTTACTATTTTTAATGATTTATCAAACATGAATGGGTCTTCACGAGTTACTGTTCACTGAGCCTATTTTCAGTATTTAGTCTTTACATACTCAAGCCTACAGCCAACACATATCAGTCATACAGGCCAGATAACAATTAATATCAAATAATCAACTGTTATATATTGGTGCATGATTAACTCCCTCATATTTTATTACATCCTTTTCTGTCTAAAAAAAACCGGCAGCATAACTGCTACAATTCTTCTTTAGAAAGTAACCGATGTTGTACCGATTCGGTAATTCCCTTATACGAACTACCATTCTACGTAGTACCCAGGAAAGACTGGATGAACCTGCTGGGTCCACTTACTTCCAGCCTCCTTAGACAGCACTACGTACACAGTACGTATCAGTTCCTTTCTTTGTTCCGTCTTCGTTGTCAGAATTTCGGCAGCCTACCGGCGTCTCTTAAGATTTCCAAATTTTATTTTGACAGAACCTCCCCTGTAATGTTATGTTTGGGAATGAGATTCAAAAGAATCCCAGTAACAACAATCATAACAAAATATGTAATGCAAAGTGACGGTGCTTGCTTGTGACTGTGTATAGATAAGTATGCTGCATGCTTCCCTATTCAATAACATATGATCATAGCATTGGAATAGAGCTTCAAGCATAACATATAGGACAACAATCATTCAAACTAAACAACACATCACAAAGACATTACATAAGAGCTAGGATTAGTTGTTACCTCAAAAGCAGAGCTTCAGAACTTCCTTACTACTTCCAACTCCACCAGAACTTCCTTTATTTCTTTCTTTCTTTCTCCTTCTCTCTCTTCTTTCTCTCTCTTTTCTTGCCAAAAACGTGGGATGCATAAAATGGGAGGGGAAGGGGGTATTTATAGCTTTAGTGGATGGCATTCTTGTAATTTTGAAGCCATCTGAACATGTGGTCCTGGTTTTTCCTGGAATTTCCTATTTTCTTTAATTCTTTTTACTGCATCACCCTGGACACCTCATGGGACACCTCATAGGACACCTCACCACCCATATTCTTCATGTGACTAAATTTGGAGGTTCTGGAAGCTTTCCGGTCCAATCTGGTACCGGCCCGGTCCATCGCCTCGAAAAACATGCCGTTTTCTGAATCTGATGTTTCTGAAGATCCTTTTTATGTCTACTGACCTCACATTTAGTATCTAGACCCTTTATATCATTAAATTTTTAATACTGGGTCCAAACTCAATTACAGATCCCCTACGAAATGACCAAAATGCCCTTGGTGCCCTATCTTGTCCTATTTTAATCCCAAAGGGCAAAATCGTCATTTCACACCTTTCTGGACCCGGTCAAAGCTTATACTGGCTCTAGTCAACCTTATTTAGACATGTCTTGACCTCTGGGTCTGTCCAAAATGACCAGAATACCCTATATTCATCTGCTGCCCTTTTTGTACAACATAGGGGCATTTTCGTAATTTCGCACTTTTCCGGGGTTCTGCTGGACACTGGCCCACCTATCAGTCCAAGAGTCTTATTGGGCCTCTAATGGCGCCATTTTCGGGCTTCCTGGGTCCATTACCTGTATGGCACGCATTACGAGGAATCTTCCTTTAACACAATTCATTGAATATTTTAACTATTATTTACCGAGTATATACCTTTTCCGGACACCGGCTCTTTTTCCCAGATATAGCGTCCTACTGTGTTCAGGCATCCTTGGGGGTTATAACGGTCATCTGACCGAAGTCATCCGATCGCATTCAGCCTCTTTAAAAATACCGATAAATCTCCTACCCGGATCCCCGGAGGCCTCACACTCCGTCTGGATTTCTTTATTTTGTGAATAACTTTTCCTACAGACCTCCTATCGGTATCCTGTCAGTTTCCCGACATCCGCCCATAAAGGCGCATCATCCTGTATTTTCCCACTTATATCTGAAATCTAGGGTATCCGGTATAAATTTTTATAACTTTTGGACGATCAGTCCATTTCTGGCTATCTGGAGTCTTCAAAAATTCCGGTATTAGGCTTGGTTACCCGGCGTCACCTGCCCTACCTTCTGGTAGAATCTGGGACTGAAATGCTGTCGGGCGGTGCAAACCACTTCTGGCCTATTTTCTTTAATTATACTTTAGCCCCAGGGAACTTTTCCTTCTTTATAATTAAGTCCCTTAATTTGGCTAAAATTACACTTTAAGACCCCATATTTTTGTCTACTTTTCATTCCTAACTTCAAACTTTCCATAATTACATTTAGGTCCCTTAATTTCCTTTCTTTTGCAATTTAATCCTTTTCTTTACATAAAGGTACACATGTTTTTCCTGAAACAGAGCTCATATATTCCGTTTAATCTGTAGGAACCAGTACAGAAAATTAAGGATATTACATTTCTCTCCCCCTAAAAATAAATTTCGTCCCCGAAATTTACATTACATCTATCCTATACCAATAATTCAGGGTACTTTTCTCTCATCTTTTCTTCTGTTTCCCATGTAGCCTCTTGTTCAGTCAAACCTTTCCAGATCACTTTAACTAAAGGAATCTGCTTATTCCGCAACTGCTTGACTTTTTTATCAGCAATTCGCACCGGTCCAACTTCATAGGTCAAGTCATCTCGCAGTGTAACCTCATCTTGCTCTATCACATGAGATGGATCTGGAATATACTTCTTTAATTGGGAAACATGGAACACATCATGTATCTGGCTGAGATTCGGAGGAAGAGCTAACTTGTAGGCTACTGCTCCTATCTTTGAGAGAATCTGGAATGGCCCGATGTATCTTGGATGCAACTTCTTCACCTTAATCGATCGTCCGGCTCCTGTGGTTGGAGTTAACTTAAGGAATACATGTTCTCCTTCTTCAAATTCCAACGGCTTCCTTCTGATATCTGCATAGCTCTTCTGTCTGCTTTGAGCCGTCAACAATCGTTTTCTAATTATCGCAACTTGTTCTGCAGTTTGATCCACTATATCCGGACCAAGCATTCTTCTCTCGCTCAACTCTAGCCAGCATAAGGGGGATCTACATTTTCATCCATAGAGTGCTTCAAAAGGTGCCATCTGTATACTGGCCTGATAACCATTGTTATATGCAAACTCTATAAGGGGTAAATGGATATCCCAGCTGCCTTTGAAATCTAGGACACATGCTCTCAGCATATCCTCTAACGTCTGTATTGTTCTTTCAGATTGACCATCTGTCTGAGGATGATAAGCTGTACTGAATCTGAGAGTAGTGCCCATTTCTTCCTGTAGAGCCCTCCAGAAATTTGAAGTAAATCGTGGATCTCTATCAGACACAATGCTGCTTGGGATACCATGGAGCCTAACGATTTCCTTTATATACAGCTTTGCCAGCTTTTCTAGAGAATCTCTCTTATTGATTGCCAGGAAATGTGCTGACTTTGTCAGTCGATCGATTACTACCCAAACCGCATCATGTCTACTTGGTGTCAAGGGTAGTCCTTCCACAAAGTCCATGGCAATCCCATCCCATTTCCACTCAGGAATATCTAAAGGCTGCAACGTTCCTGCTGGTTTTTGATGTTCAACTTTCACTTTCTGGCAGGTTAAGCACTTAGATATGTAAGCTACAACATCTTTCTTCAGTCCAGGCCACCAGAATAATCTTTTAATATCATGGTACATTTTGGTCATACCTGGATGTACCGTATATCGGCTTTTATGTGCTTCCTCCAGAATTCTTTCCCTTAATCCCCCAACATTTGGGATATAGGGTTTTCCCCTAAACTGTAGCAATCCGTCTGGGGACATCTCAAAATCCCTTGTCTTCCCTTTCTCCAGCTTGTCTTTGAATATTGCTGCGAGCTTATCCTGCTCCTGAGCCTCTTTGATCTCATCTTCTATGCAAGTTCTGACATGAACTCCTCCAAAAGGATTCTCCGTCAGTTGTATTTGATATAGAGGGCTCCAGTCGCGCATATCTTCTATCAGTTCCAATTCCTTGATCATCATGTATGCAACCTGCACCACCTTTCTACTCAGGGCATCAGCTACCACATTGGCTTTTCCTGGATGGTATTTAATCTGGAAGTCATAATCTTTTAACAATTCCATCCATCGCCGCTGCCTCATGTTCAGCTCTTTCTGATCCTGCAGATACTTCAGGCTTTTGTGGTCGCAAAACAACTCTATCGTTGCTCCGTATAAATAGTGCCTCCATATCTTCAGGGCATAGACCACCGCCGCAAGCTCCAGATCATGAGTGGGATAATTCTCTTCATGTGGCTTTAACTGCCGAGAGGCGTAGGCTACTACTCGACCTTGCTGCATAAGCACACATCCCAGGCCCTGCTTGCTAGCATCAGTGTAGATTACATAAGTCTGAGTTGGGTCTGGAATAATCAGCACGGGAGTAGTCGTTAATCTCTGCTTCAACTGCTGGAAGCTAGCCTCGCACTTCTCATCCCACTTAAACTGCTGATTCTTTCTGGTCAGCTTGGTAAGTGGTAAGGCAATTCGAGAAAAGTCTTGAATGAATCGTATGTAGTACCCTGCTAGGCCGAGAAAACTTCTAATTTCTGTCACTGTCCTTGGCTGTTCCCAGCTCAAAACTGCTTTAACTTTGCTAGGATCTACAGCTACCCCATCTCGGGATATGACATGACCAAGAAATTTGACTTCTGAAAGCCAAAACTCGCACTTACTCAGCTTAGCATAGAGCTTCTTCTCTTTAAGGATACCAAGAACAATCCTCAAATGCCTTTCATGCTCCTCTGGAGATTTGGAGTACACCAGAATATCATCAATAAAGACCACAACGAACTGATCTAGATAAGGCCTGAAAATCCGGTTCATATAGTCCATGAAAATAGCAGGTGCATTGGTTAGTCCAAAAGGCATCACAAAAAATTCAAAATGTCCGTAGCGCGTTCTGAACGCCGTCTTTGGAATATCATCTGGCTTGACCCTTAGTTGATGGTAGCCAGATCTCAAGTCAATCTTGGAGAATAAGCTCGCTCTTGCCAATTGATCTAGCAGGTCATCAATTCTGGGAAGAGGATACTTGTTCTTAACTGTAAGCTTATTTAATTCCCTGTAGTCAATGCACAGCCTTAAGCTACCATCTTTCTTCTTGACGAACAGTACTGGAGCACCCCATGGCGATACACTGGGTCGTATAAAACCTTTCTCCAATAGCTCCTCAATTTGCTTCTTCAGTTCCATCATTTCGTTGGGAGCCATCCTGTATGGGGCTTTTGATACTGGTCCAGCTCCAGGTACAATGTCGATCGCAAACTCCACTTCACGCTCCGAAGGTAATCCCTGAATCTCCTTTGGAAAGACTTCAGGAAATTCATTGACTACAGGAACCTCCTCGATGCCTTCCTCCACTTCTGTTTGAACAGAAAAGAATACCACATATCCCTGACATCCTTTCCGTAGACATTTTTCTGCCTGAGCCTCTGTCACGAAGTTCAGTTGTACTTCTAAGCTCCGATCAGTGATCTTTGGACCAAGAACTAGGGTCTTGTTTCTGCAGTCCAACATCACATTATTGGAGGATAACCAATTTAAACCGAGTATGACTTCAATCTCCTGGAAAGGCATACAGATCAGGTCCAGGGTGGTACTACAGTGCTTATAACGCACCACACTATTTAGACAGGCATCAGATGTGATCACCCTAGCGTTGGTGGGGGTTTTCACCTTGGATCATCTCAGATGATCGCTGAGCATCCTCTCAAGTGAGTGCAAACACTCGTCCCGCCGTCCTTGGCCTTGGATCAGTTATAGCTTGAGGACATTCTCTGGAAAAATGTCCGGGCTTTCCGCAGGTGTAGCATACATTCTGGCCCATCAAACATGGTCTGTCACCATGATTCTTTCCACACTTTTCACATACTGGGGCCTTCGGATCCCTGTTATTGGATCTTCCGCGAAAATTTCCCCTATTAGGCCTCTTGGTCTGCCACGGGCGCTTTCTTTTCTTATAGCCGCTCCCACTGGCCGCTTCTTGATTCTGTCCGGCCTTATCAGAAGTCGCTTGATCTTTACTCCCAGATCTGGACAGCATTCTATGATTCATGCTGTTCTCAACGATTCGACATGCTTCCACAGCCTTATTGAACTGGCTGTATTGTTGGGGAGTTAACTTCTCCTTTAAAATAGAACTCAGCCCTCGAATCATTCTTTCTGTCATCCAGCGTTCGTCATCCACTTGGCGTAGGTAAGTTGAATATTGAGATAGCCGGGTGAACTTGGCCAAATATTCATCAAAAGCTTCTTTTTCTCCTTGCCTTAGCACAAGGAATTCAGCCTCCCTTTCATTTCTGACAGATTGAGGGAAATATTTCTCATAAAATTGCTCAAGAAATACTTCCCAGGTAACTGGAATATTGTCATATCCTTAATTTTAACCTCAATTATACTTGATTAGAAGTGATTGGAACCAATTACATGATCATTTGCTTTGAAAACATCCATTTCCAAAAGATTTGCTCTCGGGTACTGTTCACTTTTACTGTTCATTTGGTAATTCCAGAACATGTACCCTACTTTGAAAATTCATAATTAATTGTAGAAAAGTCGAAATAATATGGTTCCAATTTCTAATGAAAGCTATTTCACATATCTTTGAGGGAAAAATACGAAACTGAGGTTTTCTTGTCCCAATGAAATCAGTTTAATCGTTGAAAATCACTGTTCACCTGGTAAAATCTGGAAGTTCCAGTTTCTTTGCTTAACTTCAAAAATTCATTTCTCTTTGGTTACTTATCCAAATGAACTGTGTTACCTATGGATTTGAAGCTTTAGACGTTATCTTTAAGTTCATGAAATTTCGTAGAAAAACGCGTTCATTTGGTATATGAAATCTTTGTGTAACCGTCACTGCCTCTCAGCACTCGTTTTACTCAATTCTAGATCTTACTTCCAACTTTGGAAAATCATAACAATTCAGATACTTATCCAAATGAGGCGTTCTTGGTGTTCATTTAAAGCTCTGTGTCTTAAATTTAATCAGCCCAAGTTTCAGGTTAAAACTCGTTGATTTAGACCTTAAAAACATTGTCAAATCACCATGGCCTCAAAACAGGATGAGAGGAACATACACCATGCATACTAGCATATCATTCCATAGTGTCATGTAAGTCATATAGCTTATTATACAAACTTATTCATCAACATTTACTCTCCTCCCTTGAAAAGATCCAGCACCTAAAACATAGTTATGCATGTGGAAGGAATGAGATTTCATGGAAATCCCAATAGCAAGTTACACAAACTATAATATCATGCATGGAAAATTGTATGCTTAGCATGTTATCATGAGATGGGAGCTACTTCATAATGGTACATAAGCAAACTCTAACATGCATATTGTCATGACATAACTTGCAAGGAGTTGCAATCATTCATGCTTCATCATAACATGATGACATAAGCTCAAGCTCAACCAAACACCATAATCAACAAGCAAGCAAAACAATTAAACAAACATGAGTTATAGTTAGGTATCCTTGCTACCTCTTAGCTATCTTGGTCAAGACCTTCTTGAAGTGCTTTCCTTCCTTCACAAATGTCAAAACCTAGCCATCACAACATAATATCAAGTTACAACTCAACTTGAAACCAAATCCAAGACTAGGTTTTCACTAGCTCCCTTTCTTTCTCTAATTTATGTTTCCTACTTCCACCTTTCCAAAATAAATTCTCATGGTTCATTTCCACATAATTTTTCATGTAGAATCCAAATATGAAATCAGAATTTTCAAAATCAAAACATATCAATTGCTACAGTGACAAACCGAAATACATGCTCTTGTTTTCCAAAAATTCTCATTTTGATTCCAATGCTTCCAATACTTGTTCTCCTACTTTATCCCCACACAACTTTCCATTTTAAACTCATTGGAAGCATCAAAATCATGAAATTCCATCATATGAACAGTACCACGTACAGTACCAGCAAGAACACAAAACCCTAAATCCAAACATACTTGAATTCACAAGCTTATACCACTTGATTCTAGCTTGTTTAAGCTTGTCTAAACTATCCATAACATAAAACTCATATTTTAACCACATATGAGCAGCACTTCCAGCAGTAACCATAAGGGAAATATAGCATGAAAACCCCTTAAAACCATGAGCTAACCTACTAGAACAAAGCTCAAGATCAAGGGAGATGATTACCTTGCTTGTTACTTCACTTTGGTTGCTTCTTTCTTGGTTGAATGGAAATTTTGCAAGAGTTTCCCTATGGTTCACCATGCATGCCGAAGTGATCTGAATAGGGGGTATTTATAGAGAAATTTGGGTTGAAATGGATGGCCAAGATTGATTTGGTTACTATTTGATCTAAAGGCTCACATTTAATCTTGGATTTAACTTTTTCATAAAAGAACAATTATGACATCATGTGGGACAGCTCATGGGACACCTAAGAGGGTTAGGTGGCGTGCTGCCCATTTCAAGAAGGTTCTGGAAAAATTCCAGTCCAATCCGGTACCGATCGGAGCAGTTTCACAACAACCGGACTGTTTTCTGTTCTGAATTTTTTTATAATATACCAGGATATGTATTATGTCCTGGAAATCAATATTTAGGCTTCTCATATCATTGAAAATGATATATTGAATATTTATCTGCCATCTATTCCTTAAAAAAATAACCAAAATACTCTTAGTGTCCTTTCCTGTGCTATACTAACCCTAAGGGCAAAATCGTCATTTCACACCTCTTTGCACTGGCTCAGGGCATATATTGACTCTATATAATCATATTTATACTATGTCCCACGTTTTTGGCCTATCCATAATGACCAAAATGACCTCCATCCATCACTGGTACAGTATAGGCATCCAGGGGCATTTTCGTAATTTTGCACTTTTCCTGGACTCCTCTGGCCTATGGCCCATATAACTGTCCAGTCACCTTAATGGGCTCATGATGGTGTCATTTGGGCCTTATTATGGGCTTATTGCTTATATTGCCTTTATGGCCCAATTCACTGTACAACTCTCCCGATCATATTTATCGGGTATTTTATTTCACTGTAAAATCCCGTATGGCTTCTACAGGATTCCTTTTCTGATTCTATCAATTTTATAAATTCATATATTAAATATATGAATTTTCTATAAAGTCTCATCTAATTATGAGATTTTAAAAATACTGCAATAATTCCTTCTGACTTCAGGAATTTATATCAATTAATCGGGACCTCAAATCAAAATTCTGTGCTGCGTTAAACTGACCGGAATATTTTTGTCTATCTACTGGTAAAATTTGGGTCTGATCTGATTCCGGGCATTTTTGGCCTGTTTTGGCTCAACTTTTCCATATTTACATTTAGGTCCCTTAACTTTTGAATAATTGCACTTTAGTCCCTGAACTTTCCATTAATTGCATTTAGGTCCCTCTTTTTATTTCTACTTCAACTTTTTGTCTTCAAACTTTTCAATTTGCATTTTGGTCCCTATTCTTTTCTTAGTTATTAATCCTTCCATTTCTTTTTGCAATCTGATACAGTTTATTCCAAGAATCTTATATCTATTATAGATAAACTGTACAGGTACATCAGGTCAGAAAATTGGGGATATGACATTTCTCTCCCCCTTAAAATAAATTTCGTCCTCGAAATTTACATTACATATATACTAAGGAAATAGTTCAGGGTATATCTCTCTCATCCTTTCCTCTGCTTCCCAAGTAGCTTCATTCTCTGTTAATCCCTTCCAGACCACTTTAACTAGATGGATCTGCTTATTTCGCAACTGCTTGACCTTTCTATCTACTATCTGTACTGGTCCAACTTCATAAGTCAGGTCATCTCGCAGTGCAATATTATCTTGCTCAAGCACATGTGATGGATCTGGAACATACTTCTTTAACTGGGAAACATGGAATACATTATGAATCTTGCTGAGATGTGGAGGAAGAGCTAATTTATAAGCCACTGATCCTACTCTTGAGAGGATCTGAAATGGCCCAATGTATCTAGGATGCAGCTTCTTCACTTTAATCGATCGTCCGGCTCCTGTCGTCGGAGTCAACTTAAGGAATACATGCTCTCCTTCTCCAAACTCCAACGGCTTCCTTCTGACATCAGCATAACTTTTCTGTCTGCTTTGAGCCGTCATCAATCTCTTTCTAATCTTATCGATCTGTGTTGCTGTCTGGTCTACTATATCAGGACCAAACATCCTCCTTTCGCTCAACTCCACCCAGCATAAGGGAGATCTACACTTCCGTCCATAAAGTGCTTCAAACGGAGCCATCTGAATGCTGGCCTGATAACTATTATTATAGGCAAATTCTATCAACGGCAGATGGACATCCCAACTCCCTTTGAAATCCAAGACACAAGCTCTCAACATATCCTCGAGCGTCTGGATCGTTCTCTCAGATTGCCCATCTGTCTGAGGATGGTAGGCTGTACTAAATCTGAGAGTAGTGTCCATTTCTTTATGTAGAGCTCGCCAAAAGTTTGATGTAAACCGAGGATCTCTATCAGAAATGATACTACTGGGAATACCATGTAGTCTAATAATCTCTTTTACATAGAGTTTTGCCAGCTTCTCAAGAGAATCCTTTTTATTGATTGCCAGGAAATGAGCTGACTTCGTTAATCGGTCAATTACTACCCATATAGCATCATGCTTAGTAGGAGTCATGGGCAGTCCTTCAACAAAATCCATAGCAATACTATCCCATTTCCACTCAGGTATCTCTAGTGGTTGTAACTTCCCTGCTGGCTTCTGGTGCTCAACTTTCACCTTTTGACATGTCAAGCATTTGGACACATAATCTACAACATCTTTCTTCAATCCAGGCCACCAAAATAAACCTTTAACATCATGGTACATCTTGGTCATACCTGGATGTACTGTATACTTGCTTTTATGTGCCTCTTCTAAGATATTTTCTCTCAATCCCATTGCATTGGGAATATATGGTCGTCCCCTAAATCGTAGTAATCCATTTTGGGACACATCAAAGTTTTTAGTTTCCCCTCTTTCCAGCTTACCTTTGAAAATTTTAGCAAGCATATCCTGCTCCTGAGCCTCCTTTATTTCATCCTCAATGAAAGCTTTAATCTGCGTTCCTCCATAAGAACTTTCTGATGTTTGCATTTGATACAAAGGACTCCAATCTCGTACATCTTCTATCAGTTCTAGCTCTTTGATCATAAGACTAGCAACCTGCACCACCTTTCTGCTCAAGGCATCGGCCACTACATTAGCTTTTCCTGGATGGTATTTGATCTGGAAATCATAATCCTTTAGAAATTCCATCCATCTCCGCTGCCTCATATTTAATTCTTTCTGATCTTGCAGGTACTTCAAGCTTTTATGATCACAGTACAGTTCTATGGTAGCTCCATACAAGTAGTGCCTCCATATCTTGAGAGCATAAACTACCGCTGCCAGCTCCAGATCATGAGTGGGATAATTCTCTTCATGTGGCTTTAACTGTCGAGAAGCATAGGCTACCACTCGTCCCTGCTGCATCAACACACATCCCAACCCCTGCTTGCTAGCATCAGTGTAGACTACATAAGTCTGAGTTGGGTCTGGAATAATCAGCACAGGAGTCGTGGTTAATCTCTGCTTTAGTTCATGAAAACTGGCCTCACACTTCTCATCCCACTTGAACTGCTGATTCTTTCTAGTCAGCTTGGTTAACGGTAGAGCAATTCGAGAAAAGTCCTTAATAAATCTTCTATAATACCCTGCTAAGCCCAGAAAACTTCTGATCTCTGTCACTGTCCTTGGTTGTTCCCAGCTTAGCACAGCTTCAACTTTGCTAGGATCTACAGCTACCCCTTCGTGGGATATGACATGACCGAGAAATTTGACTTCTTGTAGCCAAAACTCACATTTACTAAGCTTAGCATAGAGTCGTTTCTCTTTAAGAGTACTAAGAACAATTCTCAAATGCTCTTCATGCTCTACAGCAGATTTGGAATACACCAGGATATCATCAATGAAAACTACCACAAACTGATCTAGATAAGGTCTGAAGATTCTATTCATGTAATCCATAAAAATTGCAGGCGCATTGGTCAGACCAAAGGGCATTACCAGAAATTCAAAATGACCATATCGAGTCCTGAACGCAGTCTTTGAAATATCATCTGCTTTGATTCTGAGTTGGTGGTAACCTGATCTCAGATCAATCTTAGAGAATAAGCTTGCTCCAACCAACTGGTCTAGCAAATCATCAATTCGGGGAAGAGGGTACTTATTCTTAACTGTAATCTTATTTAACTCCCGATAGTCAATGCACAATCTGAGACTGCCATCCTTCTTCTTCACGAATAGCACTGGAGCCCCCCACGGAGAAACACTGGGTCGAATGAAACCCTTCTCTAATAGCTCCTCTATTTGCTTTTTTAGCTCAATCATCTCGTTGGGAGCCATACGGTATGGGGCTTTGGATACTGGTCCAGCTCCAGGTATGATGTCGATTGCAAATTCTACTTCTCGTTCTGGAGGCAATCCTTGAATCTCCTTTGGAAAGACTTCGGGAAATTCTTTGACCACTGGAATCGCTTCAATTCCTTCTTCCACTTCTGCTTGAATAGAAAAGAAGACCATATATCCCTGACATCCTTTTCGTAAACATCTATCTGCCTGAGCCTCCGTCAGGAAATTCAGTTTCACTTCTGGATTCACATTTGTAGCTTGTGGACAAAGAACTAGAGTTTTGTTCTTACAATCCAGCATTACATTATTGGCAGACAACCAATTTAATCCAATTATGACATCAATTTCATGGAATGGCATGCATATTAGGTCAAGAGTAGTGCAACAACATTCATATCGAATGACACTATTTAGGCAGACATCTGATGTAACTACTTTAGCATTTGTAGGGGTTGTGACACATATGGCATAATGCAGCTTGCTAATTGTAAGGCCCAAACATTTAGCACATTCATAAGAAACAAAGGAATGACTTGCACCCGAATCAAACATAGCAACCACAGCATAATTATTGAGATAGATGATACCTTGGATCATCTCGGGTGATCTCCGTGCCTCTTCCCTTGTCATTGCAAACACTCGCCCTTGAGTGCGTGGCCTTTGATCATTAACTGTTTGGGGACAATTTTTGGAAAAATGTCCAGGCTGGCCACATGTGTAACAGACGTTCTGCCCCATCAAGCATGGTCTATCTCCATGGTTCTTCCCGCATTTGTTACATACTCTAGACCTCTGGTCTCTATTATTTGGGTTGCCCCTGTAATTCCCTCTGTTAGGCTTTCGGTTCTGCTGCCACTGCCTTTTCCTCTTCTTATTATAGCCACTATCACTGGCTGCATTTCTATTCTGGTTAGGTCTCTCATGAGCAGCAGTCTCTCTGTTTACTGGTCTCATCAGCATTCGGTGATTCAGACTATTCTCAATAATTCTACAGGCCTCTACTGCTTTATTGAATTGATGGTATTGTTGAGGGGTCATCTTATCTTTTAGAGTAGTATTCAATCCCCTGATCATCCTCTCCGTCATCCACCGCTCATCGTCCACCTGTCGTAGATAAGTGGAATACTGGGAAAGACGGATGAACTTTGCTAAGTATTCGTCAAAGGATTCTTTTTCTCCTTGTCTTAGCACAAGGAATTCTGCTTCTCGTTCATCTCGTACAGACTGGGGAAAATACTTCTCATAAAACTGTTCAAGAAACACTTCCCATGTGATAGGAACGTGTCTAGCCTGCAATACTAACTCTGTGTTCTTCCACCATCTGTCCGCATCCCTCTCTAACTGGTAGATTGCCATCTGTGCTTTACTCTCAGACGGACAACCCAATACCTTGAAGATCTTCTCCAGTCTGCTGATCCAATCCTCCGCTTTCTGTACATCAAATGTTCCCTCGAACGTCGGAGGACTATGCTTACAGAACTTTGCCATCCATTGTTGAATACCAGCAGGATCTACTGTCTGTCCTGTCTGTCTCGGCAGTTCTGTTGTCTGTTGAACCATCTCTGGTTCTGTATTAGTTGTACCTGCAGACTCTGGGTGTCTGAGGTTCTCTACTGCTTCAGCTACAGCTGCTGCTATAGCAGCATCCCTTTCCTGCTCACTCCTTGCTTGAGCAGCTTTTACTTCCTCTATCAGTTTCTGCTGTTGTTCCAGCCGGTCTAGAATCAACTGATTAATATCTCCAGCGTTTTGGGGTTCACCCGAAGCACTAGCTCTTCTTGTTCTTACCATTTGTTTTACTATCATAATAGGAAATAGGAAAGGAATACTATAATTAACATACTTTATATTTCATTCAAAACATAGCATACACCAAGTTTAACATCATTACATAAACTCTTCATAACATACACACATACATGTATTATGTCATTACTAGTCAAAAGCACATAGATTACATCAATATTCATACATACAGCTATTACACTATGTTTTCTCATAATGGATCCTAATAAATTCCCCTACCATGTAGATCCAATCATGGATATCTTCAAAGGGTTCCTCTTCAAAGTACTGATCTAACCCTTCTCTCCATGTTGTCGTAAGAGGTAAAATATCATCCATGGTATCAACCCAAGCTTCTAAGGTAAGAGTATCTGGATCATATGCTTGGTAGGCCTCTCTTACCCTTGCTATGAAGTCTTTATAAACTCTATATTCTTGATCAACACCTCTAATCAACATTCTTCCTATCTCATATAGCTGCTTCGTGAGTTCCACAGCTTTCCTGAATTGTTCTTCATCCATATCCTCCCCAGGGGTTAACTCAATTATCTGACGGTTACCCAGATATATCTGTACCATTAACTTCTTAGTTCCACTTGGACCTGGAATATCTATAGGGTCTGGTCTCTGACTAGGTCCAGGTATATCAGCTACATGACTAGGTTCAGGCACATTAGCTGTATGGCTGGGTCCAGGTACATCAATTGGTTTAGGTACCTGACTTGGTCCAGGAACATCTACCTCATCTGCCTTCCTAGGTACAGGGTCTGTTGCACCCTCAACATAAGAGTAACCCACATCAGATTGTTCCTCTTGAGGGCCTATCATTTCTTTATCATCTATCTGACCTGCATCTCTTTCTAGTACAATATTCATGGGTGGGACTGGGTTAGGTTCCTCAAGTTCATCATCTTCTGATGGTATATCCTCATCTGATATTTCCTCTTCTTCATCATCATCCTCATCCATCTCATTTGATCCCACCGAAGAATTATCTAACCTGCCCAATTCTGATTCACTACTGGAATCCCGGATATTGATCACTGGGGGAAGACCAAACTCCGGATCATGTATGAAAGCATCTATCTCTTCTGAGTTCCACCCTGATCTATCAGAACTATAGATTGCGGGTCTAGGGTCCCCCTGATTTACTGTAGTCTCTGATGTTCTAAACTCAGTCATTGGTATCCTGCAATAATTAACTTAGGGTCAATTATGCAAATCTCTACTTATATTTCAGTCTATAAATAATGTAATCAGAGCATTTCCTAAGCCAGAATCCTTTGCTCTGATACCAAAATGTCATATCCTTAATTTTAACCTCAATTATACTTGATTAGAAGTGATTGGAACCAATTACATGATCATTTGCTTTGAAAACATCCATTTCCAAAAGATTTGCTCTCGGGTACTGTTCACTTTTACTGTTCATTTGGTAATTCCAGAACATGTACCCTACTTTGAAAATTCATAATTAATTGTAGAAAAGTCGAAATAATATGGTTCCAATTTCTAATGAAAGCTATTTCACATATCTTTGAGGGAAAAATACGAAACTGAGGTTTTCTTCTCCCAATGAAATCAGTTTAATCGTTGAAAATCACTGTTCACCTGGTAAAATCTGGAAGTTCCAGTTTCTTTGCTTAACTTCAAAAATTCATTTCTCTTTGGTTACTTATCCAAATGAACTGTGTTACCTATGGATTTGAAGCTTTAGACGTTATCTTTAAGTTCATGAAATTTCGTAGAAAAACGCGTTCATTTGGTATATGAAATCTTTGTGTAACCGTCACTGCCTCTCAGCACTCGTTTTACTCGATTCTAGATCTTACTTCCAACTTTGGAAAATCATAACAATTCAGATACTTATCCAAATGAGGCGTTCTTGGTGTTCATTTAAAGCTCTGTGTCTTAAATTTAATCAGCCCAAGTTTCAGGTTAAAACTCGTTGATTTAGACCTTAAAAACATTGTCAAATCACCATGGCCTCAAAACAGGATGAGAGGAACATACACCATGCATACTAGCATATCATTCCATAGTGTCATGTAAGTCATATAGCTTATTATACAAACTTATTCATCAACATTTACTCTCCTCCCTTGAAAAGATCCAGCACCTAAAACATAGTTATGCATGTGGAAGGAATGAGATTTCATGGAAATCCCAATAGCAAGTTACACAAACTATAATATCATGCATGGAAAATTGTATGCTTAGCATGTTATCATGAGATGGGAGCTACTTCATAATGGTACATAAGCAAACTCTAACATGCATATTGTCATGACATAACTTGCAAGGAGTTGCAATCATTCATGCTTCATCATAACATGATGACATAAGCTCAAGCTCAACCAAACACCATAATCAACAAGCAAGCAAAACAATTAAACAAACATGAGTTATAGTTAGGTATCCTTGCTACCTCTTAGCTATCTTGGTCAAGACCTTCTTGAAGTGCTTTCCTTCCTTCACAAATGTCAAAACCTAGCCATCACAACATAATATCAAGTTACAACTCAACTTGAAACCAAATCCAAGACTAGGTTTTCACTAGCTCCCTTTCTTTCTCTAATTTATGTTTCCTACTTCCACCTTTCCAAAATAAATTCTCATGGTTCATTTCCACATAATTTTTCATGTAGAATCCAAATATGAAATCAGAATTTTCAAAATCAAAACATATCAATTGCTACAGTGACAAACCGAAATACATGCTCTTGTTTTCCAAAAATTCTCATTTTGATTCCAATGCTTCCAATACTTGTTCTCCTACTTTATCCCCACACAACTTTCCATTTTAAACTCATTGGAAGCATCAAAATCATGAAATTCCATCATATGAACAGTACCACGTACAGTACCAGCAAGAACACAAAACCCTAAATCCAAACATACTTGAATTCACAAGCTTATACCACTTGATTCTAGCTTGTTTAAGCTTGTCTAAACTATCCATAACATAAAACTCATATTTTAACCACATATGAGCAGCACTTCCAGCAGTAACCATAAGGGAAATATAGCATGAAAACCCCTTAAAACCATGAGCTAACCTACTAGAACAAAGCTCAAGATCAAGGGAGATGATTACCTTGCTTGTTACTTCACTTTGGTTGCTTCTTTCTTGGTTGAATGGAAATTTTGCAAGAGTTTCCCTATGGTTCACCATGCATGCCGAAGTGATCTGAATAGGGGGGTATTTATAGAGAAATTTGGGTTGAAATGGATGGCCAAGATTGATTTGGTTACTATTTGATCTAAAGGCTCACATTTAATCTTGGATTTAACTTTTTCATAAAAGAACAATTATGACATCATGTGGGACAGCTCATGGGACACCTAAGAGGGTTAGGTGGCGTGCTGCCCATTTCAAGAAGGTTCTGGAAAAATTCCAGTCCAATCCGGTACCGATCGGAGCAGTTTCACAACAACCGGACTGTTTTCTGTTCTGAATTTTTTTATAATATACCAGGATATGTATTATGTCCTGGAAATCAATATTTAGGCTTCTCATATCATTGAAAATGATATATTGAATATTTATCTGCCATCTATTCCTTAAAAAAATAACCAAAATACTCTTAGTGTCCTTTCCTGTGCTATACTAACCCTAAGGGCAAAATCGTCATTTCACACCTCTTTGCACTGGCTCAGGGCATATATTGACTCTATATAATCATATTTATACTATGTCCCACGTTTTTGGCCTATCCATAATGACCAAAATGACCTCCATCCATCACTGGTACAGTATAGGCATCCAGGGGCATTTTCGTAATTTTGCACTTTTCCTGGACTCCTCTGGCCTGTGGCCCATATAACTGTCCAGTCACCTTAATGGGCTCATGATGGTGTCATTTGGGCCTTATTATGGGCTTATTGCTTATATTGCCTTTATGGCCCAATTCACTGTACAACTATCCCGATCATATTTATCGGGTATTTTATTTCACTGTAAAATCCCGTATGGCTTCTACAGGATTCCTTTTCTGATTCTATCAATTTTATAAATTCATATATTAAATATATGAATTTTCTATAAAGTCTCATCTAATTATGAGATTTTAAAAATACTGCAATAATTCCTTCTGACTTCAGGAATTTATATCAATTAATCGGGACCTCAAATCAAAATTCTGTGTTGCGTTAAACTGACCGGAATATTTTTGTCTATCTACTGGTAAAATTTGGGTCTGATCTGATTCCGGGCATTTTTGGCCTGTTTTGGCTCAACTTTTCCATATTTACATTTAGGTCCCTTAACTTTTGAATAATTGCACTTTAGTCCCTGAACTTTCCATTAATTGCATTTAGGTCCCTCTTTTTATTTCTACTTCAACTTTTTGTCTTCAAACTTTTCAATTTGCATTTTGGTCCCTATTCTTTTCTTAGTTATTAATCCTTCCATTTCTTTTTGCAATCTGATACAGTTTATTCCAAGAATCTTATATCTATTATAGATAAACTGTACAGGTACATCAGGTCAGAAAATTGGGGATATGACAAATATCTCTTGCTTGGAGAAGTAACTCTGTATTCTTCCACCATCTATCCACATCCTTTTCCAATTGATAGATGGCCATTTGGGCCTTGGTTTCAGTCGGGCAGTCGAGGACCTTAAAGATCTTCTCTAATCTGCTGACCCAATTTTCTGCTACATGTACTTCAAATGTCCCTTCGAATATGGGAGGATTGTGTTTGCAAAATCGCACCATCCATTGTTGGATGCCAACTGCCTCCTCCCTTGATTCAACCCTTCTCTGGGGCTGTTCTGCCTGCTTTGGTACTTCTTCAGGTTCTCTACTAGTTGCTCCTGAAGGCTCTGGCGGTCTTAAATTATTTACAGCTGCTGCTACTGCCGCGGCTATGGCAGCATCTCTGTCTTGTTCATTTCATGCTTGAGCAGCTCTCATTTCTTCTATCATCTTTTGTTGCTGTTCTAATCGTTCTAGAATCATTTGATTAAGGTTTCCAGCCTCTCGGGGTTCCTCAGCTAGAATAGTTCTCCTTGTTCGTACCATTTTGTTATACTTAAAAACAGAAGGGAATACAATAAATTTCATTTCACACATAATA
This sequence comes from Leucaena leucocephala, assembly GCA_037074615.1. Lineage (NCBI taxonomy): Eukaryota > Viridiplantae > Streptophyta > Magnoliopsida > Fabales > Fabaceae > Leucaena > Leucaena leucocephala. Next base: position 5,395,629 of record CM073526.1, on the reverse strand, counting down.
TACATACAGAATATATGTACATATCACAGTACCATTCCAGTCTTTTATACTCTAATTTTCTTAAACTTTATTCTAATGTATTCTTCTACTAGGTAGATCCAGTCGGATATGGTACAATATGATTCTCTATCAAAATACTGGTCCAACTCCAATCTCCAGGTAGGAGTCTTCGGCAATACGTCATTCATAATTTCTAGCCAAAACCCCATGGTTAACACATTTGAATCCCAGGCTTGATATATGGCTTTCACCCTTGTGATAAACTCCTGGTAGACCGAATAATCTTGATCTATGTTTTCGAACAGGGTCTGCCTTAACTCGTATAGTTGTCGGGCTAATGCTACCGAGCTCTCAAGTTGCTCTCTACTCAGGTTCCTCCCTGGGACCATTCTTACGATTAAACCTCCCAAATACATTTCTACCAGAGTCACTTCGGGCCTACTGGAACCTGGCGCATTACTCTGAACACGTACTTGGCTGGACCCTGAACTGTCTGTTATATTCAAGGGTACCGCACATATGGAAATGGCAGGAATAGGGCCTTCTGTTATCATCACTTCCTGATCATCAATTGGAAAGTTTGATCCTATCGAGGAACTATCCTCCTCAGAATCACCAGCTACTGGAGGTGTCTAGAGGTCAGAATCATTGCTTACTATCTCTTCTTCTGAACTATCTGAACTAGAGACCTCTGGTCTTAATTCCCATTGGTTTACCGTAGTTCCAGACCCAATTCTATGTCTAGCCATCCTGCAAACACTACTTAGTGTCAATTATGACGGCTTTATCATGGTATATCTTTCTATAAATCATCTATTCAGAGCATTTCTTAAGCCAGAATCCTTTGCTCTGATACCAAAATGTCACATCCTTATATTTATACATCTTAGGGACCATTCAGTAGCACTTAAACCACTTTCAGGGTCATTGAAGTCTAAACACTTAATCTGGAATTTTATTCATATCGAGTACTGTTCACTGTGGCAAATTCCAGATGAGTGACCTAATTTTGAAAATTTATAACTAATTCTATAAAAATCGAAATGAAGTGGTTCAAATTGCTACATGAAGCTAACTCAAATATATTTCAGGGAAAAATCATTGGTTGACCAATCCTTGACAAATTTCACGTGGGTCAACGTTTCAATCTTACTGTTCATCCAATGACTTTCTCCTGAATCCAGCATTCTGGTCCCAACTTTAACAATTTATATCTTTTCGTGTATACATCCAAATTAGACATTCTATATATCAAATTAAATCTTAGTATGTCTACTTTTTACCCTAAAAATTTCGTACATTAATTCAATCATTTACTATTTTTAATGATTTATCAAACATGAATGGGTCTTCACGAGTTACTGTTCACTGAGCCTATTTTCAGTATTTAGTCTTTACATACTCAAGCCTACAGCCAACACATATCAGTCATACAGGCCAGATAACAATTAATATCAAATAATCAACTGTTATATATTGGTGCATGATTAACTCCCTCATATTTTATTACATCCTTTTCTGTCTAAAAAAAACCGGCAGCATAACTGCTACAATTCTTCTTTAGAAAGTAACTGATGTTGTACCGATTCGGTAATTCCCTTATACGAACTACCATTCTACGTAGTACCCAGGAAATACTGGATGAACCTGCTGGGTCCACTCACTTCCAGCCTCCTTAGACAGCACTACGTACACAGTACGTATCAGTTCCTTTCTTTGTTCCATCTTCGTTGTCAGAATTTCGGCAGCCTACCGGCGTCTCTTAAGATTTCCAAATTTTATTTTGACAGAACCTCCCCTGTAATGTTATGTTTGGGAATGAGATTCAAAAGAATCCCAGTAACAACAATCATAACAAAATATGTAATGCAAAGTGACGGTGCTTGCTTGTGACTGTGTATAGATAAGTATGCTGCATGCTTCCCTATTCAATAACATATGATCATAGCATTGGAATAGAGCTTCAAGCATAACATATAGGAGAACAATCATTCAAACCAAACAACACATCACAAAGACATTACATAAGAGCTAGGATTAGTTGTTACCTCAAAAGCAGAGCTTCAGAACTTCCTTACTACTTCCAACTCCACCAGAACTTCCTTTCTTTCTTTCTTTCTCCTTCTCTCTCTTCTTTCTCTCTCTTTTCTTGACAAAAACGTGGGATGCATAAAATGGGAGGGGAAGGGGGTATTTATAGCTTTAATGGATGGCATTCTTGTAATTTTGAAGCCATCTGAACATGGGGTCCTGGTTTTTCCTGGAATTTCCTATTTTCTTTAATTCTTTTTACTGCATCACCCTGGACACCTCATAGGACACCTCACCACCCATATTCTTCATGTGATGAAATTTGGAGGTTCTGGAAGCTTTCCGGTCCAATCTGGTACCGGCCCGGTCTATCGCCTCGAAAAACGTGCCGTTTTCTGAATCTGATGTTTCTGAAGATCCTTTTTATGTCTACTAACCTCACATTTAGTATCTAGACCCTTTATATCATTAACTTTTTAATACTGGGTCCAGACTCAATTACAGATCCCCTGCGAAATGACCAAAATGCCCTTGGTGACCTATCTTGTCCTATTTTAATCCCTAAGGGCAAAATCGTCATTTCACACCTTTCTGGACCCGGTCAAAGCTTATACTGGCTCTAGTCAACCTTATTTAGACATGTCTTGACCTCTGGGTCTGTCCAAAATGACCAGAATACCCTATATTCATCTGCTGCCCTTTTTGTACAACATAGGGGCATTTTCGTAATTTCGCACTTTTCCGGGGTTCTGCTGGACACTGGCCCACGTATCAGTCTAAGAGTCTTATTGGGCCTCTAATGGCGCCATTTTCGGGCTTCCTGGGTCCATTACCTGTATGGCACGCATTACGAGGAATCTTTAACACAATTCATTGAGTATTTTAACTATTATTTACCGAGTATATACCTTTTCCGGACACCGGCTCTTTTTCCCAGATATAGCGTCCTACTGTGTTCAGGCATCCTTGGGGGTTATAACGGTCATCTGACCGAAGTCATCCGATCGCATTCAGCCTCTTTAAAAATACCGATAAATCTCCTACCCGGATCCCCGGAGGCCTCACACTCCGTCTGGATTTCTTTATTTTGTGAATAACTTTTCCTACAGACCTCCTATCGGTATCCTGTCAGTTTCCCGACATCCGCCCATAAAGGCGCATCATCCTGTATTTTCCCACTTATATATGAAATCTAGGGTATCCGGTATAAATTTTTATAACTTTTGGACGATCAGTCCATTTTTGGCTATCTAGAGTCTTCAAAAATTCCGGTATTAGGCTTGGTTACCCGGCGTCACCTGCCCTACCTTCTGGTAGAATCTGGGACTGAAATGCTGTCGGGCGGTGCAAACCACTTCTGGCCTATTTTCTTTAATTATACTTTAGCCCCAGGGAACTTTTCCTTCTTTATAATTAAGTCCCTTAATTTGGCTAAAATTACACTTTAAGACCCCATATTTTTGTCTACTTTTCATTCCTAACTTCAAACTTTCCATAATTGCATTTAGGTCCCTTAATTTCCTTTCTTTTGCAATTTAATCCTTTTCTTTACATAAAGGTACACATGTTTTTCCTGAAACAGAGCTCATATATTCCGTTTAATCTGTACATAGGAACCAGTACAGAAAATTAAGGATATTACATATGCTATCTCTCTGGGGTCTATCTGGCCTTCTAATCTCTTTTTATCCTCATCTGGAGGATCTATTTGTCTTTTATTCTTATTCTTAATAATCTCATCGTAAGGATCTCTTTACTCTTATTTGACCCTTTATGATATCTTATGAAATATTCTTATACATCCTTGGGACTCAGGATTAACAACTTTAAGTTTGATCACTGAGTTCCTGTTACGTGTAAGAAGATTCTGAGTTCAGTCTCTAATAGTAATAAGGCTATCTGAAACTAACATCATGGGTACTCTCTCTATTATGAGTTAACCAACTTGTGAAGCTTCTATACCTTAACTTTTCCTTGGTATTCATCCTTCTAAAGAAATACTGTACTTATGGCTCATTACTTTCTTGCTCTAGGCTTAGTCTAATGCAACCCTCAGGATCTACTGTGATCAATCATAAGCCTCTTCAGGATCTAACTGTGACCCTGTGAGCCATACTAGGATCTAACTGTAATCCTCCAGAATCTACTACAATTCTGTTGTACTGTATTCTCATCTTTGGAAGACCTAACCCAACGGACAAAGTTATAAGGTTAGTCACTTCCATATAGTTGTTAACTCCACATATAATTCCCCAGAAATGATCACAGAAGCCAATATTATCTTTTAGGACTTTGCTCATTTCTTCTATCACTCAAGAACTTCTCAGATCATTCTCATACTTTATAACTTGCTAGATCTATTACTACAGAGAGCTATTCAGGCTCTACCATGCATATGTTTATCATCATCTATTCATCTCATATGAAGAATATTACTCTACATGAGCTATGCTGTCTATCTCTTGGTTTCATTTCAAAAGTAATCTTACTCTATTGCAAGAGCAATCTAGCTCTATTGCGTGTCATAGGGAATGGGAGCAACATAACTTTCTCATCATATCTACTCTACCCTGCCTGTAATATAAAGGGGAGTATTCATTTATCATAGCATACTCAACTTGTATAATATGCAAGAAGATGCAATGCTTTAAACATTCTCTAACATGCATGCCATCATCTGACAACTGCAAGGAGATGCAACTTCTCATCATATCTGATGGCAACATAAGCCATATCACTATCACATACATCTGATCAACCATCCCTTATACTCATATTGCAATTAAACAGTTAACCAAGTAGACTTTAAAGTATTCTATTTCTTTATTACCTTAACGACTAGGTCTTGATTATCTATTCAGGTACCTGAGTCATTTACTTGTTTCATTTAAGCTGCCACATCACCCTTTTACTAGGGTATAGACTCAACCCTTCTTTACTCTTTCTCACATGAGGAATAGGGGAGTCACTTTATCTTTGAATCTGTGGCTACCTTACTAGGCCATATTTATTCTATCATATCATCTATTATTTCCTGTAAGATTTCTATGTCTCTAGCCTGAATGATTTATGTGTCCTTGGCCTCACAGCAATACATAACTGAGTCAGCTATCTCTTTCAGCTAACTGAGGAAGGTTTTGCTCCTATCTTTATGCCATTTGTACTTTTACGTTTCTCTTATCCTTCTGGATTACTAACAAGCGAGAGAAAGTAACTCTTACTAAGCCTCAAGGTTCATATAAATAAACTTGATTTAGTGTCCATCAAAAGAGTTCTCTTTCCTTAGCTCTAACCCTTAGCCTCACGCCCACCTCTCTCTAATTAAGAGGAATGCTTCTTTTAAACTTTTTGAGAAAAACTTCTCAAGTGAGCGGATCATTCTCTATCTCGTATGGAGTAACTTCTGTATCTCTTAATTCTTTTAACTCTTTATGTCCATCAGTCTCAATCTACTCTGGACTAGACTGTGATTCTTTTCTAGTCTGCCTCTAGATCCTGACCAATTCAGGTCACTTGGATCTCATTCATCACTTAACATTACTATTTTTGCTCTCTAGGGCAGAGCGTTAGGTTACTATCTCTTCATGATAGAATCCCTCTGTGTTAGGAACATTAACTTTCTATCTATTAGCCATCACATCTTCATCCTTAAGTCATACGTTAGGCTCCTTTCTAGGAAAGTCTTTCGTAACATATATCAACTCCTGATGATCATACAAAGGATATACTTTTGAGCCTCTTCTTCAACTGATCTTCTATATCTCAGTGTATCGTACTGTCTAACTTGCCCGCACTCTCTGCTAAACCTTTAACTAATAAATTTCAGTGAGGTCAGCATCTTATTCTTATCATCAGGTCTCTATGCATTTTAGTCACCACCTAAGTACTTGCTAAGCGTCTCATATTCTTTGTAACTTTTAGTCGTGACCATCTCGAGTTACTTGTCACAGCTTAACATCTATGTATTCTTCCGTCATGACCATAGGTCATCTTCTATCGCGGCCTAGCAGCTCGTAAAAACTCTTGTCTTTGGATGACTCTAAATTAATTAAAGTGCATTCATATACATACATCATAGTCACACTTAAATAGGGAACATATTCACATACATGTTCAACCAACATCCATATTCCATATTACTATAACATTTGTACACACATTACATACATATCAATTACATATTTAGAGTATATCATAACTATCACACACATGAGTAATTACTTTTCTTTACACTTTACCTATTTACATTACCCCTTATCTACTTCTACATTGATTTCTAAGGGATTATAGACTGCACATACTTCTGTACACAGATATGCCATCCCTGAATATCAGCTGGCGAATCATTTGCCAGATACTCACTTAGCTCTATATGCCATGTAGGGGTATATGGCAGTACTTGGCTTACTATCATCTCATGCCAGTCCTCTAGAGTATAAACTTGATTTAGGTTAATGCCCTCTACTGCATATCTATTTATCATCCCTGATACGGCATTGAGGAACTGTAAGTAAACTGACTGCTCTTGATCTCTACTTCTGTCTATTCCTTGAACTAGACTGAGTAGTTCACTCTCCACATCTTTCTTGAGACTAATATGGTCAGCATTATCTGTCTTTAACAAAGAAAGCTGGGGTTGACTAGGGCCAGGAACATCACACTGATCCTTCTCTATAAAGCCACATATTCCTGGACTTTGGGAATGAACAGGTTCTATCATAAACTCTGACTGGATATCTGAATTAGGGGATTGTGGTATATTACTCATAGTAACTCTGTCCTCAAACTCTAGTGGAGGAGGAATAATATCTGGTCTACCCATAATCCAGTACTAGTACTCAGCTTCCTCGGCCATAATATGTCCTCTCATTGGAGGAATATAACGTATATCAGGGTTAGATGGCACTCCAACAAACTCATACTGTGTAGAGTCACTAGACTCAGTATTATCTGGGGTATACTGGGCTTCAGGATGTATATCTATGTGACCTCCAGATTGCAAGTTTGAGTCCATAGAAACATCTCTGGGATATTCCACTGTAGACTTTCCTGACTAATCCCCTAAACTTTCCTCTGAATTTTCTTCATTGTCTGAAAGATCAAAGTCTGGATGCACATCATCTTCATATATCCCTACAGGACGGGGGTCTCCCTTACTAACTGACGCCTCTGACTTAACTTTATGGAATCTCATATCTATCCCTGTAACATTTGCTTAATTAAGCAATGCTAATTATCCCAATAAATACCCTAACTTAACAAAATACCCACTGTTTAGGGTTAGGGTCTGGGAAATATCTTATATCATGCCAAAAACTTCTGCTCTAATACCAAAATACAGAGTCCTTCTTGGGACTACATAAGGTACCTCAAACGCAAGTTTTACGCACTAAACTCTCGACTGCAATGCAACCTCCTGGTGGCGAAGCCGGTTAGCCATGTAGGGGTAAGAGCCAACACTTCGTCCCACTCTCACGCAATGAGAACCCCCGATCATGGTGAAGAATCTTAGCCATCTTATAACTTGCTCTGATACCAAAATATAACATCCTTACTTTCATACATCTTAGGGACCATTCAGTAGCATTTAGAACCACTTACAAGAACTTGGAAGTTCATTAGCTAAATCTGGAATTTTACTCTTTCTCAGGTTACTGTTCATATGGTATTCTAGATTACGCAACGAACTTCAAAAATCATAACTAATTCTAGAAAACTCACTATGAAGTGGTTCAAAAAGCCATGTGAAGATAACATCTTCAACTCAAAGGCCAAAATAATTTCCAGACCAATTGATTAGCCAATTAATACAGTTTATTTGCCAAAGTTTACTGTTCATTTGGTCAAAAATCCTGTAAACAGATTCTGGTCCCTTACTTTAGAAAATTAGTTCTCTTTGTACAAACATCCAAATAAAGCATTCTTAGTGTCAAAAAGAAGCTTGGCATGTCATCTAAATATCTGTAAAATTTCATACATTTATTCCATCATTTACTATTTTTCATTACATCATGACCATCACTGCTCACATTGGTCATACAGCAACATTACACATTCACATAACCTATATACTATCCAATCCCTAGCTTTTCTTCATGCTTCATCATCCTCTTTCATCATTCATAAACCTGTGGGATTGGGATTACATGGAAAGGGATGAGATTTTGGGGGAAATCTCAGTAGCAAACGGTACTAAACAATGCATGCATTAATGTAAATACTTATGCTTGCTTGTGAAAGTGTTGCTATTGTGTCATGTGCATGCTTCCATGTTACATATGAAATACAATTGGACAAAGTAAACATATAAATAGAGCTTCATACATAAGAACATAAGCAACACAATTCAATCAAGCCATAGCACAATCAAGCATAACATTCAATGCATACAAGTTTAGGATTAGTTTACTACCTTAAACACTTGACTTTCTTTCAACTTAACTTGCTTCTTTCTTCTCACTTTCCTTGAACATGTGGCTGCCTCTCTTGGAGCATACCAATCAATTCCTAACATCACATAATCATTCATCAATTACAATCTAACTTCCTTGAGCATTAAACTCACTTTAACTAACATAACTTCTTCTTAAACATTAATCTCATTAACTTTCCTTAATCTTAACCAATGGACTTGGTCTTTGAATCAATTGATACCTTGACTTTACCCTACACAATTTCATCTTTTGAATCCATTTATGAGCTTAGAATCATGAAATTCCAGCTCCTTCATCACATCCTGTACAGAACCAAAATTGCACTAAATTCTTTCAAAAATTCTCATTTTGATTCCAATGCTTCCCATACTTGTTTCTCTACTTTATCCAACACAACTTTTTATTTTAAAACCATTGGAAGCATCACAATCATGAAATTCCAATTACTGTTCATGCGAGTGAACAGTACAGAGAACGATTTTAAAAACTATAATCTTGGAATTTCAATGCTTTCAAGGTTCAAAACCTTTCCAACCCTACACAAAATCATCATCTAAATTCAATGGAAGCATTAAATCATTGAAATTCCATTTCCTTCCCTCATGAACAGTGCATACCGAACAGGTTCCATTAAGGCAAAGTCAAGAATACCAACTTGATTCAACAACCAATCTCTTAATTAGCTTGTTTAAGCTTCAACATATGTTTCTAACTTTAATTTCTTCTTTCCCCTTTAATATAAGGTTGTTGGGCAGCACAACCCCTTAGAGAAAACTAAACTTTTCTCCCATGAAAACCCTAAGTTCAAGCTCCCAAATCAAAGGAAAATAAGCTAAGATAGATTGCTTACCTTTAATCTCTAGCTTGCTTAAACTTTAGAACCTTGAATCTTCTTTGTCTTGGCTTGAGTTCTCATTTTGCAAGAGTTTTCCCAAGGTATCACAAGGCCACGGTTTTGGGCAGAATGAGGGGGTATTTATAACCAAAATCCAAGAAAAATCAATGGCCAAGATTGATTTGGTTACTATTTAATCTAGAGGCTCATATTTAATCTTGGATTTTACTTTTTCATACAAGAATAATTAAGACATCATGTGGGAAAGCTCATGGGACACCTAAGAGGGCTAGGTGGTATGCTTATAGTGTAAGGAAGCTTTTGGAAAAATTTTAGTCTAATCCGGTACCGATCAGAGTAGTTTCACAATAACCGGATTATTTTCTGTTCCAAATTTTTCTATAATATACCAGGATATGTATTTTATCATAGAAATCAATGTCTAGGATTCTTATACCCTTGACATGGTTATACTGAGTATTTATCTGCCATCCATTCCTTGGAAAATGACCAAAATACCCTTGGTGTCCTTTATTACACTATATTGATCCTAAGGGCATAATCGTCATTTTACCCCTCTTTATACTGCCTCAGGGTATATCTGGGCTCAACTAATCATACTTATACCATGTACCATGTTTTTAGCCTGTCCCAGGTGACCAAAATACCCTTCATACATTTCTGGTACAATGATCCAATTAGTGTCAAAAGGTGAATTAGGTATAGTATTAACAATACCTAAGACGTGCTTGTCAATGTGGTCGGTGGTAGCTCCCATAACAATATCATCAGCTTCTTCAAGATTTAGAGTATCTTATCATATTATGATTGCGAAATTGGCTGATGTTCTATGATAGCAATGACTGATGAATGATGATTATGGGAAGAAGAGCCAGTGGCATCACGCTTAAGAATTAGAGTAGCTGAAGCATCTGTGGTTTGTCTCCCCTTGAAGTTGGGAGGGTATACTAATAAGGGTTTGTCTTTTTCTTCAGCTTCCTTGTTGTCCTCCCCGAGTCACCATGACATACCCTTCCAATGGATGTGCAGGTGACCGAGAAGTGATTTTCCTATGGGATTCCTCTTGGGAAGTGAGGGAAAAGTCTTGGTTTAAGGAAGGTAGAGGTGACTAATGTCATATCCTAATTTTTCCCTATCTGTATAGTACTGATAGTGGAAAGAGGTTTAAGAAGGATTATGACAAATATCAGAAGAAATGATAAAGGTTAAATGAGTCTTGAAGGAAGAAAGGGACCTAAACAAAAATTGGAAAAGTTTAAAGGCCAAAAGTTAAAGTAGAAACAAAAGTTGGGCCAAAAGTTGTAATTTTCAAAAGTTTAGGGACCTAAATATAAATATCCAAAAAGTTAGGGATATAAATGTAATTAAGCAAAAAGTCAGGGACATAAATATAATTATGGAAAAGTTCAGCCAGAAAAGGCTTAGAACTGCCTGTAAGTATTTCAGTCCCACATTCCATTAGTAAATAGAGGAAGTCATGATGGGTAATCTGGCATGATACAAAAATTTTATTAGGGCTCCAGACAGCAGAAAATTATCTGATAGTCTACAAGTTATCTGAAATTTTATCAGATTTCATGGACTTCAGATATAAGTGGGCAAATTATAGAAAAGTGTGCCCTACAGTGTCAGATATCCTGGATCTGACAGAACTCCAGAAGAAGTTCTGTATAAAAAGTTATTCACATATCAGTGAATTTTGACAGGAGTTTGTTAACACCCGTGATCCGATAATAGAACTTATCGGTACGTAAGCCTGGATAGAATGAGATCAGATGACATTATATATAGGCCCATAATGAAGCCAAGGAACGCCCAAAACCTAGGGTACCAGTCTATCAGTAGAAGGGGCCAGTGCCAGAAAAAGTACGAGATTACGAAAATGCACCTCGATACCCAGATTGTACCAGAGATGGATGAAGGCATTTTGGTCATTTGGGACAGGCTAAAAACGTGGCACATGGTATAAATATGCTTAGTTGAGCCAATATATGCCCTGAGGCAGTACAAAGAGGGGTGAAATGACAATTATGCTCTTAGGGTCAATATAGTGCAAGAAAGGACACCAAGGGTATTTTGGTCATTTCCCAAGGGATCTGTAATTAAGTTGTGGCTAGTACAAGTATGTAAATGGTGTGAGAAGCCTAGACATTAATTTCCAGGATAGAATACATATCCTGGTATATTATAAAAAAATTAGGAACAGAACACAGTCCGGTTGTTATGAAACTGCACTGATCGATACCGGATTAGACTGGAATTTCTCCAGAAGGTTCCTTGCATGAGCAGCATGCCACCTAACCCTCTTAGGTGTCCCATGATCTGTCCCACATGATGTCATAATTGTTCTTTTATGAAAAAGTTAAATCCAAGATTAAATGTGGGCCTTTAGATCAAATAGTAACCAAATCAATCTTGGCCATTCATTTTTCTTGGATTTTGGCTATAAATACCCCTCAATTCTAGTTCAGAACCATAAGCTCATGTACCCTTGGGGAAGCTCTTGCAAAATGGAAACTCAAGCCAAGACAAAGAAGATTCAAGGTTCCAAAGTTCAAGCAAGCTAGAGATTAAAGGTAAGCAATCTCTCCTAGCTTATTTTCCTTTGATTTGGGAGCTTGAACTTAGGGTTTTAATGGGAGAAAAGTTGAGTTTTCTCTAAGGGAGGGTTCTGCCTAAAGACCTTAAAGGAAAATGGAAAGAAGAAATTAAAGTTAGAACTATATGATTGAAGCTTAAACAAGCTAGTTAAGTGGTTGGTTGTTGAATCAAATTGATATTCTTGACTTTGCCATAGTGTACCTATTTGGTCTACACTGTTCATGAGGGAAGTAAATTGAATTTCAATGATTTAATGCTTCCATTGAGTTTGTATGATGATTTTGTGTAGGATTGAAAAGGTTTTGAACCTTGGAAACACTAAAATCTCAAGCTTGTAGTCTTTGAGATTCCCTATGATACTGTTCACTCGTATGAACAGTGATTCGAATTTCATGATTTTGATGGTTCCAATGGTTTTAAAATGAAAAGTTGTGTGGGGTAAAGTGGAGAAACAAGTATGGGAAGCATTAGAATCAAAATGAGAATTTTTGAAAGAATTGTATGCTTATGTTCAATTCTGTACAGCAGGCCATGAAGGAGCTGGAATTTTATGATTCTAAGCTCATAAATGAATTCAAAAGATGAAATTGTGTAGAGTAAAGTCAAGACATCAATTGGTTCAAGAGCCAAGTGGATTAGTGAAAATTAGAGAAAGTTATGACAATAAAGAGTGTAACAAAGTTAGTCTTGAATATGGTTAGAGTTCATGAGTCCTAATGAGTTATGTGATGAATATGAATGTGTTTAGGACCATGAAACATCCAAGAAGATGTTGGGAAGTGATGGACATAAATGCTTCATGGTTGGAAAGCCAGGAAGCAAGGGCTAAAGGTCAAGAGAAAAGCTTAAGTGCAAGGTAGTGAACTTATCTCTTTATGTGCTTGATGTGGTATGCTTATGTGTTGACATGTATGTGATATTTGAATGATGTTGTGACATGATTAATGATGTTCAATGTATTGTGAATAACATGTTTTCCATGGCCATGCACTTTATGTAAAAGTATATAGCATGATAGCATGTCACTAACCAAAGAAAGTTTAATGAAATTACATATCATGCATTAGCATCCATCTTGCATATTTAAGTGGTAATGTTTTCTACTGAGATTCCCTAGAATCTCACTCTCCCATAACCAACTAATTTAGGTCAAGCATGAAGAAAAGGTATGCATGGAGAAGAGCTAAAGAATGGAAGAAAGGAAGTGAACTATTGAGATTTTAGCATATACTATAAATTGTCTATGTATGTAAATGCCATGTAAGGTGTCCATTTAAGTGATAAAACTATTGTAATACTTATGGCATATGTACATGATGTATATGAATGTTAAGAAGCTTATTTGATGGCTTGAGCATGCTGAAACAATTCTTGGAAATGAAAGAAAAGAAACTAAAATGGTAAAAACGTAGGTCCTAAAGCAGTTTTGTTGTGGCTTCAGTTTGACCTAGTAAATGAAGGAATTAGTTCACGAAATTTTATGAGCATGTAGCACACATCCAGAGATTTAAATGCATAGGTGGAACGTTTCAATTGGATGTGTATATCAAGAGAAATGATTTTCCAAAATAAGGGACCAGAATCTGTTTCTAGAGTTTTTGACCAAATGAACAGTAAACTTCAACGAATAAACTGTATCAATTGGCTAATCATTTGGTCTAGAAATTATTTTTCCCTTAAACTTCAAGATGTTATGTTCATTTATATTTTTGAACCACTTGATTTCGAGTTTTCTAGAATTAATTATGATTTTTTGAAGTTCGTTGCGTAATCTGGAATATCATATGAACAGTAACCCGAGAAAGAGTAAAATTTCAGATTTGGCTAATGGACTTCCAAGGTCTTGTAAGTGGTTATAAATGCTACTGAATGGTCCCTAAGACGTATAAAAGTAAGGATATTATAATTGAAGCAGAAGTTAACTTTTTATATTATCAAAATTGTCATTGCGCCCAAGAAGGAATTGCAAAAGTCTTTGTTGTTGTAGGGCTCTGGAATATTATTTTGTGGATAAACATTCATAGGATTGGAAAGGGACAAAAGAATCATATTCATCCCAAACATCCCTCAACTTTATGTAGTACATTGCTATGCTCATGGTTCCTTGAGTCTATGAAGTGATGGACTTATGCAGAGAAAATATTCTAATTCTACCAGTTTTGTAGAAGTGTTCTTCCAAGTCTACCCAAGTCATTTGTGTGCTAGTCGAAAACACCAGTCCAATAGAGATATGCTTCTCAACTAAATTAATCAACTACGAAAGAACAACATAATTACAATGATCCCATATACCTTGAAGGGCTGGGTCTTGCTTCTCACGGGTACAAGTGCCATCAATAAAGGCTAGCCTATTCTTCTCGTGAAGTGCTAAATGGATTTTCTTGCTCCATACCTTGTAATTTTCCAACCCATATAGCAATTGTGGGACAAGAGTTGCTATTTGAGTGTCTGACAGATGCAAATAAAGTGGGTGAGAGAAGTCTATAGTAGAAGTTGAAGCGTGATCCTCCTTTCCCATTATGGTGACTTTGTAACAGTTTCACAATGTGTGTGGTATGTGAGAATTTGACTGGAGAACATACCTTCCATAGTGAGGCAATATGCAGCGATCTTCCTTGTAACAATTGAAATCTTGACCAAGATTTCAAGAATAACTTGATTAAGCTCCTCTGTCACTAATATGTTGCGAAAGACTCATTGCGTCAATATTTTTTAATAGAGGAAGAGATTCACAATTATGCAAGATTCTTTGTCTTGTAGTGCCTATTCTAAAAAGAGGAAATGCCTCCTTACTGCTATGATTTTTGAATGGATAAAACAATTATAGCTGCGTAAGAGATTCACAGTTGTGCAAGATGATGAGTTGTATGAAGATTATGCATTGGAGATATAGATGGAAACAAGGTGATAACACATCATTAGAAATACAACCCAAGCGAGATGCGTAAGGACTTTCAGTTTAGTTTTGGGATGGAGTTCACTTCAATTAAACAATTTAAGGATGTGTTCAAGGATCACTCTTTGTGCAATGGGTATGCATTTGACTATATTAAAAATGATAAAGAGAGATGCCGAATAAAATGCAAAAGTAGATGTAGTAGGTTGATATTTGTAAGCAAGAAAGGTGACTCATCAACCTATCAGCTACAGACAATGAATCCAAAGCACGCATGTGCAGTAACCATTTATGCAACAAGGGCTTCATCAGACGGGATTACTGAGAAGATAATAGATAGCGTGAGAATGAATAAAAATATGAAGTTGGCATATGCACAAGCAATTATCATAAAATATTAGATGGCCAAACCATCTCTTAACAAGGTATTTTGGGCTAAAAAAAAGCAAGGGAGATGATTAAGGGGGCCATAAAGAAGAATATTCTCACTTGAGGGACTACTTAATAAAAGTCAAATCCAAAAACCCAAGATCAACATTTTGTCTTACCACTGATAAGCCATATATGGAACACCCAAGAATGTTCAAGAGATTGTATGTGTTTAGAGCTTGTGAAAAGAGGCTTCAACACTACATGTAAGCCAATTATTGGATTGGTTTGGTACTAAAAAAGAGATTATTGGACATGGTTCTTTAATAATTTATTTGTGTTTTAATGTGTAGGGTTTAGTTCAAGCCTTTGAAGAATTACTTGAAGTTACGGAACACGGTTATTGTGTAAGAGACTTATATGCCAACATCAAGGCAAAGTACAATGGTGGAACTTTGGTGAGAGATTTAGTAATTCATGCAACAAAGGCAACTTACCCACTAGCATGGGAACACATAATGAATGAGTTGAAAAATGTTTCAAAAGAAGCATATGATCACTTGATGAGTTTTCCTCCATCCTGTTGGACGAAGTGACATTTTAATGATTAGTGCAAGTGTGATATGATTATGAATAACATATTAGTCATTCAATAGTATACTATTGGAAGCTAGGGAATGTCCAATTATAGGTCTTCATGATTGGATCAAAACTTATTTGATGGATAGATTTCATCAAAATCGCATAAATGTGAAAAAATATTATTGTAAAGGAATTGTGTGCCCTCTACCTCATAATTGGTTAAAAAAGAGATAGTAGAATCTAGGAAGTAGGACCCAAAGTTTGCTGGTAATGATAAATTTGAAGTGTCATATAATACTTAAAAGTTTATAGTTAATCTTAAAGACAAGTCGTGTGCTTGTCGATAGTGGCAACTGATTGAGATATAATGCAAGTATTTTATAACTCACTTTTAATATGTTTAATTTCTATGAGAACTTATTTTAATAATCTTACTCTCCCTATTATAGGCATGTTGTGAGTCACATTTATTCTTATTGACTTAACCCCATTAACAATGTGGATTCAACACTTAGTTTGCAAACTTACATGGATTATTATACACCTGTGGTCCACCCTATTGACAGAAAAGAGTTATGGGAGCACACAACAATGAAACCAATTGACGTACCAAAATATCACAAGGGTCCAAGTAGACTAAGAAAGAAAAGAAGAAGAGGGTTTGATGGTATCCTTCAAACAAGATTAGAAGAAGTAATACAAGTGTCACTACAAAAAAAACTAAGAGCTATAGGGGTTACTTTGTAACGGTTAAGGGCAAACCTCTTCAAAGTCTCATTTTGTACGGTTTGCCTCTAAATTGTTTTAAATCTGCAACACTTTGACTGTGAACAGTGTCTACAAAGACATTTGCTGCAGTTAAAACTACTACAAATACGATGTCAAGATGGAGCCACAATGTGGGAACAAATTTATAGTGGTTTAAATCACTACTAATTTTTGTCCCACAATGTGTGAGTAGTTTTCAGCGCTTCAAACTGTTGTAAACTTCCAAACGAATAAGTGACAATTGGTTTGTCTAGAGTTTGTAGTGGTTTTCAAGCTGAGGAGTAACTGTGGACATACCACTGAGGAAAATGATCGTTCTCATTCCGCTTTTGAGACATGTTTGTAGCGGTCTTAATAGATGCAAAGTATCATGTAAACTTATATAGGGAGACGTGTTAGAGACCATTAGAAAGTTATAGTAGTTTTTCATAATTAACCTCCACAAATGTACAAACAGTTCTAAAAAAAGTGCTTTTAGAAACCTATAAATGCCCCTAACCTTTCATTTCAAAGTTTTGCTATTTACAGTAGTGAAGCTTTGTCGATTTGTGATCAAAACTCTTACTTGCTACGAAGACCGATATCTTATCCACTTTTGATGTATCAATAGAAATTTTATTTATGTAGTTTATTTATTTAAAAAGTTGATTTATTTATTTAATTTAGTTACACATGGATTATAAATCCTTATTTTGCAATTTAACTACTTATTTAGCGAAGTTTAGATAGTTAGGTGGATTAGGAATATCTATTTGACTAGATATATTTTTAATATGTTGGACTTTATGTTTATTTGTTAATTAGGAATATAAATTGGACTATGAATACCTATTTGACTAGGAGTACACGTTAGACTTTATTTTTTCAATATTTTGGACTTAAGAGTGTTGTTTGACTAGGAATATTTTTATTTGTTAATTAGGATTGTGATTAGGAATATTTTTCAAAGTTTAATATTTTGATTCTTGAATTATGATTTTTTCAATAAATTGAACTTTATTTATATATTAATTATTTTTTATTGATTAGTAACATGGATTAGGAATTTATTTATTTAGATTTAATAAGATCTTACATTGTATATTTGTAATTTTATTTCATATTTTTGTCATGTAATTATTTTCTTATAATTAATAGAATATGTCATTGTGTGTTTGTCATTTTAAATAGGATGAGTCATCATAGTGGTAAGGAGCCGATTGAGCTACATAGACTGGTGATTGGGATTGGGATTCTGAGCTGAACTTCAATATGGGTGATTATGAGCCTTACCAGCTCAACGAGCCAATGATGTTGGATATGTTTGAGGAATGATCCCCTTATACTAAACAGTCTCCCCACTAGCAAATAGGGCAAACGGGGATGAGAGGAGGGTAAGGATTCTTAAGAGGGGATGAGCAGCCTCATCGTGAAAGGTGACAAAAGGATCAGTTGGTAGAAGCCGTTGGTAAGAATTTATTTAATTTGTACTTTAAAATGTATAATTTGAATTTTATACGAGTTTAAATATGGTAGAAGATGAGTAGGGGATCAGGTCAACTAGGATGATAGTTATAGATGTCTCCATGATGACAATGGGGCCTGTGATACTGCATATTAACCATATGGACCAGTCGATCCAACAAGGGACCAACTTTATAACAAATATCTGCTGTTGCTGCCAAAAGAGTGGACCCATTTCCCTATTTACAAGAAGGACTGGCAGGAGATAGATGTCACATCACGAATTTTTTCTATCTGTAGGGAACTGATAGAGGAAAGAGGTTTGGAAGGGATTGTGATGATAATTAGAAGAAAAGATAATAATTATATAAGTTTTAATTTAGAAAAAGAAAGGAAAAGTATAAAGTTATAAATCCTAAGGAAGTAAATGTCCTTTGGGCAAAAGTTAAATATAGAAAATCCAAGGGAAAATAATAAAGGGATCTAAATAGAGTTTTGAGATTTTAGGTACCAAATTGGAGTTTAAAATTGGTAGACACAGACTAGAATATCATCAATGAAGACCACAACAAATTGAGCTAGATAAGGCCTGAAGATTATGTTCATATAATCCATAAAAATTATAGGTGCATTCATTAAACAAAAGGGTATTACTAATGACTCAAAATGACCGTAGCTAGTCTTAAAAGTAGTGTTTGAAATGTCATCTGCTTTGATCTTGAGTTGGTGATAACCTGATCTCAGATCAATTTTGGATAATAAACTTGCTCCCAGCAACTGGTCCAACAAATCATCAATCCGGGGAAGAGAGTACTTATTCTTAACTGTAATCTTATTCAACTCCCTATAGTCAGTACATAGTCTAAGACTACCATCCTTCTTCTTAACAAATAACACTGGAGCACCCCAAGGTGAAATATTAGGTCAGATTAAACCTTTATCTAAAAGCTCCTCAATTTGCTTCTTTAATTCAATCATCTCATTGGGAGCAATACGATATGGGGCTTTGGATACTGGTCGAGATCCAGGTACAATGTCGATTGCAAACTCTACTTCTCGTTCTGGAGGTAACCCTGGAATCTCCTTTGGAAAAACTTCTAGAAACTCCTTAACTACTAGAATTGTCTTAATCTCCTCTTCTACTTCTACTTGAACAGAAAAGAAGACCACATATCCTTGACATCTTTTTGTAAATATTTATCTGTCTGAGCCTCTGTTATGAAATTTAGTCTCACTTCTGGATTCACATTTGTGGCTTGCAGACAAAGAACTAGAGTTTTGTTCTTACAATCTAGCATCACATTATTAGTAGATAACCAGTTTAGTCCAATTATAACATCAATCTCGTGGAAAGGCATATATATCAGGTCTAGAGTAGTATAATAATGCTCATATCGAATAGCACTATTTAGGCAAACATCATATGTAACTACTCTAGCATTTGTAGGGGTTTTCACACATATGGCATAATGCAGCTTGCTAATTATAAGGCCTAAACATTTAGCACATTCATAGAAAACAAAGGAATAACTTGCACCCGAATCAAACATAGCAATCACAGAGTGATTATTGAGATAGATGGTACATTTAATCATCTCGGGTGACCTTTGAGCATCTTCCCTTGTCAATGTGAACACTCAACCTTGCATCCATGGCCTTTGATCATTCCCTGCCTGAGGACAATTTCTAGTAATATGCCCAAGCTTCCCACATGTGTAACAAACAGTTTGCCCCCATCAACCACAGCCTATCATCATGATTTTTCCCATACTTGTCACATACTCTAAACCTCGACTATCTATTGCATGTATTGCCTCTAAAGTTCCCTTGGGCAGGCCTTCTATTCTACCATTATCTCTTCTTCTTTCTATAATAGCTGATACCATCGTCCACATCTCTATTTTGACTAGTTCTTTTAGGAACAGTATTCCCTCTGCTCACTAGTGTAATTAGCATTTGATGATTCAAACTGTTCTCAATTATTCTACAGGTCTCCACTGCTTTATTGAACTGGCTATACTACTGAGGAGTCATCTTCTCTTTCATATTAGCATTCAACGCTCTGATCATCCTTTATGTTATCCATGCTCATCATCTACTTATCGTGGAGAAGTGGAGTATTGGGAAAGATGAATAAACTTAGCCAGATACTCATCAAAAGATTCATTCTCTCCTTGCCTCAGTATAAGGAACTCTGCTTCTCTGTAGTCATATACTGACTGAGGAAAATACTTTTCATAAAATTGATCAAGAAATACTTCCCACGTAATAGGAATGTTTCTAGCATGTAACAACAGTTCAGTATTCTTCCACCATCGATTTGCATCCCTTTCTAATGATAGATTGCTATCTGGGCTTTACTTTCAGATGGACAATCAAGCAGTTTAAAAATATTCTCCTGCCAGCTAATCTAATCTTCCGCTTTCTAGACATCAAACATCCCCTCAAATGTTGGAGGACTATGCTTACAAAATTTGGTCATCCACTGTTGAATACTAGTGGAATCAACCATATGTCCCATCTGCCTAGATAGCTCTACTGGCTGTTACATAATTTCTAGGTTTGTATCAGCTACGCCTGTAGATTATGATGCCTTAGATTCTCTACTGCCTCTGCCAGTACTGCTATTACAACAGTGTCTCTCTCCTGATCACTTCTTGCCTGAGCTGCTCATATTTCTTCGATCATCTTCTATTGCTGCTCTAATCGATCTAAAATGAGCTGATTAATGTCTCTAGTGTTTTGGGGTTCTCCCGAGGAAATAGTCCTTCTCGTTCGTACCATTTTATTTTACTATCTAAATAGGAGAGGAACACTATAATTAACATAACTTATATTCCATTCAAAACATAACATATAATAAGTTCAGTAACATTACATTGATCTTTCATACATAACATAAGTACATGTACAATATCATCATCATTATTGTTCATAAGTACAGAGACAGTATTAGCATTCATAAGTTCAACCATAACACTACCCTTTCTTATAAGTGAACCTAATAAACTCTTCACCATACATCCACACATACTATAATATGCTTCCATAATGTCAAGTAACTCATGTAACTTAATATACAAGTTCAACCATCTATATTTACCCTTTTTCCTTGAGATGTTTCAGCACCTATAACATGGTTATGCATATGGAAAGAATGAGATTTCATGGAAATCCCAATAGCAAGTCATACAAACTATAATATCATGCATGATTAATTAGATGCTTAACATATTATCATGAGATAGGAGATACTTCATAATTGTACATGAGCAAACTCTAACATGCATATTGTCATGACATTAGTTGCAAGGACATGCAATCATCCATACTTCATTATCAACATGATGGTATAATCTCAAGCTCAACCAAACATGAAACTATAGTTAGGTATTCTTGCTACCTCTTTAGCTATCCTTGACAAAGTCTTCATGAGATGATTTCCTTACCTCACAAATATCAAAATCTAGCTATTACAAAATAAAATCAAGTTACAACTCAACTTGAAAACAATTCCAAGACTAGGTTTTCACTAACTTCCATTCTTTTTCTATTTTATGTTCCATACTTCCATCTTTCTAAAATAAATTCTCATGGTTCATTTCCACATAATTTTTCATGTAGAATCCAAATATGAAATCAGAATTTCCAAAATCAAAACACACCATGAGAAACTGTACAGAACTGAAGTGAACCCTTATTTTTCCAAAAATTCACATTTTGATTCCAATGCTTCCAATACTTGTTCTCCTATTTTATCCCCACACAATTTTCCATTTTAAACTCATTGCAAGCACTAAAATCATAAAATTCCAACATATGAACAGTTTTCATACAGTAGCAGCCAATAACACAAAATCCTACTACATGAAACTTGAATTTCCAAGCTTATACTACTTGATTCTAGCTTGTTTAAGCTTGTCTAAACTATCCATATCTTTCATAACATAAGAAAAGATCAATTTACTCTATTATTTATAGATTATTATTTTATAGAATATTATTTAGATAGGATATATTATTTTATATAATATATGATATATCTATATAAAACTTAAATAAATCTATCAAATTGTGGCTTCTGTGGCAATTCCACCCAGAAGGTAATGAGTTACTCCTACAGCATGTCTTTGTACAATGCTCAAGGCTCTAGGCTAATTTGAGTCTCCAACAATTATTCCAATAATTCCATATCTGATTTGACCTATAGACGAATACGCAAGCATGCATTTCATGCTTGTTTGGGTAATAGCAATGAGATGACGCTTACCTAGCCAACATTTAGATCCGACTCTACCCAAACTTTTCTAGTTTAAGGGGAATTACACTTACTTGTTTTTTAGTCCAAGTAGCGATAGGAACATTCTCCATAGGTCCCTCTTATCTCTTCCTTCTCTGAGCTCAGGTTAAGGAAGAAGGAATTGAGGAAAAAGTATCAGCAACAATTAGTTTTGATTCTCGCGAATTACTGCATTTATTGACCGATCCATAAACGATGAAACATAAAACTCATTCTTATCACATATGGATAGCACTTCCAGTAGCACCCCCATGGGAAATATGTCACAAAAACCCCTTAAAACCAAGAGCTAACTTACTATATTAAAGCCCAAGAACAAGGGAGTTAGTTACCTTGCTTATTACTCCAAGTTGTGTGCTTCTTTCTTGTTCAAATGAAATTTGGCCACAGGTTCCCTAAGGTACTATGCATGCATAATCAAGTCTGGTTTGGGGGTATTTATAGAAAATCTTGGGTGGAAATGAATGGCCAAGATTAGTTTGTTACTATTTGATCTAATGGTCCATATTCCACCTTAAAGCAAGCTTTCCCAATAAGCCTTAAGTTGACACCATGCATGACATCATTTAGGGCCATGTTTGGCTGGAAAATGGTGAATATACTTATAGGAAAAACTCTAGTCCAGTCTAGTACCGATCGGAGCAGTTTCACAAAAACTAGACTGTTTTATGTTCCTAATTTTTATAATATTCCATAATATGTATTCTATCATGGAAACTAGTGTCTAGATTTCTCCTGCCATTAACATTGTTAGACTGAGTATTTATCTTCCAATCATCCCTTGGGAAATGACCAAAATACCCTTATTGCTCTTTCTTGCCTATATTAACCCTAAGGGTATAATTGTCATTTTATAGCTTTTTATACTGCACTGGGCATATACTAGCCCTAAATAATCATCTTTATACTATCTTGGACATTTTTGGCCTGTCTAAAATGACCAAAATGCCCTCCATCCATCACTGGTATAATCTGGCCACCTAGGGGCATTTTCGTAATTTCACACTTTTCCTGGGTTGCTCTGGACTCTGGCCCACTTAACTTTCTAACAACCTTATTAGGCCTATTGAGATACGATTTGGACCTTAGTATTGGTCCATTACCTTTATGGCATAAATCCCAAGAAATATCTTCTGACCATATTTATCGGGTATTTTATTTCACTGTAAACTCCTGTAAGAATTCTACAGGATGCCTTTTTTTACTCTGATAATTTCATAAATTCTTATATTAAATATAGAAATTTACTGTAAAGTTTTATTTGATTCTGAGGTCTAAAAACTATTATAATAATTCTTCCTGACTTTAGGAATTTATATCAATTAATCGGGACCTCAAATCAAAATTCTGTGTTATGTTAAACTGATCAGAATAATTTTGTCTATCTACTGGTATAATTTGGGACTAATATGATTCTAGGTATTTTTTAGCATTTTTCAGTTCAACTTTCTCATAATTACATTTAGGTCTCTACACTTTTGGTTAATTGAATTTAGGTCCCTACTTTTGTTTCTACTTTCACTTTTGGCCTCCAACCTTTTTTAGTTTTCATTTAGGTCCCTAAACTTTCCTTAGTTAATAATCCCTCTATTTCCTTCCTTAATCTGATATAGTTTATTCCAATAATCTCATGTCCATTACATATAAACTATACATATAAATCAGATAAAAAAATTGTTGATATGACATTTCTCTCCCCCTTAAAATGAATTTCGTCCTTGAAATTTACATGACTTATATACTAAGGAAATAGTTCAGGATATGCCTCCTTCATCGTTTCCTCTACTTCCCACGTAGCCTCGCTCTCAGTTAATCCGTTCCAGACCACCTTAACTAGAGAGATTTGTTTATTTCACAACTGCTTGACCTTTGATCTACAATTTGTACTGGCCCAACTTCATAAGTTAGGTCATCTCTCAGTGCAATATTGTCCTGCTCAATCACATGTGATGGGTCTAGAACATACTTCTTCAACTAGGAAACATGGAAGACATCATGTATCTTACTGAGATTTAGAGGGAGAGCTAACTTGTAAACCACTGATCCTATTCTCTTGAGGATCTGTAATAACCCAATGTATCTAGGATGTAACTTCTTCACCTTGATTGATCGTCTAGCTCCTGTAGTTGGAGTCAACTTAAGGAACACATATCCTACTTCTTCAAACTCCAATGGCTTTCTTCTAATATTAGCATAACTTTTCTGTCTACTTTGAGACATCAACAATCTTTTCCTAATCTTATCGATCTGTACTGCCGTCTGATCTACTATAGCAGGACCAAACATCGGTTTTTCACTCAATTCCAACTAGCATAAGGGAGATATACATTTACATCCATAAAGTGCTTCAAATGGGGCCATCTAAATACTACACTAATAACTATTATTATATGCAAAATCTATTAATGGCAGATAGACATCCCAACTCCCTTTGAAATCCAAAACACATGCTCTCAACATATCCTCTAGTGTCTGGATTGTTCTCTCAGATTGACCACTTGTCTGAGGATGATAAGTTGTACTAACTCTGAGAGTAGTGTCCATTTCTTTATGTAAAGCCTGCCAAAAATTTGACGTAAATTGAGGATCTCTATCAGATATAATACTACTTGTGTCACCATGTAATCTAAAAATCTCCTTTACATACAACTTTGCCAGTTTCTCAAGAAAATATTTCTTATTGATTGCTAGGAAATTAGCTGACTTTGTCAATCGGTCAATTACTACCCATATAGCATCATGCTTAATAGGAGTCATGGGCAGTCCTTTAACAAAATCTATGGTAATACTATCCTATTTCTACTAAGGCATCTCTAGCGGTTGTAACTTTCCTACTGGCCTTTGATGTTCAACCTTTACTTTATGACATGTTAAGCACTTGGATACATAAGCCACAACATCCTTCTATAATCCAGGTATTCTTGATACCTCTTTAACTATCCTTGACAAAGTCTTCTTGAGATGATTTCCTTCCCTCACAAATATTAAAATCTAGCCATTACAAAGTACCATCAAGTTATAACTTAACTTGAAAACAATTCCAAGACTAGGTTTTCACTAACTTCCATTCTTTTTCTATTTTATGTTCCATACTTCCATCTTTCTAAAATAAATTCTCATGGTTTATTTCCACATAATTTTTCATTTAGAATACAAATATGAAATTAGAATTTCCAAAATGGAAACACATCATGAGTTGCTATACAGAACTGAAGTGAACCCTTATTTTTCAAAAAATTCACATTTTGATTCCAATGCTTCCAATACTTGTTCTCCTACTTTATCCCCATGCAATTTTGCATTTTAAACTCATTGGAAGCACTAAAATTTTAAAATTCCAATATATGAATAGTGTTTTATACAGTAGCAACCAATAGCACATAACCCTAACAACATGCAACTTGAATTTCTAAGCTTATACTACTTGATTTTAGCTTGTTTAAGCTTGTCTAAACTATCCATAACATAAAACTCATATTTTTATCACATATGGACAGCACTTCCAGCAGCACCCTCAAGGGAAATATGTCACAAAACCCCCTTAAAACTAAGAGCTAACTTGCTAGATTAAAGCCAAAGAACAAGGGAGCTAGTTACCTTGCTTGTTGCTCCAAGTTGTGTGCTTCTTTCTTGTTCAAATAAAATTTGGCTAGGGGTTCCCTAAGGTACCATGCATGTGGAATCAAGTCTGGTTTGGGGGGGTATTTATAGAAAATCTTGGGTGGAAATGAATGGCCAAGATTATTTTGTTACTATTTGATCTAATGGTCCATATTTCACCTTGAAGCAAGCTTGCCCTAGAAGTCTTAAGTTGACACCATGCATAAAATCATTTAGGGCCATATTTGGCTAGAAAAAGGTAAATATATTGATAGGAAAAACTCCAGTCTAGTCTAGTACCGATTGGAGCAGTTTCACAAAAACTAGACTATTTTATGTTCCTAATTTTTATAATATTCCAGAATATGTATCCTGTCATGGAAACCAGTTCCTAGATTTCTCCTACTATTGACATTGTTAGAAAGAGTATTTATCTGCCAACCATCCCTTGGAAAATGACCAAAATACACTTGTTGCTCTTTCTTATATTATATTAACCCTAAGGGTATAATTATCATTTTATACATTTTTATACTACACCAAGGGATATACTAGATCTAACTAATCATCTTTATACTATCTTGGACCTTTTGGCCTGTCCAGAATGACAATGCCCTCCATCCATCACTGGTACAATCTGGCCACCTTGGGACATTTTTGTAATTTAACTTTTCCTGGGTTGCTCTGGACTCTGGCCCACTTAACTATCTAACCACCTTATTGGGCCTATTGGGATGCCATTTGAGCCTTAGTATTGGTCCATTACCTTTATGGTACAAATCCCAAGAAATCTGACTATATTTATCAGATATTTTTTTCCTTTGTAAACTCCCGTAAGAATTCTACGGAACCCTTTTCTAACTCTGTCAATTTTATAAATTCTTATATTAAATATAGGAATTTACTGTAAAGTTTCATATGATTTTGAGGTTTAAAAAATACTGTCATAATTCTTCCTAACTTTAAGAATTTATATCAATTAATCAAGACCTCAAATCAAAATTCTGTGTTGTGTTAAACTGATCATAATAATTTTGTCTTTCTATTGGTAAAATTTGGGACTAATTTGATTTCAGGCATTCGTGAACCTTTTTCAGTTCAACTTCCTCATAATTATATTTGGTCCCTAAACTTTTGGTTAATTGCATTTAGGTCCCTACTTTTGTTTCTACTTTCACTTTTGGCCTCCAACCTTTTCTAGTTTTTATTTAGGTCCCTCAACTTCCCTTAGTTATTAATCCCTCTCTTTCCTTCCTCAATCTGATATAGTTTATTCCAAGAATCTCATGTCCATTACATATAAACTGTACATATACATCAGATAGAAAAAATAGGGATATGAAACTTGAAACCTTAGAAACATTGAAATTGAAAAGGAAAATTTTAGAACCATTTATATTACTATTCATATGTGTGAACAGTGATAAGAATATAATTATTTTGATGTTTCAAAGGGATTTAAAATGAAATATTGTGTACAATTAAGTATAGATGGAATTTCCTAATTCTAATCCCATAAATGGGTTTAAAAGATAAAATTGTGTGGGGTTAAGTCAAGACACAAATTAATTCAAAGGACAAGGCAATTAACCACAAATTTTGAAAGTTAGGGATTAAGTGAGTAATTGAGTTTATTGCTCTTTAATGTTAGTTGAAATGGACCATTATGAAAGAATAATTATATGTGTGTTCAAGAATGCACCCACTTATTAAGGAAAGAGGACAAGGAAAAGAGTAAAAGAAAGTAAAGCAAGAAGTTAGTAAACTATCCTAAACTTGTATGTGTTAGATGTTATGCTTAGTTGTGTAATAGCTTTATTGAATAGTGTTGCTATGTGTATATGATTAAAGCTCTATTTCTATGATTACATTAGCCAATTGTATTTTATGTTACATGGAAGCATGCACATTACAAAAATGTTGACACAATCACAAGAAAGCACAAGCATTTACATTAAAGCATACATTGTTTAGTTCTATTTACTACTAAGATTTTTCCAAAAATCTCACCCCTTTTATACCTATTCAATTACAACAGGGCTTCTCAAGATGGAGGAGATAAATAGGAATAAAGAAAAGTTAGGAATTATTTAACATGATTGATATGTGATTGATGTATGTTATGTATATGTATGTAAAGTTGGATGTTGGAATTGGTCACTGGGAACAGTAACTGGTGATGCGGTAGTGATATTTGAGTTATGATTAAAAATAATAAATTATGGAAATTCCAAATTTAGTAAATAAACTTCAATGGTTATTTAAGTGGTTATTAATGCTACCAAATAGTCCCTAAGATATACAAAAGTAAGGTGTTAAATTTTTTATATTAGAGCAAAGTTTCTGGTATCAGATAGGATAGTTCCTATGTAACATCCTTACTTTTATACATCTTAGGGACCATTCAGTAGCATTTATAACCACTTATAAGACCTTGGAAGTCCATTAGCCAAATCTGGAATTTTACTCTTTCTCGGGATACTGTTCATATGGTATTCTAGATTATGCAACAAACTTCGAAAAATTATAACTAATTCTATAAAACTCAAAATGAAGTGGTTCAAAAAGATAAGTGAAGATAACATCTTAAAATTTAAGGGAAAATAATTTCCAGACTAAATGATTAGCCAATTGATGCAGTTTATTCGTTGAAGTTTACTGTTCATTTGGTTAAAAACTCTAGAAACAGATTCTGGTCCCTTATTTTGGAAATTCATTTCTCTTCATATACACATCTAGATGAAACTTTCTACCTATGAACTTAAAGCTCTGGATGTGTACTACATGCTCATAAAAGTTTGTGAAATAATTCCTTCATTTTCTAGGTCAAACTGAAGCCACAACAAAACTCATTCAAGACCTACGTTTTTACTATTTCAGTTTCCTTTCTTTTACTTTCAATAATTGTTCTAGCATACATGAATAATCTCTTTTGCCTTGTATAAATTCATATACATCATGGGGTTATACAATAATTTTTTCATACAATCTCATCACATAAATAGATGCTTTACATGGCTTTGACATACATGGAAAGTGCATAGCATATGCTAACATCTTAAATACTTCACTTTTCTTCCTCTATGCTTTAGCTCTTCTCCATGCATACATTATCCATCATGCTTGACCTAAATTGGTTGGTTATGGGAGAGTGAGGTTCTAGGGAATCTTAGTAGTAAGCATTACCACTTAAATATGCAAGATGGATGCTAATGTATGATATGTAATTTCATTAAACTTTCTTTGATTAGTGACATGCCATCATGCTATATACTTTCACATAAAGTTCATGGCCATGGAAAACATGTTATTCACAATACATTCAACATCATTTATCATGTCACAACATCATTCAAATATCATATACATGTCAACACATAAGCATACCACATCAAGCACATAAAGAGGTAAGTTCACTACCTTGCACTTAAGCTTTCCTCTTGATCTTTTGCACTTGTTCCCTAGCTTTCCAACCATGAAGCCTTTATGTCAATCCCTTCCCAACATCTTCTTGGATGTTTTAAGGTCCTAAACATATTCATATTCATCACATAATTCATTAGGACTCATGAACTCCAACCATATTTAAGACTAACTTTGTTATACTCTTTATTGTCATAACTTTCTCTAATCTTCAGTAATCCACTTGGCTCTTGAACCAATTGATGTATTGACTTTACCCTACACAATTTCATCTTTTGAATCCATTTATAAGCTTAAAATCATGAAATTTGAGCTCCTTCATGGCCTGCTGTACAGAACTGAACATAAGCATACAATTCTTTCAAAAATTCTCATTTTGATTCTAATGCTTCCCATACTTGTTTCTCCACCTTACCCCATACAACTTTTCATTTTAAAACCATCGGAACCATCAAAATCATGAAATTCCAATCACTGTTCATGTGTGTGAACAGTAATAGAGAAGGGTTTCAAAAACTACAATCTTGGAATTTCAATGCTGTCAAGGTTCAAAACCTTTCCAATCATACACAAAACCATCATCTAAATTCAATGAAAGCATTAAATCATTGAAATTCAATTTCCTTCCCTCATGAACAGTGCATACCAAATAGGGTACATCATGACAAAGTCAAGAATATCAACTTGATTCAACAACCAATCTCTTAACTAGCTTGTTTAAGCTTCAATCATATGTTTCTAACTTTAATTTCTTCTTTCCCCTTTCATCTAAGGCCCTTGGGCAGCACCTCCCCTTAGAGAAAACTCAACTTTTCTCCCATGAAAACCCTAAGTTCAAGCTCCTAAATCAAAGGAAAATAAGCTAGGAGAGATTGCTTACCTTTAATCTCTAGCTTACTTGAACTTTTGTACATTGAATCTTCTTTGTCTTGGCTTGAGTTTTCATTTTGCAAGAGTTTCCCCAAGGGTCCATGAAGCCACAGTTTTGATGCAGAATGAGGGGGAATTTATAGCCAAAATCCATGAAAAATGAATGGCCAAGATTGATTTGGTTACTATTTGATCTAAAGGCCCACATTTAACCTTAGATTTAACTTTTTCTAAAAAGAATAATTATGACATCATGTGGGACAGATCAAGGGACACCTCATGGGGGTATGTGGCATGCTTACCATGCCAGGAAGCTTCTGGAAAAATTCCAGTCCAATCTGATACCGATCAGAGTAGTTTCATAGCAACCAGACTGTTTTCTGTTCCTAATATTTTTATAATATACCAGGATATGTATTTTGCCCTAGAAATCAATTTATAGGCTTATCATATCATTGAAATTGATATACTGAATATTTATCTATCATCCATCCTTTAGAAAATGACCAAAATACCCTTGGCGTCCTTTCTTGCGTTGTACTAACCTTAAGAGCATAATTATCATTTCACCCCTCTTTACACTGCCTCAAGGCATATATTGGCTCTAACTAATCATATTTATACTATGTCCCATATTTTTAGCCTATCCATAATGACCAAAATGACCTCCATCTAACATTGGTATAGTATGGGCATCCATGGGCATTTTTATAATTTCACACTTTTCCTGTACTACTCTAGACTCTAGCCCACATAACTGTTTCACTACTTTATTGGGCTCATTATGGTGCCATTTAGGCCTTGGTATGGGCTCATTGGCCTCATTACCTTTATGGCACAAATCCCAATAAATCTCACCCCGATCCTATTTACCAGGTATTTTATTTCACCGTAAAATCCCGTAAGACTTCTACAGGATTCCTTTTCTGACTCTGTCAATTTTATAAATTCTTACATTAAATATAGGAATTTCCTATAAAGGTTCATCTGATTATGCTGTCTGAAAAATACTGTAATAACTCTTCTGACTTCATAAATTTATATCAATTAATCGGGGACCTCAAATCAAAATTTTGTGTTGTGTTAAACTGACCGGAATAATTTTGTCTATCTACTGGTAAAATTTGGGTATTATCTGATTTCGGGCATTTTTGGCCTGTTTTGGCTCAACTTTTTTATAATTACATTTAGGTCCCTGAACTTTTGAATAATTGCACTTTGGCCCCTGAGCTTTTAGCTATTTGCATTTTAGCCCCTTAACTTTTGAAAATTACACTTAAGGGCCCAACTTTTATTTCTACCTTCACCTTTTGCCTTTAACCTTTTCTACTTTTCATTTTAGTCCTTCTCTTCCTTAAAGAATCATCTAACCTTTATTATTTCTTCTGATTATCGTCATAATCCTTTCCAAACCTCTTTGCACTATCAGTACTATATGGATAGGGAAAATTTAGGATATGACATCCTATACCCTAAACCTAAGTAGTTAACATTATGTTAAAGTTAGGGTATTTAATGGGAAAGTTAGTTTTTCAAATATAGGAGTATAAATCTTAGGTGGCTTAAGAAGATCCCTTTCCTTAAACAGTCAGTTCACTATTTAGAGTAAGATTCAAACAAGGAATGTTAAAAAGATAATGCTTTAGGAAGAATATGTTCAAGACATAGCAAATCAAGACAGTGATACCCATATAAGAATAGCACATCATACCCTAAACCTTATGGATTTATGAGATAGTTTTTAAGGACATGGTTTGAGTATACTAGGCTTAGTTAGTAGTACCTCCAAGATCTCATGTTTCTTAACATTATATCACTAGACTAAGTAGGACAATGTATAAGGAGTATATCCCTTTACTGACAGAGATGGGAGTTGACCAATATAAGGTCAAGGGAGATAAACTGCAAGAGTTAGCTCAACGTATCACTAGGGGAATGAAACAGAATTGTTAAGTGAACATGAATTTCTCATAAATAGAGATAAGATGTTATAATAATGATGAGAATAAAGGAACCAACCTCACTTAAGTTTATGATCTAGAGGTTTAGTATGAGTTATAAGCAAGCTAGATGATATGATGTATAGGGATACAAAAGAGAAGTTTAAGAAAACACTTAGAAGTATATCCTCTATATGATAACATGAGTATATCTATGCTAAAAAGGATATCACTAAGTTAGTTTTTCCTGAAGAAGATTCCAAAGTATGAAACTAATGTTTGTTTAGATACGTGATGGTTAATAAATGAAGAGCTAATGTTCCTAAAGTAGAGGAACCCAATCACAAAATAGCCAGTGACATAATAGACCCAGTGTAAAGCACTCCAGAGAGTAAAAGTAATAGAAGAAGATGATAGTTGAGATCCATACAACTCATGTTCTTTAGGAATAAGAAAGAGATATTACTATCATGACAGCCATAGTAGTAGCTATTGTTTAGTTACGATGATCAGAAGAAGGAGTCATCGAATAATCATAATCTATATAGGAACAGATTAGGACTAATAGATAGTTAGCATCTATTGATAAATATGCTAGTATCCAGTTGCAGATTATGCAAGTCAGTAAGTACAAACTACCTACATTTAATAGAACATTCAATGTTCACACAATAGTGAATGGGATAAATCTCTTAGAAGAGATATTCAAAACATTAAAGTGTTTTACAAAGTGAAAGGCGTAGTTAGCTATTACAAATAAGAGAAAGATGTCAAGAGATAGTAAAGAACGCAGAAGTTATCCCATAAACAAAGAATGACTCGCTCCCATGGGAAGTTTTTCTTGAGCAATTTTTACGAGAAGCATTCTCCTCAATCATATAGAGATGAGCATGTAAAGCTAAAGTCTTAAGTACTAAAGCATACTAAGAGGAACCCTTTGATGAATATTTGAACAAGTTCAACCACATGAACAGTGAAGTTAATGATTGAGGAGTTAACTTATGGATTAAATTCCATGCTATAAGAAATAATTTTTGCTCAGGCAATTGCAAAGGTTCAATAGAGTAGGAAAGGTTTGAAAGATTACAGAAATAAGTTTACAATGCCCATAAAAGATAAATATAACCCTAAGAGATGAACCCCTTTTATGCTTCGATTAGGATGGTTCTAGACAACTTTTAGTTTCTAATATAGGTAGAAGATTTAGAGTAGAAAGAGTAGTAAGCTAGAAATATGAAAATATAATCATAGCCTAACAAATATGACATATGTGATAGAGACCTTGAAGATAGGATTTGATTGACAGATCGAGAAAGTTGTTATAAATATAGTATGCTAAAACATTTTGCCATAGGATATCTACAGAATATGACAGGTAAAAGATCTCAAATATAGAAGAAGAGTTTTACCCTGACCAGAAAAGAGGGAAGTAAGTTTCTTGAGATGATTGAAGATGTAATATGAATGAATGATCACTGGGTAAATACGATATGTGTTTTAGGCACCAGTCATTCGTTTGTAACAATGATTATATAGGGCAACTAGGTCTTTTTGTTAGTGCTCTAACATTATTCCCATTGGCTTAAGGGTGGTGCCTGATGAAGGTTTAAATGGTAGTGTCTAGCATACATACTATAGTTCTACTCTAGACCTAATATGTTTATTCATGCCTATTAGAGAAAGGCTTGATGAGGTACAAATGAAACTTAAAGGGATTGTTGGTTGCTAGAGAGTTGAATATGCCTATAAAATTGGCACTGGTATATAGAAACAGTATTGGCAAATTGTCAATAGTAATTACCAACTGTTTTGATATCACTAGTCTTATGGTTTGATATTTCCCAAAGTTGATGATACAGTACAATGGAATCACAGTAGATTCCAAAGGATCGTAGTAGATCCTAATATGGCTGGCAAAGATATTGTTCCAGGGTTACAATAGATTCTGAAGAGACTGGTGGTAGATCATAGTAGATCCCAAAAGTCACAATAGACTTTGCCTAAGGAAAGTTGTTGAGCCATATGTAAGGACAGTTGTTGAGCTATATGTGAAAGGATATAGTATCTCTTTGGAAGATGATGACTAGGGGTTAGGTGAACTTTTCAAGTTGGGTGACTAATGTAGAGAAAGAACCCATGATTTTGTTCCAAACAACCATATCATTGATTAGGCTAAGTCAAACTCTCTTCCAATTAACAAAAGAAGACAAATACCAGCTAGAATTATAAGTTTTGTGCAAGAGGCAAGCAGACTAGTTCAAATGTGAGAAAAACTCCATATGATATGAAAGCAGACTAAGTATTGATAGAAAAATCCCCATAAGACTATGAATGAGTCTATAAATGAGGTTATAGGTGAGAATAGAAATGAGAAATATGATAGGAATGGGAAAGTACTCAGAATAACAGACAGTCTTAGCAAGTGAGACAATAAGTTATAGTATGATTTTGGATTATTCAAGTACTTCTACAAGCTTATGAATATAGTACTTAGAGCCATTCCTTATGGTAGTGATAAGACAATTACTAAGTAGGTGATAATGTTATAACTCTATCAAAAGGAAAAGTTTATTTTCAATGGAAGTAAGTATACAAATAATATGCTATCAAAAATAGTACACCATGAGTATACAGTAGTCCATCTCTTATGAGATGAACATGATAGATACAATAATGAAAGAAATCACTCTGAATGTATAGCTAGCTAGATCTAGATTGCTCTTCAAATAAGAGCTAATTCAGATACAAATTACTCTAAGATAGAGTCATATTCATATGAGATAAAATAAGAAGTTATTATATAGTACCATAACAAAAGATAATTGCATATATCGATTGTAGGTGGCTAAACTATGATTGCATGTGGCTACTGCCAATGGCAAGACACAAGAAACAAAGAAAGTTAAGAAGAAACTCCTATGCAAGAGAGAAAGTAAGGAAGTCTTTATAAGTAAGATGGACTATGGGATATAGTTCTGGAGAATTATCTGATTAGTTATTAATAAAAGTAAACCCAGTTTATTGGTCAAAGTCTTTTAGAAGAATTACAGTTGATCCTAACATGATTCATAAGGGAGTGATATCCTAGAATTTGATAGTTCCTGAAAAGGCTTAGGGCATAACTGGTGATTCTTAGTCATGAAATAACCTAGTTTAGGGTCAGGATAATGTGACTCATGAAGAAGAGGAATAGGATAACTCGATATCTTTTTGATAATACAATCGCCAGAGAGAGTATCCATAATGTTCAGTTAGCCACTAGACTAAAACTTAGTTTTCTCTTAAATGAAGAGGGAGTCCAAGTATAAATATGAGTACTGACATTTAAAAGATGGTAGAAGTATGCTTGAGGAACAAAGAAGACAACCCCATATGTCTTAAGAAGAGACCAATATGAGCAAATAGATCCTTTCGATAAAGATAAAGTGATTAAAAGGTTAAATATACCTAGAGAAGAGGGTCTAAGGTAGACATAGAGACCCAGAGAAGAAGGTATAAAGAAAAGTAAAGATAGAACATTACTTTATGATGAAAAGTATGTGAAGGCTCAGATACATATGAATTATAATCTAGCCTTAACCCAGCAGCACACTTCAATTAAATGTGCTCAAGCTAGAAAAAACTAGAGAAGGGCAACCACTATGAAATACAATTTTGAGTCATAAGGTTAGAAAGATGTTATAATACACTGAGAAAATAGTGTTAATTGCCATAAGTTCCTAGTGAAGAGTTATAAGGGATACTAGAATTTCTTGTACTAGTTCCAAGTAGAGAAACTATGAAGAGAGAAAGAGATAGTTAGATTAAAAACATTTTAACTATGATGGGTAATCCCTAAAAAGTTATGAAAAATTATGCATCTTTGTGAAGTCATGTACAAAATTATGCAAGATGATAGAAAGAGCTGAGAAAAGTCAGGAAAAAGGGTATCAAGAAAAGGTAAGGGACAGATATCTGAAAAGAAAAATTTAGGTTATAGTTCTATTTTAGAAGGAGGTTAGAAAGTCATAAAAGCAAGATCCTCTGCGTAAATCAACAAACTTATAAGTCTAAGAGAATGTAAATTTATAGTATCTTGAGATACGCAGTGAGAAATATGTAATGAGTTATGTAATTAGAAGTATAGTAGGAGTGACTTTACAGCTAACTCTGTAAATAGATAAAAAGGTTCCCCTATAGGGATATAATGATTGAATAAAATGCTATAAAAATTAATAGCGAGTATCAGCTTACACTCTTTTCATTGAATGCCATACACTATTTTATATTTATGAAAATATGCTAAAACTCCGAGTGTTAGAGTTGTGCATACTAAGGAAAGAAATGCTTAAGCTCCAATGTTTGAGTGTAGTATGTAGCTATGCAAAATTTCAATATGTTGGCAAGGTATTATGCATGTTAGAGTACGAGCTTCTACTCAGATGTAAAGCAAGGAAACAATAATGGCATAAGCCCTCTCTCTACCATTCAGAATTGTTAAAGATGGTAAGAGCAACTGGAATAGTGATAGAGCTCCTAAGGAAATTGATTAAGCTATAGTACGAGACATAAACTAAATATAAAGAAATAGACAGATAAATGACTTAAAAAGAATTTTGATATGGTTTAAGCTGAACTTAAAGGATACATAATGTAAGGATCTATAATGAGACATGTAATAGGATAAGTGACACTATATAATAAGAAGTATCATGTATGATAGAGACACCAAAATTACATTAAATTTTTAAAAGGTTATAAATGAAAGAAATAAACCCTACTTACTAATCTAGTATAGTGAGTTGTCCAAAAATAGATATACAGATGATAGATAAAAAAAGTAACAAAAAGAAGCTAACTTCAATTCCGATTTAGTTGACTAAGAAGAGGACCATGATGACATGAGAAAGATGTGAATCTTTACTGATGTCAAGAAAACTCTGCAGATTCTAAGAGAAGAAATGCAATATCTAAGGATACCCCAAAACCTTAGTCATAAAATAGAAAAGGATATAAAGAGGAGATATATCTAATATTATTTTACTAAGGTATAAGTTAAATTTTGAGGATGGAATTTATTTTAAAGGGGTAAAAAATATCACATCCCGAATTTTCCCTAACTATATGAAATGATAGAGGAAATATGTTAGGAAGGGATTGTGATGATAATCAAAAGAAAAGATAATGATTAGATAAGTTTTAATTTAGAAAAAGAAATAAAAATTATAAAGTTATAAAGCTGAAGGACGTAAATGCCATTTGGGCAAAAGTTAAATATAAAAAAATCATAGGAAAATAGAAAAAGGAACCTAAATGGTGTTTTGAGATTTCAAGTACTAAATTCGATTTTTAAATTAGGTAGAAATAGACTAAAGTGAAATTTGGTAAATTCAGGAACTAAAGTATGATTTTGTAAAAATTCAATAGCAAAAGTGTAATTTTGGAAAGTTGAGCAAGAAAAGGCTCAAAACTGCTTAAAAATATTTTAGTCTCAATTTTTACTACTAAATAGAGGATATAATTTGAGCCAGGCATATTTTTTTAGAATTTTAGTTTGAGGTCTCAATAAATTGATATTAATTTTGAAAGTTTAGAAATTATTATAAGATCTTCTAGATCTTAGAATCAGATAAAATTTTACAAAATATTATAATTAATATAAGCATTTATGAAACTGACAGAGCTCAAGAAGGAGTCCTATAGAATTTGTTACAAAATTTAAGGTGAAAAAAGTCACCGATAAAGGATTTATAGAAAATATATAGAATTTTTAATAGCACTTCTGGGTTTTAGAAAAATATAAAACTTTGTAAGAAATTCATTTAATAGTAGAATGAATTTTTAAAATTGTCATGACCCTTAAAAGAGATCTATAGATTTTATTCTAAACTTTAACGTATGTTGAGATACGTGGTAAAAGAAATGCCTTGAGATGTGTGCCAAATAATGAGTTGAGATTAAAGAGGACACAAAGTGGCTTCAAGTAAGAGACCCAAGGTGATTAAAATGGGTCATGTGATCAAATGGATTTATATACTATTTTAGTAAAAAACAAAGAAGAAAATAAAGGAGGAAATTTCTAACAAACAAGGTGGCATGTAAGGTGTTCCTTATGGGACCCACCTTACGCCACATGGTAGCCAAATAAGGGAGGAAAATTTCAGCGTGTGACCTATCTATTTTGCTTGGAGATAAGATCAAGAATGAGGGCAATTTTAGACTATTAGATTAAATAGTATTTTAATCAATCTTAGCCATTCATGTTCTTGGATTTTTGGCTATAAATACCTCAATTTTTCATTGTAAAACCGTGAAGGCTTGGGAAGCATAGGGGGAAACTATGGCAAAATGAAAACAAGCTTGAACCAAGAGAGATCCAAGCAACTAAACTTCCAAGATGGCTAAGGCAAAAGGTAAGAATCCTTCCTAGTTTATTTATAAGTGTTTTGAAAGAAAGAAACCTAGGTTTAATTCCAATGATCTTATGCTTTCATTAAAATTAGATAATAGTTTTGTTTTGGATTAAATAAGATTGAATTCTTGGAAACATTGAAATTAAAAGGGGAAAATTTGGAACCCTTTATGTTATTGTTATACACATGAAAAGTGATAATAATTTTATAATTTTGATATTCCCAATGGATTTAAAATGAAAAATTGTGCACAATTAAGTAGAGAAATAAGTATTGGAAGCATTAGAATCAAAATAAATTTTTTTGAGATTTTTGAGGCTATTTTTGGGTTCTATCCATATTTCATGTAGGAGATAGAATTTCCTGATTCTAAGCTCATAAATGGATTCATAAGAAAAAATTGTGTAGGGTGAAGTCAAGACACAAATTAATTCAAATGACAAGGCAAGTAACCACAAATTTAGAAAGTTAGGGATCAAGTGATTAATTGAGTATATGAATGTTAAGAAGCTTATTTGATGGCTTGTGCATGCTGAAACAATTATTGGAAATGAAAGAAAAGAAACTGAAATGGTAAAAACGTAGGTCCTGAAGCAGTTTTGTTGTGGCTTCAGTTTGACCTAGCAAATGAAGGAATTAGTTCACAAAATTTTAGGATCATGTATGACACATTCAGAGCTTTAAATTCATAGGTAGAACGTGTCATTTGGATGTGTATATCAAGATAAATGAATTTCCAAAGTAAGGGACCAGAAACTGTTTCCAGAGTTTTTGACCAAATGAACAGTAAACTTCAACGAATAAACTGTATCAATTGGCTAATCATTTGGTCTAAAACTTATTTTTCCCTTAAGTTTCAAGATGTTATGTTCATGTAGCTTTTTTAACCACTGCATTTTGAGTTTTCTAGAATTAATTATGATTTTTTGAAGTTCGTTGCGTAATCTGGAATACCATATGAACAGTAACCCGAGAAAGAGTAAAATTCTAGATTTGGCTAATGGACTTCCAAGGTCTTGTAAATGGTTCTAAATGCTACTGAATGGCCCCTAAGACATATAAAAGTAAGGATGTTACATTACACATGACCAAGGATTGATCACACAAAACTATAGAGTTTACTGCATATTTAGGACGAGGAGTTATGCTAGCAACAGTGAGGGTGATGTAACACCTTACTTTCTTACATCCTAGAGGCCAAACAGTAGCATCTAAAACCACTTATAAAATTAATGAAGTCAAATTACACCATTTGGAATTTTTGACCACGAGTTACTGTTCATTTGGCAAAACTCCAGACAAATTATTCAACTTCAAAAATTCATAACTAATTCTAACAAAATCAAAATGAATTGGTTCAAGTTACTATATGAATCTAACATAAGCCTCTTTAAAGAAAAAATATGAATCTGACCAAACTCCAGACCAATTAATACAGTGTTGGCATGGAAAATTACTGTTCATTTGGTTACTTTCACAGTTTTTAGATTTGGTTCCCTAAATTTGAAAATTCGTTCTCTTTGTACAAATATTGGAATAAGGCATTCTTGGTACAAAAAAAATTTAATATGTCTATTATCATATAGTAGAGTCTCATACATTTATTTAAGGGTTATCTATTTTTCCTAAGTCTCAACAGAACATAACCAGAACTGAAATAAGTACTTAATACACATATTACATGTTTTCATAAAAAGTATCATACAACAAAGTATCTATCCATCATAACTTCTTCATTCTCTTTCCTTGCTTCCATAAGATGGCCCTGATGTGATGTTTGTATAATGGAAGGGGTGAGATTTTGGGGGAAATCTCAGTAGTAAACAGAAACCAAGTAGTGTATGCAACTCAATGCTTGATGTTAATATGTGTGTGCTTAATGATCATGCTTGCATAATTATATCTTTACATGCTTCCATGTTCCTTAAATTATAATATATGACCATAGCATAAAAAGAAATAGAGCATCATTCAATCATATAGGCTTCACATCATCAAAGTAAACATCCAACACATAAAACATCTAAGCAAGCACAACATACAAGTTAGTTAAGTTTACCACCTTGGAATAGCTCTCCCTTAACCTTTTCTTTCTTGGTCTTTTAGTCTCCTCTTTCACAAATGTCAAAGCCTAATCATGGTAGAGTAATACACTTATTACAATCAATACCTATTCAGCTTTGAACCTAACTTAATAATTTAATTTCCATTTTATGAAACCGATAAACCCCTAACTTTCTTTCTTTGTGGTTAATTATCTTGTCCCTTGAATTTATTTGTACCTTGACTATATCTCACACAATTTTGCCCAAGGAATCCAAATATGGATTCACAATTTCAAAATTCAAATGTTTCCTTTAGGTCTAAATAGAAATAGAAACAGTACCTACAATTTTCCAAAAATTCCTCTCTTCAATTCCAATGCTTCTAAGACTTTGATCTTGCTTAATCCTACACAATTTTGCATTTTAAACTATTGGAAATATCAAAATTATGAAATTCTAGTCACTGTTCATATGCATGAACAGTAACAGAGAAGGTTTCAACTTCTCCCTTTCTCAATTTCAATGTTTCCAAGGTTCAAATATTATTCAATCTTACACAAAATCATCATATAAATTCAATGGAAGCATTAGATCATTGAAATTCAATCTTCTTCCTTCAGTTCTGTCCTAGACCAAAAGTCACATAAATTGGGATTTCAAGGATTATACAATTAATTCAAGCGATAGCCAATAATCCAAGCTTATCTAGGTTAATATTTCATAGTTTTAACTTGTTTTTCATCTTTCTTGATTTCTATCCAGATTTGGACAGCATGCTTCTTTGAGGATTATTCCAAAATTCAACTATTAAATCCCTAGTTTCAATCTCCCAAATTGAGATAAAATAAGTTAGGGTAAATTACTTACCTTGCTTCTTAGCTTGCTTGATCACTAGGTATCCTGAATGCCTCTTGAAATGCTTTAGATTAGGTTGAGTTTTGAAATGGCAAGAACTTCCCCAAGCTTCTTGGCTCTACATTTTACAAAGAGAAGGTAGGGGTATTTATAGAGTAAGTTTTGACACCTTAGGACTAATCTACTCTTCCATTTCATAATTATTACAATTGTTTAAACTTAATTCTCATTGGTTAGATTTTTGATTAATTAATCTTAATCATCATTAAACTATTTATTATAATATTTTAATATAATTCAGTACATGTGATAATTCATTCCTCTTGCTATGCTTATCATCTTGGGATGTTGTAAAATGTCAGTTGGGCCTTAAATTGAGTCCACTTGCCAATTGGCTCAATTCCTAAGACACATCCTATACCCATATACTTAAATTCTTTTGATTTTTGTAATAAATTCTATAAAATTATTTTAAGGGTTCTAACATTTTTAGAAATTCATTCTAATATAAAATGAATTTTCTACAAAGTCACATAATTTTCTGAGACACAGAAGTCATGATATAAATTCCCTACATTTCCTTTAACACTTTATTGATGTCCAATTTTACCGTAAATTTCATAATTAATTCTATAGTACTTCTTTTTAACTTATGTTAGTTTCATAATTCCTATATTATTTATAAGAATTTACTACCAAGTTTCATCTAATTATGAGGTCTACAAGATACTGCATAAATCTCCAGACTTCAGGAATTCATATTAATTTATCAGGACTTCAAATCAAAATTTCATGTTGTGTTAAACTGATCAGAATAATTTCTCTATTTTATGGTAAAATTTGGGACTAAAATGCTTCCGGGCAATTTTGGACATTTTCTAGCTCAACATTCTCATAATTACTAATTTGCTCCTGAACTTTTAGAAATTGTGCTTTAGGCCCTTAACTTTTCATAATTATACTTAATGACCCAAAGCTTATGTCTACTTCTATTTTGCACCATGAAACTTTTAGAGTTTTCACTTTAG
Source organism: Leucaena leucocephala (assembly GCA_037074615.1). Lineage (NCBI taxonomy): Eukaryota > Viridiplantae > Streptophyta > Magnoliopsida > Fabales > Fabaceae > Leucaena > Leucaena leucocephala. The sequence goes on along the minus strand of CM073526.1, from coordinate 5,353,196 downwards.
TCCCTTTCTTTTCCAAAATGACCATTATGTCCTTGAAACTTTCATTAATTGATTTAATCCCTATATTTTTACTAAATTGCAATTAGCCCCTTTTTCTGTACAACTTTATACCTTCTCTCTCTCTTTGGTTAAAACTTATCTTAATCATTATCTTTTCTTCTTATTACCATCAAAATCCCTTCATAACCCATTTTCTCTGTCAGTCTTATACAGATAGAAAAAATTTGGGATATTATATTTCTAACCCCTAAAAATAAATTTCGTTCTTGAAATTTAATTAGCACCTTAGTCAAGTAACCTTGGACATTCCTCCTTTTTATACCCTTTTTGTTTAGTGACTAAGGTTTAAGGATATATTTGAGAATTGCTTGTTTATGATATTCTCTCATCTGTATGCATCCGTCCATTTATAGATGACTCACTGTATTAGATTTGTGAGTAATGTCCATTTCTTTCATAGGTAACCCTTTAGAAAGTTGATAAAATTCTGGGGTTCCTTCATTCATTTCATTTCTCACTATACTTCACATGATGTATCTTATTACATATCCCATGTGTATCTTATCACATCCCGATATACTATAGGGCTAATATCCTCTTTGACTTAACAATCTATCAATCTTTTAGGAGGATTATGCTCTTTTACTATATTATGAATCCATCCTCTTAAGTCTTTTCTCCTAAGTTAACGTAGGATTCTAATATTTCACTTCTCTGTTCTCTAGGTGTATATACTAACTTCCTAGTAGTCACCCATCATTACACTACCCTTGCTCGAGCAAGCTTAACTTTCTACACTGATGGGTTAACACCTGATTATAATCTGTGGGTTTATAGGCCATTGCCTATCCCTACTTGCATAATCATATTCTTATACTATATTGCCTTAGACACTCTTTCTTTACTCTTTATCAGGTTTATATAGCTCTTATTCTCTTTAGTCTCTTTTTAGGGATTTACCTGCTTAATCTGATCCCTTCTAATTTTATATGGGATTGTTCTCTTCTTTTCTTCAAGCATACTTCCTATAGGCTTAGATTACTTTTTACTCAAGAATGAAAAGTTTTAATTATTAACTTTCACTCTTTTCTTATGTAGTAGAATTCTAAGTATAGTCTATATAATAAGATTTATCCAAGAAAATGTCATGGGTACTCTCTCTGTATGAGTTAATCAACTTGTGAGGGTTTTATGCCTTAAGCTCATCCTTGGTTATTATCTTCCTATAGAAATACTATGTTGCCACCAATTTCCATGGTTCACCTTCCTTTTTCCCTCAGGCTAGGTTAATTTGGAATCACCCATATTAGCCCTAAACCTTTTTCAGGATTTATCGAATCCTAAAATAATGTTTTGATGAATAACATGTTAAAAACATATCACAGTTTTCTGGAAGATTTAAAACCAACGAACTAAGTCATAAGGATAGCCACTTCCACTTATTGATAACTCAACTAATAATTCTCCAAGACAGCTTTTTAAAACTACTATTATCTATCTAGACTTTACTTATATCATTTCTATCTTTTTAATCATAACTTTAATTTCTTTCTATAACACTTGCTCAACATTAGCGAAGTTTTTGATAACATCCTTCTCTTTTATGGCTTTACGCAGAGCTACTGAAAATTTTTCTCATCTCATCTTGTAAACATGGCTCTATCACAAGCTCCACTGTGTATCTCTTTAAAATGATTCTATGTCGAGAACATCTAGTTCTATTTCATGAGTAATATCATTTATTGTATAGACGCTACTCTTTTCAGAGTTGCATCCTTACTTTCTTTACTATATCTCATTTCATGTTCATGTGACATCATTTATATGTCATATTTCTATTAAAAGAATTTGTCCTGAGTACTGTAATCATATGTCTATAGGTATGACTCTAATATCTTTCTAATTTAAAATTCTAGCAACTTCTTTACTTTAACTCTCTGTTTAACTAATTGTTGTCATTTCGTAACAAGCTCTTATTTCTAATGTTAAACTCAATCCCAATTTCATATGAATTAAGTAAGATTGACTATCTTATCTATTTATTCCCCTACTTCTATATATTCCACTCATATTTGTCTTCTCATGATAATAATCATTTCTATATCATATAAGTCCAACATTTTAGGTCTAGAGTAACATAGAATGTGCATGCCAGACATACAATTTAAATATACAATTGTTCTTATGCCAATGAGAGTAGAGTATTATTGGAAAATGTGCCCTAGGGGCCAATCATTGTCTTATAAATATTATTGATTTATGAGTTTATCAATTGTGTTATCATATTATTTTCATGTTTACTGTGATGACCATCCTTGGATAATTCATGATCTTATCCTAAATGTCCCTGGTCAGTCATCTGTGCGGGAGCAGAGATGAAATAAGACCAGTATGACTTTGAAGATGTATAGAGATATAAATCAAAGTCATAGGCACATGTAAGAGTACAAGGTGTTGGACCGACCCGCTATGAGAGAGTTGCATGGGTTACATCATAAGCTTCTCTCATATATAAACCATGTCACTATGCCCTTTGACCTGAGATCATCATGGATTCCTACATGACAAACGCTCAGCTTTGACCTAGTCAAAAGTCACTTTTGACCGAGTGATCATAAAGACTATGTTCGGGCTTAGTGATTTTTCATGCGGAGGAATGTGAATGGTCAAGATGGAATTTGTCCCTCACATTCGTAGAGAGATATTACTGGGCCCCTCGATGAGTGAGTCTGAGAAATGTATGGCTATACTGTAATGGAAAGGTAGTTCCATTTCTATAGTCAGACTACTTAGGGATCGAGAAAGTAACGGTCAGGAATAGGAGGATGACATTATCCATGCCTCATCCATGACTAAAATATCGCGTGACAGAAGGGACATGATATGGTTGTACAAAAGGTTACATCGTTTATCAATCCTCATATGATTTGGGTAGTCGTTATGTCTTGTTAGAGACCGCTTGCGACTTGTGGGCCAGTATAGCAAATGGCCTACTACCAACTTCATATGGGCCTACAGGGTCGCACACAAAATAGCCCAACACGAGCTATGATGTCCATATTTATTGAATCTAAGAAGTGTCTAGATTCAATGAATGATCCAGGGTTGATATATATATTTATTTATATTTATATTCGTATATATATAAATTCATATATATATTATATATAAGGGATATATAGGATTTAATTTAAAAGGATAAATTAAATCTCTATCACGTTTGAATTTAAAATTCAAATTGATAGGATATCTCATATAAGAGATATTTACAAGATTTAATTTATAAGGATAAATTAAATCTCTATCACGTTTGAATTTGAAATTCAAATTGATAGGATATCTCATATAAGATATATTTACAAGATTTAATTTATAAGGATAAATTAAATCTCTATCACGTTTGAATTTGAAATTCAAATTGATAGGACATATCAAATTTGATTTATGAGAATAAATCAAATATAGTCCAATCTTATCTTTATTTAAATTAAATAAATAGGTGAATTAAATCTGTGTGACGGATTTAATATAAACATTATTTATTTAATTAGTTTCTTATCAAATTATACAATATGTGATATTGTATTAATTTCAGAATTAATATAGATTAATTCCAAGATCCAATTCGGTTGAGGAAAATGTAGAACATCCTATATATTTGATTTTAGGAGCTATGTTTTTGACACACAACACACAACACAAAAGGCCGAACGGAATCTGCAAAAGGTTTGCAGATAAGAAACTGCTGAAGTAGAGACGGAGATGACGAATTCTTGAGAGAACCTTGGAAGGACAGGAGACACTAGCACGTCGTTCGTAGTTGGAACACTGTTCGTGTGGATACCAGTAGAGGAAGCCGACCTGAGACGTTGACTTCTTGCGATCAGAAAGAGAGCATGAGCCGCGGAGAGAAGTTGTGGACATCTTCTTGCGATCGGAAAGAGATCACCAGTCGCGAAAAGAAGCTGTGGAAGTCACTGAGGAACACTAAGGGTAATGCTTCTTTCCACTTGACTTAAACACATAAGGTAGATCCTGGCAAGGAATGGGAAAGATTTTTTTAAATTAATTTTCACTGCGTGTCTTCCAATTCTTTACAAGTATGAATATTAATTCAATTCATACCTTGTATTAGTTTAGGTGACTTTATTACATCTTCCCTATTCAAGGAAAATACTCTTCCCTGATGTTGAGATTTTTCACCTCCAGCATTTTGTGGACACTCCTTGGCATAATGTCCTAGCTTGCCACATTTATAACAAACTCCTTGACCTGCTAAACAAGGCCTACCTTCATGGTTCCTACCACATTTTCACACATGTTCTGCCTTGATTGCATGTTGCTACTTCCTGACCTACCTCTCTGATTAGTAGATATATGTCTTGAGCCTTATCTAAACTGCTTGCTATTACCATTTGCTAAGACTGACAGTCCTACTGGAACTATTATAATTGGAGGTACTGTAACAGGTTAATTTCGAGCACTCAGGGTATGGCAGGCTATTCTTTGTAATTCTACATGCTTCAACCACTTCATTAAATCTTTGTATTTGTCTAGGCAAAATCCTTTCTCTTAATGAAGAATTTAGTCCTCGAGTTAATTTCTCTCTCGTCCATCTTTCATCGTTCATATGATTCAGATATGTAGTATAATGAGAAAGGTGGATGAACTTGGCTAAGTAGTTATCAAAGGGTTCTTTCTAACCTTGTTTTAACATCAAGAAGTCAGCCTCGCACTCATCCCTTACAAACAGAGGAATCGACAAAGATCTCCTATGTAAGAGGGGTATTTCTTGCTCGCATAATAATCTCTATATTTCTCCACCATCATTCAGCTTCTTTTTCTAACTTATACATAGCCATTTGCCCCTTTTAATCTGAAGAACAATTGAGAACCTTAAAAATTTTCTCTAAACAATTCACCTAATCCTTTGTAGTATGAACATCAAAGGATCCCTCAAATGTAGGTGGATTGTGCTTATAGAATGATTCTATCCATGTTTGTACACTTTCTTGCTCTACTGTAGACCCCTGTTGTCTATCTGATCCAGTTATAGTCTATCCTTGTCTAGACTGTGGTTTCTTGATGACTCCTTCTGTTCGTCATATATTAGCAATAGATGATGTAACTACTGTTGCTACAATGTCATCTCTTTTATGCTTATGGCGTGCTTGCGTGTCTCAGATTTTATCCATTACCCATTGTTGTTGCTCTAGCCTATCTGTAATAATTTGTATAGGGTTTACTTGGTTGCTAGTCCTATCATTATGGGGCTCTACAACTTGAGGTCTAACTGTTCTATGGGTGTTAACCATTGTCTCTATTTCCTCTACTTTATATTTGAGAAAACACAATCAAATGTATGCATAATAACCTTCATCCATTCATTATCAAACATATATCCATATAGTAGAACAATATTCATGCATATTAGTAAACCATATTCACATATCACATACATGCATATGCAAGCCATAGTCAACTGTCTCCTACAAAACATATAGAGTATATCATCATCATATAATATACATCAAGTAACCTAGGTCTCATTTTACCTATACTCCTAAACAAGCATTAGCCTTCTTGACTACCATGTCATCATGTATGGAAGTATTTGACTCGCCATAAGCTCATCCCACTCTAATATAGTATATACTCAATCAAGATTAGTACCTAAACTTTCATAGCGAAAGTAAAGTCTTGACACTGCATCCAAAAAATCTAGATATATTGTCTAGTCTTGATTCTAGCTTCTATCTAATCCACTGCCCAACTCTAGCAATTCTCTTTCTACAGCTTTCTTGACTCCCATCCAATCATCAACACCTTCCTCCTGATAAAGGAAATATTTCCCCAGTCTCACCCTACTTGGTCCTGCTTGCTCCACTTCAGGAACATAGAATGTCAGAAGTAATGGCCTACTTAGACTAGGGATGCCAAACTGAAGTAAGTTAACAAAACAATATGGACTTGGGTTTGGATAATAAGGTGGTGACACTGCTAGATATTAGGGTTGGCACTTTAAGTATAAGCACACCCAATCTAAGAAATCATCATTATCTAAAATAAACTCCTCTAGATATATTGGTTTTGGATATGGATTACCATACTCATCTACTGGAATTATAGAAGGAACACTATAATCTGGCTGGGGATAAATACCTGACTCAACATCATTAAGGAAAACTACAAAAATAGGTACTATATCTACTGGCTCTTCGAACTGCATGTTCGAGCCTTTGGAAGACTGTTTAGATCTTACTAACATTGGTTGTTTGTTATGGAAGGATTCCTCCTTTGATGAGGTATATGTAAGATTTGGGTCTTCCTCATCTACTTCCTTAAGAAAGGAATCACCTTGGTTTACTTAGGAAATAGTTCTGCCTATGAACAACCATTATCTATCCCTGTAAAAACTAGCTTAAATCAATACTCACTTATCTAAGATGGGTAAACTATATAAATCAGCGCAGTTTCTAACCTAAACCTTAGCCAAAGCCTCTTGCACTGATACCAAGAATATAACAGCTTACTTTCTTACATCTTAAGGACCAAAAAGTAGCATCTATAAACACTTATATGATCACTGAAGTCAAATTACACAATATGGAATTTTTGACCACGAGTTATTGTTCATTTGGCAAAACTCCAAACAAATATTTCAAATTCAAAAATTCATAACTAATTATAAAAAAATCAAAATAAAGTTATTCAAGTTTCTATATGAATCTAACATAAGCCACTTTAAAGGAAAAATATGAATTTGACCAAACTCCAGACCAATTAATACAGTATTGACGTGGAAAATTACTGTTCATTTGGTCACTTTCACAGTTTTTAGATTTGGTTCCCTAAATTTGAAAATTCGTTCTCTTTGTACAAATATTGGAATAAGGCATTCTTGGTACAAAAAAAATTTAATATGTCTATTATCATACAGTAGAGTCTCATACATTTATTTAAAGGTTAACTATTTTTCCTAAGTCTCAACAGAACATAACCAGAACTGAAATAAGTACTTAATACACATATTACATGTTTTCATAAAAAGTATCATACAACAAAGTATCTATCCATCATAACTTCTTCATTCTCCTTCCTTGCTTCCATAAGATGGCCCTGATGTGATGTTTGTATAATGGAAGGTGTGAGATTTTAGGGGAAATCTCCGTAGCAAACAAAAACCATAAAGTGTATGCAACTCAATACTTGATGTTATTATGTGTTTGCTTAATGATCATGCTTGCATAATGATATTTTTAATGCTTTCATGTTCCTTAAATTATAACATATGGCCATAGCATAAAAAGAAATAGAGCACCATTTAATCATACATACTTCGCATCATCAAAGTAAACATCCAAGCAAGCAAAGCATACAAGTTAGGTAACTTTACTACCTTGGAATAGCTCTCCCTTAACCTTTTCTTTCTTAGTCTTTTAGTCTCCTCTTTTGCAAATGTCAAAGTCTAATCATGGTAGAGTAATACACTTATTACAATCCATACCTATTCAGCTTTGAACCTAACTTAATAATTTAATTTCCATTTTATGAAACCGATAAACCCCTAACTTTCTTTTTTTGTGGTTAATTGTCTTGTCCCTTGAATTAATTTATGCCTTGACTATATCTCACACAATTGTACCCGAGGAATCCAAATATGGATTCAGAATTTCAAAATTCCAATGTTTCCTTCAAGTCTGAATAGAAATAGAAACAGAAACAACACCTATAATTTTTTAAAAATTCCTCTCTTCAATTCCAATGCTTCCAAGACTAAGATCTTACTTAATCCTACACAATTTTGAATTTTAAACCTATTGGAAATATCAAAATTATGAAATTCTAGTCACTATTCATATGCATGAACACTAAAATATAAGGTTTCAAATTCTCCCTTTCTCAATTTCAATGTTTCCAAGGTTCCAATCTTATTCAATCATACACAAAATCATCATATAAATTCAATAGAAGTATTAGATGATTGAAATTCAATCTTCTTCCTTCATTTCTATCCTAGGCCAAAAGTCATATAAATTGGGATTTCAAGGATTACACAATTAATTCAAGCAATAGCCAATAATCCAAGCTTATATAGTTTAATATTTCATAGTTTTAACTTGTTTTTCATCTTCCTTGATTTCTGTCCAGATTTGGATAGCATGCTTTTTTGAGGATTATTGCAAAATTCAACTATTAAATCCCTAGTTTCTATCTTCCAAATTGAGGTAAAATAAGTTAGGATAAATTACTTACTTTGCTTTTTACCTTGCTTGATCACTAGGTATCCTAAATGCCTCTTGGAATACTTTAGATTATGCGAGTTTTGAAATGGCAAGAACTTCCCCAATCTTCTTGGCTCTACATTTTACAAAGGGAAGGAGGGGTTTTTTTAGAATAATTTTTGGCACCTTATGACTAATCTACCCTTCAATTTCATAATTATTACAATGGCTTAAACTTAATTCTCATTGGTTGGATTTTAAATTAATTAATCTTAATCATCATTAAACAATTTATTATAATATTTTAATATAATGAGACACATGTGATAATTCATTCCTCTTGCTATGCTTAACATGTGGCATAAGGTGGGTCCCATATGAGACACCTCACCATACACACGTCTTAAAACTTTCTCTCTTTTTTATAAAAATATCTTCAAAATTCATTTGGCCACAAGACCACTCCTTATCATCTTGGGCTTCTGTAAAATGTCACTTGGGCCTTAAATTGAGTCCACTTGCAAATTGGCTCAATTCCCAAGGCACATCCCATACCGATATCCTTAAATTCTCTTTATTTTTGTAATAATTTTTATAAAATTATTTTAAGGGTTCTAACATTTTTAAAAATTTATTCTAATATAAAATGAATTTTTTATAAACTCTCATAATTTTTTGAGATCCAAAAGTTATGATAAAAATTTCCTACATTGCATTTAACACTATCGATGTCTGATTTCACTGTAAATTTCATAATTAATTCTACACGACTTCTTTTTGACTTATGTCAATTTCATAAATTCCTATATTCTTTATAAGAATTTACTACTAAATTTCATCTAATTATAAGGTCCACAAGATACTGCATAAATCTCTAGACTTCAAAAATTCATATAATTTATCAGGGCCTCAAATCAAAATTGCGTGTTACGTTAAATTGATCAGAATAATTTTCTCAATTTTATGGTAAAATTTGGAACTAAAATGCTTCCAGGCAGTTTTAGGCTTTTTCTAACTCAACTTTTTCATAATTACCAATTTGCCTCTGAAGTTTTGGAAATTAAACTTCAGGCCCTTAACTTTTTATAATTATACTTAATGGCCTAAAGCTTATGTCTACTTCTATTTTGCACCATGAAACTTGTAGAGTTTTTATTTTAGTCTATTTCTTTTCCAAAATGACCATTATGTCTTTAAAACTTTCATTAATTGTAATTTAGTCCTAATACTTTTACTAAATTGTAATTTAGCCCATTTTTCTTTATAACTTTATACCTTCTCTCTTTCTTTGGATTAAAACTTATCTTAATCGTTATCTTTTCTTCTTATTACCATCAAAATCCCTTCATAACCCATTTTATCTATCTATCTTATACAGATAAGGAAAATTTGGGATATTACAGGTGACATATGAGGCATTACTTATTACAGAATACTTATTGACATTGTTAAGTTAAATTATCAGCTTTTTATTATAACTCTCTTCAAGTGATCTAGGGAAAACATGAAATCTTACAGGGACTTATTGTTGATGGCTTAGCCATCACATCTTTCAATTTTTCTAGGCTCATTCATACAGGCAAATCTGAAGATGATGAGTCGTTCATTCTGGCCTCAGGGACGTACAAAGTTTATTATGTGGAGGATGAGAAGTATAAATATTGGAATATGGTGGTTCACCTCAAGTCAAGTGAACTTTTTGATATAGGTGATAGTGACATCACCGCTTACGATAACAAGCCTTTTCAACCGACAAATTTTAAAAATTCTTCTCTTAAGATATGTGACATGCTCATCCCAGTATTTATTTATAATTGTCATTATTAAATTAATTAAACACTCACTTCAATTTGTAATTTTATTCCATTATAATCTGATTACAAATTAAACCTAACAAAAAATTGTTATAAAAAAATATCTTTTGAAGCAGGGTAATAGTGTTGATGAATGACTATTACTATACTTTGAATGATTAATTTAATCATTTCTTCTTGTACAAAAATAATTACAAACAAAAATTAAATATTTTTCAAAAAATAAAGAAACACACTTTTATAGCAGTTTCCCTAACTGCTACAAATTCCGTGGTGAGTTAACTACTACAAAACTTGGTAATCTCTTATGCAAACTATAAACCACTACAAAATACATAAAACTGCTACAAATTTTGCAGGGAGTAAACTGCTACAAAACTCAATAAATCGCTGCAAACTACTCTCATCCTCCCATTCTTCCTCTGCTCGCCATTTTTCTTCTTGTGCTAGATGTTCTTCTTCCTCTACTCGTTGTTCTTCCTTTGTGTCTTCTCTTCTAGTTATCTTATCTTGGTTATTTCTTTACATGGTAAGATCATTTTAATTTATAAGCTTATTTTTCTTTTACATTTGTACACTTATTTTTATTAAATGTGCAATTAATATTTTCATGTCCTTCTTACACAAATTACTAGATCTATTCAATCAATTATATATCATATTTCCTACAATTTCTTCACTTTCTAACTCTCTTTTACACCATCCATAACTTTCTACCATTCTAATATCAATTTTTACACTTTCTATATCTTCAATATTTCTCATAAAATAAAATATATCAAATTAAATTACATACTACTTTAACCTATCAAATTTGATAAAGTATATATATACATATATATACAGACATAGCATTAAAAATTCATATAAATATATATATAATTATAAGTATTAGTACACATAATTTTTAATTTTTTTACAAAGGCTGCAACATTTATAGCAGTTGCAACCGTTACAAACACTCAATGCAGGAAAATTCAATTTTTTTATATCATTTTGTAGAATGCTCCAAAACTTTTTACAGTTCATTAACTACTATAAATGCTTGGTGCTAATATCAAATTTTTTATTTCTCCTAAATTTTTTGTTACTTTTCCCTTTCCTGCTAACCAAAATGATTTTGTGCCAGTTCACTAACTGTTACAATATTTTATCCCTTAGATTGATATGCAGATTTATAGCATTTTATTTTACCTTTACTAAATTGGTAAAACCGTTAAAAACATTTTTAACAGTTAGAATGTGTAGCGGTTACTTAAACTGCTACAAAAGTATTTCTAGAGCATGATTTTGCAGCGGTTAGCTAAACTGGTACAAATCATCATTCCAACAGTTAAAACTGCTAGAAAGATAAAAAATGCCCGATGCAAAATGCCTTCTTTTTTACAGTGCATAAAGTGTAAAATTTTTGGGAATTATCAACATAACCGAAGGACTTGCCCTCAACTAGTCAAGCAAAATAGAAATCAACACATCCTTATGACACTATTAATGTGACACCTCCATCAAGCAATCAATCTAGATGTAGCTAGAGGTAATATGTTGTCAAATTTTAAGAAGATATCTTTTTTGGATATGGCTTAACATGCCATTTGTTTTGTTGAAACTAACTACGTATATCAATTTGTAGTGGCTGCTAGCTATATATGTATTGAAAATCAACTTTATGATGTTTGTGGTCCTGGTGACAAGTTTATATATATATTGTGATGCATTCTATGTGTGGCAGGTCATTCTTTGGCACATGATATTTTTTAGAATCAATTGTTAATATATGGTTTATTGTTGTTACTGATAACAGTGTGCAAATGTAGAGGGGTTAGAATAAGAGGAAGGATAATAACAATATGTGTTAATAACAATTTTTTTATTATAATAGCCACTGTTAAATAATATAATGCACAATTATTTGATCAAGTCATTCTCTCGCCTATTATATCAAACTCACGGACCATATTTCATACAAAAATAGATGCTCAACTTTTAAAGTAAATTGGATTACATTAACCAAATGCTATGATGCAACAGTTTCACTTCTTATATAGCAAATTGCTCAAAGCAAATCCTAACATACAAGTGCCAAAACCTGCATCCTAAACAAGTGATAAAATCATTGGATTTCAACAAACTATATTCAAAACCAAAATCACAAGACACAACATCTTCATCATTCTTCATAAGCTTTAACTTGTTTTCTCTTTCTCATTGATAATATCCAATTTATCTTTATGAATAACAGCATCATACCAGTCAATTCAACACTATAGATCCAATTAGACTGCAAAAATAATCCAAAATTACATTAAAAACAAAAAAAGGACTTTCAAAATATAGAGATGGCTTAAAGCTTTAAACCGAAAAGAAAACCAGAGACATCATTAGCCAACTGAAGCTAAATATCATCAACTTCTGTATCAATCAATCAAATCTCAAGTTTTAGTAAAAAATGCATTAAAACCTAATTCAAAATAAAAAATATTGATGAGAGAGGAAAAAATGAATGAAGAATGTCATTTTTTATCTGAGGTAGAGAAATATATAGGTGTTACTTGGCAGGGACCTTCTTTTCCCCTCACCTTACTGCAATTTGTTAGACTTCATGTTTTGATGATAACAAATTATTTTAGCAATGTATTTGAAAACTATTTTGAAATAGCTTATTTCTTATAAGCTTACCAATAAGAATGTTTATCAATAAGCCCTTTGATATATATGAAGGAATTCTGTTATGAAAAATTATTTTATAAAAAGAACTTATCAAAGTATTGATCATAAAAATATTTATCGATAAAGACATTAAAAAAACTTAGTTTAAGAAATATAGAAATCTGTTTTCCAAAAGGTATTTATCGAAGCATTGATCAATAAAAGCATTTACTGATAAAGACTTCGATAAAGGCATTTATCTGTAAGTGAAAACTTAGTTTTGGAAATCTTGTTGAATATGTTTCTAAAGGCATTTATTGAAGTATTGATCGATAAAGGCATAGGATGTGATAAAATGGATTAAATTCTACCTATATTAAAAATTCCTAAAATATAACCTATAAAATGGATTATATATACCGATGCCTCAGAAGATTATTGGGGTGCAACACTTTATTTTTAAGAATTTGGAAAAGAAGAAATAGCAAGCTATGTGTTAGAATGGATGTATCACCCAATAGGGTGAATTGTGTAACACCTTAATTTTGAATGCCATAGGAACCATTCTATAGCATTTATAACCACTTTTATGATCATTGAAGTTCATATGCAAAATCTGGAATTTTCAAGCTCATAGTTATTGTTCATGTGGTATTTCCAGATTTGGCGATGAACTTTGAAAAGTCATAACTAAATTCAAAAAAATGGAAACAAAGTGTTTAAAAGGCTACATAAATGTAACATAATTTAGTTTAAGGGAAAAATATGTCTCAGACAAAATGCTCAGCCAATCTATATTGTTTTCGTGTCAAAGAGAACTATTTATTTGGTCAACAATTTTGGAAACAGTTTACGATCCCTAATGCTGAAAATTTTGTTCTCTTTGTACAAACATCAAAATAAGGTGTTCTTGATATCAAAATGAGGCTTGGCATATTAGCTAAATACTGGTAAACTATCATACATTTATTCTATAATTTACTATTTTTTATTACATCTCAAAGGTTACTGCCTTAAAACTATCATTGTTCATGTGCAGAATTTTCAACACTAACTATACATACATACATACATACATACATACATACATACATACATACATACATACATACATACATACATACATACATACATACATACATACATACATACATACATACATACATACATACATACATACATACATACATACATACATACATACATACATACATACATACATACATACATACATACATACATACATACATGCATGCATGCATGCATATGTACGTACGTACATACATACATACATTCCAAAACTTGTCTAGAACATATCCATACATAAAAACTATAGCTTAGTCCTTTAATCTTCTCCTCTAACACTTGATGGTCTTGCTGTTTGGGAATATAAATAGGGGTGAGATTTATGAGAAAATCTTAGTAGTAAACAAAACTAAGCAAAATATTCATTATGTGTGATTAGTACTTGTGCTTGCTTGTGATTATGTAAGCATAATGTAATGTGCATGCTTTCATATATCATATGAAATACGGTTGGCTAAATTAATTATAGAAATATAGTTTTCATCATTTACACATGCATCACAACTCAACAAAGTCATAACACAACTAGGCATAACATCAAACACATACAAGTTTATGATAGTTTAATACATCAAATGCTTGTCCTTCCTTTACCCTTTTCTTTATTTCTTCCCCTTGAGGTGTGGCTGCCTTCTTAGAACACATAAGTCAAAGTATAAACATTATATAATCATTCATTCATCATGATATAATTTAACTGGAATATAAGGACATTGAACTCTATTAATCAATTAACCCTTAACTTTGTTCATTTGTGGTTAAATATCTTGTCCTTTGAATTAATTTGTGCCTTGACTTTAACCTACACAATTTTGCCTTATGAATCCTTTTATTGTCTTAGAATTTTGAAATTCCAACTCCTACATCAATTCTGGATAGAACTGTACAACAACTTCAATAAATTCTAAAATTTCCCTTTTGATTCCAATGTTTTCAATATTTGTTTCTCCATTTAATCCCACACAATTTTTCATTTTAAATCCATTTGAAACATCAAAATTATGAAATTCTCATTACTATTCATTACATGAATAATAACATAGAGGGTTCTAAATTTTTCCTTTTCAATTTCAATGCTTTCAATGTTACAATCTTATCCAATCCCATACAAAATCATCATCTAAATTCAATGAAAGCACTATAACAATGGAATCCATACTCCTTGGTCTAGTTTGGCTCTAGGCTAAATGGCCCCTTATTGTACAAAGTCAAGATTACAAATTAATTAAATAACCAATCATCCAATCTAGCTTATCTAAGTGCTAAATGACATGATTCTAACTTAATTTTCCTTTCCTTCCTTTCTCTTTTAATTTTAGCTAGCAAGCTTTCCCAAGGGAAAATAAAATTTCTAACCTTTAAAAGGTTTTAACCTTCCAAAATACTTATATAAGTACTAGGAAGGATTACTTACCTTATGCCTTAGTTATCTTTGATCAAAGTCCCTTGGAAATCCTCCTTGAATTTCCTTAGATTAGGTCAAGTTTTTAGTTGACAAGAGTTTCCCCTTATCCACCTTAGCTTCATGATTTAATGCTTGAAGGGGGTATTTATAGCATCTTTTTAAAGGTCTTGGGACCATTTTATCCCTCATTTAACTAATGATTACAATACTTTAATCTTGAATTTAATTGATTGGTTTCTTGATTAATTAAACTTAATTATCATTAACTTAATTCTTACATTATTTTATTATAATTTTACATGTGACAAACCTCTTTCTTTCTTGCTTGGCTTCCATGTACCAATGGTGCAGGTCCTATAAGGACACCTCACAATGGTACCTTGCATGTCTTGATTATTCTTACTTTATATTCTTTTTTAAAAATTCATAAAAGATTCTTAAAATTGACTTGTGCTCTAAGACACTTTCTTGAAACATTGGGCCTCATGGAGTAATGCCATTTTGGGCCTCTTGATGTTTAAACCCATAGTTGGCACACATCCCAAGACATTTCCTTTTCTAGTACCTTAAACCACCCTATTTTTTAGATAAAGTTTCTAAAATTATTTTAAGGGTTCTAACATTTTTAAAATTTATTCTACTATTAAATGATTTTTTTTGCAAAATTTTATAATTTTCTGAGAATCAGAAGTTTTGAGAAAATCCCATATGTTTCTTTAAATCCTTTATTGGAGTCAGATTTCACCTTAAAATCTATAATAAATTCTACAAGACTCATTTTTAAGTTATGTCAGTTTCATAAATTCTTATAATAAATATAAGAATTTCTTGTAAAGTTTAACTAATTCTGAGTTCCAGAAGATCCTGTAATAATTTCCAGACTTTTGGATATCAAATTAGAATTATGAAAAATATGTTTAACCCAAATAATGTTCCCTACTTACTAATAAAATTTGGGACTACAATATTTCTGGATAATTTTGAGCCTTTTTTAGTTCAACTTTGTCATAATTATTATTTTCCCCCTAAATTTACCAAAATACAATTTAGTCCCTGAATTTGGCAAATTTCACTTTAGTCCTTTACTACACATTATGAAATTCTAGTTTAGTCCCTAAAATTTTAAAACTCTATTTAGGTCCCTTTTTTTCCTTGAATTTTATTATTTAACTTGTGCTCAAATGATATCTACGTCCCTTGACTTTATAACTTTACATTTTCCTTTCTTTCTTTAACTTAAAACTTATCCAGTTATTATATTTTCTTCTGCTTATCATCATAATCTCTTTCTATCTTATTTCCTCTATTATTCTTTTACAGATAGAAAATATTTTGGATGTGACAAATTGGGTGATCTCAAATATTTTGGAAAACCCTAAACATATTTAAAATGAGATTAAAGAGTAAAGTTTAGAATGATATCACTGCAGGAAGAAATTGTTGAAGAGAGATTGCACAAGTCAATTTATACTGGTTCGGTCTAATCATTGACCTACGTCTAGTCCCCACAGCTCCTATAAGTGTTCCACTATATTCCAAGATTTCGTGAGCTCTTGTTGCCTCATTACATGCTTTTGAGAATCCCCTTACAACCTATAAGGGCACTCTCTAAGGAGAATCCCTCTCACTCACCCATACAATCGTAAGGTAACAATCTACTCAAGATATTATACTCTTAAGCAATTTAGAGAATAGTTAATACAAATGAAACTCTCTCAATAGAGTGAATTTTGATACACACTTAATCTCAAGCTCTAATATTTCTCTCTTCAAAGAAAATGATATGCTTTGAACCAAAAGATGAGAAACAGAGTAAAACAGAGATATAATTAGTGAATGTGATTAAACTGCATTGTTAGCATTTGATGTATCTTCTTATAATTTTTCTACTTCTTCCTCTTTCTCATTTTGGCTTATTCTTCTTTTATACTTAGTTCTTCATAATTACGTTGAATTGTTGAAGTAGCAGCTAATATAGTCATTGTTGAATATAGCTATTATTTGCTAACTTGTACATCTGACTTTTTGGCTCTTTATTTGATCTCTTCATTTAATCTTGTTTCAACCTATAAATAATTCTAAAATATGCTTTAGTAAAGATATATAATGAGTGTAAGCATATAGCAAGTTTTTCCAAATAATATAGAATTAAAGATCAAAATATGATAAAGTATAATTTAAAACACTTTTGGCAAAATGGCTTTATTTATCGAAGAACACCCTTATTGAAAATGTCTTTGATAAATTGCTGAAGAATTATATTTGAAATAGTTAAAATCTTATCGAGCAATTCTTTGATAATCAGCCTTATTGAAAATGACTTCGATAAATTTTCAATAAATTGTAAAAAGATAGTACATGATTTATCAAATAGGTAATGGATAAATGTCCTTATCGAATAACTCTTTCAAAAATATTCTTTGAAGAATATGCTTTCAAGTTTATCGATATGTTTCACAATATGTTATTTATCGAAGTGTTCTTCAATAAATATACTCTTTGAATAACTTATTGACAAATACTAAGAATATTCTCTTCAAATAGACTTTTATATTGTTCGATCCTTTAATCTTTTCACAAATAATGCATGTACGGATACAAACATTCTCAAGACCGTTTACTAAATCAAATCAAGATTACCATTTAGTAATCATATTAAAATAGAGATCAAATCATAACATAACAAGTTATCATCATATAATCAATTAAAAGTAGGCTTCATATTTATGAAGATCATTCATTCAATCAAATCAAAGTAACTCATAAGCATAAAAAAGTTATGCATAACACTATGGATCATATAGTCAAAAGGATCTTATTAAAGGTCTCTTCTATAAATAACTTGATTGAATATTTCTTTGATAAGAGCATAATGAATTAAACTTTGAATCATTGATGAATAATGTTTCTCAATTATAGATTATTCAAACAAATCAATCAATATTATAAGAGCAGAATCATTATGAAAACATTTCAAACAATCAAATTAGATCACTTGTAAAGATTATTTATCAGAGAATTTAAAATCAATGATCTAGACAATTTAAAAATATTTTTCAATTATCAGATTTTAAACCTATAAACCTTTTCAAATCTCTAATCATAAGATTTTACAAAACATAATATTAAAAGCAAGTGGTAAAATATATGACAAATTATTTATCAGTACTTTTGATAAACTTCTCCTTATTTATCGAAGAGTTATTCGATCAATTCTCTTATTGAATAGTCCTTCAATAAATAAGTCTTTAAAAATATAGTATCTTCTTTTAAAAATCAAAGTTGATAAATCAAAGATCTTATTAATAAATCCATTGTTTGATCAATTCTTGATAAAACTTTTTATAAAATTCTATTCTTAAAGCTGAGTCTGTGAAATACTTATTGAATGCTTATTTGATAAATCTACTTTTGAATAAACCTTTGAATACTTCAATTTCAAAATAGCATGACTCAGAATTTTCTCAATTAAAATTTGATTGATTTATCCAAGTCTTTTTCGATAAGATAACTTATCGAATAGGTCCTCGATAAATACCTTTCAAAAACTATATTTTTCTTCAAAAGTTCTTTCTTATTTATCAACTAACTTATCAAATAACTATCTTATCGATAAGCTTATCAATAAATGCTCTTTATCAGTTTAAAATACCTGAAATTTTTAGAAATTTTTAGAAATTAATTGTTATTATTAAAACATTGGAGTCTAACAATATACAAGTGAAAAATTTAACTAATTTTAATCTAAATATCATTCAAATTGGAAGGAATTGTTAGCGGCTGTAAAAGCTATGAAAAAGTTATAATTGTTAATCTTACAATATAAATTTATAATACAAACCAATAATACTGAAGTAAAACATTGGCTATCTAAAGGAATAAGAGATACAAATATTGTTAATAAAATGTCATTTAAATGCAAAATTATTTGTTTCATCGTTATTTAGTTGAGTATATTCTAGGAAAAAATATTCTAATTGTAGATTATTTAAGTAGAGATGGAGCAAGAAAGTTACAATAATTCAAGTCCAAGTAATCAAGGAAATTTAATGAATCCATTCAATATTGGGTCATCAATATCTAAGGAAGGAACTTTATTTCTTGAGGTTTTGACCTTAAAGATGCAAGTAAATCTAATGGTTACCCAAATAAATAATTCATTTAACACTGATATAGACCATATTAGTGTCGTATACGAGAAGGTTAATGAATTGCCGTTGGATGTAGTAAATTTAAAAAGTGGATTCTTATCCATACCCACTACTCCCTCTAGTGATAAAGGATGTCAAATTGATGTCCTTGAACCACAATTAAATGAAAAAGTCCATTTAAATGATATAGTCAAGGATCCAGTCCCACTAAATGTTGGAAATCATGCCCTAGGGGCCAATCATTGTCTTATGAACATTATTGATTTATGAATTTATTAATTGTGTTATCATATTATTTGCATGTTTATTGTGATGACCATTCTTGGATAATTCATGATCTTATCCTAAATGTCCTTGGTCAGTCATCTCTGCGGGAGCACAGATGAAATAAGACCAGTATGACTTTGAAGATGTATAGAGATATAAATCAAAGTCATAGGCACATGTAAGAGTACAAGGTGTTAGACTGACCCGCTATGAGAGAACTGCATGGGTAACGTTATAAGATTCTCTCATATACAAACCATGTCAATATGCCCTTTGACCTGAGATCTTCATAGATTCCTACATGACAAACGCTCAACTTTGACCTAGTCAAAAGTCACTTTTGATCGAGATCATAAAGACTATGTTCGGGCTTAGTGGTTTTTCATGCGGAGGAATATGAATGGTCAAGATGGAATTTGTCCCTCACATTCGTAGAGAGATATCACTGGGCCCCTCGATGAGTGAGTCTGAGAAATGGATGGCCATACTGTAATGGAAAGGTAGTTCCATTTCTATAGTCAGACTACTCAGGGATCGAGAAACTAACGGTCAGGAATAGGAGGATGACATTATCTATGCCTCATCCATGACCAAAATATCGCATGACAGAAGGGACATGATATGGTTGTATAAAAGGTTACATCGTTTATCGATCCTCATATGATTTGGATAGTCGTTATGTCTTGCTAGAGACCGCTTGCCACTTGTGGGCTAGTATAGCAAATGACCCACTGTCAACTTCATATAGGCCTACAGGGTCACACACAAAATAGCCCTACACGAGCTATGATGTCCAGATTCATTGAATCTAAGAAGTGTCCAGATTCAATGAATGATCCAAGGTTAATGTATATATTTATTTATATTTATATTCATATATATATATATATATATATAAATTCGTATATATACATTATATATAAGGGATATATATAGGATTTAATTTATAAGGATAAATTAAATCTCTATCATGTTTGAATTTAAAATTCAAATTGATAGGATATCTCATATAAGAGATATTTACAAGATTTAATTTATAAGCATAAATTAAATCTCTATCACGTTTGAATTTGAAATTCAAATTGACATGATATCTCAAATTTGATTTATGAGAATAAATCAAATATAGTCCAGTCTTATCTTTATTTTAAATTAAATAAATAGGTGAATTAAATCTGTGGGATGGATTTAATACAAACATTATTTATTTAATTAGTTTCTTATCAAATTATACAATATGTGATATTGTATTAATTTTGGAATTAATATAGATTAATTCTAAAAACCCAATTCGGTTGAGAAAACGCTGAGCATCCTATATATCTAATTTTAGGAGCTACGTTTTGAAAAAAATAACACATAACACAAAAAGCCAAAGGGAATCTGCAAAAAGGTTTGTAAATAAGAAACTGCTGAAATAGAGACGGAGAGGACGAATTCTTGAGAAAGCCTTGGAGGGACAGGAGACGCTAGCACGTCGTTCGTGGTTGGAATGCTGTTCGTGTGGATACCAGTAGAGGAAGCCGACCTGAGACGTCGACTTCTTGTGATTGGAAAGGGAGCACGAGCCGCGGAAAGAAGCTGTGGAAGTCGCTGAGAACACTGAGGGTAATGCTTCTTCCCACTTGACTTAAACACATATGGTAGATCCTGGCAAGGAATGGAAAAATTTTTAAATTAATTTCCGCTGCGTGTCTTCCAATTCCTTACAGTAAAGTCTACGAAAGAAGAATACAAAGAAGCTGTAAAAAGGCAAAGGAACCTTAACCCAGCACTAATCAAGTTCCTTTATCCGAAACAAAAAAGAAAGCAGCAGTACAATTATTATAGGAACCTCGTGGGAAAAGCAAACCAATGCTTTCAAACCAAGCACATGACCACGACTTCCCACAATCAAATAAATAAATATATAATGCACACAGCATCACTAGAAGTGGTAGCAACTTTATTTAGTTTCAGACTTGTATAGGATATTTATCCCTTAACAAATTTAGAAGAAATCAAACTACTACTAACAGTAGTAAGAGAAGCTCTAAAAATTACTTTGAAATAGTAAATCAATATCAAATCTTTATAAGATATTATTCTACTATTGTTGAAGTGACCTAAGTAAAATTTTATCCTCCTATTCATTTAATCTAGCCTAGAACAACAAGAAATATACTGAGTTAAAGAAGAGAAAAAGGAAGAGATAAAAGAATAAGCTTTCCCACTAACAATAAGTCATGTAAGAAGCCTCCAATATAAAATAATGTTTGAGGAATTAAATAAATGTATAACAAAAGAGCAACACCAGTTGGTATATCACACCAATCCAAATATGTGCATATACACCTTTGGAAAAATAGTACATGGAAAGCAAAAGTTTGAACAATAGTACGACCGAGTAAAATTCAACAAAATAGATAATAGTGAATATACAATAAAAAGGATCTATAGTCAGTTAGAAGAATTTTCCAACCATAAGTCTAAATACTGTATAGAGGAAAATGAAGACATGATCTCTGCAAAATTAGTAGAGCAAGTTATGATGCTCATCTAATTTTTATCCATCAAAAGAAAACGAAGGAAATCTAATCATTTTATTTTTAAAAAATAAATGTAATAATTATGCTTTTACTATTCACTTTGTCATGGTTGTACTTTTACTTTTAAAAAGAATAATGATTGTGTCTGTAGTCTATTTTTTTCTTGTTATCAATCATCTATAAACAAAGGCTTATTGTAAAAGGCCATCATCAATCCATTTAGAGATATTGAATCATCTAAGCATATAGTATTTGAAAAATTAGCGCATAGGAAAACTTATTTCTCTAGAAATAAAATCTCTATTCTAGAAAGTTGTTCTTACTCAATTTTGAGAAGCGTGCATTATCTATATGTCTAACTAAGCTTCTTAATAAACACGTGTTATTATGATTTTAGTGACTTATTTAGGAAATTTTGACATTTATTTAAGAATAAAATCAGTATTTTGGGGTGGATAAATAGTGGAAATAATTTGAAATGAATAAATAATTGGCATTTTCTAATAATTCTTAAATATTATTGGTAGGGCAAATAATATATTCCTTTTAATTCTATTGCTGGACAATACTTGTAACCATCAGTAATTATTATAACAGAATGGGGGAGGAATTAGTTGGAATGTAATGATAGAAAGTGCCTGCTCATGAGGAAAAGGGGAGAGTTCTAGTTTTGGTAGTGAATTGAGGCGAGACCCACAGATTTCACGGAAGTCACGTGCTGGACAGGGGAAGCAGATCTCACTCACACACTGGAACCACACACCTCACGAGATTTGGGGGAGGGAGGAGAGACTTGACAGCGTAGAGAAGGGAACTTGGAGACCTAACTCACATGCATTCATTCACAGACCTCTGGGCAATTTCACACTGAGTCACACACTCTGAGACTAGACCCAACAGATTTCACCCGGAGAACTTCATCTCTAATTCACCGACAGATTCACACGCCAAGTCACGACGAGATCTCACGGACCGACTTGAAGACAGATCCTCCATCCCCACTCTCGCTCCTGTTACAGACTGCCACCAGAGATTTCTTCCATAGTCTCTCAGACGATCTGAACAGAACTGAGGGACGCTCTCGCATAGGATGCCCCGACTGGATGAAGACTTCAAGGATGCGGACGGAAGCACCGACTTAGATTGGAGAAGAGACTTCATGCATAAAACTGGACGGAATTCTTCTCTCATTTTCTCTGTAACTTCTTCTGCTCTCTGCACAAGAAGATAACAGATCTATTTTCTAAATTCTATTAAGTTCTTATGTACTCTTCCATGGGTTCCTTAGCTATTACCGTCTCTATGGAGTTTGATCAGATGATGCGTGGTTAAGAGATGGTGTTCACCTAGAGAAGATAGAGCCAGAGTTCATGTGCTCCAGAGAGGGATTTCTTCTACGCATTATACGGTCTAGAAATTAATTATGAAATCATACGAGTTGTATTGTTACAGATTTATATCCAGCTTTGACTGCTAAGTTTGAGTAAAGGACATTAGAGTTTCAGGAATATATAGAGATGGATTACCTGTAAGAATATAGTCGATTCTTGCTTATTTTTCTTTCAAGGATGATTGTATTACAGTGTAGACTTACATGTGTAATCACTATGCTTAATTCAATTGATTCTTTAGTAGTTCAAAGTTATGACTGCTGGTAGAAGGATTAATTTGTCTCTACATATTTCTTGAACTTAATTAATTTTTACTAGCTATTAATCAATCAAGTTGAGGATTGCAGCGAGTAGTGTAGCTTGCGATTCGTGAGTTAATTCTCTTGATAGGTTACTAAACTCTTGAAATTCATTGAACAAGGAAGGTGACACTTCTCGTTTACACATTTTCTATACTTTCCAGTCTTTAGACTGTTGCTTATAAAAGCAAAAATAAAAAATAAATAGCTAGCAGAATTTAATTAGAAGATACACTAAACATTTCTCATACTTGCATTAGTTAATTTGATAATTTGAGGCTCTTGGATTAACTGAGAAATTTAACAACTATTAGGTTAAGGCTCCTTGAGAAGAATGACCTAAGCTAGATCCCACTTTTACTATAGTTTAGTTTAGTTTCTTTTTTGATAAATAGAATGACATTTATCAAGGTGGCATTGTTGCTGGAGAGCCTTATTTGTTAAGGTTCTTTAACAACCCTTTAGACCTAAAAAATATAAAAAGAATATAGAAAAAATAAGTAACAGAAATACAAAATAAAAAGTGGATAAATAGACTTTTCTGGTTTATAGTAGTTGAAATTACTATATTTTAGCTAAGCAAATTGAATCTGGAATTTTAGTGGGAAAAGCATGTTTGCTAAGAGATTTGCTCGTCCACGGCCTATTACGCTTGAATGTCCTTGATTGTTTGATCAGCCTATTGAAATTTGAAAGAACAAGTGTGTTTTCTTTCGATTACATGAAGTGTGTATCAAAATGAAAAGTTTGCAATTGAGTTGTTCGATCAGGACTCTTTTTTTTACATGTTGCTGAGCAGCATATATATTGCATTGCCTTGTTAATAAAAAGCACAATTCAAGAAAAGAAGAAAATCAATATTTATAAATAAAAAAATTAGGATTAGATTTTTCTTTTCAATTTTAGCTACTGTTGTTGCGTTGTTGCGTGCTGCTTGAATTTTTTTTGTGTGCAACTTCGCTGATTCAGGAGGCTGGATTTGGCTTGTTCATACTGATATATTTCACTGGAATTAGCTAGTTTGTTGATTGGACTGAATTTGTTGAACATTGTGCTAAAAATATAATTCTTGGTTGTGGAAATTATGCTGTCTATTGCTAAGTGTATGACCAGAAGTTCAAAGGAGCCATTAATTGAAATTGATTGGCAAATAAATTGCACCTTAAGGAATCTTAGGAAATTCTAAGCTAGTGCTAGCTCTTGTAAAATTGATTGTGAATTAGTTGATAATCATTTTGTGGTGAAAAATATGGATGAGAATGAAGTAAATATGAATTGTAGGGGTGGAAATAACATGGAACAAGAAGCTCAAAATGTTTCTAATATGCATGTTATTAATGGTGCTGAAACAAGAAGTATAAGAGAACTTAATAATTCTACCGTAGATTATAACTCTTATGGATTTTATAATGGGATTGCTAATTTTAAACTTAAAAGCTCCTTATTGAATCAGATTCCAAAATTTTATAGTCTTGCAAGAGATGATCCACACTAATATTTGTAGGATTTATATCAAATATGTTTAGCTCTTAGACCACCAAATGCTATTTTAAAAGAGGTTATGAAGACTGCTTTTCATTTTTCTATTCAAGGCCAAGTAAAAGAATGGTTGAAAACACTTCCTCAGCATTATGCTCTCACTTGGGATCAACTAAAGAAGGTGTTCTCGGAAAAATATTTTCTGGCTTCAAGAACTACAAAATTGAAGAAGGAGATTTATAATATCCCTCAAAACAGAGGAGAATCAATGTATGAATACTAGACCAGATTTATAGGGATGTTGACAAAGTGTCCATATCATCAAATTCCTCAACAATGGTTGATTCAATACTTCTATGAAGTCATGAAGTCCCATACTAAAGACATTATTGATGTTGTAGCTAATAGTTCTATCTTGGACATGTCACCTCAAAGAGGATGGGATATTTTGGAGAAATAGGCAAAGAATAATCAACAATTTGACGCTAGGGAAAATTGTGATGTTAGTGAGGTAAGCCTTAGGTATTCTAACTCAATTTTGCAAAAACTTGTCTCACAAATTGACAATTTAGAATCAAGATTCAACAACATGAACCCTTCTTCCTTTTGGCCTATAGCTAGTTGTAATTCATTAGCAGCTGGTTCATGTAATTTTTGTGGGTCAACTACATATATTCCTGATATTTGTGTTAGAAATTGTGCCCTAGGGGCCAATCATTGTCTTATGAATATTGTTAATTTATGAATTTATTAATTGTGTTATCATATTATTTGCATGTTTACTGTGATGACCATCCTTGGATAACTCATGATCTTATCCTAAATGTCCTTGGTCGGTCATATATGCGGGAGCAGAGATAAAATAAGACCAGTATGACTTTGAAGATGTATAGAGATATAAATCAAAGTCATAGGCACATGTAAGAGTACAAGGTGTTGGACCGACCCGCTATGAGAGAGCTGCATAGGTTAAGTCATAAGCTTCTCTCATATACAAACCATGTCACTATGCCCTTTGACCTGAGATCATCATGGATTCCTACATGACAAACGCTCAGCTTTGACCTAGTCAAGATGGAATGTGAATGGTCAAGATGGAATTTGTCCCTCGTATTCGTAGATAGATATTACTCGGCCCCTCAATGAGTGAGTCTGAGAAATATATGGCCATACTGTAATAGAAAGGTAGTTCCATTTCTATAGTTAGACTACTCAGGGATCGAGAAAGTAACAGTCAGGAATAGGAGGATGACATTCTCCATACCTCATCCATGACCAAAATATCGTGTGACAAAAGGGACATGATATGGTTATATAAAAGGTTACATCGTTCATCGATCCTCATATAATTTGGGTAGTCGTGATGTCTTGCTAGAGACCGCTTGTGACTTGTGAGTCAGTATAGTAAATGGCCCACTGCCAACCTCATGTAAGCCTACAGGGTCGCACACAAAATAGCCCAATACGAGCTATGATGTCCAGATTCAATGAATGATATAGGGTGGATGTATATATTTATTTATATTTATATTCGTATATATATAAATTCGTATATATATATATTATATATAAGAGATATTTACAAGATTTAATTTATAAGGATAAATTAAATCTCTATCACGTTTAAATTTAAAATTCAAATTTATATGATATCTCACATAAGAGATATTTACAAAATTTAATTTATAAGGATAAAATTAAATCTCTATCACGTTTGAATTTGAAATTCAAATTGATATGATATCTCAAATTTGATTTATGAGAATAAATCAAATGTAATTCCGTCTTAATACAAATACTATTTATTTAATTAGTTTCTTATCAAATTATACAATATATGATATTGTGTTAATTTCATAATTAATATAAGACTAATTCTAAAAATCCAAGTCTGTGGTAACACGCATAACATCCAATATATCTGATATTTAGGAGCTACGGTTGGGACAGAAAAAAAAGTGTGAACGGGAATTTGCAAAAAGGTTTGCAGATAAGAAACTGTCCAAATAGAGACGGAGAGGACGAATTCTTGAGTAAGCCCTAGAGGTACAGGAGGCGCTAGCACGTCGTTCGTGGTTGGAATGCTGTTCGTATGGATACCAGTAGAGGAAGCCGACCTGAGTCATCGACTTCTTGCGATCGAAAAGAGATCATGAGCCGTAGAGAGAAGCTGTGGACGTCGTAACCAGAAACTGAGAAAGTCGTGACTGAATATTGAGGGAAATACTTCTTTCCACTTGACTTAAACACATACGGTAGATCCTGGCAGATAATGGAAAAATTTTTAAGTTAATTTCTGCTGCGTGTCTTCTAATTCCTTACAATTTGTCCTTCTAGATATGAAAAGGTCTCATCTCTTTAACAAAATAGGCCTAAATAATTCCAAATAAGGGACCCTTATTCAAATACCTACAATGAAGGGTGGAGAGATCATCCCAATTTTAGGTAAAAAACATGAGACAATAAGGAAAATGTTTGTACTGGATAGAACATTAGATTTCTATAACAATCATATGATTCAAGGGCTTTAGTACCTAACCGAGAAGCTAGAATTTTAGGCAATGGTGAGTTGGCTAAAGTCTTGAAAGGAATCACTAATTTGAATTCTAAAGTGGCTATTGATAACCAGACTGCTACATCAAATACTAGAATGTCAGTAATGGAAAAGAGGATGGAATAATGGGAAATTAAGAATCCTAATCTTTCTAGTTATGTAACCCAATTGTCTAGCAATTTCAGCAAATTTCAATCTTAAAGTGAAGTCAATCTTCCTTCTAACACTGTCATAAACCTAAAATCTTTGCATGCTATAAGTTTGAGAAGTGGAAAATAAATTATGGAACTAGTTACAGCTGCTGGAAGTAAAGAGGGAAGTAAAGAGGGAACTGATTTCAGCAGTCTAAGAAGGAACAACATCAAAAAGTCTGAAAGCAAGAAGGAAGCACAACTACTTAAGAGAAGAAAAGGTTAAATTTGACCTTATAGAATGTCAAATTGATTATGCACAAGATCTTGAAGTTATGGACACCAAACATCAAGGAATCTGAGCTACCTGAGGATACGAATTCCGGGATAGGAAATTTTGAAGTTGTCAAATATGAAGAAACACAATCTGCCCTGATGAATAACAAATTTAGAGATCAAACAGCAAGAAATAGCTTCTGGCTCAGCTAATAAAGAGGTGAATCTAAAGGATTTGCTTTTCCCAAGAGTATTCATGAGTAGTAAGAAGAAAGCCTTGGAGAAACATAACAAAGAAGTCAATATTCTTTCAACAAGATTGAAGTAAATGTACTGACGCTGGAGTGGGTTCAAAAAATGCCAAAATATACAAAGTATTTGAAGGACATTTACACACAAGAGAAGATATAAACCTAATGAATTAGTACAAGTAGGGCCAAATGTTTCTACACTTTTTAAAGCTCAACTTCCAGTAAAGTGTCAAGATCCAGGTGCATTTTCTGTTCCTTGTATTATTGGTAAGATAATTGTATCTAGAGCATTATTAGATTTAGGTGCTACTATTAATGTCATGCCTAGTTTAGTTTATCATGCTCTAGTGGTGAATTTGATTAAACCAACTAGTGTGTTAATTCAATTGGCCGATAAGAGTATTAAAACTTCTAAGGGAATCTTGGAAGACAGTTTAGTTTCAGTGGAAGACCTTATTTTTCTTACTGATTTTTATGTTTTAGATATGTCAAATGAATATCTCAATGATAGTACTCTTATTCTAGGAAGGCCATTCTTGAGGATAGCTAATACAATGATTTGTATGAAAGATAGAATTATTAAAATAGAACTTGGTGGACACATAATTCAATTTAACGTGCATGAAATGATGAGACACCCACATGAGGACTATTCTCTCATAGGACTTAATATGATTGATGCTTTGCTAGAAAATGAGTGTGAATCTATTTTTCAACATGATAATGATGATGAAGTTAAAGAATCTTCCACTTCTTTCTCCTCCACTGATTTCTCTTCTTTTTTTCATCAAATAGTGATGTGTTATGCATTAATTCTAAAATTGATGGATGACTTTCCACTATGGGTGAATTTTCTTCATCTTCATCTATTATTTCTTCCATTGAACTAACTTCACTATTTCAAGTGAACATTGTTTAGAGAGATTACTAGCAGATTTGACAAAATTGCAGGACAAAGAAACATATGTACACTTGAAGAGACAAGAAGCTAAAAATTATGGGCTAGGAAGTTCTCAATATAATAGTTATAATAACCTTTATTCTAATACTATGCATAAGAGCTTTAACTTGGAATGTGTACACATTTTAGGGCTAGAAAGTTTGAAGGAGATTATCCAAAGTCAACAAAATTGCACTACTTGAACTTTGAGGCTTAAACAGAAACAAGTTGTTGAATTATGTAATCTGGGAAGTATTGATTTTAATTCTGATTTTACTTCTGATTTTACTTCTGAACTAGGAATGTCTAGACATTATTATTCATGTAATATTGATTTCTATTGTTGTTCTAGAGGTGTTTTAGAGTACTTTTGCATAATCAACTTGTGGAACCCAATATGAATTGTAAAGGAGTAGTTTCTACTGTTTATGGTACAATTTGGCACAACAATTAAAGAATAATTCATCTAAAGTGGAGCAAAAGAAGCTTATTCCATTAATGATTACCAAAAAATTGAGCTCAAACCACTTTGAAAAAATCTCATATATGCATTCCTTGTTGAAAATGACAAACTATTGGAGATAATATCTAATTCTTTGATCGAAATAGAAGAAAATAGTTTTCTTTCTATTTTGAAAATATTTAAAACTGATATTAGTTGGTCTCCTGTTGATATTCAAGGGATAGATGCTTATGTTTGTACTTATATAATTCTTTTGAATGATGATGCTAGACCTGTTAGGTAGCAACAAAGAAGGATTAACCCTTTAATTTTAGATGTTGTTAAGAAGGAAATAACAAAGCTCTTAACTGCTGAGATCATCTACCTTATTTTTTATAGTGAGTGGGTTAGCCCTATTCGTATTGTTCCAAAAAAAGTGGTATTACAGTGGTGAGGAATACAAACAATGAGCTTATACCAACTAGAGTGCAAAACTCTTGGAAAGTGTGCATATATTATAGGAAGTTAAATTATTCAACTAGGAAAGACAATTTTCCTCTACCCTTCATTCACCAAATGTTAGAGAAACTTGCATGCAAGTCACATTATTGTTTTCTTCTTGGGTTTAGTGGCTATTTTCATATTCTCATAGCACCACAAGACAAAAAAAAAACCCACTTTTACTTGCCTTTTGGGGCATATGCATATAGGAGGATGCCTTTTCGTCTTTACAATACACCAGGAACTTTCCAAAGATGTATGCTTTATATTTTTAATGACTTGCTTGAGAATGGTATTGAGGTATTTATGGATGATTTCACCATCCATGGTGATTGTTTTCATGAGTATCTATCTAACCTAAAGAAAGCTTTGACTAAATGTATTGAAAAAAAGCTTGTTCTAAAGTGCATATAGTAAAAGTTTATGGACTAAACTGTAAATAGTAAAAGTCTAATGACTAAATTACAAATAGTGGAAAGTTTAAGGACCTAAACAGAGTTTTGAGATTTTATGGACCAAATTTGAATTTCAAATTTGTTAGAAACAAACTAAAATAGAATTTGGCAATTTCAAGGACTAAAGTGCAATTTTGCCAAATTCATGGGTAAAAGTGTAATTATAGAAAGTTAAGCTAAAAAATTCTAAAATTTCTCAGATTCGATCCCAAATTTTACCAATAAATAGAGAATATAATTTGGGTTAGGTGTATCTCTCAAAATTCTAATTTAAGGTCTCGATAAATTGATATTAATTTTTGAAGTTTAGAAATTAGTATAATATCTTTCAGACCTTAGAATTAGATAAAATTTTATAGTAAATTATTATAATTAATATAAGAATTTATAAAACTAATATAGCTCAAAAAGAAGTTCTATATAATTAATTATAAAATTTAAGATGAAATAAGACACCGATAAAAGATTTAAAGAAAATATATAGAATTTTTAACAGGATTTTTGAGTCTAAAAAAATTATGAGACTTTGTAATAAATTCAATTTATATTATAATGAATTTATAAAAATTTCAAAACTATTAAAATAAGTTTTTAGAATTTATTTCGAAAATCATTGTTATTTAAAAATATCAAAATAAGGGAGTGCCTTGGGATTTATGCCAATTAGCAATTGGACCCAAGAATAGCCCAAGATGGTGTTCCATGAAAACCCCAGAAGCCCATGTTAGTGTCTTGGAGCTCAAGACTAATTTTAGGATATTTTATGAATTTTAAAAAGAAGAAAATCCAAGAAATTTAAGGGATAAGTTAGGTGGCATATGCGGTGTCCTTGTGGAACCCATACTAATGCCACATAGTGCCAAGAGCAAGGGGAGAAGTTTATCCCATGTGCTAAATTATATTAAAATAATATAAGAATTAAGTTCATGAAGATTAAGGTTAATTAATTCAAAAACTAATTAATCAAATTCAAGATTAATGCATTGTAATAATTAGATGAAGGGATGGCAAAATGGTCCCTAAGCCCTTGAAATTTTACCATAAATACTCCTCATTTTGTCAAAAATTGTGACATTATGGTGACCTTGTGAAACCTCTTGCCATTTGAAAATTTGACCTATTCCAAGTACATTCAAGGAGAAAATTCAATGTACTTGGATCTAAGGTAGCTAAGGCATAAGGTAAGCAATCTTCCTAACTTTTATATATAAGTTTTAGAAGATTGAAACCTAGGTTTTAGAGGTTAAAAATGAAATTTTCCCTTGATCTACCTTGCTGGCAGAAAATCAAGTATAAGGGAAGAAAAGGAAGAATAAACTATAATATGTAATTAGCACTTAAACAAGTTAGTTTGGATGTTTGGTTTTAGAATTAAATTGTGATTCTTGACTTTTCCTTTCTTGAGGCCATTTGGAAACTGATGTTCTAGATAGGAGGATATTGAATTCCATTGTTATAATGCTTCAGTTGAATTTAAATGATGATTTTATAGAGGATTAGAACCTTGGAAGCATTGTAATTAGAAAAAGTAAGCTTTGGAAACCCTTTCTATACTGTTCATATGCATGAATAGTGATAAGCATTTCATGATTTTGATACTTCCATTGGTTTTAAAATAAAAATATGTGGGAGTAAGTAGAGAAACAAGTAATAGAAGTATTGGAATCAAAATGGAAAATTTTGAAAGAAAGTATACTTCTTTCTTGTTCCATCCAGATCAAAGGTAGTAGCTGGAATTTTGAAATTCTAAGTTCATAAATGGATTCAGAAGGTAAAATTGTAAGGGATAAAGTCAAAATACAAATTAATTTAAAGGATAAGGAAATTAACCATAAATTAAGAAAGTTAGGGGTTAATTGATTAAGTTAAATTCAATTTAGTAATATGCTAGTTAAATTGGATCATGATTAAGGAATGAATATGCAATGTTTAGGATTTGATTTGTGTAACATTCTAAATTTTCCTATCTGTGTAAGACTGATAAAGGAAAGAGGTTATGAAGGGATTATTATAGTAATTAGAAGAAAAGATAATGATTAAGATAAGTTTTAAGCTAAATAAAGAGATAAAGTATAAAGTTGTAAAAGTAAAAGGGGTTAAATTGCAATTTCGTGATAATCTAAAAATTAAATTGCAATTAATGAAAGTTTCAAGGACATAATAGATATTTTGGAAGAGAAAGAGACTAAAGTGAAAATTCTAAAAGTTTTATAGTGCAAAATGGAAGTAGACATAAGCTTTGGGCCATTAAGAGTAATTATGAAAAGTTGAGGGCCTAAAATGCAATTTTTAAAAGTTCAGGGGTAAATAGTAAGTATAGAAAGTTGAGTAAAAGAATGCCACAAATTGTCAGTAACCATTTCAGTTCCAAATTTTATCATGAAATAGAGAAAGTTATTCTAATCAGTTTAACGTAACACAATTTTGACTTGAGGTCCCTATAAATTGATATTAATTTTAGAAGTCAAAAGATTATTATAGTATCGTCTAGAACTCATAATTAGATAAAATTTAGAAGTAATTCTTATAATTAATATAAGAATTTATGAAACTGACAGAAGTAAAAAATGAGTCATGTATAATTAATTAGATAATTTAAGGTGAAAAGGACACCAATAAATGATTAAAAGAAACTTCTGTAATTTTTAACAGAACTTCTAAGTCTCAAAAAATTATGAGACTTTGTAAGAAATTTATTTTATATTAGATTAAATTTCTAAAAATTTCATAACCAATAAAGGAGATGTTTATAATTTATCTCCAAAATCAAGACAATTTAAAAATATCGGTATAGGAAATTCATTGGAATTTATGCCAATTAGATCCAATTTAGGCCCAATATGGTGTCCACCAACAAGGCACAATGTTCCAGGAAATTTTTTTGGAGCACAAGTTAGTTTTTAGATATTTTAGGAATTTTTAAAATAGAAAAAGAAAAGAAAAATCTAAGAGAATGCAATGTGGCATGTGAGGTGTCCTTGTGGGACCTACACATCCACCACATGGCACCAAGAGCATGAAGGAAGCATTATCCCATGTAATAAATTATATTAAAATTATGTAAGAATTAAGTTAATGATGATTAAGTTTAATTAATCAAGAAAGTAACTAATAGGAAGCAAGATTAGGGAATTGTAATAATTAGGAACTTGAGGGGCATAATGGTCCATCCAACCTTAAAATTTCATTATAAATACCCCTCCATTCTCTTCAATTATGTGCTGCCATGAATGATTGGGGAAACCATGCTAAAATGAAGATAGAACTCAAAATAAGATCAAGGAGAAGCAACCTAAACAAGTACCTAAGGTAAGAAATCCTTCTTAGTTAAGTTGCAAGTGTTTTGGAAGGGTAAAACCTAAGTTTTGGTGGTTGAAAATTCCATTAAAACTAGAGTATCCATGTTGTCCAAAATGATAAGATGAAGGAGGAAGAAGGAAATAAAGCTAAAACTATGTGATTAATGTTTAGATAAATTAGTTTAGATGATTGGTTATTGAATCAAGTTGATATTCTTGACTTTATCATGGATGAGGCATTTTGGTCAAGGCTGTTTTGGATAGAAAGAAATATAATTTCAATGATTTGATTATACCATTGAATCTATATGATGATTTTGTGTAGAATTGGATAGATTTGGAACCTTGGAAGTATTGGAATTGGAAGTTATAATTTTCAAGTCTTCTCTAATACTGTTCACATGCATGAACAGTGATTGAAATTTTATAATTTTGATACTTCTAATAGTTTTAAATGAAAAATTGTGTGAAATAAAGTAGAGAAATGAGTATTGGAAGCATTAGAATCAAAATGAATTTTTGAAAGAAGAAGGGAATTTATGAAATTCTATCTAGAACAGTGGGAAACTACTAGAATTTGAAAATTTTGAGTTTATAAATGGATTTAGAATGCTAAATTGTGTAGAGTAAAGTCAAGACATCAATTGATTCAAAGACTAAGCTAATTAACAAAGATTAAGGAAGTTTCTTTAGTAGATAAAGTTCAATATTCAAGGAAGTTGGATTGTAATTAGTTAATGGTAATACAATATTAGGATTTGGTTTGTGTGCTCAAGAAGACAATCACACATCAAGAAGAAGTAGGAAGCAAGAGGTAAAGGAAAAGGATAAGGAAAGCAAAGAGTATTAGGTAATGAACTTACCTACTTGTATGCTTATGTTGCTTGGATGTTTTATGTGATGTTTACTTACTTTGATGATGTGAAGCATGTATGATTAAGTGACTCTTTTTCTTTTTATGCTATGGCCATATGTTATAATTAATTTACATGGAAGCATGTAAGTTATCATTATGCAAGTATGATCATTAAGTGCACACATATTAACATTAAGTGTGCATACATTGTATGGTTTCCATTTTCTACTATGATTTTCCCGAAATCTCAAACCTCAATGTCATCACCATAGCAGTGATTTCACATGAGGAGGAAGATGAAGAGGTATGGAGAAGAAATATGAATTAGTTGCATGATATATGTGCATATTTTATTTTTGGTTGCTCACCGGTTCACAATAGCTTTGCCCCAACTACATCGGATCCAACCCGTGTCACGCACTTGGTTATGGTGAATGAGTCTCCCAATGGAGATTTTATGCATATGCCAATGCTCAAACTTGAGACCTTACTTAAGCAATAGCCGCTTACCACTTAGACCAACTGTCACATCTTATTTTTTCCTATCTGTATAATACTGATAGTGGAAAGAGGGTTAGAAAGGATGGTGATGATGAATAGAAGGGAAAGACAATGATTAGACAAAGGTATACAGATGAGAGAGTAAAATAAAAAGTTTAAAGGTTCCACGGTAGAAAATGAAAGTAGACAAAAGCTTTAGCCCATTAAGTGTAATTATGAAAAGTTGAGGGCCTAAAGTGTAATTTTCAGAAGTTATGGGACACAATGGTAATTACTAAAAGTTGAGCTGGAAAAGGCCTAGAAATGCCTGAAATTAGATTAGTCCCACATTTTTCCAGTAAATAAAGAAAATTATTCTGAGAAGTTTGACGCAACACAGAATTCTGATGAGAGGTCCTAAAAAATTTATATTAATTTTTGAAGAAAAAGGAAATTAATAAAATATCCTCTGGACCTCATAATCAGATACAATTTGACAGTAAATTTCTATAATTAATATAAGAATTTATGAAATTGACAAAGCTTAAAAAGGAGTTCTGTAAAATTTATTATGGAATTTATAGTGTATTAAAACACCCGATAAATATGTTTTATAGAATTTCTCGGGAGTTGACCCCATAAAGGTAGTGGATTGTTATATCCCAATTTTTAGGCCTAGAAGCCTAGTATGTAGCCTGAAAAAGGTATACTATTAGGCCCTATTGAGCAGAAGTCCTAGAAGTATACATATGATGTTTAGGGACTAAACTGCAAGAAAGTGAAATATCATGGACCAAATTGTAAATAGTGAAAGTCCCTGGGGGTATTTTGGTAATTTGCTAAAAGATGTTTCTTAGGAATCGAGCCACCAAAGTGCTTGGGCTTGATTAGAAACCCAAGATAACATTCCCAAATGTCCAAAAATGTGGCCCAAGAGTTATGTGGGTCTAAGTGACATTAAAATAATATTTTAATACTTTTTTAATAAATTAAAGTTACCCGGTCAAAGATAAAACTGGGAAAAGTGATCAAATAAGGCTTTAGACTTATCTAGAACCATGAGGTGGCATGAAAGGTGTCATCATGGGACCCACGAGGCGCCACATGTCATAAGTCTAGAAAAAGAAGAAAAAGCTAAGGACACGTGGCACGATCTCAGCAGTTCATTCCAGGAAAAGACTCTGGAATTCTCTGGAAGCGCTGAGTCAGTTGGTGAGGTGTCCCAAGGGCTCCACCATTGTGCCACCTAGTATGTGAGGTGTCCCATGGATGATGTCACTTTTGATGAGTTATTGAGGATGATGATGTCATCATGATGATGCAGGCAAAGCTTCTTAAAGAAACTAAGCGATCTGAGCCATTCATCGGGATTCAATCTGGTCCATCCATTCCACCTCCACTAAACTATAAATACCCCATTCCCCCTCATTTCATTCCTACAGCCAAGAGAAAGAAAAGAGAGGAAGAAGAGAAAGAAAGAAAGAGAAATGAAGGAAGGAAAAAGGAGAAGTTCTACTGGACTTAGGAGCAATCCAAGGAGCTTAGGGATTTGACCAGCTTAAAAATAAGGCTCTGACCTATGAAAAGAATGAACTTTAGAGCAAAGGTTAAGGACTAGAGGAAAGGCTCCATGTCAGGTAGTAAACTTACCTACTTGTATGCTTGTGTTGCTTGGATGTTTTATGTGATGTTTACTTACTTTGATGATGTGAGCATGTATGATTAAGTAATGCTCTATTTCTTTTTATGCTATGGCCATATGTTATAGTTAAGGGACATGGAAGCATGAAAGTTGTCATTATGCAAGCATGATCATTAAGTGCACACACAGTAACATCAAGCATATAGTTGCATACATTGTATGGTTTCCATTTCCTACTGAGATTTCCCCAGAAATCTCACCCCTTCCATATCAATCCAATCATAGCAGGTCTTCTCGACATGGAGGAGATGAAGATGCATGAAGAGAAGTTAAGAATTATTTAGCATGATTGATATGTGATTAATGTATGTATGTAATGTTGGTTGCTGGAATTGGCCACTATGAATAGTAGCTCATGGAGAGGCTGTGGCCTTTGAGCTATAATTAAAAATAGTAAATGATTTAATAAATATATGATATTTTCCAATAAATATTAGATATGCCAAGCTTCAATTTGATATATAGAACGTCTTATTTGGATGTCTATACATGGAGATATGATTTTTCAAAGTTGGGACCAAAAATGCTGGAATAAGGGGAAGATGCTGGATGAACAGTAAACTTGAACATTGACCAATGTTGACCTGGTCAAGTCATGGTCAACGACTTATTTTTCCCTGCAATAACATTAAGTTAGCTTTGTGTAGCAATTTGAACTACTTCATTTTAATTTTTCTAGATTTAGTTATGATTTTTTTAAGTTAGGTCACACCTCTAGAATTTACACAGTCAATAGCACTCAGTAGAGTAAAATTTCAGATTGTGTAATTTGACTTCAATGACCTTAAAAGTTGTTCTAGATGATACTGTTTAGTCCATAAGACATAGGAAAATAAGGATGTTTCATGGATCATGTAGAGGGCCCAAAATAGCATTTTATCGGCCCAGTAATATTTTCATATAAGTATGTGGGCCAGAGCTAATAAAGTTCGGGAAAAATGTAAAATTACTAAAATGCAACTGAGTTATGCCACTGTGTTGTGTCATTGAGTCAGAGTTAGACGAAGGGCATTTTGGTCATTTGACTAAGTTATACAGTCAAGGAGAGTCCCCAAAATAGTTGACCAAGGTCAGAAAATACTCTGATCTAGGATAGATCCTACCCTATTTGAGGTGGCATGTCTAGGATAGATCTATTAGTTGCAGTATTAGTAA
The DNA here is from genome assembly GCA_037074615.1 of Leucaena leucocephala. Lineage (NCBI taxonomy): Eukaryota > Viridiplantae > Streptophyta > Magnoliopsida > Fabales > Fabaceae > Leucaena > Leucaena leucocephala. The sequence continues at coordinate 5,314,863 of CM073526.1, read as the reverse complement.
TGTCTTTAGTATAAGGCTTAATCAGCCACTGTTGAGGAATTTGGTGATGTGGGCACTTTGTTAACATCCTTATGAATCTGGTCCAGTATTCATACATTGATTCTCCTCTATTCTGAGTGACATTATAAATCTCTTTCTTTATTTTTGTAGTTCTTGAGGCTGGAAAATATTTTGTTCAAGAAAACCTTCTTCAGTTGATCCTAAGTGAGCATAGCATAATGCTGAGGAAGTGTTTTCAGCCATTCTCTTGCTCGACCTTCAACAAAGAAATGAAATGCAGTTCTTAGAACCTCTTCTAAAGAAACATTGGGTGATTTAAGAGCTGAACATGTTTGATGTAAATCCTGTAAATGTTAGTGTGGATTATCTCCTGCAAGACCATAAAATTTTAGAATCTAATTCAGTAATGAGTTTGTAAGTTCAAAAGTAGCAGTCTCATTTTAAAATCCATAAGGGTTATAATCCACAATAGAATTATTAAGTTCTCTTATGCTCCTTGTTTCAGCAACATTATTAGCATGCATATTAGGAATATTTTTAGCTTGTTGTTCCATGTGATTTCCTCCCCTACCATTCATATTCACTTCATTCTCATCCATATTTCCTACCACAAAATGATTATCGACTAATGCATAATCAATTTCACTTGAGCTAGCACTTGTTTGTAATTTTCTAAGATTCCTTAAAGTACAGTTTATTTGCCAATCAATTTCAATTAACGGTTCCTTTGAGCTTCTGGCCATGCAAGTTACATTTAACAATCATATAACAACAATTACAATGTACAAACTCTAGAAATTGAGAATAAGCAAGCAATGACAATACAACTCTACTGACTTCAGGTCACGACTAAAAAACATAGAGAACAATAGTCACGACAAAAATGACTTCAAGTCACACTATTAGTCATAGAGAGCAATTTTTTTTTTAACTTAGGATTTTTTGTCGCAACCAAATGTCACTTTGTTGCGACTAAAAATCACAGAGAGCAATTTCTTGAAATTAGAAACTTTGGTTGCTACCAAAAAGCTCTCCGGTCGTGACCAAAAATTACAGAGACTCACCAACAAATATCAATTCAGTTTAGTTGTGACAATACATGTTATAGGTGCTACTTCTAAACATAGAACACTAAATTTGCAAAAAATTGAAATTCTTATATACCTTTTATGTTTTATTTGGCCCAAAGAATTACTTAGGAAACCTTAACAAGTAAGGCTCCTAGGCAACGGCACCATTTTGATAACCGTCATTCTAATTATCAAAAGAAACAAAGCTAACATATAGTAAAGAGAAGCTAACCTAGGTCAATTCACAAGGAGCCAAATGAATTTAGTTCCTAGCAATTTTTAAAGCCACAATTTATCAACTTAACCAAATGAATTGATGGAAGAATTAATTGAAAGCTTTAGAATTTAAATTCCCAAAACTGTTATTTATGATTTTAATGTTGATGATGAGGTTATAAATTCCCAAATGATGATGTGTTCCCTTAGAGATAGCCAATAAACTTCCTAGTCCACTAAGATAAATTAAGAATACAATTTTAATTTATGATTTCTAAAATTGATGATAAAACTCTCTTTTAATAAACTAAAACTTCTATAAGAATAAGAGTTTATCAATAACAAGTCTCTAATCTCAATTCAAACTTTTCAAGTTAAAATTTAAATCCCACAAGACCATTTTCAATAAAAACTATCAATTAATTTTTCTCAATATAATTATATCAACATTAATAGGTTTATATATATTAAATCACTAACAAACATTACATTAGCACACACAATAATTAGAAAGTGATTACTTCTTGCCAAAGTAAGGAATAATTGCCAAGAGTTTAATGGCCCTATGTACAATAATATCAATCACAAACAATCTGAAACTTTAACAAAAGTTACTTCAAAACCTTAATGAGAGTCTAAGGGGAGTAAAGAAAGAAACCGGATAGCAATATGAGTTGGGGACTAAGTTTAGGGTTCTTATATATAATTGGTAAGGTTTGAAATTTTAATCTTATATAATATGATCTTATTATATTTTATTATTATTATTATTATCTTGCTTCTATATCTAATATGATCTAATCACATCTTATTATTTTTTAGCATTATTATTATCTTACTCCTATATCCAATCTTATATAATCTTATTATTTTTCATGTATTACAATTTGAGATAATATCTTAGGATAATTTAATTGATACATTTATCCAAAAATCACGTTATGCTAATAGATTATAACAAATCAACAAGATAATTCTCTTTATAAAATTATCCTAGGATGGTGCCCCAAGAAATGAATACACAAGATAATTTAATAACAAATTCAATCAAAGACACCCTAGATATTCCTAAAGGATAAAATACCATTTATTTATCCTATAGCTATATGCATATATTCCCTATGTAGATTATTAGGTGGATGAATAATCTCAAAATAACCAAAGGGTTTAAAATATTCAAATATCTAATTGATTCTTAGATAATATTTATAACTCATTTTATATTATTATTATCCTCATCAAAATCCTATCAGATATGGTGATTTAAAATATAAATAATATTTTTCTTTATATATATTTATACTATATTACCATTATAGTATAAATATGTATATTATTATAGATATATTCCCCATATATTCCATATATCTACCTAAATATATATATTATCAATCATTTAATATGATTATTAATTATTTATTCACCCTTAAACCCCTATAATCTCTTTAACCCTTTATAGTAAATTTCTAACAATTAATAATTTAATTTTATCATATTTTCATATATTTATAAACTTTAAACAATGTGTTTAATCCATTCTAAACTTTTAGTTATTGATAAATAACATATTAATTATACTTAAATATAAGAATAAAAATTGGAAGGTTACAAACTCAACATGAAGCCAAAATGATTTGTCCCTCTAAATTGGGGTCCTTTATATAGCCTTAGATTGTGTTGCCTTGGTGTTTTCTTTGTTGATGTGAGACTCTTTACTGATTGACTCTTCAAAAGATTATGATTTATCCTTGATTTATCTTCTATGATCTTAATTATCTCTAAGTTATCATCTTTTTTAATCTCTCCAAAGATAATCTTTTTAGCTTAAATATCCTAAAAATAATTCAAATAAAAAATAATATGATAAAGAAGATAAAATAATTAATAAGAAAATAGGAAAAGATAATACCCTTATATATTATCCTTTAATTAAATTCAAATGTTAAATATTGAGAAATTATCTTTAAATTAATTCAAATGATATTGAATTAATATAATATAACATAAATCTAATATAATATTATATTAAAGGAATAAATTAATGTACTAAAATATAATATAATATCATTTGATGTATTTTAATTTTTTTTAATTAGATATTATATTTTTCTCTTTCAATTTGGTAATTCCTCATTTAACATTCCTCATATAATATAATTGTGTAATTATTGATGTGGGTCATACTCATTATTTATTTATTTTTTTCTAATTTTTTAAAATATATAAAAGTAAAATACCTTCATGCAAATCAATTTAACTAAGAAAATAATAAAATCAATAAAAATATAAAAAAATTATATTTTTATTATTTAATTTATATAATCAATTAAAGTATAAAGTTAGCAAAATTATTTCAATAATATCTATTAAACATAATAAATTTTTTTAAAATAGATAAAAATAATATAATAAAATGAATATTTATTATTGATATAATTGAATCTGAGTTAAATTCTTATCTTCAATCAATGCATTATCAATTTATCATGTGAAACAGAAAAGGGTTCTCATTGCCAATGCTGACCAGCTTCGGGCCACCAAAATAAACGGCGTGGCCGCGTGTTTCGTTTGTTTGACTGAAAAAAAAAAAAAAAAATCATTTCCCTCGTGTGTCGTTTTGAAACCAAGCTTGTGTGAGTGTGAGTCATCGGTCAATGCTTTTATACCAAGCAACGAAATGACCATTTCCAAGAAGAAACGGTCAATGTGGAAACATCCTTGAAAATAAAATTTGCAGGCTGATCACTTATTCTTTTAACAATTTTTCCCTTTCTTGTAAGAGTCTTTTTATCAAATTTAATTATTTTTTTAATCCCTTCAATTTAAAAGGGCATATTTAATATTTTAAATTGAACATCATTAATTTTATTGATAAAAATAATAACTTAGTGAATTTAAAATGATGATTCATTAATTAAGTGTTAATAAAATATGTTTAAAATTTAATTATTTAATATAAAATATAATATAATTTAAAATATTAAAATGAAAATATATTTTGTTAGTATTAAATTGTATAATTATCACTTTAATTTGATGAGTCAAGGTATTTTCTGTTAACTAAAGTTAATAGTATTAAATTTAAATGACTAAAAATACTCTTTTCAAATTTAAGGGATTTGACTAAAATAAAACTGATGTGAATATAAAAAGCTAAATATATTAATTATAACTAATATATATATATATATATATATAAACTAGTTGATTAATTTGAGTAGATTAAAGAGTATATAATATAAATTTATATTAAAAATTAAATTAAATTATAATTTATTTTTTTTATTTAATATTTTAATATATTTAAATTAATTAATTAATTTTTATATTAAAGACTCGAAAGGAGAAAGATTTATGTAAAATAAAAACATATACATATGTATATGCATGTAATTATGCACACAAGCACCATTATGATGATTTTAGTAACACTCCCTCTAATCTATATTATAAGAGTTTTTTAACTAAATTATTCATATTAAAAAATGACAGTTAAATCATTAAATATATTATAAAATAATAAAATTTTCTAAATCTACCCTTAATTAAAAATAGACCATTTTTATCTCTTTTCTGTATTTATAATTTTTTCTATCCTATATTTATAATTAATGGTAGATTTAAAAAAATTATTAATAATTATCTTATGCTCTTATAATTGGACTAATTTTTTTTAGATGTCCTCTTATATATATAGACAAGAGGAAATAGTGGTCAGGCGTGGGAATAGCAGGAATTTGAGGGGGATACCAGGCCGCACATGATCGCTGAGTGTGAATCCAACATAGAGAGATGTAATCCAAGATAAAGAGATGTGTTCACAACTTTGAATGAGATGTAAGGAGTTGTGAACACAAGATCATAATTAATACGAGATTGAATTATTGAAAGGAAACAAACTAAACATCATATAGACAAGGATGATGATGGCTACAGTTGCAAGGGACCCAGCTCTTCTCCACCACGACTTTCCAAGTCGCTTCCGTTTATCACTTTCTTTATCCTCTTTCTTCAGGTCTTCACTGGACAAAATGCCGTTCCCATAATTTATTATGGAAACAAACATTTCTTCAAGGGCTACATCATCCATGTGTCTCACGCAACAGCTTTTACTTTCGTTTTCTTTGATTAGTTTTTTCTAAAAAAAAAGGGAAATAAACTCTAACAAATAGAACTGGTAAAATAAGTTAACACACGAGTTATGAATCAACCAACCACAATTCACAGGCTGAGCAACCCATTACTAAATGGATTAGGTTTTAGCTAGCATGAACTCGTCACTTTTTTATTTTAAATTATGTTGTAATATATTTTTAAAAATATTAAAAATTAAAATATTAATAAAAAATTTATAATATCACATTAACGTAATAAAATAATTGTTAATATCATACTTTTAAAAAAATTATTTTTTATAAAAATATTTAAATTTTATAACTATAAATTTAAATAAACATTAATAATATAATATTAATAAATTATAATATGTCAACACATATTAATAAATTAGTAACATCTTTATTAATCTTTAATGATAAGAGTATTTAAAAACTATTTGAAACTACAACAATATTGTTAACATTCACAACACATTGCTCTTCCTTAGACTAATCTGCCATAGCACATAAAATTAAAAAAAAAAAAGTTAATAACCAAATTATAGTGGAAAAATCAACAAGTAAAACAATACTTCTTCAATCAATAACTGAGCATGTCAAAATAACCGATGCCATCCAACAATAAGGGTTTTACTCCTTAGCAAATTATAAGTGAAAAAAAAAACTCAATTACAATACATATAATCGAAACAAAATAATTCAAACAAACCAACTACGCAACCCCATCAACAAAATTGCAAGAGAATGATAGCCCACATAAGGTCACGAGATTACGAGAGAAATCAATCGCAAAGCCAACAATCAAAGACAAAATACCGAAATAAACTTAATGGGCTACGTAGAAACAAAAGCAAAAGTATCCTAAAAAGCTTCAATACAGTGAGTGGTATTACTTTTGGCTACAATACAGTGAGTGGCATTGAAGCGATGTGAAGTGAAAGTGGCCAATGGATTGGGGATTAGAGATAGGTCAAGAATGGAGCCAATATAGAAGCTTTACCTTGGCGCTTTTATTGTAAGGCTTGAGGAGAGAAAGGCGAGGCGCAGGTCAACGGCAGATGAGGTGACTGGGGTGATGAGGTGATAGTAGGTGTGGATAACACTAATAGCGAGGTGAGGTGAGTATGAAAAGTTGGCAGTGGCACCTGGGCGCCGAGTTAAGACATGAGAGAGAGAAGAGGAGAGGAGAGAGTAAATTAAATAATAAGATTAATAAGATTTTTTTTTTTAAAACAAAAAAAGGGTTGCAAGTTTGCCCATTGTGCAACCTATTTCTAAATGACAGTCTAAACTCACCTTGCATTACATATTTGGTAGGCTTAACCCACGAATTGAGCCCATTTCATCGTCTCACTCTAACATATTTCTCGTACATTTTATAGGTTCAAGTTACATTCAATATCTCAAAATAATTTTTCAATAATACCTAATATTATAAAATAAATTTTTATATATTTAATACTCTAAAGTATTTTCTAGTAACACTAAGTATTTTAAAATAAATTTTTATACAATTTTCCCCTTAAAGTATTTCTTGAGTAGCAATAAATATTTTAATTTAAGATATTAAGTGATACTAAAAAAATACTTTAAAATATGGAATGTATTAAAAAATACTTTAGAATAATGAGTATTATTAAAATAAAATATAAGTTCCTGGATGCCAAAAAAAAATTCTAAAATACTGAATCTTCCTAAAAGTATAAAAAATTATTTTAGAATGATGAATATTACTGTAAAAACACTTTAAAATGCTAAAGGTAATTTAACGCCATTTTATATCATTCCTTTTTATATATTACAATAGGGATTAGTGATCAGTCCCGCGTGTATACTAGGAGTAGAACCCATGAACTAAATTAAGTTTTCATCAATCTAGTTAATTTTTAGTCAATAACGAATTTAATGTATCAACAAAGAAAAACATTTTATGGAACACACGATAGTATAAAATAGATTTTTTTAAAATCCTATTTTTAAACCAATTTTTGCGGAAACAATTTAAAAGAAATTACCAGTAGTATTTTTATAAATAAGAGTAAAATATTTATACTTGATATACACGTGACGGGTATAAAAGAAATGAGTAGTGATATTTTTATAAATAATGATAAAATATTTACATCTGATGTACATATGATCGATGTTAAAAAAAATGAGCGGTAAGGTAAAATATTTACACCTGATATATATGTGACCGGTGTAAATGATAAAATATTCTACACTTGATGGAATAACATCTGGTACATAATGTCCTTATCTAAATATTCTACACCTGGTGTACACTTGACCGGTGTAAAAGATGAAATATTCTATACCTGATGAAAAGATATATGGTGTAGAATGTCGTTGTATAAATATTGATACCTGATGTACACATGACCTGTGTAAAGGATAAAATATTCTATACCTAATAGAATATCATTCGGTGTAGAATATCCTTGTTATTACAAATCTAACAAAAAACCTTAGTTTTTTTGCGTTTCTCTATCTTCACAAAGCACATTGTTTTCTAGGGAGAAAACCAGACAAGAGAGAACACATGGTGATAGAAAGCTTCGCTTCGTAACACACCGTCTAAAGCTCATTGAAGAAGAAGACATAGATATATGATGACCCATAGCTGTGCTCGTCATTCTCTATTGTTGAAGTCTGTCATTCTAGCCTCTAAAGCTCACCAAAGAAGAAGACTCAGATATGAGATGGTGGGTGTCTATTTTTTATTTTTTTTTCTTTTTAGGTTTTGTTTAAATATATTTATGTTCACTTTTGACTATGTAAGTCGGAGGAATTGTGACAACATTTTTGTGATGTCTTCAATTAGGTGACAGTGTTTATGGGTTTTCATTTCTATGTATATATTTGGGTTTTCATTTCATTTATTTCTGGGTTCTGTTTAAATATATTTATATTTGCTTTTAAGCAGGTAACCCAAAGGAATTGTGACAATATTTTTGTGATGTCTTCAATTAGGTGAAGACGTTTATGGGTTTTCGTTTATATATATATGAGTTTTCATTTATTTTATTTTTAGGTTCTTTACCTTTTTCTTTCTTCATTTTTTTGTTCTCTGCTTGTGTTTACAGGTACCTATTATTCTTCATCACTCTCTTCCTCCTTCAGATTTATGATAAAGAATGAAAGAATTTTGGTACTTTAATGGGAAAATTGGTTTAGAAGCTTCTTTGATATGAACCTAGAGTTTTTTTATTCAAATTTTTTTATATTACTTTTTAAACCGATTGTATGGAATAACTGATTTAAAAAGTTGATGGTGTAAAATATCATACTTTCTACACGGTTTGTTTCTACATCGGACTAAGGTTGGGCATATAAACCTATTTTTAACTAGTTTAGAAAGCCTATTTTTTAGCAGTGACAATTCATAAGCAATGAGTTACAATTCATAAGCAATGAGTTAGTTTAGAGGTAAATTAACAAGGGGAAGTTGTTATGTAAATACCTATACGTTCTCTTAATTTTTTTAGTAGAGTTTAAACGGGATCTTCTAATTGATAGCTAAAGACTAATCTTCTCGAGATATAGAGATCACTAAAGTAGATTTTACCTCTTCTAACAAAATATTTTCATATATATGACATGTTTCAAACTGAGAGCATCTTGTTTAAGGAACTTAGTTATCTACTAACTGTGAAGGGTTTTGTTAGTCTCTCAATTTTTAATTTAGTATCTATATTTTTTAATTAAATCATTTGATTTTACCCTATGAACACCTTTAGCCCATGAAATTTTATTTTGCTAGCACTGTTAGCCTTCTACTGGAGTTAACAATGTTAACACAACAAAAATAAAGAATTTAATTAAAAGAGAAAAGTATATTGATATTAAATTAAAATTTTAAAAAAATAAATACTTATGAAATAATTTTCTAGTTAACAATCACTACAAGCATTAGATAGTTGGATTCATTTGATATGATGAGTACGAGATGACTAGATTTTATCCCAAAGAATCTTTACTGAGATCCCGCTTCTCCTGTCCTTTCCTATTTCTAATCTCTTGCTTTAATAACATGTTTCGTCATTTACCTGACAGGATCATGTGGGAGAAGAAGGTTTGGCCCTGCGTTTTTAAGTGGCACACATATTTTCTCCGGCTGAAGTACATGATTAGTGAGCTCCGTGGTCCTAATATATTGAACAAAAAAAATATCATGATCATGGTCCCAAACAAAATATTACAAAAAAAATATCCACCCTAATATATCCCAAAACAAATGTCATGATCATATTTTCTTAGGTGGAGATCAGAGACCATTCTATTTGTTCATTTAATTATTACGGGTTAATACAATATTTAGTATTTATAATTTGATTTTATTTTAGTCTAGGTATCTACAATTTTAAATTATAGATTTTAATCCCTCAATAAGTAAAATAATCTAGATTTTTATTAAAATATAGAGACTAATATTTTAAAAAAACTTTAAAAATCAAAACATATAATTTAAAATTATAAGAATTAAAACTAAAATAAGATCAAATATTGTATTAACTATATGACTTCATCGAACGGACATTTACTTAAAGCTTACGTAATCATGTAAGATGATAAATATTTAAAGGTATTATTTTTTTTATAGGAAAACAGCTTCAATCGTTGATGCTTTTAACAGTTATAATATTTTTTTCAGAAGATTATAATTTAATCTTTTCGATTTTATAAGATTAATGCTTTAGATTTGAACTTCTGGAGATCAAGTTCGAGTAACCATTTACATAATTATCGAAAATAATTTAAAAAAAGCATGAGTGATGAATTTATTCCTTTAATATTTTTTTTTTGAAATTTTTTTAGAATAATACTATAACATACATTTATTTGAATGATATTTTTCTTATGTCTAAATAGAAGCATGAGATTCAATCAAGCAAATAGTTGAGAGCAAAAAAAAAAAAATAGACCCTAGCAATATTATAATTAAATAATACTCCTCATGTCTTTAACACATGACTTAACTAGAGAGTTAATTTTAATTCTAATATAAGATATATTTTTTATATTTGTCAACTTTTTTTAATTACCTCTATTGATATTTCTTTAATAATAATTAAATAAGAGAGGGAGGGAGGGAGTTAAAGAAGATAATTATGATTATTTTAAAAAAATATTATATTAATTAATTTTTTAATCTAATTAAATTAATTAAACATGTATTTTATTAAAGACCGGAGGAGTAAAAACTTACTAAAATCAACAGTTCATCTTAAAATGTATGGCTTAATGTCAACATGTTGTTTACTTATGATCAAACTGATTTTTATTTGAAATCCGGACATTTAATTTTTCCTTTTTTTGGATATTCCTTTTTCTGGATAAATTTATGTCATTTATATATACTATGTTAGAATAAAAGGTACTCTCATGTATCTTGAAAATAGTAAAAAAAACATAAGATAATTGTTAAATGATAATGATGAAGTAAACTAGGCAGAGTAATTAAGAAGGATCGAAGGGAAATACATATGCAAAAGTATTCAAGCTAAATAAAATTATATTCTCTCCCATATTTAATATAAGAGTTAATTTATTATTTAACAAAAGATAGCAATGTCCAACCCAAAAATAAATAAATAAGATGGGAAGAGGTATGAAGATTTTTTTTCTCTATAGAACAGGTACAGAGATGCTTCAAAGTTCAAACTAATATCTGTGTAACCTTCCTTAATTGTTAAATATGCCACAACTCCAAAAACGACCAGCGTTTCTGGTTTGACTAGCCAATTAATGTGTCTCCAGGTTTTTTCAAAACGTCAACCTCAGTCTTGTGGTTTGATCGAGCTATTATTATTAGTTAAGGAAGAAAAGAGTTTTTTTAAAAAATGCATGTGGCTCTCTCTATGAAGACTCAACTTTTTGGCTCAAACAGAGAAAAAGATCAGGTACGGTAACATGATGGAAGTTTCCTTTCAGATTCCCGGAAGATGATGAGTGACGCTGTCTCTGAGGTGGCTCTTTTTAACCTTACTGTTCTCTTTATATCGTCCATGGGAGTGGAGGGAATCTTCTGAGAGACTTTTTTTGTTTATGTATGAATCCCATGTTAATGTTAATTTTTTATGTAACATGAAACACGTTTCCGACTATTAACGCGTGGAGGATATATAAATCACCTACACTCACAAAAGTTCGATAGTCAGGCAAAAACATTAGACTCACCTCTCTCTCTCTCTCTAGCTCTTATCACTCAGCTCTCTCCAAGACTCAAAAAATGGTGAGAACACCTTCGTACGACAATAGTGGACTTAAAAAAGGGACATGGACACCCGAGGAAGACAGGAAGCTAATTGCCTATGTTACTAGGTATGGCTGCTGGAATTGGCGCCAACTCCCCAGGTTTGCAGGTATATATTTAACAACTTGTTAGAAAAAAATTAGTTTCAGAAATATTTTTGTGCTATTTTTTTTTAAATATTTATCTCAAATCACCTCTAAAAACTTAATCTAAACACCCTCTTAGTCTTAATTTCGTCGATAATTCCACGATCACGACGTTGTTTCTGAAAGAGCCTGTGTATGATCTGGATTTTAGGACTGGCGAGGTGTGGAAAGAGTTGTAGACTGAGGTGGATGAATTATCTGAGACCCAACATCAAAAGAGGCAATTACACTCCTGAAGAAGAAGAACTTGTCATTAAACTTCACAAAGAACTGGGCAATAGGTATGTTATTATGTACCCGTCCTGTTCTGCCCCGATCCACTTCATTCATTCTCCACAAAATTCAACACACACTACAAGCAATACACTAAATTTCAATGGAAATATTGCAGATGGTCGGCGATTGCAGCTCATTTGCCGGGAAGAACTGATAACGAAATAAAGAACCACTGGCACACCACTCTTAAGAAGCGATCTCAATACAACTCGAGCAAACGCCATAGATCTAAAAAGTCAAAAGATGACACTTCTTCCACTAGCAAACCACACAGCAGTTCTTCTTCTTCTTCTTCTTCTTCTTCTCAGTCATATGATTCTTCCTCGTCCCAGATCAAAATCCTGGATTCTAGCACATTGTCTCCACAGTCATCCTCCACCAGCTGCATATCGTCTTCTGTAAATTCAAGTCTGCAAGATGATGACTTATCTTTTCTTGATGCTTTCACTGAGCCTGCAGAGACGACCCAGAATTTCTGGAGCCACTTAAATTTTGATGACATGTTTTACAATAATCCAACAGGAACAACAATGCCAGTACAAAATCCTCCTCAAACTCCATCTGTTATTCCTCATTCAACGTTTTTCGAGGATGATTTTGCTTTCTTGAATTCACTTTCCCCGAAACCATTTGAGAGTTTTCTGACGGAGACACAAATGAAAGATGTGTCGCCTTTCCATCCGACACAGTCACAAGCACCATTGGGAGCTGAATTAGAATATGTTTATCCACTTTATGATCTGGATCTCTGGAGTTAAAATAGTAATTTGTATGTATGAGGAAAACACTTATTAGTCGAGAAATCAATATAGTTTAATTTGGATGAAGCTAAGCGTACTATAATGCAACTTGTAAACCGGCCGTTAGGTTATAACTCAGTACAGCCACATTGAATAAACTCAAAAGTTATTACATAAGAGGTGTAGGATTTCGGGTGTACCTCTCAGTTCACTTACTTCAGGTACCCACACAACAACTCAACCTATCGAGTTACAGAATGATGAAACAAAGAATGTAATGAATTCAGAAGTTGATAAGTTCATTTTGTTGTTTTTTCTTCATCAATACCGAGTCTTTAAGTAGCATTTACTTCAGTTGGTAGAAGATTTGTAACTGTTAGAGTGAAGGCGATGTTGGTTGTTTGCGGGTAGGTGAGCATTTAATGCTTTGCCAGATGTAGCAAGTTTACATTGCTGCAGCTTTCATCATTTCAGCCTTTTAACTTTTTCTAAACACACTCAACCTCAAAATATTTTTTAGTAATTAAAGCTTTGAGTAAGTGTATAAAACATTAATTATCATTTCGTTGTTAAAGATCAAGGTTATAAAAAAGTTCATATGGCTTTCAAAAAAGTATACTATATTAATCGATCAACTAATCGATTAATTATCATTAATTCGATCAATGTTTCAATTAATAAAAGGAACAGAAAATAGAGCATCACATTAATAATAATTTTTCAACTATATATAATGTAATTTAATAAAATAAGTTTCTTAAAAGATATATAGTGAAGAATGATGAGAAACATATGCATACTTTATATTTGAAACAATCACATATAGCTCAAAGAAAGATGCAATCAATTTTCAACGTAAATATAGAAAGATATTTGAAATATATGAAGTTAATCGATTAATATAAGTTAATTGAATACCTAGTCGATTAATGTCTTTGAAAGAATTGAAGCAGGAATATTTTCAACACAAATTAATCGAACAATTAATCTATTAACATAAATTAATCAATTAATTCAATTCATATTTGAATTTTATAAACTAATTCTCTATTGATTAATTAAACAATTAATAGATTAATATAAATTAATTGATTAACTATTCGATTAATAGAATTATCTTTGTCCAAAGGAAAAACTGTTCTCAATAGATTAGTCAAACATATAATCGATTAACGATAATTAATTGAATACCTAATCAATTAATTGACTTATATTTTTAATTCCAAAGAGCAATCTTATGACATTAATTAAAACTTAATTGATTAATTGACACTCATTAATCGATTAACTAATTGATTAATTGATGTTCATAGAACACTATGTAAGGAATTGGAAGACACGCAGTGAAAATTAATTTAAAAAATTTTTCATTCCTTGCCAGGATCTACCGTATGTGTTTAAGTCAAGTGGGAAGAAGCATTACCCTCAGTGTTCATCAGTGACTTCCACAGTTTCTGGTCACGACGTTTACAGCTTCTCTCCATGGCTCGTGCTCCCTTTCTGATCGCAAGAAGTCGACGACTCAGGTCGGCTTCCTCTACTGGTATCCACACGAACAGCGTTCCAACCACAAACGACGTGCTAGCGTCTCTTGTCCCTCAAGGGCTTTCTCAAGAATTCATCCTCTCCGTCTCTATTTCGGCAGTTTCTTATCTGCAAACCTTTTGCAGATTCCCCTTCGGCCTTTCTGTGTTCTCTGTGTGTCTTGCTAAAAATGCAGCTCCTAAAATCAGATATATAGGATACTATGCGTTTTTTCTCTCTACCGAATTGGATTTTAGAGTTAATCTTATATTAATTCTAAGATTAATACAATATCATATATTGTATAATTTTATAAGAAACTAATTAAATAAATAATATTAAATCCGTCCCACAGATTTAATTACCTATTTATTTAACTTTAAGTAAAGATGAGACTGAACTATATTTGATTTATTCTCATAAATCAAATTTGAGATATCCTATCAATTTGAATTTTAAATTCAAATGTGATAGGGATTTAATTTATCCTTATAAATTAAATCTTATAAATATCTCTTATATGAGATATCCTATCAATTTGAATTTCAAATTCAAACGTATAGGGATTTAATTTATCCTTATAAATTAAATCTTATAAATATCTCTTATATGAGATATCCTATCAATTTGAATTTCAAATTCAAACGTGATAGAGATTTAATTTATCCTCATAAATTAAATCTTATATATCTCTTATATAATATATATATACGAATATAAATATAAATAAATATATACATCCACCCTGGATCTTTCATTGAATCTGGACATGTCTTAGATTCAATGAATATGGACATCATAGCTCATGTTGGGCTATTTTGTATGCGACCCTGTAGGCCCATATGAAGTTGGCAGTGGGCCATTTGCTATACTGGCCCACAAGTCGTAAGCGGTCTCTAGCAAGACATAATGACTACCCAAATTATATGAGGATCGTTAAATGATGTAACCTTTTATACAACCATATCATGTCCCTTTTGTCACGCGATATTTTGGTCATGGTTGAGGCATGGATAATGTCATCCTCCTATTCCTGACCGTTACTTTCTCGATCCCTGAGTAGTCTGACTGTAGAAATGGAACTACCTTTCCATTATAATATGGCCATACATTTCTCAGACTTACTCATCGAGGGGCCCAGTAATATCTCTCTACGAATGTGAGGGACAAATTCCATCTTGACCATTCATATTCCTCCGCATGAAAAACCACTAAACCTGAACATAGTCTTTATAATCACTCTGTCAAAAGTGACTTTTAACTAGGTCAAAGCTGAGCGTTTGTCATGTAGGAATCCATGATGATCTCAGGTCAAAGGGCATATTGACATGATTTGTATATGAGAGAAGCTTATGACGTTACCCATGCAGTTTTCTCATAGCGGGTCGGTCCAATACCTTATACTCTTACATGTGCTTATAACTCTGATTTATATCTCTATATATCTTCAAAGTCATACTGGTCTTATTTCATCTGTGCTCCCGCATAGATGACCGACTAGGGATATTTATGATAAGATCATGAATTATCTAAGGATGGTCATCATAGTAAACATGCAAATAATATGATAACACAATTAATAAATTCATAAATCAATAATATTCTTAAGACAATGATTGGCCTCTAGGGCACGATTTCCAACAACCTCCCACTTGCACTAGTTACAATCATTAATTTGACTAATTCCCATCGACCTAACATGACACTCATGCTTTGCCTGCACAAGCGGCTTTGTTAGAGGATCAGCAACATTATCTTCTCCTGCTACTTTGCATATTTTTATATCACCTCTATCGTTGATTTCTCTGATGAGATGAAATCGCTTGAGTATATGCTTGGTCCTTTGATGTGACCTAGACTCTTTGGCCTGTGCAATGGCACCGCTATTGTTACAGAGCAAAGTTATTGGATCTGAGATGGTAGGTATCACTCCTAGTTCTGTGATGAACTTCCTGATCTAAATGGCTTCCTTAGCTGCATCTGATGCTGCTATATACTCAGCTTCTATTGCAGAATCTGCTACAGTGCCCTGCTTAGAGCTCTTCCAGCTTACTGCTCCATTATTGAGGAGGAATATATACCCAGACTGCGATTTTTGGTCATCCTAGTCAGTTTAGAAACTCGCATCTGTGTAACCAGTTACACAGAGTTCGTCATCCAATCCACCATAGACAAAAAATAAGTCCTTAGTCCTTCTTAAGTACTTACGGATATTCTTGACAGCAGTCCAATGGCCCTCACCAGGGTCCTGTTGATATCTGCTAGTCATACTTAAGGCAAATGAGACATCCGGTCGAGTATATAACATAGCGTACATGATAGATCCTATGGCCGAGGCATATAGAACTTTACTCATGCGACCTCGCTGATCAGATGTACTAGGACACAGATCTTTGCTGAGGTGAATACCATGAGACATGGGTATGAAACCCCTCTTTGATTCGTGCATACTGAACCTATGCAGTATTTTGTCTATGTACTCTGACTGAGTCCTAGAAGTCTTTTAGATCTATCTCTATAGATTATGATTCCTAGGATGTAGATGGCTTCACCCAAGTCTTTCATGAAGAAAGACTTTCCTAACTAAGACTTGACAATCTGCAAGGTAGGAATGTCATTCCCAATAAGTAGGATGTCATCGACATAGAGTACCAAAAACACAACTGTGCTCCCACTAACCTTCTTGTACATACAAGGTTCATTGATATTTTGAAGAAATCCAAACTCTTTGACTACATCAAAACGATGATTCCAACTCCGAGAGGCTTGCTTCAGTCCATAAATAGACCTTTGAAGCTTGCACACTTTACCAGAGTCCTTGGAATGCACAAACCCTTCAAGTTGTGTCATGTACACATTCTCAAGAAGCTTTCCATTAAGGAAGGCTGTCTTGATGTCCATTTGCTATATTTCATAGTCATAATATGCTGCTATGGCAAAGAGGATTCTGATTGATTTGGCCATTGCAACTGGGGAAAAGGTCTCATCATAGTCCACACTATGAGTTTGAGTAAATCCTTTTGAAACAGTCGTGCCTTGAAGACATTTACATTGCCATCCATTTCAGTTTTCTCCTTAAAAACCCACTTGCACCTGACAGTTTTTACACCTTCAGGCGGGTCGACTAAGGTCCAAACCTTATTGTCGTACATGGATTACATTTCAGACTTCATAGTATTAAGCCATTTTTTAGAGTTTGGTCCCACTATAGCTTCTCAATAGGTAGTCGGCTCATTATGCTCAATGAGCAACACATCACGACTATTAGAAATTAGAAATCCATATCTCTGAGGCTGAAGTCGTGTCCTATTAGATTTTTGTGGACCTTGCGTGACTTGAGGAGTCTCAACAACTTGTTGTGAGTCTTCTCTGTTTTCCATCTGTAGTTCTATGGTGTCTTGTGGCTCTCGAACTTCTTCGAGGTGTACCTTACTCCTACTGGTTCTTTTGGAGATAAATTCTCGTTCGAGAAAGATACCATTTCTGACAACAAACACTTTGTTATCGCAGGATTGTAGACGTAATATCACTTAGTTTCCTTAGGATATCCCACAAAAAGGCACCTTGAGGATTTGGGCGCTAATTTGTCTGAGGCTTGTTGCTTAACATAGACCTCGCATCCCCAAATCTTGAGGAAAGACAAACTAGGCGTCCTCCCAGTCCATATCTCATATGGAGTCTTTTCAATTGCTTTAGATGGAACACGATTGAGTGTGAATGTAGGTGTCTCTAGGACATGGCCCCAAAAGGAGGGCGAAAGATCTGTTAGACTCATCATGGATGGAACCATATCTAATAGTATTTGATTCCTTCGTTCAGAAATGCCATTCCATTGTGGTTTCCCTGGAGGAGTCAATTGTGAGACTATCCCACAACTCCTAAGATGATCTATGAACTCTTGGCTCAAATATTCACCACCCGATCAGATCGAAGGGCTTTAATTGTTTTGCCAAGCTGGTTTTGTACTTCATTTTGAAATATTTTGAACTTTTCAAAAGATTGAGATTTATGTTTCATCAGATAGATATACCCATATCTGTTGAAATCATCTATGAATGTTATAAAGTACGAATAACCTCCTCTGGCATTTGTGTTCATTAGTCCACACACATCTGTATGTATGAGGCCCAATAAATCAGTGGCCCTCTCACTGTGCCTAGTGAAAGGTGACTTTGTCAGCTTTCCTAACAAGCAAGACTCGCAAGTGTCATATGATTCAAAATCAAATGAGTTTAGAAATCCATCTTGATGGAGTTTGGAAATGCGTTTCTCATTTATGTGGCCCAGACGACAGTGCCAGAGGTATATGGGATTCAAATCGTTTAGTTTGACCCTTTTAGCTGTTATGTTATAGATATTTCCATGATTGGGTTGTTCCAAATTTAATATGTAATAATCAACATGCAAATCACCATGAGCATAGAAAACATCATTACGATAAATAGAACATCTACTATTCCCAGCAATGGAAGTGAAACCTTCCTTATCCAAATAAGAAAGTGAAACAATGTTACTACTTAAAGCAGGAACATAATAGCAATTGTTCAAAACTAACAAAAGCCCAGTGGGCAGAACTAATTCATAAGTGCCTACAACTAACACAGCAACCCTTGCTCTATTTCTAACTCGTAGGTCAACCTCGCCCTTTTTCAGCTTCCTACTGTCCTTTAGTCCCTACACATTTGTACAAATGTGAGAACCACACGCATTATCTAATACCCATGAGGTGGAAGTAGAAAGATGAATGTCTATAACATAAATACCTGAAGCAATAGCCCCGCTATCCTTCTTGTTCTTTTTCAGATCTTCAAGGTAGAGTTTGCAATTCCTCTTCCAATGACCAGGTTCATTGCAGAAGAAGCAGACTCTTTCCTTAGGAAGCTTTGCCTTCTTTGGTGCAGGCTTGGTTTCGGGCTTGCCTGACTCTTTAGTCTTACCTGATGAGCCATGACCCTTCCCTTTGCCTTTGCCTTTATTTTTCATACCTTTTCCTTTCTGAACCATCAAAACACTATTGGGCTTCTTCTTAAGACTGGGCTCAGCAGTTTTAAGCATCCCATGCAGTTCAGAAATAGATTCCTCCATGTTGTTCATGTTGTAGTTCATGACAAACTGGTCATAACTTTCTGGGAGTGAGTTCAAGATCAAATCCGTAGCTAACTCCTGGCTCATGGGAAATCCAAGCCTCTCAAGGTGATCAATGTACCCCTTCATCTTTAAGACATGAGTATTAACTGATGCACCTTCAGCCATCTTGCAGGAATGTAAGGCCTTAGTGGTCTCATACCTCTCTTGCCTTGCCTGTTGCTGGAACATTTCCTTGAGATGCACAATCATCTCATAAGCCTCCATGTGTTCCAGATCTCTTTGGAGCTCCGGAACCATGGTGGCTAGCATCAAGCATCCCACATCGACAGAGTCTTCCTTATGCTTCGTGTAAGCATCTCTCTGAGCTCTAGGAGCATTGAACGCTGGCTCCTCAGGAATGGGTTAATCTAGGACATGCGCCTTTCTTTCCTGCTTGAGAACAATTCTCAAGTTCCTAAACCAGTCAAGAAAGTTTGTCCCATTGAGTTTGTCCTTCTCAAGGATAGATCGCAGCGATAATGTAGCAGTATTACTAGTCATCATGATTCTACAATTAAAATATGCAATTTAATTAGCAATCTCCCACTGAATAAACAACCCTCAATGCAATAGTTAGTGGGTTAAGATTTATATTTGACTCAAACTTAAGTCCCCTTTGGCAGGACGCTTAAATTAAGTTATTTAGGTAGGTAACACCTTTACCAATTACATCAAATGTAACTATTAGATGTTCATGGGATCCTATCATCATATGATCTGGCATGTTTTTAATCCCATCTAATGCATTGAGACCCAAAACTATTTTGTTAATCTCAATTAAGTCAAACAATAATAAACATGTGAGAGTAGCACCATTACTCTTGCTTATCTCCCCAAGATAACTCAAAAGCACCCACTTTGGTGGAGTCCACAATTGAGCAATCGAGGTTTTGACAAGTGTTCATAAATTGACGGCATTATGACTTAAGATTTCATTTAGAGGGCTTAATTTAACTGTTTGCTTTATAAGAATGCATGTTTCTCAGTTTGTATCTCATACAAGTAATATGCATATGCTGATATAATCATAAGATGCATAATTTAAACGTGATATAATATGGCTCACATATCCTAAGTCCCCTTAAGCCATTGAGAGGAGCTCTCTAGTAAGAAAAGGGAAATTACATATAGAAACCTCTTTTAACATTCGAGGGGAGTGAGATGAGAAGAGAAGGTACATTGAGAGTATATATATAGGAAGGCACGACACGTAGGTCGTATTTAAAAAAATTATAACACTTGCAATCTAGAGCCATATTGTTCACCATACCCAAGCATTCAAGAATCAACATTCAGATTTAATTGCAGGGCAATTGATGTTTCAAATCTAAAACATTCACAACATTCATATTTATAAATAATCACAAATCTGAATTCAGTTTTCTTGGACCCCATCTACGTTAATTGATCAAATCAAAACGTATCACCACCGAGTTCAATTCCCTTTTAGATTCCTTTTATGTCATACATAATACGGATCCCTTATATGTTACACATAAAATACATATCATACGATCGGCTATGACTAACACATATCATATGAATCAACAATCAAGCCTAACTTAAACACAAAACGGTATGGCTCTGATACCACTGTAAGGAATTGGAAGACACGTAGCAAAAATTAATTTAAAATTTTTTCCATTCCTTACCAGGATCTACCGTATGTGTTTAAGTCAAGTGGGAAGAAGCATTACCCTTAGTGTTCCTCAGCGACTTCCGCAGCTTTTGGTCACGACGTTTACAGCTTCTCTCCGCGGCTCGTGCTCCCTTTCCGATCGTAAGAAGTCGACGACTCAGGTCAGCTTCCTCTACTGGTATCCACATGAATAGTGTTCCAACCACAAACGACGTGCTATCGTCTCTTGTCCCTCCAGGGCTTTCTCAAGAATTCATCCTCTCCGTCTCTATTTCAGCAGTTTCTTATCTGCAAACCTTTTGCAGATTCCCTTTCAGCCTTTCTGTGTTCTCTGTGTGTCTTACTAAAAATACAGCTCCTAAAATCATATATATAGGATACTATGCGTTTTTTCTCTCTACCGAATTGGATTTTGGAGTTAATCTTACATTAATTCTGAAATTAATACAATATCATATATTGTATAATTTTATAAGAAACTAATTAAATAAATAATATTAAATCCGTCCCACAGATGTTATTACCTATTTATTTAACTTTAAGTAAAGATAAGACTGAACTATATTTGATTTATTCTCATAAATCAAATTTGAGATATCCTATCAATTTGAATTTCAAATTCAAATGTGATAGGGATTTAATTTATCCTTATAAATTAAATCTTATAAATATCTCTTATATGAGATATCCTATCAATTTGAATTTCAAATTCAAACGTGATAGGGATTTAATTTATCCTTATAAATTAAATCTTATAAATATCTCTTATATGAGATATCCTATTAATTTGAATTTCAAATTCAAATGTGATAGTGATTTAATTTATCCTTATAAATTAAATCTTATATATCTCTTATATAATATATATATATACGAATTTAAATATGTATATACGAATATAAATATAAATAAATATATGCATCCACCTTGGATCTTTCATTGCATCTGGACATGTCTTAGATTCAATGAATCTAGACATCATAGCTTGTGTTGGGCTATTTTGTGTGCGACCCTGTAGGCCCATATGAAGTTGGCAGTAGGCCATTTGCTATATTGGCCCATAAGTCAGAAGTGGTCTCTAGTAAGACATAACGACTACCCAAATTATATGAGGATCGTTAAACGATGTAACCTTTTATACAATCATATCATGTCCATTTTGTTACGCGATATTTTGGTCATGGTTGAGGCATGGATAATGTCATCCTCCTATTCCTGACCGTTACTTTCTCGATCCCTGAGTAGTCTGACTGTAAAAATGGAACTACCTTTCCATTATAGTATGGCCATACATTTCTCAGACTCACTCATCGAGGGGCCCAGTAATATCTCTCTACGAATATGAGGGACAAATTCCATCTTGACCATTCATATTCCTCTGCATGAAAAACCACTAAACCCAAATATAGTCTTTATGATCACTCGGTCAAAAGTGACTTTTGATTAGGTCAAAGCTGAGCGTTTATCATGTAGGAATCCATGATGATCTCAGGTCAAAGGGCATATTGACATAATTTGTATATGAGAGAAGCTTATGACGTTACCCATGCAATTCTCTCATAGCGGGTCGGTCCAACACCTTGTACTCTTATATTTATATCTCTATATATCTTCAAAGTCATACTGGTCTTATTTCATCTGTGCTCCTGCATAGATGACCGACCAGGAACATTTAGGATAAGATCATGAATTATCCAAGGATGGTCATCATAGTAAACATGCAAATAATATGATAACACAATTAATAAATTCATAAATTAATAATGTTCATAAGACAATGATTGGCCCCTAGGGCACGATTTCCAACACACTATCCTTGTATTAATCCAATAACCAATCGATTAATTGATTGACTAATCGATTAATTGTCATTAATCGATTGAATAATCAATTAATTCCTTTGGTTTTTCTTTTTAACATCTTTTAAATACAAAAATACTTTAAATTATTTTAAATCACTTTTGATATCATTTAAGCAGAGAAATCATTGAATTCTCTTTTCACATAATCAAAAAATTATTAAATATAATATTCTCCCCGATTTTGACGATGACAAAACCAAGTGAGTTAAGTCATTAAATGTCAAACAAGAATCAACATAATCTTTGAATAACAATGATAATTCATATCATTAAAAATTCAAAGTTTTCAAAGAAAAAAATAGAAACTTAAACAAAAACTAAACACTAAAACCCATATATATCAATCAAGTGACTCCAGAGATGATTCCTTATTCTCCTCACTTCTACTCCTCCCTTTTTGACATCATTTAACAGGGTTGGAGCCAGAGATGAAGGAATGATAAGAGGAAGTTGGGTAAAGGAAAGGCAGATGCTATGGAAATGGGAGGAAGGGGTATAATATGTGAATAGGTAGGGCCACACATGTTGGGGACTCTTAAGATAGGAGTGGGGGAAAGATCATAAGCTTCATGAATATGTAGATCATGATGACGCTCTGATGGTAAAGCTTGATCCCTGAGTTCCTCCTCTGAGAAAGAAGGTCCAATATTGTTCATATAGGCCAGAAAAATGTTCTTCATATCAGACACTTCTTAATGGATTTCCTCTTATCTCTTTGATATGGCCTCTTGCCTCTCCCTAACTTTATCCCTAAAAGCTTAAAAATCCATGATATGAGCTTCAAGCATTGTCTAGATCCCATAACTCTGCCTCTCAAGAATCATATCAGCCTCTTTCCTTGAGGCAATGAGTCTGCTCGGTAGCTCAGCAAACTCAGTCTAAATGTACCTCTAAATGGATGCACCCATAAATGATGGTATAGTGGATACTTAGGGTCTAGTGGAGGAGTATCATTCATTCTAAGGAAGAGAAGCCCTGACAGTAAGCTACAGGTTGTTTTGGTGGTCTATGGGAAGAATGCCTTTCTTAGCATCATAAGGAAGCTTAATCTTCATCTTATTCAACTGTGTTATCCCAAAGGCACCAATCTGTTACTTCTTTCTTTCTTTCAAATGATGGATGTTATAGTGCTTGAGAAAGAAGGAGACTAGCTATGAAAATGGCATGGGAGTGGTCCTTGTCCTGCTTAAATAGAACTTCCTCATCTGGCTATATATGAAAGCTCCTAGGTTTAGCTTTTCTCCACCTATTATTATGGCCAGAGTGATGTAATCTTGTTGAGTGAGGTATATGAAGCTAGTGGATTTGAATTTGATAATCATACATCTAAAGTAGATGTAGTGGATGATGCAATAAAAATCATATATTTGACTCAATGTGAATAACAGAGAACTAAGAAAGGGTTTGTTGGTCTGCATAATGATATGATAGGCCTTAACTTGATCCATATCCTTTGTTGGCACTTAATTAGAAGTCTAACTTGATCTCCCTTCCTCTCAACTTAGTAACCAAATAATTGTCCACAATGTTGTCATGTTCATCTAATGTATCATATATTTCCATGTTGCAATAAAATCTTCAGACTACATCTAGACTATAGGTCTCATTGATTCTAAGACAACTCTCAAAGTGGTGTAAGGGTCTTATCAAATCCAAATTGACCTTTTGGTCACCCTTAAGAGCATATCCACATAAACTACAGGACAACACTTATCAAATCCAAACTTTGAGTTATACTTAGCCATATCAATATCTGAATCCAAGTTACCTTACCTTGTAGAAGAGGCACACTTGAAGGTTGAGAATATGAGGGAGTTGATGTTGAGGAAGGCTTCTTAGGTGTCCTCTATCTCTTTGTAAGAGACTCAGTGGCAATCTATACAATCCTTGCTAGCACAATAGTAAACTCAGGATCAGAGTTTGTGTCAGAGTCAATCTTCTAAGACTTTGCCTTTCCTTTGATGTATACTTTGGAGAAGCCTCATATACTTTGCTTTTAGTGTTTCCTTTGGCCAGAACCTCCTTTTGACACTTCTAGGCCATCTTTGGCCACTTTGGGTTTAAGCTTCTTCTTATCCTTTGAGATTGAGACTTGAGGAGTGTCAAAGACTGTCTTAGAAGAAATTTGCTCGGACCCATCTGGATTGGTGGTTTTGGTTCTTGCCATCATGAGTGAAGCCATTAAGATTTTGAGAAAATAAACAGTGAAGTAGAGGAATATGAGGATATTTTTTGTGGGTTATGATATGTGAAGGGTGCGCAAACAATCCTACAAACAAATTTAAGGATTTTTAATGTTAAAAGTGAGGGAGTTTGGAGATTAGTCGATTAGAGATCGAGTTAAATAGTGAAAAGTCATGACTGATAACTGATAAATCTTGATATTAATCAATTAACTATTTGATTAATGCCCATTAATCATTAATCGATCAGGTGATGGATTAATTTCATCAAATATGCATATACAAAGACCCATTAATCAATTAGGTGTTTGATTAATTACCATTAATCAAATAGTCAGTCGATAATTTCAAATAAAGTAATTTCTAACATATTCAACATTGATTAATTGATTAGGGGTTCGATTAATTAACATTAATCGAATAGTCAATCAATTAATTCTTAAGAAAAATAACATAACACATATTCAATATCCATTAATTGATTAGCTATTCAATTAATTAACATTAATCTAATTGTTAATCGATTATTCTCAAAGTAAAACAATTTTTAACACATTTTTTAAATATGATTAATATATTAGCTGTTGTATTAACTCTAATTAATGGAGCTCCTAATCGATTAATTTCACCAAAATAACACATTTATCACATCTTTCTCAAAGTAACTAAAGTTACCCCTTCATTTATTGATTAACATATTTATCATCTGTTAACCTATGTTTTCTCAGTCTTGTAAAAGAGTATCCTGCAAAATTTTAACTAAACACTTTGAAGATTAAGTTAGTAACTTGAATTATCAAAACATAAGTATTGGACAATTATTTTGACAAAATAAAGGCTAAAGGAAGCTTAAAAACATATAATCCTTACAGCTTATTGGGATTTACCATTCCAAATGCTCTTCTGATGTAATTGAATTGATACTGAGCAAGTGGTTTGGTAAAGATATATGCTAGCTGAAGATGAGTTAGGATGAATTCAAACTTTTATGTCTTTATCTTGCACATGATCTCTTATAAAGTGGTGTCTGATATCAATGTGCTTGGTCTAGGAATGAAGTACAGGATTCTTTGACAGATTGATTGTGCTTGTGTTGTCACATAAAATTACAATCTTGTTCAAATCAATTCCCAGGTTTTGAAGTTGTTGTTTGAGCCATAGTACTTATGTACAATAACTCTCAATCGCTACATACTCAGCTTTTATTGATGAAATAGCCACTGTATATTGCTTCTTACTGAACCATGAAACTAGACAATTACCAAATAATTCACATTGTCTATTGGTACTTTTCCTATCAATTTTGTATCCTCCATGGTTAGAGTCTAAGTATGCTGCCAATTATTATGCTCCTCTTTTAGGAAACCATATTCAAAGGTCCATGGTTCCTACAAGATATCTAAATATTCTCTTTATAGCTTCAGCATGTGATTCCTTTTGGAGCAACTTGATATCATGCACACATCCCCATACAAATTGTATATCTGGTCTACTTACTGTGAGGTATAATAGAGTATTGGAAATTATGCCCTAGGGGCCAATCATTGTCTTATGAACATTCTTGATTTATGAATTTATTAATTGTGTTATCATATTATTTGCATGTTTACTGTGATGACCATCCTTGGATAACTCATGATCTTATCCTAAATGTCCCTGATCGGTCATCTATACGGGAGCAGAGATGAAATAAGACCAGTATGACTTTGAAGATGTATAGAGATATAAATCAAACTCATAGGCACATGTAAGAGTACAAGGTGTTGGACTGACCCGCTATGAGAGAGCTGCATGGGCTAAGTCATAAGCTTCTCTCATATACAAACCATGTCACTATGCCTTTTGACCTGAGATTATCATGGATTCCTACATGATAAATGCTCAGCTTTGATCTAGTCAAAAGTCACTTTTGACCGAGTGATCATAAAGACAATGTTCGGGCTTAGTGGTTTTCCGTGCGGAGGAATATGAATGGTCAAGATGGAATTTATCCCTCACATTCATAGAGAGATATTACTGGGCCCCTCGATGAGTGAGTTTGAGAAATGTATATCCATACTGTAATGGAAAGGTAGTTCCATTTCTATAGTTAGACTACTCAGGGATCGAGAAAGTAACGGTCAGGAATAGGAGGATAACATTCTCCATGCCTCATCCATGAACAAAATATCGTGTGACAAAAGGGACATGATATGGTTGTATAAAAGGTTACATCATTCATCGATCCTCATATGATTTGGGTAGTCATGATGTCTTGCTAGGGACCACTTGCGACTTGTGAGTTAGTATAGTAAATGGCCCACTGCAACTTCATATGGGCTTACAGGGTCGTACACAAAATAGCCCAACACAAGCTATGATGTCCAGATTCATTGAATCTAAGACATGTCCAGATTCAATGAATGATCCAGGGTGGATGTATATATTTATTTATATTTATATTCGTATATATATTATATATAAGAGATATTTACAACTTATAAGATTTAATTTATAAGGATAAATTAAATCTCTATCACGTTTGAATTTAAAATTCTAATTGATATGATATCTCATATAAGAGATATTTACAAGATTTAATTTATAAGGATAAGATTAAATCTCTATCACGTTTGAATTTGAAATTCAAATTGATATGATATCTCAAATTTGATTTATGAGAATAAATCAAATGTAATTCCGTCTTGTCTTTATTTTAAATTAAATAAATGGGTGAATTAAATCTGTGGGATGGATTTAATAAAAACACTATTTATTTAATTAGTTTCTTATCAAATTATACAATATATGATATTGTATTAATTTCATAATTAATATAAGATTAATTTCAAAAATCTAAGTCTGTGGTAACAAGCATAGTATCCGATATATCTGATATTTAGGAGCTATAGTTGGGATAAAAAAAGGGTGAACAGAAATCCGCAAAAAGGTTTGCAGATAAGAAACTGCTAAAATAGAGATGGAAAGGACGAATTCTTGAGTAAGCCCTGGAGGGACAGAAGGCACTAGCACGTCGTTCGTGGTTGGAACGCTATTCCTGTAGATACCAGTAGAGGAAGCCAACTCCGCGGAGAGAAGCTGTGGACATCACAACCAGAAGTTGAGAAAGTCGCAACTGAATACTGAGGGTAATGCTTCTTTCCACTTGACTTAAACACATACGGTAGATCCTGCCAGGGAATAGAAAAATTTTTAAGTTAATTTCTACTATGTGTCTTCCAATTCCTTATAGTGGTATCAGAGCCATGCCATTTTTTGTTTAAGTTAGGCTTGATTGTTGATTCATATGATATGTGTTAGTCGTAGCCGATCATGTGATAACATGCGTTTTATGTGTGACATATAAGGAATCTATTTTATGTATGACATATAAGGAATCTGAAAGGGAATTGAAATTAGTGGTGCATACATTTTGATTTGATCAATTAATATTGATGGGGTCTAAGAAAAACGAATTCAGATTCGTGATTATTTATGAAATAAAAAAAAATTCTCGGGCCCCTACCTCAGACCCTGCCCGCTAACCGGCTAGCGGGATCGGCGCCCACTAACTAGCTAGCGGGACCGCTATGGCTACCTGTTCATAGCGTAACATAACCATAACATATACTATTTTGTGAATGTTTTAGTTTTGAAACATTAATTACCCTTCAATTAAATCTGAATATTGATTCTTGAATGTTTGGGTATGGTGAACAATATGGCTCTAGATTGCAAGTGTTGTAATTTTTAAATACGGCCTGCATGTCGTGCCTTCCTCTATATACTCTTAATGTACCTTCTCTTCTCATCTCACTCCCCTCTAATGTTAAAAGAGGTTTCTATATGTAATTTCCCTTTTCTTATTAGAGAGCTCCTCTCATTGGCTTGAGTGGACTTAGGATAGATGAGATACAAACTGAGAAACATGCATTCTTATAAACCATATAGTTAAATTAAGCCCTCTAAATGAAATCTTAAGTCATAATGCCGTCAATTTATGAACACTTGTCAAAACCTCGATCGCTCAATTGTGGACTCTGCCAAAGTGGGTGCATTTGAGTTATCTTAGGGAGATAAGCAAGAGTAATGGTGCTACTCTCACATGTTTATTATTGTTTGACTTAATTGAGATTAACAAAACAGTTTTGGGTCTCAAGGCATTAGATGGGATTAAAAACATGCCAGATCATATGATGATAGAATCCCATGAACATCTAAGAGTTACATTTGATGTAATTGGTAAAGGTGTTACCTACCTAAATAACTTAATTTAAGCGTCCTGCTAAAGCGGACTTAAGTTTGAGCCAAATATGGATCTTAGCCCACTAACTATTGCATTGAGAGTTGTTTATTTAGTGGGAGATTGCTAATTAAATTGCATATTTTAATTGTAGAATCATGACGACTAGTAATACTGCTACATTATCGCTGCGATCTGTCCTTGAGAAGGACAAACTCAATGGGACAAACTTTCTTGACTGGTTTAGGAACTTGAGAATTGTTCTCAAGCAGGAAAGAAAGGCACATGTCTTAGATCAACCCATTCTTAAAGAACCAGTGGCCAATGCTCCTAGAGCTTAGAGAGATGCTTACACGAAGCATAAGGAAGACTCTGTCGATGTGGGATGCTTGATGCTAGCCACCATGGTTCTGGAGCTCCAAAGAGATCTGGAACACATGGAGGCTTATGAGATAATTGTGTATTTCAAGGAAATGTTCTAGCAATAGGCAAGGCAAGAGAGGTATGAGACCACTAAGGTCTTATATTCCTGCAAGATGGCTGAAGGTGCATCAGTCAGTACTCATGTCTTAAAGATGAAAGGGTACATTAATCACCTTGAGAGACTTGGATTTCCCATGAGCTAGGAGTTAGCTACGGATTTGATCTTGAATTCACTCCCAAAAAGTTATGACCAATTTGTCATGAACTACAACATGAACAACATGGAGAAATCTATTTCTGAACTGCATGGGATGCTTAAAACTGCTGAGCTGAGTCTTAAGAATAAGCCCAATACTGTTTTGATGGTTCAGAAAGGAAATGGTATGAAAAAGAAAGGCAAAGGCAAGGGGAAGGGTCATGGCTCATCAGGTAAGACCAAAGAATCAGGCAAGCCCAAAACCAAGCCTGCACTAAAGAAGGCAAAGCCTCTGAAGGAAGGAGTCTGCTTCTTCTGCAATGAACCTGGTCATTGGAAGAGGAATTGTAAACTCTACCTCGAAGATCTGAAAAAGAACAAGAAGGATAGCAGGGCTATCGTTTGAGGTATTTATGTTATAGACCTTCATCTTTCTACTTCCACCTCATGGGTATTAGATACTGAATGTGGTTCTCATATTTGTACAAATGTGCAGGGACTAAAGGACAGTAGGAAGCTGAAAAAGGGCGAGGTTGACCTACGAGTTAGAAATAGAGCAAGGGTTGCTGCATTAGCTGTAGGCATTTATGAATTACTTTTGCCTACTGGGCTTTTGTTAGTTTTGAACAATTGCTATTATGTTCCTGCTTTAAGTAGTAACATTGTTTCACTTTCTTATTTGGATAAGGAAGGTTTCACTTCCATTGCTGGGAATAGTAGATGTTCTATTTATTGTAATGATGTTTTCTATGCTCATGGTGATTTTGCATGTTGATCATTACATATTAAATTTGGAACAACCCAATCATGGAAATATCTATAACATAACTGCCAAAAGGGTCAAACCAAACGATTTGAATCCGACATACCTCTGGCACTGTCGTCTGGGCCATATAAATGAGAAACGTATTTCCAAACTCCATCAAGATAGATTTCTCAACTCATTTGATTTTGAATCATATGACACTTGTGAGTCTTGCTTGTTAGGAAAGATGATAAAGTCACCTTTCACTCGGCACAGTGAGAGGGCCACTGATTTATTGGGCCTCATACATACAGATGTGTGTAGACTGATGAACACAAATGCCAGAGGAGGTTATTCGTACTTCATAACATTCATAGATGATTTTAGCAGATATGGGTATATCTATATGATGAAACATAAATTTGAATCTTTTAAAAAGTTCAAAATATTTCAAAATGAAGTACAAAACCAGCTTGGCAAAACAATTAAAGCCCTACGATCTGATCAGGATGGTGAATATTTGAGCCAAGAATTCATAGATTATCTTAGGAGTTGTGGGATAGTCTCACAATTGACTCCTCCAGGGACACCACAATGGAATGGCATTTCTAAACAGAGGACTTGGACACTATTAGATATGGTTCAATCTATGATGAGTCGAACAGATCTTCCGCCCTCCTTTTGGGGCCATGCCCTAGAGATAGCTGTGTTCACACTCAATCATGTTCCATCTAAGGCAATTGAAAAGACTCCGTATGAGATATGGACTGGGAGAACGCCTAGTTTGTCTTTCCTCAAGATTTGGGGATGTGAGGTCTTTGTTAAGCAACAAGCCTCAGACAAATTAGCGCCCAAATCCTCAAAGTGCCTTTTTGTGGGATATCCTAAGGAAACTAAGGGATATTACGTCTACAACCCTGCTGAAAATAAAGTGTTTATTGTCAGAAATGGTATCTTTCTCAAATGAGAATTTATCTCTAAAAGAACCAGTGGGAGTAAGGTACACCTCGAAGAAGTTTGAGAGCCACAAGATACCACATAATCGCAGATAGAAATCTAATAGGACACGACTTCAGCCTCAGAGATATGGATTTCTAATTTTTGTTAGTCGTAATGTGTTGCTCATTAAGCATAATGAGCCGACTACCTATCGAGAAGCTATAGTGGGACCAAACTCTAAAAAATGGCTTAATGCCATGAAGTCTGAGATGTAATCCATGTACAACAATAAGGTTTGGACCTTAGTCGACCCGCCTGAAGGTATAAAAACTATTGGGTGCAAGTGGGTTTTTAAGGAGAAACTTACATGGATGTCAAGTCTTGGTTAGGAAAGTCTTTCTCGATGAAAGACTTGGGTGAAGCCACCTACATCCTAGGAATCATGATCTATAGAGATAGATTTAAAAGACTTCTAGGACTCAGTCAGAGTACATACATAGACAAAATACTGCATAGGTTCAGTATGCACGAATCAAAGAGGGGTTTCATACCCATGTCTCATGGTAGTCACCTCATCAAAGATATGTGTCCTAGTACATCTGATCAGCAAGGTCACATGAGTAAAGTTTCATATGCCTCGGCCATAGGATATATCATGTATGCCATGTTATGTACTCGACCGGATGTCTCGTTTACCTTAAGTATGACTAGTAGATATCAACAGGACCATGGTGAGGGCCAGTGGACTGTTGTCAAGAATATCCTTAAGTACTTAAGAAGGACTAAGGACCTATTCTTGGTCTATGGTGGATTGGATAATGAACCCTATGTAACTGGTTAGTTACACAGATGCAAGTTTCCAAACTGACCAGAATGACCAAAAATCGCGGTCTGTATATATATTCCTCCTTAATAATGAAGTAGTAAGCTAGAAGAGCTCTAAGCAGGGCACTATAGTAGATTTTGCAATGGAAGCTGAGTATATAGCAGCATCTGATGTAGCTAAGGAAAATGTTTAGATTAGGAAGTTCATAACGGAACTAGGGGTGATACCTACCATCTCAGATCCAATAACTTTTCTCTGTGACAATAGCAGTGCTATTGCACAGGCCAAAGAGCCTAGGTCACATCAAAGGACCGAGCATATACTCAAGCGATTTCATCTCATCAGAGAAATCAATGATAGAGGTGATATAAATATATGCAAAGTAGCGAGAGAAGATAATGTTGCTGATCCTCTAACAAAGCTGCTTGTACAGGCAAAGCATGAGCGTCATGTTAGGTCAATGGGAATTAGTCAAATTAATGATTATACTTAGTGCAAGTGGGAGGTTGTTAGAAATCGTGCCCTAGGCGCCAATCATTATCTTATGAACATTATTGATTTATGAATTTATTAATTGTGTTATCATATTATTTGCATGTTTACTGTGATAACCATTCTTGGATAACTCATGATCTTATCCTAAATGTCCCTGGTCGGTCATCTATGCGGGAGCAGAGATAAAATAAGACCAGTATGACTTTGGAGATGTATAGAGATATAAATCAAAGTCATAGGCACATGTAAGAGTACATGGTGTTGGACCGACCTGCTATGAGAGAGCTACATGGGTTACATCATAAGCTTCTCTCATATACAAATCATGTCACTATGGCCTTTGACCTGAGTTCATCATGGATTCCTACATGACAAACGCTCAGCTTTGACTTAGTCAAAAGTCACTTTTGACCGAGTGATCATAAAGACTATGTTCAGGCTTAGTGGTTTTCCGTGCGGAGTAATTTGAATGGTCAAGATGGAATTTGTCCCTCACATTCGTAGAAAGATATTACTGGGCCCCTCGATGAGTGAGTTTGAGAAATGTATGGACATAATGTAATGGAAAGGTAGTTCTATTTCTATAGTCAGACTACTCAAGGATTGAGAAAGTAACGGTCAGGAATAGGAGGATGACATTCTCCATGCCTCATCTATGACCAAAATATCGTGTGACAAAAGGGACATGATATGGTTGTATTAAAGGTTACATCGTTCATCGATCCTCATATGATTTGAGTAGTTGTGATCTCTTGCTAGAGACCGCTTGTGACTTGTGAGTCAGTATAGTAAATGGCCCACTGCCAACTTCATATGGGCCTACAGGGTCACACACAAAATAGCCCAACACGAGCTATGGTGTCCAGATTCAATGAATGATCGAGGGTGGATATATATATTTATTTATATTTATATTTGTATATATATAAATTCATATATATTATAAATAAGAGATATTTACAAGATTTAATTTATAAGGATAAATTAAGGATAAATTAAATTTTTATCACGTTTGAATTTGAAATTCAAATTGAATGATATCTCATATAAGAGATATTTACAAGATTTAATTTATAAGGATAAAATTAAATCTCTATCACATTTGAATTTGAAATTCAAATTTATATGATATCTCAAATTTGATTTATAAGAATAAATCAAATATAATTTCGTCTTATCTTTATTTTAAATTAAATAAATGGATGAATTAAATATGTGGGACGGATTTAATACAAACACTATTTATTTAATTAGTTTCTTATCAAATTATACAATATATGATATTGTATTAATTTCAGAATTAATATAAGATTAATTCCAAAAATTCAAGTTTGTGTAACAGGCATAGCATCCAATATATCTAATATTTAGGAGCTACAGTTAGGACAGTAAAAAAAGGGTGAACGGGAATCCGTAAAAAGGTTTCCAGATAAGAAACTGCCAAAATAGAGACGGAAAGGATGAATTCTTGAGTAAGCCCTGGAGGGACAGGAGGCGCTAGCACGTCATTCTTAGTTGAAACGATGTTCGTGTGGATACCAGTAAAGGAAGTCGACCTGAGTCATCGACTTCTTGCGATCGAAAAGAGATCATGAGCCGTGGAGAGAAGCTGTGGACGTCGCAACCAGAAGCTGAGAAAGTCGCTACTGAATACTGAGGGTAATACTTCTTTCCACTTGACTTAAACACATACAGTAGATCCTGGCAGGGAATGGAAAAATTTTTAAGTTAATTTCTACTGCGTGTCTTCCAATTACTTACACAGAGACCCAACTATTCCATGATATTTTGTAATGTTTAAATATTTTCCCTTCTCATCCTTATCTAACATTGCACTTGTACTCATTAGTGTTGAGACACTTTTGACTTGATCAGCTTCAAACTTTTTAAGGAGCTCCTTCAAGTACTTTGTCTATGAGATGAAGATGCCACTCTTCCATTGTTTGATTTGAAGTCCAAGAAAGAAGATCAATTCTCCCATCATAGACATTTCAAATTCTCCCTACATTAACTTGGTAAAATCTTGATAAAGATTCTTATTAGTAGCACCAAAGATAATATTGTATTTATTTCTTTTAATAAATAAAGTATTATCTACTTTTCCTCTTTCAAAGCTTTTTTCTATTAGAAACTTGCTGAGACGATCATACCATACTCTAGGAGCTTGCTTTAACCCATATAATGCTTTCTTAAGTTTTTAAACATGGTTGAGAAAATGATGATCTTCAAAACCAGGAGGTTGTTCTACATAGACTTCTTCCATTATATAGCCACTAAGAAAAGCACTTTTGACATCAATATGATAGAGTTTAAAATCTTTAATGCAAGAAAAAACTAAGCGTACTCATATTGCTTCTAATCTTGCTACTAGAGCATAGGTTTCCTTATAATCAATATCTTCTTCTTAATTATAGCATTTTGCAACTAATCTAATTTTATTCATAATTATAGCAGATTCATCAAGTTTATTCTTGAATACCTATTTAGTGCCAATGATTGGATGACCATTGGGTCAGGTACCAAGTCTCAAACTTGATTATGTTTAAATTGATTTAGCTCTTACTGAATATTAACTATCCAAAATCATTTGATAGTACTTCATTTATAGTGGTGGGTTAAATGTTAGAAATAAATGCGGAAAGGTGCACTTCATTGAACACTTGTCTTTGGGTTCTTAATCCTTTATCGACTTCACCTATAACCTAATCTAAAGGATGATTTCTATTATGTCTCTAAGCTCTAGGTTGATCTTTTTTTGACTCATTAAGCTGATTACTATAACACCTTACTTTCATATACCTTAGGGACCATTCGGTAGTATTTAGAATTACTTAAATATCCATTGAAGTTTAATTATAAAATATAGAATTTTTAAACTTCACAAGTACTATTTGTTTGATATTTCCAAATTTGGTGAGGAACTTCAAAAAATTATAATTAATTATAGAAAAATTAAAATTAAGTGATTGAAAAGGCTACACAAAGCTAACATAATTAAGTTTAAAATAAAAATAATTCTCAAACCAAATACTCAACCAATCATTACAGTATTGGCATCCAAGATCACTGTTCATGTGGTTAAAACTTCTATAAAATAGTTTTTGATCCTTAAATTTAAAAATTTTATTCTCTTTATATAGACATCAAAATAAGGCATTCTTTATATCAAAATGAAGTTTGACATGTTAATTAAGTAATGGTAACTTATCATATATTTATTCAATCATTAACTATTTTTAATTACATCATAAAGATTACTGCTCAAATATGGACATTGTTCATAAACAAAATTTCTAGCCACTACTTTACATATATATACATTTCAATCATGCAACTATTTCCTATCTCTTCTTCATGCATCATCCTCTTCTTCTTCACATAAATACCTTGCTAGAATGGTTGTGACATGGAGGGGGTGAGATTTTGGGGAAAATCTTAGTAGCAAATGGATACTATATAATGTATGCAACTACATACTTGATGTTAATATGTATGCACCTAATGATCATACTTGTATAATGATAATTTACATGCTTCCATTCCATTAAATATAAACTATGGCCATAGCATAAAAAGAAATAGAGCATTACTTAATCATACATACTTCATATAATTAAAGTAAGTAAACATCACATAAAACATCAAAGCAACATAAGGTTACAAGTAGGTAAGTTCACTACCTCTATTCCTTGTTTTTCCTTACTCTTTTCCTTTCTCACTTTTCCTAGATGTGTTGATGTCTTATTTGAGCACACAAGTCAAGTCCTAAATATTGCATAATCATTCGTTCATCATAACTAAATTACTTAACATTCATGAACTTTAAACTTAATTAACCACTTAACCCCTAACTTTCTTTGTTTGTGTTTAGTTGCCTTGTCATTTGAATTAATTTGTGTCTTGAGTTGACCTTATACCATTTTGGTTCTAAATCCATTTATGGGCCAAAATTGGGTCAAACTTAATATTTGGCACATATCCTAAGGCATTTCCTTTACCAGATACCTTAAACCACTTTATTTTTTAGATAAATTATATATAATTATTTTTATAGTTATGAAAGTTTTAGAAATTTATTCTAATATAAAATGAATTTCTTGCAAAGTTTCATAATTTTTTGAGACTCAGAAGCCTTATTAAAAATTCTATATGTTTTATTTAAATCCTTTATCGGTGTCTTATTTTACCTTAAATTCTCTAATTAGTTTTACACAACTCCTTTTGACTTCTGTCAGTTTCATAAATTTTTATATTAATTATAATAATTTTCTATAAAATTTTATTAAATTATGAGGTCTAGAAGATACTGTACTAATTCACAGACTTCAGAAATTAATATGAATTTATCGAGACCTTAAATTAGAATTATGAGAGATATGAATGACCTAAATTTTTTCTTCTATTTACTTATAAAATTTAGTATCGAATATTTTTTTAGCAATTTTAGGCATTTTATAGCTCAACTTTCCTTAATTACACTTTTACTGAATTTGATAAATTGTACTTTAATCCCTAAAATTGCCAAGTTCTATTTTAGTCCCCTTCTCAAAAAATTTAAATTCTAATTTGATCCCTGAAATCTCAAAACACCATTTAGACCCTTGAACTTTCCACTATTTACAATTTAGTCCCTAGACTTTCACTATTTATAGTTTAATCCCTAAACTTTTATTATTTACAGTATAGTCCCTCTAGCTTTATAATGTTATACCTTCTCTTTTTCTTTGACTTAAACCTTATCTACTCATTATTGTTTCTTCTGATTACCATCCCAATCCCTTCACAACCTCTTTCCTCTATCAATCTTATATAGATAGAGAAAATTTGGGATATTACAATTGCTAAGTTGATCAACTATGGGCTCTTTTTCTTTATTCAATTTTAGTGTTTTAAGACCTTGTATTATCTCAGCTTCATCATATAGAGGCTTTGAAATGTATAGACTCTTCTATTGTAAAAGTTATTTTGTTAAAAAGTCTGTATGCTTTACTATGATTCTAGTAACCAAGAAAAATACCCTTATCAGATTTATGATAGAATTTACCCAAGTTTTTTTTGTTGTTATTATGGATAAAACATTTCCTCCCCAAGATCCTCATATGACTAAGATTAGGCTTTGTCATTTGTAGAGCTCATACGGTATTTTGTTGAGTAGTGGTCTGATGTAGGCTTTGTTAGATATATAACTTATTGTGTTCATAGCCTCTATCCAAAAAATTTGTGAGACACCCTTGTCATTTAGCATCGCTCTAGTCATATCAGTGAGGACTTTATTTTTCCTTTCAACAACTCCATTTTGTTGTGGCATCTTGATGCTGAGAAGTTGTGATCAATTCTATAATTGTCATAAGAATATGTAAATTCAGTGTTCTCAAATTCTCCTCTGTGATCAATCCTAATAGACACAATAGAAATACCTTTCTTATTTTACACCTTTTTTTGGCAAACACAACAAAAGCATTAAAAGTTTTATCTTTGGATGAAAGAAATAAAGTCAAAGTAAATCTTAAATAGTCATCAGCTATTACCAGAATATATAAGTTTTCTCCAAAACTTTTGACTCTTGATGGACCAACCAAATCTGTATAGAGTAGTTGGAGTCATTTCTCAATTGAGACTTCATTCTTTGATTTAAAGGAGGACTTGTTTCCCTTTTTGACAAGCTTCACAAACTTTCAGATTTGACTTTAGGTAAATCAATTAATAAATCTTTCTTAATTAATTTTGAAATCTAGTGCATATTTACATGAGATAATCTCTTGTGTGCCATAGCCAACTTTTTTCATATTTACTAAGAAAACAGTTTTAAGGTGAATTTGAATTAATAGTAATAGTATAATAGTTACTATCCCTTAGACCATAGAGTTTTACCTTCAAACTTTCCTTATTGATTGACAGATCTTTCTTGCTTGCTTTCAAGTATTTCTTTGAGTAAAAAATTATCCAATTGTCTTTATCCATAGTTTGACTCACACTAAAGAGGTTGTGGCATAATCCTTCTACATTGTATACATTTTCCACTTTCACCCCTTCTTTGCTATCAGCTTCTCCATTCCCAGCAATCTTTCAGGATTGATTTCCTCCAAAGCTTACTTTGTCACCTTCCTTGTAATGAAGCTCGAGGAACTTCTTTGTGTTTCTAGTCATATGTCTAGAGCATCCACTATCAATATACTATTTGTTAGCCTTGGATGCTTTGAGACAAACTTGAAACAAAATCATTTGACTTTAGGTACCCATATTTCCTTGGGTCCATTATGGTTAGTTTGGATTACCTTAGGTATATAAGTGCCTTTTGGAACCTATTTCAATGTGCCATGGAGTGACTCTTATGATTACAATATGAACATAAAGCAAATGTATTTGAAGTATGCACAATATGTCTAAAGTAATGCAAATATGATTTATTGCCTACTTTTTTCTTTTCTTTATGTTTATCTAAGTTAGGATATGATATGTTGTCTAAGTTAGGATCATATCCTATTCCAGACTTATCAGAAACACATCTCTGATTTTCAAGCATTATATTGAGCATTTCACTACCTTTATTGACTATTTTGAGAGTTTTGGTTAACTCTATGATTTTTTTCTCTGATTCGTCACACTTGGTACATTTTGAGACAATTTCAAGTATAACACTTATCTTATCTTTTAAACTCCGAGTCTTCCTTTTTGAGTTTACCAACTTGTTTTATAATTTGATAAACTCATAATGTAGTTTATTATATTCAGAAGGTAACTCATCATAGGTTGGTTCAGCATTTATTACCTCCTCTGTATCTGATTATTTTCTTCATGGATGACTAGGCAAATGTTTGCTTTTTCCTCATTGTCACTCTCTCTCAACTTTCTGAAGAGCTTTCTCACTATATTGATTATACGAATGCTCTCCTCTTCTGAAGCTTTTCTCTCTTCTTCTCTAGCATCTTTGGAGATCTGAGGACATTCAAATTTGATGTGGCCTAGTTTTCTACATTTAAAGCAGATAATCAGGTCTTTTTGCTCCTTTGAAAATGAAGCACCTTTCTTTGATTGAAAATTTTTGTTGCTCAGTTTCTGTAGAATTTCTTGAATCTTTGAACTATGAGACCCATATCATCATCTCCTAGCTTTCCATCATCAGTATCACTTTCTTAAGCTTTGAGAGAAATTTCTTTTCTACTCTTTTCTTTGATATCTTTCTTGTACTTCTATTTGCTCTCATATTCAGCTAGACTTCTAAATTGAAAACTTAATGACAACAAAAGTATGATTGAATAAACAAAAGGGATAAAAAAGATTTTACTGAGGGATAGAAGAATCAACAAAAGTCAATTAATTGTAGTTCGAACCAATCCTCTTGTCCTAATCGTAGTCCCTAAAGGCCTTCTGATTTGTACGGGTTATCGTCATCCTATGCATTAAAATAAAATTAATTGCACCTATTAATGTAGCATAAGGCAAAACTAAAACATACAACTTTTACCACCTCAGAGTACATATTCAAAAGCATATTTGATTAGCAGAAGCATCACATTAGCCCAAAAATTTAAATTTAAAACTTACTTATCGGGTACTGTTCACTTGGTGATTTTCTAGATTTATAGTCAAACTTTAACAATTCAAAAATAATTGTAGAAAAATCGTATGGAGGTGATCCAAATTTCTAACTAAAGCACTTCCATATCTCTTTAAGGAAAAAAATATAAATCTAGACATTTACATTGCCAATTCATACAGTTAAATTGTTACTTTTTACTGTTCATATGGCAAATCCTAGAAATTCCAGATTCTATCTCTTAACTTTGAAAATTCATTTCTCTTCATATACACAACCAAATAAGGTGTATTACATATGAATTTAAATATATAGATGTTTACTATGTGCTCATAAAATTTCATGGACTAATTCATTCATTTGCTAGGTCAAACTAAAGCCACAACCAAACTGCTTTAGGACCTACGTTTTTACCATTTCAGCTGCCTTTACTTCCAATAATTGTTCCAGCATGTATAAATAATCTCTTTTGCCTTTCATGCCTTTATATACATCATGGGGTTATGAAATAAGTATTTCATATAATTTCAACACATAAATAGACACCTTACATGGCATTTACATACATGGATAATCCATAGCCTATGCTAGGATCCCAATTACTTGACTTTCTTTCTTCCATTTTTTAGCTCTTCTCCATGCATACATTTTCCTTCATGCTTGACTTAAATTGGTTGGTTATGGGAGGGTGAGATTCTAGGAAATTTCAGTAGAAAACATTACCACTTAGTTATGCAAGATGGGTGCTAATGCATGATATGTAATTTCATTAAACTTTCTTTGGTTAGTGACATGCCATCATGCCATATACTTTTGCATAAAAGTGCATGGCCATGGAAAACATATTATTCACAATACATTCAACATCTTTTATCATGTCACAACATCATTCAAATATCATATATATGTCAACGCATAAGCATACCACATCAAACATATAAGGAGGTAAGTCCACTACCTTGCACTTAAGCTTTTTCTTGATCTTTTCGACTTGCTCCCTAGATTAATAAGCCTTTCGGCCAATCACTTCCCAACCATATTCTTGGATATTTCAAGATCCTAAACACATTAATATTTATCACATAATTCATTGGGACCAAGAACTCCAACAATGTTCAAAGTCTGATAAATTCTTAACTTTTTACTAAGATAACTTTCTCTAGTATTCACTAGTTAACTTGGCCTTTGAACCAATTGATGTCTTGACTTTACCCTACACAATTTCACCTTTTGAATTCATTTATGAGCTTAGAATCATGAAATTCTAGCTCCTATGCACTGTTCTGTACAGAATTACATCATGCCCTCTTTTCTTTCAAAAATTCCCATTTGATTCTAATGCTTCCCATACTTGTTTCTCCACCTTATCCCACACAACTTTTCATTTTAAAACCATTGGAAACATCAAGATCATGAAATTCCAATCATTGTTCATGTGAGTGAACAGTAACAGAGAAGGATTTCAAAAACTACAATCTTGGAATTTCAATGCTTCTAAGGATCAGAACCTATCCAATCCTACACAAAATCATCATATAAATTCAATGGAAGCATTAGATCATTGAAATTTCATTTCCTTCCATCTTGAAAAGTTCAAATTGAACGGTTCAACTATGGCAAAGTCAAGAATATCAACTTGATTTAACAACCAAATACTTAACTAGTTTGTTTAAGCTTCAATCATAAATCTCTAACTTTAATTTCTTCTTTTCCTTTTCATCTAAGATTTTTGGACAGCACAACACCTTAGTGAAAACTCAACTTTCCCTAAGTTCAAGCTCCCAAATAAAAGGAAAATAAGTTAGGATATATTGCTTACCTTTAATCTCTAGCTTACTTGAACTTTGGTACCTTGAATCTTCTTTGTCTCGGCTTGAGTTTTCATTTTGCAAAAGTTTCCCCAAGGTTGACATGTCATAGTTGATACCTCAGATTTGATTTGAGGGGGTATTTATAGAAAAATCTCATGGAAAA
Source organism: Leucaena leucocephala (assembly GCA_037074615.1). NCBI lineage: Eukaryota > Viridiplantae > Streptophyta > Magnoliopsida > Fabales > Fabaceae > Leucaena > Leucaena leucocephala. The sequence goes on along the minus strand of CM073526.1, from coordinate 5,272,349 downwards.
TCAATGGCTAAGATTACTTTGGGTACTATTTGATCTAATGGCTCACATTTAATCTTCGATTTAACTTTTTCAAATAGAGAATTATGACACCATCCATGACATCACCAAGGGACAACTCATAGGGCTAGGTGGCAAAATTCCAAAGGGAGAAGCTTCTGGAAAAAATCCAATCTAATCTGGTACCGGCTCAGTCTGATTCCCCAAAAACCAGACTATTTTATAAATCTAATTTTTCTGAGATTTCATAATATGCTTTCTGACCTTAATTATAGATCCTTTGGCAAATGACAGAAATGCCCTTGGTTCACTGTCTTGCACTATATTAACCCTAAGGGCATAATTGTCATTTCACACCTCTTTATACTGTATCAGGGTGTATACTAGATCTAACTAATCATCTTTATACTAGCTTGCACATTTTTGGCCTATTTAGAATGACCAAAATACCCTCCATCTATCACTGGTACCATCTGCCTACACAGGGGTATTTTCGTAATTTCATAATTTTCCTGGGTTACTCTAGACTCTGGCCCACTTAACTATCTCACTACCTTGTTAGGCCTCTTGGGATGCCATTTGGGCCTTAGTATTGGTCCATTACCTTTATTGCACAAATTCCAAGGAATCTCTCCTGACCGTATTTATCGGGTACTTTTTTTCACTGTAAAATCCTGTAAAAATTTTATAGGATCCCTTTTCTGACTCTGTCAATTTTATAAATTCTTATACTAAATATAAGAATTTACTATAAAGTTTTGTCTAATTATGAGGTCTAAAAGATACTATAATAATTCTTCCTGACTTCAGGAATTCATATCAATTAATCGGGACCTCAAATCAAAATTTTGTGTTGTGTTAAACTGATCAAAATAATTTTATCTATATACTAGTAAAATTTGAGACTAATCTGATTCTAGCCATTTTTGGCCCTTTTTTGGTTCAACTTTCTCATAATTACATTTAAGTTCCTAAACTTTTGGTTAATTGCATTTAGGTCCCTATACTTTTGATAATTACACCTTTTCGCACAACTATTGTTTCTACTTTGACTTTTGGCCTTCAACCTTTTGAAATTTTCATTTAGGTCCTTGAACTTTTGAAAATTACACTTAATGACCCATAGTTTATTTCTACTTTCGTTTTCCACCATAGAACTTTTAAACTTTTCAATTTAGTCCCTCTCTTCCTTCAGGACTCATCTAACCTTTATTATTCCTTCTGATCATCATTACAATCCTTTCCAATCCTTTTTCCTCTATCAGTATTATACAGATAGAGAAAAATTAGGATATAACAATAACCCTATTGTTATTATTGAGGAACCTTTTTATTGGAAACCTAACAAACTGGTGACAAAACCATTGAAAGCCTGAGTGAAAGTTAAATTTGGTTTTTGGGTTTGATTATTTTTGAAGCAATAAAATAAAGGTGCAGTAAAGTAAATATTTTTGTATTTTTTATTAAGTTGAAAAATTAGTGGATTTTGAAAGGAATCTATTAAAACAGACTCTTGATGATGGAAAACTATCTATCTTTGATCTTAATATGATATGGGGTTTTAAAATCACTAAGTCTTAAAAGAAACCTCAATTGATCGATTGAGTCAAGAACATTAACATTCCTTAAACTCCTTTGATCAAAGCTAGTTTAAAAACTCTTAATCAACTGTTAAAAGCCACTTAGCGTGCAATTTAAATCAAATGATGTAGATGCTCTCAAATGATCATCGATTGATGATCATAGATTTTAAGCAATCGAATTAGTTAGCAACAATCATTGATAAAACCCCTATTATCCAGAAATTGAAACTAAAATATTCATATTAAACTAACATCCAAATCATCCAAATTCAATTACAAAACTTAATCTTAGAATAATTGATTGATATCCAATCCTTACTCATAAAATCAAAACCCTAGATCTAGGAATTTGAAAAACAAAAGAAAGGTGAGATTAAAGCAGAAAACTCCTCATTTGCACTGTAGTCCATGAGGTCAATATATGTGATCCATCACCAAGAGACTAAAGATTTAGCCTCTTATGACTTCTACTGTGCCGCAATCGCTATCCAGATATGATGCCATGAAGAAAGCAGGAAGAGGTGATAGATTAATGATGTAGAGATGTAAGATTCTATGGAAAGGTGCAGAAAGATAGAAGATGAGTGTGTAGGTTGTGGAGTAGGTGTATAGAGGATTCGAGTACTACTTTTTAGCCTAATCAGGCCCAAAAACCAACCCCTACGTCTGCAGCTTCCTCTTCCTTTTATTTCCGCATGACCTAATCCAAAACACACAGTTTTAGCGATGACCTCTTTTAGTCTCGACCATATCCATATTTTGGTCGCGACCTGTAAACACATAGAAACTTCCTAGAAGAAATTAGGTCATGACCTTTGGACACTTTGGTCATGATTAAAAAACACAGAAGTGTGATATGATTTTCTTTGTCTTGTGATTTCTTTTCTGCTCACGTTAGTCCTTGGTTCTCCTCTAAAAATACCTACAATTCAAAACCAAAGCTCAATGTAAAAGTCCAAATCAGTAGAGAACAATATTTATGTAGTTTAAAAGAGTTAATTTACCATTTTATCCTTTAATTAGCACATTGCCAAGCACAATCATGTATTACCACCAAAGCACAAATACAGGCATAAAATGAATGGTAAAGTTGTAATAAGACCCTAAAAATGTCATAGAAACCATAAATAATTTATGTCTTATCAACTTCTGATATTTTTAATTCTACCCCAAGATTTGAACGAGCTCTTAGTGCCTCAATATAGCAATTGATTCACTCAATCACTCCCTTTTACTTCTCGTATGGTAATATTCCCAACTTAAGAGAACCAATCTCTCAAGTAAACAGAATGAATGAAAATATCTTTCACAATCTCTTACTCAAAGAATATGTATGATGATAAATATTGAAGATCAATAAATATTGGGTTCTATAATTATAAAATAGAGAATGTAATAAATTCATAAGTTGATCAGTTCATTTCATTATTATTTTTCTTCATCAATACCAAGTCTTTAAATAGCATTTTCTTCCTTCACCAATATATCACTTTGATATGGATCAACTGTTTTCCTAGTGTAATTCCTTAGATTGTATCTATCATGATCGCAAGATATATGCTAAAGTAACAGTCGTTGAACTATACCTCCATGATATTGTCAAAGTCAAATGACACCAATGGAAGGATCGTTCATTCCTGGGGCTCACACAACAATGAAATAAGGATATTTCACTTGGTTCCCTTTTGTTATTCTTTTAGCACATGTGGCATGAATAACATGCTATGGTGTTACTGTTATACTTTAAGAGTCTATGTCATTTTGGATATATTATAAACATCGTACAGATTTAAGTCTAGAGATTCTTAGCATCTAAACCTAAAATTTTCAACTTCATCTATATGACATCAACATTTAAGGATTTGTTATCTGGTTAAAGGCATTATAGAAGTAGGTTTCCATAGTTTGATTTAATTTTATGTATACAGATATCATCTTGATTTTCCATACCTTAGCCGAGGTGACATATAGTTTGTGTTTCTTCTCTACCATATCAGCACTCTGTGCCACTTTACTCGTAAACACAAATGTCTCATCTTTGCACACTCCATCTGAGCGTCAAAGGCATTTGCTCGTGTGAGAGAGCCAACCTCTCTTACCTATGTAGCATACTGGACATTGTATACTTTCACACAGACACATCAAGTAATGATGAAAAACATAATTCCATCAACCATAAAAGCATTACATAAGGTTTCTATTTCACATTTTATGTATACCAAGAGCTTTTACATGTCTTTCAAAGACTTCTTTTCCTATTGTCTTTGTTAGGGGATTTGTTACCATACATTTGGTAGAAATGTATTGAATGGTAACAATTTTCTATGCTCATAATCCCTCACAAAATTGTACTTGATGCCATATGCTTGGTCTCGCCATTATATTTGGGGTTTTTAGTGTAGGCTATGGCTACAATATTGTTGCATTGAGCTAACACTAGATTGGTACTCTCATTTCTAAATCCAAGGTGTTCTATGAATGTTTCTAGCTACAAAGCCTCTTACACTACTGTAGTGCATGCCACAAACTCATTATTCATAAAGTGTATAGCAATGCATGTTTGCTTCTTGATACTCCAACATATAATGTTATTGTTTATCAAGAAGCTATGATCTAAAGTCGATCTACTATCCTACTAGGCATAGATCACTTCCCTCATAACACAGTGCATAATCAGTTATGCCCTGTAAGTATCTCAAAATCCTTTTCAATGTCTTCTAGTATTTCTTATCAGGATTGGACTGTAACCTACTTACTAAACCTACTACAAAACATATATCTTATACACATCATTACATACATTAGACTATCAACTTCACTGACATATGGAACTCTTTCCATATACGTTTTGTCTAATTTGGTTTTAGGACATGTCAGAACTCAAGTCTACTCCAGTGACCAAAGGGATATCCATGGGATTATAGTAATTCATATTGAATCACTCAAGTATTTTCTTGATGTAATTCTCTTATGAAAGAGTGAGGATTCTCTTAGAGCGATCTCTTTTGATCTTGACTCCAAGTATACATTCTGCTTCACCCATATTTTTCATCTCAAAATTGAATGAGAACTATTCTTTAATAGCTATTACCAAGTGAAGACTATTTTTAGCTAAGAGTATGTTGTCTACATATAAGGATAATATTACAAAGTTACCCTAAAACCGCTTAACATAGATACAGTGGTATTCCTATATCATCTGGAAGTCATATGAGATTATTGCCTTGTGAAACCTCAATTACCACTGTTTGGATAACTGTTGGGTCTATAAATGGATCTTTAGAGTTTATACTTCTTATGCTAAAGCCCTTTCTCGATAAAACCTAATAGTTATTCCATACAGATTTCTTCACTAGATCACCATTTAGGAATACAATTTTTTACATCCAATAATGTATATCTAGGTTTAAACTATTTATTATTGCCAAAATAAGTCTTATCGAGTTGAAGCATACAACATGTGAAAAAGTATCCTCATAGTCTATACATTCTTATTGTGTATATCATTTTGCAACCAATTGAGCTTTATATTTGTCAATTGATGCATCCATCTTTCTCTTAATTTTAATAACTTACTTGTTCCCAATGACTTTTCATCTTTTTAGTATATCAACCAACTCCCAAACTTGGATATTTCATCACATCCTACTTTTTCCCTATCTATATAATACTGATAGTGGAAAGAGGTTTAGAAAGGATGGTAATGATGAATAGAAGGGAAAGACAATGATTAGACAAAGGTATAAAGATGAGGGACTAAAATAAAAAGTTTAAAGGTTCCATGGTAAAAAATGAAAGTAGAGAAAAGCTTTGGGCCATTAAGTGTAATTATGAAAAGTTGAGGGCATAAAGTGTAATTTTCAAAAGTTCTAGGACACAATGGTAATTATTGAAAGTTGAGCCAAAAAAGGCATAGAAATGACCATAATCAGATTAGTCCAAAATGTTCCTAGTAAACACAGAATTTTGATATGAGGTTCCAAAAAATTTATATTAATTTTTGAAGAAAGGGAAATTAATACAGTATTCTCTAGACCTCAGAATCAGATAAAATTTGGTAATAAATTTCTATAATTAATATAAGAATCTATGAAACTAATAGAGCTTAAAAAGGAGTTCTATAGAATTTATTATGGAATTTACAGTAGATTAAAACACCGATAAATATGTTTCAGGAGAATATCTCAGGAATTGAGCCCATGAAAGCAGTGGATCATGTAGAGGGTCCAAAATGGTGCCTTATAGGCCCAATGATATTTTTAAATAAGTATGTGGGCTATGGTTAATAAAGACCCAAGAAAATGAGAAATTATGAAAATGCCACTGGTATGCCACTGTATTGTAATATTGAACAAGAGATGAATGAAGGGCATTTTGGTTATTTAGACAAGTCAAAAAATGTCCAGTCAAGTACAAGAGGGATTATTCAATGTCATTATATAGCCTGATAAGAAGTAAAGAGTTACAAAATGACAATTACTCCCTTAGGGTTAATATAGTGCAAGAAAGTGAACTAAGGGCATTTTAGTTATTTGCTAAGGGATCTGTTATAACATCCTCATTTTCATACATCTTAGGGACCAAACAGTAGCATCTAGAACCACTTCCAAGGTTGTTGAAGTCAAATTACTCAATCTAGAATTTTACTCTGGCAAGTACTGTTTACTGTGCAAATTCCAGAGAAGTTACTTGACTTCCAAAAATCATAACTAATTCTATAAAAATTGGAATGGAGTGGTTCAAATTGGTACATGAAGCTAACATAATTATCTTTCAGGTAAAAATGACTCGTTGACCATGACTTGACCAGGTCAACGTCAGTCAACATCTGAAGTTTACTGTTCCTCTAGCGTCCTGTCCCTAATTCCAGCATTCTGGTCCCAACTTTGATAAATCATATCTTTATTTGTAGACATCCAAATGAGATGTTCTATATATCAAATCGAAGCTTGGAATGTATAATATTTAATGGTAAAATATCATACATTTATTCAATCATTTACTATTTATAATTATAGCTCAAATGTCACTGCCTCCATCACGAGTTATTGTTCACAGTGCAATTTCCAGCAATTATACATACATGAATCACATATCAATCATGCTAAGCAATTAACATCTCTTCATGCATCTTTATCTCCTCCATCTTGAGAAGACCTGTTATAATTGGATTGATATGGAAGGGGTGAGATTTCTAGGGAAATCTCAGTAGCAAATAGTACTAAACAATGCATGCATTAATGTGAATACTTGTGCTTGCTTGTGAAAGTGTTAACATTGCATAATGTGCATGCTTCCATGTTACATATGAAATACAATTGGCCAAAGTAATCATAGGAACAGAGCTTCATACATAAGCACATATTCAACACAATTCCACAAAGCCATAGCACATCAAGCATAACATTCAATGCATACAAGTTTAGGATTAGTTTACTACCTGACATGTAGCTTTCCTTCTAGCTCTTAGCCTTTGATCTAAGGTTCATTATTTCCATAGGTTAGAGCCTATACATAGCATAATAATATCTTCATTATTACTCTATCAGTATAGCTCTATTTAACTCATGCATAGCTAGGGGAAATATCCTTACTCTGACATTCCTCTAACTTTCTTTCTATCTATAGCTAACTTTATTAATAGAGATATTTCTCTATTCTAACCATTAAGAGAAATCCTCTACTTTATTAGAGCAGGGACTAGATAACTTTCTTGCCTCATTTCTAAGCTTTGCCCAGTCCCTCGGCTCCTTAGACTGCTCCTGAATCCACTAGAACTCCTTCCTTTCTTTCCTTTCTTTCTTTCCTTCTCTCCTTCTCTCTTTCTCTCTTCTTTATCTTCCTTTTCCTTGCTAGGCCGTGGTGTGCCTTGGAATGGGAGGGGAGTGGCCTATTTATAGGTGAGAGGAGGTGGAATGAATGGTCCAGATTGATTCGTGATGAATGGCTCAGATTGCTTGCTTCCTCAAGAAAATTTGCCTACATCATCATGATGACATCACCCTCCCTGATGACTCACCACTCATGACATCATCTAGGACACCTCAAGGGACACCTCATGGGTATATGTGGAAAAATGTGGGGCCCTTGGGACACCTCACCAGCTGACTCAACCTTTCCAGAGAGTTCCAGAGTCTTTTCCCTGAAAGGACGACCGAGATCGTGCCACGTGTCCTCTTGCTTTTTCTCCTTTTTCTCTAATCATGCCATGTGTCCTTTGCTTTTCCTCTTTTACTGTAATCATTCCATGTGGCGCATTGTGGGCCCCATTTATATCCTCTCATGATTCCAGATCACTTTACCCAGTTCTATCTTGGACCGGGTCACTTTACTTTATTGAAAAAGCACTCAAACATTATTTTAATGCCTCTTGGGCCCACATTACTCTTGGGCTACGTTTTTGGGCCTTTAAATATCATCTTGGGTTTCTAACCAAGCCCAAGCACTCTGATGGCTCGGTTCCCAAGGAACATCCTTAGTAAATTACCAAAATGCCCTTACTACCTCTTTAGTACTTATAGGGGCACTATTGTTTTTTCATACCTTACCAGAGTATCTCTTGACCCTAGTCAACTATCTAGATACCTTTACTTAACTGTCTAACCTTAGTTAAATAATCATAACGCCCTTTGTCTGACTCTGACTTAATGACACAACACAGTGGCATACCTTTAGTGGCATTTTTGTAATTCTTCATTTTTCTCGATCTTTATTACCCCTGGCCCACATACTTATCTGAAAATATCATTGGACCTATAAGGTGCCATTATGGACCCTCTATAAGATCCCCTATCTTCATGGGCTCAATTCCTGAGAAATTCCTCTGAAACCTATTTATCGGGTGTTTTAATCCACTGTAAATTCTATAGTAAATTCTGCATAACTCCTTTTTGAGCTCTGTAAGTTTCATAAATTCTTATATTAATTATAGGAATTTACTGCCATAATTCATCTGATTTTGAGGTCTAGAGAATACTATATTAATTTTCCTTCTCTTCAAAAATTAATATAAATCTTTCGAGACCTCATATCAAAACTTTATGTTGCATCAAACTGATCATCATAATTTTCTTTATTTATTGATACCTCTACTCAATAGGGTCTGGTAGCATCCCTTTTTCAGGCTATATACTGGGCTTTAAGGCCTAAAAATTGGCATATGACATCTGTAATTAAGTTTTGGCCCAATCCAAGAATGTCAATGGTAGGAAGAATCTAGATATTGGATTTAAGTTTAGATAGTATATTATAGAATCTCATAAAAATTAGATTTATAAAACAGTCTGGTTTTTGGGAAATCGGACTGAGTTAGTATCGAATTTGACTGGAATTCTTCCACAAGTTTCTTTCCCTTAGAATGGTGCCACCTAGACCTATGAGTTGCCCCTTGATGATGTCATGGATGATGTCATAATTATCTATTTAGAAAAGTTAAATCCAAGATTAAATGTGAGCCATTAGATCAAATAGTGTACAAAGTGATCTTGGCCATTGATTTTCTATGGATTTGGCTATAAATACCCCCATAAATTCTAAAGAAAACCATGGCATGAGAACCCTTGGGGGACCTCTTGCAAAATGAAAACTCAAGCCAAGACAAAGAAGATTCAAGGTACCAAAGTTCAAGCAAGCTAGAGATTAAGGTAAGCAATCTATCCTAGCTTATTTTCCTTTGATTTGGGAGCTTGAACTTAGGGCTTTCATAGGAGAAAATTGAGTTTTCACTAAGGTGTTGTGCTGTCCAAAAATCTTAGATGAAAGGAAAAAGAAGAAATTAAAGTTAGAGATATGTGATTGAAGGTTAAACAAGCTAGTTAAGTGATTGGTTGTTGAATCAAGTTACTATTCTTGACTTTGACATGGTTGAACCATTTCAGTTTGCACTATTCATGATAGAAGGAAATGGAATTTCAATGATTTAATGCTTCTATTAAATTTATATGATGATTTTGTGTAGGATCGGATAGGTTTGAACCTTGGAAGCATTGAAATTCTAAGATTGTAGTTTTTGAAATCCTTCTCTATTACTGTTCACTCACATGAACAGTGATTGGAATTTCATGATTTTGATGCTTCCAATGGTTTTAAAATGAAAAGTTGTGTGGGATAAAGTGGAGAAACAAGTATGGGAAGCATTAGAATCAAAATGAGAATTTTTAAAAGAAAAGAGGGTGTTATGTAATTCTGTACAAAACAGTGCTTAGGAGTTGGAATTTCATTATTCAAAGCTCATAAATGGATTCAAAAGATGAAATTATGTAGGGTAAAGTCAATACATCAATTGGTTCAAGGGCCAAGTTAATTAGTGAAGCCTAGAGAAAGTTATGTTAGTAAAGAGTTTATCAAGGTTAGTCTTGAACATTGTTGGAGTTCATGGTCCTAATGAAGTATGTCATATCTCAATTTTTGGGCTTAGAAGCCTAGTATTTGCCTAAAAAAGAGATGTTACCAGGCCCTGTTGAGCAGAAGTCCCAGAAGTATACAAATGATGTTTAGGGACTAAATTGTAAATAATGAGAGATCAGGGACTAAATCGTAAATAGTGAAAGTCTCTAAGGGCCTTTTGGTAATTTACTGAGAGTATTTCTTGGGAATTGAGCCACCATAATGCTTGGGTTTGATTAGAGACTCAAGATGACATTCTCAGATGTCCAAAAATGTGGCCCAAGAGTTATGTGGGCCCAAGTGACATTAAAATATTAGTTTAGTACTTTTTCAATAAAGTAAAGTTACCCAGTCAAAAATAGAACTAGGAAAAGTGATCAGATAAAGCTTTAGACCATGAGTTGGCAGGAAAGGTGTCCTCATGGGACCCATAAGGCACCATATGGCATGATTCTAGGAAAATAAGAAAAGCTAAGGACACATGGCATGATTCTAGGAAAAGGTGAAAAAGCTAAAGGACACGTGGCACAATCTCAGCCATTCATTCCAGGAAAAGACTCTAGAATTCTCTGGAAGCATTGAGTCAGCTGGTGAGATATCCTAAGGGCCCCACCATTGTGCCACCTAGCATGCGAGGTGTCCTATGGATGATGTCACTTTGATGAGTAATCTAGGATGATGATGTCATCGTGATGATGTAGGTAAAGCTTCTTGAGGAAGCTAAGCAATTTGAGCCATTCATCGCGATTCAATCTGGATCATCCATTCCACCTCCACTCAACTATAAATACCCCACTCCCCTTCACTTCATTCCCACATCTAAGAGCAAGAAAGAAGAGAGAAAGAGAGAAAGAAAGAAAGGAAGAGAAAGGAAGGAAGGAGTTCTGGTGGAGCTAGGAGCTTAGGGATTTGGCTAGCTTAGGAATAATGTTCTGACATATAAAAAGAAGGAACCTTAGAGCAAAGGTTAAGGACTAGAGGAAAGGCTCCACATCAGGTAGTAAACTTACCTACTTGTATGCTTATACTGGTTAGATGTTTTATGTGATGTTTTCTTGCCTTGATGATGTGAAGCATGTATGATTAAGTAATGCTCTGTTTCTTTTTATGCTATGGCCATATGTTATAATTGAGGGACATGGAAGCATGTAAGTTATCATTATGCAAGCATGACCATTAAGTGCATACATAGTAACATCAAGCATATAGTTGCATATCTTGTATGGTTTCCGTTTACTGCTAAGATGTCCCCATAAATCTTACCCCTTCCATATCAATCCAATTACTTTAAGTCTTCTCAAGATGGAGGAGATAAATATGCATGAAGAGACATTAATTATTTAGTATGATTGATATGTGATTCATGTATGTATAATTGCTGAAAATTGTCACTATGAACAGTAACTTATGGTAAGGCAGTGATATTTAAGCTATAATTATAAATAGTAAATGATTGAATAAATGTATGATATTTTTCCAGTAGATAGTAGACATGCCAAGCTTCAATTTGATATATAGAACGTCTGATTTGGATGTCTATGCATAATGATATGATTTTTCAAAGTTGCGACCAGAAATGCAGGAATCAGGGAAAAATGCTAGATGAATAGTAAACTTCATATGTTGACTGACATTGACTGAGTCAAGGAGTGGTCAACGAGTTATTTTTCCCCTAAAAGAACATTAAGTTAGCTTTATGTAGCAATTTGAACCACTTTATTTTAATTTTTCTAGAATTAGTTATGATTTTTTGAAGTCAGGTCACTTTTCTAGAATTTACATAGTGAATAGTACTTGGGAGAGTAAAATTTCAGATTGTGTAATTTGACTTCAATGACCTTAAAAGTGATTCCAGATGCTACTGTTTGGTCCCTAAGATGTAAGAAAATTAGGATATTTCAAATTATGTGATGAATATGAATGTGTTTAGGACCTTGAAACATATAAGAAGATGTTGGGAGTGATTGACCAAAAGGCTTCATGGTTGGAAAGCTAGGGAGCAAGTGCAAAAGATCATGAGAAAAGCTTAAGTGCAAGGTAGTGGACTTACCTCTTTATGTGTTTGATGTGGTATGCTTATGTGTTGACATGTATATGATTTTTGAATTATGTTTTGACATGATAAATAATGTTGACTGTATTGTGAATAACATGTTTTCTATGGCCATGCACTTTTATGCAAAAGTATATAGCATGATGGCATGTCACTAATCAAAGAAAGTTTAATGAAATTACATATCATGTATTAGCATCCATCTTGCATATTTAAATGGTAATATTTACTACTGAGATTCCTTAGAATCTTACCCTCCCATAACCAACCAATTTAGGTCAAGCATGAAGGAAAATGTATGCATGGAGAAGAGCTAAAGAATAGAAGAAAGGAAGTGAAGTAATTGAGATCCTAGCATATGCTATGAATTATCCATGTATGTAAATGCCATGTAAGGTGTCTATTTATGTGATAAAACTATATGAAATAATTATGGCATATGTACATGATGTATATGAATATATGAGAAGCTTATTTGATGGTTTAGGAATGATAGATTAATTTATGAACATTTAAGCAAGAAGATGAAATGGTAAAAACGTAGGTCCTGAAGCAGTTTTCTTACGACTTTAGTTTGACCTAGCAAATAAAATGATTATTTCACAAAATTTTATAAGCATGTAGTACACATCCAGAGATTTAAAGGCATAGTTAACATGCCTCATTTGGATGTGTATACCAATATAAATGAATTTCCAAAGTTAAGAGCAGAATCTGGAAATTCCAGAATTTTCCATATGAACAGTAAAAAATAACGAATTAACTGTATCAATTGGCAAAGTAAATGTCCATATTTATATTTTTTGCCTAAAGAGATATGAAAGAGATTGAATTAAAAATTTGGATCACCTCCATATGAGTTTTTTACAATTAGTTATAAATTTTTAAAGTTGGACTGTAAATTTGGAAATCACCAAATGAACAGTACCCGAGAAGTAAGTTTTAAAATTTTAATTTTTGGGCAATGTAATGCTTCCGCTAATCAAATATGTTTCTTAATACATACTTTGAGGTGGTAAAAGTAGGATACTTCAATTTGGTATTAGAGCAAAAGTTTCTGGCATTGGTACAGAATAACATTTTAGCATAGAACAGAGGTTTTGGTGTAAGATAAACTTGCTCTGATTGGGAAACAGAGTATGTAGCGGTTACTTAAGGCCCAATTGGGATTGAGGTTAGTAATGGATTATTTGTTCATAGTCCAACTAAGATTATTGATTGGTGATGAATGCTCTAGGAAAATGGAACATTAAGGCTTAATAAGAGATACATTCTCGCCTGTTTGTGATCAAGAGGATAAGGGAAAACTTGAAAGTATGAATGGCATAGAGATGTGAGCCAGACCCTTCCTCAGTTAGCTAAAAGAAAATATCCAACGAAGTTATGGATTCCAATTAGATTACAGTAAGGCCAAGGACACATAAGTCCTTTAGGCTAGGGACATAAAAGTCTTACAGGCGATGAGAGATGTTATGATAGAATGAATATAGCCTAGTTAAGGTAAAATGGCCTGATATGATAAATGGTTTGATTGAGTTTGTGGTTGTGCCTTCTAAATGATGAATGAGATCCAAGTGACATAAGTTAGTTAGGATCAAGAAAAGATTAGAAAGGAACCACGGTCTAGTCTAGAGCTGACTGGGACTGACAAACATAAAGGGTTTAGAGATAGTAGAGAGATACAGAAGTTACTCCATATGAGATGGAGATTGATCCACTCACTTGAGAAGTTTTTATCGAATAGTTCACCAGAGGAGATGAGTATAAGTCTAAAGGTTAAAGTAGGGAAAGAGAAACCCTTTCATGAATACTTAGCTGAGTTCATCCACATGAATAGTGAGAGGTGAATGACTAAGAAGTTAGTTCGCAGATTAAATTCTGTCACAAAGAAAGGGTTTAACTCAGGTAATTGTAGAAGTTCAACAGAGCGGTAGATGTGTGTAAAATAAGAAAAGAAGTTTGTGATATCTGAAGAAAGAAAGGTAGCCACAGTTAAAAAGATAAAGTGACTCCCCTATTCCCTATGTAAGAAAAAGTAATGAAGGGTTGAGTCTATACCCTAGTAAGAGGGTAACGTGGTAGCTTAAGTTAGATGAATAGTTACTTCAGGATCTAACAATGATCTGTTCAAATAATGTGTAGATAGTCTGACAAATAATATGACAAAGGAAAGAATGCTTTAAAGTTACATAGTTAATTGTTTAATTGCAATATGCATATGAGGGATAGTTAAGCAAATTATATGTTATGGCTTATGTTGCCATAAGTTTTGATGAGCAGTTGCATCTCCTTACAGTTGTCATATGATGACATGCATATTAGAGAATGCTTAAATGATTGCATCTCCTTACATATTGTGCATGTTAGAGTATGCTATGATGAATGAACACTCTTCTTTTGCATTACATGCAGGGTAGAGTAGATATGATGAGAAAAGTTTGAAAAAAAAATGTATTGCTCCCATGCCATATGACATGCAATTAGATAATTCAACTTGGTAAAGATAAAGCAATAAAAAAGTGATAAACGAGATAGTTAGCTAGTTAGTTCCTAAAGAATAGAATGGGAATTTATGACTAGATAATGATAGTCAGTTAGACAAATAATGAGATTAAAGATGAATGCTAGTGACAAATCTATAGACATATGATTACAGTACTCAGGACATATCCCTTCAATGTGGATAAGATACATGAATGATGTACCATGAATATGAAATGAAATGAGAAACATTTATGAAAGATGATAAAGCTCTAGACAGAGCAGCGTCTATGCAATAGAAGTAATATTCTTGCAATAAAGCTAGATTGCTCTTGCGATAGAGTTAGATTGCTCTTGAGGTAGAGTCAAGAGAATGGATAGTATAACTCATGTCAAGTAATGTCCATAAGATGAGATGAATAGATTATGACAGATATGTGCATAGTAGAGCCTGTGTAGCTCTCTACAATGCTAAATGTAGTAAAGTTATAAAAGATGATAATGATATGAGAAATTCCTGAGTGATAGAAGAAATAAGTAAAGTCCTGATAGATAATATTGGCTTCTATGATCATTTTTAGGGGAATTATCTGTTAAGTTAACAACTATGTGGAAATGACTAACCTTGTAACTTTGTCTGTTAGTTTAGGTTTTCTAGAGATGAGAATACAATACAACAAAATCGCAGTATATTTCAGAGTATTGCAGTTAGATCCTAGCATGACTCACAGAGAATAAAATTCTAGTGTCGTAATTAAATGCTGAAGAGGCTTACGGTTGATCGCAGTAGATCCCGAGGGTCGCAGTAGACCTAGCCTAGAGAAAGAAAGTATTGAGACATAAGTACAAAATTTATTTAGAAGGATGAATTGTTGGAAAATGTGCCCTAGGGGCCAATCATTGTCTTATAAATATTATTGATTTATGAGTTTATCAATTGTGTTATCATATTATTTGCATGTTTACTGTGATGACCATCCTTGAATAATTCATGATCTTATCCTAAATGTCCCTGGTCGGTCATCTGTGCGGGAGTAGAGATGAAATAAGACCAGTATGACTTTGAAGATGTATAGAGATATAAATCAAAGTCATAGGCACATGTAAAAGTACAAGGTGTTGGACCGACCCGCTATGAGAGAGTTGCATGGGTTACGTCATAAGCTTCTCTCATATACAAACTATGTCACTATGCCCTTTGACCTGAGATCATCATGGATTCCTACATGACAAACGCTTAGCTTTGACCTAGTCAAAAGTCACTTTTGACCGAGTGATCATAAAGACTATGTTCGAGCTTAGTGGTTTTTCATGTGGAGGAATGTGAATGGTCAAGATAGAATTTGTCCCTCACATTCGTAGAGAGATATTACTGGGCCCCTCAATGAGTGAGTCTGAGAAATGTATGGCCATACTGTAATGGAAAGGTAGTTCCATTTCTATAGTCAGACTACTCAGGGATCGAGAAAGTAACGGTCAGGAATAGGAGGATGACATTATCCATGCCTCATCCATGACTAAAATATCGCGTGACAGAAGGGACATGATATGGTTGTATAAAAGGTTACATCGTTTATCGATCCTCATATGATTTGGGTAGTCGTTATGTCTTTCTAGAGACCATTTACGACTTGTGGGCCAGTATAGCAAATGGCCCACTGCCAACTTCATATGGGCCTATAGGGTCACACACAAAATAGCCCAACACGAGCTATGATATCCAGATTCATTGAATCTAAGACGTGTCTAGATTCAATGAATACGTCTTAGATTCAATGAATGATCCATTGTTGATGTATATATTTATTTATATTTATATTCGTATATATATAAATTCGTATATATATATTATATATAAGGGATATATATGATTTAATTTATAAGGATAAATTAAATCTCTATCACGTTTGAATTTGAAATTCAAATTGATAGGATATCTCATATAAGAGATATTTACAAGATTTAATTTATAAGGATAAATTAAATCTCTATCACGTTTGAATTGAAATTCAAATTGATAGGATATCTCATATAAGAGATATTTACAAGATTTAATTTATAAGGATAAATTAAATCTCTATCACGTTTGAATTTAAAATTCAAATTGATAGGATATCTCAAATTTGATTTATGAGAATAAATCAAATATAGTCCAATCTTATCTTTATTTACATTAAATAAATAGGTGAATTAAATCTGTGGGACGGATTTAATATAAATATTATTTATTTAATTAGTTTCTTATCAAATTATACAATATGTGATATTGTATTAATTTCGGAATTAATATAGATTAATTCCAAGATCCAATTCGGTTGAGGAAAACGCAGAGCATCCTATATATCTGATTTTAGGAGCTACATTTTTGACACACAACACACAACATAAAAGGTCAAACGGAATCTGCAAAGCGTTTGCAGATAAAAAACTGCTGAAGTAGAGACGGAGAGGATGAATTCTTGAGAGAGCCTTGGAGGGACAGGAGAGGCTAGCACGTCGTTCGTGGTTGGAACATTGTTTGTGTGGATACCAGTAGAGGAAGCCGACCTGAGGTGTCGACTTCTTGTGATCAGAAAGAGAGCACGAGCCACGGAGAGAAGCTGTGGACATCTTCTTGCGATCAGAAAGAGATCACCAGTCGCGGAGAGAAGCTGTGGAAGTCGCTGAGGAACACCAAGGGTAATGCTTCTTTCCACTTGACTTAAACACATACAGTAGATCGTGGAAAGGAATGGGAAAAAATTTTTAAATTAATTTTCGCTGCGTGTCTTCCAATTCCTTACACGAATACCAAGGAAAAGGTTAAGGTAGAGAAGCTTCACAAATTGGTTAACTCATAATAGAAAGAGTACCTATGATGTTAATTTTAGATAGCGTTATTACTATTAGTGTAACATCCTTACTTTTATACATCTTAGATACCATTCAGTAGCAATTAGAACCACTTACAAGACCTTGGAAGTCCATTGCCTAAATATGGAATTTTACTCTTTCTCGGGTTACTGTTCATATGATATTCCATATTATGTAACAAACTTCAAAAATCATAATTAATTCTAAAAAAATCAAACTGTAGTGATTCAAAAATATAACTGAAGATAACATCTTGAAATTTAAGGGAAAAATAATTTTCATACCAAATGAATTATCCAATTAGTATAGCTTATTCGGTAAAGTTTACTGTTCATTTGGTCAAAAATCTTGGAAACAGATTCTGGTCCCTTACTTTGGAAAATCATTTCTCTTGATATACACATCCAAATGAAACGTTATACCTATGCATTTAAATCTCTGTATGTGTGATACATGGTCATAAAATTTCGTGAACAAATTCCTTCATTTGCTAGGTCAAACTGAAGCCACAACAAAACTACTTTAGGACCTATGTTTTTTACCATTTCAATTTCTTTTCTTTCATTTCCAATAATTGTTTCAGCATGCACAAGCCATCAAATAAGCTTCTTAACATTCATATACATCATGTACATATGCCATAAGTATTACAATAGTTTTATCAGATAAATACACACCTTACATGGCATTTACATACATGGACAATTTATAGTATATGCTAAAATCTCAATACTTCACTTCCTTTCTTCTATTCTTTAGCTCTTCTCCATGCGTACCTTTTTCTTCATGCTTGACCTAAATTGGTTGGTTATGGGAGAGTGAGATTCTAGGGAATCTGAGTAGCAAACATTACCACTTAAATATGCAAGATGGATGCTAATGCATGATATGTAATTTCATTAAACTTTCTTTGATTAGTGACATGCTATCATGCTATATACTCTTACATAAAGTGCATGGCCATGGAAAACATGTTATTCACAATACATTCAACATCATTTATCATATCACAACATCATACAAATATCATATACATATCAACACATAAGCATACCACATCAAGCACATAAAGAGGTAAGTTCACTACCTTATAGACTTGACTTTCTTTCACTTTATCTTGCTTCTTTCTTCACACATCTCTTGGACATGTTGCTGCCACTTTTGGAGCATACCAACTAATCCCTAACATCACATAACCATTCATCCATTATCATCTAATTTCCTTGAGTGTCATATCCCCAATTTTTTGCCCTGATGTACCTGTACAGTTTATCTGCAATGGATATAAGATTCTTGGAATAAACTGTATCAGATTGTGAAAGGAAAGGGAAGGATTAATAACTAAGGAAAGAATAGGGACCAAAATGAAAATTTAAAAGTTTGAAGGTGAAAAGTGAAAGTAGAAGAAAAAGGAGGGACCTAAATGCAATTAATAAAAAGTTCAGGGACTAAAGTGCAATTATTCAAAAGTTAAGGGACCTAAATATAAATATAGAAAAGTTGAGCCAAAACAGGCCAAAAATGCCCGGAATCAGATCAGACCCAACTTTTATCAGTAGATAGACAAAGATATTCTGGTCAGTTTAACGCAACACAGAATTTTGATTTGAGGTCCCGATTAATTGATATAAATTCTTGAAGTCATAAGGAATTATTACAGTATTTTTCAGATCTCATAATCAGATGAGACCTTATAGAAAATTCATATATTTAATATATGAATTTATAAAATTGAGAGAGTCAGAAAAGGAATCCTGTAGAAACCATACGGAATTTTTCAGTGAAATAAAATACCCGATAAATAGGATCGGGAGAGTTGTAACGTGAATTGGGCCATAAAGGCAATACAGGCAATAAGCCCATAATAAGGCCCAAATGGTGCCATCATAAGCCCATTAAGGTGACTGGACAGTTATGTGGGCCAGAGACCAGAGTAGTCCAGGAAAAGTGTAAAATTACGAAAAATGCCCCTGGATGCCCATATTGTACCAGAAGTGGATAGAGGTCATTTTGGTCACTTTAGACAGGCTAAAAACGTGTCATATAGTATAAAGAGGATTATTTAGAGCCCATATACACCATGAGCCAGTATAAAGAGGGGTGAAATGACGATTTTGCCCTTAGGGTTAGTACAGTGCAGGAAAGGACACCAAGGGTATTTTAGTCATTTTCCAAGGGATTGATGGAAGATAAATACTCAGTATAATATTTTCAATGATATGAGAAGCCTAGACATTAATTTCTAGGATAGAATACATATCCTGGTATATTATAAAAAAATTAGGAACAGAACACAGTCCGGTTGTTGTGAAACTGCACTGATCGGTACCGGATTGGACTGGAATTTCTCCAGAAGGTTCTTTGCATGGACAGCACGCCACCTAACCCTCTTAGATGTCGCATGAGCTGTCCCACATGATGTAATAATTATTCTTTTTAGAAAAAGTAAAATCCAAGATTAAATGTGAGCCTTTAGATCAAATAGTAACCAAACCAATCTTGGCCATCCATTTCAACCCAAATTTCTCTATAAATACCCCCTATTTAGAACACTTCGGCATGCATGGTGAACCATAGGGAAACTCTTGCAAAATTTCCATTCAACCAAGAAAGAAGCAACCAAAGTGAAGTAACAAGCAAGGTAATCATCTCCCTCGATCTTGAGCTTTGTTCTAGCAAGTTAGCTCATGGTTTTAAGGGGTTTTCATGCTATATTTCCCTTATGGTTGCTGCTGGAAGTGCTGCTCATATGTGGTTAAAATATGAGTTTTATGTTAGGATAGTTTAGACAAGCTTAAATAAGCTAGAATCAAGTGGTATAAGCTTGTGAATTCAAGTATGTTTGGATTTAGGGTTTTGTGTTCTTGCTGGTACTGTACGTGGTACTGTTCATATGATGGAATTTCATAATTTTGATGCTTCCAATGAGTTTAAAATGGAAAGTTGTGTGGGGATAAAGTAGGAGAACAAGTATTGGAAGCATTGGAATCAAAATGAGAATTTTTGGAAAACAAGAGCATGCATTTCGGTTTGGCACTATAGCAATTGGTATGTTTTGATTATGGAAATTCTGATTTCATATTTGGATTCTACATGAAAAATTATGTGGAAATGAACCATGAGAATTTATTTTGGAAAGGTGGAAGTAGGAAACATAAATTAGAGAAAGAAAGGGAGCTAGTGAAAACCTAGTCTTGGATTTGGTTTCAAGTTGAGTTGTAACTTGATATTATGTTGTAATGGCTAGGTTTTAACATTTGTGAAGGAAGGAAAGTACTTCAAGAAGGTCTTGACCAAGATAGCTAAGAGGTAGCAAGGATACCTAACTATAACTCATGTTTGTTTAATTGTTTTGCTTGCTTGTTGATTATGGTGTTTGGTTGAGCTTGAGCTTATGTCATCATGTTATGATGAAGTATGAATGATTGCAACTCCTTGCAAGTTATGTCATGACAATATGCATGTTAGAGTTTGCTTATGTACCATTATGAAGTAGCTCCCATCACATGATAACATGTTAAGCATACAATTATTCATTCATGATATTATAGTTTGTGTAACTTGCTATTGGGATTTCCATGAAATCTCATTCCTTCCACATGCATAACTATGTTTTAGGTGCTGGATCCTCTCAAGGGAAGAGAGTAATTGTTGATGATTAAGTTTGTATAACAAGTTATATGACTTACATGACAATATGGGATGATATGTTAGTGTGTATGGTGTATGTTTCTGTAACCCTATTTTGAGGCCGTGGTGATGTGACGCTGATTTTGATATGTAAACCAACGAGTTTTAGTCTGAAATTTGGTGTGAGGTTAGCTAAGATACATATCTTTAAATGGACATCAAAAACGCCTTAACTGGATAAGTATCCGAATTTTTATGATTTTCCAAAGTTTGAAGTAAGATCTGGAATTGAGATAAAACGAGTGCTGAGAGGCAGTGACGTTCATGCAATGATTTTATATATCAAATGAACGAATTTTTCTATGAAATTTGGTGATCTTAAAGAGGACGTCTAGAGATTTAATTCCATATGTAACACATTTAATTTAGACAAGTATTTTCCCCAGTTAGTGCGGGATGAACGAGAAGCAGAATTCCTTGTGCTGAGACAAGGAGAAAAAGAATCCTATGATGAATACTTAGCAAAGTTCATCCGTCTTTCTCAGTATTCCACTTACCTACGACAGGTGGATGATGAGCAGTGGATGACGAAAAGGATGATCAGGGGATTGAATGCTACCCTGAAAGATAAGATGACCCCTCAACAATACCATCAGTTCAATAAAGCAGTAGAGGCTTGCATAATTATTGAGAATAGCCTGAATCACCGGATGCTAATGAAACCGGTGAGTAGAGAGACTCCTGCTCCTGAGAGACCTAACCAGAATAAAAATATAGCCAGTGGCAGTGGCTATAACAAGAAAAGGAAAAGGCAGTGGCAGTAGAACCGAAAGCCTAGTAGAGGGAATTACAGGGGAAACACAAATAATAGAGATCAGAGGTCTAGAGTATGTGACAAATGCGGGAAGAACCATGGAGACAGACCATGCTTGATAGGGCAAAATGTCTGTTACACATGTGGGAAGCCTGGACATTTCTCCAGGAGTTGTCCTCAAGCAGCTGATTATCAAAGGCCGCACACTCAAGGGCGAGTGTTTGCAATGACAAGTGAAGAGGCACAGAGATCACCTAAGATGATCCAAGGTATCATCTGTCTCAATAATCATGCTGTGATTGCTATGTTTGATTTGGGTGCAAGTCATTCCTTTATTTCTTATGAATGTGCTAATTGTTTGGGCCTTACATTTAGCAAGCTGCATTATGCCATATGTGTCACAACCCCTACAAATGTTAAAGTAGTTACATCAGATGTCTGCCTAAATAGTGTCATTCGATATGAATGTTGTTGCACTACTCTTGACCTAATATGCATGCCATTCCATGAAATTGATGTCATAATTGGATTGAATTGGTTGTCTGCCAATAATGTAATGCTGGATTGTAAGAACAAAACTCTAGTTCTTTATCCACAAGCCCCAAATGTGAATCCAGAAGTGAAACTGAATTTCCTGACAGAGGCTCAAGCGGATAGATGTTTACAAAAAGGATGTTAGGGATATATGGTCTTCTTTTCTGTTCAAGCAGAAGTGGAAGAAGGAATTGAAGCAATTCCAGTGGTCAAAGAATTTCCTGAAGTCTTTCCAAAGGAGATTCAGGGATTGCCTCCAGAACGAGAAGTGGAGTTTGTAATTGACATCGTACTTGGAGCTGGACCAGTATCTAAAGCCCCATATCGTATGGCTCCCAATGAGATGATTGAACTTAAGAAGCAGATAGAGGAGCTATTAGAGAAAGGTTTCATCTGACCCAGTGTTTCTCCATAAGGTGCTCCAGTGTTATTCGTCAAGAAGAAGGATGGCAGTCTCAGATTGTGCATTGACTATCGGGAGTTGAATAAGATTACTGTTAAGAATAAATACCATCTTCCCCAAATTGATGATTTGCTCGACTAGTTGGTTGGAGCAAGCTTATTCTCTAAGATTGATCTGAGATCAGGTTATCACCAACTCAGAATCAAAGCAGATGATATTTCAAAGACTGCATTCAGGACTCGATATGGTCATTTTGAATTTCTAGTAATGCCCTTTGGTCTGACGAATGCACCTGTAATTTTCATGGATTACATGAACAGAATCTTCAGGCCTTATCTAGATCAGTTTGTGGTAGTCTTCATTGGTGATATCTTAGTGTACTCCAAATCGGCTGCAGAGCATAAAGAGCATTTGAGGATTGTTCTTAGTACTCTTAAAGAGAAATGACTTTATGCTAAGCTTAGTAAATGTGAGTTTTGGCTGCAAGAAGTCAAATTTCTCGGTCATGTCATATCCCATGAGGGGGTAGCTGTAGATCCTAGCAAAGTTAAAGCAGTGCTAAGCTGGGAACAGCCAAGGATAGTGACAGAGATCAAAAGTTTTATGGGCTTAGCAGGGTATTATAGAAGATTTATTAAGGACTTTTCTCGAATTGCTCTACCGTTAACCAAGCTGACAAGAAAAAATCAGCAGTTCAAGTGGGATTAGAAGTGTGAGGCCAGTTTTCATGAACTAAAGCAGAGATTAACCACGACTCCTGTGCTGATTATTCCAGACCCAACTCAGACTTATGTAGTCTACACTGATGCTAGCAAGCAGGGGTTGGGATGTGTGTTGATGCAGCAAGGACGAGTGGTAGCCTATGCTTCTCGACAGTTAAAGCCATATGAAGAGAATTATCCCATGCATGATCTGGAGCTTGCAGCGGTAGTTTATGCTCTCAAGATATGGAGGCACTACTTGTATGGAGCTACTATAGAATTGTACTGTGATCATAAAAGCCTAAAGTATTTGCAAGATCAAAAAGAATTGAACATGAGGCAACGAAGATGGATGGAATTTCTAAAGGATTGTGATTTCCAGATCAAATACCATCCAGGAAAAGCTAATGTAGTGGCCAATGCCTTGAGCAGAAAGGTGGTGCAGGTTGCTAGTCTCATGATCAAAGAGCTAGAACTAATAGAAGATGTTCGAGATTGAAGTCCTCTGTATCAAATGCAGACATTAGAAAGTTCTTATGGAGGAACGCAGATTAAAGCTTTTATTAAGGATGAGATAAAAGAGGCTCAGGAGCAGGATAGGCTCGCAGAAATTTTCAAAGGTAAGCTGGAAAGAGGGGAAACTAAAAACTTTGATGTGTCCCAAGATGGATTACTACGATTTAGGGGAAGACCATATATTCCCAATGCAATGGGATTGAGAGAAAAGATACTAGAGGAGGTACATAAAAGCAAGTATACAGTACATCCAGGTATGACCAAAATGTATCATGATGTGAAGAGTTTATTTTGGTGGCCTGGATTGAAGAAAGATGTTGTAAATTATGTGTCCAAATGTTTGACATGTCAAAAGGTGAAAGTTGAGCATCTGAAGCCAGCAGGGAAATTACAACCAATAGAGATACCCGTGTGGAAATGGGACAGCATTGCCATGGATTTTGTTGAAGGACTGCCCATGACTCCTACTAAGCATGATGCTATATGGGTGGTAATTGACCGATTAACGAAGTCAGCTCATTTCTTGGCAATCAATAAAAAGGATTCTCTAGAGAAGCTGGCAAAACTCTATGTAAAAGAGATTATTAGACTACATGGTATTCCCAGTAGTATCATTTCTGACAGAGATCCTCGGTTTACATCAAACTTTTGGCATGCTTTACATAAAGAAATGAACACTACTCTTAGATTTAGTACAACCTACCATCCTCAGACAGAAGGTCAATCTGAGAGAATGATCCAGACGCTTGAGGATATGTTGAGAGCTTGTGTCTTGGATTTCAAAGGAAGTTGGGATGTCCATCTGCCATTGATAGAGTTTGCCTATAACAACAGTTATCAAGCTAGCATTCAGATGGCTCCATTTGAAGCCCTATATGGAAGAAAGTGTAGATCTCCCTTATGCTGGGTGGAGTTGAGTGAAAGGAGGATGTTTGGTCCTGATATAGTAGACCAGACAACAGTACAGATTGATAAGATCAGAAAAAGGCTATTAACACCTCAAAGCAGACAGAAGAGTTATGCTGATATTAGAAGGAAGCCGTTGGAGTTCAAAGAAGGAGAGCATGTATTCATTAAGTTGACTCCAACAACAGGAGTTGGACGATCGATCAAAGTGAAGAAGCTGCACCCTAGATACATTGGGCCATTTCAGATCCTCTCAAGAGTATGATCAGTGGCTTACAAATTAGCTCTTCCTCCACATCTCAGCAAGATTCATGATGTGTTCCATGTTTCCCAATTAAAGAAGTATGTTTCAGATCCATCACATGTGATTGAGCAGGATGATATTGCATTGCGAGATGACCTGACTTATGAAGTTGGACCAGTACAGATTATAGATAGAAAGGTCAAGCAGTTGTGAAATAAGCAGATCCCTCTAGTTAAGGTGGTATGGAAGGGATTAACGGAAAATGAAGCTACTTAGGAAGTAGAGGAAAGGATGAGAGAGATATACCATGAACTATTTCCTTAATGTATATGTAATGTAAATTTCAAGGACGAAATTTATTTTAAAGGGGAGAGAAATGTCATATCCCTAATTTTTTGACCTGATGTACTTGTACAGTTTATCTACAATGGATATAAGATTCTTGGAATAAACTGTATCAGATTGTGAAAGGAAAGGGAAGGATTAATAACTAAGGAAAGAATAGGGACCAAAATGAAAATTTAAAAGTTTGAAGGTGAAAAGTGAAAGTAGAAGAAAAAGGAGGGACCTAAATGCAATTAATGAAAAGTTCAGGGACTAAACTACAATTATTCAAAAGTTAAGGGACATAAATGTAAATATGAAAAAGTTGAGCCAAAACAGGCCAAAAATGCCCGAAATCATATCAGAGCCAAATTTTACCAGTAGATAGACAAAAATATTCCGATCAATTTAACGCAACATAGAATTTTGATTTGAGGTCCCGATTAATTGATATAAATTTTTGAAGTCAGAAGGAATTATTACAGTATTTTTCAGATCTCATAATTAGATGAGACCTTATAGAAAATTCATATATTTAATATATGAATTTATAAAATTGAGAGAGTCAGAAAAGGAATCCTGCAAAAACCATACGGGATTTTTCAGTGAAATAAAATACACGATAAATAGGATCGAGAGAGTTGCAACGTCAATTGGGTCATAAAGGCAATACAGGCAATAAGCCCATAATAAGGCCCAAATGGCGCCATCATAAGCCCATTAAGGTGACTAGACAGTTATGTGGGCCAGAGACCAGAGCAGTCCAGGAAAAGTGCAAAATTACGAAAAATGCCCCTGGATGCCCATACTGTATCAGAAGTGGATAGAGGTCATTTTGGTCACTTTAGACAGGCTAAAAATGTGTCATATAGTATAAAGAGGATTATTTAGAGCCCATATACACCATGAGCCAATATAAAGAGGGGTGAAATGACGATTTTGCCCTTAGGGTTAGTACAGTGCAGGAAAGGACACCAAGGGTATTTTGGTTATTTCCCAAGGGATGGATGGCAGATAAATACTCAGTATAATATTTTCAATGATATGAGAAGCCTAGACATTAATTTCTAGGATAGAATACATATCCTGGTATATTATAAAAAAATTAGGAACAGAACACAGTCCGGTTGTTGTGAAACTGCACTGATCGGTACCGGATTAGACTGGAATTTCTCCAGAAGGTTCTTTGCATGGGCAGCACGCAACCTAACCCTCTTAGGTGTCCCATGAGCTGTCCCACATGATGTAATAATTATTCTTTTTAGAAAAAGTAAAATCCAAGATTAAATGTAAGCCTTTAGATCAAATAGTAACCCAACCAATCTTGGCCATCAATTTCAACCCAAATTTCTCTATAAATACCCCCTATTCAGAACACTTTGGCATGCATGGTGAACCATAGGGAAACTCTTGCAAAATTTCCATTCAATTAAGAAAGAAGCAACCAAAGTGAAGTAACAAGCAAGGTAATCATCTCCCTTGATCTTGAGCTTTGTTCTAGCAAGTTAGCTCATGGTTTTAAGGGGTTTTCATGCTATATTTCCCTTATGGTTGCTGCTGGAAGTGCTGCTCATATGTGGTTAAAATATGAGTTTTATGTTATGGATAGTTTAGACAAGCTTAAACAAGCTAGAATCTAGTGGTATAAGCTTGTGAATTCAAGTATGTTTGGATTTAGGGTTTTGTGTTCTTGCTGGTACTGTACGTGGTACTGTTCATATGATGGAATTTCATAATTTTGATGCTTCCAATGAGTTTAAAATGGACAGTTGTGTGGGGATAAAGTAGGAGAACAAGTATTGGAAGAATTGGAATCAAAATGAGAATTTTGGAAAACAAGAGCATGCATTTCGGTTTGGCACTATAGCAATTGGTATGTTTTGATTTTGGAAATTCTGATTTCATATTTGGATTCTACATGAAAAATTATGTGGAAATGAACCATGAGAATTTATTTTGGAAAGGTGAAAGTAGGAAACATAAATTAGAGAAAGAAAGGGAGCTAGTGAAAACCTAGTCTTGGATTTGGTTTCAAGTTGAGTTGTAACTTGATATTATGTTGTAATGGCTAGGTTTTAACATTTGTGAAGGAAGGAAAGTACTTCAAGAAGGTCTTGACCAAGATAGCTAAGAGGTAGCAAGGATACCTAACTATAACTCATGTTTGTTTAATTGTTTTGCTTGCTTGTTGATTATGGTGTTTGGTTGAGCTTGAGCTTATGTCATCATGTTATGATGAAGTATGAATGATTGCAACTCCTTGCAAGTTATGTCATGACAATATGCATGTTAGAGTTTGCTTATGTACCATTATGAAGTAGCTCCCATCACATGATAACATGTTAAGCATACAATTATTCATTCATGATATTATAGTTTGTGTAACTTGCTATTGGGATTTCCATGAAATCTCATTCCTTCCACATGCATAACTATGTTTTAGGTGCTGGATCCTCTCAAGGGAATAGAGTAAATGTTGATGATTAAGTTTGTATAACAAGTTATATGACTTACATGACAATATGGGATGATATGTTAGTGTGTATGGTGTATGTTTCTGTAACCCTGTTTTTAGGCTGTGGTGATGTGACGCTGATTTTGATATGTAAACCAACGAGTTTTAGTCTGAAATTTGGTGTGAGGTTAGCTAAGATACATATATTTAAATGGACACCAAGAACGCCTTAACTGGATAAGTATCCGAATTTTTATGATTTTCCAAAGTTTGAAGTAAGATCTGGAATTGAGATAAAACGAGTGCTGAGAGGCAGTGACGTTCATGCAATGACTTTATATATCAAATGAATGAATTTTTCTATGAAATTTGGTGATCTTAAATAGGACTTCTATAGATTTAATTCCATATGTAACACATTTCATTTGGACAAGTAACCAAAGAGAAACAGATTTTTAAAGTTAAAGTAAAGAAACTGGAACTTACAGATTTTACCAAATAAACAGTAATTTTTAACAATTAAACTGATTTTATTGGGATAAGAAAACCTCATTTTCATATTTTTCCCTCAAATATATGTGAAAGATATTTCATTAGAAATTGGAACCATATTATTTTGATTTTTGTACAATTAATTATGAATTTTCAAAGTAGAGTACATGTTCTGGAATTACCAAATGAATAATAACAGTGAACAGTACCCGAAAGCAAATCTTTTGGAAATGGATATTTTCAAAGCAAATGATCATGTAATTGGTTCCAATCAATTCTAATGGAGTATAATTGAGGTTAAAAGTAAGGGTGTAACATTGAGCATTAAACTTACTTTAACTAACATAACTCCCTCTTGAACATTAAGCTCATTTACTTTCCTTAATCTTAACTAATGGACTTAGTCTTTGAATCAATTGATGTCTTGACTTTAACCTACACAATTTCATCTTTTGAATTCATTTATGAGCTTAGAATCATGAAATTCTATCTCCTTCATGGCCTGCTATACAGAACTGAACATAGGCATGCAATTCTTTCAAATATTCTCATTTTGATTCTAATACTTCCCATACTTGTTTCTCCACTTTACCCCACACAACTTTTTATTTTAAAACCATTGGAACCATCAAAATCATGAAATTCTAATCACTGTTCATGCAATTGAACAGTAACCGTGAAGGATTTCAAAAACTACAACCTTGAGATTTTAATGTTTCCAAGGTTCAAAACCTTTCCAATCCTACACAAAACCATCATCTAAATTCATTGGAAGCATTAAATCATTGAAATTCAATTTCCTTCCCTCATGAAAAGTGCATACCGAACAGGGAACATCATAGCAAAGTCAAGAATATCAACTTGATTCAACAACCAATCTCTTAACTAGCTTGTTTAAGTTTCAATCATATGTTTCTAACTTTAATTTCTTCTTTCCCCTTTCATCTAAGATTTTTGGGAAGCACCTCCCCTTAGAGAAAAATCAAATTTTTCCCCATGAAAACCCTAAGTTCAAGCTCTAAAATCAAAGGAAAATAAGCTAAGAGATATTACTTACCTTTAATCTCTAGCTTGCTTTAACTTTGGAACCTTGAATCTTCTTTATCTTGGCTTGAGTTTTCATTTTGCAAGAGTTTCCCCATGGGTCCATGAGCTTACGGTTTGTCTGCAGAATGGAGGGGTATTTATAGAAAATCTTGAAATCAATGGCCAAGATTGATTTAGTTACTATGTGATCTAAAGGCCCACATTTAATCTTGGATTTAAGTTTTTAAAAAAGGTAATTATGACATCATCATGACATCATAAAGGACAGCTCAAGGGACACTTCATGGGCTTATGTGGCAAAATTATCATGGTAGGAAGATTATGAAAAAATTCCAGTCTAATCTGGTATCGATCGAAGCAGTTTCACAGTAACCAGACTATTTTCTGTTCCTAATTTTTTATAATATACCAGGATATGTATTTTGTCCTAGAAATAAATATCTAGGCTTATCATATCATTGAACTTGATATACTAAATATTTATCTACCATCCATCCTTTAGAAAATGACCAAAGTACCCTTGGTGTCCTTTCTTGCGTTGTACTAACCCTAAGGGCATAATTATTATTTCACCCCTCTCTACACTACCTCAGGGCATATATTGGCTCTAACTAATGATATTTATACTATGTACCATGTTTTTGGCCTGTCCAGAATGACCAAAATGACCTCCATCTAACACTGGTACAGTATGGGCATCCAGGGGTATTTTCGTAATTTTATATTTTTCCTGGACTGTTATGGACTCTGGCCCACATAATTGTTTCACTATTTTATTGGGCTCATTATGGCACCATTTGGGCCTTGGTATGGCCTCATTAGCCTCATTACCTTTATGGCACAAATCTCAATAAATCTCACCCGATTCTATTTATCGGGTATTTTATTTCACCGTAAAATCCCGTAAGACTTCTATAGGATTCTTTTTCTGACTCTGTCAATTTTATAAATTCTTACATTAAATATAGAAATTTCCTATAAACTTTCATCTGATTCTGTTGTCTGAAAAATACTGTAATAACTCTTCTGACTTCATACATTTATATCAATTAATCGGGATCTCAAATCAAAATTCTGTGTTGTGTTAAACTGACCGGAATAATTTTGTCTATCTACTAGTAAAATTTGGGTCTTATCTGATTTCGGGTATTTTTGGCCTGTTTTAGCTCAACTTTTTCATAATTACATTTAGGTCCTTGAACTTTTGAATAATTGCACTTTGGCCCCTGAACTTTTAGCTATTTGCATTTTAGCCCCTTAACTTTTAAAAATTACACTTAAGGGCCCAACTTTTGTTTCTACTTTCACTTTTTGCCTTCAACCTTTTCTAATTTTCATTTTAGTCCTTCTTTTTCTTCAGGACTCATTTAACCTTTATCATTTTTTCTGATCTTCATTATAATCCTTTCCAAACATCTTTCCACTATCAGTACTATACAGATAGGGAAAAATTAGGATATGACAGTTAGGGATTGAACTCATAATCTTCTTACACGCAACAGGAACTAAGTGATCAAAGTTAAAGTTGTTAATCTTGAGTACCAAGGATTTATGAGATTATTTCATAAGATATGAGAAGGGGTCACATAAGAATAAAGAGATCCCTACAATGAGATTATAGAGAATAAGAATGAGAGACAAATAGATCCTCCAAATGAGTATAAAGAGATTAGAAGGCCAGATAGACCTAAGAGAGACAGTATGGAAGAGTCTAAGATAATAAAGTACTAAGGTTAAAGCTTGTTAGTACCAGTGTTTTAGATTTTTATCTACACTTTTCAGTTAAGCGTGCTAAGGCAAGAGTAGTCCAATGATGGGTGACCCCCTGGGAAGTGATAGAAAAAAGTGTAAATGCCATAGAAATTTGGCATATATGCACAGAGTTATGTAAAATGATAGCAAGAGCTATGAAAAGTTAGAAAGGGTTATAAATGATAAGAGACTACAACCCTTATGTCAAGTCCAATTGAAATGAATTTGAAAGGAAATATTTAGAAGAGTTTTCTCAAAATCTAGCAAAGTTATAAGTTAAAGAGAATGTTAGACTTATGGTATCTCAAGATAAGTCATGAAAAGATGAGATATACCATGATATAGCCAGATATGCCATGATACGACATGAAAAGTACAATACGAAGTAGCTTGCAGCTAGCTTTGTAAACAAATAGATATGCTCCCTTTTTGAAAGGGATAAGATATTTAAATGTTATGTTACAGATGAAATAGAAAGTAAGAGCTTTCACTCCTTGCATAAAATGCCAGGCATTATGTTATATTTGTAAAATATGCTAAAGCTCCATATGTTAGAGCAATGCAAGCTCCAAATGATAGAGTTGTGCATATTAAGAAAAGGAATGCTTGAGCTCTAATGTTAGAACTTTGCATTCATGGGCAGGTATGTAGTCCTACAACATGTTGACCAGGCATTATGCATGTTAGAATATATGCTCCTATGTGCTTCTACCCAGTAGTAAAGTAAAGCAAGAAAGAATAGTGATATAAGTCCTCTCTCTGTATTATAATGAGTTATTAAAGATGATAACAAAAGAAGTACGATGGTACGAAAATGAGAGATAAAGTTTTGCAAATGTTCAGAAAATTCCACTAGATACTCAAAAAAATAATAAGAGATACGTGTTAAAGGTATGATGATTAGTTGACAAAAACTCTTGAATATAGCAGTATTTGTCGTATCCTTATTTCTAACCTCAATTATACTTAGTTGGAAGTCATTTGAACAAATTGCATAGCCTTTTTCCTTAGAAAGATGCATTTTCAAAGAATTGCTTCTCGGGTACTGTTCATAGTTACTATTTATTTGGCAATCTATAATATATACCCAAATTTGAAAATTCATGATTAAACTTAGAAAAATCGAAATAAGATGGTTCCAATTTCTAATGAAATCAATTTCACTTAACTTTGAGGGAAAAATATAAAACTGAGGTTTCATTGTCTTAATAAAATCAGTTTATTCGTTGAAAACACTGTTCATTTGGTAAAATATGGAAGTTCCAATTTCTTTGCCTTGATTCACAAATTCATTTATCTTTGGTTACTTATCCAAATAAACCGTGTTACCTATGGATTGGAAGTTCCAGATGTGTTCTCTAAGATCATAAAATTTCATAGAAAAGCTAGTTCATTTGCTATATCAAATAAATGTCAGAATGTCACTGCCTCCAGTTGCTCTCTTTATCTGAAATCCAGATTTTATCTTCAACTTAGAAAAATCATAATAAATTGAATACTTAACCAATTGAGGAATTCTTAGTGTTCATTTAAATATCTGTATCTTAGATATTATCCTACCAAATTTCAAGTTCAAATTCGTTGATTAACTCGTGGTAAACCTCATCACAATGTGATGGCCTCAAAATACAAGTACAGGTTCATACATCCGATCATATACTTCCATAGTGTCAAGTAACTCATATGACTTATTATAAAAGTTTAACCATCTATGCCTACCCTATTTTCTTGAGAAATTTCAGCCACTATGACATGGTTATGCATGTGGAAGGAATGAGATTTCATGGAAATCCCAATAGCAAGTCATACAAAGTATAATATCATGCATGATTAATTGGATGCTTAACATGTTATCATGAGATGGGAGCTACTTCATAATGGTAAATAAGAAAACTATAATATGCATATTGTCATGACATAAGTTTCAAGGAGTTGCAATCATTCATATCTCATCATCAACATGATGACACAATCTCATGCTCAACCAAACATCATAACTAACAAGCAAGCACAAAATCAAGCAAACATGAAACTATAGTTAGGTATTCTTGCTACCTCTTGAGCTATCCTTGATAAAGTCTTCTTGATATGATTTCATTCTTTCACAAATATCACAACCTAGCTATTACAAAGTAACATCAAGTTACAACTCA
This sequence comes from Leucaena leucocephala, assembly GCA_037074615.1. NCBI lineage: Eukaryota > Viridiplantae > Streptophyta > Magnoliopsida > Fabales > Fabaceae > Leucaena > Leucaena leucocephala. Next base: position 5,239,026 of record CM073526.1, on the reverse strand, counting down.
ACTTGAACACAATTCTAAGACTAGGTTTTCATTAACTTCCATTCTTTTCCTATTTTATATTTCATACTTCCATCTTTCTAAAATAAATTCCCATGGTTCATTTTCACATAATTTTTCATATAGAATATAAATATGAAACTATATTTTCCAAAATCAAAACATATCACAAGCTGTTGTGCCAAACTGAAGTGACCTCTTGATTTTCCAAAAATTCACATTTTGATTCCAATGCTTCCAATACTTGTTCTCCTACTTTATTCCCACACAATTTTCCATTTTAAAATCATTGGAAGCATCAAAACAATGAAATTTCAACATATTAATAGTATTTCATACAGTAGCAGTCAAGAACACAAAACCCTAACTACATGCATACTCTAATTTTCAAGCTTATACCACTTGATTCTAGCTTGTTTAAGCTTGTCTAAACTATCCATAACATAAAACTCATATTCTCATCACATATGGACAGCACTTATAGCTGCACCCACAAGGGAAAGAAGTCACAAAAACCCCTTAAAACCAAAGGCTAACTTGCTAGATTAAAGTCCAAGAACAAGGTAGATAGTTACCTTGCTTATTGCTCCAAGTTGTGTGCTTCTTTCTTGCTTCAAATGCAATTTGGCAAGAGGTTCCCTAAGGTACTCATGCATACCGAATCCAATCTGGTTTGGGGGGATATTTATAGAAAATCTTGGGTGGAAACGAATGGCCAAGATTAGTTTGGTTACTATTTGATATAATGGTCCATAGTCATTCTTGAACCAAGCTTGCCCTAGAAGCCTTGCCTTTGACACCTTGCATGACATAATTTAGGGGCATGTTTGGTTAGAAAAAGGTAAATACACTAATAGGAAAAATTCCAGTCCAGTTTGGTACCGATTGGAGCAGTTTCACAAAAATTAGACTGTTTTATGTTCCTAATTTTTATAATATTCCAGAATATGTATTCTATCCTGGAAACCAGTGTCTAGGTTTCACATACCATTGAAATTTTTAAAATGAGTATTTATCTGCTATCCATCCCTTGTAAAATGACCAAAATACCCTTATTACACTTTCTTGCATTATATTAACCCTAAGGGCTAAACTGTCATTTCACACCTCTTTATACTACACTAGGGCATATACTGGCTCTAACTAATCATCCTTATACTATCATACATGTTTTTGGCCTATCCATAATGACCAAAATACCCTCTATCTATCTCTGGTATAATCTGGTTATTATGGGCATTTTTGTAATTTCACACTTTTCTTGGGCTGCTCTGGACTATGGCCCACTTAACTATCTCACCACCTTTTGGGCCTATTGGGATGCCATTTAGCCATTGGTATGGTCCATTACCTTTATGGCACAAATACCAAGAAATCTCTTCTGACCCTATTTATCAGGTATTTTGTTCCACTATAAACCCCATAAGAATCCTATAGGATTCCTTTTTTGACTCTATCAATTTTTTAAATTCTTATATTAAATATAGAAATTTATTATAAGGTTTCATCTGCTTCTAAGGTCTGAAAAATACTATAATAATTCCTCCTGAATTCAAGAATTTATATCAATTAATTAGGACCTCAAATCAAAATTCTGTGTTGCGTTAAACTGACCAGAATAATTTTGTCTATCTACTGGTAAAATTTGGATTTAATATGATTTTGGGCATTTTTTAACCTGTTTTTTGGTTTAATTTTCTCATAATTATATTTAGGTCCCTAAAATTTTGATTAATTACATTTAGGTCCCTAAACTTTTGGTTATTTGCATTTAGGTCCCTCTTTTTGGTTCTACTTTCACTTTTGGCCTCCAACCTTTTCTAATTTTCATTTAGGTCCCTGGATTTTCCTTAGTTAATAATCCCTCTCTTTCATTCCTCAATCTGATACAGTTTATTTCAAGAATCTCATGTCCATTACACATAAACTGTACATATACATCAGATAAGAAAATTGGGGATATGATAGTATTCGAGAGAGTTTGATATGAAAGAAATGGACACTACTCACAAGTCTAATATGGTAAGATGTCCATATGCAAATAGATGCATAGCAAGTAAGCAAGTAATAGAATGAAGTAGAATTCAGCTCTGATTGAGTTGATAAAGAACAGAAGAATAATCACAATGAAGATATGAAGATCTGTGGATATGGAAAGTACTTCGCTAAATGTCAAGATAGAATATAAGAGATAAATAACCTAATCCTTGGTCATAAAGTGGGACAAGGATATATATCTAAGATATTTAACTGAGGTGTTAAGTAAATTTTGACAACAAAATTTATTTTAAGGGGTAGAAATGTCACTTCCTACTTTTTCCCTATATGTATAATACTGATAGTGGAAAAATGTTTAAGAATGATGGTGATGATGAATAGAAGGGAAAGACAATGATTAGACAAAGGTATAAAGATGAGGGACTAAAATGAAAAGTTTAAAGGTTCCATGGTAGAAAATGAAAGTTGACAAAAGCTTTGAGCTATTAAGTATAATTATGAAAAATTGAGGGTCTAAAGTATAATTTTTAAAAGTTCTGGGATACAATGGAAATTATTGAAAGTTGAGCCGAAAAAGGCCTAGAAATGCCCCGAATCAGATTAGTCCCAAATTTTCCCAGTAAATAGAGAAAATTGTTCTGATTAGTTTGATGCAACACATAATTTTGATATGAGTTCCCGAAAAAATTATATTAATTTCTAAAGAAAGGAAAACTAGTATAGTATCCTCTAGACCTCATAATCAAATGCAATTTGGCAGTAAATTTCTATAATTAATATAAGAATTTATTAAAATGACATAGCTTAAAAAGGAGTTCTATATAATTTATTATAGAATTTACAGTGGATTAAAATACCCGATAAATATGTTTCAGGAAATTTCTCAGGAATTGAGCCCATTAAGGCAGTGGATCATGTATATGATCCAAAATGGTGCCTTATAGGCCTAATGATATTTTTAGATAAGTGTGTGGGCCATGGTTAATAAAGACCCAGAAAAATGAGAAATTATAAAAATGCCACTAGTATACCAATGTGTTGTAATATTGAACAAGAGAGAATGAAGGGCATTTTGGTCATTTAGACAGGTAAAAAAATGTCCAAGCAAGTACAAGAGTGATTAGTCAATATCAATATATGCCCTGATAAGAAGTAAAGAGGTGTAAAATGATAATTATGTCCTTAAGGTTAATATAGTACAAGATAGTAAACGAAGGGCATTTCAGTCATTTGCTAAGGGTTATGTAATTAAGATTTGGCCTAGTCCAAGAATTTAAATGGTAGGAAGAATTTGGATACTGGATTTAAGGTTAGACAGTATATTATGGAATCTCAGAAAAATTAGATTTATAAAGCAGTCTGGTTTTTGGAAAATCGGACTGAGTTGGTACCGAATTGGACTAGAATTTTTCCAGAAGTTTCTTTCCCTTGGAATGGTGCCACCTAGCCCTATGAGTTGTCCCTTAATGATGTCATGGATGATGTCATAATTATTTTTTAGAAAAGTTAAATCCAAGATTAAATGTGAGCCATTAGATCAAATAGTGCACAAAGTAATCTTGGCCATTGATTTTCCATGGATTTGGCTATAAATACCCCTACAAATTCTGAAGCAAACTGTGGCATGAGAACCCTTGGGGAACCACTTGCAAAATGAGAACTCAAGCCAAGACAAAGAAGATTCAAGCTACCAAAGTTCAAGCAAGCTAGAGATTAAATGTCTGCACTGTTCATGATAGAAGGAGATGGAATGCCAATGATCTAATGCTTCCATTAAATTTATATGATAATTTTATGTAGGATTGGATAAGTTTTGAACCTTAGAAGTATTGGAATTCCAAGTTGTAGTTTTTGAAATTATTCTTTGTTACTGTTTACTCGCATGAATAGTGATTAGAATTTCATGATTTTGATGCTTCTAATGGTTTTAAAATGAAAAGTTATGTGGGATAAAGTGGAGAAACAAGTATGGGAAGTATTATAATCAAATGATAATTTTTGAAAGAAAAGAGGGTGTTATGCAATTCTATACAGAATAGTATATATGAGCTGGAATTTCATGATTCTAAGCTCATAAATGGATTCGAATGATGAAATTATATAGGGTAAAGTCAAGACATCAATTGGTTCAAGGGCCAAGTTAATTAGTGAAGACTAGAGAAAGTTATGTTAGTAAAGATTTTATCAAGGTTAGTATTGAACATTGTTGGAGTTCATGGTCCTAATGAATTATGTGATGAATATGAATGTGTTTATGACCTTGAAACATACAATAAGAGGTTGGAAAGTGATTGACCGAAAGGCTTCATGGTTGGAAAGTTAGGGAGCAAGTATGTAACATCCCAAATTTTTCCTATCTGTATAAGATTGATAGAGGAAAAAGGTAATGAAGAGATTGTGATGGTAATAAGAAGAAAAGATAATGAGTAAGATAAGTGTTAATCCAAAGAAAGAGAGAATGTATAAACTTGTAAAGCAAAAAGGGCTAAATTGCAATTTAGAAAAAGTCTAGGGATTCAAATGGTCATTTTGGAAAAGAAAAGGATTAAAGTGAAAACTTTAAAAGTTCCATAGTGGAAAATGGAAGTAGACATAAGCTTTGAGCCATTAAGTGTAATTATGAAAAGTTGAGGGCCTAAAGTGCAATTTCTAAAAGTTCATGGGCAAAATGGTAATTTTGGAAGTTTAAGCCAGAAGAGGCCAAAAAATGCCTGGAAGCATTTTAGTCCTAAATTTTACCATAAAATAGAGAAAGTTACTATGATTAGTTTAACATAATACAGAAGTTTGATTTGAGGTCCAAAAAAATTGATATAAATTTCTGAAGTCGGGAGATTATTGCAGTATCTTTTGGACGTCATAATTAGATAAAATTTGGTAGTAAATTCTTATAATTAATATAGAAATTTATAAAACTGACAGAAGTAAAAAAGGAGTCCTATATAATTAATTATAAAATTTTGGTGAAATCGGACACCGATAAAGGGTTAAAGGAAATGTAGGGAATTTTTATCAATACTTCTAGATCTCAGAAAATTATGAAAATTTGTAGAAAATTCATTTTATATTAGAATAAATTTCTAAAAATATTATAACCATTAAAAGAAGTGTCTTGCATTTATCCTAAAAATCAGGGTGTTTTAAGAATATCGGTATAATGAAAGTGCCTTGGGATTTGTGCCAAGTAGCTATTGGACTTAAAAGAGGCCCAATATGACGTTCTATGAAAGCCTAATAATCCCAAGGAATTGTTATGTGGTCAAATGAATTTTTAGAATATTTTTATGTATTTTTAAAAGATAAAGAATTTAAGAAAGTCCAAGAAGCATGTGAGGTGTCCTTGTGGGACCCACAAGCTTTACACATGGCACCAAGAAGAGGAAAGGAAGATTATAGCATGTGTTAAAATATAATAAAATAATATAAGAATTAACCTAATGATGATTAAGGTTAATTAATCCAAAAACTAACCAATCAAATTTAAGATTAAGCCATTGTAATAATTAGGAAAAGTGAGGACATTATGGACCCAAGGTGCCAAAATTTTGGCTATAAATACCCCTCCCATTCTTCACAAAACCGTGCACCCTTGGTTACCTTGGAGAAACTCTTGTCATTTGAAAACTCAACCAAGATAAAGGCAATTCAAGGCACTTAGAGATCAAGGTAGTCAAGGCATAAGATATGTGATCCTTCCTAGTTTATTTAGATGTGTTTTGGAAGGGAAAAACCTAGGTTTTAGTGGTTGGTGTAAGGAATTGGAAGACACGCAGCGGAAATTAATTTAAAAATTTTTTCATTCCTTGCCAGGATCTACCGTATGTGTTTAAGTCAAGTGGGAAGAAGTATTACCCTTAGTGTGCCTCAGCGACTTCCACAGCTTTCGGTCACGACGTTCACAGCTTCGCTCTGCGGCTCGTGCTCCCTTTCTGATCACAAGAAGTCGACGACTCAAGTCGGCTTCCTCTACTGGTATCCACACGAACAGCTTTTCAACCATGAACGACGTGCTAGCGTCTCTTGTCCCTCCAGGGCTTTCTCAAGAGTTCGTCCTCTCCGTCTCTATTCGGCAGTTTCTTATCTGCAAACCTTTTGCAGAGTCCCCTTCGGCCTTTCTGTGTTCTATGTGTGTGTCTCTCACAAAACGTAGCTCCTAATATTAGATATATAGGATGCTCTACGTTTTCCCTAACCGAAAAGGATTTTAGGAGTTAATCTTATATTAATTCTGAAAAATAATACAATATCATATATTGTATAACTTTATAAGAAACTAATTAAATAAATAATATTAAATCCGTCCCACAGATTTAATTACCTATTTATTTAACTTTAAATAAAGATGAGACTGAACTATATTTGATTTATTCTCATAAAACAAATTTGAGATATCCTATCAATTTGAATTTCGAATTCAAACGTGATAGAGATTTAATTTATCCTTATAAATTAAATCTTATAAATATCTCTTATATGAGATATCCTATCAATTTGAATTTTGAATTTCAAACGTGATAGAGATTTAATTTATCCTTATAAATTAAATCTTATAAATATCTCTTATATGAGATATCCTATCAATTTGAATTTCGAATTTCAAACGTGATAGAGATTTAATTTATCCTTATAAATTAAATCTTATAAATATCTCTTATATGAGATATCCTATCAATTTGAATTTCGAATTCAAACGTGATAGGGATTTAATTTATCCTTATAAATTAAATCTCATATATCTCATATATATAATATATATATATATATACGAATTTATATATATACGAATATAAATATAAATAAATATATATACATTCACCTGGATCTTTCATTGAATCTGGACATGTCTTAGATTCAATGAATCTGGACATCATAGCTCGTGTTGGGCTATTTTGTGTGCGACCCTGTAGGCCCATATGAAGTTGGCAGTGGGCCATTTGCTATACTAGCCCACAAGTCGCAAGCGGTCTCTAGCAAGACATAACGACTACCCAAATCATATGAGGATCGATAAACGATGTAACCTTTTATACAACCATATCATGTCCCTTCTGTCACGCGATATTTTGGTCATGGATGAGGCATGGATAATGTCATCCTCCTATTCCTGACCGTTACTTTCTCGATCCCTGAGTAGTCTGACTATAGAAATGGAACTACCTTTCCATTACAGTATGGCCATACATTTCTCAGACTTACTCATCGAGGGGCCCAATAATATCTCTCCACGAATGTGAGGGACAAATTCCATCTTGACCATTCACATTCCTCCGCATGAAAAACCACTAAGCCCGAACATAGTCTTTATGATCACTCGGTCAAAAGTGACTTTTGACTAGGTCAAAGCTGAGCGTTTTGTCATGTAGGAATCCATGATGATCTCAGGTCAGAGGGCATATTGACATGGTTTGTATATGAGAGAAGCTTATGACGTTACCCATGCAGTTCTCTCATAGCGGGTCGGTCCAACACCCTGTACTCTTACATGTGCTTATGACTTTGATTTATATCTCTATACATTTTCAAAGTCATACTGGTCTTATTTCATCTGTGCTCCCACATAGATGATCGACCAGGGACATTTAGGATAATATCATGAATTATCCAAGGATGGTCATCATAGTAAACATGCAAATAATATGATAACTCAATTAATAAATTCATAAATCAATAATGTTCATAAGACAATGATTGGCCCCTAGGGCACGATTTCCAATAGTTGGAAATTCCATTAAACCTAGGGTATGCTTGCTGTCCAAAATTTAAGTTAAAGGAGGAAGAAGAAAATAAAGGTAGAACTAGATGATTAAGGTTTAGATAAGTTGGTTTTGATGATTGGTTATTGAATTAAGTTGTGCTCTTGACTTTGTCATTGATGGAGGCATTCAGCCTAGGTATGTTCTGGACCAAGAAGAATGAATTTCAATGATCTAATGCTTCCATTGAATTTATATGATGATTTTGTGTAGGATTGGATAGATTTTGAACCTTGGAAGCATTAGAATTAAAAGTTGTAAGTTTTAAACCTTCTCTGTTACTGTTTATACATATGAACAGTGATTGAAATTTCATGATTTTGATATTTCCAATGGGTTTAAAATGCAAAATTGTGTAGGATTAAGTAAGATGAAAGTCTTGGAAGCATTGGAATTGAAAAGAGAATTTTTTGGAAAATTGCATGTGCTGTTTCTGTTTCTGTTTAGACCTGAAGGAAACATTAGAATTTTGAAATTCTGAATCCATATTTGGATTCCTTGAGCAAAATTGTGTGGGATATAGTCAAGGCACCATTTAATTCAAGGGGCAAGACAATTAACCACAAATACAGAAAGTTAGGAGTTTATTGGTTTAGGAAAATGGAAGTAAATTATTAAGGTAGGTGCAGAACTGAATTGGTATGGATTGTAATTAGTGTGTTACTCTACCATGATTAGGGTTTGACATTTGTGAAAGAGGAGACTAAAAGACCAAGAAAGAAAAGGTTAAAGGAGAGCTATTCCAAGGTAGTAAACTTACCTAACTTGTATGCTTTGCTTGCTTAGATGTTTTATGTGTTGGATATTTACTTTGATGATGTGAAGCATGTATGATTAAATGACGCTCTATTTATTTTTATCCTATGGCCATATGTTATAATTTAAGGAACATGGAAGCATGTAAAGATATCATTATGCAAGCATGATCATTAAGCACACACATATTAACATCAAACATTGAGTTGCATACATTGTTTGGTTTATGTTTGCTACTGAGATTTTTTCTGAAATCTCACCCCTTCTATGATACAAACATCACAGAAGGACCATCTTATGGAATCAAGGAAGGAGAATGAAGAAGTTATGATGCATATATACTTTATTGTATAGGATACTTTTTATGAAAACATTTAATGTGTGTATTAAGTACTCATTTTAGTTTTGGTTATGTTTTGTTGAGACTTGGGAAAAATTGTTAACCTTTGGATAAATGTATGATATTTTATAGTATGATAATAGACATGTTGAACTTTGTTTTGGAACCAAGTACACCTTATTCCGATATGTTACAAAGAGAACGAATTTTTCAAATTTAGGGAACCAAATCCGAAAACAATGCTGCAGTAGCCAAGTCCACAGTGCTGCAGTAGCCCTTTCTATGTTTTTGAAGCAGTGACAAAATGACTCCATTTTGGGGATGATCAGAATGGTGCATTTTGAACATCCCTAACCTTCAGCCGGGTTACGCAGAATCGACTGGAAAAAGGGTCGTGTCCGTCAGACCTGATATATTTTTTGGCCATAACTTCTCTGTCCGAAGTTTCGATGTTCTTGGCGTCATTTTCTTTGTTTATTCGTACTCTATGCAATGGGACTAATTTCAACGCCCAAAACCTCTATTCTCTAATGATCTAATTTCAAAATGTAAGTTCTCTATTATGGTTTACGTGGAATATGCTTCTGTTTATGGTTTAAATACATGCTTTACGCATATTATCACTAAATAAACACTCTAAAACAGAAATAAGCATACAAAATAGTGTATAACTAGAAAATAAAAAATCATAGAGAAGCATGCAGAAGCACAGAACATGGCTGTGATACCACTGAAGGTTTTGGGCGTACCTGAGATGGTTTCTTTTTCATTCAGATACCCACACACAATCAGAGTACCTTGTATGGACTCTGGTACATTTCACAGCAAATTCACCCATAGATGAAGACTAGAGCATCGGACACTTGAAGAAAGAATACCATAACGCCTCTAAAAAATGATTTCTCTCCTCTACGGATTTCTGTCTATATATATGTATACGTGTGCATGAACCAAAAGGGAAAATGGGATGAAAAAACATAACTTCCCACACTCCTGTATATCCGGTGGCCATTTTTTCATATGGGGTATATTACACATATATATCCCACTCTCTCCCTTATTCTCATAATGGCCCCCAATGTTATTGTGTTTGGGTTTAACCCACTAAAGGTGTATCAACCCACTTTCCATCATTTTTTATGAATTAGAATTATTTTGGCCACACTAGAATATAAATAGCTAGTGCTTAGTCATAATCAACAACATATCAGCCCTTTAACACAGGACTGTATGGTGTTGACAGATGAAATGATGTTGAGTGGTGACACGATAAATTGCTATCTAGTTGTACTTCCGATTGAAAACAAAAAGAAAATCAAGGCCTGATTATACATGGATATTTTATTTTAAAAACCTTGACTTTATAAAATTTAACTTAAATTATATTATATTTCATCCAAAGTACAATAGCAGTTTGTTATTAGTCTATTACAATCACGTGGACCATTAATAGGTCACAAAATAAGCACATGCTTGATCTAATGGTTATTTTTCTTAGCATCCACCTATGTACAACCTCAATTAATTGTCTCCTTATTTTTATTAGTAATTTTTATAATTCTTTTATGGGTTAAAGTCAAATTTTCCTTTACTTCGATATGTCATCTTATTGAAGATTTTTTAATAAATTTCTCAAAATAGTTTTAACATATACAACAATTTATCAAATAATTGCTTGATAAATACCTTTATTGAGTAATTTACTGATAATATTTAATCATTTTAGAAACACAGATATAAGGTTTTACCTCTTATTTATTGAAGTCTTTATCGATTAGCATGTTTAACCATACGTTGTTTGATAAATTTTGCCATTTACCTCTACAAAATTTTATTATTTTCTTCAAAGTTTTTTCAATAAGACTTGTTATCAAAGATTTTATTGATAAATATCAACTTTCCTTGAAAATAAATTTTTAAATACTCTGATGCTTAGGTTAGTTAAGTTCAAGACATTAAATTGGAAATGAAATATAAAGATTTGGAATTAAAGAAAACTTTACAATTCATTGGGATTCACCATTCCCAATTATCTTCTTATGTATGTTAATTGATCTTTTGCCAACGATTTAGTGAAGATATCAACAAGTTGTAGGTGGGTTGTAATGAACTCCACACTGACATCCTTCTTTTGCACTAATATCTAATGAAATGATGTCTTATGTCAATGTGCTTTTTCTGGAGTGGTTCTGGAGTGGATTACCGGATTCTTTGATAAGTTGATAGTACTGGTGTTGTCACATAGAATTGGTATATCCTTTAGATGAATTCCTAGGTCTTGTAGTTGTTGATTCAACCATATACTTAGTTGGAAGTCATTTGATCCAATTACATAGCCTTTTGCCTTAGAAAGATGCATTTTCAAAATATTGCTTCTCGGCTACTATTCACAGTTACTATTTATTTGGTAATCTAGAACATGTACCCAACTTTAAAAATTCATAATTAAATATAAAAACATTGAAATAGGGTGGTTCCAATTTCTAATGAAATCTCTTTCACTTATCTTTGAATGAAAAATATAAAACTGAGGTTTCATTTCCCCAATGAAATCAGTTTATTCGTTGAAAAACACTGTTCACTTGGTAAAATCTGGAATTTCCAGTTCCTTTGGCTTAACTTCAAAAATTCATTTCTCTTTCGTTACTTATCCAAATGAACCATGTTATCTATGGATTTGAAGCTTCAAACGTGCTATTTAAGCTCATAAAATTTCATAGAAAAATCATTCATTTGCTATATTAGATTAACGTTGGACGTCATTGCCTCTAGTTGCTCTCCTTATCTCAATTCCAGATTTTAATTCTAACTTAGAAAAATCATAATAATTCAAATACTTAACCAATTTAGGAGTTCTTGGTGTTCATTTAAATCTCTATATCTTAGCTATTATCCTACTAAATTTCAAGTTCAAATTCATTGATTAAGTCATGGTAAACCTCATCACAAGGCGACAACCTCAAAATACTACTACATGATCATACACCAAACATTCTGACATATACTTCCATAGTGCCAAGTAACTCATGTAACTTATCATACAAGTTCAACCATCTATGCTTACCCTCTTTCCTTGAGAAGTTATAGCACCTATGACATAGTTATGCATATCGGAGGAATGAGATTTATGAAAATCCCAATAGCAAGTCATACAAACTATAATATCTTGCATGATTAATTGGATGCTTAACATGTTATCATGAGATGGGAGCTACTTCATAATGGTACATAAGCAAACTCTAACAAGCATATTTTCATGACATAAGTTGCAAGGAGTTGTAATCATTCATACTTCATCATCAACATGATGTCATAATCTCATGCTCAACCAAACATCATAACTACCAAGCAAGCATACAATCAAGCAAATATGAAACTATAGTTAGGTATTCTTGCTACCTCTTTAGCTATCCTTGACAAAGTATTCTTGAGATGGCTTCCTTCCTTCAAAATTTCAAAACCTAGCCATTACAAAGTAACATCAAGTTACAACTTAACTTGAACACAATTCTAAGACTAGGTTTTCATTAACTTCCATTCTTTTCCTATTTTATGTCTCATACTTCCATCTTTCTAAAATAAATTCTCATGGTTCATTACCACATAATTTTTCATGCAGAATCCAAATATGAAACCAGAATTTCTAAAATCAAAACATATAACAAGCTACTATGCCAAACCAAAGTAACCTCTTGATTTTCCAAAAATTCACATTTTGATTCTAATGCTTCAATACTTGTTCTCCTACTTTATCCCCACACAATTTTCTATTTTAAACTTATTGGAAGTATCAAAACCATGAAATTCTAATATATAAATAGTGTTTCATATAGTAGCAGCCAATAACACAAAACACTAACTACATGCATACTTGAATTTCCAAGCATATACCACTTGATTCTAGCTTATTTAATCTTGTCTAAACTATCCATAACATAAAACTCATATTCTCATCACATATGGACAGAACTTCCAGCAGCACCCACAAGGGAAATAACCCACAAAAATCCCTTAAAATCAAGGGCTAACTTGCTAGATTAAAGTCCAATAATAAGAGAGATAGTTACCTTGCTTATTGCTCCAAGTTGTGTGCTTCTTTCTTGTTTCAAATGAAATTTGGCCAGAGGTTCCCTAAGGTACCATGCATACCAAATCCAATTTGGTTTGGGGGGTATTTATAGAAAATCTTGGGTGGAAATCAATGGCCAAGATTAGTTTGGTTACTGTTTGATCTAATAGTCCATATTTATTCTTGAACCAAGCTTGCCCTAGAAGCCTCAAGCTTGACGCCATGCATGACATCATTTAGGTCCATGTTTGGCTGGAAAAAGGTAAATATATTGATAGGAAAAATTTTATTCTAGTTTGGTACCGATCGGAGCAATTTCACAAAAACCATACTCTTTTATGTTCCTAATTTTTATACTATTCCATAATATGTATTCTGTCATAGAAACTAGTTTATAGGTTTCACATACCATTGATATATTTTTATACTGAGTATTTATCTGTCAACCATCCCTTGTAAAATGACTAAAATACCCTTGTTGCACTTTCTTACACTATATTAACCCTAAGGGCAAAACTGTCATTTCACCCCCTTTGTACTACACCAGGGCATATACTGGCTCTAACTAATCATCCTTATACTACTTTACACATTTTTGGCCTATCTAGAATGACCAAAATGCCCTCCATCCATCACTGATACAATTTGCCTTAATAGGGGAATTTTTGTAATTTCTCACTTTTCCTGTGTTCCTCTAGAGTCTGGCCCACTTAACTGTCTCACCACCTTATTGGGCCTATTGGGACACCATTTGGGCCTTGGTATGGGTCCATTACCTTTATAGAACAACTCCCAAGAAATCGCTTTTGACCCTATTTATCGGGTATTTTGTTCCACTGTAAACTCCCGTAAGAATCCTATAGGATTCCTTTTTGACTCTGTCAATTTTATACATTCTTATATTAAATATAGAAATTTATTATAAGGTTTCATCTTATTCTGAGGTCTAAAAGATACTGTAATAATTCCTCCTGACTTCAACAATTTATATCAATTAATCGAGACCTCAAATCAAAATTCTGTTACGTTAAACTAACCGGAATAATTTTGTCTATCTACGGGTAAAATTTTGATTTAATATGATTCTAGGCATTTTTTAACCTTTGTCGGTTCAACTTTCTCATAATTATATTTAGGTCCCTAAAATTTTGCTTAATTACATGTAGGTCCCTAAACTTTTTGTTATTTATATTTAGGTCCCTCTTTCTGTTTTTACTTTCACTTTTGGCCTCTAACCTTTTCTGATTTTCATTTAGGTCCCTGAATTTTCCTTAGTTAATAATCCCTTTCTTTCATTCCTCAATCTGATAAAGTTTATTCTAAGAATCTCATATCCATTACACATAAACTGTACATATACATCAGATAAGAAATTTGGGGATATGATAGGTTCTCCTCTAAAATATCTACAATTCAACATCAAAGCTCACTATAAAAGTCCAACTAGTTACTAAATAATAACATATATGTAGTTTAAAAGAGTTAATTTACCATTTTACCCTTAAATTTGTATATTGCAAGCACAACCATGTATTGCCACAAAAACACAATTACAAGCATAAAATAAATGGTAAAGTTGTCACAAAACTCTCAAAATATTACAGAAACCACACATAATTTGTGTCCTATTAATGAGCTTCAAGTATAGTCTGAATCCTATAGATACGTCTCTCATGAGCCAAGTTAGCTAGAAGCTGAGTCTATTCTCTAACTCTACAAACTCTATTTGAAGGTACCTCTGAATAGATTTTCCCAGAAAGGAGGGACCTGTAGATACTTGTGACCTGATAGAGGAATGACCTTTGTCCTTAGGAAGGAAAGCATTGGTAGAGGGTTACTTAGCCTGTAGATCTTTGGGAGCCTTTCCCTTCTTAGCATCATATGGCAACTTGATCTTTATCTTGTTTAGTTGCTTCATTCTAAAGGCACTGATCCCCTCCTTATTTCTTCCCTATAAATGATAAATGTTGTAATGCTTGAGGATAAAGGAGACAAGCTGTAGGAAAGGTATCAGAGTAGTCTTCATCCTCTTCAGGCAAAGTCTCTCATCTAGCTATAGATAAAAGCTCCTAGGTTGAGCTTTTTTCCACTGATGATCCTTGACAGAGTAATGTAGTCCTGCTGGTTCATATAGCTGAAGCTTGAGGGCTTGATAATTATACACCGGGAGTAGATATAGTGAATGATGTAATAATGATCGTATATCTGACTCGGGGTAAAAGTGAGTGATCCTAGATGAGGCTTGTTCACCTATAGAAGAATGTTATATGCCTGAGCCTGATCCAAAGGCCTCATTACATTAGAAGGAAGGGCTCCTATCATGTAGTTGATCACACTAAAGTCTAGACTGATCTCTTTGGCCCTAAGCTTGGTATTAGGTAACTGTCAATCACAATGTCGACTATTTCCATGTTACAATAAAATCTTATAACTACCTTAAGACTATATGGCTCATGAATCCTCAGCCAGCTCTCTTAATGATGTAAAGGCTCAGTAAGGTCCAGGTTCACACTATGGTCTAACTTCAGGGATGATATATCAACTGTAACATTATTATTTTTGTACATCTTAGGGACCATTTGATATCATTTAGAACCACTTACATGACATTTGAAGTCCATTAGCTAAATCTAGAATCTTTACTCTTCACGAATTATTGTTCATATGGTATTCAAGATTCAGTGATAAACTTCAAAAAAATCATAATTAATCCTAGAAAGATCAAAATTAAGTGCTTAAAAAAGATACATGAATCTAACATCTTGAAATTTAAGGAAAACATAAGTTCCTGACCAAATGCTTAGTCAATCAATACAGGTTCATCGTCAAAGATTACTATATATTTGGTCACAAATTTTGGAAACAAATTCTGGTCCCTGATTTTGGAAAATTCATTCTTTTTGTACATACATCAAAATAAGGCATTCTTGGTGTTAAAATGAAGTTTGACATATTAACTAAATGTCTATAAAATTTCATATATTTATTCCATCATTTACTATTCTTCATTACATCATGAATATTGTTGCTCAAACTTGTCATATAACATTATTACTTGCAACAATTTATACATTAATCATTTAACATTTACTTTATCTAATCCCTAACTTTTCTTCATACTTATTCATATTATTTCATTATTCATGAACCTTTTAGGATTGACATTACATGGATGGGGGTGAGATTTTTGGAAAAATCTTAGTAGCAAATAGTACAAAACAATGTATGCATCAATATAAATACTTGTGCTTGCTTGTGAAAGTGTTAACATTGTGTAATATGCATGCTTCCATGTAACATATGAAATAAAATTGACCAAAGTAGCTTCAATCATAAACACATATGCAACATAATTCAACATAGCCATAGTAAAACTAAGCATAACATCTAATACATACAAGTTTAGGATAGTTTACTACCTCACATGCTTGCCTTTCCTTTACTTTATCTTTGCTTCTTCCTTCTTAACTCTCATTGATATGTGGCTGCCCTCTTTTGAGAACACCAATCAATTCCTAACATAGCATTATCATCCATTCATTATAATATAACTTTCTTGAACATTGAACTTATTTTAATTAACAAATACCCTTGAACCAATTGATGTATTAACCTTACCCTACACAATTTGGCCATCTAAATCCATTTATGAACTCAAAATACCCAAATTCTAGCAACTGGATAGAATTGTATCACTCCATTTTTCCTTTCAAAAAATCTCATTCTGATTCCAATGCTTCCTATACTTGTTTCTCTACTGTATCCCACATAACTTTTTATTTTTAAACCATTGAAAGCATCAAAATTATAAAATTCTAATCACTATTCATGTTTGTGAATAATAATAGAGAAAACTTTCAAAAATTATAACTTTCAATTCCAATGCTTACAAGGTTCAAACCTATCCAATGTACACAAAATTATCATATAAATTCAATAGAAGCATTAAAATATTGAAATTCCATCTCCATCTATCATGAATAGTGTAGACTAAAAGGACTCTTCCATTGTAAAGTAAAAGAAATCAACTTGACTCAATAACCAATCATCTAACTAGCTTGTTTAAGTATTAATCATATAGCTCTACATTTAATTTCTTCGTTCTCCTTTCATCTATGGTTTTGGATAGTGCATATACCCTAGGTAAAGTTTAACTTTCTTCCATAAAAGCCCTAAGTTCAAACCCCTAAATTAAAGTAAAATAAGCTAGGATAGATTGCTTACCTTAATCCCTAGCTAGCTTGAACTTTAGATTGCTTACCTTAAAGTCAATATCATTTTGTGTACTTTTTGCTCTAATAGCTCATATTTACTCTTGATCTTGGCTTACCCTAGAAGCCAAAAGATGACATCATCCATGACATCATCAAGGGACATCTCATAGCCACATGTGACAAAATTCCAAGGGGAAGAAGTATTTGGAAAATTTTTAATCCAATCAGATACCGGTTCAGTCCAATTTTCTAAAAACCAGACTATTTTATAAATCTAGTTTTTCTAAGATTCTATAATATGTTTTCTAGTCTTAAATTGAGTATCCATAATGTTCCTACCCTTGACATTCTTCGAAAGGGTCTAAACTTAATTACTGATCCCTTGGCAAATTATCAAAATACCCTTCGGTTCTTCTTTATTTACTTTAATATCTCTAGGGCATTATCATCATTTCACACATCATCAGAGTATTCCCTGACCTTAGTCAACTATTTTGGAAACTCTCCTTGACTGTCTAACATTAGTCAAATGACCAAAATGCCCTCTATTTATCTCTTGCTCAATGGCATAACTTAGTAGTATTTTTGTAATTTTACATTTTTTTGGGTCTTTTTAGCACAAGTTCATATACTTATCTAAAAATATTATTGGGCATATAAAGTGCCATTTTGGGCCTTGTACATGGTCCCTTGCCTTCATGGGATTAAATCATAAGAAATTCCCCCGAAAAGCACTCATCGAGTGTTTTAGTCCACTATAAATTAAACATAACTCCTTTTTTAGTTCTATCAGTGTCATAAATTCTCATATTAATTATAAGAATTTATTTTAAAATTTCATCTCATTCTGATGTCTAAAATATACTGTGCTAATTTCCTATTGCTTTAGAAATTCATATCAATTTATTGGGACCTCAAATCAAAATTTTATGCTATGTTAAACTGATCAGAATAATTTTCTCTATTTATTTATAAAATTTAGGATTCAAATGATTCTGGGCAGTTTTGGGCCTTTTTTGAATTAACTTTTCATAATTATCATTTAACCCTTGAACTTTTAAAAATTACACTTTATGCCCTCAACTTTTCATAATTACACTTAATAGCCTAAAGTTTATGTCTACTTTCATGTTTCACCATAGAACTTTTAAACTTTTCAGTATAGTCCCTCTCTTTCTTCAAAATGACCATTATGCCTATAGGGACTTTACTATTTACAACTTAGTCCCTGTACTTTCATTATTTGCAGTTTATTCCCTAAATATACTCTGTATATTTCTGGGACTTATACAAAATAGGGCTTTTAGCCTACCTGTTTTAGGCTACATACTGGGTTTCTAGTTGTAAACCTTTGTCTAATCATTATATTTCTTTCTTTTTTATCATCAAAATCATTTACAAACCTCTTTCCTCTATCGATCTTATACATATAAGGAAAAATTAAGATGTGACATCAATAGATACCACTGGACAACATTTCCTTTCCCTAAATTATTAGTTAAACCTAGCCTTGTCTACATCTGGATCGATGTTACCTTGAAGAAATATGAGTCCTGATGACTGTGGCTCTGAAGGAACTGAAAAGGCAGTAGGCTTCTGTCTCTTTCCTAGAGACGCAGTGGCCGACTTGATCGACCTTTCAAGCTTCTAATTGAAATTTGAATCAGTGTTAGAGTCTACCTTATGTGACTTAGCCTTCCTTTTAGACTTTGGAGATAGATTAAAGGCATGACTTTTCCCCTTCCTCACTGGCTCTTTACTCATCAGTGCCTTACCTTTTCCCTTTGGAACTTCTCGCCCTTCCTTGGCCACCTTTGCTAAAATTTCTTCTTCTTCCCCTTTGGTTGGAATGCTTAAGGAGTATTGGAAACTGATTTGGAAGGATGTTTCTCATATTCATCCACATTGGTAGTTTTGGTTTGGAGGTGTTTAGCAAATTTGATCGGTGAAATGAAGGATTTTAGAGATGTTTTTGGTTGGGTTTTGATCAAAAGATGGATGTGATCTTTCTCCTAAAGAAATTTATGGGATTTTGGACATTAGAGTTGAGAGAATTTGGAGAATAATCGATTAGGGTTGAAGTTTAATAGTGAAGAGTCATGACTGATAACTGTTAAAACCCAATATTAATCCATTAACTAATCGATTAATGCCCATTAATCGATTAGCTATTCAATTAATTCCAATTAATTGGCTAGTAAATCGATTAATTGTGAACAATATGACACTTAAACACAAGTTGACACTAATTAATCGATTGGATATTCGTTTAACACCCATTAATCGATCAATCAATTGATTAATCTTTAAAAGTAACAATTCTAATAGAGTAATTATAAATTAATCAATTACCTTTTGAATTAATATCAGTAATAGATCTCTTAATCAATTAATTTAAACATAAAACAATTTGAATGAATTTTTAACTATGATTAATCGATTAGATATTTGGTTAATTGACATTAATAGAATATTTAATCAATTATTCTTAAAGTAAAACCATTTTAAGCAAAGTTTCAAATATCATTTAGTCAAATTATCAATCAATTAATTTTTGAAATTGAAATATTTGAAAACTAAAAATGTTAACTCTTCTCATGATTTTTTTTTGAAAATAAATTCACACAAGCATGTATCATGAATAACACATTAACCTCAAACTTTCACAAACATATTTCCAATGTAAAGAGAAGGTTGAAGAAAACTTATTGACATTTTTGCTTGATGTATTTATTCATTTTCTTTTTCCTCTGAGCAATATCCTTGTTTTGTCAGTGATCGTTTCCTCAGCTTTGAAAAATCTCCTTACTTTCCTATCACAAATCCAAATTTCTTTCTCTCTTGTAGAATGGTTAGTATGATCGTAGACAAATTAATTTTTAAAAAATAAATATGTAATCATCTAAAACCAACTTATCATCAAAACATATAAATGTTAGTGAATAAAGTTTGATGAGAAAAACAAATAATCTTGTAAAATATGCCATATATATTAGACTTTCACTTTCTGATAAAATGATCATGAAAATAATCAATTATACATTTTCAATACTATTTTCTTAAAATAACTCTATGAAGAATTGATTTCTTAAACATATTTAAGAATCAAATATCTTCAAATACATTTATACATAGGTTTAAAAAAATTATTGAAACTATAAATATACTTTTTTGTAAATAAATTAATATATTCAGTAATCCATTTAGCAATAAAAGTTTTGTAAAATCTTTGATAAAATTATTGCTAATGGAATCTAACTAGGAACATGTATCAATTACCCAATTAACTTGATCAAATAAACATAAGGGTAAGAATAGATTTCACCATTATTGCTCTTATTCCAGTGTATACTTGAATTCTGTAGGCTGCTTACTAATTCTTCATTTATGTAGAATCCAACACCACCAAAATCAACAGTGTACTTTCTTAGGATGTAGCTTTGTTTGTGTTATTACCTCTTCTGAGATGCAACTTTTTCTTTACATACACACTATGAATCTTTTTCTTTCTAGGGTATCCAATTTTGTTGGATCCATCAAAGTTTAGTTATAGGAGATACATCATATTTCACATGCTTAAAAAATATAATAAACTTGAGAAAATTGAGCATAGTGAGATAACTATGTATTTATGCATAGAAAGATATATTTTTCCTTCTCATAAACATGTATGCATTACTTCTAAACATTGCTTTTTCTTCCTTTAAAAAATATTTGTATATCAAATCATATCAGGAGTATATAAAGATAAATTGAAAGCAATTGCAATGTTCATTTATAAAGATACAGAAGTAAACTTTGAAAATATGTTTAAGCAAGATAATGTGTGAAGTTTACCATTGTACTTTTACCTCATATGAAAGTAGGATTGCCTTTGCATATCCATTGTATCTTTGATTGCTTTTGACAAATACTTGCAATGACTCCCAATTGATTTGAAATTTAAAGCTTGAGAGATCATTATTCTTTTATTCTCCTCAAGATAGTTCAATGGTTCTATGTTGCAACGTTCATTTATAAAGATACAGAATTAAACTTTAAAAATGTGTTTAAGCAAGATAATGTGCGATGTTTACTATTGTACCTTTACCTCATGTAAAATAAGGATTGTGTATCTTTGATTGCTTTTGAAAAATACTTGCAATGACTCTCAATTGATTTGAAATTTGTAGCTTGAGAGATACTTCTTCTTATGTTCTCCTTAAGATAGTTGAATGGTACTATGTGATAGTCTATTCTTGAGACATAATGTGCTCCTTGGAACTTTATCCATTGCTTCTTATGAATTCCCTTTGATATGCTAGTAATGGATGCTACGTGAGGTCTCCTAGGTGGTGTGACTTTCACTTATGCACGAGAGACTCTTCAATGCCCATTTCTCTTTAAATCTTGTCCATTCTTATAGATATTATGCATATTTGAACCTTTAGAAGGACACTTTGGTACCCACTTAACTCTGGGTCCTTGATCACTAATTTTAGAACTTGATTGTCCTTTAGGAACCCAAACAAAATTATTTCTCACATGTGGATTTCTTCTCATATGACATGTGTGAGAAATATGACCTTGTTTACTACAATAATTGCAAACAATAGGATGATATACTTTTGCATCTTGTTTGTAAATATTGTGTTGGTCGAGTGGAGGAAGTTTAAAATCATTGTGTAAAAATTATTCTTTTCTTCCATTTATTCCAGTAAATCATTTTGATGCAAAAACTTTTTACTTTTTGAAACAACTTCAATAATTTTTTAAAAAATCATGTCATGAAAACTTTTGAAACTATTTTTCTTAAATTCACAAGAGGGATCAAAATTGTTTACCATTGACAATTTCTGAGCTTTAGATGATAATTTCTCAAATTAGCACATATTGAGCTCTCTTTCTTGATTCTTTTATTTCTCTTGATGTTCTGTGTTGACAAACAGAGTAAGTTTGGGTTTCTCCTTTAAATCTCTTTGCTTCTATTTGTTTATCGTAAGTAGATAAATCATTTTTGGCTCGAGATGAAATGTCAACAATGTCAATTTGATTGTCAGAGGAATAAATAAAATCAAGAGTGTTGAAAATATCTTTAACATTAGATAAATGTTTAATTCTCAAATAATCTTTTTCAGATATAGTATTATATAGAATTTTCATTGCTTTAAGATTCAATGAAAATCATTTCTTTTCAATATCATCCTGATGCTTTCTTGGTTTAAAATCAAATTCATTTGAAAGGATCTTTCTCATATAAAAATTAAGAGTTTTTAAAAATATGGTCATCCGACCTTTGCAATACAAAAACTCAAAATTTTCTAAAGTTAGAGGAATGGTAAAATCAAAACCTTCAGAAAGCATTCCACTGACAGATCCAGCCATGATCTTTTCACTTGAGATCGCTAGATCCTTTAAACAAGTGACATGTTTAGATACCAAATGTTAGTTCCAGGTAGATAGGCAAGATCACATAAGAAGGGTGAATTGGGTGAATAACGACTGTTAAGTATTTTTTAAAACTCTTTTAGAGTCTGATGAATAAAACATTATGATTAGAAAACTTTGCTTGAAAACAAACTACTAGAAATCGAAGAGTTAAGGAAGAAGAATTTGCACAGATAATTTATCTTGATTTAGTTTTCCTTAACCTACCTCTAATCCTTGGCTTCCCACTGAGATTTTCTAATCCACTATAAACAATAAGATTATAATAGGCTCTTGGTAGCCTTTAAAACCTCAATTTTAATGACTAATTGAGAACCACATCAAATTTGAGGTTACACCATACTCTGGTGGCTATGTTCCCCCATAAATTGATACAGGTAATTGCCAACCTTGAATCCCTTAATTCCAATTGTTTTGCTCTTAGACAGTTGAAGAAATGAAGGGTGAATCTAACTCTCAGAGACTGTAAGTATATAGACATTAAATCTCACTAAAAAATCTATCAAAGAGTAATATATGAAGATTGAAGAGTTGAAATGTTTTCTAGGTTATTGTCTATTTCATGCTTTCATGATTGAGTATTGTTCATATCTCATCCTCCTATTATCCTCTATCATTGCCAACCACATTACTTTGAATTCTCTTCTTTTCTTCTATTGAGTTTTCTATCCATTGAAAATATGACTGTTGAACTAGCCGTTATAGCTGTTGAGGATTTTGTCCTTTTATCATTGAAAGTATGTTGGCTTTGCTCTTAGTCTGATCTCTGATATAACTTTAATCTTAACATAATCTAAGCTCTTTGATATCAATCCTATAAACACTTCAATATTTAATCATTAGTATATAGTTATGTGAAGTGAGGATTTCATGACATAAATATGAAACTTGAATATAATGGTTCACAGCAATAATAATATGGGAATAATGTATGCTCAATCATATGATCAATGTTTGATAGCTCATTCAATAATCAAGAGTATAAAATTAATTCAATTGTGACCATTTTAAAATCATTTAGAGATATTGTTTTCAAAGGTTATTCTAGAGCATCATAGAAATTTAATTTCTAGCAAATATGTTGTGATAACGTAAAGACAATTTTCTTAGAAGATTTATCATGAAGATTAATGAGAAATATTGGAAAATTATTACTTAAATTAATCATTTGAAGTATGAAATGCATTTGTATCATAGAACAGAGCTATACTTCAAATTTTAAAAGTTTATGTGATTAATCGATTAAATAATCGTTTAAGATAAGTTAATCGAATGCCTATTCTATTAATGTGTTTAGAAAAATGAATGAGAAATTAATTTGGCATAATCAAAACATGGATTCTAACAAAATTGATTTCTAAAACATTATCAAATAACATTGACAATCAATCTTCAAATTATCATTTGCCCAAACACAACTTGGCATAGACAATCTTGGCATCATCAAACTAAAACATCTTTTAGTTTCTTTAAAACAAACTTGGCATATATTTAACAACTTTGGCATCATCAAAACATATAATTAATCAATCTTGTATAAATGAAGTGTGAATGCAGTAACTGAACTTTAAATATATTGTAACAAACTTCATTGTCTCCCCTATTTGTTAAAGCTTAAAAATCATTTTCATAAAAGTATTATAAAACCATTAAAGAATTCATTTAATATTTTAACATTACTAAAAACTTTTTGCCATTTATCATCATCTAAACATGCTTTTCAACAATCTCCCCTTTTTGATGATTGCAAATCCTTAATAAAAAATGTTACTTTTCATGTTTGATTTCACCCCCTATTTGTCATCAACAAAAGTTTGAAGGATATTAAATATAAAATTCAATACTCTTCATTTGACAGGTGTAACATCCCAATTTTCTCTATCTATATAAAACTGATAGAGAAAAGAGGTTTATAGAGGATTGTGATAGTAAATAGAAAGAAAGATAAGGAGTAGACAATGGTATAAAGAAGAGGGACTAAAGTGAAAACCCTAAAAGTTCCATAGGGAAAAATAGATTCAAAAGGCTAAAATATGTAGGGTAAGGTCAAGACATCAATTGGTTCAAAGGACAAGTCAATTAGTAAAGATGAAGGAAAGTTATTTTAGTTAAGTAAGCTCAGTATCCAAGGGAAGTTAAATTGTAATGAGTGAATGATAATGCAATGTTACATTTTGAATTGTGTGCTCAAAGAAGGCAGCCATACATGAAGGAGAAGTAAGAAGCAAGAGGCAAAGATAAAGTAAAGAAAAGTCAAGCATGTGAGGTAGTAAACTAACTTAGACTTGTATGTGTTGAATGTAATGGTTATGGTGTTATGGCTATGTCAATTGCTGTGGCATATATGTATTTGAGAGACTCTCTATTTTTATGTTTACTTTGGCTAATTGTATTTCATATGTAACATGGTAGCATGTTCATTACATTATGTTGACACAATCACAAGCGAGCACAAACATTAACATTAATCTATATACTGTTTAGTACCATTTACTACTGAGATTTCTCCAGAAATCTCACCCCTTCATGTAATCATAATCCTAACAGGTTCATGAATAATTAAAGAATATAAGAAGCATGAAGAGAAGTTAGGGAGTGGATAAAATAAATATTATATCTAATGATGTTATATGATTAGTTTGAGCAATAATGTTCATGATGTAATAAAAAATAGTAAATAATAGAATTTTGAATGTTGACACCAAGTATGCCTTATTTGGACATGTACATAAAGAGAACAAAATTTCAAGGTTGGGGACCAGAAACTATTTTCCAAAAATTTTGACCAAATGAACAGTAAAATTATACATAAGTGTTGACTCAGTTGACTAGTCAGTTGGTCTCAGAAAGTATTTTTCCCTTAAAGTTCATTATGTTATCTTCACGTCTCTTTTTGAACCACTTCATTTCAATTTTTTTAGATTTAATTATAATTTTTTAAAGTTTATCACCAAATCTGAAAATACCATATGAACAGTAACTCGTTAGGGTGAAACTACAGATTTAGCTAATGGACTTCAAGTTAAAATCTGAGTGTTGATATACAAAGTTTTGTAGAAATATGCTTGAGGAACAATGGAGAGAACCCCATATGTCTTGAGAATAGAAAAGTATGAGCAAATAGATCCTCCAGATAAGGATAAAGAGAATAAAAGCTAGATAGACCCAAGAGAGACAATATGAGAAGGTTCTAAGATAGTAAAGTACCAGAGTAAGAGCATGTTAGTACTAATGCTTTAGATTTTCATTAGCACTTTTTAGTTAAGCGTGCTCAGGCAATAGTAGCACAATAATGGGTAACCCCCTAGGAAGTGATGAGAAAGGGGTCAAATGCTATGAGGTTTGGCATAAATGAACAAAGTTATGTAAAATAATAAGAATAACAGTTAGAAAAATTATAAAAAGCAAGAGAGTATAACCCATTATGTTAGATCCAAAGAGAGAATCTAAAAGGAAAGATTTATATTATAAATTTGTTTTAGACGAAAGAAATACAAAAGAGCACTAGTATCCTAGGTGGCTTGTAAAGTTGTAAGTGAAAAAGAGAAATGATAGAGACCCCAGAATTACATCAAAATTCTGAAAGGTAAGATATGAAAGAAATGGACGCTACTCACAAGTCCAGTATAGTGAGTTGCCTATCAGCATAAGTGGATGATAGATGGCAAATAGATAAGTCACAGAAAAAAGCAAACTTTCACTCTAAATGAGTTGATTAAGGAAGAAGAAGCATAGCAACACAAGAAAATATGAAGTTATCATGGATATTGAGAGCACTCCTCCAGATGTTAAGATAGAAGATAAGAAATAGATACCCCAAGCCTTAGTCATAAAGCAAAAAAGGATATAAAGAGGATATATATCCAAGATAGTTTGACTAAGGTACTAAGTAAATTTTGAGGACAAAATTTATTTTAAGGGGTTAGAAATGTAACATCCCAATTTTTCCCTTTATAAGATTGATAGAGGAAAGGGGTTTAGAAGGATTTGTGATGATAAATAGAAAGAAAGATAATGGGTAGGTCAGGGTATAAAGAAGAGGGACTAAAGTGAAAACCATAAAAGTTTCATGCTGCCAAATGGATTCAGAAGGGTAAATTGTGTAGGGTAAGGTAAAGACGTCAATTGGTTCAAAGGAAAAGTTAATTATTCAAGATTAAGGAAAGTTATTTTAGTTAAGTAAGCTCAATGTCCTATGGAAGTTAGATTTTAATGTGTGAATAATAATGCAATGTTAGGTTTTAAATTGTGTGCTAAAAGAGGCCAGCCACACATCAAGAAGAAGTAAGAAGCAAGAGGCAAAGAGAAAGTAAAGGAAAGTTAAGCATATGAGGTAGTAAACTAACTTAGATTTGTATGTGTTGAATGTCATGTGTTATGGTGTTATGGCAATGTGAATTGTTGTGGCATATATGTATTTGATAGATGATATGTTTGTATGATTAATTTGGCAAATTATATTTCATATGTAACATGGTAGCATGTTCATTACATTATGTTGACACAATCACAAGTAAGCACAAATATTAACATTAATGCACACACTATTTAGTACCATTTACTACTCAGATTTACCTAGAAATCTTACCCCTAATGTAATCCCAATCCCAATCCCAATAGGTTTATGAATGATTAAAGAAGATGAAGAAACGTGAAGAGCAGTTAGGGATTGGAAAAATAAATGTTATTTCTAATGATGTTATATGACTAGTTTGAGTAGTGATGTTCATGATGTAATAAAAAGTAGTAAATGGTGGAATAAACGTTTAATAATTTACTAGTAGTTAGCTAACATGTCAAACTTTATTTTGACACTCCTAATTTCGATGTGTAAGTAAAGAGAATGGAATTGTCAAAGTTAGGGACCAAAAATTGTTTTCCAGAAATTTTGACCAAATGAATCATAAACTTTTACGTCATCGTGGACTCAATTGACTAGTCAATTGATCAGAGGAAGTATATTTTTGAACCACTTCATTTCAATTTTTCTAGAATTAATTATGATTTTTTTAGTTCATCGCTGAATTTGAAAATACCATATGAAGAGTAACTCGTTAGAGTGGAATTCCAAATTTAGCTAATAGACTTTAAAGGTCATGTAAGTAGTTATAAATACTACCAAATGGTCCCTAAGATATAGAAAATTAAAGATGTTACAATGGGTAATATATTACCTTCTCACTTAAAGTGATACAAATATAAGAGATAAAGTAAGGCATGAGGAATATGAGTAAAAAAATAGCATGATGCAATGTTTAAAAACATAGAGAGGGTTGAGAGATGTTCATTTGATTTCGGCAAGATGTATTGAGATCACCATAAATTATGAATTTCTAAAGATTGGGAAAATAGTACAGTAACTTCTGAACCTCAAAATCAGATAAAATTTTATAGAAAATTCTTATACTTAATACGAAAATTTATGAAATTGACAAAATTCAAAAAAGAATTATGTAGAATTTATGATGGAATTTACAGTGGAATAAAACACCCCGATATATGCTTTTCAGGGAATTTATTGGGAGCTGAGCCCACAAAGGCAGGGAACCAAATAGAAGGCCCAAAATAGTGTCTCATTGGCCCAAAATAGTATGCAGGCAAGTACTAATAAAGACCCTAAAAATATAAAATTACAAAAATGCCATTATGTTATATAAAATTATGAAAATGCCAATGTGTTATGCCATTAAGCAAGAGATAGATCAAGGCCATTTTTGTTATTTGAATAATGTTAGACAAACAAGTATGGTTATCTGAATGGTTGACCAGGGTCAGGGGATACTTAGTGATGTGTGAAAAGACGATAATGCCCTAGAGTTATTAAAGTAAATAAAGAAAAACCAAGGGCATTTTGGTCATTTTTCAAGTGATCAGTAATTAAGTTTTGATCCAGTCCAAGAATGTCAATGGTAGGAAGAATCTAGATACTAGATTTAAGATCAGAAAATATATTATGGAATCTCATAAAATTAGATTTAGAAAATAGTGTGGTTTTTAGGAAATTAGTCTGAGCTAGTACGAGATTGAACTAGAATTTTTTCATACTCTTCTTCCCCTTAGAATTGTCTCACATGTGGATATGAAGTGTCCCTTGATGATATCATGGATGATGTCACCTTTTCGCTTCTAGAGTAGGATTGATGGAAGAGTGAGAATGAGCTATTAGATCAAATCGTGCACAAAGTTATCTTTGCCATTCATTTTCATGCCTTTAAGTCTATAAATACCCTCCCTTTCTCTTCACTTTAAGCCAAGTTTGGATGGGAAGGTGCTGCCCAAATGAGAAATGTCATTTCCTTATTTTCAACCTCCATTATACCCATTTGAAAGTTATTGGAACCAATTATATCGCATCTTTTCCTTAAAACATGTATTTTCAAAAGAATTGCTCTTGAGTACTCTTCATGCTACTGTTCATTTGGTAATTCTAGAACATGTACCCTATTTTGAAAATTCATAATTAAATGTAGAAAAATTGAAATAGGGTGTTCCTAATTTCTAATGAAATCTCTTTGACTGAACTTTGAGGGAAAAATATCAAAGTGAGGTTACATTGCCTCAACGAAATCAGTTTATTTGTTGAAAAACAATGTTCATTTGGTAAAATCTGAAAGTTCTAATTTCTTTACTTTAAATTCAAAAATTCATTTCTCTTCCATTACTTGTCCAAGTGAACCGTGTTACCTATAGATTTAAAGCTCTAGATGTTTTCTTTAAACTCAAAATTTCATAGAAAAAATCGTTCATTTGCCATATAAAATTAACGTCAGAACATTATTGCCTCAAATTGCTTACTTCATCTCTATTCCAGATTTTAACTCCAACTTAGAAAAATCATAACAAATCGAATACTTATCCAATTGAGGTTTTCTTAGTGTTAATTTAAAGCTCTTTACCTTAGCTATTATCATACCAAATTTCAAGTTTAAACTAGATGGTTAAGGCATCCTTAACATCGTCACACCACCACGATAGTATGAACAGTGACACAACAGTAGCAACCATGAACATAAACTTCTAACTACATGCATACTTGAATTTCCAAGCTTATACCACTTGATTCTAGCTTGTTTAAGGTTGTCTAAATTATCCATAACATAAAACTCATATTCTAACCATATATGAACAGCACTTCTAGCAGCAACTACAAGGAAAATATGGCACCAAAATCCCTTAAAATCAAGAGCTAGCTTGCTAGAATTAAGCTCAAGAATAAGGGAGATAATTACCTTGCTTGTTGCTTCAAGTTGTGTGCTTCCTCCTTGGTTCAATAGAAATTTTGCAAGAGTTTCCCTATAGTTTCCTAAAGTTGCTGAATCCAATCTAAATGAGGGGGTATTTATAGATAAATTTGGGTGGAAATGGATGGTCATGATTGATTTGGTTACTATTTGATCTAATGGTCCATATTCATTCTTGAACCAAGCTTGCGCTAGAAGCCTTAGCATTTATGCCATGCATGACATCACATAAGGCCATGTTTGGCTAGAAAAATTTAAATATACTGATAGGAAAAATTTCAGTCCAGTCCAGTACCAATTGGAGTTGTTTTACAAAAACTAGACTATTTTCTGTTCCTAATTTTTATAATATTACAGGATATGTATTCTATCCTAGAAATCAATGTCTAGGTTTCTCATACCATTGACATTGTTAGACTGAGTATTTATCTACCATTCATCCCTTGAGAAATGACCAAAATACCCTTGGTGTCCTTTCTTACATTATATTAACCATAAGGGCATAATTGTCATTTCACACCCCTTTATACTGCCTTAGGGCATATACTAGATATAACTAATAATCTTTATACTATCCTACATATTTTTGACCTGTCCAGCATAACCAAAATGCCCTACATCTATCACTAGTACAATCTGGCTGTACAGGGGCATTTTCGTAATTTCACACTTTTCCAGGGTTATTCTAGTCTTTGGCCCACTGAACTGTCTAGTCACCTTATTGGGCCTATGGTGGTGCCTTTTGGGCCTTGGTATGGGCTCATTGCCTTTATGGCACAAATCCCAAGACATCTCTCTCGACCATATTTATCGGGTATTGTATTCCATTGTAAAATCCCATAAGAACTCGAAAGGATTCCTTTTCTTACTCTGTCAATTTTATAAATTCTTATATTAAATATAGGAATTTACTTTAAGGTTTTATATGATTCCAAAGTCTGAAAAATACTGTAATAATTCCTTATGACTTCAGGAATTTATATCAATTAATCGGGACCTCAAATCAAAATTTTGTGTCTCCTTAAACTGACTAGAATAATTTTGTCTATATACTGGTAAAATTTGGGGCTACTCTAATTCTAGGCATTTTTTAGCCTTTTTCAATTTAACTTTCTTATAATTACATTTAGGTCCATGACTTTTTGCTTAATTACATTTAGGTCCCTAAACTTTTGATAATTACCACTTTTGGCCCAATTTTTGTTTCTTCTTTAACTTTTTGCCTTCAATCTTTTCTAATTTATGATTAGGTCCCTCTCTTCCTTCAAGACTCATCTAACCTTTATTATTTCATCTGATCATCGTTATAATCCTTCCCAAACCTCTTTCCACTATCAGTATTATACAGATAGAAAAAACTTAGAATATAACATTTCGTCCTCAAAATTTACTTGGCACCTTAGTCAATAATCTTAGGTAAATCTCTTTTTCTTCTTTATGACTAAGAATTGGGGTATCTATCTCTTATGTTCTATCTTAACATCTTAGAGGAGTACTTTTAATGTTCACAGATTCTCATATCTTTACTGTCATTACTTTCCTTTTATTCCGAATCAACTCAATTAGAGTTTAATGCTACCTCATTCTATTACTTGCTTCATTGCTTTGCATCTATTTGCATATGGACTTCTCACTATACTGGATTTGTGAGTAGTGTCCATTTATTTCATATAAAACTCTCTCGAATACTGCTATATTCTGGAGTTTCTATCAACTACTCATCATACCTTCAGCATTTATCTCTTATTATTTCTCTGAACATCTAGCGGAATTCTTTGAACATTCGCAAATATCACCTCTTACTTTTTTATCATCGTACTTCTTTTCTTCTTATCATCTTTAATAACTTGTCATAATACAGAGAGAGGATTTAGGTCATTATTCATTCTTTACTTTACTGCTAGATAGGAGCACATAGGAGCATATACTCTAACATGCATAATGCCTAGCCAACATATTACAGGACTACATACCTACCCATGAAGGCAAAGCTCTAGCATCGGAGCTCAAGCATTCCTTTTCTTAATATGCATAGCTCTATCACTTGGAGCTTACACAGCTCTAACATTTGGAGCTTTAGCATATTTTACAAACATAACATAATGCCTAGCATTTCATGCAAGGAGTGAAAGCTCTCACTTGCTACTTTATGAGTAACTCAACATTCAAACATCTTATCCCTTTTTAAAAAGGGAGCCTCTCTATCTGTTTACGAAGCTAGCTATAAAGCCACTTCATATTGTATTTCTAAATACATATTTCTCATTACGTATCTTTTATGATGTATCATAGCATATCTGGACAAATCTAGCTACCTCATGGTCTATCTTGCCTTGTCATAACGCACTCTTAAATACCATAAGGCTAACATTCTCTTTAACTTATGACTTTGCTAGCTTTTAAGAAAATTCTTCTAAATATTTCGTTTCAAATCCATTTCATTTGGACTTAACATATGGGTTTTAGTCTCTTACTATTCATAACCCTTTTCTAACTTTTTATCACTTCCCAGGGGGTCACCCATTATTGGGCTACTCTTGCCTGAGCATACTTAACTAAAAAATGTAGAAAAAAATCTGAAGTATTGGTGCTAACAGGCTCCAATCCTGGTACTTTACTATCTTACACCCTTCTTATACTATTTCTCTTGGGTCTATCTGGCCTTCTAATCTATTTATCCTCATCTGGAGGATCTATTGGTCTCTCATTCCTATTCTCTATAATCTCATTATAGGGATCTCTTTATTCTTTTCCTCTTCATTAGGGATATTATCTACATATTCATAAACATCTTATTATTTATGACTAAAAACTTTAACTCTGATCAATAACTTTAACTTTTATCATTTAGTTCCTATTGCGTGTACGAAGATTCTGAGTTCAATCCCTAGAGTAATAAGGCTATATGAAATTAACATCATGGGTACTCTCTTTGTTATGAGTTAACCAACTTGTGAAGCTTCTATATCTTAACCTTTTCCTTGGTATTCATCCTTCAAAAAAAATACTATACTTATGTCTCGTTAATTTTTTTCTCTAGGCTTGGTCTACTCCGACCCTCGGGATCTACTGTGATCAATCGTAAGCCTTTTTAGGATATAACTAAGACCCTATGAGCCATACTAGGATCTAACTGCAATCCTCTAAAATCTACTTTGATTCCGTTGTATTGTATTCTCATCTCTGGAAGACCTAAACAACCGAACAAAGTTACAAGGTTAGTCACTTCCACATAGTTATGAACTTAACAAATAATTCTCTAAAAATGATCACAGAAGCCAATATTATCTATTAGGACTTTACTCATTTCTTCTTCAGGCCACTACAGGAGAAGACCTTTGATCTCAATAGAATAACACAAAGTTATTTGGTCCTGACGAGTCACTTAGAGGATTGATAAAATATGTACCTAAGCTAGCTAATGTGATATAATGACATATAGAAGATCAGTTTATGAAGATGTTTAGAAGTAGATTCTCCATATGATTACTTGGAGTAGATCTATCTTATAAAAGACTTTATTTAGCTAGTCTTTCCTAAACAAAATAATCAAAAGCTAGATTGAGACTTTTCTAGGAATGATCCTAGCATATGGCCTAAAGTTAAAAATGTGATAGTTAAGAAATAGAGAGCTAATGTTCCTAAAATAGAGGAACCCCATCACAATAAAATAGTAATATAGTAAACCTTGGGTAGAGTACCCAGAGAGTATAAATAATGATAGTAGATGATGAATGTGATACATGCGACCAAAGTTTACCAAAATCAAGAAAAAAGAGAAAGTAATCACAGTCTGATCAGAACAAATTGTGATTGATAGATAAAAGTTAAGAGGTAGTAGAGAGATGCTGAAGTTACTCCACAAACATGGAGAGTCATCCTTTCACCTGAGAAATTTTTCTCGAGTTGTT
Source organism: Leucaena leucocephala (assembly GCA_037074615.1). Lineage (NCBI taxonomy): Eukaryota > Viridiplantae > Streptophyta > Magnoliopsida > Fabales > Fabaceae > Leucaena > Leucaena leucocephala. The sequence goes on along the minus strand of CM073526.1, from coordinate 5,205,320 downwards.
TTACGAGAAGCTTTCCTCTTAATTAGATAGAGATGAGAATGAAGCTAAGTGTGAAACAAGATAAAAGGAAACCTTTGATAGAGTTAAATGACTGAGAAGTTAATTCACGGATTGAATTCCGTGTTACAAAGAAAAAAAATTTCTCAAGTAGTTGTAGAAGTTCAACAGAGCATAGATGTATGTAAGATTATAAATAGAGGCTTATGATAACTAGAAAGATAAAGGTAGCCACATTTTAAAAGATAAAGAGACTCCCCTTTTTAAGAAAGAGTAATGAAGGGTTGATCTATACCTTGGTAGGAGGGTAAGTGGCAGCCTAAGTTAGTGAGTAGTTATCTCAAGTTTCTAAATAAATGATGAGGATCTAGTAGATAATATGACAGAGGAAAGGATGGTTTAAATTTTACCTAGTTAATTGTTTAATTGTAGTATGTGTATGATAGATGGTTGAGAAAATTATGTGATGATATTGTGGCTTATGTTGCCATAAATTATGATGAATAGTTGCATCTCCTTATAGTTGTCATGGGATAACAATCATGTTAGAGTGTACTTAAATGATTGCATCTCCTTACATATTATCCATGTTAGACTATGTTATGATGAATAAATGCTACCCTTTCATATTACATGTGGGGTAGAGTATATATGTTGAGAAAGTATAAGAAAGTTATGTTGTTCCCATAACATACGACATGTAATTAGATCATTTAATTTGGTAATTATAAAGCAATAGAAAAAAGTGGTAAACGAGATAGTTAGCTAGTTAATCCCCAAAGATTATAATGCGAGTTTAAGACTAGACAATGAAAGTTAGTTAAATAACGAATTTGATTAGAGATAAATGTTATTGGTAAACCAATAAACATATAATTGCAGTACTCAGGATATATCCCTTTAGTAGGGATGAGATACATGAATACTGAACATGAAATTAAATAACATGCAGTTATGAAAGATGATGCAACTCTAAGAAGGAGCAGCGTCTATATGATAGAAGTTAACACCCGTAATAGAGATAGATCACTCTTATGATAAAGCTAGAAAACTCTTGGCATAGAGCCAAGATAATGATAGTACAGCTCAAGTTAGAGCCATGTCTACCATATGAGATGTACAAATTATATCAGTTACGTGCAAGGTAGAGCTTGTGTAGCTCTCTCCAATATTGTATATAGCAAAGTTATTAAAGATAAGAATGATATGAGAAACTCCTAAGTGATAAAGGAAATCAGTAAAGGCTTAATATATAGTATTGGCTTATATGATCAGCCTTGGGGAATTATCAGTTGAGTTACTAATTAAATGGAAGCGGCTAATATTGTAACTTAGTTCGTTGATTTTAAGTCTTCCAGAGATAAGCGTATAGTACACTAAAATAGCAATAGATTCTTGAGGGTAAAAGTTATCTCCTGAAGAGGATTATCATTGATCGCAATTAGATCCCAGGGTCGCGGTAGACCTAGACTAAGGAAAGAAAAGGAATGAATCATGAGTATAATATTTCTTTAGAAAGACAATTAATAAGGAAAAGGTTAAGATAGAAAAACCTCACAAGTTGATTAACTTATAATAGAGAAAGATTACCCACGATATTAATTTCATATAGCCTTATTACTATTATGGGCTTAACTCATAATCTTCTTACACAAAGAAAAAATTCAAATTGATAGAGTTAAAGTCTCCAGTCTAGAGTACCTAGTATTTATAAGTCTCTAGGTAATATGCCTAAAGAAGATAAGAAGAATATCTCATAAGATATGAGAAGGAGTCAACTAAGAAGAGACAATATGAGAATAAAAGCTAAACAGCCCAACAAAGACAATATGAGAAGCGTCTAAGATAGTAAAGTACCAGGGTTAAAGCATGTTAGCAAGAGTACTTTAAATTTTTATCGACACTTTTCAGTTAAGTGTACTCAGGCAAGAGTAGCTCAATGATGGGTGACGTTGTGTGAAAGGGTGTAAATGTCCTAAAAGCTAGGTAGGAATGCTGAAAGTTTTACAAGATTGTGGAAAAGTCTAGGAAAAGTTATGAAATGTAAGACACATTCTCCTTAGATAAACTCTTCATCAAGGTATAAATAGATATTTAATCTTGAAATTTATACGACAAAATTTATTTTAAGGGAAGGAGAATTGTCATATCTTGATTTTTAGACTAAGAATCCCAGTATGTAGCATAAAAAAGGTAGGCTACTAGACCCTTTTTAGCAGCAGTCTAAAAAATATACAAATAATGTTTAGGGACAAACTGCAAATAATGAAAGTTTAGAGACTAAATTTTAAATATCGAAAGTCCCTGGGGAAAATATATATAAGTTAGAGACTTCAAAAGAGTTTTCTAGCAATAGAAAGAAAAAAGAGGATAGTTAAAGGCCTAAGGTTGAGATAAACATCTCAAAAGGATGATTTACGATGTTAAGCCCCAGCAAGGGTAAAATCATAATTTTAGAAAAATTCTAAGGGCATAATGGTCAGCTTGATAAAAGAGAGGTACTAAATTGAAAAGTCAAAAAGTTCTATAGCATAAAATGGAAGTAAACACAAGTTGTTAGCTATTAAGTGCAATTATGAAGAGTTGAGGGTCTAAAGTGTAAATTTTAAAAGTTCAAGGGCAAATGGTAATTATGTGAAAATTGACCAAGAAAAGTCCATATGCTTGAAATTTTTGTCCTAAATTTTACTAATAAATAGAGAAAATTATTCTAATTAGTTTAATGCAACACATAATTTTGATTTGAGTTTCCGATAAATTGAGATGAATTTCTAAAGACAGGGAAATTAATACAATATCTTATGAATCTTAAAACTAGATAAAAATTTAGAGTAAATCTTATAATTAATATTAGAATTTATAAAACTGACAGAACTCAAAAATGAGTAATGTAGAATTTATGATAGAATTTACAATGGAATAAAACACATGATAAATGCTTTTCGGTGGTATTTCCTAGAAGTTAAGCCCATGAAGGCAAGGAACTAAATAGAAGGCCCTAAATGGTGCTTAATTAGCCCAAATATATTTTCATATAAGTATGTGAGCCAATGCTAATAAAGACCCTGAAAAATATAAAATTACAAAAAATGCCCTTAATTATGTTATGTAAAATTATGAAAATGCACTGTATTATGCCATTGAGCAAAAGATAGATAGATGGAGGCCATTTTAGTTATTTGTCCAATATTAGATGGTCAAGGAGGGTTATCTGAATAGTTGACTAGGGTAAGGGAATAATCTGGTGATATGTGAAAAGAGATAATGACCTAGAGTTACTAAAGTAAATAAAGAAGAACCAAGTTTTGCTAATTTTCTAAGGGATCAGTAATTAAGTTTAGACCTAATCCAAGAATGTCAATGGTAGGAAGAATCCAGCTACTAGATTTAAGATCATAAAATATATTATAAAATCTCAGAAAAAATAGATTAAGAAAACAGTGTGGTTTTTAGGAATTGGACTAAGCGGTACCTGATTGGATTGAAATTTTTCTAGACTCTTCTTCCCCTTGAAATTTCATCCCATGTGGATATGAGGTGTCACTTAATGATGTAATGGATGATGTCACCTTTTGGCTTATAGGCAATATTGATGGAAGAGTGAGTGTGAGCCATTATATCAAATAGTACACAAAGTGATTTTTGCCATTCATTTACATGCCTTCAAGTCTATAAATACCCTCCCTTTCACTTCACTTTGCACCAACTTTGGACAACCGTGGGAAGGTGCTGCCCAAGTGAGAACCAAGCCAAGACAATAGGAAATCCAAGGTTCCAAAGTTCAACCTATTTAGGGTTTAAGGTAAGCAATGTATTCTAGCTTATTTCCTTTAATTTGGCATCTTGAACTTAGGGTTTCTATGGAAGAAAAAGGAGATTTCTTTATGGTATATATGCTGTCCAAAACCCTAGATGAAAGAAGGAAGAAGAAATTAAAGTTAGAACTATGTGATTAATGTTTAGATAAGTTAGTTTATATTATTGGTTATTGAATCAAGTTGATATTCTTGACTTTGCCATGAAAGAGACCTCTTGATCTGCACTGTTCTGTGTAGAGGGAGATGGAATTTCAATGATCTAATGCTTCCATTGAATTTAGATGAAAATTTTGTGTATGATTGGATATGTTTGGAACCTTGGAAGTATTGGTATTAAAAGATGAATTTTTGATGTCTTCTCTATTACTATTCACCCATATGAAAAGTAGTTAGAAGTTAATGATTTTGATGCTTCCAATAGTTTTAAAATGAAAAGTTGTGTGGGATAAAGTAGAGAAACAAGGATTGGAAGCATTTGAATCAAAATGAGAATTTTTAGAAATAGAGAGGATGTGTTTTGATTCTATCTAGAACAGTATGCAGCTATTGGAATTTGGGAATTTTGAGTTCATAAATGGATTCAAAAGGCCAAATTGTTTAGTGTCAGGTCAAGACATCAATTGATTCAAAGGCCAAGTCAATTAGTAAAGATTAAGGTAAGTTATTTTAGTTAAGTAAGTTCAATGTTCAAGAAAAGTTAGATTGTAATGAATAAATGATAATGGGATGTTAGGATTTGGATGGTTTGCTCAAAGAGAGTGGCCACACATCAAGGAGAAGTAAGAAGTAAGAGGGAAAGATGAATTACATGAAAGTCAAGCTTATGAGGTAGTAAACTAACCTAAATTTGTTTGTGTTGAATGTAACTTGTTATAGTGCTATGACTATGTAAATTGTTGTAGGATATATGAATTTGAAAGATGCTTTATGTCTATGTTTACTTTGGTCAATTGTATTGCACATGTAATTTGGTAACATGCTCATTATATTATGTTGCCACAATCACAAGCAAGCACAAACATTAGCATTAATGCATACACTGTTTAGTAGCATTTACTACTGAGATTTCCCCATACATTTTCTCCTACACGGAATCCCAATCCCAACAGATTCATAAATGATGAAAGAAGATGAAGAAGAATGAAGTTAGAGATGTGATAATACAAATGTTTTATGATGAATAGATGAATTGTTATACGTAATAATGTGATATGATCAGTTTGAAAAACAATGTTTATGATGCAAGGAAAAATAGTAAATTATGGAATAAATGTATGATAATTTACCAGTAGTTAGTTAACAAGTCAAGCTTCATTTTGACATCAAGTACGCCTTATTCCGATGTCTACATAGAGAGAATGCAATTTTTAAATTTGGGACCATAATCTATTTTTTGAATTTTTAACACAATGAACAGTAAAGTTTGAAGTCAGATTTGACTTAGTTCTAGTCAATTGGTATGAAGATTTATTTTTTCCTTAAATTTCAAGATGTTAGCTTTACATAGCTTTTTGAACCACTTCATTTTGATTTTTCTATAATTAATTACAATTTTTTAAGTTTGCCCCAAATCTGGAAATACCATATGAACAATATATAGTTAGAGTGAAATTCTAGATTTAGTTAATGGACTTCAAAGGTCATGTAAGTGGTTCTAAATGCTACAAAAGTCCCAAAGATGTAGAAAATAAGGATGTTATGTTGTGGTATCAAAAAAAGTTTGTGGCATCAAATAGGATAATTTCCTGACCCTAAACCTAAGAAGTTCACATTATGTTAAGGTTAGGGTACTTAGTGGGAAAGTTAGTATCACTTAATTATGAATCTTAAGTGAACCAAGAATATCTCCTCCCTTTGATTGGCATATCACTTAAAGTAAGATTTAGATGATGAATCTTAGGAAGATAATGTTTAATGAAAGATATGTTCAGGATGCGATAGGAGAAGACATTTGGTTGCAATGGAAGAGCAAAGAGTTATATAGTTGTGATGTGTCGAGTAAAACGATTGATACGATATGCGCCTAAGCTAGCTAGTGCAATATAATGACATATGAAAGATTAGTTTATGAAGATGTTTAAAAGTAGACCCTATATGTGATTACCAGGAGTGGATCTACATTATGAAAGACTTTGTTCAACCAATACTTCCTAAACAAAATAATCAAAAGTTAGATTGAGACTTATCTAAAAATGATCCTAGCACATGGCTTGAAGTTAGAAACATGATGGTCAATAGAAAGAGAGCTAATGTTCTTGAAACAGTGAAACCCCATTATGATGAAATAGTAACCTAGCAGATCTAGGGTAGAGAACTCCAGAGAGTGGAAATAATAGTAGTAGATGATGAATGAGATCCATGGGACTCAAGTTTACTAGTATCTAGAAAAAGATAAGAAAGGAATCACAGTCTGGTCAAGAATAAATTAGGATTGATAGATAGATAGATAGAAGTTAAGAGATAGTAGATTGATGCAGAAGTTACTCCATAAAGATAGAGACTAATCCTCTCTCCTAAGAATATTTTTTCTTAAGTAGTTTTACGAGAAGCATTCGTCTCAGTTATATAGAGATGAATGTGAAGCTAAGTTTTAAAGTAGAGAAATAGGAACCTTTTGATGAATACTTAGCCAAGTTTATCCACATGAACAATGAGAGTTTAATGACTAAGAAGTTAGTTCACGGATTTAATTTCTTGTTACAAAGAAATATTTTTTTCTCAGGTAGTTGTAGAAGTTCAACAGAGAGATAGGTGTATGCAAGATTACAAAGAAAGGCTTATGTTGACTAGAAAGAGAAAGGTAGCCATATTTTAAAAGATAAAGAGATTTCCCTATTTAAGAAAGAGTAATGATCAGGAGATAGATAGAGTAATGAAGGGTTGAGCCTATACCCTGGTAGGAGGGTAAGTGGCAGCCTAAGTTAGATGAGTAGTTATCTCAAGTTCCTGAATAAATGATCATGATATGGCAGATAATGTGACATATGAAAGGATGCTTTAAAGTTTACCTAATTAATTATTTAATTGTAGTGTGTGTATGATGGATGTTTGAGCAAATTATGTGACGGTGTTATGACTTATGTTGCCAGAAATTACGATGAACAGTTGTATCTCCTTCCAGTTGTCATGAGATGACAAGCATGTTAGAGTATACTTAAATGATTGCATCTTCTTGCATATTATTCATGCTAGAGTATGTTATGATGAATGAAAACTCACCTTTCGCATTACATGTAGGGTAAAGTATATATGGTGAGAAAGTATGAGAAAGTTATATTGCTCCCATACCATAAGACATGCAATTAGATAATTTAACTTGTTAATGATAAGGCAATAGAAAAAAGTGGCAAATGGATAGTTAGCTATTTAATCCCTAAAGATTAGAATGAGAGTCTAAGACCAGATAATGATAGACAGTTAGACAGTGAATGAGATTAGAATAAATGTTATTGACAAACCAATAAACATATGATTACAGTACTCATAACATATTCTTTAGTAGGGATGAGATACATGAATATTGAACATGAAATTAAATGACATGCAGTTATGAAAGATGATACACCTCTGAGAAGGAGTTGTATCTATATGATAATAGTTAACACCCATAACTGAGGTAAATCATTCTTGTGATAAAGCTAGACTCATGAGATAGAGCCAGGAGAATAGACAGTATAGCTTAGGTTATAACCATGTCCACTAATAAGATGTACATATTATAATATTTACGTGCATGGTAGAGCCTATGTAGCACTCCTGAGTGATAGTGGAAATGACTAAAGCCTTAATAGATAATATTGGCTTATATGATCAGTCTTAGGGAATTATCAGTTGAGTTACCAATTAAGTGGAAGTGGCTAACTTTGTAACTTAGTTCGTTGGTTTTATGTCTTCTAGAGATAAGGAAACAGTACAACATAATCACAGTAGATTCTAGAGGATCAAAGTTAAATCCTAGCATGGCTTACAGAGAATAGAAATCCAGGGTCACAGTTAGATTTGAAGAGGTTTACGGTTGATCACAATTAAATCGCGGGGTCACGGTAGACCTATCCTATGGAAAGAAAAGAAATGAGTCATGAGTACAATATTTCTTTAGAAAGATAATTAATAAGGACAAGGTTAAGATAGAAAAGCCTCACAAGTTGGTTAACTTATAATAGAGAAAGAGTACCCACGATGTTAATTCCAGATAGCCTTATTACTATTATGGGCTCAACTCATAATCTTCTTACACAAAGAAAAAATTAAAATTGACAGAGTTAAAGTCTCCAGTCCTGAGTACCTAGTATTTATAAGTCTCTAGGTAATATGCCTAAAGAAGAGAAGAAGAATATCTCAAAAGATATGAGAAAGGGTTAGCTAAGAATAGAGAGATCCCTCAGATGAAGCTAAAGAAAATGAGAATAAAACCCAGATGTGCCAACAGAGACAATATGAGAAGGGTTTAAGATAGTAAAATACCAGGGTTAAAGCCTGTTAGCACCAGTGCTTTAGATTTTCATTGACACTTTTCAGTTAAGCGTGCTCAGGCAAGAGTAGCCCAATGATGGGTGACCCCTGAGAAGTTATTTGAAAGAGTGCAAATGGCCAAAAAGTTCTACAAGATAGTGGAAAAGTTATGCAATGTAATAGACATTCTCCTCAAAGAAACTCTTTATCAAGGTATGAATAGAGATTTAACCCTAAAATTTTAAGGATAAAATTTATTTTATGGGGAGGAGAATTGTCATTTCCTAATTTTTAGGCCTAAAATCCCAGTATGTAGCCTGAAATAGATAGGTTGTTACCACACCCTTTTTAGCACAAGTCCCAGAAATATACAAATAATTTTTATGGACTAAACTGCAAATAATGAAAGTTCAGGGACTAAATTATAAATAATAAAATCCCCTGGGGGCAAATATATATATAAGTTAGAGACTTTAAAGAGTCTCCTAGGCATAGAAAGAGAAAAGAGGTTAATAGGCAAAAGGTTGAGATAAAGATCTCAAAAGGATGATTTACGATGTTAAGCCAAAGCAATGGTAAAATCATAATTTTAGAAGTTCCAAGGGATAATGGTCATTTTGAGGAAAAAGAGGAACTAAACTAAAAAGTCTAAAAGTTCTATGGTGCAAAATCAAGATAGACACAAGTTATGGGCCATTAAGTGTAATTATAAAAAGTTGAAGGACAAAAGTGTAATTTTTAAAAGTCTAGGGCAAAATGGTACTTCTGTGAAAATTGAACTAGAAAAGGCTCTAAAGTGTCCAAAAATATTTTTTCCCTAAATTTTACTAGTAAATGGAGAAAATTATTCTAATAAGTTTAATATAACATAGAATTTTAATTTGAGGTCCTGATAAATTGATGTGAATTTCTAAAGATTAGGAAATTGTATAGTTTCTTTCAGACCTCAGAATTAGATGAAATTTTATATTAAATTCTTATACTTAATATGAGAATTTATGAAACTGATATAACTCAAGAGTTATGTAGAATTTATGATAGAATTTAGAGTGGAATAAAGCACCCGATAAATGTTTTTCGAGGGAGTTTCTTGAGAGTTAAGCCTATAAAGACAGGGAACCAAATAGAAGGCCCAAAATGGCACCTGTAATATCCTCATTTTCATATGTCTTAGGGACCAAACGGTAGCATCTGGAACCACTTCTAAGGATGTTGAAGTCCAATTACTCAATATGGAATTTTACTCTTAGTGAGTACTGTTCACTGTGCAAATTCCAGAGGCGTAACCTGACTTCGAAAAATCATAACTAATTCTATACAAATTGAAATAGAGTGTTTCAAATTGCTACATGAAGATAACATAATTATCCTTCAGTAAAAAATTACTTGTTGACCACGCCTTGACCAGGTCAATGCTGGTCAACGTCCGAATTTACTATTCCTTCAGCCTCCTGTCCCTAATTCCAGCATTCTGGTCCCAACTTTGAAAAATCATATCTTTATGTGTAGATATCAAAATGTGACATTCTATATATCAACTCGAAGCTTGGCATGTCGAATATTTACTAAAAAAAATATCATACATTTATTCAACCATTTACTATATATAATTACAGCTCAAATGTCACTGCCTCCATCATGAGTTACTGTTCATAGTGACAATTTCCAGCAAGTATACATACATGAATCACATATCAATCATGCTAAGCAATTATCATATCTTCATGCATATTTATCTCCTCCATCTTGATAAGACTTGCTGTAATTGGATTGATATGGAAGGGGTGATATTTCTGGGGAAATCTCAGTAGCAAACCACACTAAACAATGCATGCATTAATGTGAATACTTGTGCTTGCTTGTGAAAGTGTTAGCATTGCATAATGTGCATGCTTCCATGTTACATATATAATATAATTGGACAAAGTAATTATAGGAACAAAGCTTCATACATAAGCACATATTCAACACAATTCAACAAAGCCATAACACATTAAGCATAACATTCAATGACTACAAGTTTAAAGTAAGTTCACTACCTGACATGTAGCCTTTTCTTCTAGCTCTTAGCTTTGTCTCTAAGGTCTCTTATTTTTATATGTTAGAGCCTATACACAATATAATAATATCTTTATTATTATCTAGTACAGCTTTACTTAACTCATTCTTAACTAGGGGTGATATCCTTAATCTGATATTCCCCTAGCTTTCTTTCTACCTTTAGCTACCTTTATTAATAGAGATATTTCTCTATTCCAACTACTAAGAGCAATCCTCTACTTTATTAGAGCAAGGACTAGATAACTTACTTACCTCATTCCTAAGCTTTGCCCAGTCCCTCGGCTCCTTAGACTGCTCATGGCTCCATCAGAACTCCTTCCTTTCTTTCTCTTTCTCTCTTTCTCTCTTCTTTCTCTGGCTAAATCCGTAGTGTGCCTTGAAATGGGAGGGTAGTGGGGTATTTATAGGTGAGAGGAGGTGGAATGAATGGTCCAGATTGATTCGTGATGAATGGCTCAGATTACTTGCTTCCTCAAGAAGCTTTGCCTGCATCATCAAGATGACATCACCCTCCTTGATGACTCACCACTAATGACATCATCCAGGACACCTCAGGGGTATATGTGGTGCAATGGTGGGGCCCTTGGGACACCTCACCAGCTGACTCAACCTTTCCAGAGAGTTCTAGAGTCTTTTCCCTGAATGGACGACCGAGATTGTGCCATGTGTCATCTTGCTTTTTCTCTTTTTCCTATAATCATGCCATGTGTCATTTGCTTTTCTTCTTTTACTGTAATCATTCCATGTGGCACCTTGTGGATCCCACTTATGTCCTCTCATGATTCCAAATCACTTTACCTAGTTCTATCTTGAACCGAGTCACTTTACTTTATTGAAAAAGCACTAAAATAATATTTCAATGCCTCTTGGGCCCACATTACTCTTGGGCTACGTTTTTTGGCCTTGGATTGTCATCTTGGGTTTTTAACCAAGTCCAAGCACTCTAGTGGCTCAGTTCGCAAGGAACATCCTTAGTAAATTACCAAAATGCCATTAGTTCCTCTTTAATACTTATACGAGTACTATTATCTTTCTATACCTTACCAGAGTATTTATTGACCCTGGTCAGCTATCTAGATACCCTTTCTTGACTGTCTAACCTTAGTCAAATGATCATAACACCCTTCGTTTGACTCAGACTCAAGGAAACAACATAGTGGCATACCTTCAGTGGCATTTTCGTAATTCTTCATTTTTCTCGGTCTTTATTAGCCCTGGCCCACATACTTATCTAAAAATATTATTGGGCCTATAAGGTACCATTCTGGACCCTATGTATGATCCCCTTTCTTAATGGGCTCAATTCCCGAGAAATTCCCTCGAAACCGATTTATCGGGTCTTTTAATCCACTATAAATTCTGTAGTAAATTTTACAGAACTCCTTTTTGGGACCTGTTAGTTTTAGAAATTCTTATATTAATTATAGGATTTTACTGCCACATTTCATCTAATTCTGAGGTCTAGAGAATACTGTATTAATTTTCCTTCTCTTCAAAAATTAATATAAATCTTTCGGGACCTCCTATCAAAACTCTATGTTGCATCAAACTAATCAGCATAATTTTTTCTATTTAATGAGACCTTTACTCAATAGGGCCTGGTAGCATCCCTTTTTTAGGCTATATACTGAGCTTCTAGGCCTAAAAATTAGGATATGATAGCACCTCATTGGCCCAATGATATTTTCATATAAGTGTGCAGGTCAGTGCTAATAGAGAACCTTAAAAAGGTAAAATTATGAAAATACTATTATGTTATGTAAAAGTATGAAAATGCCATTGTGTTATGCCATTGAGCAAGAGATAGATGGAGGGTATTTTGGTCTTTTGACCAATGTTATATGGTCAAGGAGGGTTATCTAAATGGTTGACCAAGGTTAGGGAATACTCTGGTGCTGTGTGAAAAGACGATAACGCCCTAGAGTTATAAAAGTAAATAAAGAAGAACCAAGAGCATTTTGGTAATTTTCCAAGGGGTCGGAAATTAAATTTAGACCTAGTCTAAGAATCTCAATGGTAGGAAGAATCTAGATAATAGATTTAAGATCAGAAAACATATTATGGAGTCTCAAAAAATTAGATTAAGAAAAGAGTGTGGTTTTTGGGAAATTAGACTGAGCTGGTACCAGATTGGACTGGAATTTTTCTATACTCTTCTTCCCCTTGGAATTGCATTACATGTGGATATGAGGTATCCCTTGATGATTTTATTGATGATATCACCTTTTCGCTTCTAGGTCAAGATTGATGGAAGAGTGAATATAAGCAATTATATTAAATAGTGCACAAAATGTTTTTTACCATTAATTTCCATGCCTTTAAGTCTATAAATACCCTCCCTTTCTCTTCACTTTGTGCCAAGTTTGGAAGACCATTAAAAGGTGCTGCCCAAGTGAGAACCAAGCTAAGACAAGAGTAAATGCAAGGTACCAAAGTTCAAGCTAGTTAGGATTTAAGGTAAGTAATCTATCCTAACTTATTTTCCATTAATTTGGGGGTTAAACTTAGGGTTTCTATACAAGAAAAAAGGATATTTCTTTAGGGTATGTATGCTGTCCAAAATCCTAGATGGAAGGAAGAAGAAATTAAAGTTAGAACTATATGATTAATGCTTAGATAACTTAGTTTATATTAATGGTTATTGAATCAAGTTGATATTCTTGACTTTGCCATGAAAGAGACCTTTTGGTCTACACTATTCTATGTAGAGGGAGATGGAATTTCAATGATATAATGCTTCTATTGAATTTAAATGATAATTTTGTGTAGGATTGGATAGGTTTGAAACCTTGAAAGTATTGGAATTAAAAGAATAATTTTTGAAGTCTTCTCTATTACTATTCACCCATATTAATAGTGGTTAGAATTTCATGATTTTGATACTTTCAATAGTTTTAAAATGAAAAGTTGTGCAGCATAAAGTAGAGAAATAAGTATTGGAAGCATTGGAATCAAAATAAGAATTTATGAAAACAAAGAGGACAAGTTTCAGTTCTATCTAGAACATTATGTAACTGTTGAAATTTAGGAATTTTGAGTTCATAAATGGATTCAGATGGCTAAATTGTGTAGGATAAGGTCAAGACATCAATTGGTTCAAATGCCAAGTCAATTAGTAAAGATTAGGGAAAGTATTTTAATCAAGTTCAATGTTCAAGATAAGTTAGATTGTAATGAATAAATGATAATGTGATGTTAGGATTTTGATGATGTGCCCAAAGAGAGAAGCCACACATCAAGGAGAAGTAAGGAGCAAGAGGTAAATATAAAGTAAAGGAAAGTCAAGCATGTGAGGTAGTAAACTAACCTGGACTTATATGTGTTGAACGTAATGTGTTATGATGCTAGGGCTATGTGAATTATTGTGGTATATATGTATTTGAAAGATGCTTTGTTTCTATGTTTACTTTGGCCTATTGTATTGAATATATAACATGGTAGCATGCTCATTACATTATGTTGACACAATCACAAGCAAGCACAAACGCTATCATTAATGCATACACTGTTTAGTACCATTTGCTACTGAAATTTCCCCATAAATCTTACCCCTCCATGTAATCCCAATCCCAATAGGTTCATGAATGATGAAAGAAGATGAAGAAGCATGAAGAGAAGTTAGGGATGGGATAATATCAATGTTTTCTGATGAATGTATGAATTGTTATATTTAATAATGTGATATGATTAGTTTGAGCAATAATGTTTCTGATGAATGTGATATGATTGTTTGAACTTTGTACAGAATATGAAAATACCATGAACAATAACTTGTTAGAGTGAAATTCCAGATTTATCTAATGGACTTCAAAGGTCATGTAAGTGGTTATAAATTCTACCAAATGATCCCTAAGATGTAAACAAATAAGGATATTACATAGATAATATGAGAAGGGTCTAAGATAGTAAAGTACCAAAGTAAGAGCCTGTTAGCACCAGTGCTTGAGTAAGGGTGTAAATGCCAGAGAGGTTTGGTATAAATACACAAAGTTATGAAGATGATAAGAAATGTTATGAAGAGTTAGAAAAGTTATAAAAAGCAAGAGAGTATTTACCCTTATGTTAAATCCAAAGAGATTATCTAAAAGAAAAGATTTAGATTACGACTTTGTTTCAGGAGAAAGAAAGGCAAAAAGAGTTATATTCTCCTTGGAAGTTGGCAAAGTTGTAAGTCAAAAAGAGAAATAATAGAGACCCCAGAATTACATCAAAATTCTAAAGGGTGAGTTATCCATCACCATAAGCGAATTGATAGATGACAAACGGATAAGTAATAGAAAGAAGCAAACTTTGACTCTAAATGAGTTAATTCAGGAAGAAGAAGCATAGCAGCACAAGAAAATATGAAGTTATCCCGTATATTGAGAGCACTGCACCATATGTCAAGATAAAAGATAAGAAAGATATACCTGTCATATCACATCCTTACTTTTAACCTCAATTATACTCCATTAGAAGTGATTGGAACCAATTATATGATCATTTGCTTTGAAAACATCCATTTCCAAAAGATTTGCTCTCGGTTACTGTTCACTGTTACTGTTTATTTGGTATTTCCATAACATGTACTCTACTTTGAAAATTCATAATTAATTGTAGAAAAATTGAAATAATGTGGTTCCAATTTCTAATGAAAGCTATTTCATAAATATTTGAGGGAAAATATGAAACTGAGATTTTCTTGTCCACACAAAATCAATTTATTGGTTAACCATCACTGTTCATTTGGTAAAATCTGGAAGTTCCATTTCTTTACCTTAACTTCAAAACATAAGCTCAAGCTCAACCAAACACCATAATTAACAAGCAAGCAAAACAATTAAAAGAACATGAGTTATAGTTAGGTATCCTTGCTACCTCTTAGCTATCTTGGTCAAGACCTTATTGGGATGATTTCCTTCTTTCACAAATGTCAAAACCTAGCCATTACAAAATAATATCATGTTACAACTCAACTTGAGCACAAAACCAAGACTAGGTTTTCACTAGCTCCCTTTCTTTCTTTTCTTTATGTTTCCTACTTCCATCTTTCCAAAATAAATTCTCATGGTTCATTTCCAAATAATTCTTCATGTAGAATCCAAATATGAAATCAGAATTTCCAAAATCAAAACATGCCAATTGCTACAGTACCAAACGGAAATGCGCGTCCCTTTTTCTAAAAATTCACATTTTGATTCCAATGCTTCCAATACTTGTTCTCCTACTTTATCCCCACACAATTTTCCATTTTAAACTCATTGGAAGCATCAAAATCATGAAATTCCATCATATTAATAGTACCACTTATAGTACCAGCAAGAACACAAAACCCTAAATCCAAACATACTTGAATTCCCAAGCTTATACCACTTGATTCTAGCTTGTTTAAGCTTGTCTAAACTATCCATAACATAAAACTAATATTTTAACCATATATGAGAACCACTTCCAGAAGCAACCATAAGGGAAATATAGCATGAAAACCCCTTAAAACCATGAGCTAACTTGCTAGAACAAAGCTCAAGATCAAGGGAGATGATTACCTTGCTTGTTACTTCACTTAGGTTGCTTCTTTCTTGGTTGAATGGAAATTTTGCAAGAGTTTCCCTATGGTTCACCATGCATGCCAAATATCTATGAATAGGGGGTATTTATAGAGAAATTTGGGTTGAAATGGATGGCCAAGATTGATTTGGTTACTATTTGATCTAAAGGCTCACATTTAATCTTGGATTTAACATTTTCATAAAAGAATAATTGTGACATCATGTGGGACAGCTCATGGGACACCTAAGAGGGGTATGTGGGTTGCTCATAGTGTAAGGAAGCTTCTAGAAAAATTCTAGTCTAATCCGGTACCGATCGGAGCAAGTTCACAACAATCGGACTATTTTCTGTTCTAATTTTTTTTATAATATACCAGGATATGTATTATGTCTTGGAAATCAATATCTAGGCTTATCATACCATTTAAAATGATATAATAAATATTTATCTACCATCTATTCCTTGGAAAATGACCAAAATACCCTTGGTGTCCTTTCTGCACTGTACTGACCCTGAGGGCAAAATCGTCATTTCACACCTCTTTATACTGCCTCAGGGTGTATATGGTCTCTAAATAATCCTCTTTATACTATATGACACATTTTTGGCCTGACTAGAATGACATCCACTACTGGTACAATAAGGGTATTTGAGGCATTTTCATAATTTTGCACTTTTCTTGGACTAGTCTAGTCTCTGGCCCACATAACTGTCCAGTCACCTTAATAGGTTCATGATGGCTCCACTTGGACCTTATTATGGGCTTATTTCCTGTATTGCCTTTATGGCCTAATTCACTTTACAATTCTCCTAATCCTATTTATCGGGTATTGTATTTCATTGAAAAATCCGGTATGGCTTCTACAGGATTCCTTTTCTGATTCTGTCAATTTTATAAATTCATATATTAAATATATGAACTTCCTATAAAGTCTCATCTGATTTTAAGATATGAAAAATACTATAACAATTCCTTCTGACTTCAGGAATTTATATCAATTAATCGAGACCTCAAATCAAAATTATGTGTTGCGTTAAACTGGTCAGAATATTTTTGTCTATCTACTGGTAAAATTTGGGTCTGACATGATTCTGGGCAATTTTAACCCGTTTTGGCTCAACTTTTCCATATTTACATTTAGGTCCCTTAACTTTAGAATAATTGCACTTTAGTCCCTGAACTTTTCATTAATTGCATTTAGGTCCCTCCTTTTATTTCTACTTCAACTTTTTGTCTTCAAACTTTTCAATTTGCATTTTGGTCCCTATTCTTTTCTTAGTTATTAATCCTTCCATTTCCTTTCTAAATCTGATACAGTTTATTCTGAGAATCTTATATTCATTGTACATAAACTGTACAGCTACATCAGGTCAAAAAATTGGGGATATGACATTTCTCTCCCCCTTAAAATAAATTTTGTCCTCGAAATTTACATTACATATACATTAAGGAAATAGTTTAGGGTATATTTCTCTCATCCTTTCTTCTGCTTCCCAGGTAGCTTCACTCTTTGTTAATCCCTTCCAAACCACCTTAACTAGAGGGATCTGCTTATTTCACAACTGCTTGACATTTCTGTCTATAATCTGTGCTGGTCCAACTTCATAAGTCAGGTCATCTCGCAGTGCAATATCATCCTGCTCAATCACATGTAATGGATCTGGAACATACTTCTTTAACTGGGAGACATGGAACACATCATGAATGTTGCTGATATGTAGAGGAAGAGCTAATTTATAAGCCACTGATCCTACTCTTAAGAGGATCTGAAATGGCCCAATGTATCTAGGGTACAGCTTCTTTACTTTGATCGATCGTCTAGCTCCTGTCGTCATAGTCAACTTAAGGAATACATGCTCTCCTTCTTCAAACTCCAACGGCTTTCTTCTAACATCAGCATAACTCTTCTGTCTGCTTTGAGCCGTTGACAGCCTCTTTCTAATCTTATCAATCTATATTGCTGTCTGGTCTACTATATCAGGACCAAATATCCTCATTTTGCTCAACTCTACCCAGCATAAGGGAGATCTACACTTCCATCCATACAGCGCTTCAAACAGGGCCATCTGAATACTAGCCTGATAACTGTTGTTATAGGCAAATTCTATCAACGGCAGATGGACATCCCAACTCCCTTTAAAATCCAAGACACAAGCTCTCAACATATCCTCGAGCGTCTAGATCGTTCTCTCAGATTGACCATCTGTCTGAGGATGGTAAGCCGTACTAAATCTGAGAGTAGTGTCCATTTCTTTATGTAAAGCTCGCCAAAAGTTTGATGTAAACTGAGGATCTCTGTCAGAAATGATACTACTGGGAATACCATGTAGTCTAACAATCTCTTTTACATACAGTTTTGCCAGCTTCTCAAGAGAATCCTTTTTGTTGATTGCCAGGAAATGAACCGACTTAGTTAATTTGTCAATTACTACCCATATAGCATCATGCTTAGTAGAAGTCATGGGCAGTCCTTCAACAAAATCCATGGTAATGCTGTCCATTTCCACTTAGGTATCTCTAGTGGTTGTAATTTCCCTGCTGGCTTCTGATGCTCAACTTTCACCTTTTGACATGTCAAACATTTGGACACATAATTTACAATATCTTTCTTTAATCCAAGCCACCAAAATAAACTCTTAACATCATGATACATCTTAGTCATACCTGAATATACTATATACTTGCCTTTATGTTCCTCCTCTAGGATCTTCTCTCTTAATCCCATTGCATTGGGAATATATGGTCGTCCCCTAAATCGTAGTAATCCATCTTGGGACACATCAAAATTTTTAGTTTCCCCTATTTCCAGCTTATCTTTATAAATCTCAGCGAGTCTATCTTACTCTTGAGCCTCTTTTATCTCATCCTCAATAAAAGCTTTAATCTGTGTTCCTCCATAAGAACTTTCTGTTATCTATATTTGATACAGAGGACTCCAATCTCAAACATCTTCTATTAGTTATAGCTATTTGATCATGAGACTTACAACCTATACACCTTTCTACTCAAGGTATCGGCCACTACATTAGCTTTTCCTGGATGGTATTTGATCTAGAAATTATAATCCTTCAGAAATTCTATCTATCTCCGTTGCCTCATGTTCAATTCTTTCTGATCTTGCAGATACTTCAGGATTTTATGATCACAGTACAGTTCTATAGTCGCTCCATATAAGTAATGCCTCTATATCTTGAGAGCATAAACTATCGCTATAAGCTCTAGATCATGAGTGGGATAATTCTCTTCATATGGCTTTAACTGTCGAGAAGCATAGGCTACCACTCGTCCCTGCTGCATTAATACACATCCCAACCCTTGCTTGCTAGCATCAGTATAGACTATAAAAGTCTGAGTCAGGTCTAGAATAATTAGCACAGGAGTCATGGTTAATCTCTGCTTTAGTTCATGAAAACTAGCCTCACACTTCTCATCTTACTTGAACTGCTGATTCTTTATGGCCAGCTTAGTTAACGACAGAGCAATTCGAGAAAAGTCCTTAATAAATATGCTATAATACCCTATTAAGCCCAGAAAACTTATAATCTCTGTCACTGTCCTTGGTTGTTCCCAGCTTAACACTGCTTCAACTTTGCTAGGATCTACAGCTACCCCTTTATGGGATATGACATGACCGAGAAATTTGACTTCTCGCAGCCAAAACTCACATTTACTAAGCTTAGCATAGAGTCATTTCTCTTTAAGAGTACTAAGAACAATCCTCAAATGCTTTTCATGCTTTACAGAAGATTTAGAGTACACTAAGATATCATCAATGAAGACTACCACAAATTGATCTAGATAAGGCTTGAAGATTTTGTTCATGTAATCCATGAAAATTGCAGGCGTATTTGTCAGACCAAAGTGCATCACTAAGAATTTGAAATGTCCATAGTGAGTCCTGAATGCAATCTTTGAAATATCATCTGCTTTGATTTTGAGTTGGTGATAGCCTGATCTCAGATCAATCTTAGAGAATAAGCTTGCTCCAACCAACTGGTCTAGCAAATCATTAATTCTGGGAAGAGGGTACTTATTCTTAATTGTAATCTTATTAAACTCTCGATAGTCAATGAACAATCTAAGACTGCCATCTTTCTTCTTGACAAATAACACTGGATCACGCCACAGAGAAATACTGGGTCGGATGAAACCCTTCTCTAATAGCTCCTCTATTTGCTTCTTAAGTTCAATCATCTCATTAGGAGCCATACGATATGGGGCTTTGGATACTGGTCCAACTCCAGGTACAATGTCAATTGCAAACTCCACTTCTCATTCTGGAGGCAATCCCTGAATCTCCTTCAGAAAGACTTCGAGAAATTCTTTGACCACAGAAATTGTTTCAATTCCTTCTTCCACTTCTGCTTGGACAAAAAAGAAAACCATGTATCCATGACATCCCTTTTATAGATATCTATCTGCCTTAGCCTTTGTCAGGAAATTCAGTTTCACTTCTGGATTCACATTTGTAACTTGTGGACAAAGAACTAGAGTTTTATTCTTACAATCTAGTATTACATTATTTGCAGACAACCAATTTAATCCAATTTTGACATCAATCTCATGGAATGGCATGCATATTAGGCCAAGAGTAGTGCAACAACATTCATATCGAATGACATTATTTAGGCAGACATCTGATGTAACTACTTTAGCATTTGTAGGGGTTGTGACACATATGGCATAATGCAGCTTGCTAATTGTAAGGCCCAAACATTTAGCACATTCATAAGAAACAATCGAATGACTTGCACCTAAATCAAACATAGCAATCAAGCATGATTATTGAGATAGATGATACCTTGGATCATCTCGGGTGACCTTTGCGCTTCTTCCCTTGTCATTGCAAACACTCGCCCTTGAGTGCACGGCCTTTGATCATTAGTCAGTTGAGGACAATTCTTGGAAAAATGTCTAGGCTTCCCACATGTGTAACAGACATTCTGCCCTAACAAACATGGTCTGTCTCCATGGTTCTTCCCGTATTTGTCACATACTCTAGACCTCTGATCTCTATTATTTATGTTACCTCTGTAATTCCCTCTATTAGGCTTTCAGTTCTACTGCTACTGCCTTTTCTTTTTCTTGTTGTAGCCACTGCCACTGGCTACATTTCTATTCTGGTTAGGTCTCTCAGGAGCAGTAGTCTCTCTGCTCACTAGTCTCATAAGCATCCGGTGATTCAGGCTATTCTCAATGATCCTGCAAGCCTCTACTGCTTTATTAAACTGGTTGTACTGTTGGGGAGTCATCTTCTCTTTTAGAGTAGTATTCAATCCCCTAATCATCCTCTCCGTCATCCACCGCTCATCATCTACTTGTTGCAGGTAAGTGGAATACTGGGAAAGACGGATGAACTTTGCCAAGTATTCGTCAAAAGATTCTTTTGCTCCTTGTCTAAGTATAAGGAATTCTGCTTCTCATTCATCACGTATAGACTGGGGGAAATACTTCTCATAAAACTGTTCAAGGAACACTTCCCATGTGATAGGAATGTGCCTTGCCTGCAATACTAGCTCTGTGTTCTTCCACCATCTGTCGGCATCTCTTTCCAACTGGTAGATTGCCATATGTGCTTTACTCTCAGATGGATAACCCAGTACCTTAAAGATCTTCTCTAATTTGCTGATCCAATCCTCCGCTTTCTGTACATCAAACGTTCCCTTGAACATTGGGGGACTATCCTTACAAAACTTAGCCATCTACTGTTGAATACCAACAGGATCTATTGTCTGTCTTGTCTGTCTTGGCTATTCTGTTGTCTGTTGAACCATCTTTGGTTCTGTATTAGCTGTACCAGTAGATTCTAGTTGTCGTAGGTTCTCTACTACTTCTGCTACAGTCACTGCTATAGCAGCATCCCTTTCCTGTTCACTCCTTGCTTGAGCAGCTCTTACTTCCTCTATCAACTTCTGCTGCTGTTCCAGTCGTTCTATAATCAACTGGTTAATGTCTCTGGCGTTTTGGGGTTCACCCGAAGAACTAGCTCTTCTTGTTCTTACCATTTTGTTTTACTATCGTAATAGGAAATAGGAAAGGAATATTATAATTAACATGCTTTATATTTCATTCAAAATATAGCATATAGAAAGTTTAACATCATTACATAAACTCTTCATAACATACACACATACATGTATTATGTCATTACTAGTCAAAAGCACATAGATTATAGCAACATTCATACATACAGCTATTACACTATGTTTTCTCATAATGGATTCTAATAAATTCCTCTACCATATAGATCCAATCATGGATATCCTCAAAGGGTTCCTCTTCAAAGTACTGATCTAACCCTTCTCTCCATGTTGCTGTAAGAGTCAAAATATCATCCTTGATATTAACCCAAGCTTCTATGGTAAGGGTATCTGGATCATATGCTCGATAGGCCTCTCTTACCCTTGCTATGAAGTCTTTATAAACTCTATAGTCTTGATCAACACCTCTAATCAACATTCTTCCTATCTCATATAGCTGCTTCGCGAGTTCCACATCTTTCCTGAAATGTTCTTCATCCATATCCTCCACAGGGGTTAAGTCAATTATCTGATGGTTACCCAGATATATCTGTACCATTAACTTCTTGGTTCCACTTGGACTTGGAATATCTGTAAGGTCTAGTCTCTAACTAGGTCCAGGTATATTAGCTACATGACTAGGTTCAGGCACATTAGTTGTATGGCTGGGTCCAGGTATATCAACTGGTTTACGTACCTGACTCAGTCTAGGAACATCTACCTCATCTGCCTGCATAGGCACAGGGTTTGTTACACCCCCAATATAACATCCTCCTTTTCTTACATTTTAGGGACCATTCAGTAGCATTTAGAACCACTTCTAGGGCCATTGAAGTCAAATCATACAATCTAGAATTTTTCTCCCAGCGAGTGCTGTTCACTGTGTAAATTACAGTGGAGTAACCTGACTTCAAAAAATCATAACTAATTCTATAAAAATTGAAATGGAGTGGTTCAAATTGATACACGAAGCTAACATAATGATACTTCAGAGAAATATGACTTGTTGACCACGCCTTGACCAGGTCAACGTTGGTCAATGTCCAAATTTTACTATTCCTCCAGCGTCTTGTCCCTAATTCCAGCATTCTGGTCTCAAATTTGATAAATCATATCTTTATGTGTAGACATCCAAATGAAACGTTCTATATATCAAATCTAAGTTTGGTATGTCTACTATTTACTAGAAAAATATCATACAGTTATTCAATCATTTACTATTTATAATTACAGCTAGAATGTCACTGCCTCACCACGAGTTACTGTTCACAGTGATAATTTCCAGCAATTATACATACATGAATCACATATCAATCATACTAAGCAATTAACATTTCTTCATGCATCTTTATCTCCTCCATCTTGAGAAGACCTGCTGCAATTAGATTGATATGGAAGGGGTGAGATTTCTGGGGAAATCTTAGTAGCAAACAACACTAAACAATGCATGCATTAATGTGAATACTTGTGCTTGCTTGTGAAAGTATTAACATTGCATAATGTGCATGCTTCCATGTTACATATGAAATACAATTGGCCAAAGTAATCATAGGAACAAAGCTTCATACATAAGCACATATTCAACACAATTCAACAAAGCCATAGCACATCAAGCATAACATTCAATGCATACAAGTTTAGGATTAGTTTACTACCTAGCATACAACCTTCCTCTACCTTTTAGCCTTTGCTCTAAGATTCCTTCTTTTCATAGGTCAGAGCCTATACATAGCATAATAATATCTTCATTGTTATTCTATCAGCATAGCTCTACTTAACTCTTGATTAACTAGGGGTGATATCCTTAATCTGACATTCCCTTGTCTTTCTTTTTACCTTTAGCTACCTTTATTAATAGAGATATTTCTCTATTCTAACCACTAAGAGAAATCATATACTTTATTAGAGCAGGGACTAGATAAATTTCTTACCTCATTCTTAAGCTTTGCCCAGTCCCTCGGCTCCTTAAACTGCTCTTGGCTCTACCAGAACTCCGTCCTCTCTTTCCTTTTTTTCTTTCTTCCTCTCTTCCTCTCTTCCTCTCTTCTTTCTCTTCCTTTTCTTGCTAGATCCGTGGTGTGGCTTGAAGTGGGAGGGGAGTAGCCTATTTATAGGTGAGAGGAGGTGGAATGAATAGTCCAGATTGATTCATGATGAATGGCTCAGATTGCTTGCTTCCTCAATAAGCTTTGCCTGCATCATCACGATGACATCACCCTCCCTAATGACTCACCACTCATGACATCATTTAGGACACCTCAAGGGACATATTAGGGGTATATGTGGCAAAATGTGGGGCCCTTGGGACACCTCACCAGCTGACTCAGCCTTTCCAGAGAGTTCCAGAGTCTTTTTCCTAAATGGACGGCTGAGATTGTGCCACGTGTCCTCTTACTTTTTCTCATTTTTCTATAATCATGCCATGTGTCCTTTGCATTTCTTCTTTTATTGTAATCATGCCATGTGGCACCTTCTAGGCCCCATTTATGCCCTCTCATGATTCCATATCACTTTACCCAATTTTATCTTGGATCGGGTCACTTTACTTTATTGAAAAAGCACTAAAATAATATTTTAATGCCTCTTGGGCCCACATTACTCTTGGGCTACGTTTTTGGGCCTTGGATTGTCATCTTGGTTTCTAACCAAGCTCAAGCACTCTGGTGGCTCGGTTCCCAAGGAACATCCTTAGTAAATTACCAAAATGCCCTTACTACCTCTTTAGTACTTCTAGGGGCAGTATTGTCTTTTCATATCTTACCAGAGTATCTCTTGACCCTGGTCAACTATCCAGA
Organism: Leucaena leucocephala; assembly: GCA_037074615.1. Classification (NCBI taxonomy): domain Eukaryota; kingdom Viridiplantae; phylum Streptophyta; class Magnoliopsida; order Fabales; family Fabaceae; genus Leucaena; species Leucaena leucocephala. Next base: position 5,180,647 of record CM073526.1, on the reverse strand, counting down.
TACCCTTTCTTAATAGTCTAACCTTAGTCAAATGATCATAAAGCCCTTTGTCTAACTCTGACTCAATGATATAACACAGTGGCATACCTTTAGTGGCATTTTCATAATTCTTCATTTTTCTCAGTCTTTATTAGCCCTAGCCCACATACTTATATGAAAATATCATTGGGCCTATAAGGTGTCATTCTGGACCCTCTGTATGATCCCCTATCTTCATGGGCTCAATTCCCGAGAAATTTTCCCGAAAACCTATTTATCGAGTCTTTTAATCCTCTATAAAATCTGTAGTAAATTCTACAAAACTCCTTTTTGAGCTCTGTCAATTTTAGAAATTCTTATATTAATTATAGGAATTTACTGCCATATTTCATCTAATTATGAGGTCCAGAGAATACTGTATTAATTTTCCTTCTCTTCAAAAATTAATATAAATCTTTCGCAACCTCATATCAAAACTGTATTGCATCAAACTGATCAGCATAATTTTCTCTATTTATTGAGACCTCTACTTAACAGGGTCTAGTAGCATCCCTTTTTTTGGCTATATACTGGGCTACTAAGCCTAAAAATTGGGATATGACACCCAACATAAGAGTAACCCATATCTGATTGTTCCTCTTGAGGGTCTATCATCTCTCTATCATCAATAGATATTTTATTTGATCTGACTGAGGGGCTAACTAACTTGCCCAATTCTGACTTACTACTAGAATCCTGGATGTTGATCACTGGGGGAAGATCAAACTCTGGATCATGTATGAAAGTATCTATCTCTTATGAGTTCCACCCTGATCTATTAGAACTATAGACTGTGGGCCTAGGGTCCCCCTGGTTCACTGTAGTCTCTGATGTTCTAGACTCAGTCATTGGTATCCTGTAATAATTAACTTAAGGTCAATTATGCATATCTTTTCTTACATATCAGTCTATAAATAATCTAATCAGAGCATTTCCTAAGCCAGAATCCTTTGCTCTGATACAAAAAATTTCACATCCTTACTTTTAACCTCAATTATACTCCATTAGAAGTGATTGGAACCAATTATATGATCATTTGCTTTGAAAACATCCATTTCCAAAAGATTTGCGCTCGGGGGGTACTGTTCACTGTTACTGTTCATTTGGTAATTCCAGAACATGTACCCTACTTTGAAAATTTATAATTAATTGTAGAAAAATTGAAATAATGTGGTTCCAATTTCTAATGAAAGCTATTTCATAAATATTTGAGGGAAAATATGAAAATGAGGTTTTCTTGTCCACACGAAATCAGTTTATTGGTTAAACATCACTGTTCATTTGGTAAAATCTGGAAGTTCTAGTTTCTTTACCTTAACTTCAAAAATTCGTTTCTCTTTGGTTACTTGTCCCAATGAACTGTGTTACCTATGGAATTAAAGCTCTAAATGTCCTCTTTAATATCACCAAATTTCATAGAAACATTCGTTCATTTGATATATTAAATCATTGCATGAATGTTACTGCCTCTCAGCACTCATTTTATCTCAATTCCAGATCTTACTGCCAACTTTGGAAAATCATAACAATTTGGATACTTACCCAAATGAGGCGTTCTTGGTGTCCATTTAAAGCTCTGTATCTTAAATTTCATCATACCAAGTTTCAGACTAAAACTCGTTGATTTAGGCATCATAATCATGGTCACATCACCATGGCCTCAAAATATAATTACATAATCATACACTATTCAACCATACATGCTATCATATGCTTCCATAAAGTCAAGTATCTCATGTGACTTATTATACAAACTCATTCATCTATATTTACCCTTTTTCCATGTGAAGTTCTAGCACCTATAATAAGATTATGCATATGGAAGGAATGAGATTTCATGGAAATCCCAATAGCAAGTTACACAAACTATAATTGAATCCTTATTGGGCTACCATAGGCCTTCATTGGGTCCAATAGCTAATTGGCATAAATCCCAGGGTACTTTATTTATACCGATATTCTTAAAATATCCTAATTTTGAAATAAATTCTAGACACCTCTTTCAATGGTTCTAACATTTTTATAAATTCATTCTAAGATAAAATGAATTCCCTGTAATGTAAATGAATTCCCTGTAATGTCTTATAATTTTTTGAGACCCAGAAGTTCTGATAAAAATTCCCTACATTTCCTTTAACCCTTTATCAGTGTCTGATTTTACTTTAATTTCCCAAAGGGCATTATCATCTTTTCAAACAATATCAGAGTATTTACTGACTCTAATTAATCATATTTATACCATCTTACACACTTTTGGCCTGTCCAAAATGACCAGAAGGTCCTTTACCCCTCACTGGTACAGTATGGGCATCCATGAGCATTTCTGTAATTTCATACTTTTCTTGGACTGCTCTGAACTCTAGCCCACTTAACTGTCCAGTCATCTCATTGGGCCTAATATGGCGCTATTTGGGCCTTGGTTTGGGCTTATTGCCTTTATGCCCTTTATGGCACAAATCCTAATAAACCTCAACCGATCCTATTTATCGGGTATTTTATTTCACCGTAAAATCCCGTAAGACTTTTACAGGATTCCTTTTCTGACTCTGTCAATTTCATAAATTGTTACATTAAATATAAGAATTTTCTATAAAGTTTCATCTGATTCTGATGTCTGAAAAATATTATAATAATTCTTCTGACTTCAGGAATTTATATCAATTAATTGGGACCTCAAATCAAAATTCTGTGTTGCGTTAAACTGCCAGGAATAATTTTTTCTATCTACTGGTAAAATTTGGGTCTGATATGATTTTGGGCATTTTTGGCCTATTTTGGCTCAACTTTCTCATATTTACTTTTAGGTCCTTGAACTTAAGGGCCCAACTTTTGTTTCTACTTTCACTTTTTGCCTTTAACATTTTCTACTTTTCATTTTAGTCATTCTCTTCCTTAAAGAATCATCTAACCTTTATTATTTCTTCAGATCTTTGTCATAATCCTTTACAAGGCTTTTTCCACGATTAGTATTATACCGATAGGGAAAAATTAGGATATGACATAGGTAGGGGTAATGTTGTTGTTTAGCAGAATATGCGCGTAGTTTCTAGTGTAAAGTACTAATTTTAAAAAGTTGGGGTGTTTTCTTTCAAAGAAAAAGATAATTTTTTTATAAAGCCATAGGGATGAGTTACTCCTTACAAATTTAGCCAGCTAGCTAAATTTTTTAGTTTATGATGTTGAAAGCTTAATGGATTTGAATTTTTAAGTTTGAAATATTAAGGTAGTAAAGGTTCTTGGATACATAACAGATGTTGGGTTACTGATAAATGCTTGAATGATTAAAAATTATTTTTAGTGGCAGGGGAATGAGGATTTAATTTGATTTTATTAAGAATAATAGTTCAAACGAAATGTTTTCAGGATAGTAATTATTATTAAGTGATTTAGGCATAAATATATGGTGACTAAGATTAAATCAGCAATTGGAGGTGTTTTAAGAAAATTTAATTGATCAATGGATATTAGGGATATTGTGATAATGATTTGAGGGTTGATTTTGAATATTAATAGTTGAAAAGTTAGTTATTACCCTAAGCTTACATGGAAATAGTAAGTTACAAAATGATGTTTAAGGATAATATAGGATATAGTTATATATATCATTTATATGGACGCAAAGGTGAAGTTTGAGTTTGAGTTTTAGTTAAAATGTATTTTGGAAGTCAAAATTTTTTACAAAGAGTTGCTATTTTGTGGTTTTCTAGAGGATTAATTAGTGATTGAATTGAACAATTTAAGTTTTAATATGAGTGGCAGGGGATTAGTTTATGAGATGAGGTTTTAAGGAAATTTTTAGAAATTATGGTTTAAAAGTATACGACTTGAGAAGTGGAGTTATGTTATTGTTTAGAGATACTTTTGTGTAAGTTCTTGAATTATGATGAAGCTGTTGGAAATTGTGCATAGGGGCCAATCATTGTCTAATGAACATTGTTGATTTATGAATTTATTAATTGTGTTACCATATTATTTGCATGTTTACTGTGATGACCATCCTTGGATAACTCATGATTTTATCCTAAATGTCCCTGGTCGGTCATCTATGCGGGAGTATAGATGAAATAAGACCAATATGACTTTGAAGATGTATAGAGATATAAATCAAAGTCATAGGCACATGTAAGAGTACAAGGTGTTAGACCGACCCGCTATGAGAGAACTGCATGGGTTAAGTCATAAGCTTCTTTCATATACAAACGATGTCACTATGCCCTTTGACCTGAGATCATCATGGATTCCTACATGACAAACGCTCAGCTTTGACCTAGTCAAAAGTCACTTTTGATCGAGTGATCATAAAGACTATGTTCGTGTTAGAAATCGTGCCCTAGGGGCCAATCATTGTCTTATGAGCATTATTGATTTATGAATTTATTAATTGTGTTATCATATTATTTGCATGTTTACTATGATGACCATCCTTGGATAATTCATGATCTTATCCTAAATGTCCCTGGTCGGTCATCTATGTAGGAGCATAGATGAAATAAGACCAGTATGACTTTGAAGATGTATAGAGATATAAATCAAAGTCATAGGCATATGTAAGAGTACAAGGTGTTAGACCGACCCGCTATGAGAGAGCTGCATGGGTTACGTCATAAGCTTCTCTCATATACAAACCATGTCACTATGCCCTTTGACCTGAGATTATCATGGATTCCTACATGACAAACGCTCAGCTTTGACCTAGTCAAAAATCAATTTTGACCGAGTGATCATAAAGACTATATTCGGCCTTAGTGGTTTTTCATGCGGAGGAATGTGAATGGTCAAGATGGAATTTGTCCCTTACATTCGTAGAGAGATATTACTGGGCCCCTCGATGAGTGACTCTGAGAAATGTATGGCCATACTGCAATGGAAAGGTAGTTTCATTTCTATAGTCAGACTACTCAGGGATCGAGAAAGTAACGGTCAGAAATAGGAGGATGACATTATCCATACCTCATCCATGACCAAAATATCGTGTGACAGAAGGGACATAATATGGTTGTATAAAAGGTTACATCGTTTAATGATCCTCATATGATTTGGGTAGTCGTTATGTCTTGCTACAGACCGCTTGTGACTTGTGGGCCATTATAGCAAATGGCCCACTGCCAACTTCATATAGGCCTACAGGGTCGCACACAAAAAAGCCTAACACGACCTATGATGTCCAGATTCATTGAATCTAAGACATGTCCAGATTCAATGAATGATCCAGGGTAGATATATATATTTATTTATATTTATATTCATATATATATAAATTCATATATATATATATTATATAAGAGATATATGAGATTTAATTTATAAGGATAAATTAAATCTCTATCACGTTTGAATTTGAAATTCAAATTGATAGGATATCTCATATAAGAGATATTTATAAGATTTAATTTATAACGATAAATTAAATCTCTATCACGTTTGAATTTGAAATTCAAATTGATATGATATCTCATATAAGAGATATTTATAAGATTTAATTTATTAGGATAAATTAAATCTCTATCACATTTGAATTTGAAATTCAAATTGATAAGATATCTCATATAAGAGATATTTATAAAATTTAATTTATAAGGATAAATTAAATCTCTATCACATTTGAATTTAAAATTCAAATTGATATGATATCTCAAATTTGATTTATGAGAATAAATCAAATATAGTTCAGTCTTATCTTTATTTTAAGTTAAATAAATAGGTGAATTAAATCTGTGGGACAGATTTAATATCAATATTATTTATTTAATTAGTTTCTTATCAAATTATACAATATATGATATTGTATTAATTTCAAAATTAATATAAGATTAACTCCAAAATCTAATTCGATAGAGAAAAAACGCATAGCATCCTATATATCTGACTTTATGAGCTACGTTTTGAAGACAAATAGAACACAGAAAGGCTGAAGGGGAATCTGCAAAAGGTTTGCAGATAAGAAACTACTGAAATAGAGACGGAGAGGACGAATTCTTGAGAAAGCCCTAGAGGGACAAGAGACGCTAGCACGTCATTCTTGGTTGGAACGCTGTTCGTGTGGATACTAGTAGAGGAAGCTGACCTGAGTTGTCGACTTCTTGTGATCGGAAAGGGAGCACGAGCAGCGGAGAGAAGCTGTGAACGTCGTGACCAGAAGCTGTGGAAGTCGCTGAGGAACACTGAGGGTAATGCTTCTTCCCACTTGACTTAAACACATATGGTAGATCCTAGCAAGGAATGGAAAAATTTTTAAGTTAATCTCTGCTATGTGTCCTCCAATTCCTTACAATTTGAGCTTAGTGATTTTTCGTGCGGAGGAATGTGAATGGTCAAGATGGAATTTTTCCCTCACATTCGTAGAGAGATATTACTGGGCCCCTCGATGTGAGTCTGAGAAATGTATGGCCATACTATAATGGAAAGGTAGTTCTATTTCTATAGTCAGACTACTCAGGGATCGAGAAAGTAACGGTGAGCAATAGGAGGATGACATTCTCCATACCTCATCCATGACCAAAATATCGTGTGACAAAAGGGACATGATATGGTTGTATAAAATGTTACATCATTCATCGATCCTCATATGATTTGGGTAGTCGTGATGTCTTGCTAGAGACCGCTTGCGACTTGTAAGTCAGTATAGTAAATTGCCCACTGCCAACTTCATATGCGCCTACAGGGTCGCACACAAAATAGTCAAACACGAGCTATGATGTCCAGATTCATTGAATCTAAGACATATCCACATTCAATGAATGATCTAGGGTGGATGTATATATTTATTTATATTTATATTCATATATATATAAATTCGTATATATATATTATATATAAGAGATATTTACAAGATTTAATTTATAAAGATAAATTAAATCTCTATCACGTTTGAATTTAAAATTCAAATTGATATGATATCTCATATAAGAGATATTTACAAGATTTAATTTATAAGGATAAAATTAAATCTCTATCACGTTTGAATTTGAAATTCAAATTGATATGATATCTCATATAAGAGATATTTACAAGATTTAGTTTATAAGGATAAAATTAAATCTCTATCACGTTTCAATTTGAAATAAAAATTGATATGATATCTCAAATTTGATTTATGAGAATAAATCAAATGTAATTCCGTCTTATCTTTATTTTAAATTAAATAAATGGGTGAATTAAATCTGTGGGACAGATTTAATACAAACACTATTTATTTAATTAGTTTCTTATCAAATTATACAATATATGATATTTTATTAATTTCAGAATTAATATAAGATTATTCCAAAATCCAAGTCTGTGGTAACACGCATAGCATCCTATATATATGATATTCAGGAGCTATAGTTGGGACAGGAAAAAAGGGTAAACGGGAATCCACAAAAAGGTTTGCAGATAAGAAACTGCCAAAATAGAGACAGAGAAGACGAATTCTTGAGTAAGCCCTGTAGGGACAGGAGGCGCTAGCACGTCGTTCGTGGTTGGAACGCTGTTCGTGTAGATACCAGTAGAGGAAGCCAACCTGAGTCGTCGACTTCTTGCAATCGAAAAGACATCACGAACCGCAAAGAGAAGCTGTGGTTGTCGCAACCAGAAGCTGAGAAAGTTGCGACTGAATAATGAGGGTAATACTTCTTTCTACTTGACTTAAACACATACGGTAGATCTTGGCAGGGAATGGAAAATTTTTTAAGTTAATTTCTGCTGCGTGTCTTCGAATTCCTTACAGTGGTATCAGAGCCATGCCGTTTTGTGTTTTAGTTATGCTTGATTATTTATTCATATGATATGTGTTAGTCGTAGCCGATCATATGATAACATGTGTTTTATATGTGACATATATGAAATCCGTTTTATGTATGACATATAAGGAATCTGAAAGGGAATTGAAATCGGTGGTGCATGCATTTTGATTTGATCAATTAATATTGATGGGGTCTAAGAAAAATGAATTCAGATTCATGATTATTTATGAAAAAAAATTATCGGGCCGCTGCCCTAGACCTCGCCTGCTAACCAGTTAGCGGGACCGCCGTAGCTACCTGTTCATAGCGCAACATAACCGTAACATATACTATTTTTGTGAATGTTTTAGTTTTCGAAACATTAATTGCCCTTCGATTAAATCTGAATATTGATTCTTGAATATTTGGCTATGGTGAACAATATGGCTCTAGATTGCAAGTGTTGTAATTTTTAAATACGGCCTGCGTGTCATGCCTTCCTCTATATACTCTTAATGTACCTTCTCTTCTCATCTCACTCCCCACGAATGTTAAAAGAGGTTTCTATATGTAATTTCTCTTTTCTTACTAGAGAGCTCCTCTCATTGGCTTGAGTGGATTTAGGATATGTGAGCTATATTGTATCACGTTTAAATTATGCATCTTATGATTATATCATCACATGCATATTACTTGTATGAGATACAAACTGAGAAACATGCATTCTTATAAACCAGATAGTTAAATTAAGCCCTCTAAATGAAATCTTAAGTCATAATGCCGTCAATTTATGAACACTTGTCAAAACCTCGATCGCTCAATTATGGACTCCATCAAAGTGGGTGCATTTGAGTTATCTTGGGGAGATAACCAAGAGTAATGGTTCTACTCTCACATGTTTATTATTGTTTGACTTAATTGAGATTAACAAAACTGTTTTGGGTCTCAAGGCATTAGATGGGATTAAAAACATGCCAGATCATATGATGATAGAATCCTATGAACATCTAAGAGTTATATTTGATGTAATTGGTAAAGGTGTTACCTACCTAAATAACTTAATTTAAGAGTCCTGCCAAAGCGGACTTAAGTTTAAGCCAAATATGGATCTTAGCCCACTAACTATTGCATTGAGGGTTGTTTATTTAGTAGGAGATTGCTAATTCAATTGCATATTTTAATTGTAGAATCATGACGACTAGTAATACTGCTACATTATCGCTATGATCTATCTTTGAGAAGGACAAACTCAATGGGACAAACTTTCTTGACTGGTTTAGGAACTTGAGAATTGTTCTCAAGCAGGAAAGAAAGGCACATGTCCTAGATCAACCCATTCCTGAGGAGCCAGCAGCCAATGCTCCTAAAGCTTAGAGAGATGCTTACACGAAGCATAAGGAAGACTCTGTCGATGTGAGATGCTTGATGCTAGCCACCATGGTTCTGGAGCTCCAAAGAGATCTAGAACACATGTAGGCTTATGAGATAATTGTGCATCTCAAGGAAATATTCAAGCAACAGGCAAGGCAAGAGAGGTATGAGACCACTAAGGCCTTATATTCCTGCAAGATGGTTGAAGGTGCATCAGTCAGTACTCATGTCTTAAAGATGAAAGGGTACATTGATCACCTTGAGAGGCTTGGATTTCCCATGAGCCAGGAGTTAGCTACGGATTTGGTCTTGAACTCACTCCCGAAAAGTTATGACCAGTTTGTCATGAACTACAACATGAACAATATGGAGAAATCTATTTCTAAACTACATGGGATGCTTAAAATTGCTGAATCGAGTCTTAAGAAGAAGCCCAGTATTGTTTTGATGGTTCAGAAAGGAAAGGGTATGAAAAAGAAAGGCAAATGCAAGGGGAAGGGTCATGGCTCATCAGGTAAGACCAAAGAGTCAAGCAAGCCCAAAACCAAGCCTACACCAAAGAAGGCAAAGCCTCCGAAGGAAGGAGTCTGCTTTTTCTATAATGAACCTGGTCATTGGAAGAGGAATTGCAAACTCTACCTCAAAGATCTGAAAAAGAATAAGAAGGATAGCGAGGCTATCACTTCAGGTTTTATGTTATAGACATTAATCTTTCTACTTCCACCACATGGATATTAGATACTGCATGTGGTTCTCACATTTGTACAAATGTGTAGGGACTAAAGGACAATAGGAAGCTGAAAAAGGGTGAAGTTGACCTACGAGTTAGAAACAGAGCAAGGGTTACTGCGTTAGTTGTAGGCACTTATGAATTAGTTCTGCCCACTGGGCTTTTGTTAGTGTTAAACAATTGCTATTATGCTCCTACTTTAAGTAGTAACATAGTTTCACTTTCTTATTTGGATAAGGAAGGTTTCACTTCTATTGCTGGGAATAGTAAATGTTCTATTTATCGTAATGATGTTTTCTATGCTCATGGTGATTTCCATGTTAATCATTACATATTAAATTTAGAACAACCCAATCATGGAAATATCTATAACATAACCGCTGAAAGGGTCAAACCAAACGATTTGAATATGACATACCTCAGCACTATCATCTGGGCCACATAAATGAGAAACACATTTCCAAACTCCATCAAGATGGATTTCTCAACTCATTTGATTTTGAATCATATGACACTTGCGAGTCTTGCTTGTTAGGAAAGATGACAAAGTCACGTTTCACTGGGCACAGTGAAAGGGCCATTGATTTATTGGGCCTCATGTATATAGATGTGTGTGGACCGATGAACACAAATGCCAGAGGAGGTTATTCGTACTTCATAACATTCATAGATGATTTTAGCATATATGGGTACATCTATCTGATAAAGCATAAATCCAAATCTTTTAAAATGTTCAAAATATTTCAAAATAAAGTACAAAACCAGCTTGACAAAATAATTAAAGCCCTTCGATCTGATCGGGGTGGTGAATATTTGAGCCAATATTTCGTTGATCATTTTAGGAGTTGTGGGATAGTCTCACAATTGACTCCTCTAGGGACACCATAATGGAATGTCATTTCTGAATGGAGGAATCGAACACTATTAGATATGGTTCGATCTATGATGAGTCAAACAGATCTTCCACCCTCCTTTTGGGGCCATGCCCTAGAGACAGCTGCGTTCACACTCAATCGTGTTCCATCTAAGGCAATTGAAAAGACTCCATATGAGATATGGACTGGGAGGACACCTAGTCTGTATTTCCTCAAGATTTGGGGATGCGAGGTCTATGTTAAGCAACAAGCCTCAGTCAAATTAGCGCCCAAATCTTTAAAGTACCTTTTTGTGGGATATCTTAAGGAAACCAAGGGATACTATGTCTACAACCCTGCTGAGTGTTTGTTGTCAGAAATGGTATCTTTCTCAAACGAGAATTTATCTCTAAAAGAACCAGTGGTAGTAAGGTATATCTCGAAGAAGTTCGAGAGCCATAAGACACCACAGAACTACAGATGGAAAATAGAGAAGACTCACCACAAGTTGTTGATACTCCTCAAGTCACGCAAGGTCCACGAAAATCTAATAGGACACGACTTCAGCCTCAGAGATATGGATTTCTGATTTCTGACAGTCGTGATGTGTTGCTCATTGAGCATAATAAGCTGACTACCTATCGAGAAGCTATAGTAGGACCAAACTCTGAAAAATGGCTTAATGCCATGAAGTCTGAGATACAATCCATGTACGACAATAAGGTTTGGACATTAGTCGACCCGCCTGAAGGTGTAAAATCTGTCAGGTGCAAGTGGGTTTTTAAGGAGAAAACTGACATGGATGGCAATGTAAATGTCTTCAAGGCACGACTGGTTGTAAAAGGATTTATTCAAACTCATGGTGTGGACTATGATGACACATTTTCCCCAGTTGCAATTGCCAAATCAATCAAAATCCTCTTTGCCATAGCAGCATATTATGACTATGAAATATGGCAGATGGACGTCAAGATAACCTTCCTTAATGGAAAGCTCCTTGAGGATGTGTACATGACACAACCTGAAGGGTTTGTGCATTCCGAGGACTCTGGTAAAGTGTGCAAGCTTCAAAGGTCTATTTATGGACTGAAGCAAGCCTCTCGGAGTTGGAATCATCATTTTGATGAAGTAGTCAAAGAGTTTGGATTTCTTCAAAATATTGATGAACCTTGTGTGTACAAGAAGTTTAGTAGGCGCACAGTTGTGTTTTTGGTACTCTATGTCAATGACATCCTACTTATTGGAAATGACATTCCTATATTGCAGATTGTCAAGTCTTGGTTAGGAAAGTCTTTCTCGATGAAAGACTTGGGTGAAGCCACCTACATCCTAGGAATCAGGATCTATAGAGATAGATCTAAAAGACTTTGAGGACTCAGTCAGAGTACATACATAGACAAAATACTGCATAGGTTCAGTATGCACGAATCAAAGAGGGATTTCATACCCATGTCTCATGGTATTCACCTCAGCAAAGATCTGTGTCCTAGTACATCTGATCAGCGAGGTCGCATGAGTAAAGTTCCATATGCCTCATCCATATGATCTATCATGTACGCCATGTTATGTACTCGACTGGATGTCTCGTTTGCCTTAAGTATGACTAGCAGATATCAATAGGACCCTGGTGAGGGCCATTGGACTGCTGTTAAGAATATCCTTAAGTACTTAAGAAGGACTAAGGACTTATTTTTGGTCTATGGTGGATTGGATAACGAACTCTGTGTAACTGGTTACACAGATGCGAGTTTCTAAACTGACCAGGATGACCCAAAATCGTAGTTTGGATATATATTCCTCCTCAATAATGGACCAGTAAGCTGGAAGAGCTTTGAGCAGGGCACTGTAGCAGATTCTGAAATAGAACTAGGGGTGATACCTACTATCTCAGGTCTAATAACTTTGCTCTGTGATAATAGCGGTGCCATTGTATAGGCCAAAGAGCCTAGCTCACATCAAAGGACCAAGCATATACTCAGGCAATTTCATCTCAATAGAGAAATCAACGATAGAGGTGATATAAAAATATGCAAAGTAGCAGGAGAAGATAATGTTGCTGATCCTCTAACAAAGCCGCTTGTGCAGGCAAAGCATGAGCGTCATGTTAGGTCAATGGGAATTAGTCAAATTAATGATTGTACCTAGTGCAAGTGGGAGGTTATTGGAAATTGTGCCCTAGGGGCCAATCATTGTCTTATGAACATTGTTAATTTATGAATTTATTAATTGTGTTATCATATTATTTGCATGTTTACTGTGATGACCATCCTTGGATAACTCATGATCTTATCCTAAATGTCCCTGGTCGGTCATCTATGCAGGAGCAGAGATGAATAAGACCAGTATGACTTTGAAGATGTATAGAGATATAAATCAAAGTCATAGGCACATGTAAGAGTATAAGGTATTGGACCGACCCACTATGAGAGAGTTGCATGGGTTAAGTCATAAGCTTCTCTCATATACAAACCATGTCACTATGCCCTTTGACCTGAGATCATCATGGATTCTTACATGACAAATGCTCAGCTTTGACCTAGTAAAAAGTCACTTTTGACTGAGTGATCATAAAGACTATGTTCGGGCTTAGTGGTTTTCGTGCGGAGGAATATGAATGGTCAAGATGGAATTTGTCCCTCATATTCATAGAGAGATATTACTGGGCCCCTCGATGAGTGAGTCTGAGAAATGTATGGCCATACTGTAATGGAAAGGTAGTTCTATTTCTATAGTCAGACTACTCAGGGATCGAGAAAGTAACGGTCAGGAATAGGAGGATGACATTCTCCATGCCTCATCCATGACCAAAATATCGTGTGACAAAAGGGACATGATATAGTTGTATAAAAGGTTACATCGTTCATCAATCTTCATATGATTTGGGTAGTCGTGATGTCTTGCTAGATACCGCTTGTGACTTGTGAGTCAGTATAGTAAATGGCCCACTGCCAACTTCATATGGGCTTACAGGGTCACACACAAAATAGCCCAACACGAGCTATGATGTCCAGATTCATTGAATCTAAGACATATCCAGATTCAATGAATGATCCAGGGTGGATGTATATATTTATTTATATTTATATTCATATATATATATAAATTCGTATATATATTATATATAAGAGATATTTACAAGATTTAATTTATAAGGATAAATTAAATATCTATCACGTTTGAATTTGAAATTCAAATTGATATGATATCTCATATAAGATATATTTACAAGATTTAATTTATAAGGATAAAATTAAATCTCTATCACGTTTGAATTTGAAATTCAAATTGATATGACATCTCATATAAGAGATATTTATAAGATTTAATTTATAAGGATAAAATTAAATCTCTATCACGTTTGAATTTGAAATTCAAATTGATATGATATCTCAAATTTGATTTATGAGAATAAATCAAATGTAATTTCGTCTAATCTTTATTTTAAATTAAATAAATAAGTGAATTAAATCTGTGGGATGGAACTATTTATTTAATTAGTTTCTTATCAAATTATACAATATATAATATTATATTAATTTTAGAATTAATATAAGATTAATTCCAAAATCTAAGTCTGTGGTAACACGCATAGCATCCGATATATATGATATTTAGGAGCTACAGTTGGGAAAGGAAAAAAAGGGTAAATGGGAATCCGTAAAAAGGTTTGCAGATAAGAAACTGCCAAAATAAAGACGGAGAGGACGAATTCTTGAGTAAGCCCTAGAGGGACCGGAGGCGCTAGCACGTCGTTCATGGTTGGAACGCTATTCGTGTGGATACCAGTAGAGGAAGTCGACCTGAGTCGTTGACTTTTTGCGATCGAAAAGAGATCATAAGCCGCAGAAAGAAGTTGTGGACATCGCAACCAGAAACTGAGAAAGTCACGACTGAATACTGAGGGCAATACTTCTTTCCACTTGACTTAAACACATACGGTAGATCCTGGGAGGGAATGGAAAATTTTTTAAGTTAATTTCTGCTGCGTGTCTTCTAATTCCTTACAGAAGCAATTATAGTAAACATGTTAAGTGACCATAAGAGGAGTTTAACTTCAACAGCAAGAAGTTTTGGCAAGATCTAGAATTTAATAAACATCAAGATTAAAAGGAAAGTTCCATACATTATAAGAATGTGGAAAGGAAGAACATTACTATTAGAAACAAGTACCATCTAAAATGTGAAGCTAGAATTTTAAACTACTAGATTAGGTGTTAAGGCTAAAAAATGACACTTACAATAATGTTCTTTTAAGCTGGATAATTTTCAAATCATATTGAAGGCTAAGTTGAAAAGGTTATTCACTGTTTTGGTGCCTTAAAGTGTGAAATAATGTTCTTTTAAATTAATAAATTACATGTATTAGGTGTATAATGGCTCTTTTGAGGCAATTGGCTATAAGGTAATTAAGTTTTATGAACTTTCCTCCTATGTTCTATTTTGGGACAGTTTTAATTCAATAAAGAATTATTAATTGTTGTTCTATTTTATGGCTCTCATGAACTAATAAGATAAGAAAGTAAGATTGATAATCATTGAAGTATTAAATAAGAATAAAGCAAAAGAGTTAAGCTAATAAATTAGAGTTTGGAGCTTTGAGAAAGCTTGTTTGTGCCAGTAAAATATATGTATATATAGATATATACATACAATTTTGTACAAGATAACCAACCACTTTCACAAGTGTAGTGTTTGAAAAGAACGAGGATTTTAAGGAAGGTTAGTTAAGTTACAAATTATAAATGAAAAGGCTTTAACCCACCTTTTTGTATATATAATATATAGGATTTGATTTATGCTCGAGCCAACTAAGGGAACAAGCAAAAAAAAAAAATAAAGAAAGGAAAAGGAGGTAATTTGGAAGGAGATTAGGTAGTAACCTTTCTCTTATATCTTTATACATTTAATTCTGCATGTTTATTTGTGACATGAGATGAGATGAGTATGTATGAAAGTGTGTTGGTTTAATTATGTATATAAGGAAGTTTGTTGTGATGCCATTCAGAGCAGGGGTATCGCTATAATGTTCAATAGTCCAAGAAGAGTATGTGGAGTTTGTTATAATGTCATTACGAGCGGGGGTGTCATTGTAACATGCAATAGTCAAAGAAGAGGATTTATAGTTTGCTATATGCTGTTATGAGTGGGGGTGTCGCGATAACATGCAGTATTCAAAGAAGAGTATGCAGAGTTTGTATGATGTTGTTACGAGAGGGGTAATGCTGTAAGGTGCAATAAAAAGATGTGAGAATATTACACTGTTACAAGCGATGGTGTTGCTGTAATTAGTGGTAGTCAAATGACTATATCATGTTGTTATGTGTCATATCCCCAATTTTCTTATCTGATATATATGTACAGTTTGTATATAATATATATGAGATTCTCTAAGGAAAATGTTGCAATTTAAGGAAGGAAAGGGATTAAATTGTAAATAATGGAAAGTTCAAGGACTTAAATGAAATGTAGAAAAGTTCTACGGCCAAAATAAAATGTTGAAATACATGTTGGCCTATAAGTGTAATTACTAAAAGTTTGAGGGACATAAAGGTAATTTGTCAAAAGTTCAAGAGAAAAATCGTAATTATGAGAAAATTATGCTAGAAAAGGTCTAGAACTACCCAAAAATATTGTAGTCCCAAATTTTATCAGTAAATAGAGAATGGAAATTGGGT
This sequence comes from Leucaena leucocephala, assembly GCA_037074615.1. NCBI lineage: Eukaryota > Viridiplantae > Streptophyta > Magnoliopsida > Fabales > Fabaceae > Leucaena > Leucaena leucocephala. The sequence goes on along the minus strand of CM073526.1, from coordinate 5,164,296 downwards.
CACGCGTTTTTTTCAAAATTTTTATTTGAGCCCCCAGATAATTGATATTAATTTCTAAAGTCTGAAGATTAATACAAGACCTTCCAGATTTCCTAATCAAATGAAAGTTGATAGTAAATTCCCATAATTAATATAGAAATTTATAAAACTAATAGAGTTCTGTAGAATTTTTAATGGAATTTACAATAGAATAATATACACGATAAATGCTTTGGGTGAAGTTTTTTGGGAATTAAGCCATAAAGGTATTGGACCTATGTAAAGGCCCAAGTTGGTGTCCTATAGGCTCAGTAAGATATTTGAATAGTTATGTGGGCCAATCTTAAGAGGAACCCTTAAAAAATACGAAATTACAAAGTAATGAACAAGAGATTGGTTGAGGGTATTTTGGTCATTTTAGATAGGTCAAAACACTAAGGCTGGTACAAGGATGATTGATCAAAGTCAAAATATGCCCTAATAAGATGTAAAGAGATGTGAAATGATAATTATACCCTTAGGGTTAACATAATGTAAAATAGTGAACCAAGGGCATTTCTGTCATTTTCTAAGGGATGGTAAGCAAGTAAATACTCATTCTAACAATGTCAGTGGTAGGAAAAATCTAAACACTAGTTTTTCATGATAGAATACATATTATAGAATATTATAAAAATTAGAAACAAAAAAGAGTATAGTTTTTGTGAAACTGACTGGATAATACCATATTAGACTGAAATTTTTCCTATCAACATTTTTCTATGAATTACGCCAAACACAACCCTACATGATGTCATGGATAATGTCATTTTTTAGCTTATAAGGCAAGCTTAATAGAAGGTGCATTATGGACCCTTGGATCAAATAGTGTTTAGATTAATCTTATCTTTTCATTTCCACCCAATTTTTTCTATAAATATCCCCCTTCATAGCATATTTTGGTTGCTTAGAAAACCTTAGGAAAACTCTGCTAAAATTTATTTTGGAGATAGGAAGAAGCCTACAACTTGGAGCAAAAAGAAATGTAATTAGTTCCTTTGATCTTGGACTTTATTCTAAGAAGTTTGCTCTTGGTTTTAAGTGGTTTTTATGGCATTTTCCCTTTGATGTTGCTGATGAAAATGCTTTTCATATGTGATGGGAATATGAATTTTATTTTATAGATAATTTAGACAAGCTTAAACAAGCTAGAATCTAGTAGTATTTGTTTGGAAATTCAAGTGTACATGTAATTAGGGTTTTGTGTTCTTGGCTACCACTATATGAATCACTACTCATATATGATAATTTTATGATTTTGATGCTTCTAATGGGTTTAAAATGGAAAATTGTGTGTGGGTCAGATAGAGAAACAAGTAGTAGAAGCATTGAAATCAAAATGAGATTTTTTGAAAAATAAGAGGATGCATTCCAATTTTGTACAATAGTCAAGGAAGGAGTTTGATTTTGAAAATTCTTATTTCATATTTGGATTCTACATACAAATTATATAGAAATGAACCATGACAATTTATTTTGGAAAGATAGAAGTATAAGACATAAAATGGACAAACAATGAAACTTAGTGAAAACTTAGTCTTGGTATTGTTTTAGAGTTGAGCTTATGCTAGATAATGAAGATTTTTAGCTTCCTCCAGTGATACATGTTACATATTCTAAGAAATCTAATTTAGACAGATCTGATAGCTCATCTATAGGCTCAAATTATATGGATAGTACATTAGAAAAACCTATTTTGGCCTCTCCTTTACATGTTGTACCCCCAGATATGTCATATTCTAACCCAAAAATTGACACAGTTTATATGGATAAGAGAGGATATCATACCCTCAGCCATTACAATTTGATGAGTTATATTCCTAGGTTTTGGGTACCATAAATCCTACACTCAGACGTCTGTTAACTCAGATGTTCTAGGACCTAATCAATTACCAAACCAAATAGATATCTCAGGTCCAAGTCAACCAAGAGTAGTGATACACATGAAATCCTAAGGCATAGAAATATAGCCTACAAAAGCAATTAATGAAGAGTAGTTTGAGAAAGTTGTGGAATTAGCTAGATAACTATATGATTTAAGCCACCCTCTGTTAGGGTTTAGGAAGCCTATTAGTCTTTTGATTAGAATACTAGAATAATATCATGGAGATATTTTGCCCATAATAAAGACTTGAAGAATGTCATATCCTAATTTTTCCCTATCCGTATAGTACTGATAGTGGAAAGAGATTTGGAAATGATTATGACGAAGATCAGAAGAAATGATAAAGGTTAAATGAGTCTTGAAGGAAGAAAATGACCTAAACGAAAATTAGGAAAGTTTAAAGCTCAAAAGTTAAAGTAGAAACAAAAGTTGGGCTAAAAGTGGTAATTTTTCAAAAGTTTAGGGACCTAAATGTAAATATGCAAAAAGTTAGGGACATAAATGTAATTAAGAGAAAAGTTCAAGGGCAAAATTGCAATTATAGAAAGATCAGCCCGGAAAGGGTTATAACTGCCCGTAAGTTTTTGAGTCCCACATTCTATCAATAAATAGAGGAAGTTACGCTGGTTAATCTAGCATGATACATAAATTTTATTAGGGCTCAAGACAGTAGAAAATTATTTGATAGTCTAAAAGTTATCTGAATTTTTATCAGATTCCATGGACATTAGATATAAGTGAGGGAATTACAGGAAAGTGTGCCCTATAGTGTCAGATGTTAAGAATCTGACAGAACCTCGAAAGAAGTCCTATACAAAAAGTTATTCCCATAACAGTAATTTTGAAGGGAGTTTAAAGCCATCCGTGATCCGATAATAAAATTTATCAGCAAATAAGCCTAGATGAAATGAGACTAGATGACCTCATATATAGGCCCATGATGACGCCAATAAGGGACCAAAACCCAGGCTACTAGTCTATCAGTAGAAGGGGCTAGTGTCCAGAAAAAGTACAAAATTACGAAAATGCTCCTAGATGCCCAGATTGTACCAAAGATGGATGAAAGGCATTTTGGTCATCTAGGACAGGCTAAAAACATGTCACATGGTATAAGTATGATTAGTTGAGCTAGTATATGCCCTGAGACAGTACAAAGAGGGGTAAAATGACAATTATGCCCTTAGGGTTAGTACAGTGGAAGAAAGGACACCAAGGGTATTTTGGTCATTTTCTAAGGGATGGATGGCAGATAAATCTTCAGTATATCATTGTCAATGGTATGAAAATCCTAGACATTAATTTATAGGATAGAATACATATCCTGGTATATTATAAAAAATTAGGAACGGAAAATAGTCCGATTGCTGTCAAACTGCTCTGATCGGTACCAGATTGGACTGGAATTTTTCCAGAAGCTTCCTTACACTATAAGCATGCCACATACCCATGAATTGTCCCTTGAGCTGTCCCACATGATTTCATAATTATTCTTTTTAGAAAAAGTAAAATCCAAGATTAAATGTGGGCCATTAGATCAAATAGTAACCAAATCAATCTTGACCATTGATTTTTCATGGATTTTGGCTATAAATACCCCCTCATTCTGCATCAAAACCATGGCCTTGTGATACCTTAAGGAAACTCTTGCAAAATGAAAACTCAAGCCAAGACAAAGAAGATTCAAGGTTCCAAAGTTCAAGCAAGCTAGAGATTAAAGGTAAGCAATCTCTCCTAGCTTATTTTCCTTTGATTTGGGAGCGTGAACTTAGGGTTTTCATGGGGAAAAAGTTGAGTTTTCTCTAAGGGAAGGTGCTGCCCAAAAACATTAGATGAAAGGGGAAAGAAGAAATTAAAGTTAGAAACATATGATTGAAGCTTAAACAAGCTAGTTAAGTGGTTGGTTGTTGAATCAAATTGATATTCTTGACTTTGCCATAGTGTGCCCTATTCTGTATGCACTTTTCATTAGGGAAGGAAATGGAATTTAAATTATTTAATGCTTCCATTGAGTTTATATGATGATTTTGTGTAGGATTGGAAATGTTTTGAACCTTGGAAACATTAAAATCTCAAGGTTGTAGTCTTTGAGATTCCTTACGGTACTGTTCACTCGCATGAACAGTGATTGGAATTTCATAATTTTGATGGTTCCAATGGTTTTAAAATGAAAAGTTGTGTGGGGTAAAGTGGAGAAACAAGTATGGGAAGCATTAGAATCAAAATGAGAATTTTTGAAAGAATTGCATGCCTATGTTCAGTTCTGTATAGCAGGCCATGAAGGAGCTGGAATTTCATGATTCTAAGCTCATAAATGAATTCAAAAGATGAAATTGTGTAGGGTAAAGTCAAGACATCAATTGATTCAAAGACCAAGTCCATTAGTTAAGATTAAGGAAAGTAAATGAGCTTAATGTTCAAGAGGGACTTATGTTAGTTAAAGTAAGTTTAATGCTCAAGGAAATTAGATAGTAATGGATGAATGGTTATGTGATCTTAGGGATTGGTTGGTATGCTCCAAAAGAGGCAGCCACATGTCCAAGAGATGTGAGAAGAAAGAAGCAAGATAAAGTGAAAGAAAGTCAAGTATATAAGGTAGTGAACTTACCTCTTTATGTGCTTGATGTGGTATGCTTATGTGTTGACATGTACATGATGTTTGAATGATGTTGTGGCATGATAAATGATATTGAATGTATTGTGAATCATATGTTTTCCATGGCCATGCACTTTATGCAAAAGTATATAGCATGATAGCATGTCACTAAGCAAAGAAAGTTTAATGAACTTACATATCATGCATTAGCATCCATCTTGCATATTTAAGTGGTAATGTTTGCTACTGAGATTCCCTAGAATCTCACTCTCCCATAACCAACCAATTTAGGTCAAGCATGATGGATAATGTATGCATGGAGAAGAGCTAAAGCATGGAAGAAGAAAAGTGAAGTATTTAAAATGTTAGCATATGCTATGCACTTTCCATGTATGTCAAAGCCATGTAAAGTATCTATTTATGTGATGAAACTATTTGAAATACTTATGGCATATGTACATGATGTATATGAATATTAAGAAGCTTATTTGATAGCTTATGTATGCTGAAACAATTATTGAAAGTAAAAGAAAGCAAAATAAAATGGTAAAAACGTAGGTCCTGAAGCAGTTTTGTTGTGGCTTCAATTTGACCTAGCAAATGAAGGAATTAATTCATGAAATTTTATGAGCATGTAGTACACATCCATAGCTTTAAATTCATACATAGAAAGTTTCAATTGGATGTTTATAACCAGAGAAATGAATTTCCAAAGTAAGGGACCAAAATCTATTTCCAGAGTTTTTGACCAAATGAACAGTAAACTTTAATGAATAAACTGTATTAATTGGCTACTAATTTTGTATGGAAATTATTTTTCCTTAAATTTCAAGATGTTATCTTCACATAGCTTTTTGAACCACTTCATTTAGAGTTTTCTAGAATTAATTATGATTTTTTGAAGTTCATTGTGTAATCTAGAATACCATATGAACAGTAACCCAAGAAAGAGTAAAATTCCAGATTTGGCTAATAGACTTCCAAGGTCTTGTAAGTGGTTCCAAATGCTACTGAATGGTCCCTAAGATGTATGAAAGTAAGGATGTTACAAAGAACAAGATTATATCATTATTTTAATAAAGAACCATTTGAAAGTATACCAGATTGGGTTTTCATGGTAGAAGAGTTTATTATAAGAACTTTTAAGAAAGAATAGTGTGAGGTGACATCTATGGATGACAATGTTATGCATATACATAGGTAGTGTATACTAGATATGTATGACATCTGTACTTGAGAAATTATACATCATAGTATGTGTGTATGATGTTTTAAAACATGTCTGTATACAATGTTATAAATGAAGTATAAATTATGTTATTTATTTTATTCCCTCTCATACTTAAATAGTAAAACAAAATGGTTCAAACAAGATAGACTGTTCAATCAGAGGAACCTCAAAATCCTGTAGACATTAATCAACTAATTTTGGAATGCTTAGAGCAACAACAAAAGATAATAGAAGTAATAAAAAGCTCAAGCTCATAGTGACCAAGAAAGAGATGTTGTTATAGTAGTAGTAGCAGAAGCTGTAAGTAATTTAAGATAGCTAGAACCTGCAGAAGCAGTTAACGTGGAACCAGAAGTTGTGTAGTAACCAGTAGAGCCACCTAGGCAAGATGAGCTGGTGGTTGATACTATTAGTTCAGTAATGGACAAAATTTTTTTGCAAGTACAATCCTTCAACTTTTGAAGGGACATTTGATGTTTAAATAGCTAAAAACTGGATAAGTAATTAAAAAGATTTTCAAGGTGCTTGATTGTCTATATGAAAGTAAGGCTTAGATGGCCATTTATCAGCTGGAAAGATATACATACCAGTGGTAGAAGAACACTGAGCTATTGTTACAGGGAAGGAATATTCCTGTTACATGGGAAGTATTTCTTGAATAATTCTATGAAAAATATTTTCCTTAGTCGGTAAGTGATGAACGGGAGGCTAAATTCCTTGTGTTGAGGAAAGGATAAAAGGGGTAATTTGATGAATATCTGGCTAAGTTTATTCATCTTTCTCAGTATTCCACATATCTCCAAAAATTGGATGATGAATGATTGACGACAGAGAGAATGATTTTAGGACTAAATACTATGTTAAAAGAAAATATGACTCCCCAATAGTATAGTCAATTTAACAAAGCAGTGGAGGCATGCCGAATAATTGAAAACAACCTAAATCATGGAGCATTATTTAAGCCAGTAAGCAAGGGAATTATTACTCGTGAAAAGGCCTACTAGAGAAAACTTTTAGTGGCTATAAGAAGAGAAAAAGGAAATGGCAGAATAAAAGGCCTACTAGAGGAAACTTTTAGGGCAATATTGGCAACCGAGATCCAAGGTTTTGAGTATGTGATAAGTGTGAAAAGAATCATGGTGACCGGCCATATTTGATGGGGTAGAATGTTTGCTATACATGCGGAAAACCTGGACATTTCTCTAAGGATTGTCCTCAAACAATGAATAATCAAAGGCCATGAACGTAGGGTCAAGTGTTTGCACTTAATAGGAAAATGCTCAGAAATCACTTGATATGATCCAAGGTACCATTTATCTCAATAATCATGTAATTGCTATGTTTGACTCGGGTGCAAGTCATTCCTTTGCTTCTTATAAATGTATTGAATGCCTAGGCCTTACGATTAGCAAGTTGCATTATGCTATATGTGTGACAACCCCTACAAATCTAGAGTAGTTACATATGATATTTGCCTAAATAATATTGTTCGATATGAACATTGTTGCACTACTCTATACTTAATATGTATGCCTTTGTGAGAATTTGATGTCATAATCGAATTAAATTAGTTATCATCTAATAATGTGCTACTGGACTATAAGAACAAGACCTTAGTTCTTTATCTAAGGGCAACAAATTTGAGTTTAGAAGTAAGACTAAATTTTATAACAGAGGCTCAAGCAAATAAGTGTTTTTGAAAAGGATGTCAAGGGTATATAATCTTGTTTTCTGTTCAAATAGAAGTAGAAGAAAGGAATGAGGAGATTCCAATAGTTAAGGAATTTCTTGAAGTCTTTCCAAAGGAGATTTAAGGATTACCTCTTGAACGAGAAGTAGAGTTTGTAATTGATATTGTACTTGAGCTGAATCAGTATCTAAAGCCACATATTATATGGCACGTAATGAGATGATTGAATTAAAGAAAAATATTAAAGATCTTTTAGAAAAGGGTTTTATCTGACCCAGTGTCTCGCCATAGGGTACTCTAGTATTATTTGTTAAGAAGAAGGATTGTAGTTTAAGATTATGTATCAATTATATAGAGTTAAATATGATTGCTATCAAGAATAAGTACCCTTTTCTAGAATTGATGACTTGCTAGATCAGTTGGCTGGAGCAAGTTTTTTCTCTATGATTGATTTAAGATCTGGCTACCACCAACTCATAATTTGTCATATCCCCAATTTTCTTACCTGATGTAACTGTACAGTTTATATGAAATGGACATGAGATTCTTGGAATAAACTGTATCAGATTGAGGAAGGGAATAGAGGGATTATTGACTAAGGAAAATATAGGGACCTAAACACAAAGTAGATAAGGTTAAAGGCCAAAAGTTAAAGTAGAAACAAAAGTTGAGCCAAAAGTGGTAATTTCTAAAAGTTTAGGGACCTAAATGTAATTAAGCAAAAAGTTAGGGACCTAAATATAATTATAGAAAAGTTTAGCCAGAAAAGGCTTATAACTCCCTAGAAGTATTCCAGTTCCACATTTGATCAGTAAATAGAGAAAGTTATGCTCGTTAATCTAGCATAATATAGAAATTTTAGTTGGGTTCCAGATAGTGGATATTTATCTAATAGTCTGGAAGTTATATGAAATTTTATCAGATCTCATAGACTTAAGGTATAAGTGGAAAATTTACAGGAAGGTGTGCCCCATGACATCAGATGTCATGATTTTGATAGAACCCTAGAAGGAGCTCTGTATAAAAAGTTATCCCTATATTAGTAAATTTTGACGGGAGTTTGAGAACACCTGTGATCTGATTATAAAACTTAGCACTAAGTAAGCCTAGATAGAATGAGCTCAGATGAACTCATGTATAGGCCTATGATGACGCCAAGGAGGGCCCAAAATTTAAAATACTAGTTCCTCAGTAGAAAAGGCTAGTGTTCAGGAAAGGTACGAAATTACGAAAATGTGCCTGGATAACTATATTATACCAGTGATAAATATAGGGCATTTTGGTCATTCTGGATAGGCTAAAAACATAGGATATATTATAAATATGATTAGTTAGAGCTAGTATAGGCCCTGAGGTAGTACAAAGAGGGGTGAAATGACAATTATGCCCTTAGGGTTAATATAGTGCAAGAAAGGACATCAAGGGTATTTTGGTCATTTTCCAAGGGATAAATGGTAGATAAATACTCATTCTAACATTGTCAATGGTATAAGAAACCTAGACACTAGTTTCCATGACAAAATATATATCCTGGAATATTATAAAAATTAGGAACAGAAAACAGTCTGATTTTTATGAATTTGCTTCGATCGGTGCCAAATTGGAATAGAATTTTTCCTATCAGTATATTTCACTTTTTCCAAACACACATGGCCTTAAATGATGTCATACATGGCGTCAAGTGAGAGGCTTCTAGGGCAAGTCAAGTTGAAGGATGAATATGGATATTAGATCAAATAGTAACCAAATCAATATTGACCATCCATTTCAACCCAAGCTTATCTATAAATACCCCCTCAAATCAGATCATTTCAGCATGCATGAAGAATCATGGGGAAACTCTTGCAAAATTTCAATTCAACCAACAAAGAAGCACACAACTTGAAGCAAAAAGCAAGGTAATCATCTCCCTTGATCTTGAGCTTTATTCTAGAAGTTAGCTCATGGTTTTAAGGGGTTTTTATGTTATATTTCCCTTATGGTTGCTGCTAGATGTTCTGCCCATATATGGTTAAAATATGAGTTTTATATTATGGATAGTTTAGATAAGCTTAAACAAGCTAGAATCAAGTGGTATAAGCTTGGAAATTCAAGTATGTTTAGAATTCGGGTTTTATGATATTGCTGGTACTGTGTGTCACACTATTCATATGTTGGAATTTCATGATTTTGATACTTACAATGAGTTTAAAATGGAAAATTATGTGGAGATAAAGTAGGAGAACAAGTATTGGAAGCATTGGAATCAAAATGTGAATTTTTGGAAAAAGGAGAGCTCACTTCGGTTTGGTACTATAGCATGTGATATAATTTGAATTTGGAAATTCTAGTTTCATATTTGGATCCTACATGAAAAATTATGTGGAAATGAACTATGAGAATTTTGGAAAGTTGGAAGTAAGAAACATAAAATGGAGAAAGAAAGGAAGTTAGTGAAAACCTAATCTTAGTTTTGTGTTCAAGTTGAGTTGTAACTTGATATTGCTTTGTAATAGCTAGGTTTTGATATTTGTGAAGGAAGGAAATCATCTCAAGAAGACCTTGACAAGGATAGCTAAGAGGTAGCAAGAATACCTAAATATAGTTTCATATTTGCTTAATTGTTTGCTTGCTTGTTGATTTTGGTGTTTGGTTGAGCATGAGAATGTGTCATCATGTTGATGATGATTTATGAATGATTGCAACTCCTTGCAAGTTATGTCATGACAATATGCATGTTAGAGTTTGCTTATGTACCATTATGAAGTAGCTCCCATCTCATGATAACATGTTAAGCATACAATTAATCATGCATGATATTATGGTTTGTGCAACTTGCTATTGGGATTTCCATGAAATCTCATTACTTCCATATGCATAACCATGTTATAGGTTCTGGAACTTCACAAGGAAAAAGGTTAAACATTGATGGATGAGTTTGTATAATAAGTCACATGAGTTACTTGACATTATGGAAGTATATGATAGCATGTATGGATGTATGGTGTATGATTATGTAATTATATTCTGAGGCCGTGGTAGTGTGATGATGATTAGGATGCCATAATCAACGATTTTGGATCTGAAATTTCGTATGATTATATTTAAGACATAGAGCTTTAAATGAACACCAATAATGCCTCAATTGGTTAATAGTTCAATTTGTTATAATTTTTCTAAGTTGAAGTTAAAATCTGGAATTGAAATGAAGTGAGTATTTAGAGGAAGTGAATTTCATGTGTTGATTTTATATAACAAATAAATGAGTTATTCTATGAAATTTTATAAGATTAAAGAACACATATGGAACTTCACATTCATAGGTAACATGGTTCATTTGGATAAGTAATCAAAGAGAAATAAATTTTTGAAGTTAAGGCAAAGGAACTGGAATTTCCAGATTTTACCAAATGAATAGTGATTTCCAATGAATAAACTAATTTCATTTGAACAAAAAACCTCAGTTTCATATTTTTCCTTCAAATATATATGAAATAGCTTTCATTAGAAATTAGAACCAACCTATTTTGATTTTTCTACATTTAGTTATAAATTTTCAAAGTTGGGTACATGTTCTAGAATTACCAAATGAACAGTAAAAGTGAATAGTACCGAGAGTAATTCTTTTGGAAATGAATGTTTCCAAAGCAAGTGGTTGTGTAATTGATTCCAATAACTTCTAATGAAATATAATTGAGGTTAAAAGTAGGGATGTGATAGAATTAAATCAGATGGTATTTCAAAGATAGTTTTAGGACTCGTTATGGTCATTTTAAATTTCTTGTGATGCCATTTGGTCTGATGAATGCACTTGTAATTTTTGTGGATTATATGAACAGAATCTTTAGGCTCTATTTAGTTCAATTTGTTATAGTCTTCATTGATGATATCCTAGCATACTCCAAATCTACTGAAGAGCATGAAAGGCACTTGAGAATTATCCTTAGTACTCTTAAAGAAAAACAACTCTATGCTAAGCGTAGTAAATGTGATTTTTGGCTTCAAGAAGTCAAATTTCTTGATCATGTCATATCCCCTAAAGGGGTAGCTATAGATCCTAGCAAAGTTGAAGCAGTATTAAGATAGGAGCATTCAAGGATAGTTATAGAGATTAGAAGTTTCTTGGGTTTAGCAGGGTATTCTTGAAGATTTATTAACGATTTTTCTCTAATTGCCTAGTCGTTAACCAAGTTGACCAGAAAGAATCAGCAGTTCAAGTGGGATGAGAAGTATGAGTCCAATTTGTAAGAATTGAAACAGAAGTTAACCACCACTCCTGTGCTGATTATTCCAAATCCAACCTAGACCTATATGGTCTATATTGATGCTAGTAAATAGGGGTTAGGATGTGTGTTAATGCAACAAGGTCGAGTAATAGCCTATGCCTCTTACAATTCAAGCCAAATGGAGAAAATTATCCTACTCATGATCTAAAACTTGCAGTGGTAGTCTATGCTCTCAAGATATGTAGACATTATTTGTATGGAACCACTATAGAATTGTACTATGACCACAAAAGCCTGAAGTATCTGCATGATAAAAAATTAAATATGTGACAGGGAAGATGGATGGAATTATTGAAAGATTATGATTTCTAGATTAAATACCATCTAAGAAAAGCAAATGTTATTGCGGATTGTTTAAGCAAAAAAGTAGTGCAGGTGGGAAGTATAATGATCAAAAAATTGAAATTAGTAGAAGATATTAGAGATTGGAGTCCTTTATAACAGATATAGATAACAGAGAATCCTTATAGAGGAATACAAGTCAGAGCTTTTATTGAAGATGAGATAAAAGAAGATAAGAAGTATAATAAACTCGCAACAATCTTTAAGGATAAGTTAAAGAGAGGGAAAGCTAAAACTTTTGAAATCTCCCAAGATGGATTACTATAGTTTAGGGGAAGGTCGTACATCCTTAATGCAATGGGATTAAGAGAGAAAATCGTAGATGAAGCATATAAAAGCCAATATGTAGTACATCCAGGTATGGCCAATATGTATCATTATGTTAAAAGTCTAATTTTGTGGCCTGGATTGAAGAGGGATATTTTATCTTACGTATCAAAATGCCTAACATGCCAAAAAGTAAAGATTGAACATCAGAAGCCATTAGGAAAATTGCAACCCCTAGATATTCCTAAGTGAAAATAGGATTGTATTACCATAGATTTTCCTAAAGGGCTACCCATGACTCCAGCTATGCATGACGCAATATGGGTAATAATTGATTGATTGACAAAGTTAGCTCATTTACTGGCAATAAATAAAAGAGATTTTCTAGAAAAGCTTATGAAAGTTGTATATAAAGAGATTAGATTGTTAAACTACATGGTATCCCAAGTAGTATTATTTCTGATAGAGACCCTAGATTTACATCTAATTTTTGGAAGAATTTGCATAAAGAAATGGACATTACTCTCAAGTTTAACATAGCCTATCATCCTCAAATGGATACTTAGTTTGAGAGAACAATCCGGACACTATAAGATATGCTAAGGACTTATGTTTTGGATTTCAAAGGTAGTTGGGATGTCCATCTACCACTAATAGAATTTACTTATAACAACCGTTATCATATTAATATTCAGATGGCCCCATTTGAAGCACTCTATGGACATAAGTGTATATCCCCATCATGCTGGTTAGAGTTGGGTGAGAGAAGAATGTTTGGTCCTGATATAGTAGATCAAACTGTAGCACATATTGACATAATCAGAAGAAGATTGTTAATGGCTCAAAGAAGACAGAAAAGATATGCTTATCTTAGAAGAAAACTATTGGATCTTGAACAAGAAGAACATGTATTTCTTAAGTTGACTCCAACTATAGTAGCCAAACAATTAGTCAAAGTAAAGAAGTTATGTCCTAAATATATAGGACCATGTCAGATTCTCACAAAAATATGATCAATGGCTTATAAGTTAGCTCTTCCCAAAATCTCAGTCAAATACATGATGTATTTCATGTTTCCTAGTTAAAGAAGTATGTTTCATACTCATCACATGTGATTGAACAAGATGATGTCATTTTGCGATATGACCTTACTTATGAAGTTGGACCAAGCAAATTATTGATCGAAAGGTTAAGTAGCTACAAAATAAACATATTTCGTTAGTCAAAGTGATCTAGAAAGGATTAATTGAGAATAAAGCTACATGGGAAGCAGAGGAAATAATGAAGGAGATAAATCCTTAGTTATTTCCTTAGCATGTATATATTGTAAATTTTGAGGACAAAATTTATTTTAAGGGGGAGAGAAATGTCATATCCCCAATTTTCTTATATGGTATGTAATATATATGAGATTCTCTAAGGAAAATGTTGCAATTTAAGGAAGGAAAGGGATTAAATTGTAAATATTGGAAAGTTTAAGGAATTAAGTGAGATTTAGAAAAGTTATAGGGTCAAAATAAATATAGAAATAAATGTTGGGCCAATACATGTAATTACAAAAAATTTGAGGGACTTAAAGGTAATTTGTCAAAAGTTCAAGGGCAAAATTGTAATTATGAGGAAATTGTACTAGAAAAGTCCTAAAACTGCCCAAAAATACTGCAGTCCAGAATTTTACTAGTAAATAGAAAATAGAAATTAGGCCAGAAATATTTTTCAGAATTTCGATTTGAGGCCCCAAATAATTTATATTAATTTCTAAAGTCTAGAGATTATTATAGGACCTTCTGAATTTTCTAATCTGATAAAATTTTATAAAACTGATAGACCTAAAAAAGAAGTTATGTAGAATATTTAATGGAATTTATAGTAGAATAATATATCCAATAAATACTTTTAGGTGAAGATTTTTTAGAATTGAGTCATAAAGGTATTGGACATACATAAAGGCTCAAGTTGGCCTCCTATAGGCCTAGTAAGATATTTGAATAGTCATGTAGGCCAGTGTCTAGAGGCACCCTAAAAATACAAAAATACAAAAATGCCCTTATGTTGTAATAATAAACAAGAGATGGATATAGGCTATTTTGCTCATTTTGGATAGGTCAAAATGCCAAGGATGGTATAAGGATGATTAATCAGAGTCAGAATATGCCCTGATAAGATGTAAAGAGGTGTGAAATGGCAATTATGACCTTAGGGTTAATAGAGTGTAAGTAGTGAACTAAGGGCATTTTGATCATTTTCCAAGGGATGGTAAGCAGATAAATACTCAGTCTAACAATGTCAATGGTAAGAAAAATCTAACTACTGGTTTTCATGACAGAATACATATTTTATAATATTATAAAAATTAGAAACTAAAAAATAGTCTAATTTTTATGAAACTAACTGGATCAATACTAGATTGGACTATAATTATTCTTATGAGTATTTCTCTACATATTACACAAAACACAATCCTATATGATGTCATGGATAATTTCATTCTTTAGCTTCTAGGGCAAGCTTGATGGAAGGTGTATTATAAACCCTTGGAAAGCGTTTGGATTAATCTTGGACTTTCATTTTCACCCAAATTTTTCTATAAATACCCCATTCGTAACACATTTTGGCAGCTTAGACAAACTTAGGGAAACTTTGCCAAAATATATTTTGGAGCTAGGAAGAAGCATACAACTTGGAGAAAAAAGAAAGGTAATTAGTTCCTTTGATCTTCGATTTTATTCTAAGAAGTTTGCTCTTGGTTTTAAGTGGTTTTTATGGCATTTTCACTTTGATGTTTCTGCTGGACATGATGTTCATATGTGGTGGGAATATGAATTTTATGTTATAGATAATTTAGACAAGCTTAAATAAGCTATAATCAAGTAGTATTGGCTTGGAAATTCAAGTGTATATGTAATTAGGGTTTTATGTTATTGGCTGCCACTGTACAAATCACTAGTCATATGTGAGAGTTTTATGATTTTGATGTTTCTAATGGGTTTAAAATGGAAAATTGTTTTGGGGTAAGGTAGAGACACAAATAGTGGAATCATTTGAATCAAAATAAGAATATTTGGAAAATAAGAGGAGGCATTTTAGTTTTGTATAGTAGAAAAGGAAGGAGTTTGATTTTGGAAATTATTATTTCATATTTAGATTCTACATAAAAAAATTATGTGGAAATGAACCATGAGAATTTATTTTGGAAAGATAGAAGTATAAGGCATAAAATGGACAAATAATGGATCTTAGTGAAAACTTGGTCTTGGTATTATTTTGGAGTTGAGTTGTAACCTGATATTGCTTTGTAATGGCTAGGTTTTGAATTTTTTTTGGGAAGAATACCATCTCAAGAAGAAATTGACAAAGAGAACTTAAGAGGTAGCAAGAATACCTAACTATAATCTTATGTTTGTTTGACTTTATGCTTACTTGTTAGTTGTGATCTTTGGTTGAGCTTAAGATAATGCTACGATAATGATAATGACGTATGAAAGATTGCAACTCCATAAAACTAATGCCATGACAATATGAATGTTAGAGTTTGCTTATGTATGATTATGTAGTAGCTCCCATATCATGATAACATGTTAGTCATTTAATCAAGTGTGCATGATATTATAGTTTGCATGACTTGCTATTGAGATTTTCTTGAAATCTCATTCTTTCCATATGCATAACCATATCATAAGTGTTGGAACCTCCAAGGGAAAAAGGTTAAATGCGGATGAATGAACTTGTATGATAAGTTAAGTTGACTACTTGACATTATGGGATGCAATAGTACATTATAATGTGTATGTATTATGATATAGTGACCTTATGATAGTATTTTCCATGACTTAACCAATGAGTTATGACATAAAATTTGGTATGAAAATAGATAAGATACAGAGCTTTAAATGCACAATAAGAACTCATCAATTGATTAAGTTTTGAATTTAAAATGATTTTCCCAAATTGGAGATAAAATTTGGAATAAGATAAAATTAGCATATTGAGGCAGTAAGGTTCAGGTGTTAATTTTAAATAGTAAATGAATGTATTTTTCCACAAAATTTTATGGGCTAAAATAAAACATCTTGATCTTTAAATCCATAGGTAACACATTTTATATTGAAGAGTGAACAAGGAGAAATGAATTTTTGAAATTAATGCAAGAAAACTGGAACTTCCATATTTACCAAATGACAGTGTTTCTTCAACGAAAACATTGTATTCATTTAACCAACAAAACCTCTATTTTATATTTTTATATCATATTTTAATTAAAGAGCTTTCATTAGAAAGTTGAACTACTACATTTCAATATTTTTAGATTTAATTATAAATTTTCAAATTTTGGGCTATAATGTGGAATAACAAATGAATAGTACCTAAAATTTATTTTCTTAAAAATTCATTTTTCTAACTTAAAGAGGTATTAAATTGGTTCAAGCTACTTCCAATTGAGTATAACTGAGGGTATAAATAAGGATGTTACATTACGAGAGGTTGTGGCACTGTAATAAGCGATAGTCAGAGATGAGTTTATGACACTGTTATGAGCGGTCGTGTCACTATAGCGAGAGATAGTGAGATGAGTAGTATATCACGCTATTACAAGAAGTGGTATCACTGTAATGTGTCACATCCTAATTTTTTTATGTTTGTATAAGACTAATAGAGAAAAGAGGTTAAGAATGGATTGTGATGATGAACGGAAGAAAAAATTACGTTCAGGTCAGGTTTACATTACGGAAAAGAAGGAAGATGTAAACTTATAAAGAAAAAAGGATGTAAACCTCATTTGAATAAAAGTTAAATAGAGAATTCAAGGAAAAATAGAAAAGGACCTAAATGAATTTTTAAGATTTTAGGTACTAAACTGGAGTTTCAAAATTTATAGTAAGGGCTATAATGGAATTTGGCAAACTTAAGGAATAAAGTGTATTTTGCCAAATTCAAACAAAAATATAATTATGAGAAAGTTGAGCTGAAATGGTCCAAAACTGTCCAGAAGCATTTCAGTCTCAAATTTTACCATTAAGTATGAGACATTATTTGGGAGACCCATATTTTTTAGAATTTCAATTTGAGGTCCCGAATAATTGATATTAATTTCTAAAGTTTATAAATTACTATAGGACCTTCTGGACCTCAGAACCAGATAAAATTTTATAAAAAATTCTTATACGAATTATAAGAATTTATAAAGCTAACAGAACTTAAAAAAGAACTCTGTGGAATTTATAATAGACTTTAAGGTGAAATAGCGTACCTGATAAAGACTTTCAGGGAATTTTATTGGGATTTCAACTATCAGAGTAGTTGGGCTTCATTAGAAACCTAACATGACATGCCAAGAGGTCCAAAAATATGCTCTATAAGTTATGTGGACCCAAGTTAATTAAGATAATATTGAGCAATTTTTAATAAAGTATGTTTACTAGGTTGAATTTATAAGTGGGTAATTGTTCAGAAAAGCTTTAGAGTTATGCAGGAGCATGCGGTGTCCTCTTAAGACCTGCCAAGATGCCACATGTTATTAAACTTGGAGAAGAAGAAATGGTAAAGAATTCCAAAATAATCTTAGCCACACAATTAAATAAAGTAAAGACACATGGCGTTATCAGTCGTTCATTGCATATGAGACTCTGGGGACTTCTAGAGTTGCTAATTCACCAGTGAGGCATTTCAAAGGGGCCAAAAATAGTGCCACATGTCCAAATAGATAAGGAAGAAGAAGTTAAGCCATATATTTAAATAATAAAATAATATAAAAGAGATATGTAAGGTTAAGTTATCAATCAATGAGAAACCAGATGAAAGAGTTATGATAATTTAATCAAATAACCCAAGTCAAGGATTAAAGAGGGTTACAAGAATAGTTAACCAGTGCTGGGGAAAACTCTGATAAAATATGAAAAGATAATAATGCCTCTAGTTACAAAAGTGAATAAATGAGTTAAGGGCATTATAGTAATTTTTCTAAGGGATAAGTAATTAAGTTTAGACCCAATCTAAGATTATCAATATTAGGAAAAATCTAGATACTGGATTGAAGATCAGAAAATATATTATAGAATCTCAGAAAAATTAGATTCCGCAAACAGTTTTTTTTTTTTTGAGAAATTAGACTGAGCCGATACCGGATGGACTAGAATTTTTCCATACTCTTCTTTCCCTTGAAACTACACCACCTCACATGCCTATGTAACATCCTTACTTTTATACATCTTAGGGACCATTCAGTAGCATTTAGAACCACTTACAAGACCTTGGAAGTCCATTAGCCAAGTCTGGAATTTTACTCTTTCTCGGGTTACTGTTCATATGGTATTCTAGATTACACAATGAATTCAAAAAATCATAATTAATTCTAGAAAACTCAAAATGAAGTGTTTCAAAAATCTACATGAATATAACATCTTGAAATTTAATATAAAAATAATTTCCAGACCAAATGATTAGCCAATTGATACAGTTTATTCGTTGAAGTTTACTGTTCATTTGGTCAAAAACTCTGGAAACAGTTTCTGGTCCCTTATTTTAGAAATTCATTTCTCTTGATATATACATCCAAATGAAAAGTTCTACCTATTCACTTAAAGATATGGATGTGTACTACATGCTCATAAAATTTCTTCAAATAATTCCTTTATTTGCTAGGTCAGACTAAAGCCACAACAAAACTGCTTCAGGACCTAGTTTTTTACCATTTCAGTTTCCTTTCTTTCACTTTCCATAATTGTTCCAGCATACATAAATCATCTCTTTTGCTTTTTCTAAATTTAGGGGTTATACAATAATTGTTTCATACAATCTCATCACATAAAGAGATACTTTACATGGCTTTGACATACATGGAAAGTGCATAGCATATGCTAACATCTTAAATACTTCACTTTTCTCCTTCCATGTTTTAACTCTTCTCCATGCATACATTATCCATCACACTTGACCTAAATTGGTTGGTTATGGGAGAGTGAGATCCTAGGGAATCTCAGTAGCAAACATTACCACTTAAATATGCAAGATGGATGCAAATGGATGATATTTAATTTCATTAACTTTCTTTGATTAGTGACATGCCATCATGGTATATACTTTTACATAAAGTGCATGGCCATGGAAACATGTTATTCACAATACATTCAACATCATTTATCATGTCACAAAATCATTCAAATAACATATACATGTCAACACATAAGCATACCACATCAAGCACATAAAGAAATAAGTTCACTACCTTGCACTTAAGCTTTTCTCTTGACCTTTAGCCCTTGCTCCCTAGCTTTCCAACAATGAAGCCTTTATGTCCATCACTTCCCAACATCTTCTTGGATGTTTCATGGTCCTAAACACATTCATATTCATCACATAACTCATTAGGACTCATGAACTCTAACCATGTTCAAGACTAACTTTGTTACACTCTTTATTGTCATAACATTCTCTAATTTTCACTAATCCACTTGGCTCTTGAACCAAGTGATGTCTTGACTTTACCCTACACAATTTTAGAACCTACATTTTTACCATTTCAGTTTCTTTTCTTTCATTTCCAATAATTGTTTCAGCATGCACAAGCCATCAAATAAGCTTCTTAACATTCATATACATCATGTACATATGCCATAACTATTACAATAGTTACATACATGGACAATTTATAGTATATGCTAAAATCTCAATACTTCACTTCCTTTCTTCCATTCTTTAGCTATTCTCCATGCATACCTTTTCTTCATGCTTGACCTAAATTGGTTGGTTATGGGAGAGTGAGATTCTAGGGAATCTCAGTAGCAAACATTACCACTTAAATATGCAAGATGGATGCTAATGCATGATATGTAATTTCATTAAACTTTCTTTGATTTGTGACATGTCATCATGCTATATACTTTTACATAAAGTGAATCTCCATGGAAACATGTTATTCACAATACATTCAACATCATTTATCATGTCACAACATCATTCAAATAACATATACATGTCAACACATAAGCATACCACATCAAGCACATAAAGAGGTAAGTTCACTACCTTACACTTAAGCTTTCCTCTTCATCTTTAGCATTTGCTTCCTAGCTTTTCAACCAATAAACCTTTATGCCAATCACTTCCCAACATGTTATTGGATGTTTCAAGGTCCTAAACACATTCATATTCATCACATAATTCACTAGGACTCATGAACTCCAACCATGTTCAAGATTAGCTTTGTTACCCTCTTTATTGTCACAACTTTCCATAATATTCACTAATCCACTTGGCTCTTGAAACAATTGATGTCTTGACTTTACCCTACATAATTTCATTTTTTGAACTCATTTATGAGCTTAGAATCATGAAATTCCAGCCCTTCATGGCCTGCTGTACAGAACTGAACATAAGCATACAATTCTTTCAAAAATTCTCATTTTGATTCTAATGCTTCCCATACTTGTTTCTCCACTTTACCCCACACAACTTTTCATTTTAAAACCATTGGAACCATCAAAATCATGAAATTCCAATCACTGTTCATGTGAGTGAACAGTAACTTTAAGGAATCTCAAAGACTACAACCTTGAGATTTTAGTGTTTCCAAGGTTCAAAACCTTTCCAAGCCTACACAAAATCATCATACAAACTCAATGGAAGCATTAAATCATTGAAATTCAATTTCCTTCCCTCATGAACAGTGCAGACCGAACAGGGCACACCATGGCAAAGTCAAGAATATCAATTTGATTCAACAACCAACCACTTAACTAGCTTGTTTAAGGTTCAATCATATGGTTCTAACTTTAATTTCTTCTTTCCCCTTTCCTTTAAGGTCTTTGGGAAGCACCACCCCTTAGAGAAAACTCAACTTTTCTCCCATCAAAACCCTAAGTTCAAGCTCCCAAATCAAAGAAAAATAAGTTAGGAGAGATTGCTTACCTTTAATCTCTAGCTTGCTTCAACTTTGGAACCTTGAATCTTCTTTGTCTTGGCTTGAGTTTCCATTTTGCAAGAGCTTCCCCAAGGGTTCATGAAGCCACGGTTTGCTGCAGAATGAGGGGGTATTTATAGCCAAAATCCAAGAAAAATGAATGGCCAAGATTGATTTGGTTACTATTTGATCTAAAGGCCCACATTTAATCTTGGATTTAACTTTTTCATAAAATAATAATTATGACATCATGTGGGACCTATCAAGGGACACCTCAAGGGGTTAGTGGCGTGCCTATAGTGTAAGGAACCTTCTAGAGAAATTCCAGTCCAATCCGGTACCGATCAGCGCAGTTTCACAGCAACCAGACTGTTTTTTGTTCCTAATTTTTTATAATATACCAGGATATATATTATGTCATGGAAATCAATGTCTAGGCTTCTCACACCATTGACATACTTGTACTGGCCACAACTTAATTACAAATCCCTTGGGAAATGACCAAAATACCCTTAGTGTCATTTCTTGCACTACATTGACCCTAAGGGCATAATTGTCATTTCACCCCTCTTTGTACTGTCTCAGGGCATATATTGGCTCAACTAATCATATTTATACCATTTACCACGTTTTTAGCCTATCCCAGATGACCAAAATATCCTTCATCCATCTCTGGTACAATCTGGGCATCCAGGGGTATTTTCGTAATTTTGCACTTTTTCTGGCACTGGCCCCTTCTGCTGATAGACTGGTACCCTGGGTTTTAGGCCTTCCTTGGCGTCATTATGGGCCTATATATGAGGTCATCTAATCTCATTCTATCCAGGCTTACATATCGATAAGTTCCATTATCGGATCACGGGTGTTAACAAACTCCCGTCAAAATTAATTGATATGTGAATAACTTTTTATACAGAACTTCTTCTAGAGTTCTATCAGATCCAGGACATCTGACACTGTAGGGCACACTTTCCTGTAATTTGCCCACTTATATCTAAAGTCCATGAAATTTGATAAAAATTCAGATAACTTTTAGACTATCAGATAATTTTCTGCTGTTTGGAGCCCTAATAAAATTTCTGTATCATGCCAGATTAACCAGCGTAACTTCCTCTATTTACTGATGGAATATGGGACTGAAATACTTACAGGCAGTTCTAAGCCTTTTCTGGCTGATCTTTTCCATAATTACATTTATGTCCCTGACTTTTTGCTTAATTACATTTAGGTCCCTAAACTTTTGAAAATTACCACTTTTGGCCCAACATTTATTTCTACTTTAACTTTTGGCCTTTAACCTTTTCCAATTTTCATTTAGGTCCTTCTCTTTCTTCAAGACTTATCTAACCTTTATTATTTCTTTTGATCTTTGCCATAATCCTTTTCAAACCTCTTTCCACTATCAGTATTATACAGATAGGGAAAAATTTAGGATATGACACTTATGTGTCCCTTGATGATGTCATGGATGATGTCATTTCCTTGCTTGATAGGCAAGTCAAGATTAAGGAGAAATATTAGCCATTAGATTAAATAGTAATCAAAACAATCTTGCCACATCTATTCACTCACCTTGAAGCCTATAAATACCCCTATTCCCCTTGCATTTATGCCATACATAAAGAACCATGGGGAAGTTCTAGCCAAATGGAAACTCAAGCTATTCAAGGAGGAATCCAAGGTACTAAAGTTCAAACTATGAAAAATGCAACAATTTGCATAAATAATTAAAAAAATGTATTCAAAGGTAAATACATACTATTGAGAAGAAAGGTTTTGAACAAAAAACTCTGCCCAATGATTGTGCAAGTCCTCAATATCTTGTTCAGAAAATAGGTCAGGTTAACCAAATATCTAAAATATCAAATTAAAATAAAAAAATTAGGCATTGTTAATATATATTAAACTGAAAAAAAATATGAAATAATTAAAAACACAATTTTACCTCCTCAATCAGGTTAGTTCTATTTGACATGATAATATTGACCATGTGTCTAACTATGTATAAGCCACACAAGTTACTTTATTTGGGTTGCCTTTAACTCTGTAATATTAACATGATCAAAATTATTTGTCATCATTAAAATGTGGAGTCTAATACTTAATGCTTTTATTACCTTCAGTGTGATCCATTTAGGGTCTTTCCCCTTGTTAGTGTGCTTAAGACCCTTTACAATTACGAACATCCTCATAGTCCTATGATCAAAGTTATATAGTAACACGTTTATAACAAAGACCATTGTTCTATAGAAGAAAACTCATGAGTTCATAATTTTCTTGACATCTCTCGATGTCTTGTAATAGAGGAAGAATAAGAAAACAACTTTATAATTATGCTTACATAGGATGACCAATTGCCAATAGCTACTGTATAAATTAAAAAAGAATGACTATTATCATTAAGCAATGATAAAAGTAGTATGAAATAAAATAAAATATTATTATTCTTAGTTATGCATATATGGTGCGAAGAAACAATTAATATCGGTTTTATCGAGCCTACTCAAAATGTATTGAAGTCTCAAAACTTGAGAAGTCCCTTTTGCATAAATTTGATTTGGACATAGGAATCCAAACTTACCTTGTTTTCCCTTACAAACCAACTTATCTTGCATGTACCTACAATTAATACAAACACAAGGATAGTTATAAGAGTTGAAATCTTTTCTTATATGTATTTACATTTAAATTAGACTTACCTAAAAAACACTTCGATGCACTCGACAATCAATTGATCCTTAGGTGTGAGAAGAGACGCCACACCCATATAGTCAAGATAGGCTGGTACCCCTATGTCACCCACAATTGAATCCATAGGCAAGCCATCAAGATGGAACATTTTGTCAAATGCCAATAGGATCACACGTTGCATGGCACTCAAAGTGGGAGATGGATATGGCTTATGGGGAGGAGTTGGAAGTTTGCTCGGGGATGACATTATGTGTTCTGAAACATTATGCTTTGGCCATAATATGAAAGGTCCCTTCACCTAACTCACTATCTTCACCTTAACAGTGGGAATTGGGATAGTAGCATCTTTAATTACTACATCTTTAACTGTCACCCTTCATTGATCATCCTAAATTTGTATGTGGTAGACAGTTGGCCCTAAGCTATAGATGGAACATGTGCCACTAACCATCTAAGTGGATCATCCATATATAGACTAAAAGGTTTAGCATCTAGATCTGTATGATATTTAACATAAGCTTGACAATGTAACAACTCCCTTTAGTACTATGACAAGCTACAGGTGAATGCATATGAGGCGTACTTGGCTCCTGTTGCCTTGATGTCATCATGGACAAGATTTCTTCCTTAAGCTTTGCCAACCCTCTTGTAATCATGCATTAAATGAAGCTCTGCCTCTACCCTCACAGTGACCAATAATGATTCTAACTTTGCCCTCAGTACTATATGTAGGGAATATCGTGGACATGCTCTAAAGTAATCTCTTATACCCACACCTCCTCCAACTCCCCTAAAATGATCCCCATGATCTTATTTGGCCATAGCGACAACCAATATGTTATTCCTACCCTCTGACTTGAAAGATCCCTCATCTTCTTGTTGTTTAAGATCTATCTATATCATATAAATAATAAACATAAGTAATGATATAATTAGTCTAATATATCATGTAAGTGATCACTTATATATGATTCACTCCTTGTTTGGTAAGTGCACAACAATTTATCTTTGCGATGTAATGGAGGTAGTGGAGAAAGAATAATAGAAAGATATAAATTTTCATTTTCTCATAACCTCTTCCTCTTAACTGCCATCAAGTCTCTTTCAGCTTTCGCGTAATCCCTCAAGATATTGTGTGGGCAAAATCATTGTTGAGAGTGTGCTCAATCAATTTTACCCTTTTTTCCTCCAAGAATTGAAGTAGTTAAAATCTACATATAATAATCCATATTGGAAATGAACTCTAAGATAGATCAACTAACCATAGCTTCATCAATGAATTGATACTTGCTGCATAGAGAAGGATGTGGCTGACCATCTTTGTTTCGGTCATACACATAATAATAAGCTAGTTGTGTCTTGAATGTCCTATAACGCTCAGCGTAATGAAACAACATCTTATTCTTTAAGACTTCATTGTTGGGAGCATCATAAGTGAGCTGCAATAATTGCCCTTAAAAGTAGAGTTAGCAACAAACAATTATGTTTTTTTGGTATTGCTCTCCGCACAATATAAAATAGTTAGTTTATATACTTGGATAGTGTTCTGAATTTAATTCTTCACACAATCATCAACAGTATCCCAAGTCTCTATGGTGATATTAGGCTTGTTATGTGCTAGGAGGTTGACATAACTTACGTACTTAGTCCTTTGTTCACTAATTGGGTTCTAATGTCTATCAAACTCAATTAGTAGCCTTTTCGCTTCCTTCCTATCTTTCATAATATCTTTCATTCACATCGCATTTCTCTCTCTTTTGCATAGAGTAGCTTGGAGAATTGCTAGCCTTATTCTGATGATTAACACTATCCCCCATATTTCTATGTGAGCAATAACAAAATCAAACATAGTAAATAGACTTAATCCTTTTTCCTTTACAGTGTTAAAATACTCAATACTTATTTCTTTAGCATTTATCCATAAATAAAGAATAAAGTGCATGCATTTATCATAGGAAAACTAGAAAACTTAGATTAAACAAACACGTATAACTACACGGTGAAGCATGTACACGAGAACAAAAGTGCTGAGAACACATACAAAAATGTTCACAAAGAACATGAACATGGTGAACCACGAGCATGGTAAATTACAATGAACATGAGAATAGAGAAGAATGACTAAACATGGCCTAAGTGAGAAGGAAGACTGATGAAAACCACCTCCTATAAGAGATCAGAGAGAGATTCGGGGATTTTGATGTGAGAAAGAAGTAAAAAAACTAGTGGAAAATGAGATATGAGAGACACGTGAAGGGGTTTCAAAAATGTATTTTCAGAAACCATTCTACATTGGGTGAAATGGACATTGAGTGTAGAAATGATAGTTCTAAACCAAATATGTAACACAACTGGTTTAGAAAGTTTTCAACTTATTATAAAAAATGCCACCAGTCATTTTTTGAATTTAAAGTGTATTTTATAAGATAATCTACACTAGATGACATGGATATCTAGTGTATATATGATAGTTCTAAATTGGGCCTTATCTATAACTAATGTAGAAAGTTTTAAACTTCTTTACAAAAAAGTCATCGGTTAGTTTTCGTTTTAAGATGTAATTCAGAAAGGGTGATAATCTACACCCGACATTGACAAGTCCAGCTTAAATGTGATAGTTTTTCCCCACATGTTCTTTCATTTCCCTATCCCCTAAAGCTACAACATATATGGGCAACACTTTAACAAAACTTAAAGCAATGAGTTAGAGTTAGCGTTAGAGAAACTTGTAGAACAAGAACAAGAAAATTATATTCATTCAACATGTATATGGTAAACCTACTAAAAAGGAAGGGGTTTCATAAATCAAATCATCATCGTGAACAGCCCTTTTTCCTTGGAGAGCTATAGACCATCTTTTATTTTTTGATCAATGATATGGAACACTTGCTTTGCTTGGCTTGCCATAATGAAAGGACCATCCCTAAAACATGTACTATTCAAATCAACCAATGTGTAAATCCTAATCAATCAATTAGAACATTGTTGTTTACATTAGCCCACATGTATTTAACCATGAGAACTATAAATTTGGAATAGTCCACCTCCCAAATCTGTTCAACAACAGTGTAATAAGGGATAGATGCTAATTTAGGATTGTTGTCTTTTGAAATAGAAAAGTATATAGCTTCAGCCAATAATATAATACCATAATTTTGTACTCTACTTTTATCTTCTATGGACTTCTTATAAAAGGAATATTCATTGATATCAAATGAATTCCAACTTATCACATCAAATTTAGGACCATATGCCAACCATATAAATGTATCAGAATTACAATCCTCATTTTCAACCTTCTGTTTGAATCAATATGTAAAAAATTTATTGTATTCTCTAATCAACTATTGCTCTGACATTCTATTATTTCTTTCCTAACAAGCTCTTTATGAACATCTATATAGTCATAAAATTCATCAATGTTATTCAAGATATGTAAGTATATTTATTGTAATTCATTAAGATCAACAACATTCATCGTCATTCTGCATTGACCCCCTCTTTGGCACAGGGTTTAGGGAGAATGGTAAGTCTTACTTTAGAAAAATAGTTTTGACAAAAATCCATAGCTTCTTTGAAAATATATTTTTGAACAATGGATGATTCGGCCGATTTGGGTTCTTCATATACCCTTTTAAGATTTTCATATATCTTTCAATTGGGTACAACCATGTAAGTATACAGGGCGATACAATTTTCTCTCACACTAAATGACAATCAAGTGTACCATGATGTCAAAAAAGTAGGAAGAAACATTTTTTCAAGTTGGCACAAAATAACATAACCTTTATCTCCAATTCATCCAACTTTTCAGTCTCAAAGAATTTCCCATATATAGCATTAAAGAAGAATCAAAGTCGGGTTACAATATGTCTCAAATCATCTTAAAGGATGTCTCGAATAGCAACTGGGAGTAATTATTGCATCAAGATATGACAATAATGAGACTTTTGCCCTACTAATTTCCAATCTTTCATTGACATAATCTTCTTAATATTTGATAAGTACTCAGAGGGAACTTTAATTCCTTGCAAACACTAACAAATACTTCTTTTCTTATCCTTGGAAAAAAATTATATTCTTCAACACAATTACTCCCCTCACCATCTAGCCTTGGATGTAAATCCTCTCATATTCCTATTTATTGCAAATCTAATATTGTCTTCAAACCATCTTTGGAACTACCATGTATGCTGAGAAGTGTTTCTTGGTAATCTTACTGATATGACACATTTTGTATATGGATTCTGTGACATTTATAAGAGTTTATAACAATTGTACCATTTATTTTATACCTTAAATTGTACTTTTATGGTAATACATGATTGTGCGTGGCAATGTGCTAATTGTCATATCCTAATTTTTTCCTATCCGTATAGTACGGATTGTAACATCCTTACTTTTATACGTTTTAAGGACCATTCAGTAGCATTTAGAACCACTTATAAGACCTTGGAAGTCCATTAGCCAAATCTGGAATTTTACTCTTTCTCGGGTACTGTTCATGTGGTATTCCAAATTACGTAACGAACTTTGAAAAATCATAATTAATTTTAGAAAACTCAAAATGAAGTGGTTCAAAAGGATACATGAAGATAACATCTAGAAATTTAAGGAAAAAATAATTTCCAGACCAAATGATTCGCCAATTGATACAGTTTATTCGTTCAAGTTTACTGTTCATTTGGTCAAAAACTCTGGAAACAGATTCTGGTCCCTTAATTTGGAAATTAATTCTCTTGATATACACATCCAAATGAAACGTTCCACCTATGCATGTAAATATCTGGATGTGTAATACATGCTCATAAAATTTCGTGAAATAATTCCTTCATTTGCTAGGTCAAACTGAAGCCACAACAAAACTGCTTTAGGACCTACGTTTTTACCATTTCAGTTTCTTTTCTTTCATTTCCAATAATTGTTTCAGCATGCACAAGCCATCAAATAAGTTTCTTAACATTCATATACATCATGTACATATGCCATAACTATTACAATAGTTTCATCACATAAATGGACACCTTACATGGCATTTACATACATGGACAATTTATAGTATATGCTAAAATCTCAATACTTCACTTCCTTTCTTCCATTCTTTAGCTCTTCACCATGCATACCTTTTATTCATATTTGACCTAAATTGGTTGGTTATAGGAGAGTGAGATTCTAGGGAATCTCAGTAGCAAACATTACCACTTAAATATGCAAGATGGATGCTAATGCATGATATGTAATTTCATTAAACTTTCTTTGATTAGTGACATGTCATCATGCTATATACTTTTACATAAAGTGCATGGCCATGGAAACATGTTATTCACAATACATTCAACATCATTTATCATGTCACAACATCATTCAAATAATATATACATGTCAACACATAAGCATACCACATCAAACACATAAAGAGGTAAGTTCACTACCTTGCACTTAAGCTGTCCTCTTGATTTTTAGCATTTGCTTCCTAGCTTTTCAACCAATAAACCTTTATGCCAATCACTTCCCAACATGTTATTGGATGTTTCAAGGTCCTAAACACATTCATATTCATCACATAATTCACTAGGACTCATGAACTCCAACCATGTTCAAGATTAGCTTTGTTACCCTCTTTATTGTCACAACTTTCCATAATATTCACTAATCCACTTGGCTCTTGAAACAATTGATGTCTTGACTTTACCCTACATAATTTCATTTTTTGAACTCATTTATGAGCTTAGAATCATGAAATTCCAGCCCTTCATGGCCTGCTGTACAGAACTGAACATAAGCATACAATTCTTTCAAAAATTCTCATTTTGATTCTAATGCTTCCCATACTTGTTTCTCCACTTTACCCCACACAACTTTTCATTTTAAAACCATTGGAACCATCAAAATCATGAAATTCCAATCACTGTTCATGCGATTGAACAGTAACTTTAAGGAATCTCAAAGACTACAACCTTGAGATTTTAGTGTTTCCAAGGTTCAAAAACTTTTCAAGCCTACACAAAATCATCATACAAACTCAATGGAAGCATTAAATCATTGAAATTCAATTTCCTTCCCTCATGAACAGTGCATACCGGACAGGGCACACCATGGCAAAGTCAAGAATATCAATTTGATTCA
The DNA here is from genome assembly GCA_037074615.1 of Leucaena leucocephala. Classification (NCBI taxonomy): domain Eukaryota; kingdom Viridiplantae; phylum Streptophyta; class Magnoliopsida; order Fabales; family Fabaceae; genus Leucaena; species Leucaena leucocephala. Next base: position 5,134,292 of record CM073526.1, on the reverse strand, counting down.
ACAACCAACCACTTAACTAGCTTGTTTAAGGTTCAATCATATAGTTCTAACTTTAATTTCTTCTTTCCCTTTTCCTTTAAGGTCTTTGGGAAGCACCACCCCTTAGAGAAAACTCAACTTTTCTCCCATCAAAACCCTAAGTTCAAGCTCCCAAATCAAAGGAAAATAAGCTAGGAGAGATTGCTTACCTTTAATCTCTAGCTTGCTTCAACTTTGGAACCTTGAATCTTCTTTGTCTTGGCTTGAGTTTCCATTTTGCAAGAGCTTCCCCAAGGGTCCATGAAGCCATGGTTTGCTGCAGAATGAGGGGATATTTATAGCCCAAATCCAAGAAAAATGAATGGCCAAGATTGATTTGGTTACTATTTGATCTAAAGGCCCACATTTAATCTTGGATTTAACTTTTTCATAAAATAATAATTATGACATCATGTGGGACCCATCAAGGGACACCTCAAGGGTTTAGGTGGCGTGCTCATAGTGTAAGGATCCTTCTGGAGAAATTTTAGTCCAATCCGGTACCGATCGGTGCAGTTTCACAGCAACCAGACTGTTTTCTATTCCTAATTTTTTATAATATACCAGGATATGTATTATATCCTGGAAATCAATGTCTAGGCTTCTCACACCATTGGCAAACTTGTACTCGGCACAACTTAATTATAGATCCCTTGGGAAATGAGCAAAATACCCTTAGTGTCCTTTCTGGCACTATATTGACCCTAAGGGCACAATTGTCATTTCACCCCTCTTTGTACTGCCTCAGGGCATATATTAGCTCAACTAATCATATTTATACCATGTACCACATTTTTAGCCTATCCCAGATGACCAAAATACCCTTCATCCATCTCTGGTACAATCTGGGCATCCGGTGGTATTTTTGTAATTTTGCACTTTTTCTGGCACTGTCCCCTTCTACTGATAGACTGGTACCTTGGGTTTTAGGCCTTTCTTGGCATCATTATGGGCCTATATATGAGGTCATCTAATCTCATTCTATCCAGGCTTACATACCGATAAGTTCCATTATTAGATCACGGGTGTTAACAAACTCCCGTCAAAATTCACTGATATGTGAATAATTTTTTATACAGAATTTCTTCTAGAGTTCTGTCAGATCCAGGACATCTGACAATGTAGGGCACACTTTCCTGTAATTTGCCCACTTATATCTGAAGTCCATAAAATCTGATAAAATTTCAGATAACTTTTAGACTATCAGATAAATATCTGCTGACTGTAGCCCTAATAAAATTTCTGTATCATGTCAGATTATCCAGCATACCTTCCTCTATTTACTGATGGAATATTAGGCTAAAATACTTCTGCGCAGTTATAACCCTTTTCAGGCTGATCTTTCTATAATTACAATTTTGCTCTTGAATTTTTCTCTTAATTACATTTATGTCCCTAACTTTTTGGATATTTACATTTAGGTCCCTAAACTTTTGAAAATTACAACTTTTGCCCCAACTTTTGTTTCTACTTTAACTTTTGGCGTTTAAACTTTTCCAGTTTTCGTTTAGGTCCCTTTCTTCCTTCAAGACTCATATAACCTTTATCATTCCTTCTTATCTTCGTCATAATCCTTTCTAAACCTCTTTCCACTATCAGTACTATACAGATAGGGAAAAATTATGATATGACATTTCTACCCCCTTAAAATAAATTTTGTCCTCGAAATTTAATTAACACCTCAGTCAAGGTTTGGGGTATTTACCTCTTATATTTTATCGTGACATATTAACGGAGTTCTTTTTATATCTGCAATTCTTCATATCTTACTATGATCATCCTTTTGTCATGAATCAACTCACTCAGAGTTGAACTCCAGTTCATTCTATGACTTACCTTCTTGCTATGCATTTATCTACATATGGACTCCTCACTATACTGGACTTGTGAGTAGTGTCCATTTCTTTCAAGTCAAACTCCCTCGAATACTGCTACATTCTGGAGCTTCTACTAACAATTCATCATATTTCTTCGTGTAATCACTTATTGCTCATTTGAGTATCTAGCGAAATTCTCTGAATATCCGCAAACTTTAACCCTCATTCCCATATCATCATACATTCTTATCATCTTTAAAAACTCATCATAATACAGAGAGAGGACTTCTATCATTATTCTTTCTTTCATTGCTTTACTGCTAAATAGGAGCACATAGAAGCATATAGGAGCACATACTCTAACATGCATAACGCCTGGCTAACGTGTTACAGGACTACATACCTGCTCATAAATGCAAAGCTCTAACATTGGAGCTCAAGCATTCCTTCTCTTAATATGCACAGCTCTAACATTCGGAGCTTGCACAACTCTATCACATAGAGCTTGCACTGCTCTAACATTAAGAGCTTTAGCATATTCTGTAAATATAACATGACAAAACATAATGCCTAGCATTTTATGCAAGGAGTGAAAGCTCTCACTTGCTCTTTTATGCGTAATGTATCATTCAAATGTCTTACCCCTTTTAGCAGGGAGCCTCTCTATCTATTTACAAGACTAGCTATTATGCCACTTCGTATTACATTTCTCAATACACCTTTCTTATAACATATCTCATTTTGTATCTTTTATATCATAACATGACATATCTAGCCACATCTGGCTATATCATAGTCTATCTTTCAAATCCATTTCATTTGGATTTAACATAAGGGTTCTAGTCTCTTATTATTGATAACCCTTTTTAGCTTTTCATAGCTCTTTCTATCATCTTACATAGCTCTATGCACATATGCCAATTTCAATGGCATTTACACACTTTTCCATCACTTCCCAGGGGGTCACCCATCATTGAATTACCCTTACCTAAGTATGCTTAACTGAAATTTGCAAATAAAAATCTGAAGCACTAATGCTTACAGGCTCCAACCCTGGTACTTCATTATTTTAGATCCATCTTATACGATCTCTCTTGGGTCTATTTGGCCGTCTAATCTCTTTATCCTTATCTGGAGAATTTACTTGTCTCTTATTTTCTGTAATCTTATCATAAGGATATCTTCTCATATCTTACATAATATTCCCATAATCCTTGGGACTCAGCATTAACAGCTTTAACTTTGATCACTTAGTTCCTGATACGTGTAAGGAAATTCTGAGTTCAGTCCCTGATAGTAATAAGGCTATCTGATACTAGCATCATGGGTACTCTCTCTGTTATGAGTTAACCAACTTTTGAAACTTCTAAACCTTAACTTTTCCTTGGTATTTGTCCTTCCAAAGAAATACTGTACTTATGGTTCATTACTTTCTTGCTCTAGGCTTGGTCTACTGAGACCCTCAGGATCTACTGCGATCAACCGTAAGCCTTTCAGGATCTAACTGTGACCCTGTGAGCCATACTAGGATCTAACTGCAATCCTCCAAAATCTACTAGATTCCGTTGTACTGTATTCTCATCTCTTGAAGACCTAAACCAACGGACAAAGTTACAAGGTTAGTCACTTCCACATAGTTATTAACTTCACAGATAATTCCCCAAAAATGGTCACAGAAGCCAATATTATCTATCAAGACTTCACTCATTTCCCCTATCACTCAAGAACTTCTCACATCATTCTCATACTTTATAGCTTACTAGATCCATTACTGCAGAGAGCTACATAGGTTTTACCATACACATATCTATCATCATCTATTTATCTCATCAGAGGGACTTTACTCTATTGCAAGAGCAATCTAGCTCTATTGCAAAAACATTAACTTATATTACTTAAAAACTGCTCTTTCTTAGAGCCATATCATCTTTCATAACTAAGTCTCATTTCCTTTCATCTATCTTATCCCTACTAAAGGGATATGTCCTGAGTATCATAATCATTTATCTATAGGCTCACTACTAATCTTCATCTTTAATCTCATTCTCTATTCCATTGACTATCATAGTCTGATCATAAATTCTCTTTCTATCTTCTGAGAATCAAGTTGCTAACTTTCTAGTTTAGCACTTTGCTATTGCTTCATTCTTGCTAAGTTGAATTATTTAATTGCATGTCATAGGTCATGGGAGCAACATAACTTTCTCATCATATCTACTCTACCCTATACGTACTGCATAAGGGGAGTATTCATTTATCATAGCATACTCAACAAGCATATTATGCGAGGAGATGCAATCCTTTAAGCAATCTCTAACATGCGTGTCCTCATATGACAACTGCAAGGAGATACAACTTCTCATCATAACTTATAACAATATAAGCAATATCATTATTACATACATCTGCTCAACCATCCCTTATCACCTTAATCACTAGGTTCTGATCATTTATTCAAGTACTTGAGTCATTTACTTGTTTCACTTAGGCTGCCACATTACCCTCTTACTAGGGTATAGGCTCAACCCTTCTTTACTCTTTCTTACATAGGAATAGGGGAGTCACTTTATCTTTGAATCTGTGGCTACCTTACTAGGCCATATTCATCCTATCATAACATTTCTCATCGCCTGTAAGACTTCTATGTCTCTAAACTGAAGGACTTCTGTGTCCTTGCCCTCACTGTAATTTATATGCCATCCATAACTAAGTCAGCTGTCTTCTTTTAGCTAACTGAGGAAAGGTCAGGCTCATATCTCTATGCTATTCAAACTTTTTCCCTTATCTTCCCGGATTACTAACAGGCGAGAAAGTATCTCTTATTAAGCCTCAAGGTTCATATGAATGAACTTGATTAAGTATCCATCAAAAGAGTTCTCTTTCCTTAGCTCTAACCCTTAGTCTCACCCTCACCTCTCTCTAATTGAGAGGAATACTTCTTTTAAACTCTTTGAGATGCAATTTCTTATTATAACTTATGGCAACATAAGCCATACTACTATCATCTCATAACAATCCTCTAAAGTATATTAGGTTAATGACCTCTACTGGATGTCTATTTATCATTCCTGCTACGGCATTGAGGAACTGTAGATAATTAACTATTCTTAATCGCTACTTCTGTCTATCCCTTGACCTGGACTGAGTAAGTCATTCTCCGCATCTTTCTTAAGACTAATATGGTCAACACTATCTGTCTTTAACAAAGAAGGCTGGGGTTGACTAGGACTAGGAATATCCCATTGATCTTTCTCTATAAAGTCACATATTCTAGGACTTTGGGAATGGACAAGAACTATCATAGGCTCTGACTAGATGTCTGAATTAGGGGACTGTTGTATCTTAATTATCTTAAATCTATCCTCAAACTCTGGTAGAGGAGGAATAATATATGGTCTACCCATAATCTAGTACCAGTACTCAGCTTCCTCAGCCGTAATCTATCATCTCGTAAGAGGGATAAAGCTTATATCAGGGTTAGAGGGCATTCCAACAAACTTATACCGTATAGAGTCACTAGACTCAACATCAATTGGTGCATATTAGGCTTCAGGCTGAATCTCTACATGACCTCCAGACTGTAGGTTTAAGTCTACAGAAATGTCTATGGAGCATTCAACTGTAGACTTTCCTGACTAATCCCCTAAACTCTCATCTGGACTCTCTTCACTGTCTAAGCGATGTGGATATAAATTATCTTCATATATCACTATTGGTCTGGAGTCTCCCTTATTAACTGAAGCCTCTGACTTAACCTTATAGAATCTCATATATATTCCTGCAATATTTGCTTAATTAAGCAATGTTAACCATCCCATAACATACCCTAACTTAACAAAATACTTATTATTTAGGGTTAGGGTCTGCGTATAATCTCATATCAATCCATAAATAATCTATTCATAGCATTTCTTAAGCCAGAATTTTTTGCTCTGATACCATAATGTAACATCCTTACTTTTATACATTTTAGGGACCATTCAATAGCATTTAGAACCACTTATAAGACCTTGGAAGTCCATTAGCCAAATCTGGAATTTTACTCTTTCTTAGGATACTGTTCATGTGGTATTCCAGATTACGTAATGAACTTCAAAAAATCATAATTAATTTTAGACAACTCAAAATGAAGTGGTTCAAAAAGCTACATGAAGATAACATCTTGAAATTTAAGGAAAAAATAGTTTCCAGACCAAATGATTCGCCAATTGATACAGTTTATTCGTTGAATTTTACTGTTCATTTGGTCAAAAACTCTGGAAACAGATTCTGGTCCCTTACTTTGGAAATTTATTTCTCTTGATATACACATCCAAATGAAACGTTCCACCTATGCATGTAAATATCTGGATGTGTACTACATGCTCAAAATATTTCGTGAAATAATTCCTTCATTTGCTAGGTCAAACTGAAGCCACAACAAAACTGCTTCAGCACCTACGTTTTTACCATTTCAGTTTCTTTTCTTTCATTTCCAATAATTGTTTTAGCATGCACAAGCCATCACATAAGCTTATTAACATTCATATACATCATGTACATATGCCATAACTATTACAATAGTTTCATCACATAAATGGACACCTTACATGGCATTTACATACATGGACAATTTATAGTATATGCTATATCTCAATACTTCACTTCCTTTCTTCCATTCTTTAGCTCTTCACCATGCATACCTTTTCTTCATGCTTGACCTAAATTGGTTGGTTATGGGAGAGTGAGATTATAGGGAATCTCAGTAGAAAACATTACCACTTAAATATGCAAGATGGATGCTAATGCATGATATGTAATTTCATTAAACTTTCTTTGATTAGTGACATGTCATCATGCTATATACTTTTACATAAAGTGCATGGCCATGGAAACATGTTATTCACAATACATTCAACATCATTTATCATGTCACAACATCATTCAAATAATATATACATGTCAACACATAAGCATACCACATCAAACATATAAAGAGGTAAGTTCACTACCTTACACTTAAGCTTTCCTCTTGATCTTTAGCATTTGCTTCCTAGCTTTTCAACCAATAAACCTTTATGCCAATCACTTCCTAACATGTTCTTGGATGTTTCAAGGTCCTAAACACATTCATATTCATCGCATAATTCATTAGGACTCATGAACTCCAACCATGTTCAAGATTAACTTTGTTACCCTCTTTATTGTCATAACTTTCCCTAATATTCACTAATCCACTTGGCTCTCGAATCAATTGATGTCTTGACTTTACCCTACATAATTTCATCTTTTGAACTCATTTATGAGCTTAGAATCATGAAATTCCAGCTCCTTCATGGCCTACTGTACAGAACTGAACATAAGCATACAATTCTTTCAAAAATTCTCATTTTGATTATAATGCTTCCCATACTTGTTTCTCCACTTTACCCCACACAACTTTTCATTTTAAAACCATTGGAACCATCAAAATCATGAAATTCCAATCACTATTCATGTGAGTGAACAGTAACCATAAGGAATCTCAAAGACTACAACCTTGAGATAAGTGTTTCCAAGGTTCAAAACCTTTCCAATCCTACACAAAATGATCATACAAACTCAATGGAAGCATTAAATCATTGAAATTCAATTTCCTTCCCTCATGAACAGTGAAGACCAAACAGGGCACACCATGGCAAAGTCAAGAATATCAATTTGATTCAACAGCCAACCACTTAACTAGCTTGTTTAAGCTTCAATCATATAGTTCTAACTTTAATTTCTTCTTTCCCCTTTCCTTTAAGGTCTTTGGGCAGCACCACCCCTTAGAGAAAACTCAATTTTTCTCCCATCAAAACCCTAAGTTCAAGCTCCCAAATCAAAGGAAATTAAGCTAGGAGAGATTGCTTACCTTTAATCTCTAGCTTGCTTGAACTTTGGAATCTTGAATCTTCTTTGTCTTGGCTTAAGTTTTCATTTTGCAAGAGTTTCCCCAAGGTATCACAAGGCCACAGTTTTGGGCAGAATTAGGGGGTATTTATAGCCAAAACCCAAGAAAAATGAATGGCCAAGATTGATTTGGTTACTATTTGATCTAAAGGCCCACATTTAATCTTGGATTTAACTTTTTCATAAAATAATAATTATGACATCATGTGGGACCCATCAAGGGACACCTCAAGGGGGTTAGGTGGAGTGCTCATAGTGTAAAGAACCTTCTGGAGAAATTCCAGTCCAATCCGGTACCGATCGGTGCAGTTTCACAGAAACCGGACTGTTTTCTGTTCCTAATTTTTTATAATATACCAGGATATATATTATGTCCTGGAAATCAATGTCTAGGCTTCTCACACTATTGACATACTTGTACTGGCCACAACTTAATTACAGATCCTTTGAGAAATGACCAAAATACCCTTGGTGTCTATTCTTGCACTATATTGATCCTAAGGGCATAATTGTCATTTCACCCCTCTTTGTACTGCCTCAGGGCATATATTGGCTCAACTAATCATATTTATATCATATACCACGTTTTTATCCAGTGCTAGATGACCAAAATGCCCTTCATCCATCTCTGGTACAATCTGGGCATCCGGGGGTATTTTCGTAATTTCACACTTTTTCTGGCACTGGCCCCTTCTACTGATAGACTGGTACCCTGGGTTTTGGGCCTTCCTTGGCATCATTATGGGCCTATATATGAGGTCATCTGATCTCATTCTATCCAGGCTTACATACCGATAAGTTCCATTATCGGATCACGGGTGTTAACAAACTCCCGTCAAAATTCACTGATATGTGAATAACTTTTTATACAGAACTTCTTCTAGAGTTCTGTCAGATCCAGGACATCTGACACTGTAGGGCACACTTTCTTGTAATTTTTCCACTTATATCTGAAGTCCATGAAATCTGATAAAAATTCAGATAACTTTTAGACTATTAGATAATTTTCTGCTGTCTAGATCCCTAATAAAATTTTTGTATCATGCCAGATTAACCAGTGTAACTTCGTCTATTTACTGATAGAATATGTGACTGAAATACTTATAGGCAGTTCTAAGCCTTTTCTGGCTGAACTTTTCCATATTTATATTTATGTCCCTGACTTTTTGCTTAATTACATTTAGGTCCCTAAACTTTTGGAAATTACCACTTTTGGCCCAACATTTATTTCTACTTTAACTTTTGGCCTTTAACCTTTTCCAATTTTCGTTTAGGTCCCTTTCTTCCTTCAAGACTCATATAACCTTTATCATTCGTTCTTATCTTCATCATAATCCTTTCTAAATCTCTTTCCACTATCAGTACTATATAGATAGGGAAGAATTAGGATATGACACGGATAGTGGAAAGAGGTTTGGAAAGGATTATGACGAACATCAGAATAAATAATAAAGGTTAGATGATTCTTTAAGGAAAAGAATGACTAAAATGAAAAGTAGAAAAGGTTAAAGGCAAAAAGTGAGAGTAGAAACAATATTTGGGCCAAAAGTGATAATTTCCAAAAGTTAAGGGACTTAAATGTAATTAAGTAAAAAGTTCAAGGGTAAAATTGTAATTATAGAAAGATTAGCCTGGAAAGGGTTATAACTGCCCGGAAGTTTTTCAGTTCCACATTCCATCAGTAAATAAAGGAAGTTGCGCTAGTTAATCTGGCATGATACAGAAATTTTATTAGGACTCCAGATAACAGAAAATTATCTGATAGTCTAAAAGTTATCTGAAATTTTATCAGATTTCATGGACTTCAGATGTAAGTGGACAAATTACAAGAAAATGTGCCCTACAGTGTCAGATGTCCTGGATCTGATAGAACTCTGGAAAAAGTTGTGTATAAAAAGTTATTCACATATTAATGAATTTTGAAAGGAGTTTGATAACACTCGTGATCCGATAATGGAATTTATCGGTATATAAGCCTGGATAGAATGAGATTAGATTACATCATATATAGGTCCATGATGATGCCAAGAAGGGCCCAAAATCCAGGGTACCAGTTCATCAATAGAAGGGGCCAGTGTCCAGAAAAAGTGCAAAATTACAAAAATGCCCCTGGATGCCCAGATTATACCAGAGATTGATGAAGGGCATTTTGGTCACCTGGGACAGGCTAAAAATGTGGCTCATGGTATAAATATGATTATTTGAGCCCAGATACACCCTGAGGCAGTATAAAGAGGGGTAAAATGACGATTATGCCCTTAGGGTCAATATAGTGTAAGAAAGGACACCAAGGGTATTTTGGTCATTTTCCAAGGAATGGATGGCAGATAAATACTCAATATAACCATGTCAAGGCTATGAAAAGCCTAGACATTGATTTCCATGATAGAATACATATCCTGGTATATTATAGAAAAATTCTGAGCAGAAAACAGTCCAATTATTGTGAAACTGCTCTGATCAGTACTGGATTGGACTGGAATTTTTCTAGAAGCTTCCTTACACTATGAGCACGCCACCTAGATCTCTTAGGTGTTCCATGAGCTGTCCCACATGATGTCATAACTATTTTTTCATGAAAAGTAAAATCCAAGATTAGATGTGAGCCTTTAGATCAAATAGTAACCAAATTAATCTTGGCAATTGATTTTTCTTGAATTTTGGCTATAAATACCCCCTTATTCTGCCCCAAAACTGTGGCCTTGTGATACATTGTGGAAACTCTTGCAAAATGAAAACTCAAGCTAAGATAAAGAAGATTCAAGGTTCCAAAGTTCAAGCAAGCTATAGATTAAAGGTAAGCAATATCTTCTAGCTTATTTTCCTTTGATTTGGGAGCTTGAACTTAGGGTTTTCATGGGAGAAAAGTTGAGTTTTCTCTAAGGGAAGGTGCTGCCCAAAAACCTTAGATGAAAGGGGAAAGAAGAAATTAAAGTTAGAAACATATGATTGAAGTTTAAACAAGCTAGTTAAGTGATTGGTTGTTGAATCAAGTTGATATTCTTGACTTTGCCAAGAGTGAAACTGTTCAGTATGCACTGTTCATGAGGGAAGGAAATTGAATTTCAATGATTTAATGCTTCCATTGAATTTAGATGATGATTTTGTGTAGGATTGGAAAGGTTTTGAACCTTGAAAGCATTGAAATTCCAAGATTATAGTTTTTGAAACCCTTCTATGTTACTATTCACACGCATAAACAGTGATTGGAATTTCATGATTTTGATGCTTACAATGGTTTTAAAATGAAAATTTGTGTGGGATAAAGTAGAGAAACAAGTATGGGAAGCATTGGAATCAAAATGAAAATTTTTGAAAAAATTAAGTGCAGTTTTGGTTCTGTACAACATGTGATGAAGGAGCTAGAATTTCATAATTCTAAGCTCATAAATGGATTCAAAAGAGGAAATTATGTAGGGTAAAGTCAAGACATCAATTGATTCAAAGACCAAGTCCATTAGTTAAGATTAAGGAAAGTTAATGGGCTTAATGTTCAAGAAGAAGTTATGTTAGTTAAAGTGAGTTTAATGCTCAAAGAAGTTAGATTGTGATGAATGAATGGTTATGTGATGTTAGGAACTGATTGGTATGCTCCAAGAGAGGCAGCCACATGTTCAAGAAAAGTGAGAAGAAGGAAGCAAGATAAGGAGAAAGAAAGTCAAGTGCTCAAGGTAGTAAACTAATCATAAACTTGTATGCATTGAATGTTATGCTTGATTGTGCTATGGCTTGATTGAATTGGGTTGCCTATGTGCTTATGTATGAAGCTCTGTTTATATGTTTACTTTGGCCAATTGTATTTCATATGTAACATGGAAGCATGCACATGACACAATAGTAACACTTTCACAAGAAAGTACAAGTATTTACATTAATGCATGCATTGTTTAGTACCATTTGCTACTGAGATTTTCCCCAAAATCTCATCCCTTTCCATGTAATACCAATCCCACAGGTTTATGAATGATGAAAGAGGATGATGAAGCATGAAGAAAAGCTAGGGATTGGATAGTATATATGTTATGTGAATGTGTAATGTTGTTGTATGACCAATGTAAGCAGTGATGGCCATGATGTAATGAAAAATAGTAAATGATGGAATAAATGAATGAAATTTTACTGACATGTAGATGACATGCCAAGCTTCATTTTGACACCAACAATGCTTTATTTGGATGTCTGTACAAAGATAACTGATTTTTCAAAGTAAGGGACCAGAATCTATTTTTAGGATTTTTGACCAAATGAGCACTAAACTTTGGTGAATAAACTGTATGAATTGGATAATCATTTGGTCTGGAAATTATTTTTTCCTTAAATTTAAAGATGTTATCTTCACGTAGCTTTTTTGAACCACTCCATTTCAAGTTTTCTAGAATTAGTTATGATTTTTTGAAGTTCATTGCGTAATCTGGAATACCATATGAACAGTAACCCAAGAAAGAGTAAAATTCCAGATTTAGCTAATGAACTTCTAAGGTATTGTAAGTGGTTCTAAATGCTACTTATTGGTCCCTAATACGTTAAAAAGTAAGTATGTTACACTAATTAAAGGGCAAAATGGTAAATTAACTCTTCTAAACTGCATATATTATGTTATTTATTTATTTGGACTTTTATAGTGAGCTTTTATGTTGGATTACAGGTATTTGGGAAGAGAGTAAGGACCAAGAAAGAAATCACAAGTTAATGAAAGTGAAACCAAGGTCCTGCGCCTTTTAGTCGCGACCAAGGAGTCTACCGATCATGACCTTGATTCTTCTAGAAGTCTCTCTGTGTTTATAGGTCATGACTAAAATGTGAAATTGTTGAAACTACGCATTTTGAATTAGGTCATGTAGAAAGAAAAGGAGAAGAGGGTTGTCGTTAAAGAGGAGACTGGTTTTTGACCTGATTAGGCTAAGAAGCAATACTCGAGCATGCTCTAATCACATTCTTCACATCTTCCATCGTTCTATGAAACATCCTTCTTTTCTTATATTTTAGGGACTAAATAGTAGCATCTGGAACCACTTTTAAGGTCATTGAAGTCAAATTACACAATCTGGAATTTTACTCTCCTGAGTACTATTCACTGTGTAAATTCCAGAGGAGTGACCTGACTTCAAAAAATCATAACTAAATCTAGAAAAATCAAAATGAAGTGGTTCAAATTGATAAACAAAGATAACATAATGATCTTTCAGGGAAAAATAACTCATTGACCACACCTTGATCAAATCAACATCGGTCAATGTTCCAATTTTACTGTTTATCCAGCATCCTTCCCCTAATTCTAGCATTTTTGGTCCCAAATTTGAAAACTCATATCTCCATGTGTAGACATCCAAATGAGATGTTCTATATATCAAATAAAGACTTGGTATGTCTACTATTTACTGGTAAAATATCATACATTTATTCAATTATTTACTATTTTTAATTATAGCTCAAAGGTCATAGCCTCTCCACGAGCTACTGTTCATAGTGGCCAATTCCAGCAATCAATATTACATACATACATTAATCACATATCAATCATGCTAAATAATTATTAACTTATTTTCATGCATCTTCATCTCCTCCATCTCGAGAAGACCTATAATGATTGGATTGATATGGAAGGGGTAAGATTTCGGGTGAAATCTCAGTAGCAAATGGAAACCATACAATGTATGCAACTATATGCTTGATGTTACTATGTGTGCACTTAATGATCATGCTTGCATAATGATAACATACATGCTTCCATGTTACTTAATTATAACATATGGCCATAGCATAAAAAGAAATAGAGCATTACTTAATTATACATGTTTCACATCATCAAAGTAAGTAAACATCATATAAAACATCCAAGTAACATAAGCGTACAAGTAGGTAAGTTTACTACCTGATGTGGAGCCTTTCCTCTAGTCCTTAACCTTTGCTCTAAGGTTCCTTCTTTTCATAGGTCAGAGCCTTATTCCTAAGCTGGCCAAATCCCTAAGCTCCTTCAATTGCTCCTAGCTCCATCATAATTTCTCATTTTTCCTTCCTTTCTTTCTCTTTCTCTCTTTCCCTTTCTCTCTCTTCTTTATCTACTTTTTCCTTTGCTTGGCCATGGGAATTAAGTGAGGGGGAATAGGGTATTTATAGTTGAGTGGAGGTGGAATGCATGGTCCAGATTGAATGGCGATTAATGGCTCAGATTGCTTAGCTTCCTCAAGAAGCCTTGCCTGCATCATCATGATGACATCATCATCTTAGATGACTCATCAAAGTGACATCATCCATGGGATACCTCACATGCTAGGTGGTGCAATGGTGGGGCCCTTGGGATACCTCACCAGCTGACTCAGCGCTTTCAGAGAAATCCAGAGTCTTTTCCTGGAATGAACGGCTAAGATTGTGCCATGTGTCCTTAGCTTTTTCTTCTTTTTCTAGACTCATGACAATTGGCACCTTGTGGGTCCCATGAGGACACCTTTTATACCACCTCATGGTTCTCTATGAGTCTAAAGCTTTATCTGATTACTTTCTCTAGTTCTATCTTTGACCGGGTAACTTTACTTTATTGAAAAAGTACTAAACTAATATTTTAATGCCACTTGGGCCCACATCCCTCTTGGGCTATGTTTTTGGACCCTTGGAATGCTATCTTGGACTCTAATCAAGCTCAAGCACTCTGGTGGCTCAATTCCCAAGAAATATCCCTTTCTTTTTGAAAATGACCATTATGGCCCCAGGTACTTTCACTATTTATAATTTAGTCCCTAAACTTTCACTTACTTGCAGTTTAGTCCCTGAACATCATATGTATACTTTTAGAATTTCTACTTAATGGGGCCTGGTAGGATACCTTTTTTAGGCCACATACTAGGCTTCTAGACCTAAACATTAGAATATGACATTCTACACCTCTCCACAGACTTCTCCATATCACTACACCATCAATCTACCATCTTTTCATCGTTTCTTCATGGTATCAGATCTGGACAGTTATTGCAGTATAGCAAGAGTCATGATAAGCTAAATTTTTAGTCTCTTGGTGATGGATCTAATTCAACTTACACTCTAAGTAGTTTTTGACAATTCGCTAATAGTTCTTAAACCAGATTTGATCAAAGGGGTTTAAGGAAAATTAGGGTTCTGGACTCAATCGATCGATTAAGATTTTCTTTAAGACTAGTGATTTCAAAACTATAATTTTTAACGTGATAGCAAGGATAGATACATTTTCATCATCAAGAGTCTTTCATAACATATTTCTCAAACAAACCAATATTCTCATCTTAATAAAAAATCTAAAAATATTTACTATTTTGCACCTTACTTTAAATGCATCAATCACTAAAATCCCAAAAACCATTTTATCCCTACTCAGGTTTTTCATTGATTTTGACATCCAACATGCTAGGTTTCCAAATAAAAGTCTCTTTGAGAAGAACAATAGTGTTGTGCCTTATACTATATTGTATTGGGTGCAATTAACTTTATTTTAATGGATCAGACCACAACAATTTGCCCTTATCAATGGCGTTGTTGTCGGGGAGCAAAGCAATTGGTTCCCAAGTAATTGTTTGTCAATTTCATTAGCTACCTAAGTCTTTTTTCTTGTTTTTGTTAGTAATTTTTAAATTACATTGCATTCTGCACTTTTCTGAGTTTCTGTAAAAAAAAAATCAGTCTCTGTGACTGTGTCATGACAAAAACTCACCTGCATTGCGACAATTACTCTCTGTGACTTTAAGTCACAACCAAACAACATTTGTGTCATGACCTAATTGCTTCCCTATGAAATTCTTCTACTTTGCGAAAACTAGTCACGACATTTAAAACCTTCAGTCGCAACTACTGCTCTCTGTCATATTCAATCGCAACAAAAACACACTTTAGTCGTGAATAATTGAAAATTTTATGCTGTGCAAGTTCTGTGACTGACTTTGACTGATTGCATTGATTATTCTCTATTGTTTCTACATTGCATGCGTAAAAGAACTAAACCATTAGTGCCTTTTGAACATGAAATTAAGAAAAGACTTAGGAAACTAAAGAGAATTTAGGGAATTTAGAGAAGAAGAAACAAAATCTAGTTCCTCCTCTAGTATTCAAAAGTCTGAAACTGAACTGAATATGGCTGATATTAATCATAATGAGCATAATGTGCATGGATAAAATAAAATATGAATGAATGCAGAATATAATAGAAGTGTGAGGAAAATTAATCATTAGCATGTGAATTATGATCCTTATGGTTTTTATACTGAAGAAGCTAATTTTGACATTAAAGGAGGTTTGATTGAAGCCTTACCTAAATTTCATGGTTTTCTAGGAGAATGTCCACACAAGCACTTACAAACCATGCATACAATTTGCCAACTCATTTCTCCACCCTTACATGGGATAAGTTGAAGTCAATGTATCTTGAACAATTTTCCCAGCTTCAAAGACCACTCGAATGAAGAAAGAGATCGCTAATATTCTATAACAGGATGGAGAATCTTTATATGAGTATTGGACGAGATTTCTTAACTTATTGGCTCGATGCCCTTACCACAATATGACAAAAACTAATTTAGTAGATATTTTCTTTGATGGTCTACTTCCTCATAATCAGGTTCCCTTGAATACTGTAGTAAATGGATCCTTGAGAGATAAGACTCCACAAGCAAGTTAGGAGTTATTCCAAAAAATGGCCAATGAAGACCATCAGACAGGGGATCTAAGGAGAATGCCCACATCTTCTTTGGGTAATTCAAATGTGATCTTAGCTGAAATAGCAGCCCTGGGAAACAAAATAGAAAAGAGGATGAATTTTATTGAAAGATAGTTGCATTCCACAAAAAAAGTTCATGTAGTGGATACCTCACAAGCCTTGGTTACAGGATGTGAATCATGTAGTTCAATGATGCATGCTACTAGTACATATTACAGATAGTATGAAAAAGTGGTAGCAATGTATCGAGATATAGACAATCAATACCAAAAGAGAGACACATGCTCCAATACATACAACCCTAGTTGGAGAGACCACCCAAACTTTAGGTCAAGGTAATAGGCCAAATAAATTCCAAGGAGGTGGTGCTTCATCAAGCAACTACCAAAATAATGCAAGGTTTATAGTTCCAACTCACCCTAATACCTTACTAACATTAGGGCTAGATGAGACTTCTCAATTGTTGAAAAGTATGGATGTGCAAATGAACAATATGGATTATAGAATGACCAATATAGACAACAAGCTCAAGGAGAATGATGGTCATTTCACCTCCACAGCTTCAATTATCCAAAGTATGTAGAAGGATAATGCAGATGTGCACATAAAACTTGAATAGTTAAGTTCCAAGAATGCAGATATTACAAGTCACTTAACTCAAGCCTCCAATACAGTGGGTGACATTTAAGGAAAGAGCAGTGGCAGCATACCTTCGAACACCATCATTAATTTGAGGGGTCTGATGCTATATCCCTCATAAGAGGCAAAAAGGTGAAAATTGGGAAATCTAAAAGTGCTAAAGAGCAACAGCTTATAATGAAGAAGTTAACCCAAGATGAGAACTCACAATCCAAGAGCTGCAAGAAGAAGCTGCAACGGTACCAAGTATAGCCTACAAAGGAAAGCAACCTGAGGAGAAGCCAAAGTTGAACAAGCAAGGAGCCTCTATGCACAAAGGTAAGAAGGTAAGTATAAAAGATCTCCCTTTTCCTAACTCTTACTTTGCTAGAAAGAAAAATATTGACCCTAATTTTGCAAAAGATGCTTATACTCTATTCATTAAGTTAGAAATAAACACCTCGTTGGTTGAATTCCTCAAGAGAAACCCTAAATATGTAAAAATTTTAAAGTAATTATGTGCTGATAAAAAGAAGTTTAGGCCTCTTGAGACAATCCAGGTGAGTGCTAATATGTCATCACTCTTTAAGGCTAAACTACCTGTTAAGTGCTAATGTGTCATCACTCTTTAAGGCTGAACTACCTACACAATCCCATGCATTATAGGAAATGTTCCTATTAAGGGTGCTTTACTAGATCTAGGGACAATTATTAATATAATGCCTTGGTCAGTATATCAAGCTTTAGGTAACAACAATCTTAGATACACAAATATAGTGCTCTAGTTAGCTGACAGGTCAATTAAGTATCCTAAGGGAGTCCTCAAGGATATTATAGTGCAGGTCAAGGACTTAGTGTTCCTAACTGATTTTTATGTTTTGGACGTGTCCAGTGAGTTAGTAAATGGCAACACATTGATGCTAGGCTGACTTTTCCTCTAAACTTTCAAGACCATCATTAGTATGAAGCATAGTTCTATCATAATGGAAGTTAAAGAGCATGTGGAAACCTTCAACATGAATGAAGTAATGGAATTTCCTTATGATAATTCTACTTTACTATTGTGAATGCTATTGATTATGCTATTGAAGAGACTAGGGATGAACATGAATTGAGTTTACATGATAATGATAGAGATAATGCATTTGCAAAAGGTTTGTTGAGTGATTTTGTAGGATCGCAAGATGTTCTGAAAGCTAGAAGTACAACAATTGAAGAAGGGTCAGGTTTCTGTGACCCAAGTTCATGACTAAATAACCTCCACATTATGACTAAACCTCAATTTGAGACTCACTATGAAGATGAGTCGTGACCAAATGGCTTTAAGGTTATGACACAATAGTCCAACAACGATCAATAGAGACACGAAGATGAAGATGTCATAACTAAACATCAATTTGCTTAGGGACAACCTTTCTATGACCCCAAGTCATGACTAAAAGATAACCAGGTCGTGTCAACAAGTTCCAGAGATATATCCTGTCAATTAGAGTCACGCAGAGAAGCTGAAAGGTCACGACTAGAAATGCCAGACACAACTAGGGAACTCCAAACCCCTTTAGTTCCATACTCTTCTCACCCTTATTCTCATTTCAAAATTACATCTCATACCTTAAGGGTTTTGAAAGATTTAATCTCTAATAATAATACAGGTATGGAAAAGAATAATCCCGAGTATGTTGCAGTCGTAGACAAACCTCAGCTTGGTGCGAAACTTGGGGAAGCAGATGATAAATTAGAGGATCTACACAAGCTAGAGAAGAGCAACTGCAGGGAATATACGAAGGATGCGAAGGAAAAACTTCCTAAGTCTGTTGCTGCTACATGCCAACCACAGTTGGCCAAGTTTAAGTTTAAAGAGGGAAAACTCAAGATGAGCTTGGATGAATCTCAGTATAAGATATGCGATTGTGGAATATTAAAATGGAGAGAGAGGGAAATAGGGAAAACCTTCCAATAAAACATCCATCTCTCAAAGTTTTATGATTTCACATCGCCTCCTTGAGGCCCAGGTTGTCCCTTTCCTATCTCCTACCGTTACAAGTTTTCCCAGATATGATATGTTGATAATGGTTTGAGGATAGGAAAGGGATGTTTCAGTAGGATAGCTTTCATTTTCTATTTATTCTAGGTGTATTTCTCCTTTGAACAATAACTTGTTACTTTTTATGTGTCGTTTACTTATTGATTATTCTCTATGGAACTTACACACTCATATACATGATCTTAGCTTACCTATCCTGTCATCTCTGCCTTACTAGTATTGCTTTGCATAACTTGAGTGTGACTGTGTTCTAAACTATTAATTTGCATTCAGTGATTAGGCTACTTGCTGTTTTGAAGCAAGATTTGATTAACTTTACAAAGTGATTATGATCTTTTCTACTTTAGTTCTATTGACAGTGAGGACACTGTCAAGTTTAAGTGTGGGGGATGATGTTTTTATTTTGATTTAAAAAACTCTTCTATTAACCCAATCTTTCATCACAATTTTTTGGTTTTTGATCCAATGTGTGTAATGAATTGCTGAAAGTTAGACCCCCACTTTAAACTATGTTGATAACTGGAAAGGTATTAGCATAAAAAAAATATTTTAGGACTTTAACAATTATCACTCGGTAGTCTCTGTGAAAAATAGTCGTGACATAAGTGCTTTTTGGTCACGACCTGTAATAGAATTTTGGACTTAATATGCTCTTTGTGAACTATGGTCGCGATCTATGTACATAGTGGCTGCGACAATAACTCTCTGTTGATCTAAGTCACGACATGAGTACCTACCTAGTCGTGACTGTTCCTCTATATGTATTTGCATCGCAAAAGGTACATTATGTGGTCACGATAGGAAATATTTTGAAAATCCTGAGCATACACCTCTGTGACTAGTGGTCGTGACCTCCACTATTTTTAGTCCCGACCTATGTTTGGAAAATGTTCAATTACTTTCTCTTTGCTCTTGGACTGCTGTATAGAAGGACTCCTTTTAGACTACTTAGATTATTTCACAATGATTCATTGTTCCCTTATTTCAAAACCTTTTTAGCTCCTAGAAATCATTGCCTCAATTGAGTGTTTTTGAAAAATCTTAGAAATTAAATTTGAAACACCTAAGCTTTTGCTGTTAGATTTGGATTATCACATAGTTCTAAGTGATTCCTTTGAAACTTTTAAATCATCATTTAAAGGATTTTTAGTTGTGATGAGTGTTTTAACGCCTAGTGAATGATGAATATTGTTTGAGACTTTAGCTTATGAGCAATCTAGATCAAAAACTTTGTTGGAAGGATTCTCGACCTTAAATTCTATATTGAATGATTATTCAATTGGTTTATATCCTCTAGAACTTGTCTTGGCTCTGAGTTTAGAATTACTTGCGCATTTATTAATTGAACATGATAGAGGCATTCTTTCTAAACCCTTTTATCCCAAACATAAGCCCTTTACATATTATAGAAAGTCATATGTGCATAAACATTATTTTGAAATAATTTTTTTTCATGTCAAAAATTCATTATTGTTGTGTTACTGTGCTACGGCTTCTATGAATGAGGTGCCTGTTGGAAATTGTGCCCTAGGGGCCAGTCATTATCTTATGAACATTATTGATTTATGAATTTATTAATTGTGTTATCATATTATTTGCATGTTTACTGTGATGACCATCCTTGGATAATTCATGATCTTATCCTAAATGTCCCTGGTCGATCATCTATGCGGGAGCAGAGAAGAAATAAGACCAGTATGACTTTAAAGATGTATAAAGATATAAATCAAAGTCATAGGCACATGTAAGAGTACATGGTGTTAGACTAACCCGCTATGAGAGAGCTGCATTGGTTACGTCATAAGCTTCTCTCATATACAAACCATATCACTATGCCCTTTGACCTGAGATCATCATGGATTCCTACATGACAAACGCTCAGCTTTGACCTAGTCAAAAGTCACTTTTGACCGAGTGATCATAAAGACTATGTTTGGGCTGAGTGGTTTTTCATGCGGAGGAATGTGAATGGTCAAGATGGAATTTGTCCCTCACATTCGTAGAGAGATATTAATGGGCCCCTCGATGAGTGAGTCTGAGAAATGTATGGCCATACTGTAATGGAAAGGTATTTCCATTTCTATAGTCAGACTACTCAAGGATCAAGAACGTAACGGTCAGGAATAGGAGGATGACATTATCCATGCCTCATCTATGACCAAAATATCGCGTGACAGAAGGGACATGATATGGTTGTATAAACGGTTACATCGTTTATCGATTCTCATATGATTTGGGTAGTCGTTATGTCTTGCTAGAGACCACTTGTGACATGAGGGCCAGTATAGCAAATGGCCTATGCCAACTTCATATGGGCCTACAGGGTCGCACACAAAATAGCCCAACATGAGCTATGATGTCCAGATTCATTTAATCTAAGATGTCTAGATTCAATAAATGATCCAAGGTGGATGTATATATTTATTTATATTTATATTCGTATATATATAAATTCGTATATATACATTATATATAAGAGATATATGAGATTTAATTTATAAGGATAAATTAAATCTCTATCACGTTTGAATTTAAAATTCAAATTGATTGGATATCTAATATAAGAGATATTTATAAGATTTAATTTATAAGGATAAATTGAATCTCTATCACGTTTGAATTTGAAATTCAAATTGATAGGATATCTCATATAAGAGATATTTATAAGATTTAATTTTTAAGGATAAAATAAATCTCTATTACGTTTGAATTTAAAATTCAAATTGATATGATATCTCAAATTTGATTTATGAGAATAAATCAAATATAGTTCAGTCTTATCTTTATTTTAAGTTAAATAAATAGATGAATTAAATTTGTGGGACGGATTTAATATAAATATTATTTATTTAATTAGTTTCTTATCAAATTATATAATATATGATATTGTATTAATTCCAGAATTAATATAAGATTAACTCTAAAATTTCAATTCGGTAGAGAAAAACGCATAGCATCCTATATATATGATTTTATGAGCTATATTTTGAAATATATAGAACACAGAAAGGCCGAAGGGGAATTTGCAAAAGGTTTACAGATAAGAAACTGCCAAAATAGAGACGGAGAGGGGAGGAACAGGAGACGCTAGCACGTCATTCGTGGTTGGAACGCTGTTCATGTAGATACCAGTAGAGGAAGCCGACCTGAGTCGTCGACTTCTTACAATCGGAAAGGGAGCACGAGCGGCGGAGAGAAGCTGTGAACGTCGTGACTAGAAGCTGTGGAAGTCGCTGAGGAACACTGAGGGTAATGCTTCTTCCCACTTGACTTAAATATATACGGTAGATCCTGACAAGGAATGAAAAAAATTTAAGTTAATTTCCGCTGCGCATCTTCCAATTTCTTACAGTGGTATCAGAGCCATGTCGTTTTGTGTTTTAGTTAGGCTTGATTGTTGATTCATATGATATGTGTTAGTCATAGTCGATCATATAATATGCGTTTTATGTGTGACATATAAGGGATCCGTGTTATGTATGACATAAAAGGAATCTAAAAGGGAATTGAAATCGGTGGTGATACGTTTTGATTTGATCAATTAACATAGATGGGGCATAAGAAAACTAAATTCATATTCGTAATTATTTATGAAACAAAAAAAAATCTGGACCTGCTCGCTAATTGGTTAGCGGGACTGCTGTGGCTACCTGTTCGTAACGTAACATAACCGTAACATGTTTTGCTTTGTAAATGTTTTAGTTTTGAAACATTAATTTCCCTTCAATTAAATCTGAATGTTGATTCTTGAATGCTTGGGTATGGTGAACAATATGGCTCTAGATTGCAAGTGTTGTAATTTTTAAATACGGCCTGCGTGTCATGCCTTCCTATATATACTCTCAATGTACCTTCTCTTCTCATCTCACTCCCCTCGAATGTTAAAAGAGGTTTCTTTATGTAATTTCCCTCTTCTTATTAGAGAGCTCCTCTCATTGGCTTAAGGGGACTTAAGATAGGTAAGCCATATTGTATCACATTTAAATCATACATCTTATGATTATATCAGAAACATGTATATTACTTGTATGAGATACAAACTGAGAAACTTGCATTTGCATTCTTATAAACCAGATAGTTAAATTAAGCCTTCTAAATGAAATCTTAAGTCATAATGCCGTCAATTTATGAACACTTGTAAAAACCTCGATCGCTCAATTGTGGACTCCATTAAAGTGGATGCTTTTGAGTTATCTTGGGGAGATAAGCAAGAGTAATGGTGCTACTCTCACATGTTTATTATTGTTTGACTTAATTGAGATTAACAAAACAGTTTTGGGTCTCAAGGCATTAGATGGGATTAAAAACATGATAGATCATATGATGATATGATCCCATGAACATCTAAGAGTTACATTTGATATAATTGGTAAAGGTGTTACCTACCTAAATAACTTAATTTAAGCGTCCTGCCAAAGCGGACTTAAGTTTGAGCCAAATATAGATCTTAGCCCACTAACTATTGCATTGAGGGTTATTTATTTAGTGGGAGATTGCTAATTAAATTGCATATTTTAATTGTAGAATCATGACCCAAGGCCCCCACCATTGGCCACATACCCCCTGATTTTTACACAGTGAACAATGTTCGCTATGAGTAAAATTTTAGATTGTATGTTTTGACTTCAATGGCCCTAGAAGTGGTTCTAAATGCTACTGAGTGGTCCCTAAAATGTAAGAAAAGGAGGATGTTTCATTTTGGTATCAGAGCAGAGGATTCTGGCTCAGAGCATAAGGTTTTGGTATAGAATCAAGAGAGTTCTAGTACAGAACAAAGGGTTCTGGCACAGACCATAATATTCTAGCACAGAACAGAAGGTTCTGGCTCAGTGATGCTCTGGTATAGTTAGAGATTTGAACTAAGAGGTTGTCCACTTGTAGAAAATATGGGGATAGTGTTCACTACTTAGAGACAGTGACACCCAGATAGATAGAACGATACCCCATGCCTTACAGTGGTACAGGGTAATCTTCATGGAAGTGGCTAGTCTTAGTCAGCCGTTACCACCGAGGTCTCGTGTTTCCTAGCAAGATGTGGCTGGACTAAGCAAGATAATGTATAGGGAGTAGTTTCCTCTATGGATAGAGATAGAAGATGACTAGTCCCAGGTCAAGGGAAGCTGCCAGACGTTACAGTGATGATGATAGTAAAGGTACCAACCTGGTTGAAGTTAATCAACTAGAGGATTGATACAATGCATAATCAAGCCAGATAGTATAAAGTAATGAGGTATAAAAGATTAAGACGATGTTCAGAAGTAGATCTTCTATGTGAGTAGATCTACATTATGAAAGAATTTGTTAGCTAGTGTTTCTTGCAAAAAAGAATTAATAGTTAGAAATGAGATGATTGATAGAGAGAGAGTTGATATTCCCAAGATAGAGAAACCACAGTCTAGTCTAGAGCAGGCTAAGACTGATAGAGAGAAAGGTAGCCACAATCTCAAAGATAAAGAGACTCCCCAATTTAAGAAAAAGTATGAAGGGTTGAGTCTATACCCTAGTAAGAGGGTAATGTGGCAACCTAAGTTAAATGAGTGGATATTTCATATTCCTAAATGAATGTTTGGAATCTGGAAGATAATGGGTTAGAGGAAAGAATGTTTTAAAATTTATTTAGTTGATTGTTCAATTGCAATGTACGTATAATGGATGGTTGAGCAAATTTATGTGATGATGATATGGCTTATGTTGCCATAAGTTATGAGGAATAGTTACATCTCCTTGCAGTTGTCATATGATAACACGCAAGTTAGAGTATGTTGTGAATACTCCCCTCATGCAGTACATGCAGGGTAGAGTTTATCATGAAATGAGAAAGTATGTTGCTCCCATACCATACGACATGCAATAAGAATGTACCCAGAATGAGAGACAGTCTCAGTAAGTGGGACAATTGTTACAGTATGATTGGGGTTACTCAGGTAGTTCTACAGACTTGCTAATACAATACTCAGGGCCATTTCTTATGTTAGGGTTATAGCAAGTACCAAGAAGGTGGTAGTGTTATAACTCTATCAAAAGAAATGGTATACAGGAAGAGAAAAAGATGATAGTAAAGAGATTACTTTCATATTCAACTCTTAAGATAAGAGTTGAATATGAAATAAATGGCTCTCAGATAGAGCTAGATTCAGATCAGTTCAGATCACTTTTTAGATAAGAGTTAGATCTGATATAGATTGCTCGCAGTAAGAGCATAGTTCAAATAGCTCGCAGTTAGAGTACAAATGGAAATGAGAAGTTATGATGAGGCCATAGTAACAGAATGCAATAGTAGGTGGTTAGACCATAATTGGTAAGCCACAACAGAATAAGAAATATGAGAAGGAACTCTTGAGTAAGAGGGAAATAAGTAAAGTCTGGATAAATATATGGGGTACTAAATGTATTTTAAAATTTTTATTAAGTTATCAACAAGTGGAAGCAGTTAACCTTATAACTTAGTCTGTTGGATGAAATCTTTCAGAGATGATAGAGTACAACAGAATCATAGAGGATTCTGGAGGATCGCAGTTAGATCCTAGCATGGCTCAAGGGTCACAGTTAGATCCTAATAGCTTTAGAGTCACAGTTAGATTCTGAAGAGACTTATAATTGATCGCAGTTAGATCTCGAGGTCGCAGTTAGACCTGGCCTAAGGAAAGTAAGGAGCCATGAAGAAATGAGAACAGTACAGTATCTCTCTGGAAAGATGAGTACCAAAGATGAAGTTAAGGGAAGGAGCTTCACGAGTTGATTAACTTATCTAGAAAACTTATTTATAGCCTATATTATATACAGACTGAACTTAGTTTTCCTTAAACAAAGATAGAGTCCAAGTTCAAGTCTGAGTTCTTATATTCAAAATGTTTTGTAGAAGTATGCCTGAGGAATAGAGAAGAAAACCCCATATGTTTTGAGAATAGAAAAGTATGAGTAGATAGATCCTTCAGATAAGGATCTAGAGATGAAGAGGCTAGTAAAGACCAAAAGAAGAGGGTCTAAGACAGAGTCAAGATAGAATGCAGTTATAAGAAAAAAGTGTAAATGCCACAAAAGTTTGGCATAGATACACAAAGTTATGAAAGATAGTAAGATAAGTTAAGAAGAGCTAAAAAGTTAAGAAAATGTTATGAAATGAAAGGGATATTCTCCTCATAAGAAACTATTTATTAAGGAATGAATAGAGGTTTGACCCTCAAATTTTGAGGACGAAATTTATTTTAAGGGGAGGAGAAATATCATATCCTAATTTTTAGGCTTAGAAGCCCAGTATATAGCCTGAAAAAGGGATGCTATTAGACTCTATTGAGCAGAGGTCTCAATAAATAGAGAAAATGATGCTGATTAGTTTCATGCAACACAAAGTTTTAATATGAGGTCCAGAAAGATTTATATTAATTTTTAAAGAGAAGGAAAATTAATACAGTATTCTCTGGACCTCAGAATCAGATGAAATGTGGCAGTAAATTCCTATAATTAATATAAGAATTTCTGAAACTGACAGAGCCCAAAAAGGAATCCTATAGAATTTACTACAGAATTTACAGTGGAGTAAAAGACCTCATAAATAGGTTTCAGGGGAATTTCTCAGGAATTGAGCCCATGAATATAGTGGATCATACATAGGGTCTAGAATGGCACCTTATAGGCCTAATGATATTTTCAGATAAGTATGTGGGCTAGGGCTAATAAAGACCGAGAAAAATGAAGAATTACGAAAATACTACTAAAGGTATGCCAGTGTTGTGTCATTAAGTTAGAGTCAGACGAAGGGCGTTATGATAATTTGACTAAGGTTAGACAGTCAATAAAGGGAATCTGGATAGTTGACCAGGGTCAAGAGGTACTCTGGTAAGGTATGGAAAGATAATAGTGCCCTTAGAAGTACTAAAGAGGTATTAAGGGCAATTTGGTAATTTACTAAGGATGTGTCTTGGAAACCAAGCCATCAGACTACTTGGGCTAGATTAGAAACCCAAGATGACAATCCAAGGATAAAAAACGTAGCCCAAGAGTAATGTGGGCCCAAGACGTATTAAAATATTGTTTTAGTACTTTTTTAATAAAGTAAAGTGACTCTATCCAAGATAGAACTGGGTAAAGTGATCTTGAATCATGAGAGGACACAAATGGGACCCACAAGGCTCCACATGTCATTATTACAATAAAAAAAGAGAAGCAAAGGACACATGGCATGATTAGAGAAAAAGGAGAAAAAGCAAGAGGACACGTGGCACGATCTCGGCCGTCCATTTAGGGAAAAAACTCTGGAACTCTCTGGAGAGGCTGAGTCAGCTGGTGAGGTGTCCCAAGGTCCCCACCATTGTGCCACATACCCCCTAAGGTGTTCTATGAGGTGTCCTGGATGATGTCATTAGTGGTGAGTCATCAAGGAGGGTGATATCATCGCGATAATGCAGGCAAAGCTTCTTGAGGAAGCAAGCAATCTAAGCCATTCATCGTGAATCAATCTGGACCATTCATTCCACCTCCTCTCACCTATAAATAGGCCACTCCCCTCCTATTTCAAGGCACACCACGGATCTAGCAGGAAAAGAAAGAGAAAGAAGAGAGAAAGATAGAAAGAGAGAAGGAAAGAAAGAAAGGAAAGAAATGAAGGAGTTCTGGTGGAGCCAAGAGCAGTCTAAGGAGTTGAGGGACTGGGCAAAGCTTAAGAATAAGGTAAGAAAGTTATCTAGTCCCTACTCTAATAAAGTAGAGGATTTCTCTTAGTGGTTAGAATAGAGAAATATCTCTATTAATAAAGGTAGCTAAAGGTAGAGAGAAAGCCAGGGGAATGTCGGAATAAGGATATCACCCTAGTTAAGCATAAGTTAAGTAGAGCTGTACTGCATAATAATAAAGATATTATTATGTTATGTATAGGCTCTAACATATGAAAAGAAGGCACCTTAGAGACAAGGCAAGGAGCTGGAAGGAAAGGCTACACGCCAGGTAGTAAACTTACATACTTGTATGCTTATACTGCTTGGATGTTTTATGTGATATTTTCTTACCTTGATGATGTGAGGCATGTATGATTAAGTAGTACTATGTTCCTTTTTATACTATGGCCATATGTTATAATTAAGTAACATGGAAGCATGTATGTTATCATGATGCAAGCATGATCATTAAGTACACACATGGTAACATAAAGCATATAGTTGCATACATTGTATAGTTACTGTGTGCTACTGAGATTTCCCCATAAATCTCATCCCCTTCCATGTAATCCCAATCCCACAGGTATGTTTAAAGAGGACCGAAGAATCATAGAGAGGAGCTAGGGATTGGATAGTGCAGAGGTTATGTAAAGATGGGACCAAAGTGCTGGAATCAGGGAAAAACGTAGGATGAACAGTAAAATTTGGACATTGACTGATGTGTACTTGGTCAAGAAGTGGTAAATGAGCTATTTTTCCCTGAAAGAGGATTATGTTAGCTTCGTATAGCAATTTGAAACACTTCATTTTGATTTTTCTAGAATTAGTTATGATTTTTTGAAGTCAGATCACTCCGCTGGAATTTACACAGTGAACAGTGTTCGCTAGGAATAAAATTTCAGATTGTATGATTTGACTTCAATGGCCCTAGAAGTGGTTCTAATGCTACTGAATGGTCCCTAAAATGTAAGAAAAGGAGGATGTTTCACAACTTGAACAATGGGATTTACAACTCCTACAGTGATATTTACAAATGAAATTAAAACCTATTGATAATGGGATTTGTAACTCATGTAATGGCATTTACAACTCATCTAATGGCTTTTGCAAATTGTACAATGGGATTTGTAACTCTTATAATGACATTTAAAATTGAAATTTTAAACTATTATTAATGGGATTTACAACCCCTATAATAGACTTTGCAACTTTAACAATGACATTTACAACTAAAATTGCAACCTATTGGTAATGGGATTTGCAACTCCTATAATAGCATTTACAACTCGTCTAATGGTATTTGTGTCATATCCTAATTTTTAGGTCTAGAAGCCTAGTATGTAGTATAACATCCTTACTTTTATACATCTTAGGGACCATTTAGTAGCATTTAGAACCACTTACAAGACCTTGGAAGTCCATTAGCCAAATCTGGAATTTTACTCTTTCTCGGGTTACTGTTCATATAGTATTCTAGATTACGCAACAAATTTCAAAAAATCATAATTAATTCTATAAAACTCAAAATGAGGTGGTTCAAAAAGGTACATGAATATAACATCTTAAAATTTAAGGGAAATATAATTTCCAGACCAAATGATTTGCCAATTGATACAGTTTATTCGTTGAAGTTTACTGTTCATTTGGTCAAAAACTCTGGAAATAGATTCTGGTCCCTTAATTTGGAAATTCATTTCTCTTGATATACACATCCAAATGAAACGTTCCACCTATGCATGTAAATATATGAATGTGTGCTACATGTTCATAAGATTTCATGAAATAATTCCTTCATTTGCTAGGTCAAACTGAAGCCACAACAAAACTGCTTCAGGACCTATGTTTTTACCATTTCAGTTTCTTTTCTTTCATTTCCAATAATTGTTTCAGCATGCACAAACCATCAAATAAGCTTCTTAACATTCATATACATCATGTACATATGCCATAAGTATTACAATAGTTTCATCACATAAATGGACACCTTACATGGCATTTACATACATGAACAATTTATAGTATATGCTAAAATCTCAATACTTCACTTCCTTTCTTCCATTCTTTAGCTCTTCTCCATGCATATCTTTTCTTCATGCTTGACCTAAATTGGTTGGTTATGGGAGAGTGAGATTCTAGGGAATCTCAGTAGAAAACATTACCACTTAAATATGCAAGATGGATGCTAATGCATGATATGTAATTTCATTAAACTTTCTTTGGTTAGTGACATGCTATTATGCTATATACTTTTACATAAAGTGCATGGCCATGGAAATATGTTATTTACAATACATTCAACATCATTTATCATGTCACAACATCATTCAAATAACATATACATGTCAATGTAAGGAATTGGAAGACACGCAGTGGAAATTAATTTAAATTTTTTTTCCATTCCTTGCCAGGATCTACCGTATGTGTTTAAGCCAAGTGGGAAGAAGCATTACCCTCAGTGTTTCTCAGCGACTTCCACAGCTTCTCTCCGCGGCTCGTGCTCTCTTTTTGATCGCAAGAAGTCGACTCCTCAGGTCGTCTTCCTCTACTGGTATCCACACGAACAGCGTTCCAACCACGAACGACGTGCTAGCGTCTCCTGTCCCTCCAAGGCTTTCTCAAGAGTTCGTCCTCTCCATCTCTACTTCAGCAGTTTCTTATCTGCAAACCTTTTGCAGATTCCGTTCGGCCCCTTTTGTGTTATGTGTTTTTTTTTCAAAATGTAGCTCCTAAAATCGGATATATAGGATGCTCTGCGTTTTCTCAACCAATTGGATTTTGGAATTAATCTATATTAATTCCGAATACAATATCACATATTGTATAATTTGATAAGAAACTAATTAAATAAATAATATTTATATTAAATCCGTCCCACAGATTTAATTCACCTATTTATTTAATTTAAATAAAGATAAGATTGGACTGTATTTGATTTATTCTCATAAATCAAATTTGAGATATCCTATCAATTTGAATTTCAAATTCAAACGTGATAGAGATTTAATTTATCCTTATAAATTAAATCCTATATATCCCTTATATATAATATATATATATACGAATTTATATATATACGAATATAAATATAAATAAATATATACATCAACCCTGGATCATTCATTGAATCTAGACACATCTTAGATTCAATGAATCTGGACATCATAGCTCGTGTTGGGCTATTTTGTGTGTGACCCTGTAGGCCCATATGAAGTTGGCAGTGGGCCATTTGCTATACTGGCCCACAAGTCGTAAGCGGTCTCTAGCAAGACATAACGACTACCCAAATCATATGAGAATCGATAAACGATGTAACTTTTTATACAACCATATCATGTCCCTTCTGTCACGCGATATTTTGGTCATGGATGAGGCATGGATAATGTCATCCTCCTATTCCTGACCGTTACCTTTCCATTACAGTATGGCCATACATTTCTCATACTCACTCATCGAGGGGCCCAGTAATATCTCTCTACGAATGTGAGGGACAAATTCCATCTTAACCATTCACATTCCTCCGCATGAAAAACCACTAAGCCCGAACATAGTCTTTATGATCACTCGGTCAAAAGTGACTTTTGACTAGGCCAAAGCTGAGCGTTTGTCACGTAGGAATCCATGATGATCTCAGGTCAAAGGGCATAGTGACATGGTTTGTATATGAGAGAAGATTATGACGTAACCCATGCAACTCTCTCATAGCGGGTCGGTCCAACACCTTGTACTCTTACATGTGCATATGACTTTGATTTATATCTCTATACATCTTCAAAGTCATACTGGTCTTATTTCATCTCTGCTCCCGCACAGATGACTGACCAGGGACATTTAGGATAAGATCATGAATTATCCAAGGATGTTCATCACAGTAAACATGCAAATAATATGATAACACAATTAATAAATTCATAAATCAATAATGTTCATAAGACAATGATTGGCCCCTAGGGCACGTTTTCCAACAGTCAATACATAAGCATACCACATCAAGCATATAAAGAGATAAGTTCACTACCTTGCACTTAAGCTTTCCTCTTGATCTTTAGCATTTGCTTCCTAGCTTTCCAACCAATAAACCTTTATGCCAATCACTTCCCAATATCTTCTTGGATGTTTCATGGTCCTAAACACATTCATATTCATCACATAACTCATCAAGACTCATGAACTCCAACCATGTTCAAGTCTACTTTATTACACTCTTTATTGTCATAACTTTCTCTAATTTTCACTAATCCACTTGGCTCTTGAACCAATTGATGTCTTGACTTTATCCTATACAATTTCATCTCTTGAATTCATTTATGAGCTTAGAATCGTGAAATTCCAGCTCCTTCATGGCCTGCTGTACAGAACTGAACATAAGCATACAATTCTTTCAAAAATTCTCATTTTGATTCTAATGCTTCCCATACTTGTTTCTCCACTTTACCCCACGCAAATTTTCATTTTAAAACCATTGGAACCATCAAAATCTGAAATTCTTCATGCGAGTGAACAGTAACCATGAAGGATTTCAAAAACTACAACCTTGAGATTTTAATGTTTCCAAGGTTCAAAACCTTTCCAATCCTACACAAAATCATTATATAAACTCAATGGAAGCATTAAATCATTGAAATTACATTTCCTTCCCTCATGAATAGTGCAGAATGAACAGGTCACACCATGGCAAAGTCAACAACCAATCTCTTAAATCATTGATTCAACAACCAATCTCTTAACTAGCTTGTTTAAGCTTCAATCATATGTTTCTAACTTTAATTTCTTCTTTCCCCTTTCATCTAAGGTCTTTGGGCAGCACCTCGCCTTAGAGAAAAATCAACTTTTCTCCCATGAAAACCCTAAGTTCAAGCTCCCAAATCAAAGGAAAATAAGCTAGGAGAGATTGCTTACCTTTAATCTCTAGCTTGCTTAAACTTTGGTACCTTCAATCTTCTTTATCTTGGCTTGAGTTTTCATTTTGCAAGAGTTTCCCCAAGGTTCCATGAAGCCATGGTTTTGATGCAGATTGAGGGGGTATTTATAGCCAAAATCCTTGAAAAATTAATGGCCAAGATTGATTTGGTTACTATTTGATCTAAACGCTCACATTTAATCTTGAATTTTAATTTTTCATAAAAGAATAATTATAACATCATGTGGGACAGCTCATGGGATACCTCATGGGGGTATGTGGCGTGCTCATAGTGTAAGGAAGCTTCTGGAAAAATTTCAGTCCAATCCGGTACCGATCAGAGCAGTTTCACAATAACCGGACTATTTTTTGTTCTAAATTTTTTATAATATACCAGGATATGTATTCTGTCCTGGAAATCAATATCTAGGCTTCTCATACCATTAAAATGGTTGCACTAAATATTTATCTACCATCCATTGTTTGGAAAATGACCAAAATACCCTTGGTGTCCTTTCTTACTCTATGCTAACCCTAAGGGCAAAATCATTATTTCACACCCCTTTATACTACCTCAGGGTGTATCTAGGCTCTATATAATCCTCTTTATACTTTATGACACATTTTTTGCCTGTCCAAAATGACCAAAATGCCCTCCATCCATCACTGGTACAGTATAGGCATCCAGGGGCATTTATGTAATTTTGTACTTTTCCTGGACTACTTTGGACTTTGGCCCACTTAACTATCCAGCATCACATTGGGCCTAATATGGCACCATTTGGGCCTTGATTTGGGCTCATTGCCTTTATGCCCTTTATGGCATAAATCCCAATTAACCTCACACGATCCTATTTATCGGGTATTTTATTTCACTGTAAAATCCCGTAAGACTTCTACAAGATTCCTTTTCTGACTGTCAATTTTATAAATTCTTACATTAAATAAAGGAATTTCCTATAAAATTTCATCTAATTATGTTGTCTAAAAAATACTGTAATAATTCTTCTGTCTTCATAAATTTATATCAATTAATTGGGACCTCAAATCAAAATTCTGTGTTGCGTTAAACTGACCGGAATAATTTTGTCTATCTACTGGTAAAATTTAGGTCTTATCTGATTCTAGCCATTTTTAGCCTATTTCGGCTCAACTTTCTCATTTATATTTGGGTCCTTAAACTTTTAAATAAGTACACTTAGGCCACTGAACTTTTGGCTATTTGCATTTTAGCCCCTTAACTTTTGAAAATTACACTTAAGGGCCTAACTTTTGTTTCTACTTTTACTTTTTGCCTTTAACCTTTTCTACTTTTCATTTTAGTCCTTCTCTTCCTTAAAGAATCATCTAACCTTTATTATTTCTTCTGATTATCGTCATAATCCTTTCCAAACCTCTTTCCACTATCAGTACTATATGGATAGGGAAAATTTAGGATATGACAATAAAGATGGTCAGCCTCATCTTTCTTCATGTAGCAAGTATCAATTCATTGACGAAGCTACTTGGGAAGAATTTGATAGGCTTTAGACTACTATAGAAGCTATGGTGAGTTGATATGTTGTGAAAAAGGAATCTTGCATTTCCCATGTTTCTTCCTTTTATATATATTGGGGATTAACTACTTCAAGTCTTGTAGGAAAAAAGAACCATTGAACTTGCTCTCAAGAATGACTACCAACACACAATGTCTCGAGGGGGTTAAGCGAAGCCTGAAAGAGACTTTTTGTGGGCCAAAGGAAGAGGCTGCTGAGTCTGATCCTAGTGTTACTCACTCCCCCATCTCCAATATGTCACAAAGATAAGTAGTTGTACGCTCACCAAAAAAGGAGCGGATCATTTACAAGCGATCACGCTCACTTGATTACAGCAAAAAATGTAAGTACTACTTGTATTATTTTGTTTTAGTAGACTAATTATATTATTTCTTATGTTTGCTCTTTTTATGTTATAGGTTGATCTTAAACAACAAGAAGCCCATGGCTCCTTCAAGTCAAATGGTAGGAATGACATCTTGACTGTTACCACAGGAAAGCAAGAGCATATCAGGAAATTTAGAGGAGGTATCGGTATAAGAGATTTTTTTGGAACATCTCCACTACATTCCCCATACGTCCTGAGGGCAGGGCTAGAATCATTGTTATCCACTGTGAGGGAAGATGCTAATGCAGAAGCTTGGGCAGAGGCTAGGGCATAGACAAAAGCTTCAATTCAGGCATAATTACAAGAGGGGTTGGCAAAGATCAAGGAAGAAATATTGTTCATGTTGACATCAAGGCAATAGAAGCCAAGTGCCACCCAAATGTTCTCACATGCAGCCCGTCCTAGCACTAAAGAGAGATGTTTCATGGCCAAAAAGGTGTCAGAGGATGCTAAACCTTGTGATCTATATTTGGAGCATCCTATCAAAAGGTTAATGGCATATGGTTCCATCCATATCTTAAGGAAAACTACCCACCACATCCAAATTTAGGATGATCAGTTAAGGGTGGTAGTTGAAGATGTGATATTTGAAGATGCTCTTATCCCAATTCTGAATGATAAGATGAAGACTGTGAGTCAGGCAAAGGGGACTTTCATATTATGGCCAAAACATCTTGTTTCGGATCATGTTACGCCATCTCCAAGCAAACTTCCTTCACCTGCCAATTTGAGTTCTATGCAACGTGTGATCCAATTGGCATCTAACAAAATGTTCCATGTGGATGCATTGCCTATGGATTCAGTTATGGGTGACATGGGGGTTGCTGCCTTTATTGACCATGCAGATGTGAAATCTGTTATCACTCCTAGGAATAAACTAACCTCCAGGTGCATCCAAGTGTTTTTAATGTAAGTCTAATTTAAATGTAAATATATGTAATAACAAAATTCATACAAGCTGAGTGTTTGCATTAACCAACATCGTGTTTGCATTAACTGGAGATATATGTAAGCTAAGTTGGTTTCTAAGGGCAAGCAAGGTCAGTTCGGATTCCTATGCCCATTATAGATTTATTCAAAAGGGTCTTCAAGACTTGAGTACATTGCAAGGAGGTTTGGTGAAATCGATATTGATTGTTTCTTCTCACCATATATGCAGGAGTAAGAATAATAATATTTCAGTTTTTTCATACTAGGTTTATATTTGCTTAATGCTAATAATCATTATTGTTTAATTATTTTCTACAGCAATCATTAGCAATTGATCATACTATGTAAGCATACTTATAAAATTTTCTTCTTATGCTTCCTCCACTATAAGCCATCAGTTGATGCTAAGAAGATTATGAACATGTGAGTTTGCTTCCTTATAGAACAATGGTGTTTGTAATAAATTAAATATGGTCTTTGTAATAAAACAATTACTAAGTTCATAACTTTGGTCATAGGGATATGAGGACGTTTGCAATTGTAAGGGGTCTTAAGAAAGCAAACTCAGTGAGAGACCCTTAATGGATCACACCAAAGGTAATAAAAATGTTAAGTCTTATGCTCCACATAGTTTTTTTACTGATAACACATAATTTTATTCATGTTTATATTATAGAGTCGAAGGCAACCCAAAGAAAGCAACTTGTGCGGCTTCTACATGGTTAGACACATGATCAATATCATCTTGTCAAATAGGATTGACCTAATGAGGAGGTAAATTTTATTTTTAATGATTTCATATATTTCTATTCAATTTAATATATCTTAGTAATGCTTTAATTTCTTTTATTTTAATTTCATATTTCAGATGTTTGATCAATCTGACCTATTTCCTAAACAAGATATTGAGGACCTACATAATATTTGGGCTGAGTTTTTTGTTCAAATCATTCCTTCTCAATAGTAT
Source organism: Leucaena leucocephala (assembly GCA_037074615.1). NCBI lineage: Eukaryota > Viridiplantae > Streptophyta > Magnoliopsida > Fabales > Fabaceae > Leucaena > Leucaena leucocephala. The sequence continues at coordinate 5,097,840 of CM073526.1, read as the reverse complement.
TTATTATTACCAAAATATATTTTTTTTATTTTTCTGTTCAAATGATTGTATTTTTTATTGAATTTTATTAAATGAATAATGTAATGAGAAATTGAAGATCTATCTCTACCATCCTAAACTTTGCCTCTACTGCTGTCACTTTGAATTTATATATTTGAGCAGTTTATTCATGAAGCTTCAAGGGATGGGTTTAATAAAACAATATATACACATAGGCAGGAGTAGAAACAATATGTAAATATGACAATATATACATCGGTTGTCTTTATAGTGTGGTGTAGAAAATTCATTATCAACACTGAGTGTAAACACAACTAGTGTAAACAATTCATTAATCTACACCTGGTCAAAACACAACTGGTGTAAAAAAGTCAAAAATCTACAGCAACCATTCAAAAGTGATATATTCAACTAGTGTAGACATAAGCAAATTTTACATCGGATTTCAAAAGGGACCGATATAAATTCTACACTTTCTACACCGATGAACTGCCAGATTTAAAAAGTGTACACTTTCTAAACGGTCCATTTCTACACCAATCATCGTCCGATGTAGATCACCATTTTCAACCGATTTAGAAAGCCTTTTTTGCAGTAGTGTATATATTTTAAATTACACTTTAAGGCCCACAACTTATTTCTACATTTATTTTGGGCATTGAGACTTTTCTAATTTGTACTTAAATCCTTGAACTTTCCACTATTTACAATTTAGTCCTAATTTTTCACTATTTTTAGTCCCTAAACTTTCAATATTTACAGTTTAGTTCCTAAAGACCCTCTGTATGTTTCTGGAACTTTTGCTCAAGGGGGTAGGTAACCTATCTATTTTAGGCTACTGTCTAGGTCTCTAGGCCTTAAAATTGAGATATTACAATTCTCCCTATCTTAAAATAAATTTCGTTCTCAAAATTTAATTACTACCTTAGTCAAATTATTTTAGATATATATCCTCTCTATATCCTCTTATACTTTATGACTGAGCCTCGGGGTATCTTTAGGAATCGTATTTTCTATCTTGGCATCTGGCGGAGTGCTTTCAACATCCGTAGAACTTCATATCTTTCTCTTCATCACTCTCCTCTTCTGGATCAACTCAATTAGAGTCAAAATCTACTTCTTTATGTTACTTGCTTACTCTTCTTGCATCATTCATTTATGGACGACTCACTATGCTAGACTTGTGAGTAGTGCCCATTACTTTCCTATCTAACTATCTAAAACTTTGTTGTACTCTAGGGTTTTAGTTAGCTAATTGGGATGCTTTTCAATCTCTCTCTCTCTATCTATCTATCTGTCTCTTTCCTTTTTCATAGTTCCCCTTCTTGGAATTGATGCAAGGAAATATTTTTCATCCAACTCTTCTTAACTTTTCTTATCATTATATATAATTTTGTGCATCTATGCCAAACCTCTATAGCTTTTGAACCCTTTCTCATCACTTCCTAGGGGTCACCCATCATTGGGTTACTTTTGCCTAAGCATGCTTAACTAAAAGTACCAATAAAAATCTTAAGCGCTAGTGCTAATAGGCTCCTACCCTAGTACTTTACTATCTTATACTCTTCTCATACTGTCTCTCTTGGGTCTATCTGGCTCTTATTCTTATTCTCTTTAGCCTTATCTTAGGGATCTCTCTATTCTTACTTGACCTCTTCTTATATCTCATGAGATATTCTTCCTCTCTTCATTAGGCATACTACCTACACACTTATAGATACACGATACTCAGGACTAGAAACTTTAACTCTATTAACTTTAATTTCTTCTTCGTGTAAGAAGATTCTGAGTTCAATCCAAAATAATAAGGCTCTATGAAATTAACATCGTATGTACTCTCTCTATTATAATTTAACCAACTTGTGAGGCTTCCCTACCTTAACCTTGTCCTTGATAATCATCTTTGCAAAGAAATATTGTACTTATTGTTCATTCCTTTCCTTTCCTTAGGCTAGGTCTACTGTGACCCTCGGGATCTACTACGATCCACCATAAGCCTCTACAGGATCTAACTATCACCCTAGAATTCTATTCTCTGTGAGCCCTATTAGGATCTAACTACAATCCTCCAGAATCTACTGCTATTCTATTGTATTATATCCTTATCTCTAGAAGACCTAAAACCAACTAAGTTATAAGGTTAGCCACTTTCACTTAATTGGTAACTCAACTAATAATTCCCCAAGACTGATTACATAAGCCAATATTATCTATTAAAACTTTACTAATTTCCTCTATCACTTTACATATACAATACTACAGAGAGCTACCTAGGCTCTACTATAAATGTAACTGTTATAATATGTACATCTTATTTCGAAGAATGGCTCTAACACGAGCTATAATGTCCATTCTCCTGACTTTATCTCAAGGGATATCTAACTTTATTGCAAGAGCAATCTAGCTCTATTGCAAGTACGTTAACTCTCATCACATAGACATTGCTCCCTCTTAGAGTTGTATTATCTTTAATAACTGCTTCTCATTTAATTTCATGTTCATGGTACATCATTCATGCATCTCATTATGTTAAAGGGATATGTCCTTAGTACTATAATCATATGTCTATAGGTATACTAATAACATTTACCTACTTAACTATACTGAGCACATTCTGTCATCTCCTTTACTCTAGTTCCTCATCTATATCTAACATATCAAGTATGGGATAGCTCAACAATGTTTATGCCATACATTACTATTTAAACATGCATGGGTTATGATGATCCATATGCTAGTAGGAGTATAAACACGTTTATCATATAGCAGAGTGCTAATAGGAAGACCCATTTGCCCCATATAATCATACATTACAAAAGAAATGACTAGCACCCAAGTCACATATCACTTCCACTTAGCGATAATTATATCTTCTCTTTAATCATCTAAGGCCATTTCTTTGACTCTTCCTTAGTCAAGGCAAAACTCTTTTCTATGCTTGGAGTCTCTCACCAATCTTATTATGCTAATATTCCCATATGAAATATCCTGACTTGCCATATCTGTAGCAATTCCTTAACCTACCAATCAAAACATATCTTTGTGGCATCTACCACCTATCTCATATCTCTTAGGTTCTTATTGCATGTTTATACTTCCTAACTTATTACGTCTTATATTCTTAATTTATCTATTCATCTTCTAACTTTTACCTTTCTAGGTATTGAAGTTCTTCTCTATAATCTTGCATGCCTCCATTGCTTTGTTGGAGCTTTACAACTACCTGGAAAGAATTCTTTCTTGAATTCAATCCATATGTCACTTGCTCAGTCGTGCATCTTTCATCATTCATTTGGATTAACTTGACTAAGTATTTATCAAAAATTATTCCTCTTACCCTGTCTTATCACTTAAACTTAGTCTCACGCTCATCTCTATTTGAATGAAGAAATCCTTTCTCGTAAAAATGCTCAAGTAAGACTTCCTAGGTGAGTAGGTATTATTTGCCTATAGGGTAATATCTCTGTACTTCTTTATTGTCTCGTATCATTAGTCTTAGGTCATCTACTAGGTATGTCTCTAGTAAAGCCTCAATCTACCCTCTACTTCTAGTCAAGCATATTTAACTAGTAGAAGTATTACTTTAGCCTAACAATTAAAATTTTTAAATTTGACTCTCATGTACTATTCACTTGGTAAATTCCATATTGATAGTTCAACTTTAAATTTTTTTAACTAATTCTATAAAAATTTTATGGAGGTGATTCAAATTTATAATTGAAGCTCTTTCATAGTTCTTTAAGGAAAAAATATAAATCTGGACATTTATGTTGCTAATCAATACAGTTAAGTCATTACTTTTTACTGTTCATATGGCAAATTCTATAAATTCTAGATTATGTCTCTTAACTTTTAAAATTCATTTCTCTTGATATACACATCTAAATGAGGTTTATTACCTATTAATTTAAAGCTATGAATGTTTACTAATTGCTCATAAAATTTTGTATATTAATTCCTTCGTTTACTAGGTCAGATTGAAGCCACAACAAAACTATTTAAGGACATACGATTTTACCATTTCAGTTTCCTTTCTTTAATTCTCAATAATTGTTCTAGCATGCATAAACCTTCTCTTTGGCCTCTTATACATTCATATATATCATGTGTTTATGCCATAATTATTTCATACATTTTTATTTACATATAATGGCATATTACATAACATTCCATAAAAAGGATAACATACATGACATGCCATAATTTGTCTACTTCTTCTCTTTCATTCCTTAGCTCATGTATAAAGCATGATTCTTCCATCATAAATAACGTATTATGCTTGGTTATGGGAGGGTGAGATTATAGGTAATCTTAATAGTAAATATTACCGTTTAAATATGCAAGATGGATGCTAATGCATGATATGTAATTTCATTAAACTTTCTTTAATTAGAGACAAGTCATCATTATCATGCTAAATACTTTGTATAAAAATACATGGCTATGGGAAACATGTTATTCATAACATATTCAATATTATTTATCATGTCACAATATCATTCAATCATTATATACATATCAACGCATAAGCATATCATATCAAGCACATAAAGAGGTAAGTCAACTACCTTCAAACTTTATCATTTTCTCTTGTTCTTGGACTTGCTCCCTAAGCTTCGAAAAAAACATTAGTTGTTTGTTTATCCTCTTTAACTCATTTTTATTAGCATAACATGACCCTAAACACAATTACATTGTGTATAAAACTCATTAGAGCCATTACTTAAACATGGTATATCAAGTTCCTTAAAACCCCTAACTCTTAATTTAATTCTTGGAGTTAGTGATTTAGCTTTGTAATAATTATTTCCTTCGACCAATCCTACATACTTTTGTCCAAGGAATACAAATATGAGGTTCGAATTTCAAAATTCCACCTCCTCCCTTAGCTTTTGTACTGAACTAAAACATACCTTCTTTATTTCTAAAAATTCTTATTTTGATTCCATGCTTCTAATACTTGTTTCTCTACTTTATCCCACACAATTTTTTTATTTTAAACACATTGGAAGAATAAAAATCATGAAATTATCACATATAAACAATTATTTGTATAGTGGCATCCAAGAGCATAAAACCCTAATTTCATGCATACTTGAATTTCTAAGCCAATACTACTTGATTCAAGTTTATTTAAGCTTGTCTAAACATTCCATGATTTAAAATTCATATTTCCTCTCTAATTCCAGATCATGTCTAGTGGCTAAGATGGAGAAAGAAATGGTGTTTCAACCATTCAAATCCAAGAGAAATCTTCCTATAACACAATATAAAGATAGGAGGAAGAAATTACTTAGTTGCTTGATCAATTAGCTAATGGATTTGCCTTGTTCTTTCTTGAGATTTCATTTTACAAGAGGTTGCCCAAGCTTTCTCATGCCTTGCACATTGTTGCTTAAAAAGGGGGGTATTTATAGATATTTGGCTTGGCAAATCAAGGGTTTGGATTACTTTGTGCACATTTGATCTAATGTCTAAGATTGCTCCTTGAATCTTGACTTGCCCATCAAGCCAAATTATGACATCATCCATGACATCACTTTAGGCCATGTTTGGAATCTTTCAAAGGGTAAGGGCTTGCTTGAAAAATATAGTCTAATCCAGTACCAGCCTGGTCAAATTTCACAAAAACTAGACTATTTAATAATTTTAATTTTTTTAAGATTCCATAATATGTTTTCTAACCTTAAATCCAGTATCTGGATTTTTTCTGCCATTGACATTGTTGGACTACGTATTCATCTACTTACCATCCTTTGAAAATGATTGAAATGCCCTTGGTTTACTATCTTACACTATATTAGCCTTAAGGGCATAATTCTCATTTTACCCCTTTTTACATCTTATCAAGGCATATACTAACTCTGATTAATTATTCATGTATCTCCCTTAGCATTTTAAACCTATCCAAATGACCAAAATGCCCTCCACTCATCTCTTGTTTAGTATTGCAACACAGAGCAATTTCATAATTTTAAATAACATAATGGCATTTTCATAATTTTATATTTTGTAGGGTCTTTATTAGAATTGGCCCATGTCATATCCCAATTTTTAGGCCTAGAAGCCCAGTATGTAGCCTAAAAAAGGTATCCTACTAGGCCCTATTGAGCAAAAGTCCTACAAGTATACATATGATGTTCAAGGGCTAAATTGCAAGAAAGTGAAAGTTCAGGGACTAAATTGTAAATAGTAAAAGTCCCTGGGGCCATAATGGTTATTTTGGAAAAGAAAGGGAAGTTTCTTGGGAATTAAGCCACTATAGTGCTTGAGTTTGATTAGAGGCCAAGATAAGCATTCCAAGGGTCCAAAAACGTAGCCTAAGAGGGATTGGGCCCAAGTAGCATTAAAATATTAGTTTAGTACTTTTTCAATCAAGTAAAGTTACCTGGTCAAAGATAGAACTGGGAAAAGTGATCAGATAAGGCTTTAGACTCATCTGGAACCATGAGGTGGCATTAAAGGCATCCTCATGGGACCCACAAGGTGCCACATGGTATGAGTCTAGAAAAAGGAGAAAAAGCTAAAGGACACATGGCACAATCTCAGCCATTCATTATAAGGAAATACTCTGGAATTCTCTGGAAACGTTGAGTCAGCTGGTGAGGTGTCCCAAGGGCCCTACCATTGCGCCACCTAGCATGTGAGGTATCCAATGGATAGTGTCATTTTGATGAGTCATCTAGGATGATGATGTCATTGTGATGATACAGGCAAGGCTTTTTGCAGAAGCTAAGCAATCTGAGCTATTCATCGTGATTCAATCTGTACCATCCATTCTACCTCCACTCAACTATAAATAGATCACCCCTCCCTCCATTCCATTCATGGCCAAGAATGGAGAAACAAGAGAAAGAAGAGAGAAAGAAAGAAATAAAGAAAGGAAGGAGTTATGGTGAAGCTAGGAGCAATCCCAAGAGCTTAGGAACTTGGCAAGCTTAAGAATAAGGTAAGTAATTTATTCTAGTCCCTGCTCTAATAAATTAGAGGATTATTCTTATGAAGTTAATAGTTATAGTAGAGAAGTATCTCTCTTGATAAGGTTATCCGTGGATAGAAAGAAAGTTAGGGGATTGTCAGATTAAGGGTATTGCCTCAAGTTAAGCATGAGTTAAGTAAAGCTATACTGATAAGATAATAATAAAGATATTATTATGCTATGTATAGGCTCTGACCTATAAAAAGAAGTAACCTTAGAGCAAAGGCTAAGAGCTAGAGGAAAGGATACATTTCAGGTAGTAAACTTATCCTAAACTTGTATGCATTGAATGTTATACTTGATTGTGCTATAGCTTTATTGAATGATATTGCATATGTGCTTATGTATGAAGCTCTATTTCTATGATTACTTTGGCCAATTGTATTTTATATGTAACATGAAAGCATGCATATTACACAATGTTAACACTTTCACAAGCAAGCACTAGGATTTACATTAATGCATACATTGTTTAGTACTATTTGCTACTCAGATTTCCCCAAATATCTCATCCCCTTCCATGTAATCCCAATCCCACAGGTTTATGATGAGAAAGGATTGAAGAAGCATGAAGGAAAACTGGGGATTGGATAGTACAAATGTTATGTAAAGTTGGGACCAAAATGCTGGAATAAGGGGAAAATATTGGATGGACAGTAAACTTCATATATTGACTGAGTCAAGGAGTGGTCAACGAGTTATTTTTTCCTGAAAAAGCATTAAGTTAGCTTTCTGTAACAATTTGAACCACTTCATTTTGATTTTTCTATATTTAATTATGAATTTTTGAAGTCAAGTCACTCCTCTGGAATTTAAACAGTGAACAATACTCAGGAGAGTAAAATTCCAGATCGTGTAATTTGACTTCAACAACCTTAAAAGTGGTTCTAGATGCTACTGAATGGTCCCTAAGACATAAGAAAATGAGAATATTACATTTTGGTATCAGAGCATAAGGTTCTGGTATATAATCAAGAGGGTTCTAGTACAGAGTAAAGGGTTCTGGCTCAGAGCATAAGATTATAGCATAGAACAGAAGGTTCTGACTTAGTGATGCTCTGGTTTAGTTAAACTAGCCCCTTAAACAAAATAGAGATTTGAGTTAAAGAGGTTTCCTGTCACATCCTTACTTTTAAACTCAATTATACTCCATTAGAATTGATTGGAACCAATTACACATCATTTGCTTTAAAAAAATTCATTTCCAAAAGAATTGCTCTTGAGTACTGTTCACTTTTACTGTTCATTTGGTAATTCCAGAACATGTACCCTACTTTGAAAATTCATAATTAATTATATAAAAATCAAAATAATGTGGTTCCTATTTATAGTGAAACATCTTTCATAGATATGCGAGGGAAAAATATGAAACTAAGGTTTTCTTGTCCACATGAAATCAGTTTATTGGTTAAAAATCACTGTTTATTTGGTAAAATCTGGAAGTTTCAGTTTATTTGCTTAACTTCAAAAATTCATTTCTCTTTGGTTACTTATCCAAATGAACTGTGTTACCTATGGATTTGAATCTCTAGATGTCCTCTGTAAGATCATAAAATTTCATAGAAAAACTCGTTCATTTGTTATATGAAATCATTGTGTGAACGTCATTGCCTCTCAGCACTTGTTTTATCTCAATTCTAGATCTTACTTCCAACTTTGGAAAATCCTAACAATTCGGATATTTATCCAAATGAGGCGTTCTTGGTGTCCATTTAAAGATATGTATCTTAAATTTAATCATAACAAGTTTCGGACTAAAAATCGTTGGTTTAGACATTATAACCATCGTCACAAAGCGTTAGGCTCAAAAGATAGTTACAGAAACATACACCATACATGCTAGCATATCATCCTATAGTGTCATGTAAGTCATGTAACTTATTATACAAACTTAATCATCAAGATTTACTCTCTTCCCTTGAGAGGATCCATCACCTAAAACATAGTTATACATGTGGAAGGAATGAGATTTCATGGAAATCCCAATAGCAAGTTACACAAACTATAATATCATGCATGAATAATTGGATGCTTAACATGTTATCATGAGATAGGAGCTATTTCATAACGGTACATAAAGGTATATTGTCATGACATAACTTGCAAGGAGTTACAATCATTCATACTTCATCATAACATGATGACATAAGCTCAAGCTCAACCAAACACCATAATAAACAAGCAAGCAAAACAATTAAACAAACATGAGTTATAGTTAGGTATCCTTGCTACCTCTTAGTTATCATTGTCAAGGTCTTATTGAGGTGCTTTCCTTCCTTCACAAATGTCAAAACCTAGCCATTACATAATAATATTAAGTTACAACTCAACTTGAATACAAAACCAAGACTAGGTTTTCACTAGCTCCCTTTCTTTCTCTACTTCATGTTTCTTACTTCCATCTTTCCAAAATAAATTCTCATAGTTCATTTCCACATATCTTTTCATGTAGAATCCGAATATAAAACTAGAATTTCTAAAATAAAAAACACTTCAGTTGCTACAGTACCAAACCATAGTGAAGCCCTTGATTCCCAAAAATTCACATTTTGATTCCAATGCTTCCAATACTTGTTCTCCTACTTTATCCTCACACAATTTTCCATTTTAAACTCATTGGAAGCATCAAAATCATGAAATTCCATCATATGAACAGTACCACATACAGTACCAGCAAGAACACAAAACCCTAAATCCAAACATACTTGAATTTCCAAGATTATATCACTTGATTCTAGCTTGTTTAAGCTTGTCTAAACTATCCATAACATAAAACTCATATTCCAACCCCATATGGACAGAACTTCCAGCAGCAACCATAAGGGAAATAGAGCACAAAAACCTCTTAAAACCAAGAGCTAACTTGCTAGAACAAAGCTCAAGATCAAGGGAGATGATTACCTTGCTTCTTGCTTCAAGTTGTGTGCTTCTTTCTTGGTTGAGTGGAAATTTTGCAAGAGTTTCCCCATGGTTCAAAGGGCTGCCGAATAGGTCTGAAATGAGGGGATATTTATAGAGAAATTTGGGTTAAAATGGATGGCCAAGATTAATTTGGTTACTATTTGATCCAAGGGCTCACATTTAATCTTGGATTTAATTTTTTCTAAAAAGAATAATTATGACATCATGTGGGACAGCTCATGGGACACCTAAGAGTGGTATGTGGCGTGCTGTCCATGTAAGGAAGCTTCTGGAAAAATTTTAGTCCAATCCAGTACCGATCAGAGCAGTTTCACAACAACCAGACTGTGTTCTATTCCTAATTTTTGATAATATACCAGGATATGTATTCTATCATGGAAATTAATGTATAGGCTTCTCATACCATTGAAAATGATATAATGAAGATTTATTTGCCATCAATCCCTTGGGAAATGACCAAAATACCCTTGGGGTCCTTTCTTGCACTGTACTAACCCTAAGGGCATAATTGTCATTTCACCCCTCTTTGTAATGCCTTAGGGCATATACTGGCTAAACTAATCATATTTATTCCATGTGCCACATTTTTAGCCTATCATCCCAAATGACCACAATGCCCTCCATCCATCTATAGTACAATCTGGGCATCCAAGGGCATTTTCATAATTTCGCACCTTTTCTAGACACTGGCCCCTTCTCCTGATGAACTGGTACCCTGGGTTTTGGTCCCTCCTTGGCGTCATCATGGGCCTATATATGAGGTCATCTACTCTCATTCTATCTAGGCTTACATACTAATAAGTTCTATTATCAGATCACGGGTGTTATCAAACTCCTGTCAAAATTAACTAATATGTGAATAATTTTTTATACATAACTTCTTCCAGAGTTCTGTCAAATCTAGGACATCTAACACTATAGGGCACACTTTCCTATAATTCACCCACTTATATCTGAAATCCATGAAATCTGATAAAATTTTAGATAACTTTTAGACTATCAGATAAATATCTACTGTCTGGAGCCCTAATAAAATTTTTGTATCATATCAGATTAACCAGCATATCTTCCTCTATTTATTGATGGAATATGGGACTAAAATACTTCCAAATAGTTCTAACCCTTTCCGGGCTGATCTTTCTATGATTACAATTTTTCCCTTGAACTTTTTACTTAATTATATTTAAGTCCCTTAACTTTTGGAAATTACCACTTTTGGCCCAAATCTTGTTTCTACTTTAACTTTTGGCCTTTAACCTTTTCTAGTTTGCGTTTAGGTCCTTCTCTTTCTTTAATACTCCTCTAACCTTTATCATTTCTTCTGATCTTTGTCATGATCCTTTATAAACCTCTTTCCACTATCAGTATTATATAGATAGGAAAAATTAGGATATAACATTTCCTCCCTAGTATGAGATATGGGGATGGTGTTCACTACTTAGAGAATATTTCAGACAAGAGACAGTGACACATAGATAAATAGAACAATACCCCATACCTTACAGCTTTATGAGATAGTCTTCAAAGAAATGACTACAGTAGACTAGTCTTAGAAGCATGAAGGAAAGGTGGGAATTGGATAATACAAATTTTATGTAAATTGGGACCAAAATGCTAGAATAAGGGGAAAATACTGGATGAACAGTAAACTTCAGACATTGACTGATGTTGACTGAGTCAATGAGTAGTCAACGAGTTATTTTTCCCTGAAAGAGCATTACATTAGCTTTGTGTAGCAATTTGAACCACTTCATTTCAATTTTTTTAGATTTAATTATGATCTTTTGAAGTCAGGTCACTCCTCTAGAATTTACACAGTGAACAGTATTTGAGAGAGTAAAATTCCATATTGTGTAATTTGACTTCAATGACCTTAAAAGTGGTTCAAGATGCTACTGAATGGTCCCTAAGACATAATAAAATGAGGATGTTATAGCCCACATACCTATCTAAAAATATCATTGGGCCTGTGAGACACCATTTTTGTCCTTATACGTGGTTCCCTACCTTTATGGGTTCAACTTCCAAGAAATTATCTGAAAAGTATTTATCGGGTGTTTTATTTTACTATAAATTCTACATAACTCCTTTTTAAGTTCTGTCAGTTTAATAAATTCTCATTAATTATAAGAATTTACTATAAAATTTTATCTGATTATAAGGTATAAAAGATACTATACTAATTTTTCCAAACTTCAAAAATTGATATCAATTCATCAGGATCTCCAATCAAAATTTCATGTAGTATTAAACTGATAAGAATATTTTTCTCTATTTACTGGTAAAATTGGACTGAAAAGCTTCCATGCAGTTTTAGACCTTTTTTAGCTCAATTTTTAATAATTATCATTTTACCCTTAAATTTTTGAAAATTACACTTTAGTCTCTCAACTTTTCATAATTATACTTAATAGCTCATAACTTATGTCTACTTCCATTTTACACTATGGAACTTTTAGACTTTTCAATTTAGTCTCCCTCTTTCTTTAAAACTCATATAACCTTTATCATTTCTTCTGGTTATTGTCACAATCCCTTCCAAAACTCTTTCCTCTATCTGTCCCTTACAGGTTCTACTGTTTGTTCCATATATATAAGAAAAAATTAGGATGTGACATTTCTCCCCCTTAAATAAATTTTGTCCTCAAAATTTAAACTGTACCTTAGTCAAACCTTTTTGGTTATATATCACTCTGATACTCTACTCTGTTTCATGACTAAGGTTTGGGGGTGTCTTTACATAATTATTTTGTTCTATTGCAATGTCCAGGGACTTTCTTTCAATATTAATGAAGTACAAGAATTCCTTGACTATGCAAGATTTCTTGACTATGCAAGTCTATTTCTATCTACTATTTTCTAATTTATCATCCATTTATCTATTTATGGATAATTCACTATACTTATCTTCTTAGTAGTGTCTATTTCTTTCATGCATAACCCTTCATAAATTTGATGAAATTCTGAAGTTTCTATTTTTCATCATACTTCTTATCTCATTAAAAATTTCTCTTTATATATCTTGAGATATCATAAACTTAACATTCTCTTTGACTTATAACTTTGCCTTTCTTTCTCCTGAAACAAAGTTGTAATATAAATTTTTCCTTTTTGATCCTCTCTTTCGATCTAATATAAGGGGTTCAACTCTCTTACTTTTCATAACTTTTTCTAACTATTCTTAGCTTTTCTTATCATCTTACGTACTTTGTGAACCTATGCCAAACATGCGCAACATTTACACCATTTTCTATCACTTCCCAAGAGGTGACCCATTATTGGGCTACTCTGACCTGAACACATTTAATTTAAAAGTGTCAATGAAAATTTGAAGTACCGGTGTTAACAAACTCCTACCCTCATACTTTAGTATCTTAGACCCTTATCATGTCATTTCTTTTCGGTCTATCTTGATCTTATTCTCTTTAATTTCATCTTAGGAATTTATCTTATTAGACTTGATCTCTTCCTATGTCATGTGGGGTACTTTTCTTCTCTTTCTTAGATATTCTCCCTACAGACTTATGAATACCTTGTACTCAAAACTGTAAACGTTAACTCAGTTGGCTTAAATTTCTTCTTTGTGTAAGAGGATTCTAAGTTCAGTCCATATAAGAAAATCATCTAAAAAATATATGTTGTGTGAAACATCATTACTTTTGTACATCTTAGGGACCATTCAGTAGCATTTAGAACTACTTATAATACCTTGGAAGTCCATTAGCTAAATCAAGAATTTTACTCTTCTTGAGTTACTATTTATATGGTATTTCTAGATTTGGTGATAAATTTCAAAAAATCATAATTAATTATAGAAAAATCAAAATAAAGTGTTTAAAAAATTACATGAAGATAACATCTTGAAATTTAAGGGAAAAAATAATCTCTAGAACAAATACTTAGCCAATTAATACAGTTTGATCGTCAAATATTACTGTTCATTTGTCAAAAATCCTAAAAATAGATATTGGTCCCTAAATTTGGGAAATTCGTTCTCTTTGTACAAACATCGAAATAAGGCATTCTTGGTGTCAAAACAAATCTTGACAAGTTAACTAAATGTCTATAAAATTTCATTCATTTATCTCATCATTTACTATTTCTTATTATATCATGACCATCACTACTTGTATTGATTATATAGTAACATATTACGTATATACTATCCAATCCCTAGCTCCTCTTCATGCTTCATCATCCTCTTTAATCATTCATAAACATACTAGGGTCATGATTACATTAAGGGCATGAGATTTCTGGGAAAATCTTAATAGTAAACGGTACTAAATAATGCATGCATTAATGTAAATACTTGTGCTGCTTGTGAAACTGTTAACATTGTGTAATGTGCATGCTTCCATGTAACATATGAAATACAATTGGCCAAAGTAATCATACAAACAGAGCTTCAATCATAAGCACATATGTAACACCATTCAATAAAGCCAAAGCACAACCAAGCATAACATTCAAAACATACAAGTTTAGGATAAGTTTACTACCTCATATACTTGACTTTCTTTCACTTTATCTTGCTTCTTTCTTCTCACTTCTCTTTGATGTGTGGCTACCTCCTTGGAGTCCACTATCAAATCCTTGTTGGAAATTATGCCCTAGGGGCCAATCATTGTCTTATGAACATTGTTGATTTATGAATTTATTAATTTTGTTATCATATTATTTGTATGTTTACTGTGATGACCATCCTTGAGTAACTCATGATCTTATCCTAAATGTCCCTGGTTGGTCATTTGTGTGGGAGCAGAGATGAAAGAGGGGTTTCATACCCATGTCTCATGGTATTCACCTTAGCAAAGATCTATGTCCTAGTACATATGATCAACGAGGCCACATGAGTAAAGTTCCATATGCCTCGGCCATAGGATCTATCATGTACGCCATGTTATGTACTCGACCGGATTTCTTGTTTGCCTTAAGTATGACTAGCAGATATCAACAGGACCCTGGTAAGGGCTATTGGATTGCTGTCAAGAATATCCTTAAGTACTTAAGAAGGACTAAGGACTTACTTTTGGTCTATGGTGGATTGGATGACGAACTCTGTGTAACTAGTTACACAGATGCGAGCTTCCAAACTGACCAGGACGACCAAAAATCACAGTCTGGATATATATATTCCTCCTCAATAATAGAGCAGTAAGCAGGAAGAGCTCTAAGTAGGGAACTGTAGCAGATTCTGCAATGGAAGCTGAGTATATAGTAGTATCTGATGCAGCTAAGGAAGCCGTTTGGATTAGGAAGTTCATCACAGAACTAGGGGTGATGCCTACCATTTCAAATCCAATAACTTTTCTCTGTGACAATAGCGGTGCCATTGCATAGGCCAAAGAGCCTAAGTCACATCAAAGGACCAAGCATATACTCAGGCGATTTCATCTCATCAGAGAAATCAATGATAGAGGTGATATAAAAATATGTAAAGTAGCAGGAGAAGATAATGTTGTTGATCCTCTAACAAAGCCGCTTGTGCAAGCAAAGTGTGAGCATCATGTTAGGTCAATGGGAATTGGTCAAATTAATGATTGTACCTAGTGCAAGTGAGAGGTTGTTGGAAATTGTGCCCTAGGGGCCAATCATTGTCTTATGAACATTGTTGATTTATGAATTTATTAATTATGTTATCATATTATTTGCATGTTTAATGTAATGACCATCCTTGGATAACTCATGATCTTATCCTAAATGTCCTTGGTCGGTCATCTATGCGGGACCAGAGATGAATTAAGACCAGTATGACTTTGAAGATATATAGAGATATAAATCAAAGTCATAGGCACATGTAAGAGTATAAGGTGTTGGACCGACCCGCTATGAGAGAGTTGCATGGGTTAAGTCATAAGCTTCTCTCATATACAAACCATGTCACTATGCCCTTTGACCTGAGATCATCATAGATTCCTACTTGACAAACGCTCAGCTTTGACCTAGTCAAAAGTCACTTTTGACCGAGTGATCATAAAGACTATGTTCGGGCTTAGTAGTTTTTCGTGCGGAGGAATGTGAATGGTCAAGATGGAATTTGTCCCTCATATTCATAGAGAGATGTTACTGGCCCCTCGATCAGTGAGTCTGAGAAATGTATGGCTATACTGTAATGGAAAGGTAGTTCCATTTCTACAGTTAGACTACTCAGGGGTCGAGAAAGTAACGGTTGGGAATAGGAGGATGACATTCTCCATGCCTCATCCATGACCAAAATATCGTCTGATAGAAGGGACATGATATGGTTGTATAAAAGGTTACATCGTCCATCGATCCTCATATGATTTGGGTAGTCGTGATGTCTTGCTAGAGACCGCTTGCGACTTTTGAGTCAGTATAGTAAATGGCCCACTGCCAATATTATATAGGCCTACAGGGTCACACACAAAATAGCCCAACACGAGCTATGATGTCCAGATTCAATGAATGATCTAGGGTGGATGTATATATTTATTTATATTTATATTCGTATATATATAAATTCGTATATATATATTATATATAAGAGATATTTACAAGATTTAATTTATAAGGATAAATTAAATCTCTATCACGTTTCAATTTGAAATTCAAATTGATATGATATCTCATATAAGAGATATTTACAAGATTTAATTTATAAGGATAAAATTAAATCTCTATCACGTTTGAATTTGAAATTCAAATTGATATGATATATCAAATTTGATTTATGAGAATAAATCAAATGTAATTCTGTCTTATCTTTATTTTAAATTAAATAAATAGGTGAATTAAATCTGTGGGACAGATTTAATATAAACACTATTTATTTAATTAGTTTCTTATCAAATTATACAATATATGATATTGTATTAATTTCATAATTAATATAAGATTAATTCTAAAAATCCAAGTCTGTAGTAACACGCATAGCATCCGATATATCTGATATGTAGGAGCTACGGTTGGGACAAAAAAAAAGGGTAAACGGGAATTCGCAAAAAGGTTTGCATATAAAAAACTGCTGAAATAGAGACGGAGAGGACGGATTTTTGAGTAAGCCCTGGAGGGACAGGAGGCGCTAGCATGTCGTTCGTGGTTGGAACACTGTTCGTGTGGATACCAGTAGAGGAAGCCAACCTAAGTCGTTGACTTCTTGCAATTGAAAAGAGATCATGAGCTGCAGAGAGAAGCTGTGGACGTCGCAACCAGAAGCTGAAAAAGTCGCGACTAAATACTGAGAGTAATACTTCTTTCCACTTGACCTAAACACATACGGTAGATCCTGGCAGGGAATGGAAAAAATTTTAAGTTAATTTCTGCTGCGTGTCTTCCAATTCCTTACAATCCTAACATCACATAATCATCCATCTATTACAATCTAACTTTCTCTTAAACATTGAGCTCATTCAACTGCATTAACTTTCCTTAATATTAACTAATGGACTTGGCCTTTGAATCAATTGATGTCTTGACTTTACCCTACACAATTTCAACTTTTAAATCCATTTATGAGCTTAGAATCATGAAATTCCATGTCCCATACACTATTCTAGATAGATTTGAAAAACATACATAATTCAATGGAATTTCAAAAATAATGAAATTCCAATAACTGTTCATACGAGTGAACAGTAACAGGGAAGAATTTCAAAAACTACAACTTGGAATTCCAATGCTTTCAAGGTTCAAAACCTATCCAATCCTACACAAAATTATCATCTGAATTCAATAGAAGATTAGATCATTGAAATTCCATCTCCTTCTATCATAAATACTGCATACTAAAATGGTTCAACTATAGCAAAGTCAAGAATATCAACTTGATTTAACAACCAATCACTTAATTAGCTTGTTTAAACTTCAATCACATCTCTCTAACTTTAATTTCTTCTTTCTC
This sequence comes from Leucaena leucocephala, assembly GCA_037074615.1. Taxonomy (NCBI): domain Eukaryota; kingdom Viridiplantae; phylum Streptophyta; class Magnoliopsida; order Fabales; family Fabaceae; genus Leucaena; species Leucaena leucocephala. Next base: position 5,080,075 of record CM073526.1, on the reverse strand, counting down.
TTTCATCTAAGGTTTTGGACAGCATGTACACCTTAGAGAAAACTCAACTTTCTTCCATGAAAACCCTAAGTTCAAGCTCCCAAATCAAAGGAAAATAAGCTAGGATAAATTGCTTACCTTTAATCTCTAGCTTGCTTGAACTTTGTTACCTTGAATCTTCTTTGTCTTGACTTGAGTTTTCATTTTGCAAGGCTTCCCCAAGGGTTCTCATGCCACAATATAGAGCAGAAATAGTGGGGGTATTTATAGAAAAAATCCATGGAAAATGAGTGGCCAAGATCACTTTGTGCATTTTGTGATCTAATGGCTCATAATTGCTCTTACATTAAACTTGCCCACCAAGCCAACTTGAGATAACATCAAATGACAAAAATCTTCTCCTCCCCTTGTCTTGGATACCATGTGTGAGGGTTTGTGGGTCCTACCATGTGCAAATCCTAATTCTCACTTTATTCCTTTTTCTTCTTTTTCAAAAATTCATAAATCATTCACTATTGCACTTGGGCTCCACGAAAACTTTTTGTGACTTATTGGGCTGCCCTAGGACGAAATGTTAGACTGTCCTAGGCCTTCCTTTGGTCCAATAGCTACTTGGCACAAATACCAAGGTACTTTCCTTATACTGATATCCTTAAAATATCTTGATTTTGAAATAAATGCTAGACACCTCTTTTAATGGTTTTAACATTTCTCAAAATTCATTATAATATAAAATAACTCCCCTGAAAAGTCTCGTAATTTTTTGAGATCTAGAAGTTCTCATAAAAATTCCCTATATTTCTTTAAGGCCCTTTATCGGTGTCTGATTTCACTTTAATTTCTCAAAGGGCATTATCATCTTTTCTCACCTCATCAGAATATTCCCTGACCTTGGTTAAATATTTTGGGAACTCTCCTTAACTTTATAACCTTAGTCAAATGACATAAACCCTATGCATTTATCTTTGGCTCATTTACACAACACAATGACATATTCATTAGCATTTTCATATTTTTATATTTTCCCAGTCTTTATTAGCACTAGTGCACATACTTATCTAAAAATATTACTGGGCCTATAAGATGCCATTTTAGGCCCTCTACATGGCCCACTACCTTCATGGGTTTAACTCACGAGAAATTCCCTCAAAACATATTTATCGGGTGTTTTAATTTACTGTAAATTCCATAATAAATTGTACAAAAATCCTTTTTAAGCTCTATCAATTCCATAAATTCTTATATTAATTATAGGAATTTATTGCCAAATTTTATCTGATTTTGAGGTCCAGAGGATACTATATTAATTTCCCTTTCTTTATAAATTAATATAAATTTTTTGGGACCTCATATCAAAATTCTGTGTTGCATTAAAGTGATCAGAATAATTTTCTCTATTTACTAAAAAAATTTGGAACTAATATGATTTTGGATTTTTTAGCATTTTCTGGCTCAACTTTCTCATAATTACCATTTTGCCCTTGAACTTTTGAAAATTACACTTTAGGCCCTCAACTTTTCATAATTACATTTAATAACCCAAAATTTATTTCTACTTTCATTTTTGCACTAAAGAACTTTTAAACTTTTCATTTTAGTCCCTCATCTTTATACCCTTGTGTAATCTTTGTTTTTCCTTTCTATTCATCATCACAATCCTTTATAAACCTCTTTCCATTATCAGTATTATATATATAGGGAAAAAGTAGGATGTGACATTTCTACCCCCTGAAAATAAATGGTCCCAAAATTTACTTAGCACCTCAATCAACTATCTTAAATATATATCTTTTCCCACTTTATGACTAAGGATTGGGGTATCTATCTCTTATCTTCTATCTTGGCATTTTTCAGAGTAGTTTCTATATCCGCAGATCTTCATATCTTTGTTGTGATTATTCTCTGTTCTGAATCAACTCAATCAGAGCTGAACTCTACTTCATTCTATTACTTGCTTACTTGCTATGCATCTATTTACATATGGACTTATCACCATATTGGACTTCTAAGTAGTGTCCATTTCTTTCATATAAAATTCTCTCGAATACTATTATATTCTATAGTTTTCATCAACTACTCATCATACCTTTAACACGTATCTCTTATTATTTATCTGAGTATCTAGCAGAATTTTCTTAAATACATAAAGCTTTATATCTCATTTTTGTATCATTGTACTTCTTTTCTTCTTATCATCTTTAATAACTCATCAAAATACAGAGAGATAACTTATATCATTATTCTTTATTTCTTTACTTTACTGCTGGGTAGAGGCACATAGAAGCACATACTCTAACATGTATAATGCCTGGCCAACATGTTGTAGCACTACATACCTACCCATGAATGCAAAGCTCTAACATCAGAGCTCAAGCATTTCTTTTCTAAATATGCATAGCTTTAACACTCAGAGCTTGCACAGCTCTATCACATAGAGCTTGCACTGCTCTAACATTTGGAGCTTTAGCATATTTTATAAACATAACATAATGACTGGCATTTCATGCAAGGAGTGAAAGCTCTCACCTGTTATTTCATCTATAACATAACATTCAAATATCTTATCCCTTTTAAAAAGGGAGCCTCTCTATCTCTTTACAAAACTAGCTATAAAACTATTTTGTATTATACTTCTCAATACATATTTCTCATAACATACCTTTTAGGCCTTATTATGGCATATCTGGCCAAATCTGGCTATATCATTACGTATCTCACCCTTTCATGACTTATCTTGCCTTATCACTAGTCAAACATTTTCTTTAACTTATAACTTTGCTAGCTTTTGAGAAAACTCTTCTAAATATTTCCTTTCAAATCCATTTTATTAGGACTTGACATAAGGGTTCTAGTCTCTTATCATTCATAACCCTTTCTAACTTTTCATAGCTTTTTATATCATTTTACATAACTTTGTGCATATATGCCAAATTTCTATGGCATTTACTCCTTTTTCATCACTTCCCAGGGGGTCACCCATCATTGGACTACTCTTGTCTGAGCACACTTAACTGAAAAGTGTTGATAAAAATCTGAAGCACTGATGCTAACAAGCTATAACCCTGGCACTTTACTATCTTAGATCCTTCTCATACTATCTTTCTTGGTTCTATCGATCATTTCTAATTTTTAGACATAGAAACCCAATATGTAGCTTGAAAGAGGTAGGCTACCAGGCCCTGTTGAGCATAAGTCCTATAAGTATACATATGATGTTCAAGGTCTAAACTGAAAAGTATGAAAGTCCCTAGAGCATAATGGTCATTTTGAAGAAAGAGGGGGACTAAACTGAAAAGTATAAAAGTCCCAAGGCAAAAAATGAAAGTAGATATAAGTTGTGGGCCATTAAATGTAATTATGAAAAGTTGAGTGACTAAAGTGTAATTTTTAAAAGTTCTGGGACACAATGGTAATTATTGAAAGATAAGCCGGAAAAGGCCTAAAAATGCCTAGAATCATATTAGTCCCAAATTTTCCCAATAAACAGAGAAAATTATTCTAATAAGTTTGACGCAACACAGAATTTTGATGAGTCCTAAAAAAATTATATTAATTTTGGAAGAAAGAAAAAGTAATAGAGTATCCTCTGGACCTCAGAATCAGATGGAATTTGGCAGTAAATTTCTATAATTAATATGATAATTTATAAAATTGACAGAGCTCAAAAAGGAGTTCTATAGAATTTATTATAGAATTTACAGTGGGTTAAAACACCCGATAAATATGTTTTGACAAAATTTCTCTGTAGTTCAGCCCATAAAGGCAGTGGAGCATGTAAAGAGCCCAAAATGGCATCTTATAGGCCCAAAATATTTTTAGATAAATATGTGGTTAAGGGCTAATGAAGACTGGGAAAAATATGAAATTACGAAGATGCCACTGAAAGTATTCCACTGTGTTGTGTCATAGAGTCAGAATTAGACGAAGGGTATTTTGATCATTTGATTAAGGATAGATAATCAAGGAAGGATATCTAGATAGTTGAATAGGGTTAGAAAATACTCTAGAAAGGTGTGAAAAGACAATAATGACCCTAGAATTATTAAAGAGGAACTAAGGGCATTTTGGTAATTTATTTAGGGATGTTTTTTATGAATCAACCCACCAGAGTGCTTGAGCTTGATTAGAAGCCAAGATATCATTCCAAGGGTCCAAAATGTGGCCTAATGATTGTGGTGGTTTAAGTAACATTAAAATAATATTTTAGTACTTTTCAATAAAGTAAAGTTACCCAGTTAGATATAGAACTAGGAAAGTAATCAGATAGAGCTTTAGACTCATCCAAAACCATGAGGTGGCAGGAATGGTGTCCTCATATGACCCACAAGGTGCCACATGGCATAAGTATAGAGAAAGAAGAAAAAGCTAAGGACACATGGCACGATCTTAGCCGTTCATTCCGGGACAGGACTCTGGAATTCTCTGGAAACGCTGAGTCAGCTGGTGAGGTGTCCTAAGGGCCCCACCATTGCACCACCTAAGCATGTGAGGTGTCCCTTGATGATTTAACTTTGATGAGTCATTGAGGATGATGATGTCATCGTGATGATGTAAGCGAAGCTTCTTGTGGAAGCTAAGCGATCTGAGCCGTTCATCATGATTCAATCTGAGCCATCCACTCCACCTCTACTCAACTATAAATACCCCCACCCTCCTCAAGGTGATCATGGCCAAAATCAAGAAAGAATAGAAAAGAAGAGAGAGAAAGAGAAAAAGAGAAAGAGAGAAAGAAAGAGAAAGAAAGGAAGGAAAAAGGAGGAGTTCTGGCGGAGCTAGGAGCAATCCAAGGAGCTTAGGAACTTGGCAGGCTTAGAAATAAGGTAAGTAAGTTATTCTAGTCCCTGCTCTAATAAATTATAGGACTATTCTTATAGTTAGAGTAAAGGAATATATCTCTCTTGATAAGATTAGCCGTGGATAGAAAGAAAGTTAGGGGAGTGTCAGATTAAGGGTATTACCTCAAGATAAACTTGAGATAAGTAGAGCTATACTTGATAGAGTAATAATGAAGATATTATTATGCTATGTATCTGACCTATATAAAGAAGGAATCTCATAGCAAAGGTTAAGGACTAAGGAATGACTACAAGCCAGGTAGTAAACTTATCCTAAACTTGTATGCATTGAATGTTATGCTTGGTTGTGCTATAGCTTTATTGAATTGTGTTGCATATGTGCTTATGTTTGAAGCTCTATTTTTATGATTAATTTGGACAATTGTATTTCATATGTAACATTGAAGCATGCACATTACACAATGTTAACACTTTCATAAGCAAGCACCAGTATTTACATTAACGCATGCATTGTTTAGTATCGTTTGCTACTGAGATTTCTCCAAAAATCTCATCCCCTTCCATGTAATCCCAATCCCACGGGTTTGTTAATGATTAAAGAGGATTGAAGAAGCATGAAGAGAAGCTGAGGATTTGATAGTATAAATATTATGTAAAGTTGGGTGCTAGAATTTGCCACTGTGAATGGTAATTCTTGATGAGTCAGTGGTAATTAAGCTGTAATTAAAAATAGTAAATAATTAAATAAATATATGTAATTTTAACAGTAAATAGTAGACATACCAACCTTCAATTTGATATATAGAATTTATAATTTGGATGTCTACACATGGAGATATAATTTTTTGAAAACTAGGATCAAAATGCTGGAATAAGGGAAAAATGTTGGATAAACAGTAAACTTTGAGCATTGACTGATATTGACTGGGTCAAGGCGTAGCCAACGAGTTATTTTTCCCCAAAAGAACATTAAGTTATCTTTGTGTAGTAATTTAAACCACTTTATTTCAATTTTTCTATATTTAATTATGATTTTTTGAAGTCATGTTACTTATCTGGAATTTACATAGTGAATAGTACTATAGAGTAAAATTTCAGATTGTGTAATTTGACTTCAATGACCTTAAAAGTGGTTCCATATACTACCATTTGGTCCCTAATACATAATAAAATTAGGATGTTTCACTATCTATCCTTCTAATCTTTTTATCCTCATCTGGAGGATCTATTTGTCTCTCAATCTTATTCTCTATAATCTCATCGTGATATCTTTATTCTTATTTGACCCCTTCTCATATTTTATGTTATATTCTTTTTTCTCTTCCTTAGGCATAGTATCTTCAAACTCATAAATATTTATTACTCAGGACTAAAAACTTTAACTCTAATCCTTTAATTCCTTTTCCATGTACGAAGATTATGAGTTCAGCCCATAATAGTAATATGGCAATCTAAAATTAACATCATGGGCACTCTTTATGTTATGAGTTAACCAACTTGTGAAGCTTCTCTACCATAACCCTTTCCTTAGTATTCATCCTTCCAAAGGAATACGGTACTTATGGCCCAATACTTTTTTTCTCTAGGCTAGGTCTACTGTGACCCTTAGGATCTATTACAATCAACTGTAAGCCTCTTTAGGATCAAACTGCGACCCTATAATTCTATTCTCTGTGAGCCATGCTAGGATCTAACTGCAATCCTCTAGAATCTACTGCGATTCTGTTATGATGTATTCTCATCTCAGGAAGACCTAACCAATGGACAAATTTACAAGGTTAGCCACTTCCACTTAGTTGTTAACTCAACAAATAATTCCCCAAAAATGATCACATAAGCCAATATTATCTACTATGACTTTACTCATTTCCTCTATTACTCAGGAATTTCTCATATTATTCCCATCTTTCATAACTTTACTATGTCCATTAATGCAGAGAGCTACATAGGCTCTACCATGCACATATCTATCATAATCTGTTCATCTCATTTGGTGGACATTACTCTACACGAGCTGCACTGTCCATTCTCTTGGCTTTATCTCAAGAGCAATCTGACTCTATCGCAAGAGCAATCTAGCTCTATTGCGATAATTTTAACTTTTATTACATAAACACTACTCCTTCTCAGAGCTATATCATCTTTAATAATGCTTCTCTTTCCATTTCATATTCATGGTACATCATTTATGTATCTTATCCATATTGAAAGGATATGCCTTGAATACTATAATCACATGTCTATAGATTTTCCACTAGCATTCATCTTTAATCTCATTAATTGATTTTCTATTACTTTATTATTACCAAGTTGAATTATTTAATTGCATGTCATATGGGAGCAACATAACTTTTTCATTATATATACTCTACCCTTAATGAATTATGAAAGGGGAATATTCATTCATCATAGCATAGTATGCAAGGATATGTCATCATTTACACATTCTCTAACATGCGTGTCATCATATGACAACTGCAAGGAGATGCAACTTTTCATCATAACTTATGGCAACATAAGCTATATAATCATTACATAATTTGCTCAACATCCCTTATACGCACACTACAACTAAACAATTAACTAGGTAATCTTTTAAAGCATTCTTTCCTCTGTCATAATATCTGTCAGACTATCTATCACATTATCTAATCAAATCATTGTTAGATCTTGAAATAACTATTTATCTAACTTAGGCTGCCACGTTACCCTCTTACTAGGGTATAGACTCAACCCTTCATTACTCTTTCTTACACAGGGAATATGGGAGCACTTTATCTTTGAAATTGTAGCTACCTTTCTCTCTCTATACATCATAAACTTCTTTTTCTAACCTGTATACATCTACTGCTCCATTAAACTTCTATAACTACCTGAGAAAAACTCTTTCTTTGCAACACGGAATTCAATCCATGAAGTAACTTCTCAGTCATTCAACTCTCATTGCTCATGTGGGTAAACTCAGCTAAGTATTCATCAAAGGGTTTCTCTTTCTCTACTTTAACCATTAGCCTCACGCTCATCACTATCTAACTGAGAGGAATGATTCTCGTAAACTATTCGATAAAAGCTTCTTAGGTGAGCGGATCAATCTCCATCTCTATAGAGTAACTTTTGCATCTCTCTACTATCTCTTAACTCTTTTTGTCTATCAATCTCAGTCTGCTCCAGACTAGACTATGGTTCCTTTCTAGTATTTTATTAATCCTGACTAACTTAAATTACTTGTATCTCATTCATCATCTAGTACTATTACTTTTGTTCTCTAGAGTGCTCTACCCTAGGTCTACTAGGTTACTGTCTCTTCATGATGGTATCCCTTTGCTCTGGAAACTTTCAGTTTTTATCTATTAACCATCATATCTCTACCGTTAAGCCATATATGAGGCTCATTCTTAGGTAAGTCTCACTCTAACTTCTTATTATTCTATTTAGTAAAGACTAGCTAAATAAATCTTTTGTAACATAGATCAACTTCTGGTGATCATACGGAGGATCTACTTTTGAACATTTTCTTAAACTAATCTTCTGTATCTCAATGCCTCATACTTTTGGCTTGCCTACACCATGTGCTAAACCTCTAACTGATAAACTTCAATGAGGTTGGCATCTTTATTCTTGTCATTAGGTCTCTATGTATTCTAGTCGCAACTTGAGTACTGGCTAGTCATGACTCACACTCTCTATAAACTTTAGTCATGACCACCTCAACTTCCTCGTCACAACTTGATAGCTCTATGCTCTTCAGTTGCTACCTGACAGCTCTAGAACTTCTAGTCATGGCCAATGGTCTTTACTTGTCACAACCAAAATGCTTCTATGAATCTTTGTCGTGCCTTGTGACTTAACTCATCATGACTCAACTTCTCTAGAACTTATAGTCGTGCTTTTTCTAAACATTCGCTTCTTATGTTCCCGACTTTGATGAGCTTAGGTCAATTGAAACTCATTCATATCTATCAACTATAATCACATTAAATAGGAAACATATTCACATAGATATTTAACCAACTATCATTTCATTATATCACATCAAATTCATATTTCATATCACCATAATATTTATACATGCATTACATACATGTCAATTACATATACGGGGTACATCATAGTTATTATACATCTATGTAATTACTTTATATTATTTACAAATTTATATTACCCCTAATCTATTTTTACATTCTTTTCTAGGGAATAGTAAACTGTAAATATTTCTTCATATAAAAATGCCATCCCTATATATTAGTTGGCGAATCATTTGCCAAAAGATCATTTAGCTCTACGTGCCATGTAGGGGTATATGGCAGTATCTGACTTACTACCATCTCATGCCAATTTTCTAGAGTGTAAACCTTATTCAAGCCAATGCCCTCTACTATACATCTATTTTTCATCCCTGCTATGGCATTTAGGAACTACAGATAAACTGACTACTATTGATATATACTTCTGCCCATCCCTTGACCTAGACTGAGTAACTCACTCTCTACAACTTTCTTGAGAATGATATGGTTAATATTATCTGGCTTTAAACAAGAAGGATGGGGTTACTAGGACCAGAAACATCACACTGATCTTTCTTTATAAAGTCACATATTCCTGGACTTTGAGAATGGAAAAGAACTATCATAGACTCTGACTGGATCTCTAGATTAAGGGACTGTTGCATATTACACATAGCAAATCTATCCTTAAACTCTAGTGGAGGAGGAACAATATCTAGTCTACCTATAATCTAGTATCAATACTCAGCTTCTTTAACCGTAATCTGTCCTCTCATATGAGGAATAGATATTACATTAGGGAAAGAGGTCACTCCCACAAACTCATACTATACAGAGTCACTTGACTCAGCATCATCTGATACAATATCATCTAGTGCATGCACAATATTAGGCTGAATCTCTGCATAACCTCCAGACTGCAGGTTTAAGTCTACAGAAGCATCTATGGAATATTCTACCGTAAATCTTCCTGACTTATCCTCTATACTACCATCTGAATGTACATCATCTTCATATATCATTACTGGTTGGGGGTCTCCCTTTTTAACTGAAGGCTCTGACTTGACTTTATAAAATCCTATATCTACTCCTGCAATATTTTTTAAATAAGCAATGCTAACTATTCCAACACATAACCTAACTTAATAAAGTACTTATTATTTAGAGTTAGGGTATGGGAACTATCTTATATTATGCCAGAAACTTTTGTTCTGATACTAAAATGAAACAACCTTACTTTGGTATGTCTTAGGGACTATTCAGTAGTATTTAGTGTTGGAAATTGTGCCCTAGGGGCCAATCATTATCTGATGAATATTATTGATTTATGAATTTATTAATTGTGTTATCATATTATTTGCATGTTTACTGTGATTACCATCCTTGGATAATTCATGATCTTATCCTAAATGTCCCTGGTCGGTCATCTATGTGGGAGTAGAGATGAAATAAGACCAGTATGACTTTGAAGATGTATAGAGATATAAATCAAAGTCATAGGCACATGTAAGAGTACATGGTGTTGGACTGACCCGCTATGAGAGAGCTGCATGGGTTACGACATAAGCTTTTCTCATATACAAACCATATCACTATGCCCTTTGACTTGAGATAATCATGGATTCCTACATGACAAACGCTCAGCTTTGACCCAGTCAAAAGTCACTTTGACCGAGTGATCATAAAGACTATGTTTGGGCTTAGTGGTTTTTCATGCGGAGGAATGTGAATGGTCAAGATGGAATTTGTCCCTCACATTCGTAGAGAGATATTACTAGGCCCCTCAATGAGTGAGTCTGACAAATGTATGGCCATACTGTAATAGAAAGGTAGTTCTATTTCCATAGTCAGACTACTCAGGGATCGAGAAAGTAACGGTCAGGAATAGGAGGATGACATTATCCATGCCTCATCTATGACCAAAATATCACGTGACAGAAGGGACATGATATGGTTGTATAAAAAGTTACATCGTTTAACGATCCTCATATGATTTGGGTAGTTGTTCTATCTTGCTAAAGACCACTTACGACTTGTGGGCCAGTATAGCAAATGGCCCATTGCCAACTTCATATGGGCCTACAGGGTCGCACACAAAATAGCCCAACACGAGCTATGATGTCCAGATTCATTGAATCTAAGACTTGTCCAGATTTAATGAATGATCCAGGGTAGATGTATATATTTATTTATATTTATATTCATATATATATAAATTCATATATATACATTATATATAAGAGATATATGAGATTTAATTTATAAGGACAAATTAAATCTCTATCACGTTTGAATTTAAAATTCAAATTGATAGGATATATCATATAAGAGATATTTATAAGATTTAATTTATAAGGATAAATTAAATCTCTATCACGTTTGAATTTGAAATTCAAATTGATATGATATCTCAAATTTGATTTATGAGAATAAATCAAATATAGTTTTGTCTTACCTTTATTTTAAGTTAAATAAATAGGTGAATTAAATATGTGGGAAGGATTTAATATAAATATTATTTATTTAATTAGTTTCTTATCAAATTATACAATATATATGATATTGTATTAATTTTAGAATTAATATAAGATTAACTCCAAAATCCAATTTGGTAGAGAAAAATGCATAGCATCCTATATATCTGATTTAGGAGCTATGTTTTGAGACATATAGAACACAAAAAGGCTGAAAGGGAATTTGCAAAAGGTTTGCAGATAAGAAACTGCCGAAATAGAGATGAAGAGGATGAATTCTTGAGAAAGCCCTGGAGGGACATAGACGCTAGCACGTCGTTCGTGGTTAGAACGCTGTTCGTGTGGATACCAGTAGAGGAAGCTGACTGGAGTCATCGACTTCTTGTGATCGAAAAGGGAGCATGAGCCGTGGAGAGAAGCTATGAACGTCATGACTAGAAGCTGTGGAAGTCACTGAGGAACACTGAGGGTAATGCTTCTTCCTACTTGAGTTAAACACATACGGTAGATCCTGGCAAGGAATGGAAAAATTTTTAAGTTAATTTCCACTGCATGTCTTCCAATTCCTTACATTTAGAACCACTTACAAGACTTTAGAAGTCTATTAGCTAAATCTATGATTTTACTCTTCTTAAGTTACTGTTCATATGGTATTTCTATATTCAAGGACGAACTTAAAAAAATCATAACTAATTCTAGAAAAATAGAAATAAAGTGGTTCAAAAAGCTATGTAAAGATAACATCTTGAAATTTAAGGAAAAAATTATCTCCATAAAAAATATTTAGCCAATTAATACAGTTTGATCGTCAAAGATTATTGTTTATTTGGTCCAAAATCCTTAAAACATATTCTGGCCCCTAACTTTGGAAAATCTGTTCTCTTTGTAGAGACATCGAAATAAGGTGTTCTTAGTGTCAAAAAAAATCTTGACATGTTAACTAAATGTTTATAAAATTTCATCAACCTACTAGGGTTGGGATTACATGGAGGGTTGAGATTTCTGGGGAAATCTCAATAGCAAATGGTACTAAACAATGCATGCATTAATCTAAACACTTATGCTTGCTTGTGAAAGTGTTAACATTGTGTAATGCGCATGATTCCATGTAACATATAAAATACAATTGGCCAAAGTAATCATACAAGCAGAGCTTCAATCATAAGCACATATGTAACACAATTCAACAAAGCCATAGCACAACCAAGCATAACATTCACTACATACAAGTTTAGGATAAGTTTACTACCTCATGTACTTGACTTTCTTCACTTTATCTTGCTTCTTTCTTCTTACTTCTCTTTGATGTGTGGCTGCTTCCTTGGAGTCCACCATCAAATCCTAACATCACATAATCATCCATCCATTACAATCTAACTTTTTCTTGAACATTGAGCTTATTCAACAAAATTAACTTTCCTTAATCTTAACTAATGGACATGGCCTTTGAATCACTCTATATCTTAAATTTACCCTACACAATTTAATCTTTTGATTCCATTTATGAGCTTATAATAATGAAATTCTAGCTCCTATACACTATTCTAGACAGATTTGAAAAACATGCCTAATTCTTTCAAAAATTCTCATTTTGATTCCAATACTTCCCATACTTGTTTCTCTACTTTATCCCACACAAATTTTCATTTTAAAACCATTGGAAACATCAAAATCATGAAATTTCAATAACTGTTCATACAAGTGAACAGTAATATAGAAGAACTTCAAAAACTATAACTTGGAATTCCAATGCTTCCAATGTTCAAAACCTATCCAATCCTACTCAAAATCTTCATATGAATTCAATGGAAGCATTATATAATTGAAATTACATCTCCTTCTATCATGAACAGTGCATACCAAGATGGTTCAACCATAGCAAAGTTAAGAAAATCAACTTGATTCAACAACCAATCACCTAACTAGTTTGTTTAAGCTTCAATCACATGTCTCTAACTTTAATTTCTTCTTTCTCCTTTCATCTAAGGTTTTGGACAGCATTTACACCTTAGATAAACTCAACTTTCTTACATAAAAACCCTAAGTTCAAGCTCCCAAATCAAAGGAAAATAAGCTAGGATATATTGCTTACCTTTAATCTCTAGCTAGCTTGAACTTTGGTACCTTGAATCTTCTTTGTCTTGGCTTGAGTTTTCATTTTGCAAGGCTTCCCCAAGGGTTCTCATGCCACAATTTTGAGCAGAAATAGTGGGGGGTATTTATAGAAAAATTCTATGAAAAATGAGTGGCCAAGATCACTTTATGCGCTCTTTGATCTAATAGTTCATAATTGCTCTTACATTAAACTTGCCCACTAAACCAACTTTAGATAAGATCACATGACAAAAATCTTCTCCCCTTGTTTTTTACGCCATGTGTGAGGGTGTGTGGGTCCCACCAAGTGCAAACCCTAATTATCACTTTATTCCTTTTTCTTGTTTTCAAAAATTCATAAATCATTCACTATTGCACTTGGGCTCCAGGACAACTTTTGTGACTTATTGGGCTACCCTAGGATGAAATTATGGACTGCCTAGGCCTTCCTTGGGCCCAATAGCTAATTGGCATAAATCCCAAGGCACTTTCCTTATATTGATATCCTTAAAATATTCTAATTTTGAAATAAATGCTAGACACCTCTTTTAATGGTTCTAATATTTCTAGAAATTCATTCTAATATAAAATAACACCCATTAAAGGTCTCATAATTTTTTGAGACCTAGAAGTTCTGACAAAAATTCTTACATTTCTTCAAGACCCTTTATCGGTGTTCGATTTCACTTTAATTTCTCAAAGGGCATTATCGTCTTTTCATACCTCATCAGAATATTCCATGACCTTGGTCAAATATTTTGGGAACTCTCCTTGTCTATCTAAACTTATTCAAATGACAAAAATGCCATTCATTTATCTCTAGCTCATTGACATAACACAATGGCATATTCAGTGGCATTTTCATAATTTTATATTTTCCCCAATCTTTATTAGAACTTGCCCACATACTTATCTAAAAATATTATTGGGCCTATAAGATGCCATTTTGGGCCCTCTACATGGTCCACTATCTTCATGGGCTTAACTCCTGAGAAATTCCCCCGAAACATATTTATCGAGTGTTTTAATTTACTGTAAATTCTATAATAAATTGTACAGAACTTATTTTTGAGCTTTGTAAGTTTCATAAATTCTTATATTAATTATATGAATTTACTGGCAAATTTCACCTGATTCTGAGGTCTAAAGGATACTGTATTAATTTTTCTTTCTTTAGAAATTAATATAAATTTTTTGGGACCTCATATCAAAATTCTATGTTACGTTAAAGTCATCAAAATAATTTTCTCTATTTACTAGAAAAATTTGGGAATAATCTAATTCTGAATTTTAGGCCTTTTTGGCTCAACTTTCTCATAATTACCATTTTGCCCTTAAACTTTTGAAAATTACACTTTAGGCCCTCAACTTTTCATAATTACATTTAATGACCCAAAGTTTATTTCTACTTTCATTTTTGCACCAAAGACTTTTAAACTTTTCATTTTAGTCCCTCATCTTTATACCTTTGTCTAATCATTATTTTTTCTTTTTATTCATCATCACAATCCTTTCCAAACCTCTTTCCATTATCAATATTATACAAATAGGAAAAAAGTAGGATGTGACATTGTGGGTACGCTCAATATGAGTTAATCAACTTGTGAGGCTTTTCTACCTTAACCTTGTCCTTGATAATCATCTTTCCAGAGAAATACTACACTGTAATAACTTCATAGCTAATTCTTTTCCTTAGGCTTGGTCTAAAGTGACCCTGGAAATCTCTTGTGATCTACCGTAAGCCTTTTCAAAATATAATTATGACCTAAAATTCTATATAAGCCATACTAGGATCTAATTGTGATCCTTCAAAATCTATTATGAGTTTGTTGTACTATATCATAATTCTCTTGAAGGCCTAAAACTAATGGACTCAGTTACAAGGTTAGCCACTTTCACTTAGTTGGTAACTCAACTAAGAATTTTCCTAAAACTTTTTCTTTTAAACAATATTTTTATTAAGATTTTACTTATTTTCTCTTTCACTCAGGAATTTCTTATACCATTCTCATCTTTAATTTTAAAACATGAATTTGATCTGAGTAGTACTATAGAGGGCTATATAGCATATACCATGTACTTATATTTCTTATTATGGTTATGTGCAAAGCTTCTAAAGATTTCTTAATTTATCTGATAGATATAGTTCTAGTATGAGCTAAACTGTCAATTTCCTTAAACTGACTCTATCATAGGAGCTCTATTGCGAGAGCATTTACTTTCATTTCATAGACATGCTTTCTCGGAGCTATATCATCATTTTTATAACTATATCTCATTTTGTTTTGTATCATCTATATCATGTTCATAACTAACCATTCATAGATCTAATCATTATTAAATGACATATCCTGAGTACTATAATCATATGTCCATATACAAATAGATATTTAACCATGAAATTTCAAGGACAATTTATTTTAAAGGGAGGAGAAATATTATTTACTAATTTTTAGGCCTAGAAGTCCAATATGTAGCCTAAAATAGGTAGGCTGTCAAGACTTGTTGAGTAAAAGTCTTAGAAATATACAAATGATATTTAGGGACTAAATTACAAATAATGCAAGTTTAGAGACTAAATTGTAAATAGTGAAAGTTCCTGTAGGCATAATGGTCATTTTGAAGAAAGAGAGAGACTAAACTGAAAAATCTAAAAGTTCGATTGTATAAAATGAAAGCAGACATAAGCTTTAGGCAATTAAGTATAATTATCAAAAGTTGAGGGACTAAAGTGTAATTTTTCAAAGTTCACGAGAAAAATGGTAATTATGGAAAGTTACACTAGAAAAGGTCTAACACTGCGAGGGATCATTTTAGTCTTAAATTTTACCACTAAATATTAAAAATTATTTTGATCAGTTTAACACAACACCAAATTTTGATTTGAGGTCTAGATAAATTAATG
This sequence comes from Leucaena leucocephala, assembly GCA_037074615.1. NCBI lineage: Eukaryota > Viridiplantae > Streptophyta > Magnoliopsida > Fabales > Fabaceae > Leucaena > Leucaena leucocephala. The sequence continues at coordinate 5,063,823 of CM073526.1, read as the reverse complement.
TGAATTTATGAAGAATGAGAAATTAGTACAGATCCTTTGGACCTTAGAGTCAGATGAAATTTTGCAATGTCATATCCTAATTTTTACCTATCTGTACAAGACTGATAGAGGAAAGATGTTTATAAAGGATTGTGATTATGATCACAAGGAATTATAAAGTTTAGATGAGTCTTGAAGAATGGGACTAAACTAATAAGTTAAAGAGTTATAGGGTATAAAAATGAAAGTAGATATAAACTTTGGGCCATTAAGTGTGATTATGAAAAGTTGAGAGCCTAAAGTGTAATTTTTAAAATTTCAGGGGCAAAATGGTAATTATTAAAAGTTGGGTAAGAAGGCCTAAAAATGCCCAGAATCAGTTAAGTCCCAAATTTTCCCAAAAATAGAGAAAATTATTCTAGTAAGTTTGATGCAACACAGAATTTTGATTTGAGATTCGGAAAAATTGATATGAATTTTTTAAAAAAGGAAAATTAATATAGTATCCTCTGGACCTCAGAATCAGATGAAATTTGGTAATAAATTATTATAATTAATATAAGAATTTATGAAATTGATAGAGTGTAAAAAGGAGTTTGGTAGAGTTTATTATGGAATTTATAGTAGATTAAAACATCCGACAAATACTTTTCGGTGGAATTTCTCTAGAGTTGAGCCCATGAAGGTAGCGAACCATGTAGAATGCCCAAAATAGTATCTTATAGGTCTAATAATATTTTTAGATAAGTATGTGGGTCAGGACTAACAAAAACCTAAAAAATGCAAAATTATAAAAATGCTACTAGTGTGCCACTATGTTGTGTCATTAAGTCAGAAATAGAAGAAGGGTATTTTTTGGATATGGTCAAATATCTTAAGGGAAATATAGAGATGAATAATTAGAGTCATTAAATACCCTGATAAGATATAAAGAGGTGTAAAATGGCAATTTTGCCCTTAGGGTTAATATAGTGGAAGATAGTGAACCAAGGGCATTTTCATCATTTTTGAAGGGATTTTTAATTAATTTTAAACCCAGTTCAAGAATTTCAAAGATAGGAAGAAACCGAATAATGGATTTAAGGTCACAAAGCATATTGTGGTATCTCAGAAAAATTAGATTAAAAAAACAGTATGATTTTTATGAAAATTAGATTGTGCTGATACCGAATTGGATTGGAATTTTTACAGATGCTTCCTCCCTTTGAAATTTCATCACATGGGCTATGAGGTGTCCTTTGATGAAGTCATGGTTGATGTCATCTCATTGGCTTCTAAGGCAAGCTAATACAAGATCAAGTATGAGACATTAGATCAAATAGTGCACAAAGTGATCTTGGACATTCATTTTCAATGGATTTTTTCCATAAATACTCCCATTTTTCTATACAAGATTGTGGACCTTGGAACCCTTGGGGAGGTATTACTCAAATGAAGAGTTAATCCAAGACAAAGAAGAATTCAAGGACCAAAATTCAAACTAACTAGGAATTAAGATAACCAATCTGTCCTAACTTATTTTTTTTCATTTGATTTAGGGGATTAAACTCAGGGTTTTCATTGAAGAAATATGAGGTTTCTCTAGGGTGTATATGCTGTACAAAAGCCCTAGTTGATAGGAGAAAGAAGAAATTAAAGTTAGAGTTATGTAATTGATGCTTAAACAAGCTAGTTAGATGATTGGTTGTGGAATCAATTTTATATTTTTGACTTTGCCACGAAGGAGACCTTTTGGTCTACACTGTTCATGATAGAATGAGATAGAATTTTAATGATCAAATGATTCCATTGAATTTATATGATGATTTTGTGTAGCATTGGATAGGTTTTAAACCTTGGAAGCATTGAAATTGAAAGTTGTAATTCTTACAATTCTTTTCTGTTACTCTTCACTCATCAAAATAGTGATCTAAATTTCATGATTTTGATGCTTCCAATGGTTTTAAAATGAAAAGTTGTGTGGGATAGAGTAGAGAAATAAGTATTGGAAGCATTGGAATTAAAATGAGAATTTTTAGAAGAAAAAGGGTGATTATGCAAATCTATCAAGAACTGTACATAGAAGCTAGAATTTTATGATTCTAAGCTCATAAATGGATTCAAAAGATGAAATTGTGTAGGGTAAAGTCAAGACATCAATTGATTCAAAGGCCAAGTCCATTAGCAATGATTAAGAAAACTTAATGTAGTATTGTAGTTAAATAAACTCAATGTTCAAGAGTCCTAGTTTATAATGAATGTATTAATGTTATGTTAGGAATTGATTGGTGTTCTCAAAAGAGGCAGATAAAGATCATGAAGAAGTAAGAAGGAAAAGGAAAAGATAAAGTAAAGGAAGGTCAAGCATATGAGGTAGTAAACTTATCCTAAACTTGTATGTATTGAATGTTTTGCTTAGTTGTGCTATGACTATGTTGAATTGTGTTGCATATGTGTTTATAATTGAAGCTATGTTTCTATGATTACTTTAGCCAATTGTATTTCATATGTTACATAGAAGCATGCACATTACACAATGTTAACACTTTCACAAGCAAGCACATGTATTTACATTAATACATGCATTGTTTAGTACTATTTGCTACTGAGATTTTCCCAAAAATCTCACCCCTACATTTAATATCAATCCCAATAGGTTAAATAATGATGAAAGAGGATGAATAAGTATGAAGAGAAATTAGGGATCGGATAGTATAAATATTACATGAACAATTGTTACATGTAATGTTGTTATATGACAAGTTTGAACAACAATGTTTATGATATAAGGAAAAAATAGTAAATGATGGAATAAATGTATGAAATTTTACATATATTTATTAAACATTTCAAGCTTCATTTTGACACCAATAATGCTTAATTTTGATATCTTTACAAAGAGAACAAGTTTTCCAAAATTAGGGACGAAAATATGTTTTTCTAAGTTTTGACCAAATGAACAATTAACTTTGACGATTAAACTGTATTAATTGACTAAGTATTTGGTTAGGAAATTATTTTTCCATGTAATTCAAGATGTCATCTTTATGTGTCTTTTTGAACTACATCATTTCAATTTTTCTAGAATTAATTATGATTTTTTGAAATTTATCACCGAATCTGGAATACCATATGAATAGTAACTCGAGAAGAGTAAAAATTCATATTTTGCTAATGGACTTCGAAGGTCATGTAAGTGGTTCTAAATGCTACTAATTGGCCCCTAAGGCATACGAAAGTAAGGATGTTATATTTTGGTATCAGAGCAAAAGTTTCTGGCATAATATAAGACTATCTCCAGACCCTAACTCTAAGTAATAAGTACTTTGTTAAGTTAGAGTATTTATTGGGATAGTTAGTATTGCTTATTTAAGTAACTCCTATAGGAGTAGATATGGGATTTCATAAAGTTAAGTTAGAGCCATCAGTTAATAAGGGAGACCCCCAGCTAGTAATGATATATGAAGATAGTGGACATCTAGACTTTGATCCTCCTTCAGATAGTGAAGAGAGCTCAAAGAGTAGTATAGAGGATCAATTAGGGAGTTTTATAGTAGAATATCCCATAAATGCTTTTGTATACTTAACCCTATAATCTAGAGGTTATGTAGAGATTCAGCCTAAAGTTGTGTGTATATCATATAATGCTGAGTCTAGTGACTCTATACAGTATGAGTTTGTGGGAGTGCCCTCTAACCTCAATATAAGCCATATGCCTCTGATGAGAGGACAAATTATAGTTGAGGAAGTTGAGTACTAGTACTATATTATAGGTATACTATATATTATTATTTCTCTACAAGAGTTTGAGGATAGATTTGATATGAGTGACAAACAACAATCCCTTAATCCAGAGATCCGGTCATAGTCTATGATAATCCCTTCCTATTCTCGTAGTCCAAGAATATATGATCGTATAGATAAAGGTTAGTGTGATGCTCCTGGTCTTAGTCAACCCTAGCTTTCTTTGTTAAAGATAGATAATGTTAACTATATCAGTCTCAAGAAAGCTATAGAGAGTAAATTACTCAGTCTTGGTCAAGGGATAGATAAAAGTAGAGATCAAGAGCAGTCAATTTATCTGTATTTCCTCAAAGTCATAGCAAGGATGATAAATAGGTATACAATAGAAGGCATTGACCTTAATCAGGTTTACATTCTAGAAGATTGGCATGAGATGGTAGTAAGCCAAATATTACCGCATACTCCTACATGGCATATAAAGCTAAGTAGTTTTTGCCAAATGATCCACCAGCTGATATACAGGGGTGGCATTTCCATATGTAAAAGTGTTTACAGTTCACTATTCTCTATAAAAGAATGTAAAAGAAATTAGGGGTATTGTAAATATGTAAATAGTGTAAAGTAAAATAATTACATAGATGTATAATAGTTACGATGTACCCTAAATATGTAGTTGGCATGTATATAATGTATGTACAAATGTTATGATGACATGAAATATGAGTTTTGACATGATATAATGAAATAATAGTTGGTTGAACATTTATGTAAACATGTTCCTTATTTAATTTGCTTATGGTAGATAGATATGGATGAGTTTCAATAGACTCAAGCTGCTCAAAGTCAGGAACAAAAATTGGCCATTACTAGAGTAGAGACTAGACAAAGAATATTATAAGAGAATGTTTAGAGAAAGCTATGTCTAAGTCGTGATGTGAAGATATTTTGGTTACGACTAGTAGTCACAGAGAAGTAAAGTTGCGATGAGTTAAGACATGGGTCATGATAAAGATTTACATATGTGTTTTGGTCATGACTAGTAAAGACTATTGGTCACGACGGGAAGTTCCAAAACTATCAGGTCACAATGAGTCAGTCATAGGACGCGACTAATGTGCATAGAGCTATTCAGGTCACAACGTGAGAAGACCATTGGATATAATTGAGGGGCATAGAGCTATTAAGTCATGACGAGTAGATTGAGATGGTTATAACTAAAGTTTACAAAGGATATGAGTCACAACTAGCCAGTATTCAAATCGCGAGTAGAATGCACAGAGACTTGGTGACAAGAATAAAGATGCCGACGTTAGTGAAGTTTATTAGTTAGAGGTTTAGTATAACACAAGTAAGCCAAATAGTACAAGGTACTGAGATACAAAAGATTATTCTAAGAAGAGGCACAGAAGTAGATCCTCTGTATGATTACCAAAAGTCGATATATGTTACAAAAAACTTTGTTTAGCTATTCTTTATTGAACAAAATAATTAGAAGTTAGAATGAGACTTTCCTATAAATGAGGCTAATACATGGCTTAAGGTTAGAGACATGATAGTTAATATATAGAGAGCTAATATTCCTAAAACAGATGGATCCTATCACAAAGAAATAGTAACCCAACATACCTAGAATAGAGCACCCTAGGGAGAAAAGATAATAGTACTAGATTATGAATGAGATCCATGTGACTTAAGTTAGTTAAGAACAAGAGAAAGACCAGACAGGAATCATAGTCCAATCAAGAATAGACTGAGACTGATATATAGATAGAAGAGGTTAAGAGATAGTAGAATGATACAGAAGTTACTCCATATAATTGGAGATTGATCCGCTCGCCTAAGAAGTTTTCTTGAATAGTTTTACGAGAAGCATTCCTCTCAATTAATATAGATGAGTATGTGGCTAAGGGTTAAAGTAGGAAAAGAGAAACCCTTTGATGAATAATTAACTGAGTTCATCCGCATGAATAATGAGAGTTGAATGACTGAGAAGTTAGTTCACAGATTGAATTCCACGTTACAAATGAAGAATTTGTCACAAATAATTACAGAAGTTCAATAGAGTGGTAGATGTATACAAAGTTAGAAATAGAAATATATAATGTATAAAGAAAGGAAGGTATCCACAAGTTCAAAGATAAAGAGACTCCCCAATTTAAGAAAGAGTAATGAGCAAAAGTAAGATAATATAATGAAGGGTTGAGTCTATACCCTAGTAAGAGGGGTAATATGGCAACCTAAGTTAAATGAGTAGTTATCTCAGGTTCCTAAATAAATGGTCAAGATCTGACAGATAATATGATAGAGGAAAGAATGCTTTAAAGTTTACATAGTTAATTGTTTAATTGCAGTATGCGTAGGATGGATGGTTGAGAAATTATGTGATGATGATATGGCTTATATTGCCATAAGTGATGATGAATAGTTGTTTCTCCTTGCAGTTGTCATATGATGGCATGCATGTTAGATATGCTTAAATGATTGCATCTTCTTGCACATTATGCCTGTTAGAGTATGCTATGATGAATGAATATTATCCTTCATAGTACATGCAGGGTAGAGTATATAGTATGAGAAAGTTATGTTGCTCCCATACTATACAACATGCAATTAGATAATTCAACTTGGTAATGATAAATCAATAGAAAAGTGATAAACAAGATAATTAGCCAGTTAATTCCTAAATAGTAGAATGAGAATTTATGACTAGACAATGATAGTCAGTTGGACAGAGAATGAGATTAGAGATGAATGTTAATGGTAAACATATAGGGATGTAATTACATTACTCAGGACATATCCCTTCAGTAGGATAAGATACATAAATGATGTACCATGAATATGAATCAAATGAGAACAGTTATGAAAGATGATGTAGCTCTAAGAGGGATAAAAGTTAATGTTCTCATAATAGAGCTAGATTGCTCTTGCAATGGAGTCAAATTACTCTTGAGATAGAGCCAAGAGAATAAACAATATAGCTCATGTTAGAGCCATGCCAACTAGATGAGATGTACAGATTATGACAAATATATGCATGGTAGAGCCTGTGTACCTCTCTGCATAATTAGATATACTAAAGTTATCAAAGATGGGAATGATATGAGAAAATTTTGAGTGATAGAGAAAATGATTAAAGTCTTAACATATAATATTGGCTTCTATGATCATTCTTGGGGAATTATCTGTTAAGTTAACAATTAAGTGGAAGTGGCTAACCTTATAACTTAGTACGTTGGTTTAGGTCTTCTAGAGATGAGAAATAGTACAACAGAATCCCATTAGATTATGGAGGATTGCAGTTAGATCCTAGGATGGCTCACAGAGAATAGAATTTTAGGGTCACAATTAGATCCTGAAGAGGCTTACGGTTGATCGCAGTAAATCCTAAGGGTCACAGTAGACCTAGCCTAAAGAAAGAAAATGAATGAGCCATAAATACAGTATTTCTTTAGAAGAATGAATTACTAAGGACAAGGTTAAAGTGAGGAAGACTCACAAGTTAGTTAACTCACAACAAAAAGTACCCTTGATATTAGTTTTAGATAGCCTTATTATCATGGACTAAACTCATGAAAAAAGAATAAAGTTATTTGAGTTAAAGTTTTTAGTCCTGAGTAATATATATTTACAATTCTCTAGATAATAAGCCTAAGGAATAGAAGAAAATAATATCTTATGAGATATGAGAAGGGGTAAAGTAAGAACAAAGAGATATCCCTTCAGTAGGATAAGATACATAAATGATGTACCATGAATATGAAATAAAATGAGATGCAATTATGAAAAATGATGTAACTCTAAGGGGGAGCAGCGTTTATGTAATAGAAGTTAATGTTCTCACAATTGAGTTAGATTGCTCTTGCAATAGAGTCATATTGTGTTAGAAAATATGCCCTAGGGGCCAATCATTGTCTTATGAACATTGTTGATTTATGAGTTTATCAATTGTGTTATCATATTATTCGCATGTTTACTGTGATGACCATCCTTGGATAATTCATGATCCTATCCTAAATGTCCCTGGTCGATCATCTGTACGGGAGCAGAGATGAAATAAGACCAGTATGACTTTGAAGATGTATAGAGATATAAATCAAAAATATAAATCAAAGTCATAGGCACATATAAGAGTACAAGGTGTTAGACCGACCCGCTATGAGAGAGTTGCATGGGTTATGTCATAAGCTTCTCTCATATACAAACCATGTCACTATGCCCTTTGACCTGAGATCATCATGGATTCCTACATGACAAACGCTCAGCTTGGACCTAGTCAAAAGTCACTTTTGACCGAGTGATCATAAAGACTATTTTTGGGCTTAGTGGTTTTTCATGCGGAGGAATATGATTGGTCAAGATGGAATTTGTCCCTCACATTCGTAGAGAGATATTACTGGGCCCCTCGATGAGTGAGTCTAAGAAATGTATGGCCATACTGTAATGGAAAGGTAGTTCCATTTCTATAGTCAGACTACTCAGGGATCGAGAAAGTAACGGTCAGGAATATGAGGATGACATTATCCATGCCTCATCCATGATTAAAATATCGCGTGACAGAAGGGACATGATATGGTTGTATAAAAGGTTACATCGTTTATCTATCCTCATATGATTTGGGTAGTCGTTATATCTTGCTAGAGACCGCTTGTGACTTGTGGGCCAGCATAGCAAATGGCCCACTGCCAACTTCATATGGGCCTATAGGGTCGCACACAAAATAGCCTAACACGAGCTATGATGTCCAGATTCATTGAATCTAAGACGTGTCTAGATTCAATGAATGATCCAAGGTTGATGTATATATTTATTTATATTTATATTTGTATATATATAAATTCGTATATATATATTATATATAAGGGATATATAGGATTTAATTTATAAGGATAAATTAAATCTCTATCACGTTTGAATTTGAATTTGAAATTTAAATTGATAGGATATCTCATATAAGAGATATTTACAAGATTTAATTTATAAGGATAAATTAAATCTCTATCACGTTTGAATTTGAAATTCAAATTGATAGGATATCTCATATAAGAGATATTTACAAGATTTAATTTATAAGGATAAATTAAATCTCTATGACGTTTGAATTTAAAATTCAAATTGATAGGATATCTCAAATTTAATTTATGAGAATAAATCAAATATAGTCAAATCTTATCTTTATTTAAATTAAATAAATAGGTGAATTAAATCTGTAGGACGGATTTAATATAAACATTATTTATTTAATTAGTTTCTTATCAAATTATACAATATGTGATATTGTATTAATTTCGAAATTAATATAGATTAATTTCAATATCCAATTCGGTTGAGGAAAACGCAAAGCATCCTATATATCTGATTTTAGGAGATACATTTTTGAAACATAACACACAACATAAAAGGCCGAATAGAATCTGCAAAAGGTTTGCAGATAAGAAACTGCTGAAGTAGAGACGGAGAGGATGAATTCTTGAGAGAGCCTTGGAGGGACAGGAGACACTAGCACGTCATTCGTGGTTAGAATGTTGTTTGTGTGGATACCAGTAGAGGAAGCTGACCTGAGGCATCGACTTCTTGCGATCAGAAAGAGAGCATGAGCCGCAGAGAGAAGCTGTGGACATCTTCTTGCGATCGGAAAGAGATCACCAGCCCCAGAGAGAAGCTGTGGAAGTCGTTGAGGAACACCAAGGGTAATGCTTCTTTCCACTTGACTTATATACATACGGTAGATCCTGGCAAGGAATGGGAAAAAATTTTAAATTAATTTCCACTGCGAGTCTTCCAATTCCTTACATATTGCGCTTTAGATGGAGCTAAGAGAATCAACAATATAGCTTATGTTAGAGCCTTATCCACTAGAAAATATGTATAGATTATGACAAATATGTGCATGGTAGAGTCTGTGTAGGTTTCTGTTGAATTAGATATATAAAGTTATGAAAGATAGGAATGATATGAGAAATTCCTGAGTGATAGGGGAAATGAGTAAAGTCTTAACAGATAATATTGGCTTATGTGATCATTCTTAGGGAATTATCTATTGAGTTAACAACTATGTGGAAATGGCTAACTTGTAACTTAGTCTGTTGGTTTAAGTCTTCTAGTGATGAGAATACAGTACAACAAAATCACAGTAGATTTTAAAGGATTGTAGTTAGATCCTAGGATGACTCATAGAGAATAGAATTTTAGGGTCACAATTAGATCCTGAAGAGGCTTACGGTTGATCGCAGTAAATCCTGAGAGTTGCAATAGACCTAGCCTAAAGAAAAAAAATGAATGAGCCATAAATACAGTATTTATTTAGAAGAACAAATTACTAAGGACAAGGTTAAAGGGGGAAGACTCACAAGTTAGTTAACTCATAATAGAGAGTACCCCTAATATTAGTTTTAGATACCTTTATTATTATCAGGGACTAAACTCTTATTCTTCTTACATGAAAAAGGAATTAAGTGATTAGAGTTAAAGTTTTTAGTCTTGAGTAATAGATATTTATGAGTCTCTAGATAACATGCCTAATGAAGAGAAGAAAAGAATATCACACGAGATATGAGAAGGGGTCAGGTAAGAACAGAGAGATCCCTAATATGAGGTTATAGAGAATAAGAATGAGAGATAAATTGATCTTTTGGATGAAGATAAAGAGATTAGAAGGCTAGATAGACCTAACAGAGACAGTATGAGAAGGGTCTAATATAGTAAAGTATCAGGGTTAGAGACTGTTAGTGTCATATCCTAATTTTTAGGTCTAGAAGCCCAGTATATAGCCTGAAAAAGGTATGTTACCAGGCCCTGTTGAAGAGAAGTCCCAGTAAATAGAGAAACTTATGCTGATCAGTTTGCGCAACATAGAATTTTGATATAAGGTCCCAAAAGATTTATATTAATTTTTGAAGAAAAGAAAATTGATACAGTATCCTTTGGACCTCAGAATTAGATGAAATTTGGTAGTAAATTCCTATAATTAATGTAATAATTTCTGAAACTTACAGATCTCAAAAAGGAGTTTTGTAAAATTTATTATGGAGTTTACAGTGGATTAAAACACCCGATAAATAGGTTTTAGGGAAATTTCTCGGGAATTGAGCCTATGAAGGTAGTGGATCATACAGAGGGTCCAAAATGGTGCCTTATAGACCCAATGATATTTTTAGATAAGTATATGGGTCAGGGCTAATAAAGACCGAGAAAAATGTGAAATTACAAAAATGCCACTAAAAGGTATGCCATTATGTTGTGTCATTAAGTCAGAGTCAAATGAAGGGTGTTTTGTTTATTTGAATAAGGTTAGGCAGTTAAGGAAGGTTATCTAGATAGTTAACTAGGGTCAAGAGATACTCTGGAAAGGTGTGAAAAGGCAATAATGCCCCTAGGATTACTAAAGAGGAACCAAGGGCATTTTGGTAATTTACTAAGGAGGTTTCTTGAGAATCGATCCACCAGAGTGCTCAGGCTTGGTTAGAAACCCAAGATAACATTCCACGGGTCTAAAAACGTGGCCCAATGATTATGGTGGTTTAAGTGATATTAAAATAATATTTTAGTACTCTTTCATAAAGTAAAGTTACCTGGTTAAGGATAGAATTGGGAAAAGTGATCAGATAAAGCTTTAGACCATGAGATGGCATGAAAGATATTCTCATGGGACCCACAAGGCACCACATGGCATGATTCTAGGATAAAGAGAAAAAATTAAAGGACACATGGCACAATCTTAGCCATTCATTCTGGGAAAAGACTCTAAAATTCTCTAGAAAGGCTGAGTTAGCTGGTGAGGTGTCCTAAGGGCCCTACCATTGTGCCACCTTTCATGTGAGGTTTCCCATGGATGATGCCATTTTGATGAGTCATTGAGGAGGGTGATGTCATCGTGATGATGCAGGCAAGGCTTCTTGAGGAAGCTAAGTGATTTGAGCAATTCATCGCGATTCAATCTGAGTCATCCATTCCACCTCCTCTCAACTATAAATAGATCACCCCCCTCCATTCCATTCATGGCCAAGCATGGCAAAGGAAGAGAAATAAGAGAGAAAAATAGAAAGAGAGAAAGAAATAAAGGAAGAGAAAGAAAGGAGGAGTTCTGGTAGAGTTAGGAGTAGTCAAAGGAGCTTAGGGACTTAGCAGGCTTAGGAATGAGGTAAGTAATTTATTATAGTCCCTTCTCTAATAAATTAGAGGATTGTTCTTAATGGTTATAATGGAGAAATATCTCTCTTGATAAGGTTAAGCCATGGATGGAAAGAAAGTTAGGGAATTGTCAGACTGAGGATATTACCTCAAGTAAAGCATGAGTTGAGTAGAGCTATACTGATAGAATAATAATGAAGATATTATTATGCTATGTATAGGCTCTGACCTATGGAAATAATGAAGCTTAGAGCAAAGGCTAAGGGTTAGAGGAAAGGCAACACGTCAGGTAATAAACTTATCCTAAACTTGTATGCATTAAATGTTGTGCTTGATATGCTATGACTTTGTTGAATTGTGTTGTATATGTACCTATGTATGAAGCTCTATTGCTATGATTACTTTGGCCAATTGTATTTCATATATTACATGGAAGCATGAACATTACACAATGTTAAAACTTTCAAAAGCTAGCACAAGTATTCACATTAATGCATGCATTATTTAGTACTGTTTGCTATTGAGATTTCCCCAGAAATTTCACCCCTTCCATATCAATCCAATTACAGTAGGTCTTCTCAAGATGGAGGAGATAAAGATGCATGAAGAATTTTTTAGCATGATTGATATGTGATTGATTTATGTATGTAATGCTAATTGCTAGAATTTACCACTGTGAATAGTATCTCATGGAGAGGCTATGACCTTTGAGCTGTAATTATGAATAGTAAATAATTGAATAAATGTATGATATTTTTCAGTAAATAGTAGACATGTCAAGCTTCCATTTTATATATAGAATGTCTCATTTGGATGTCTACACATAAAGATATTATTTATCAAAGTTGGGACCAGAAATGATGGAATCAGTGACAGGATGCTGGAGGAACAGTAAACTTTGAGCATTGATTGACATTGACTTGGTCAAGGCGTGGTCAACGAGTTATTTTTTCCTAAAATACAATTACGTTATATTTGTGTAGAAATTTAAACCACTTCATTTTTATTTTTCTAGAATTAGTTATGATTTTTTGAAGTCAGGTCACTTCTCTGGAATTTGCACAGTGAATGTACTCAAATGGGTAAAATTCTATATTGTGTAATTTAACTTCAATGACCTTAGAAGTGGTTCCAGATGCTACCGTTTGGTATCAGAGCATAAGGTTTTGGTACATAATTGAGAGGGTTCTAGTACAGAGCAAAGGTTTCTGGCACAAAGTATAAGATTCTGGCACAGAGCATAAGATTCTGGCATAGAACAGAAGGTTCTGGCTCAGTGATGCTCTAGTTTAGTTAGACTAACCCCTTAAATAGGTATCTTTGTTCTACTAGGACCTAGGATATTAGTCTGGTCTGTACACAGCTAGGTCTAGGAATATCAATTGAGTTAGGTACTTGACTAGGACCAGGAACGTCTACATCAATAGCCTGTCTAGGTGTAGGCTCTGTAGTACCCATAACATACCCTTATTAGACTGTACTACTTGGGGGTATATATGTCTTTGTCATCCTCGTGAGCTGCATTCCCTTCTACACTAGGGTCAACTTTTTCTGGAGGTACAACATTAATAGGAGAAGTTGGGATAGGTTCCTCAGATATATCACCATCTGATGCATCATCCATTTCATTAGACCCTAATGAGGAGCTATCTAATCTATCCAATTATGAGTCACTATAATCAAGGATGTGAATTACTTTAACCCTGACTTATCTAAACTAAATACTTTAGGCATAGGGTCTCCCTAGTTCATTGTAGTTTCTGATCCAGTCCTAGGCTTAGTCATCTTTAACCTACAACAACTAACTTAGTGTCGATTATGGAGATGTTCAATTATGTATCAGTCTATAAATAATCTATTCAGAGCATTTCTTAAGCCAGAATCCTTTGCTATGAAACAAAAATATCGTCTCCTTATTTCCAACCTCAATTATACTTAATTGGAAGTCATTTGAACCAATTACATAGGCTTTTGCTTTAGAAAGATGCATTTTCAAAAGATTGCTTCTTGGGTACTATTCATGGTTACTGTTCATTTGGTAATATAGAACATGTACTTAATTTTGAAAATTCATATTTAAATGTAAAAAAAATCAAAGTAGGGTGGTTCCAATTTCTAATGAAATCTCATTCATTTAAATTTGAAGAAAAAAAACTAAAAATAAGGTTTCATTACCCCAATGAAATCAGTTTATTTGTTGAAAATCACTGTTTATTTGGTAAATCTGAAAATTCTAGTTTCTTTGCCTTAACTTCAAAAATTCATTTCTCTTTGGTTACTTGTCCAAATGAACCGTTTTACATGTGGATTTAAATCTCCAAATGTGCTCTTTAAACTCATAAAAATTCATAGAAAAAATCGTCCATATGATATATTAAATTAACGTTGAAACGTCACTGTATCCAGATGCTCACTTTATCTTAGTTTCAGATTTTAACTCCAAATAATAAAAATCATAATAAATCAAATACTTAACCAATTAAGATATTCTTGGTTTCCATTTAAATATAAGTATCTAAGCTATTATCATATCAAATTTCAAGTTCAAATTCATTGGTTAAATCATGGTAAACATCATCATAAAGCGACAACCTTAGAATACAAGTACATGATCATACACCATACATCCTATCATATACTTCCATAGTATCAAATAACTCATATGAATTATTATACAAGTTCAACCATCTATGTTTACCCTATTTCATTGAGAAGTTCTAGCACCTATGACATGGTTATGCATATGGGAAGTGTAAGGAATTGGAAGACACGCAGCGGAAATTAATTTAAAAATTTTTCCATTCCTTGCCAGGATCTACCGTATGTGTTTAAGTCAAGTGGGAAGAAGTATTACCCTTAGTGTGCCTCAGCGACTTCCACAGCTTTCGGTCACGACGTTCACAGCTTCTCTCTGCGGCTCGTGCTCCCTTTCTGATCACAAGAAGTCGACGACTCAGGTCAGCTTCCTCTACTGGTATCCACACGAACAGCGTTCCAACCACGAACGACGTGCTAGCGTCTCTTGTCCCTCCAGGGCTTTCTCAAGAGTTCATCCTCTCCGTCTCTATTTCGGCAGTTCCTTATCTGCAAACCTTTTGCAGAGTCCCCTTCAGCCTTTCTATGTTCTATATGTTTCTCTGTGCAAAATGCAGCTCCTAAAATCAGATATATAGGATGCTATGCGTTTTTCTCTATCAACCGAATTGGATTTTGGAGTTAATCTTATATTAATTCTAAAATTAATACAATATCATATATTGTATAATTTTATAAGAAACTAATTAAATAAATAATATCAAATCCGTCCCACAGATTTAATTACCCATTTATTTAATTTTAAATAAAGATGAGACTGAACTATTTTTGATTTATTCTCATAAATCAAATTTGAGATATCCTATCAATTTGAATTTCGAATTTCAAACGTGATAGAGATTTAATTTATCCTTATAAATTAAATCTTATAAATATCTCTTATATGAGATATCCTATCAATTTGAATTTCGAATTTCAAACATGATAGAGATTTAATTTATCCTTATAAATTAAATCTTATAAATATCTCTTATATGAGATATCCTATCAATTTGAATTTCAAATTTCAAACATGATAGAGATTTAATTTATTCTTATAAATTAAATCTTATAAATATCTCTTATATGAGATATCCTATCAATTTGAATTTCGAATTTCAAACGTGATAGAGATTTAATTTATCCTTATAAATTAAATCTCATATATACATATAATGTATATATACGAATTTATATATACATATACGAATATAAATATAAATAAATATATATACATCTATCTTGGATCATTCATTGAATCTGGACATGTCTTAGATTCAATGAATCTGGACATCATAGCTCGTGTTGGGCTATTTTGTGTGCGACCCTGTAGGCCCATATGAAGTTGGCAGTGGGCCATTTGCTATACTAGCCCACAAGTCGCAAGCGGTCTCTAGCAAGACATAACGACTATCCAAATCATATGAGGATCGATAAACGATGTAACCTTTTATACAACCATATCATGTCCCTTCTGTCACGCGATATTTTGGTCATGGATGAGGCATGGATAATGTCATCCTCCTATTCCTGACCGTTACTTTCTCGATCCCTGAGTAGTCTGACTATAGAAATGGAACTACCTTTCCATTACAGTATGGCCATACATTTCTCAGACTCACTCATCGAGGGGCCCAGTAATATCTCTCTACGAATGTGAGGGACAAATTCCATCTTGACCATTCACATTCCTCCGCATGAAAAACCACTAAGGCCGAACATAGTCTTTATGATCACTCGGTCAAAAGTGACTTTTGACTAGGTCAAAGCTGAGCGTTCTGTAATGTAGGAATCCATGATGATCTCAGGTCAAAGGGCATATTGACATGGTTTGTATATGAGAGAAGCTTATGACGTTACCCATGCAGTTCTCTCATAGCGGGTCGGTCCAGCACCTTGTACTCTTACATGTGCTTATGACTTTGATTTATATCTCTATACATCTTCAAAGTCATACTGGTCTTATTTCATCTGTGCTTCCGCATAGATGATCGACCAGGGACATTTAGGATAATATCATGAATTATCCAAGGATGATCATCATAGTAAACATGCAAATAATATGATAACTCAATTAATAAATTCATAAATCAATAATGTTCATAAGACAATGATTAGCCCCTAGGCACGATTTCCAACAGGAAGAATGAGATTTATGGAAATCTCAATAGCAAGTCATACAAACTATAATATCATGTATAATTAATTGGATGCTTAACATGTTATCATGATATGAGAGCAACTTCATAATAGTACATAAACAAACTCTAACATGCATATTGTCATGACATTAGTTGCAAGGAGTTGCAACATTCATACTTCATCATCAACATGATGGCATAATCTCAAGCTCAACCAAACACATAACTAACAAGCAAGCATACAATCAAACAAACATGAAACTTTAGTTAGGTATTCTTGCTACCTCTTTAGATATCATTGAAAAAGTCTTCTTGAGATGATTTCCTTCCTTCACAAATGTCAAAACCTAGCCATTACAAAGTAACATCAAGTTATAACTCAACTTGAAAACAATTTTAAGAATAGGTTTTCGCTAACTTCTATTCTTTTTCTATTTTATGTTCCATACTTCCACCTTTCTAAAATAAATTCTTATGGTTCATTTTCCACATAATTTTTCATGTAGAATCCAAATATGAAACCAGAATTTCCAAAATGTAAACACCCCATAAGCTGCTGTACATAACCAAAGTGAATTGTTGATTTTCCAAAAATTGACATTTTGATTCCAATGCTTCCAATACTTGTTCTCCTACTTTATCCCCACACAATTTTCCATTTTAAACTTATTGGAAATATCAAAGTCATGAAATTCCAACATATGAATAGTGTTTTATACAGTAGCAGCCAAGAACACAAAACCTTAACTACATGCATACTTGAATTTTCAAGCCTATACCACTTGATTCTAGCTTGTTTAAGCTTGTCTAAACTATCCATAACATAAAACTCATATTATTATCACATATGGACAGCACTTCTAGTAGCACCCACAAGGGAAATAAGTCACAAAAAACCCTTAAAACCAAGAGCTAACTTGCTAGATTAAAGTTCAAGAATAAGGGAGCTAGTTACCTTTCTTATTGCTCCAAGTTGTGTGCTTCTTTCTTGCTTCAAATGAAATTTGGCCAGAGGTTCCCTAAGGTACCATGCATGCTGAATCCAATCTAGTTTGGGGGGTATTTATAGAAAATCTTGGGTCAAAATGAATGGCAAATATTAGTTTGGTTACTATTTGATCTAATAGTCCATATTCAATCTTGAACCAAGCTTGCCCTAGAAGCCTTAGTCTTGACACTATGCATGACATCATTTAGGGCCATGTTTGGCTAGAAAAAGGTAAATATACTAATAGGAAAAATTCCAGTCTAGTTTGGTACTGATCATAGCAGTTTCACAAAAACCAAACTATTTTATGTTCCTAATTTTTATAATATTCCAGAATATGTATTTTATCATGGAAACTAGTGTATAGGTTTCTCATACCATTGACATTGTTAGATTGAGTATTTATCTGCCAACTATCCCTTGTGAAATGACAAAAATACCCTTGTTGCATTTCCTTACACTATATTAACCCTAAGGGCAAAATTATCATTTCACACCTCTTTATACTACACCAGGGCATATACTTGCTCTAAATAATCATATTTATACTATCTTACACGTTTTTAGCCTGTCTAGAATGACCAAAATGCCCTCCATCTATCACTTGTACAATCTGGGCATCTAGGGGTATTTTCGTAATTTCACTTTTTTCCTGGGCTACTCTGGCATACTGAACTATCTCACCACCTTATTGGGTCTATTGGGATGCCATTTGGGCCTTAGTATTGGTCCATTACCATATGGCACAAATCCCAAGAAATCTCTTCTGACCCTATTTATCGAGTATTTTATTCCACTGAAAGCCCCTGTGAGAATTCTACAGGATTTCTTTTCTGACTCTGCCAATTTTATAAATTTTTATATTAAATATAGGAATTTACTATAAAGTTTTATCTGATTCTGAGGTCTAAAAACTACTGTAACAATTCTTCCTGACTTTAGGAATTTTTATTAATTAATCAGGACCTCAAATCAAAATTCTGTGTTGTGTTAAACTGATTAGAATAATTTTATCTATCTGCTGGTAAAATTTGGGACTAATCTTATTCTGGGTATTTTTAAGCCTGTTTTGGTTTAACTTTCTCATAATTACATTTAGGTCCCTAAACTTTTGGCTAATTGCATTTAGGTCCCTACACTTTTGGTTAATTTCATTTAGGTCCTTACTTTTGTTTATACTTTAACTTTTGGCCTCCAACCTTTTCTAATTTTCACTTAGGTCCCTGAACTTTCCTTAGTTAATAGTCCCTCTCTTTTCTTCCTCAATCTGATACAGTTTATTCCAAGAATCTCACATCCATTACATACAAACTGTACATATATATCAGATAAAAAAATTTGGGATATGACAAATAGTAACTTGTTATAGTGAAATTCTACATTTAGCTAATGGACTTCAAAAGTCATGTAAGTGGTTCTAAATACTACTAAATGTTCCTAAGACATACGAAAGTAAGGATGTTCAATCAGTCCTGATAGACAAAATAGAAATACCTTTCTCATTTTGCCCCTTCTTGCCAAACACAACAAAAGTATTAAAAGTCTCATTTTTAGATGAAAGGTATAAAGTCCAAGTAAATCTAGAATAGTCATCAACTATCACAAAAGTATATAAGTTTCCTCTAAAACTTTTGACTCTTGATGGACCAACTAAATCCATATGAAGCAATTGGAATGGCCTCTTAGTTTAGACTTCCTTCTTTGATTTAAAAGATGACTTTACTTGTCTCCCCTTTTGATAAGCCTCACAAACAATATTAATTTCAAATTTGATTTTAGGCAAACTACTTATTAAATCTTTCTTAATTAGTTTTGAAACCTGATGCATATTAACATGAACTAGTCTCTTGTACCATAATCAACTTTCTTCAAATTGCTAAGAAAACAATTTTTAGGTGAGTTTGATGTAAGGGAAATGGTATAACAGTTACTGTCCCTTAGAGTACGGAGTTTTGCCTTTAAGCTTTCCTTGTTGAGGGAAAGGTCTTCCTTGCTTATTATCAGACATTCCTCTGAGTAAAAAATAATCTAATTGTCTTTATCTATGGTTTGACTCACACTGAAGATATTATGGCATAATCCTTCCATATAGTATATGTCTTCCACTTTCACCATTTCTTTGCTTCCACTTCTCTAATCCTAACAATCTTTCCGGATTGATTTTCTCCTAAGTTTACTTTGCCTTCTTTCTTATGATAAATCTTGATAAACTTTTCCGTGTCTCCAGTCATATGTATGGAGCATCAACTATCAATGTACCATTTGTTAGTCTTGGATACTTTAAGACAAATCTGAAACAAAATCATTTCACTTTAGGTACCTAGACATTCTTGGGTCCTTTCAGGTTAGTTTGGTTTTCCTTAGATACATGAGTGCCTTTTAGAACCTATTTTAATGTACCATAGGGTCCACTCTTCTTGTGATAAAAATATGTAGTAGAGTGACCCTTATGGTTACAATTTGAACATAGAGCAAATGAATTTGAAGTATGTACGGTATTTCTAAGGTAATGCAAATATGATTTGTTACCTAATTTTTTCTTTCCTCTATGCTTGTCTAAGTTTGGGTCATATCCTATTCCTGACTTGTCAGAGACACATCTCTAATTCATGAGTATAATGTTAAGAACTTCACTACATCTAGTGACTTTTTTTTAGAGTTTTGGTTAATTCTATTTTTCTTTTCTGATTCTTCAAATTTTGCAAACTTTGATTCAAACTCGATTTTTAGTTTTTCTTCCAAGCTTTGTATCCCTTTCTTAGAACTTACTAACTCCTTTGCTAATTTGTATTAATCCATTAACTAATCAATTAATCATCATTAATTTGAGCAATATTTCAACTAATATAGAAAATAGAAAATAGAGCATTATATTGACCAGATTATTCAATCATATTCAATATAAATTAATAATATTAGTTTCTCAAAAGATTTAGGGTTATATATCACCCAATATCCTAATCTTATTTCTCATATATGTCCAATATCCTAATCTTATTTATGGTGCAATTTTAACCATAATCTTTTTAATTTAGTACAGTTTCACCCCTAATCTTTTTAATTTAGTGCAATTTCAACCATAATATTTTTAATTTAGTGTAATTTTACACATAATATTATTTCTCAAGTATCAAGAATTGCACCAAATTAAAAAGATTATGGGTAAAATTACATCTCAAATAAGATTAGAATATTGGATGCATGTGAGAAATAAGATCAGGATATTGAGTGTTATATAACCCAAATTTTATATTGAAGATTGATGAGAAACATAAGCATACTTTATATTTGAATCAAACATATATATAGCTCATAAAGATATGCACTTAGTTTCAAGTGAAGTATTATTGAAATATATGAAGTTAATCAAAAAATTAAACCATTAATATAAATTAATTGAATCCTTACTCGATTAATGTCTATGGAGGAATTGACACATAAAGGTTTTCAAAACATATTAATTGAATAGTTAATCAATTAATGTAAATTAATCGAATCCTTAGTCGATTAATGTCTCTAGAGGAATTGACAAATTTTCAAAAAAAAATTAATCGAACAGTCAATCCATTAATATAAAATAATCGAATAATCAATCGATTAATGATATTCAAATTTGATTTTTACAAATTGATTTTAAACTGATTAATCGAATAGTTAATGCATTAATTTAGATTAATTGATTAACTAATCGACTAATAGAGTTTGTTTTGTCTAAAGAGAAATAGTTCTGAATAGATTAATTGAATAGACAATTGATTAATTATAATTAATCAATTAATTGACTTATCTCTTCAATTCTAGAGAGCAACTTCAAGAAAGTAATCGAATAGTCAATCTATTAATGGACACTCATTAATGAATTAACTGACTTTATTTCTAATAACAGAGTACTGTCTTAGCAATAATTGAACCTTCAGATAGTTAAATAATACTCATTCATCAATTAACTAATAGATTAAGTATCATTAATCGATTGAGTAATCGATTAACTTGATCTAACTTAACTAATGAACTCATTACTTTTGGCAAACAACTTGATTGATTAAATGATATTTTACCAAAACAATTTTAGTTACTTTTGACATCATAAAAACATCATTAAGTATGGATTCTAACAGAGTCGTTATTGCTGACGTATGCATATGACTTTTTGCCTTTTATTTGATCTCTTCGTTTGATCTTGTTTTAACCTATAAATGATCTTGAAACATGCTTTAGAGAAGATGTATAATCAGTGTAAGCATATAACAATTATTTCCATATGATTTTGAATTAAAAATCAAGATATATCAAAGTCTGGTTTTTCACAAATCAGGTTGATTTATCGAAGAGGTCCCTTATCGAAAAAGTCTTCAATAAATTACTGATAAATTGCATTGAAACAATTTTAAATCTTATCGAGTAACCTTCGATAACTAGTCTTATTAAAAATGACTTCGATAAATCTTTAATGAATTTCATTCAAATAATTCTGGATTTATCAAATAGTCTTTGATAAACCACCTTTTTGAAAAGCTCTTTGTAAACTATTCTTTCCAAAGCATATACTTTTCATACTTATCGATATATTTCATAATATATTATTTATCAAAGCATTCTTTGATAAATAAGCTTTTTTAATAGCTTATTGATAAATGCTAAAGAACATTCTGTCAAAATTTTAGAACAGACTTTCAAGCAATCTCATATTTTCTCAAATCATGTAACATATTTGGAAACCATATAAGATCACTTAGCAATTCAGGTCAAGATCATCATTTAGCAATCAAGACAAATCATAAGATCATAAGCTCATTAAAATTATATCACATATCATAATAAGGCTTATAAAGATCTTCTAGCAAATATGATCAAGATATAAATTTATATGAAGATCATTCATTCAAGAAAAGCAAGTCATAAGCTCAACAAGATCATTCGAGCAAGTTCAAGATCCTTAGGCTATCTTTTCTCTTATTTATTGAGGTGTTTATCGAAGAGAGTTCTTATTGAAAAGGTCTTCGATAAATAGTCTGATCAAATAGCTCTTTGATAAATAAGCTTTCTTGAATGCTAAAGAGCAATGAATCAGGCTCTCTTCTTTCTTTCATAAATTTTGATCTTATAATTTGTAACTTAAGATTTCACAGATCATTTGAGAAGAAAACAATTTAATCAAATCACTATCAAAATCATTAATCAAAATAGAAGTTCTAGTGATCTAGACAAACTTGAAAAACATCTTGATAATCTGACTTTAATCCTTTAGGGCTTTCTTTCTCTAATCATATATCTTTACAAATCATTTTGAGAAGGGATAAACAAGATAGTAAGCAAAATATATCATCACAATTATTTATACATAAATTTTCTCTTATTTATCGAAGCGTTATTCAATAAATCCCCTTATCAATAGTACTTCGATAAATGAAGCTTTCAAATCTGCATGTCTTCTTTGAAAATTGAAGTTTATTGATCAAAGTTTAACAAACTAAGTCTGTTATACTTATTGAAGTCTTCTTCGATAAATCTTCTTATCGAATAAGTCTTTGAATAATTCCAGTTATTATAATATTTACTCAAACTTTTCATAAGCCATAAGAAACCTTATCGAATAGGTCTTCGATAAATGCTTTATAAAAACATATTTTCCTTCAAAAATTCTTTCTTATTTATTGAAGAACTCATCGAATAACTACCTTATTGATAATCTTAATAATAAATACTTTTTGTCAATTAAGTTTCTTTTTGAAATATTTTCTCAATTAATTGTCATCATCAAACTGTTGGAGTCAAATAGGCTGAACATGTCCTATAAGCCCTTAAACTTATAATCAAACTAAATGTTTAAATATGAAACCAAGATCCATACTCGCTACCATGATATACATGATATAGTAAAGATCTTAAACTCTTCCACTTCATTGGTTCAAATTTCAACTAACAAACTATAGTTTTCTTAACTGGTCACAAAAATGCAAACCTAACTATTCCTAAAACTATTATGCGGGAAGATGTCCAATTACCTAATGATTGGATAATGGAAAAAGCTACACAACCTATTCTTAGACCTATGTCTCAAGTAAGTAAAATTATTCAAACTTCTATGGGACTGTTAAATTATCTTTTGATAGACCCAAAAAATCTTATTCCTAAACCATTAGATCTGAACCTTCCTTATATGAAGATTATAGATCTATCAAAAATATAATTATCAAGATTCTCCTCTTCTTCAATTCCTAGACCACCGCCTGTCATATACATACTGGCAACCACAACACCGTTGGTAGCTACCCAACCACAAATAACTGCTAATATTTTACTATAAGGAATTGATAATTTTCAAATATTCCTCAGGTAAGCTATGAAAATGATGAAGACTTGAAATCATTTGAGTCTCCAACCTATTCATTACTAGGGGAAATAAATATTTTAGAAAATGATTTCCAAATTGATAAACCAACCTTGCAAAAAGAATTTTATTTTGAAAAATACACCCTTAAGAAAGATTGGTTTTTGCAAAACTTAAAGGAATTGCTAGAAATCTAATTCAAGAGAAATTCTATATATTCCTTGATAAAGTAGAAATGAATATTCCAATTTTTTACGCTTATGCTTGAACTAAAAAATTGGATTATTCATTTGCTCAAAATATTAATGTTATTAAATAATGGAAAAGTTCTGAAGGAGAAATATTTTCTCCGAGTTTCTTCCTCCCAAAAATATGAAGATACCTCAAGTAAGGGATGACAAAGGTTAACTATTACTAGCTACACCATTTAG
Source organism: Leucaena leucocephala (assembly GCA_037074615.1). NCBI lineage: Eukaryota > Viridiplantae > Streptophyta > Magnoliopsida > Fabales > Fabaceae > Leucaena > Leucaena leucocephala. Next base: position 5,039,526 of record CM073526.1, on the reverse strand, counting down.
ATTTGAAAATATTGAAAACCCGTTGAATTAGAGGACATTAAAAAACTTATTGAACAAAATAATTATACTAACTTATATATTCAACAGTTAGGTGATTATTTTACTCAAACACCAATGCCTTCAAATGTTGTTTTACCATAACCTAAACCTACAATTGAAACTTGACTTTTCAAACCTTTCCAACTTAGCCCAAAAGTTAAATTAGATGTTCAAACTAAAACTATATTTGATTTATTAGTCAACTTCAAACTACAATTATTCTGTAAACACTATAATCATCTTCACAACTGATGAATCTTGAAGACGTTTCCCAAACAACTTCCCAAAATGAAGAAACTAACTCCAACTATTCTAAGTCTCAACTTCAAAATAACCAACAACACTAGAAACAACCTTCCAAACTTTAATATCATAGAGCCACCCCTCCAGATATTCTAGTTGAAGAAAGAATAAACCAAAACTTCAATTCCTTCCATGCTGACAATATCTATGAATGGAACATAGATGGTCAAAATGAATCAAACATCCTTTAAATACTTCAACAGATGACAATGGTAAGTATAGCCTACCAAACCCAAAATGATTTTATAGATGAAGAAATCACAAACCTTTTAGTGTTTAGTTTTACTGGACAAGTAAAAGGATGGTGGGACAATTATCTTTCTCTGGAAGATTAAAATTGTTGGAAATCATACCCTAGGGGCCAATCAGTGTCTTATGAACATTATTGATTTATGAATTTATTAATTGTGTTGTCATATTATTTGCATGTTTACTATGATGATCATCCTTGGATAATTCATGAACTTATCCTAAATGTCCCTGGTCGGTCATCTCTACGGGAGCACAGATGAAATAAGACCAGTATGACTTTGAAGATATATAGAGATATAAATCAGATTCATAGGCATATGTAAGAGTACAAGGTGTTCGACCGACCCACTATGAGAGAACTGTATGGGTAACATCATAAGCTTCTCTCATATACAAACCATGTCAATATGCCCTTTGACCTGAGATCATCATGGATTCCTACATGACAAACGCACTGCTTTGACCTAGTCAAAAGTCACTTTTGACCGAGTGATCATAAAGACTATGTTCAGGTTTAGTGGTTTTGCATGCGGAGGAATATGAATGGCCAAGATGGAATTTGTCCCTCACCTTTGTACAGAGATATTACTGGGCCCCTCGATGAGTGAGTCTGAGAAATATATGTCTATACTGTAATGGAAAGGTAGTTCCATTTCTATAGTCAAACTACTCAGGGATCAAGAAAGTAATGGTCAGGAATAGGAGGATGACATTATCCATGCCTCATCCATGACCAAAATAGCGCGTGACAAAGGGACATGATATGGTTGTATAAAAGATTACATCGTTTATCGATCCTCATATGATTTGGGTAGTCGTTATGTGTTGTTAGAGACTGCTTACGACTTGTGGGCCAGTAGAGCAAATGGCCCACTGCCAACTTCATATGGGCCTACAGGGTCGCACACAAAATAGCCCAACACGAGTTATGATGTCCAGATTCAATGAATGGTCCAGGGTGGATGTATATATTTATTTATATTTATATTTATATATATATATAAATTTGTATATATATATATATATATTATATAAGAGATATATGAGCTTTAATTTATAAGGATAAATTAAATCTCTATCACCTTTGAATTTGAAATTCAAATTGATAGGATATCTCATATAAGAGATATTTATAAGATTTAATTTATAAGGATAAATTAAATCCCTATCACATTTGAATTTAAAATTCAAATTGATAGGATATCTCATATAAGAGATATTTATAAGATTTAATTTATAAGGATAAATTAAATCCCTATCAGTTTGAATTTGAAATTCAAATTGATAAAATATCTCATATAAGAGATATTGATAAAATTTAATTTATAAGGATAAATTAAATCCTTATCACGATTGAATTTGAAATTCAAATTGATAGGATATCTTAAATTTGATTTATGAGAATAAATCAAATATAGTTTAGTCTCATCTTTATTTAAAGTTAAATAAATAGGTAATTAAATCTATGGGACAGATTTAATATTATTTATTTAATTAATTTCTTATAAAATTATACAATATATGATATTGTATTAATTTTGAATTTAATATAAGATTAACTTCAAAATCCAATTCGATAGAGAGAAAAACGCGTAGCATCCTATATATCTAATTTTAGGAGCTGCGTTTTGAGCAAGACACACATAAAACACAGAAAGGCTGAAAGGAAATCTATAAAAGGTTTGCAGATAAGAAACTGCCAAAATAGAGACGGAGAGGACGAATTCTTGAGAAAGCCCTGGAGGGACAAGAGACACTAGCACGCCATTCATGGTTGGAACATTGTTCGTGTGGATACCAATAGAGGAAGCTGACCTGAGTCGTCGACTTCTTGTGATCGGAAAGGGAGCACGAGCCGTGGAGAGAAGCTGTGAACGTCGTGACCAGAAGCTGTGGAAGTCGCTGAGGAACACTGAGGGTAATGCTTCTTCCCACTTGACTTAAACACATACGGTAGATCCTGGCAAGGAATAGAAAATTTTTTTAAATTAATTTCTGTTGCGTGTCTTCCACTTCCTTTCAGTGGTATCAGAGCCATGCCATTTTGTGTTTAAGTTAGGCTTGATTGTTGATTCATATGATATGTGTTAATCGTAGTCGATCGTATGATATGCGTTTTATGTGGGACATATAAGGGATCAGTATTATGTATGACATAAAATGAATCTAAAAGGGAATTGAAATCGATGGTGGTACGTTTTGATTTGATCAATTAACGTAGTGGGACCGCCGTGGCTACCTGTTCATAGCGCAACATAACCGTAACATATGTTATTCTGTGAATGTTTTAGATTTGAAACATCAATTGCCCTGCAATTAAATCTGAATGTTGATTCTTGAATGCTTGGGTATGGTGAACAATATGCTCTAGATTGCAAGTGTTGTAATTTTTTTAATACGGCCTGCGTGTCGTGCCTTCCTATATATATACTCTCAATGTACCTTCTCTTCTCATCTCACTCCCCTCGAATGTTAAAATAGGTTTCTATATGTAATTTCCCTTTTCTTACAAGAGAGCTCCTCTCATTGGCTTGAGGGGACTTAGGATAGGTGAGCCATATTGTATCACGTTTAAATTATGCATCTTATGATTATATTAGCACATGCATATTACTTGTATGAGATACAAACTGAGAAACATGCATTCGTATAAACCAGATAGTTAAATTAAGCCCTCTAAATGAAATCTTAAGTCATAATGCCGTCAATTTATGAACACTTGTCAAAACCTCAATCGCTCAATTGTGGACTCCACCAAAGTGGGTGCTTTTGAGTTATCTTGGGGAGATAAGCAAGAGTAATGGTGTTACTCTCACATGTTTATTATTGTTTGACTTAATTGAGATTAACAAAATGGTTTTGGGTCTCAAGGCATTAGATGGGATTAAAAATATGCCTGATCATATGATGATAAGATCCCATGAACATCTAAGAGTTACATTTGATGTAATTGGTAAAGGTGTTACCTACCTAAATAACTTAATTTAAGCCTCCTGCCAAAGCGGACTTAAGTTTGAGCCAAATATAGATCTTAGCCCACTAACTATTGCATTGATAGTTGTTTATTTAGTGGGAGATTGCTAATTAAATTGCATATTTTAATTGTAGAATCATGACGACTAGTAATACTGTAACATTATCGCTGCGATCTGTCCTTGAGAAGGACAAACTCAATAGGACAAACTTTCTTGACTGGTTTAGGAACTTGAGATTTGTTCTCAAGCAGGAAAGAAAGGCGCATGTCCTAGATCAACCCATTCCTCAGGAGCCAGCGGCCAATGCTCCTAGAGCTCAGAGAGATGCTTACACGAAGCAAAAGGAAGACTCTGTCTATGTGGGATGCTTGATGCTAGCCACCATGGTTCTGGAGTTCCAAAGAGATCTGGAACACATGGAGGCTTATGAGATGATTGTGCATCTCAAGGAAATGTTCCAGCAACAGGCAAGGCAAGAGAGGTATGAGATCACTAAGGCCTTATATTCCTGCAAGATGGCTGAAGGTGCATCAGTCAGTACTCATGTCTTAAAGATGAAGGGGTACATTGATCACCTTGAGAGGCTTGGATTTTCCATGAGCCAGGAGTTAGCTACGAATTTCATCTTGAACTCACTCCCAGAAAGTTATGACCAGTTTGTCATGAACTACAACATGAACAACATGGAGAAATCTATTTTTGAACTGCATGGGATGCTTAAAATTACTGAGCCCAGTCTTAAGAAGAAGCCCAGTAGTGTTTTGTTGATTCAGAAAGGAAAGGGTATGAAAAAGAAAGGCAAAGGTGTCATATTCTAATTTTTCCCTATCTGTATAGTACTGATAGTGGAAAGAGGTTTAGGAAGGATTATGACAAATATCAGAAGAAATGATAAAGGTTAAATGAGTCTTGAAGGAAGAAAGGGACCTAAACGAAAACTAGAAAAGTTTAAAGGCCAAAAGTTAAAGTAGAAATAAAAGTTAGGCCAAAAGTTGTAATTTCCAAAAGTTTAGGGACCTAAATGTAAATATCCAAAAAGTTAGGGACATAAATGTAATTAAGAGAAAAGTTCAAGGGCAAAATTGTAATTATAGAAAGATCAGCCCGAAAAGGGTTATAACTGCCCAGAAGTATTTTAGTCCCATATTCCATAAGTAAATAGAGGAAGGTATGCTGGATAATCTGACATGATACATAAATTTTATTAAGGCTCCATACAGCAGATATTTATCTGATAGTCTAAAAGTTATCTGAAATTTTATCAGATTTTATGGACTTCAGATATAAGTGGGCAAATTACAGGAAAGTGTGCCCTACAGTGTCAGATATCCTAGATCTGACATAAATCTGGAAGAAGTTCTGTATAAAAAGTTATTCACATATTAGTGAATTTTGACGGGAGTTTGATAACACCCGTGATCTGATAATGGAACTTATCGGTATGTAAGCCTGGATAGAATGAGATCAGATGACCTCATATATAGGCCCATAATGACACCAAGGAAGGCCCAAAACTCAGGGTACCAGTCTATCAGTAGAAGGGGCCAGTGCCAGAAAAAGTGTGAAATTACAGAAATGCCCCTGGATGCCCAGATTGTACCAGAGATGGATGAAGGGCATTTTGGTCATCTGTGACAGGCTAAAAACGTGGCACATGGTATAAATATGATTATTTGATCTAATATATGCCCTGAGGCAGTACGCAGAGGGGTGAAATGACAATTATGCCCTTAGGGTCAATATAGTGCAAGAAAGGACACCAAGGGTATTTTGGTCATTTTCCAGGGGATCTATAATTAAGTTGTGGCCAGTACAAGTATGTCAATGGTGTGAGAAGCCTAGACATTAATTTTCAGGATAGAATACATATCCTGGTATATTATAAAAAAATTAGGAACAGAACACAGTCCGGTTGTTGTGAAACTGCACTGATCGGTACCGGATTGGACTAGAATTTCTCCAGAAGGTTCCTTGCATGGGCAGCACGCCACCTAACCCTCTTAGGTGTCCCATGAGCTGTCCCACATGATGTCATAATTATTCTTTTATGAAAAAGTGAAATCCAAGATTAAATGTGGGCCTTTAGATCAAATAGTAACCAAATCAATCTTGGCCATTCATTTTTCTTGGATTTTGGCTATAAATACCCCCTCATTCTGCAGCAAACCGTGGCTTCATGGACCCTTGGGGAAACTCTTGCAAAATGGAAACTCAAGCCAAGACAAAGAAGATTCAAGGTTCCAAAGTTCAAGCAAGCTAGAGATTAAAGGTAAGCAATCTTTCCTAGCTTATTCTCCTTTGATTTGGGAGCTTGAACTTAGGGTTTTCATGGGGAAAAGTTGAGTTTTCTCTAAGGGGTGGTGCTGCCCAAAAACCTTAGATGAAAGGGGAAAGAAGAAATTAAAGTTAGAAACATATGATTGAAGCTTAAACAAGCTAGTTAAGTGGTTGGTTGTTGAATCAAATTGGGCTTTTCCGGTCCATGCCCAAGGGTTCCCATCTCGCCCCGACTATGCCAAGCGCCCGGATCGGCCCGCGCGGCGGGCCTTGGGTCCAAAAGGAGGGGCGGTGCCCCGCTTCCGATTCGTGTGCAACCCCCAAGGGGGAGGCAAGAGCGGGCAAGGTACGGGCAACCTTGTTCGACGTGTGGGCATATTCTTGACTTTGCCATGGTGTGCCCTGTTTGGTATGCACTGTTCATGAGGGAAGGAAATTGAATTTCAATGATTTAATGCTTCCATTGAATTTGTAAGATGATTTTGTGTAGGATTGGAAAGATTTTGAACCTTGGAAACATTAAAATCTCAAGGTTGTAGTCTTTAAGATTCCTTACGGTTACTGTTCACTCGCATGAACAGTGATTGGAATTTCATAATTTTGATGGTTCCAGTGGTTCTAAAATGGAAAGTTGTGTGGGGTAAAGTAGAGAAACAAGTATGGGAAGCATTAGAATGAAAATGATAATTTTTGAAAGAATTGTATGCTTATGTTCAGTTCTGTACAGCAGGCCATGAAGGAGCTGGAATTTCATGATTCTAAGTTCATAAATGGATTCAAAATATAAAATTGTGTAGGGTAAAGTCAAGACATCAATTGGTTCAAGAGCCAAGTGGATTAGTGAAAATTAGAGAAAGTTGTGACAAGAAAGAGTGTAACAAAGTTAGTCTTGAACATGGTTGGAGTTCATGAGTCCTAATGAGTTATGTGATGAATATGTATGTGTTTAGGACCATGAAACATCCAAGAAGATGTTGGGAAGTGATGGACATAAAGGCTTCATGTCATATCCCAATTTTTAGGCTTAGAAGCCCAGTATATAGCCTGAAAAAGGGATGCTACCAGACCCTGTTGAGCAGAGGTCTCAGTAAATAGAGAAAATTATGTTGATCAGTGTGATGCAACACAAAGTTCTGATAAGAGGTCATGAAAGATTTATATTAATTTCCAAAGAAAAGGAAAATTAATACAGTATGCTCTAGACCTCAGAATCAGATGAAATGTGGCAGTAAATTCCTATAATTAATATAAGAATTTTTGAAACTGACAGAGCTCAAAAAGGAGTTCTGTAGAATTTACTACAGAATTTACAGTTGATCAAAAGACCCGATAAATAGGTTTCGGGGGAATTTCTCGGGAATTGAGCCCATGAAGATAGGGGATCATATAGAGGGTCCAGAATGGCACCTTATAGGCCCAATGATATTTTCAGATAAATATATGGGCTAGGGCTAATAAAGACCGAGAAAAATGAAGAATTACGAAAATGCTACTGAAGGTATGCCACTGTGTTGTGTCATTGAGTTAGAGTCAGACGAAGGGCGTTATGATCATTAGACTAAGGTTAGACAGTCAAGAAAGGGTATTTGGATAGTTGACTAGGGTCAAGAGATACTCTGGTAAGGTATGGAAAGACAATAGTGCCCCTATAAGTACTAAAGAGGTAGTAAGGGCATTATGGTAATTTACTATGGATTTTCCTTGGGAACCGAGCCACCAGAGTGCTTGGGCTTGGTTAGAAACCCAAGTTGATATTTAAAGGCCCAAAAACGTAGCCCAAGAGTAAAGTGGACCCAAGAGGCATTAAAATAATGTTTTAGTGCTTTTTCAATAAAGTAAAGTGACCCGGTCCAAGATAGAACTGGGTAAAGTGATCTGGAATCATGAGAGGACATAAATGGGGCCCACAATGTGCCACATGGCATGATTGTAGTAAAAGAGGAAAAGCAAAGGACACATGGCATGATTATAGAAAAAGGAGAAAAAGCAAGAGGACACGTGGCACGATCTCGGCCGTCCATTCAGGGAAAAGACTCTGGAACTCTCTGGAAAGGCTGACTCAGCTGGTGAGGTGTCCCAAGGGCCCCACATTTTGCCACATATACCCCTTGGGTGTCCCTTGAGGTGTCCTAGATGATGTCATGAGTGGTGAGTCAGCAAGGAGGGTGATGTCATCATGATGATGCAGGCAAAGCTTCTTGAGGAAGCAAGCAATCTGAGCCATTCATTGTGAATCAATCTGGGCCATTCATTCCACCTCCTCTCACCTATAAATAGGCCACTCCCCTCCCATTTCAAGGCACACCACGGATCTAGCAAGAAAAGGAAGAGAAAGAAGAGAGAAAGAGAGAAAGAGAGAAGGAAAGAAAGAAAGGAAAGGAAGGAAGGAGTTCTGGTGGAGCCAGGAGCAGTCTAAGGAGCTGAGGGACTGGGCAAAGCTTAGGAATGAGGTAATAAAGTTATCTAGTCCCTTCTCTAATAAAGTATAGGATTTCTCTTAGTGGTTAGAATAGAGAAATATCTCTATTAATAAAGGTAGCTAAAGGTAGAGAGAAAGCCAGGGGAATGTCAGATTAAGGATATTACCCTTGAGCTATGTATGAGTTAAATAGAGCTATGCTGATAGAATAATAATGAAGATATTATTATGCTATGTATAGGCTCTAACCTATGGAAAGAATGAACCTTAGGGCAAAGGCTAAGAGCTAGAAGGAAAAGCTACATGTCAGGTAGTAAACTAATCCTAAACTTGTATGCATTGAATGTTATGCTTGATGTGCTATGGCTTTATTGAATTGTGTTGAATATGTGCCTATGTATGAAGCTCTGTTCCTATGATTACTTTGGCCAATTGTATTTCATATGTAACATGGAAGCATGCACATGACATAATGCTAACACTTTCACAAGCAAGCACAAGTATTCACATTAATGCATACATTGTTTAGTGCTGTTTGCTACTGAGATTTCCCCAGAAATCTCACCCTTCCATATCAATCCAATTACAGCAGGTCTTCTCAAGATGGAGGAGATAAAGATGCATGAAGAGATATTAATTACTTAGCATGATTGATATGTGATTCATGTATGTATAATTGCTGGAAATTATCACTATGAACAGTAACTCGTGATGGAGGCAGTGACATTTGAGCTATAATTATAAATAGTAAATGATTTAATAAATGTATAGTGTTTTACCAGTAAATATTAGACATGCCAAGTTTCGATTTGATATATAGAACGTATCATTTGGATGTCTACACATAAAGGTATGATTTTTCAAAGTTGGGACCAGAATGCTGGAATCAGGGACAGGACGCTGGATGAACAGTGAATTACGGACGTTGACTGACGTTGACCTGGTCAAGGCGTGGTCAACGAGTCATTTTTCCCTGAAAGATTATTATGTTAGCTTCATGTAGCAATTTGAACCACTCCATTCCAATTTTTATAGAATTAGTTATGATTTTTCGAAGTCAAGTCACTTCTCTGGAATTCGTGCAGTGAACAGTACTCGCTAGAGTAAAATTCCAGATTGAGTAATTTGATTTCAACAGCCTTGGAAGTGGCTCCAGATGCTACTGTTTGGTCCCTAAGACGTATGAAAAGTGAGGATGTTATACTTCATGGTTGGAAAGCTAGGGAGCAAATGCTAAAGATTAAGAGGAAAGCTTAAGTGCAAGGTAGTGAACTTATCTCTTTATGTGCTTGATGTGGTATGCTTATGTGTTGACATGTATATGTTATTTGAATTATGTTGTGACATGATAAATGATGTTGAATGTATTGTGAATAACATGTTTCCATGGCCATGCACTTTATGTAAAAGTATATAGCATGATGGCATGTCACTAATCAAAGAAAGTTAATGAAATTACATATCATGCATTAGCATCCATCTTGTATATTTAAGTGGTAATGTTTGCTACTGAGATTCCCTAGAATATCACTCTCCCATAACCAACCAATTTAGGTCAAGCATGAAGAAAAGGTGTGCATGGAGAAGAGCTAAAGAATGGAAGAAAGGAAGTGAAGTATTGAGATTTTAGCATATACTATAAATTTTCCATGTATGTAAATGCCATGTAAGGTGTCTATTTATGTGATAAATTTGTATGTAATAATTATGGCATATGTACATGATGTATATGAATGTTAAGAAGCTTATTTAATGGCTTGTGCATGCTGAAACAACTATTGGAAATGAAAGAAAAGAAACTGAAATGTTAAAAACGTAGGTCCTGAAACAGTTTTGTTGTGGCTTCAGTTTGACCTAGCAAATGAATGAATTATTTTAGGAAATTTTATGAGCATGTAGTACACATCCATATCTTTAAGTGCATAGGTAGAACGTTTCATTTGGATGTGTATATCAAGAGAAATGATTCTTCAAAGTAAGGAACCAGAATCTGTTTCCAGAGTTTTTGACCAAATGAACAGTAAACTTCAACGAATAAACTGTATCAATTGGATAATCATTTGGTCTAGAAATTATTTTTCAATTAAATTTCAAGATGTTATCTTGATGTAGCTTTTTGAACCACCTCATTTTGAGTTTTCTAGAATTAATTATGATTTTTTGAAGTTCGTTGCATAATCTGAAATACCATATGAACAGTACCCCAAGAAAGAGTAAAATTCCAGATTTGGCTAATAGACTTCCAAGGTCTTGTAAGTGGTTCTAAATGCTACTGAATGGTCCCTAAGACGTATAAAAGTAAGGATGTTGCATTATGGTATCAGAGTAAAGGATTCTGGCTGAAGAAATGCTCTGAATAGATTATTTATGGACTGATATGAGATTATTCCCAGACCCTAACCCTAAACAGTAAGTATTTTGCTAAGTTAGGGTATGTTATGGGATGGTTAACATTGCTTAATTAAGCAAATGTTGCAGGAATATATATGAGATTCCATAAGGTTAAGTCAGAGGTTTCAGTTAATAAGGGAGACTCCAGACCAATAGTGATATATGAAGATGATATATATCCACATCCCTTAGACAATGAAGAGAGTCCAGATGAGAGTTTAGGGGATCAGCCAGGAAAATCTACAGTGGAATGTCCCATAGACGTTTATGTAGACTTAAACCTACAGTCTGGAGGTGATGTAGAGATTCAGCCTGAAGCCTAATATGCACCAGTTGATGTTGAGTCTAGTGACTCTATACGGTATAAGTTTGTTAGAATGCCCTCTAACCCTGATATAAACTTTATCCTTCTTACGAGATGATAGATTACGGCTGAGGAAGCTGAGTACTGGTACTGAATTATGGGTAGACCATATATTATTCCTCCTCTACCAGAGTTTGAGGATAGATTTAAGATAATTAAGATAGAACAGTCCCCTAATTCAGATATCCAATCAGAGTTAATGATAGTTCTTGCCCATTTCCAAAGTCCAGGAATATGTGACTTTATAAAGAAAGATCAGTGGGATGTTCCTGGTTCTAGTCAACTCCAGCCTTCTTTATTAAAGACAGATAGTGTTGACCATATGGTCTGAAGAAAGTTGTGGAGAGTGAATTACTCAGTCTAGGTCAAGGGATGGACAGAAGTAGAGATTAAGAACAATTAGTTATCTGCAGTTCCTCAATGCCGTAGCAGGAATGATAAACAGACATCCAGTAGAGGGTATTAACATAATATACTTTAGAGGATTGGTATGATATGATAGTAAGTCAAGTGTCATGAGACTAAAGATGCCAAACTCACTAAAGTCTATCATTCAGAGATTTAGCACAGAGTACAGGCAAGTTAAACAGTACGAAGCACTAAGATACAGAAGATCAGTTTAAGAAGAGGTTCAACAGTAGATCCTCCGTATGATCATCAGGAGTTGATCTACAGTACAAAAGACTTTGTGCAGCTAGTCTTTACGGAAAAGAATAATGAGAAGTTAGAATGAGACTTGCCTAAGAATGATTTAATACATGGCCTAAGGTTAAAGTTGTGATGGATAATAGATAGAAAGTTAATGTTCCTAATACATAGGGATTCCATCACGAAGAGATAGTAACCTAACGCTCTGACCTAGAGAATAGAAATAGTAATGTTAAGTGATGAATGAGATCCAAGTGACCTGAATTGGTCAGGATCTAGAGGTAGACCAGAAAAGAATTATAGTCTAGTCCAGAGTAGACTAAGACTGATGGACAGAAAGAGTTAAAAGAATTAAGGGATACAGAAGTTACTCCATACAAGATGGAGAGTGATTCGCTCACTTGAGAAGCTTTTCTCAAAAAGTTTAAAAGAAGCATTCCTCTCTATTAGAGAGAGAGGTAAGCGTGAGGCTAAGGGTTAGAGTTAAGGGAAGAGAACTCTTTTAATGGATACTTAATCGAGTTCATTCATATGAACCTTGAGGCTTAATAAGAGATACTTTCTCGCCTGTTAGTAATCCAGGAGGATTAGAGAAAACTTAAAAGTTCAAATGGCATAAAGATAGGAACCAAACCTTTCCTCCGTTAGCTGAAAGAAGATAGCTGACTCAATTATGGATTATTGTGAGGCCAAGGACACATAAATCCTTCAGGCTAGAGATATAGAAATCTTACAGGCAATAAGGGATGATATAATAGAATAAATATGGCCTAGTAAGGTAGCCATAGATTCAAAGATGAAGTGACTCCCCTATTCCTTATGTAAGAAAGAGTAAAGAAGGGTTGAGTCTATACCCTAATAAGAGGGTAAAGTGGCAATCTAAGTGAAACAAGTAAATGATTTAGCTTCCTGAATAAATGATCAAGACCTAGCATTAAGGTGATAAAGGGACAAAATGTTTTAAAGTCTACCTAGTTAATTGCTTAATGGCAATGTGAGTATGAGCGATGGTTAAGCAAACTATGTAATGATGTATGGCTTATGTTGCCATAAGTTATAATAAGAAATTGCATCTCATTGCAGTTGTCATGTGATGACACACATACTAGAGAACGCTTAATTGATTGCATCTACTTGCATATTATGCATGTTGAGTATGCTATGATAAATTATTATGATGCTCATGATATATCCCTTCAGTAGGGGTAAGATATATGAATGATATGGCTCCAAGAAGGAGTGAATTCTAAGTAATATAAGTTAATATTTTTGCAATAGAGCTAGATTGCTCTTACAATAAAGTAAGATTGCTTTTGAAATGAAGCTAAGATATGGGATAGTATAACTCAGATAAAGTAAGGTCCCTCTGATGAGATAAATAGATGATGATAGATATGTGCATGGTAGAGCCTATGTAGCTCTCTGTAGTGATGGATCTAGTAAGTTATAAAGTATGAGAATGATATGAGAAGTTCCTGAGTGATAGAGGAAATGAGTGAAGTCTTGATAGATCATATTGGCTTCTGTGACCATTTTTGGGGAATTATCTGTGGAGTTAATAACTATGTGGAAGTGACTAACCTTGTAACTTTGTCCGTTGGTTTAGGTCTTCTAGAGATGAGAATACAGTACAACGGAATCATAGTAGATTTTAGAGGATTGCAGTTAGATCCTAGTATGGCTCACAGGGTCACAGTTAGATCCTGATGAGGCTTACGGTTGATCACAATAGATCCCGAGGGTCACAGTAGACCAAGCCTAGAGCAAGAAAGTAATGAGCCATAAGTACAATATGTCTGTGGAAGGATGAATACCAAGGAAAAGTTAAGGTATAAAAGCTTCACAAGTTGGTTAACTCATAACAGAGAGAGTACCCATGATGCTAGTTTCAGATAGCCTTATTACTATCAGGGACTGAACTCTGAATCTCCTTATACGTATCAGGAACTAAGTGATCAAAGTTAAAGTTGTTAATGTTGAGTCCCAAGGATTTATGGGAATATTTCGTAAGATATGAGAAAAGATCCTTATAATGAGATTATAGAAAATAAGAGACAAATAGATCCTCCAGATGAGGACAAAGAGATTAGAAGCCAGATAGACCCAAAAGAGATAGTATAATATGGGTTTAAGATGGTAAAGTACTAGGGTTAGAGCCTGTAAGCACCAGTGCTTTAGATTTTTATCTACACATGTCAGTTAAGCGTGCTCAGGTAAGGGTAGTCCAATGATGGGTGACCCCCTAGGAAGTGATGAAAAGAAAAATGTGAATGCCACAAGAAATTGGCATATATGCACAAAGCTATGTAAAATGATAGAAAGAGCTATGAAAAGCTAGAAAGGGTTATGAACAGTAAGAGACTAGAACCCTTATGTCAAGTCCAAATGAAATAGATTTGAAAGATGAACTATGATGTAGCCAGATTTGGCCAGAGATGCCATGATATGGCATAAAAGATATGCCTTGAGAAGCGGCTGTATAGCTAGCTTTGTAAATAGATAGAGAGGCTTCCGTTCTAGAAATGATAAGATGTTTGAATGATGAGCTAATGTGAAAGAGCAAATGAGAGCTTTCACTCCTTGCATAAAGTGCCAGGCATTATGTTATACCATGTTATGTTATGTTTGTAAAATATGCTAAAGCTCCGAATGTTAGAGCTATGCAAGCTCCGAGTGTTAGAGCTGTGCATATTAAGAGAAGGAATGCTTGAGCTCCGATGTTAGAGCTTTGCATTCGTGAGCAGGTATGTAGTCTTGTAGCATGTTGTCCAGGCATGATGCATGTTAGAGTATGTGCTCCTATATGCTCCTATGTGCTCCTGCTGGCAGTAGAGCAATGAAAGAAAGAATAATGATATAAGTCCTCTCTCTGTATTATGATGAGTTTTTAAAGATGATAATAATGTATGATGATATGAGAATGAGAGTTAAAGTTTGCGGATATTCAGAGAATTCCGCTAGATACTCAAATGAGTAATAAGTGATTGTACTAAGAAATATGATGAATAGTTAGTAGAAGCTCCAAAACATAGCAGTATTCGAGGGAGTTTGACATGAAAGAAATGGACACTACTCACAAGTCCAGCATAGTGAGAAGTCCATATGCAATAGATGCGTAGCAAGAAAGTAATAGAATGAACTGGAGTTCAACTCTTATTGAGTTGATTCATAATAAGAGAAAGTGATAATAGCAAAGATATGAAGAATTACGGATATGAAAAGTACTCCGTTAAGATGTCAAGATAAAAGATAAGAGATAGATACCCCAATCCTTAGTCAAAAGAAGACAAGGATATCTATCTAAGATTACTGACTAAGGTGCTAAGTAAATTTCGAGGACGAAATTTATTTTAAGGGGGGTAAAAATGTCTTATTCTAATTTTTCCCTATCTGTATAGTACTGATAGTGGAAAGAGGTTTAGGAAGGATTATGACAAATATCAGAAGAAATGATAAAGGTTAAATGAGTCTTGAAGGAAGAAAGGGACCTAAATGAAAACTAGAAAAGTTTAAAGGCCAAAAGTTAAAGTAGAAACAAAAGTTGGGCTAAAAGTTGTAATTTCCAAAAGTTTAGGGACCTAAATGTAAATATCTAAAAAGTTAGGGACATAAATGTAATTAAGAGAAAAGTTCAAGGGCAAAATTGTAATTATAGAAAGATCAGCCCGAAAAGGGTTATAATTGCCCAGAAGTATTTTAGTCCCATATTCCATAAGTAAATAGAGGAAGGTATGTTGGATAATCTGACATGATACATAAATTTTATTAGGGCTCCAGATAGCAGATATTTATCTGATAGTCTAAAAGTTATATGAAATTTTATCAGATTTTATGCACTTCAGATATAAGTGGGCAAATTACAGGAAAGTGTGCCCTACAGTGTCAGATATCCTAGATCTCACATAACTCTGGAAGAAGTTCTGTATAAAAAGTTATTCACATATTAGTGAATTTTGACGGGAGTTTGATAACACCTGTGATCCGATAATGGAACTTATCGGTATGTAAGCCTGGATAGAATGAGCTCAGATGACCTCATATATAGGCCCATAATGACACCAAGGAAGGCCCAAAACCCAGGGTACCAGTCTACCAATAGAAGGGGCCAGTGCCAGAAAAAGTGCGAAATTACAAAAATGCCCCTGGATGCCTAGATTGTACCAGAGATGGATGAAGGGCATTTTGGTCATCTGGGATAGGCTAAAAACGTGGTACATGGTATAAATATGATTATTTGAGCTAATATATGCCCTGAGGCAGTACAAAGAGGGGTGAAATGACAATTATGCCCTTAGGGTCAATATAGTGCAAGAAAGGACACCAAGGGTATTTTGGTCATTTTCCAGGGGATCTATAATTAAGTTGTGGCCATTACAAGTATGTCAATGGTGTGAGAAGCCTAGACATTAATTTTCAGGATAGAATACATATCCTGGTATATTATAAAAAAATTAGGAACAGAACACAGTCCGGTTGTTGTGAAACTGCACTGATCGGTACCGAATTGGACTAGAATTTCTCCAGAAGGTTCCTTGCATGGGCAGCACGCCACCTAACCCTCTTAGGTGTCCCATGAGCTGTCCCACATGATGTCATAATTATTCTTTTATGAAAAAGTGAAATCCAAGATTAAATGCGGGCCTTTAGATCAAATAGTAACCAAATCAATCTTGGCCATTCATTTTTCTTGGATTTTGGCTATAAATACCCCCTCATTCTGCAGCAAACCGTGGCTTCATGGACCCTTGGGAAAACTCTTGCAAAATGGAAACTCAAGCCAAGACAAAGAAGATTCAAGGTTCCAAAGTTCAAGCAAGCTAGAGATTAAAGGTAAGCAATCTTTCCTAGCTTATTCTCCTTTGATTTGGGAGCTTGAACTTAGGGTTTTCATGGGGAAAAGTTGAGTTTTCTCTAAGGGGTGGTGCTGCCCAAAAACCTTAGATGAAAGGGGAAAGAAGAAATTAAAGTTAGAAACATATGATTGAAGCTTAAACAACCTAGTTAAGTGGTTGGTTGTTGAATCAAATTGATATTCTTGACTTTGCCATGGTGTGCCCTGTTTGGTATGCACTGTTCATGAGGGAAGGGAATTGAATTTCAATGATTTAATGCTTCCATTGAGTTTGTAAGATGATTTTGTGTAGGATTGGAAAGGTTTTGAACCTTGGAAACATTAAAATCTCAAGGTTGTAGTCTTTAAGATTCCTTACGGTTACTGTTTACTCGCATGAACAGTGATTGGAATTTCATAATTTTGATGGTTCCAGTGGTTTTAAAATGGAAAGTTGTGTGGGGTAAAGTGGAGAAACAAGTATGGGAAGCATTAGAATGAAAATGATAATTTTTGAAAGAATTGTATGCTTATGTTCAGTTCTGTACAGCAGGCCATGAAGGAGCTGGAATTTCATGATTCTAAGCTCATAAATGGATTCAAAAGATAAAATTGTGTAGGGTAAAGTCAAGACATCAATTGGTTCAAGAGCCAAGTGGATTAGTGAAAATTAGAGAAAGTTGTGACATGAAAGAGTGTAACAAAGTTAGTCTTGAACATGGTTGGAGTTCATGAGTCCTAATGAGTTATGTGATGAATATGAATGTGTTTAGGACCATGAAACATCCAAGAAGATGTTGGGAAGTGATGGATATAAAGGCTTCATGGTTGGAAAGCTAGGGAGCAAATGCTAAAGATTAAGAGGAAAGCTTAAGTGCAAGGTAGTGAACTTATCTCTTTATGTGCTTGATGTGGTATGCTTATGTGTTGACATTTATATGTTATTTGAATTATGTTGTGACATGATAAATGATGTTGAATGTATTGTGAATAACATGTTTCCATGGCCATGCACTTTATGTAAAAGTATATAGCATGATGGCATGTCACTAATCAAAGAAAGTTAATGAAATTACATATCATGCATTAGCATCCATCTTGCATATTTAAGTGGTAATGTTTGCTACTGAGATTCCCTAGAATCTCACTCTCCCATAACCAACCAATTTAGGTCAAGCATGAAGAAAAGGTATGCATGGAGAAGAGCTAAAGAATGGAAGAAAGGAAGTGAAGTATTGAGATTTTAGCATATACTATAAATTTTCCATGTATATAAATGCCATGTAAGGTGTCTATTTATGTGATAAACTTGTATGTAATAATTATGGCATATGTACATGATGTATATGAATGTTAAGAAGCTTATTTAATGGCTTGTGCATGCTGAAACAACTATTGGAAATGAAAGAAAAGAAACTGAAATGGTAAAAACGTAGGTGCTGAAATAGTTTTGTTATGGCTTCAGTTTGACCTAGCAAATGAATGAATTATTTTAGGAAATTTTATGAGCATGTATTACACATCCAGATCTTTAAGTGTATAGGTAGAACATTTCATTTGGATGTGTATATCAAGAGAAATGATTCTTCAAAGTAAGGAACCAGAATCTGTTTCCAGAGTTTTTGACCAAATGAACAGTAAACTTCAACGAATAAACTGTATCAATTGGATAATCATTTGGTCTAGAAATTATTTTTCACTTAAATTTCAAGATGTTATCTTCATGTAGATTTTTGAACCACCTCATTTCGAGTTTTCTATAATTAATTATGATTTTTCGAAGTTCATTGCATAATCTGGAATACCATATGAACAGTACCCCGAGAAAGAGTAAAATTCCAGATTTGGCTAATAGATTTCCAAGGTCTTGTAAGTGGTTCTAAATGCTACTTAATGGTCCCTAAGACGTATAAAAGTAAGGATGTTGCAAAAGGCAAGGGGAAGGGTCATGGCTCATCAGGGAACACCAAAGAGTCAGGCAAGCCCGAAACCAAGCCTGCACCAAAGAAGGCAAAGCCTCCGAAGGAAGGAGTCTGCTTCTTCTGCAATGAACCTGGTCATTGGAAGAGGAATTGTAAACTCTACCTCGAAGATCTGAAAAAGAACAAGAAGGATAGCAGGGCTATCGCTTCAGGTATTTATGTTATAGATATTCATCTTTCTACTTCCACCTCATGGGTATTAGATACTAAGTGTGGTTCTCACATTTGTACAAATGTGCAGGGATTAAAAGACAGTAGGAAGCTGAAAAAGGGCAAGGTTGACCTACGAGTTGGAAACAGAGCAAGGGTTGTTGTGTTAGCTGTAGGCACTTATGAATTAGTTCTGCCCACTGGGCTTTTGTTAGTTTTGAACAATTGCTATTATGTTCCTGCTTTAAGTAGTAACATTGTTTCACTTTCTTATTTGGATAAGGAAGGTTTCACTTCCATGGGTGGGAATAGTAGATGTTCTTTTTATCGTAATGATGTTTTCTATGCTTATGGTGATTTGCATGTTGATCATTACATATTAAATTTGGAACAACCCAATCATGGAAATATCTATAACATAACTGCCAAAAGGGTCAAACCAAATTATTTGAATCCCACATACCTCTGGCATTATCGTCTAGGCCACATAAATGAGAAACGCATTTCCAAACTCCATCAAGATGGATTTCTAAACTCATTTGATTTTGAATCATATGACACTTACGAGTCTTGCTTGTTAGGAAAGATGACAAAGTCACCTTTCACTGGGCACAGTGAGAGGGCCACTGATTTATTGGGCCTCATACATACAGATGTGTGTGGAGCGATGAACACAAATGCCAGAGGAGGTTATTCGTACTTCATAACATTCATAGATGATTTTAGCATATATGGGTATATCTATCTGATGAAACATAAATCTGAGTCTTTTGAAAAGTTTAAAATATTTCAAAATGAAGTACAAAACCAGCTTGGCAAAACAATTAAAGCCCTTCGATGTGATCAGGGTGGTGAATATTTGAGCCAAGAGTTCATAGATCATCTTAGGAGTTGTGGGATAGTCTCACAATTGACTCCTCCAGGGACACCACAATGGAAAGGCGTTTCTAAATAGAGGAATCAAACACTATTAGATATGGTTTGATCCATGATAAGTCGAACAGATCTTTCGCCCTCCTTTTAGGGCCATGCCCTAGAGACAGTTGCGTTCACACTCAATCGTGTTCCATCTAAGGCAATTGAAAAGACTCCGTATGAGATATGGACTGGAGGATGCCTAGTTTATCTTTCCTCAAGATTTGGGGATGCGAGGTCTATGTTAAGCAACAAGCCTCAGACAAATTAGTGCCCAAATCTCAAGGTGCCTTTTTGTGGGATATCCTAAGGAAACTAAGGGATATTACGTCTACAACCCTGCTGATAACAAAGTGTTTGTTGTCATAAATGGTATCTTTCTCGAACGAGAATTTATCTCTAAAAGAACCAGTGGGAGTAAGGTACACCTAGAAGAAGTTTGAAAGCCACAAGACACCACATAACTGCAGATGGAAAATAGAGAAAACTCACGACAAGTTGTTGAGACTCCTCAAGTCACGCAAGGTCCACGAAAATCTAATAGGACACGACTTCAGCCTCAGAGATATGGATTTCTGATTTCTGAAAGTCGTGATGTGTTGCTCATTGAGCATAATGAGCCGACTACCTATCGAGAAGCTATAGTGGGATTAAACTCTGAAAAATGCCTTAATGCCATGAAGTTTGAGATGCAATCCATGTACGACAATAAGGTTTGGACCTTAGTCGACCCACCTGAAGGTGTAAAAATTGTCGGGAGCAAGTGGGTTTTTAAGGAGAAAACTGACATGGATGGCAATGTAAATGTCTTCAAGGCACAATTGGTTGCAAAAGGATTTACTCAAACTCATGGTGTGGACTATGATGAGACCTTTTCCCCAGTTACAATGGCCAAATCAATCAGAATCCTCTTTGCCATAGCAGCATCTTATGACTATGAAATATGGCAGATGGACATCAAGACAGCCTTCCTTAATGGAAAGCTCCTTGAGGATGTGTACATGACACAACCTAAAGGGTTTGTGCGTTCTGAGGACTCTGGTAAAGTGTGCAAGCTTCAAAGGTCCATTTATGGACTGAAGCAAGCCTCTCAGAGTTGGAATCATCATTTTGATGAAGTAGTCAAAGAGTTTGGATTTCTTCAAAACATCGATGAACCTTGTGTGTACAAGAAGGTTAGTGGAAGCACAGTTGTGTTTTTGGTACTCTATGTCGATGACATCCTACTTATTGGGAATGACATTCTTACCTTGCAGATTGTCAAGTCTTAGTTAGGAAAGTCTTTCTCGATGAAAGACTTGGGTAAAGCCACCTACATCCTAGGAATCAGAATCTATAGAGATAGATCTAAAAGACTTCTAGGACTCAGTTAGAGTACATACATAGACAAAATACTGCATAGGTTCAGTATGCACGAATCAAAGAGGGGTTTCATACCCATGTCTCATGGTATTCACCTCAGCAGAGATATGTGTCCTAGTACATCTGATCAGTGAGGTCGCGTGAGTAAAGTTCCATATGCCTCGGCCATAGGATCTATCATGTACGCCATGTTATGTACTCGACTGGATGTCTTGTTTGCCTTAAGTATGACTAGCAGATATCAACAGGACCCTGGTAAGGGCCATTGGACTACTGTCAAGAATATCCTTAAGTACTTAAGAAGGACTAAGGACTTATTTTTGGTCTATGGTGGATTAGATGACGAGTTTCCAAACTGACCAGGATGACCAAAAATCGCAGTCTGGATATATATTCCTCCTCAATAATGGAGCAGTAAGCTGGAAGAGCTCTAAGCAGGGCACTGTAGCAGATTCTGCAATGGAAGCTGAGTATATAGCAGCATCAAATGTAGCTAAGGAAGCCGTTTGGATCAGAAAGTTCATCACAGAACTAGGAGTGATACCTACAATCTCAGATCCAATAACTTTGCTCTGTGACAATAGGGGTGCCATTGCACAGGCCAAAGAGCCTAGGTCACATCAAAGGACCAAGCATATACTCAGGCAATTTCATCTCATCAGAGAAATCAACGATAGAGGTGATATAAAAATATGCAAAATAGCAGGAGAAGATAATGTTGCTGATCCTCTAACAATGCCGCTTGTGCAGGCAAAGCATGAGCGTCATGTTAGGTCAATAGGAATTAGTCAAATCAATGATTGTACCTAGTGCAAGTATGAGGTTGTTGGAAATCGTGCCCTAGTGGCCAATCATTGTCTTATGAACATTATTAATTTATGAATTTCTTAATTGTGTTGTCATATTATTTACATGTTTACTATGATGATCATCCTTGGATAATTCATGATCTTATCCTAAATGTCCTTGGTCGGTCATCTCTGTGAGAGCACAGATGAAATAAGACCAGTATGACTTTGAAGATGTATAGAGATATAAATCAAAGTCATAGGCACATGTAAGAGTACAAGGTGTTAGACTAACCCACTATGAGAGAACTGCATGGGTAACGTCATACGCTTCTCTCATATACAAACCATATCAATATGCCCTTTGACCTGAGATCATCATGGATTCCTACATGACAAACGCTTAGCTTTGACCTAGTCAAAAGTCACTTTTGACCGAGTGATTATAAAGACTATGTTCGGGTTTAGTGGTTTTGCATGCAGAGGAATGTGAATGGTCAAGATGGAATTTGTCCCTCACGTTCGTAGAGAGATATTACTGGGCCCCTCGATAAGTGAGTTTGAGAAATATATGGCCATACTGTAATGGAAAGGTAGTTCCATTTCTACAGTCAGACTACTCAGGGATCGAGAAAGTAACGGCAGGAATAGGAGGATGACATTATCCATGCCTCAACCATGACCAAAATATCGCGTGACAAAAGGGACATGATATGGTTGTATAAAAGGTTACATCATTTAACGATCCTCATATGATTTGGGTAGTCGTTATGTCTTGCTAGAGACTGCTTACGACTTGTGGGCCAGTATAGCAAATGGCCCAGTGCCAACTTCATATGGGCCTACAGGGTCGCACACAAAATAGCCCAACACGAGCTATGATGTCCAGATTCATTGAATCTAAGACATGTCCAGATTCAATGAATAGTCCAGGGTGGATGTATATATTTATTTATATTTATATTTGTATATATATATAAATTCGTATATATATATATTATATAAGAGATATATGAGCTTTAATTTATAAGGATAAATTAAATCTCTATCACGTTTGAATTTGAAATTCAAATTGATAGGATATCTCATATAAGAGATATTTATAAGATTTAATTTATAAGGATAAATTAAATCCCTATCACGTTTGAATTTGAAATTCAACTTGATAGGATTTCTCATATAAGAGATATTTATAAGATTTAATTTATAAGGATAAATTAAATCCCTATCACGTTTGAATTTGAAATTCAAATTGATAGGATATCTCATATAAGAGATATTTATAAGATTTAATTTATAAAGATAAATTAAATCCTTATCACGTTTGAATTTGAAATTCAAATTGATAGGATTTCTCAAATTTGATTTATGAGAATAAATCAAATATAGTTCAGTCTCATCTTTATTTAAAGTTAAATAAATATGTAATTAAATCTGTGGGACGGATTTAATATTATTTATTTAATTAGTTTCTTATAAAATTATACAATATATGATATTGTATTAATTTTGGATTTAATATAAGATTAACTCCAAAATCCAATTCGGTAGAGAGAAAAACGCATAGCATCCTATATATCTGATTTTAGGAGCTACATTTTGAGCAAGACACACATAGAACACAGAAAGGCTGAAAGGGAATCTGCAAAAGGTTTGCAGATAAGAAACTGCCAAAATAGAGACAGAGAGGACGAATTCTTGAGAAAGCCCTGGAGGGACAAGAGACGCTAGCACGTCGTTCATGGTTGGAACGCTGTTCGTGTGGATACCAATAGAGGAAGCTAACCTGAGTCGTAGACTTCTTGCGATCAGAAAGGGAGCACGAGCCGCAGAGAGAAGCTGTGAACTTCATGACCAGAAGCTATGGAAGTCGCTGAGGAACACTGAGGGTAATGCTTCTTCCCACTTGACTTAAACACATACGGTAGATCCTGGCAAGGAATGGAAAAAAATTTAAATTAATTTTCGTTGTGTGTATTCCAATTCCTCTCAAAAATACCATATTTTTTATCTATTAAAATTGAATCGATGGAATAGTTATTACATCTAATGGCAAACCTATCCCTGATTCTATAAATACTCTTTTATTTACAATAATAAAACATTTTGTCAGAGATCATTCTATATGGAAAGATCAGTCAGCTGAACGTTTGTCAAGTCTTAAGTGTAAGACTTTATCTAATTTCATATGGTATAGAGATACATTCCTAACTAGAGTAATCATGAGAGATTATGCTAAGTAGTCATTTTAGAAAGAAAATTCCTAGCTAGATTACCTACATCTTTAGGCAATAAAGCTAGAAAAAAATTTAGAAACCAAAATGATGGCAACATCCCTTATGAGTACCTGACATACGGTCAATTGATCTCTTATGTTTAGACAACTACTCTCAAAATTTATTAGAATGATAAAATTCAAAATCAATTAGCCAAAGACAAGGTTACAAGTCATAGAGAGTTGGGTACTTTTTGTGAACAATTTGGATTACCTGCTTGTCAACAACCCAGAAAACAACATAAACCTTGCCACAAAATGAAGAAATATGTCTACCAAAAATATAAACTAAACACCTCCCTATAGACTCAAATAGGAATTTAAATATGAACCTAAGATTGATTTTTCCAAACAAACAAAGCCTACATGTTTTAAATGCATAAAACTAGGCCATATTTCAAAATACTGTCATTTGACTAGAAAACTAAAAAAGATAAGGCCCATTGAGGGACCTCTTCTTGAGCAAATAAACAATCTCTTGACTAAAACTTTTGGATCAGAAACTGAAAGTAGTTCGGCTGAAGATATTAGAAATATTTAAAATGATATCTTAGAAAATTTCTTTTTAGCAATTAATGTTATCAAGCAGGAACGAGATTTACTTATTGATATCATTAATAAACTTTCAAATTCTGATAAAGGATAATATTTGTTTAGATTAAGAGATATTCTCAATCAAACCCCATCTTCTTCAAACTCAAAGCCTCTGTTCCTTTCAACAAATATAATTTAATAGATGTTTTAAATAAATTTGAACCGTTATGTTAATCCAACCAACCTTCAACTGAAGTATGTTTTATTAAACTCTAACAAGCAACTGAACTAAACTTACATCTAAACTTCAAACTAAAGGGCAACTAGGAGTAACATCCAATCAAGAAAATGAAGAACAACCTTTCTAAACTTGATTTCAAAAATAACAATTCAAAAATTCTATATTCATTCAAAGATCATTATTCATAATGATTTTGTTATAGAATAAACTATTTTGTTTGACACAAGAGCTGATTCTAATTACTTTAAAGAAGGAATATTCCTATAAATATTTTGAGAAAATAACTGAAAGATTCAATGGTGTTAATGGCTCATGCTTAGACGTTAAATGAAAAGTTTCTAAAGTAGTTGTTCAAAATGACGAATTAAAAATTAAAACTCCATTTATATTAGTCAAAGAGATGGGAACCCAAATTATTATTGGGGAACCTTTTGATTGGTTATTATTCCCATGCATGATTGATAAAAAAATATAATTTCAAAACAATGTTTGGGTAAAACAATTTTGTTTCCTTTCACCCAGAAGCCCATAATCAAATAATTAAATATCCTTACTTCAAAACAACAACAAATTAATTTTTTGAAGAAAGAGATTTCTTATGAACATTTAGAAATACAATTGTTTCAAGATCAAATTAAACAAAAAAATTCAAACTTGTCTTTAACAAATTTATAAAACTATTTGTTATAATTTACCAAACCTATTTTGGAATGGAAAATGACATATGGTTTATTTGCCTTATGATAGGTTTTTCTTAAAGGAAAATTCCAACTAAGTCTAGGCCCATTCAAATGAGTCTAGAACTTATTGAAAACTATAAGAAGGAAATTTAAGATCTTCTAAACAAATGATTAATTCATAAATCTCGTAGCCTAGGATCTTGTGATGCCTTTTACATAAATAAAATGTAGAAATAGAACATGGAGCTCTTAGGCTTGTGATTAATTACAAACTTTTAAACAAAGCCATCCAAGGGTTTCAATATCCAATTCCAAACAAATTTGACTTCTTAAAATATTTATATTCTACAAAAATCTTTTCAAATTTTGAAATGAAATATGATTTTTTCCATATTCAAAATTCTAAACATGACTGGTATAAAACTACTTTTACTGTACCATTTGGTTAGTATGAGTACAGTGTTATGCCTTTCAGTTTAAAAAATGCTCCTTTTGAATTCCAGAAGATCATGAATGAGATTTTTATTGATTATAGTCAATTCATCATTGTTTATATTAAGGATGTATTAGTTTATTCTCATTCAATATATCAATATTTCAAACATATCTAACATTTTAAACGGTTTAGTAGTTTCTAAACCTAAAATTAGTTTATTTTAAACTAAATTTAGGTCTCTTGGACATTGGATATACGAAGGTTCCATAACTCCAACTGAATGAGCAATTCAATTTGTTGCCAAATTTCCCGATCAAATCATTGATAAAACACAACTTCAATAATTTTTATGTTGTTTAAACTATGTTGTGAATTTTACTCCTCATCTCAGTAACTTTATTAAATATCTTCATCAGTGTCTAAAATTAAGTCTGCCTCTGTGCACTAATCTCCATTCAAACAATGTTAAGAAAATCAAATCTCAGGTTCAGGAGCTTCCCTATCCTTCTACTTTCAAAATTATTGAAACATATGCCTCTGGCATTGGTTATGGTGGCATTGTTAAAAAGAGAATTGAAAGAAAAGAGAAAATTATTTCTTTTACATCCAAACATTGGAATAGTACTCAATAAACTATTTTACTATTAAAAAAAATTTGGCAATTGTTTTATGCATTTCCAAATTTCAATATGATATTTTAAATTAAAGGTTTTTACTATGTATTAATTGAAAATTAACAAAAGATATTTTGTAAAAAGATGTTAAGAACCTTGTATCAAAACAAGTTTTCGCCCAATGGCAAGCAATTTTAAGTGTTTTTTATTTTAAAATTGAATTTATCAAAGGCATTTCAAATTTCCTTCAAGGTTTCCTCACCTAGGAGTTTTTATGGGGTAGATAGATCTAAGAGAGCAAACCAAACGCCTAAAATGCTTAAAAAATAAAGATCATAACAAAAAACATGTTATAACAAATGTTTTGATGATGTCAAAAGAGAATAAAAGAATTCATTTGATTTATGATAAGAAAAGTGGTTTTTAAAGTAATGAAAAATGTTTTATTTAAAGGAGTAAGAGTTTAAAAGAAAAGTAAGAGTTAATCGATCAGCTATTCGATTAATGGTAAGTAATCGATTAATATTAATTAATCAATTGAATGATAAATTAATGTAAAGGCAACAAGTTATTTTACAAAGGAAAATCAATTAATCGATTAGTTAATCGATTAATGAGTGACCATTAATCAATTAAGTATTTGATTAATGTCGAGAGCTTACATTCTAGAAGTAATTTAATAAGCTAATTAATCGATCAATTGAAATTAATCGATTAATCTGTTGAAAATAATTTTCTCTTGAACAAATATATTACTATTAATATATTGGTTAATCAATTAATTTATATTAATATATTAACTAATCGATTAATTAGTGAAGCATCAATTTTGTGAAATTCAAATGTAAACTAATTAATCAATTAATTTACATTAACACATTAATTGTTAGATTAATTTGGCTTAAAAAATTACTATTTTAAATCTTCTAGACACATTAATCAATTAGGAATTTGATTAACTTGAGAAACTTCATAAACTTCAAATATATCTCTGTTTTAGGCCACAAACTTATTTCATATTTCATATAATTGATTCAAGTGATAACTTGCCTATATTTCTCATCATTCTTCATGATAAATCTTTTGAGAAATTTGTCATTATAAAATTACATTATATATGCTTGAATAATCCATTCAGTATGATGCTCTGTTTTTCTACTTTACACGTTAAATCTAATTAATCCATTGGGTAATTGATTAATATATAATAATCTTTAAAAACAAGCAAAATATTTATGTGATCTTAAAGTGCTCATAACTAAATTAATTTTTATACACTTGATCATTGTTGAGCTATCAAATAATTTATGAGCATACATTAGTCTCCATCTTGTGATTAATTGTATTTTAAGTTTAAATTCTTCAATCCTCACTTCACATACTTATATACTAATGATTAAATCTTGAAGTGTTTATAGGATTAATGTCAAGAGTTCAAAATCTATTAAGTTCAAAGCAAAACCTGAGATTATACTGATATTAAAACCAATAAACTTTCAACGACAAAATGAGACCTTGTGTCAGAAGCCTTAATGGCTATAATAGCTAGTTTAACGGTCTTATTTCTAACTTGAAGAAAACTCAACTGAAGAAAACCTCAATTGAAAGATTGCTCCATGGTCAGAAGCATCAAATGTAAATAGAATGACACTCAAAGTTATGAGGTTGATGACTAATGATGATGACAACTGAAAACCAACGATGTATCATTCATGAAGATGTCATAAAAGTCAAGTAACCTCGAAAGCATTTAACTTTCCAGTCTTCGTGTATTATTCTTTTGAGAGAGAAAAATAGTGAGCTATAATATCTATCTGTTTACTCTATCTGAGAGTTAGATTTACCCTTTATTCTTCATCAAACTAAGAGCAAAACCTTGGAATAAGGGTATTCAAGGTTGGGAATTGCTTGTAGATATTTAAGGGGGAGTATCACCACCGGAAGTATGGTATAATATCAAGATTAAGGTGGTGCTCAATTAGCCATAAAAATTGAGCTTGTAAAGGCAACCAAGAGTCCGTTGTAATCTTGGTGTTTAGTGGATTGAAAAATCTCAATGGGAAGATGAGGACTGGACGTAAGTCAAGGAAAGACTGAACCAAGATAAATTTGTTGTACAATTTCTCTTTTTCTTAACTCTTTGATTTTCAGTAATATATTTCCAATGTCTGATCAAAGTTTTCAAGTTTATTTGTCTCTCTAATTAGATTTTGAATGAGTTCCAAAGAAGTTTTTGAAAGGAATTGGAAGACCTGCAACGGAAATTAACTTAAAAATTTTTCCATTCCTTGCCAGGATATACCGTATGTGTTTAAGTCAAGTGAGAAGGAGCATTACCCTCAATGTTCCTCTGCGACTTCGACAGCTCCTCTCCGCGGCTGGTGATCTCCTTTCGATCGCAAGAAGTCAACAGAGTGTTCCTCAGCGACCTCCACAGCTTCTCTCCGCGGCTCATGCTCTCTTTCTGATCGCAAGAAGTCAACGCCTCAAGTCGGCTCCCTCTACTGGTATCCACATGAACAATGTTCCAACCACGAATGACATGCTAGCGTCTCCTGTCCCTCCAAGGTTTTCTCAACAATTCGTCCTCTCCGTCTCTATTTCAGCAGTTTCTTATCTACAAACCTTTTACAGATTCCCTTCAGCCTTTTGTGTTATGTGTGTTCTAAAATGTAGCTCCTAAAATCAGATATATAGGATGCTCTGCGTTTTTCTCAACCGAATTAGATTTTTGGAATTAATCTATATTAAATCCAAAATTAATACAATATCATATATTGTATAATTTGATAAGAAACTAATTAAATAAATAATGTTTATATTAAATCTGTCCCACAGATTTAATTCACCTATTTATTTAATTTAAAATAAAGATAAGATGGGACTATATTTGATTTATTCTCATAAATCAAATTTGAGATATCATGTCAATTTGAATTTCAAATTCAAACGTGATAGAGATTTAATTTATCCTTATAAATTAAATCTTGTAAATATCTCTTATATGAGATATTCTATCAATTTGAATTTCAAATTCAAACGTGATAGAGATTTAATTTATCCTTATAAATTAAATCTTGTAAATATCTCTTATATGAGATATCCTATCAATTTGAATTTCAAATTCAAACGTGATAGGGATTTAATTTATCCTTATAAATTAAATCCTATATATCCCTTATATATAATGTATATATACGAATTTATATATACATACGAATATAAATATAAATAAATATATACACTAACCTTGGATCATTTATTGAATCTGGACAAGTCTTAGATTCAATCAATCTGGACATCATAGCTCATGTTGGGCTATTTTGTGTGGGACCCTGTAGGCCCATATGAAGTTGGCAGTGGGCCATTTGCTATACTGGCCCACAAGTCGCAAGCGGTCTCTAGAAAGACATAATGACTACCCAAATCATATGAGGATCGATAAACGATGTAACCTTTTATATAACCATATCATGTCCCTTCTGTCACGCGATATTTTGGTCATGGATGAGGCATGGATAATGTCATCCTCCTATTACTGACCGTTACTTTCTTGATCCCTGAGTAGTCTGACTATAGAAATGGAACTACCTTTCCATTACAGTATGGCCATACATTTCTCAGACTTACTCATCGAGGGGCCCAATAATATCTCTCCACGAATGTGAGGGACAAATTCCATCTTGACCATTCACATTCCTCCGCAAGAAAAACCACTAAGCCTGAACATAGTCTTTATGATCACTCGGTCAAAAGTGACTTTTGACTAGGTCAAAGCTGAGCGTTTGTCATGTAGGAATCCATGATGATATCAGGTCAAAGGGCATAATGACATGGTTTGTATATGAGAGAAGCTTATGACATAACCCATACAGCTCTCTCATAGCGGGTCGGTCTAACACCTTGTACTCTTACATGTGCCTATGACTTTGATTTATATCTCTATACATCTTCAAAGTCATACTGGCCTTATTTCATCTCTGCTCCCACATAGATGATCGACCATGGACATTTAGGATAAGATCATGAATTATCTAAGGATGGTCATCATAATAAACATGCAAATAATATAATAACACAATTGATAAATTCATAAATCAATAATGTTCATAAGACAATAATTGGCCCCTAGGTCACGTTTTCCAACCGTTTTTAAAAAGCCATCATTCACCCAATTCATCCGCCCTCTTAGTTAATTCAACCTATCTATCAAAATCTAACATTTGGTATCAGAGTAGGTCGCTTGTTTAAAGGATCTAACTATCTCAAGTGAAAAGATCCTAGCTAGACTAGTTGAAATGCTTTCTAAAGGTTTTAATGTTTTCATTCTTCCTACTTTAGAAAATTATGAGTTTTCATATCGGAAAGGTCAAATTACTATATTTTTGAAAACTCTAGATTTTTTATATGAGGAAGGTCCTTTCAAATGTATTTGATTTTAAACTGAGAAATTATTGAAATAATTGTGAAAAGAAATTATTTTCACTAAATCTGATAGCAATAAAAATATTGTATAATGTTGTGTCTAAACAAGATTACTTGAAAATAAAATCTTGCGCTAATGTCAGAAATCTTTAATACGCTTGAATCTATTTATTCATATTATCTTTGTATTGAAAGTGTTGATAGTTTATCAGAATCAGAAAATGATTTATTTACTGAGGATGAACAAATTGAAGCATAGAGCTTTGAAGTAGAAAACCAAACTGACTTTCATAAGTCTATCAACACAAAACAACAAGAGAAAAAAGAGAATCAAGAAGAGCTCAGTACGTTTGAATTTGAGAAATCATCATCCAGAGCTCAAAATATCTCAGTGATAACGAATCTCAACTCCTCTTGTGAGTTAGTAAAAAAAAAGATTTCAAAAATTTTCATGATATGATTTCTTAACCAACTATTGATTCTATTTTGAAAAGTAAAAATGTTTTATATTTCAATGATAATACTAGAACACATAGCAAAGAGGAAGAAAGTTTGCACAATGATTTTAAACTTCCTCCACTCGACCAACACAATACTTGCAAGAATACTTTTAAGGTGTATCATCTAATTATCTACAATTATTGTGGTAAATAAGGTCATATTTCTCACACATGTCTTTGAGAAGAAATTCAAATATGAGAATATATCTGTTTGGGTTCCTAAAGGACAAGTGAGGTTCAAAACTAATGATTAAGGACCCAAAGTTAAAGTATCCTTTCAGTATGCCAAATATGCAAAAGAATCTTCAAAACAATTGACACGATACTTAGAGAACTAGGCATCCAAGAGTCTCTCAAGTATCAGTATAAGTCACACCACTTAGGAGAACTCATGGAGCATTCATTGCTATGATATCAAAGGCAATTCATAAAAAGTAATAAATAAAAGCCCAAGGAGC
The DNA here is from genome assembly GCA_037074615.1 of Leucaena leucocephala. Taxonomy (NCBI): domain Eukaryota; kingdom Viridiplantae; phylum Streptophyta; class Magnoliopsida; order Fabales; family Fabaceae; genus Leucaena; species Leucaena leucocephala. The sequence goes on along the minus strand of CM073526.1, from coordinate 5,007,667 downwards.
ATGTTTTGCCTCAAGAATGTACTATCACATAGTACCATTTAACTATCTTGAGGAGAATAGAAGAAAGATCTCTCAAGCCACAAAGTTCAAATCAGTTGAGAGACCATTGCAAACATTTGTCATAAGCAATTAAAAGATTAGTAGGTATGCAAAGGCAATCCTTCTTCCACATGAGGTAAAGGTACAAAGGTAAACTTTGTAAATTATCATGTTTAACATATCTTTAAAGTTTACATCCGTATCTTTAGAAATGAACATTGAAATCGAATTTCAAATTGTCTTTATATACTCCTCAAAAAAGCTTGATTGACAAATTTCTTATAAAGGAGAAAGAGAAATGTTCAAAAAACACAAAATCTTTATGCATACATTTACTGAAAAGGAAAAATATATTTTATGCGTAAAGACATACTTATTTCACTATGCTCAGTTATTTCAAATTGATCATATTCGATAAGCATATGAAGTCTGGTATGTTTCTTGAAAACTAAGCATGATGTATCTAAGTAAGATTGGGTACTATGGAAGAAAAAGATTTATATTGCAGGAAAGAAAGTTAGAAATTTTCATCTCAGGAATATACCTAGACAAAGACAAATCAAATCATGAGGAATTAGACTTTTGATTCTGGTGCTGAATTTCACAAATATGAATTATCAGTTAGCAGGATGCAGAAACAATGTATTCACTGACCAAGAGCCATGATGGTGAAATCTATTCCTACCCAAATTTTTGCTTATTAAATGAAATAAAATTTTGGTGATGAATACTTGTTCCTTGATGTATTCCATTAGCACTAACCCTTTGAAAGTATTTTAAAATATTTTTAGATTGCTAAATGGATTAGATATATACATTGTTGTGTTTTTTAATTTTTTTAATTTTAATTCATAAATCTATCTTGAATCATCAATGTGCATATTTTATTATTTCAAAGTGAAAGTGAGATTTCAAATCCCTGTATCACTTGATTTTACAAAATGCATATTTGTTTTAAATAAAATATTATCTTGAGATATTCTTTAGGAAATAAGAGATTCATACATCTTTAAAAAAAGGGGCTCAAGTCCTTTTATCTGCGTTCACTGAAAAATATAATATGTTTTGATGATGATTTGTATTTTAAAATCTTTTCAGATTGCTAAATGGATTAGATATATATATCGTTGTGTTTTCAATTTTTTTTTAATTTTAGTTCATAAATGCATATTTTATGATTTCAAAGTGAAAGTGAGATTTCAAATCCCTGCACCACTTGATTTTACAAAATGCGTATTTGTTTTAAATAAAATATTATCTTGAGATATTCTTTAGGAAATGAGAGCTTGATACATCTTTAAAAGAAAGGGGTCAAGTCCTTTTATCTGCGTTCACTGAAAAAATATAATATGTTTTGATGATTAGTTGTCTTTGTATCATCTCATATATTTTACAAGTTAATTTCTATGATCATACTAGCCATTCTCTAAGAAAGAAAAAGATTTGATTTATAACATGAGAATAAGGAGATATCTCAAAGAAGAGTTAGCTAAGGAACAAGCATTGCCAAAACAAGATGATTAAGTGAGAAAGGAAAATGAATCAATACATCAATAGGCAAAAATCTAAATAAGCTTTCTTCAACTATATCTTTATATTGGAAATTTATTTGAAGTATCTCAATGTCAATTTGTTGCTTATATGATACATGTGTTTCAATATTTAACAAAAGTTTATACTTTAATATGGTTGTCGGGTTGAGAATTTATTTTTAAAAATTTCATAAGTTAAATTTTCAATGATTTCATTTCTATAAGATAATTGATTGATGATTCGATTAAATGATGTTTGAAAAGATGTTAAAGTTATTGTGTTTTGAAAATAATAAATTAATGCTTCAATTAATGACAATAATCAAAAAGTTAATTGATTAATAGATAGTGACTATATGTTAAAAGTTGTTTCTTTGAAAATTAATTGATTGATTGATCGATTAATGGAAATTAATCAAGCATCTAATTGATTAATCATTGTTAAAATGGGTGTTAAATGTTGTTTTGCTCACAATTAATCGATTAATCATTAGATTAATTGGAATTAATTGAACACCTAATCGATTAATTAATGAAATTAATTAATCACTTAATCGATTAATGTGTATTAATCGATTAGTTAATCGATTAATATTGGGTTTTATCAATGATCAGTCATGACTTTTCACTATTTAACTTGAATCCTAATTGATTAATTCTCAAATCCTCTCATCTTCAATCTCTAGATTTTCACAAATTTCCTTGGGGCAAAGTTTACACACCTATTCTCGATCTAAACGCACCCAAAAACTCATCAAAATTTCTCATTTTTACTGTTTAAATATGTCAAAAATCAAAGAGAATGGTGAGAACCAAAACAACCAACTTGGATAGATTTGGGCAATGTAACATCCTTACTTTCATATGTCTTAGAGACCATTCAGTAGCATTAAGAACCGCTTACAAGACCTTAGAAGTTCATTAGCTAAATTTGGAATTTTACTCTTTCTCGGGTTACTGTTCATATGATATTCCAGATTACGTAATGAATTTAAAAAAATCATAACTAATTCTAGAAAACTCAAAATGAAGTGGTTCAAAAATCTAAGTGGAGATAACATCTTGAAATTTAAGGGAAAAATAATTTCTAGCCAAT